>CM060251.1:76360149-79062649 GCA_030684275.1 Acipenser oxyrinchus oxyrinchus | reverse complement strand
GGAGAGAGCAGGAGCTGCCTCTGCCTCCACCACCCAGGGAGAGGCAGGAGCTGCCTCTGCCTCCACCACCCGAGGGAGGAGCAGAGCTGCCTCTGCCTCCACCACCGCCCAAGGATGCCAGCCTCGCACGCCCAGGATGCCAGCCTCGCACCGCCTAAGGATGCCAGCCTCGCACCGCCCAAGGATGCCAGCCTCGCACCGCCCAAGGATGCCAGCCTCGCACCGCTAAGGATGCCACGCCTCTCACACCGCCCAGGATGCTTACGCCCGCTCCACTCAGGGATGCCACGCCTGGATCGCCTGGGGCTGCTTGCCTGCTCCGCATACGCCTGGGGCTGCCTGCTGCTCCGCATCGCCTGGGGCTGCCTGCTGCTCCGCATCGCCTGGGGCTGCCTGCTGCTCCGCATCGCCTGGGGCTGCCTGCTGCCCGCGCACGCCTGGGGCTGCCTGCTGCCCGCACGCCTGGGGCTGCCTGCTGCTCCGCACGCCTGGGGCTGCCTGCTGCCCGCATCGCCTGGGGCTGCCTTTTGCTCCATACAGGATACAGAGTGCGAGGAGAAGTGGAGCTCCCGCTGCGCCTCTATGGCCAGGGGCTCCCCTCCCGAGTTCGCCTCCCGAGGTCCGCTGCTGCTGCGCCGTCGCCTCCCGAGGGTCCGCTGCTGCCGCCGCCGCCTCCTCGAGGTCCGCTGCTGCCGCCGCGCCTCCCGAGGTCGCTGCTGCCGCCGCCGCCTCCCGAGGGTCCGCTGCTGCCGCCGCCGCCTCCCGAGGGTCCCTGCCACCGTTGCCTGGGGTCACTGCAGGCTTCGGCTTTGCTTGGGGTCGCTACACTGTGGCCGGAGCTCCATGAAGGGGAGCTGCGGACATGAAGAAAGGGGAGGTGGGAGACCACCTCCACCACAGCCCCGACCACCACCCCTGTGCCATAGCCCGGCGCCTGGAGGTTGGTTCCCTCAACCTGGGCTCCCAGACACCCAGGCTGCATGTCTGGACCTCTGGTCGCTGGGCCTGACTCCCAGGTCGCAGCACCACCAGGCACAGGAGGTCGCCTGGTCTCCTGCTCCGCTCCCCTGGTTGCCCAGGCGGCCGCCCACAGCTGCCTGGGCTCGCACTCTGCCTGGGGCTGCAGCCGACTGCTCGCCTGCCTGCGCTCCTGATGCCCCCATCCACTACGCCTGGGTCCCCTGTCGCGGGTCTGGGTCCCGCCGGGAAGGCGCCGGGACTATGGACTAACCCTCCCTCAAGGATGGGAGAGGAAGGACAATGGGGACTTGAGGAGGGTGGATGGCTTTCAAAGGGGGAGGTCAGGAGACCAACTCCCCAGCCACACTTTTCGGCAGGATAGGGTGTGGCAGGAGCCCGGAAGAGGGAGCTGCGGCCACAAAGAGTTGGGGGGTGCCAGAGATTCCACCATGGCCACCCCCAGAAACAACTTGCTTCCCCTCTTCCGGGACTTTGAGACTGAGGGGGAGGTGGCCGTTGAGGGCCATGTGCGTGTTACTAGGGGATATGTAACAGGGCGAGGTGCCCTGTACATTGTTTTGTTTATTTATTGTAGATCGGGTCTCCTCCTCCGCCCCTGTGTTTATTTTGTATTGTTTATTTATTTTTATTGTATTATTTTAGATGACGTGGCGCCGTATAATTTGTTTAGTAGTAGGCGTTGCCGTTTGTTTGTTATGTTTTTGTTTAGTTACGTGGATGGGAAGCCCCATCCACGTAGTAATAATAAACTTCGTGCAGATGGTGGCCATCTCACGAATTAATTAGGTGATTTAATTTGTTGCTAATCGGGAGATGGTCACCTGTTATAAAAAACCTGCAGCTCTCCAACTCCGGGTGGGTGTGGTTGTTGTGAGAGCGAGAACAGCGTGAAAGAACATAGGAACAGTGAAGGCAATCTGCCCAGCCTGACCTTTGTGTCATGTATATTTTGTGTTCATGATTTTTGTTTTGTTTACCTGTTTTATTTTCGCTCTGTGAGCAAGTTTCTTTTGTTAAAACCTTTTATTTATTTTTGTTTTGCTTAATAAAACGTATGCCATTAGCACATTCAATGTTTTGTGTGTAGAACAAATGTAAGTATAATAATAAGAAGGTAAGTAAAGACATTTTAAAAACAAGAATCAAACGTCCCTCTTTCTGTTATTCCTGTACAGTTTATTTTGAGTTAATGTAACGTTAAGGATCTCCTTTCTGACCAGGTATTATGTAACTCAAGCATATTTTTTGTTAAACGTTTTTGTAATTTTGTTCAGTTGTGCTTAATAAAGTCTCTTTTAGTACACTCGGTGTGTCATAAATGTTTTTTTAATACAAACTGGGCATTGCATCCCACAAGACACATTCCCTTTAGTATCCATGCATAATCTCAAGCTTCTGCATCTTACTTATTTATTGATTAGGACTGACTGGAAATGCTCAATTGGCTTCCGGACAGTATAACTGAAATGTAATCAAATTTGTGACTATGATAAAGAATATGTACATTCACACAGAAATGAAAGTTGAGATTTCTCTTCAGAAAAAAAATAAATATATATAATGAAATAATACATGTACAGAATTTTGAGTTTTAACATCTAAAAAGGGCAATGTGCACTGGGTTATTTCTTAAATCAGAACCACAAAACAGAATGCACCAGTGCAACGCCATAACTTCTCTCCACTGCAGTTGGAGACATCACCGACCGGAAGCTAGCAGCTGCACTCCAAGCCTCGTTTTCAGTCTGGCGTGAATAAGGTGTATACTCTCTCCCTGACTCTTCTTCTCGCTCTCCTGTGCAGCTCTTCTGCTGGTTCTGTGACACCACCTGGTTTCAATAAGCAGTGCTTTTAACACACGCTGAGGCACCTAGTAAAGTTAGCACCCTTACGTGAATATGGTTTGCATATCAAATACCTTCCTCTCTGTATTTTGTGACGTAATTTGCATACATTTCCACACATTAAAATTATTAATTATATTTAAATGACTTGAATGCTATACTTTTTCCACGTGCTAGGTTGCCGGCCACTGGTTAGTGAATATAGCAGGTGTACAAAGCACTCAGTAAAGGGGCTTATTATGTGCAAATACGTTACCGCTGTTTAGTGAATGAGGCCCTGAGTGTTTCTGCATTGACAGAGCAAGTTGTGCTGATGGGAAGCAGCCGCTGATGACAAAGCCACTCCATTCACCATAAATAACCAATCTGAGGTTCACTTGAGCCAGTAGAAATTCACAAATTACTGTGGCCTTTCCCATCATACTGGTACTACAACCTTGACTTAGGGGTGGATTCAACAAAATTAAGGACAGCTTTCTCTTTACCTGTTCTTTAGCACTATTCAATTAGGGTTCCAAATGGGAACACCTGCAACAACAAAAAAGGTAATGTTCTCATGTTAGCATGAACAGGTCATTATTTAAAATGTCTAAATCCCATGCTCCAGATTTTCAGTTTCATATTTTTTCAAGAGAGCAACATTCAGCTGTTGGCTGAAGAAACTGGAACTGGAAAAAGTGATCCTAAACATTCACCATAAACAGAAAGCTTACAACTCGTAAAACAGATAGCGGCTGACTTTTGTTCTGATTTTCTGCAAGGTTTGCTGAATACTGAGTTCCAACAGCAGTAAGAGAGTGGTATGAACTATGAAGCCTCTGTGTTGCTGTATATTCAGGCTTTCCTTGCAGTCCCTGAGTTTTGGAAAGCAGATGTAGTCGGTGCTGAAGGTGCGAAGCAATAAGATGGATTTTCAGCCTTGGCTATTCAATAACACAATAGGCTTTGTTCCAGACACCAGATCCCAACCCTGAATTATACAAAATGTAATACTTTTTGGCCGAAACAACGAGCGACATGTTTTATATAGAAAAGACATTTATTCTTGGAGGCTGAATTGACATAGTTGTAGCCCCTAATTTAAATTGCTGTATATTATTTGTTGCCTTTCAATAGACATTTAACACAACCCCACTTACTAATGCATTGTTATTTATTTATTTGCTAGTTTATTTAACCACACACTCAGTCTTGTTTTGTGAAGGCTAGACAGGAAGAAGGTATTGGTTACTACCTTATCAATGTTCTGAAGGTGCCATTGGACATCCAGAGTACATTTAGCCACATACAAGTAGCACAACATATGACACAAACATTAACACAATACATGTATACAGTCATAATTGCCTTAAAATGCCAACAGTTCCTTTACTTAAATAAGCTTGCTTTTTTAAGCAATTTCATTTTGTTTAAGGGAGGTTGGTAGTTTCTTCCATAAATCTAGGGCTAGACAAGCAGAAGTATCTCCCATATTCCCCTTTCTCTCTTGGTAACGTTTAGGGTCCCCAAAGTGCAAAGAATATAATTACAATTTACAGCTGTTAAACAAGAGTGCACCCCAGGGCATTGCTATGTACTCCTCTCTCCTAAAAGGAAACTAGTTGAAAAGTGAAATACCTGGCCTGATGCTGTTATGATATCTGATGGAACATCAGACATGTTTCATAGTGGAGTCTGAGCAGTGGGACTCTAGGGTGTGTGCTCACTGGCCACATGCTTAAAAAAACTCAGGTCAGCTGTGTGGTGAACATAACCATACAGGTGCAGATGACTGTTTACCATGAAACATGCATACAAGCACACACTAGAAGGAGAGAGCACATTGGCTGATGGTTGTACATATCTGAGAATTATCAACACCCAGTTGAGTGAGACATTTGGCCGTACACCTCAAATGCAAAGTTCCAAATTGGAAGATGAAGATTAGTGTTCAAAAAGGGCTTTAAGAGCTTATTTCTCAGTCAAGGCACAATCCGATGCCTATAAAAAATTAATTCCCATGTACTCCCCCCCCCCTCCACCCACCCCTCTCACCCCCTCAATCCGTCTATCCATCTATAATTGATAGATAGATGTTGAGATGTTTTAACTTTTTTTGTTTGTTTGTTTGTTTGTTTGAGCGACAGCTGTGTATATGATCATGTATCATTCATTGAAGACAGCTAAGTCAGCATGATCTAGATCTGAACACGGACACTCACTGCACCCATATTTAAATGTGAAGACTTGAAATGTATATAATTACAATAATTGTAAAAAGGCACACAATGTGGGATGCATCTTGTCCCAGTACTTATTGGAGAATAGCTGCTTTCAACTTTTAGCTGTGCTTTGTCTGATAGGGATGAATTGTATTTATATTTAAGCATGTTACAATCTCCTGGCATGAAAGGCTGAGTTGTTATTAAAGTTGCTGTGTGTTGCAGACCCCAAAATTCATTACTGTATAGAGTTGGCATGACAGAGCAAGCCCCAGTATCTCTGCAAGACCCTTTAATTATTGATTCATGACCCTATAGCAAGGACTGTCGATGCTGCAGTATGGCATGTTGACACCACAGAGAGTGGACAGTGGTTCCAAATTCATTTTTTAACTATTTGAAACTCTACATATTCCTGTCAAACTGAAGTTATTAACCCAACCGCTAGATACTTGTCATGCCTAAAAAAAGATCAGAAAGCCACAGCGAAGGAAAACAAAAATGAATAAAGTGCATCTACTAATACAGCAGGTCTACTTTCCTCTGAAATCTTTTTCCCCTTAAATATCCTTCTACTCTGCCCACACACTATATGGAATTATCATCATTTCCAGCGACTGTGCTCCTCTGGATCTTTGCTCTAACTCTATTTCATGGTGCATCAACTTTGTACATGATTATTCTGATATTCAGGTGCAGGGGAGTGAATGTTTTGTGGAACTGATGTCCCTGTCACTAGTACACATATCATCTGGGCCCCCGAGCTGTCACTGAACAGATTGTAGCATTAACATTAGAATACAGGAGCCCATAGCTGCAGGCTATAAACGCAGAACCGGCAAGGATATGTCACCAGCTGATGGTTTAGCTTAATTTAAAATTTGTGAAATGGAAACCAGCCAATAATACTGCAGAAGCAGTTAAATGTAACATATTTACAAGTATTTCCGCGGTATACCATATGTTGACTTGTATAAATTCTACAAGAAGAGCAGAAAAGTGTGTTTTCCTTGTTGTTGTTGTTTTCTTTCATGAGCTAATGTATTTCAAGGTAATACTGACTGCGGTTTAGCTGCCATCTTAAAATGAAACAAATAAGTTGCACTGAAGTTCTGCATTATGGATAAATCTTATTAAATGCTATCAGCATGTTAAAAGCTTTTATACTTTTCTTTCAGGTGGTTTCACAGTAGCACTAGTCTTAGACTAACTTCATGTGATGTTAGATAGTCTGTGGACTGTGAAAACAGCCACTTATATGTTATATGAATACATTTTGTTTGAAGTCATCTTTGGGCAATTTCATTATGAATGAAATTCTGTTCCTTTGCAGTCTATGAATTCATACATTTTTTTCTATTGCTTTTGCTTAAAAAATACATTTGAAACCAATATAAATCAATTTACAGTCACTTACTTAAACAAGTGCACTTGGTTAGACATCACTAAAGGCCAAAGCCTCTGTCTATCTGTCTGAGTTTGCACTACTGTGCCTGACAGCAGCTGAAGTTATATTCAGGACTGAATCAAACTTCTTGAAAGGGGATGGTGTGTAACTTAAAAAAAAACATTCAGAGGAGAAATGGCCAAATACAAAAGCAATTCATGCAGCTGAAGTGGGCTATATATCACCACTGTCATGCAGAATGATGCGATGAACCACATCTAGAAGAGTCCTTTATCACCAGTGAAAGGTGGCTCACTTTTGACGATCATGGTGCTATAGTAGTATGGTATGGATCAAGTTGCTGCAGACTGTGGAAGGGGCCCAACATTTCTTCAGTGCAGAGACACTGATTAATGCTGCAGAAAACAGCACTGAGACGGCTTTGATAGAAGCAATTGGAGGGAGAAATTACTATACTAAACCTAAAATTGTCACTTGGTGTTGGTATTCTTATCTTATCTATTTAATTAAGATAATAGTCAACTGGATGAGATTTGAGACAACGTCAAGGTTTTTAGATCATCAAGGGAAGTGGCTGTCTTATTAAATACTTAATACATTCAAGGGAATGGTAGTTCCTCGCGCCAAGTTATCAGTGAAGCGCGAGAACTGCCTGACTATACAGCAAGGATAGTTTACTTGTTTTCAGCGTATTGGTGCAGCAAAAATAATCAGCCAAAAGCACCATTTCACTTTTAATTTGTAGTTTCCCAACACTCTTAGGTGATTACAAGACAAAACAAACAAAACACTCACAGTACTTTTATGATTAGGAACGGGGTCTCTCACAGTCCCTCTCAGTTTATTTACAAAAACCAGTGCGAAGGAACGGATTACGATTCTCCATCCCCTTTTATGCTGTCACACATGACCCCTTGGTAAACGAGTGCAACCGCCTCTCCAATCTGCGGATGCCACGTTGTTTCCCTTCCGGGTCAATGCGTTATTGCAACGGAGTCTTACCCCCTTCCTAGCTGGTCGACTTCCTTTGAACCCTGGGAAAGAACTGTCAGGCCAGGCCATCCAGGGAACTCTGTTCTCGCTGCTTAGCACCCTCACAGGTCGGGAGGGAGATGTACAACCAAGAATCATTGTATTTCTGTCACAACCTGTCATACAGTAAGAGAAATAAGTCACCAAAGTAAGGTAAAAAATGTTGTCTATATATATTACAGAACATCCAATTTGTTTTGTCAAACTTAAAAAAAAAAAAGTATTTTATTTTTGTTTTTTATTTATGTTATATATATATATAATGTGACAGAGGGGTTTGGGGAACGTATGGTAAAGTATGTAACAATGCATACATAAGCAACAGAATGAAAACAATCCTGTTTTCACAATAAATCGCTGTATGTATACTGGGTACTGTGTGTCGTGGGGTAAAATGGCTGCCGACTAAAAGACTACGTTTCCCAGAAGGCCATAGTCAAATTGGGCAGAGGTAATTGTGTAACAGGACGCAGCTGTATCTTGTTAGGGCGGGGTCCTGGTTGTATAAAGCCTGCCTCGAATCCAGTGAAAGGGAGAGACTACCAGGGAGGAGGTTGTAGAGTGTGATACAATGTTTCTGAGGAGATTTATGTAAGTACGCAAGAACAACTGTTACTGGGTGGAGCAGTTGAGCTGTTGGTAATATTTACCAAGTGTTTTCTGTACAGGGAAACAGCCTAACTGTCCTGTCCTAGATAGGGACTGATTGTTAGTTAACGCTCCTTGTTGGAGTAGGTTTTTGTTTGTTTATTTTATTTTGGCACTGTACATAATAAACATACGCTACGGCGTTTCACTGCATCTCCTGTGTTTTGCGTATTTCCTACTGCCTTGGTCATCGGTCACTCTACCACAATATATATATATATATATATATATATATATATATATATATATATATATATATATATATATATATACTGTATATATATATATATATATATATATATATATATATATATATATATATATATATATATATATATATATATATATATATATATATAACAAGGTAAGGTACACTGATGCATTTCGACATGTTGTCTTCATCAGAGCATATTGAAAGCAGGGCTCATTAGATCTATCAAATGCACTCGGTACTCATTGTCATTTAACACCATTATCTGATTACTAGAAATAGTAATCTAGCAATCAATGCATTCAATTCACATTGCATATACTTAACAATCTTATTAAACATTATTGTTGATTCAACATCATGTAATTGTCATATTACACTAATCCTCCTGGAAGACCTATTGTCGCAGGTATAGGTTCAGTTATTGAACCACTATGTCACTATATAGACTGTAATTTACAACCCTTTGTCCGTAAACTCCCTTCATTTGTTTCTGATACATGTGATGTTCTTAACCGTATTAATGAAATCAGGGTGCTCCCTGATAATATTCTTGTGTCACTTGATGTCACTAGTTTGTACACCAAGATCCCACATACAGGGGGCGTTGATGCTGTCACTTTCTATTTTAATTCCAGACCCACTGAGTGTCAATTAATTATAGATTTACTTGATTTGTGCTTAAATTCCAATTATTCTGTGTTTGAAGGTCATCTACCAACTACGCCACCCAGCTCCTGGTCCAGGCCTTGATACTCTCCCGCCTAGACTACTGCAACTCCTCCTGGCTGGCCTTCCTGCGTCCACCACCCGTCCGCTCCAGCTCATCCAGAACTCCGCTGCCCGCCTGGTGTTATCTCTGCCTCGCTTCTCCCACGCAACTCCACTACTCCGCTCACTCCACTGGCTCCCGATCACCGCTCGCATCCAGTTCAAGACTCTTGTACTAGCCTACAGATGCCTTGACCAGACTGCACCCAGCTACCTCCAGCCCCTCATCTTTCCCTACACCCCCACTCGACCTCTCCGCTCTGCCTGCACTAGAAGTCAGGCTCTACCTCCTCTACACTCTCCTGCCTCCAGAGCCCGCTCCTTCTCCACCCTCGCCCCGCAGTGGTGGAATGACCTTCCTACAGACGTCAGGACTGCCCAGTCCCTGACCACATTCCGGTGCTTCCTCAAGACTCACCTCTTCAGAAAGCACCTGTAGAACTCCTCTGTTCTTCCCCTGGGACACTTATCACCCTTCCTTAAATGCGCTTTACTTGCTCTGATCTGCCCCCTATCTTACTGCATTTAATCCTGTACTTCAGAGTACTGTAATCTGCCAAGTGTTTAATCTGTAGTATTTTTTGTATTTAATCATACAATAATGAGAACATGTGAGCGGCTGATTGCCATCTACTTCCTTCCCCTCGATAGACCGAACCTGCCCCCAGAGGTTAGCTAGCGTAGGGTCATTTTTTTGCTTGTACGCTAGATCAACATCTCGGTCCCAGACCTTCGGTATATCGAGCAGGGATATGGTAGCCTCAGCACTAGGGGTCTCAGTAACCCGGCCCGGTCGGTCACACTGGATCCCAATCCCCTTTCCCTGGCGTTTATCAGACGTGGAGGAGTCTCCCACCAAACCCCAAACTTGTTTCATTGATGCGCCCTCCCATTTTTCCACCCTTCTCTCTCGTTTAGTTTTTTTTGGGCGGAATCGAGAGGGGAACAGATCAGCACGCAGCGGAAAAATATTCCCAATAGTTTCCCCTGCTGCTCCTATGGTCTTACCAGAGACTGGCTCTACCTTTTGGTTTATAATTATTTCGAAACACGGCCAGTCTCGACCTAAAATAACCGGGTATGGCAATCTTTTTGCCACCGCCACAATTACACGGCGGGTGTGACTACCAATTGTCACATCTAATTTAGTGAGGGGGTAGTCCTTGTTATCTCCATGGATACAGGAGATGACCACTAACCCACGTGACCACCAAGGTACCCCTTCTGAGAGAGTTTCCGAAATCAAGGTCTGCCCACACCCTGAGTCCACTAATGCGTGGGTGCTCACATTACCAACCCGCACATCAACAATACAAGGTCCCTCCCAATCATTACCCCTGGACTTACCTGTCGCCTGTACCAAATAATGCGAAGCCGCACCACACTCCATTGCTGAGGGGCAATCCGGGCAAGGTGACCGATCCCATGGCACCGGTAACATTCCAGAGGGAAAGGCGCCCACCGAGCCTGATTGTCCCGATGCCGACCTGACAGCGGGGAGGGGGCCCCTGTTCTACCCCAGCTGGGGGTTGACCTCGGCCTCCAGTGTTGTGGAGCGAGGCCACCCATTGGGGACCGAGAAGGTGCAGGTCCGGTAGGGAAGGGTGTGCGTGGGTGAAGGGGCCCCGGCCTTGGGCCCGCCATCCAGGGTCTGATGAAGGTCGGTGTTGGATGTATCGGGGTGGGCAGCGGTGTGGGCATGGAGTCCTCATATCCCTCGGCCAACCTGACCAATTTGCTGGCCTCTGGCCCCAGCAACTGTATAAACTGTTCAATGGTGACCAGTTCGGTCACCTCTTCAGCAGCGCTCGCCAGGGCAGAGCCACCAGGTCACCTGGTCCACCAACTGCTGGGCCACTACTCGGGGTCGGACTCCCGGAACCGACGGCGGTGCGCTTCCTCCGTTATAGCCAGTCGCTGAAGAATGGCTTTCTTTACCACATCGTAATCCATGGCTTGTTCATGGGTTAAAGCATGGTAGGCTGCCTGGGCTTCCCCGATCAGATTGGGTCCCAGCTGGGTAGCCCACCACTCCCGAGGCCATAGGGCTGCTGTCGCCTGTCTTTCAAAAGATGTTAAATAGGCCTCGGGATCATCCTCCAGCGACATCTTCACCACTTTGGGTTTTGGAGGAGCCACTGTTGGTTCGGCCACCGGTTCCCTCCTCTAGTTGGCCATGAGGAACATGGCATTCATCCTTTCCATAACCGTTGCCAAGGTCTCTTCATGCCTCCGTGCCTGAGCCTCCATCATGGTGTTCAGTGCTGCTGGGTCCATCGTGAAATCCCACTCTGACACCACTTGTGAACAGGATGTGAGTAGTGTAAAATACAAGTGGAAGTCCAGACCAGAGTTCTCCCAAAAAGTCTGTGTTTATTTTAGAAAACACAAATAATAATAATAATTATAATAATAATAATAAACCACCCCTCTACCAGCGATGGTATTGGGGGGAACATGGCAGGTTTACGGTCCTGATAAACAAATAATAATAACACTCCTGTGACCACAATCCTCCGTGCATGAAACTGTGCTCTTTCTCCGGGGTCGTGGTGAGTGCTGGTGCTGTGTTGTGCTGTGAGGGACGTGCTCCGGGTCTTAGTGCTGGCTCCGCGGCTGCAGCTCCCGACTCTCACTCCTCCTCTGTCAGAGACAAAGCGAAACAATAACAAACACACAGGCTCCTGCTGGATACCGTCATCAGCGCAAGGGGGCCGTACTGACGTAGCTGCTTCCCCTTTGTACCCAGAACCTCCTCCTTGCAAGCAACCCGTTGCCATGGTTTCTCCAATAGGGGCCTGCCCCGCAGCTGATTGCAATGGAATCCTTCCAGGTACATGCAACTACGCGCTCCCCCTAATATGGTCACCTTCCGGTTTCCGCCTACTGTGAAGGCAGTCCATCTAGGAGGAAGCATACGATCAACCTTACCCAGCGCCTTTTTTGGTTGGGAGGGAGATTTACAGTTCGAATTCTTTCTCTCTCTGTCACAGGATGAAAGACTCAACTTGATAATTTTGTGTATTATATTAATTCCTCAAATAGTAATTTAAAATGTTTATATGAATCTGATCTAGATAGAATACATTTAGAACAGCACCTTAACAAACTACTGTATTCAGTAAACCAATGGATCGGAATTCGTTACTGGTAAAAAGTCAACATCCTCGCTCACTGATAAGACATATACCGAACGGTCAATTGTTACGGGTAAGAAGGAACTGTAGCACAGAGTCATATTTTGAAATTAAATCTGAAGAAATGCACTCCAAATTTACTACCTGAGGATATGACGACCGTATTCTTAAAAAAACAATGTACAAAGCTAAAGATTGTGATCGAGAGATACTTCTTAAAAAGAAAGTTAAAAACACTAAAAGTGATCTAACTATGTGTTTTACCTCTGAATTTAATTATTTGTCAAATGATATAAAGGGAATTGTGACAGGGTGGCTGAGTCGGTGACGTCAGGCAGAAGCAGGAAGGGAGAAGCAGGAAGGGAAACATACACCAGGCAAGTACTGCAGTTAAAAAGAAAGAATCGGCTGGCCGCCGTTTTTATTAACAAAAAGAAATAAAATATTCAAACAAAAACACTTGCTCACAGAGCAAAATAAAAATGTAAATAAAACAAGTCTCGGACACAAAACCAAAATAGACCTAAGGTCAGGCTGGGCAGTTGTCTTCAATGAACCTTACTTTTCTTTTCATTTCATTTCATTATTACTCGTTCTACGACTCTCTCTTTCTCGCTCCAAAACACTCCACCACGAGCTGGAGAGCTGCAGGCTTTTTATATTCAGGTGACCATCTCCCTATTGGCAACAAAATTAATCACTTAATTAAATTCGGGAGATGGCCACCTTCTGCACGAGTTTATTAATTTACTGTGGATGGGGCTTCCCATCCACGCTACTAAACAAAACAAATCGGCTACGCCGTCCTAAATACATAAACAAAACAATAACAAAACCTGCAGCGCCTCGCCATCATAAGCATAATAAATAAACCATAATACTAATAATAATAAAATACAAAATAACACGGGGGCGGAGGGGGAAAACCCCGTTCTAAAAATAAATAAACAAAACAATGTACAGGGCACCTCGCCCTGTTACAGGAATATTTTTCAAACATTGACAAGTACTAAAAAGTGATCATTCCTTGAATTTGATAACAGATAAACTCCCATATTGCTTTTAAATGTGCACAAAACATTTAAGATAAATTGGTTCATTCATTTATTCCAAAAGTGAACAAAGCAATGACATGGTTATCTAATCCACCAGATGGTAATTTTAAATGTGGTAACAGTGTCCACTGCTCCAATACTGTAAATACTACTATTAATCACCCACGATCGGGTAAAAAGATAAAAATTCAAGGTTTCATTAACTGTAATACCACAGGAGTAATTTATATGTTAACTTGTCCATGCGGACTGGTTTACATAGGTCAAACGAAAAGAGCCTTAAAAATAAGAGTCTCTGAACATAACGCAGCAATTAGGAACCAAAATCAAGAATATGCAATAGCCAAACACTATATATAAAAAAAGCTGGTCATGGATCATCTCCACACTCATTATGATTTGTGGGGGTGGAGAAAGTAATTCTGCCAGCTTGAGGTGGGAATTTGATACTTTTATAACAACAGAGAGAAGCATACTGGATATTTGCCCTCCGAACATTAGAACCAATTGGTCTCAACGATGGAGTCAATTTGTGTTCTTTAATATGAAAACTCTGATTTAAGTCAGATATGTCAATTACATTGTGTCAAAGTATTTTCAATGCTGATAGTTTCTATTGTATGTATTTGTGGTATACTGATGAAATAATATGAAATCATGATCGAATTTGGATATGTCAATTGCATTATGCTGAATCAATTATTATATTTATTAAAAAAAATACACTTTAAGTTATGTGGCAGGTTGCTGCTGAACATATGTAGCACCCGAGAGGGGCACTCATTTTTTCTGATCAAGGTGGGATCAGCCAGGCAGTATACCAGAAGGAAAATAAACTAGACCACATTACTATGTCGAGCAATGAACATCATTTTATTAAATACAGATGGTAAACTATACTTAACAAACAGGGCAGATCTAGAGTGCGCAGTCATGGCAAGTGGTTTGCACTGCCCGTTAATTAAAACAATAACTAAACACAGAATTATAATTTAAAACTAAAAGGCAGTGCGGCTCAATACCTGCATAGAGACGGGGCTCACAAATAAAATTAAAAAACAACAATAAAACCAATACAGCCCATCTCCAGCACTCCTCTAAAACCCCAATGCCTTTTAAAATACTATTTTAAAAACACATACACGACAGAATGGAGACCAAAAGTGCAAGCAGGGAGATACTCCTTCAAATTCGGCAGCTGTTTCTTTCATATTTGTCTTCCTACCACCCGCCGAATCAGGGTCCTGTTCCTTTACTCCTGCTGGCTGTGCATTCAGCCGCCACTCCAAACAAACCCAGGTTCACTTACCATGGGCAAATAAATCTCTCGAATAGAGAAAATTTATATGAGGTGCTCAGCTTCTCCAAATCAATCAATTTACACTTATGGGAGCTGAGAACAAGGGAGCGTTAACGTGTTAGTGTAATCAGTGCAAATCTACAGAAAGTAATGTGCCAAAGTAAATGTGCTTTAAACAAGGTTATAAAATCATAAAAGATGGTGCCCAGAGAGGGAGTGGGATGAGGTCATCCAGGCGGTCGTTGAGTTGCTGCCGGAGAGAGTGCAGCCGCTGTCAGAGAGTCCTGAGTACCCCGCATCGGCACGGAGGGAGCATCCTTGGCTGCCAGCATCAGAGCCCCAAAGAGAGAGCCCAACATCCCCAGTGCCCGGCGCTATCGCGTTAGAAAGAGAGCCCCGCTCCGCAGCTGCCATCAGAGAGCTCCGCTCCACAACTGCCGCCTGGGAGAGAGTGTCCTGCACCGTCCAAGAGAAAGTGCGCCACACTGCCAGTGAGAGCACACTGCGCCGCCACCAGTGAGAGACTGCACAGCGCCGCCAGCGAAAGAATACCTTGTGCTGCTAGAGCCCCAGTTAGGGAGTCCAGCATCGCCAGAGCCCCAGAGAGAGAGCCCCATGCTGCCAGAGCCCCAGAGAGAGCACCCCATGCAGCCAGAGCCCCAGAGAGAGAGCACCATGCAGCCAGAGCCCCAGAGAGAGAGAGTCCAGCATTGCCAGAGAAACAAGGAGAGAGTCCAGCACTGCCGCCCGAGAGAAAGTGCTCCACGCCATGGCTGCAGCACCCAGCCCTCGCCAAACAGCAGCCGGGTTCTGAGGTTGCTGTTGGGGCTGTGCTAGCTAGCCACAGCCCTGCTGTGTGGAGGGGGCAGCTGTCCCAGGAAGCCCGAACCCTGGAGGGGCCAAGTTACAAGAAACAATTGGGGCAACCTTGTCCCCATCGGTTTTACAGTTGTGCCTATTTGCTTGATGCTGGCCAAGGTTGCACCAATTGTTTCTTCTAACTTAGCTTGTGTTTTAGATGTCTCCGCTTTAAATGACTGGGAGTCTGAAAAGCCCTAACTTTCATGTGAGGGTTATTACATTTAATTAATGCTGTAAATCATAAGCCATACCAATATGTAAAAATGTATTTTAAATATGTATCATACAGCTTCAAAACACCCTGAGGAAATGTGGAATATTTGTAACAGGGTTAAGCTTTCTTTGCATTTTATTTTGTATTTAGAATGATTTAAGATGTTTTTTTTTTATTGCACTTTGATTATTTTATATTAGTATGTTTTGAAACCACATGCAAATTTGTGTAAGGAAATTGCAGTGTAATTAATCAATTTGTCTAACTGTGTGTAGCAGGATACTTTTATAAAGCTTGATTTAAGAAGAAGGATACAGAGAGCTGTGAGGACATTCACGA
The DNA here is from genome assembly GCA_030684275.1 of Acipenser oxyrinchus oxyrinchus. Taxonomy (NCBI): domain Eukaryota; kingdom Metazoa; phylum Chordata; class Actinopteri; order Acipenseriformes; family Acipenseridae; genus Acipenser; species Acipenser oxyrinchus. Next base: position 79,046,647 of record CM060251.1, on the reverse strand, counting down.
TAATGAGCAGCTCGTGTGAGCATGGATACCAGGCTGAGAAGTAAGAGTGGCGGTAGGGGTTTTGAGAAACAGCTACTTTGTGTAAAATAAGCTGTACGTGAAGTTTATAAACTGTAGCGTATACTGGCAACTGTACCTCTTGAGATTCCGCTTTTGATATGATAGCGCTGTGGGCCCAGATGTTAGTTGGCAGGAATTCAGACTCAGAGACAGACGGTGCAGTGAAGCGCTGCTGCACACATTTAATTCACAAAACAAGCACAGGAACAGGAACAAAGAAACAGGCACAAAGGGCAAAATAAAAGGTTAAGCAAAACAATAATATGCACTATAGGCTGAGCATTCGCCTTCATTAATAGTATACAACCACTCACCTAAACACCAACTCACTCAAAACTCCCTTCCCCAGCCAGGATTTCTCCTTTCTTTTTTTACATGGGGGCAACTCCCTAATTAGCACCAATGACCTAAATGGGGAATGGCCACACCTATGATTGCTGGCAGGGATAGATTTAACCCCATCCCTGCCATCCTTACATTTCCACACACACACTATTTACAGCAGCAGGGCTTCTGCCCTGCCACACTGCTGCTGTTACACTCTTAGCCCGGCACCAGCTCTGACTGTAGTGAGAGGGGTAGGGTAGATCTAGAATGGCTCCTATGCAAATGTTTAGCCTGTAAATTGAAAATCTAGCTTCTTTCTTTGTTAACTGTGAGAATCTGACTCTTTAGCCAATAGAATACGTGCCCGATGCTGTGTAGATTGAGGACTCGCTAGGTTTTGTTCCCTGATTAGTTGGCGCTCAGATTTATTTTGATTTGAATACATTCTGTAGACGGAGTCCTCAAACACATCTCCAATTCAACAATGTAACTAAATCTGGATTGTTTTATTCTGCTTAGGTGTCCTTCGGTGATTTCCCAATCAATGATGATTGTATGAGAATTAATTATCTGAATAAGCACATAACGGAATCTATCACACTTCTATGAGAATTATATAATACAGATTTATAGATATTCTCAAGGAAATGTTAATGTGGGTGTGCACTTGTGTTTCATCACTGACTCTTCAAAAGGCTTGCATTAAAACATCTGGAGGCCTGTTCAATTAATATAAATCACTCTGGATTATTATTATTAGTATTATTATTATTATTATTATTATTATTATTATTATTATTATTATTATTATTATATGACCATTTCTATATTTATTTTATTTATTTATTGATTTACATTTATATAGTGCCTTTCATCACAAGGACCTCAAGGCGCTTTACAGCATTTTACAATATTATACAAATTTTAAAAGGCAAAGACAATTCCTATAAAAGAGTTCAAAAGACTAAAGTCTAAATTTTAGCACAGTCAGTGCTAAAATTATGCTAAAAAAGCCATTTTATAAAAATGGGTTTTCAATGCTGTTTTAAAAGTAGAAAGATTCCCTTCTTTTTTGACTGAAGATGGTAGAGCAATCCATAACATTGGGGCTTTACAAGAGAAGGCCCTCACTCCCGCACCATCTTTATTCACCCTCAGAACAACCAACAGCCCCACATCCTGCGATGTGGGTCTGGTCAACTTGGTCAACAATTCCTATAAATAAGTTGGTGCTAATATATTTAGGGCTTTATAAGTTAAAATCTTATAATCAATTTTAAAATGCACAGGGAGCCAGTGCAAAGAAGCTAAGACAGGGGTAATATGCTCATTTTTTTGGTTTTAGTTAGAATTCTGGAAACAGTGTTTTGAACTAGCTGCAAACGAGATACCACTTGTTTAGGAATACCAGTAAACAAAGCATTACAATAATCTATTGAGTTTATGAAAATCAACCAACCATGCGTGTGCACCTCTTTAGTGTATTTATTTCTGTAAAGCAATGTAAAATGCCAGAGATTGTCTTATTTTAATGTCTTTTAGAATTTAAATCCACCATTGTTTGCATCAATTGAATAGACCACTTCGCAAAAGTCAATCACACTCTCTGTTTAAGTCATGTACTGTATATGCATTTTAAATGCAAGTCCAAATACTGTCCACTATGAATCCTCTGTTTTAAATTATTATTATTATTATTATTGTTATTATTATTATTATTATTATTTTACAAATGATTGGATTTACTAAATTTTAAATCTGTTTGTAACATGCAAATAATGCAAAAGCTCTGCTAGTCCTCAACTGAGCCCAAATTGCTTAAGTGGCATGTGTAGGAGGTAATACATGCAAAGAAGAATGAACCAGGTCTGTTCCAGCACATTCCAGTGACCCTGGCCAATCTATACAGTAGTTAAGGTTAAGATCTGATGTGAAGGGTTTTCACCTGGCCTACGCTTGTGATTGGGTTGCCTCGCGCATCTGAATAAAAATGTATGTTCACGCTTGGCCCAACTTTTAGCATTAAAATAAATTCAAAAGCAACGTGTATATATAAACAGTGGAACCAAGCTTGCTTGAATGAACCAAGCATGGTTTTAAAGGGAATTCGACAACAGTGCAGTTCAGCTATTGAGGTAAACAATGCCACAGGTTAACCCTACTTTACCTAATCCAATATGCAGTGCTCTCTCGTGGTTAGAACCGAGGACTGGAAGCTATGAGATCATGCGGTACAATCAAATCCCAGCCCAGACACTCACTGACTGCATGTGACCTTTGGTGTATCACTTTACATTGTCTCTCAATCCCAAGTAGCAGTAAAACAAGAGAGAGAATAGACTGTACTGGAAATGCTGGGCTGAATTGTGATACAGTATGTACCGGAAAATGGAAGAGCCCATTTATTTCATGCTGTTTAGGTAATATTTGTTTTCACACTGGAAGTAGATCCTATACAAATTGCTTCTAAATGAGGCATCTGCCAATGTTAAATTGTCAGCCAAACAAAATGTTTTTTATTGAAAGTAAGATCCTATCTGCATACCGTTCAATGTAATTTTCTTGTGAAAGAAAAACAGGATTATTTACAAAAGAGCCTTAGTTAAATTTGCCAAAAGAAACATTGAGTTCCCAGCCAGTATGGGAAGCAGTCTCCTATGGGAACAAGCATTCTAAATGGGCTACCATTATAAATATCTCCAGTGTAGATACAATAATGACAGACTAGGACAGAGACAGCACTACACTGCTGTTGTAATAATGAGATGACCTCACTGGTATGCTTGCTGTTTTAAAAGGCAAGGATCATCTCATCGACATCATGGTAATATTTCCCTCAAGATCCTGCCCACACAACAAATTGAGTACCTAAGCTAAGTGACTTCAACAATAGCCTTCCCTCATTCGCTGGCTGGTTGATTGCGAATTTCTCAGACTGACATACATTTTTTTCTGAAAGCTTTCATTTTATCAAGTTGTCACTCGGGTATTTTTTAATCTATTGGGCTTCGTTTGGGCTCCCTTCCAACAGCAGGCCATACGAGAACTTCATTTAATAATACCTCTGAGAACCATGCTCAGTTCTGGATATGACAGCAATAGCATTTACATTTCAGAAAGTAGTCTTGCCTTGATAAATGGTCATGAAATAATCATTCATTATTTAATATCAACATCTACAGTCTGCAAGAATGTGAGAAGCAGAATGCTGTGTACTGAAATTGAATGCAAATGGCATTAGTAATCACATCATTTAAAGCAGTGAATGGAAGACAAGGGGTTTGTAATCAAAAATTGAAGTTATTAAAGTGAGATAACAGGAGCAATGAAGATACGCTTATATCCAAAGTGCCATTATTGCTTTTCAGGATTTAGCTCATTTCACAGGGGAGCTGCTGTTTATTGTTGATAAAAACCTTGAATAACCAATAATTGCAGATTTGACACAATTTACATTCCTAGAGCGCCTATCATGAATAGAGCAATTTAAACACACAGACATGATTTTAAGCAGACATGCATGTAGAGTAATATCACGGCATTATCCATAAAAAATATAACTGCAATAAACTAGCATGCATATTTTTAGTACAAGGTAGCAGTAGCATTGCTTGTTCCAAGGGGCTTATACCTCGCACCGTCACAGACGCTAAAACAATAGTCATGTATGTCACATGCACTACAAAATGTATAGGATCCAATGAACTGTAGGATTAATACTGAAATACATACATGTGATGCTTGTAATTAAAATAATATTGACATGTATTTCTGTTAATCCTTGCACTTTACAATGAGGAGGTTTAATGTACTGATTTAAGTTGCCATACCATCTAACCATGCTGACCATTTACATTAAAACAGAATTTTCCAGTCCCATTTCTAACATTTGCAAATCTTATGAGCCCCCACTCCTACCAATAAAGTAACCTTGGATACTGTAATTACCCATATCTAAAGGGCACTCTTTTCCAGTGGGAGTGTTTATTGAACTCATTTCTAGTGCAGCTTCTACTACACCAACAGCAGGCCTGATCCACTATCCAGTCCATTGTGTATTACATCATCCTGATGTAATGTCTCACCAGCACACGTGACCAGTCTACTAAATCTTTAAGAATTATGTACTACAGTAGCTCAGACTCTGTAATGAGAGCTTACACTGGAGATTGTCATCACTACAGATTCTAAAGGAATATGTTTTGGCCCGATTTCAACTGGCTTTTTTTTTTTTTTTTTAACTGCTTACGATTACAAAGTTATCATGTATTGCAGCCTCGGTTTTTTTCCCAATTATTTCTATTCATAGTTGCAGACATATGTTTAACATTAGATTTTATTAGGTTCAGTGACGTGTAAACTAAACTCTCTATTTTAGTGCCAATACATGTCCAGTATATGGCAGGGACACATGCCTGCAATGGTGAATTAAAACAGTACCCGCTGTGATAGCAAGATGCTTTTTCATTTTTTTTTTAAAAGGAATTAATTACATCTTGCATATAGTATGCATAATATTAAGTGTGTATAGTTCATTTGCATGACTTGTACATGCTGGGAACTTTAATACAATCAACATCGAACTGATTATCACAAAGTAGGGATCTGATGTTTGCTGAACAGTATTAGCTGACATTTTCTTCTACATTTTTAAATAGGTTACTTTATGTAAGTAGCCGTTAACAAAAAAATAACAACATTTGTTAGCATGTACTGTAATAAGCATGCTGTTAACATGTAATAAAAAAAAAACACAACCAATTGCCCTCCTTCTTAATTAGAGATTAAGAATTTTAACACTTTATTTTAAGCACTACATATTAGGCATTTATATGTACTTATTTGTGACTAATTAGCACATAATACATCATGTATAGCCTCCTAAGGGTTTGTAAGGTACTTATTATGCTTACTCTCAAACATGCCTTAATAACAGGTTACTGGACATTAATAAAGGATTTGCATGTCTTATACTGAAGTGAAGACTGTTCTTGGCCATATTAGGTCTTACTAGCTGCTTGAATTTGATTAATACATGGTAATAAAGCAGCAAAACAAAGTGGACTATGCATGGATACCACTCTATCCCAGAGTTGGACTTTGTTTCCAATAAAGGGCTTATTAGGAGGATATTGGTCACTAGTAAAGAGTTTTGCAGCCCCTATTCTGAAGTGAAGGTTTAATTTTCATTCATTAAGAGCTTATTAGAAGCATATAGGTCATTAATAAAGGGATTTGCAGCCCCTATTCTGAAGTAAAGGCTTATTTCACATTACTTAAGAACTTATTAGCAGCATATGTCATAAATACAATTTTGATCTAGCAAATAATGCACAAAGAAGCAATGATAACCAGGGCATCTTTAATCAGTTGTGTAACCTGTATACTGAAGTGAAGACTCCAGGCACCCCATGAAGCTCTTACTCGCATTAATGAACCTGACAAAAAATACAAATACGTTGAAGTACAAAAGAAACAGACAAAATACTTTTAATTATGAATTTATTTGGGTTTTTTGAAAGAACCCACTGGTGCAATGTATAATGTATCATTTTTTTTTTCTAAGGTTATCAGCAATCTCTCATAAAGGGATAACATTTGCAATAACACTGGAAAATTAAACAAAGTACTATTTATTTTTTTCCGTATTCGGTATCATTAGCATTACAGAAATGGGGATTTTGAACGTGATTTCTAACATGATTTTCAGCTTTAACAGCACAAATTAACTTTAACAGTTAGAGCCCTATGAAAAATGTTTATAAAGGCGTCTGCTAAATAAACAAATAATAGTAAGGCATGTTTGAGAATAAGCATAATAAGTACCTAACAAACCCTTATTTAGTCACAATTTAGTCACAAATAAGTACATAATAAATGCCTAATATGTAGTGCTTAAAATAAAGTGGTACCAAATTTTCAAAAGCTTTCTCACCACAGTATTTACAGCATAAAGGGAACATACAATGGCTTAAATGAAAATACTGTATTTTGAATTTCTTTTTTTTAGTTAGCCTTGATCTTGTGACTTAACAATTGGCCAAGTCACAAGTGAGGTCACAAGTTTATAGCCTAAAAAGTAAAGAAATAAAATGTTTTCCGTTGGTCAGTTAAATTCTAAAATTAATTAAGGAAAAGAGTAGGAGAGCTGAGCGAAAATGTTTTTGTAAAGGTCTAAGTGGCACTGAGCACAGAAAAAGAAAGGAGAATTTGACAGCCTGGCAGTGTATGTGTGTGTTTATGTTTACAGTTAACGGTGAGACAGAGAGAGATATGCTGCTAAAATAACTCTGAAACTACAGAAAAATGCAGATTTCCATTACATGAGAGTAGATGTTAAAACTTCATGCTGATTTGAACTTGGCTCTCGCCAAGATAAGCACCAACTAAGACGTAGCTTCACAGTAAACTAATGTGATCCATATGTGTCTCCATCCATTTGCGCTTCCTTCCATATGATGATGTAGATATCCTTCTGTCTGGTGTTGATGGCTGAAGTGTAATGCAAGCTCCAGGGATCAGCTTATTGCCTCCCTAGCGCATCAGCACACACACAGCGGCTGCGATGCTGGCTCGGGGATCAACCATAGTGCGGTCTCCCCAGCGCATCAGCATGACAACCGTCTGGATTGAGCTAAGTAGGGTACATCTCTGGGGTCTTCAAGTGGGCACCTTCCATCCTCGGTGTTTCGTCGACTAGCCCACGACACCTCAAGAGGGCTTGATGGTGATTCTGGCGTCCCAGCATCACCCCCCTCCGTCCCCCACTCAACTCAGCCCAGCTTACTTACCTGTACATCAGCGTTTCTTTCTTTCTATTGTGCTTGAGATCCCCAGCCAGAATCTTTCCGTCTCAACCACAGCCAGTTGCTGCTCCTCTCTGCTGCTTCAGATAAGTTCTTCACTGTGCGACACAACTCTTGGCCATTGAATCCGACATCTCTGAGAAACCGGGTTGTAGAGTGTGCCACAAATCCTCGACAACCCACTTCCACTGGGTAAACCCAGACTCTCCATCCTCGCTGTTCCGCTTCAGTGGCTAGTTGAGCATACTGCAGTTTCTTCCTCTCATACGCCTCATCTACAGCATCCTCCCATGGCACTAACTCTACCAGGTGAACAAGGCGTGCTGATCCAGACCACAAGACAATATCTGGTCGAAGGTTAGTGGTGGCAATCTCAGGTGGAAAAATAAGCCGTTGACCAACATCTACCAGCATTTTCCAGTCTCTAGCAGCTTCCAGTTGTCCTGGGCGAGGATTGGTTTTAACACCTTTTCTTGGTGGTTGCTCTCCTGGGCGGAGGAATGTTGTCTTTTTTGTGTAATGTTTTGATGGAACAGGTGGCAACTTATTGGTCATGTTACTCTTGTCTTCCAATGCTAAGGCCAAACATCGCAGCACCTGGTCATGGCACCAAGTAAACCGTCCTTGGCTAAGAGCCACCTTACATCCTGTCAAAATGTGCCTTAATGTTGCAGGTGATGAACACAACGGACATGAGGGATCCTCTCCTACCCAGAGGTTTAGGTTCTGTGGTGATGGGAGAACATCATATGTTGACCTTATAAGGAAACTGATCCTGCTCTGTTCCATTGACCATAGGTCTTGCCAGCCAATCTTGCGTTGTTCCACACCCTCCCATCTCATCCATTCTCCCTGCTTGGCCTGGGAAATGGCCTTTATACACCTCATCCTCTCCTCCTGCTTTTGCACCTCGTTGACTACCAGCTTCCTCCGTTGAACTGGGGCTGCCTTGTGCCATGTAGGAGGAGCTGAACTGAGACCAAGACCCCCTCTTCCATGCTGAACTTGCCCCATGATATCATCAATTCGAAGGGCAGCCTTTGCATCCTCCACAGCTTTCTTTGCTGCTCACTTTCTTCCAGTTTTCAACACAGGTGTTGCCTCCCTTACGCATTTGTCGCGTGACTCTACTAATGTCATTTCCAGTCGGACCTTGGCGCACTTAAACTCCTCGGTTAGAGCGGAGACAGGTAGCTGCAGTATTCCTTTACCATAAAGTCCCACTCTGCTGAGGCAACGTGGAACTCCCAACCATTTCCTGATGTGTGAACTGATTAAAGCTTCCAGCTTCTCTACTGGTGTCAAAGAAACCTCGTACACAGTCAGTGGCCACAGCAACCTTGGCAGTAGACCAAACTGAAAGCACCAGAGTTTTAGTTTGCCTGGTAAAGCGCTGCTGTCTATGCTCTTCAACCCTTCCACAGCTTGTTGTCTATCTTCTCCCACATGAACTATGTCCTTTAGATCCCCGTCGTACCATCTCCCAGCAATGTGACTGTTTGTTGCTTTACAGTAAATGTCTGTAAATTAGCAAATTGTATCCTGACAAATATACAGAAAGCAGGATATTATTTATATTGGAATTGGTTGCTGGTAAGATGGAAAACACACACTTGAAAAATGCAAATGCCATTCTGTAATTAGATAAAAACCTTACTGCTTATTTTGTATAAATAAAGGTTGATTCAAAATTCAGACACTGTCTGCATGGTTTTTTTTTGTTACATTTGTAACCTCAAAAAATCATTCTTACAACCTGCCTCATGTTAAGCAGGTATTTTTTTTATGTCAAACCTTTATTTTGTAAGCCACATATGAACAATAAAGATGTTTGTAGTGTCTTCTGACCATGCAAACCGTTGTAGAATAACAAGATGGTATTAGGTATAGGTGATATTTAGTTGCATTAACCTATGACAAAAAGAGTTGAAATTCTAAAAATGTAATTGCAAACGGATTTAAAAACTGTATTGCTAATATAATAGCAGCAAAAGAAATGTATGAGAAAACCTTTGATAGTAACCTTAATCAAGTTTGTAAATTATGGCTCTGAAAATAGATTACAATAATTTGTTAATGAGTTATTATTTTGGAAAGAAAGAATTAGATGGTGAAGTGGACATAAAAAAAAGTTTAAATTTGTAAAAATGTAAAACTAACCCAATGCAACCTTGTCCCTTTTACCTTTAAATAAAGAAGGTTCTCTGGCTAATACAATGAATTCTCGTTAAAACAAACTCGGATTAGACTCATTTCCTGATGGTACGATTTTTCTACTATGTCCCAGGAAAATGTAGTAGTTGCTTATTCTAAATTACTTCTTATCATACAAATTCACTTAACACGAATTTCTTATTAGTGCTAATTATTTTGGAGCCCTCCCAGGGAAAAATGTGAATAAAATTAAACGCCCTAGTTCAAACACCTGAATTTAAAGGGTATTGGGAAATGTATTAATTTGCATCCACATTAGCGCCTCTGCAGTGTATTTTAGTGCTGTTTGGGGACTACAGATTCTGTGATGCATTTCAAGTTGCCATAGTGCTCATGCAAAAACATGCACTATCCTTGTTGACAAAAGTGGAGGTGTTAAAATCAGTGGCTAATGCATACCCTATCAAGAAAAAGAAAAATGTTGCTACAAATTTCAACATTCCCATGAACACTTTGTCAGTCATTCTAAAAATACAGGGTACAATAATACATGCAAGTTGTAAATGTTTCTGATTTGCTCAATACCCTGATGTTGAGGACGCCTTGTTTATGACTGTGATCAAGTGCAGTTCATTTGCAATATATACTTTTTAAAAATTCACTTCCAGCCATATTTTCAATAACATACACAGTACTTTTTAATGTATAATACTTTTCATTGTTCTGGGCAGCAGTGTGGAGTAGTGGTTAGGGCTCTGGACTCTTGACCGGAGGGTTGTGGGTTTCATCCCACGTGGGGGACACTGCTGCTGTACCCTTGAGCAAGGTACTTTACCTAGATTGCGCCAGTAAAAACCCAACTGTATAAATGGGTAATTGTATGTAAAAATAATGTGTAAAAAAGAATGTAATTGTATGTAAAAATGTGATATCTTGTAACAATTGTAAGTCGCCCTGGATAAGGGCATCTGCTAAGAAATTAATAAAAATAATAATAATTGAGATTGATTTTAGTGTTACTGTAACGTCAATAAAAACTGACAGTATGCATTTGGCCTTGAAATTCTTATTAACAAGAATTGAATGTATATGAAGTGTCAGATCATTTCAGAACCAAAGTGCTCATCCTCCCATTAGAATCAACTGGCTGCTTCCAATAATGTAATCTTTGTCTGATGTGGGTATTCTTAAGATTAATTCCATTCTCATCTAGCACAGTTTAAGAACATTATGGAACAACCTTTTGATAAAAGAAAAAAAAAATTATATAAAGATTTTACAATCTAGTGCTCCCTTGTTAGTTCGCTATCTGACTTGCACATCAAAAAATCATGAAATACTGAGGGCAGTGAATTAGTTAAGGGCCCTTACACAGTAAGGTATAGTTCTGTACATGGACAATTTACTGTCAACAAGGCCTAAAAGGCAAATTAAATTAATATGAGAATTATCGAATAGTGAAAATACATCATTTTTATATGAAAGCCAGACAATAGTGGCAGCAAATTATTTCCATCTTATCTTGACTAATGTGAAACAAGGTCTTGTGGCTTTAGTCCAGTTCTTTGTGAACTATTGTTCACGTAACAAAGCAATCATCATATACTCTACGACCTTAACGAGCACACTTCACACTGGTCTCACAGCAGGCCAAATAAGAATGAAGTGACTAAGAAACATTCCCAGACTAGGACATTGTTAGAGCAGTAAAGGGCAGCTCAGACCATAACTGCCTGTCCTGCACTTGAAATAAATGTCAGTACTTTCCATAAGCAATACATTCAATTAAGGTCAATCAAAAAAAAAGTTGGAGCGTCAACACATGCCAAGATCCCCACACATAATTATAAACCAACCAAAATAACGTGAGCAAGATCAAAATAAAATAAACTGTTTTGAATGGCTGAAGGCCACTGGTACATGATTTGTCTGGAAAAAGAAATTCCTACTTCTTGATCACCAAACCCTAACTCATCTATCTATATAAAAAGAAAAGGGACTATCAAACTCCTATTGAGTTATTCTGATCCATCTGTTTTGTCATTACTGAAGCATGCTTTTGTTTTATTTTATTTTTTTTGTGTTTTTTTACATGTCTATAAAGACAACTTTAGGCCACGTTACATGAGTGTTTGACTTTTCTCGAGACATCAGTTTCTCGTGAAATAAACGTGGACATGGTGCCTTTTTGTGTTTACATGTAAAGCCTCTCATTTCCCTTTGGAACGCCTACTTTTCCCTGAACGCTATTTAAATGAAGGAGCGGGGGAGGGGGTCCGATTTAAATTAGCCATGCTGATGGCCCACTTAGATTCTTGTGCTGTTAACCGTGAAAGTCCCTAAAATACTGTTTACATGAGCAGAGAACAGTTTCACAAGAGAGAATCCACGTGTCATCATGTATGATGTAAATGGCTATTAAAGATCTGATTTGCTGATGGATAGTGTCTGCTTTTTTAATACTTTGTTTTAATGTTGCCACCCACACTGCTTTTCATACATTATCTGTGTGTGTGTGGGGGGGGGGGGGTTTAGATCTTTATTAATAATAAACTGGGCCAAATCCGAGTGGTGGTTGAACAGGCGTTTGGGCTATGGCAAGGGAGGGGGCGGATACTACTGAAGCGTACTGAAGTGAACCACGAGTTTGTTCCCCAAATTATTACAGCCTGCTGTATCCTGCATAATCTGTGCCAGGACCATAAGGAGGTGTTCAGGCAAGCAGAGGAACAGCTACCTCAGCCTCCAGCAAGAAAGTACAACAGCGATATGAAGAGGGTCCTGCTATTAGAGATGCACGGCTATCTTTATTTTTGTAACCCAACAGTGTACTTTTATTTTGTATCATAATTTTGTTTCATTAGCTTATTTTGTATTTCTTTATACCAAAGATATCATCCTCATTTACGCAGTACTTGTATGACTACTTCAGCTAAATAAAGAATTGGAATATTGAATATTGTTGATTCCCAAGAAATAAGTCACAAAAATTCCACACCACATTTTAATTTTGAGAGTGGGTTAAACAATGTTCGTGTTGTGCATTGTATCAAACATCATATCCTTTTCCCTTATAGATATTAACACCTGAGTGTCTTCATCACTCCAATGGATGTAAGTGGAAGATGGACACGGGTTTTGCTCAGACATAAGTAACTAGGAGAAATTGCATTGGAGTATAGTTATACACATTTAAACATAGTACTTTACAATAAAGACATCTTGACAGTTGTTTGGAAAGCTATTTGCAAGTGTATTCTGAACTACTGTACAGTAGCTGTAACCACCTGAATTTACAAGCCCACAATGCAGTTTATCAAACATTTTTAGTAATAGTTTTAAACAGAAACTTGGTAAATACAATCTGTATGATACTTTACAAACACATTTAGATCCGTGTATGATTAGCATTATGCAAAGTTCTAGGGAAGATGGAGAAAAAAGTGGGGTTATCTGCATCATCAATCTGATAAAGGAAATACTGCAAACTAAAAATTTACTTTCCCGCTGCCATCTTTGGACCATGGTAATTTACGTATTCCCATGTGACTTTTATACCAGCTTTAGGAGAGGACTTGAACGAGCTAATTAACATTTTCATGAGAAACTTGTGTTTACATGTGTAAGTGGGCGTTGATTTCACAAGCATTTCCTAGAATCTCATAAGAAATTGAGACTTTCACAGTAAAATACTGAGACCGTTTTTTGGGACACTTTGATGAGCTTTCCCTGCCAAGTATCACTTGTGTTGTCCATTCACGTGAAATAATCACACATGTAAACTACCCTTTTGTCAATTGGTATTAATTCACCTTAAACAGCAGTGTTCTCTTCCATCTGGACTTTATTTGATGGCAAGTCATTCTCTTGCTCTCAATTCCTAAGTACTGTACATCCTACTTTCTGTTATTTGTTTTCCTGACTGCCAAAAAAGTTTCCTCTGAAATGTTACACATGTCTGTGGTAGGGGTTGTGGCTTCTTCAGCCACTGTGATTCATGTTACAAAGTGCATGCTTACTTCAATCGGCATGCTTTATTGGTATCTATAGGCATGGGCATCATTGAGGTGTATGCTTGTCTATGTTCCTTCCAGTTTCATAATGTTCACAGAAATATATTGTATATTTATACTTATTTCACACAACGAATCTCTAGAGAAAGCAGCAAATCCCAGCTGACTAATTTTGAGTTCTGCAGTACCTGTTGTTCATCTGTTACTGATGCACAGTGAGATGCTGTGCACAGAATAGACACATTCCACAGTTCTACTTATTATTTCAGCCTCTATACAATTGGACAACTTTTTTTTTCTACAATAGATAAGTAAGACATGTAAGAGCTGAGGCTGAGGCTATGGAAGAATATAGTTTGCGTAAAATGCATAGTTTATTTATGAGAAAATAAATTATACATGTTATACTGCAACCCTGTTCTTCCATAGGTTCTGTGCTGTCTATATATTAGAACACAGTAAAGATGTAATTTGATTGCAACCTGTACACCAGTATGTTGATTTTTACTAAATAAATATGTTTAATTTGTTCAGGATTTTGCTGTGTCGAGGTGTAGCAGTACATAGCAGAGGTCTGTATTTTATTAATACAGACATATTAAAATGGCTTGAGTTTAAAAGAAACAATTAATGCCAATGCACGTGCCTTTTCTTTATATAAGTGCAGATCAGAGATACCACTAACTTGTTTTTTACATTACATGGGGACAGTGACTTGTTATTAAACACCTTCAGTCGGTTAAAGGATATATAAGGAATGCATTTCCTGAAGTAGCTGTCTTTTCCCTGGTATGTTAGTCTTTAATACGAATGTAGAAGTTATTTATTTTGACTGAATGTTTTGGGGATAGACAATTAATATGGTTCTCAAATAGAACATATAAGACATGAGATGATGAATCAAATAATAGAACATACAGGCCTATAATTGTGATGATGAACAAACCTGGACTATTTTGGGTCCTATTATCAGAAAGGGTATAGAAAACTTCCAATATAGCTCTAATATATTTATTTCATAAAGATAAACTAGAAAACGTCGGTGAACCAGGAAAGATGAATGTACATTTCAAAATAAGGAGCACATTAATATTTCATTAGTATGCTTTTTCTTCTTGTCTGATTGACAGCTCAGTTGAGATAGTGAAAGGCTGATTTTAATTTTTTTTTTTTTTGCCTGGGTTGTTACTGTCACTGTCGGGTTCCTGCTGTAAATCAGCAGAAGGTTTTCCCTTTTTTATTAATTCCTTATGGGCCAGGCAGCACATAATTACACCCAATTCACCCTTATCTCCAAAATTAAAAGATTACATTATTTGTGCCTGAAATGTATGCAGCTGCGATTCAGAGCTCTTCGAGCACATAGATCTGTTCAGTCAACGCAGTGTTGAAAGCGGCTCTGTTTTAATAAATGCATATCTTTCTGGAAGGCATCTTGTCACTACATTTTGTTTTAGACCAAGATACAACTAGAAAAAAAAACCCAAAAAATGTAATTAATAAATCCCACACTGTAACTAGCTTTATTAAAAAGATAGTATTTTTTTTTTTATCATACATATGAAATGAGCCTAAAATCCTTCGTGGATCTTTAATGTATATAGAATGAGGAGAATTCTGTGCCTGGTCTTGGTGAACATGTTCATTTGTAGCTTACCATGATCTGCGGTAGCTGAGGAAGTGTTTTCAAATCAAAGAGCACTTTGTAGAGAGAGGAGCTTAATGAGGTACTTGGATTCCTGTGCACATGTGAAGCACTATCCTTTAGAAGTTTCCAGCCCCATAACCACTTCGATACGTACTGCACAATCAAGCCACCAAAATCAATGTAGATGTTTTTTTAACCGTACATAGGTTTCATTAAAAACAGCTGATATAACAATAGCAGCAGTACACAATACACATTTGCAGTAATGTTTCTCTTTGAACAGAAGACAATATTTCTGAACTTGTAATGGGAGTTAGAAGACATTATAATTCCAGCATTGTTGGAATTTAAAATGATGTAATTAAGCATTAAACATTAATAATTAAACATTGAGAAAAACAAGCATGTCATCAACATAGTACTAACTGGGTAATCACTGGCAAGTCTACTCTACTGGTGGAATATGTGTATAATTACATGTAAATGGCCTGTGCCATGGTGCTCCAAGATATGGGATTAATCTTACCTTCAACAGCTAGGTTTTATTAGATACTATAGCTTGCTACTTTAGTTAATTTAGAGTTTTTATCACAGCTAAGCAAAGTAATCTTCCTGTCACTCCCCAGGTTTCTTGGCAAGAACAGAGTTTCAGGAGAATACCTCTCTCTGAGTTTATATGGGCTTTTCTGCTGGCAGAGAATTCCTATGAGGATTAAGGGACCTTGCAGCATTGCTAGGGTTATTTGTTATAAGAACCAAGAAAGATGTACCTGTACAGCTGGGATAGCAAACAGTCCAGAATACCAGCTTCAGACTAAATTGGGGATTTATTTTATTTTATTTTATTTTATTGTAATAGCTGAGACTAGAAGGGTGCAAGTTACTTACAGTATAAATTCATATAAAGACTAAATATACATCAAACATTTATAATACCAGCTTCAAGAAAATAATACATTATGTAAGTTTTAACAGACAACCTTTTAAAAGCTTACCAGAGTATATTTGCATGGGAATTTGGCAGTTAACCACACTTTTCCCATGCTTCGCTTATGATATTCATGGATTGTTCTTTCCCAGTTTTTGTCACATTTTACTGCAACAAATTTCAAAATGTGTATTTATTTATCCTTTTAAGAATACATATGCAAGCTTTACGCTGGAGCAAAATGCTTTAGAAATCATACCCATCTTATCAGACAAATATAAGAGCCCAAGTCCCATAATAAGGGAGAGAAACGCCAACACTAATCCCAGCATAACCCAGACCCCACTGCTGCAGGAATGGGTTTTAAAAAACACAGACAATGCCATGTTGTCAACACATGGCCTAGAGTGCTGCACCATCTTTGGTTCCCTCATTAACATTAGTGAACTTTTGTACATAAACAAAAGCAATAGTGTTAAGAATCAGTCATTTATATTTGGCTGACTCATGGTTCAATAAACTATGCTAAAATGGTACATAAATGAATTATGAAAACACAATCTGTCAATTACAGTAAAGCAGTGTAGTCATGCAAGTTATGAAAATGCCTTTGTGGCAGAGCAGGGCTCTGCCCTAGTAAATACTGGCGGGGAGGGGGTTAAATTCTCCTCCCTGCCCAGGTTGATTGCGTCAGGTGGGAGCAATCAATTAATTAATTATTCAATGATCACCCAGCCACCTGGCATAAAAGGAGGCCTCAGACTCCCAGTAGAGGAGAGTTCTAGAAGGAGAGGAAGTAAGAGTGGTTTTTCTGTGTGTGCTGGGTTTTTGTTTAGTTTGAATCCAGTGAAGGCAACGCCCAGCCTGGAAGCCTTATTGTTGTAAGTTTTGTTTTGTGCTTATTGTCTTATTTCTGTTTAAAACCCTTTTTGTTTGGCCCTCGTGCCAGTTTATTTTGTATTTTTTTGTATATTAAAAAGCTTTATTTTGAACTTTTTACACTGTCTCTGAGTCTCAACCTCTGTCATCCTGTCACAGCGTTATATAAAATACGTATTATCTTATGCTTCTTTAAGATATTGCAATTAATTGCTTTTGCTTATCAAGCACCCCTATAATCCATATGTAATTTCTTAATGTTTATCTTAACAATTTCTGCAGTTCTTTCCCTGTGTTACTGGTATCTAAAATTATGCTGTACATTTGTGCATAGTGAATCACTTTGCTTATCAGCTACCCCCATAAACTATATTGAAATTTTGTAGCATGATTAGCACTAATTATCTGCATAATTGGATTTTCCCTTTTATATATTTCTAAATGTGGGCTGTTCACAGTATTTATTTTGATGCTTCATTATTTTAAATATATTGTGAATAAAAATAAATAATTTCAGCTTATATAATGTTTTATTGTAAACGTGTTAAACCTGCTCACCCACCTGCTAGATATACATAATTACCATCTTTTGCGGAATTCAGTGTACAGTAATCTGGGAGTATATGAAGGCAGTCTGTCTGTCTCCTTTCGTGTGTCACACTAAGTTTTAAGCTGAACTGCTTAATCAATCGTAATGAAATTTAGTCTTGACGTACAGTACTTTATCTCAAGCTAAAGTATTACAATCTGGGGGGGTATGAAGGCATCTGTCTGACACTAAAGAATGCATTATCTTTTTCTGTATCGAAACAAATGCACCCATGGTTTCAAACCGACATATTTAATGGGTGTTTAGGAAATAAATAACACTCCCCATGTCTTGCAAGTTTAGAGAGATGGTTACTGGCTTGATGTAGGAGGAGGAGACATTGCCGCACCCCACAGCTTTCAGCATACCTGATTTATGCCAGGGACCAATTCCCTGCTGGGTCAGCCAGGCTGAGGTAATGTCCGTGCCTCATAGAGGATGAGCTGAGACCCCTTGCACTACAAACCAGCATTCTTATTGGTGAGTGAAGTCCACCCAATGTCAATAAATGTCATTTTGTATGCTATGGACAGAATACCTTAATAAAGGATGTTAATGCTTTCCAAGAAGTGGCAACTCATAGGAATATGTATTTTAATAGTGTTCAACTAGACAGCTTTTAACAGCAATATTGCTCGCAATTAATTTGTCATACTTGTACTTCCTAGAACCAGTCATTGTATTTCTTGCTCTTAATTGTATTATTGCTTGTACTGTGATTCTTGAAATGTATTTTTGTTTACGACTGTAAGTCGCCCTGGATAAGGACGTCTGCTAAGAAATAAATAATAATACTAACAATTTTATATAAATGCAACATGGTGCAATTTGCTGCTGCTTTTGCGATTCTCATCTACTGTATGAACAATAGTGGCGATGCCAGCAATACTCCCAGACGTTCTCCAAATCAAGCTGGCAATCTTATTCAGTATAATAAAAGCAGCAATTATTGTCTTGTCTAAACTGGCTTAACAAGAATTATATCAATGGTTTGAGCTACTTTTTCTTTTCTTTTTTTGACTAGTATCCAAAATGCAGTAATAAATAACACCCTTTTTTAGAGGAACATGTTTATTTTGAACTGATGTTGCAGAGGTTTAATAGTGCATGGAAAGCTTTCTGATGTATTTAACTCATTACCACTCCCTGAGCCCTCATCAGTAAATGAGCTGCTTAATACCTACAACACCACCTTGACTGGTATCTTGGATACTGTAGCGCCAATCAAAACTCGGAGACTGTCTTTTAAAAAAAGCTCACCGTGGTTTAATGATACAACTCGTAAAATGAAATATGAGGGTCTGTGAACAGATTTCTTGAGTGGTGGGTGGTGATGTCAGACCAGGAAACGAAACAACAAGACAGGATGGTACGGGCAAAATGGCGCTGCTGCACTCGTATTTAATAATAAACAAAAATAAACAAACGGTTTAAACAAAACACACCAAAAGAAAAGGGCACATTGGCCAAAGCAAAATAACACACACACCCTAACAATTATTGTAAAAACAAGTACCTTTGTTCGCTGTAATACGGTAGCATTCGCTCTCTCTTTCTCTATAGTTTCTCTTCTAACTCTCCTCCCACTCTAAGCCCGGAGTGGGTCTTTTTTATATTGTGGCTGGAGCCTTAATTACCTATTTAAACAATTACCTTATTAAGGCTCCAGCCACATTCCCAAGGGCTTTATTGGGATGGGGATTTAACCCCATCCCTGCCAGCTACACTTTATGAGACCGGCTATTTGGCGGTCTTGAACAACAAACAACGTTGGACGGCTTTTGTCCGGCCGAACAAAAATACAATTTATATATATATACAGTGTATATATATATATATATATATATATATATAATATATATATATATATATATATATATATATAAAAATTAATAACAACACATAAATAATAAGAGGCGAGCATCTTGCCACAGGGTTGTAAACTGGAACGGAGATGGCGGGAATCTAAACTGCACGTTCATTACATCGCATGGAAGGGCCAATTGGTTAAATATAGGAAGGCTCTGGTGTTGGCTAGATCATCATGTTATTCTAATTTAATTGAAACAAATAAAAATAATACCAGATTTATTTTCGCTACCCTAGAGAAATTAATTAATCATTCCCCTAATAGCCCTACCCTTGACACTGGCTTCTCTCACAGCTGCAATGACTTCTTACATTTCTTTAAAAATAAAATACTAGACATTAGAAATGAGATTCCATTGACACCTTCTATTAATTTTACCAACTACACCTATTAAGGCTACTATGGGGGCTTTTTTTCTTTGATTACCATGCAGGAACTGACAGAGCTAGTTCAGCATATGAGAGCTACTACATGCTCTCCTGATCCTATTCCTGCAAAACTATTAAAATATGTTCTTGATGTTATTAATACCTTAATTTTAAAAATTATAAATGGTCCACTTTCCTCCAGTATAGTTCCCTCAGCACTTAAGGTAGCTGTGGTGAAGCCTATGCTTAAACACAATTTGGACTCTAAAGTCCTCAATAACTACAGGCCACTCTCCAACCTACCATTCTTAGATAAGGTTATAAAGAAAGGTGTTGCAATTCAATTGCAAACATTTCTAACTCTTAATGGTATATTCAAGAAGTTTCAGTCTGTTTTTCGTGCTGCACATAACACCAAGACAAGACAGCCCTTGTCAGAGTTTCAATACTTCTAGATCGAAGTGCTGCCTTTGATACTGTAGACCATTCCATCCTACTGAATCATCTTGAAAGCACAGTAGGACTGTCTGGCCTTGTCCCATCCTGGTTCAAATCTTATCTTTCTGATAGGTTTCAGTTTGTCTCTACTGGGGAGGTAAAATCGACATTATCGGAAGTTGTCTGTGGTGTTCCACAGGGCTCCATTCTAGGTCCATTGTTGTTTTTGCTATATATGCTACTGTTAGGTGACATTATCCGCAGACACGGAGTGAACTTCCATTGCTATGCTGATGATAGTCAGCTATATTTATCCCTGAAGCCAGAAATTTCTTCTGTCTGGGTGTTATTAGCTACTTGCCTTACAGACATCAAGCATTGGATGTCACAGAATTTTCTAATGTTGAATTCAGATAAAACAGAGGTATGCTAGTGGGCTCACAGAACCAACTAAAAGGAAATGTGGGATTACATGAGCTTGACCCTTGCAGTCTCTCATCAAAACTTAAACTAGAACTTAAGAGTTTGGGGGTCATGATTCTGATCTATCATTTGAGACTCATATTAGGGAAGTTACTAAAGTTATCTTTTTACCATTTGAGAAATATAGCCAAACTTAGACCAATTATTTCTGTATCTGATGCCGAGAGACTAATGCATGCCTTTGTTTCATCTAGAATTGATTATTGTAATGCAAAACGTGTGGTATCCCACTTGTTCAGAATACCGCCGTTAGAATTCTGACTAAATCAAGAAAAAGTGAACATATTACACTGGCTCCCTGTGCAGTACAGAATTGATTTTAAGATTTTGCTGTTAACTTACAAGGCCCTGAATGGATTAGCACCTAATCTGCAGGAGTTACTGACCCTGTATCTTCCTAACCGCACTCTGAGATCACAGGATGTGGGGCTGCTGGTTATTCCTAGGGTCATCAAAAGCAACACGGGAGGTAGGGCTTTTTCTTGTAGAGCTCCTAAATTATGGAATGCTCTGCCTTCGTTTGTCAGGGAAGCTGGGACTGTTACAGTTCTCAAGTCAAGATTAAAAACGCACTTTTATCAAATGGCTTTCTTATCTTAGTGGGTTTTAATACAAAAGCAGCAATTTTAAAGTTACGTTATGTGTATACTGTTATTTAAATATGTTATTTAAATGGTCGGATTGTGGCAGTTGTATGTGTGACGTGCTATACAAATGTATTGTGGTCTGTTTTTTTTTTCTGCTATGTACTTTTTGTAGAAAACATGCTACATACAGTAAATGCAATAAGTAAAATAATAAATAAAATAACATATGATTGACATCTAACTTGTGTGCACTTTGCATTGTTCAAACCTTCACCCACTCATCTGGCAGTGTTAATACACATGATCCGAAGCAAACAATACCTTGATGATTATCACGTCGAGCCCTAATTATATCATTAGAATTCAATACTTCTGCTGCTTTTATTATTATTTTTCACTACATTTAGAAAATTCTGATCATCATGTTTGTAATTATCAGAGATTTAAGGAGGTTTAAAAATAAGTTGGAACAAGGCCTGGGCTGGGAGAGCCCACCCCTAAAATATGGCACAGAATTCGCGAGTCAAGATTGTGTGTGATTATTTATTATTAATATTAATGGTACCAGCTACTGTAGGTCAAATAAAACAATTGAAGACCCAGCTGGAAGAAGACTCTGGCTGTTAAATTGAATAATTAAAGAAATGGCTGAACAAGGTCTGGGCTGGACTCAACTGGACCTAGAAGGTCATTGGTTTATATGTGCATTGAGTTTATAATTTTTTTAAATGTTTTAATCTTTTTTTTAAAGCAGAATTAAAACTCAATTTTCAAGACTGGAGGTGCAAAACTAAATACAGTAAATGAAAGGTGCACCTCCGTCATCTTTACAGGGTGTGTTTCTTGTATACTGCGGCAGTGCATAACAGCCCCTGTGGGGTTTCCACCTGTCAAAGGTTAAACAGCTAAGGAGCGCTCACTGCAGTATTTGCTGCATTGTTGTTTGCCAAATGGAAGATGATAATTATCAGCACTGAGAGATCAATTCCAGACACTTACAAATGAATAGGACAGAACCAAGCTGAGTTTTTTAATTGAGTCAAAGATAGCATGGTGTTAACAATTGAGGAAAATACATCAAATCTGTACGGGTGCCTTTTCAGAGAGCTGGAGACTTTGGTTTTCATGAAATATAGTGCAGATCTATTAATTGTGTAATGGTTTGCATATTATTTCCATGTATGCAATCAGGATCAAATATGTGCAGTCTTGTTACAAATGTGCGTAATTTGATCATGAATGTAATCAGCCATACACAATTGCCAAGTATGCTATTAGTTGGAATGCACTATACTGTATGTACTAGTGATTAGGTATTTGCATATGTACGTGTTTACAATACAGTAAAACCTGTCCAATACAGCTTTGCTTAGGTCTGGAAAATTGTGCCGGATTACAAAATTCCTGTAAAAAATCTAATACTGTACCTAAAAAAGGTAAAATGACAACACTTTGAGCGCTTCAAAATATATATAAATATGTGGTATTACAGTGCATACAGTATAGTAAACACAATAAATCCTCAGCAAACTTTAAACACAACAATGTCTCAACAAAATACTTACCTGTTATTAGCACAAGCCTGTTTAACCATGCCTATAGAAGGATTCATGTGCTTTCTGCTGGCAGTCAGGTTTTCTAGGTGCTACTTTATATAGGCTGAATGGTTTGTCTTGCAATTTTTTGTGTTGGTTTTGGTAAACTTTCAGCTTCTTTGATAAGCATTTTCTTTCTTTCAAGAGATAGTGTGCACAGTTCAGAAATGTCGCCCTGGATAAGGGCGTCTGCTAAGAAATAAATAATAATAAATGGCGCTGGTGGGACATGTACGTTTATGCACAATGTCTTGCTTTTATTTTTGTTTTGTTTTTAATACTGTTATAAACTTAGAAAATAAAAAAATTACATGACCCGGTGCCAGACTGCACAGATTTACATTGATTTTAGGCAGACTAGACTTAACAATCATGCCTAATTCCAGAATAGACAGGTTCCGGATTGTAGAGAGTATCACCATTCATTTCAATAGAGATTTGGTCGGGACCCAAAAATCATGCTGAATTATACAGAATGCCAGTTTGCAGAGGGGCTGGATTAGACAGGTTTTACTTATATAACAGTAGATGGCATTACACCAAATACTGTGTGTTTACTGGACTTTTTCCATTCCAGCTGAAACAAGGGTCTACACGACTAGAAAGAGTCAAGCTGAGACAGACAAAAGAAGTCACTGCTGTTGCGGTGACGTCACAGTGTGCTTATACTGCAAGTGCTGGAAGATGATTGGCTGGTGGTACTAAATTATTTTCTAATTTTTATTTTCCAGAAAACGCTGCAGCTTAACTATTACCATTAACGTGAACTAAACAGGTTATATATCTTGATTTTTGTTGTTATTTATTCATTATATAGTTATTATATCTCTCCCACTGTATCATCATGGGTGATATTGATGAGGAATTGACAAATCAAAGTAATGATGATCCACATACCTATAAAATTAACAATTTGAATAAGATCGAAAGAATGGCACTTCTTGAGTTAATGACTGATAAATAGATTATTATAAAACCAGCTGATAAGGGTGGGTCTATAGTTATTCAGGATACAATTACTTATATTAACAAAATAAAGGATTTTATTGCATAATACATTTTATAAACATCTAACATATGGTCCACCACTGGTTTTCAAAAAAGAAATTGATAACAAATGGGATTGGATAGTTTTTGGATTTTGGAACAAGAATTCTTACAGCCAATCCTATAAGACCTGTTTTATATACCTAAAATGCACAAATCATTAAACAATCCCCCGGGACGCCCAGTTGTAGCTGGGATAAGTTCATTGACTGAGAAAATCTCTAAATATGTGGATCATCACATTTTATCCTTAGTTCAATTCTATCGAAAAGTGAAAGAGCGTTTATAATGAGATGCTTTCCATGTTGCAACTGTGTCTCTTGTAAGAATCTTATAAAGTCTAGTTGTTTTTTTTTTTGGTAAAAAATGAAAGATTAAATCCTGTATAACATGTAATACCACACATGTAGTGTATCTACTGACTTGTCCATGTGGAAAGGGGTATGTGGGTAAAACCACTCGTCAATTTAAAAACTAGACTTAGTGAACATAGAAGCTCCATTTGGAGACAAGATATAACTTCACCAGCTGTGAAACATTTCTTGGAAGAAAAGCATGACATTGATACTTTTTCTTTTCCACACCTTAAAGTAAGTCAAAATAGGAGGGGTGGCAATCTTAATAATAAATTGTTACAGAGAGAATAATTTGGGATTTTTAATTTAAATACTGTGGTACCCAATGGATTAAATGAAGAATTAGACTTGGTACCTTTTTTTATGAACTATACCTAATCTTTGTTTTAAGAATGATGCTTTTATTTAAGCTTGATTAATAATTAAAATAATGGGTTAGGAAATTGGTTTATTAGTGTATCTATATAACTGGTTTACAGGGTATTTGAAGGATCAATGCTGGATAATTAATTGATTTTGTATGTAAATTACACTGAGATTTTTAGAATCTAAGCAAAAATTGATCAACAAATATCCGTGATATACCAGGTGTGGTAAATCAATTGGCAATTTGTGTTGTGTGCCCATGAACTAACACTTTACTTAATTGTAATTAACTGTTAAACTCACTGTATTTAAATCAAGGTATTGAAGCTGTGTATACACACTGATGAAGGCTTTTGGCTGAAACATGTTTGTGACTTTCCTTATGGATTAGAATTGTAATATGTTTATTCTTTGTTTTTCTTATGAATGCAGACCTTTGTCACATTGCTTCAAATCTTTTTATTCTATTTCCCCAGTTTTATTCTGAAAAAAAGAAAAAAGCTCCAATTACAGTTATAAAACTATTAAGAAACAACTTTAGACTTCCTGGACGCCCTTAAATTATATGTCTGAGTTGTTTAATTCTGGTTTGGTAACTTTTTTGGATGTGTTTCTCCTTTCTGAAAAGAAAAAAAAACATTGAGAATCTAGCCCTTTATGTGTTTATTGGCATCAGTCAATCAATATCGTAACTGTTGGTGTCAGCTGAATTTTTTAATGGCAGGCTGTGTTGTCAACCTGACAAGATGTAAACAACCCCAGCATGACCCAAGTCAGTAAAATAGGTGGAATTAAACTGGAACTGGCTGCATGCCACAAGCATATTGTTGACACAGATTGAGAAGTCAGAAATGGGTACTGGCTGCTCCTATCAGACTCAGGCAGCCCAAGTTTATGAGATTGATTTCAGGGAAGCCTTTTTTTCTAAAAAGGCCCCCTATCGCATGATAGTTGGGTGATATTCATTGAAACCAATCATTATCTCTGTGCTGTTGAAATAAAACAAACACATGGGTCAAGAATATAAGATAAAGTAGAAATCTTCAGACATACCGTGCACTAGTTCAAACAATAACGAACCCGGAGATAATCAGGGAAAGTGCATTGGACTTACAGGGGTGCAAATCGTTTTGAAAATTGGTGGTAAACTGAGAGAGCCTACTGGTGCTAAATTATAAAACCCCGTCCAAATCAGCCCCCCTCGCAACTTTCCACACAACCAACAATGGGGTTCAACATCTTGAGCTCCAGTTTTGTCCTTTGATGCCGTTTTACAACCACGGTCAATCAACCGCAGATATTGCGATTGCGAGTTTATCTTTGATGGACAGGTTACTGACCAATTAATGCAGAGAACTATTAATTATGCATGTACCTTGTTTAGCAATTTCTAGCAAGTTTGGCTTTTATGCCCCAACCGTTTAATGTTTGTAAATACAGTAAAGTTTTAGAGAGAGAGAGAGTGAGCATGTAGCCTTGTATTTCAGTGAGGTTTTCTATAAGTTTCAGGAGGAGAGAGGGTGTTAGGCAGATCAGGGAGTGCATGTACCCTTGTATTTCAGTGAGGTTTTCTATAAGTTTCAGGAGGAAAGAGGGTGTTATGCAGATCAGGGAGTGCATGTAGCCTTGTATTTCAGTGAGGTTTTCTATAATTTTCAGGAGAGAGGGTGTTATGCAGGGTTGGATTAACCCATCATGGGGCCCTAGGCAAACATACACTTCTGGGCCCCGATCTTCTTATATGAATAACAACAAATATACAATATATACACACTGAGTGTACAAAACATCAGGAACACCTTCCTAATATTGAGTTGCACCCCCTTTTGCCCTCAGAACAGCCTCAATTCGTCACTGCATGGACTCTACAAGGTGTCGAAAGCGTTCCACAGGGATGCTGGCCCATGTTGACTCCAATGCTTCCCACAGTTGTGTCAAGTTGGCTGGTAGTGGATCTCTACTCCGAATAGCTCATTCCATCTCATTCCACAGATGTTCAATTGGATTGAGATCTGGTGACTGGGCAAGCCACTGCAGTAAGCTGAATTCACTGTCATGTTCGTGGAACCATTCCTGGACAATCCTAGCCTTGTGGCATGGGGCATTATCCTGCTGAAAAAATCCATTAGCAGATGGATACAATGTTGCCATGAAGGGATGCACCTGATTGGCAATGATGTTGAGATATCCTGTGGCATTCAAACGTTGCTCCACTTTTATCAAGGGGCCCAATGTGTGCCATGAAAACACACCCCGCACCATCACACCACCACCACCAGCCTGCAATGTTGACACGCGGCATGATGGATGCATGTACTCTTGTGGTTTTCACCATACCCTAGTCCTCCCATCAGCGTGAAACAGCAGGAACCGGGATTCATCAGACCAGCCAATGTTTTTCCAATCCTCCAGTGTCCAGTGTTTTCGTTCCTTAGCCCACTGCAACCGCAGTTTCTTGTGTTTTGCTGAAAGAAGTGTAACTCTGTTAGGTCGTCGGCTGCCATACCCCATTCGTGTCAAAGTACGACGAGTTGTGCATTCTTTTATGGGTCTTTCGGCACCAATGTTGTACTGGACTGTCAGTTGACTAACTGTAGCCCGTCTTGCTCTGCACAATTCGTGTCAGCCTCCTTTGGCCTCTTTCATCAATGAGCTGTTTTTGACCACTGGCCTGCCATTGGCTGGATGTCCTTTGGGTGGTGGACTATCCTTGATACACACGGGAAACTGTTGAGTGTGAAAAACCCAGCAGCGTTGCGGTTCTTGACACTCAAACCGGCGCGCCTGGCACCTACTACCATACCCCGTTCAAAGGCACTTACTGTAAATCTTTTGTCTTGCCCATTTACCCTCTGAATGGCACCCATACACAATCCATGTCTCAATTGTGTCAAGGCTTAAAAATCCTTCTTTAACCTGTCTCCCCTTCAAAAAACTGAAATATCTTGCTTGCATAAGTATTCAACCCCCACACATTAATATTTGGTAGAGCCACCTTTCGCTGCAATAACAGCTTTAAGTCTTTTGGGGTAAGTATGTACCAGCTTTACACACAGCGTCGGAGTGATTTTGGCCCATTCTTCTTGGCAGATTTGCTCCAGGTTGTTCAGGTTGGTTGGACGACGCTTGTGGACCGCAATTTTCAAATAGTGCCACAGATTCTCAATGGGATTGAGATCAGGACTTTGACTGGGCCACTGTAGAACATTCACCTTTTTGTTCTTGAGCCACTCCAATGTTGCTTTGGCCTTGTGCTTAGGATTATTGTCCAGCTGAAAGGTGAATTTCCTCCCAAGCTTCAGTTTTTTAGCGGACTGAAGCAGATTCTCTTGCAGTATTTCCCTGTATTTTGCTCCATCCATTCTTCCTTCAATTTTAACAAGATATCCAGTCCCGCTGATGAGAAGCATCCCCACAGCATGATGCTGCCACCACCATACTTCACTGTAGGGATGGTGTGTCTTGAGGCATGGGAAGTGTTAGGTTTGCGCCACACATAGCGCTTTGAGTTTTGGCCAAAAAAGCTCTATCTTGGTCTCATCTGACCACAAAACCTTTTCCCACATCGCAGCTGGGTCACTCTCATGCTTTCTAGCAAACTCCAGACGTGCTTTCAGATGGTACTTTTTGAGTAACAGCTTCTTTCTTGCCACCCTCCCATATAGGCCAGTGTTATGCAGAGCTCTTGATATGGTTGACTGGTGCACCATTACTCCACTCCCAGCCACTGAACTCTGTAGCTCCTTCAAAGTGATTGTTGGCCTCTCTGTGGCTTCTCTCACAAGTCTCCTTCTTGTTTGAGCGCTGAGTTTTGAGGGACAGCCTTTTCTTGGCAGTGCCTAGGTGGTGTGATGCAGCTTCCACTTCCTGATTATTGATCCAACTGTGCTCAATGGAATATCCAAACACTTGGATATTATTTTGTACCTTTTCCCTAATCTATGCATTTTTATTACTTTATCTTCATTTTCCTTCAGATTCACAGCCTGACCAATGATCCTTCAACAGTGGGGTTTTTATCCAGAAAATGTGACAAACTTTAATGGTTCACAGGTGGAGGCCAATGGTAAGGTAATTGTGTCCTTGTTAGGGCAATTTCTTTCATCGGTGTAAACTGGGAGCTTCCACAGCACAGGGGTTGAATACTTATGCAAGATATTTCAGTTTTTTATTTTTCTTAAAAATATTTCCCAACATAAAACCAATGTCACCTTACAATAATTGATTTTGAGTTTCAGTGTTTTAAAATAAAATATCAAACAGAACGAAATTTCAATGTACCATTTGTAATTCAGTAATATGAGAGAATTGGTCAGGGGTCTGAATACTTTTGCAAGGCACTGTGTGTGTGTGTGTGTGTGTGTGTGTGTATGTATGTATATATATATATATATATATATATATATATATATATATATATATATATATATATATATATATATATATATATAATATAAAAATATAATTAGCTTAACTCGCGCTCCACCAATTTGCAAAAGGTATCATTTTTGTTTTTAAGTTATTATACATGGTTTTGATCAGAAACGGTCAATCATGCCGAATTCTAGTTATTAATTATGACAAGTTTCACACACTGCTCTGAACTGAACGACTGACCGAATCTGACAAAGTTTAATTGAAGGTGGTTTGCTAAATACATTTCAAAATAAATTATAAAAAACCTGAAGCCTACGTCAAATCCCATAGCAGAGCTTGATAATGATCTTTCCTGATAAAAATACAACAATTCGAATCTGGACAAGAACACCATATGTTGATTGTTATCCAATTTAAAAACATATGATACTATATATGAGATGCTCAAACCTTTGTCTATTAACTGTAGGTCCCCTATAGTCCACAATAATATATATTATAAAAACAAACATACCTGTACATTGTCGTGTAGTCAAATCAAGGTTGCCAACCTTGTCATTTTGTTTTAAAAACAGATTTACAGTATTTACACTTTTTTTTTTTTACAGACTTCATTTAAAAAAATAGAAACAATAAAATATATTATAAAATAAGCCAGTTTTGTGTACTTACAT
This sequence comes from Acipenser oxyrinchus oxyrinchus, assembly GCA_030684275.1. Classification (NCBI taxonomy): domain Eukaryota; kingdom Metazoa; phylum Chordata; class Actinopteri; order Acipenseriformes; family Acipenseridae; genus Acipenser; species Acipenser oxyrinchus. The sequence continues at coordinate 79,017,082 of CM060251.1, read as the reverse complement.
TTCTTTACATCTTATTTACTTCTTATGGTCATACATGTACACATTTGCAGACTGGATCATTTGCTTTGTTGGTCTGAAGCTGGCGCTGTTTTAACAGCAGTATTGATAGTCAGAATTCCATTTAGAATGTCTGTAGACAATTGATTTATTATGTCTGTTTTTACAAGGCTCATCTGAGAAAAAAACTCAGTACTGTGTGGCAAAGCCAACATATTATGGCAAACTTGGCAAGTGTAGGAAAAAGTGGCGCTCCGCTAGGTGTAGACAGGAGCGCAGTTTTGTGCCAGTTTTCATCAGCTGCCAGATCCCGTCTAAGATCCGTCAAGTCAGTCACTTGTTACTGCATAAATTCCATCTAGGCGATCCAGCATATTTCCAATAACAAAAAAGCATCCCAAGCTGGATGATGTCTCCCGAGCTTGCTGTGCTTTGGCTATTTATTTGGTTGATTTTAGCACAGTATTGTTAACTGGCATTTTTCTTTTGATACTTTTCACTACCATAACATAAGGTGTAACAGTTCCATGTATGTCATTCAAGCTGATTAGGAAAGACACAAAGCAATACAAAAATATACCATATTTATTTCAATTTTACCCTTTTAGTGTTAAATTGTGGCTTTTTTACTGACTGGCCTTAAATGTGTGGACAGTTGGCAACCTTAAGTCAAATGGGGGCAGCAATGTGGAGAAGTGGTTAGGGCTCTGGACTCTTGACCGGAGGGTCGTGGGTTCAATCCCAGGTGGGGGACACTGCTGGTGTACCCTTAAACAAGATACTTTACCTAAATTGCTCCAGTAAAAACCCAACTGTATAAATGGGTAATTGTATGTAAAAATAATGTGATATCTTGTAACAATTGTAAGTCGCCCTGGATAAGGGCATCTGCTAAGAAATAAATAATAATAATGCAGTTCAATGTGGCTTACTTCTTTCTTTAAAGCTGTCCTTGTTTTAGTGTTGATCGGAGGTGGGTTTTGACACGCTTGGTTAAAGAAAATACTCGTTCTCCAGGCTCGGGGATAAGGTTTTTGGCAATTACCCATTTATACAGTAGGGTTTTTACTGGAGCAATCTAGGTAAAGTACCTTGCTCAAGAGTACAGCAGCAATGTCCCCCACCTGGGATTGAACCCACAACCCTCCGGTCAAGAGTCCAGAGCCCTAACCACTACTCCACACTGCTCATGCCTTTGTGCCTTGTTTTGTGTGAGTCAATGTTTGTGTTTTACTGTGCTACATTGAAATAACTGTAGTAGCTCTAGGGTAATCTGATCCTCCTTCTCCTGTATTTGTGAAAATTGTAGGATGACCACTGTTTGAACCTGTCTGAACCTAACCGGGGCTACAGTAGTTGAAATCTTGTTAATACAGTTTACTGCTCTAGAAAGAGTGCAAAGAAGAGCGACCAGAATTATCCCGGGTTTAAAAGGCATGTCGTATGCACACAGGCTCAAAGAATTGAATCTGTTCAGACTTGAACAAAGAAGACTACGCAGTGATATGATTCAAGCATTCAAAATTCTAAAAGGTATTAACAATGTCAACCAGGGGGACTTTTTCAACCTAAAAAAAGAAACAAGTACCAGGGGTCACACATGGAGATTAGATAAAGGGGCATTCAGAACAGAAAATAGGAGGCACTTTTTTACACAGAGAATTGTGAGGGTCTGGAACCAACTCCCCAGTAATGTTGTTGAAGCTGACACTCTGGGATCCTTCAAGAAGCTGCTTGATGAGATTCTGGGATCAATAAGCTACTAACAACCAAACGAGCAAGATGGGCCGAATGGCCTCCTCTCATTTGTAAACTTTCTTATGTTCTTACGAAAGACAACATTAACCATAAATGTGTGTTTTTTCTGTATGTCTGTGTGTGTACAAGTTTATGTATTTTTATATAACCTTTGGCAGAGTAAGTTGTGTGTGGTAAGGTACTGTATTTTAAAGCCACCTTAATTAGTCACCTTAAGCAGTCTTACATTTAGTCTCCTGTGAACTGGTTGGTTCAGGTTTCACAGTATTATTTTTTATGTGATTTTTGTCAAGATTCTCTCTGTGAGGCTAAAGCTACCCTTTCTTTGTTTGATTTGTGATCTTTCTCAGCATCTTGAAGTTATTTGTCCCTTGGGGTTTCGATGGGTCCCATGTCAGAGGTGTGCTCTATAAAGGGTGGTGCCTGCTGGTGAAGTCCTGGTAGTGTCATATGCATTTAATTTCTGTATCAAAACTTTTGTCTGGGTTCTAAAACTACGTAACACTAAGATATAAAACAAATTCAATATAGAGACTATTTGTTCTATTTGTTCTAAGTAGGAGTTTGAAAAACACATGGGGGGTTATGTATGGTGGCCCAAGTCCTTTGGGGAGTGAGCAGTGTATCACATATCTGTGTAGATGATGATCCCAAAAGAACAGGGTAGTCTTGGTATCTTTCCCAGAATCATTTCCCCCAAATCCCAACATAAGAACAGCTGGGGACTCTACAATAAACACCCAATCCTACATACTGCATAGGCATAGAAACCCATAGATTGCTGAAACATTTGCATTAAATGTCGGTAACTTATGTTTTAACAACAGTGCACAGATGACTGTTTTGTGAACCAGTGCCAAGGTCCACAGCTCCCATATCATTTTGAATTAATTTCATATATAGTTCCGTATTTCACATTTGGTTTTTAATTCCTATCTGTAACATTCCATTCTTTTTTATTTTTTTTAGCACGTTAATAATTTTAAAATAAACCACCTAACTGCACTTTAATATCTACTGTGTTGATTTCTAGTGCTGTAACAGGTTACAAAGAAAAAAAGTTTTCTTGCAAAGATCCACCTGACTTGAGTGGATTACTGCTGTAACCTAGAACAACAAAACATTATCATGAGCCAGCATGTTAGGTTAGGCTTGCAAGATAGGTACATTGTAAAACTGAGCAGTCATCAAATTCTTGCTCTGATGAAAATATGTTCTTGAAACGCGTAAGCTAATTTTTGTAAGAATAAAAACTTTTTTGTTGAAACTTTGATTGTGGACCGGCAATTTTGGGAGTTGCCATCTTTTTCTTTTCTGTGCCTTTACGGCTGGAACGGTAGTTGTGCCTGAGGTACACCTCACCCTTTTTCTCTCCAGAAATGAAACAAACAAGTAGAAAAAAATTAAATAAATAAAACTATTTTAAAACTGTTCAATACAACAAAGGAAAAGATGTAAACAACAGGATTTCAAACAAACCGCTCATTCGCTGGAAATTGAGATACCGCTATCCTGAAATGTGACGTCACTTGATGCAAGTAGTGTACACAATATATATAATATTTTTCAGAACACAGCTGCTAGAATTCTGACTAAAACCAGGAAAAGTGAACACATTGCCCCTGTTTTGGCCTATTTGCACTGGCTCTCTGTGGAGTATAGAATTGATTTTAAGATTTTGCTGCATTTTTAAAAAAAATATTATTAGTATTATTAGTATTATTATTAGTAGTAGTCGTATTATGGATGTGTGTATGTAAGTATTTATCTATGCATGTGTGTGTATATGCATATATATTTTTATTATGCTGTTTGAATATGTTATTTAAATGGTATGATTGTGGTAGATGTGAAATATGTTTTACAAATGTATTGTGGGTTGATTTCTTTTTTTTTTTACCTTGTGCTGTACAGTGCTTTGAGATACTTATGTATAAAAAGCACTATTAAATGCAAATAAATACATAAATAAATATAATTGCAGGATTCAACAAGGCAAACTTTTGTGGCCTATAGAATGCACAGTTGCACGGTAATCTACATAATCAGTAATGTCTGAGTAAAAACAAAAAATCTTTTAAAATCAAAACATTAAAATAAATAGTTTTATGTTCAATAATAACCTTTACAACAGGATCTAGTGATGTATAAAGGAAGAAATGCAATGCCTGATTGAACAATATTTATAGCAAAAAGGAATGCAAGAAAAAGAAGTGCTTATTTCCATCTGTCCTCTATTAAGTGGCATTCGTTTCCAGATGGACCATTTCTCATTTTTAATGTAAGGCTGCCCTGCTTGCTTTGATATTCTATGTTACCACAGAGGACAGTATCAAAAGGCCAGCTATAAATCCATTTCTTTACATGCTTTCCAGTATTCAATTTCTGCTGGGTGCTTTTTAAAAAAATGATAGATGATGAAGTGGACTTTAATGATATCTTGCTATATATATATACAGTATATATAATATATATATATATATATATATATATATATATATATATATATATATATATACACACACACATATACACACATTCTGAACGTAGTAAAAACAGGATTCATGAAATTTAGTTTAGTTTTTTTCATATGGTAAAACCATGCATTTCACCATTATGCAGTACATTTAGGCAAATAACCATTTCTGACCGGGTGTATGGGGGGCATTATAAAGCACTTGTTCACTTCTGTATTTGTCTTTCAATTTTACAATTTCTCAGTCCACGAACAGGCTAAAGTGACTGAAAGGTGTTTGAATTTGGCAGCTATTAGGGTGTCATGTGGAATGAAAAAAAGGCTGTGTTAGCCTAGATCCCATTGTGCATATGTGAACACAGCCAAATTACTCTGGATATAATGAGTTTTAGGATTGAACAGTAGACAGACCATTCAGTTCAGGATTGAACTCCATTAACAGAACATTGAGGAGGCCCAGCATTGCACCCTTCTGTGCTGTTGCAGATCGTTAGAGAGATAGCGGGCATGTCATCTGCCAGTGCCAGACTGTCCTCTTTAAAAGACAAAGGCGTGTGATCAAAAAAGAGATGTGTATGTACATCTCCAAATTTCTAATGCTTGTTGTAGAAAAAAAAAGCTTTTTCTAACTATGTAATTTTAGTATTTTCCCACTTTATAAAATCTGAATTGAAATGCTATGGTTTGGTAAGAAGATAAAATGGAAGGGGCTAAGAATTATGTTTAATTGGGCACTGTGCTTAATTTGATACCCACCGGCTCACAGGTGGTATATTATACGATAATTTACCACCTACTGTGTGCTTCCAACTGTAAGTGCTGTCTTATTTATTTAATAAGAGCCAATGGACATGATAATATTGTATAACATCAGAGAGCAGATTTTATAACTCAAACCACAAAACTCACTGAAATTAAAATGGTTTACAAATATTTTAAAACAAGATTATTTTCTTATTTATTAAGCCGGCATTTTCTAGATTGCATTTGGTTTCCCTGTATGCATGCCAATGTTTTATGTCTTTTATCAACATAAATATTTGAAATACTGTGGGAGACTTGTTCACATTATGAGATACTGATTTGTTTCAGCATCTCCACAGGGGTGCACTATTGAAAGCACTTCAGGGTTGGTGGCAGACATGAATTACATAAAAAGGGATGTAAAGTTTGCTTTTCAAGATTTATTTTTTTCAAAATGATAAAAGAATACAGTTAAAGCAGTACTATATAGACTCGCAGTAGTGTCTCCAGTCATTTTTTTTAGTGAGTTCCGTTTCACTATACAATTTGAAAGTGCCACTTTCTATACTGGATTAGATATAAAAACTTTAAATCGTGAATCTCCAGCATCTTTGTGAAATCTGAATGCAAATATCTTTAATGATGAACTACCTTAGGTTGGACTAATGTTAGTTAAGGTTCTCCTAGATTAGTGCGGAGAATATAAATAAGAAATACAAATTGTAGCAAGCACCTTTCGCAAGGAAACTTATCACTGTGTACAGTGGTTAAGATGCTGTGGCAGGCCCTGCTTGTAAATATTGTATTATAATTTAAAATGATTGTTGTTTAGAATGCATTGGGTGGTTTGTACATTGGTGGTGGTTGGCAGGGATGGGATTAATTTCCTATCCTTGCCAAATACATGTGAGAAAGTATTGAATGATTAATGGTTAATTAAGCTCCAGCCACATGGTATTTAAGGAGGGGGAAATCATTTGTTTGAGAGAAGAGAGTTGGGTGAGTGTTTGCTGTTATTATATTGAAACTTTGTAGTGAAGGCTAATGCCCAGCCTACAACGGTTTAGTCTTTTGTTTGAACCTTTATTTTGGTCCTTGAGCCAGTTATTTTGTTTCTGTGTTTGATTCATGGTGTTCGTGACTTGTTTTGTTCGTGACCTTTTTATTTTGCTCTGTGAGCAGTGTTGTTGTTGTTTTTTTTTGTTTTGTTTTGTTTGTATGACCTTGTGATTTACTTTTTTGTTTGAATAAAAATGCGCACCAGCACATTTTAACCCACAAGTATCTGTCTGCATCTGTGTCAATTTCCTGGTCTGGGACGTCAGTACTTGAGCCAACCTGTCACTGATGCATATAAAGTTTCCTATAACAATACTACTTACTTTGGACACTTTTTTATTTTAGACATTTGTATTCACTAAACTCTGCTTAACATCTCAATGTTATGGTTATATTGATAAAACCAGTGGCATAATTAGGGATGTTTGTAAGGGGTGTACATGAGGCATATGGAACATTATCCATTAGAATGTATTGGGCACTTAACTGACTAACTTAAGCTAGTAGTTGATTTTCTTTTTTTTAAAATATTGCAATACATCAGGGGTATTTATATAGCACAGACCTATAATTTTGTATTGATCAAAGCAGCAATACATGGTCTTGCCTACACTATTTTTACTCCCTGAAAGACATGGACATTTATTGTAAGAAACGGATATCAGAATCAAACCCTCCAAGATACCAGAGAAAGCATCATAGAGAGTGCACAGTTGCGTGCTTGCTTTATTTATTTCAAAAGCAGAGAGACAAACAGAGGTTCTGGTTATTATTTACTCTGTTGTTTAGGATTGTCATGGTTTCAGGGTTTATTTGATCAACCTATATACCCCACCAGGAAAAGCTACAGCTGGATTATTTTTAGAGAATCACTGAGAATCAAGCTGGATTGCTTGAACCACAAATCTGTGATTATCAAAGGATTGACACTAAAAATAAGTGGTTGATGCAATCTATGGTAATCGACAACTTCTCAACTGATACAAAGGCCATATTTTTTAATTAAAAACAACTCCAGAAATAGAAATATTGTATAGAAACAACCGTTCTGCATTCTTTATTTCCAATTCTCATGAAATACTTAGTATTTTTGTTAAATCAGTGCTTTTCTATTGGCTGAAATGACAGACACATATACAACATAAACTCTGAAATGAGATAGTAATGTATTGCTTTGATTAGTCATAAATAGATTCTGCCTCTGAAAAAATGTGGATGGTTGTAGACACTGTGATGGCTCCTGTGACAGCTATGACGTCACTGCCATTTGGCGATATAATTGGCCACTTGGGACACTTCTTTGCTGTTTTTATAGACAGAATGCATTTTATTACTGTTTTCACACATTGACAACTAGCATTAATTACCAGACATAATGTAGAGCAGATGACATATTTTCACCAAAGCTATTCATTTGACAGTACAAACAACTGGATTTCTTTTTTTAAATACATGTAAATCATGATACTAATAGATACCTTGACAGTGTATTTCATTATGTAATGAAGCTCAAAGACAGGAATAACAGATGGCAGATATTATATTAGAGAAAGGCTTCAGCTATCTGCTGTCAAACTAACAATGCTAAAAATGCATATTTATTCATTTATATTATTATTTTCTTTATATTGTAAAATATTGTCAAGTGAGCTTGGTTCTGTGAGTATTCAATGTCTGGATCGTGGTTAGTTGTTTGAGTTATGGGTGTTGTTAGCACCTATAGGATTGTCTGCTGATCCTATCAATGGGAAGAGAAAGCTATAGTGCCTCCCTCTGAAAGAGGAACTGATCTAGCGAGACCAGGTCAGCAAGACGGACAGTGACAAAGCCACGCACTTCCCCCTATTGAGGAGACAGCCTGCAAATAAAGTGGAGGTTGGGGTGGTGGAAGATTAGACTGCCACTGGGATTTACATCAGCAAGAGCCAATTGAGTTTTCAATAAGAGGGATCAATAGAAGATCTCCCCACCCACCCCAAATATCAGCCTAGACTTTATAATGAATGCCCAAATACAAAATGTACTGAACAACTAACCACACAAGATATGACACAGGCCTGGTTTTTGGCATGGAACCACATAAGTCTCGTGTTTTGATTGGTCCATGTCTGTCACATGAATATGTCATCACACAAGTGGGAAAGCTTGCAGGCATTTTTAACATTGTGATCAGAGAGAGCGAGAGAGAGAGATCTGCTTTCCACAACCTTTCAATTAAAATATAATGTGGTATTTTGCTGTACTAATATAACAAACTATGGGTTATTACTTTATATGAATTATCATGTTATGCACAAATGTAAGAATTGGCTTTCTGTGGTGGTATGCTATTTGAAAGAAAAAAAGTACATATCTATAATCGTTTGCATATATATATATATATATATATATATATAATATATATATATATATATACACACACACACACTATTGCAGTTTTGTTACGGGATACATTCGTTTATCTCTAATGTAATCATAGTTTAACATACAGACTGCCCCTGTTTTCATTTACGTCCCAAATTTTGGGCCGCTTTACTTTTCAGATAACGTCCCAAATCCTGGGCCGCTCTGATAACGTCCCAATTTCTGGGCCGCTCTGGTTTTTAGATAACGTCTCAAATTCTGAGTTTCTAAGTCATGCATGCACAGTTTACCATAAACTGAGTAACCCTTAGTACATGAATCAAAGTTAATGTATTTTTTACTCTCCCCAGAAAACATTATTTTTTTATGAAAAAACAGAAATAAAATGAAAATGTTAAAAAAATATATATTTCTTATTACAATCAAGTGAGTCCAAAGTGAAAATAAATGATTCTAGTAGTTTTTCTTTTACCCTACCCTTCCCAGTCTTTTCCCTGCACACGCCTCCCGTCCCCTCATTTGCGCCAAACCTGCACTCCAATTCCCCTCCACACACATCCACATGCAACTCCTGCACGCACACACTACCATGCAACCACTACATGCATGCACCCACCATGGGACCCCTGCACACTCACACCACCATGCAACCCCTGCACGCACACACCACCATGCAACCCCTACATGTATACATGCACCATGCAACCCTTGCAGGCACATACCACCATGCGACCCCTGCACGCACACACCACCATGCAACCCCTGCACGCACTCCACTATGCAACCCCTGCATGCACACACCACCATGCAACCCCTGCACGCACACACCACCATGCAACCCCTGCACGCACACACCACCATGCAACCCCTGCACACATACACCCACCACGCAACCCCTGCACGCACACACCACCATGCAACCCCTACACACACACCACCATGTAACCCCTGCATGCATACGCCCACCACGCAACCCCTGCACGCACACACCACCATGCAACCCCTACATGTATACACCTGCCAGGCAACCCTTGCATGCACACACCACCATGCGACCCCAGCATGCACATACCACCATGCGACCCCTGCATGCACACACCACCATGCAACCCCATGCATGCACACACATTGCAATCCCTGCACGCAGACACCACCATGCCACCCCTACACACACCACCACCATGCAGCCTTGCGCGCACACACCACCATGCAACCTCTGCACATACACACCACCATACAACTCCTGCACACACACACCACCATGCAACCCCTACATGTATACACCCACCATGCAACCAGATGATCAAACTGTAGTATTGTTTGCTGCAAACTAACTTTCCACAGATATACAAAATCTCAACTGCAATTGTATCAGAATTTATTCTTGTGGCAGGAAGTACTTAATTTATTTTCAATTTTCAATTAAGTAAATAAAAAAAGTAAAATCATAGACATAAATGGCACACATTCAAAACATTATATTTTCAATATATATTTTTTTATTTCAGATCTTTTTTTATTAAATCAGTTTTGCTGATAACACAATAAGACTTATGTTAAATGTGTTTCCCTGGTGCATATTTAATCACATCTAGTGTAGCCTACACAGCTCATTAATCCTTTAGAAGTACATGTAAGTCACAAGTAGTACGTGTACTGTAGGTTTAGGAATTTTGACTTATGCTGGGAGTTATCAAAGTAATAAAAGTATTGTGCTATGGATGAAATCAACCACTTTTATAAACCCTCCACAAATCCAAAAAAACAACCTTTACAGGAATAATGATTTTGAATTCACACAAACTAGAAAAATGGCATAATATGGGGCTGCAACTGTTGGAAATATTAAATAAAATAATATTACAACATACTGTATGCAAGGCTTGAAATTGTTTGAATACAATATATGAAAAAATAATAAAAACAAACCACAAAGTACATTGGACCTAAGATACTACACTTTGTAAATGTGTATACTTGTTTACATACCCCTTCAGATCATTAATACAGTGGCATTGAGTTACGTGCATTGGGGTGAAATAAGTAGCTTTGTTTATGTTTTCATCACTTCAGGTGGTTCAGTGTGACAGCTGACATTCGTAGCAAAAGCAGTTCAAAATAAAGGGTAACACATCCAGTCACTTTGGTTCCACTGTCGACTTTAATGTAAACAGTAATCTCTGTAAAATGATTGCTCACTACAAGGAAACACCTATTTTTATCCCGGTAAGAGGGTTTGAAAATAAGTCAGTAATGGTAAATGTACTACCGCTACACGCCTGTTCTAAAATAGTTTTGGTTTTCTGAATATAGTGTAAGGTGTGTACTAGCTGGCAATACACAATAAATGGGTTCCAAAGGCTTCATTGGCAGAGCACACAGTATTATACTGTGTAGCAAAAAGCTTAGCCCAGCTGTTTACTTTTGCTTACAAGTCTCATGTTGGTTTCTCTGTCATTCTAACTTCCTGGACCCCCTAAAGCTCAAACCCAATACATACACATAACCCCTAATAGTTCAAATGCTATCATGCATCAATTCAAACCTGTAATTTAAAGATGTATGCACCACATTTTAAACATAGTGTAATTAATACAAATAGCTCAAATAGTACAAGTATCTTTGCAATTAAATGTATTGTAACAACAGGTGATTGAGAGTCCCATAAGAGATTGTAATGGAAATCAAAAGTATGTACAGTAATATGTAATCTAGGATACTGTGAAGTTGTAATACATATCAATGCTTTGGTTCAAATAGCAACCAGCATGTTGCAAAGGCATGCTTAACAATATTCACAGAAATCACTATATAGAACATCCCCTGGAGTCAGACTGAAATGCCCTGCTCATGTGCAGTGTTACATGTTGTTTCACACATTTTCATTTTCACAGTGGCTGTATTTCTATCAGTAACTCTTTACAAAAATTGAATACAACCCATAGTCTTCAAGATTAAACAAAAAAAAGTTTAAAAACTGTATGGGGGAACCTTTTAACTCGGTTAATGTAAGATTTTGTGACTGTTAGGGTAATGTTGATTTATCAAAAATACACATGAAATGGTGTAGGTTGAAATTGAATCAATTCTCAAATAAGGCCTTACTTAGTATTTCAATCACATGGGAAATACACTAATTATCTGACCTAATGACCTGCTGTGTATTTTTTAAAGATTCAAGCAAACCGAATGTCCCGACAGGTACGCATTTTACAGTTTGGTAGAATAACGATATGATATATTATACTACTGTAACTATATACTATATATACAGAAGTGACTTGACAGAAATCTAAAATAGATCAGTTCAAAAGTAAAATGTGCAGTAACAGTTTGAGAATGTCTTGCTCATATACAAAAACAGTAACTCCCATAGTAACTTGGCATTATAACAAAGGAATGTTCATAAAGAGTAGTGTCATACGAGGATCCAACAGTTCTTAAAATGCTCTCAGATACCCAGCCTTGAATATTTTGCTCAGAGCTTTAAAAGTGCCTGTTTGAAGTGGCCTCAAAGCAAACCCACACTTAAACTTGCTGCATCAAAGCCAATCATGCTACTTTGGTTGTTGCATTTCGTGACAGAATAATTACTTTAATGTCTAGACGTGTTTGTAATGGATATGTATATTACCTTAAGATTGCTTGGGAAAACAGTTTAACAAATGTTTTACTGTCAGCCAGAATAATTAATGCTTCATGTAAAAGCAGAGTAACCGGTTTAAGGAAGCAGTGTATCTAATGGGTTGGTAATTGAAGTAGACTGAAGTGGACACTTAGAAATTGAATGAAGATAACACATAAGAGGGCTAGGTGTCAATTGGGTTTCCTTGACGCCTTCCTTGCACAATTTAACCTTTTACATACATCGCATGTATCTGCAACATTATTCATCCTGTGGAATAACAATCGAGTGAAGAAGCAGGAGATATAACCCTAATATACATTCTGTTTTTTCTCAGACTAAAAGCTAGTACAGTGATTAAAAGTGCCACCTAGTATTGCTAACTGGGAGATGTATGTGGATGTCTGTTAAATTAAAAACCTTACTGTAGGTACATTAATATTGTCGCGTAGGTCAGTTTGATCTGCCCACAATGTGAAGTGTGGCAGAGCAGAAGCCCTGCTGCTGTAAGTAGTGTGTGTGGGAATGTAAGGTTGGCAGGGATGTAACTGATGCTAATTGGGGAGTAACCACATGTATATAAGGAAGGATAAACCCTTCCTCTGGTAGAGGGAGTAGGTGCTGTTTAGGTGAGTTGAGTGATTTTGGGTTTGTTTTTGGAGTACTTGGTCAGCGAAGGTGAATGCCTAGCCTGACAGCAAAGTTGTTTGTTTTAACCTTTTTTATATTGGCCTTGTGCCTGTTTATTTTTTCTTTTTTTTTTTTTTTTAATAAGGTGTGCGACAGCGCTTCACTGCAGTTTCTGTCTCTGAGTCTGTAATTCCTGCTGGTAACATCTTGGTCCGTGATGCTATCCTGTCACATGAAGTGTTAAACAATTAAACATAAAATATTATGCAGCTGATTTAAAAAAAAAAAACTTTTGTAATACTTATTTTGATAACACTTGTGTTTTTTGTGCATAAAACAATTAAAATATATGCTAAAATGGGTTTAACAGCTCACAGCAGTTGCTGGTTGAATGTAATTGTCATATTCCCAAAGAATACCATATTTAGCAATTCTTATACATTAGTTGTATATACAGTATATGCTGCTAACAGATGTTAACTCTTTAAGGTGCCTTGGTGAATCCCAGATGTTGAAACAAAATGTAGGGTTTCAGAGTGGAGCAAAGTTGAGGTGACTGTAAAAACTAGTTTACCTGTACAACCTACAATTCCAAGCACTAAGAGGAGAGATTTAGTGGTAGGAGCTGTGGATATTGGGTCCTTCTCTTACCAAATCTCAGCTCCGATAAACTACTTACAAGTTGACCCTGAATATATTGCATGGTTAAATTAAACAATTTAGAATAGGGTTAGAACAAAGACCAGGAGTGGAAGGGCCAACTGTGGCCAATCATGTTGTAGTGTCTTGCCCATTTTAATTTTAACATTTATACATTTTGAAAACTAACAATGTAAGATGACAGTACACAGAATTTCTAGCTTTTTTCAGACCTAAAGAAAGCTGTAAGCCAAATCAGTAGCCTTCAATCCCCTTTTTTCACAGTTTGCTGTAAGGTAAGTCTGCTTACATTTGCCTTTGCTTTTAAACAATTTTATATTTCAGTTGTTATCCCAAAATGTAACGTTTCCTTGTAACTTAAGGCTCTTTGTCCCTAACTGACTTTTTGTTATTTCTGAGATTTAATTTTAGATACTCCAGACTGAACTAACCAAGGAACTAATGGCTTAATGAATACTGCTGGACTTTACTATGTGTTTTCTTGCATTTTTAACATATGTTGTTGATTGTAAGCATGCATGTATTCCGGAGATAGAAAAATGCAACTCCTTTTGGGGAACCATGCTTTCCACTTTTTGTCTGAAATGTTTATAGCCACATGCCATAAATAAGTTAGAGGTTCTTCTGTGAATGTAATCTATTATCAGATGACAGTATCGTTAAAACCATTAATGGTCTATACTCCAAATTGGTAAGCATGCTTGCTTAATGCACCAGCATTCGCAATGTGTCCATCTAAGTAATTTAATAATGGACACTTCTTGCAACTCTGACTTTTCAAACCGCTTGTTTTAGGTGACCGCAGGGACCAGATATTGATTGAAATCCATAAGCTGCTAGTGAGTGAGAGTGGCTCTGCTACCTCATTCTCAAAGCTGGACTGCTTCCCTAAGAGATGCTTCACTAACATGACCAAGCCCCTCTGAGTGTGCATGTAGATTGTGACAGCAGCCTAGTCCTTAAGGAAGTGGGTTTTGACTGGCATATTAAGAAAATTGTCATTAACATGCCGTCCTAGCTAAGTTTTGGCACCTGACACCCATAGATGTCCCTGTCTTGATCTGATTAATGAATGATGTGGGCAATTAAAGGCTTACCCCATGCTGAGTCATGGAGCAACATTTTCTAGTCTGTTTTGCCTTTGGGGCTGAAACTAATGAAGAGTAAACAGAAGATAAAATGCAGGCAGATCAAGATCAGGAAGGCCACACATCCTGATTTTGTTTACAATGCTCCAAGAAAACCTTTCTGTGGTGGAGAAGACTGATGTTTGTTTGAAGGTGATAAATCATTTTGCACTTTTGGCTCGGAATAGTGTTTTCTTTACACTTGCCTCGGTATGTGGTATCAGATCAATTCTGCCTGGAAGTGTAACTAGTTGTGAACGTGCATGAAGCATTAAATTAGTATCAGCTTTCAAGTTACATGCCTTGAGACAACCTTCAGGACAGGGAAAAAAGGGTATATGGTTTCCATGTAAAGGTCTGAATGGTAATTGGATTTTCATTGAGCTTCTCTATAATGTAATATTACTCACTTAGATATTGTATACTGTATCAGCTCTTTTAGTCAGCAGCCTTTATACACAAAGAAGGTCTGAGAGAACTCTGTTTTTATTCTGACTTCTAATGTCCCTATGTTATGGTTTTATACAGGAAGTACACCTGAATTACAATGCAGTAAGCACAGATGATTTTACTGCAAATTGCAAGGCCATTGTAAGGTCAGACTGACACAGCTAATGGAACACGATAGTCTAAACCTGGTAATGAGCCTACTTATATTCCAGTAGGTAGTTCTTACTTTGTTAGAACTCATTAACATGGAGATATAAACATTAACATTTCCATTCTTCAACATCTCTACAGCAGGGTCGGGCAACGTTGTCAGTTCCATTTAACCTCTTTGTTCCAACCATGATCTACAGTATTCTGAACCATTTTAACTTCAAACTAGTATTTTCCTATTTTTTTCTTTATTAGGACTAATAGGCAACAGCCCATTTATGTTCTATCATTCTATTTCACACCTCTCAATAGTGTTTGAGATATTTTTTATTCTAACCAGTAACACAATTCTAATGGTAACATTTCTGGTTCTTAAGCTTTCATGCATGGCGACCTCATTTGAGGACGAATAAAAACTCTCTTCTAGTCTTCATATGAAGACATATGGAAGATGCAAATGCATAATAGCCTCATATGAGGATGCCATTACCCCCCATATAAATCAATGGACAAAATATTTATTATGTTTTCAAAACTATTTTTTTAAAAATATTTAATGCATATTTTACTAAATAAATTATCCCAGTTTAAACTGGAATTGCATGGTCCTCCAAAACTGGGCATCCCTTTTTTTAAAAACTGCACAAGAACTTATCCGAGTATTGAGAGGCATAGAGAAGGGCAGAGAGTAAATGGGCTTTTGCCTATTAGTCTTAGTAAATAACCCACCACAACCCTTCAACATTCGCGCTAGACTCCACACTCTCTGACCTTCTATTTCCTTTAAGGGGAACTGCACCCAACACCATCTTGACAAAAGGTCTATGTCACTTCCATTTTAGAATCATGAAACCCTGACAGTGAGTGATGGTTTGGAATGGACATAAACAATCACTCACTGTCAAGATGTCATAAGTCTGACATGGCAGGGACATAAACCATTTCACTTGTTGCCAAGACGTATTCCACCAGTGAGGTCTGAATTTTAAGACAATGAATATGTAAACTGAACAGTGTGACTCTTGTACAAAGTATATTCAAATATGTATTGTACTGTCCTTAACACATGCATTTCCCTGGTGGATGTATGAACTCATTTCCCTTCCATTTTTTAAAACAAAAACTCAAACCTAATAAATCACTGTAAAAACACTGTACTGATTTGATTTGAAATCTCCGCTAACAAGTACAATTTACAAACATTGTACATTAGTCCTATTGTTAAACACCTGCTCTCCTTTGACTGTAAACAGTGTTTATATGATTGTACTGGGGGTATAGCTTTCTTTCATATAAAGTGTTTTTGATCACAAACCAATTCATCTGCCATTTTTCCCTACACAGTTGACAATAGAGCAGATGCTTCACCATTTCAATGTATTTAATTTAATACAGCAGTGAGCTAATCATTGTTTAGATATTTGGCATGTTTTTTTATTATTTATTTCTTAGCAGACACCCTCATCCAGGGCAACTTACAATTGTTACAAGATATCATATTATATCATATACAATTACCCATTTATACAGTTGGGTTTCTACTGGAGCAATCTAGGTAAAGTACCTTGCTCAAGGGTACAGCAGCAGTGTCCCCCACCTGGGATTGAATACACAACCCTCCGGTCAATAGTCCAGAGCCCTAACCACTCCTCCACACTGCTTTCCTTAGCTTTGTTTTTCTCTAAGTGACCCCTGTAAAATATATTGTTCCACATCACTACACAAAATATAAACAGATACAACACATATTATTTAATCCCCATTTAGAGTCCATTAACACAATTCTACTTGTAAAATGTCTGGTCCTAAAAGTTCTTAAACCTTTCATGCAGGGTGACCTCATATGAGAAAGGATACAAAAAATCCTTTCTTCTGGTCTCTATATGGGGACATATGGAAGATGCAAATGCATTATAGTATGCCTCATGCAAGTATGCCTTTTTTCCACATATAAAGCAATGGAAAAATTGAAGAAATGTTCAATGAAAAAATGATTTATGTATCCCAAATGACTTTTTTCAGCGATTTTCAATGTTGCATGCATGAAAGTGTTAAAACACATGGTAAATAATTACATTAACATTTCCTATATTTTTGCATTGTATAGTGCTTGTTTCATCCATTCAGTTTTCAATTACACATTAATTTATGATTGTTTTACACTCCTCAGAGGAAAGATACTGCTTACTTCAGCACCAACAATTTACAATCAGACCTGGAATAATTTGCAACATTCTACAGTAATGCATACAATAATTAAATGAGGCTTGGGGTAAAGTTTATGAATAATTAATAGCCACTGCATACCAGTGTCATCTCTTGTACATTAAGTTAATTATCTGACTAAGTAAGGTTTGTTATTAAAGTAAGTCATTGTCTGTACCACAGTAATTATAAAAATATGAGAAATAGTTTCATTTCAAGTTTGGTAAAAAAAAAAAAAAAGATTATCAGAGTTCAGCACAATGTGCTTTATATTACAATACAGATTTTATCGAATGAAAAAAGGAACAGTTTTACTTACTGATTCTGTGTCCTGCTGAAAAGGAAATATAAGTTTAGAAAAGCTTTTTCTCAAACACAAAAGGGTATGTTGAAAATTCAATATAATGTTTGGATGAGACTGAATTATTAGTAAACAAGAACTATTGAAGAAAGGAGTAATGTTGTGGGCTCAGCTCCCAAAGGACACTTTCCCTGTGGTGCAAAGACCTGGGAAATAAACTTCCTGGTCCCTTACCTATATCAGCAAAAATATAAAGGAAGGCAAATTCAAAGAGGGGCATGTATATTAGGCTGGTGACCAGTAGATTTTCAAAATAAAGATTATTAAACAAAATTCAGTTTAATTTACGGATTCAGGACAGGTCAGTGGTTCATTTGTTTTCAGTTCCTCCTGTATTTTTGTTTGGCTGGCGTCTGCACGATTTTAACCTCTCGGTAGGCGGGACAGAGGATGTCAAGCCAGGAAGAGGCCTATCGGCAGCTCTGATATAAAGAGCTCAGTAAATACCTACCAGTAGGCAGGCATATCTCATGTTTTGGTGGTCATCTTCTCTTTTAGGGAACGTTTTGGTGAATATAGTCAATTTAAATGTCATGTATGATTGTGTGTGTGTGTATATATATATATATATATATATATATATATATATATATATATATATATATATATATATATATATATATAGGGCCCTACCAAATCCACGACCGTGAAATGTAGACTTTTGTGTATTTTTACCCTATAGTAAAATCCAAAGCAGTTATATGTACCAGATGCGATTGTTGGCTTGTTTCAATTTAAAAAAGAAAGCTCATCGTGAACAAGACAGGATTTATTGATTGACACTTGACAACAGCCAATAACTGGGCTCTACTCACGGATTGGTAGACACGGGCATCCGGGGCGGGTTTAGTATGACCTACGGATCTCAAATGGAAGTACCGTACGTGAGTCAAATTAGACCTACATGTTAAAATGTGTCCAAAATAAATCTAAAGGTGCTACAATCATTACTGCAGCGGAACATGTAAAATAATTTGGAAGCCAAATGTATACCAAGTAGTAATATGAGCAGAAAAATACAACTAAGGACAAAAAAATAAATAAAAGAAATGTCAGTAATTTCAGAGACTTCAGGTTTATATTTTTTTAGTCTCTGGATATATTGTCCAGCTACAGACCCGTCCGTAGCTCAGCGCTGTCTGTCAATTCCAACAAACTCCATGGATGCAGAGAGAGCTGTGTACGGACAGAGTATTTACACCGCAGAGACAAGGAATGAAGAAAAACAACATTTCAGAATAGGTTTTGAGTTACTGTAGCATACAATGACATTTAAAATCAGAATAGTTTTTTTTTTTTTTAATAATAACAGAAACGCAACAATCATAGAACGATCCTCTGGATGTCAGTTTCATTTTCTTTTAGCGTTTTTACTTTGTTAGTCACATGATTTTGTTAACTTCAGGGCTTTAAATGTTTTGTTAACTTCAGGGATTTTTGCTGTTTTAACTACATGTTCATACTTTGTTACACCACCATGAAATTTAAGATTTAAATAGCCGAAACCGTGAAATTTACAAAAATTTATTTATTTATTAATACTTATCTTAAGGTTTAACTTTTAGTTATATTATTTAAGGTTATATTACAGTACATGACTGAGTGATACATGCAGAGGGTACAAAGCTTTCAGTATTTTCAGCTTCTTTGTTTATGGTGAATTGATTATATTTTATCAGTTATTTTTAAGGCTTTTTGTATAAACAAATTATCATCTACTGCTATCTATACATTTTAGAACTATTTATTCATTGACAAAATGGCTATTTTTTTTAATGTTTACACCCGGCTGCACATGACTACCTGCACTTTCTTGTTGAAAATGTCACCCCTGAATATATATATTTCTTGATTTTAACCTATACAGTTGTAAGAAACCTTTCTTTCACTGTGATTTAACACACTTTCATTTACTATAGTAAACTTTTAGAAGGCTGGACTCTGAAGTGTTCCTCTTTTGTTACTCTGAACATTTAAAAAAAAAAAAATCATGCCTCAGGCTAAACCTGGCTTGGAGCTGAATCTGCATCTCTCCTCAGGCATCATTCAGAGCGGCTGAAGCACCATCTCTACCTCCCCACCCTCACTGATCTGAAAGGCTACATTTCAGCATATTGTTTTGCTCAGACACTTTTGAACCCTGTCAAATTTAGAGCAAGGGATTGTGCTCCGAATCTATTGATTAGGAGTAATCCTGGGGCCTTGATTGATTCGAGTGGTTGGCTAGGCCTTCACGCACAGCAGCGCTTTCTCCTGCTCTTTTGATATGCATGGAAAGAGGTGGGAGGAGGGGGGTAGCAGTAAGTGTCTCTATAGTACCACAGGAAATTCCTGGTGAGGGGACGGCAGCCTTTATAATACACACTGACAGAAGGCACAACCTCCAGGTCTTTGCATGCTGGCACACAAAAAAATTCAAATTATTACACAGCACAATCATACGAAACAGCCATTAAAATATGTATGTAACAATAGGCTGGACTTGAATTGCAATTCCCTCTGCTTTCTGTGCAATTACAAATGCATCATTTATATAAGGCAGGGGTTTTCAACCAGGGGTATGCATACCCCTGGGGGTACTTCTGATGGTCATAGGGGGTACACAGGACGACTCAGAAATGCACAAATAAAAATTAAAGTAAGAGAAAATAATGATCTTGAAAACAAACAAACAAAAAAAAAAACACAGAATCTATCATGTCCACATCTTCCACCTTTCACGATTTGGATTGCGTGGATTTCCACTCTGATATACAGGTGAAACAGGAGTCTGGCGATTGTGCCTGGAGAGCGCTCTGTGCTGCTCATGAGCTTTGCTGTTTTCAACTTGCCGTATCAGTGAAGCACAGTGTTTCTGCATTTAGAAGTATAAATGCTCTGGTAAACATATTGTAGCGATCCGTGCAATTATGTTTTCTACTGTGTTCCTACTGTGTTTTGCATACTGTAATTCCCGCTGTATTGTGTTCCCTTTCCACTCTGTATTTCCTGCCGTTTGCTTGTATAACCCTGTCTCTGTGTATATGTGTGTATATATATGTGTGTGTGTATATATATATATATATATATATATATATATATATATATATATATATATAAAATATAGATTCTGGCACTACAGAGATGTTTCAGTCCATTTAATCAGACACAAGGTGGTTTGTCCAAGGAAACGTTAAATAGGAAACACTTCTTAGATGTTTCCCGGTGGGTGGAAGGAAGACAAATAGGAAAGTAAGTGCCACCGAATTTAAAGGCGTATCTCCCTGCCTGCGCTTTTGGTCTCCATTTTGTACATACAATAGAAACTATCAACAATTTATATGCATGTTAAGGTTATGTGTGCAAAAGTATGTATGTTCAATGAAAGTGTCATTCATATCAACACATAAAAAATGTGTTTGTTAAACATAAATAAAATAAATTTAAGTTTGCAATATAAACCCTGTGTGGGAATCAAACCCAAGACATGCTTCTAATGCAGCTTGCAATGCAGGCACCGCAGCTTTCACACCAGAGTTTGTACTTCCAGTTCACAACATTTGCAAGTAGTATAGCAGTAAAGTTACAGTTTTTAACAAGTAACGAGATGAACAAGATTTTGTAAATAATGATTATGTATTATCCCGATTTGTATTGAAAGTTTTCATCTAATTTTGCACACTATCATAATTAGATTGATCTGTTTATTTAGTATATTGAAACGTGATCATGTTTAGGAACTCAGACCAAACCCGGACATATTTCTCCGTCAGCCTTGGTCTATCAAAACTGCAATGTAATACAGTTTAACATAATTAAGCAAGTTGGTGATTCCCAGTCCTTACATAAAATATGCCTTTACCGTTAACAGAATGCATTATGGTACATTTATTATTTTACTGAACTAATAGGAAATCACAGAAACATCATAATTTATAACATATTTAAAAGCACAATAATTGCAAATAGCCTCCATCTACCTGTCATTTAAGGCAACTTGAAAACTGAACAGAAATCGTTCTGCACGTACCTTACATATTGCTAAATACTGAACATCACAGCGTCCAGGCGGGTTAATTCCTGCCACATGGACACAGATGCCAATTCCTGGACTGTCCGGTCAAACCCGGACAGATGGCAACCCTAACTCAGGGAGACGGTGTTGAATTCTCAAATGCTCTGCAACCCCTGTAAACAACAACACACATTCTCCCCATTCGCTAACGGCGTGACCCGTCCCGTTTCCCTTACATGTAACATATATAAAAGACAGATGAGACAAAGTGAACAGACAACAAGTCCTGCAACAAAATAATTGTCCTGGTCGTTACAATATATTTTTTTTTAATTTGAAAGTAAAAATATATGAAAGCATGATGACCTTTATGTACAAAAATGTTCACAAATATACAATTGAACAAGAACTGTTGTTGACAATCCCATTGTGTTGGTTACAAAACCTAACGGGACTTGGAGATTCTGCAGAGTTTCCAGAAACTTTTATCTTTGCCAACAATGATAAAAGTATTTGTATATTTATTGAGACTTTGTTCAATATATAAATTGCCTTATATTGGTTTGCACCGCTAATAACAACAGTAAGCATTGTGGTGCATTTCATGTTTTTTAGTTTTTATATATGTACTATATATATGGCTGTAGGGTGACGTCAGACCAGAAATAAATGCCACACACAGACAGGCAGCACTGGGGCTGAAACTGAGACACTACGGCACTCAGCTTTTATTAAATAATAACAAAATAGCAAAACCAGCATACATAGCAATTGTTATCTTTCGTGAGCTTTAGATAAAAATGATAGAAATGTAATATTGGAGGAGCAACAGTGCCTAGAACAGCTCATTTGAAGTTACTTTCTGTTTAACTATACCTTTTCTTTAGTGCAAAGTTAGCTTCACTTTTTCCTCAATTGAATAAAAAGCTATTACATTTTCCAAACTAAAAACAAACGCAACATATTAGTTGCTTTTCTCCACTATGAAAAAAAGTAAGCAAACTTAAATTAATGTGTTTGTGTTTGCCTTTTTCTCAGTTTACAAATAGGAATCCTTATTAAAAAAAAATGGAATCCTGCAAGTTTGAGAATGACCTTCCTATACTACACATAGGCAGGGCAGCGCATAGGACAGACTATGTATACTGTAAGCACCTTTTTGTCAAGATAAAGCACAGTGCACGTTGATAAGGTCAGATAGATAGATTTTCAGGGCCAGGAGCAACTTGACAGTTTTAAAAATTTATGTCAGTATCTAATGGAGCCATAATTAGAGATATAAAGGCCAATTTCATTTGCTTTAAATGTGCATTGAGTGAATGTTTCCCTTGGGACCCTCCTAGGTTGCTGAGAAAGCAAATTAGAATGGGCAGAGTTAACATGTGTTATTAATAACTTCAGAGGATAGAATGAAACACCATATGAGTAAGAGAGCCCAGCTATAGGGAGGGATTTAGAAATAAAAAAGAGAACACATTGGAAAGGTAACTTTTGTCTAGTACAGTAAAGAGAAAAATCAACCTCGGGGGGGGCGGAGCTTAAGCTGAGCATAACCCTAGGCAGCACCGAGTGCATTAAACCATTTTAATCAATAGATGTATCCTGTTATTATGTTAACTGCTTATATATATATATATATATATATATATATATATATATATATATATATATATAATATAGACTGGAGAGGAGGGCAATGATGGAAAATGATTGACCTGAGGGAACACTATTGTTACCGACAAGGGGCTATAATGTCCGAAGCCGTAGGCATTGCACCCTAGAGGTAACAATAGTCTTCCTGAGGGTAATTTAATTTATCACTATGAGCTGAGTCTGCAGTACATATTTAACAGAAAATATTAAGTAAGTGAGGCAAGGTTGGATAGTAAATATTGCTTCATATATTTTGTTTAAATATAGCTGATACAGCATAAGTAAATAAATAAATAACAGAAATAAATAACAGAAAATGTTTTTGAAGTTCATACATAGTTATCAAAGTTTCAGTCTGGGTTGCTGACTGCTGCATAATATAGTTTCGAACCTGGCATATTTGTTTACATCGTCAAGTTGAACTTTGATGTTCGTCAAGTTTGAATTTCAGAAAGTCAGAAAACAGTGACGGTGATGATTTAATCACCATTTTAGTGTTTGGAGCATCTTTCTTTTGTAGTGTGTTTTTAATTAATTTTCTATTATGTCACAGAATTGCTATTCAGCTGTTTCTTCACATTCAGCCATTTCTCTTGTTGTTAGGAGAGGAGATGAAAGGCGTACCTTTGAAAAGGGGCAGGACTGACATAAGCAGAGTGTGACATTAACAGAAGAATAACAGTGTGACATTAACAGAAGAATAACAGTGTGACATTAACAGAAGAATAATTGTTAAACGTTATGTGTTTAATCTGTGCCATTTTTGCAAAGTTTAATGTTTAGATGTTAAACAGCAGCCCTGTTATAAATGCGTATGAATGTTTAAAAAGTGTTACAAATCATAAACACGTCCAAGAGTTTATAAAATAAACACCACACTGTGTTTAAATCCTAAACATATTTAAAATCATAAACCCAGTGACGTGTTTTAAAAGTGTGACAAATAAGTGTTTTACAGTGTAGCTTTCATACTTTTTGTACTAATATTTCACAAACACAACATTTTACCCAAATGTATGAAGGTCAGACACCTGGTTTTGCTCATTACACACTCCTATCTTAGCCACTGTACTATATGTGCTTAAACAATTTTTCAGTTCTCTTGAATTATCTGAAGTGGTTTTTTCTTTATATCAGTTTCCCCTACAAAATATCTCCCAAACCATTACTTTTGGTTTAAATCGACACATTATTTGTTTATTTTAGCAGACGCCTTTATCCAAGGTGACTTACAGAGACTAGGGTGTGTGAACTATGCATCAGCTGCAGAGTCACTTACAATTACATCTCACCCGAAAGACGGAGCACAAGGAGGTTAAGTGACTTGCTCAGGGTCACACAATGAGTCAGTGGCTGAGGTGGGATTTGAACCGGGGACCTCCTGGTTACAAGCCCTTTTCTTTAACCACCGGACCACACAGCCTCCACACATTACTTTGGGGCCAGCAGTGTGAAGTAGTGGTTAGGGCTCTGGACTCTTGACCGGAGGGTTGTGGGTTCAATCCCAGGTGAGGGACACTGGTGTTGTACCCTTGAGCAAGGTACTAGATTCAGTATAAACAACTGGATAAATGGGTAATTGTATATAAACATAATGTGATATAATTGTGACAATTGAAAGTTGCCCTGGATAAGGACGTCTGCTAAAAAAAAAAAAAAATTTTAAATGCAATCTGCTGAACTGTGACTTTGACCCCACCTACATCTACGCATGTCAAACTGCAGTTGAAGAGTACCATCGGCTCAGAGGGATTTATTGTCCTAAGTTGATAAGCTTAAAGGAGACTAACACGCACAAGGGACACAAGGTAAAAGATCATGTGCATTTCATTCACCGAGCCATCATTAATGTTCAAGAACACCAAAAGCCTCAATCTTCTAAGTGAACACTTGCACTTATACATCCATTCAGAGGCTTGAGCAACCCCAATTTCACCTCATGCTATGCAAATGCAACATTGCAGTGCCTTCTTCACTTGCAACCTCTGAAGTATTCATTAAAACACAGTCAACAAGAGGCTATCAGGAGCTTTGTTCACAAATAGGATCACTTGACATCCACTGCATCTCTAACTACTGTGGATATGTGTCACTTCTTAGGAGAACCTTTCAATAGAGGTGAGCAGCAACAGTTTGCAGAGTTTCTCACCAAATTGTCTGAAATTTGTCCTGAAGTATCTCGCATGGTTTCAGTCACAATAAGTCATGACATTCTATGTACTACATGTATCTACTGCTCATCAAACCGAGAGGTTGCATGTTTATCCTCTACATGTACCTGCTGGTACAGATTCCATGTGTTTGGAAGAACTCATTTATATAAATGACAAATGGGCAATGATTCATGGTAGTAAATGTAGGCAATGCAAAACTTCTCCAATCATGAAACATGAACTTATTCAATCAGCAGGATGAATGATTGCAGTCCAACTTATGCTTTGGGAAACCAAACCAGACGGGACCGTTACAAAGTGACACAATGCCAAGTTTACTGCTGTGCAGAAGAGCACAATTACTGTGGACAACAGGAATTACCAATTAGCTTCCATTATCATACACCAAGGACAGGGTGTTACTTCAGGACACTCTGTGTCTGTTCTTGCTGTGGGTGCTACTGGAAAATGGGTGCATGCAAATGATGCACTTATTGAAGTCAAACCATGGCCAAGAAATGCAAAGGACATGTATATGGCCTTTTATGAAGAGATCTAATGCTTTACAAATGCCTTAGCCTAATTTCATAACACCACTATATCAAGGAGAATAATGTCTTTTTCCAACAGTAAAATGTATTAGTATACTACCCTTTAGCACGGACATGCATATGTACCTTTTGAACCATTCATAACATTGTAGATTTGTACCTACGTAAATAACAATATATCAATACCTACCAAAACAGACATATTGTTTTCACCACTGATGCAATTATAATTCAATGTTTACACTTTCAATACTGTCCAAAAGTCCCTTCTACCATTATTTTACTTTCAAATCTTTTCTCATTTCTCTTATATTACTCTACTTATTACTCTCTTCTAATGTCTGTCTATTTACCATACACATTCTTAAATATCTTTCCTTCGCTTTATTCATTATTTGATGAAGTAAAAAAAGAAATGATATCTATATTTTTAAGAAAAATAAAAAACTGAAATATCTTTTCTTAAAATATTTCCCAACATAAAACCAATGTCACCTTACAATAATTGATTTTGAGTTTCAGTGTTTTAAAATAAAATATCAAACAGAACGAAATTTCAATGTACCATTTGTAATTCAGTAATATGAGAGAATTGGTCAGGGGTCTGAATACTTTTGCAAGGCACTGTATATATATCAGACCTGCCAACCTTGACATTTTTTTTTGAATAGCACTCTCACTCGGACATCTCGGCTTCCCCCCAGAATTGTTTTAGGGTATAAAACAGCTAAATGCTACACTCTGGTGAGTTTTGAGTATGAATTGTTCAGTAAAAAAAATAATGAGATTAGCTATGATTGTTTCAGTTTAAATTTAATTTTGTTTACCTTAGTACAGATGAAACCTTTTTAATTTATACCAACTGAAAATTAAAGTACAGAAAATATCCATTTTTGTAGTATGTTTGTATTTTATTTACTGTCAAAACATAACAAATTGAAATGTATAAGCTTCTAAAACAGAGAAACAAAGCACTTTCAAAAAAGGAAAAAAAAACAACTTGTAAATAGTCACTCAGTCAGCACCAAATGTAATAGCTATCCACAAAGTGAGTTGTTTGGAACAGAAAGGAATCCAACAGGTCACACTGCACTTTCAGATCTTGAATGTTTAGCTTCATAGGTGGCTGACTTGGCTTTCCTGGGCAAGGTGTCACTAAAGGTTTGTGTGTGACACACTTGCTGCTTCGCTGACATCATGACTTTGTGCGTTACCAGTGAACTTAGCATGTCTATGCTCAGGCTGGCTCTGTGTTGGGTTTTGTTTTTGGTCACCAAGCTGAACACTTTCACAGTCAGCATTACTGTGGAAGATGACCAAAATGCCTAGCGCGGTAACATTACAGTAATGCCCGATTCTTTTGTTCTGGACAGAAATATAAAGTTTCCTTCTACAGGATTCCTGCTGATCCAGACATGAGGTTAAAATGGATTTCTGCGATTAAAAGAGAATAAAAAAAACGAAAAAGACCTGACCTATTCGTTTTTAGTGAGCGCTTCATAAAAAGTTAATATCAGTAAGCATGTATTGGTAGTTCTGATATTACGTTGTTATTATTATTGGTAGTCGTAGTAGTATTAAGTCCCACTTTAACACGCTTACTTGTGTGGCCGTTTTTTCATAAATATTTAGCTATACAGTTAAACAGGATTACACTTATGCGGGTCGATTATTCCCAGTCCTTACATAAAAAATATATATTTTACCGTTAACAAAATCCATAATGCTACATTAATGATCTTACTGAACTTCAATATAAAATCACAAACCAGCCGTACTTGTTTAAAGCACAATGAAACGGCATTTATCTACAATGTAATTGTACGCTACTTGCAAAGTAAACAGAAGCCTTACGTACCTTAACCACATTAACAATGTTAATGCTGTGCTCATTTTTATCAAATCGAATTTTACTGACATCCCTGTATGGTAACAGGCGTTTGTGAAAAACGGGATTGCGAATAAAATATTGTACCATATTATTACCATATTATTATAATTAGGGACCTACCTAAATCGCGATTTCGCGGAAATCGTGAAATTGAGGGGTCACCGCGAAATTCACCTCTTAGGGGCCAATGCATACAAACAAGTACGGAGAGGAAAAAAAAAAGAAAACTGAGTGACGCAAACTACGTATCTTCCTTCTGCAGATAGCCCTTTTTTATTCCTTCGCCGTCCCGTGTGCATTGCACTTAAGCAAAAAACAAACAAACAAAAAATGTCCACAAGTAACATTTACAAAATAAATTCTCCAAAGCACTTAACGTTCTTGTTTGCTATTCAAATGACAAAGTTATAATCAGCCTATCAGTGCGTCTTTACTGCTTTTATGTGACCTGTACTGTGCAGGAGGGGGCGGGAAGTTGGTGCTGCATCGATTAGGTTGCTAAACTCTAGTTTTCAGCATTGGAGGGAAAATAGTAGAAATGGACTACAAAAAAAGCAAAGTATATTTCGGCTGATGATCGTTTTAAGATATTTCCCAAAGAAACTACATGCAGACTGAGGTAATTGGTTTCCATATCTTAATGTGTATTTGGAGAAAATACGATCGATCGCTATTTAGCTTCAGAATCACACATTAAACAAAAGGCTACCACAGAGGCTGCTGAACAGAACGTAAAATAAACAGCTTTCAGAAACCAAACTGCATGCTCGCCTTTAACAAATACCAGCACTCTGTTAACTAGCATGTTACCTAATTAACCTTTTGTCACCAATTATTGTTAATAGGTGAGGGTCCATGATTACTATAAATATAGGTAGCATAGGCACATGTTTGTCATTCCTGAATGTAAGGGAGCAGAAAATGGCAGAATACGCTCAGTTAAGCAAAGAAAAAAGACAGTCTGTAATTACTTTAAGGAATGAAGGTCAATCTTTAAGACAAATCGCAAGAACATTGCAAGTGTCTGTAACTGCTGTGGCCAAGACCATCAAACGATTTGAAGAAACTGGCACTCATGAGGACCGAACAAGGTGAGGCAGGCCAAGGGTGACCTCAGAATCAGAGAACAAGTTCATTCGAGTCACAAGTCTGCGAAACCGGCGATTAACTGCCCCTGAAATACAAGCTCAGCTAAATGCTACTAGAAGTACAGATGTTTCAACATCAACTGTTCAGAGGAGATTGCGTGAAGCTGGCCTAACTGGAAGAATTGCTGCAAAGAAACCATTGTTAAGAGTGCAGAATAAGAGGAAGAGACTTGCCTGGGCCAAAAACACAGAAACTGGACGTTTGAGGAGTGGAAGTCGGTCTTATGGACCGATGAGTCAAAATTTGAAATATTTGGGTCCAACCGCCGAGTATTTGTAAGACGCAGAGAGGGTGAGCGCATGAGTTCTGCATGTGTGGTTCCCACTGTCAAGCATGGAGGAGGCAGTGTCGTGGTCTGGGGTTGCTTTGCTGGTGACAGAGTTGGTGATCTTTACCAAGTCCATGGCAAGCTCAACCAGCATGGCTATCATAGCATACTTCAGAGGCATGCCATTCCATCAGGATTACGGCTAGTTGGGCAGTCCTTCATTCTTCAGCAAGATAATGACCGAAACACACCTCAAAGTTGTGCAAGAACTATCTGGCGAAGAAGGAAAGTGAAGGACAACTCAATTTAATGACCTGGCCTGCCCAGTCTCCAGACCTCAATCCCATAGAACTTGTATGGGACGAACTGGACAGAAGAGTCAAAGCAAAGCTACCCACAAGTGCCCTACATCTCTGGGAATTGCTGCAGAAGAGCTGGGAAGACATGTCGGGTGATTTCCTGCTGAAACTTGTTAACCGAATGCCTCGTGTTTGTGAGGCTGTTATTAAGGCAAAGGGTGGCTATTTTGAGGAATCCAAGATTTAGAGACAATTTTCAATTTTCTTGAACATTGCTTTGATACTCCTTATGTTTTGTTTTGTATATTGTAACATGTGTTTTCATTTTCAAGTATTTACAGAAATGTATACAACGTAAAACATTGTCAATTATGAAAAAAACCTAGTTTCCAGCAAGTATACTCAAACTTTTGACTGGTACTGTATATATATATATATATATATATATATATATATATATATATATATATATATATATATATATATATATATATATATATATATACTGTGTATATATATATATATGTGTATATATATATATATATATATATATATATATATATATATATATATATATATATATATATGTGTGTATATATATATATATATATATATATATATATATATATATATATATATATATATATATATATATATATATATAATATATTATTTACAACCAAATTCATTGTATTTATCTTGCTCTTAATTGTATTATTACTTGTACTATGATACTTGAAATGTATTTGCTTACGATTGTAAGTCGCCCTGGATAAGGGCGCCTGCTAATAAATAAATAATAATAATAATTGTTGTTGGTGGTGGTGTTGTAAAAAAGCAAATAATTTTGTGTTATATATTTCAGTTTCATAAAAAAAATGTGTTCTTTTAGCTCAAGTTGTTAAGCCTGTTTCATGCCGACAAGGATGCATATTCCAGAGCAAAAGGAGGGAATCTGTCATGGAAACACAGGGTCCAATGACTTATCTGGTTCCTGTCCAAATCCTTCGCTGTGTTCCCAGATTACCTTGGACCAGCACTGTCTTTCAGATCCAGTCGGCGTCCCCACCTGCTGTGCCATAAAAGGCTGTTCCAGAAAAAGTGTTTAAAATGGATTATATGAAAACCACAGACCTGCTGGGCTCTAGCTATTAAGACGCATGCAATTTCTCACATGTGTCCAATTATCTGTTTATTAAAAGCAACTTTTCTGTCAAATGACTATATTTAAAGCGAATGCCCCTCAGACCAATTATACTTAACTGTAAACAAAAAAGACTTAATATTATTAACTTACCTTTCTGAGTACCACAGCTTTGCAAAACATATGCATGGCGTTCTTTTTTTTTTCTTTCTCAATTTACACATGTAACATTATTGACCCTCTCCTACTCTGGTTTATGGTTTAACACAGGGGCCTCATGCTGTTAGGGGTTCATTGGCTGTAAACATCCACCTGGGCTACCTCAGTCAGTGTTAAAACCTTAATTGTCATAGGAATAACAGATGTGTTAATTCTGAACAAGAGAACTGGGAAAAAAATCATCTGGGCCTGAAGCTGAATGACCAAGGAGCTTCCAGTGTCTCTTAACGAAGCTGCCGTGTCTAATTTTCATTCCAAGCCTACCTGAATTTATATATATATAGATGTGATATATATTGCTGCAGCAGGTACTTCATTTATTAGTCAAACATCTGGTTTCACAGACCATGATATTAGCACTTCCTCGCATTACTTTACACAGTAGTGCTTTTATAATCTCTGCTCCTGCAGACATTTAGGGGCATGTTAACAAAGCTTTAACTCTTGAGTTATTTAAAGAATGTTTGTTTCAAATTCTGTTTTTATTATTGAAATACAATAATTTACAACAGATATCAATCTGTCTGTATTTGATCTACTGTATATTGACCCCTGTACTTCCTTGTCTCTTCCCATGCTCATTTGTTATGTCTATATATTAAATAAGTATACATATTTTCTATAACGTGCTTATTACTAAACTTCACATGTGCAGTAAGCCATACAAAGTGTATGAGAGTTCATGACTCATGAATTATTTCATCTTACCTCCTTAAATGTGACAAAATCATAAATGTGCATATTTGAACTGATCAGCTATGGGTCCTTAATCCCTGATAATTTTTGTATTTATTTTTTCACAGTACACTACCGTAAAACATTAAATAAACGCCCCAGCGTTTATTTACAATATTAATTACAATATTACAATATTTTACTTTCAGCACACTCAAATGCTTCACAACTGGTTTTAAAATGAATAGCATCATTAAAAAAAACTATGCATTACGTGTACCTTAAAATAAATTAAATTCTGTTTCCTTATCATTCATCCTGAGTCTCAGGGTCTCTTCATCGCTGTTGAAAAACAAATTGGTAAGCTCGCTGTACAGCCATGTGTGTGTGTGTTGGCTAGAACATTCAGTATGGCGCGCATTATATTATTATTCATAACCTGGCGTTTAAAAGAGACCCGGCATCTATTTACCATATTTCCCAGCAGCCCCGGCACTTATTAGAGAACGGCGATAAGTTTTGCGGTATATTGAGAATCTAAATGTTGTTTATCATGTGTTGTACAGTTCATAGCAAATGTTTCTGTTTAAAAGCAGAGCGAGGTAATTTAATAATACAAAATGATGAATGCCTTACTGTAGATAATATCTTTTTATGTCTCATGTTTCCAACCTTTCTTTTAGGCCTTGTCATGATGTGCGTGGTGCAGTAATGATGCAATGTCCACAAAGAGGGTGTATTTAGAGTAATAGTCCCATTTTATTAAATAACTATCCCCTCTACAAGCAATGGTATCGGGGATCAAACGGTGGGCTTGCAGTCCCAAACAAAAAGGTTTCTGAAATATTACAATAACAATAGTCACAGTCCACGGTGCACAGATTGAGGGTGTGTGCTACTGTAGGTGCCAGAGGGCTGGAACAGGTTGAGGTGGTGTGGCAGTGCAGATGATCCGGGTGGTAGTGCAGGCTCCGTTGCTTCAGCTCACGTAGTATTCACCTGCCAAAACGAAACAAAACAACAACAAACAGTGCTCCAGCGTGTTGGCATGTCAGCGTGCCAGCATAAGGGGCCATACTCATGTAGCTGCCTCCCCTTTGTATTGCCAAACTCCTCCCTGTGATCAGTACGGTGCCACACTCTATCCAATCGCCGTACACAACACAGCTGATGACAGTAGAGCTGTTCAGCAGTCTTACAGCTCCGCCCTTTCACCAAGATGGCCGACTTCCAGTTCTGTCCTGCCATTGAGTCGACCCATCCCTGTGAAGGTGTACCACCAACCTTACTTAGCACCCTTTCAGGTCAGGAGGTAGATTTACAGTTCAGATCCATTCTCTCCCGTTCACAGGCCTGAATTCAAATATGAAACAAGATATAAAGCCACTGACAGTTCAGCATCTCAATGTTAACTAATTTACTCCTGCAGTACAAAACATTTAACAGATGTAAAGTTCACCTGTAAGGGACACAAATCCATTTGGTAAGAAAGTGATTACCCAGCTAAGGGTCAGTTCACTCCAGTTCTTCATTATCCCCCAACATTATTTCAGCACAAGTATATAAAGCCAATTATCCTGAAGTCGCAAACGTTAGTGACTGAGTTAAGAGCTCAACCAGAAACAGTGGCTGAGAATCCATCCAAGACCTTCCAACTCCTAACATAATTCTAAAGTCTTATTGAATTGGAGTCAACACAATTAAACCTATTTTTACAGGCTAGAACATTGGTTGGCAAGTTATGTGCTAATAACACTAGTCTCATGGAAGTGTTTAACTTAAAGGTTTTTAATGTATGCTGTTAACTTATTTAAAATGACCTTTTTCTTTTCTGAAGTCTGGGCAAGGAAACAACACTGATCTGTGTTAATGAGATCAGTGACTTTGCTTAACTACATTACACAAGCTGATGCCTTATCTTTATTTAAAGCAGCACAAATACTCCTGTTTTCTTACTATGTCTGAAATGATTCTCTCAATAGTATATAAAGTATGCTGAATCCATAGTCTATTATGCCTGTCTACCAGAAAATGATAACATTGTTTTGCATATGCTCATGATAAAATGAAACTGCTATTATATTTAGTTAGGTAGACATTATTATTATTATTATTAGTAGTAGTAGTAGTAGTAGTAGTAGTAGTAGTATTAAGATGCCAATGGCAAATACTTTTTGTCATTTGTATATTTAAGTTTAATTTATTTTTAGTGCTACTGTATAATTAAAACAGTGTACAACTGAAATGAACGAATGACTTACATATACAAAAAAAAAAAGATACACAATGAATCCAGTCAATCCACATGACCTTACTTTGTATATAATTCTGCACATTTCAACCATGTCCAGTATCTGTGTCCAGTAGGATTTGAAAGATCTTTTTGAAAATGTCGAATGTTGTGGCTGGAACCTGATTGTAATCTGAGCAGGGATTAAGTGCAATCAAGTGCAGTTGTGTTTAAACAGCATCTCTCACTGGCTAGTGCAGGTTATACTCACAAATAAAGGGTCCATTACCGGTATCTTTCAGTTTTCAAAAACTGTAGTGGTTTGTAGTGTAAATGTCTGAGAATCACACATTCCTCTATTCACTTGCTCTCCAGCTCATTTTCACTCTGTTAACATTGGGCTCTTGAACTCAGAGATATGAGTTTCAGTTGGATTACACAGTAATTATTAACAGGAAGGGCTCCTAGTTTTCCATATTATGCGAGGCACTCAAATTAAATCAGGCTGTGCTGGGAACACTATTTTTAGGATCCATTTTCAGGGTGAAATCGCTGTTGGCTCCCTGTCTCTTTCCATTCTATTTCTGCAGTGATTAATACGTTATTACTTCTGTCACTCATGTTCTTGCATTCAGGGGCTCGTTAGGGTGGCCTAATGTAAATCCCATATCTTTTTTGAACATTCTATGTTGCATTATTTCCCCAAGCCTTTGTTCTATAGATGGCTTATGAAAATAGGTTCTCTCTGTTGTGAGTTTGATTTTCAGTTCCCATGTTGAAGGTAGCAGTCCACAGGAGGTCCCCCTCCAGAGCCCATACCTGTTCCAGATCTCTAAGAGAGCAGCTCACCTCTCCGGTTCTGTTTCTTGCTTCAAGCCGGGCCAGTATCCTCTATTCCCACAGCTCGACTCCTGCAGTTTCTCTGAAGTCTGAAGTTTCAGATAATGAATTTCTTGCTTGTAAACAGCTCAGAGGTCAGCAAGAGCTAAAGGCTGTTTTTCATACTTTCTCTTTAAACAGAGAATAGCAGACTGCCCTTAAAGCACCAGTGTCCCTCTGCCTGTATATATTACACATGGGCTTGAATTGTTAGGCTAAAACTGAATGGGCTTTATTAAACAAGAAAGACAATATTCAAACAAAAAAGTTGTAACTTTATAAGATGTAATGCTCTTTTTGTAAGTATCTCCTCTAAGGTTATCAACAGGTTATAATATCTTGTAACAATTGTAAGTCACCCTGGATAAGGGTGTCTGCTAAGAAATAAATAATAATAATAATAATAATAATAATAATAATAATAATAATAATATGTTTAAAATAGTGCTGCCCGTATTCTCACTAAGACCAAGAAACATGAGCATATATCTCCTGTCCTTGCTTCTCTCCACTGGCTGCCAGTCTGTGGCGGAGTGTCCCAACCCTATGTATTTATTTATTATTATTTGTATTTGTTTGCGGCGCGGATAAAAGCGCCGCGTCTTTTGTTATTATTTGTTAGGTGCAGACTGTGGCGAGGGTAATAAGATAATTAACAGCTAGTTAACCCCTCGGCCAGAGTATAAGAACCTGCAGCTATCCGCGCCGCAAACAAATACAAATAATAATAAATAAATACATAGGGGCGGGACACTCCGCCACACAGTCAAATATAGGATTGATATTAAGGTTTTATTTACTAACTTATAAATCCTTACATCCTCAAGGCCCTGCCTGTCTTAGGGATCTCCTTCAGTACCACATACCTAAATGAAAATTGAGATCTGGTAACAATGTTCTTTAGTCTGTGCCTAGGACTCGTCTGCACACTATGGGTGATCAGGCTTTCTGCTCTTTAGGCCCACGCCTGTGGAACGCCCTGCCAAGCTATTTGAAAAATGTTGACTCAGTTGATGTTTTTAAATCTAATCTTAAAACTTACTTCTTTCGATTGGCTTTCTGTAAATGATTTGTTTTTCTTACTGTTTGTCTATTGAAATGTTTGTTTTTATGCTGCTTTGTGAAGTGCTTTGTGATTTTTAAATGAAAAGCACTATATAAATAAAATGTATTATTATATATATATATATATATATATATATATATATATATATATATATATATATATATATATATATATATATATATATATATTGTTTGGAAATGCCATACAATACATACTGTATTATTTAGATTGATTGTTTAACAGCCTGAGCTGCTGCCAGCCAATACACTGAAGCCCTGGCTTGATCCATTGGAGATCATACACCAGACATTAAATTACTTGCACATGATGGAATACAATTATTATTTCAGTTTCATTCATGTTAAAGATGTGAGGTTGGTTCACATTTGTACGCTGTATCACACCAAGGACATTTGGGAGGCCTGGTCTTTACCTCATTTATTCATGCAATTCATTATTCCTATCTGTTCTTTTGTCCTACAAAACAGTACCTCAGAGACATCATTCAACACCTTTTGAAGGGGGTCAGTGGATAAACCCTTAATTGTCCCCCATAGCAAAAGTAGGGCTGAAGTTACCTTGACAGGTGCAGCCATGTTTGGCATGACTGCTGGGCATCAAGCTAATTTTGCAGCATGTTACAGCTGTATCCAGATGGTGCCTGTATAATTCTTGCTTGGGAGTAAAGTCAGTGAATCTTTCAGGGGCCACTGATACCCATAGCGATGGGTAGGGGGTTCTCGGTCTTATGTAGTCCTCTAATATCACACATTCACGTGCTTGTATCTCTTCCACATTGACAGACAAAAGTTGTAGTCTTGATTGTTGGAAAGAAAATGTGTCAATTATAGGATTATAGGATGTCTTTAATTGGCACATTTGTATAATGCATGTCGAGATCAGCCAGTAGCTTTCGGCTTTACAAAGACCTGGGGAGGACGGCAGCCAATATGGAGTCAGAAGAGGCGGGACAAAGGGAACAGGACGCAAACTGGAAAAGAGAAAAGAAAAAAGGGGAGATCTGAACAGTTTCACTGCACTGCATGCATACAGTTTAGTTTAGATTAATGGAAACTAAAAGTTTCTAGTGAGTAGGATAGCTGGCACAGAAATAGTACCTTTACTCATATTTGCAATTGTATCTCTGACTTTGGAGCCCGGACTCTTGCCCGGGTTGCCCGGGTGCTGACGCTGGCCCTGGACAGAGAAACAGTATTACTTGGGAAATATCTTTAAACAGTTATGTGCTTTAAAGTGTGTGCATTAACTAGACTTTGTGTTGAAAAGGAGTGCTTATGTGACCTTTTTTTTTTCTCAGCCAGAACTCTTTTAAGTTATGCTGTACTTGTTCAGCATGAAAAAAATTACATTTACTTTTGTTGTTTTATTCATCAACAGTATAGCAAAGTGGGTTATAGTTTATCAATTATAAATATTCCATTTGGATGAGCAAAATAACAGGTAGCAAAAGAAAATAAAACAAAAGAGCATTTCTTACCCGTCCTTGTGTTCAAATCCCAGGACAGGTGAAACGTTTGGATTTTGGAATACAGCAAGTGTCTTGACTTTGATTGCTCCCGGCAGGTTGGCCTCCCTGTTGCGATATGACAGGTTTTCATGGGGAGGAAGAATAACAGAACCTGAGAGCTTTGCCAGGGTTGGTGTTGGACCAACATAAGGCTTGGCATGGCAGCTGTGGCTATGTAAATGAAAATGCTGTTGGCTTGCCAGCTGTAGCCATGCATGTCCAAAATGCCAATGGCAGTTGCATGCCAGATGCACCAGATTCTTTGTCCCAGAAGTGAATACATTTATACTTTGAAATACAAGCCTATGTAGATGAACCACAGGTGGAACATTGGTCATGCATACTGTACAAGCCACCAGGAAAATAATCATGTCATGGCTGTTGTGCAGTATGTGAATGTGAATATAAATCACGTCATGGCTGTTGTACAGAACGTGAATGTGAAAATGACATCTATCTGTTTGCGCATGCTTGTCAGCTGATATCTTCATCAGCATTTGTCAACTTGACTTAGTTTGATATATTTGTAAATGTATAACAATGTTCATCTGATAATTATGATATTATCATTACAGTGGTATGTGACAAAGAATCCTCTCTAAAAGTCTTATAGACTAACAATTATGTCTCACATTTATTCTGTCACAATCTCCATGTATTTTTTACTCCTGTTTTGCACAATTTTATAAAAAAAAGATGACAAACAAATATTACAAGATTTGTAATATTTTACTTCATTTTACTTCTTTTGAGAGAGAGAGGAGAGAGGGAGACTGACTGACTGACTGACTGACTGTGCTCATCCCTATGCCCGCTGTCATTTTGATCCATTCCCCCACTGTTGGCAAGAAGGTGTATGTAAGCTTTGCAACAGTATTAACATATTATCAATGAAAGAAGGTATTTACTAAGCTACTAGAATGGCAATTCAAGACAAATGTTTGTAAGCATTGTTTGAACATATATGGGACAGTTGCAGAAATCTAGCAGTTCATGAAGGGGTGCTCTGTCTGAGTCAATATAAAAAAAAGTTGTGTGAGAAAGGAAGGCATGGCAATGCTGGTTGGTGACATGTGTTCTCATTAATCTGTTTGCTGCCATGAGAGTAAGCTTTGAACTGCCCTGTCTGTACAGAAGAGATAGACACTGTGTAGGACTTAGTCAGCACAGAGCTCCTGGAGTGGAACTCCATACAAGGTGGAAATAACACAGACATTGTATAGAAACCCTTTGTTTCTCTCTGTCAGCAGATCCCGCGTCCTTTTACAGGCACACCTTGTAAACAGTTATACACAGAAGGGAAAAAAGGTTAAATGGGCAAAGATTTGGTATACAGTTGGTGCCGCCTAATCGGCATAGTGATCATTGGGATTTCTGCTTAAATGGGATACAACTCTGGGAGATATTGCGTATAAACTCCTGAAGGAGCTGGAGTATCCTGTGGTTTCTCAGGCTGCTGTTGCAAAGAAACTTGCAGATGCCTCGCCTTGTGATAACATGGGATTTAATTATTTTTCATTTCATGGAGAAATAAAAAACAGCGTTTAATTTAGCTTAGGATTTAAAAAAAAACAATTGACTTATATTTTAAATGATGTATTTAACATTTAATTATAATGTGATGTGATTTCCTCTAGAAACAAAAAAGTGTGACTAAGGTTGTCTCAAATGCCTCTCATTTAATTGGACAGCCTCTTATTCAGGATATTTTTTACTTTTCCCGAGGTGTCCCGATAAAGTGGCACGACTGTTCTTCCATTTAAACTTAGCAGTAATTACAAGTTTGCAATACCATATGCATAAACATGTCACAGTGCTTTGGTAAATAACATCCGTCCTCTACTGGTACTGTAATATAATAGCCTACCTACATTTCCTACCATTTTTAAATAGGAAGTTTACTTTTTCTACACTTACCTAAACATTTGTATGAGTGGAGTGATTATCCTCTCCACTTCTTGAACCCCCACTATTGAAACTATTAGAAACAGCTGGATTGAATCAGACAAAACACACTGCACTCCAGTACTGCTCACCAGTCTATAACAAGTTCAGGTTTTTAAATGCTTCCTTTCCCCAGACACTTAGAGCAGACCTGTGCTCCTATGATCTGCAGTTGTGCACAGACAGTGAACTACATTCACTGGGAAAATAACTGTTATAGGCAAAGGCTAAAAATAAGGGTTTCTGCCCGATTGCAAAAAGCACTTAAGAAACTTCATGAAAATTAAGTGTTTTTTCTACAAACTGCACAAAGTTGTCAGAGGCAAAAAGTCAGCTATCTATCTGGAACCCTTCTACAACTGTTGGTACCAGTGTTCAGCATTTCAATTAACTTGATTGTAAACTGTGTGCATTTTAGTGTCAGTAACAGGCTGAACGGAGCCCTGCTTATCATTTTTTTGTTGGTAATGTTTTACTTGCTTGCCCCATTCACCCTGTACCATTCACTAGCTTGACAGCAGCTGATGTTACATTCGCATTCTGTTGCTCTATGTTAAACAGGGATATATCAAACATACAACTTATATAAAAAAGCAACAAAAGTGACACATTTCACATCAAATGATGTCCCAAATCACTTCACATTAATACAACATAGGAACTAAATCGATTTAAAAAAAATGCATTACCATATCATACATTTTAAACCTCAATTTTTGGAAGGAAGCACATGGACAGCATTGCTGACTAAAATAGCTTTCGTATTTAAATACTGTTGTAAGATATTGGGTAAAGTGCCAGCATATCATTTGTAATAAACTAGGAGTGTGAGATAAGGTTGAGATGACAAGGTGGGAGAGGAGTACGTAAAAGAAAACTTGATACAGTGTTAGAAATCATGTCATCATCACTGGGCAATCATTGTGCTGCACTTTATGCTTCAAAAGAATTCTATTTTTGTGCATGAATGCTTTTAACATTGCAGACCCACACAGGTTCTCTGACATTAGAGTCCCAGCTATGCTCAATGCAACATTCAGCTCCAGAGCAAAAGCCTAGCACACCATTACATACTGTATCTACTGGTATTGATAAAGGCAAGGCCATTTTGTTCCAGGGTAAGCTTAATAGCAATAGGCCACGGATGCGAAGCTGCTCTTACTTAACAAGGTAGATCGGTACATACAAGTTCATGAGGATCGTAAACGCTTATGTTAGTGCACGTGGAATTGTATAAGTACATCCTAATAGTTTGTTTTTTTGTTTTTAGCCATGTTTAAATCTGCATGGTAAAATAATCTTTCAAATAAATCACAGATTGTACCCCTAGTGCCCCCTGCAAAAGCAGAGTGCAGTCACTGTTTCAATGGAGCTACATGCCCCAGAGGCCTGCATGACAGCAGTTAAAGAGCTTATTTTCTAAATCTCTTTATCCATTCTTGAGCAGCGAGATGCTGACAGAAAGTCAGTTAACTATAGCCAGTAGCAGCTGCGTGGGTTTTGCATAATTAATTATTTATACGAAGCCAGACACAGTAATTACCATCCAGATGAATATGATATTCTAATCAGGCATGCTTTAATTTTAATTGCCCTCCAGCAACTAACTGTCAGAGCTGGACCAGCCTGATCAAGAGGAGCTCACTAAACACTATTAGACATCTGTTCAAAGACCACTGTCCCAACCCCCGAAAAAAAATCAATACAGATCCAGTTTGTGTGATCTTTCCCTTTCCACTGAAAGTCACTTGGAGTTTTTTTCCATCATTGACCAAAAAACAAAAAGCACAAAAAGCAAAAAACTGTGAGCATTTTGTGAAACAAGCTACAGAAATATGCTAATGTTGATGATAAAGATTTTAATTAGTTTCTTTATAGATATGTGACTTTTGACATTGATAGGTAATTCTTTCACAGCCTATCGTGTGTTTTTATGTTTTTGCTTAGATCATTATTTACCAGGCCTATTTACTAATATCTTTGTTCGTTCAACCACAGGAGCTTTTTCTGAAAAGTTTTTTTTGAAAAAGAGAAAAACACAAAGAAAGTGATTTCTAATTGTTGTATTAAAAGATATACATTAGCGATTAGGCTTAATAATAAAACAACAAATTATGGGGGTCCCCGAATGGTTCACCTCATAAAAGCACTGCCACACAGCGTGCAGGGCGAGTCATGCAACCAGAGATCGCAGGTTCGAATCCTGGTTGTGCGATGTAGCCGATCTTCGCTGGGGATTCCGTGGAGTGCATACATTGGCTTTGGCGCTCCTGGGCTTGGGGAGGTGGGATATGGCTTAGACTTCTTCTCACCGTTCCCTGGGAGATTTGCTGGGCTGGTCTTTGTCCTACAGATATCCGCTCTCGAGTTCCTGGGTGTAAAAAGACGCCGATTGGCTCATGGTTTCGGAGGATGCCCACTGAACCTCGGGTCCCTAAGCTGTGTGGGGAATCGGCGCAGTGAAGGAGAAAATAATAATAATAATTGGGCATTCCAAATTGGGAGAAAATCGGGTGTAAAAGTAATTGGTGATTCTAAATTATTAAAATAAATAAATAAACAAATAAATAACATGCATAAAATGAAAAATAACATGCAAAATCAAATGTCATACTTTGACAAAAGTATTTGGGCAATCAACATATTTCATTTGAAACCCATTCGTTGCTAATTATTGACAATTATCATGATTGAAAACCAACACCTGCTGATAATTATAGAATAAATAAATACATGATCATCAAGTACTGACAAATAAATTGGAAATTTGCGATTCAAAAAAGCAACAAAAATAGTTAGAACTAAAGAGTACCACAACAATCACAGTGATACAATTAAACGAAAAAGGTGAAACTACCAGAAAAATAGCAGAAAGACTCAGTTAACCGAAAAGCATTGTGTGGGCTATTATTGACAAGCACAGGAGAACAGGAACTACTGCAACTAGCTCCAGATGTGGAAGACCAAGAAAGATTTCTGCAAAACTCTGGACTCTTGACCGGAGGGTCGTGGGTTCATTCCAGGTGGGGGACACTGCTGCTGTACCCTTGAACAAGGTACTTTACCTAGACAGTAAAAACCCAGCTGTATAAATGGGTAATTGTATGTAAAAAATAATGTGATATCTTGTAACAATTGTAAGTCGCCCTGGATAAGGGTGTCTGCTAAGAAATAAATAATAAAAAAGAAGAATCGTTCGAGCAGCCCGGCAAAATCCTCGGACTACTGCAAAATATTTGACACAAGAATTGATAGAAGATGGTCAAGAAATTCACGAGCGAACGAT
The DNA here is from genome assembly GCA_030684275.1 of Acipenser oxyrinchus oxyrinchus. Taxonomy (NCBI): domain Eukaryota; kingdom Metazoa; phylum Chordata; class Actinopteri; order Acipenseriformes; family Acipenseridae; genus Acipenser; species Acipenser oxyrinchus. The sequence goes on along the minus strand of CM060251.1, from coordinate 78,974,547 downwards.
TCAACAATACCTTAACAAGCAAAAACCAAGATGCAAACTGTTGTCAAAAACAATACACAAAAGAAAGCGATTTGGAGCGGTTTGTATTCCAGCAGGATAATGACCCAAAGCATTCTATGAGTCTACAAAGACATTTCTGAAAAAAATGAAGATTACAGTTATGGATTGGCCATCTCAGTCCCCAGAATCCCATTCAGATGTTGTGGATTGACTTGAAAGCTGCTATTGCCAAAAGGAAACCAAATTTGACAGCAGAACTCAAAGCTGTATGTGTTGAAGAATGGGCAATAATATCTCTGGAAAGATGCCAGGAACTGGTTTCAAAATATAAAAAACTGCAAGCTGTAAATGAAGCAAAGGGTGGGCACACAAAATACTAATGTAAGGGTGCCCAAATATGTTTGTCAAAGTATGAAATTAGTTTTTGCATATTACTTTTCATTTTATGCATGTTATGCAATAATTTGTTGTTTTATTATAAAGCTGAATCTCTACTTTAATTGAAATCTTTCAATAAAACAATTAGAATTTATAGAAATCACTTTCTTTGTTTTTTTTTTTTTTTTTTTTAACTGCCCAAATACTTTTGTCTGCGACTGTGTGTGAGTGTGTGTATATATATATATATATATATATATATATATAAAATATATATATATATATATATTGTGTAACAACAAAAGTCACTTCAGCCTTTGGGCACTATATCACAATCTCTGTGACTTTTGAAACTCCTCTTAAATTATACATTTGTAATAAAATGATGTATAGTAAATACATTTGTAAAATTTCAGTGATTATTACATTTACAATCAGAAAATCAAATACAGAGATGTATAATTGACCATGACCAATTTAGATGTACATTACATGTTATAATACTATGTATGCCTTTCAAAAATATGCTTCAAAATTACACAACAAACTGATGGATTTTGAACTCTTAACATTAGTATAATTGTAGCTGACAACAGCATGTTTTGTAACCAAAAAATGCAATACTTTTCCAGCATTTCTTATTTCTGCATGTACTGATGTCAGGTATGTTTTGCTCTACCATGCACATTCAGACCTCAAAGAACAGTGTATTTTCATTTTAAAATAGGATATCTGGTTCTCAGGAATGAATTTCTCAAGAAACAAGTGCAGGTACTCATATCCGCATGGCGGGTGGAGCAGACCTGTGGTTCAGTTTTTTGGTTTTTTTTTTTCTATATGTAAACGTTTAAAAAAAAATAAGAAAATTTCAGTGACAATAAATATTTTTCAATATACATATCAGTACACGATACATTTTTGAATACAAAATAATCCTTAAAAAAATAACTGATAAAATATAACCAATTCACCATTAACAAAGAAGCTGAAAATACTGAAAGCTTTGTACCTTCTGCATGTATCACTCAGTCATGTACTGTAATATAACACTTACGTTAAACCTTAAATAAATATTAGGAAGTATTACACTGTGCAGTAACTGCTATGGAGAGGAAGTTTTGTTTCATGATATCCTAAAAAGGGGATGATGTTATAAGCAAAATGGTTAAAAAAAAACAAAACTATTGTGCTATGAAAGAATTATACAAAAAGGTCTAAGTCAAACAATGCACAATAGGGGCTGAAATACCCCTCTAATATTTATTGTAACAAGCACTACTCATCCCCATACTTTCCAGACCCTGAGTACTCACCTACAACAGGACCTGGCCATGCTACATTAACAGCCTTGCATTAGAACATCTATCCCTGTATTTTATTTATTTATTTATTTTTTTACTTATTACTTATTACTTGTACTTATTATTATTATTGCGTTTTGTGTATGGAATGGGTCCTGAAACCTCCTTCAAAACATTTTGCTGACCGCTTCTTCCTGCAGCGTGGAGGCCAGGATTTATAATGTCTCAAACAGTGCCATCATGACCAACCTCTTGAATACCTGGTGGTGCTGGTGCTACTGCTGTCTGCTAAATGTGTCTCAAACATCATTCCCATAAAAAAAAATAAAAAGAAGATTTAAGCCGCTTCCCAGGCACAATTTTAGCAGATAATGGATTAAAGTGAGAATCTGTTTAAATCTGACTTTCACAGAATGCAAGTCATAAGCTTTTTGCTGATACTACATTGTAAGCATCAAGCTTTTACATGTAATGCTATCATGGAACAGTTGTAAAGGTGGTTTGCTTCGAGATTAGAAAGTGGGGTAGATAACACAGGCATGCATCTGCGCCATGTATCCAATATATTCCAAACATGCTCAATCTTATCCAGAAGAATATAATGAACCAAGTTTATTATACGACGAATACAAACAATTGTACATAATGAAATAGCCGGAATCGAGCTATAATTTAATCCTCAGGGAGATTAAAAAGGGTAATGCAGACCCTAAATACTCTCCCTTCTTCTCAGTACTCTCTCTCTGGTCCAGGGTTGTTCAGGGAGGTTAGGAGCCTGCACTCTCCGTCGTAAGAAATAGGTTATGACTGCTGCCATAATGCTCTTTCCTATCAGCTGCTTTCTGACTTTTTCTTTGCACCCAAATAAGACCAATTTGAAATCAGTCTTATTTGTGGACCCTTTTAGGGCCAGCGCTGCTGTTCTGCCGCTTCATAAATCTCATTTTAATATCACAGACTTCATTTACAAATGAGCCCCACCTACAATTTGCCCATGCATATAATTAAGGCTTGACACACCTTAAAATGCATGGCTAATGAGCGGCAGAGCGCATTTTGCCGGTGCTAACACGGCCTAAAAGTGTCATGATACACACGGGGCAATTTTAAGGCCGACGTAAACTCGGCTCTACGGCCTTAATGCTGTCGCAAACGCTTGATACATATCCCCAATGTTGCTTAACTCATGCCTTGTTTCTGTATTACAAACCACAAAGAACATTCTTTTCTTTGTATTCATCAACCAATCTGTTTTTGTAAATTCAGGCAAATGGCAATTAAAGGTACATAAATGAACTGTCTCCATTGTAAACTTTGCATAGAATAAATGCTTGATTGTAAGCCACCAATGTTCTTGATGTCACACAAAGAGGCCACACCAGAAACTCAGAGAAAATGCCAAAAATCAGAAAGCAATTCCTTTGTATGCCCAGTGGTGTTGATAGCACACCTGAACGTAGGAATGTAAGATCATATCTCAGTGTCAAGGTAAAATCTGATCCGATGGAACATAAATGAAAACAGCGCAATAAGAAAGCTGAAGTTCATGCTTTTCACAGAAGAATCCACATGCCAAATGTACATCCTTTTTAAAGAGACATAAGGCATAATTTAAAGGTTTTCACAGTAATAAAATGATGACATCATTATAATGAGTTTTGCTATGGCAATAACGGCAACAATAGCAAAAGCTTGCCTTTTGTGTCAAAGAAAAATACATCGGACCAGAGTTGAGACAGTAAGTTTAATTTTCCAAAAGTAATCACTGATGCAATTTAAAGCTCCAGGGAGAACAATATTTAACTTTTCCTTCATGTCCATTCGTTAAGTCTTGTATAGGTTATACTGCCTTAAATCATTATTTGACATAGTAATATAATTCATACACTATTGCCAGCATGGTTGTGATATTGTGGTTCATTAGTGTCATGGAATGATCCATAAAGGCAATGCTATTCAACTTTAGTGTTTCCCAAGAGGCTCCTAGTTATTAGGACACACGTTTACACTGCCTTTTTAAAAATACAACTGGCAAATTGTTACAGCATTGCTTCATTCCACTTATGTATTGTAAACTGATAGTTTTGTAAATCGATATGTCAAGTGCAGGGTGTCTCCTACTGTCCTGTCATCTTGTGCATGGAGCTGAAAATGATGTATTATAAGAAGAGACAATACATGCAATTTATTAACTTATTAGAAATCATAAAAACAGTTATTGTGCCCAGGAACTGCTTTAAAATGACATACAAAAAAAAAGTATACAACGCTTAACATAACAGTAAAGATCCAATAGGGAACCAACAAATCTAACTGTGACACAATAATATACCAACATCAAAGTGAAGTTCACCAAAACATTATTATAGTGTATTGTTTTACATAATATTAGTTGATCTTCTGCAGGAACAACAGGTGTCCCGGCTGTTATCAACACTAAAGGAAATCTATTGATCTTTACAATGGTCAGGACCAGAAAAATATCAGACCAAAGGGGGAATTGAAGCAAACCAAGAGAATAGAATCATGTGGCAATGTGTTTATAGACAGTACTGTCATTGTTTTACATGACAGATCACCTTAGCCTGAAGAACAATAACTTTTGGAATGCCCTTTGGGATTTGGCCTGCTGTCCTGGTCAGACACAGCTAACCTGCTTTTTACATTTTTTTTTTTTAAATGCGTTAAATTTTAATTATTACCTCTGATCTACATCAGATGTTTTAAATAAAAGTCAACAATATCTAATAATTGGTGAATTGCATCGAGAGTCCCTTCTTCACCCTGCATGCATCTGTTCTTTGTACTTCTCTAGTTTTGCTCTCATTCTACAGTTTACAATGCCAGTGTTTGTCAAAACACTGCTGCTACTTATTAAAAGTAAGTTAATCATTACAGGCTTAACTTTCTTTCAGTCCCACTTGGGCAGCATTTAGTGGAACCAACAGATGGCTTTTGTGGCGCTCAGATGTTTGGCAATGTTTTATGTGTTTTTTTTAATTAACCTCTACTGTAAATCACTGTTGTTTCTGCAACCAATCCCCCCCACCCTTTGCCTAGTCCCTCACAAACTAGAAACACAGAAGAGCAAACTCCTTGTGGTTAAACTGGTGCCAGTTTAATTTGGCACAGAGATACTGCAGGCAATGTAACAGGAGTAATGGGACTGTGCAGGAGAGGTTTATACACACCTCTGAGGGGAATGAAAAACACCTTGAAGTAATATTTTTATTGCATAGAGATATAGAGCAGAGACTTTCATAACTATTGGGCACATGTGCCTGAAGTACGCGATAGTGTGACATATGAGTTACAGTTTTATTGTAACAGGCTTATAGAGGCAACAAAGGTGACTATCACATAGTTTCAATATCCACAGTTTAATGTGTGGATGTTCTGTGTAAAGTGACTAGGTAACTTGGATTCATAAACAAAAAAGGTAAATATTGAAGACAGTGCAACATCTGGACTGGTGTACACAAATATCTGTTACATGTATTTGATGTCCTTTATAACCTATGATGTGCATTGACTGGAACTGAACTCTCTCCTGAAATCATTGTATTGACATATGACTCGGATCTCTCTGGACACACCATTCATTGGTACCGTTTGAAGTTTTGACACACTGCAGTGTCAGAGCTATGCAAGCTTAAAGATATACAAGCTTTGCATGGTGCATTGACAAACAGATTTCAGATTGAAAATGTCTTAATTAAACAAATATCTGCTTTTTGAGTTTGAGTTTAAAGCTGGTTTGATAAAGCTGACATTTAGAAACCAGCAGGTGAGGATGTTCCAGTTTGTATCCAATATCCATTTGAATCGCAGGAGTTCATCTCTTCTTTGTTAGTTGAATGATTCAATTGATCATCCACTAGAAGACAATGTTCCACAGGGCAAAGTAAAAGCCAGCACATTTTTGAGTTCAATGCCGTTTTTATGACACTGCATTGGCAATATTAACTGTTGACAAGCATTTCAGTCAGCGTCTGAAGTTGACACACTTATTTTCCAAATTACTGTTATTTTACTTCAATCAATTACAGTTACATATTGGCACAATTTCCCTTTAAATATGTTAATATTTAGCTCTGTGTTGGACAGCCTAACGTGTAAAATGAATCCTTCTGGGCTGCCTAGCCTGAGGTTAGAGGGCCTCTAAATCCCACAGCTTCTGTTGGGAAAGAGATGTGGGGTGCCAGCAGCATTGGCCCATGGAGCCTAAATTGATGAGATGAGAAATGTTATATGCTGCTGAGCTCCTAAGTTGCCAGAGGTGGTATAAATAAGAAAACACAAAGTAGGATACAGCATCCAGACCACATCCAAATTATTTAGATGAACTGTATATACACCTGCAGCAAAGAAGGGACCTCATTATAATGAGCTTTGTTATGGCAATAACGGCAACAATAGCAAAAGCTTACCTTTTGTGTCAAAGAAAAATACATTGGACCAGAGTTGAGACAGTAAGTTTAATTTTCCAAAAGTAATCACTGATGCAGTTTAAAGCTCCAGGAAGAAGAATATTTAACTTTTCCTTCATGTCCATTCGTTAAGTCTTGTATAGGTTATACTGCCTTTATCTGACATAGTAATATAATTCATACACTACTGCCACCATGGTTGTGATATTGTGGTTCATTAGTGTCATGGAATGATCCGTAAAGGAAATGCTATTCAACTTTAGTGTTTACCAACGTTTATTGATAAACCAGAAAATAGTTCCAATTAATGGATACATTTTTCCTTTTTTTCTGGCAAATATATATTTTTGTGCCAGTGTGACACACACAAATTGGTAGTTTTCCCTGTTCAGTTTTATATTTATTTTTTGTTTTTATTTATTTATTTATTTTTAGTTTTTACCAATGAATATTTTTTTTGCCAGTATCAGTTGTAACTCACATTTACCAGTGATCTTACAAAGACTTTATTGAGATTCAATTGGTTTCCTCATCTAAATAACCTTTGAACCTAATCTAAAAACTAAAGTTTATATTCATATTGTTTTAAAATACTTGGCATTAACAATCATTTAGTATATGTTATAAAGAGTATTACAGTCTAGAGATATATTTGAGGGTGTCTGTATATTTGTCAATCTGTATGTTACACTGTTACATATTTGCATGTATCTGGGAAACTGCCTATTAAATTTGATGAAACCTGGTATTAACATTATTTACCCATAAGTTAATGGACGTATTGGGTTTTGGGGATATTATGGGAATGTTTGTACATCCATCTGCCTGTATGACACACTTACATTTACATACTGCAAATCAGTATCTCTAATAAACTTTACCTGGAGAAACCTGCTTACCCAACGACATATAGATATTAAATGACACTTACCCAATGTTCATTATTTGTTAGCTAATTCACCAGCTAAGAGTCCCAAGATGAAAGCTCTATGATGAAAGTACAGTATATGTATATTTTTGTATGAAGGCATTTAACTGTGTTTTATCTGTTCAGTTTGAAACTAAACTTCAGTTACAGTGATTTAATGGGCATTTTACGGTGGGATAAAACTACTCTACTTGGTACCAAATTGGCTGCTACACATGTCTTTGTATTGGACCCAGATGTGGAGATGAGTCATTCCTTTGTAATACCAGAGAGTAATCCCCTTTATCTGCTGGTGTGAGTCTTTAAACTGGGCCACCCACCCTGTTAGTCATTCAGACAGAAGACAGAAGTGTTGCATTGGCTGAGATATTTCAAATGCCTGTGAAAGCTATAAGGAGATGGGTCATGTTTACTTTTATCAGGTCCTTGTTGACACAGGAACATAATGGGAGAAAAGAATGAAACTAAAATAACCTATTCAGGATAAAGGCAGAGAAGGATACTTGATAGCAACAGCTGGCATTAAATTTCTCAGACAATAAAAAGAAAAAAGTACCCCACAAAAGTACACACTTTCTATATTATGGAAGGGATCAGGTCTTGTACATGTGAATGTACACATGAATGTAAGAACATCCCAGAACCTCCAATGATGTAAATAATAGTGTATACACCAGTATAAATTGTGCAGAACAAGACAAAAGAGAGATGGCAGGGCAACGGCTGGAAAGGTATTCATCGGGAAGACATTTAAGATGCATGTACTGTAGTTGAAAGGAAAGGAAGGACACCAGTTGTGAATGCTGTTTGAAAGGTTTTGAAGCTGACAGCTGTTGGTTTAGCTCACCTACATTTATTCTGCTAGTGACAAATTACAGTACTAGAAGACTTTTGTATTTCGCAGTGTCAACTGTCAATTCAATATTAATAGCAATGAACAGATATATTATACATGACCGTCTGTGAACCAGGCTATGACAAGAAAAAAGAAGCTGCCATAAAGAAAGCTGTGCAAGAATTCCAATATAATCCCAGCCTCTGTGTTTCATCTTTCCTCTTTATTATCATCCCATACACATAAACTATTGGAACGAGTTTCACATGGTTTTGTTTTATTATTAATGCTCTACTGCTTTCAGATTATTGGGTTTACACAAATGAAATATTTATCAGCAAAGAATACATCTTTCCTTCCTTCATTTGTTGCTTTCTCCTTGGCTGGTGCTTATTATAATTGTAGGGCAGGCTTGTTATTAGAAGAGCATAAAGAAAGCATTCTTAGATGGAAATGAAAACCTGAATACATCAAACCTAGGTCTCCGTTAGCATTAACAATAGTTAACATTATTATTATTTCAACCCCAGCGAGTTCCAATATTAGTCTTTGAAGTCTTTAGAGGAAAGACAAATGTCTTATCTTTGAAATTTGCATATAAAGATAACTTTTTAATACTACACTGTCTAGTCCCTACCCTCCAACTTGCGCATAACTCTAATTTCCCATTTTTAATTTATGAACACAATTTGTTTGTGCTCCGGGTTGAATCATCATACCAGGTATAATGTATTATTATTTTAATTTTGCTTAAATAATTTGCATTGTGTATCCTATTTGCACATGAATTGGTACAATGTGTTCTCATTAGCTGGCATTTTTAGCATCGTTTTTAAATCTCTGTTTACAATGTGGGCACATTACAAATAGCCCAAAGCCCATTATGTAAGGCCATTATTGGCAACAGAACTTCAAAGCCCTAGCCCAACCCACTCCCTTAAGGAACTTATGCTCCAGGCATATTGGTAGATAAAACCACAAGTGCATTTGGAGAGGATTCTTTCAGTTAAAATCTCTCACAGTGAAGTACTTTCCACTTACCATGTGGCATTGTGGTATTGTAATATTTTATGTATAGGCTATAACATATAACTTAAATTTCTGCAAGTATACACTTGGCTTGTAATATATTCTAGGCTTTTGAAAGAGGCTAGATAAACCTACTGTGTATACACCTACTGTGAATGAAGGAAGGTTTATGAGCAAAACGTGTTTTTCTGTGTGATGTTCATAATAATATAAAGCTTGCAAGGTTTTCAGGCAGAAAATATATAGTATCATTAATACAGTTCCTAGTACATCGCATTTATTCAATCTACAAGCCAATAACCGCCTCACTCCCAGCCTTGTCCGGAGGGTGCTGGGGGGGGTATACTATTTTCCTCTGCCTAATATTTTTGTTCACGGGATGCACCACGACGCATAGGTTTTTTATTTTACTCTATTTTTTAGCAGGCGGGACCGTAATGCTCCGAAGGATGTGCTTTAACTATTTGTATTCTACTTTTTATTTTTCTTCAACCATTGTTTGGGTTCAATGTTTTGGAAATCTATAAGATTTTGTATGATAATAAAGGTGGTTATATAACACAAGAAGACCCTGACTGAAACACGGTTCTATTCTAGTGTTGGGACAAACATGGGATTTTCATGTTCGGGTATTCACTCATAATTTAAATATTTGTTCAGATATTCGTTCGTTTTCAAAAAGTAATACAATTATATTGCTAAGAATGCAGGCAGAGACAGCGTAGCAGCAGTGGAAGGGGGCGTGGCCCCTGTGTGTGCGCGCCTTTATTTTACAGCAAGATGTTGCAATATATAACACGTTAAAAGTAGAAAAATAACCCACAAGTAAAGAATACGTTGTGTAGACTTTACCCCAACTACAAAACAAAGGATGCCAAATACCAGTTCAAGTTAAACGTTGTTTTGTTTATTCCCAAAATAAATAGTACATAAAGTTGACACCGTATTTTTTTTTTCTTTTTAAAAATGCAATTCCTTGCCATTGTCGTTTCTTCGCATTAAACAGTGGCCTAGTCTCTTTTTCATAAAGTAGGTTTACTTGTGCCTTTTTGTAGCTGAACAAGCAAACAAAAACTGAAATTTAACAAATAAAACAAACATGGAAATGGCGTTGTAAAATGAAGTGGGAAAAACTTGCTATTTTTGTTCTTGTTTATTGCATTCCACATAACAAAAAATATATAATATATAAAATCTATATAAAAATCACTACACAACATTTCCAGCAAGTTGGGTACTGTTAAAGCAATGCATTTCAGAATGACGTGCTTGCCTTTTTTCTGTCCCATGAGACTCGCTCTAAGCAGCACAACATGTTTTTGACCCATATGGCCTTCCATAGAGATCACTATGCGTGCGAGTGCATAATCTGGTTTGTAAGAGCTGCTGTGTTGATCCTGTGTTTCTTTTTATATATTAATCTCACATATCACACTGAGCTCTTTTTCATTTGCCATTTTTGAAACTGTCACGCAACTTCTGGTGAGGTGGTAGTAGGGCAGCAGTGTGGAGTGGTGGTAGTAGGGCAGCAGTGTGGAGTGGTGGTAGTAGGGCAGCAGTGTGGAGTGGTGGTAGTAGGGCAGCAGTGTGGAGTAGTGGTTAAGGCTCTGGACTCTTGACCAGAGAGTCGTGGGTTCAATCCCAGGTAGGGGACACTGCTGCTGTACCCTTGAGCAAGGTACTTTATCTAGATTGTGCCAGTAAAAACCCAACTGTATAAATGGGTAATTGTATGTAAAATATAAAAAATAATCTAATTATATGTAAAAAATAATGTGATATCTTGTAACAATTGTAAGTCGCCCTGATAAAGGCGTCTGCTAAGAAATAAATAAGTGCACGGTATTTTTGTCATTTGTAGCAAATACAGACATCTGATTTTTGTATCCGAATACATGTCAAACAATATTTGTTTGAATATTCGTTGCAGTTCTATTCTATTCATCTCAAGATATTAAAGGAATATTTGTTCTTAAACTCAGATGTGAGAGCACCTCTTTCATGTTTGAAAACAACATAAACACAAGAATGGCTCTGTATTGACTTGTTAGAAAGTCTGTAACAAAAGCAAATTTGCTTTGGATTGTTATTGTCGATTCTTTGTAGATACTACTATTAAGACACCCACTGTGCAGGTATTGCAACGTCCCTAAACAATATGTTAAAATAAATTAGTTTTGCACTGTATAAAAATGAGTTGATTTTGCCAGTGCTTGCTAGTCTATTAATTAGTTTTAAATTTAAAGCATTTTTGTTTTGGCTTTATTGTTAAAGTTTTCACACATGACAAATACTACAGATGTCAGGACTGCCCAGTCCCTGACCACATTCCGGCGCCTCCTCAAGACTCACCTCTTCAGAAAGCACCTGTAGAACTCCTCTGTTCTTCCCCTGGGACACTTATCACCCTTACTTAAATGCGCTTTACTTGCTCTTATCTGCCCCCTATTTTACTGCATTTAATCCTATACTTTGGAGTACTGTAATCTGCCAAGTGTTTAATCTGTAGTATTTTATATTTAATCATATCCTGATGTAACTATCACTGACACTTATCTGCTGTATTATTGAATTGTATTTTGTCACACTTGTACTTGCTTGAACCAAATTCATTGTATTTATCTTGCTCTTAATTGTATTATTACTTGTACTATGATACTTGAAATGTATTTGCTTATGATTGTAAGTCGCCCTGGATAAGGGCGTCTGCTAAGAAATAAATAATAATAATAATAATAATAATAATAATAATAATAATAATAATAAATACTGTCCTACAATTACTACATGATACTGTGATCATTCCACTGTGTTATGTTAGTGATCCAGAGCTACGTTTTAAAACTGAGAGCTAGCAAATGCCTATTGTTAAAGTGTACTGCAGTTAGTAATCCTTTCCCATTACTGATCATATCTTAAAATTATTATTATTGTTATTATTATTATTATTATTATTATTATTATTATTATTATTATTAATTTCTTAGCAGACGCCCTTATCCAGGGCAACTTACAGTCGTAAACAAAAATAAAATTAAGGACTATATAACGATAATGCATTTTTAGAATGCCTTCTTTGTTCTTATTCAAATTGCTGCAGTGACATTGTAGATGCTATAACGAGTTACTGTAAATGAGATACTGTTTTAGGAGACAGATTTCATTAAGTAAACATGTATTTCAATGTTTTTGAAATTAAAAGTAGGAATACAAAACGGTGGTATTTTTCTTTGTTAACGTGCCAAGTGAAAAACGCCAATTCAAAAAAATTTCAAAATCTACCAAGGTAGCAGATCCACCGAATTTAATACCAGCCCAAATTTCCCGTTATACGGTAACAGGTTTAAAAGATTATTTCAGTTTATTGATCTATAGATGCGCAAATACATAGCAATACATTTTTCCACAGCCAAATTCTCTTCCAAAAATTCTAAGCTTATAAAGGAGCAATAGTTCCAAATGCCTCTGGGTCAATTCCAGCGTACCAGTGATTTAGTCCACATCAAGTGGACTAAAAAGCATGCTAGAAAATTCTGCATATCTTCACTAACAGAATCCTGATTGCAGCGTACCAAGCATATGATCCCAGTAATTGGTTTAAATGATCGGCACAAGTGGAATAAATTAGACCAACAATGAGGACTAACCTACAGCTATGGCCAACAGTTTTACATCACCCTATAGCATTAGCACATTTTGCTGCATAAAGCCGAATGAAACCTACTGGATAATGTTATGTTAATATATTAAATTACATACCGCTTTGTAGTTTTCCTCTTGCTTAACGAAAAACTGACAAAAATGTTTAAATGTGGCATTTCAAAATCCAACATGAAATACTCACTCCGGTAGACATTTTGCGACTTTCTTTGATTATATGATCTTAAATAAAAGATCTAAATTATGTTCCTACAGTTATTATTATTATTATTTTTTTTTTAATTATGTCTCCATTCTATAGCTGTAAAAACCTTTCTTTACTAATCCGATATGTGGAAAAATATCAGATAAGCACATTTCAAACTGACAGATCACTTGCATTTTAAGCTGCTGACATCGCTGCATATGCACAGACAAGTTTAATTGTGTGATAATGGACCATTAGTTTATAGTTAAAGCATATTAACTGAAATTGTATTGCGTTAAACTGAAAACGGTATCACGGGTACATGCATAAAAAGGGTATTTTAAATGTAGGGCCTATATACAGTATATATATATATGTGTATATATATATATATATATATATATATATATATATATATATATATATATATATATATATATATATATATACACACACAGTATATATATATATACTATATATTTTACCTTATTGTGCCTTTACTTTAGTCTCATGGATCTGACTGCCCGAGCATGATGGAGCCAAGAAATGTATGGAATAAAGTTTTCAGATGTACTAGTCATTTCAGGGAAAAAATGCAACTGCCCCTGCAAAACATTTTAAACAGTAAAAGCTTACGACGAGCAAGCATACTAAATTAGTCTTGTCCTTCAGAGTACTAACTTAATCCACTTGAACAGGATCATCACGAATCTGATTTGATATGATGCACTCGGGATCTTGTTTGGTCTCATTTAGCAGATGATCCACCTGTGATGATTAACTTCTGGTAGGCTGCAATCGGGATTAGCAGGTGTACTAACTAGTTCAATCAAGTGGACTAAACCTGCTTAATCCACTAGTTAGACACAACAACAAAAAAAAATTCTGTTCGAAGTTGCCACCCGAGATGGCTGTGCTAGAGAGGCAGAGAGCTACAGCAAGCTTGCCCATTCTCTTTGTGTGAATAAACTGCCATAATCTTATGCAGCTGCTGGTTGGTCATCAAAATTCTATTTTTAAAGCATTAATGGTTATACAGTGTGAATTCTACTTCCTTAAGTATATATTTTGCCCTATCGAAGTTCATTGGCTGTATTTTAATAGTGGTGATTCCAAACTATTTCCACAGTAAAATGTCATCTATATGTAGATTCAGAATTCAGTAGAATTTAAATAAATGTCCCTGTACAGAAGCAGTATGCAGTACGAATATGTTTTAAATAGCTTATTATGGTATTATGTTATGCAGTAAAAGGGCCCAGGAGATGGAACAATTCTCAAGGAATAGCTTTTGCTTGACAGTTGTGCATTCTATTGCATTTACTAACAAGAAAACTGTTGTCAAATAGCTGTGTCCAGAGAGTAATTTAACTGGTAACATATATGCCAATTGAGGTGATGGGGAATATAACAGAACAGAATTCCAGCATATACTGAGTAAATATACTACAGCATTTTCCACACGGGGTGATCTTCATTTCTTGATTACATGTACAGTATAGCATATTTCTGATGATGTAAGGCTGAAGCCTTACTTAACCTGGTCCCACTGTAGATAATAATAATAATAATAATAATAATAATAATAATAATAATAATACTGTTTTAATTATTTTAATATGATTAAAAGTGAAGCAACACAAGTTGCCCACTATTCCTATAGTCCTTCTACCTTGTATACTGGCCATCCCATAATTTTTGTCTGTGTCTGTTTGTCTATTTTTTTCAACTATTTATATAAAGCAATGAGTGAGTTTCACATTTGGAAACTGAAAAAAGGCAGCAGAATAAACTAAAAGTGAAACACAAGGAAGCAATATAATAAAGTTCAATTATTTTAGCTTGTGTTTTAGTGCTAAATAGATGTTTCTAAATAACACTACTTCCATTCAGTGTTCCATTATCCCATAGTACCATCGGGTACCATTAACATTCTTGTTTTTTTATTGGCTTTGAAAGAGTATACCATACTCAGGTACTGTTTGTTTAATGGTCTGAAAAATCTAGATGCCATTATATTCCACCCCGAATAAAACTGACAGATGCTCTCAGCTTCCTGTTTTATAATGGGATTGTTTCAAAGCCCTGCTGGTTCTGGTGCAGGAATAAGTCAGCTCTGTCAATGCTTAGCTTGCTTGTCAGCACTGTTGGTCTGGAGAATGAGAAATCATAACAAACTGTGGGCCCTATTCACAAAGCTTTAACTTATACATATTCATGAAACTGTTGAATGGTGTTGCTGACCAATATTGAAGAACATAAATAACAAAATAAATAATGATGACCGCTGGGAAGTGCCCCAGCCAACCCATTCCAGACAGAAATAAAAATCTGAATTACTTTTCTTAGATCAATCTCAATATCTGCTTAGCAATGCAGTGTCATTTGGAACAGTTTAATTTACCCGGTCATTCTGTGGATTTGAATGAATGCAAGATAGATTTGAAAATGAGATATTATTATTTGATGCTTGTTGTATACTGTAACAGTACTCAATTTATCAATGTACATTTCCATATGTGTGTGCAGCAATGCTAAACAGTTACATTTCCCTTTGGTCTTCTATGGTTTCAATATAGTTTAAATGCTATGTGTTCTTAGAAACACATTATTAACCCCCATCAGGGATGCATATCCACTACATGTATATTTATAGAGTATGTATATCAAGAGAATAAGGCTGCTACATTTAAAAGTGTTTGTTTGTGCATCCTTCTGTCATTTTACAAATATAGAGAGAATAAGGCTCGCCTTAAACTCCTGTGTTAGTTTACAATAAACGTTTGAAAACCCATAAGCTGTACACATTAAGCACCCAATGAGTCTGTATTTAGTTTAGCAGTTATATTATATAATTTATGTAAATATGACAATGATTTGTATTGATTGGGTTGAATCCCCATCCTTAATACAGCTTGTGGGAATGTGGCTGGAGCCTTAATAAGGTCATTGTTTAATAGGTAATTAAGGCTCCAGCCACAGATATAAAAGACCCGCTCCAAGCTCATTATTGGAAGGGTGTTCGAGAGTGGAGAACGAGTGAGGAGTTAGGAGGTAAAAGCTAATTTAAAGTAAACAATTGCTATACGTGCTGGCTCAAAACCAGCACGATACTTGTTTGGTTCTGTTTGTTTGGCCAACGTGCTCCCTTTTTTTTGTTTGGTGTTTTGTTTTGTTAATCTTTTGTTTTATTTAATAAAAGCTGAATGCCGTAGTGTTTCAGTTTTTCACCTGCCAGTACTGTCTGTGTGTGTTCCGTTCTGGTCTGATGCCACCCTGTTCACAAACAGGTACTGTGGTTTACACCTTTACAGAAAAATATAAATGTAGTATTACTAGAGGACTGCCTCTCCAATTGCCACCATATTTGTTAAGGACTTTATTTAGCACAACTTGTATAATGTATTACATTTATAAAGCATCTATGTAATGTCCAAGAAGAAGTATCCTGCAGAAAAAAACTGCAACTCTGTGCGAGTTATTAAAATAAAACATGTTCCCAGTACCGTTCTGGGAACTCCAAGTTTAAATCTGGTAGCTCCAGTGATAAATGACCTGCATAAAAAATGGCACAAACCTTTTTCTTTCAAGATCTGTTTTCTTAACTTCTTTAGTATGAGAGACTATAAGACATCTCATTTGAAATAAACTAGCACTACAACAGAGATGAAAGGGATTCAATGGCATTTGAAGTTAAGCAATTAAAAATGATATCCAAAGCATCGCTTACTATATTTTCTAATGTAATGTTTCCTTGTAAATACGTTTCTGTATTGAAATGTACAGCTATGGCCAAAAGTTTTGCAGTACTGTATATGGAAAACTACAAAGCATAATTCAGTATGTTAACGTGCATTATTCAGCAGATTTCATTTGAATTTATGAAGCAAAATGTGCCAATTCTATAAGGTGATGCAAAACTTTTGGCCATAGATGTCACAATGTCACTGGAAAACAGCTGCAGCATAGAGCAAAATTAATGCATATACAGACAAATCAATACTTGAATTGGGGCCTCATTATAACAAATTGCCACTGATACACCAGAGGCTTGTGAGTAAATTACTGCGGTGCAAAATAAGACTCTTAACACTAATATAATGGAAATGACATACATATATCCAGTAACCTTAATAGTGTACTATTTTCTGAATGCAGTTATGTGGTGTAAATGTAACACACACATCATTTTGATATTTTGTATTTTGTGTCAGTAATTCAAATTTAAGTGCTTATTTTCTCATCCTTCTCTTTCCTGGGTGGTCCATTTGAGAGTAGGTGCTACATACAGATGAACCCATTTTATATCACCTCGCTTAATATCATACCCCGTTTATCACGATTTTTCAAAAACCACTCGCCATGTACCATAGCTTCTTCGATAAATGAGCTCTCTTAATGTCATTTCACAGACCTGCTTTTTGTCACGTCTTGTGCAGCCTGTCAAATGCTATGTGGCCTGGCTTTACTAAATAACCACAAGATATAATTAATTTCTAGCACAACTAACAACCAATATTCATCTCAGCTGATAAACTGATATTTTGGGAGAGTTTGACATGTTTATTAAATGCACTGATCTGTATGTTGAGCAATTTTAATTATTTCTTTTTATTATTATTATTTTTGAATATGTTGGAAAGCTTATGCTTTGTATACAATGTAGTGATGTGTTTGCATTTTGCAGAACTGCTTCTGTTCACTAATGTATTATGATTACTGGATATAAGAGTATAACTGTTTGTAACAGCCCTTGTGTTAAAGTGACCTGGAATCCTACTAAAGACCCCATAATAGCACTATGATGCTTAATGTTGTAATTATGATTATTTTTATTAAATTGTTCTTAATTCATTTAATGATAAACAAATTTATTGAACATTGGATTCCTGATGTCTGATCTAATTGTCTAACTGTGGTGCAGAGGTGCTACATATAGAAATCCCTATAGTACAAACACAGATTATACACAGTAGCTTATTATTACAATATAGAAAACCAATTTCACATCCAACAGTCCAATAGTTTGAAAGTTGAATAGGAGTCCATTATAGTTACTGTACATGAAGTATCCTAATGTTGGGGTATAGGAAGGCTGTTTGTCTGCCTTTCTGTATGTCATTTTAGAGACATGCATTTGCATATAGTTCACCTTGAGACATTTGTTTATGGTGTGTTAAATTCAGAAATGTACCGGTTGTATTGTTGCAGCCTTGTACCTGTATTCCACATGACTGGAAGTTGTTCTGAGTATTACTTAAAGGATCTTAACTGTGCGATCTTTGGTGAGGAGTAAATCCTGGGGAGTAAATGCTGCTCTGTGCTGCACCAGCAGGAGAGAGTAAAAGAGTCTCACATTCTTTGAGCAAAGTTTTATCAAAACCAAATAATAAACAGAGCTCTGTTATGCTAGGTATCTCAGAGCTTTCTCAACCCATCACATCTTCACTTTGAAGCAATGAGCTCCTTTATAAACTCACTGTAGCCCTGTGTGATTTCATCCACATATCTGAATTTTACCCTTCAGCAATCCATCTCTGAGGTATATGAATGAGAAACTTAGTTCATCCTAGTTAATGAACTCAGCCTTTATCTAATTCCTAGAACATGAGATTGATCAATTAAAAACTCCTTTCTCCTGACATCTTGTCTCATTTAAAGTGGATTTTTATCCCACTGCCATCTATAAGAAAAGAGAATCCCACAGGAGAGGTTGAGGATTTCTAATACAGATCCGGCTATATAAAATATGTGGCCAAGGCAAGCTCATCCTTTGGCGCAAAACAAACCAGTAAAATGTAAAGGCAATTATAATAAATTAATTCATGGAAGCAAAATCCAAGCCTTACACTTGAGTAAGAAGTAAGAATACATAGGTTAGCATGACCACAGCTGGCAAACAAACCCTTTGATTTCTTCAATTAACAAGAGCCAAAGGGGACCCACTTATCAAAACTCAGGATAATAAATTGGAATATAGATCCCTTTATCAAAAATCATACCAATCAATACTATGACCTGATAAGGCGAAATTGGATTAAAAAAAAGTGCACTCCATTCCCCTGCTCAAGCTGACAGGAGATCAAGCTAACATATTGGAATCCCCAATCACCCAGACTAAAGCAGGATAAGCAATCAAGGAGATAGCTTCTGGGAGACCAGCCAAGCTTGATGGTCTGCGGGTCATCATTCAGGGCATTATCTAACACCAGCAATTTAAAACATATATTTTAAGAGGCCGACAAAGTTGACTCAATGCCCAGTGTTGGGCACGTTACTGAACAAAAAATAACTTGTTTACATTTGCCAGTTAGTTGCCCCTCCCTCTTTATTTGTCCTTTTCTGATTCCTAAAGGATAAACCTTATCAGATTGATGTCAACACACAGGTGTGTATATATTTTTTGTCACTTGTTTTTGTTTAGCATCAGACTAAAGTATTGGCTAGTGTTGGTTGATCTAGGATAATTTTACTGATTTGTTTCTGGCTGTGGCCCGTTGAATTTTCTTTTGTCCTTATCATAATACCTGGAAAAGAATAAGATTGAGGGATTCGGAGCCCATTTTGACAGACTGTTGGTTTATGGGTGGGATATCTTGGCGATTCAAGTGGACCCAACATAGTCGAGATACATGTTAGGATGTTAGGCTCTAACTTGCCCAAGAACATTCCTACCTTAACCTTTAATGAAAAGGCTAAGTTCAACCAGAATTATCATCCAGATATTGCTCTTCTGGTTTAAACCAGATTACATGCAGAAAGCAAAGACACAGATACTAGGAAGTATAAGTATATGTTTTTAACCGATGCCATCTTTTTCTAAGACATCCATGTAATACAGAGACATAAGTATTTTTTACTGACCTACCAGTACAACTGGAAAGTAATTAATTGTGAACTAGCAATACTTTAAAACTGGATATTGGAGGTTGACATAGCAACTGTCATTTGTATTCCCAGTGCACTTGTTGTGCTTTGCATACTCAATCTTCCGTCTGTGCGTGTAATGTATCATGTTTATTGATCAGTGTATTTTCTAATTGAAAAGTGTGCTGCCAGAATCACTGCATATTGCCTTTTACTGTTTGCTGTTCATCAGGTTTTTTTGTTGTTGTTTTTTTTAAAATAAACTTTTATGTTTAGTTACTTCAAGCAGAAAAGCATCATATATTTAAAACATTATGTAGATAAATTGTATAACAACAAAAGCCAAACTGAAAACAAAGCATCTGACTAAATAAAACCTGGGTCCACACCTGAGCGATCAGTTGCACAACCCAATTGCTCTCGAAATCGGGCAACTCAGTTGCGAGCAATTACTTATACAACAGGTTCCTGCATCTACAAGTTTCATTTTTATTTATGATAACTGAGGTGACAGGGTTTTTTACATTTTTATTCCATCTACAAGGTGAAGTAGTTGTTTTTTTTTTGGTTTTGACAACTGAGTTGACACTTTTTTTTTTTTGAGGCGACACTTTTTTGGTCAGGTCGTAATGTGTCCAGTAATTAACGAGGAAGAGTTGGCTGTTATTTTTTTCAACTGTTGTTATTTTAAATGAAAGAAAGAAAAACAAAGCCATGTAAAAGCTGGACGAAACCGCAGTTGAGGCATTGGCAGAAACATGGGGCATGTCAATCATGCCCTTGTTGAGGAAATGAGGCTCAAAGAAGCAGAAAAGTACTGAAACTTTTTACGGATGGACACCCAATCAGTCCAAATACTACTAAACTTAGTAAAACCTTTTTAAAAATTAGCACTTCTTTATGACAGGATATGCAAGCCGTGCAGTCAGCATTATAAGAACCAATCAGAGTTCACGAATTGCTACGTGGTCGCCTGTGTCTACAGAAGTCGCTCAGGAGGTTGCTTGGAAAGTAGAGCTGGGCTCTACTTCTAGCAACTGGTTGCAGGGACGTCCACATGTAAGCGACTCGGTTGCATGCAACTAAAGGACAACGCACACTAGACCGACCCGATAAGACACGACCCGATTTAATTTGGATAACCCGCCGACAAGCAAAATCCATCGGTATCGTGTCGCGACGGTTTCAGCAGTATACAAAACTGACACAACGAAATCGTGTCGGTGTCTTATCAGGTCGGTCTAGTGTGCGGTGGCGTTAAGTTGTGCAACTGATCACTCAGGTGTGGACCCAGCAAAGTTTCCAAACCAGCAGTCGGCTGCATTAGGAAATGGCTGGGAGAACCACAATACCTTAGGGTGGTACCACTCAATCGGAAAGGGTAAATTGTAGCTGCCAGTCCCAGCTCTAACAAAGGAATTCAAGCGCACTAAAGTTCAGCTGGAAATGACACCGATGGAAGGTGTGAGGGAGATAGCACCCATAGCCCAAAGTAAGAACTGGGAGAATGTGTAAACTGGGAGTTTTCTTTAATATACTGTAGCATGGTATCACATAACATTTCTGACTTTTGGTGCCTGGCTTACCAGTCAATTACAGACAGGAACCCATTGCCACACATGTGTCAGCTCTTCAATAACATTCTTCTGTGATACAGTACTTTTTAGAAAAGAAAGAAAATATATACTTCCCAATAAAATGTGTGCATCCCATAAATCACAGAGCAAAATAAAATGCAGTTTTATCCAAATTTATTATTTTTTTGACTGCTGTTTCATGCTTTGACAACCTGGCTGATAAATTGTATAGAAAAGCATAAACCATTCATTAGGCTGGCCAACAAAACTACTCTTTGACACAGAAGGAAGACCCCAGGCACTGAATGCATTAAAGATTGATTTATTCAGAGGACACTTGAATGCTTTGATGAAACTCCATCTAAGAAGACCATGAAATAGTTCCAGTTTTGAAAACTCTTGCCAAGTGCAGTCCACCTTAAAGCAATCACCCTTTTAATGTTCTGTAATACATCTTGAAGATATTGGCTTCTTGTTGAAAATGTGAAATTCATATTAATTCACTTTCCTCACTCCAACAACATTTCTATAAAGATAAAAAATACTTTTGAAAAATGGGGCAATATAACATTAAAAAAATTACGGGGCAGCAGTGTGGAGTAGTGGTTAGGGCTCTGGACTCTTGACCGGAGGGTCGTGGGTTCAATCCTTGCTGGGGGACACTGCTGCTGTACCCTTGAGCAAGGTACTTTACCTAGATTGCTCCAGTAAAAACCCAACTGTTTAAATGGGTAATTGTATGTAAAAAAAAAAAAAAAAAAAAAAAATGTAATCTTGTAACAATTGTAAGTCGCCTGGATAAGAATCTGCTAAGAAATAAATAATAATAAAAAAGAATGATCTTTGAGTATGAAGTATGAGTTTAAGTCTATGGTTTCAGGATGTATGAAAGTGGTATCTATATGTGCTGTTAAAAGTAAAATCATCTTAAATCATATTTAATATCATTATCATGAAAGCTGGGACACCGGATAATAGCTGAACATTACAGACCTCATGATTGGCCATGTAGGACCCAGCCATGAATCCAACACTGTCGTCTGTAGTCTAATTGTTAGCATAGGGGTGAAAACAATGCATTTGCCTCCCACGTTGATGATAATATTGGTCAAACTTTTACATCCATTATGGATTCTTCCTAACAATGTTGAATATTAATTTGTGATGCAGAAAAGGATTTAAGGCTGTTTAAGAATATAGAAGCAGGGTGCCCACTGATGTTCTAGAATCTAAGTTGCATGTACTCAGCTGACATAGCATTTGTTGAACTCAGTTGAGTAGTTGTGGTAGCAGCAAATTTCATATTCAGTTTAAAAATATGTTAAAACCAAGTATTGCAAAAACAAATTTGGATAGCTATAGTATTGGAAATTGCTTATCAAATGGTTTACAAAGGAAGTCCACACAAACATGCAGATCTATAGCAGCTGCCTCAGAATCACAACAGCTGATAACTTTGATAATTTATTTGAAGATATTGTATTGTGTATATTTCTTTTCATAAAGAGCCTTGGACCCTTGCTAAGTGTTGAAAATATGCTGTATCTTTAACGAGTGGTGTTGGACCACAAGCTGAGTGCACATTTTACCCCAAAAGCTGTACTTTCTGTCAAGTTAAAGTTGCCTTAATCAAATTGCAGCATGAAACCGAGTTATTAATTGAATTGAAGTATGCCCTGGTCTCAACCTTACATTGTCTATATTGGAGCCCTTCACTTGACTGAAGAGAAAAACACAAAAGTGTGATGGTGGGTCATGATTTTCAGTTCAGTGCATCAATTATGCTCAGGGTTTGGTAAATAAATGTACACAAGCTATTGTAACTCAAAGTACTAACTGTATTATAAAAAATATTCAACAATTAGGATCTTCAGTAGCACAAAGCGGTGTAATAAGGAATTTGCTGATGTTCCTTCCCATGCTGGTTCAACCTGTGGACTTTTGGTCCCTTGAACCATTGCCAGTTTAAGATATGACCCTGTAAACTCAATCCATTCTACTGAAAATGTTGTCATAGACATGGTAAATGGAAATAGTATATGTGGATCATGTACCAGTACAGAGTATTTGTTTTGGAAGGCAGACATGACATCCTTCTATTTGAACTTGGGAATGATTGATCACTCTTCTCATTTAAATCAATGGTTAAAGATGGAGACAAATTGCTATTTTTACAGTTACAAAATAAATACAGTGGCTCTCAAAAGTATTCACCCCCCTTGGACTTTTCCACATTTTATTGTGTTACAACATGGAATCAAAATGGATTTAATTAGGAGTTTTTGTCACTGATCAACACAAAAAAGTCCATAATGTCAGTGAAAAATAAAATCTACCCAGGGTGTGCGGTAAGAATTGTCTTACCAGACACCCTGTCATGGGTTCTTACATATATATATATATATATATATATATACAGTACTGTGCAAAAGTTTTAGGCAGGTGTGAAAAAATGCTGTAAAGTAAGAATGCTTTCAAAAATAGACCTGTTAATAGATTATATTTATCAATTAACTAAATGCAAAGTGAGTGAACAGAAGAAAAATCTAAATCAAATCCATATTTGGTGTGACCACCCTTTGCCTTCAAAACAGCATCAATTCTTCTAGGTACACTTGCACAAAGTCAGGGATTTTGTAGGCATATAGTCAGGTGTATGATTAAACAATTATACCAAACAGGTGCTAATGATCATCAATTCAATATGTAGGTTGAAACACAATCATTAACTGAAACAGAAACAGCTGTGTAGGAGGAATAAAACTGGGTGAGGAACAGCCAAACTCAGCTAACAAGGTGAGGTTGCTGAAGACAGTTTACTGTCAAAAGTCATACACCATGGCAAGACTGAGCACAGCAACAAGACACAAGGTAGTTATACTGCATCAGCAAGGTCTCTCCCAGGCAGAAATTTCAAGGCAGACAGGGGTTTCCAGATGTGCTGTCCAAGCTCTTTTGAAGAAGCACAAAGAAACAGGCAACGTTGAGGACCGTGAGCGCAGTGGTCGGCCAAGGAAACTTACTGCAGCAGATGAAAGACACATCATGCTTACTTCCCGTCGCAATCGGAAGATGTCCAGCAGTGCCATCAGCTCAGAACTGGCAGAAAACAGTGGGACCCTGGTACACCCATCTACTGTCCGGAGAAGTCTGGTCAGAAGTGGCCTTCATGGAAGACTTGCGGCCAAAAGCCATACCTCCGGCGTGGAAACAAGGCCAAGCGACTCAACTATGCACGAAAACACAGGAACTGGGGTGCAGAAAAATGGCAGCAGGTGCTCTGGACTGATGAGTCAAAATTTGAAATATTTGGCTGTAGCAGAAGGCAGTTTGTTCAGCCGAAGGGCTGGAGAGCGGTACACGAATGAGTGTCTGCAGGCAACAGTGAAGCATGGTGGAGGTTCCTTGCAAGTTTGGGGCTGCATTTCTGCAAATGGAGTTGGGGATTTGGTCAGAATTAATGGTCTCCTCAATGCTGAGAAGTACAGGCAGATACTTATCCATCATGCAATACCATCAGGGAGGCATCTGATTGGCCCCAAATTTATTCTGCAGCATGACAGCGACCCCAAACATACAGCGAAAGTCATTAAGAACTATCTTCAGCGTAAAGAAGAACAAGGAGTCCTGGAAGTGATGGTATGGCCCCACAGAGCCCTGATCTCAACATCATCAAGTCTGTCTGGGATTACATGAAGAGAGAGAAGCAACTGAGGCTGCCTAAATCCACAGAAGAACTGTGGTTAGTTCTCCAAGATGTTTGGGCCAACCTACCTGCCGAGTTCCTTCAAAAACTGTGTGCAAGTGTACCTAGAAGAATTGATGCTTGATGCTGTTTTGAAGGCAAAGGGT
This sequence comes from Acipenser oxyrinchus oxyrinchus, assembly GCA_030684275.1. Lineage (NCBI taxonomy): Eukaryota > Metazoa > Chordata > Actinopteri > Acipenseriformes > Acipenseridae > Acipenser > Acipenser oxyrinchus. The sequence goes on along the minus strand of CM060251.1, from coordinate 78,949,503 downwards.
GGTCACACCAAATATGGATTTGATTTAGATTTTTCTTCTGTTCACTCACTTTGCATTTAGTTAATTGATAAATATAATCTATTAACATGTCTATTTTTGAAAGCATTCTTACTTTACAGCATTTGTTCACACCTGCCTAAAACTTTTGCACAGTACTGTATATATATATATATATACACTATAATACAGTGTGTGTAAACCTCATGCATAATTCCGCTTGTTGAATTCTGCGTGCATTTGTGACAACTTGTAAATGAATCATTTAGCTCGCTTTATTTGTGCATATAATTAACTTAGTAGGCTGTGTGGTCCAGTGGTTAAAGAAAAGGGCTTGTAACCTGGAGGTCCCCGGTTCAAATCTCACCTCAGCCACTGACTCATTGTGTAACCCTGAGCAAGTCACTTAACCTCCTTGTGCTCCGTTTTTCGGGTGAGACGTAATTGTAAGTGACTCTGCAGCTGATGCATAGTTCACACACCCTAGTCTCTGTAAGTCGCCTTGGATAAAGGCGTCAGCTAAATAAACAAATAATAATAATAAAAAATAATAGAGCTACCGCTGGTTCATTTTTGCGCGTGGTGTGGTTTCCCATTGCCATGCGTTAATTCTGGCCATTTACCACCATTTAGTGATCATGCTGATCACTTATCATGCTGTTTTTCAAGAAGTGAAAAATGTTACCAAATTTCATAAAAATCCAGACTCGCTTAATCAATTCGTTAAAAAGCAACAATAAATAGGCCTCTTGACACTTCTTGTGTTCATCAGCTAATTTACTTGTATAATACCTTGATGGGTTTTTTTTTTCAATAAATTGAAGGTAGCTTTAAAAAAAAAACTGTGCTACTGCACTGCATACACCAATGGACCTTTATTTTTACCAATTGTTTTAGTTTATTCATTCTGTCAATTGTTTCTGTTTATTCGTTCTGTCAAAGCAAGCAAGAAAGAAAGAAAGAAAGCAATGCTAATGAGTTTACAGTAAATGCCAATCTGTTAAGTCTTGTTAGTTTCTGACAGTGGGAATCCCTGATGTAGGTTGGTCTTTGGTGTAAGATGAAAGTAGTTCTAATCTAAAGGCCAGACTCACAATGTATTTAAATGGAAACAATAGACGTTTCTGAATTGATTCTCTGAAATCTCTGTGTTGCACAAAGCAACACAAAACACAATCCTTGGCATGAAGTACAAACAAAACCACCTAAAAATGTCAATACAAGATCACCTCAATTGGTAATTGTAACCTAGCATTAAAATGAAGTATGTGCAATTGCAATATTGTCATCCTTATCCTTTGCTTAATAAGAGAAGGTAACTTAAATACATGTACATACTGTGTTTTAAATTCTTTGTCAGTGTTATAATAAAATGTTAAGTGTTAAAAACGTGATGATATCAGTGGCCACTAAAATTGTATGTATATGTATACAGAAGAAGAAGACATAGGATGTTTCAGACTGACATACCAGTATAATCTGTTTCAAAAATACTTTTGAAATACTTTGATATAGATTGTTTTTCAATGAACTTCAAAGATTTACAGTAGGGGTGTGCACTCTTTCTTCAATGTAAGTACTTACCTCTGGGCTTTGGAAAACCTTGAAGGGTGCTGATGGAGTTTTCTTGCTCAGCTTTGCAGTGCTGTGTTTGGTTAACAGCAAATTGACTTTTCTTTCCAGTTAATTACCTTTAAAGAACACCAGTGTATCTATCCACACACCTACAGCATTCCAAGTCATGTAACAATGTATTCTCAGGAAATGCTACCCGGCCTGCAATACAGCAGTCTACCAGAGCTGTAATGATGGCTGATAGATTGCCTGCACAGGGAACAGATCTTGGAGCTACATCAGGGTTAGGAAAGGCATGGATTGCGATTGATCTCTATCTGATACAGTCATTTCATTTGGGCTTAAATCTCCTTCTCACCTCAGAGAAGCAAACCTCACATAGATCCTTTAATTCCAAACCAGGACACTATCACAGACCCAAACAGTGGTACATGCTACACAGCTAACAGGGTTAACACATTTTGGATGTGCTGGCTGTTACAGTAAAATTCATTAATTAAGTTACAGAGACCTCAGGGCTCAGGGCTTTTCCTCATGAGACAATGAATTGAAAGAAGTCTTCGAAAGATTATTTACCAACAGACAGGGTAGGCCAGCAATACATAGGGGGAGTGTGTCGTTGTGGGTTGCAGTTAGTGAACCACAGAAAATATATTTTGTATAAAAGTATTTTGTAAATCTTTTAGTTCAGTTTAAAACATGTTCTATAATGCTTTAGCAACTATAAAGGGGGATTGATCATGGGCAGCACTGTCCAGTGAACCACAGGGAGTTGATTTTAATTTCAAGACAATTATTTACCATGAATGTTATATATTTATATCTATACCATTGTTTTGCAATTATAAGATTATCTTACATTACATGTTGCACTTATTTTCCATTGTACACTGTGTCCCAATACTGTTTGGATAGTTTATACTCTCCGAATGTATATATATATATATATATATATATATATATATATATATATATATATATATATATATATATATATATATATATATATATATATACACAGTGTGTATATATATATATATATATATATATATATATATATATATATACACACACACACACATACAGACTCCTAACAAGCCTGCCCAAGGTGGACTTTCTACAGGTGTTTAATTTCTTCCATCTTAAATTTGTCAAAGAACTACAAAGGACAAATTACTGGTACATAACCCATGTGCATTCCCAGTGCTCAGAGACTGTCCCAAAAGTAAAATATGCTGCTGAGTCATGACTTTATTAAAGGTGCAAACTAAGATTAAGAACATATATACAAAGAGAAAATAAAAAAAATATATTGTATTGCTATGAACCGATCTGAGTAGATGTCAGATAATTGAACTATGCTGTGTCTGTATTGCATGTGCAGGATATACACAATGCTTGTAACCATTGTTACAAGGTAATGTACCACTACTAGTGAACAGGGCTTCATTTATTTCTAATATGACAAATTCCATTTTTCAAGTTCCATTAAAAAGTATGAAAATAGAAATGTGACCTCCAGGTTCATTCACTGCAGTGCTATATCAAATCAAGACATGCTGGGTAGGTTATACCAGCCCATTGTGTTCAATTTGTACTCAAGGTGTGCAATAGAAACCTGTATGAATGTCTCAGCAGCAGAGTCGCTAGATGTTGTGAAAAGGCCCAGGAAAAGAGTAAATCCTGTATGAAAGGGTAGGAGGAGAATATACGATAGAGGATAAAGAATGGCACTTACAGGATTTAACGAAATTAGTTGTGGACATAAATACATTGAACACAGTTCACATATCCACTATTGATTTTTTAAAATCACATCAGCTTTCTAATACTTTCTTAAATTCTGTAACTGATGTGGGATTTAATAGAGGCACCTGGAAAGCTCCCACAGTAAGCTGAAAAACATTCCTAATAATCACAAGCCCTGCTGAAAAATAGAACTCAACATTGACTTACAAAGAAGTTCCCAGTTCAATTATTTTTTTGCAATATATATATATATATATATATATATATATATTTGATTCATTTTAAGGTAGAATTTTTGGCTTGATTTTGTTTGTTGTTGTTGTTTCTTCATAATTGAGGGTGTGCTGGAAAAACATTAAGCTCAGTTTTCATGGTTCTTTCTGCACCAGCCAGTTATATTAGGTAGGAATTAGAGTGAAAATGGGAACATGAAGCACAGCTGCGCAGACTTAACGTTAATTGCTCCAACGTTTTGACAGTGCTGTTTTCATCACGGGGTAGGGGTTGTAAAAATTTTCAAAATAGCTTATTATGTTGTAAAAGTTTTTTTTTAATTTTTTTTAACTACTATGGTATTAGACACATGGGACTAAAATAGCAATCCCAGTATTGGCATGGTTAAAACCTTTAAAAAGACTATGTATAATGCATTACTTGTGAACCATTTCTTTAGTTTAATGTGTACCCATGGAAATCACATCAGTAGGCTACAGTAACTAATTAAAATCCTGCTTTTTGCCTAAAGCTTTGCATTATTTTTGCTGCATGTCAATGAGTACCCTCTCCTGACACGCACATACTGCCTGACTCCTCCTGTGCTATTGATCCATGGCCTACTAGTATTGTAAAACTTTGTGTAGATACCCTGGCCCCATCTATTCTTAATATAATTAACATGTCACTTTCTGAGGGTTTTGTCCCTATTGTATTAAAGGAAGCCATTGTTAAGCCAATTCTAAAAAAAATATCGCTTGACCCGACAGTAGCGGGTAACTTTCGACCAATATCAAATCCTCCTTTTTTTGCCTAAATTGCTTGAACGAGTTGTTGCTGATCAGTTACTCTCGCATCTTTCACAAAATAATATATTGGAAAAACTTCAGTCTGGTTTTAGAATCGCACACAGCACTGAAACTGCTATGGTTAGGATTGTAAATGATCTCCTTCTGAATGCGGATGATGGTGCTCTTTCAGTCTTTTAGATCTTACTTAGCTTTTGATACTATTGACCACCAGATTACGCTGAAGCGTCTTGAAAACCTGGTGAATGTAAGTGGGTGGCTCTTGATTGGTTCTGCTCATATTTATCAGATTGTTATCAATACTTGTCTGTGGCAAAGTGGTTGCTGATTATGTACAGGTGCAGAGGTGATGCAGTGCAGGAATAAACAGACAGAGATTTGTAATCCGGTATGAAAAATAAATGTTTTATTTTTGTTATAATCCAGGTCTGGTGACCAAATAAAAACTCTGGTTCTACCCAGCAATGCATAAAACATGGAGAACAGTAACAGGGATTGCAGCCCTAAACAATAAACACAGTATCTCTCCCACAATATACAACCACGGTCACCAGTCCTGGGTGCGTGCTGTAGTGCTCGTGGTGGGTACAGTTTAAAGAGTGACAAATAGTGCAGTGCTGTTCCGGGTTCAGTGCTGGCTCTTAGCGACAGCTCCGGAACGTGTTAGCTGTCTATAAACACACAAGTAACAATTATAGACAAGACAAACAAAAACAAACACTCATGACACTCTTAATACACAGTGCATGGGTCTATTTCGAAACCAAAAATGAAGGAAAAGATTTACAATTCTCCGGCCACTTTTATGCGATTATGCATGACCCCTTGGTAAACGATTGCAGCTGACTCTATTGCCTGCAGCTGCTACCTCGTTTACCTTCCAGGTCAATACGTTCCTGCACCAGAGTCTTGCCTTTTTCCAGGCTGACTGACTTCCCGACCCAGGGAATAAACTGTCAGGCCAACCTGTCCAAAGCCTTTCCCTTTCACTACTTAGTGCCCTCCCAGGTCGGGAGGGAGATCTAACACCAAGAATCATTCGATCTCCACAGGGTTCTGTCCCTGGTCCTCTTCCTTTTAACATGTATATGCTGCCACTGGGTGATATTATTGGAAAGCATGGGCAGTTCCATTCTTATGCAGATGATACACAGATCTATTTAAAAATACATTCTAACACTGAAACAGTGCTATCCACCTGTTTGGCAGATACTGAAACCTGGATGTCAAATATTTTTTTGAAATTGAATGCTAGTAAAACTGAGCTGTTAGTTACTGGATCTAATACCCAGTTTTGCTCTTTTACTGGGTTTTCATGCTCTTTTGGGGATTGCCTTGTAGATGCCTCTTTGTTAGTCCGCAGCTTAGGTGTTCAGCTTGACTCGAAGCTTTTATTTAAAAAACATATCTCTTCAGTGGTAAAGACAGGGTTTTATTACTTAAAGAAAATTACCAGAGTGTGTCGTTTTCTGCCCCCTAGGGATACTGAGATTCTCGTTCATGAGTTTGCTACGTCTTGTTTGGATTATTGTAATGCTCTTTTTGTTAATCTTCCTGCTCACTTTTTGCATTGATTGAAGTTAGTGCAAAATGCAGCAGCAAGGGTTCTTACCGGTACCAAGCGGACAGAACACATTACCCCAGTCCTTAAGTGTTTGCATTGGCTTCCTATCCAGTCTCGTGTTTTCTTTACAATAAAAAAATACCCTCAAGACGCATTTAAAAAAAATACCCTCAAGAAATACCCTCAAGACGCACTTATTCTGCGCTGTATTTTCTATAGTCTGCACTGTTTATTATAATATATTATACTTTTATGATGATCGCTCTCTATACTTGTATTTTATTTATTTCTGTATTTATAGAATTAAACTGATTAATTGTTATTTATTGTTTTCTTGTAATGTTGATTTGTGTTTTGTTTTACTTAGAGTTCCAAAAAGCTTTTGACAAAGTCCTGCGTAAAAGATTAATTCTCAAACTGAATGCAGTAGGGATTCAAGGAAATGCATGCACATGGATTAGGGAGTGGTTAACATGTAGAAAACAGAAAGTACTGATTAGAGGAGAAACCTCAAAATGGAGCAAGGTAACCAGTGGTATACCACAGGGATCAGTATTAGGTCCTCTGCTATGCCTAATCTACATTAATCACTTAGATTCTGGTATAGTAAGCAAACTTGTTACATTTTTCAGACAACACAAAAATAGGAAGAGTGGCAAACACTGTTGCAGCAGCAAAGGTCATTCAAAATGATCTAGACAGCATTCAGAACTGGGCAGACACATGGCAAATGACATTTAATAGAGAAAAGTGTAAGGTACTGCACGCAGGCAATAAAAATGTGCATTATAAATATCATATGGGAGATACTGAAATTGAAGAAGGAATCTATGAAAAAGACCAAGGAGTTTATGTTGACTCAGAAATGTCTTCATCGAGACAATGTGGGGAAGCTATAAAAAAAGCCAACAAGATGCTCGGATATATTGTGAAAAGTGGTGAATTGAAATCAAGGGAAGTAATGTTAAAACTTTACAATGCATTAGTAAGACTTCATCTAGAATATTGTGTTCAGTTCTGGTAACCTCGTTACAAAAAGGATATTGCTGCTCTAGAAAGAGTGCAAAAAAGAGCGGCCAGAATTATCCCGGGTTTAAAAGGCATGTCGTATGCAGACAGGCTAAAAGAATTGAATCTATTCAGCCTTGAACAAAGAAGACTATGCGGTGATCTGATTCAAGCATTCAAAATTCTAAAAGGTATTGACAATGTCAACCCAGGGGACTTTTTCGACCTGAAAAAAGAAACAAGGACCAGGGGTCGCAAATGGAGATTAGATAAAGGGGCATTCAGTACAGAAAATAGGAGGCACCTTTTTACACACAGAATTGTGAGGGTCTGGAACCAACTCCCCAGTAATGTTGTTGAAGCTGACACCCTGGGATCCTTCAAGAAGCTGCTTGATGATATTTTGGGATCAGTAAGCTACTAACAACCAAACGAGCAAGATGGGCCGAATGGCCTCCTCTCGTTTGTTAACTTTCTTATGTTCTTACGTTCTTATGTGGATGTCAAAGATGTAAAACTGGGTTGTCACTAGCAGAACCAAAAAAACGTGTCCTGTATGTACCCACATGGTAAAGCATTGTAGGATAATGTTTGAGTGTGCCGATGATGATCCACAGGGATTATCCTTTTTCCATTTAAATGTTAAATTAGACGATGTAGGGATAATTGAATGTTTGGGACGTCATGAGACTCACCAGGTGAGATGGGGTCATTTAGGAAAATTAGAATGTAAAGGTTTGGAACTTGCTGCAAGGGCTCAGCTATCCTGTAGATACCAGGTTATTGATTTAGTAAAACACACTGGTGATGCTCAGCGCTGGATTCCAGACCCTGTGATGGCTTTTGAAGAGCCTTTGAGAGCAGAGCCGGACAAAGATTTCCAATCCTGCTGAGAGCACTCCGATATCCTGGATGCAAACTGGATACTGTGTTCAAAAGAGCATTGGAAGAAAAATAATTGGTAATGGCAATAATACTACCGTAAAACTCTGTTTAAGTTTAGAAAATGTTAAAAAGCTATAAGCTGAAATATTATTGCAGAAATCTGTGTTAGCCTAAATGAGAGACTTAGTGTAACTATAAAACACTGACCTAATTCAATAACCCTGATGGGGCCTCTTGGAATGTGCATATAGCTGAGTTTCTTATCAGCAGCTGCAATGGAACAGGAGAGCTCCTCGCTTTCTACTCTTATCTTGTGGGAGTATGTGACGGAGTACACCCCACTCCTGTGTTTATTTTGTATTATTATTATTATTATTATATAATGTATTGTTTTGTTTAAAACTAAATTTTGTTGTTATTGTTTGACAGCATGGATGGGGTTCAAATTCCCCATCTAGCTAAACTCACAAGAATGTGTGGTTGGCAGCTAATGATTTATTGACAAATTGTCTGTCGACCACGCGTATGAGAAATCCCGTCCAGAATGTTGTTCGAGGGATAAACTCAGTAACTGATAGTCAGTTAATCCCTAAACCAGCAGCTTTTGCTGACCGGGGTTGGGTTGTTCAGAGGAGGAATGTAAAAAGCAAGAACTGAAAACATATAAAATACAATTCCTACTCGTGCTGAATTATCTCCAGCAGATTATTTTGTCTGTTTGCTTTGGCCACTGTGCCATTTTGTTTTTGTTTAACTATTTTATTTATTAATAAAGAAAAATGAACGCATTTGCGACTCAGCCCGTAGTACCTTGTGTGTGTCAACTTCCTGGTCTGTGACGTCACCACTCCACCATCCTGTCACAGAGTACCAGGATTCTTATGGTACCAGAAAAATATGTTTTAACAACCAAGGCAGAACTTGCTGACATAACAGGTGTTCTAATTCAAGGGTCCTCGCTTTTATAATCTTTATTTTAACAAGTAAGATAAACTCCATGGTACAAGAATATATTACTAGTTTTAGAAAATACCTCATACATCCTTATCTTAGAAAAATGGTCAAAAACAAAACAAAACAAAAAAAATCCTGGTACTGCATATTATTAATTTTAAGGAGTAGCCTTGCTCCAAAAAGTCTATTATTAATTATAGAGATAAAGGCTGTCTAACAAAACAGATGTTTAGATTTAATTAAGCCTTCTGACACATGAAGGGAGGGAAAAAGTCCCATACATATAGAAGCATGGGACTTTGAGTTGAGTTTGTTAACACAGACTTAACTGGTACATCTTTTGAAGACCTCTCTGCGAAGCTGACTGCTGGTGTTGTATTCAGAGCCTCTGGTTTGGACGAATGTCCTTTGTTCTGTTTTATATTTTAAGACATACTTCTGAATTTATATTGAAGCATGATCCTATAGGATATTATTATTAGCTTTAGATATGTTGTTATATTGTATGCATTCGTGTAAATGGGTGCCTTAGACTTCCTGTGGTGCGTCCACCAGAATTATGTAACCATATTGCTTTAAGTAGTATTGTGGTTAGTTTGCAAAGACACCAGACTGCCTGGATTGTCTATGAGCTAGGATGCAAAGTAGATCTGCGATCACTCAATCCATTTAAGTGTTAATAAACCGAATGAGTAAATATATACTCTGATTCGTTGAACTTTGAATAACCGAGTGTGATTATTCTTGATTAACTGTTGTCTGGGTATGTGAAAATCTGTAAGCCAGTACACGAACAACGCACTATAGGAGTTTATGCAATCAATTTGTCCTCCTGTTTGCCTCCCCTAATTTTACTAGAGCAGAGGTTCCCAAACTTTTTTTGCTGCGCCCCCCTTCAGAGATTACCTTTTTTGCTACGCCCCGCCTCCAAGAGGCATGCCCCATGTGCACTTCCCCCTTCTAATAAACAGTACGGTATTTAGAAAAAAAAATATTTTCCCAACATATAACAATATATTTTTCTGAAGACAGAAAGCACCATAGCACAGTACCGCTATTCAAATACTTAATAAACTTGAATATAAAAGAACACCTAATGGGTCATATTTACCTCAGTGAGTAGGATGAGCCTGCTTGCTAGGGCACAGTTTGTGGTATCTCAGCTTGATTTCGGATAGTTTAAACCTCAGATCTGTTTCTACATTCAAGTGATTTCTGTGCTTGTTCTTGATGTAAATAAGCGAAGAAAACCCTGTTTCACACAGATATGTTGAGGCAAAGTGAACAAGTATTTCGACAGCTGTTTGTGACAATTCAGTGAACTCTTTTCGAAATGAGAGCCAGAACTGATCAACAGTCATAACTTTGCAATTATCTCTCAAAAGAGAGTCACCAGCAACGCCAATCAAATACTCTTTTAGACTCACAGCAATCTTGGCCTTTGCTACAAAGTTTTCTGAAAATAGATTTCGAACCCAGGCAAAATCCTGCAATTCATTTGCCTTACTTTAGGGAAAATATACACTGAATTGTGTGCAAAGCTGAGACAAATGTTCCACTATCACATTTTTAACTTCCAGGACCGACATTCCAAAATCCATAATGACAGAAGACAGTGTTGGTAACAAAGTTACATCATCTTTTATCACACGGCTACCCCAAAGCAAAAGTTTTTGGGAAAAGCGCTGTACTTGTTCATGTGTTGATGAAAATGTTACAGTTACTACCGTGCAAAGAAAGGTTAAGATCATTTAAGAAATACATAATAATAATAATTTAGCTTGTCAAATATATTAGCCAAATAGTCCAGTAAAACTTGAAAGCTCTGGTCAGGTAAGTGTTGGTGAGGTGAGGAGTGGGAGTTCATCAAAAACATACGATACTTATCCCTGAGTTCGCAGACTCTTGCCAAAACTTTACCTCGTGACAGCCATCGAACTTCTGTGTGAAGCAGAAGCTGCTTCATACAGAACTCTTCACACAGCACTGAGAAAAGTCGTGAGTTCAGTGGTCAAGCTTTTATGAAGTTAACTATTTTTACTGCAGTGGTTAATACATCTGAACGCTCTTTTGGCATTGCTTTTGCATCAAGCGCTTCCCTGTGAATGCAACAATGACGCCATGCATGGCGTCATGCAACAGCTTTTACGCAAGCTGCAAGTCCACTTTTGCGTCCACTCATGGCTTTTGCCCCATCCATACAAATGCCAACACAACAATTCCACTCAATGTTTTTATCCATCATGTACCCGTCTAATATTTTGAACAGCTCCTCAGAAGTAGTTGTCATTGGGGCAGAGTGGCAAAATAAAAATTCCTCTTTAATCTCAGATGAGCTGATGTATTGAACATAAACCATTATTTGGGCTGCAGTGGCTTTGGCAGTACTCTCGTTGATTTGTAGCTCCCCAATGTCTTCTGCCATAGCGGCAATTCCTCGGCAAACCGTGTTGTCAGATAGTGGAATGAGACTTAACTGATCAGCAACTTTCCTTCCACATACTATCGATGCCATTTCAATCACTGCTGGCAGCACAAGATCTTCACCAATCGTATGAGGTTTTCCACTTCTTGCTATTTAGTAGGAGACGGCGTACAATGATTCAAGTGCTTTGGCAGGTGCAGTGCTGCTTGCTTCGATTAACCTCTGTCCTTTGAGTTGAAAGAGCTTTCATTCGAAAAAATCTCATGGGTTATCTTTGATGGCAGGATGCTTGGTCTCCAGATGACGTTTTAGTTTGGTTGGTTTCATGCCATCATTGGCAAGAACATCCGCTTATGGTCATCAGAACCAATACATGTAAATCCCAAGTCCAAGTAAGAAGGTTGGTATTTCCTGTTGTTTTTTTGCCCGACTTTACATGCTCCTTCATCTAGATTAATATACTCAACTTTAAAAACACTCAATTCTTTCCTATTGTTTGCTGTCTAAAGTTAACACAGCCGATCATAGCGACAACAAATGACATATGAGTCACGTTCACGTCTCTACGTTCACACATTGGTTTGGGCGCTAAGGGGGGCGATGACAGAATGGCAGTGCATCAGAATATTGTTCAATGAAGTGTTGGTACAATGCATCTTGTTTTACAATCGCCAAAAAGTCAGAAACAAATATTTACTAGACAGGTCTTGCGCACCCCTGATAACCTTGTCATGCCCCCCAGTTGGAAAACCTCTGCACTAGAGAATAAAAGAAGTATATGAACATGACAATACTGTTATTTGTATTTCGTGTGTTAACTGTTTCAGTTGGTTGATTACATTTCTAACTGGTCGCTGCTGCTGTCTTACAAGACTGCTGTAAATTGAGCTCCATTAGCAAGGGGAATTATTTGTGGTTAAATGCATTGACAATGACTTTAGCTATAGGATGTGTGCATTTCTTGGTGTGGCTGTCCTTAATATTTAAACATTATTTTTCTTGTCCATTCATCTGTAATAAACAATTTTACAATAATTAAATTATTGGGTAAAAATGTAACATGCTGGAAAACATCAAATTATATGACATTTAGAAACAGCTTATTGTCAAATTAGTTTTAAGCGCATTTGTAACCCAGCAGCAGGGATGAGTCATTATTCATCTCTTCTACTCAGTATCAGATTACGGCAGTGCTGAATGTCAGTATGGCAAGGACTTCTGGATCATTCATGGTCTGTGAAGTTCAGTTGCTTTTTTTTTCAATTAGCAGAGCATAACTAAGTACTTCTTACCTTAATCCCAGACAGAGCAATAGAAACAGTTATAGGACCAGAGAGCCTCAACATGGAATACGGAAATACACCACGATACACCAGTCTATTTTAATAATCTACAGTGGCATATCTTAATACTGCAGCTCTGTAACCCCATATTAATCTTACTGGGATTTTTTTTTTTTTCCAGGGTAAAGAATTTGGGTAAAGAATTTGTTAACGTCACTAAATACAATAAGGTACAGTCAAATGGGATCCACAATATGGTTACAAATAAATTATAGAACCTTGTTTAATTACTTGAAAAAAAAAATGAAAGCCTACTCTATAAAGTAAAGAAAACACACGTTTGTGCAGCATTATGCAAGAGAAGTTATTTGTATGGTTTTTCAAAACTAGGACACTTAAATATTACCATATACTGGTAAATGTTTACCATGGTAAAATGTGTTTATAATGCTTTCCAATGCTTACAAAATTCTGAATTACAGAATGCTATTATGCTTAGCCATGCTTTTCTGTGATTTATCATGTTTAACTATTACATCCTTTACTATACATTAGTATGCTTTTACCATAGTATATTGCAGGTAAGTTTGCTCCCATGCTCCATGGTAAACATGGTACCTAGTGTATTCTCTTCCCTTTTTTCTAGACATGCCTAACTCCTCACATGTTTAGTTTTCCACAGATATTTTGGAAGTTAAATTAGCTTACAAACCCTGTGCTTTGCTGGGGTCTTAAATGTTAGTGTATGTGGGTGTGTGTGTGTGTGTGTGAATTTGAAAGTTAAAAGAGAATAGCTTATCAGTTTATGAGATACTTGTTTCAATAACTCTGTTGTGGTCCACCTGTTGCCATAGCGAATTGGCTTCAGGCAACTTTCGAGTGAATTAAAAGCATAAACCACAGGACAGTTGCCGGCTGAAAGAACTCTTATTCCTTTGCATTTTTTATGAGAGCATCTGCCTGCACACTTCTCTTTAAAGCCTGGCTTTGCTTAATCACATGGTTTATCCTCCCTGTTCTCCTGACAGGTCAAGGAAAATGAGAGTGATCGGGAATCTCTGCTTGAGAAAAAATAAAATATATTTGATATACAGACCTTTAGAAAGTAGAAAAGAAATGGGGCAGTTACAGATAAAAACTTGTGTTAGAGATGAATCTTCTTCTGAGAAGGAAGAGACGGGCCAATGTCTGCAACCCACTAGTTTGCCCTGGGTTAGATGCTACTCCAGTCAGACAGACAGATGGAAGTGGATGAGGACAGCCTTTGGCAGATGAATTGGTCTTCTCCTTATCTGGAACAAACAGATCTAATAACAGATATGCTTCTATTATACAGTATACACAAGTATACAAACATGTATTATGTCACACACATTGACTATAGCTTTCACAACTTTACTACTCAATGTAAACCGTGTCCTCTCTCTCTCTCCACAGGAACTTTGGATTCTGTGTCACCACCTCCAACCCCCAGGATGAATGGACATGAACCACAGACCAAGTGAGCAAGTTGTGGTATTTTATTACACGTACGCACAGCACTTCAAATCATTACACAAATCTATTAGCAGGCATAAGAAGTCAGAATCAATATTTAACCCCTAGCAGTCCATTTATTCAGTGCGTCTCAGACGCGTCAGGTCCAATTTATTTTCACACACACAGTTTATTTTAAACGCGCTGTTTAAAAGTATTTTTTTCACAGTAAAACAGGTTTAAAAAACAAGTACAAAAACAAGTACCTTTACACATAACCGTCTTGGTAGCATTCGCTCTCTCGCTCAGTATTACCTTCGTTCTACTAAGCTTCCTTTTTAATGAGCCCGGAGTGGGTCCTTTTATATTCTGTGGCTGGAGCCTTAATTGCACATTAATCAAACAACTACCTTATTAAGGCTCCAGCCACAATCGCACAAGGTTATAGGGATTGAGAATTTAACCCCATCCACACCAACTAAACATATTAAGGCCGGCTTCTCGCTGGTTTCAAATAATAAATAATAATGAAGGATGGTTTTCGTCCACCCGCATATAAACATCTATTATCATCATAATAATAATAATAATAATAATACATAAAAGGGGGGGGGGCACCCTGTCACACAGTGCCAGTAGCAGCAGTGCTAACTTCTAGATCTTTATATCATATATTATTCTAAAATAGTATAAAAACTCTCTAAAATACAGTATATCCTAAAAATAAGAGTGAATACAACATACATGGACAACAGGACAAAGCCTGCCACTCATGGAGCGCAATGGACGGGTACTTTAGCAAGGAAGCATGCAGTCCTGGTCAATAACTACCGAGTCCAGTCCAAGCACACAAGAGGAATGGGAGTATGATAATGATTCTTGGTGGTAAATCTCCCTCCCAACCTGTGAGGGCGCTAAGCAATGGGAACAGAGTACCCTGCACTGTTTGGCCTAACATTTCATTCCCAGGGTTAAAAGGAATTTGAATCACAAATCATAAAAATGCTACACAGTCTTTGTAACTTCCTGCTTTATAAGCACACACCTTCCCTGGCACATCCAACATAAACAATAGTTAAATTCTTGTAATAGTAACTTTGCTTTACATCACTGTTTGCACGATTCAAATAAAGCATTTACTTCCCAAAGTAGCTCCTGCTGCTTGCAGTCTTCTCTTTCTCTCTCTTGCTCTTTCTCTCTCTCTCTCTCTCTCTCTCTCTCTCTCTCTCTCTCTCTCTCTCTCTCTCTCTCTCTCTCTCTCTCTCTCGTGTCCCTGTTCCTTCCTCCAGTATCCAGCTTCCTATCCCACTCTAGCCTTCCCTCACTAGTGTGGAATGTCTATTTTTATAGGGCAGGTAATTAACCACAATGAGTCTAGATGGACAGCAGCTGTAATGTGTTTGTGACTAATTTCAAGTCCCCAGTGCTAAAACAAATCTCTAATATAAAATTATGTTAACTCTTCACCATCAACAGTGGGTAGATAAACCAAACAAAAATAAAAAGAATATATAACAAGACAATACATACATAAAAACAGGTGCTAATTAATTACATAATTAGTGAGAATTTAACCAATATGTACATGCAATCACCATTTTCGTATTTTAGTCATATTATTTACAGTAAAAAGTTAAATTTGCTATGGCAGCGCTCAGTAGGGTCTGTGTAACTTTGTGAAATTATTATTTATCATTATTTATTTCTAAGCAGACACCCTTATCCAGGGCAACTTACAATTGTTACAAAATATCACAGTACAAAGTATCACATTAGAAAATATCACATTACAGATAAGAGCAGTTAGAAAGTACAATAAAATCAGTAGCTAATAAGATCAAATGCGGAAAGGTATGGAGCAGTCCAGTGCACGTACAAGCTGATGCAAGTGCTGGTACAAGTGGGTGCCATATAGTCCTGTATAGTCGAGAGTTGTGAGGTTTAGAGATGCTGTCTTGAGGAGGCGCCGGAAGGTGGTCAGGGACTGAGCAGTCCTGATATCCGTGGGTAGGTCATTCTACCACTGAGGGGCATAGAAGGAGAAAGAGTGGGCTCTGGAAGCGGGAAAGTGGAGGGGGGATACAGCTAATCTACCGGTGGTGGAGAAGCAAAGAGTGCAAGTGGGGGTGTAGGGAGATAGGAGGGAGCAGAAAGGTCCAGACAGTGATAGGCAAGTACAAGAGTTTTGAATTGGATGCGAGCAGTGATAAGGAGCCAGTGCAGAGAGCGGAGCAGCGGTGTAGCATGGCAGAAATGAGGACGGGAAAAGACAAGGCGATCAGCAGAGTTTTAGATGAGCTGGAGCAGACGGATAGCTGACACCGAGGTTCTTGGTGAATGAGGAGGGAGAGAGGGCGGTGGATTCAAGAGGAATAGAGATAGAGAGATCAGTGGTGGGGGAGGAAGAAAAGGAGGTCTGATTTGGAGAGGTTGAGTTTGATGATGTGAGTGCATCCAAGAGGAGATGGCCGAGAGGCAGGTAGAGATACGGGAGGAAATGTCAGCCAGAGGAAAACAGGAGGGGTCCCAGGACTGAGCCTTAGGGGACAGCTGTCGAAAGATAGCAAGAGGCGCATATATTCCAACACCTGACAATTATAAAACTCACGGATTGTCTCAGTCAACCAGGTTCCCAATAGAGCAGGCATTATCCCACAGGTAGATGCCCTCTAAAAGCAAACATGACTTGAAACTCATTTTAAACAGCAATATAATTTGCAAGCTACCAAAGTGATGCAGGCGTATTTAAAAAATGTCATCAAACGCAAAACATTTGTTTGATTTATAATGGTAATAATGTCCGACCTTGTCTTTTGTTAAATTCCCTCTCCTATGGCTCAGGATACCTATTATCTAGCAGGTAGTGACCGATGCAGCATACATAAATAAAAATACAGATAATGAGTGTATGAACTGATAGAAAGTGTCATAGACAAACAGAAAGAAAGATGCAGTCTGATCTAATATGTGTATAGTGATTTCCATTACACAAGAGTAGATGTTAAAACTTCATGCTGATTTGAACTCGGCTCTCGCCAAGATAAGCACCAACTAAGACGTAGCTTCACAGTAAACTAATGTGATCCATCTGTGTCTCCATCCATTTGCGTTTCTTTCCATATGATGATGTAGATACACTTCTGCCTGGTGTTGATGGCTGAAGTGTAATGCTGGCTCCAGGGATCAGCTTATTTTGCCTCCCTAGCGCATCAGCACACACTACGGCTGCGATGCTGGCTCCGGGGATCAACTACAGTGCGGTCTCCCCAGCGCATCAGCATGACAACCGTCTGGATTGAGGTAAGTAGGGTACATCTCTGGGGTCTTCAAGTGGGCACCTTCCATCCTCGGTGTTTCGTCGACTAGCCCACAACACCTCAAGAGGGCCCGACGGTGATTCTGGTGTCCCAGCATCACCCCCCTCCGTCCCCCACTCAACTCAGCCCAGCTTACTGACCCGTACATCAGGGTTTCTTTCTTTCTATTGTGCTTGAGATCCCCAACCAGAATCTTTCCGTCTCAACCACAGCCAGTTGCTGCTCCTCTCTGCTGCTTCAGATAAGTTCTTCACTGTGTGACACAACTCTTGGCCACTGAATCCGACGTCTCTGAGAAACCGGGTTGTAGAGCGTGCCACAAATCCTCAACAACCCACCTCCACTGGCTAAACCCAGACTCTCCAACCTCACTGTTCCGCTTCAGCGGCTAGTTGAGCATACCGCAGTTTCTTCCTCTCATATGCCTCATCTACAACATCCTCCCATGGCACTGTTAACTCTACCAGGTGAACAAGGCGTGCTGATCCAGACCACAAGACAATATCGAAGGTTAGTGGAAAAATAAGCCGTTGATCAACATCTGCCAGCATTTTCCAGTCTCTAGCAGCTTCCAGTTGTCCTGGGCGAGGATTGGTTTTAACACGTTTTCTTTGTGGTCGCTCTCCTGGGCGGAGGAATGTTGTCTTTTGTGTGTAATGTTTTGATGGAACTGGTGGCAATTTATTGGTCAGGTTACGTCTGTCTTCCAATGCTAAGGCCAAACATCGCAGCACCTGGTCATGTCGCCAAGTAAACTGTCCTTGGCTAAGAGCCACCTTGCATCCTGTCAAAATGTGCCTTAATGTTGCAGGTGATGAACACAAAGGACATGAGGGATCCTCTCCTACCCAGAGGTTTAGGTTCTGTGGTGATGGGAGAACATCATATGTTGACCTGATGAGGAAACTGATCCTGTTCTGCTCCATTGACCATAGGTCTTGCCAGCCAACCTTGTGTTGTTCCACACTATCCCATCTCATCCATTCTCCCTGCTTGGCCTGGGAAACTGCACCTCATCTTCTCCTCCTGCTTTTGCACCTCGTTGTCTACCAGCTTCCTCCATTGAGCTGAGGCTGCCTTGTGCCATGTAGGAGGAGCTGAACTGAGACCAAGAGCCCCTCTTCCATGCTGAACTTGCCCCATGATATCACCAATTCGAAGGGCAACCTTTGCATCCTCCACAGCTTTCTTTGCTGCCCACTTTCTTCCAGTTTTCAACACAGGTGTTGCCTCCCTTACGCATTTGTCGTGTGACTCTACTAATGTCATTTCCAGTCTGACCTTGGCGCACTTAAACTCCTCGGTTAGAGTGGAGACTGGTAGCTGCAGTATTCCTTTACCATAAAGTCCCACTCTGCTGAGGCAGCGTGGAACTCCCAACCATTTCCTGATGTATGAACTGATTAAAGCTTCCAGCTTCTCTACTGTTGTCAAAGAAACCTCGTACACAGTCAGTAGCCACAGCAGCCTTGGCAGTAGACAAAACTGAAAGCACCAGTGTTTAAGTTTGCCTGGTAAAGCGCTGCTGTCTATGCTCTTCAATCCTTCCACTGCTTGTTGTCTAACTTCTTCCACATGAACTGTGTCCTTTAGATCCCCGTCGTACCATCTCCCAAGACTTTTTACTGGCTTCTCAAACACTGTTGGTATTGCCTCACCATTAATGTAGAACATTTTATCTACTACTTTACCTTTAATTATAGAGATGCTCCTTGATTTAGTGGGCTTGAATTGCATTTGTGCCCATTCAATGTTATTGGTTAATTTGCCCAATAACCGATTAGCGCAGGCTACTGTTGTAGTCATGGTTGTCTTGTCATCCATGTATGCTCGAATTGGTGGTAGTCGCATTTCAGAAGCCAAGCGCTCTCCTCCCACTACCCATTATGATGCCCTAATGATTACTTCCATTGCCATGGTAAAAGCCAGTGGAGAAATGGTGCATCCTGCCATTATTCCAACTTCTAGGCATTGCCATGTAGTGCTGAATTCTGATGTTGAAAAGCTAAATTGCAAATCTGCAAAGTAGGCTTTCACTAAATTTGTTATTGTCATCGGTGCACTGAAAAAATCAAATGCTGCCCAAAGAAGTTCATGTGGCACTGAACCATATGCATTAGCCAAATCCAGGAATGTCACATGGAGCTCCTTCCTCTCCTTTTTAGCTGATTGAATTTGTTGCCAGATCACATTGATGTGTTCTAAGCATCCTGGGAAACCTGGAATGCCCGCTTTTTGTACTGAAGTGTCAAAGAAGCTGTTTTTTAATAGGTAAGTTAACAATCTCTGAGCAATAATGCTGAAGAAAATCTTGCCTTCTATGTTTAATAGGGAAATAGGGCAAAACTGACTGATGCTTGTAGAATCTTTTTCTTTAGGTATAAAGACTCCACCTGCTCGGCGCCATGCTCTTGGTACAACCTGTTTTTCCCATGTAGTTTACTGTGGGAGGGATGGAGCTATTTGAGATTTAAAAAGGTTAGCCTGATTCCAGACTAACAGGATCCAGGGCCTGAGTATTACACCAAAAATAGCAACCAGCGGGGTTTTATTTTATTTTATTTTTTTAAATACAAGTGTTATTTTATTTGCCTTCATGGATAATAATGGCTTAAATTTGTTCTGCTGGATTACGATGGGATAAACCACAGCAAGCACTATTGGCAGCTCTGTCTGACATCATAGTCAGTGGGGGCCATGGCATGGCCGTGGCTATGTTCTTAAAACCAGATGGTCAAGTTTACCCTGTATATGTCAGCACCCAGGATGATTCCATAGCCTCAGCCCAAAGTCTTTTCACACATTTGTATTATGTTAGTCTGTGATAGGCTCCTTTCCAATTTTAAACAAAATCCAATGTATTGCCCCAGGGTTTTTAGATAAGAAATAGGTTGTAATCTGTATATATATCTGTACACTGAATTAATCGCGATGCCTTTTGTAATGTTTCACAATTTAAAAGATGGAACAGCCTGTCAGTTACTATGGTTACAAATATGGCTTTGGTTACAAATATGGCTTATCTGTTTGAAGAATCCAGTGTCCTGTTGACGACTGGAGTGCTTTTGAAAGAAATAACAAGAAGCAAACAGACAATACAGGCAGAACAGAAGCTTGCTATTTCAATGAAGAGCAATGCTGAGAAAACTGAACACTGGATTCAGTAAAATCTAATAGAGAGCTGTCCTCACTGTGAACCAAAATAAAGGCCATCCATCGCCAATTAAAGAACAGAGATAATTTGGTTATCCACAGTGTGCTGATAGATTTATAAAACACTTACAGTGTAAGCCTTTTATTGTTACCATCCATTAATCATATTCTTTGAAGCCAGTTTCACTTACTGTACATTCACCATGAATAAACAGAAAAGTTGATATTTTAAAAAAAAAAATCTTTCCTTATTCTTATTAATGTACAGTATGTCAAATTCTGCAGAGTTCATAAAGGTGAAGGCTCCAAATTGTATATACAGAACCTAAAATAAAACTCAAGAATTTTAAATTTCAGTAATAATGTATATTGATATTTTAAAATATTACTGAAAACAACTTGTTAAAAATGAAACTACAAGATTTCCGGTACAGATATAAAATAGCTTTATGTCTGGATGGCACACTGGAAATGTCATTGGATTCACTTGGTTCAAATCCAGCCACTGGTTAATGGAGTCCTAGTCAGCCCAGACCAACTTTGAGTGGACATCATCAACCAAAGAGACTACTGGAAACAACTGGGACAGAAGCACCATTAGCATGAAACTCATACCGGTTTTGCCTGTGTTGAATGCTGCTGAATGGTTTATATTCTCCTTCTGCAGTCATGACACCTTGTATTGTATTTCACAAGCTCTGTAACATGTGCTGAGATGCTTCCTTTCATAAAGCACTTTTTGTTTATATAAATTGGGCCATTGAATTAATACAAAAAAAAAACAATTCCTAAACTGTTTATTCCTTTTATTTATTTATTTATTTACAGCTTTTTACAGGTTTTATGTCATGTGGGGACTTGTGACAATGATATGTGTAATATTTAGTAAATAACTAATGTTTCTCTTTTCCTCCTTTATAGGTTCTTTGGCTTTCGAGTTACCCATCCAGATCATTGGACAATGAGAGAGGATGGACCACAACAGGTAAGAATCAAATGTTTTTATTTTCCAACACACAATACTGAACAACAACACAGCAGAAATCAATTTTCACTAAAAGCCACAAGGGGGCCAGGACACTAAATATCTAATAGAAAAGACAGTAGAAAACTAATATTTAATACTATAGCATTACGGGGAAGGCAGCAGCAGGGCTGGTAGGTCACGTAATCACACACGAAGACATAAGCCCGTTATACGCTCCTTGCAATGGAGCCGGTGTCCCAGGAAATAAGTTGATCAAGCTCTAGAATTTAAAGGGGAGGTTCCATTGTTTCTAATGTAAACGAGCCTAGGCTAGGAAAAAAGTAGATTGAGCCAGGAAATAAGTTGATCGGATATATTAATGAACAAGAAATAATTTAAAATTAATTTTGTAAGTATAATTATATCAATTAGTAGATCAGATTTATTCGGCAGTATGCTGCTAGATAAGATGTGAATATCGCTTTAGATCCGATATATTAGAATAACAAAAATGCATAATTTAAAATGACTTTTGTACGTATAATTTACATTAACATGTAGATCGGATATATTCGACAGTATTACGCTAGATAAGGGAATGTGAATATCGCTGTAATATATATTAGCAGCAAATAAATAATTTAAAATGAATTGTATGATTGTACATTTCTGATTTTGTATTTCTGTTTGTGTAACAAACGTTAACTAGCAAAATGTGTTGCGTATTAACGTTATTTTGCATTTCTGGAGGTGTTTTTGTTTTGGGAAGCACTACAGTATGGGCAGCAGGTATGCGAGCGATTGTCCAAAAGTTAAAGCATGAGTTTCAATCATGGAAAAAATTAAGCTCCATGCTGCGATTACTAACTAGGCCACACGTGCACATCAATCACACGATGTACTTGAAAAACGTTGCTTATACAGTATTATTATTTTATATTTGTTCTTTCATTTATTTTTACATACAGTACTTTGTATAATTAGGACAGAAAACGAACAGGAGACTGGTTATCATAGTGGATGTATTTCAATTACAAGTTTGGGAAGAAACAATACATTAATTAAAAACTAAAGAGTTAACGTCTTTGCTAAACCGTGGTAAATACAATACCAACCAAGATTTTGTGTTGTGAGAGAGATCATACAGTATATGTAGGCTACTCTATATCAGCATAATTTTAAAATGGTAAATCCCTGTAATGCAACAACCAATAAGTCATATAACGAGAAAGAGATACAGTATATTGAATTAAAGTGAATTATCACGATTTAAAATCATGTAGATATACACATATATACAGATATACACATATATACACTATAAAATACGACTTGCCCTGCTAATAATATTATGGATGCAGCATGTCATTATATTACTGAAACATTTTAATTTCGATTAAAGATTAAAGACAACATTTTGACGTGTAAAATCATTTAATATATAAATAAATCTCCGCGATCACACATACTACATAAATCTCCGCGATCACAACTACATTAGCTTGACATTGATGTTATAGAAACAAAAGACAGAGGTTTAAAACAGTTTACCATAGAAACAGTCGTCGATCACACATTTTAAAGTTCATACGAAAAGACAGTGGCACGAACACGCACCAACATACACAGTCTAGTAAATAAAACGGCCAGATAAAAATAAAAAGCCATGCAGTGAACCTCCCCTTTAATCAAACTGTAGCCCCGCCTTACTTTTGTTTACTTTTGCCTTACTGCGCTTGCACAATCAACTTATTTCCCGGTCAACTTATTTTCCTACGACACCGGCTCTTTTGTACAGCGGTATCTGCGCTATGCTTTAGTGCAGTGGTGGAAAACTCGGTCCTGGAGGGCTGGTGTCCCTGCAGGTTGTTATTCCAGCTGCATCCTAAAGTACTTTATTGGACCTTATTAGAAAGTTAATTGGTCCAATTAAATAATTTTGGATATGGTTAGAATAAAAACCAGGAGGGACACCGGCCCTCCATGACCTGAGTTGTGCCCTCCGACTGTGTGTGGATTGCTTCGCCCTGTGTGATGCGCCTACCTGCTTTAACCGAGATTGCTACAATACTTTAAAAAACTGCTATTATTCCTAAAACTATAAATACAAATCTAAATTGTACACTATTAATACCTATAACCTTAAATTATAATATATTTTATTCGGAACTGTGTGTGTGTGAAGGCAGCAACCAAAGACTTTTTTTGTTATTCCTGCTCGATATATTACTGTGGAGTACGAGTGTTTATTTGTTGACTTTTAAGACAACCTGAGAACGCTGAACGGGAGTGCAGAGTTCAGCCACAGAAACGTTGTCTTTAAAAGATTTCAGCTTAATCACTTACCGTGGAGTTTGCAAGACCATTGTTTACCTTTTAAAACAAAGCGCACTAGGGAGTCCACTGTGTGGTCCAGTGGTTAAAGAAACGGGCTTGTAACCAGGAGGTCCCCGGTTCAAATCCCACCTTAGCCACTGACTCATTGTGTGACCCTGAGCAAGTCACTTAACCTCCTTGTGCTCCGTCTTTCGGGTGAGATGTAATTGTAAGTGACTGTGCAGCTGATGCATCGTTCACACACCCTAGTCTCTGTAAGTCGCCTTGGATAAAGGCGTCTGCTAAATAAACAAATAATAATAATAATAATAATAGGGAGGCTGAACGTGGAGTGTTTGGTTCAGTACTATGCCCAACTAAATTATTTATTAAATGTCAGACACAACATAATGCATCAGACCTGAACCCGAGCCTCTGTAGCATCAGTAGTCTTTGAAATGTCCACAACCAACTGCAGTTAACCCAGTTGGGTCGGGGAAATAACCACAGAAATAGAACCACAGAAACCCTAGAAATAGAGCCACTAATCCTCTTCGGTCCTCCTCCGCCCTTAGGGGGGAGCAAGGAATCTATGCAAAAGAAAATAAAAAAGCAGGTATCAGAATTGCACACAAACCCAATCTCCTCAGTTTCCTCAGATAGCTTCTACTTTGTAATTACTTCCACAGCACTCAGGATGTATTTAGTACATTTTATAAGCAATGTTTTTAATTTACTGCGGCAGTGATACATTTCTGATTCTGTGAAACAATAACAATCCTAATGCTTCTTTTTACTAAAGCTTGTTTTGTATGTCGAAGAGCTAAACAAATAATAACTAAAATGCATATCAATCTTCACCGTACTTTCACTTTAGTTCTCTGTCATACTGCAGCAAATGTTGGGGCTGATTCTTTGTTGGTTCTTTGTGTACCAATCATAGACTACATTGCCAAGGGCTTTTGTACCAAACACTGTGTTCTTCTGTCAGAAGGTACGAACTGACAGAAAACCCTGTTATCCTGGGGGTGCAATAGAAAATCTGCAGTATACACTGGTGCCCCTGCTTCGCAGCTGAAGAATAGTTATTTAGCAATTGAGTTTCCTGTATTTGAAAACATTTTGTTTTCTGATCCATACAGGATATTCTCTTCTGTCAGCCTGGACGGCTGAAGCGCACTTTGTTTTCCCAGTGCTAAAATCCCCTCACAACAAAAAACTCAATATTTTAGACAGAGGAATATAACTCCACAAGAGCTGTAAAGTGAGATATTAAACCACAATGAAAAAAACATACATTTTAGAAACATGTTTTATATTATTACTGCCAAAGTCAGGCAACTTATTACTAAGCAATAACCATCACCACCAAACTAGCTGTAAATAAATCATGATTGTTTTTTTATTGTTATTATTTTTTTATATGATTTATAGTTTGATATTCATAGAATTTTTCAAAACTGTTGTAAAATCAAAATGGGTCCATTGTTCTGTAAATCACATTGGACAAATGTACATCTAACACAAGTCTCAATAAGAAAAGCTTTAATGTGGAATGTAGTTTGTATTTAAATATGCATGCAGCCCCTTTTATAAGTCCAGACTGTGCCTTTAAACTATTTTAATAGTGTTTGTACGCATTAAGCCCGACTAAACATGAAACGGTACTTTAGTGTGGGTGTGTTTTGAGTACAGTTCTCGAGATCGGTTATGTAGTGTGGACAAGGCCTTAGGGCTTACTTTCTGGTGGACTGTCAATAGTAATATGAAATGTTGAATGGTTCCATATCTGATCTCACATGTTAATTTTGTTTCCATTGAAGTGTAATTCTGGTGGACAGTTGACTACAGTACATTCCAGTTTACAATAATGGCAGTCTATTAGACAGACTAAAGGCTGAATGGGCATAAAAAACTAAACTGTTTCAGGACATCCCTCACAGGAATTGTATTGGCAGTGTAATGTAATGGAAGCATATATTACAGAGTACAGCTCTACAGTATGCGCAAAACCTGGTCTGTGGATATAATGAGTACCGTATTTTACTCTCCACTGCTGCACATCGCACAGCTTCCTGAGGCACTTACTGAATTCCTCATAATTAATGTAAATACATGAACAAAGGCAACAAAATCACATTAACCATACAATGAACATGTTATAGCACATTTCTTATTTGCATGCCATTCATTTTAGTGAGTTTCTAGATTTCATTTGATCGCTCACCTAGATGGTTTCCGACAGCTTCGTTTCCCGACTGGTGTACAGACACCGAGGAATCATATTTTACATTGCAACTGAAGCGGATAAATGCGGGATTTAAAGTTGTTCGGTGGAAATATAAAACTATAAAGATAGACTTTGCATTTCCAGACAAAAACAGAAACAGGCTTGGTCTTATACTTCTAACTGGTGGCAGTTTGGCATCCCAAGCTGTAATGTTGACCCACAAATGGTTGGATAAACAAGACTACCTTGTAATAATATACCTAACTTTGATCACTGACCACCCTAAAGGAACACTGGAGGCTGCAGATTGCATTTTGGTTTTTTCTTTCCTCTTGACTCAAGTGTTTTTCAAATCTGATATTTATACCTGAGGTGTAACTATAGATCTTGGGGCAATGTAAACCATAATTATTTCACAGGTGTATACAAACCTGACTGCACTACACCTAGACAAGTTGAGTTAATTCATCATGTGACTTCACTCAGGATGTGGGTCGACACGCTTTGACCCAGGTTGAGCGAGACAAAATGTATGATGGCCATTTGTGAACTGACGCAATAATAAACAGCTACGGCTGCATGAAGGTTTCACTTCCACAAGAAACATTTCTGTTTAGCCATATTTTTGTTGATTGAGACACAGCATGAGCCAGATTGCAGCAGGGATGTAGAAACATTTGCTCTAATAAACATTTGGGCCGACGGTTCAATCCAGAGAAGCTTGCTGCTTCCAGGGGATTTGACACGCGCATTGTGCACTTGTGTCTGTCAGCCAGGTCAACCCTGCTTTATCAAAAACAGTGTGAAATCACATACCAGTCCCGGGTTCTGACATGGGTACAGCATGCCAGTGTGAAAGGGTCTTCATATTATCTGACGATAAAGAAACAAGCTCCAAGCTATTTTTCTAGCTATACATTCCTTAAAGGAAATTGATGGCTTTACTGTGTAAAGCATGTCATCACTACACTACACACCGTTTGTTTCATAAAGCATTTTGCCTGGAGACACACTTCTTGTAAAATTTTGCAAACAACAAGGCAGAATTAGCAAATAAATGATTGGGAGGATTAATTATGTTTTTACATTAAAGGGGTACTATTTAAAATGACAAGTCGGGTGATACAAGGCAGTGAACGTGTGTTGAATCAACAAGTCAGTCAACACACCTTTATCACAGTGTTTCACATTTGATCCTGCTTATTGTAATGCCAGCAATAAGCTAAACACCTTTTATTTGTAGATTGTACTACAGTGTTAGTGGAAGACTGTAAATAGTTTTCTGAACTGTTGTAATACAATTACATTTTCCTGCTTATTTTAATGCCAGCTATGAGCCAAGTGATGTTTATAAACATTATGACAGGTTTGAAGTATCTTGAGGTGATTTACTTACTATTACAGCAACAAGAGTCTGATTGAATATCTTGGCTTTAATTTAAAAAAAAAAAAGTGTGGTAATATTTATTAATGTACTTATTTTAACTAGCAACATTATATTTATGTTGAAATGCCATGTTTAATTATCAATACATTGATAAAAAGTGGGGAAATAAAAAAAAAAATGGAATTTGCTATTCCCCAGAATGGAAAATCAGCAGCCCTACATAATACAGCCAGTTGTCAATATGGCCACAATGGGCAGACAAGACAACGGCCAGTTAGAACCACGAGTTGCTCATCTTGGCCACATTGCATTGGCATTTAAACTCCAGAGGGTTGGGGAGAAAAAATCTGGATTCCCAGTCAGTATGTCTTGAAATGTTTTACTTCCAGCTCAGATAGATATTCTACTATTGACAGGAGCTAAATCACACCCTACATGAAATAACTTTGCTTTTTAAAGGTATGCTGAAACACGTGCTGCATAAATGCTATAGCGTGTATTTAACACAAGGGAGGATGGGGACGACGATGACAGATGACCCTCCCTTGTAAGGTCAGTCTCAAACTGTTTTTTTCAACAGTTTCTCAGCTTTTCTGTAATGATCACTGCTGGACTACCCCCAATGTGACTGTGAAGTGTTTTCAGTATTGCTGAGAAAGTCCCTAATGCATGACCTCTCTGACACTGCTTGAGTTCCTTCCCTGAATTTAAGTTATCCCTTCTCTCTCACAATTAAGCTCACATATAACCCCACTTAAACAACTTTCAGGCATTACATACTGTGAAGGAAACATTTACAAAAAGTAAAGACTAGAAATACTAACCGTGTCTGTTTATCACAGGCTTAGTGACATAGTTTCTTTTCTAATGAAAGTAGCATCTGTGCTTCTTTGACAGTTAATGTACTCTAGATAATGTACAAGCAGACCTTGAAATGCAAGGTCTACTGGGAAATAAGTATATGGGGATGGTGTGTTATTCAATATCGCACGCTGTTAAAATGAGCCACCCCGCCGGTTTCACAGCTGCAATAACGACAACAGAGGTCTTATTGAAATTATTTCATGTAATTCATATCCACTATCTTTTAAGTCGCTCTGGCTTTAGACCAGATTGAGTCAGATTTACTCTCTATAAAAAAAAATATATATATACTATATATATATATATATATATATATATATATATATATATATATATATATATATATATATATATATATATAGTACTGTGCAAAAGTTTTAGGCAGGTGTGAAAAATGCTGTAAAGTAAGAATGCTTTCAAAAATAGACATGTTAATAGATTATATTTATCAATTAACTAAATGCAAAGTGAGTGAACAGAAGAAAATCTAAATCAAATCCATATTTGGTGTGACCACCCTTTGCCTTCAAACAGCATCAAGCATCAATTCTTCTAGGTACACTTGCACACAGTTTTGAAGGTACTCGGCAGGTAGGTTGGCCCAAACATCTTGGAGAACTAACCACAGTTCTTCTGTGGATTTAGGAAGCCTCAGTTGCTTCTCTCTCTTCATGTAATCCCAGACAGACTCAATGATGTTGAGATCAGGGCTCTGTGGGGCCATACCATCACTTCCAGGACTCCTTGTTCTTCTTTACGCTGAAGATAGTTCTTAATGACTTTCGCTGTATGTTTGGGGTCGTTGTCATGCTGCAGAATAAATTTGGGGCCAATCAGATGCCTCCCTGATGGTATTGCATGATGGATAAGTATCTGCCTGTACTTCTCAGCATTGAGGAGACCATTAATTCTGACCAAATCCCCAACTCCATTTGCAGAAATGCAGCCCCAAACTTGCAAGGAACCTCCACCATGCTTCACTGTTGCCTGCAGACACTCATTCGTGTATGCGCTCTCCAGCCCTTCGGCGAGCAAACTGCCTTCTGCTACAGCCAAATATTTCAAATTTTGACTCATCAGTCCAGAGCACCTGCTGCCATTTTCTGCACCCCAGTTCCTGTGTTTTCGTGCATAGCTGAGTCGCTTGGCCTTGTTTCCACGTCGGAGGTATGGCTTTTGACTGCAAGTCTTCCATGAAGGCCACTTCTGACCAGACTTCTCCGGACAGTAGATGGGTGTACCAGGGTCCCACTGTTTTCTGCCAGTTCTGAGCTGATGGCACTGCTGGACATCTTCCGATTGCGAAGGGAAGTAAGCATGATGTGTCTTTCATCTGCTGCAGTAAGTTTCCTTGGCCGACCACTGCGCTCACGGTCCTCAACGTTGCCCGTTTCTTTGTGCTTCTTCAAAAGAGCTTGGACAGCACATCTGGAAACCCCTGTCTGCCTTGAAATTTCTGCCTGGGAGAGACCTTGCTGATGCAGTATAACTACCTTGTGTCTTGTTGCTGTGCTCAGTCTTGCCATGGTGTATGACTTTTGACAGTAAACTGTCTTCAGCAACCTCACCTTGTTAGCTGAGTTTGGCTGTTCCTCACCCAGTTTTATTCCTCCTACACAGCTGTTTCTGTTTCAGTTAATGATTGTGTTTCAACCTACATATTGAATTGATGATCATTAGCACCTGTTTGGTATAATTGTTTAATCATACACCTGACTATATGCCTACAAAATCCCTGACTTTGTGCAAGTGTACCTAGAAGAATTGATGCTGTTTTGAAGGCAAAGGGTGGTCAAACCAAACATGGATTTGATTTAGATTTTCTTCTGTTCACTCACTTTGCATTTAGTTAATTGATAAATATAATCTATTAACATGTCTATTTTTGAAAGCATTCTATACTATTTACAGCATTTTTCACACCTGCCTAAAACTTTTGCACAGTACTGTATATATATATATTATAGTTCATTATTATTTTTGTGCAGGTGGGGTTATTAATGTCATTACTGCCCCTCTTTCATTGCTCTTTGAATCTTTTGGTTCTTCTTTTGCATTTTTCAGGGTATGCTAATATTTTAAATACAATTCTAATGATAAACTGTGGCATCCTGGCTGCTATAGACCACATGGTCTGATTAAAGCTAGACCTTTGGAGTGGATTACAACTACAACACGTGAAGTCATTAGGTATCAGAAAGCAGCAGAAACCTTTCATAATAGGTGTTCATGATAACAGGATATTCAAAATGAAATCTAAAATACAAGCAAAGACCCAGTATTTCAACAGTTCTTCAACAGCTGCGAAGGGGGCTAATAAGAAGTAAGTATGACATGGATTAGTCCAACACACTTTTTTTGTATCAGCTTTTTTATTCTTAGGGGCTATTTTAATGATCCCCACAGATGCAGATGTTAATACAGCTGCCATTAAACTCATCACAGACCTCTTTCCACCTTTTATTTATTGATGTTATTTAGGGGGTTAATGAAACTCCCCTTGAATTAATATGGACTTAGACTGACAGTAATTTGATCAACTGTAGTTTTGATCATTAAACTAGATATTTAGATGCATTATTAATGACACCAGTCTGTAGCTTTACCGCCTTGATTTTTCAGAAGCATGGCTTGGCCTGGATGACACTGGGATTGGGGATCTCCAGGGAAAACCTGGTGCTCCAGGAAGTGGTGTTGGTAGGAGACGCTTCCTTAACTCCAGGCCCAGCTTAGTGTCAGAGGGAACCCAGAAGTAGGAGATCATGCTTTTCTTTAGGTGAGATGTTAGCCAAGGTCCGGTCTGCTCTGTGAACACCATTGACCTCTTTCAGAGAAGAGCATTGGTGTTAAACCTGGATTTATGTTCTATTCTCCATCAAGGTAACTCAAATTCTAATTGGACTCATTCCCCCCTTACCCTGACTAATTCACAAAAAGACAAAAAAACTTTTCTTCATTTCCCAATGTAAATGGCTTCTCAATTGGCCCTTCTTTTACTCTACTTAGTATCTGAGACCCAGGACAAAAACACTTTCCATGTGCAGCATACACGTGTATATACATGGACCTGAGTCACGCACCTGATTTCTAAAATCTGATGTCCTTCTTGCATGTTGCTTTCAGGGACGATAGGTGAGATCTTTGATGGCTGACAACAGACACTTCCTTTTAGTTCTACCTTTGTCAGAAATTGAACGAAGATGAATGCACTAGCTGGTGCAGACTTCAATATAACACCACAGTAGGAGAACACGTTTTTTGGAACATTAGATGGTAGTTTTTAAATGTACCTGAGGGGAACATACTAGTTAAAAGGAAGAAGAGAACATAGTATGAAGGGTCCATATATTTACATACCCTGTGAATCAGATTATTTTACATCAGTCTATCTAAGGGCTTCTGCAGCCTCTGGTTTAATGTGGCAAATGCCCCATTGCATCTATCATCTTCTGGAAGTTTGCTTAAAAATAATCTTTTCTTTCTAGCTGGAAATTTAAATTTTTATATTGAAGCTGGGTTTGTTAGAAACGGTTTAAGTGCACTGCTTTTTATTTTGGTATGGAATCTTACTTAGCTTAAGAGCCTAAGATCCTGGTATGACAATCTAGGTTTCGATGAACCGGGTTTAAATAACTACTTTAATTGTACCTTCTTTTCCAAAGGCTACAATAACCATTTCATCCTTTGATTGATATATATTTCCATACATATCTTCAAATGCACTGTTAAAAGCATTCTTTTTTTTTAAGTCGCCAATTATGTTTTGTATTTTCCCCCTCCCCAGTTTGTATCAAGTATCAAGTACTGGTGTTTTACAGAACTTTAGAATCTCAGGACAGATCGTACCAATTTGAATATTATATTATGGTTTAGGAGGAGGCTGTGTGGTCCAGTGGTCAAAGAAAAGGGCTTGTAACCAGGAGGTCCCTGGTTCAAATCCCACCTCAGCCACTGACTTGTTGTGTGACCCTGAGCAAGTCACTTAACCTCCTTGTGCTCCGTCTTTCGGGTGAGACGTAATTGTAAGTGACTCTGCAGCTGATGCATAGTTCACACACCCTAGTCTCTGTAAGTCACCTTGGATAAAGGTGTCTGCTAAATAAACAAATAATAATAATAATGGTTTATTGCAAAGGCTGGTATTGCTTTATATATAAAGATATGGTCGATTTGCACAGGGGTAAAAAGACACAGGACGTCTGATTTTGAAATTTTACAGGAGGTCCCGATGTCCTGTAAAATAATCAGAGGACCCCTGAGAAAATTATCTGTTATAAAAAGAAATGGACGGTTCGCATGGGACTAAATTTCACAGATGTCGGTAGAAATTATGAAAACACATGTTTATGTGGTGATTTTTAGTCCCATGCGAATCTGGATTTAGATTGCACATAGTTACAGGTACACCAGGTGGTCCCTGCTGGAAACACTGGTACTTGAGATAAAAAATAAAAATAAAAAAAAGTTGAAAACCACTGGTTTAAAGGCAGTAGGGCAAATGAAAAAATCACAGATTTGAGTTTATTTTTCCTGTTCCCGTATTACTAGTATCATAGTTTCTATATTAATCTTCGACATTGACGTCTCATCCCGCATCGGTTTGAACAGTACATGCACACGTGTTGTCCAATCAAAGGAGTCGAAGGCTGAATCTGGTATAAAAATGACAGGACTGTGTCCAATCACAACTAGATATGTATTGACTGATTTTTGTATTGACTGAAGTGTGCTCAGGCAGCCAGCAAAGCAAATGGGTCAGAGCTTACATTGGCTGAGACAGGGGTTTACAGTGTCGCAGGTGGCTGGCATTTTTTTGAATAATTAATTTGGGGGGTGGGGGGTTCAAACCCCTAAAGCCAACCCCCTAGCTATGGGAAGTAGGTCAACAGTCCAGTAATAGCCTGTGATACTGGACATAAAGAGGGGTTGGGACTGGCTGCTGAGAACAGAGATGCAGAGGTGGGACTGCACTGCTGTTTGTTTTGTGTGTAGGGTTTAGACTGCAAACTATTGCATGCAACCAAAAAAGGGTACTAAATGCTAAAACATATCAGCCATAGAAAAAGTCAGGCAGCATAATACTAATCAGTGTTAATAATGTATTAATTAACAGTTGTTAATATGCATAGATTAGTATAACAAATTGCAGCACAAAAATGTATCCTAGTCTCACGACAGAGTTAGTAGATCTACAACACAAAATACATTATCTGTCTCAACAGATGGCCAAACTGACCAAAAAAACAACGAGGCTGTGAAATATTCCCATCCCTGTTGGTTGAGGCAACATTACAAAAGGGAGATACTGCCAAAATGAAATGTTATCCATTTCCTTTCATTTGGAAAGAATCCATTTGCTCTAAAGGGGAAAAAATACTTATTTCATCTTTCCATATAATCATCATGGTTGTTGTCCTCACTTTTTCCTTTCATCTATCACTGCAATTGCTGGCTAAAGCAGCTTTTCTACCTCTTGATTCTTAGATAATGTCCTTCTACAGAGATCAGAATGTCTGGTCCTCTTGCAGCAGTTAGTGTTCCTGCATATGACTGCGTGTTTGCTCACACTCTGGCCTGACATGGATGGCCATAGCTGCATTTTATTATTATTATTATTATTATTATTATTATTATTATTATTATTATTATTATTTTACTATTGATAACTTGTGTTTTTTTTTCTGAAACAAATAAGCCAAATACTAATCTATGCCATAGCTGACTAAACTTATGAATAGAAAAACTGTTTTCATTTTTTAAATAAATGTTTATGAAAAAAGAAGCGGAACATTCCAGTGCAGGGACCAGCTTCCCCTCACAGCTGTTAACCATCTACAATCTGAACACGTCAGTATTTACACTACCTGCTGCAAGCATCCGTGCCTCCAGGAGCTTTTACAGCACTTCTACACATAAACTGATCATGTTCTGTCACCTCCAATAACACAACAACTCCTTCCTTAGGATGCTCTAGGATGATCTTCCCTTTAACCGATATAATTGCAACACATGTACAAGAGGCTCCTGGAATTTTTCAAATATTACTTTATCCTAATCTTATGACTCGTTTATGTAACCACATGTTCCCATTCCCTAAACCTACAGTAAGGCCAGTCAAATATAAATATTTAAATTTCTTCAGCTCCATATCTAAATAAATATCCTTGTCCCAATTCCATTCTCCTTCTTTGGGTGTAGATGGCTGTTGATCACTGGAACACGGCACAGGTTCTCACAAGGATAGGCTGTTGGAACACCTGCTTTTTCTAATGAAGCAAGGGCCCTTTGAAATACAGTTTGTTTCAGTGTTTGATGTGGATAGAAGAGTGCTTAGGTTTGTTTGCAGGCCAGAATACTTGATTCACACCAGAATTCTCACCAACTCGATCACAGTCTTTGTAAGTTTACTTTCTTTCTTTCTTTCTTTCTTAGGCTAGTTTGGGGTGAGATGATATATCATGAGGTTTATATCGTTTGTATTGTGACAAACAGCACTACACAGCTACTTGTTGTCTACCAAATAGATCCATTTTTATGTAAATAATCCATCATTACTGATGACTCGATGTTATATTATGCATTATACAGGGCAGCAGTGTGGAGTAGTGGTTAGGGATCTGGACTTTTGACCGGAGGGTTGTGGATTCAATCCCCAGTGGGGGACATTGCTGTTGTACCCTTGAGCAAGGTACTTTACCTAGATTGCTCCAGTAAAAACCCAACTGCATAAATGGGTAATTGTATGTAAAAATAATGTGATATCTGTATAATGTGAAATAATGTATAATGTGATATCTTGTAACAATTGTAAGTCGCCCTGGATAAGGGCGTCTGCTAAGAAATAAATAATAATAATAATATACAAATTAGCCCTCAAGACTATAACATGTATAATGATGCATGTATTTCCACTTGAAACAGGGCTTTTAGCAGTACTGTAAAAAATGCTGGCAATGTACACAAATAAATGGCTTTTTTAATAAAGCATATAACTTTGCACTGTACTATATTATGTTGAGACTTCCTTAACCCTACTATATCCCATCACTGATCTGATATTTAGGGAAACATGAGTAGGCTGCCGTTGTGCCAGTCAATTCTCTAACAGTGTCATGGAGGTTATAAGTGTGGCATGATTCCCCAAAGTCTCAGCCCAGTTCCACACTCAGTACAGTAGTTAGTGTGCTGATACCCAGACGGTTACATAGCTTTGACTTGGCTGTGAAAGTCACTGGATTTGTCGCTAGTCGCTTTGACAATATTTTGATGCTAGGGACCCCGGAAAGTCGCTACATGTAGTGACAAAGTTGCTAAGTTGGCAACACTACACTGAGCCTGCCTAGCCCCCAAGATGATGTTCAATACTGCAGCATCCTCATACTATACTGTGCTGCAGTACTACTAATAAGTTCAGCACTATTGATCAGACCTAACAATAAGGGGCACCACCCCTATTTTAAATCTATATACCCGATACCCTGATAGGGACAGTTTTATCCTTTAAACCGACGGGTGGAGGAATATTTAGAGTTTGCCGTACCCTAATTTGTATTCGTCTTTCAGATCCCTGACGAAACTCAATTAAATCTCAGGAATAGCAATTTTGTCTGAAATTGTGCAATTCTAGACAGAAAATCATGATTTATGGCACCTTCTGCATTACTTTAAGAGGCAATAGACAATAAGTGGTGTGTCACTTTCAGCTGAGTTATGACTAGTTTTCAGCCAAGTATGATTAGTGAGCTAGGGCCTGGGGAGGTCCAATCTGGTTCAAATTTATAATGAGATCTCACAGCATGTTTAAATATTTAGCAACTCTCTGTTTAGCTGGACTGTCAGCCACAGGAGCAGCTCAGCATAATCACAGTGTAAAGGTTTGTCACCTCCACTTCTGTAATTGTTAGGACGTTCATTAAGCAAATAATCGACAGCATGAAAAAGACAATGAAGGGCAATGCAAAACACTGAAGCAGAAAATAAAAACAGGTTCAGTGCCAATTCAGACATGCAGTAATAGATCCCTATAAAACATTTACCATGGTAAATGCATATTGTCATTTTGCAGTTTAACATTGACAAAGACATCTTAGTGAAATATTTGTCTAATTGTATTAATAACTGTATGCTTATTTGTAGGACTATTCTATGCTGTCAATAGATTAACTTCACTTTGCTATGGTTTTACCATTTAATATACCATTGAAAATGAAAGTAGAATTGTGTATTCTGGTATTTGCAGCTAATACCTTACATACAGCTATGGCCAAAAGTTTTGCATCACCTAGAATTTTAGGATTGGAACCAATTAAAAAAACAAAGTACTGTACATGAACATAATTTAGATATTTTATCATGTAATCAAAGAAACTACAAAATTATATTGAAAGTCCACCAGAAGCCAGGATTTCATGCTAGATTTCGAAATGTCACATTTTTTCAATTTTTGTCAGTTTTTACTTAAGTATATGGAAAACTGCAAAGCGTTATGTAATTCAGGATGTTAATGTAACATTATTCAGCAGGTTTCATTTGATTTTAGGAAGCAAAATTAGTTTATACTATAGGGTGATGCTAAACTTTTGGCCATAGCTGTATACAATGTCATCATAGCATTTGCTCTATGCCTTGTGAAAGATGATGGACTTGAGCTACTTCTGTTTACAGAATGTAATTGAAAATACATTAGAACCCAACGCTTTATCTATTTTGAGAACTGCAAAAATAAATAAATAAATAAATAAATAAATAAATAAATAAGAGGATTACTCTACTGCTTAAAATGCAATAGGAACCAAGTCTGAACCTAACTGTTAAAGTTATCCATCGTGGACCAATTGTTCTACTATCAATGAAAAATGGACTGGCCTTGTCTTTTGTGACCTTGACCTGGAGGTCCAATATCAAAGGTTGTCCACAATCCTGATGTGTTTTAGCGCTTTGGGTTGCATTGGCATGAAAGACGCTATACAAAATACATTTGACGAATTGATTACCTGTGTGATGATGGCCTTTGTGACCCATTCATTCACACCATGAAGCCCGTTTCTACTTATTACACAGCTCCAAAATGAACTAAAAACAACTTCCTACTGCATTAATATTTCATTTATATAACACAAACCTGCCATACAAAACATTATCCCTTTAATACTTTAATCATAAACAGTTTCTTCTTTTGTTAATTCTCCCATTTTTAATAACTTGAACTATTATTGAATAACTGCTCCACTTTAATAATGAATGAAAAACATTAATTAAATCACAGTTGAACTTGATAAAATAAGCCTTCCCATTAATTATTTTCTCCACAGTTTTCCTTTCAATAATTCAGATGCCTTGTGCTGTGGTTTTTAATTTATTGTAAAGTGTTTATTTCCAGTCAACATCAGTATAATGTTTGCTTACTTGTCTAATTGTAGCTAATTCCATACAGATTGCATTTATTTATTCAAAGTTAATTTCATAAAACATTTCAAATTCAATTGGAATCTTTTTTTGTGTTTGTTTTGTTTTACTTCTCACACTGATATATCACTCCTCTTCAATATATCTCAAAAGAAGCATTTGTCATGAATAATAATTGTACTCCTACCATATATCATCATTTTCCTTTTATATAGCTATGGTCTACTTAAAATCCAATAAACATATTTTACATGTGAAACAGCTAAGTTTGAAAAAAATGATTTGGCGTTTCTATGTAAAAAAAAACTAAATTAAAAAAAAAATCTTCCTACAAAGATATGATAAAAATGATAAACAGGCTATTTCTTTCAAATTGCAGTGAAGTGTTGACATGCAGCATCTAAGACCTGCCAATTTGAAGTAAGGAAGATTCTCTTGTTTTGAAATAGGTGTGACAAACCACAGATATTCCATAAAGACTGGTCCCACATACTGCATTTACTAACATGCAATCTACAGTGCAGGATGGTGCCAGTGCATTGATGTGATGTGCCAGGTGAAATGATGCATCATAAGAGAAATGAAACTTGGCAGGTGAGAAGACAGCCCTAGTCCTTGGTGAAGAGGGTTGTTTACCCTGTGTCATAGGTGTGCTTAATATTTACACAATGGCTTGCATCCTTGGGATGTCATTTAAGGCAGTTTGAACTCCATTCCTGCAGGTTTGCTTTCTTCCACTGTGGGTAATATCATCTCAAGGAAGCAAGTCATTGTATATGACGTGAAACACCTGTTATTGCTTCTGTCTCAGTTTCACTGTCCAGCAGCACATACCCACCCCCTACCTAAACTGTATATTGACCAGTATACCGTTTTGATATGTTAGGTTTAGCAGACTATTATATACTGAATTATACATAGGAATCATTCTCTTCATTGTCTAACTTGAAATGTAAATGGTATGCATTTTTAGAAGCCATTTTAGAGTATTGAACTGCTCTGACTGAACGGATACTTCAGTCCATGCCCCCCTCTTTCGGACTCTCTCTTATTCATGAAAAGCAGTGAGCTACAGCAAAACCCATAACCTGTATTAGCCTTAGCAAACCAGCTCAGATTTACAGCACTCTGGCACCATCTAGTGGTCACTGTTCTTCAGTCTGTAGCAGAGGGGGAGGGGGGTGGCAGTCTGTTACAAATTACAGTGCTTTTGAATTAAGAGCAGGACTTCACTTAGAACTTCTTCTTTTGAAGGACTGGCATCTATTACTACACAGGCAGGATCTTGTATTCTCCGGTATGCCTCTTCCACTCTGCAAAAAAATATACAATATACTTAGTTATCTTCTTCATTAAGAATGATATAGGATTTACAGAAAACATATTTTTGTACTAATCCAAAATGATGATTAAAGTCTCTTCCTGTATATTCTGAGGGTGGGGGTGGGGGTGGGTGGTGATGAAAGTGTGGTTATGAGACCATCCAATCCAGATCAAATGTCCAATGAATCTTCCACAGTGGCACACAACACCACTCCATTTAGCAACCTAGGTCAGCCGAATGAAGGTTTTAAATCTACTGTTTCCATAAAGGAAGTCAGGGTTGTATACAGAACATGATTTAATCAAATGTAACCCTGACCAAGTTGACCGCAAATCATTCTGGTCTGGCAGTGGTGCATTTCTCTGGCTGACTGAGGTCAGGCAAGTTGCAGTCTAACGCTTTGGTCGGCCCATTATTCACCACAACTGGCAATCTTTGTTTCAAAGGGACTTCCTCCTGAGGAATTGGAGAGCATGAATCACTGCACCTCTTATTGTGGTATGAAAAACAGTGCGAGTGTAGTCCACAAACACGCTTTTATTTTAGGATAATTGAAAAAAAAAAAAGAATTGGCTAACTGAATTTCTGTCAGATTATCAAATTTGTTGAAAATCTGTATTATTACAGAGCAGCCTACCTTATAACCACGACTTATGTAAATACTTATCCCTGTGCCTAAAAATGCTAGTAGTTACAGATGTAAAGAAAATTTTAATACTGAAGTTCCCAAATAATAATATATGCAAATATAATATTTTTAAGCATAAATAAATGCATAATACATTAACAGGGAAAATGTGTAGTGAACCTGAACATTATTTTGCCATATCCATATTGTTGCTGTTCCACCATCAGTAAAACTTCTGCTGAAATGAATCCTCCTAAAAAAATATCTGGAAAATATAGATTTTGGATCAAATACAATTGTACATCTTTCAAAATATTCACTTTTATTGGCGTATGAGTACGACTTACCCACCAAGTCATTATTTTTGTGCTATAACTATACTGTATGGATACACACAGCATGGTTGGTGGACTGGCTGTGCTGTTTGTGTATTTATTGTGCAGTGCTGCAGACTTTACCGTGTCATGCTGTCTGCTGTCTTGCACTGTAGTATTGTACGTCGGGTACAGTGCACTACATACATTGGCACATCCATTGACATCTTGCAATTTTATGCAGCAGCCATAGCATTCCATTCCTTCCAACACGCTCACATGTTTCTGTCTGACAGTGCGTCACTGACTTCCAGTGTCAACATCTCCACAAGGCTGCAGCTCCCTTGGTTTCAGGCTCAAGTTCTTGTAAATGGCTTCAGGGTGATTTCTATATGAAACCTCTGGTTATTTGCTGTAAAATGATCCTAATGCAATCTGAGGGAAAGTTAAGACTGGTGATAGTCTCTGTGCTCATTTATATATGCAATAAGCTCCTGACTGGACTCATCTGGTGTGGCATCCAGTTACTGGTTCTAAGGTGCTTTGGAGTTTCACATATTTATTGTGAATTTTGAATTAGCATTTGTTTTTTTAAACTCCTATGTACAATATGTTACAGCTTGCTGAGTGATGCTTTTTGTGTTTTGCTGTCACCAGACTCCATTTTCCAGTGGGTGCATTTCTGCTAGTAACCTTTGCAGAGTGAAAGGAGGAAACCTGCCCCTTTAACACTAGAAGCCCCGCAGAAGTTATTTTGGCGTTTTTTTGTTTTAAAATTTTATTTTCTCCACTCGTGTAACACATATGGGCTGCTTGTTCATGTACCTTTCTGCTGGTATGTATTAAATAATTTAACAAAGCATGAAACGCGGGAGTGCAGAAATAAAGAAGATATATTTCATTATACCTAAAAGCCCCGGGAGCAGTCACATTGACGGCTACACAGAAAACAATTGTATTGTGATTATACAGAACAGTATTCTGCTTTATTATCTTTATTTACCAGTCCGCAATGTGCTTAGTTGTAATTAGATTAGTCTCTACTTTCTGCCTGAGTGAATAACTCTATTGTTTTTCAATCAACCTATTCAAAGGCTGGCGCCTGGGTACTACAAAGAATGCACAGAGAAGAATTTACCAAGGAGAGAATATATTTTACAGTTAGCACTGGAACTTTGCAAGAAACATTTGGAACAGAGGGAGACTGCCAAGCGTGTGCCCACAGCTGAAGCTGGCAACCCCGCTAAGAGCCGCAAGAGACGCCAATGCCAGGTTGGCAAGTGCAATAAAAATAAAACTTTGGACAGCTGTGCCCTGTGCAGAAAGGCGGCATGTGGAAAGTGCACTGCATGTGTGGGGAAGCGCATTATCTGTGTTGATTGTGAACAGACTTAGACTCAAGGTAAAGGAATACCCTTTTGTCGAAAAAAAACTGAAAAAAAGAAAAATAAATCAGAATTTTTTATAACTTCGTGTGCTGTGCACTTCTGTAAAAAGTTTTCTTCTAAGTTTATTTATCTACGTTGTTCAGTTGCTTTTGTGCATCTGATAATAAACCGATTGCTGTTGAAAAGTTAAAAATGCATTGCTATCGTTTCAGTTTTATAAAATATGCATTTTGTAAACCGATGTCTGTTCAGATGTTTATTTACATATTCTTGTTTTGATTTGTAAAATAAATGTTCATATATATACAGTATATAAACAGTATATATACATACATATATATACAGTATATATACTGTACATACATACTGTATATATACAGTATATATACATATATATATATATATATATATATACAGTATATATACATACATATATATATACAGTATATATACATACATATATATATATACAGTATATATACATACATATATATAATATTTAATATGCTTCGGTTATTCAGATGTTTGTGATGTACGCAAAAAAAAAAAACTATTACATCCGACTGCTTCTCTGTTTGTTATGCTATTTACAGTGTTCTGAATACAGCCGTCAGAAAGACTGCTGTGGGGCTTCTAGGTATGATTATAGCTCCAGTCCTTCTAGTGTTAAGTGAAGCAAGTAATTACTGAACAAATCGAAAATGTACATGTAAAGGTTAGTGAAGTTTGAGTGCATTTACACTTATGTTGTTTAAGTAAATAAGAAAACGTGTGACTCTTCTAGCAATCAGAGTCTGTCAGAAAGTCAATTTTTCTCAGAGAAGTAAGGACTTTTCATCAGGTACTTGCACGGGTGTCTTTTTTTGTTGCCAGAAGGAAGGAAACCTATTACAACGTGTTCCTATTCCAAACAGTTCCTGGTCACCAACAGCCACACTTAATTCATCACACATACAGTACTGTGCAAAAGTTTTAGGCAGGTGTGAAAAAATGCTGTAAAGTAAGAATGCTTTCAAAAATAGACATGTTAATAGATTATATTTATCAATTAACTAAATGCAAAGTGAGTGAACAGAAGAAAAATCTAAATCAAATCCATATTTGGTGTGACCACCCTTTGCCTTCAAAACAGCATCAAGCATCAATTCTTCTAGGTACACTTGTACACAGTTTTTGAAGGAACTCGGCAGGTAGGTTGGCCTAAACATCTTGGAGAACTAACCACAGTTCTTCTGTGGATTTAGGCAGCCTCAGTTGCTTCTCTCTCTCATGTAATCCCAGACAGACTCGATGATGTTGAGATCAGGGCTCTGTGGGGGCCATACCATCACTTCCAGGACTCCTTGTTCTTCTTTACGCTGAAGATAGTTCTTAATGACTTTGGCTGTATGTTTGGGGTCGTTGTCATGCTGCAGAATAAATTTGGGGCCAATCAGATGCCTCCCTGATGGTATTGCATGATGGATAAGTATCTGCCTGTACTTCTCAGCATTGAGGAGACCATTAATTCTGACCAAATCCCCAACTCCATTTGCAGAAATGCAGCCCCAAACTTGCAAGGAACCTCCACCATGCTTCACTGTTGCCTGCAGACACTCATTCGTGTACCGCTCTCCAGCCCTTGGCGAACAAACTGCCTTCTGCTACAGCCAAATATTTCAAATTTTGACTCATCAGTCCAGAGCACCTGCTGCCATTTTTCTGCACCCCAGTTCCTGTGTTTTCGTGCATAGTTGAGTCGCTTGGCCTTGTTTCCACGTCGGAGGTATGGCTTTTGGCCGCAA
Organism: Acipenser oxyrinchus oxyrinchus; assembly: GCA_030684275.1. NCBI lineage: Eukaryota > Metazoa > Chordata > Actinopteri > Acipenseriformes > Acipenseridae > Acipenser > Acipenser oxyrinchus. The sequence continues at coordinate 78,906,488 of CM060251.1, read as the reverse complement.
GTCTTCCATGAAGGCCACTTCTGACCAGACTTCTCCGGACAGTAGATAGGTGTACCAGGGTCCCACTGTTTTCTGCCAGTTCTGAGCTGATGGCACTGCTGGACATCTTCCGATTGCGAAGGGAAGTAAGCATGATGTGTCTTTCATCTGCTGCAGTAAGTTTCCTTTGCCGACCACTGCGTCTACGGTCCTCAACGTTGCCCGTTTCTTTGTGCTTCTTCAAAAGAGCTTGGACAGCACATCTGGAAACCCTGTCTGCCTTGAAATTTCTGCCTGGGAGAGACCTTGCTGATGCAGTACAACTACCTTGTGTCTTGTTGCTGTGCTCAGTCTTACCATGGTGTATGACTTTTGACAGTAAACTGTCTTCAGCAACCTCACCTTGTTAGCTGAGTTTGGCTGTTCCTCACCCAGTTTTATTCCTCCTACACAGCTGTTTCTGTTTCAGTTAATGATTGTGTTTCAACCTACATATTGAATTGATGATCATTAGCACCTGTCTGGTATAATTGTTTAATCATACACCTGACTATATGCCTACAAAATCCCTGACTTTGTGCAAGTGTACCTAGAAGAATTGATGCTGTTTTGAAGGCAAAGGGTGGTCACACCAAATATGGATTTGATTTAGATTTTTCTTCTGTTCACTCACTTTGCATTTAGTTAATTGATAAATATAATCTATTAACATGTCTATTTTTGAAAGCATTCTTACTTTACAGCATTTTTTCACACCTGCCTAAAACTTTTGCACAGTACTGTACATCATAACAGTCTACCTACTTTTGCCTGAACAGATTGTTTGCCTCCAGTTCTGCCTCTTCCCTTGTCTTCTCCACTCCCCGTGCACGTAGACGGCGGGCCCGTTCCTCTGGCCTCACTGTCAGCAGCACCACTAGATCCGGTGTCAGCAGGTCCCTGGGCCACCGGTACACTTCAGAATGAGAGGAGGGCAGGCTCTCCAGCGCCCCCCCGACCTCCGTCGCAATGGCGTAGGCCGCAGTGCTGTGCCAGTACCTGAGAGGGAAGAAATTACCCTTTAACTACATTCTAAACATTAGCAATGAGACAACCTAATTCAACTTTGTTTTACAGAAATGTTTTAAAGTACATACTTATTTAATTGTAGTTTGGTACATTTGAAAACATCGAGTTTTATTTAAATAAAAAGGGTTTCAGATAACCCTTTTTTTTAAATCTCAGTGTGTCTTTCTTGCCACTTTGATAAATGTGTAAGCAGCGTAACCAACAGGGAACACTGAAAAGAATGACTGACATACCTATCAACTATAACAGGAGACTTTGCAGATTCTCGTGCTATGTCACATGCACTGATGTAGTTTCCCAAAGCATAAAAAGCCCTTCTGATGAGCGGTGGTTCAGCATCGAATCGAGCCCTCCACTGAGAAAGACAGCCTGGCGGGGACCTCAGTAGAGCGCCTCTCAGAATCTCTTGTAGCGACTGGGTCAATGTAGTTTTTCCTGCATAATAATTTAAATAAATAAACATAGTGAATAGTGACTATAAATACATCTCTCACAACCTATAGATAAGTGATCTTTTTTTCCTGGGTAACAGAGCTGGGCTTGTCTGCAGTCGTAGTTTTATTTGTTTTAAGCTCATCTCACATACAGGGGACAGGACAGACTCCGTAACGGCAGTGTATCACACAACACTGCCCAGCACACTTGAAAGTGTCTGACTGTTACAAGAAGAGTTCTTATTTAGGATAATGCACCAAATGTACAGTATATGTTTGACAGATGTATAGTTTGACTTTCAAGATGTAATTCTTTTTTAATATTATTTGATTTAAAATATAAATCTTTATATTTTCCACACAAAGCAACATTTCTTAAATTTAAACCATTCTTTATTACAATAAGAAGAATAAACCAGGAAATATACCAGGCAATTTGTATTATTATTATTATTATTATTATTATTATTATTATTATTATTATTATTATTATGTCTTGGCTTAATGATCATTGATTATGGTTTCATAGCTCTTGTTATGCATATTTCATTTTAATAAAATAATGTTCTTGGGAATTGTACACAATGAACACAAATATAGTTCTATTTAGTCTGTAAACTATATTTTTTATTAGTTGTGTTTGTTTTAAACAGAGTGCCTAAATTAGTGTTATGAAAAACGTACAGTACTTTAAATACATAGTGTATGTTGTCGAGTCCAAGTTGTAAATATCAGTTTATAAAAACTGTGACAGTGCCGGTACTTATAATGAAGCACAAAATCTGTGTAGAGACACACTTGTAACACAAGAGGGCACTCTTCGTGTTTAAAGTCTGCAGACCACTGAAATCTTGGCTGTGGCAGATTGGTCAGAAAGGGTAGGTCTGCAGTGCTCACTTGCATTGATCACAAACAAACCCGAGACTTATACAGCATAAAGTGTTTTTAGCACTTTTAAACAAAAGTTGCTTCCTCACCCTTTAAAAAAAAAATACCCACATCAAGTTGCACTGTTAAAGCACAGGGTTTAGTTGGTTGCATGGGACCCTGGAAGCATTTCACAATAGCACACATCACTCTACAGTCTGGTAATTAGCCGTCACCTGTCATAATTAGGCTGTCTCTATACACTATAAATCAACTAGGGAGTCTGACTGACTGGGATTTAACACGTCTCGATCAAATTCAACACAAATGTTACACATGTTAAATACAGGTATATACCAAAGCAACATTAATGACATTTAAACCATCCTTTATTTTATTCCAAGAGGAAGATACCAGGCAATATATTAATGGCATGTTTTTAAAACGTCTTTATGATTTTTTAAAAATGTATTAGTATTGACACATTGCGTAAAATACATAGCAGCTGTCTTAAAAGTGAATTTATACACGTGTGTGGTCCATCTTAGATCATTGAGCAGTGGTGGATCCTTTCCGGTGTGCAGGGTGTCTTCACCCTGCCACATAGGCAAACTTATAATGGTCAGGTCCAGAGTGCGAAGTTTACATGCCACGCTCATTTATGTCCAAAAATGTAACGCAAGCTGACTTACCGGTTGCATCCAGTCCTTCTATCACTATCACAGGAAAACGACCCTTTGTCGAATTCTTTAGACACTGATCTGCAAGTTCCAAGACTTCTTTGGATTCAGGAATACATTCCTTACACTGAAAACAAATATAGACATGTTTATCACATATGGCATGCGGTGTATTTTTATTGCAGCATTTATTTATTTTTTTACTTACCATTACTCCCCCAGCTCCTCAATACACACAAAGGTATAATACACACTAGCACTAGAGGGTTACATTTCTTTTTTTAAAATTTACAGCTTTTATCATCAATCTTGATTCAACAGATGCATGCAAACACAATTAAAAAATAAAAGAAAGAAAAAAGAAAAACAGGTACAGGTTCCAGCATTGTATTGACCTATTATTTAAAATGAACCTACAACCCACTTACCTCTTGCAAAACCCTGTAAGCATCTTCGAAGCTGTAGAACACAACCGTGTTAATAATGTTCAGCAGAGAGGGATGGTATTCAGGTTTTGCAGCGACGGTGATGTAGTGTTTAGTAACGTCAGTACACTCTTTGCCTCTTTGTGACCACACACACTGCTGCCACAGCGTCCCATCTTCAGAAGAGACATAGGTGCACAAATGAAATTCCTCGCTTTTAACTAGATCTTTGAGCATGTTTTCAGTCTCGGCATTGTTGAGTGCGTCCTGAATGAAAAAACCCTTTACCAGCGAATTGTTTACGTTTGGATGAAAGGCTATCAGTTGCAATAGATTGCAGCTTTTTGGTAACGCAGACACAAGTTTATCCTGAAGGTCAGAATACGATCTTGCCCTTTGAATTCTGTCATCTGTAATGGCATGGATAGAATAAGCCTTTCCTTGACTGAAAAGCTTCTGGAAAAGCAGGCTCTGTTTCTCATCCGCAGCTGGGGTCTGTGCACTTAAAGCGAAATAGACTGGATCGCATCTACTGTCAAATTCTGCGGCAAAGACTCGAGAACTCCACTGACTGAAGTTACAGTTCAAACGTCTAGCCATGTTCGAAAGGCAATTAAGTCTGATACTCATTTAAGCAGGATATAAATACAAATTACGCTTCGTCTTTCTGGTGTGAATTGCCAGGCAACATAAACGAAACGTAAACAGATCTGACGCGGATTTATGGAAAGCGAAACTGGCTGCAAACATGGGTGTGCTCTGCGGGAAAACGAAACTTAGCATGTAAACAGTTTCTGTTTCCACTAATCGGGTTACTGAGGGTATATCGATGCCAATTTGATCGTAGTACTGTACAGTATGGCAGTAGCCAATGTAGCTATATGGTACCAAAAATCAATGTACAGTATATGTTTACATTGTTTTGTGAATAGACTGTGTTTTGCGTGTGTGTGACTGTATACCTTATTTATTCATTACAGTCAGTACATAACATAAGAACATAAAAAAGTTTACAAACGAGAGGAGGCCATTCGGTCCATCTTGCTGGTTTGGTTAGTAGCTTATTGATCCCAGAATCTCATCAAGCAGCTTCTTAAAAAAAGGATCCCAGCTTCAACAACGTTACTGGGGAGTTTGTTCCAGACTTCTATGTGTAAAAAAGTGCCTCCTAGTTTCTGTTCTGAATGCCCCCTTTATCTAATGTTCACTTGTGACTAGTCTTAGTTAGTTTAAAAAAAAAAAAGTGAAGGGTCACTGTGTGAATATGTTTCGTCGCGCAGGGAATCAGGTTTTCACGCAAGGGATTATGGGATATTTATAAAACTGGGTTGTTAGAATAAGTATATATGCCCTCTTTTATTCACGTATTTCATTTTTGCGATTTATTAGGCAAGTTTATTCTATTCCTGTCTTTGCTGTCAGTATATCAGAATTTGTGTGTGTGTGTGTGTGTGTGTGTGTGTGTGTGTGTGTGTGTGTGTGTGTGTGTGTCTTTATGACCTAGCGTCTCGCTTAATTGGAGTTTAATGGGGGACATACAGTGTGACACCGGCATAACTGTCTGTAGCGAGAGACAACTGACTGTATTACTAATATTAGGTTTTAGCCTAGGGCACAGGCAGATACATGCTTGAACTTGCAAGCGGGAGCACCGTTGCTGCCTTCATGAAAAAGGCTTTCCTGTTGAAAATGTCCTGACGGGTATGCCTTTGCGTCTTAAAAATAATATTGAAGTTTTTTATGGTTTCACATAACTGGTATGCGTACCTCTATACCAGTTATATGAAACCCCTGCTGCTAATAAATACATGAATTAATTAATCTGTAAATATAGGCCTACATCTCTGCTGTTATGTATTATTCATATTTATTGTTATTCATTCTTATATACACTGCTGTGCAAAAGTCTTAGACACATTCAGGAGCTACAATATATGTTATGAGCATCAACAATTTACTCAAAGCCTCCACTAGTGTTTTCCACTATTATAACAACTTTGACTGTTGTTAATACAGAGTAGTTTGAGTGAGAAGAAACCAAGCTTGTCATTTAGCAATCTTTAATGCACATTGATCAGACTCTTCAAAAACTTGTGATCTGAACAACTCAAAGTTTTTACACAAAGTAAACTATACATGAGCAGCTAACATGAAGTGTTGTAGTAGCTAATCCAATAAGAGTAACAAAAGTAATGTGCAAAAATAAAGGGGATTTATGTGTAAAATCAAAAAGACAAACATTACATTAAATCAAGTGACAAATCAAACAGTGACTCAACTACAAACCATCGTTAATAAAACGTGCCTAATTAAACTGACGTGAGCAACCCCGTTACATATATAAAGATTATTTTTGCAAAAATTGTGCAAATGATATATATTGTAGCCTACTGAGAATTTTGTTATTTATATACCACTACTCAGACAGCAGTGTGGCGTAGTGTTCAGGGCTCTGGACTCTTGACCAGAGGGTTGTGGGTTCAATCACAGGTGGGGGACACGGCTGCTAAAAGGTATAGACAATGTCGACCCAGGGGACTTTTTGACCTGAAAAACTAGTCTACAGCTTGTCTCACGTGAAAGACGGAGCACAAGGAGGTTAAGTGACTTGCTCAGGGTCACACAATGAGTCAGTGGCTGAGGTGGGATACAAGCCCTTTTCTTTAACCACTGGGCCACACAGCCTCCTATTATTATTATTATTATTATTATTATTATTATTATTATTATTATTATTATTATTATTATTTATTTATTTATTTATTTATTTATTTATTTATTTCTCAACAGTTGTTACAAAATATCACATTACAGATAAGACCAGTTATAAAATACAATAAATTCAGTAGTAAGAGCAAAGTCCAACAAGAGAAAATAAAAAATGCAGTAAATAATTACTTTTGAGCGCAAACAAAAAACGTGAAAACGGTTGCCTTTAAGCGTAAAATCAAGTACAAGATACAGAAACTATAGTTATAATTGAGAGCAGTAGTTGAATACAGCAGTGTGGAGCAGTTTCCAGTTTCTGTTCATGGGTGTCTGTTTACGAGTTTCTGTTTTATAGTAAAATGTCAGACGTTTCGGTTTCCTTGTTATACCCAAAACACATTCCAACATTTTCTTATGTTCAAGTCGTCAAGCATTAAACTTCCTTCAAAAGTATGTATTAGTATTATTTATCACAAAATTACTTTTCCTAGAAAGCATTCATCAGCATTTAGAATGATATAGATTTCTAAATACATGAAGAGCAAAGCTGTGTTCTTCTGTTACTGTATTTGTTAACATACATTGGTTTCAGAACATCACTGGAGTGCAAAGTAAACAAGCTATTTTCGATCAATGTTATCATATTCGGTTTCGTTTTCAGCGCGCTGTTGCTCTTATGTTTTATAGCAACTCGTGCATAGAAACGTCACCTGATCAGAGGGTATAAAATAACACACCCTCTGCCACTTGCAATAGAAAACAAACGAGCTTACAGTACTAACAGAGAAAAATGTTTTCCACAGAAATAAAGGTACTCCTGCAATTTTGCGTGGGCAGACTTTGCTGTATCTTTGAAGGTTGGCTAGCTAAACTTTGCACTTGGCTTGGAATAACAACACTGGTGTATTACAGGAGAATCGTTAAGTCAGTGGAGAATGGTGCAGGAGAGACCCCCACCACTCCAACGCCAACTCCAACCAGTGTAAATTACCATTTTACTCGCCAGTGCAACTACACGTGTGGTTTCTGTTTCCACACTGCCAAAACATCGTTTGTGCTACCGATAGAAGAAGCCAAGACAGGTTTGCGGATGCTAAAAGACTCAGGTAAGTTAGTACAGTACTCCTATTTTACTATCTTAATTCGAAATTAGGTAACTATTATTATTATTATTATTATTATTATTATTATTATTATTATTATTATTATTATTATTATTATTATTATTAGTAGTAGTAGTAGTAGTAGTAGTAGTAGTAGTTGTAGTAGTAGTATGAATCGACATGCAGGCTTTTATATTGTATTTTATTGGCAAAATACTTAAAACAAACTTTTAAAAAAAACTGCTGTGTTTGTTTAAAGTGTGTGACTAAGATATACATTATTTGGGTGCTTCATAGATTATTTGACTCTATTCATAATGTGTTGTGTCCTTACTGGCAACATATTGTATACTATACTGTGTGCAACTGTATTTACGCTGTCTTAGCTGCCTTATGGAAACGTTTTCCTTTCCACCTTGGGTACATACAAACTAGACCCCTCACTTTTTGACAAAAGAAACGCTCTCACCGCATCACTGTCACAGTTTTCTATATACATTAGGTTACTGTCGCTTTAAGGAATTATCCCTCTGTGCCCCACCCCATACAAATGTACTACATTTGACAGTCCAAAAACAGGCATTTCAAGATATTTTACGATTAAACACGATGCTTATTAAAGCAGAACAAAATAGCATTTCCCATTCAAAATGATTATGCAACAAATGTGGAGGCTGTGTGGTCCAGTGGTTAAAGAAAAGGGCTTGTAACCACCACCTCCCAGCAAATCCCACTTCAGCCACTGACTCATTGTGTGACCGTGAGCAAGTCACTTCACCTCCTTGTGCTCCGTCTTTCGGGTGAGACGTAATTGTAAGTGACTCTGCAGCTGATGCATAGTTCACACACCCTAGTCTCTGTAAGTCGCCTTGGATAAAGGCGTCTGCTAAATAAACAAATAACAAATAAATGTGCCCAAATATTTAAATACTTACCTGAAAAATAAAGTAAAAAAAAAAAAAAATGTTGTAAAAGTTCTTGTTTAAACAGGTCTAGAAAAAGTTACCATTTCAATGTGTGTTGCCCTAGCAGTATGTAGCCTAATTACAGTTGATATTAACTTCTATTTGTAAATGTTAGAAAATCTACATTACTTCTTTATAATTGATATTTAAGTTTCGGTTTAGTTTTCTTGATTATTTAAGTCGCGTGAACAGTATTTACAGCAGCTCACCTTTGGCCTGTATGATAATTGATTCCTGTTGTAAAAGTACTTGGGTTATACAGACTGAAAAACAGCCCTGATCTGGCTGTGTCAATGTACTTGTGTCTTTAAGAAAGTGCATTCTGGATTGAGAGAGAAATGCGAATTGCTATTTGATAACCAGGGGAATGTCATCATTTTTCCTTATGTTTTTGTAGGCATGGAGAAGATCAACTTTTCTGGAGGGGAACCATTTTTGCATCAGCGGGGCAACTTTTTGGGGAAGTTGGTGCAGTTCTGCAAGCAGGAACTGCGGTTACCAAGTGTCAGCATTGTGAGCAATGGAAGCCTGATAACCGAGAAGTGGTTCCAGAAATATGGTATGTTTAGATGCACTGTGTACACTTGCTCTGTACTATGTACTAATGCTTTGTTAAGTGCCATATGTACTAATGTTTTGTTAAGTGCCAATGGTTTGTTCCTGTTCTATTGATACAGTTTTGAGTTCTGTTGTTCCAATGGTGTCTTATTACCATTGTCTCTACATTTACCTTTACTTGGCTCTGAGCTTGTTTGCAGAACCCTAACTGCCTTCCTTCCACAAGTATTTCTCCATTGGTCTTAAATGGATAATATTTTGGATAACACAAGTTATGAAATAAATTGAACACTTTACTTGCACCTCACAATCCTGCACATTGGCTGATCTTTTTGGGGAACATTTAAGAAATATTAGAATCAACACTGCCACAACTTCCATAGCTAAACATTTTAACACAGATGGACAAAGCGCTAATGACATTGCAGTAATTTATCATTGTTACAGAACACATGCTGGAAGGAAACATAAGGAACATGAATTTATCTTTAAACTTGGCACCTCAGAACCTGTTGGGATGAACATTCTGCCTTGAGAGTCAAAGCATTCCATGACTTTATTGAACTTCAGAACCTACAGTACACTCTTTGGAGATCTATAGTAACAGAAAAAAACTTTTAATTTCATAAATAATGTTTTGTAGAACAATCGGTTTTATTTTCTAAATCTGACATCTGACTATTATAAGTTTAAGCAAAAAAGCAACCATCTTTTCAATTGGTACAGACCCTGTGTATTAAACAGTTTTATATAAAAGGTGTTCCCAAGTTTCCCCATTGAAGACGGTTGTGGCTGAAGTTCTAATTTGGGACTGTAGGTGGCAGCAAAGTGGAATGTGAATCTGACTGTGTACTTTGCAGTGTAGGAACCCTTCACTAAGTCATGCTGTACGCCAGACAGTGAAATAACAAGTACTCTATATTGTATTAGTATCTGTACCTTTAAGAGTTAAGGCCCTTCCCTGGAGTAGCAGCTTTGACGTGGGCATGGTTATGAAATGTAAATTGTTAAGACAGTTGATCTGAAGTTACTATTTTATTTACATGAGTACAGTGTGTACTGTATGTTTGCTTATGTAAATATCTGCACTGGACTATGTAAAGTCCCTCACTGTAATAAGCGTTATCGTTTGCCTGAATACCTGTGTGTGTATCCTTGTATTCACAATAACCCGGATACTACAGTCTAATAAGTTGTTCTATGGAGCCAGGTTAATAGATATTTCAAAAACACAAAAAAGCGGATTCTCCCATGTACCTGTCTCCTGCAGGGGAGTACCTGGACATTTTGGCAGTGTCCTGTGATAGTTTTCAAGAGGAAACCAATGCCCTGATTGGCCGAAGGCAGGGGAAGAAGAGCCACCTGGATAATCTGCACAGAGTGAGGAGCTGGTGCAGTGAGTACAGAGTGGCTTTTAAAGTCAACTCTGTTATTAACACCTTTAATGTCAAGGAGGATATGAGAGACCAGATCCGGGAACTTAACCCTGTGCGCTGGAAGGCAAGTCATTGATTTTTCAAATAATGTATGCATGAAATCATTTCATACCCGATAGTGCAATAAGAGCATCTTTATCAATCAGGTTTATATCAACCTGGATTATTTATCTATAAACAGTAGTGTATCTTTGTTAAAAAAAACTATCATCAAATACCATAAACTAAAACCTAGGATCTGTTTTCCATCTCCCCTGGTTTATCGCTGAATTGATAATACATTTGAATGTCCTGCTTTAATGAAACTGCAGGACAGATGAAAGAGGACACTGTCTGGCAAATAAGTAAAAATAGAGTTTAAAAGTTAAGAAACGCATTAGAAATGTACTGTATGCAGTAATAGTGAGGTAAGGGCAAAAGCTACTGCAGCTAATTAGTAATAGTCACTGCTATTACTAAATAAAACACCTGTTCATTTGATAAAAATACATCAGAAGCAAATAACTAAGTAGAACAGGGTTCAACACACACATGTTGCTTGTTTGTCATTTTGTTATATTAACATAGATTTTCAAAACGTATGTCTGTTGTTTCTCCCAATAGGTATTTCAGTGTCTGGTTATTGATGGGGAAAATGCTGGAGAGGATGCCCTGAGAAAGGCTGAACAGTTTGTGATCAGTGATGAAGAATTTCAAGACTTCTTGGATCGACACAGTGAAATCACATGTTTAGTTCCAGAATCCAATCAGAAGGTACTGGGAAACACACACACATAACTAATAAGGGTTACTATATGTAATGACTCATTGAGTAGTATTTTGGATTTGCATGAATATGTACTAATTTTGTAATTTAGTGTGCTTTTGCTAAACTTATCCTGTACATCCAATTGCTTTAACACTTGTTTTTTTATTTATCTGTAATTCACTGTGCTTTTCACAATGTGTGTACAAGAAGTTGTTATGCTTTTTACTATGGTATTACAGAGACAGGGTATTTATTTTTGCACACGCAGCTAACCTTATCATGGTGTTCTGTTTCAGTCTTTTAGCGTGTAAATTACAGTACTACAGGGTGTACGCTTGACATAACGGAATCCTAATTCTGAGTAATAGGGAACTGGTGACAAATCTGAAACTTGCTGTTCTTTACTTATTTATTTTTTGCAGATGAGGGATTCTTACCTTATCCTGGATGAATATGTAAGTGTTGATTTATAATAATTACTTATAATAGCCTTCCTATTGATGTTAATTAACAGAGGATATAATTAATCTGTGATTAACAAGAAAGTTGCATAGCAGGTCATCTAAAGGACTGAACATTTGTGCATTGCGAGAGATCATGGTACACACAATGCCAGATACCTGCAGTCGGAAAATGCAAATAGCTGTAACTATTTCAGGCAGATTCACGTATTTAATATGCAATTATAGCAGGGAATGTACATTTGATATTAAAAATACTTTAAAGAGGGGGGCTCCCGAGTGGCGCATCCGGTAAAGGCACTCCACGTGGAGTGCAGGATGCGCCCTATAGCCTGGAGGTCGCTGGTTCAGGTCCAGGCTATTCCACTGCCGTCTGTGGACGGGAGTACCCAGGGGGGCGGTGCACAACTGGCCGAGCACCGCCTGGGTGGGGAGGGCCTAGGTTGGCCAGGGTGTCCTCGGCTCACCGCACACCAGCAACCCCTGTAGACTGGCTGGACGCCTGGGGCCTGCCTGTAAGCCACCCAGAGCTGCGTGGTCCTCCGACGCTGTGGCTCTGGGGTGGCTGCATGGCGTGCCCGCAGTGAAAAGAAGCGGACGGCTGATGGCACACGTTTCGGAGGACGCGTGTGTCCGTCTTCGTCCCTCCCGAGTCAGCGCAGGGGTGGCGGCAGTGAGCCAGGTTGAAATAAAAATAATTGGACACATCAAATTGGGGAGAAAATAAGAAAAATGTGGCAATTTCAAATTATGTATATATATATATATATATATATATATATATATATATATATAGTACTGTGCAAAAGTTTTAGGCAGGTGTGAAAAAAATGCTGTAAAGTAAGAATGCTTTCAAAAATAGACATGTTAATAGTTTATATTTATCAATTAACAAAATGCAAAGTGAGTGAACAGAAGAAAAATCTACATCAAATCAATATTTGGTGTGACCACCCTTTGCCTTCAAAACAGCATCAACTCTTCTAGGTACACTTGCACACAGTTTTTGAAGGAACTCGGCAGGTAGGTTGGCCCAAACATCTTGGAGAACTAACCACAGTTCTTCTGTGGATTTAGGCAGCCTCAGTTGCTTCTCTCTCTTCATGTAATCCCAGACAGACTCGATGATGTTGAGATCAGGGCTCTGTGGGGCCATACCATCACTTCCAGGACTCCTTGTTCTTCTTTACGCTGAAGATAGTTCTTAATGACTTTCGCTGTATGTTTGGGGTCGTTGTCATGCTGCAGAATAAATTTGGGGCCAATCAGATGCCTCCCTGATGGTATTGCATGATGGATAAGTATCTGCCTGTACTTCTCAGCATTGAGGAGACCGTTAGTTCTGACCAAATCCCCAACTCCATTTGCAGAAATGCAGCCCCAAACTTGCAAGGAACCTCCACCATGCTTCACTGTTGCCTGCAGACACTCATTCGTGTACCGCTCTCCAGCCCTTGGCGAACAAACTGCCTTCTGCTACAGCCAAATATTTCAAATTTTGACTCATCAGTCCAGAGCACCTGCTGCCATTTTTCTGCACCCCAGTTCCTGTGTTTTCGTGCATAATTTAGTCGCTTGGCCTTGTTTCCACGTCGGAGGTATGGCTTTTTGGCCGCAAGTCTTCCATGAAGGCCACTTCTGACCAGACTTCTCCGGATGGTAGATGGGTGTACCAGGGTCCCACTGTTTTCTGCCAGTTCTGAGCTGATGGCACTGCTGGACATCTTCCGATTGCGAAGGGAAGTAAGCATGATGTGTCTTTCATCTGCTGCAGTAAGTTTCCTTGGCCGACCACTCGCGTCTCGGTCCTCAACGTTGCCCGTTTCTTTGTGCTTCTTCAAAAGAGCTTGGACAGCACATCTGGAAACCCCTGTCTGCCTTGAAATTTCTGCCTGGGAGAGACCTTGTGTCTTGTCTTGTGTCTTGTTGCTGTGCTCAGTCTTGCCATGGTGTATGACTTTTGACAGTAAACTGTCTTCAGCAACCTCACCTTGTTAGCTGAGTTTGGCTGTTCCTCACCCAGTTTTATTCCTCCTACACAGCTGTTTCTGTTTCAGTTAATGATTGTGTTTCAACCTACATATTGAATTGATGATCATTAGCACCTGTTTGGTATAATTGTTTAATCATACACCTGACTATATGCCTACAAAATCCCTGACTTTGTGCAAGTGTACCTAGAAGAATTGATGCTGTTTTGAAGGCAAAGGGTGGTCACACCAAATATGGATTTGATTTAGATTTTTCTTCTGTTCACTCACTTTGCATTTAGTTAATTGATAAATATAATCTATTAACATGTCTATTTTTGAAAGCATTCTTACTTTACAGCATTTTTTCACACCTGCCTAAAACTTTTGCACAGTACTGTATATATATGTATAAGCCAAATGCAGACATCTCTGCAGTTGGAGGCAGTGTGGTTTAGTGGTTAAAGTCCAGGGCTTGTCACCAGAAGGTCACCGGTTCAAATCCCACCTCTGCCACTGACTGAATCACTGTGTGTGACCCTGAGCAAGTCACTTAACCTCCTTGTGCTCCATCCTGCAGATGAGATGTTAAATCAATGTCCTATTGTAAGTGACTCTGCATATAAAGCACAGTTCAAAGCCTACCTCTGTAAAGTGCTTTGTGATGGTGGTCCACTATGAAAGGCGCTATATAAAAATAAAGATATTTATTATTATTATTATTATTATTATTATTATTATTATTATTATTATTATTATAACACTGCACCTGCATCTATGAAAGACAAGTAAACAAGATCATAATCATAGTGATCTTGAGGAAGGTAGGAAAGTTGTTACAGTAAGTTTATTTGTCTACACTTTGGCTATGTGTGGTACTGTATAAACTGAAACCTGTCAGATGAGTGCGCTACCTAAACTCATCATGCACATGCTTTGTGTGTGTTTACAGATGCGATTTCTGGATTGCAGAGAGGGCAGGAAGGATCCATCCAAGTCCATTCTCGATGTGGGAGTGGAAAATGCCATACAGTTCAGCGGGTTCGATGAAAAGATGTTTCTAAAAAGAGGAGGAAAATATGTTTGGAGCAAAGCAGATATGCGCCTTGAATGGTGATCTACCACAAGACTAACCGTTCCAGCATAGGGTTTATATTGACAGTGTACAGGGGTTTCAATGCAGACTGTGTTTTCCATCCACGAATGTATGTTTTATGTTGAGGTTAAGAAATGAGGAGTTGTTAAAATCAATAATTATTTATTAAGCTGCGGCTGACAGTTGATTGTTACAGTTGTTTTTATCTGTTTCTAGAAGAACATTTGAATCCTATAGTGGATAATTATACAGAAAATGTAACCATGTCTAGATTGGATTCACAGGTTGTCCCATTCATTTGTGTATATACAAAACATATCTTCTTTATTTTTGTATAATAAGAAAGGTTGAAAGTACAAACCTTAATAAATATGATTATATCATAGATGTAAATGTGTACAATAACATACAGTAAATTGCATATAAGTATTTTATATATAATGGCATAATTTGTAAGGGGGTGTATTGGGGTTGGTGAATTAATTTATAAATTATACAAAACATTATAGATTTCTGGATTTCAGAGAAGGCAGGAAGGATCCATCCAACTTCATTCTCAATGTGGGAGTGGAGAATGCCATTCAGTTCAGCGGGTTTGATGAAAAGATATAGATAGAGACGATCATTGACCTTTGTGTAAAGTCTGGCTGCAGATGGAGCTGGCAGCAGCCCCAGTTTGATACTGGAATAAGATTTTACAGACTGGTTTCAATTTCAGATGGAAACATATCACTAGACAAGCATTTCAACAAGTCTTTAGCAATGTCTTTATATGTTATAACAATATATTGGTTTGTTTTTATACTGCTGTATGTTTTATGATTAAGTCTT
This sequence comes from Acipenser oxyrinchus oxyrinchus, assembly GCA_030684275.1. NCBI lineage: Eukaryota > Metazoa > Chordata > Actinopteri > Acipenseriformes > Acipenseridae > Acipenser > Acipenser oxyrinchus. The sequence goes on along the minus strand of CM060251.1, from coordinate 78,891,158 downwards.
CATGTATGACTGATTATGCCAGTACTGTATGAAAGGAAAAGAAAGTGTTCTGTTTTCATTTTACTGTATTTGAATGTATTCTATTTTGCCTGTAATTGCACAAAGTAAATATTTAATAATATATAAATGTTTTGTTGTGCTATCATAAAGTGTTTTATGGTTATAGATAAGTATTAAGAAGTATTTTGTATTAGTCTTAAATAAAATACAAATAAAATACAAAAAATCAGTCATATTTGTAAGTTTTTATTTGTTTTTTTGCTGCCATTCTGCTAATAAGTGTTCATTCTCTACACTTTATTTGATGGTAGTTAGGGGTTTTAGGACCACTTTGCGATTTATGAGTTAAATCATTTTTGAAAATTCTGTGACTTTTAGACGATTTTCTCAACGCAGTGGTTGGGAAAAACTACTGAAATACCAGCCAATAACACTGCCATTAGAGGGTAGGCCTAGGCCATAGACCATAGGCAGCTAGGGATACATGATACACAATTGCTGAAGGATAACCATCTCTGATTTCTTCAGACTGACAATGTACATGTTCGGTAGAACTGACTATCAAGCTTATACCAAAGTGTGTCAGATAGAAGGCACACTAAGTGTACAAGGGGATTTCACTAGATTTACCCCCTAGTTATAGTTTCAGGGATACATTGAGTCAGTTTAAAAATGATAAATCAGTGCAAGTAATCACATTGAGTTTATTGCAGCATAAATTAATTCATTATAAGGTTTCAAAAAAGAGAAACCTATTTGGAATCCCTGTAGAAATAAGTGAGGCAGTCCCACAGTATTCTCATATATAAAATTCAAACATTCAAGTTTGTGTTACGTTTTGCAAGTGTTTCTAGTTTTTGTCCAGCAAAACAAAAGGAAACGTCCTCCAAAGTGGCAGTTCACTAGATGGTGCTGCCTCATTAAGTCTACTGTATGTTACATACATCTATGGCAGAACTCATAGCTCCAAATGAACCCTTCAGAATGATAACAAACGTTCTAAAATGATAAGCGGACGTTCTAAAAAGAAGAAGAAAATGCTATTGGAAACTACTTCCTCTTTAAGTATGAGGTTCTTCTGATATACAGTACGGTACTAAATTCTTGAGCGGATTGTTTACAACAAGCTTTCTAGGTCAGCACTATCCCTCCCGGCAAATAACAGGGGAATGTATCTTCCCATGAGAATTCTAAGTAGTTGATCATTATTATGTTACAAAGGATGCATGGAATGTTATGGTTTCTTAACAGTTGCAGATGCTCTCCAAGGAATTCAATATACTCTGCTTTCTACTTGACTAATTCAATTATATTACAGCCCTTTCTACCTTTGGTAGACAGTTGAGAGAATGTTCAGACCTAAAGCATTTTGACAGCGGAATCTGCTTTAATAATATACAGCAGACCGTATTTTAATAACATGTCATGTCTTATCTATGTAATATCCTATATATCTGTGTTTTATATACTTCCCTATTGCTGCTCTGCTTAGGTGATTATTAACCAGGCTTACTAACTAAGGTCATTTTCCAATCATGGTTTCTTCTGAAGACTCATGGTAAACAAAGTAAGAAAGTAAGATATCCAGTAATTAGAAGTGGTATAGAAATGACTTTTTTTTTTTCAAGAGTAAGGATGGTAAACAATGACCACAATCCAAGATGAAAGAGATCCCACCTAAGGTATTACAAGGGCAAGACAGTTTGTGTGTTGTTGTTTTCTTCTTTTTAAAAATTCTGAACCATATTACTCTTACATCAGCTCCATAACTTTCTCAGTCTTTTCTGATGAGCAACTGTGTTCACTTGGCTGTCTCTGTAGAAATCTGTTTGGATGGCTGATTGACTCTCCTTGCAGAGCACTAACCATGTATATATTTACACAGATCCTCCACTGTTTAAATAAACCCATAAAAGGGTAACATGTTTAGGTTCATGTATCAGTCGTTATCAATAAATAAATAAATAAATGCATAATATGACTTAGACAGCTTGTCATCGGTACAGTACGAGCTTTTTGCACTAGAGGCTGCGGGATATATTTTGCTTTTCAGTAGACGAGTTTCAGCTGTTCAATACTCCTGTCTGGTTTCTTATCACCGCCCTCTTCATCTCTAGAAATACTTGATTCCATTCAGAACTGCAGATAGTCCAGGCTGTGGACTGACAACCTTGATGCTTCAGTGTGTTAAAACACAGCAACAAGCATTCATTTCCGGCTTCTCAGGGGGTTATAATATAGACGTTAACAGAGTGTGCCAATACTGTAAGGGTGCTATGCAACCTATGAGTATTTACGGCATGTAAACAACACATGCGAAATATTTTTGGCATACATATTATAATCAGTTTCATAATAGTGGTAAATGTTCGTTTGTTATGGCTTTTTAAAAGTCATTATTAAAGCAAACACATAATGTGGTTTTTATAGGGGGCACACAGGGGTCGTAATTTAAATCCAGGTCATCATAAGGCGTGCCAATTACAGACCTAAAGCCTTGCCACTCCCTATTAAACGATTAGTTCTGCATCAATTGTACTGAAACTAGAGCACTTGTCAATGTAGTTATTCGTCCTACAAGGGGCGCTGTGCTCAACTTCTATCTCACTCCTACATACAGCTGCTCTGTTGAATTACAAGCAAACACGCACACTAATGGCGTCTTTCCAGGTATATCTAGCAGCTGTTTTCATCAACTGCTTTTAGTGTTGTAGCAAAATCATTTGTTGCTGAAGCAGCGGCTGCATCACCACAGTTAGCATTTGCAATCCATTATAGTGACAGATAAGTTATATAACACATGGACGTCACCCAGGGTAAACCGGACATGTTCTTCATTACTTTAGTTTTGTAAATGGAAACGGTGAGTTATAACATAAAGGACAATATTTATATAATTTAAAAAAAAATCTGAATGTGTTGTACACTGTTTTTTATTTTGTATTTCCCCTCTACAGGCTAATCCTTTCAGCCTCCCCCCTGGATGTGAAAGTGATAGATATGAAAAGGATGTCACTTTACCACACGGTGTTACTTTTGTATTTGTTTAGGGGTACAGGCGTTGTTGCTATCAACATTTACAGATTGAGGAGGCAATCTCGGCAAAGCGCCAAAGCATCATCAACAGGCATAAGGATTCTGAACTGATTAAGAAAGAGCAACGGAAATAAATAAAGCAGGTAAGACGAGTTTTTCATTTTGGTAAATGCTGGCGTATAAGAAGAAACTGCATTGCAACCTTCCACTCATTGTGTGCATTGCATTTTTCGTACCGCTTCTGTGTTTAGAAACAACAACGCTTTGTGAAGAATGTAGAGGATAGTGTGGTTTTCAGGCAATTCGACATGATAGGAGTGGGTTTATATAACGAGCTGACCAGGGTGTATGTTGTTGTTATCTTGCTGCTTTGGGCAGATACAGATTATATAGTTGACAGTTAAACCAGCAAGAGGAACATTTCTGTTTCAATTTTCAATGATTGTACTGCATGTAGTTTTCAGTAAGCATACAGGCAGATACAGATGGTTATAATGACGCTCGTACAACGCGATTGGTGTTATGGAGGCAACAATCATGTATGCACCTATGTGTTAAAATAGGAATTGTTCTTGGTGACTGTCTTTTTATGAAACCTTATTTACGGTTGTTCTTTTTGACATAACATCAAAACCAATCACGGAGAATGTATTATTTTAATTTTATTGGGTTTGTTTATTTGCATCATGAAGTATGAATGTGAATCAAGAAAGTTTGCATGACATGAGAATGAGGCTGTTCTCAGTCCCAAAAGTGCCAGTCCTCATCTCGCTTGTGGTATTGCTGAAAACATGATTAAGCAGCGTTATGCTGTACTATTAAATACAATTTGCTCCAAGCATTTGTAAATGTCTTAAATAATGTCTTATATATATATATATATATATATATATATATATATATATATATATATATATATATATATATATATATATATATAAAGACTGTTTGTTGTTTTAAAAGATTTATTTTGATACAAGCATTTTCACAATATGTTTGTCAGAACTTAATGAAAAATTATTATTATTATTATTATTATTATTATTATTATTGTTATTGTTATTGTTGTTATTTTTTGTACCCTTAAAGTCCAACAATTTTTTATACTAAGTGTAAGTGTACACAGAAGTGTTTTAAGTCCCATTTCTTAAGGGGAGGAGGAGGAGGAGAGGGAGGAGGAGGAGGAGGAGGAGGGAGGAGGAGGAGAGGAGGAGGAGGAGGAGGAGGAGGAGGGAGGAGGAGGAGGAGGAGGAGGAGGGAGGAGGAGGAGGAGGAGGAGGAGGAGGAGGGAGGAGGAGGAGGAGGAGGGAGGAGGAGGAGGAGGAGGGAGGAGGAGGAGGAGGAGGAGGAGGAGGAGGAGGAGGAGGAGGAGGGAGGAGGAGGAGGAAGGGAGGGAGGGAAGGGGAGGGAGGGAGGGAGGGAGGGCTGAAAATCATTACGCTTTACTCACCTAGGCTGATAAAATGTGGCATATTTTGTATATCTCAACACAGTTTTCCTTATAGACTCGACTAAGATATTATTGTTCCGTTTTAAATATGAATGGCTGTCTCAGATTCTGTTGACAGGTTAAAATGAGGTAGAGATTTCTTAGGGATCGAGTTGTCATTTCTAAAGTAAAGCATGTTTTCAAACCCTGCCACAGATTAATCTAAATCCGTAGTAGTTTTAAAACGTTGAAGTAGTGATTGAATGCAGTAAGTTAACTTACTATTTTAAATAATTTTACAGAGTGTTCAAAGTAGGAGGATTTAGTTCCCTTTAGAGTTGAGTTTATATTGCTTAGATGGACCTTATATCCTCTTTACTGATCATCACCACATCCAGTTCCCCAGCTCATTGTCGGCTGTGCAGGTCTGTCCTGCAACCTGTTGGAATGTATAGCAGGGGTCGGAGTTCTATACCTGGGATTATGATAGAGACAAAACAGTAGTCAACTTAACCCTTAGAGTATTGACTACAGTGGGAGGGTTGTGCCTTAAGGCCACTGTGTGACTCAAGGGTGTTCAGTTTAATACTAATATGGTTTAGTATTCTGTGTGGACTAATTTATCTGAAAGCACACTTGTTAACTGCCTAATAGTCACGCTCCTGCTACTTCCTGCTGTTTATGTTATGAATTACATATTCAAGCTCTTTTGTGACTGCTGTTTGAGAGATTGATGGCTCTGTTTGCTTCAGTCTTGTTGAGTACTTTTATATATACACACCCCTGTCTCTCAGGGTCATCACTGCTGATTTTTGTATTTGGAAATGATCCATGATTTTGAAATCTAAACCCAATGGCCTCAATTGATGTAGTATTGAAAAAAAAAAAAAGACATAGAGCTAACAAAATAATTCCTCTAAATCTTACCTAATACGTATTACCATCACTTTGCACAACTCTTCTCTTCTAAATTAAAGATGCACTTATCATGTTAAACGTGTCATTTTTACTGCTAAACAAAAATTGTGGAAGGCCTTTTGCAGTCTTCAGTGCTGAATTCATGCAGTCGACTGCATTCTTTCACGTGACCCAGGGGTTTCCAGACTTTCATGGCTCAAGACCCCCCCCTGACATCATGCATCCCGATTAAGGATGTTGATACCTTTGCTGAGAGAGGTTGTTTGTTTGGAGCAGCAGAAGTGCTCCTGCTTTCATTATGCTCAGTGTCACGTCTCAGTCGTTTAACAAGCCTCTCCATTGTTAGTGTACTCAGCTGTACACTGCCTGGAAAGGTAAGCAGGACTGGAATGGTTTATTTTATTTATGTAAGGGGAAGAAAATATATCAAGAACGTCTATTGAGAAAACATACATTGGCAGAAATCCTGAATTTTTTTTTTTTTTTTTTAAATAGCAAAAATGATGTTATAATTATAAAGTGCATTAATAATTGCCAATTTTGCCTTTGTTGTATAATGGTACATACTGCGTTAGAGCACGCCACAGACGCATCAATGTTACATTTAAAATAACCCCAAGCATTTAACAGCAGTGTTCACACAGCACATTCTGTTGTCCCAATCTGTTTATCTAGTAGGACTATAAAATAATGTTTCATTGTTTTCATAATGAAAGTTGTTCTGCTGACAGGATGTGTGGTAATTGTTTGCAAAATACAATAATCTGATCCTTAAGCAGAAAAGAGATACATTTAATAATATAATAATAATAATAAAATCATCCATTTCAGGAGTCAATGCAGGCTTATGGGCTGGGCTGTTTGGTGTTTGTTTGCTAGTGATCTCATTACACAAGGGGCTTTCATTACACACAGTACAGTAACTGCACCCGTTCTCCAGATCCAAGAGCCGTGGGGCCAAAGCTGTGGGAAGCAGTCCCGGGCACAATCCATTAACTACACAGACTTCAGACTTGTCATTATGCTTCATATACCCGTTCAAACAATCAGAGGATTGTCCATTGTTTTGTAATTATTCTGTACATTATCCAAGCAACGACAGTTACCTTCTGCACTACAATAGAGAATCCATCCATTTGAGCTGAATAAACAAATCTGTAAGTTTGGGGCTCAAAGCGACAATCTTTACACGTCTGTTTTCTGTCATTAGGCAAATGTTCCTGTGGAACTGGCAATGTTAGTTTATAAAGCTGTCCAAAACTTCCTCTAGCTGCTTTAGCGGTCTGTTATAGAACTTTGAATAGAAAACAGGTACATTCAAGAATCTGAAAAATATTTTAGCAGCCATATGTTGGACTATACTGTACGAAACACAAAGCAAGTATGCATCATCTCATGCTGGCCACACCAACACTGTCATTGCTTCTGTGAGCCTATGTGGTGAGACTGTTTCTGCTCGTTAGACTATACAAGCTTGTTTACTGACCTGATGTCACCTGGGAATACTGCTGCCTGATTGGATTCTTGTTTGTTTCCTGTAAGCATTGTCTAACAGCAGTGAACCAAAGGAATATTGATTGGGTTTGTGTTTTATGTTGGAAGTCACCAGTGAAGACGAGAAGAACTCTGAGTGGTGACCTGCAGCCACACACCAGAAAGTCTCTCTGGGTTGACAGCCTGTAAGTGCATCACGTTTGATTCATTAATTGAAAACAATGAAGCTGGTAGGGAGCAATTAAGCGCGTTAGTTGAGGTGCATTTTAATACCTTCCAATTAACTTTGCAGAGGTCATGTATCAGAAAGTGAGAAACAAGCCAATTTGTTTTGACATGAAGAAGTGTTGTTTTTAACATTGACTAGATCATGAAATGTACCTTTATAGTCCCATAATGACTGGATGAGCTCCATGGTATATTTTATACATTAGCAGCAATATTGTGTGAGGAGAAGTGAACCAGTGAAAATAATAATGCCATGATAAGAAGTTAGAGACAATCCTACATTTCTGCCATCTTCCAGTTAACGTTAGCCATAACAGTCACTGCCACTTTGTTTGAACCTCTGTCTTTATCAGTGAGAGACCACACGCTTTGGGGTTAATCGTTTTTTTTACTATAATATCTACCATACAATATCCCCTCTTAATACAGTTAATACAATTCCTTTGACTAAAGTCAGGATCAGGGTTGGGGGCAGTTCCTGTTTTCCCATTCCAGTTACCTATTGTAATTCCCTCCGAATCAATTCCAACACAATTAGCAGTATTCTGTTAAAATGAGCTTCTCACAGTGGCAACAGATTACTTAAGTCGGCGTTAGTCAATTACATTGGCTTTAAATGAAAGCAGTTGAACAATTACAATAATTATTATGTCTCTAAAATAGGGATTTAAATTGTGAATTGATTTTAAAAACAAATTGAAATTGAAAAACAGGAATTCACCCTAACTCTAGTCAGGATGATGTACTTTTAGTTTGTGTTATGAACACTAATCTCAGTGCTGTGCCTTTAACTAGCTGTATCCCATTGAGCTTTGTGGGAAATATCCAAAGAGGTAGAGCAGTACTGAGTGCCCACAGATGGAGGAAAATTCTGCTTCAGGTCTCTTTATGCATCTGTCAATGAGAAATATATGTGTAAATGCACATTTGGATATCTGCCTTGGTGTCGGTAGGCTGCTGTTCCTCCTTGTGATATGTGATAAGAATATGTTTCAGTGGGTGCTTCTTGACAGTAATTTAACCACAACGTCTCATTGTTCTCTTTCAAAAACACGTAACACATCTCTCTGACAAACATTTAGACTAAAAGTAATCTTCAAAAAGGTAAAGCTGAAAACAACTCCTTTTTGATCATATAGGTGAGCTGATGATGACCATGAAAGTCATTCTCATTTGAGAAGCAAGCTTTTGTTAATTTGTGTGTTTGTTGTCATCAGGAAAGACCACTGTGTTTCGATACAGTTATTAACTGAGGTGATTTACAGTATGTGCAAGGTTGACAATGTGGATTCTAGGATTCAGCACACAGTATTGGAGAGCCTCTGCTTCAGAGAGGTCCAGGACTGAGTGGTCCTTCTGGTCAGGATGAAGATACATGGGTTTAGCTGCATTGGAAAAGAATGCGATAGTAGCAACATTTTAAAAATAATAATTTAAAAATCTAATGGAGATAAGATCTCTCGTAGTTCTCCTCTATCCAGAGATACAGTACTGAGGCATTTACCCACTAACGGTATACTGTAGATAAGAAATCATCTGGAAGGTGTTCTTGCATGGGACAGAATAACCTTTGTTGTCACAAGAAGCACCTACAATTTTCTATAATAAATTTTACAGGGAATTCCTTATTTTCAGTGTCCACATTATAGTGGTTTGAAGACAAGGGGCCTCATTTACTAAAGGGCACTACATTTAGAGTTAGAGTGCACATAAAGTAGTGAACCCAACATATGCTGTAAATCTAAATTTACTCTCACATTTACTGACAGAACACATTCATTTATGTGCACATTATTTGCTCATTTATATGCTGTAGCGCGCACTAAATTTAGTGCGAGCAATAATTTAATGCGTACGATAATGTCTGAGACTACACGTGACCAGCTTCATATAAAAAGCCCCAGCAGTCCAGGTGTATCTTTTGGTCAATGGATCTTTTCACACTTTCTCTCTCTCTCTCTCTCTCTCTCTCTCTCTCTCTCTCTCATACTATACTCCCAACTCAACTCTCCTCAATTGGCGCGATGCATTCCTTTTAATGGACGCTGACTCCACTCACTCGTCACCCATTGGCCCGTTGGTATGCCCTCGCATTCACACACACACACACACACACACACACAGAAAGTGACAGGCAGACAGGCTGCTCAAGGAAAGAGGGAGAGCGATTAGCAATGATGTGCAGTTCGATTATTTTTACTGACCAACACAGAGTCTGCAACATGTACTAAACTATAGAGCATTTGGAGCCAACATGGCAGATTTGGCATTCATAACTTCCTCAACAATATAATCTAAACCAACCTGGTTATGACGAATCAGAGACAAGAACAACAAAAGGCAAGGCAACCCTGACTATGAAATTAGCAGCGCTCAGCACACACCATGCACACTTCAAAATAATACATAAACATCTGACAAATAGTAGACATGTCCATTTAAATAAATACAACTTGGGTTTTTCAGTTAGCTAGCTGATGCATATGAATGAATGCAGCTCATGTTCCCAGCTGCTATAATGCTAATAAATAAATAATAATACCAAGTACAATATTACACATTTGCGCTAAATCTGGGAAAACCAGTACTCATGTGCATAATAATTATAACGAAAGTGTTCTTTATTTATGCGAGCTCTGTGTAGACTGGAGTTGGAAATTTCAGAATGATCGGTGGATTCGAGAGTAATTTCTGAATCCCTTCATGAGTCGTTGGTCTGGTATCTCTACTCATGTCATGTGGTGTGTTTGATACAGTGAATCAAATGAATCGATTCAAACGGAATTTAGAACAGATTCCTATGATTTGAGAATGAATCGTTCACAAACTGCACATCACTAGCGATTAGCTGGGGTAACACATTCACAGCAGCGCAGAACGAAACACAACAGCACACAAACATCACACCAACACATCAAATTTCCAACTCCGTCCCCAGTACATTAAGTCCATATTTTCACCGGTCGTTGTGTTGGGGCTGCCACACCGTTACAATATGAATACAAGGCAGTTAGAAATGTATCAGAACCCTGGAAGTCTCGCTTGCTCCCGCAACAGACACACACAAAAGATCTTTGCGTACTTAATTGCAACTGGCGGAATAAATAAGATATATTGCTGTATGTGTGATCCTCCCTATATACTCCTGTATAAAAAGGAAAGTAAGAGATCGACTATTACTCCGACTATAATTTCATACACTATAGCTGTTACCTTTTTTTTTGGTAAATTGCAGGTTATTAAATAGGTTGCAGTTAAAGCTGAATGACAAAGTTTTCTCCTTAAGGAGAAGTTTTCTCCTTAAGGGAACTACCTAGACAATCAATTATAATTTTTGGACTTTTTCCATTCAAACACATTTTCATAACAAAATAATTCAGCAACATGTATTTTTCACGTTTGTGAATCAAACGAACAGATCTGTTAAATTGATTCATTTAACTGAATGAATCAAACGAATCGAGTCAGTAAAAAGAATCAAACTGCACATCACTAGTTTTCAGCCCAGAGAAAGAGGTTTAAATAGTGAGCCTATCAGTGGTTAAAGCCTTTCCATATGCACTAAAATGATCACTTTAATGTGCACACTAAAATTCACATCCTTTAGTAAATGCCATGTGAATACAGCTCATCACATTATTCTAAGCTGAATGTTCATTTAAATACATCGCATGCATTACTGTAAAAATCACATATTCATTCTGATTGCTATAGTGTGAAGCACTAAATTTAGTGTGTGCATTGATAACATGCACGTGATAATGAATAAAATTGCAGTAGTAAATACGGAAATCATTAACGTGCACACTAATTGTAATTATGGTGCACCGTAATGTTTAGTGCTCTTTCATAAATGAGGCCCAAGGTCTCTAAAACGGTTTTAAGATAATTCTTCATTCCGCTGCTTATAGGGCTGTCTTGAGGTTTGCAGGTGTAGCTCCGGGAAAGGGCTCAAATATGACACACATGAAGCTCAGTGTCTAATTTGTCTGATTTATGTCAGTGTAGACGTGAATAAATTGACAGCAAGTTCAAGTAAAATTATAAATTGGGGGACATGTATCAAGGTGTATCGACACAGCATGAAATTGGCGGAGTGTAAAGCAGAGCTCTGCCGCGGCACAAATTTGACCCCATCCCGAATGTGTTAGTTGACCCAGCATAAGCTACCACATTTAAATGCGAAAATTCCACAGCACCTGTGTTCTGAAACCTTCAAAAAGGTCTAACGGTACCACAGATTAACAGACTAATCTGAAAAATAGCGCCTCCCCTCCAAATGGGCTACCTCAATTGAACACTAGGTAGGTCATTTGGAGAGGCAATGACCTGTGTTGACTAAGTGTCTTGACTTTATATTATATTATTATTATAGAATGGATAAAGGCAAATACACACAATGAAAAGGATATAATGAACCAAGTTTATTATATGACCAATACAAACAATTGTACATAATGAAATAGCTGGTATCAAGCTATAATTTCATCCTCAGGGAGAACAAAAAGGGTAATGCAGACCCTAAATACTCTCTCCCTCTGTTCCTCGGTTGTTCAGGAAGGTTAGGAGCCTGTACTCTCTGTTGTAAATGCCCCAGAAAATTCATCATATCACAAAATTTCACGGAAATCGTGTATTTGACTGCCTACCATGAAAAATATGCATTTTATTTTCCTTACAGTATTTTGCATTACTGTACTTTTCACCTCCCCTGTTGATTTCATACTCTCATCAAGCAGAGGCAGAGCTACAGTAGCTGTACACGGTCCGGCTCAATGCCATGCATTTGGTTACTACGGCAACAGCGTCAAACAAATACCGGCTTCATGATTGGTGAATTCCTCATACTGTACAATGACATTTCTACATACTACTAGAACTGTACAGTGTGTGTATAAAGAAAAACACAAAAGCTTCGGTTTTGTCATTTCAGGTTTGCAGTTAATGGTTCTCCCGTGTTTAATATTTTGGGATTAGAGGCAGCAAAATAGGCAATAAATGACACAATCCTTTAAATTGATGTGTCAACATACATTTTAAAGGTTTACAAAACTCAAATGTTGCTGAATTTGACATTTAAAAAAAAAAAAAAAAAAAAAATCTATTATCTGCTTGTTACTTTATGCAGTCAAAACAGACCATTAAACGTCTCATTTCCAGCAGAAGTTTGTTACATTTTTAAAAGATTGTTTCAATATCGAATCAAGTTACAATGTACATTTTTAAAGAGTTGACTCAGTAGCTAGGCTACATGTTAAAATGTTTCGGCCTTGGTTTTTGGGTGATGTTCTTGATGAACTATCAATGATAACACATTTTAGGCAACTTACATCAGTAGAATAAAATATAAATAGAAAATGTGTTTCTTTTTTTCTTTTTTTTTAAATAAAATGTCAGTTTGGTAACACTCTGTGAAATTTGTTGTTTTTTTTTATTGTCATTCTTGAATTTCTTTTAAAATTACAGTGAATTTTCCGGGCCCTTATATGACTGCTGCCATAATGCTCTTTCCTATCAGCTGCTTTCTGACTTTCTTTGCGCCCAAATAAGACCAATTTGAAATCAGACTTATTTGTGGATGCTTTTAGAGCTGGCGCAGCTCTTCTGCTGCTTCATAAATCTAATTTTAATTAATATCAGACTTAATTTACAAATGAGCCCCACCTACAATTTGTCCATGCATATAATTAAGGCTTGACACACCTTAAAGTGTATTGCTAATGAGCGGCGCAGCGCATTTTGGTGGTGCTAACACAGCCTTAACTTTCCAAGTGTGTCATGATACATACAGGGCAATTTTAAGGCCGACTTAAACTCAGTGCTATGGCCTTAATGTCGTCGCAAACGCTTGATGCGTGTCCCCCTGGGTGCTCTAATGGTGTTCATGTGTGTGAGCCAGTTTTGTCTGGGCTAATGCAAATTATTTCCAGCTGACCAATCTTGCCATAAAAACTGGATCCCTAAGCAGTGACTCACTTAGTAGGAAGCAGATGCAGTGAAAAAAATATGGCATTAGCTGTTTTTGTCATAAAAAAAAGAAAATCCTTATAGCATACTGGTGCTCCATTATAACTTATCTTTCGAAAATGCAAGTTGAAAGCATTTGGATTGTTTAGTTCAAGATCCACTGCTTGAGGTTGCTCAGAGTAAGTAACTTTCAGCTGCAGTATGCCGGATATCGCCTGCAGCAGAGAGACAATCGACAACATTAGTAACACTAATAATAATAATTATAATATGATAAAAGTCACAGTGAGGGTCTTGATACCTTGATAAATGCTTGAGTTAATGCATGGAATTACAGATGTGTTATTTTGGTGTATTGTATTTGTAATTATACATTACAAATAATACAATGCAGGTCCACAGCTGCAGGAAATAAGTGGTCAAATCTGTGATGTGAATACATAAGCACTGCAGAGTCAGAAAGAGAAAACTGCATACAGGCGTTTAATAACAAGACCCCATTGGGGATCCATATCCCCCGTGACAGGGATCCAGCAGAGGTGTCCAGCCATCTGTATGTGCAGTACAGTATGTCGCACTGGAGGATTGCCAGCAAGTTGGATGTCAGTCATATTAATACTCTGCCTTGGCTGACTACTCAAAGCAAATCAGAGAGACTAACAAGCCTGTTACTGTAGGAGTCATTCTGATTCATTCAGAATTCGGCTTTGCTCTAAAAGTACAAATCAGAATGACTCCTCCAGTAACAAGCGAGGTGGGGAAGCATGTTAGCATTGCGCTGTGCACTGAAGCCCATAAATGAAGCATTATGCACTGGAGCCTGTGCAATGGATGTAGTCTTGCCTGTGGGGCCATTACAAACCTAAATATTGATACTGACTTCCTGTATGCACAGCCTAGTCATGTCACCTATACAAGTGGCCTTGTGGAATCATCTTTTTGACACATTGAAGTCGCACTGTAGTGTGCCCAGGATGCAGACCACATGCCTGTGATTGCATACCAGTGTCAGTATTGACCTTCTGCCAGGGCTTTGGTTCCACTCTGCATTATATTTATTTATTTATTTATTTATTTATTTGTTCATTCATTCATTCATCCATTCAGTATTACAGTCCATAACCAGCAGCGCATTTTAGTATTAGTAATGTATACCCCTTATGCTGTATAAAAAGGATAGCTCATTGAATGCTTGTGTGAATCTAAAGAAAGAGTGGCCATCTTACAATTCATGAATACATTCAGAATACATTGTTAATTTTAAATAATGGATTGATCTTGGAAAATGGAAATCTAATATTTTTTACAGAATACATTTCCAGTAGAGATGGCAGCCATCCCAGATCGAAGCTGTGCTCCAGTAGGACTGTGCTCTTGGAAGTAGCAATTCATCATATTATTCCACTGTAACATTGTACTACTGCTACTGTTTTCTGTTTTCTGTTATTTCATCTTCTCAGTCTGAAGCAGTAAATGCTTTTGGGGAAAAAAAACATAGCATTTCTAAAAGTGAGGGTTGTAGGTTGAAATATAATTGTTTGTACTCTACTCTGCTGCGCAGATATGAACTGTGATGTGTTATACTCAATATAGTAATACAGGGCCTTACAAATGTATTCAAACAATACACTTCACTTTGACCTTAATGGGTCTGTTCAGAGCATTTATATTTGTTGAAATACAAGATAGCTTATACGATTTAGTTATTCGAATAAACGATTACACGTGCTCATCCCTAATAAACATTGTGTGCAAAATGTGTTGGCAACCATGTTTTTGGCATATGGGACTTTTGGCTGGATTTACAGACCCCAATCTTGGACTACCTAATATTACCTTGTAAGGTAGTCCAAGGTTAGTGGTGTACTCGGGGTCTCAACCTTGATTTATTGTGTGTATATGTGTGTGTGTGTGTGTGTGTGTGTGTGTGTCTATATATACAGTGGGTGTATATATGTATGTATGTATGTGCTATCTTTTTCAAAATCTAAGTTCCATAATTAGAGGACAGTGACAAATACCATTTCACTGCCACATTGTTTTGACCTGTATGCTATATTAATAACACAGACTTTACAATGATATACACTTTACTGTATCTACAATTGATACTCTGCTGTTTTCTGTTATTTTTCAAGTTTCTTTACAGTATTGTATCTTAGTCTTTTAGTATAAAGATGGAAGGATATGGTGGATTAGAAACTCAAGTGAACTCTCTGTATTGGGTTCAATTCATTTCTCTGATTAATAGTTAACGTCTCTTTGGACTAAGTGTGTCCTTGAGGTGAGTGTTTTAAATTGGTTTTAGCCTGATGTGTATATTTATAGGCATTACATAATCCCTAGGCCATAAGCTTCCGGAGTGCTTTCTAAAGCAAGACTATACTCATCTTCTTTCTGGTGTACTTTTTATCAGGGGTGGACGATTTCAGGTTTCTGACTTTTATTCTGTCAATTTGATTTTAATAGTTCTTTCTTTTTTATGAGTTTCTTGCAAGTCTACTTGCTTCAGAATTGTGTTTTCTGTTACTGATCACTTAAAAACGAATTTGCAGAATAAGACAGCATGTAAGAAAGTAATATGATATAGTGTTGAGTCTTAATAAACCATTGAACCCTGCTCCACTCAGCCATTAACTTGGAGATTCCTGCTAGAATTGAAACCATCATTAAGTTTTTAGATTGCAGTACTAAATATAAACAAATATGGTCTCAATACATGCTTTACATTTACAATGGTTGTGATCTGTTTGAAGACTGTAAAATCTGATGACATACTGGCAGTTTTAAGGACATGCAGTGTCCAGGAAGCAGACGAGCATTTATGCACTTACAATGTAGATGCAGAAACGTTTGCCCTGGGCAGCCTTTAGCGGAATGTTATGGTAATTACAAAAGACAAATCTAGGGAGTCATCTGAAAGGCAACTGCCATTCAAACAACTGGACTGTTACAAGTACTTTATAGGTGAACTTCAGTTCGGTATCACACATTAGATTTCAGACAGTACAGTTTATTGTTTTATTTAATCTTCAGCCACTTTGGATGCCTTATTGGTTCATCTGTTGTGTATGCTAACAGCATCTCAAGGATTATATTGTTTTACTTTTTAAGATTAATGTCACATTTTGTTTTTCTTCTGTCCATAACGGCAAGAAGCTTTTCTCTCGTTTGCATGCTTTGTTTCGGAGTGTGAAACGAGATAACCTGCTGGTGTCCCTCAGAGTTAAACCAGATAACCTGCTGGTGTCCCTCCATGAGTTAAGCCAGATAACCTGCTGGTGTCCCTCCATGAGTTAAGCCAGATAACCTGCTGGTGTCCCTCCATGAGTTAAACCAGATAACCTGCTGGTGTCCCTCCATGAGTTAAACCAGATAACCTGCTGGTGTCCCTCCATGAGTTAAACCAGTTAACCTGCTGGTGTCCCTCAGAGAGTTAAAATAACAATGCCTGTATTAGTAGACTATACTGATACTAGTCTTAAGCCTGATTTTAGGTTATTTTTAAACAAGAATTGCTAAAAGCCCCATATAAGAAAGTAATGATTCTTATTCGCTTCTCTTCCTATTTTGAGTAACATTTTAAAAAAATGTGCAGAGCAAACATCTGCTACCTTGAATTTTCGGTGCTAATGTAACTGGCTGAGTGGATTCATTCTTCACCCGTAAGGTCACGCGGTGGTCGCTACCAGGGGGGATAGTAAAAATGCTCCTCATCAACAACGCTTGGCCTGGCAGTACACTTGACCTAGAGTGCTCCACTGACACAACACCGGGCTTCTCCTTGGCAGTAATCTTCAGCAGACCTTCAATTTGGCCCGCTACTAGGGGAGGCAATGTCAATGGCTGGTTGGTAACGCGTCTCACCGTCCCAATGATCTCATCCAATGGCTGTTGATGCTCTCGCTCCCTCTTCTGGGAGGCAACAAGAAACAAGGCATGGGTGGGGGAACAGTTGCCCACCTGAGCAACTTCTAGCTGGTGACACAGTTGTTCAAGAACTGTAAACATGTTAGTGTTTGTCCGAATCAGGATTGATGTTTCAGCATGCTTTGGAGGTTCAGGCCCTAATAATGGTCCTTGAACAGTACTTTTCTTCATGGGGTGGAAGCTTCTGTCCTCCAGAGGTCCAGCATGCTCCCCTACTGGCCTTCACTGGCGTTTCCCAACTTCTTCTGTTCTCGGTTGACATGGCTTGACACTCTCTCTGGGTTGCTGGGGTTCTGGCATCCACAAGCTTTGTGACCAGCCTCTCCACACCTGTAACAGATAATGTCATCTCGCAATGGTGGGGGCTGCCCTGCGGGCCTTCGGTCCGGGACCTATTGGGCAGGACCCACCGCTGCTGCATCCTGAAAAGCCTTGTTCATCTGCATCTGCATGTCTTGTAATTGCTTCATTAACTGCTGCTGCAAGGGTGTGACCTTCTCCGAAACAGTAGCTTCCACTGGATGGGTTACAGCCATTGGCCCCTTGAATGCATTCCGTTCTGCCTACCTCTCCTCTTCCTCTCTCACTTCCTTGAGCAGGTCGGGGAAAGAAGGTGGGTTTCTTTGCTGCTCCCAGAAGTGCAAATTGACAACTACCAAGACATTATAGATGACTCCTTTAATGAGCTGTTCTACTCTCAATAGTGGAAGTCTACTCTTCTCTACTCCTCCTCGGCTCCCCACCTTTTGAAGAAGTTTCTCCAAACTTTAAATTTTAAATAAAGGTTTTCTCCGGAGTCAGCAGTACCAAACTTGTTTTCAAGGATCTCCAGATAAGCCATCACTGGGGCATTGGGGCAACTGGCTCGCAAGGCGCTAGCCAATTCGGCTGCGGGAGGTTTCAAACTCTCAACCAGCCGTTTCCTCTTTTCCTGATCTGAACACTGCCACTCTGGTAACATCTGAGTTGTGTGGTCCAGCCAAGAGTCAAAGTTGTCCTCCCCAGCAGGGGTGGGGACAATCCCACTGAATGGACATAGTCCATGACCTCAACTTGATCCTTCCAGACAGGTTCAGGTCCTCCACGAAAGCAGCCAGTTCATGTCTTGGTTTTCCTTGACTTCAACCACTACTACAGCTTTGGCCAGGTCCGTGTCCTGGGACACGTGTAAGTTTGACCACAAGATGGTGGCCAAAGACCACAAATGAGCACAGTGAAGGATATTCAAAGAACGTTTATTCTCCTCCTTCAAAGTGGTGTCAATGAAGATATTGAAAAACAATTTCCAGTCGGTAAAACAAACATTGCTACTTAAGTAATGAGGTAATTATAAATGAAAAAAGTATTACTTTTAAGGGTTTAGTGCTCCTTTCTTCATACACAGTCTCGTTTTAACAACTTATTTAAACTAAAAGGAAAAATATCTCTCCAAAACAATAGGAAAAATACTGCAGTGTTTTCAACAATAACATAGTTACACAGTCTCGATTCTTACTAAATAATAGTGATTCGGTGTGGTGGTTTACAATGTATTTCGTTGTATTTTCACTAACTGTATCAGCAGTTACTCGCAACCCAGTCCGCGTACTGGAGTTAAGGCTGTCTGCTTCACTCAGGCAATGGATCTGAACCGGACAGGAACAGGGATTGCAGCACAGTACTGTTGATTTGACGACGGGCCAATTTCACAGGTTGGCGATTTTATTAAGTTTTTACTAATTGTAACTTTCATTTTAAATATTTATTTAGTCTCGAGCCTTTTGGTCTTCTTAACTTGAGGGCAGCAAAGCTTTAGACCGTCATTGCACTACTCTCTCACATCCCGACTCCTCACAAGACACGTTGCTCCCCCGTGTCTTCATCAAACTCCTCCCCTAATTATTTATACCTTCTTCTCTTAGTCAAGTTTTAACACTCCCACTAACATGTGCACAATATTAGAGATTAGAGAAAATTCAGCCTGTTGATTGACAGGAATTTATAATGAGAGGAGGGTCCGAGTTAAGATAGACATTCCTAACTCGCTGTGACCGGTTTGGAACAGAGCACATACTGTATTCTCTGCAGCAACGCTGATAAAGTAGAATTCTTAGCCTTGGTCCTACACGGTGGGCTATATAAACATTTCAGATTCAATTGATAACCTAATAAATAATATAGTTTGACCTCCAAAAAAACATACATATGATCAATCAAGACCTGTTTCCGTTACATTCATGTGAATGCACATTGTAAGCTTATTTTACAATAGTATCATATTTGAAGTCCCAGAGATTATTAATATTATTTTGTGTGTTTGTGTGTGGGGGCAGCATTCCTTCTGGGTCTGTCAGCTTGTTAATAACTTCCAGTCTTCACCCAAAGGGGTCTGCACAGGAAGAGAAACTCCCATCGGCTAAAAATATCAGCAAAGGGATGTGGAGAGCTACCATTAACATTCGCGCACTGCTTCCTATTCCTAATGCAAACCAAACACTACAACACTTCCTGTTAACACTCGAGCACAGCTTCCTAATGTAAACCAAACACTACAGCACTTCCTGTTAACACTGGAGCAGTGCTTCCTAATGTAAACCAAGCACTACAGCACTTCCTGTTAACACTCGAGCACTGCTTCCTAATGTAAACCAAACACTACAGCACTGGACTGGGGAAAGTTGTCTTGTTTTAGTGTTTGAAAAAGAAAGCGACTGCTTTATTGCAGTAAACTATAAACGCTGCAAATACTGTCTAGTTTAGTAGGATACAGAAGACACAGTAATTTTCTTAGCTTAAGCTGCTTATCTCAATTAGATCCCTAACAAATCTAATCTCAATTAGATTTATTTAGTGAACTGCTTTTCCAGTTGTGATAAAACTTGGTCAGGACTTATCAGAATCAAGGAGATAAGGAGATGCCTGTCTGTACATATGTCACTTAAATGTGTACTTATATGTGTCGAATATGTCCAGCATGGAGTTTGACACATTTATGCAAAGGCAGATATGAAAATAGAGGGCAAGGCTGAGGGATATTGAGTTACTACCCCAGGACAGATTTTAACCTATTACATTCTAGCCTAGGGACAAATGTGATCTACAACCCTACAATATGTAAGGCAGAGCTAGATATTAATAGGTAGACAGGCAGATAACCTGCTGCAGACTAAGGATTGCAGGTTCTGGTACACAAGGGCAAATCACAAGTAACAAAGCAATTTTTTCTAATAGTTACATAATTATAAACAGTTGTGTATTGCCACATTTGAATCTCATGCTACAGTATTAGATTTGTTTTATAAACTTCCGTCTTAATTTTGTTCAGACAGCTTGGCACTCCCGATGGCCAACTGGAGCAAGTTGCCTGGTATTCTCTGAGAATGACGTGCTTTTCTTTGTGGTTTTTTTTATTTTTTATTTATTTTTTTTTTAAATCGCAGCACCTAATTAGCCTGTTGCTTTACAGCCTAAGTTTTACCTTTTTAAAAAGTTAGTAGTTTTCAGTTTGGCAGGAACAGGGTTCTGACTTATGTAAAATAATCTTGTGTTTTTTTTGTTTGTTTTTCCAGACTTCGCTCACAATGACTACAGCAAGATATAGGCCTACTTGGGATTTGGCCCTGGACCCCCTAATGTCCTGTAAACTGTGCCTTGGGGAATTTCCGTTGGAGCAGATGACAACAATAACCCAATGCCAATGCATCTTCTGTACACTGGTTTGTATGCTTCTAATATTGGGCATCACTGGGCTTAATTTATGCCCTTTTTTGACCCATTGCACTGATAAAGGCATTGGTTTAGACTGTGTTTATAACCAGGTTTCGAAAACCTTCAGGGGTTTTAGGTGTAGACAATATAAATGTGATCTTTATCAAAGGGTGGTCTTTAATACAGATTAGACTGAATATTTAATCAAGTTTCTTTTTTTAAACTTGGATAGCAGTGAGTTACAACTGTGTTTAAAAACATTTGGGAAGCGACTGGACATCCACAACAGGCATGCTAGCAACACCAGCTTGTCCATATCAATGCTTGTGTACTTTATGCAGCAGCCGGAGCGTTTTCTGGAATACATAGCCTATACTTTTTCAAAGAATAGTGATACCTTCAGTGGATTGTTATTAATCTGAAACCATCTTGACCGTAAGACTTTGCTGATTAATGACATTTCATTGTTGTTGCAAACAGTAGACAATGGTTTTAGCATGTGTTGAAATTCCCCTTGTCAAAAACCTAATGGCAACCACAATAGTCGAGCAGCACACAGAACAAAAATCTCTTGATGTATTAATTTGATGCAAGATGAAGCTTCTTCATACTGCAGTGTTTGCTCATTTTAGGTGGGGTTAGTTTATGATTCCTCCTTAATACAAACTCAAGATCGTTCCATTGAATGCTTATTTAAATTGCTGCCTTCAGTAAAGGGGTAGGTTTTAATTGCCTGTAGATAAATATTTCCCAAAATAGAATGTTCCCCCAGCTGTAAATGAATGACATGAAAGCAGTTATTATCAAGCTTCGATGCTGGAGAGTCTGGCTAAAAAGCACCATAAAAAATAAATTAAGGATGTTATCTGTATCTTTTCATCTTCCCACACCTCTAATGAAGAAATTAAACCAGATTTATGTTCATTATTCAGGGGAATCATTATTAATTCATAAGCACATATATATTTATAGCCTTTTCTGTTTTGCCTACAGTGCCTAAAACAGTATGTGGAACTCCTGATCAAAGAGGGCCTGCAAACGGCTATTAGCTGTCCCGATGCTGCCTGTCCAAAACATGGCCATTTACAAGAAAATGAGGTACAGTATCGTCTAGGATGTTATTTTCTATAATTGTATTACCATGGCAACCTAACAGCAGGCTTCTGGTGCACCAGAAATGTCAGACAATAATCTTTTACTGGAGCAATCTAGGTAAAGTACCTTGCTCAAGGGTACAGCAGCAGTGCCCCCCACTTGGGATTGAACCCACGACCCTCCGGTCAAGAGTCCAGAGCCCTAACCACTACTCCACACTGCTGCCCATATAATGGCACACCTCAGGCATTCTCAGTAAACATAGAACTGTCTTAGCCTAAGCTCAAAACGAATTGCTTATGGTCAGTTTTTAGAAGTTAACCTGTCATTGTAAAGGACATTTCAAAAGACTTGGTTTATACTGTGCATTCTACAAAAAGTATTTAAGCCTTTAGAAGTTGCAATGAATTGATAAAGACTGCTGTATTTTAGGCTGTGTGAGTCAAGTGTCTCCCTTCACATCCTGCTAAAACTGTTACGACCAAAACAATGTGGGCAGTGCACCATTCTAGAAACAGAAAGGGAAACCGTCCAAGAGGAAAAATAGCAACAAGATCATTATTACAAAACAAGCCACAAACAATGACTCAAATCTGTAAAATTGTACATCGAAAAAACTATTCCTTTAAGAATAAGCTGTCGTTTCAGAGGGGACTGTTCTATACGATATTTGTGCCATGTTCTGTAGCTTTAAAACCCTGCTAGAGCCCTTGAGAATACCACTGTTCAATATATTCGTTTGGTAACACAAATATTCATATGCATTGCATTTTTGCCTGGCAAATTCGGCTCAGCAAGGAAAATGTGGGTTGCGTTATGCTTCAAGTAAATGCCAAAATCAAAGGCAAAGCAAAGTACATTGGTTTAATTTTAATTGCAGCCGACGGGGAATCACCTACTGAGTTCCAGTCTTTTATACTCTGTTGCAGTACAATTGTAAAACTGTAATTGGTGTGGTATAGTACCTGTTTAGATAAGAAATGTAAGGAGTTGATTGTGCTCTATGCTGATGTGTCTTAATATTTCTTTAACACTATTCTAGTAATACAATCTTATTAGTTTAAAGTGATGAAATAAATGTTGCTGCAATACTAATCCTAAATATAGTGAAACGATTGTAAAGTTTTACCTCCTAAACCTGTTTGTGACAGCATCAGGGGACGCCAGGTAAATGGTGAGAGACCGAGATTAAGATTTTACCATTGCTCGAATTTCTTCTTTTTTAACAGATTGAATGCATGGTTGCAGCAGAAATTATGCAAAGATACAAAAAGTTACAGTTTGAAAAAGGTAAGTTATTGTTTGATACGTAAGAGAATTGCTTTGTAAAATGTTCATGTGAGGAAAGTGTCTTGGAGCGCTGATATTTTCGTTTTTGTGTTTGTGCGTATAAACTAAGCCTGTTTTTCAGAAATGCATTTAAAACTAGAATCTCATTCTACCATAATGATCTACTGGAAGTCATGTGGGCTTTTCTACTGAACATCACAACAACTTGTACAGTAAATGTAAAAACACTTGAATTCTTTTATATATTAAATATAATAATACAATAAAATCAATAGCTCTTTGCTAAGAGCTTGCCCTGATTGATGGGGTAACTAATGGAGTGCCAACCTTGCCAGGTTCAGAATGAAAGAAAGGCTCCAAGAACAACTGTGCTTTTCCTTTTAATCTCTTTAAGTTGCCTTAGAAGTTGTATTTACTGCAACTTTCGACCTGAATCAGACTGACTACACGTATTCTGTGCTGAAAGTCACCTTGAGTTTCTTTTCAGCTGTTTTCAGGAAAATAGGTATTCACTTAAATATGTGTTTTAACTAGTGGTGTGTGTGTGCTCCAGTTCAGTCTGAACTCAGATGAATTTGGGGGTTTTGGACTTTTTCAACCAAGCTTAAAATAGAGCATCATACAAGCCCGTGGCACACAATGAGAGCTCAGGCAAGAGCTTTTCAGACCTTGCCTGTATGATTTTAATGGGCTTTCATTACAGTCCTTATCAGATTGAATTACAGTGCCGTGAAAAAGTGTTTGCCCCCTGTCTGATTTTCTGCATTTTTGCACATTTTTCACATTGTATTTGGTCAGATTTTTGTGTGGGGTTGTAGTAGTATATAGAGGGAGTCAGAGAAAAAATGACACCAAAGTTTGGTGCTCCTTTCATTTGTTTGGTGTGCAAGGTAATCAAACACGCAATCTTTAGGTGTGAAAAAGTTATTGCCCCTAGTTAACTCAACCCAATTAAAGGGATAATTAGGATCAGCTGTTTGAATACTTTGGTTAACAACCAGGCCTGATTTGGGCCAGCCCTGCCCAATATAAATCTGACTAACTTTGTCCCTTACAATCAGAGTGAAGTTGTCAGCACACAGGTTCTAGAGGCACATCATGCCACGAACAAACAAATTCCTGAAGACCTCCGGAAAAAAGTTGTTGATGTCTATCAGTCTGGAAAGTGTTACAAAGCCATTTCTAAGACTCTGGGGCTCCACCAAACCACAGTCAGAGCCATAGTGTCCAAATGGAGAAAGTTTGGGACAGTAGTGAATCTTCCCAGAAGTCGGAGAGATTTTGGCCGTCCTGCCAAAATCTCTCCAAGAGCAAGGTGTAAAATCGTCCAGGAAGTCACAAAGAACCCTAGAACAACATCCAGGGATTTGCAGGCTTCTCTCGCCTCAGCTAAGGTCAGTGTTCATAACTCCACCATCAGAAAGACACTGGGCAAAAATGGGATTCATGGCAGAGTAGCAAGGCGGAAACCATTGCTCACTAAGAAGAACATGAATGCTCGTCTCAAGTTTGCCAAAAAACACCTGGATGATCCTCAAGAGTTCTGGAACAGTGTTCTATGGACAGATGAGTCAAAAGTGGAATTTTCTGGCCGGCATGTGCCCCGTTATGTCTGGCGAAAACCACACACTGCATTCCACTGTAAGAACCTCATACCATGGTGGTGGTAGTGTCATGGTTTGGGGATGCTTTGCTGCATCAGGACATGGATGCCTTGCCTTGCCATCATTGAAGGAACCATGAATTCTGCTCTGTATCAGAGAATTCTACAGGAGAATGTCAGGCCATCCGTCCGTGAGCTGAAGCTGAAGCGCAGCTGGGTCATGCAGCAAGACAATGATCTGAAAAACACAAGCAAGATAACATTCAGTGTCAAAAATATGCAAAAATGCAGAAAATCAGACAGGGGGCAAATACTTTTTCACGGCACCGTACTTGAATAAGTATAACATTATACAGTCAGCACTCACATATCCGACCCTATACAATTTTGACTTCAGTGACGATTAAACGCATGTGACTCGTATCTGATTTATTTCATTTTGGCCCGTTCCAACCTTTGTCTGTTTTTCAGGGAACTCAAAAAAGATACAATATCAGAAATACATATCTGAAAGGACTATGTTTTAAAATTAGTAGGCTTCCATTTAGATGTACTGTATTTGTTTTATTAGTACAGTACTATATTTTCAAAAGAAGTGTTTTATTTCAGAAAGATATGATTCTGAAAATATCACTTGCTAAAAGAGATGACATGTGGACTGTAATACATTATATACTTTTAATTCTGGTACGTATTGTAGCAGTATGTAAAATTTCTTGTTAACGACCCAACAGCAAAATTAAATCAAAATGTTACCCACGCACAGAACTGCGTACAATGTAAACGTGAATGCAGTGTGGAGTAGTGGTTAGGGCTCTGGACTCATGACCGGAGGGTCGTGGGTTCAATCCCAGGTGGGGGACACTGCTGCTGTACCCTTGAGCAAGGTACTTTACCTAGATTGCTCCAGTAAAAACCCAACTGTATAAATGGGTAATTGTATGTAAAAATAATGTGATGTCTTGTAACAATTGTAAGTTGCCCTGGATAAGGGTGTCTGCTAAGAAATAAATAATAATAATAATAATTTAATAAGATTTAAAAGAAGAAAAAAACAAACAACACCACAGTTTCCAGAATTAAAACAGTATTCAAAGTCAGTATTCAAAATTGCAGAATATAGTGCTCGATAAGGCCCTAATGCTACTTGCAAATGAGAATGCATGTGACGGGTAAGTGCATTCATTTATTTGTTTTTTGTTTCCTAACTCCAGGGGTTTTCACACATTCAATTCATGCTTGCTGCCTTTACTGTGCATTTTAAATCCTAATTTTTACATTTTGGTATAGATTGGTTGTACAAATTGTATAACTTACAACCAAAACATTCAACTCAATGCATTTCATAACTGATTTGTACTGTAATATTGTGGGTCATAGTCACAAAGCGTTTACCCTAGTGCAGCATTTTTTATTATTACTTTTTTTTTTTTTTTTTTTGTGCAAGCTAAAACACATTTTACAAAACTAGCAAGAAACAACTAAAGTGAATATGGGAACTCTTAAATTTACTGCAGCATAAACTCTAAATATATAAAATGTTAAGAAGCCATATTCAGAAAACACTGACATTAAACTTGGCTTAAATGAAAGGTGTTCCATCTCAGTTCAGTACAGACTGACATATCTGAGAAAAGCCTAATCTCTGTATATTAAGACTGGTGTTTTTGTCTCAGAGGTTCTGTTGGATCCTTGCCGGACCTGGTGCCCGTCCTCCTCCTGCCAAGCCGTGTGTCAGCTGAAAGAAACAGAGCCCCCTGCCCTACAGCTGGTCCAGTGCACAGCCTGTAACCTGGAGTTCTGCTCTGTCTGCAAAGCAAACTGGCACCCTGAGCAGGTCTGCCAAGAGAACGTGCCTATGACATCATTCCTTCCAGGAGAAACAAGGTGACGCATCCCCTGGTGCTGAATGCTGGAAGTGCTGGCACGAGGTGCCCGTTTGGTCTATCCGTATGCCACACTTGCATTTTTACACACAGTATACTGGTACCTAAATAACAGCTTATACGGTTGTGAAGAAACCTGATGAGGATATTCTTTGACACAACTTATTTGAAGTATCAGAATGCCTGTCTCTCCGTGTGTCACACTTTCACTTCTTGTGTGTACAGTACCGACACAAATTATGGCAACAGCACTGATTTACAGCAAGACAGGGTGGGGATTGTATTGCCCAATTTTACTCTCAGCCGCTTTACTTTCTAAATATATTGGTATCCCCTGAATAGTTAATAGTCTCCTCTTTTAAAATATGCTAAATATTTGAATGAGCAAGACATCTCGCAAGTAGAATGGTACCCAGAAATGTTCTCCTTTTTCTAGGCAAACAGTACAACTGGGGATGGGGAGTGTGTTGCTGGATAACCTCTCACACTGCTTGCTCACTGAATATCGTGGTATCCCTGTATAGATAATGTTCTCCTCTTTAAAAATGTCAATCTGGCAATCTGTCTCAGTGGTGCCCTAAATATGATTAATTTACTATTAATGTACTAATTGTCCCTAAAGAAAGCCTGCCCTTAAATTAGGACACTGCTTCAAGAAACGAATGATCCCCCATTAAAATCTCATCCTGTGAGTCTGCTTCATCCTCTGGAGATGAATGTAGCTCATTTGAGACTGTTTAAAAACCTCATCCGCACTGCAGATCTGTCTTTTATCAAAGTACTGTCAAATCTCATGTAAAAATGGGTTTCCCAGAATAAAATCTAAACTTGCAGCAAATCGTTCCAAATAAGTCAGGCTATCATGAGAATCAATAGTGCAGTTTAATCGGTGGACACTGTTTTTTTATTTTTATTTTTTTAACGTACTACAGTAAAAGGCATTTAGTAAATAATAGCACTGTCTTTTGAATATCTGTATATTCCAAATTTGTACAACAACAAAAAAACATCTATAACTATAAATCACTCAATGGCAGAATATGTAGTAATGTGACTTGAAATCTTTCTCAATGCCTTAAATGAATCAATAGGTCTTCAACAGAGAAGGGATACCAGTGATTAATATAGCTTGTGCTAAGAGGTAAGAAAAATGTATTTGAAATCCTTGGATACCATTCCTTTAATTGAAAGTGTATTTTCTCTTCCCATGTTTCCCGAAAGACTACAGAAGTGCTGTACATTTAGTCAAATATACTGCATGTGCTCTTGTCAAAACCTAGGTTTGTTTCCCCACATATTTTTACACAGTCATTCTGTCAAATTTTTTTAAACCTCATTTTTGTTAGAGCCCACTGATTTTAAATGTGAACCAAAAAACAATCAAATTCCCATGAGGCTTTGACGAGAGGAAATCTAGTAAATTAAACACTTTTTAAAACTATTCAGTGTTCAGTTGTGTCTGGGAAACAGTGCCCAATGTATGTGTGAGAAACTATCAAATGCATTTTCAAAGAAATGAAGGGATTTACCGTACAACAATGGGGACCTATAGACAGTAATATATGTAGAATCGTGTTGGTAATACAGATTAAAACCGAATGTGGTTTTGTTGCCTCATTGTTTCAGTTCATTCTATAAGAGTGATGAAGATGATGCTCCGATCAAACGTTGTCCAAAGTGCCAAGTCTATATCGAACGTGATGAAGGCTGCGCCCAAATGATGTGCAAAAACTGTAAACATGCCTTCTGCTGGTACTGTCTGGGGTCTCTGGATGTGAGTATGAGCTCTTACTTTAATTTAAAAGTAATGTTTATAGTAAACAAAATAATCGACACCCATCTGTTAGCCATAAATGTGTGATTATCTAAACAGATCATTCAGATTTGTTTTTCCTGTTGTAAAACGACAGATGGCTGGTGTTTCATGTCATACTTCAATACAGCTAATTTTACATTCGTACACTAAATTAGATATTCAATGAAAATCCTCTGAACATCCAAGAATACATTATGGATGCTATACGTAGCTGCACTTTGTACTGTCAAGCCTCTAAAAAAAGACCACATGCCTGTACATCTCTTGTAAAAATCCTGTTGTGCACCAATGGAAAAAGGAAAAGTTTTCAAACCATTGCTGTGAAGAGATTTAAAAGTAATAATGTTTATAATAAATAAAATAATCAACACCCATCTGTTTGACTTTTTAATTAATCATTCCAAAATAACGTTTTAATATCATACCTGTGCCTGACTCGATTCTAATCAGATTATTCAAACATGTACTGCATTCCGTGAACTAGTGTAATAACGTAACATACAACTTTTTGATTATTCCTTGTGTGGTCGTTTTAAGCAGGTTTGACTCTATATGATTTTTTGATTATTAATTTTGTCAATGGACAATAGGCCAAAAGGAAAAGCAATGCACCCCATGAATAATTCCTTACAGAACTGAATAAATTAATTGAACATTTTTTAAAATATATGTTTCAAGCAACCCCTGGCTATCATTAAGCCATTTGTGAATCACAGCTGTTCTCATGTTCTGTAGCTGTCGGGCTAGGCTCTGCAGCAGATTGTTACACACTCACTGATGGTACTTTTTGTTCTTTATGTGTAACAGGATGATTTCCTATTGATACATTATGACAAAGGACCGTGTCGCAACAAACTTGGACACTCCAGGGCATCTGTAATCTGGCACAGAACACAAGTAGGTACCCAGATCACAACAGCAATTCTCATATTCCATTCATAGACACACAGATTTTCAATTCTGGTTTCAGATCCCTCCGCTTTTATGTACCAATGGCCAGTTTTTTCTTGAACAATACCTCTCTTTGTCCTCAGTAGATGGTGGTTGATTCACACCACAAAACCACCATGACATTGCTGTGGCCACATTTATCACTGTGCTTGGCAGACCTGTTAACAAGTCATTGGAGCAGACAAGCATAAGGCTGCTTCTACCTGCACGCCCTATGCCTGTTGTAGCCATTGCTATTAGTCTCTGTTGGTGACCTAAACTGAGCAGTTGGTGGAACACAATTGAGAACAAGTAGTATTTTACTTGAGCAACACAAGCCAGTCTGTTTTTTTAGCTTATAATGTCTATGTACCATGGTTCATAGTAGATGCATTCATATGCAGTAAGACATGGTCTGTTTAACACACAGACACAGTAATACAAGTACTGGACCAGACACAAGTGACTTTCCAGTGGTATTTATGACTACTTTTCTAGTTATTGATTATGAACTATTTGGAAACAGAGACAGAAGCTACAGTGAAGCGCTGCTGCACACATGTATTAACCAAAACAAACACAGGAACAAATCAACTGGCATAAGGGTCAAAATAAAAGGGTTGAACAAACATATACCCTTAGGCTGAGCAGTAGCCTTCACTAAAGGTTCTTAAGTCACAGTATACAAACAATTACACTCCCTTAACTCCCTTCCTTCACCCACAAAGGATTTCTCCTCCTTTTTTTGTACAGGTGGCCACTCCCCAATTAGCACTCAATTATCTAATTGGGGAATGGCCGCACCTGTGATTGCTGGCAGGGACTGAATTAACCCCATCCCTGCCAACCTTACATTCCCACACACACTCTTTACACAAGCAGGGCTTTTGCACTGCCACAGGGAACTTGTATGTACTTTTTGAGATACTGACTTCATATTTACATTGTTTGGGAAAACTCCTTGGGCAAAATCTAACTGCACAATTCACACAGTGCTTACAAGTGATAAGTGTTTTGTCCACTAACCCACACTTTTCTGTAAATATCTGGACAGTTTCCCAGAATGGAGTGTGATTTATTTCCACAGAGGGACAGTATTCATTACATTCCCATACTTTTACTGCTGCTGTTTTACTCCTGACAGGAAGTGGCTTCTGTATTCTAACTGTATAGCTACAGTAAATACTGGTAATGCAGAATTTAAAAAGAATGACTAGCGATTCGTGTCCCTAAGGCTTACACTTGGAAGATTCCAGAGTCTAACGGTAATTTGATTTTTTTTTTTTGTCACCCTTTATGTGAATCTCATTTTGGCAGATACAGTATACTTCCAGCCAGCAAGCAATTCATCATTACATGTTTCTTAGCATACAGAACGCAGTACAGCACAGATTAACCAATAAGAGTCGGTTTTATTTTCAATAAGGTTCTTTTGGATTGGGTATCTGAATACCCCCTAACCCTAACCCTAACTGTGCACTTTAAAAGTTGTGCATCCATTTACTTCAACTCTTTTTACATCTGGGGCAAACAAACTTGGGTTGCCCTTTACAGCTCCTTTCACGATTCTTTACAAGCATGCTGTTTCTTATCAGGGTACAATTTGCCTCCATTCAGTACCTGTCAGTAAATCCAGAAGATCTGTCACGGACCGATTTATATTCTTTTGTAAGGAATGAACAAAAGCTTCATTGAGACAGGATCTCTAGAAACAGTCTTTGTTCTTTTGCAACCTTTGTCATGTTGAACAGTTCTAAGAACATTGGAATTTGTCAGACTGACTTGCTGTCCACAACTGCCTGAATTATTGAGCCAACAAGAGAAAGGTTACCAGCAAGACTTCACTTTTGATGGTATAGAAATGCTTGGTGACCAAAAACATTTAAAACTAGAGCACAGCAGGCCAGACCAAGTGTGACAAAGGTAGTAGGTTACATACTGTAGTACAGGTAATTCCAAAGCTATATTACAGTTTTTCTCAATCACTAAAGCACAGTTACTGGTAAAATTAGCACAAGTCTCAAAACTGCCAGCCCTGCTTCCCTAATACTCATACTCAATTGATGCATGGGTGTCATTTGTTACAGCAATACAATGTAGTCTTACCTGGGCTGGCTGTCTCCTGTGTCGAATACCACGACTATGACCATCTTCTGCCTGCTCCATGTTTCAGCACAATTTGTAACATCAGCCTTTTAGGATGAGTGACATTTGATTATAGATTGATACATCGTGAAATGTGCATTTCCATGTGTGGAATGTTTATTTAAAGTAATGAGCATTAATTGTGAGCAACAGCATACAGATATATGTGTTTTGAAAACAAGACACTCACTTGTGAAGCTTGTATTAAAGTGATGAAACTGCATTACGTGAACCATACAGATGGTTTAGAATTTAGCATTTTGTGCGTTCACCAGAGAAATGTCAGTAGTTTGGGAAATGAGGGGTCACTGTCTGTGTTTGTGTTAACTGTATGAGAATTGGGCTAGTAATTTCAGGAATTTTGCTTTAGCAATTGAGAAAAACTGTAAAATGTT
The DNA here is from genome assembly GCA_030684275.1 of Acipenser oxyrinchus oxyrinchus. Classification (NCBI taxonomy): domain Eukaryota; kingdom Metazoa; phylum Chordata; class Actinopteri; order Acipenseriformes; family Acipenseridae; genus Acipenser; species Acipenser oxyrinchus. The sequence goes on along the minus strand of CM060251.1, from coordinate 78,859,309 downwards.
GGTTTTTCCTGTAGTTGAGATTCTTAAACAGGCTGTATGCTTTTTTTTTTTGTTTGTAATTGAACAGCGCCCTCTTCTGGCTACTTTATAACCACACTCTTGCTTTTCAAGCCAGTGGAAGGAGTTTTAGGCCATGAAATAGGGACCACACTGCATTTTCACTATCATCTATGTAAATAACAATGTTTTGTCAGGCAATACAATTCATGGCCACTGAGTGTGTGGGGAAAAAAAATGCTGTGATATGAAAACAATACAGCAAAGATAAAGTAATGTGTTTCTTGTAAACACAGCAGGGAGTTCTGTAATACTTTAACCCTTAGCGGTCCATTTATTCAGCGAGTCTCAGGCACGTCAGGTCCAATTTATTTTCACATGCACAGTTTATTTTACACACGCTGTTTAAACTTTTTTTTTTTCACAGTAAAACAGGTTTAAAAAGCACTGCATATCAACAGTACTGCATCTCCAGCCCCGCCCCACCCCTTGTTCGCTGTATTTTTCACATACCTGTTCATAGTTATGCATACTGATAAATCATCTCCTGATCACTCGTTCTATCACCAATCTCCTCAATAATGCGATCCAAGTCATTATTTTATTACTATAACATCTCAAAAAGCTCTGCAAATGTCTGTGATATTCTTTGAGCGCTGGATGTGGAAGCAGCTATCTTGTTTGTTTATAGCCGTGTTATTTCTGTGGTGCCGGGGCTACGTGTATTGCTCAGATCCGCCCCTTTTTTTCTGGCTTTTCTCAGCTCCTATCGGTCTCACTCGGCCATTGAATGGTTTTCTCGGCTTTTTCCAGAGAAAAAACGACTCAAGACCTGTGCTTTACGTCTTTTTGATGATTTGATGAGGGTTAATACTGTCTCTCTTCTCTCAAGGCTAGTTTGAGTGCATCCAGGAGGAGATAGCAGACAGACAGGTAGAGATACGGGAGGGGATTGTGGGGTCGGGGAGTAGAGGAAGATCTGAGCATCATCAGCATAGAAATGGTATGAGAAACCATAGGATGCGATGAGGGGCCCAGGAGCGGGTGTAGAGAGAGAACAGGAGAGGAGTTACCAGGTAGGTGTGGTCGGAGAGGTAAGAGGAGAACCAGACAAGAGCAGTGCCAGAGATTCCCAGGTCAGCAAGAGAGGATAGAAGAAGAGAGTGATAGACAGTATCAAAGGCAGCAGAGAGATCAATTAGGACAGAGGAGAGAGAGGCAGCACGGGCAGAGTTTAGCGAGTTAGTGACAGACAGGAGTGCAGTTTCAGTGGAGTGAGCAGAGCGGAAACCAGATTGGAGAGGGTCGAGCAGAGAGTGGTTAGACAGGAAAGCAGAGAGCTGGCGGTGTGCTGTCCGCTCGAGGGTTTTAGAGAGGAGAAGGGTAAGAGGGAGACAGCATGGTAGTTCTAGAGGTGGGGCCAAAGGTAGGTTTTTTGAGGAGGGAGGTGGTAGAGGCTTGTTTGAAGAGGCCAGAGGAGACAGGTGTTGAGCAGCGAGGAGATAAAGGGGAGTAGAGCAGGAGCAGCAGTTTGAAAGAGGTGAGTGGGGAGGGGGTCCAGGGTGCACGTGATGGGTTTGTGGCCCTGGAGGAGAGAGGAGAGAAGGAGGGTGAGTTAGTAGGGGAGAGAGGGTGTTGGTGTTGGGGTTGGAGAGGGGGGGGAGGGAGAGGTGTTAAAGAGTTTGCGGATATCAGAGATTGTAGAGGAGAAGAAAGAGCAAAGTCGTCAGAGGAGATAGAGGAGGAGGAGGGGGGAGGGTTGAGTAGGGAGGAGAAGATAGAGAATAGTTTCCAGGGGTTGTTAGTGGAGGATTGGATAATAGATTGGAAATAGGAGCGTTTAGCAGAGGAGAGAGTAGAGGAGGAGAGGAGGGAGCGGTAGAGGTTCAGGGCAACAGGGAGTTTGTTTCTCTTCCATTTCTTTTCAGCAGAGTGCAGTTTGGTTCTTGCGGAGCACAGAGGAGAGCCAGGGATGGGGAGGGGCGGGCAGGTCGGGAGGTGAGAAGACAGAGGGAATCGAGGGAGGAGGAGAGGGTGGAGGTAGCAGAGTCTACAGAGAGTTGGGAGAAGGAGTTGAAAGGAGGGAGGTGAGAGAGCGATGGAGGCAAGGACAGAGGGGGAGAGAGAGTGGAGGTTACGGTGTGAGGTGACAGGAGGTAGGTGGAGTAGGGAGAGAGGCAAGAGACAAAGAAAAAGAGATGAAATAGTGATCAGAGAGGTCCAGAGGGGTGACAGAGAGGGTGGAGGGGCAGCAGGCCCTAAAGAAGGTGCGGTCCAGTTGACGGTCAGCTTTGTGGGTAGGAGGGGATGGAGAGAGAGAAGTTGAAGGAGTGAAGGAGAGGAAGGAATCTGGCCGAGTGGAGTTGGAGAGATGGATATTGAAATCACCTAACAGGACAGTTCGGGTAGACGGAGAGCGGAGGGAGGAGAGGAGATAGTCGAGTTCATCGAGAAAGTGAGTGAGAGGTCCAGGGGGACGGAATAGTACAATTAGCAGGAGTTGACAGGGAGAGGTTAGTTAGACAGCGTGAAATTCAAAGGTGTTAACACAGAGTGGGGAGAGGTCAGAGGGGACAGAAAAGAGTAAGGAGGGAGAGAGGAGAAGACCAGTTCTACCTCCCCGTCCAGTGAGATGCGGAGTATGGGACAGGATGTAGAGATCGGACAGGGCGGCAGGAGTTACAGTGTTATGAGAAGAGCCAGGTTTCAATGAGAGCAAGGAAGTCGAGAGAGAGGTTGGAGGCAAAGGCAGAGATGAAATCAATTTTGTTAGCAGAAGAGTGACAGTTCCAGAGGTCACCAGAGAGAGTGGATGAGGTTAGAGGGGTTAGTGGAGCGGAGAGAGGACTGAGGAGGGGAGGGAGAGGACAGAATAGCAAGGATGTGAGAGACAGTCATAGCAGGATAGGCGAGACAGATAGGTACAGTAGTAGTGGGAGCAGGAGCGGTGGGGGGAGGGTACAGACCTGTCTTGTAGTTGGCGTCTTCCAGAGCTCTGCTAGGTTTGGATTTTCTCCAACAACCTCTCCTCCCAGGTCTGTCCTCGCTGGATTCCCATAGCTAGACTCCAGGCTCTTTGGTAGAAAGGCTGTTTGGTTGGCTGCTGCTTCATGCTGACGCACAAATAGGCTAGCTGTCTATTATACTAAACTGCGCTAAAGACAATACTTAAGCAATACAATGGTTTCAATGCACTTCATTGGGATCACACAACTACAAAACGCGGTGTCGAAACCAATCAAATTGCAAATCAGCCTCTATTACCAGATGAGTGGTTAAATTGAATAATCGCAAACAGTAGATCACCTAAATAAAACACCACCTTTTATAATGTTACTTAAATGTAGCTAACTTTAAGAGTTGGAATGAGGCCTCTAGTAGCCACTGGGAGAGATTTAGAAAAGGTCCTCGCTTTACCTGTCCTCGCTCAGACTGCCACAGCTCAGACTGCCCTTGGACGTGTGGCCCTTGGACAGCTGGTGCTTAGAACGGCTGTTGTTCTAAGACACTGCTTGCCAATTTATACTGTCCTGCAGGTCTAGAGCTGGTCCAGTTTACACGTTATCTAAATTCACTTCAATCAACCACAGCTCTGAACACTTTAGAAAATTAATTCCTTCAACCAGCTAATGTAGTTACATCAGCAAAAAGCATTCAATTTTACTTACCAAAACCACTAGTTTCTTCCTTCTGAGTGCAAACAGCAAAACACAATTCAAGCAGGTTGGACGCTAGAACAACTGATTAGCCAAGGGAAAAACAACAGGTTTTGCAGGGTTTGGTCTGTTGTTTAAATCAGACTTTCTGTTCTTATCTTGCAGGTGGTTGGTATTTTTGCGGGGTTTGGTCTGTTGTTTAAATCAGACTTTCTGTTCTTATCTTGCAGGTGGTTGGTATTTTTGCAGGGTTTGGTCTGTTGTTTAAATCAGACTTTCTGTTCTTATCTTGCAGGTGGTTGGTATTTTTGCAGGGTTTGGTCTGTTGTTTAAATCAGACTTTCTGTTCTTATCTTGCAGGTGGTTGGTATTTTTGCAGGGTTTGGTCTCTTGCTGTTGGTAGCCTCTCCATTCCTCCTTCTGGCCACTCCATTTGTCTTGTGCTGCAAATGCAAATGCAGCAAGGGTGATGACGACCCACTGCCTACCTAGTTGGCTGGCTGAGTGGTTTGTTTCTATTCACCAGCACTGTTTCAGCCTTACCTGGTCCATCTTGCTTTACAGTATCAGCTCCAGTGCCCTGCAAAGGTCCCCGGTGCATTAGAGACGGTTCAGTTCTGAAAGGAAGAGTGCAAAGAAAAAAGACAGAATATCAGTTAAGGGGCAAACAAAATGTACTGTGAAAGGTCCCTTAGGAGAATCTGAAAGGAAGGTGTCCGGCAAAACAGCTACGGAAGGAGGTACAGATGTTGCAAGGGATGCTGGTAGCTATTCATTTTCCAGCTTGGGCAATGATATGGGGGAAGGGGAAGCCAACAAATAAAAAAACAGCACGTAATTATAGTATTGCTTTTTTTTGTATATGATATCTATGAATCACAACTAAATAAATCATTTCCTTAAACACACATAGCCACCTGTTTTTTCTTTCTTTTCTTGAACCATATGATAAACAGAACAAAGCAAGTTTTGTGTATTTTACAGTGTTTTACCTTCATGTATTTAACCTTTTGCAGTTGTATTTTAATCCTCAAGTCAGAATGACTCTGATACTGCCACAACCATATAGAGAGGCATGTTCTGTGTACACTTCTAACAAGGGCTAATAAATATTTATAAATAACTTGTTAAAACGGGGGGGGGGGGGATGGGTAAAATACAGCACCACTAAATGACCCACGTCTTTTCCCTGACCAAAATACCTCTGTTTCGTTGACAAAAGATTAAAACACAGAAACATCGGTAATAAAGTTCTGGTGTTCTTTTTTCATGATTGAATCCACCGTTTAAGTACGTTCTGTACAATGTCACTATTTCATTAGTTATTGTATATTTACAATATGTATATTCTCTACTGTGATAGACATTGTATGTGTATATCTGTCATATACTGGTTTGCATTTAATTCCCTATCAGCAATGTTTTATTTTAACCAGTGACACTTTTATTCAAGAGGGAAAGGGCAAAAGGGAGAGTTTTAAAGCATTTTTTCTTTTTTTTTCAAGTAGCCAATGCTGAGAATAAAGTACAGTAAAAATGCAAACTTCTTCAAAGGCCTTTGTTCTGAAGTGTGGTAGCATACGGAAGACTAAACTCCTGCTCTGGTTGGCTGAAAGCTCAATAGAAGTGTATAATACAGAAATAGAACCCAGATTAGAAGGGTAGTTGACCGAGTCAGAAAGGAAGCTTCAGACAAGGTCAACTATTACGCCATCTAATCAGCACAGTAGTGTGATTAGAAACTGGTATGTAAGGCCTGTATTGCTATTTAAACATTTAATTTACATTAAGATTATTTCCCTTTTCAATGTTGTGATGCTTTTCTTTTTTATATTGGTAATGGAGCATCCTAATTTGTGGATGGAAGTTGAGGTTTCTAATAAGATAATAGCTTTACCCTAACTAGTAATCATATATAAGTAATCATTTTGGCTTGCCTTGCATGATTATGTTAACATGTTTTTACAGTATTGTAAAATGGATAGCAGTACACCATTTTGTAAAGCTCTGTACTCTTCAGGTGGTTTCCTGCTCTTAGCAGATATTACACCGGAGAACATTAAAACAGTCCCCTGCAGTATCTAGTTTTTAATCACAGTTTATAATGACATTGCAAATAAGAGAAATACTCGCTTGTTTGCTACACAAGTCCTGCTGCCATGCTGAAGTAGATAACTGCCGCTCATAGTGAATTTTGCGTGAGGGTTGATTGAAGGAATCCAGGCAGGGTTTCAATACCTCTTTCCTCATCTTCTCAAGAGTGCCCTGAGATGAAACATCCTCAAAGCATATGGGGCCATTTTTCTTTGTCAGTAACGGCAGCTCTAACAGTACTGGTGAGTCCTACATTGAAGCAAATGCAAAGGCTAATCTTCAGAGAATAGCAAAGTCATCTTAATATTATCCTAGCGAACTAGCCACTGTCTATTCAGTTCCTTCTTGTGTGCAGTTTTACAGATCACAGTTCCACATAAAAATAAAAAAAGATAAACAAGGGGTCAGTCTGTCCTAGAGCAGATGACGCACGTGCTTCAATCCCAGTTTAGACCTTCCCTATATAAATACATTAGAAGCAGTTCCCCATTGAAAAAAGATGTTGAATCTGTGTTGGACTATATAAATGTTTAATATTATTAATGTAACGATAAATAATACATTTATATTTCATGAAATAATCAAACATTGTTTATTCTACTTTTTTAGTTAACTGTAGTAAATGGTTTATTTTTTATTTTTATTAATACAATGTACAGGATGTAACCCTATTGTGTGGCAGATTGATGGCAACAAGGGGGAGACAATGTGTTTAGAGCAACATGCTCAACATCATATTTGGTACTGGTGTCACATGGTAATAATAAAGCACTGTGGACACATGATTTGGGATTAAATTCCTGGTGGGGCCCTACATTGAAGCAAATGAATTGTGATCGGTTTGCACTACTTTGTTGCCAGATTGCTGACTGCAGCCTTGCTTCTCTTGTGAACACCACACATACAAGGCTACACGTGGGCAAACAATATCTTCGTCCTGTAGCCATCAACAAAAGCTCTTGCGTGCTTGCAATTGTAAAGTTTCCAAAACCTCCTGCATTTATTTACATCGGCTCAAATTACAGCTTTACATTTTACTCTGCCAGACTCTTATGTTGACTTTCCTTGCATGTATTGCTCAAGACCTTGGAATTTGCGTTGCCTTTGTTTTAATTTGCCTTCAAGTTGCGCCATATTTTTAATGGATACACATAATCTTACCTTATTTCATAAATGTATTTACATTTTATTATATATGTAATTGAATTCTACCTGTAGAATTGTAACCTTGTATATTGATATGCATGACAAAAAGTCTTGTAATAAAAAAAAAAACCTAGTTCAGTTCCTCTGTAAAGTTCATGTATTTCAATGTAAATGTATCTATTGTGCCACTAACACTGTGATATTAAAAAAAAAAAAAAAAATTAGTTTCTTACCTGTTTCATAATCTGGTATTTTAAAGAAAAGAAGAATAATTCATTAATTTATTTTTCAAAACGGTTTATTTGTTTATTTAGCAGACGCCTTTATCCAAGGTGACTTACAGAGACTAGGGTGTGTGAACTATGCATCAGCTGCACAGTCACTTACAATTACGTCTCACCCAAAAGACGGAGCACAAGGAGGTGAAGTGACTTGCTCAGGGTCACACAATGAGTCAGTGGCTGAGGTGGGATTTGAACCGGGGACTTCCTGGTTACAAGCCCTTTTCTTTAACCACTGGACCACACAGCCTCATCAATTGACCCTTATTTTCAGGCTGAATGCAAACAGACTACTTTAGTTCCAAGTCCTCCAAATAAGCTTAGAGGCTGTAAAAGTTTCACAATCGTGTTCATGCAGTGAGCTGTAAAAAGCCATCTTGTGCTTCTGTAACCCAATTCCTAGATGGATACTCATTTCAAAAAGATATGCAATGGTAGATTGTGTGGGTGGCATTGAAAATCACCACAGACAGGAACAGCTATCCACTAAATAAACTATTTGACTTCATTGTAAATTAGAACCAACATTTACATTGTTCAATTAAAACATCTATAAATTGTAAAACAAACCAAAAAAAAAAATCATTGTTTTGTCAACATTAGTGCAAAATCCTTAAATGGAACATTTTCCAATTCTGAAGCACCATTTGTTTTGTTTATTCAAATGTTCAGGACAGTGTTGCAGTATTTGGATTTGTCATTATGTTTTCAGTGGGAACAAGGGATGAATTAATTTTGTCCAGTTAGAAATGAGAGAAGGAGGAGGAGGAAGGGGAATTTTGAATTTTGAACCACCCCATCAGTTATTTCTTTATTAATTTATTATTTATATAAATAATGATATGGAAATGTAGGTCATGGTGAGTGAATAGTTCGTTCTCCTCTTTCAGCACCAAGTAACTTTGCAAAAGACAGTAACCAAATTGTTCAATAGGGAAATACATTATATTAGGGCAAATCCAAGGGCCGGTTAAAAGCTTTGCACTTTAAAGAAAACAAGAAAAACATTTCCTGCTGAGGGAACCCGAGACTGATCTGGTACACATCGTGCTGGCTGGAGTCACTCCAGGGACTGCTAATTAGACACAGATCACTCTGTTGCCCGGTCCGTTCCTCTCAAAGCAGCTGAGTGGAAGCGATTGGAAATATGCTGTCACATCCCATTCTTAACACCTGCAGAAAGTGCTACAGAGAAGCAATTCTCATGTCTGTGGACAAAGTTTTGGTACAAAAGTAAATAACAGCAAGCTTGGGTAGACGATGCTTTAGACTGTACCAGAATTAAATTAGTATGGATTCTACCTGAAGTTAAAACGCTGCTTTGAATTGTGCTTACAGAAACTGAAATGGAGTGTGAACAGCATTGCATACCACAGTACTTGCATTCCCCCAAATACATTGAAATATAAATGTGGATACTATGAAATGTTTCTGTTGCTAATATCAAAGGTGGTACAGATTAAGCTGCAGTGAAATCAGGGCACCCAGGCAATGATTTATCTTCAAATAACGGTTCGGGCGGGCCCAGTACATTCACTGTGCCCAACATGTTTGAATTGCTTGATAAGGTGTTGGTCACAAATGCAATGTGCAGTGGCACAATTGAGTGAAAGGTTGACAGACACTTGCAGTCTCCCATGCATGTCTTCTGTATATTGTTTTTGAAACGGTCTTGTTACATACCTGCTGGCTTCTTTAAGCTGATATACTGTACAGATTCAGCTAATACACAGGCAAAACAATGTCCAGGTACATTTGTAGATTACAAGCCTGGCAGACACGCACACGCTCACCTGTATAACAGTCCTTCGCTACTTCTTGTCTTTAATTAAAGGCAAAATAAAAGACAAGCTTCAAATTAAAATGTAGTCCAAGCAAGCAGAGAGAGCTAGTCATATATCATACATGTAATACACTACAATAATGTTGTGTGCAAATGTTTTATTCACAACAGTCTGCATGTTAAATAAATACATACATACCACAACTGTGCTACTAGTAGTTATTTATATACTTCCCATCAGAAGGATACCAGTTCATAGTGTGGTGTACTGCAGCCTACACTGATGCATTCAAGACTGGTGGTGGAAAAAACAAAAAAAATTGCTGTTTGCATTAATTAAGTAAACAAATTGTCATATGCCTATAGTGTCAGTTATATCCGTTAGCATGTTTCTTACCATCATTTACAGTATAAGGTGATAGAATCTCATATTGATAGTAAAGTGAGCATTGATAGTATGTTCCTGTTATAATACTTGCATTTTCCTGGCCCTTTTCTTCAGCAAGAGAAGAAGTCAACTTTGCAACTCAAGCTAAAAAGCTGCCGAACCCGAGACAATGTGAATAAATTGATTCATGTATCTTTGGTCCAGGTGTTTTTCTTATGTACACTCTCTTAGTAATCTCACATTTCAGTAATCTAGCTGCTATATTGTGTGCCTAAACAAAGCACTCGCCAAACCCAACAGGGAGGACCAGGTGTTCCGACCACAGTGACACAAAATCATCCATCACAATTTGAGACACCATTGAGGTTGGTGCGATGTGCCACTTGTTTAACTAACCATTACACGTTTAGCACGGGGTGCTCGGTGGCTAGAAACTGGAATTTCAGGGGTTTAAATGGACTGAAATAGAACTGTCGCACGCTGAAGAACGTCTCTAGTAGCAATGTATTTAAAACATGTTATAAATCTAATTACTACAATTGGATCAAACCGGAAACTAAACCAAAACCAACAAAGTAGACGTCAACCACTATTTCAATGCATAGCCATTATTACATTTACTGCCATGCAACACCGTTGCCCCTCTGAATACTAGTTCCCTGGGTATCTTAATGGCCCAGTTAAATATTTGTACTTGAAATTGAATATCTGCACTCAAAATCATTTCCAGATGTTCTTGGCTATACACACTTTACATAGAACACCTATGACAATACTGTAGTTCTGTTTCTACCAACAGTAAACGTTTTGTGTGCAGTATATGTCAGTATTTTCCCTTTACAGTAAACTACAATTACCAACCGCTAGCTAAACCAGCGAACAACCACACAAGCTGGCACCTTATTTATTTATTCATGTATTTATTTTAAGCACATTTGAGTATTTATTTACTGTAGTTTTCTTCTTCTCTGCCGAACGTAGTCTAATTAAAATGTAAATGGACACAACAATTTGTTTATAATCTGTTTCATAAGATTTATGTTTAATTCTTAAACATTTGGTTTTGTTGAATACTTACAAAGCAGAGCTACTGTGTTTCCATAGGCTTTCTATGGGAATAAATCCAACTAGAAAGCCAAGAACAGCCATAGAAAGGGAAGAAAATACTGGCTTTAAAACCATGTTCCCATTCCCTCCCCACCACACGTAAACCTGCATAGCATTATTTATTTTAATCTTGTCCAGTCATTTTAGAGTGAGTTATTAATGTGACTTACCCTTTTTCATCTTTTTTAATTTTGTGACAAAGTAGTTTTCAACACACGTGTAGTTTTCAACACATTATATTATTATTATTTGTTTATTTAGCAGACGCCTTTATCCAAGGCGACTTATAGAGACTAGGGTGTGTGAACTATGCATCAGCTGCAGAGTCACTTACAACAACGTCTCACCCGAAAGACGGAGCACAAGGAGGTTAAGTGACTTGCTCAGGGTCACACAGCGAGTCAGTGGCTGAGGTGGGTTTCTAGCACCTTGTAGACAATACTATCATAGCATCAAAGGGTATGAATACTTTTGAATCAGCATTTTTGGATTGTAGCATTATTTCTTGTAACTTTTTTTCCTCATCCACAAAAGCAAAACTTATACTACAAGAGAGTTTTCCTAAAATTCTTTGTTTTTGAGAAATTTCTAGAAATTATAAATTTCCATTGGGGTATGTAAACTTTTAACTACAACTGTATCTACTTAAAATGCATATTAAAAGTAGATTTTTTTTTTAAAAATCGGTATACCTTAGTTATCCAGCAGAGGGAGATAAAGAACTGTCTCAGGGAAATACTCTGCAGAAATAAAATCTACAGCTATTCGGAAGGTACAATATGTACAAAATGTATGTTTTCTTTAATTAATGTCACTTATCTAGAGGTTTAATCAGCAATGAATGTTGGTGCTAATAATACACAGGTGTTTTTCTTTTTGGTACCATCACTGTTTGATGAATTTTATTTAAGCATTTTAAGTATTTTAAAATTAAAACAGTTATACGTCAATCTCACACAACTAGTTCTAAAAGTGATTATAATGAACTGCCAAATTAAAAATATAATGGCATAATGTAACTCCAGCCATTGTCGCAATTAAAGGTGAAACCATCAAACAGCAGACTTAAGATCAAATAGAGGTCTATTGATCAAGAGCAGCAGCATTTTATTTAATTTTGATGCAGTCTTAAAATGTAGTATTAACCTATTGTAAGAATCTGTGCCCATATTCTGCTTGTTCAAGTTCCCCGATGCCAGGCATGTGATATGCAATGTCAAGTGTATGTATGGAGTAAACAGGAGACTACAGGTAAAGACTGACTTTCTTAGAAGAATTTCTGGAGAGTGAGGTAGTTTAAAAAATAAAATAAAAAGTTGCCTCATTATTGTGCCAGGCTGTAGCAGTCAAAGCAATTCAATACTAATAGACACCTGGGATGCCTGAAGCATGCCACAGCAACACGATAACTGGGATGATGTCAGTGGAATGTCCTAAGAGTTCACATCTAAGGAAAGAGGCACATCAGTATCACCTGCTGTCTCTCACTGCACCTAATATACTAATATATCTGGTTTGGAGTTTTAATATAGAGCATATTTTGAAAGCTTAACAAAAATAGCAACATTAAGCATGATAAACTTGAATTTTAGTTGAGAAATTGTGCGTCTTATGGGTTTTTTTTTGTATGAATCCATTGTAGAGGAGTGGAGAAAGTAAAATAGGCTGTGAAAATATATACTGGTACTGTATACCTGTAGGGCACTGCAATGATGAAACAGAAGCGTGGTCAGTTTCAAAGTGTACTGGCCATGTTGTCGTGTATCAGCCTGGGGGAATTAACAACAAAGCACAAAGCTAAAAGTACTGAAGTGAAGTTGTCTCTTGTGCTTTCATTTTCCAAAGCGGCGCTTTATGTCTAAGGTGTTTACTTGAATCAATTCCTGGACTTTTTTTTTTATTAATGCATTCTACAACTAAAAGCAAGGCTTTTCCATATTCAAGGTTACCATCTTTGAAGCAATAACCCATGAGGTATTCAGGAGGGTGGGCACTGCCCACTTTTGTTCTTTTTAGTGCTTCACTGCACAAAGAAATCCTTTTTAACCAATCATAGAGACCAGACCAGACATACTCAAACAGATAGGAGACACAAATAAACATACTCACAAGAACACTTCTGAATAACAGTTTATGAAACTAGAAGGAATTTGTCTAGAAAGTCTGTTGGCCTCTGCAAAGTGGCTGCAGAACAATGTAAGCTGAGCAGCAGGTGACATAAAATGATGGTCAATGTGATTCTAGGACTTCCACAGTGGCTTTTAGAGGGCCCTGAAAGTGAAGTGTAACTGTTTAGAATGGGCGCCATTTCTCTCAGAGGAGGGTTCCAGTATAAAGCATTAAGAACGGTCGGATGCAACACCTCTTGCTCGATGGTTCAGGTTCAGGTTCAGAAATGATTAGAGCAGTTTTTTTTGTGGCTCTTTGCGGTGCAGACCCTGTGTCAGTGAACCTCATTTTTGCAGTGGTTTTTAAAAGAATGTCAAAAGAACTGCATTTAAGAGGCTGTTTGCAACTAGTACCGCATGTGCAGGTGCAAAGTGAGTTGGAGGTGACTGGGGCGAGTAGAGAGAAGGCCGATGGGACAGTCCCAGCATTTACAAGTTTTCATTTCAGTCACTGGATTGAAACATCATGAACGATAACATGGCAGAACCACAGTAAATGCATTGGGCAGGGGACATTTTCCAGGAGTATACAGTACATGACCTGTGTCCATTAAGCTCAGTGACACTGGCTACCAGTCAGGTAGCAAATAATCTTTAAGGATTTTTCTGATTATCCGAAGTTCAGACCCCTGGTAACTTAGGTCCTTGTCTCATGAATATACATAACCCAAGGAGGCCACTGTTTCAGTCATTCACACAGTAGCTGATGCACTGTTCTGCACCACCCAGAACAGTATACTATTCAACCTTCCTGAAAAATTGCTCCTGCTGTCTTGTAACCCAGCACATCTGGCTAAGCACTACATGGCCCCATCCCTATAACTGATGCCAAAAAACACCTTACAGAAATCTCACAAAGACAGAGCTGCAGCCAGTGGTATATAGCTGCAGTGTATTAGTGATGCTCTCATTCTTATACAGTAATTCAGAATAACTAACACATGCTCTTTGGGAGTTTTCACATTGATTAGCTACTTGCTCACATTATTTCATTATTAGTTTTTCTTGTAGTAACTTTAATGAGTGCCAAGCACATTTTAAATTGATCTTAACCTTCACTACATTTTTTCCAAACATATGAAAGTTTGTAGCAAATATATGTATCCTACTTTATGTTACAACAAATCAAGAACCCTCTGTTAAACAAATGCAACCAATTATACTAATATCTTCCATATCTTTACAAGGATTTTAGATCAAAAAGAAAATATAATATACTTGTAAAAAAACACTCGCACTTATGTATAATCCCAGTTTTTAATGAAAACTAATTTGAGAAGTGTATATAACTTTTTATAATTAAATGTGAATCTTTTTTTTTTAATTGCTACTGTTTCCTGAATCTGGCTGCCAGTATTTTCTGTAACATGTTGTAACAGGGCGAGGAGCCCTGTACATATCTTTATGTATAGAAAGGGTTACCCCTCCGCCCCTGTGCAGTTTATTGTTTTGTATTTGTTTTGTTGTAATTATTATTATTGTTGTTGTTGTTGTTGTTATGGTTTGTTTGTTTGTTTATAAATATAACAGCAGAGCCGTGTTTTGTTATTATTTTGTATTGTTTTGCAGCGTGGATGGGAAGTCCCATCCACATTAAAAACCTCGTGCAGAAGGTGACCATCTCCCGAGTTAATTAATTGTTGCTAATCGGGAGATGGTCACCGGTATATAAGCCTGCAGTTCTCCCAGCTCTAGGTGGGTGTTCGAGGGGAGGAACGGGAGTGAGAGAGGAGAACGAAACGTAAAGTTAAACCAATACTAGACAGGATCAGTGAAGGTGGTTGCCCAGCCCGACCTGGGGTTTTGGTTTGTGTTTAGTGTTTGTGACTTGTTTTGTTTATCTTTTTGTTTTGCTCTGTGAGCAGTGTTTTTCTTAAACCCTTTTATTTTATTTTTGTATGATTTAAATAAACGGCGCACCGCGTCTTTTGAACTGCAGTACTGCCCCGGTGTTTGGTTTCTGCATCTGGCCTGACGTCACCACAACGCCATTCCTGTCACACATGCCTTAAGCAATAGGCTAAATCAAAATATAAGCTGGATTGCTTAATAAGTCACTCTCCTTTTTCCAGGACCCATGAAAGTCAATAAGTACTGAATTTTACAGTCATTTTTTTTCTGTTTCCTGCTCTCAAATGGCTTAGCTTAACTAATGGACCTCTCCGGTTGAAAAACAATGGTGGAATCCACTGCATGTTACTATGGTGACCCAGTAAACTGCTTTATTGTTTCAAAAAGGTAATTTATTACAAGTATTGGATGTTACTAACATAACATAGCTGTTGCTGTTTATTTGTTGGTGTTGTCTTGCCAGCACCCTATAATGAGGTTTCAATCTCATGAGTACTCATTAATAAAGAAAAAGAAAGAAAAGAAATGACGGCCCATGGATCCCACAGCATTATAATCAAACCTGGCCTTCTCATTGAAACCTCTTATAAGCACAACTTCTATAATATGGCCTCTAAACCAAAATCAGTCTCCTATCAGACAGAATTAATGTCTCTAGTGCAGGGCTTCCTAAACATGGTCCTGGGAACCCCATGTGTCTTCTGGTTTTTATTACAACTGAGCTCTCAATTACTTAACTAAACCCTTAATTGAACTGATAATTTGCTTAATTAGACCTTTTTAATTGTTCTCAGCTCCTAAAAAGTTGCAGTTCAAGTTACTTATAAAATGTATGCTTTCATAGTATAAATATCACCTCTCTGTTTGACACAAAAACAACTTCTTGCCAGTACATTGGCTCCCATGTGTTTAATATTAACATGGTGCACTGTGCTACTATGTATTACCTGGTTGTCAATGAATGAATGAATTGAATTGATCCAGATACCTCAGTACTGTACAGTATGTACAAATATGCAATGCATTGTCATGTTAAGCACCAATAGATTATTGACTGCTCCTATAACACATTTGCATGCCCTACAACATCTTGTTATTACATTATCTACCTTTAAACTATGGCAACATTGGTTAGAAAATGTCTATAAATGCTGTAGCGGGGTGATGCTCCGAGCCTCCCCCCACCGTCAATCACATTATTCTCTTAGGAGCACGGAGGTCTTTTAAAATGCAGGAAACAGTCACTTGGTCGCATTCACAGGTATACATTTTATTTAGGCACTGGCTACTGCACACAAATTGCAAATAATTAACCAACAGACACAGCCAAGATCAAGACTGAACTAATAAGCCTCCTCTTAAGAAAAGACACAGCAACAGTCATAGATGAGAGGAGGACTTGCATAAACACAACTAGTTATGAACCTAATAGTCCTTGTGAACCTGGTCAGATGAACCAGGGTAAGAGAGAAAAGAACCTCAATGGGCATAAGACTGGAGTTAAATGGCCAAGAGCTTCTGAGAAAACAGCGTGGGACACAGTAAACACAGATCTCTGTCTTGCGTTGGAAAGGTTAGGTGGAACAGTCAAAAAGAAGCTGAATAAATTTGGGGATACCATCTACGCATATGGAAGCGAGAGGTTTGGAGTTGAAAAAAGAAAGGAGAAAGAACAAACTATTCCTGTAAAGTCTAGACGGCAGCAGGAGATTGATCGCTTAGTTAGAGAAAGGAGGCAGCTGAGGAAGCAATGGAGGAGAGCAGAACAAAGTCAGAAGGAGGCATTCAATCTATTACAAAGCTTGCAACATTGTGCAGAACTGAGCGACTACGGAAATGCTGCAAAAATGAGCGTGCGAGAACTAACTTTTATAAAGACCCATTCAAATTTGCAAAGAAGTTATTCACCAGGGAGAAAAGTGGCACACTAAAAGCAACAAAGTCTGAGCTGGAGAGATATCTTGAGGAAATGCACACAGATTCAAAAAGGCAGGAGCCTATGTTGATTCCTTCAGACATGCCACCTATCAAGGCAGGCTGTGTGGTCCAGTGGATAAAGAAATGGGCTTGTAACCAGGAGGTCCCCGGTTCAAATCCCACCTCGGCCACTGACTCATTGTGTGACCCTGAGCAAGTCACTTAACCTCCTTGTGCTCCGTCTTTTGGGTGAGACGTAGTTGTAAGTGACTCTGCAGCTGATGCATAGTTCACATACCCTAGTCTCTGTAAGTCGCCTTGGATAAAGGCATCTGCAAAATAAACAAATAATAATAATAATAATAATAATAATAATAATAATCCACCAGAATACCAAATGGAGGACTGCACACCTAAGAGGAAAGAAGTAGAGGAAGCTGTGAAAAAGGCAAGGGCATCATCTTTTCCTGGGCCTAATGGAGTTCCGTACAGAGTGTACAAGAGTGCCCCTGGTGTTCTACAAATCCTATGGAAATTGATGAAAGTAGCATGGGAAAAACAGGTTCTACCAAGAACATGGCGCTGAGCAAGTGGGGTCTTTATACCCAAAGAAAAAGATTCTATGAGTATCTGTCAGTTTTGCCCTATTTAAACGTGGAAGGCAAGATTTTCTTCAGCATTGTTGCTCAGATTGTCAGCTTACCTATTGAAGAACTGCTTCATTGACACTTCAGTACTGAAAGCTGGTATTCCAGGTTTCCCAGGATGCTTAGAGCACATCAGTGTGATCTGGCAGCAAATTTAAACAGCTAAAAAGGAGAGGAAGGAGCTACATGTGACATTCCTGGATTTAGCTAATGCATACGGTTCAGTACCACATGAACTCCTTTGGGCAGCATTTAATTTTTTCAGTGTACCGAGGACAATAACAAACTTAGTGAAAGCCTACTTCGGAGATTTGCAATTTTGTTTTTCAACTTCAGAATTCACCACTGCATGGCAAATGTCTAGAAATTGGAATAACGGCAGGATGCACCATTTCTCCACTGGCTTTTACCATGGCAATGGAAGTAATTATTAGAGCATCAAAATGGGTAGTGGGAGGATAGGACATGGCACAAAGCAGCCCCAGCTCAACAGAGGAAGCTGGTAGTCAGCAATTTGCAAAAGCAGGAGGAGAGGATGAGGTGCGTAAAGGCAGTTTCCCAGGCCAAGCAGGGAGAATGGATGAGATGGGAGAGTGTGGAACAATGCAAGATCAGCTGGTGAGATGTATGGACAATGGAACAGAGCAGGATCAGTTTCCTCATCAGGTCAACATATGATGTTCTCCCATCACTTTGTCCAGGGGAGCAACTTCCAAGAAAAAGTATTAAAACCAAAACTCGTCTTGGACAACTGGAAGCTGCTTGTGACTGGAAAATGCTGGCAGATGTTGGGCGATGGCTTATTTTCCAACCTGAGATTGCCACAACTAACCTGATTTTGTCTTGCGGTGTGGATCCGCATGTCTTGTTCACCTGGTAGAGTTAACAGTGCCATGGGAGGATGCTGTGGATGAGGCGTATGAAAGGAAGAAACTTCGGTATGCTCAACTAGCTGCTGAAGTGGAACAGCGAGGATGGAGAGTCCAGGTTCACCCAGTGGAGGTGGGTTGTCGAGGATTTGTGGCACACTCCACAACCCGGTTTCTCAGTGACATCTGATTCAGTGGTCAAGAGTTGCAACGCATAATGAAGAACTTATCTGAAGAAGCAGAGAGGAGCAGCAACTGGCTCTGGTTGAGACGAAAAGATTCTGGTTGGGGACCTCAAGCACAGCAGAAAAAAAGCAACGTCGATGGCAAGGAAGGTAAGTAAGCTGGACTTATCTGAGTGGGGGGCAGAGGTGGATCATGCTGGGATGCCAGAATCACTGTCAACCCCTCTTATGGTATTGTAGGCTAGTTGACGAAACACCAAGGATGGAAGGTGCCCACTTCAAGACCGCAGAGAAGTACCCTACTCAGCCCAGTCCAGACGGTTGTCATGCTGATGCGCTAGGGAGGCCACACTGTGGTTAATCACTGGAGCCAGCATTGCAGCTGTTCTGTGTGCTGATGTGCCAGGGAGGCAAAATAGGCTGATCCCTGGAGTCAGCATTACACTTCAGCCAGCAACACCAGGCAGAAGGATATCTTCATCATCAGATGGAAGAAAATGCAGATGGATCACATTAGTTTACAGTAAAAGAAGCTATGTCTTAGCTGGTGCTTATCTTGGCGAGAGTCCAATATCAGCATGAAGTTTTAACACCTACTCTCATGTAATGGAAATCATGTCCCTAATCATTACCATTAAATACTGAAAATTATCATTACCCCTTCTATTGGAAGATTACCGAACATATGGCTATAACAAAACCCTTGTTCCACATGTATCGCTACAGAAACTTCATTAAGGGAAGCGCTCTAATCTAAATACAACAATACACCGTCATATATCAAATACACTTGATCAACAGCATGCACAATACATAGTAAACCAGGGCTCTATTGCCAGTAGAATAACAATCACAGTAATAATCACAACAACAGGCAGTTCAATATTACAGTGATGGTCTCACCCTCACAGATGCATATGATATTAATGGCTGTGAGTCTCCCACACGTGTACTATGACAATTTGTTTTGTCTTGTTTTTTCTGGTTGTAAAAGTGTCATGAGTGCCCCAGAGCACTTCACCTGCAGGAAGTCAAGTGTGCAGGTGAAACTTTTGCTTAGGTAGATATAAGCCGTGCTCCAGGGGAAACTGCTGTTTGTTTAGAAAATGATCATTAGCCTAAACTTTAGGTGCCAAGTCTATAAATGACACAAATAAAATAAAAAAAAAGAATGGTTTCGCAAGGCTAAATCACGATAAGCCCAAATATTACAGTAAACAATGAGTTTCAATACAAATACATGGCTATTATATTGAATAAAAAGCACAAGGTGGGAAAATTTTGAGGTGTGTACATTGGTATTTTGGAAGAATGGGAACATTGTAATAACCTTTTTTGGAGCTTACATGTTTCATGTAGTACCGCTAAATGTGTCACTTCCTGCTGCTGTTATAGCTTGGACACACTTGGACAGTCTTAGAAGGTCTCCTGAGTTTCCAGACACAGTTCATCTTCTAAAGCCCCAAACAGAGTATTAGCCCCTATATATATATATATATATATATATATATATATATATATATATATATATATATATATATACAGTGCCATGCATAAGTATTCACCCCCCTTGGACTTTTCCACATTTTGTAGTGTTACAACCTGGAATTAAAATGGATTTAATTGGGATTTTTACCATTTGATTTACACAACATACTTAACCCTTTGAAGGTGCACATTTTTTTTTTATTGTGACACAAAAGTTAATTAAACAAAAAAAAAGACATTTGTTGGTTGCATAAGTATTCACCCCCCTGAGTCAATACTTGGTAGAAGCACCTTTGGCAGCAATTACAGCTGTGAGTCTTTTTGGGTAAGTCTCTACCAGCTTTGCACATCTGGATCCTGCCATTTTTGCCCATTCCTGCCAAAATTGCTCAAGCTCTGTCAAGTTGGATGGGGACCGTTGGTGAACAACAATTTTCAAGTCTTGCCACAGATTCTCAATCGGATTGAGGTCTGGGCTTTGACTGGGCCATTCTAAGACATTCAGGTTCTTGTTTTTAAACAACTCCAGTGTAGCTTTGGCTGTGTGTTTTGGGTCATCGTCTTGCTGGAAGGTGAACCTCCGCCCCAGTCCCAGGTCTCTTGCAGACTGAAACAGGTTTTCCTCTAGAATTTCCCTGTATTTGGATCCATCCATCTTGCCCTCAATCCTGACCAGTTGCCCAGTCCCTGCCGATGAAAACCATCCCCATAACATGATGCTGCCACCACCATGCTTCATCGTGGGGATGGTGTTCTCAGGGTGATGAGCAGTGTTGGCTTTGCGCCACACATAGCGTTTTGCGCTAAGGCCAAAAAGTTCCATTTTGGTCTCATCAGACCAGAGAACCTTTTTCCACATGTTTGCTGTGTCTCCCACATGCCTTTTGGCAAAAACCAAACGGGATTTGATATGGTTTTTTTTCAGCAATGGCTTAGTTCTCGCCACTCTTCCATAAAGCCCAGCTTTGTGGAGCGTCCGGGTTATAGTTATCCCATGGACGGTTTCTCCCATCTCAGCTGTGGATCTCTCCAGCTCCTTCAGAGTTACCATTGGCCTCTTGGTTGCTTCTCTGACTAATGCCCTCCTTACCTGGTCACTGAGTTTTGGTGGACAGCCTTCTGTAGGCAGAGTCGCGGTTGTGCCATATTCTTTCCATTTTTTAATAATGGATTTAACGGTGCTCCGGGGGAGTTCAAAGTTTGGGATATTTTTTTATAACACAACCCTGATTGGTGCTTCTCCAGAACTTTATCCCGGACTTGTTTTGATAGCTCCTTGGTCTTCATGATGCTGTTTGTTTAGATATGCTCTCTAACAAACTATGAGGCCTTCCAGAAACAGGTGTATTTAATTTGAAATCATGTGACACTTTAATTGCACACAGGTGGTCTCCATTCAACTAATTATGTGACTTCTGAAGGCAGTTGGTTGCACCAGAGCTTATTTAGGGGTGTCATAGCAAAGGGGGTGAATACTTATGCAATCAAAACTTTTCAGTTTTTTATTTGTAAATAATTTTGAAAAATATGTAGATTTTTTTCCCCACTTCGACATTATGGACTATTATGTGTAGATCAGTGACAAAAAATCCTAATTAAATCCATTTTAATTCCAGGTTGTATCACTACAAAATGTGGAAAAGTCCAAGGGGGGGTGAATACTTATGCAAGGCACTGTATATATATATAGATAGATAGATAGATATAGATATAGATATATAGGGGCTAATAATATATATATATATATTTGTTTATTTAGCAGACACCTTTATCCAAGGCGACTTACAGAGACTAGGGTGTGTGAACTATGCGTCAGCTGCAGAGTCACTTACAACTACATCTCACCCAAAAGACAGAGCACAAGGTGATTAAGTGACTTGCTTAGGGTCACACAATGAGTCAGTGGCTGAGGTGGGATTTGAACCAGGGACCTTCTGGTTACAAGCCCTTTTCTTTAACCACTGGACCACACATATATAATATATATTAGGTTTGTCTTTCTTGGAGACGCTGGTCAAGTTCAAATTATATGCCCTCAATTAGATTTAATTATGGGTCATATTTTGTCAAATCAACCAGTTACTGAAATAAGTTCCACCATTACCACTTCATCAAATTTTTTTGTAGTCAGTTTTTGAACAGCTGCTGAGAGGTCTTCTTGACATGAGACTTTATAACAATGTTGTATACTACAGGTCGAAAGACCCCATAGTTATCTGAAATCAAAAGTCCATTTGGTCAAATAAACTGACCATTAAAAAAATAAATAAAAATCCTGTCTTTGTTCATGAAGACTTTCCTTCAGCTTCTGAAAACAGATGGAAGTGTTGCTGTAAGAGGCTGAAGGCAGCACTTTGCAATGTAGGTCATCCACTCCTGCCATAGTGAGGCAGTGTCCTGCTGTGCAGGTTGTTACTTAGGAAAGATACAAAGTGTGATAACCTTGTGGAATTGCAAAGGATTGTGAATTTTGACCTCAAACGATTCCACACACAGCAATGTCCTGCACAATAACTAGGGGTCTACCTAAATCGCGATTTCACGGAAATGGTGAAATTGAGGGGTCACTGTGAAATTCACCTCTTTTAGGGGCCAATGCATGCCGGATAAGTACGGCATGTTCTTGTTTACTGTTCAAATGATAACAATGTTTTAATCAGCCTATCCGTGTGTCTGTACTGGCTTTTCTGTGACATACAGTAAGAGGTGGGACAAAGTCAGTGCTGCATTGTTTTGATTTAGGTTGCTAAAATCTAGTTTTCAGCATTGGAGGTAAAATACCAGAAATGGACGACAAAGCGAAAAAAGTAAAGTATATTTTGGTTGATCGTGTCAAAATATTCCCCAAAGAAACTGTACATGCAGATGGAGGTAATTGGTTTGCACATCTTGTAATGTGTTTTTGGAGAAAAAACGACTGATCGCTATTTAGCTTCAGAATCACACATTAAATGAAAGGCTACTACAGAGGCTGCTGAACAGAATGTAAAATAAACAGCTTTCAAAAAACAAACTGGAAAGTCAGCGCAGACAAAAAGTATTCCTGTCGGTTGTAGCCAAGTTAAATCAGTACTACAGGTAAGATCTAGCACAGCCACCTAGCTTCAAACAACCTGCTGCTTACTTCTTAAATGCAGTTGAAATTTTGGACCCGAATAGCCATATTTACTTTGCTTTGATTCGGTACTAATAAAATAAATTATTGGACGGGACAAATAACATGATAATGAACGCACTGCATATATTGCCTTTAATAAAGAATGCCAGGTGCCCTTGGGTGAATGAGTTTCTAATCGATTTCCACATCTGTATAACTGCTTTGCCTTAACCTCCAACCAATTCAGTGGATGCAGAACATGCAGTTTCAATGTATGGGCAAGTCAACTGCAGGGGGATGCAGCAGTCTGTCTTAATAAGGAAGCAAGTACCACTATTTTTAGGCTTTATAGTGCTCTGAAATACTGTCTATTTAGGTTTATTTAATGTTTAAACAGGTCAGCGAAATGTCAGCGAAATCCTAATTTTATTCCAGAACCTACCCGTGAAAAATAAGTAAATTTACCGAGATTTAAGTAGACCCCTAACAATAACACACGGATGCCCCACAACAAGTTCCTCCACCTGATACTCTGTGTTGTGGTAGCTGGGACAGGTCTGCCCACACCTTTGTAATACTTATCATTGGCATCTTTTCCCTGGCTTCTCCCAAGTACACAAACAAGAAGAACTATACACCATGCTGACCCTGCTACTCTCTGACATGTTGTTACTTGCCACATGCAGCCCCTAATCTATAGAGAAATACAGACACATACATAATATCAGACTGACTGTGACAGGATGGCTGAGGGTTATTGAGACACAGAGACAGTAGCTGTGGTTTTAAGCGCTGGGGCGCGCATTTACAAAATAAACAAACAAAAAAAAACACTGCATAGAGAGCAAGATAAAAAGGTCAAACAAAAGTAACTGGCACAAGGGCCAAAATTCGCCTGAATAACACACAGTTTTACCCACAGGTTACACGCATCCAACACCAACCTCCAAACAAAGGATTTCCCCTCCTTAAATACCATGTGGCTGGAGCCTAATTCACCATTAATCATTCAATTAAGGCTCCAGCCACATTCTCCACCCCTGCCAACCACCACCAGCAATACACCAACCACACTATTTGCAAACAGGGCCTGGCCTGCCACATGTTCCCCCTTGTGCTCAGCACATACGGCCCCTACGGCCACCTCCCCCCTCCCCTACAACACAACCACCCTCCCTCAAGTCCTCTACTGTCCTTCTCCCATCCTTGAGGGAGGGTTGGCCAACAGGCGCCTTCATGGCAGGACCAAGACTCAGCGACAGGGGATCCGGGCTCAGTGTATGGGGCGTCAGGAGCGCAGGCAGGTGATCAGTCAGCTGCAGCCCAAGGCAGAGGTGCAAGCCCAGGAGACCATGTAGCAACATCTGGGCTACCAGGGGGAGCGGAGCAGGAGACCAGGCGACCAACTGTGCCTGGTAAATGCGACTTTTTGTGGTTTATGTCATTGTTTTTTTTTAGTTTTCTCTTTGCTCTTTCAAAAAATAAGTTTCTTTAAATTATTTTGCTGTTGGTATGAACCTTGTATCAACCTGTCATTCATTCCTTGGTTGAATTTCCATGTCTTTGATGTGAGTGTTTTTTCTATAATACTGTGCATCATTTTCCACAGTACAGATTTACAGAAAAAGGTACAGTTGACAAGCATAGTGCAGCAGAGGTCTTTCATGACTAGTATCCGTACAAGGCAGAGCCAAGTCATACGATTACCATGTGCCAGGTCAATGGCTGGGCTCCATTACTAAGAATGCATTTGCTTCATATGGTGCATTGCTTATTATATATACGGCTGTGTCGTATATATATATAGGGTGTGTGAACTAGGCATCAGCTGCAGAGTCACTTCCAACAACGTCTCGCTCAAAAGACAGAGCACAATAGGGGCTCCAGTAAAAGCACTTGCCTAGAGTGCAGGATGCGCCCTAGTCTGGACGTCGCGAGTTCGAGTCCAGCCTATTCCTTTGCTGACCGAGGACGGGAGCTTCCAGGGGCGGTGCTCAATTGGCGAGCATGCCCGGGAGGAGGGAGGGAGGGTTAGGTCGGCCAGGGTGTCCTCAGCTCACCGCGCACCAGCGACCCCTGTAGTCTGGCCGGGCGCCTGCGGGCTTGCCTGTAAGCTGCCCGAGAGCTGCGTTGTCCTCCGACGCTGTAGCTCTTGGGTGGCTGCATGGTGAGGCCGCAGTGTGAAAAAAAAGCGGTCGGCTGACGGCACACGCTTCGGAGGACAGTGTGTGTTCGTCTTCACCCTCCCGAGTCAGCGCAAGGGTGGTAGCGGTGAGCTGAGCTTAATAAAACAATTGGCCATTCCAAATTGGGAGAAAATAATCAAAATAATTGGCAACGACTAAATTTATAAAAAAAAAAAAAAGACAGAGCACAAGGAGGTTAAGTGACTTGCTCAGGGTCACACAGCAAGTCAATGAGTGAGCCGGGGTTTGAACCACGGACCTCCTGGTTACAAGCCCCTTTTCTTTAACCACTGGACCACACAGCCTCCTATCTATCTATCTATCTATCTATCTATCTATCTATCTATCTATCTATCTATCTATCTATCTATCTATCTATCTATCTATCTATCTATCTATCTATCTATCTATCTATCTATCTATCTATCTATCTATCTATCTATATATATATATATATATATATATAAGAACTGGTAATTCGTAAAAGGTGGAGTTAATGATAACATCAACAGCATATATTTAAATGTTGTTTTTTTTTATTCTGTCCTGACACTTTGGACTTTACTATTTATTTATACATTATTAGGCAGACTGAGAATGTTGTCAAATGCTAAATAGTTTATTTTGTGCATATTTATGAAAATGAAAGGTGACAGCTAATTTAATTCTAGTTTGATTTCTGGGAAGTTGAATTCACCGTGAAGAGAAAGCTACTGCCTCATACAAGCTCTGATGCAAAAATATGTAAATGTCCCCATATTAGAATCTTTGTCTAGTTGTCATTCTCATGCGGGGCACATCAAAGCCATATGACCTGCTTTTGCACCTGCTGTTTAATTAAATTTACAAGACAGACACACTCTCCACTCCTGGAGATATACAAATCAGTTTTCATTACCACAACCCTGTAATTTACAAGGTAGTTCACTGCTGTGCTGAGGCTGCCAAAGTGCTCTCTTTGTGAAAGGATGCTGAAACCCATGCCAGACCGTGTGTATTATTACATCGGAATTGAGACGTTGTGTGATTTGAAATATGAATCTGGGTGAGCTGAAGCTCCAACCATCTATTTTTACTCCAAAGCCCCTTTCACACTGGCACTCCTACCCGGGTCACAATCCTGTTGTGTGAAACCACGTACCTGGATCACACTCGGTTTGACCCGGGTCCCAGCGACCCACCTCAGGATGTGGGTCAACACACTTTGACCCGGGTTGAGCGAGAAAAAATGCATGACGGTCGTTCGTAAGCCAACGAAATAACAAACAGCCATGCCTGTGTGAAGGTTTCACTTCCGCAAGGATTGTTTCTGTTTATTCTGTTTAGCCATATTTTTGTTGTTTGAGACACACCATGAGCCAAATTGCAGCAGGGATGAAGAAACATTTGCTGTAATCAACATTTGGGCAGACGGTTCAATACAGAGAAGCTTGGATAGAAGCGTCCATAACAAGCTGCTTCTGGGGCATTGATACACGCATTGTGTACATGCATCTGTCACCCATGTCAACCCTGCTTTATCAAAAGCAGTGTGAAATCATGTAGCCGACTCTCATGACACCGGGTCCTGACCCGGGTAGGTTCCGACCCGGGTAGAGCATGCCAGCGTGAAAGGGGCCCTACTTACCTCAAGTGTCAATTAAGAATGCTTTGTTTATCGACCCTGAATATAAACACTTAATCATCACTCTTAAATTAAAATGATAAGAAACTATTTCTGTTGTCTTTTGTCAATATCGATCTTTATTCTTACAGCAGACTTTCTATAAAAACATTCTTTAATTAAGTAATAAGGCTTTGTGAATATGAACCTACAGTAGACAATCTACCTGTGTTAACACCATTATTAGTGAATGTTTCAGCTGAGTGGCCTCCGTCTGCCCAGTCCTAGCACACACTTCACTTCCTGCTCCTCTCCTGAATCTTGCCCTGTCCTCCAGAGGTAGTTATTTATTGAATGTATTTCTAGATTTTGGATCAGTTTTATCCAAATCAGGAGGGCTGAGATCAACAGCTGACCTCTGCTTGCTCTGTCTAGCCAATCATATTTTTTACCTTAGCAATGGGCATGGACAAGAGTCTGCTGTAGCTCAGTGTCACTCAAATGGTCCAGCTGCATGCAGTTCATGTAACCTACCACTCAGGAAGTGATTAGATACTGCAGCAAGAAGAGACAGTATTTTTGTTGTTTTTATCTAAGTAGGCTATGGAGGCTAAGCCTATGTGTAATTTTGTAAAAGTAAAAATGCTTACCTTAAGTCATGCTTTCCAAGGTCTGCTGTATTGCTATTGGCTAACATGTAGCCTCAAAATGGATGGGATTCCGTGTGTATTCCACCTGCAATCACCCTCTGTCTGTCAAGTTTTACTGTATTTGTACTGGCTACACGATACAAGCTTGCGGCTGGCCTCTACCACTCATAATTTGACTTAATCTTCACGTGTCTGTTGACAGGCAGGTTTTGACCGATGTGGCTACTCCCTTTTTTGATTTCATTACAGTACATTGTAGATTTTTTAAATTCATACGCCATTTTCCTCGCTTTCAATTGAGGAAAAAATAAGAATAAAAAATAACAATACAGGCCGTCCAAAGCCTAAATTAGAATTTCTTCAACAGAGAGGACCGAAACAAAATTGCCTTTTTAATTGCTCATGGTGCAAAAAAACAAAATGGTTGAGTATTCGCGGCTTGTTTTTTCCAAATATAATTTCTATAAATGACATCACACTGGAGTCATCAATCAAGTAAGTCCACAATGTTTTTGTTATATTTAGTTAGCCTTATGTGCTGCCTATACTACATTACTGTATTACATTTCTTATTAAATTACGAAGTACCTTTTGAAACATGCAACATTTTATTGCGTATGATAAAAAGTATATATATATATATATATATATATATATATATATATATATATATTAGACTTGTGGTCCATTCCAGTCCAGCTCCTCATGCTATGTTAAAGCAATCCTAAATCTAGTGTCGCTATACTTTTCTGCTTGATTTATAACACAACAAAGATGAGCCATCAAGACAGATACAGTATCTCATGAACTACAAGACCAAGAACAAAACTAAGGAGTAAGACCAATGCTGTGTTTTTAGAAGGGTAGTTAGTGAAGCATTACAGTGGCATTAAGTGAAGAGTTAAAGCAACAACATTGTTGTATTGTACAAACTGACACTGAGCTCGTTTATTTATTGCTGTGTACCTAAGATAGCGTCTCTGTTGTACACACATACACTCGCTCACTTACGTATCCCAGCAACAGCAAGCACAACACAACACTCCACAACATCAAACAATATGTAACCCAGTAACCACAACAGCGTCGATTGCATTGCAAACACAACAGTCAGAATGGTATGTACAATGTCAACTAACAGAACATAACAAACATCCAAATAAATGCTGACTCGAGCAAGTTAGTTAAAAATCACTTGGAATGGTCACTTTCATATTTTTTCATTAACATTTCCAGAAAAGTTGCATGGCCTCTAGCAAGTGCTTTATATATATATATATATATATATATATATATATATATATATATATATATATATATATATATATATATATATATGTATATTATATATATATATATATATATATATATATATATATATATATATATATATATATATATATATTCACGTCTCAGAATATCAGAGTTAATTTGAATTATCTAAACAGTGGGAGGTATAAACACTGTTGTTCTTAGACTCTATTAATCTACTGGGGTTTCTGTTTCTGTCTCTCCCTCATTCACATCACTAAATACAATACAAACACAATGTATAGAAGCTGTGTATTGAGTTTAAGGTTAGCAGTATTAAGATCTGTCACTGTTTAGATAATTAAAATAGAGCCCATCACATTTTATTTGCACTTCCCCCTATAGACCCCCCTGGATCTATTTATTTGTACACTGTTTACCTGAAGCAGGAATGTGAGAGGAGTATTTGGGCAAGGGGTACCATCATTGTGAAATACATTGGTCTTCATCTAGCACAGACAGACTCATAAAGCAACTACTACACCTATAAGCTAACTTTCGAGAAAAAGTTTTTTGTTTTGTTGTTTTTAATTCCTGCTATACCACACAGCTCTTTGATGGCATGTGATTTGAAAACATGCCCCAGGTCGCTGTGGCGTGTGCCTCACAGGCAATCCATAATAGATGATCAAATTTGGCAACCAAGTCTAGCCTTATGGTCTGTTCTTTGTACAGCAGATGCTTATTTTGAGAAATGATCTGATATGTGTTTGTTTTCTACACTTCTAAGCCCAGATAATCCATACAAGTGTCTTTAAGTATCTTCAAATTACATTTTAGAAGTTGTATTATTATTATTATTATTATTATTATTATTATTATTATTATTATTATTATTATTATGTTCCCTTGCCCTTTTATGATATTAGCTGTCATCCTGAATAGTTTTGAGTGCCGTTTCTCAAATATTGTTTTTTTTCTTATCACCTTGGAAAGTGCTTTGGACTGTTATGAAACGCCCATCTCTTAACCAAGTTGCTGTGTACTGTCTCCATGGCATTCTGTAACACCCCTTGACCCCTATAGTGATGCTCCTACAATAATATATTGTACTGTATCTATACAGTATACATATTGTAATACAAACCCTTAACGCTATAAGAATGAGCCTTCAGTCAATTCAGGGCCAAACTCGATATTTATTACACTAATAAATGATCAAAGACAATCTGACAATTGTTAACTAACAAGTAACAGGTCGCTGTGGGCCACGACCTATGCCGCTAAAACTAATTCATTTTTAAAAGGAATCTCAGGGTGGAACTATTCTGTCTCTGTTTATTCACTTCTCTCTCTGCTTCACAACAACAACAACAACAACACAGCCACTCTCACTGTCTCTGGTCTTTAGCCCCAGTTAGTCCCGCCTTCTCCCATTCCACGGCCAATCACTAGCAGCTCCTGTGGTCCACGCCTGTCGCCCATAGGCTGTTCGACCCGTCTCCTTGTGTGTTGTCCCATCTTGACCGATGTGAAACACAGCCCCTCCTACTCCAAGCGTTCCTGCACTTTACAGACCTCACATACGTTACAGTATTTTAGAAGCCAAAATTTATTTGTATCTGCTTGTTACCCAGCCTGTCTGTCTTTGTATTTTGTTATTTAGTCAAACAGGCAGTTCAAATAAACATACAGTGCTTGCCATGCAAAAGTCACTCTTTCTCATTCTGTCCCCCCAATTGCATCATAATGTCCCACCATCTACTGGCCTGAAGGCATCATTTTTGTCTTTTTATACACTTTTATTACTGGATGAAACTGATCTTATTGTTCTCTCCAGTTGGTTGTATGACTATACGACACATGCATGTTATTTTTTTATGTCTCTCACCAAGCTTGGACTAACCTGCCTTCCGGGCAGGTGGTGAGTGTGCCCCTGAGTGCTCATTTTCGAGTAGCATCTATCCTTCCTGACAAGTGTCTTTGCCCTCCAAGCGAATCATCTGTGTGTAAACACACCTGACAGAGAGTGTTTCTATAGAATGATGGAGGCTATTTACTTCACAGTGAGGAACAGGGAGCGCATCGTTGTTGTTTTTTTCTTCTCTTCACTGATCGTCCTTGATGATTGATAGCTTAGGTTTCACTGGTATGGTGAGAGCATTCTGATGCCTGAGAAGAGAAAGCAGCTTTGTTGAGAGGGAGAGGAAAGAAGGAATCTTTAGCTTGCCCTTCAGGCAGGCCAGGTGTCTGTTTCCCCTCGCTGTGTCATCATTGGAATCAGCAGCACAACACTTCCAAAAAAAGGTCCATCTTCTTGTTCCTCCTAAGGGGTGTGTGCAATTAGCACAGCTAAACCTCATTTAAAAAATAAAAAACATTTGAAAAATTATGCCTTGAGTCATGTTGCGGAGAAGAAAAAAAGAGAGAACAGCACAGGAGGGCTTGGCTTCTAGTTGTGCAGGTGCTAGAGTTGGGTGACTGCCAGGCCGTGCTCTGCCATAGGCTTTGCATT
The DNA here is from genome assembly GCA_030684275.1 of Acipenser oxyrinchus oxyrinchus. Taxonomy (NCBI): domain Eukaryota; kingdom Metazoa; phylum Chordata; class Actinopteri; order Acipenseriformes; family Acipenseridae; genus Acipenser; species Acipenser oxyrinchus. Next base: position 78,828,430 of record CM060251.1, on the reverse strand, counting down.
AACATGGTCAGCTCTTTAAAACTTTTAAAGTTTATTTGACAAGCAATGGTTTAAATATTCTTCTGTTAGTTACTGGTTTGAGTTACTGTACAAATCACAAAAGAACAAATCACATATAATGCATGGTGTGCAGGTAATATTTATGTACGTTTAATAGCTTTGTTTGTTAACATGGAATTTACAGAAAATCCTAATTCTTTTGTATCTCTTGGTTGTCTGCTTGTCATCTGCACTGCAAATAACAAACACATCGAGTTTTGCTTTCTGTTGGCCTTTATTTCCTGTTTAGCATCATACAAATGTGGAATCTTCTGTCTAAACAGGAAGATCTTTTTTAATTCTCTGCAATAAAGAAATGTACAATTGTCTGTGACAGGTGAGACAAGTTTTATTCTGAACAGACATGTTAAAAATCTGTAAAGCAATGGTGTTTCAGTATAAATCATGTTTCTCCAGCTAAAACAATAGAAAGTCTACACCCCCTTGACCTTTTTTCACATTTTGTAGTGTCAGTGCCTCAGAGTTTCATGCATTTAAATGAGGATTTTTGTCCACGTATCTACACACTATACTCCACACTGTTACGGGGAAAAAAAGTTTTTATTGAGAAAAAAATTATTATATTAAATTAAATTATATATTAAAAATACAAAACTGAACAATCATAATTGGATGTCTCCACCCCCCTGAGTTAATACTTGGTGGAAGTACCTTTGGCAGCAATTGCAGTTGTGAGTCTGTTGGGATAGGTCTCTACCAACTTTGCACACCTAGATTTGGCAATATTTGACCATTCTTCTTTACAAAACTGTTCAAGCTCTGACAAGTTCCTTGGGGAGCGTTGATAGACAGCAATCTTCAAGTCATGCCACAAATTTTCTATTGGATTTAGTTTGGGGCTCTGACTGGGCCACTCAAGGACATTTACCTTTTTGTTCCTTAGCCACTCCAGTGTAGCTTTGGCTGTGTGCTTTGGGTCGTTGTCATGCTGAAAGGTGAACTTCCGTCCCAGTTTCTTGCAGAGGGCAGCAGGTTTTCCTCAAGGACTTCTCTGTACTTTGCTCCATTCATTTTCTCTTCTATCCTGACAAGTGCCCCAGTCCCTGCCGATGAGAAACATCCCCATAACATGATGCTGCCACCACCATGCTTCACAGTAGGGATGGTGTTCTTTGGGTGATGCGCTGTGTTGGGTTTGCACCAAACATAACGCTTTGCATTTAGGCCAAAAAGTTCCATTTTAGTTTCGTCAGACCATAAAACCTTTTGCCACATGGCTACAGAATCTCCTGAGTGTTTCTTTGCATACTTCAAGTGGGATTCAAGGTGGGCTTTCTTGAGTAATGGCTTCCTTCTTGCCACCCTACCATACAGGCCAGATTTGTGGAGTGCTTGGGATATTGTTGTCACATGCACACTTTGACCAGTCTTGGCCATAAAAGCCTGTAGCTCTTGCAAAGTTGCCATTGACCTCTTGGTAGCCTCTCTGATCAGTCTCCTTCTTGCTCGGTCATGCAGTTCGGAGGGACGGCTCAATCTAGGCAGGGTCTTGGTGGTGCCATACACCTTCCACTTCTTAATAATCATCTTGACCGTGCGCCAAGCGATATTCAAGGCCTTTGATATTTTTTTATACCCACCCCCTGATCTGTGCCTTTCAACAACTTTGTCCCAGAGTTCTTTTGAAAGCACCTTGGTGCTCATGGTTGAGTATTTGCTTTGAAATGCACTACTCAGCAGAGGGAACCTACAGGAACCGCTGAATGTACCCTGAAATCATGTGAATCACTACAATTTAACACAGGTGGAGGCCACTTAACTTGGTGTGTGATTTTGAAGGCGATTGGTTACACCTGAGCTAATTTAGGATTGCTATTACAAGTGGGCTGGACACTTATCCAACCAAGCTATTTCAGTTTTTATTTTTAATTAATTTTCTACACATTTCTAGAATATTTTTTTCACTTGGAAGTTGTGGGGTAGGATGTGTAGATAAATGAAAAAAAACAAACTATTTTGTATGTAATAGCACCATGTAGAACAACTTTGCTGTTTCTAAATATATAGTTTTATTCTCCAGGAAATTCTCATGCCCTTTTGTTTCTACAGTTCACTCTATTTATATCACATCTTGAAAAACATTTCTGTAAATGCTCATCGATTGAATTTCCACGTGCATATTTTATGAAGCAACAACACATTATTAAATATTTAATGAGATGATTCCAGTACAGCTTCATTTCCATTCACTGTCAATGTCAAGATACAAAATACTTTTGACACTATCTTGTGGCTGCTTTTATCAGGTACTGTATGGTGCACGTTTGAATACCGAAATGACAAAACCACCACTGTATACAAAAGATTTTTTAGTATGTCCTATATTGAAAACTAACAGTACAATTTATTTGCCTAATAGTTTCATATTCTTAAACACCTGAACTAGTGTTGTTTAAAGAAAGGACATCATATGATGCAAAATAGGCATAACTAAGTTAAGTTAATTACTTGACTAATCCCCAACTTCTTTGGTCTTTTAAAATGTTAATTCAATCATGCTTATCATTTTTTTTCTTCTAGTTTTAAAGAGCAACATTTAACGCTACCAGTAAAGGATTATTTAGACTTTTTTTCTGGATGTAAAATACTCCATACATTTTACATAGTGTATAAGGCATTTGAAATAGTGGTTTGGAAAAGAAGACATACACATTGTTTGATGTGTTTAATAAAATATCACACCAGGGACATTTAAAATGGAAATCTCCCAAGTAAACAACAAATGGAACACTAGTACACATAATCCTTGGGGAGGATTTTGTCAAGGATTTAATACCACAATCATTGTGTTTTGAAATAAATAAATATTCAAAGTGCGCACATGGTGAAAGGGAAAAAAAGTTCTAAAGAAAAGAACCCGAAACTCCATTTCATTTTATCATTGCTTCCTATTAAAAACTAAATAAAACATTCTGAAAAGTGAAATATTCATGGGTTATCAAGTGTTTCCACCACATTTTTTTTCCAATTTTTCAGAAAATTGAATCTGATGGTAATATTAATGAGATGAATCTGATATTTGGGGCATCCCTCAACTGTAAAAATCTGGTGGGGGTGCTGTGGTCTTGTTGAAATGTACTGTATTGATTTTAAGGTCTAAGGGTCAGGTAGAAACTGCACTGGTATTAACCAAAGCCGCAGGTCAAATCTTAAGCACAAAGATCAGAGCTCCCTGAAAAACATTTGAATTACTGCGTTTTGACCTCTTTTCCTTTAATCACAAAGCAGGTGAAAGGCAAGCAACATTTTTGAAGAAAAAAAAAATCATACTAGAATTACATGCACAGAACTATATTCAATGTTGGCAACAGCCCGTTTGCTTGCACATAATGTATTTCTTTGCTTTAATGTGCCCTCCAGTCTGATTCATGTTTTCCATCTTTCTCCTGAAAGTCATTATCTTTCCATTAGCGAGCAGTTGGATAACTCTTCATGGGCACTTTGATCTGTCCAGCACCTGTTTTGCATTCTTTCCAGCAGATTTTAACATTACACTTAAGGTTTCTAAAGCATTAGGCCATTAGGAGCTACACACCACAAAGGAGAGTGATGTGCACAGAGAAGAATACGCCCACACGTATCATCTCCACGCTGCCATAACCACGGCACTTCTTTTTTTATTTAATTTAAAAAAAAAGTGCTACGGATGTTTTGTTGTGAAAGTGTGTAGTGATATCTATTTTTAATCTGTCAGAACCTGCATGAGCAACATATCTTGGTAAATATTGCACTCACCTCAAAAAAGAAGATACATTTTGATGATGCTTTGAACCACCAAAGATTAGTTCAAAGGCTGTAATATGAGTAAGATATTTGCATTGTATTTTTGTTTACTGCCTGTATTAGTGCTTCTTTATCCCTTGTTGATGATTTCCTGGGTAACAAATAAGCAAAGAGTAATGTGAACTTTTTGACAACCTACAGTATAGTTTAAAGACACCTGTAAATATAGCACAAAATACAGCATATGGTATCTGGCAGCTCTTTGAATTTTTTTTTTTAAACATTTCAAAAGGATGTAAACACAAATGAGAAGACTAGGGTCAAAGCTAAGTCAGTATATTACATTAAATTATACTTATATGAAAGCCAAGGTAACTATCTTAACTAGCACAAACAATAACTTAACTGCTCATTCATTATTCTTCAAAATACAGCCATGGGTTGAAATTCTATTTCATTTTGATATTGTAGGTAACAGCTCATAATGATGTAACTATGCAACACACTTAATAAAACAAAGAATGGGAAGAAGAATTGTTTCAAAACTTGTGGAATGTAACTGTGTTAGCAAAGAAAAACTATCTGGGCTTTTAAAAAGACCAACTCGGGCCATCTCTGCAACTACCCCCAGACTGGCCCACCCACACATACAATCTCCTCCCCACTATTTCTTGACTTACCAATTCTGTTTGTCATTCTACAAATAATGTATCAAAGGGACCTGATCTACAAATCATAGACATCTGGTTTGGCTGTAGCACATAGCCTTCTGGGATTTGTAGTTCGGCGCAGTGACATATGTAAATCCCAATTGTCCCTCCTTCCGTACTTGATAGCTGTGAATCTTTAGAACAGAGAAAGTAATGACTTCAGACAGAACCCAGTTTTTGTAAATTAAAAGAAAAATGGTATGCAAATAATTTACAGCACAGAATACCAGTTTAGAAGCAAGTATTGGGACTTTCGGTATTGTGCTGCATACTTTCACCTCAATGACATAAACAGTTTGTTTCAAGAGATGGTGGTTTAGAAGGTGGTTCACATGGTCTTTATTTAGGTAAGTTACAGAACCATCCTGCTCAGTAGTGCTGTTCTGATAGAGATGCCACGATGCCACTACTCACATGTTATTGCCAGCTCACAAAGCATTGATTGTGGAGTCGCTGGACAGACATGGAGGCTCCTATTTTGAATCAAGTGCAAAGACAACCAAGATAATACTTTTAACAGTATAAAGCTAGCAGGAAACTACTAAAGACAATAATTTAGGTCAACATTCCATACATCTTTAGTGTAAAACAAATACAGGATACACTGCTTCTGTAAAGTTTTATTGAATGTTGCCATAAAACATATGTTTATTGAAGTGTGGCAAGGTGCGTTGCAGTGTGCATGTGTAGAAGTGATGCAGTGTTCAAGATATCGACAGACAACAAAGGCCTGGTGAAATGGTGGTTTTAATTTGTAATCCAATAGTTTGATGACAACAGTAAACAATAAATGGAGGACTGGACTTACACAATGATGTGTACCACTAGCACTAACGCAGACGGAAAAGGAGGGGACAAAGCATGTCACCAAAATCGCCAGAGTTGGGGTACTCTTACATTAGTGGCATTTTCTTTTATTAACCCTGACGTGTCAGACTGCTCTGTCGATACCTCAGCACTGATGACACATTCTCTCTTCCGGGATGTCTCACGGCAATAATAAACTGTGGGGCAATTAAATCAGTCTTTCTGAGTCATTGAATAAGGCTAGGCACTAGGAACAGAGTATCCCTACATGCCAATTTTGATGATGCATGTTTTGAAGTTTAATAGGACAAGATCGAGAGGAAGCTTGTACTTGACTGTATGTACCACTTTTATTTATTCATTTGTTTGCTTGCTTGCTTACAGTGGTGGCTACATATATTGCATCACCCCATCATTTTTACTTTACTGCTTTATCACCATATAGTTTCTTTTTCTATAGACCTCTCTTTTGTTTTTGTTGTTATTGTTTATTTACTATTCATGGTTTTATTGAATTCTAACATTTGTATGAGTTTCTCTTCATACTGCAAAATTATTGAGTCAGACAATATACATTACATTATGTTGGTGTGCCAAAAATGAAATGTATTTATATTACAAGCATTTTAAAGACCTGTTTCACATAGTTAATAAATTAATTACTACAAGTATAGTTAAAAATAAACAATAGTCACAACAAGACAAGAGTAAGAAATACAACAAGTAATATGTAACAAGTAATATAACGTGCTACTTTATTAGGTAATAAGTAAGGGTATTATATTATTTATTTATGAAGAAACGGATAATGTGTAATAAGGTACCTTTTTTCAGTAACGTGCCCAACTCTGAAAATCACATTACAGATTACAGATTTATTCCAATTTGTTTCCATCAAGATCAGGGGTAAAGGGGACAAAATCCGTTGGAAGTTGAAAATCCATCAACGAATATTGTGTGGACATGTTTTTCCTGAAAGAAAGTAGCTAAAGATGTTACCAAGTGATGATAAGAGTTCATCAAGGATTTTGTCTGATTCATCAAATATTTTGTATTCTAGATTTTTTTTTAAACTTTATTTGCTAAACAAAATGTAAATAGATAGAATGAACGTATAGGATAGTGAGGACGCCGATTTTAGAAATTTCTGAAAGAAAACATGCAAGACAGACAGACATGGGAGTTGGAGTTGAAACGCCGCTCAGGCGCGCACGATTTATTCACACACAAAAAGTAAACAAACGGGTCATGTGATGCTACCAGCAATGGTAACGCACAGAGGACACATACAGCAAGCTGTACAAAAGACAAAATAAAACACAGTACAAAAACTACAAATAAAAGGTGCCACACAGGGCAAGCGCTAGCCTTAATAACCGAGGTGTCCCGCTCCAGGAACCTGCTACACTACATAACCCTCGCTATACATTACTTGGGATCAATATCCCCTAAACTAACCTACTTATGAGCCGGTATTCTTACGACGACTCCTGCTGGCTGGGCACTGCCTTCTATGTTCTTCTTACAGTATGTTCTTAATTTCCCCATGTGCATGGCAATGGCCCTGCTGCAAACAGAAATTAAACAAAGTTTGAAAGATAACATTAAAGTTCCTTTACCTGAGATTAGGGACTTTTTTGACCAATCAGATTTAAGGTAATCTCTGATCCATTTTCTAACTGACACATAGGGTGATGGGGCCAAGTGCAGTAACACACTCCTGGGTGTTCAAATATAGTTAAAAATCTGCAGGCCTGTGCTGTTTAACAGAACATTACTTTGTCTTGTACCAAACAACACCCCTAGGTATGTGGATATTGGACCATATTTGAACACTCTGTGTTATTGCATTTCTATGAAATGAAAAGAGAAATGAATTTGAGTTTACTTTAAACATAGTGACAGTATAACATTGTCCATATACATACTTGATCCGAACCTCTTCCTGCTCTGTGGTAAAGATGAGGGGGTGGTTCACTTGAGTGGTGCATTCCTGCTTTGTGTTATGTTCACACCTCCCACTCAATGTGTACCAGCTTAGGAGAGCCACAGCTGTCAATACATGCATGAGCAGGTGCTGCACTCGCTGCTCAAACACCCTTTCTTATAAATGGTGTCCAAACGAACTGAATCATCATACTGCGATTTATAGGACTGGTAAACACTTCCATATTTACATACTTCCATACTTACCCTAGGATTACATGTATAATGATACCAGGCCTGAGATAGTAACATATTATTAAACAGGTTGACATTTACTTTTCATGTCATTTTGTTACAGATAAAACTGATATTGTTTGATTTGTTTTTGTGATGCTGTTACAAACATTCTTCAGGCATGTACTAGGGATTGCATCCCTCTAGCTCAGCCAATCAAAGCCGGGAATATTTCCATTGATGCATAATCATTGATATGTCTTTGTAATAATTTTTCTGTTTTTTTTTTTTTGTTTGTTTGTTTGTTTGTTTGCGTTATCGGCAGTATTTGTGTTTCAATATTTTTCTAATAGCATTGTGGAAGAATGTATGGAACTCCAGAAAAGTTATGTTTTTATTTTAGTTCAAATTAAGACATACATATAATTGTGCATATAATGTCAACCACTTGGTGGAGCAGAGGCTTGGAAGCAGTATTGCGTGATATGTTTAGGGTTTATACCATTGGGAGCATGTTTCTCCTCTCCAGTAGCTGCTATTGGTAATTGCTAATTCTGACACCTGCGACACTCTAGGCAAACCCTTAAGAGTATTCATATAAAACTTAGACTGAGATTCCATTTGGTTGCAAAATGAAACTACAACCTAAAAAAAGTTTGATAACATCTTTGCTTAAAGACTCAACATTCGGTGATTTCATAATAATAATTAAAAAATATATACTGCAAAACCCTGTACACATCACACCTTTTACAGCTCAAATAACACACACTGTTATATATCCTTATTATTATTATTATTATTTATTTCTTAGCAGACGCCCTTATCCAGGGCGACTTACAATCGTAAGCAAATACATTTCAAGCGTTACAGTACAAGTAATAATACAATAAGAGCAAGATAAATACAATGACTAGTTCAAGCAAGTACAAGGGTGACAAAATACAATTCAATAATACAGCAGATAAAAGTGACAGTGATAGTTACATCAAGATATGATTAAATACCAAATACTACAGATTAAACACTTGGCAGATTACAGTACTCTGAAGTACAGGATTAAATGCAGTAAAATAGGGGGCAGATAAGAGTAAGTAAAGCACAATTAAGGAAGGGTGAAAGTGTCCCAGGGGAGAAACAGAGGAGTTCTACAGGTGCTGTCCTTGCTAGCTTGTCAGTGGATTTCATGTTTTAGACAGGAATCCCTCCTTGAAAGAATCTTCAAATCCATATAGGGCCTTTGTAGCACTTACATGGAAGCAATCCAGAGATCATGTCCCACTTTAGCTCAAGAAAACACAAAAGGACAGTGAGTAGAAAGGCAGAATATTAATCTAATGGGGCTGTGGGCTATGTATGTGAGTTACGTTGTTGTGTGCTAACAATAAATTTAAGTAGCCAGTATCACGTCCATAAACAGAAGTTATAAGAATACCTGTAAGATGTATTTGATCTTGCTGTGCTGTTTTCTGTCTTACCGGATCACTTAAAATAACTTTCAGTGTTTTTTTTGGAATTATGAACTGCTTTGGGCAACTCTGATCTATCCAGAAGCTTGGTGGTATGTTTACATTTTTGGTTGCAACCCTGGAATTAGCGTCTTCATTCTTTCCGGTCAAGCAGTAGCAGGTGAACCATGATAAAAGTCAGTAAATGCACTTATTATTCTCACTCGAGAATTCCCCTGGCTAAGTTACAGACAGTAGCTGCTCTGGTTGCTAGGATACGGTCCGCCTGCTGTCATGTGTAGCAGTTTCATTTGGGATAAAGGCACTCAATGGCCTATTGCTTTTAGACATGTTTCATTTTTGACTCCATTAAAACATAATTTTTTACATTTTTGTAAAATGCCTACTGCAACAGTAATTGTACAGTAAACTAAATACCAAGACCGCTCTGGTTGTGCGCTGAGTGAGGTCAGAGCCACTGTTCAGTTGTCATCTTGTGCCCTTGTCCTAACCAGAAGCCTGGTCATTCTGAAATGTCATTCCAGGATTTTGCGTAGGCTGTTTATTCTTTTTTTTATGGTAATGGTACTGTGATAATAGAGAAAAAAAAGACGTACAAACACAAGTTTGAATTAGTAAAACATTAACCAGCTCTGAAAAACATAGCTAAAAGTATCTTTATGTATTGTATATTGTGGCAGCAAGAAAAATAAAACAGAACAGCACTTCACTTTTATTTTTATATATAAATTGTATTATTATTAGGGCTACAACATTACAATAACTGTCACTTTGACTAGGGTATGTGTAGACTAGGTGCTAATTTTAAGTTAATTTGGCCATGGGTCTTGAAAATGCACCTCTTCATAAATAATTTGCAAATGTTTATAACACACATGATTTAAAAAATGTATATAGTTGCTAGTCATTTTATAAAAAGCTAACCCGGGTGGTGTTCTCCTCCACTGATAAGGTGACAGCATTTGAATGACAGGTTACTTCTGTTGCAGTGAGCAGGTGAATCTTGATTCCTGCAGTTTGTTGAAAACATGTCGGTGTTATTTCAAGGTGCTTTTCGATGGTTGGTATTTTATTTCTGGAATGCACAACCGATTCGCTCAGGTAACCCTAAAAGGAGCTGGGTGTCTCCAAAATGGGAAAACGAGAGAAAGGCAAAACACAGCACAAAAACATATTCAGGTAAAGTAAAAGTGTTTAGAATTGAAAAATAATGCATGTACAACACTCAGAAGTTTAAACTATGATACTGGATCTTTAAAGGACAAGTCTATTACTTAGCGATTGCCTAGTCTATAACTAAATTTGAACTTTGAAATACTGTACTCCCATCTCAAGTTTTCAGCACTGCTTTCCCTTACCCTTTAGAGCAGTAAATTACAGCAAATGTATTTTCAGCATATGTGTTTGAACACACAACACAGGGGACTTGGCTATTTTTGGCTTATTATCTTCCAAGGTCTCTGTGGGGGAACTTTTGTTCTGTATTCCATCAAGAAGTTGCCTATATCTTTAAAGTAATCAAAAGAAAAAAAACATTTGGCATTCATGGGCCCAACAACACCAACAAACAATATGTTTGGATTTGTATAGCAGACTGCAAGCAGATGTTCCTTGTGCATGTTTTTCATTGCATGCTACTCGCTCTCTTTCATCAATTCTGTAAATATTAATGTTATGATCATTTATTTCTTGTTTTTCTTAAGAAAGTTGACGCGTGGTAATACTGTGACCTAGGTATGGCAAACAAAGCTTTGTATGTGGTTTGATCTACACCCACGCACAACGCAGACAGCAGATTTGTGTCTGATGGCATAGTGTAGATATGTGAAGGATCTGTGAGAAATGCAGTGTTATTTCAAATTATGAACTACAAATTGAAAATAATAAACTAAAATGAAAATACCAAAAAAAAAAAAAACGAAAACGCATCCTTAAAACTCAGTATTTTAAATGTCCCTACAACTGTGCATAGATTTAAAAAAAACGATAAGAATTTCCAAAGAATGCCATCAAAATGTGAAAGGTGCTGAGATTACAGTATAAGAGACTACAACCAGTGTATTGGAACCTAGATACCTCCTATTATAACAAGCTATAAATTAACTGACTTTAACCCTAATATTTACACTTAAAGTGAAAATGCTCCAAATTCAATGTCATTGCAGAATATATATATATTTGTTTTAATAGTCATTGTAATTGTGGAAGATTTTTAAATCTTAAAACTGCTGGTACCTGTACAACTTGTACATTCTCTAGCTCTAGCAGTACTTGTAATATCCTTTGCATTACAGGATATAAACAATCATCTGTTTCATAAAGCTTATTTATGCACTTAAATACAATGCATAAACTGAAAAAAATGTTTACCTTCATTTTTACCACAAAGATAAAAAATAATTACATAGATGAAGTAGATTCAGATTTTTTTTTTGCATCCATAATGTATTTTTTTTTTAATGAAAGAATTTCAGTTGCTTAGCATTTTGCAAAACATCCATGGGATTTATGAAGGTTGAAATGTTTACTGTTCATTATGCTAAACATCTATATATGAAACATTTTGAAACCTGTTAAATGATATCCACTGTGTAGATCCTAGATAGTGTTAATTAGCTAATGTAAGTTTTATAAATAGGCTGGTAATAAAATTTATATATATATATATATATATATATATATATATATATATATATATATATATATATATATATATATATATACACACACACACACACGCTTTGACAGGGAGGACCCTGTTGCTGGTTCAGCTGTGCTGCTGCTTTGTTAAACAGGAAGGCTTGCCCAGAGCTGAGCTGATTGGGAGGTCCTGCTGGGGGGGTGTGCTCAGGGAGCGTATGCCTGTTTAAGAACGCAGCAAGGCCAATGTTCGAGGCTACTGCACGACCACAGCCATACACACGGGCGCTGAGCGAAAGCTTGCTGTGTTTACATAGAGGAGGCGAGCATCCGCTCCATGGAGAAAAATACTACGCGAAACCCTTCCACTGCAAGACAGTGCTCGTGAAGGCATTGCCCAGCTGAAGCCATTTGAAGATGCTGTTTGAACAGGCTAAAGTCGTTGTGAGAATGCCGGGTCTCCGGGAGCCCAGAAGTAGGTCAGTTTAGGGGATGTTAATCCTAAACAGTATAGAGAGGGTTTGCGTAGTGTAGTAGGTTCCTGGAGCGGGACGTCTCTTTTATTGAGGCTAGTGCTCGTTTTGTGTGGCAAACTTTTATATTTAGCTATGTTTTCTTTATTAAATCCGGCGCTAGGATTACCACTGTTGGTACCCTAGCGTCGAGCCCTGTGTTGTGATTAAATCTGCACGCCTGTGCAGCTTGTCAACACCCAGTGTTCTGTGTCTGCTTCATTCAGTGACGACCCACACACGTAACAAATCGCCCTGTTACACCGGTATATAGGGCATATCCAAGACCATTAACCGGTCTCCTATGTTGAACAGAATAAATGTTCCTAGACTTTATCAGCTCTCTGATGTTTGGAGTGGAGATACTGTATTTTTCTTGCGGCAATAAAAGAGATAAAGCAGCAGTCACTGATACAGTAAGCCTTTTATCAACATATCTACAATTACTGAACATAGCATTTAATGAGAAAATGAATCGGATGTTCTTGCCTTGTTAGTTCATGCTGCGGAATGCCACTTGGCAAGACCTATCCTAGGACCTGATAAAGGACTATAATATAGGCCATTGTTCTGAGGCAGTAACTCAGGTTTTAGTTGAAGGCACCTGTGGCAATGTGCCCCACCCGTGTGCATTTGTGTGTTAGATGTTGCGTGTGGTGTGTTAATGTTGGTGTATAGATATTGGTGCATGGGATATAAATGAGTCTGTGTAGCACGAGTTGTTTAAAATATATAGTTGTATTTAGGCACAGGGATTGCACTATCACTTCACGTGCATTTAAAGTATTTAATAGTATGTGAGCACGGGGTTGCACAAATTAGTTCACGTGCTGGGATGAATAATTAATTAGTAATTGAATCCCGGCACAACAGTATATATAGATGCACGTTTCACTCACTCGGGGTTGTGTGTTCGGTGAGTGGAGAACGGGTGTGGAGAGGAGAGAATTAAAAAACTAAACGAATGAAAAAGTAAATATAAGTTGCTTTGACTAACCATGTTTTTTTGTCTGTTTGTCCACTGTCTGTTTACTGTTTTGTCATTTTGTTTGTCTATTTATTTTGGCCTAAAGTGCCGTGTTCTGTTTTGTTCAATATTTTATTTTTGTTTGTTTAATAAACTTACTGAGCGCAGCCATTGCGTCTCAGTTTCAACCCCAGTACTGCCTGCTTGTGTGATTCTTTCTGGCCTGACGTCACCCTACAGCCAGCCTGTTCACAGCACCAAATATAGAAATGTCATATAGGCTGCCAGAATACTTGCCCTCTCAAGTTTTTTTCACAGCTTAAAACAGTATTCCAAAATGAAATCTTTGCCCCTAATTAAGTACTTTGAGGTCTGGAGTGATAGGGTATGACCCGACGTCACAGTTTGACCCAGACTGTCCCTGTTTGAACATCCCCATTTCCCATCAGCTGTCCCGGTATCCCAACATCTTTCTCAAAACCGTATAAAAGCTCTGGTTTGCAACCTCGCCAGATAGTACTCCTTAAATAATTTACTTAAACAATCACCAGATGTACCAGCTTATTCAAAAATACAACATTTTCACAGAATACCTTAATATTGTCAATGTTGCTATTCTTCAATAGGGTAGTACCCTTTCTGAAGCCATTCTTGCCATTTTCACATGATTTACAATGACGTTAATTTTGTTCTTATGGAACTCAAGGTGGGTTTCCATCCAGTTGTGCATGAGGTGGAGGAGCAGGGAGGTTGTAAGGACTTGAAGTTTGGTGTGCATTAAATGAAAAAATATTAGATTACAGTGAGTAAAAAGAATTCAGTAGTACCGGGATAATTAAATCCCATTTTAAAGGTTAGCTGAGGAAAAAAAACAAACATAAAAGGAAACAAGAAAAACAGACATGCCAAGACAAAACTATACATAAAACAAATGTACATTTTGGTATTTTTAACAGTGATCTACAGAAATAATTGCCATTTCTGAATACGTTTCTGGGTACCGAGGAGGTCCAGGATCAAGTACATTTTGACCAGGAAAAAGAAGGTCACATTGCTGAGATATTCAGTAAAATGACGGCTCTGTTTTGAAGCAGATTTATGAGGAGGTGGATTTGAAAAGCTTTCAAGGTGATTAAATTAATGAGATCTGGGGAGTAAAGTGATATTGCATGCTTTCCAATAAATGAAGGAAATGCTTTCACAGCGAGTGCAACTCGATATTTCAAATATCAACAGAAGCTTTAAAAATTATATAGCATGCATAAAGGATGATAGTGATGAAAATAAATATGACTGTGTTTTTTACTTTGCTATTACTGCTGATATATTGTAGTCATACCGTAGGAGATGTGTATGCACTGCACTGTATGTGAGTGAGTGCTTGGCATGTCATATTTCCAAGGTGAAAAATCACAATTTAACTGAATTTTCAAACAAGCTCTATTAAAGGTCTCTAAATATCACTTTGATGAGTAAATGTAAGATGTTTAAAAAATACTGCTTGTTTTTACAATTCAGCCTGAGAAACAAATGAGGCGGCGAGCCCCAAGGTCACCTTGAATGGAGAAGAGTTTGAAGGGCTACAAGCAGAGACTGAGAGCGTCAGATAAGCTCTTAAGAGGCGACTTTCTAAAAATTAGGTCATATTGCATTTAAATGTTTGAATTATTTTATAAGCTGAGCTTGAATCACATTTAACAAAGAACAGCAGCTAAGGTATATAGTTACAGAAACAGTTTAGTTAGCATTTAAGAAGAAAAAAAACATGTTCTCTATTAAAGAATCATGTTCACACAAATGAGAAACAGAATTAACTCCACTGCTTTATTATAAAACCCCACTCAACCACATTGTTGTGTTCTCTGTTTCAGGGTAACAAGAAATTATTTTACAAATAAAACCCAAACATACTGCATGGTAAAGGCCTTGTCAGACAAGTAAGTCTTCAACCTAGTTTTAAAAATGTAAACAGCCTGTATGCGCAATCTTCTTTAACCAGGAATCCCGCACCAGGAACTCTTCTCTGACTAAATCCTTTTAATTTGTTCTGCCATACAGCAATGCAGATTCCAACCCGCTTATTCAACCTGGCAAAGAAACTTTTGTTTCATTACAGGTTTCTGTTTATACAAAAAACAATTATCCAATTTAACATTCAGTTATCTCTGCAGGCCCACATCAACAAGCTACTTGAAAATGCAAAGATCAAACTGAAGTAGCTCATCAGTCTCAGCAGTACCAGAGAGCATGAGCAGCTGACTCCAATATACCCAAGAGTCAGCTCCGTTTTCTCCAATGCCACACATGGGAAAATCAAACTGTTAATGTAATCGGGACCAAGGCCATTTAAGACCTTATCAGTTACCAGTAAAACTGTAACATAAATGCTGTGCTCAACAATCCAGTCTGAGGACTTTAAAATGGGAGGGGTGAGTTTGCTGGAGCATTTTGAACTGATGGAAGCCTGTTAGTAATTTTACCTGGAGGTACAGGACAAAGAGGATAATCAATTCTTAAGAATACCAACGTTTGCCGAAACTGCTTCTTATGAGAGGCTAATATACAGGGTCAATATCTTGGATGCCTTTGTAAACTAGCTCATATAGCTTTTAAAATTACAATATACTGTATATATATATATATATATATATATATATATATATATATATATATATATATATATATATATCACTGGACGCCTACGAGAGCGTGAGAGTGAAGAACGGCATTGAGGGGCAGCGAGCTTGAAGCATGCGAGTGCTTGAGTGACGATGGTGTTAGACATAGGACAGGCTGGACAGATCTCTATACTCAAAAGACCGGGTCAGGCAGCATCCTCTGGCTGCTGAGCGGCTTGAGACGGGCCAGGACAAGACATACAAACAAGACACTCTGAACTCTCACTGAGGAGGATGAGAGACAGAACATACAAAAGATGAAGCTCTCCAGCCCAGGCCGGGTCAGGCAGCATCCTCTGGCTGCTGGGCGACAAGGAGAATGAGACATAGAGGACAAAAGGACAGATTCCGATCACTACTCAGGTAGCATCCTCAGGCAGCATTGGCTGGCAGCTGGGTGGCGGGGAGAGTTAGGGAAAGAAGTGTCTCGGGTCCGTATAGGAGAGACGAAGGAAGAGAACCCCCCCCCATGCACGGCGCCCAACTAGGTGGGTGGGGGACTTGGCCTGCCTCAGAGAGGGCAGAAAGGTGCTCGGACCTAGAAAAGAAACTAGGGAGAGTGATTGCAGGTTGTGGCCTCCCTGAGGCCACTACATAAGCTGCGAAAGTATAGATGTGGCCGGGGGTCCCCTCTGACCCGGCGAGGATCTGCCGGGACGGCAGTGACGTTGGCAGGAGGCCGACCCGGTCGGTCGGGGGAGTGAGACTCTTCAGTATTATGGTTCAGTATTAGAAAAGGAGCGGAGGAGGAGGGAGGAGGAGGACAAAAAACAAACACAAAACAAAGAGAGGAAGTAGTGCTAGGTTAATATAGGAAAAAGGGGAGATTTAAGGGGCGGAGCTGCCAAACGGAACTCCCGCCGCTGGCCTGGCCACGCCCCTTGACTGACGTGGCGAGCACTGCGCGAGGCTATTTAGAGATGACGAAGTGAGCTGACCCCCTCCACCCGGATGTGATTGAGCCAGCTGATCACTCCCCCCAGGCGGAGCACGGCTGAAGAAAGCTAGAGTGGACAGCATAGAGAAATGAGGTAAACAGGGAAAAAACGCAGTGAGAACGCTCTCTACCGTGTCCCCCGAATTACACCTAAAGGCTAACATACATATATATATGTATAGTGTGTACTTTTTATTATATGCAATAAAATGCTGCATGTTTCAAAAGGTACTTTGTAATTTAATAAGAAATGTAATACAGTGTTATAGTATAAGCAGCACATAAGGAAAGCAACTGAATATAACAATATGTGGATTCACTTGTCATTTGTAGAAAAACTATTTTTACAGTGATTTTTTTTAATCACTGTAGCCCACAGAAATCCATGGGGAAGATGAAGAGCCAGTTTGAAAAACCAAACTGCAAATACTCACAGTCAGCCATTTCGTTTTTTTGTACCATGAGCAATTATAAAGGCAATTTTGCTTTGGTCCTCCCTGTTGAAGAAGGTCCCATTTTTTCTTCAATTGAAAGCTCGAAAAATGGCGTATAAATTAAAAAAATCTACAATGTTATAAAAAATATACTTCGTACTGTATACAGAAATCGAAACTTAAGGTTGCCAAACGTGACCCATAACTTGCATGGCAACAGATACATCAAGATTAAGTCTAATTATGAGTGGTAGAGGCTAGCCGCAAGCTTGCATCGTGTAGCCAGTACAAACACAGTAAAACTTGACAGACAGAGGGTGATTGCAGGTGGAATATACACAGAATCCCACCCATTTTGAGGCTACATGTTAGCCAATATTAATACAGTAGACCTTGGAAACCATGACGTAAAGTAAGCTTTTTTTACTTTTTACAAAATTGCATGTAGGCATAGCCTCTGTAGCCTCTTATGACGAGCCACCACTGCCAGTGTACTGCAATTGTCAAATGATACCAGCAGTACAGAATCAACACATGAATTAAACTCAGATAAATTGGAAAGATTATACAGGACAGCAATGGTAGTCTTCTTGTGCACCTCCCCCATTGGCCTATTGCCAATATGTGAAACACTGGTAGCGAGTTAAGGACAGGGTGGAGAAAAGAGACAAAAGGCAGGAAAGTTTTAGGTTTTTATAGGATAATATATATCAAAACTACAGCTCAGAGGTTTAAAAGCTTACCTACTACAACACAAAAGAATGTGTTTGATCTACAATATTGTTTACAATGGTTTTAAGTTGCTTTGTTTGCATACCATTAACGACACGTATTGTTGCTACATATATTATCTACAGAGTAGGTTCACACTCTATCCAGACCGCAGGCATTTTCGTTCGAATTTCTTTAGATCAATAGCAGACCTTTTTATGCTTCTGAGTCTAAGTGGGTTAGTGACCACCATAAAAAATAATAATTACATTTCAAGATGAGAGCAATGAAATACCGCAACCTGTTTGTGAAAAAGAGCAGAAGGATACTTAATGAACATTTGGTGAGATTCAAAATGGATCCTCTAATCTTTCAGTGTTTGTATTTTCATTCGCTTAGCAAATTAAATAATATGTACAGTACTGTACTTTTTTTTAACCCATTGAGAATCAATGACAGATACACTTATCAAACCTATACCTGCCATATACTGCTTATATGCATATACTGCTTATATATACTTGGAAGAATTTAAATTGAAACTGTCTCATTGAAAAAGCAATAATAAAGAGCTTCTAGTTAAAACAATGACAGCTTTAGCCATAAAAGTACGGTTAAGGCCTAGACACACCTTTGCTTTGCTTCGCTTCACCTAGCGTCACTTTTTGATTTTAATGGATTTCTATGTACCCTCACACACTAGGATGTTGCTTCGCGTTGTGTCTAGGAGCGGCACGTTCACATTTTTCCCAGAGCAATTTTTGACGCCCCATACGTCCAACGCGTCTACACTCGACCAATACCAGTCAACTCCTGGGTGACGTCACCATAAATGAAAAACCGGAGGCTCATCTCTTCAGAGACGGACATTCCAGGTGAGTTATTTAGGTCTGTAATTACTGTGGGAAATTAAATGGGATTTTGTCCCGTCATCTGCCTTTTCCTGCTTTCATAAAACTATAATCCATAAACACCGCTAAAACCGAAGCCCGTCAATAATGCCAAACACTCTGTACTGCAATCCTATGAAATGAGAAGTTGAAATGCAGGTTTGAAACTGAAAAATTGCTGTCATGTCATTGCTGATATAAAAAACCAGTCACTACTGTGAATCATCGACATCTCTGTCTGATTCATATACTGTGTGTTGATTTGTTGTTTATGTAGGTTAACGTAGCCTCTGTTCCTTACAACATACATTTATATATAAATACATCCTGGTTGAAATGAATCCTGATGTTAAACCCATTTTCCTCTCTTTCCATTTCTGGCACAGAGAGGCTCATATACCTGTACAATCATATACTTAAGTCATTAACCGTACAGCAGAGTTATGAAATTGTATAGCATTTTTTTAAAACCTACGTTTTCTATGTAAGATCATCTTTTTCACTCAGAAGTGTACGAAATACATTAAGTATATGTTAGCATTGTAAAATGTCTTATGCATTGGCTTAGAAAAAACCTAGCATACACAATTGATTCAGGAAACAATATTCACAGTGCACAATTAATTAATATGACTGTTGATTATTTTATTTGTATGTGCTATGTTTTGCTGATTCAGTCTTTATTAAATTAAAAATATCTGTATATGAGCTAGAAGATGTACCAGATCTTTTGCTGCATAATCAGTTATTGTAAAACTGTGGTCTAGTGATATTTTAGACTGTTTACACACAAAATGTATATACAGATAAAAAGTACACCCACAAAAACACAGAAAAAACACACAAACAAACACGCACGTACAAATATGCATAAACATATGATTATGTTTAAATAGGCACGGTACTAAAGATGATTAAAGACAAAGGTTCTTTATTTTAGAAGACTATCTGAATTTATTTTTAAGAAGTTCAAGTTAAATGGAAAATTGTGTTCAAACTTATGTACAGTTTGCAATTTTCTCTTTTACATAAACTGTCTAATAAAAGAATCTCTTCCTCCTCCTCCTCTTCTGTTGATGTCACACTTTCCATGTCTTCCCAAAACACAGCCATATTTTCTTTGTATTAGGGAAAAGCAACAGTGGAGGGGTGGGGGTATTTTCACGCTAAATGGAATGCTATAAAGTACTTTTTTTACCCAGGAAAGGGAATTGATGCTTGGGTATAGACTCGCTGGTGTGGCACTGTCTACTGTGCGTAAATTTTTTTTTTAAAAAGCAAAGCAAAGAGCTGGTGTGTCCAGGCCTTTACACTGCCTTCCAAGCCTGACAACGATGTAACAGAAGGTAGATATTGTTTAACGCTCTTCCAAAATGAACAGATTCTGCCCTTCATTCATTTTTTTTTCTGTGCTCTGCCATGCTCTGCCATGCCTCACTGCACAATATATGAAACCTTTCAAAGCCACATTTGGCGACAACGCTGTTTTCCCACATCTCACACCATTGGGTGTGAGTGCATATCTTTTTGATAGCCATGACAAATGATCCTTTTCTGTTCCATGGAATTAATATTAACATTGCATTTCTCTTACAGAAAAAAGATACGGGTGTAGTCTGACATTCTGTGGATATACAAGACAACAACCAACAAGCGTTCCTGCATCCAAAGGGTTAAACATAGCAGGAACATCGTTTCAGGATGCACTTGTATTCTGTGCATTATATCCATCAGAAGTAACTGATCTGGAGTAGAAGAACTATGTAATTAGGAAAAAAAAGGTTGTTTTTGCGTGCCCTTGTGCTATATTTGAAAAGCAATAAAAATAAAGTGTTGCTGGAAGCACGTTCCAGCTCTGCAAGTCGATGGAACAGCACAGACACACCAGAAAGATAAATGTCACTTCTGCCCTATGTGGAGCCCCCTGCACTAGCTGGGCTCTTTAAGGTTCTTATCATTAGTGGCACACATGGAGCTTTCTCTTTAGAACAATTAGCTTTGTGCTGGAGCGGGTCTTGTGAAATGTCATTCAGTGGAGTAAATGGGTTATTATAACATAAAAGCAGCAACTGAGTCAATTATTTAGCTAAAAAAAAAAAACCTTAGTTCTTGCACAATGAATTTCTGATTCAATCACAGTCTCAGAAAGAACAACAGTTTCACAGGTCAGCGATACATTTATATAGAGTCACTGACCTTTAATCGCCACGCTTACAGACATGCTAATCTGACATTTAGATCTGCACACATGAAAAGCCTGTGGTCTGTGCTGAGAAAACCTGATTTAAAAACATATGTGATTTTATGGGAAATATTCCTGTGAAAGCATCTTGGGCAATCTCTTTAATGCATGCTGTCCTAGTGGAACATCAGGTTTGGGCTTGTTACATTGGGCCCTGGAGTTCCTTTGCACTTGACTCTTTGAGACTGCTGTTAGAAACCTTGCTGTTTCACTGTCTGTCAGTCTGCTACAGTATGCTGAACACATCCACTGAAGAAATCCAGATAATGCCATTGTTCCCACATGCCTCGATTGTTCTGCTAGCTAGACAAGCCTCATTGTCAGCCAAGGCCTTGTGCACCAGTGCTGTACCAGAACACAATACACAATACACACAGATACAGGCTTACATGTGCAGGTTCACAAGATAATGTTAATTGTTAACCATGCTAAATCTGTCAAACAAATAACTGCAACTGTTATTGTAATGATTAGAAAGCATCCATAGACCTAGATAATTCATCAATGCCTTCAAACAGCCAGTCATAAGATAATAGTAGTAGTGCTAAAAATAAACTTTGTAATACATTCAGACAAATGTTTAACTGTAGGAAGTCCAGAAGGCAAATGTTTCATGTCATCATCACATCTTTATTTATCAAATACTTTTTTCCCCTTCCTACTTAAAATAATTTATTTCCATAAATCATAAGTAAGGTTTGTGTTGTGTCAATGCCTAAACCTTTGAGATGTGATTATGCATGGATAAATGTAATAATGGAGTGCACAAACTGTATCGCCTCTTCCCCTGCGTTTCATTGCAAGGCTTAACCATGGCAGGATACTGTAATGAATTCGACAAGTTCGTTTTTTGACCACTTTAAAGAGAATGTGCTCCTTATTTCAGCATTTTATTTCAGCAATAATAATAAGAAGAAGTAACCCCTGATTACAGAAAGTCGTGAGAAATTGCTTTTTGGTCTCAGGTGTATTACCAGGATGACATGACGTACAAAGAGAAAAGGTTAAGGGGTCTAAAATGTGCACAGCACTGTTAAAACATCATCATCATTGCACATTTCAGTGTTTTTTCTTTCTTTATCTTCAGTTCTAATTTCATGCTAGTGATAATCTCTGTAATATTATTTCATTGATCTTAGAACATGGTATTATATATTTCCTATGCCATATTTGCTGTAATATGCAATAAGACAAAAAGTGCTCTGACCTGAAACGCTAACGCATTGCATTGATAATAGTTTGTTCTCATGAATCCCATTGGGTATAGTAGTAAGGCTCTTTTTCCTGTGAAGATGTCAGTGTCAGTTGTTATGCCATTTCCTGACATTCTGGTATATAGTCCTTGAACTTTATATGCCTTTGAAAACAATGAGGTCTGGAAACTGCACCATAAAACAAAGGCATCAGCCAGACAAAAGTGGGGCTTTAAATTCTACATCTGCCTTGTCCGCAGTATTATTTTTTGTATTTTGTAAATTCTGCAGTAAAATGCCGCTTAAACATGTAATACAGTCGAAAATAAATAAAAGAAAACTTGGTAGAAAAAAAACATGCTCAGAAGTAGTATGATTTCTGGTTGAGAATAAACATCAAGCAATGCCATTGAAGTGAGCATAAGTTACAAATAATAAAAAAATACATAAATACATAAATAAAGTAGGTCTTCGAACTACAACTGTAAATTTCACCAAAATCATTTTGGGTTTGTATTTTTGTATGAGAACACACATTGCTTGGAAACAGCCACAGTTTCAAATTAATTTCAATTCTGGTATGTTTGGCTTCTCTGTTGTACTCTTTTGTACCTCTTTAATAATAACTTTAAGATTGAAAAAACAAAAGATTGAAAGGATGTGGTTTTCTTGAAAAAGCTTTCGATAACAACAGCAATAAGAGCATAAACATCCACACCTACGCAGCTGCAGGTGTTTCGTGTAGCTGTCAATGTTTTGTGTAGCTGTCAATCTGTTGTGATGAACCAAACCAAACCTGAAAGTGTTATTGTGCTCAGTTCTTAAAAGGAAGTTGCTAGCAAAAAGGGATCCAATAGCAATGGTGTCAGTGACTACAGCTGATAACCTGATATAGTACATATCTGTTACTGACAAAATTAGACATAGTTATGAATTTTAAGATGTATTCTTGTTGATTATTCTTTGAAAGATCATGGCCTACCACTGAATATTGTATAAATTCAGCTCACTTAGACACGTACTAAGGTTAAAGTATCCTCCTCTACAATGTATCCCTGAGGTGTTCTACTGTATGATTAGTGTTCCACGTTTCCAGTTTATTCCGAATTTTACCAAAAAATGACAGGATTTTTTTAAAACTGGATGTCTGTTTTTACTGATTTATACCCAGTTTTTGTCTATTATTCAATATTTTCACAGTACACACAATATTTTGATCAAAATTCTATTTTATTTTGACTCCGACATTGTAATAAGCAGCCCTACACATTTAGAGGACAAATAACGTTCAAATGTGGTTCTCTGTCACTTCACAAACACATTATCACCTGATTATGTTGGCCAATCAAAGTCTGATTATTGTGACAAGTGCTAGGCATAGTAACTACTAGCTTGATCAAAAACTAAATTGAAATACTTACACAAAATTATAATATTTTTAGTGTATGAGGAATGGGGAGAAAACGTAAATCAGTTTATGAATATTCAAAAGATATACAAAAATAAAAAATAGCAGAAGTGGGTCAGATGAGGCAGAGGATGCACAGTGATGCAAATACTGCTGCACTGAGGTACATGTTCGCACTGACAAAAGAACATACTGAAAAAATAAGTGGCTTTAATGTGGCTTTTACACACGCTTTAATAAAAAGAAAGCACAGAATGACTGTGTTAATGAATTTGTCAGAGCGCTGTGCTTTGCTGGACAGAAACTATTTATTGCAGATAGGTATGTATCGGTGACTTCGTGCGACAGTACTGTCTGTCCATCAGTTAAATACTGCCAAAGCCGACAATCTTAATCGTAAATATCTGACAGAAAATGCTGATGCTTTAGTTGGTAAACTTATATGCATTGATGGGAATGTCCAGTGTGATTTTGTTTTGTGCTGATGTCATGGTCATACCATCTGTTGATACTATTTCTGTCAGCACAGCGATTCGTTCGCAAAGTACCTGCTAACTTGGGAAAATGTGGCTTCAACTTGCACAGATTCTGCTTCATCAGAACCACTTCTATCATATTCCCCCCGATTTTTAACGATGTTTCAATTAAAAACTTTTTTTTTACCGATGTTATCCCTATTTTAATATTAGTAAAATAAACTCCAAAAAATTCCCGGATTTTTTTTTTAAAGATGTAACCCTCGTTGGAAATGCCAACGTGGTTATTGTATTATGTTCTCAGGTGGACTTCATTGCCCATGATCCTCAGTTTCACGCTGTTTGGATGGAAGATAGTGGATTTAGTGCGCGAAAAAGAAAGGGATGTGACAGACAATTAACCAATGATAGCACAAGGTTATTTTGATGTCTGCCTGTCTGTTGGAACTATAAATGTGATTCTGCCCACCAAGGGGAGAGATGCCATGTTAGCTTGAACAGAGAAGACCTGTTATTGTAAAGGAGAAGAAAAGTCCTGTTAGTACCTCACAAACTAACGTTTGTTTTCACAAAGAACGTTTGGAAGAATGCATGGAGAGCTGCTGTGTTCGTCAGTGGACCCATCGTATTTGATTAGTACACAGTAATAATTTAGTATTGTAAAGTAGTAGGTTTGCTGTTACACAGTTTGATTTAAACGATAGTGCCGACTGAAATAACCTTTGTGTCAAATGAAAGTGGGACACTCGGAATGAAAGTGTATTACGAGGTAGTGTTTAAAATGAACATAGCATTTGAAGATTGAAGCTAACATATTGTAGAACTGTTTAAATTGGGTGAATATATATATATATAGCTTAACTAAATTATAGGCAGGAGAAATGTACATGTGTATACTGTATATCTACTGAAATACTGCTTTCAACAATGGTGATTGGATATATATCATATATATATATATATACACACACACAATGGTTTGCAGAAGTATTCACCCCCCTGCAAAGTTTTCACATTTTGTTGGCACCTGAGCGTACTCCATGACGCTTTCAAATTAGACTTTACATGTAGAATCTACACAAACTACTCCACATTAATAAAGTTACAAAATGCATATAGAATATAAATAAGTAAGATTTACAGAGAAAAACAGATTCATCTCAGTTGCATAAGTATTCAACCCCTTTGCTACTGCAGCCCTAAATCAGCTCAGGTGAAAATGATTTGTTTGAAAGGTCACAAAATTAGTGAAATGGTTTCAGCCTGTGTGTACTCAAAGTGGTTTAACTTGTAGATAATTTCCCTCGGGTACATAAAGACTTTCAAGCTGCAACTCACATAATGATCCAACAAAGCAACCAAGAAGACCAAGGAGCTTTCGAAACAAGTCAGGGATAAAGTGGTAGAGAGGCACAGAGCAGGAGAAAGGTACAAGAAAATTTCAAAGGTGCTGATTATCTCTCTCAGCACAGTGAAGTCCATCATTAAGAAGTGGAAGATGCATCATACCACCCAGACACTACCCAGATCAGGTCGTCCTCCCAAACTGAGCAGCCGGGCAAGCAGGAAACTGGTTCGGGATGTCACTCTGAAGCCAACAATGACCTTGAGAGATCTGCAAAGTTCTGTGTCTGAGATGGGAGTCAGTGTTCACAGATCAACAATAAGCTAGCCTGTATGAACGGGTGGCAAGAAAGAAGCCATTACATACTGCAGACATGTGGAAAAAGGTTTTGTGGTCAGACGAGACAAAAATTGAACTTTTCGGTCTAAATTCCAAGCGTTACGTCTGGCGCAAGCCCAACACTGCACATCACCCAGTCAACACCATCCCAAATCTCAAGCATGGTGGTGGCAGGATCATGTTATGTGGATGCTTCTCTTCAGCAAGGACTGGGAAGCTTGTCAGGATAGAGGGGAGAATGGATGGTGCAAAGTACCGGCTTAATCTTTTAAATTAAGATGGATATTTGCTCAACCAACAGTAGTGCAAGCAAACCCACACATATTAAGATTATGAAATCTAGCCAGTACATTATACAGGCAGGAAAAAGGTACATTTGCATCTCTACTTGATGAATGGGAGGCTTGCCATAATTCTAGGGGTGAGGCCTAGCCCGCTACGCTAAACCCATTGGCTACCCAATACTATACAAACCAAGCTCCCCTTTCACGAAATGTTCTGCAAGTCTTTCTCTCCCACCTCCCCACCAACTCCTTTGCAACTGTATCTCCCTTCAGGGGAGTCGTGGTCCTCCATGAACCGGCCTTGGTTAACAGACGATGGTCGTACCTCAATTGAGGATGGCTCCTACTGGACCACCAGATGCGCTTTGAACTTCAGAGGTGATTCCAAAGATATTCTATATTTTGGGTAATTTGCCCCTAGCCGTGGAATAAGACAATTCTTACTGCACAGTCATGTGATCAATCACTGAGTTTAATTTATCCAAGCTATTTTAAACATTTCACAGAGGAGTCTGTAGTGGCTAAACAATGGTTCTTTTGACCTCCACAATTTTACCTATCCATGGTGTGATATAATTCAACACTTTTGTGCCATTCAAAGGCATTGCCATCTTTACTACACCTGGATAATCCATAGCACAAATGCAAGCAGCACGAGTCAGCCAGGTCAACCAATCGGTCCATTTGAGGACGAACTTGGTATAGGTACAGTGCCGTGAAAAAGTATTTGCCCCCTGTCTGATTTTCTGCATTTTTGCATATTTTTGACACTGAATGTTATCAGATCTTCAACCAAAACCTAATATTAGATAAAAGGGACCCTGAGTGAACAAATAACACAAAAAAATCATATCTATTTATTTATTAAAGAAAGTCATGCAACACCCAGTGCCCCCGTGTGAAAAAGTGATCGCCCCCTTAGACTCAATAACTAGTTACGCCACCTTTAGCAGCAATAACTGCAACCAAACGCTGACTGTAGTTATTGATTAGTCTCTCACAGCACCGTGGAGGAATTTTGGCCCACTCCTCCATGCAGAACTGCTTCAACGCAGTGACATTTGTGGGTTTTCGAGCATGAACTGCTTGTTTCAAGTCCTGCCACAACATCTCAGTGGGGTTTAGGTCTGGACTTTGACTAGGCCATTCCAAAACTTTAAATTTCTTGTTCTTCAACCATTCTGATGTAGACTTGCTTGTGTGTTTCGGATCATTGTCTTGCTGCATGACCCAGCTGCGCTTCAGCTTCAGCTCACAGACGGGTGGCCTGACATTCTCCTGTAGAATTCTCTGATACAGAGCAGAATTCATGGTTCCTTCAATGATAGCAAGGCGTCCAGGTCCTGATGCAGCAAAGCATCCCCAAACCATGATACTACCACCACCATGCTTGACCGTTGGTATGAGGTTCTTACTGTGGAATGCAGTGTTTGGTTTTCACCAGACATAACAGGGCCCATGTCGGCCAAAAAGTTCCACTTTTGACTCATCTGTCCATTGAACATTGTTTCAGAACTCTTGAGGATCATCCAGGTGCTTTTTGGCAAACTTGAGACGAGCATTCATGTTCTTCTTAGTGAGCAATGGTTTCCGCCTTGCTACTCTGCCATGAATCCCATTTTTGCCCAGTGTCTTTCTGATGGTGGAGTCATGAACACTGACCTTAGCCGAGGCGAGAGAGGCCTGCAGATCCCTGGATGTTGTTCTAGGGTTCTTTGTGACTTCCTGGACGATTTTACGCCTTGCTCGTGGAGAGATTTTGGCAGGACGGCCACTCCTGGGAAGATTCACTACTGTCCCAAACTTTCTCCATTTGGACAATATGGCTCTGACTGTGGTTCGGTGGAGCCCCAGAGCCTTAGAAATGGCTTTGTAACCCTTTCCAGACTGATAGGCATCAACAACTTTTTTCTGGAGGTCTTCAGGAATTTCTTTTGTTCGTGGCATGATGTGCCTCTAGAACCTGTGTGCTGACAACTTCACTCTGATGGTAAGAGCCAAAGTTAGTCAGATTTATATTGGGCAGGGGGCAAATCAGGCCTGGTTGTTAATCAAAGTACTCAAACACCTGACCCTAATTATTCCTTTAATTGGGTTGAGTTAACTAGGGGGGCAACAACTTTTTCACACCTGAAGATTGCATGTTTGATTACCTTGCACACCAAACAAATGAAAGAAGCACCAAACTTTGGTGTCATTTTTTTCTCTCAGACTCCCTCTATATACTACTACAACCCACAAACAAATCTGACCAAATACAATGTGAAAAATGTGCAAAAATGCAGAAAATCAGACAGGGGGCAAATACTTTTTCATGGCACTGTAACTTTACTTGACTCAGCATAACAAATACACTGAAAACCCTTTAAAAAGCTGTCTGCACACGTTGAAGCTGAATTATTCAATTGCAAAATAAGCCAGACAATAAGGTGGTAATATGAATAAGCAACCCATAGACATGATTAAAGCCAGGTGTTATCTTCCTTTGGGCTTGGAATTGAATTCCCAGTGACTGAATAAATATCAAGAATGCCCAACTCATCGGCTGCTATCACTGTCTTTGCTTGCTATGGGTAAGGACATCAAATGCTTTTAAAATGGCAAGTGACACACATTTCAGAAACAAGAATATGTAGTCAGAATTCTTGCTGAAGAAAATTTATTTCTCATTCACTTCTCTGAGAAAGGCTTGAGAATTATTAGAAAGATTTATTTTCTCATTTAAACGAAATATATGTCTCTAAAGGTTATTTTAAACCACTGTTGGTGAAAGCACAAGAAACAAAGGAGACATATCTCATGCAAGACAAGACATCTCAATTGATTATGTAATATGTTTGGTTTTGAATGATTCTCTGGCATGGAACCCTACATTAGTATCATATAAATACAGCACATACTGCATTTTCTGATAACAAATCCACCCACCACCTGAAAGGTCTGCTTGTTGTAACCTAATATTTAGACACTAACCTGATACCTGTAAACAAAACACAAAAAAAAAGACAATCAGGTGATTATAATAATGTTTCACAAAGAAGGTACCTTACATTTTACTAGTGCAAGTACCTGTCAATGCATATAAGGAAGTCTGCCTAACCCAATTTAAACCAATTTTAACGGCACTCAAATATAGATTTTTTTTAAACAAGAATTATTATATGAATTCTCATTTTATTTGTGAACTGAACTTCTAGTAACATATATAATAATGCATTTATTTAATTTCTACAAGCATTTCAACAAAGCGTCTTTCTCCATTTAGTCAGAATGCTTTACGTGTCTGTGTGTCAGTGGCTTTGTTTGTGCTTGTGTCGTACTCGATGCACTGTTGCTGTCATCTTCATCAGCATTTTTAGCCTTCTTAAAGGAACAGTTCGTAATATAAAAAGTTCCTAATGCTCTTTTAATTGCATCAAGTGGATTATTGACTGAATCAGACAGTTGTGCGAGAGATGTGAGTCATGTGGCTTAACTTGATTATTATGCGAGTTACAGCTTGACTACACCACGGCTACCTATAGGAAATAGTACGAGAATGCCGCTCTGGCTCGACTACACCACAGCTACCTATAGAAAATAGTACCGGAATGCCATTCTGTGTGAAATTGCACAGGCTATGGAAGTTGCTGCACAAAAGGCACAGGACTTACAGGGATCTGCTTCTCCACTGCCTATGATTCATCAGTTGCCTGCTTCAATGGCTAACCATCATGTTGTGGAAGAAAGACAAGGTGGGTGTCCATTTAAATGTTATAGATGTGGAGGGGCTTATGATTTAAAAGGCTGTAGATTTAGAGAAGCAGAATGCCACAGCTGTCACAAAAAGGGGCACATAGCTAAAATGTGTTGCAGCAAATATAAGCCAAACCAGCAGCAGAGTAGCCAGCATAAAAAATGGTCCAGACCTACTCATGTCTTGGAAGGGGGAGTAGACAAAGAGGACACAGACAGTCTACAGTATGTATAAGATAAAAAGAAGAGAAGACAGAGCCTATCTATAAATGTAAGGATGTAAGGATGGAAGAGGAAGATGTAAAAATGGAAGTTGACACTGGAGCATCATTGTCAGTCATTGGTGAACAAATGTACAAAGATAAATGGAGTTGTCAGACAGCACCAGTGCTGAGTACATCTGCAGTAAAACTCCACACCTACACTGGAGAGCAGATAAAAGTCCTCAAAACTACTATTGTTAAAGTGCAGTATAACAATCAATTAACCAGGTTACCCTTGCTTGTAGTGGAAGGTAATGGGTCAAGTCTGCTGGGACAAAATTGGTTATATCAGCTCAAGGTTGACTGGAACAACATTTAAGTTGGCAAGTGTTCCGGACACTTTAAACAAATTCTCAGAAGTATTTAATGAAGAACTAGGCATTCTAAGAGGAATAAAAGCTGTCATTGAGGTGGACACTGATGCAAAGCCAAGATTCTTTAAAGCCCGAACAGTACCTTTACCACTCAGGGATGTCAATTTAGAATTAGAGAGACTGAAAGAGGTTGGCATTATCAAACCTGTCCAGTTTTCTCGTTGGGTTGTCCCCATTGTACCTGTTGTTAAAGGAGGGGTCAGTCCGCATTTGTGGCGACTACAAATTGACAGTGAACCAGGCTTCTAGACTGGATACCTGTCCAATTCCAAAAGTGGAAAACTTGTTTGCCACCCTCTCTGGGGGGCAGTCATTTACAAAACTAGACATGAGCCATGCATATTAACAGCTACTGCTGGATGATAATTCTAAAGAATATCTTACGCTCAACACCCACAAAGGACTGTTTCACTACACTAGGCTGCAATCCGGCCCCAGGGACTTTCCAGCGCTCACTTGAAAGCCTAAGGTCTGCCACAAGTTTTGGTATACGTGGTACTGTCCCGCCTTGGTTACTGCAAGTACCTCCTGGCTGGCCTCTCTGCCTCTGCTATCCATCTGCTCCAGCTCATCCAAAACTCTGCTGCCCACCTTGTCTTTTCCCTTCCTCGTTATAACTGTTCTTATCTGAAATGTGATATTCTGTAATGTCATACTTTGCAATGTGATAGTTTGTAATGTGATACTTTGTATTGTGATATTTTGTAACAACTGTAAGTCGCCCTGGATAAGGGTGTCTGCTAAGAAATACAAAAATAAATACATAATAATAATAAAATAATAATATATACGAAACATTGGACAGCTGGCTCTCTGAGCTAATACATATATATATATATATATATATATATATATATATATATATATATATATATATATATATATATATATATATATATATATACTTAGATGATATACTCATCACAGGCCAGAATGAAACAACTCATCTCAAGAATTTAGAAGAAGTGCTAAAAAAGTTGTATGGGGCAGGATTGAAACTTAAAAAAGAACGGTGTATTCTTAGCCCGAGACATACAATATCTAGGCCATCAAATTGATGCTGAAGGACTACACCCAACTGAAGACAAAGTACGTGCCATTGCAGAAGCCCTTGTCCCAAGGAACACTACAAAGTTGAAATCTTTCTTGGAGATGGTCAATTATCACAGATTCCTTCCAAATATGTCAACTACGTTAGGGAGGAATGTAGATCGCCGTTAACTGCTAGGGGATCACAAAACATGGTCTCTGTGCCTCTGGAACTGCCATGTCCCAGTCTCGAGAAACCCTGCCAGAAGAACCACCAGCTGAGATCACTCAAGAGACTGAGCTTGACCCTGAAGCAACCAATGAGTTGCTTTCAAGTGAACTGCGTCGCTTACAGAGAGTTCATAAGAGCACTAATAGATTTTATAGTTCATTACATTGCGACAAATAATTGGGACAAAGAGCAGTTAACTAAAACACTGTGTGCAGTTTTAGTTTGCGTTGTCTCTGCCTGTCCCCTGCGGAGGGCTGCGTCTGTTGATCGCTCATTTTCAGTCAATGTAAGCCACCTCCACCTTTCACAATAAGCCACTGACCAAAAGATACGCCTGGACTGCTGGGGCTTTTTATATCACGGCGTTCACATGTAAGTCTTGGACATTATCATGCACATTAAATTGTTACTCACAATACATGTAGTGTGCATGCTATGGTATGTAAATTAGCCAAATAGTGTCACGTAAATTAATTCAGATGTAACAGGATTAAGATTTCTTTGCACTTTATTTTGTATTTATAATTTAAGATGTGTCGTTTTTTATTTTATATTGATATGTTTTTTTAAGCAGGTGTGAATGTGTGTAAGGAAATCACACCGTAATTGATTCATTGTGTGTAGCTGAATACTTTACAAAGCTTCATTAAGAAGAATGAGAGAGAGAGAGAGCTGGGAGGACGTTCAGGATAACGAGCAGTTCATGTGAGCATGGGTGCCGGGCTGGGAAGTAGGAGTGGCAGTAGGGTTTTTTGAGAAACTGCTATTTTGTTTGTGAAGTATATGAACTGTAGCATATACTGGCAGGGGTGTGTAGCCGCATATAGCAATTGTAGCTTATGTGTTTCCGCTGCTGCTACATTCTTAGCCTGGCACCGAGTTATTTTGATTTGAAAGAATACATTTTGTTGACTGAGTCCTCAACCACATCTCCAATTCACCAATATAACTAACTGAATTGTTTTATTCTGCTTGGGTGCCCTTCATTGCTTTATAAACTGTGATGCTGACTTGTGAATGATGGTGTCAAATTTGTGTAGCTGATAACTAATATGCCTCTGTTTTTACGAAGCCCTGGAAAAAAGGATCAGTATGATATATTCTATTTTTGTAAATACGAAAGCATATTTGACCTTATAAATAAAAAATAGAACTCTATTTTTACTTTTCTCTGCTTTTCTAGTGGTTCATGCATTGCTCTTTCCCAATAAAAGAACCTGTGCTGTTAAACTATAGGGCAAAATTGGTGCATGTTAGGCTCACTACTTAATGTGCATGTTACAGCTACATTTAGTGCCCTTTCGTAAATGATGCCCCTAGTGTCTTAATTGGAGAGTAAATTACTGAATGACCCACAACCCCAACCCTTATCTGGAGCACTGACTGCATTATTTAATATATATACTCTCCTATTAAAATACAAATAGTACTTGAATTGATTGAAGTTTGGAATACATCAGAAATGTACCATTTAGATAGGGTGAATAAAACCCTTATTGAAAGTAACAAAGCATGTAGAAAAAAATATTTTAGGATGAAGTTTGTCAGGCTGAATGACCAACAAAAAAGTAGAAACATTTTGTACATATGGCATAGACGGTCCTTCGTGTTTTAAGGTACTCTTCGCTAGGATAGATGTAAGCAGTACATTTTTAGTGTTCTTATACATTGTTACAGTAGCAATGAAAAATGACAGCAAAGTGTGACAGCATCATCAACATTATTATCTTTATTCAATTTGCAAATAAATAGTACCAGCTAGCTAGTAAACAATATTCTTTTACAGTTAAGTACCAGTAAATCCTGAAAAAATAGAAACATGCAAACTTCAAGGCCTCTACCTTGTCTCTGACCTTAAAATGAAGCACTTCGAGCAACATCTGGCTCATCAGCTGGATCCTATGCATCAATGGGCTGAGGGACACACAGGGACGGGTTGTCGGCTGCCTTTGACAGCAACAGTTAATTTCTAACATAATCAATTTATGTGCAGCTCCATGGTAACCATCTGTATGCTGCATGACGACTGTTCTCAAGAACTCAGGATGAGTGAGCCCAGGAGTTTAGCTTAGTTTTGTCGATTCCTGTGATCTTTAAAGTTTCTCTCCATCTTCATTACCCCTGTAACTAGGGGTGAAGCGTGCATTCAAACATCTATTTTCTTTTTACTAAATAGTATGCAAAACGTAACAACTGGTTTTGAGTTTCTGAGACATGTTTTGCAACATGTGGTTACGGTCTTTTGGCACTGTTGGTTTTACTGTTCAACATGATTCTAAAGCTGGAATTAAACAAATATATCTGACAGCTTGAGAGCAGTACCCTTTACTACATCCAAGATTGAATTACAGCTATTAAAAAAAATAAAAATAAACTGTTCATGATACAGATACCACTGCTTAAGGTAGCTTTGCATATTCACCCCCTGAATTGTTACCTGGAGAACGGACAGTTTTATTGTTTTATATGCAAATTTCAACCAAACAAATCTGTACTTATACAAAGTCAAGTAAAAACACAATTCCTTATTAAAACGAGTTAGGTTATTATTATTATCATTATTTGTTTATTTAGCAGACGCCTTTATCCAAGGCGACTTACAGAGACTAGGGTGTGTGAACTATGCATCAGCTGCAGAATCACTCACAATTACGTCTCACCCGAAAGACGGAGCACAAGGAGGTTAAGTGACTTGCTCAGGGTCACACAATGAGTCTGTGGCTGAGGTGGGATTTGAACCGGGGACCTCCGGGTTACAAGCCCTTTTCTTTAACCACTGGGAAACATTTTTCGGCTCTGATGTTTCAGATTATTCGGTTTGAAACACTTTCATTTTCGTTCCACCATTACATCCAGCATTTAAACATGATGCTTCTATTCCTTGACTCGCAATGTCACCTCTATTACAATTACCTTCACAAGAACAGAAACCTCATTATACCATGCAGATTGCTCGACTCTCAAGGACATTTAGATTAGAGGTAGGAACTGAAGAATAGGGCCTGTCACATTAAGTGCATTCTTTTTGCAGCTTCTTATTTCATTAGCCCACATGTGTGGCTTGCATACAATTGCTAAGAAATCATGGAATCGGCTATTCAATTAACTCATAATCATGTCAGCATTAAAATATAAGGCTGGCTTCTGACTGAACAGTGCCGAGCACCTGTGGTTACTGTGGGTGTTTATCAGAGTTCTACTATGTATTGTACGTATGTCCTTGTGTTCCATAAATACATGTTCAATTTCCCTAATTGATACGCACCAAGCTGAGCAGCTGTGTGGCACTCACTGAGTTTCCCCATCGACCTCACCACCTGGACATAATAGCCATCAGCTGCAACTACCATGCATTGTGGAAAAAATGCATTACAGTATTTAGATTTTTTTTGTAAGGGCCACTGTCATTGTTCTATTTTTCATACTAATACAAAAGTCAATTACAGACGTGAAAGGCTGCTTTTTTTTAAGGCTTTCTGTATAATTCAATTTACAATCCTAGGCTTGATTGTTGTTGATTATAATAATAAGCCATGTTGGATTTGTCTAGCAAATGTACAGGAGGATGCTCATGTATTAACTCATGCATCGGAGGCTTTACTTTAATCATTTTTCAAGTGATAATCTGCTAAATGGGAAAAAAAGGCTTTCGTGCACAGTACAAATACTGATGGGATGTACTGGTAATATGACTGTATACCACTTTTTATCTTTGCCTTTTCCCTTGACTAACATCGTGATAGAATTTAATCTATGATAAATACTTTGTTGTTCCAAGACGTGACATAATTCTATTTGTCCAGCAAAGTGAAAAAATTAGAAACTTTACAACAATGGAACATTCTGATAGATACATTCCAGAATTCTGGTCTGTGATGGCAAACTCTGCATCGTGAATTAAACTCCTTTTCAGAAAAGAATAATCAGGGTACTCATGAGCATAACATTTATGAACCATAACATAGTGCTTTGGTTACAGACGTCTTAATAACAATGATAATCATAATAATCGTAATCATAATCATAATAACAGTGATACATGTGGAAAATAAAAGTCCAGCTTTTCTATCACAACGGCTGATGCAGGTGGCATACAGTGTTCACAATTTAAAGCAAGTTTAGGTTGGATGGAGAAGTTTATGAATGACAAGACCTTTCATTACTTAGACAAACCCGTGTGTCAGAAGCTGCCTGATGAATTCGAAGGGAAGCTTGTACAATTCCAGCGTTTCGTTATTAGGCTCCATTCTAACAAACAGTAACAACTTGGACAGATCAGAAATGCTGATCAGACCCCTGTATATTTCGACATGCAAAGCAATACCACAGTTCATAAAAATGGAGAAAAACAGGTGAAGGTAATCACGACTGGAAATGAGAAGTAGTGCATTACTGTAATGCTCTGTGTGACAGCAGATGATCACAAACTGCCTCCATACGTTGTTTTTAAGCGTAAAACCCTGCCAAAAGAAAAATTCCCAAAAGGCATTTTTGTTCAAGTACAGGAAAAGGGACAGATGATAAAGGAGATTGTACTGGAATGGCTGCAGAAAGTGTGGTTTCGGCATCTTGGAGTTCTGCTAAAATTCAATGCAATTGGATGCTTACAAAGGACACACAACTGATGCAGTTAAAAAAAACACTACTTGACCATAAAACAGACCATGCTATCATTCCATGTGGGATGACATCACAACTTTAACCACTGGATGTCTGTGTGAACAAGCCATTTCAGAAATGGTTTGGGAACGGCGATTAAACAACTGACGCCAAGTGGACGAATGCACCGTGCACCTCTGCCCCTCTTGTGTGAGTGGATTGTCAAAGCATGGGGTTCCATAAAAACAGAGACGGTGGTGTACTCCTTCAAAAAATGTTATATATCAAACTAGCTTGACGGAACAGAAGATGATATTGTCTGGGAGATGGCAAGCAATAAAGAGACTTCTCCAACTCCGAGGATGAGGATAATGACTAGGAGAGATTCATTGTTGTACAGATACTGTATGTTCATTTTCCATTATTACAATATGCAATACCAATATGCCTAAAAGATGAGTTTGTAGCATTTCATTGCAAAAAAATGTGTTCTTTTAAATAAAAATGCATAATTGAGTTTGTATATTTGTTAATGCATCTTTACTTGATGTTTTATTTTTTTCTCAAATTGGGGGATTTTAGCTGCATCTTAAATTCGAAGGAATACAGTAATTCTGTTGGTTGCATCTCCTTGTTGGTTTGTAAAAGTCATTAAAACCGATGTCCACATATACCATCAGATAACCATAAATGTCCAGAACAAAACTAGGTTCTGTTTATGACATATTAACAGGATAAAATATATGTGTGAATTGAACAAAACTTATTATGAATGTTGCATAATAGTTGAATCTGGCCCTTGACAAGTAGTGTATGCTGTTTTTAATTCTTATTTTTGAGATCTCCTCCACAAAAACTCTTTGATTTTGTCCTGTTCCTCATTTCTCAAGAACTCTGTATATCAAAGAGCTTCTCAGAGATAGCATGCTGGCCAAGTGTACTAGCGAGAGTGTCTCACTGCTGATTAGGGGGCTGCCTGCTCCAGTTCCAGTCCAGCCTTTCATATAGACAGGGCCTTAGAAGTTGCAAACAACATATTCTGTGATGGCAGAAACCATGACTGTTAATAGATTGGATAACATAGCCTTGTACACCTGGGTTTTCCAAATTGGCACCATTTTGAAAAGGAAGCATTAGATCTTGAATACAAATTAAAACTTAGTGTATTTGATTGATAAATGCAGAAATATTAATAAGTATTATACATATTTGTGTTTTGATATCAGTTCTGTTTGTGTTTTGCCCTTTAGATTGTTTGTCTTTGATCTTTAGTTTTTTGGATGTCCTTACAAAAAGTGATCTGTAAACTACCGGTATCTGTTTTATTTTAGTTATAACATTGACAGGAAGACTTCATTCTTTTAGTATAAAAATGATAGGTATTAAGTCAGGACAATCTTGCATTAAATAACCACCTTTATAATACAAATTCTTACAGATTTCCAAAAACACTGAACTCAAACAATGGTTGAAAAAAAAGTAGAATAAAAAACAGTTTTGTTTTTGACTTGGTTTTATATATATGTAATTATGGCCATCTACACCACATCACACATTTTGTTGAATGCACAAAAAAAGAAATTCACATAACGCGGTATCTAATTTTGGTGACCGAAGGTAACTATAGGGCAGCAGTGTGGAGTAGTGGTTAGGGCTCTGGACTCTTGACCGGAGGGTTGTGGGTTCAATCTCAGGTGGGGGACACTGCTGCTGTACCCTTGAGCAAGGTACTTTACCTAGATTGCTCCAGTAAAAACCCAACTGTATAAATGGGTAATTGTATGTAAAAATAATGTGTAAAAAATAATGTAATTGTATGTAAAAATAATGTGATATCTTGTAACAATTGTAAGTTGCCCTGGATAAGGGCGTCTGCTAATTAATAAATAAAATGAACTGCCTCCCCTCCAGACCAAAAAAAAACACAAACACAGTATAATTATACATCTTACTAATAGGTGACATCATATAGCAAAAATCTTTTTTTTCATATAGATATATACAGTATATATGACAAAGAATATGGTAGGGTTAGATCCTATAGTAAAGTCCTTCATTAGGATGCTGGTTCCAGGTGTTGTTGGGCAACGAGAATGTCTTTAATATTGCTCCTTATGCAAATCTCATAAGCATCTGATGACAAGCTTTTTGATGACATGCGCAGGAATGTTTCGCTGAGCAGTTGTG
This sequence comes from Acipenser oxyrinchus oxyrinchus, assembly GCA_030684275.1. Classification (NCBI taxonomy): domain Eukaryota; kingdom Metazoa; phylum Chordata; class Actinopteri; order Acipenseriformes; family Acipenseridae; genus Acipenser; species Acipenser oxyrinchus. The sequence goes on along the minus strand of CM060251.1, from coordinate 78,790,026 downwards.
GTTGCAGCTCCAATCCTGAAAGAATGGCATGAATAGTTTGAGGAAGAAAGGCCGCCTTTTTGGAAAATATCTTTACTGCCGCCGCAGAGCGAGCCCCGCTCCGTACGGACGCCGCAGAAGCGAGCCCGCTCTGTACGGACGCCGCAGAGCGAGCCCGCGCTCCGTTCTGACGCCGCAGAGCGAGCCCGCTCACGCTGGACGCCGCAGAGCGAGCCCGCTCTGCATCGGACGCCGCAGAAGCGAGCCCGCCGCTCTGACGCCGCAGAGCGAGCCCGCCGCACGCGCCAGAGCGAGCCCCGCCTGCACGGACGCCGCAGAGCGAGCCCCGCTCCGTCACGGACGCCGCAGAGCGAGCCCCGCCCGTCACGGACGCCGCAGAGCGAGCCCGCTCCGTCACGGACGCCGCAGAGCGAGCCCCGCTCGCACGGACGCCGCAGAGCGAGCCCCGCTCCGTACGGACGCCGCAGAGCGAGCCCCGCTCCGTACGGACGCCGCAGAGCGAGCCCCGCTCCGTACGGACGCCGCAGAGCGAGCCCCGCTCCGTACGGACGCCGCAGAGCGAGCCCCGCTCCGTACGGACGCCGCAGAGCGAGCCCCGCTCCGTACGGACGCCGCAGAGCGAGCCCCGCTCCGTACGGACGCCGCAGAGCGAGCCCCGCTCCGTACGGACGCCGCAGAGCGAGCCCCGCTCTCGTACGGACGCCGCAGAGCGAGCCCCGCTCCGTACGGACGCCGCAGAGCGAGCCCGCGCTCGCACGGACGCCGCAGAGCGAGCCCGCTCTGCACGGACGCCGCAGAGCGAGCCCCGCCTGCACGGACGCCGCAGAGCGAGCCCCGCCCGCACGGGACGCCGCAGAGCGAGCCCCGCTCCGTACGTGACGCCGCAGAGCGAGCCCCGCTCCGTACGGACGCCGCAGAGCGAGCCCCGCTCCGCATGACGCCGCAGAGCGAGCCCGCTCCGACGGGACGCCGCAGAGCGAGCCCGCTCCGCACGGACGCCGCAGAGCGAGCCCCGCCCGTCACGGACGCCGCAGAGCGAGCCCCGCCCGCACGGACGCCGCAGAGCGAGCCCGCTCCGTACGTGACGCCGCAGAGCGAGCCCCGCTCCGCACGGACGCCGCAGAGCGAGCCCCGCCTGCACGGGACGCCGCAGAGCGAGCCCCGCCTGCTGACGCCGCAGAGCGAGCCCCGCTGGGACGCCGCAGAGCGAGCCCCGCCCGCAGTGGACGCCGCAGAGCGAGCCCGCTCCGTTCTGGACGCCGCAGAGCGAGCCCCGCCTGCACGGACGCCGCAGAGCGAGCCCCGCCCGTCACGGACGCCGCAGAGCGAGCCCCGCCTGCACGGACGCCGCAGAGCGAGCCCCGCCCGCACGGACGCCGCAGAGCGAGCCCCGCCCGCACGGACGCCGCAGAGCGAGCCCCGCCCGCACGGACGCCGCAGAAGCGAGCCCCGCCCGTACGGACGCCGCAGAGCGAGCCCCGCCCGTACGGACGCCGCAGAGCGAGCCCCACCGTACTGACGCCGCAGAGCGAGCCCCGCTCCGTACGGACGCCGCAGAGCGAGCCCCGCTCCGTACGGACGCCGCAGAGCGAGCCCCGCTCCGTACGGACGCCGCAGAGCGAGCCACACTCAGGAGGCTCGTTCTGTACAGACGGCTGGAGACGTTAATTATTGTCATGATCGATTATCATGAATCTAGTACAACCTTCAAGGGGAATGAAAATAAAGGGCTGCTCCTACATCCGCGTGTAAGCATACTGCGAATTAGAATAGAATTTCTATTGGATCCGTTGAGACTGTTCGTTGATCTGGAGGATTGGTGAATGAAGGAGTGATAGAGCATCCAGTTTATCATATAGTTTATATATATTAGAGAAAGCAAGCATAATAGATTCTAAGGCGGCAAGCTTTAGCAAAAACATGAGGAAATGTCTCTTTGTAACTTAAACTGATGTACCACAGGGTACAGGATCATGCTCTGAACATTTTAAACCCAGTCTCGTTGTAATATTTTTTCGTAATTCACTTCTGGTAAGTTCATACAAGCCTGCGGCTTTTCTTGAATCAATAGGAGAAAATGAAGCCGGGAGAGATTTTAAGAATACTGTTGATGCTGGAATGAACTTCATACTATACTATTATTTCAGGAAGGAGTTTCAGTGAATTTCAACATGAGTAGTATTTTTACTGTAATATACGGTGGTGAAACGAGATATAACTGGCCTACCTATTGAAATAATGTGAGTGACGAAATTGAATGTCCCGGGGCAAAAGTTAGTTTGAATTGTTCTTGATCTTGAAAAATTGGCTGTGTAACATTTAGAGAAAGCAGGCATAGAGAACGGAAATGAGCGTCACTGTATGATGAAACTGGCCACCCTGGCAGCAACTTCCTGGCACATAGGTGTCTCTCACTGCACAACATAACTGAACATTATATTTCAAATTAAATGCTGGGAACACCTATGATAATAACACCATTCTCAAGCGACAGGACAGAGCATGCATCGTCAATGCAGCAGTCCCGAAATCAATGCAAAATCGTCCCAGCATTCATTATCGAAAATATACATATATCTAAATAGAACTTTGTCTGCTACGCGGTGTCCCAAAACATTCAGCATCTAGTGTGGTTCCATGTCTGATGCTCCGAGGTCGCTCCCTATTATTATCAGGAGCGTAGGATGAAAGGTGATAAAGACCGTTGTAATAAGTTTGATACAAACTGAGCTGAAACGACATACTAAAATAGCGAAACAACGGAGTACAAATGTAGCGTTTGGAAACTGACTTGTAAAGTATGAATGTTATGCTATGATCCTCTGTTACGTTAACAATGGTGAAACAATTTATTTTCTGTGATCCTGTTGTGCGTGATTGCTCTCCCATGGCATTGATGCATACTTGATGGCTCATTGGATATGCGTTTTTTGCACAAGCAAGGTGTAGCAGTCCTGAGCTTGATGTCATGCATTTCAAGGAGAAATAATTATATGACTACATTTACGTTCCTACCTTTGTGAATTTTAAGCATGAAGTTAATGGAATGAGGAACGTTCGACAATAGAGTGACTGGAATGAAGGATTGCTGCAGAATGAAACATTGCAGCGTTTGTAAGATGGATGTGGTTTTAGACGATTTCTGTCAGGTCGTTTTCCTGCCAAATCCTGGAACTGTGTCTACGATTGGAGAAATCGAATCCATAATGTGAAGGTAAGGACATCAGTACGACTGGCGGGGATACATAACCAAACAAACGTCGAACAGTAATTCGAATGCACGGCAGGACTGAGTTTGCAAAGTAGGGTTGATGGGAACTTGCCGGTAATTGGCTTGTAGATTGACCAATGGATGTACTAGGCACTTGTATTAATGATACTATAGATTTTCTACTTGAAAACCTTGCAATCTTTATACTAATATTGTCAAGTTCCTTTTTGACTAGTTCAATATAACAAAGACATATATATATATATATATATATATATATATATATATATATATATATATATATATATACATATATATATATTCTTTGGGGAAGTGCTACGGTGATGGGAAAAAATGGGCATTCCAAATTGGGGAGAAAATCAGGGGTCAAATAATTGGGCAATCAAAATAAAAAAATAAAAAAAAGAATTATAGAGATAAAATCCAGTTGTAAAAAGGGTACTATTTTAATTGTGTTTTCAATTGAACAACAACAAAACTGACCACTTTTACCCTAAATTGTGGTTGTTAATTGTCCTCTTATCTTTACTGTGCCCATAACACTCATATCTGGTGTTAAGATATGGAAAAAAAAAAACAAGACAAAGACTCACTGCATGGTTACTGCAGGTTTGATGCTTTACAAATAAACAAGTCGCCTCATATGCCAAAATACTCGAGTCCTCTTCATTCTATACCACCTCTGAGGTATTGAAGGCCACCATAAATTGAAGTAACCCTTTGAAAGAAGATCTGTGTCCTTGATAAACATAAATGCCATGGCTGAGGCTGACATGCTGGTTTATAAAAGAAAATAAAAAAAGATAAAGCACTTAGTTGAATGGGCTGTTGATGGATACATACAATATATTGAGTACATTGAAAGTCAGAGTAAGAACATTAAAACACAATCAATACAAGTCTCTTTATTATTATCTGAGCAAGATGATGGAGCCACTAACAAGAACAATTCCCTCTCGAGTCCTAGAAAATCCTACTAGTCTGTCATGCAGTTTTACATTACAATAGCTCTTTGAAATGAGTGGGAATACATTGATTGTATCTGTTCTCCAGCACATTTCAACATTCTTGGCTCCTCTACGCAGAGGCTACTGTTCAACAGCTGAGTCTGCTTGGGAAGTCTGGGGGACTCTAAAAGACTATAGTGCATTACAAGATTACCAATGTAACGTGATATCTGCAAAATCTCTCTCTGCAATTTCCTGGTAGACTATCCAGGGGTTTTTTCACACCCCTAACATTTATGTATAAGCCCCTGTGAAATATAGCTCAGAAATATATGTCAGCCAACCCTTTAACTAGACTAGTTGCCCAACAGTTACATTCATCTCCCTCTCTGTCTTTAAATAATGTCTATGGTTATCCAATTCATGATTAACTATTGGATTGATTGGTGTCCTTCATATATGATAAAGCTGTGTTTTCTAATTGACAATCCCTACAACACCTGATGAAGACACACTATGTGTCGAAACACGTTATGTTTGTTTCTTGTTTTGTTTTAATGAATAATAAAATGTCTTTAAAACAAAATGTAAGAGGAATATGATGCATATAATTATCAGCGGTCAAGTTTAAAAGAAGAAGAGATTTTTGAGTGTGCAACCAATCTCGTCTCTACGAGAGTCATAAAGCAAAGTATACGTGGTTTATATGTCATTGCTGTTAACCATTTTTTAACTCTGCAGTGACATTAATATATAAAGTGCCTTATGGTCGGTACATCTTTTTTGAAAAATCTTTGCTGTGCATGAATGCCTTCACGATATATATATATATATAATATTTATCAATTAACTAAATGCAAAGTGAGTGAACAGAAGAAAATCTAAATCAAATCCATATTTGGTGTGACCACCCTTTGCCTTCAAAACAGCATCAAGCATCAATTCTTCTAGGTACACTTGCACACAGTTTTTGAAGGAACTCGCAGGTAGGTTGGCCCAAACATCTTGGAGAACTAACCACAGTTCTTCTGTGGATTTAGGCAGCCTCAGTTGCTTCTCTCTTCATGTAATCCCAGACAGACTCGATGATGTTGAGATCAGGGCTCTGTGGGGGCCATACCATCACTTCCAGGACTCCTTGTTCTTCTTTACGCTGAAGATAGTTCTTAATGACTTTCGCTGTATGTTTGGGGTCGTTGTCATGCTGCAGAATAAATTTGGGGCCAATCAGATGCCTCCCTGATGGTATTGCATGATGGATAAGTATCTGCCTGTACTTCTCAGCATTGAGGAGACCATTAATTCTGACCAAATCCCCAACTCCATTTGCAGAAATGCAGCCCCAAACTTGCAAGGAACCTCCACCATGCTTCACTGTTGCCTGCAGACACTCATTCGTGTACGCCTCCAGCCCTTCGGCGAACAAACTGCCTTCTGCTACAGCCAAATATTTCAAATTTTGACTCATCAGTCCAGAGCACCTGCTGCCATTTTTCTGCACCCCAGTTCCTGTGTTTTCGTGCATAGTTGAGTCGCTGGCCTTGTTTCCACGCCGGAGGTATGGCTTTTTGGCCGCAAGTCTTCCATGAAGGCCACTTCTGACCAGACTTCTCCGGACAGTAGATGGGTGTACCAGGGTCCCACTGTTTTCTGCCAGTTCTGAGCTGATGGCACTGCTGGACATCTTCCGATTGCGACGGGAAGTAAGCATGATGTGTCTTTCATCTGCTGCAGTAAGTTTCCTTGGCTGACCACTGCGCCTCACGGTCCTCAACGCTGCTCGTTTCTTTGTGCTTCTTCAAAAGAGCTTGGACAGCACATCTGGAAACCCTGTCTGCCTTGGAAATTTCTGCCTGGTATATATATATATTACAATATTTGCCAGTAGCCCCGGCACCTATTGGAGACCGGCAACTATTTCAGACTCAAGTATTTATTATGTAAGATCGCTAACTTCTGCAAATACTTCAGATGCAATCATGAAAAAGCTGCCTGCACACAACCTTATAGAAATGACAAAGTAAATTACAACATTCCAGCAACGTCATTAAAGGTTGTGTCAGTGGGTGACAACAGTTTGTATTGTAATAATAATACAGTAAACAGTAGAATCCACAAAAGACAGCCCTGTAAATATCAGAACTCAAGCATGCATTAAGGTAGGCTTGCAGCACAAAAATAACAAAAAACATGGTTTTAAAATTAATAAAAACAATAAGTATCATCTTTGTTAACACATATTATATTGTTCACCCTCAAAACATGTACATTGGTAAGCATGGGCAATCGATGAAAAATTAACCAGCAACGAATCTTCATTGCAAAACAACCGCATGAAAGCAAAAGTAACTAATTTGTTTTTATAACGTGTACATTGATAAATAAGAACGCTAGAAAAGGAGCAAAATATGAATATTCATTGCAAGACTCAAATTAACGAAATACTGTTAATACAAAAAAAAGGTACAAATACACTAAAAGGCAACCCTGTTAATATGAGAAAACAAGTTTGTATTTTACTTACTTTCAGCAAGCTCAAAAAAGCTTCACAACTGGTTTTAAAATGAATAATGTCATAAAAATGACTGTATGCATTACGTGTACCTTCATTCATCCTGAGCCTCAGGGTCTCTTCATCGCTGTTGAAAAACAAATTGGGAAGCTTGCTGTACAGCCATGTGTGTGTATTGACTGGAACATTCAGTATGGCGCGCATTATATTATGATTCATAACCTGGCGTTTAAGAGACCCGCCGTCTATTTACCATATTTCCCAGCAGCCCCGGCACTTATTAGAGACCGGCGATTATTTGAAGTTTTACGGTATATATATATATATATATATATATATATATATATATATATATATATATAAGCGCGTTCTAGTGGTTCAAGTTCAGGTAGAGATATCAAACTGTTTTCTTGGTTGCAATAATAGATCGAACTAAGGGAGTATCTACTGTAGCATTTCAGGCAAAATCGATATTTCATGTATAAAGCAGAGACGGCAGGCACAAAAAACAACATGAAATACACAGAGAAGACTTTTTGAGATAAAAGATACTGCTTGTATGACTTAACTTATAATGGTCATCTCTCTGCTATCAATGCAGAAAAAAACTAAAATGGTCTTGTATTAATCACAGCACTTGTATGTTACAATACTAATTCAGATAGCTTTTAAAAAAGGAAACAAAGAAAAAAAAGCTAATCATGAATCAAACAAGAATGAACTGGTTTATACATTTCAGTAATGAATGAAATAAAAAAGGGAAAATATTATACAGCAAAGGCTTGTGGTAAAAATTGCTGCTGTGCCCTAATGGTTTTATACCTGCTTGTATTGTATTTATGATATTTGCATTGAATGCGTTATTTATAATTATAATCTAACGTGCAGATATGTACATTTTATAAATTATGTATTTTCTTTATTAAAAGATTATGACACACTATATATATATATATATTGTGTTTTTTTTCAGTAACATTAGCACCAGGTGGATGGGTGTAGGGGGGGAGGGGGTGATCTCAGATACTGAATCAGGAGCTGACATCTATCACATTCTGAGAATTTGGATTTCATCATTTCCTGCTCTTTCTAAAGGGATCAGAGCACCTGGTCCTCACAGCTGTACTTCATTTAGAAAGCAATTTAATAAAAGAGAGAGGGAGAGAAAAGGCAAACGACATCTTGCTGCCTCAGCCTTGTCATTAGGATCCGCAGTATGGCCTTCATTTGTAGGACACATGGCAGAGATTTAATGCCCTTAGTTCCTGGTTTGTTTTTGTTTTTTTTGTTCTAGATATTTACCGAAATGTTATCAGTTTTATGAAAAGCCGTTCCGAATCATTTAAACATAACAAAGACTTCAAAGACTTTCAAAAAGTTATTACTAGTGTAAGGACAGGGCAGGCAATAAATATATAAATACATAAAGAGCATAATATAAAAACTGTGCCTTCTCTGTACAGTGTTGATCAGTAAAGAAATAAAAGATCAAATAAAATAAATAGCTACTCATGAGGCTGAATGTAGAATTTGCCGTCAATATCAACAGCCTCCTACTATGTAATCATATTGAAGCAGATACTATACTAAAAAAAACATGGAGAATGCTTCACTATAAGCACTGTATTTTTCAGTTAGTTAAAGTTTATGTCAGATTATTCAGAATACAGCTCTGATCAGAATGCTGCATTTATGCATTTTACAGGAAGTTGTAAATATGTACAGTATATTCATGTAATGAAGTGGTGCGGTGTCCCTCCTGGTTTTTGTTCTAACCATACCCTAAATTAGTTAATTGGATCAATTAAGCTTCTAATAAGGTCTAATAAGGTGTAAGGTCTAATAAAGTACTTTAGGGTGCAGTTGGACCGAGTTGTGCACCACTGATTGAATGTGTCCTCACATGATACATTTAAACTACTTCAGATAACCATCTAGAGAAACAAGTATTATTGCATTAGAATACTGTGATGGGGTGCCTGCCCCCCATAATTTGTGTTATTATTATTTTGACTGTTGTTTTCATTATGATTTTCATTATAATTATTGTGGCTTTCATTACTTGTTTGTTTTGGATCGGCAGGGAGGGGGTTCGATTCCTTGCTGCCAAATACATGTGAGAATGTGGCTGGCGGCTTAATTGGCTAATTGTTAATTATTGATTAATTGGGCTCCAGCCACAAACTATAAAAGTCTGAAGAAATTCTTTGTCTGGGTGGAGTGTAGTTAGGCGAGAGCTGGAGAAGCCTAAAGAGTGTTCTGTAAGCGAGTGTACAGTGAATATTGTAGAATGTGGATATTATGTATATAATAGTAAAGTGATTAGTATAGACTGTTTTTTAATAAATCAGATGGGTCACTTGAGAACAAATTGACATTTACAGTGACGACCTGGCAAGAGGCTCACTTCATGCGAATATCCCTGGGTTCCTTCAAGAAGCTGCTTGATGAGATTCTGGGATCAATAAGCTACTAACAACCAAACGAGCAAGATGGGCTGAATGGCCTCATCTTGTTTGTAAACTTTCTTATGTTCTTATGTACAGTACAGTATACTGTAGATAATTGTATATGTCTGTACCTAATATAGAATTGTCTCATTAACCAGTAATGTGAATCATTGTGAATCAAGGTGAATACATAGTACATATATAAGAAACAGCCTCTTGAAACATGGCTGTTTGGCCTAGATAGATCTTTTGCATGATTTGAACTTCTTTTCATGAAAAAAGTATTCTATACTCCCCTAATTATAACGCTTTTCAGTATCACTATACCATTTGGCAGTAGTACAGTACTAAACAAATGAATAAAAAAAAAGTCTACAAACCTGAGTATTAACTAATCAGGGAATATGTCCCACAGAGCGGATGCGCCCGCTGCTGTGTGTCAGTGCTATCAGGTCACTGTTTTTTTCCTTTCCCCTGTCAAGGTTTTGTATAGATTTTGCTGTGAAGGCCAGCTCCTCATGAGCAGATGCAAGGCCTCATGTCAGAACCAGATCGAGGCACTGCCGAGCTGTGGCCCAGCTCATACCTCATTGAGCCATTTCCCTAGCAGATGGCGCAGTGCTGCAGGCTCTCTTCTTCCTGATAATTACCAGCCTTTGCTACAGATGGAAATGTCAGTCAGCCTCACTGGTCCTGGTTCCTGCCATTGCCTCCGTCCACAGACCCTACCTAGGCAAGATTCTGCCAACATACACCATGTGTTTTGTGACTGCTGACTAGGCGGGCAACAAAAGAGAAATTTCATCATGAATATTCATGCAGGGGTGTTAGTTAGGTATGCCAGGCATCCACAGAGCAGTTGGTCTAGTTTTAAAAAGATCTTTGTTTACTTTTCTTTTTTGTCATTTTCTTTTTTAACAGATAAGTTTTTGAACAGCAAGATATGTAACAATGTTCCACTCTGGACTACTGGCCAGCTATTACAGATTAGGATAATTGTTTGCGAATTAATTAATTTATACAGATGCCAGGACTAACCCCCACTTATCTGTGATAAGGTGACCAGATGTCCTGGTTTGGCAGGGATAGTCAAGGTTTTATTGCTCTTGTCCGGGGAGTCCAGAGAGTTCTGGATTAAAAATGATAAGAAATATCTGTGTTTTATGGAAAATCCACCTGTGTCGGAAACAAACCTGCTGGTTTTCTCCTTTTACAAGCTACTGAATATAAAATGAAAGATCTAAATGTGTTTCCTAAATGGGAAATTTAAAGTAGATTAAACAAGAGTAATATTCTGATGTTACACTGAGCTCAATAAGAAATAATGTTGCTAGTTGCTAGTAGCTACACTGATTTTCATAGAAGGATGCAGTTCCTTATTCCTCCATGACAACTGCAGAAAACAAAGCATCAGGAAGTTTTTGGAATCAGTAAACTAGTAATCTAAATCTGTGAACATGAATTAAACCACACTTGCACGTTATGGGCAATGTTCCTCAACAATGTTAGTATTTTTTTTTTTTTTTTTATAAATTTAGTCGTTGCCAATTATTTTGATTATTTTCTCCCAATTTGGAATGGCCAATTATTTTATTAAGCTCAGCTCACCGCTACCACCCTTGCGCTGACTCGGGAGGGCAAAGACGAACACACACTGTCCTCTGAAGTGTGTGCCGTCAGCCGACCGCTTTTTTTTCACACTGCGGTCTCACTGTGCAGCCACCCAAGAGCTACAGCGTCAGAGGACAACGCAGCTCTCGGGCAGCTTACAGGCAAGCCCGCAGGCGCCCGGCCAGACTACAGGGGTCGCTGGTGCGCGGTGAGCCGAGAACACCCTGGCGACCTAACCCTCCCCTGGGTGACGCTCAGCCCATTGTCGCCACCCCTGGGAGCTCCTGTCCACAGTCGGCTGTGGAACAGCCTGGACTTCGAACTCATGACGTCCAGACTATAGAGCGCATCCTGCACTCCACGTGGATCGCCTTTACTGGATGCGCCACTCGGGAGCCCTCACAATGTTAGTCTTTTGACATGCAATTTGAAAAGTATAATTGACAGTGTTGTTTTAGTATCACCTACGTCAGAAAAATTGTCACTGAGCTGATTCAATCTGCTCCCATTGACCCCTTCCTCTTACATTACTGGAAATGGTACTCTACTAAGGAACTGTGTGTGTGTACTTTTTCTGCATGCTGTTAATAATCTTATTTTGAAAAAAGTGTTCACTGTGTTTGTATTGCTCCAAAGACATTTATTTCTAATGTGTTTACATATGTCTGTTATTAATATTTATTATTTCTTAGCAGACACCCTTATCCAGGCTGATTTACAACTGTTACAAGATATCACATTATTTTTACATACAGTTACCCATTTATACAGTTGGGTTTTTACTGGAGCAATCTAGGTAAAGTACATTGCTCAAGGGTACAGCAGCAGTGTCCCCTACCTGGGATTGAACACACAACCCTCCGGTCAGGAGTCCAGAGCCCTAACCACTACTCCACACTGCTGTTATGCATATGTTTAGTCTGTCTGGGTCAATGATTATTTAAGTACACACATTTTTTTAATGAAATGTTTGGGAGAGAAAGCCTCCAGAAGCACCTCACTTCGGGTGGAATATGATTTGGATAGAGGACTTGTTTGAAGGTAGTTCGATCATTTGTAGAATGGAATTAAGTCTCAATTGATAACATTATCAGTCCCAGTCAAGAGCAGTGAGGTAATGCATTACTGCACAGGGGCATGGCATTAAAAGTGGTGTACAAGTTTAGCATGACACATCTCTGAGGTATAAACAGGAAATGTTGGAAGTATGTCAAGATAGTAGAACTAATCTGATTTCTTAGCCAATGGAAAGTTACATTCCAATGAATAAAATAACACAGGTTTTGAATAGCACCTTATTTATTCACTGAAAGATGTTTATGGAAATTGAATTGGTATTGGTCTGGATATAAAAAAAGGTTTTCACTAATTTGTTTTGAATGGAGGCTGTTCCAAATTAGGTGTTTGAAATAAGATAGCAGTAAGTTAATAGATGTATACAATTTATTTAGTGTTTTAGGATTAGATACCAGGTTTACCACTTCATAAGTATTGATGTAAGTAAGGAAGGAGTGAAAAGGCATGCTTCAAACACAGAACAACTCCCAAACAAATATCTGTAGATACTCTGCCACTGATCGTAAGCAAAAAATTAATCTCAAGTCTAAAACATCTGCTGAGCAATTAACCCTCCCCCTTATCAATGATTTCTGATGCCTTAGTAGCAGCTCATTATTTCTGACATCCACTAAATCATGCCCTAATTACAAACACTTGACAACTGTACATATTTCTGACAGTTCTTTGGTATTATTCAATTGAAATGGCTGTAGTGTTTGTCATTTTTTACTGCTCTGTGACAATAAGCACTGCTATTTCGAATACACAATGAGCTTTCTTTAGCCCCAATTATCTATAGTTTATGTGACTAATTAATTTTCTCCCAGTGAAATAGATTTTTAGAGTACATACATAAAAACATACACACCTACATACACACACACATACATACATACATATCAGGGGCGTTGTTAGGAACAGATTTTTACTGAGGCAAAAATCAAATTTTTGTCTAAAATAAACTGCATATCCTGTTTATGTTACGAAGGTGATAGTTATCATCTTATAAAGCCTGGAGACTATTAATGCAAACTGCAAAGCAATGTACGTTGCTATCTCTTTTTACCCAGTGACTCACCTTGAATGATGATTGAAATTTCATGACCCATATTTTTTAAAACAAATCTCCCAGCAAAAACACAGCAACCTAAAATTACCCTATTCACATTGTCATAAATATGTGATATTAAAAAGGACAAGAAAAATATAACTTATAAATATGAATAAGTAGATGGGTTTATACCTTCATTGAGAGGCATGTGTTTGGTTCACTGCTACTGAAGTTAATGCTGAGACTGGTGACACTGATGCTACAACTGGAACTAATAAGACTAGTGCTGCTACAGCTGGGACTGGTGCTGCCACTGCTGGACTGGTAAGACTGGTGTTGGTGCTGATACTGCTGGGACTGGTAATACTGGTGCTGACACTGCTGGGACTGATAAGACTGGTGCTGACACTGCTGGGACTGGTAAGACTGGTGTTGGTGCTGACACTGCTGGACTGGTAAGACTGGTGTTGGTGCTAATACTGCTAGGACAGTTAAGACTGGTGTTAGTGCTGATACTGCTAGTACAGTTAAGACTGGTGCTGGGACTGTTGGGACTGGTAAGACTGGTGCTGACACTGCTGGGACTGGTAAGACTGGTGCTGACACTGCTGAGACTGGTAATACTGGTGCTGACTCTGCTGGGTCTGGTGAGACTGGTGCTGATGCTGCTGGGACTGGTAAGACTGGTGTTGGTGCTGATACTGCTGGGACTGCTAAGACTTGTGCTGATGCTGCTGGTACTGGTAAGACTGGTGCTGACACTGCTGGGACTGGTGAGAGTGGTGCTGACACTGCTGGGACTGGTGAGAGTGGTGCTGACACTGCTCGGACTGGTGAGAGTGGTGCTGACACTGCTGGGACTGGTAATACTGGTGCTGACACTGCTGGGACTGGTAAGACTGGTGCTGATGCTGCTGGACTGGTAAGACTGGTGCTGACACTGCTGGGACTGGTAATACTGGTGCTGACACTGCTGGGTCTGGTGAGACTGGTGCTGACACTGCTGGGACTGGTAATACTGGTGCTGATGCTGCTGGGACTGGTAAGACTGGTGCTGACACTGCTGAGACTGGTAATACTGGTGCTGACACTGCTGGGTCTGGTGAGACTGGTGCTGATGCTGCTGGGACTGGTAAGACTGGTGTTGGTGCTGATACTGCTGGGACTGCTAAGACTTGTGCTGATGCTGCTGGGACTGGTAAGACTGGTGCTGACACTGCTGGGACTGGTGAGAGTGGTGTTGACACTGCTGAGACTGGTAATACTGGTGCTGACACTGCTGGGTCTGGTGAGACTGGTGCTGATGCTGCTGGGACTGGTAAGACTGGTGTTGGTGCTGATACTGCTGGGACTGCTAAGACTTGTGCTGATGCTGCTGGTACTGGTAAGACTGGTGCTGACACTGCTGGGACTGGTGAGAGTGGTGCTGACACTGCTCGGACTGGTGAGAGTGGTGCTGACACTGCTCGGACTGGTGAGAGTGGTGCTGACACTGCTGGGACTGGTAATACTGGTGCTGACACTGCTGGGACTGGTAAGACTGGTGCTGATGCTGCTGGACTGGTAAGACTGGTGCTGACACTGCTGGGACTGGTAATACTGGTGCTGACACTGCTGGGTCTGGTGAGACTGGTGCTGACACTGCTGGGACTGGTAATACTGGTGCTGATGCTGCTGGGACTGGTAAGACTGGTGCTGATGCTGCTGGACTGGTAAGACTGGTGCTGACACTGCTGGGACTGGTAATACTGGTGCTGACACTGCTGGGTCTGGTGAGACTGGTGCTGACACTGCTGGGACTGGTAATACTGGTGCTGATGCTGCTGGGACTGGTAATACTGGTGCTGATGCTGCTGGGACTGGTAAGACTGGTGCTGACACTGCTGGACTGGTAAGACTGGTGCTGACTGATCGGACTGCTGAGACTGTATGATGCCACGATTTAGAAGGCTTTACTTTAAATATAGTTTGCCAAGTCTCCTATGACCTGATCTATCGAAACGCTGTAACACTTCCTCCCGGGACATCTCCTTGTCTCTGTGCACATATCAGGGCAAGGCTATTCAGTCTATTTTCACCCAAACTGTTGCGAGACCAATCAAACATATTGCACTGTTAAACTCTTTCTACGTCATCAACAAGGATAATAGGAATCCATTTGCTGCGAAATAACGCGGAAATACACGTATTTTCAATGCTGTCGGATCATTTTTAGTTTTACACATGGAGCGGGGCAAAAAAAATGCAAGGCTTTTTTTTATTTGTTTGATAACCAAATCAATACACTTCTCATATATAATCATCAACACAGGCAATGTTGCTTTAAATTTACGTAAATATGCTTATTCAATAAAACTGCTTCTGAGGTCAAGGTTGAACAAGGCGCACTGTCAGTGTCACGTTCATGCTGAAACGTAGATGTTGTTTACGTCAGTATCCAGTGCGTTGTTAGTACTGAACAAGCTGTTTAAAGATTGCTGTAAAGCAATAGCCATTCAGGTGACAAAGACTAACTCGAGATAAACTAAAATGAATACTATTTTTTGGTTTTCATTATTACTACACAGATGTATTTGTAATGTTTAAAGTAAAATGGTAAGTTTGTTTATATTATTGATTGATGGCACTGGTGAGCTTGTAAACTTCCTTAGAATTTAAGTTTACCAATAAATACTTGTTAACCTGTGTTAACTGTTTTTCAATAGTAGTGTTTGTGTATCTTATCATTTTAGCCTTTCATTTAAATTGTAGAATAAGCAGACTTCTATTGTTTTGTTTTTTTGTTTGTTTTTGTTTTTAGAGGATGTTTATTTTTCTTATTGCGGAAAACTAGGATCCCTGGCCATGAACCACAATGTTAACCAAGATGTGCCTGCATTTTTTCTCTTTGTGTCTCAATTTCTTATAAAGCTAACAGTGAATAAGAAATCACAAAATCAGCGTCAAACAGAATGAAACGCGTATAAATAAAGTAAACATCTGCCCGGTGTTATGATGAATCCTATACCCCCTTGATATCGTGTATCCCCGAGCAATCAACATTTCGCGTTTGCGCAGATCTCTTTAGATTGAATTGGAGCATGCGCATATTTCTTTAATAGAAGTCTGCGTGTGGGTGTGTGGCCGTGAACGCGCATTTTCTCCGCTGTTGCTATGTTTACAAAAACGGTAATAATGTTGCTCAACTACCCGAGCTACTTTGAGTCTTATTTCACGATGTATTTATTTTATTTATTTTACTGCGGTTTTATTTTAATAATGCAAACGTACATTTTAAAACACACACGGTAGCATATAATAATATTTTATCACCAAGTTATAAAAGAAAAAGTAATCGACCATAGAAATTAAAAGGGACTCATACTTTTTAAAAAGCTGCAATACTGTAAATGCTAAGAAATTCGTTATATGGGAAAAATACAAATTGTAAAGCAGTAAGAAATAAAGAAATGCTGCGATATTAAATCATGTTTTGTTTTTCACAGCACCAGAGAAGCTAAAATATTTCGTATCCCCAGCCTTAAAGATTTTCTGAATGTAATAGGATTTTCTAGTACTATACCAGATGAGTTCAGGGGGTCCAGTTATGGTCATACAGGTCATTTGTATTCGGGGTACCCCCATATTTTATTACATGGGGGATACCACATTTTTCAGCTGAAATATTCCGTATCACCTGCCTTGAAGCATTTCTAAATGCAATAGGATTCTAAGTTTGAACCTGATGTGTTCAGGGGGTCTAGACATGCTCACACAGGTAATTTCTATAAAACTGCTGTTGCCAAACAGTGAATTTATGGATAGAATTACCTCCTAGTCTTCTAGCCCAACGCATCAAATACAATGCATGAAAAGTACAAAAACCTAACAGCTATGAATCGTTATATCGGTGGAGGGGGAAGGCATTCCATTGCGCAAGAAAAAACATTGATTTATCGAAACGTATCTCAGCTAAACATCACATTGCACAGGACTGTCAGCAGCAAAACAATATTAATATAATATCTTACCTAGAGCTGGCCTCTTTAAAAGAAATGCGTTATAGATTGGTTTCCTCTTTGCGTATTTTATTTACAGTAATGAACCGTCCACTAAATAATATACTGGACTATCGCTGCTTTAGAGGCCGGTTGTTCTAACGAGAACAAAAAGTGGGATCAGATCCGAATTCACTGGAGTCGGATCATAAGAAGGTGTTGTACTAAGCGGATCTGGATCAGGCTTCACTGATCTGTAATCTTGATCCGATTCTGAAGCTACACGTGGCATAACTACAGAAACTGACCAATGAGAAGCGAACATGTATGTTTCAATGCCCCCGCTGGCAAATTTCTATGCAGCCTGAGATCACAATAATGTTACGAAGAAATGGCAAATTAAAATAATAACAATATGAAAACATGTCTATTATGCTACTCTTAAAAATACAAATGGACACATAATTAAAAAAATCTTTAGATATATTTTTGCACTTTTTTTTTCTTTAAAAAATGTACCTACCGTTAGCTGGACCGTTAGATTTTTTACCGAGGCAGTACGCCTCAATGTACGCTACGCCCCTGCATATTGAGAGCGGATTAAGTCAGGGATTCTGAAACTGTAGGCCAGGTCTAAGCAAAAAACAACAAAAAAAACACAGCTATGAATGACAACAGTTAATGCTGTTATATATGTATGCAATAAAGTATAATACATGTATACTGTATTAGAAGAAAATTATTTATTATTTTTGTAAATGTAACTGTAAATAGAAAGTTTGGGGCCACTAAGTTTAAAAGGTTTAGTCGGCTGAATATAAAATGCATCTGTACTTCTCATTTATTGATCAGTCTATTTTATTTTTAAAAAAAAGGTGTGTTTCAACTGCCTGAGCCACTGTTTCTCAATGTGCACACTGTTCCATTGATTGTCCTCTCTTCCCTGTGTAAGCTACCGGTAGTTAATTCAGGTCTCAGCGAGAAAGGTTAGTCTGGCATTTTCTATGCAGGTTGAGTGAGAACAAAGCGCATTAGGAATGGGGGGAGAGGGACGGGGGGATAAGATCTGAAAAATGCGGCTCATCAATGACACACAGAATTTCCCATTTTAGTACAGGTTTCTAATTAAATATAGATGTGTGCCTTGCTGCAGGTGAAAACTATGACTTTTAATTGTGGGATCAGGGAGCACAGTGCTCAGCAAGAACACATATGAGCATTCACCTGAACACAATAACACTGGGAAGTGGATACATAGTTTCTGAATCCTTGTAGATGCGAAAGAAAATTGGCGAATTGGGTGCATCTACGTTCTATGTAGGAATAAACAGGACAATTGGGCTGACGGAGTAGTTGATTATGAGGAATAACCAGCCTTCGCAAAACTAATTTATCTGTCTCCCCATGGGATCTAAGATAATGTAACACAACATTGCTCAATAGATCATTTTTCATAATCCATCACTCTCTGCCCCCCAGGAACATGCATTAGCATTAAAGCTTCTCAGACTGCAATAACTTTCACCTTGATTAGATTTTTACATTGTTTTAATATTATCTGCCCTCGGGTAGCAATTATTAACGCAATATAATAATTTCGAATGTTAAATAGATCCACATTTGGACTTGAGTGACAGTAATGTAATAGCATGAGTAGCTACAATCTTAGTATAGACAGCCTTGGTTTACATTTGGTTAGCAATAATACAAAATAATAATAAAAAAATGTATATATTAAACTAATATACATTCAATCCAATTAAGCATGGAGTTCAAAATGTTGTTATCATTGTATGTATGCTGCCTAATTCATTATTTGAATCTCACTAAATATTTACTGTAGCAGGCGGGGTTTGAACATAGTAAATGCAAGGCATTGGTCCTTTCATGATGTGTTTGTTGGTAATGCTGCCCTTATATAAAAATGAAAGAAACAAGTTTAGATATCTTGTGATGTTGTTAAAGCTCTTTAATACTAATACTTTATTAATGAGCGTGACAAATCAATGTCTTACCGCTTCTGCTTAGAAGGAAAAAGTCATCAACAATTTGAATGGCACAACCAGGTACTTATTTTGAATTCTGTTAACATTACACTGCTGTCAGTTTCAATTCAAAGAAGTATAACTTTTGAAACACAAAGTTAGAATGAAAAGCAGAACCTTCTGTGAGGTGCTAATTTTAGGCTGTTGTGTGAGCACCGATGTTATCAGCAACGACAACAGTCATGTACTCATTTCAGTAACATTTCCCTGAAGGCATGGGCACACATCTCACAGTATGAATTAGCACATATTTCTCAATGTATTTTTTTATTAGTTTTGAAAACCATAAACTTGATTAAGTAAAACTGACTGAAAAGAAGATTTAGGCAGGGTGGGGGGAAAGATTAAAAAAAAATCTATAATGTATTAATTATTAAATTAACTAACGAATAACACTTTGCAGGTAAATTAGTGTTCTGCGGCACACAACTCACACAGAGCAGAATGTAAATGGTATAATGGGTGTACAAGACTGAAGTGCACAACTGGTGCGACCAAAAAAGGAGAGATTACTAATTATAAGAGGCATGTCTAGGGTTATACAAAGTTTAACAGTGCTTAGCGCACCCTCTCACGTCAAAATAGGCAGCGCATAAATCGACCTGCAGTTTCATTTATTTTTCCTGATAAAAACGCAGTCACCTATTTCCATTCTGAAAACATGTGTAGGAGTTTGGGTAAGTTTCCTTACTGATTGCAATACTCATTGCATTTTGTTTATGTAAGTAACTTTACCTTTAGCAAAGAAAAAAAAATATATATATATATATATAGAGAGAGAGAGAGAGAGAGATAATAGATGGGATCCAGTGAGTTACAGGAAAATAATTCCATATAGGGTTTGTGTGACGTCATAAACTACGAGACCGTTAGGTACTTTATAAACTGTCACAGAAACCCGAGATGGAATTGTTTTCCTTTAACTCACTGAAGCCCATCTATTATTTTTTTTTTATAATACATGGATATTAGTATCTGTAATAATTAAAAAAAAAAAAAAAAACGGGTGTTAAAGTTCAGATTGCCAGTGCATTTAATGAATAATAATAACTTAAATTAATTAAATATTAAAGAATCTTAAATATAATTTTCTTTTTGATAATTCAGGAATGGTGAATTAAACTGGGTAGATAATGAACTGCAAAAAAATAATGTATTTTTAAAGAAAAGGTGTTTCAATGAGGTATGCTTTTTTCGAAGATGATTTGTCTTGCTCCCTTGTTTTGTTGCTCCCATTGGTGGATGATGATTGTACAGAGCAGTGGACTCTGGTGGGCGCTGAAATAGTGTCCAAGAATTTGATAGTTGTGAAGTGCTGAGAGAGTCTACATTCTTGGACGGCCATTCTTGGAGACAAGCCAGGGAACCGGTGCCATCTCCAGCATCAGAGAAGGAGGTGCTGCCCGCCCAGGCATCAGAGAGTGCAGCATGAGTGCTGGAGAGTGAGATGGACCAGTGGAGCCGCTGGAACCCCAATCCATCCTGGATCCGGTGAGATGGTGAATGGGAGGACCTCCTCGGGAACCTCAAGGACCGGGGTTGGTACCTTGTCTGCAGGGAGTTCGGGCACGAAGTGGGGTGCTGTCCCCTCCAAGAGGGAGAAGAGCTGCATGCCCGGAAACGAAAGTGGAGGAGGGGTGGACATTCCCGAAGGCAAGCCAGGGAGCCAGTGCCGACTCCAGCTTTGGAGAGGGAGGTGGTGCCTGCACTAGTGCCGGAGAGTGAGGTGCTGCCGCCGCTGGAGTACCCCACACCCCTGCCAACTACACCAATCCATTTTGTGTTGTTGTTGTTCGGGTTGCCCTGGTTCCTGTGTTCCTGTGTGTAAAGTTGTATGCTGTGAAGTGGACAGAGCAGTGGACTCTGGCGGGCGCTGAAATAGTGTCCGAGAGTTTGATAGTTGTGAAGTAGTGACTCTGACTTGATGGGTGCTGAGAGAGCGTACAGAGAAGAGATCATAACAATTTTTTTTTGGAACCAGGAACAAAACGTGTCTTCTCCTGTCTTCTGCCTCCTGCAAAACGTTACAATATATTTGCTTTGACATATGGGCTATACCTGTCTAGCCACAGATGACTCAAGCCTTGAGTATCGAGTACAGATTAGTAATAATACTAGCACGAATTTGTTAGTTATTATATTTCAATGTAATATTTTTCAATTACATTTTTTTTTTCTTATCTGGTCACTTTCAGAGCAGACCTGCAACAGTGCTTAAGCAAGGGGGGGGGGTTTGAGCTGCTCCTCAAATTAAAACCAGGGATCAAGCTACGTCATCTGTCATTGCTAGTACTGTACTGTGCATGGTTATAGGGGATAGGCGTTTGTAACGGAGGCTTGCCTCTGATAAAAAAAAAAAAATCTTTGGAACCCTCCAATTAAAACCTGTGCTCAGATCACGTGATCTTCAACTGCTAGTACTGTACTGTGGTTAATAGCAGATAGGAGTTTATAATGGAGCCTATATATAATAATTTTATTTTTATTTTTTACTTTGAAATTTTGAGGATGCACTGCCTCCCTTGCCTCCTCTAAGGAGCCTCCACTTATTTCAAGCAATGTTAAAATATAGTATAAGGTCATACTGCAGTTATGTTTTAAGTTGGATTACCTTCTTTGGTCACAAAAGCATGTTGACAGTACGACACATATATAATAGTTCATTTCTCTGTAGGGCCATGTATGCTTTACTTGTAGGTGAGGTCAGCAGATAGGAGATTCAGTTCAAAAGCAATCCAGATTTTGCAAAAGATGTCTTTTAGTTTTGGTGGTAATATTGTGAGATTTACTGTAACACATGGACGGTATTAATGCACACTATTGGGCCTTTATTTCTCAATTGTGGAAAAACAAAACAATGTTACAATCCATGAAAATAATAATATATAAAACTTTTTTTTAAATTATATATATATATATATATATATATATATATATATATATATATATATATATATATATATATATATATATATATATATATGTGTGTGTTTCTTATATAATGTAATGTCTATGTCAAAGGATTCAAAATGGTGCAGTTTTAAACAATTATACCTGTACATTCAAGAGTGATAAGCTTCTACGAACATCTCAGACAACTCTTGGAGTGCAGCACCACCTGGACATTTGCAATTGTTTTTCGTGATGTCCTCAAGAAACTGGGCACTTTAAATATACAGAAAGTTGTAGCTAATTAAAACGTAGCACAGTTCAAAAGTCTAGTCCAAGTTCATCTGACTGTCCAGATCATTACTCTTTAAATCGATTTCATTGATTACAAAAAGTCCAACCTGATATTGTTTAGTCCAGAATAAGTGCATTCTAATTGGGTCCAGCTGTTACAATAGTTCCTCTAAGTACGGTGTGTATAAAAAATGTTTTGAAAGTGAAACTAGTCCCTGTATTCTATTCTTACCGTATTCCTTTGATTTTAAAACATCCTCGAATTTAAGATGCAGCCCAAATTCCCCACCCTCAATTTGAGGAAAAAATAAAACATCAAATAAATACACATTTACAAAGATACAACCTCAATTACGCATATGGAGGCAGTTTGTGGTCCAGTGGTTAAAGAAAAGGGCTTGTAACCAGGAAGTCCCCAGTTCAAATCCCACCTCAGCCACTGACTCACTGTGACCCTGAGCAAGTCGCTTAACCTCCTTGTGCTCCGTCTTTCGGGTGAGACGTAATTGTAAGTGACTCTGCAGCTGATGCATAGTTCACACACCCTAGTCTCTGTAAGTCGCCTTGGATAAAGGCGTCTGCTAAATAAACAAATAATAATAATAATAATAATAATAATAATAATAATAATAATAATAATAATAATAATAATTTGTGGCCGTCTGCTATCACACAGAGCATTGCTGCTTCTTATTACTCACACCTGGCATGATGAAAAATACAGAGGTCTGATCAGCATTTCTGATCTGTCCAAGCTGGTACTGTTTGTTAGAAACGCTGAAATTGTAAAAGCTTCTCTTTGAATTCCTCATGAAGATGATGACGCTTCTTTGAAAATGGCTGCCTGTATGTCATGGATGATTCGATATCGGGCAGTGATGTCTTTGTTCGTCTTTTCTCGTCAGTCAGTTACGTTGCTGCTTGTGCATTCGAGCAGTGATGTCTTTGTTCGTCTTTTCTCGGCAGTCAGTCACGTTGCTGTTTGTGTACTTGGGTAGTCACGTCTTTTGTTGGTGATTTTAATACACACATCACTATACTGTACTCGAATTTAAGACGCAGGATATTTTTAAGAAAGCAAAAAATGGTTCAAAAAGTGCATCTTAAATTCAAAGGAATACGGTATATATTTTTTTAATCTACAGCTATGGCCAAAAGTTTTGCACCAACCTATATAATTAACTAATTTTACTTCATAAAGTCGAATAAAAGCTGCTGAATAATGTTACGTTAACATATTGGATTACATATCGCTTTGTAGTTTTCCATATACTTATTGAAAAACTGACAAAAATTGAAAATGGTGACATCTTGAAATCTAACATGAAATACTGTACTTCTATTGTGGCTTTCGGTAGACTTTTTGATATCTTTTTGTAGTTTCTTTGATTACATGATGTTAAATAAAAGATCTAAATATATTTGTTTTGTTTTTTGTAATTATGTCTCAATCCTAAAATTCTAGGTAATGCAAAACGTTTAGCCATAGCTGTATGTATTGGTCTTAAGATTGATGAGTAATTTTTAAGTGAAATGACATGCCTTTGAAGCAATTCCACCAATTAACTGAGTGTTCATTTCAAACTGATTAGGAACGGCCCACATATGATAAGCAAAAAGGCAATTTTATTCAATTTTTTCTTTCATTCTTTTTATTAATCCCAATGAAAAGTCCAGTTTTTCCAAATGAAAAAGAAAAAACACACACAAGCGCTTCCATTTTCCCTTAAGAATGAATAGATTTGCACTTAAAAGCCATGTGTTAGAAACAACAGCACAGGTGCACTGCCCTTGACTGAGCTGTGCATTTCCGAGGAGGCTGGAAGTTCTATTCACACCTGTTTTATTCTCCCCAGCCAAGCTAATTTAGCCAATGCCACAATTGTGTACAGCTAAAGCTGTCATAATGAATTACATCTCTGTATATGAGGCTCAAATTATATTATTATTCAGAACAACATATTTATAAAATGTAGTTTTGCTCAGGATTGATTTTATATTGTGAAACAAAATACATAAAATATTTTCATTAAATGGTAATTTGGTAAGTTCCAAAGAAGGCAGTAAGAGCAGCATGGGTTTAATAAGTGTGTGGATTGTGAAAACTTTAATACACATTATTATTAATAATAATAATAATAATAATAATAATAATAATAATAATAATAATAATATAAGCTATAGCATGTATGCTGGCTTGCGAGACACGTGTTCCTGCCTCCCTGAGGCCAGGTGGATGTGCTCTTGTGTTCATGCTTGAGGATGAACTGTGATTAAGCAGGGGGAGTATGTAATGAATCTCCTCCTAGTGGATGAGTTAATAATACTAACATCAGCATAAAACACTTACTTATCTCTTGACTACAGAGCTTGCTCTTTAGTTGAATGGTAAGACGTCTGTTCGTTGTATGGTTAGCAGTTTACATCCAGGCCTTGCCTTTTCATTCAATTCAACAGGCTGAGATGCCAACTCATTACAGTGTGTATAAGACACACTTGTCGTATTCTAGCATACAATCTTAGTATCTTGAATGCGCACTCATATGTAAAGCTCAACCCATATATGACGTGCAGATATTCCCCTAAAATTTGTAAAAGGGTGCAAAGCTCATTCCAATATGAATCACTATTTGAAATAGCACTTAAGCACCTGTATGCCGAAAGGGTGTGTTTTTATGTGATTTTATGTTTTTATGACCTGCACATTCTGCCATCATTTTGTCTTGTGTAATTGCCATGGTATTGATAAATGGCTTCTCAGTTCTTTTCCGGAATGTTGCAATTTGATGAACAGCAATATGTTACTTACAGTCTACAGAGGATTCTTTCGAAATTCCAGTATTTATTAGTTAAAGAACTACATTTTTAAAAAGCCAGCACAAACTTTTTAGAAATTGAAAAAAATATTTTAGTCAAAACATTTGGCATCAAAATGTAAGTTCATTTTAGTATTTCTAAATTCAGAACTATTCAGTATTTAATAGTTATGGATGGAAAATCAGTTCCCCACATCAGAACTTTCAAGTCCAGGTGGAAGAAGAATTGAATGAGCTTTCTCTTGATTAAAGCAGGAGTTAGATTTGATATGTGATTAAGGGTAAAATCAAACACCCTTTTTTATAAGGGTAAAAAGGGTTAAGAAAAATCTAATAGTGATTTGTTTTTGTTGCATTACTTTATTAACAATATGGCAGACTCCCTGCATATTCTGATATGCAGAGTTCACTCTTTTTTTCAATTGCATAACACTTCGAGTGTGAATCAGTTCTTTAACCTGTGATTACACTGACTAGAGATGCATGGGTTAATGAGAGGGTGGAGAGCGCAGTGACCTTGTTACCAGTTCAGTTCAATTGGACAGGCTGGTAGGAGGTTCGTTTCTTCAGGGAAGGACAAGCAGATGCTTGTTTTTTTTCGCAGGGTGAGACATCCCGTCTGGTGGATGCAGCAGGCAATCTGGCTAGAGCATCTGTATCCTTAATGATCACTGGTGGCTGTGCACCTGACCAGTTAACTCGCTCCTCTGAGCTGGTCTGCTTCTCCTTTTTGACCTACACAGCAAACTCAGCTGAAATGTGGTTCACAGTGACAGAAACACCTCTCAGTAGTAAAGAGCAGAAACAAAAGAGGATTGCTGTCTCTCTCTTGATCCTGCCTGAGTTGCTTATCTATCCAGTGCCACATTGCACACTGGTGCAGGAGTGAGGCGGCTTTCTGCCTGCTGAGTTTCAATGGGCTTATGCTCCTGGCATTACCGATCCCTTGAGAAATAGAGGAATTGGTAGGGGAGAGCCCAGGGTCTGGTATTTGGTGTTCAGCATGGTTCAGGTTCATGTGTTGGCTCCTTTCAGTTCAGATCCCCTTTAAAATAGATACAAAAAATAAGGGTATAAAGGGCAGAACTGGCTGGGCTAGGCATAACCCAGAGCATCCCCACACTCCCAAATGAGTATCTTAATAATGACACAAAAGAGTCAGACCCTTTTGCAGGAAAAGTTATAGAGCCTATATACCTTGACCGTGTCTATACTGTACTTGGAGGTGTCAGAGTTATTTATAATTGAAGTGCTTCACATAAAATGACTTGTTACACGAGACAATGTGAATTTCAGGAAGGTTGCTTGAGCAAACGAGCAGTGGAGGATACGGCCAAAAGCATGCCAACATTAATGTAGCCTACTGTAGATGCTCAGTAATAGTACTAATACTGTCTCATCAATGCTCAGGTAAAATGGAAACAACCTAATGACATTAAATATATCACTTTGTTTTCAACCAAAAGGTACTAACTCATCTCTAGGAGTGTCTGTTATTAGTACCTGCTGCAACACTGGATTGCAATTAACATTATGACAGATTCACGAGTCTCCAGAACCAAGAGATCAGACGATCATATGTGTGAAGCAAGAGGTCAGGTTATACGATGTACTGTGATCCGCACATTTCTAAAACCTGTTCATAAGAAACTTGACAGATTCAGTAGAGTCGCCATCTATATCACTTTGGAAAGCAGAAACATATTGCAAATGTGTTTCTGCTTTAAGAATTCTTTCTTTCAGAAAAATGGTTACGTTATTTAGGTTATTGCCAGTACTGGAACTTTATTACTGTAGTATATTGTGTTTTAATTGAGTCTTATGTGTAATGTGTTTAGTTTCAACTGTTATTACTTTAGTGTAGAAAAATAAATAAATAATAGTGGAGTACATTATATATTGTTTGCATCTGCAGTTTTGCTGTTCGTATTGCAATATATTTTGACCACAATATTTTAGCGTCTGTTTTAAAATATTTTTTAATATTTTATGGTGTCTGACGTCATCATAATTGGCATAATGATTTTTTTGTCATTAAAAACTATGGAACAGTTTAATTTGTATTTATTAATTTTACATTATATTCATCCAATTATATCCAAAATAAAAATGTTTACAAAAATCCAAAGGCAGCAGTTCTCTCAAAAGGGGGTGCTAGTTAGCTTCTGCATTAATTTGTTGGCACGTCACGGTGAGATTTCTTTAAGCCAAAGAGCAGTGCTCGTTGTATGTGTTGTTGCGGTACCTGACACAGACCAAACCCATTAACTGGCACAAACAGTAACAGCTACTTAGCCAAGTTCACGGCTAGATAAAATGGTTGCTTTTCCCTTTTTTCAGGTAATTTGACTCAGGTTTTGTTCTGACCTATATTCTGGCATATCCATATTCCATAAGGAAAAAAAAAAACATCACTGTGCAAGTGTAAAAAAATGACAACTCCAGATTGCTGCCTTTTAGCAGTTTCTGATTCGGTTCTGATATGGTTGTAAAAGGTTGTGTATATATATATATATATATATATATATATATATATATATATATATATATATATATATATACAGGCCTCTGTGTGGTGGAAAGGTGTTTTATAAATACACAGTCCATTACATACTTGATAATAATACAGTGTTCTGCCTATCTTGTGAGCCTTTGTGAATTGGCTATACAATAGATCATTAATGTGGTTAGCTGCTGGTTAAGCTTAATAGCCTTTCACATGGTGTTTATCTACAAGCTTTATTTGCTGTCAGCCAGACATAATCTGTCTCTGCAACTAGCTTTATTTAAAGAAAAGAGAGTCAAGTCGTGTTTGTATTTTAACGGTATAGGATTTACTTTCACCACTGGCTCCAGCCCTATACAGATGGCCCTTATTCAGTCCAATGGTATCCATGGAAACCAATACACTAATGTTTGGTTTACTGATGGTCATGAACACTGGTTGCTGGGCAGCTTGTGGCCTTCACTGCATCTCAAAACTAGGCAGACATGCATAAGAAAACTTAAAATGAAAATGTACTGGCCAAACACAATACAGAAAGAACCTGACAATTACTGTTTAAGAGGCCCATTTTTAATATAGAGTACAAACTGTAATACTTCAATGTTAATGACCGACTGGAAGCTGCATATGATGATTCAAAAGAGAGGTTATAGCTCTATAAACGGTTAAACACAACCCTAAGATTTTGATTTCATTTAAACTCGCCATGCATTTATATCATAACCAAAATCTGTTTTTTAAATATTAAAAATGGCATTTGATTTAAAACCTTCCCAAATGCAACCTTATTATATTTGAAAGAAAATTGCTCAACTGTTTGTTCAAAATAAATTACATTTGCATCAGGAAATAAACTTGGGAAGCAGTTTGTATTGCATCACTGGTCTCTTTTAAATGGAATGGAATGGAGAAAAAAATTGAATATACAGTATCGTGAAAGAATATTTAGAACAAATATCTGTGAGTAAATCCAAGATCTAACCATTAAAGAGCCAGCAGCGAGGTTCTGTAAAATATAGTGTCACCACTGTTTAAATAATGTGGCCTACCTGTAATTTTTCTTTTCATTGTTAACATCTTGACAACTTTTTACACTTATAACTTTAAAGTCTATTTTTTTTTTCAAAATGGCCGCTCTAGTGCACTGGGGTTTGAGATCTGTCCTCTAAATCACTTCCGGATGAGTGATTAAAAAAAAAAACAAGTGCTCTAGCTTTTCTTTTCCGTACCACATCACGGGTTGTTATTGCTGTGTTACTTGTTTGACAATGTGTGCAATAATGCTTACACTATCAGTGCACTAGAGCAGACATTTTGAAAAGAACTTTGAAACAGACTTTAAAGTTATACATGTAAAAAGTTGTCAGAATGTTAACAACAAAAAGAGAAATTACAGGTACATTCTTTAAACAGTTGCAGCAACACGTAGGAACCCCGCTACTTACTCTTTAAGCTACTTCCAGGGAAGTGTGATCTATCTAGTGGTCTTATAAGAAAATTAACATAAATTATACTGTTGGACAGGTTCGGTACGATGTACTTCCCTTGGTCGAAAGGTTAAGAATAGCTTTCAAAACCAGGGGTTAATTGTCACCTTCACTTGCTGACATGATACCAGACTGGAAAACGAAACGAGAACCCGCTCCCAAATCAAAGGGTCTCATTTCTCTGTCTTTATCTGCAATAGAGTCAGTGTGGAGAGCTGACAGGTTGCAGCAGTGCAGGGCACAGAGATGAGAGCAGCCTAGTTCCCTTAAGCAGACACTTCACAAACACCAAGCGAGACTGGGGCTGGCTGGCTGGCATGTTTTTTATCAACTGCACTGAGAGATATAGCAAATGTCATTCAATAATGCTGCATATTACCAAATTAGTCTTAGTATCAGTTGTTATCTGGCAATGGTCAACCTGCCAAGCCAGTCCTGCTTATTTCCAGTGCTTGCTGTGCCGGTATGAAAAATCCCAGGCCTTGTATAATGGCTTGAAGAACTACAGACTCAGGAGTCTGAACTCGCTGTGCATGTGGTTAAGACAAGGACATGTTTTTATACCATATAAGGCCATACCTATTGCTTCCATTAAAAATAAAAAAAAGCTTAAAACAGGTCTCATTTTCAAACGGCAGTTCAGTACTCCTACAGCAAAACGACAGCAGTAATTAACACCCAGAAACTGTTTTATTGTAATTAATAATTGTAACATTAGAATACCGATTGTAATGTAATTGTGAAGACGTATTTTTGGACTGAAATAACTGGTAGAACATTCTCATGTGGGTTTATGACTTTTCAATTCTGTGTTTGCAAAGCAGCTGGAGCCAACAGAGTTAAAAGTTCACTGTGTCACCTGACTTTCCAAAATGAGGATAGCAAAGACAATGGGCAAGCATTGCACAGTCAAGACTTATTTAGCTGAAAGCCAGTTAAAAACATCATTAGCGGAAATGTATTACAATTTCATTATTGGAGAAATAAACTCACTCCATCACAAACATAGCAGGGAAAGGTGAAAAAAAATCTTCCAGGTAGGAACCTACAGGATTATACAATACATACATTGGAAAAAATGGTCCCAGAAAAGGTCCAGGATCCCAAGATGTACAGTACAGACCTATGCTTGTGATGCCCACCAATTGAGTAAATAATGTCAAGACCCTAGAACAGCACCTACTGATTTGCAATCAGAAAACTGAGTTCTGTTTTATCATACTCTTATGAAGTAAAACAGCATTAAAACACTAGATACCTTCACAAAAACATTCAGACGGTTGGGTATCTTTGATTTATAATATATACACAGCATTAATGAAGGCCTCAGTCAGGTTAATAACTAATAAAGTGGCATGGCCAATCAAGAAACCTTGCTTTTAATAGCTGTATTGAATATCCTCAGTTTGCATTGCCCATTTGGTTCCATGAGGAGAGCTTGCACGCCTTTCTGGTGTAAACCGCTGAATCAATCAATTACATTGGAACGGGAGCACCAATCAGAATCATAAAAAGACTGTGGACCGCATAATTACAACAGTTGGGTACTTCAAATTACCATCTACTGTAGTATGTGTTTTTGATCTATCTTTTCTTTCCTACTGAATTTTGAGTTTTCCCTAAAAAAACTGTACTTTTCTTTTGGTAAGGTTAAATAGCAAAAAGTGTGTGGAAAAACCTAAATAAGAACACATAAAAAACAGAATACTCCTATAGTAACTACAACATGTAGCCAAGTCCGAAGACATATACAGTATACACAAGAGAGGGAGATGAATTGCTAAGAAGAGGAGCTGTCAGCTTGTGCCAACCAGCGCTAGGCAAGCTCATCCAAACGTAAATAAAGTATTATTTGGCTTGGAAGATTTGCAAGCAATCCTGAGTACACCTGCCAAACTGCAAGGTTTGAAAAGGGAGATTTCCTTTCCATTTATTACGTTAAAAATCTATTTAAAAGAAATTGGAGTTTTCAAATCTATCTTTTATGTATCTTACAGTGTATCACATTATATTTTATCAGCAGGGTCAGTCTGTATTGACACATGCTACATATATAAGAGAGACTGGTAAAAAAAAAAAAAAAATCTTGAGAAATTGATGTTTTGAAGAAATATATTATAATTAGGGCTGTCAAATAATCGCAGTTGACTTCTGCGATCAATGCATTCTTTTTGGGAGTTTTTTTAACACACGTTAATCGCACTCCTATCTTGTCCCTCTTGGCATACTGTAATTAATTTCCTGCAGCACCATTTTAGTGCATGCCAGGGTTGAATGAGTGTTGTCATTGTTTGAATATAAAATTTGTCACATTATGTAACAAAGCACTCAAACTGAAGGACCTGTGAATGGGACTTTTTAACTTTCTGACAGTTCATTGGATAGAAAGAGGGTTACTTGTATCTACTGTCAAAGTGAGTTCCAGTAACACAGAAGTGCATCTAGTCTGTATCACCCATGCACTAAACATGCTTTCACTTCTCAAAATACACTGTCTAGTAGATTTTCTGCTACAGAAAACAGGGTTTTATGCTGGGTTGTTTTTGAATAATAATAATAATAATAATAATAATAATAATAATAATAATAATAATAATAATAATAATAATAATAGCATCAGTAACAATCTTAAATGAGATTGATGCAGTAATCATATCAATTAAATATGCGATTAAAACCAAGATTAACTGAGATTTATTTTTTATCTCAAGATTAATCGTGATTATGATAATATTATGTTAAGTAAATATTTAAACATCGGATATTTCAGTGTGCTATATGCTTGTTACGATTATTTTGCTGCATTATGTTCAATGAACTACTTGCAGACGTGTTTTGAAAGAATATGTGGACTAGAATGGATCTTGAGGGCCAGAAATATCTTTAAGACTCAGGTACAATGATGTCATGCTCCGTCTGTGCATTATGTGATCTGTATTTTAATTAACAGAAGTACAGTACATTCCAGTCCTCACCAGTGCATTGTGAGACTACAGTTAACAAAAGTCAGGAGTGTTGAAAGCCTTTTTATACAGAATACCACACAGTTAAATAGGAAACGGTATAAAAAATAAAAATATATTTTTTATTTTTAAATCACCCTACTTGCTAAGTGGTTTTGGTATTCACAGGGTTTTGCCAATGGAGATGATTAGATAAACCTTTTTACAAATTACAAAATCAAAAACTACTGTATATCACCTATATTATTATTATTATTATTATTATTATTATTATTATTATTATTATTTAGAAAAGCTAAATGGGGCCTTTGCAATTTATAATGAAATAAAATTAATAAAATAATTCTGTCCCTTAGGAGAAAAACAACCAACTGGTGACGTGTGTAATAAGGAGCACAAGTGCTTCATTCTAAGTAAAACATGTTCTCTAAATGAGCAATGATTGCTCATGGATAAGTGGCCTGTGGCTTGCTTCGTTTAATATTATTAAGTGTAGCTTGCTGTAGTATAGTAGTTCAGAACCATTTCTTACCAACAGTTTCCTGCTGGTGGCGCCCTCTTCCTGGGACGGGAATTCTGTGGTTGCCATGGAAATATTGTTGCAGCCAAGGACTTGACCTGCACTCCTGAAAGGCCTCCAAGCTGCCACATAGTAGTTCTCCTTTTGGTAAGTGAGCCATATGTATAATTAAAACCATAGGACTGGCAAGGCAAGGTAGTCCAAGATTAGTGCTAATCGGAGTCCATATATTTAGCGGTGAATACAGTTAATTAAAAGCATTATTATTGTTGTGAAAAAAGTTATTTATTAATAACATTGTTTTTGTTTTTAGACACAAAATCTAATAAGAAAAACACTAAAGAGCATAACAATAATATTAATTATTAATTATCTTTTTTTTACAATATTCTTTAAGTATATTTAAGTTATTAAAGGGAGTTTATAAAAACATGATTACCAACTATATGTTTTTAAAAGCAATTACTCCCATAAAACTGTTTTCAATTTTTAAAACATTTGGCTATTATTAATGGAACTCAACCAATTTTTTTTTTTTATATAGAAAGTAATTCAAAATACAATATGGAAAGGCTTGTGGTCTGTGGAATTGCTGACACATGGACAGATTTGAGTTTAATTGCCTTCAAAGAAAGGAAACAAAAAGCACAAGAATATTGTGGTAATTATCTGTTTGATTACAAAAGACAATTACTTTCAGGTGAATCCTAGGAAAACTGGTACCGGGAGCATTATTCTTGGCTGAAAATATTATTTCCACATGCAGATGCCAACTATAACTAAGATCAAAACAATTGAATGGAATGGAATTTCTGTAACTGCATCATCCATACACACACACACACACACACACACATTTGTAGAGTGAACTTCCTGGTGTCTTGTGTACAATTAAAGTAATTCAGGCAAACAAATTACAAAATGCAACCAGGACCCAGCGCATGTTGAATCAATAGGTTTTGAATATAGTAAGTGACCTAAAAACGTGGCTCTTGTGTTTCAAAAATACTAACAGTAGAGCTTTAAAAGACTAATACTACTTTTAAGCAGCTGTAAATTGTCCTGACAGAGATTATCTGTTCTACAGTATGATCCAGGGAAGAAGGATTTAAATGACTAGACAAAACCAATATTTATGAAATGCTGAGATACTTGCTGTAAGGCCACCTTAGGGTTAAGAGTATCATTTATCAAGAGTATCATTTATCAAACATATCTTCAGACAGGAGCACACGACTGGGCTAACATGCCTTCAAACCCCCCACCAAGCACCCACCCCCTGTAAGCCACCACTCTGCTCTCAGCCAAAAGAACACCCGTTTCAGGAAGTAACACATTAGACAACAATTCCCCTGTTAAGATGCATGCCACATAAACAGAGAAAGCCCAGACATTAACATCAGTGGTCTTTTCATCAGCTGATTAGACATGACAGATGAGGCCCTGACCTTTCCATGGCTGAAAAAGGAGAGCCCTTCCCTTTTCTTTATAGCACAGCTAATGCTACACTTTCTCATTACACAGGAGAAGCCACAAAACAAATGACTGGCCACTCAGCTCTATTAAAACTTGGGAACAAGACACCATCTTTTTTGACAGCAGAGCACTTCTCCCTGGGGGCCTCTGCCTGTACATGTTAATGAAAACAAATATCGGGCAATTCTACCCGAGTGAATAAATAATTCTCGACAGAAGCATAACATCCTTCATAGGGAAAACAAAGCCTGGTAATTACAGTCAGTCCATTATTACAGATCACACTGTACCAACATTGTATTCTTACCCAAAGTATGATCTTTTTATGAAAACCATACAGCCTTAGTTCCGGCATACTATTGACATTAAAAACTGGGGAATGTTTTAACCTGTGTTAATTACTTTAAATATATATATTTTTAAGATAACAATACAAACCACTACATGCGTATAATGATATAATGTATAATGTAAATTACCAAAGTCATTTATTTTTACAGTTCTAGCACTGTGATTTGAATTATGCTCATTGTTCTTGGTAATTATTTTTGGATACCAAGACTGAAAACATGGGAGATATGTTTTTAAACTGTTGTCATGGCTATTTGAATGGTTTAAGTAATGTTTAAGAATTTTGATGTATTTGTTGTCTTTTTGTATGTATTATATGCTATTTTTATGCTCCTTTTTTCAATGCCATCTATTTCTAAAAGAAAACTCTGCATGCGTGCATGACATCTGTAGTACTTTACCTGCTAGCTTAGGGTCCCCTGCCTGGAGACAATACCCACCATGCCAGCTCACACTGGCTTACTGCATACATACAAGTGTTCAGACTGGATACATAACAGAATCTGTCTTAAATGTAATTATTTACTGCATTCTTTATTTTGCTCTTATTTGAATTTGATCTTATTTTTTACTGATTTTACTGTACTTTATAACTGCTCATATCTGTAATGGGATATTCTGTAATGTGATATTTTACAATGTGATATTTTGTAATGTGATACTTTGTACTGTGATATTTTGTAACAATTGTCACCGTGGATAAGGGTGTCTGCTTAGAAATAAATAAATAAATAAATAATGGTGTAAAGAACAAGCTGTAATTATAATGTCCCCAGCACTCGCCCTTTTGCAACCTTCCAAAGTGGCTTCTGAAGCATTTACCCAATAACAATGGTAAGAATTATGTTTTTCATTGCCACTGACTTCATAAATGTTATTTTTGTAGGATAAACATATATTTTAATCACATGGTTGAAGTACAGATTGTAAGCTTGTACACTTAGTACACATTGGATTACTTTTCAATCATAAATACTGTATCTCTTAAAGCTCAATTATGTTATTTTATAAAGTAACCTGTTCTAAATATAAGAACCAACTGGAAAATAAATCCAAACACAGTGACGTTTGAGAGATTTTTGGGCAGTTTGCCAGTCGACCAGACTTTGGCGAGAAGTAAATATTTACATATCATTATATTAACTTCAAATAAATAAATGCAGCCATCCCCTTTACATTTTTTTTGGTCTTCGAAATGGTTTGCTGAACAAATACACATGATTTGAATGGAATAATAGAACTGGTAAATTAAATTAAATAGTTCTGAATAGTTGTGATATTTTGTAATGTGATACTTTGTAATGTAATAATTGTAAGTCGCCCTGGATAAGGGCATAATAATAATAATAATAATAATAATAATAATAATAATAATAATAATAATAATGGTGTAAAGAAGAAACAGTAATTATATGTCCCCAGCACTCGCCCTTTCGCAACCTTCCAAAGCGGCTTCTGAAGCATTTACCTATTCCAATAACAATGTGCTATGCACTGTATTTTAATTCCCTTTCAATTCAACGACGACCACCAATGGTAGGTTTTCACTGAGCTCTTTATATCAGAGCTGCTGATAGGCCCCTTCCTGGGGTAACGTCCTCGGTCCCGCCTACAGAGGGATTAAACACCCAGCCCACGGAAGCCATGTTCTCTTTGCCTCTCAAGATGGTAAGGTAAGACCTCTGTGTTTACAACTCAGCGTATTTTGAAAGAGCTTTTCCGAGTCGACTGCAGTTCCCCTGCATTCGTGCTAAAAGCTGGCTTGCCGCTTTCGTGGAATCAGCGGCTCTAATATAAAGCCTCTTTTCTTCTCCTTTCTTCAGCAGCCTGCCCCACTTGCGTTGCAGGCTGTCTGTGTTTACTGTCTGTCGTATGTGTGCGACTGCCTGGGCAGTATTGATTTAAAGGAGTGCGTGTGTGTGTCTTTTCAAGCCTACACTCTTGGGGAGAACGCAGTTCCTCCACCGGGGCCAGGCTTTGCAGTACCCCTGCCGTTGGGTGATTCCACCAGCTACCGTGTGTGCAGTTGGGCGAAATATAAATAAATAAATATTATTGTGTACTGTTGTTGTTGCATGTCCACCTGTGTGTTGACCCTGTCACACAACTGTGTTGTGCTGTGAATTTTAGCTGCAGTGCAGTTTTAAAAAAAGAAAAGAAAACAAACAACAACAGCCAGTCAGCCATGTAATTCCTCCTCCGGGGCTGCGTTCTAACCTGTCCCGCTGTAGATTAGACCTCGCCGGCTGCCTCAGCCCACCCTCCCTGGTGTGTCAGGTCTTAAACAAACCAAAAAAAAAGTGTGTTCTCCACCCTGTTGTTTTTCAACTCCCCCGCCGCGGTTTTAGCCTGTGTGTCTCCCTGGTGTATGACCAGGTGTGTGACTATACGCAGTCAGCGTAGGCACCGCTGCATTAGGTTCCCCCCTGGTGCTTCAGTACCTCGGTGCATGCTCAGCCCTTGAGTAATTCGGTGCCTCGGTGTGCACGGTGCTCGCCGCACACGGTGTACACGATACTCGGTTTGCACAGTGCTCAGTATGCACGGTGTCTAGCAACCTGGTGCGTATAGCGCCCTCGGTACTCATCACACTATGTGCACACGGTACTCGGTGCACACTGTGCCTTGATGCACTCTACCTGTAGATGGTGCTCCACTCCGCTGTAGGCTATGCGCTGCCCCAGTTGTCTGACTGCACGTAGTCCAGGCTAGACACCCTTGTCCAGTTGCTGGGATCGAGTCTGTGTGAAACAGCTCTCTCACAAGTTTTCTGGAGTTCCCCTGCAATTTTATTGCTGGAAGCCGGCTTGCCACTTCCTTGGAATCAGAAACTTGGAATCAGAAACTTATAGCTGAGTTCACTTCTGTGAACTCAGCTATAAATGCTTGTGGTGGAGTGTCCCGCCCCTATATATTTATTTATTATTATTTGTATTATTGTTTGCGGCGCGGATAAAAGCGGCGCGTATTTGTTATTGTTTTTATATTTAAAAACCTTGTGAGGATGCGTGGCTGATCAGCTACTGATTATTTAACTAGCTGACAGTCACGCATCCTTACTAAACTCGTGCAGACTGTGGCCGAGGGGTAATAAGATAATTAACAGCTAGTTAACCCCTCGGCCAGAGTATAAGAACCTGCAGCTGTCCGTGCTGCAGAGAGAGAGTGTACAGAGGGGAGTACGGGGAGCGGAGAGAGTGAGGAAAATAAAATAAAATAAAATAAAACAACTGCTAAGTATCGTGCTGGGTTACAAACAGCACGCTTATTTGTTTCTATTTGTTTGGCCAACGCGCCTTTTTGTTTTGTGTTTTGTTATTTGTTTAAATCCTTTGTTTTGTATTATGATTTAATAAAAGCAGCTGAACGCCGTAGTGTTTCAGCTTTCACCCGCCCATCCAATGTTTTGGTTCGGTTACTTCCTGGTCCGTGACGTCACCACACCTCACCACTGCAAGCCATCCTGTCACAATGCTGCACAACTGCACTGTGTTTACTCTTTTTCTTTTGAACAGCCTACATCGCATTGCGATTGTAGTCTGCTTTTCTAACCTTACAGCGCTCGCTGTTTTGTTTTCCTCTGCTATTGCAGCAAAAAAAAAGAGAAAAGAAAAAGAGATGTGTGATCCTCCACCAGGCTTCGTCTCTGCCATGCCCCGCTGAGGAGTTCACTCCGCTGGATTGTCTCGGCCCGCCCTCTCGGCGCGCTTAAAAATTCAGTTCACCCGCGCTGCCATGGTGTCTGTTCTATTTACTCTCACAGCTTTGCTGTTGTGTGCGTGTAGGTGTATGTGTTTTTTTGGGTTTTTTTTTTACTGCCTTCCATGCTTTTTGCAGAGCTGGGGCTCAGTGGAGGAATCGCGCTTTAACTGGTACGAATTATGTTTTTCATTGCCATTGCCTTCATAAATGTTATTTTTGTAGGATAAACATCTATTTTAATCATATGGTTGAAATACAGATTGTACACTCAGTACAAATTGGAGTGCTTTTCAATCCTAAATACTATCTCTTAAAGCTCAATTATGTTATCTTATAAAGTAACCTGTTCTAAATATAAGAAATCACTGGAAAATAAATCCAAACACAGTGACCTTTGAGAGATTTTTGGGCAGTTTGCCAGTCGACCAGACTTTGGCAAGAAGTAAATGTTTACATATCATTATATTAACTTCAAATAAATAAATGCAGCCATCCCCTTTACATTTTTTTTGGTCTTCAAAATGGTTTGCTGAACAAATACACATGATTAGAATGAATGAACCCTATGCAAATGAGTCGTGTCAGCATGACTGATAATCCAACACACATAATAGCTGAAATAGAGGAAAAACAATTTAGGTCACACGTTGAGAAATTACCAAGCTATGTTAAGGATACAACACAATTTTTAAAAAAGACTTGAATCACTAAAGCACAACCTTTCAGAGAATACAGTTTATTTTGCATGGATGTAAAATCCTTGTACCCAAGTGTCCCTCGTAAAGAAACTTTATAAGCTTGTCAAAAAGCACTAGATGATAGACTAGATAAATCAATACCAACAGCAGAGGTGCTGAACACGATCAACGTAGTTTTAGAAAACAGTTATTTTGTAAAAAATAACTACTGTAAAAATAGCAATGTTGTTTATGGAATAGCCTGTGAAAAATGTGATGAAATAAAATATGTTGGAGAGACTGGAACAACTTTATATAAAATAATTCAAAACTACCTTTCATTATTAGAAATAAGAACATTATTGAACCAATAGTACAACACTTCACCAGTCAAGGA
The DNA here is from genome assembly GCA_030684275.1 of Acipenser oxyrinchus oxyrinchus. Taxonomy (NCBI): domain Eukaryota; kingdom Metazoa; phylum Chordata; class Actinopteri; order Acipenseriformes; family Acipenseridae; genus Acipenser; species Acipenser oxyrinchus. The sequence continues at coordinate 78,751,064 of CM060251.1, read as the reverse complement.
CATGGCATAAATGATGTAAGGTTTGTAGTATTAGAACAGCTAAAATTAGACAATGCGACATATAGACGAATAAAAGAAAGTAAATGGATAAATACACTGAACACGATTATGCCAGCGGGACTCAACAGAAAAGAATGGACTAATTAACTCCAACAAATATATAACATTTAAATAAATAAATAAACAAAATTCATTCAAAATTTGTGCATTCTTAAGCACTGGGGAGGCCAAATCAAGGCTGATCCTCAGAGCCAGCATTGCATGATAATATAAATATGGTTATATAAACTAATGTTAATTAGAATTAATACAGATTTAAAGATAGAAGTAAAAATGATGTCACAATATACAGAACACCATTACATCATGTAAGAATAAATCATGGATTTGAATATAAACAATAACAAGTCTTTGTCATGGCATCAACAACCTATAAATACCCCCAATGTTTTGATTCAAACACATGCTCCCTTGAGAAAGATATGTACAGCATATCGAAATGTTGGGCAGCTGGCTCTTCGAGCGAATATATATATATATATATATATATATATATATATATATATATATATATATATATATATATATATATATACAGTACTGTGCAAAAGTTTTAGGCAGGTGTGAAAAAATGCTGTAAAGTAAGAATGCTTTCAAAATAGACATGTTAATAGATTATATTTATCAATTAACTAAATGCAAAGTGAGTGAACAGAAGAAAAATCTAAATCAAATCCATATTTGGTGTGACAACCCTTTGCCTTCAAAACAGCATCAAGCATCAATTCTTCTAGGTACACTTGCACAAAGTCAGGATTTTGAAGGCATACTCGGCAGGTAGGTATGGCCCAAACATCTTGGATAACTAACCACATGTTCTTCTGATGGATTTAGGCAGCCTCATGTTGCTTCTCTCTCTATCATGTAATCCCAGACAGACTCAGATGATGTTGAGGAATCAGGGCTCTGTGGGGGCCATACCATCACTTCCAGGACTCCTTGTTCTTCTTTCGCTGAAGATAGTTACTGTCAATGACTTTTGCTGTATGTTTGGGGTCGTTGTCATGCTGCAGAATAAATTTGGGGCCAATCAGCATGCCTCCCTGATGGTAATTGCATGATGGATAAGTATCTGCCTGTACTTCTCAGCATTGAGGAGACCATTAGTTCTGACCAAATCCCCAACTCCATTTGCAGAAATGCAGCCCCAAATTTGCAAGGAACCTCCACCATGCTTCACTGTTGCCTGCAGACACTCATTCGTATGCGCTCTCCAGCCCTTCGGCAGAACAAACTGCCTTCTGCTACAGCCAAATATTTCAAATTTTGACTCATCAGTCCAGAGCACCTGCTGCCATTTTTCTGCACCCCAGTTCCTGTGTTTTCGTGCATAGTTGAGTCGCTTGGCCTTGTTTCCATGTCGGAGGTATGGCTTTTTGGCCGCAAGTCTTCCATGAAGGCCACTTCTGACCAGACTTCTCCGGACAGTAGATGGGTGTACTAGGGTCCCACTGTTTTCTGCCAGTTCTGAGCTGATGGCACTGCTGGACATCTTCCGATTGCGAAGGGAAGTAAGCATGATGTGTCTTTCATCTGCTGCAGTAAGTTTCCTTGGCCGACCACTGCGTCTACGGTCCTCAAGCGTTGCCCGTTTCTTTGTGCTTCTTCAAAGAGCTTGGACAGCACATCTGGAAACCCCTGTCTGCCTTGAAATTTCTGCCTGGGAGAGACCTTGCTGATGCAGTATAACTACCTTGTGTCTTGTTGCTGTGCTCAGTCTTGCCATGGTGTATGACTTTTGACAGTAAACTGTCTTCAGCAACCTCACCTTGTTAGCTGAGTTTGGCTGTTCCTCACCCAGTTTTGATTCCTCCTACACAGCTGTTTCTGTTTCAGATTACATGATTGTGTTTCAACCTACATATTGAATTGATGATCATTAGCACATGTTTGGTATCCAAGTTGTTTAATCATACACCTGACTATATGCCTACAAAATCCCTGACTTTGTGCAAGTGTACCTAGAAGAATTGATGCTTGATGCTGTTTTGAAGGCAAAGGGTTGTCACACCAAATATGGATTTGATTTAGATTTTTCTTCTGTTCACTCACTTTGCATTTAGTTAATTGATAAATATAATCTATTAACATGTCTATTTTTGAAAGCATTCTTACTTTACAGCATTTTTCACACCTGCCTAAAACTTTTGCACAGTACTGTATATATATATATATATATATATATATATATATATATATATATATATATATATATATATAGTGAGGGTGTGGGTGCACACAGACAAACCAGAAAAATGTGCTCGCTTTTATAAAAAAAGAAAGAAACAATCCTGGTTGTGAGATGAGGTATAAAGAAAATAAACAGTTCAAACAGGATTCGTATAACAAAAAAAGACAATGTAAACTAACTGGACAGTTAACCACATCCAGTCGGTGAATAAGTAATTGGTTTCAGGGTTTTATCAGGTCGTTTATTGGCTTCAGCCTGTCCCCTAGCATGGGAAAACCAGTGGTGTCTCTTTCCACTTTGCTGTATTTACTTCCAACAGCACTGGCCCAGGAAAGAAGATTGCAGTCGCAAAGGCAGTTTCAGCTTCTTTTTTATATTCCCGTTCAGTCCTGGGTGTAGATAAGCTCACACTGCCCACTGCCTTGACTGGCTGTAAAGGCTTTCTTTTAAAGGCGTCTGGATCATCTAGGAATTGGACGGTTACAGGCTACAGGTGAGGGCCAATTAAGGCTAATGAGAATTACTCATGGTATAACCCTGATCCCCTACCTAACCACACCTGCAGCCTGTTTGCCCGTTAACTCCTTGACGCCATGGCAGGCAAGTACGCTGACCACAGGTCTGTCATTGTGTTATCTTCAACACCTGTGGGCTCGTTTCTGGCCTGCCATGAACGCCTCTTGCTGGTGAACCTGTGAGCTGGAATCATCATGCAGTCTGGACAGCACATCAGCATTCACATGTTTCTTCCCAGCCCGGTGTTTTATATCGAAACAGTAAGGCTGGAGGGTCAAGGACCAGCAAGTGAGACACGGATTGCTATCTTTCTGACTATACAACCATCTAATAGGTGAATGGTCAGTGTGAAATGGCGACCCCATAAGTAATACCTGAGACTTTCCACGGCCCATCTTACAGCCAGGCATTCTTTCTCAATAGTTGCATAATTACGCTCACGCGAAAGGAGCTTCCTACTTAGGTACATAATTGGATGCTCCTCCCCCCCAACCTCCTGTGCCAAAACTTCTCCCAAGCCAACATCGGACGCATCAGTCTGTAAGACAAACGGTTTCGAAAAATCAGGATTACGCAGAATGGGGTGTGAGGCTAAAGCCTGCTTTAGGTCCTGAAATGCCGCTTCACACTGGTCTGACCACACAATGTGTTCGTTTTTCCTACCTCTTGTGAGCTCTGTGAGGGGTGTAGGGCGAGTGGAGAACTGTGATATAAACCTCCTATAAAACCCCGCTAGCCCCAGAAACGCTCAAACCTGCTTTTGAGTTTTGGTCTGAGGGTAACTGAAGGAACCTTCTTTTCTTGTGGCTTCAGCCAGCCCTGCCCCATAGTATACCCCAGATACTGCATTTCGGAGAAGGCTAACTTACATTTCTCTGGGTTAGCTGTCAATCCGGCCTCACGTATTGAGTCCAGCACTGCCTGAATCCTTTGTAGGTTGGTCTGCACTAAAGATGACAACATCATCCAAATACGACATCATCCAAATACGCTCCTGCATATGCGGTGTGAGAACGGCATGGGGATTAGCGGGGCTTTAGGCGGTTTCTTGCTGGTCACCCGCTGACACTCGGAGCATGCTTCGCAAAAGTCGGCCACATCACGCCACACCCCTAACCAGTAAAACCTGTGCAGAATCCTAGCTGAACCTAGCCGAACGAACCTGCTACAATGATAACGATAAATATTCCTGGCCAATCAGGGCTTTATTAAATGTGACATCATCCCCTATCTGGTGTTATTTTATATATTATTTTAAACACAATGATCAAATCATGAAATAAGGAGTAAGCACTGTTTACTTCACCATGCACATTGTCCTCACTCCGTGACAATATTATTGGTCATATTTTGGTAATTTTTTTTTATTGAAACAGGTAGATCACTATTTACAATAAAAGTTGTATCATTTGTAAGGTATATTGGCTTCAGCTTAACAAAAAGGTAACTACGCTTCAAATATGTTGGTAACGTCGCTGTAAAAAAAAAAAAAAAAAGAAAGTTGATGGAACATTGTATCACCTTTTGTAAACAAATCTAAATTTAAGAGAAGATGTTTTTAAAAGCCAGTGTTATTGTATCGAACTCACGGTATAGTAATGAGAGCTTTAGTAGCATGTGATTTTCCAACTAAATGTGTGAATTAAATCAATTTGTTAATGCTTTGGAATTGAGTCGATGAGGTTGTTAATGAACGCATTTCTCATTTAAAATCTTAATTGTCGCAGGTCACCTACATCACATCCTGTCTCAACGACTAGATAAGGGGAATTCACTTATCAAAATGCATGCTAATGAGCTTACGAGGAGGTGCTCTCCCACCAGCGAGCAGCAGCCAAATAGAAATAAAAAATAATGGGAATATCTATGTTGTGTATAATTTGTAAACTTGTGCATTTTGTCATGCTGATTTATGCTTATCTGGCGTGTGGGTTAAACCCCACTAGTCATTTACCCTCTCTCGGGTCGATCTTGTGCCACAGCATTTTGCCGTCTTTTTTTGGTTAAAATGGAAATAAAATACCGTAAGCCATCTGGTTGTAATTTATTTTCTTATGTTGACTCCCTACCCATGACACAATTTGCTTATAATTAATTGTTCAGTGAATCTTCTAATCATGCATTTTCTCTGGTACTCTTTGCTCGCCTCCACAATAAATAAACTCAATATGATTAGAAGTAGCCACCGAACACTTACTTAGTATTATAAGAACATGTTATATGCATACAAATGTGTGAAAGTGAAAGTGTACAAGTGTGGGGGGAGTCTGTCAAATATGTTTAGGCAGAATCCATGTCAATGATCTCGATCACATTCCTAGTGGGTCAGGAAACTCTATTGTAATGTCTAATATGCTGTTATCTATACCAAGATTTCAGTTTTATAATTCAAATAAAATCTACAGTAGAAGTCAGCTGTCATATAATGTATGTATGCAGAATTCAAATAGGCTACAGTTGCATTGATAATTTCTTGGTAGTAACATTACACTGGATGCAAATAACGGTATATCATTTTAGCAATACAACAAATGTTCTGTAAGATTACAAATGGTTAAAACAAGTGAATAAATCTCATTCATAACCACAAGTATAGAAAAGACAACTACAATATTGAATTATCTAGGTAATCTGTAAGACATTAACTCGGGTCTGTTTCATCGGTCGGTCTCTTAAATGTATGTCTCAAGGTGAGTTATATACTCTTTCATTAATTAAAACCCTGTTTTTCCAAGTGCAAATTAACTCATAAATGATGACAATTAACACGGATTTGCTTTTAAATTCCCACGCAAACAAAATAAATAGTCGAAAGAAGCACTGCTCGTTAAGATATTAACATTATTTTGTAAATCAACAGAATTTCTGAAATCACATTAGGATGCCTATTTAATCAAGAAATAGGCATAACGACCTCTTGAAAATGCCAAAATCAGTGCTACATACCGATTCACCTATGCTCAAGACTGAGTTTGTTCTCTACATTAATTATGGCAGCATGGACTCATGACATCTTCTCGTTCTGGTTTGCAATGCTTCCCTATGCAATTGTGGTAATAAATTCTTACAACATTTAGAAATTGTAGGAAAGTCAGTTTCTTCTACTTCCACTGAGTCACTTTTTATTTATCTAGCTATTCTGTATTCAATAAACTGCTTCACTTGAAATGTCATGTGTTGTAATTGTTGGTTCCGAGGTTATTTGAGATTACTATACTCCTTTGGTCAAAGTTAGGGGATGATGGTCTTAAATAATTTTACACCCTAAATCTTCACAACACATTTAACTTGTGTTAAATGTAATTAACTAGTAAGAGTTCATCCAGACAACTAAATGATTGATTGAGCATTTGGAAGCACAGGGTGCGAATGATTATTTATGTAGTTTCCTGTCAGCTACAATTCCAAATTGTTGACAGGTTTGTTGGCAACCAACGGATTAGCTACAAAGCAAGCAATTATTTAAACAAAAATAAATGGAAAATATTGTCAACAAATAATGATTTCCATGTAAACACATTTTGGTTCAGAATGAAGAAATCAGCCAAGCAAACAGGACATGAAAATGTGAAAAATAACAAGAAGATCATATCTAATGAAAAAATACTGGTTTGCAACAGCATAGTGTTACTGGCTCCTCTGTTTAGTTTCCCTCTTGTGTTATTAAACACTGATAAAGGTAATAGCCCAACAGCTGTGCTTCAGCAATTATGTCATGCAAATAACAAATGGGAAACCATCTCTATGAAGCAGAAGTTAATTTTACCTAATTTTGTATGGACTGTCACTGCCTTATGGGTCCATTACACACAATAACACAGTCATACTTTATAATATTACAACAAATCATGTTCATCTACTGTAAGTAATGTGTAAAAAAAAGACAATTTCTTTCCTTTTCCCAGCTATTTGGGAGGAAGAGACTTGTCTTGTAAGTTTCTGAAATGAGACATTTTAGCAATGACAAAAAGTTCCCAGGCAAAACCACATTTACTTTGAAGCTGAACAAGTTTACTTAAAATGTAGCAGGATGTGACAGGATGGTCGAGTGACGTCACAGACCAGGAAGCAAACACACAGGCAAGGTACTATGGGTAAGTCACAAATGCACTCTTTATTTATTAATCAAAAATAAAATGTTTAAACAAAACAAAATGCACGGTGGCCAAAATAAACAATGGTGTAAAGCCAGCACGAGTAGCAATTATTTTCAGTTCTTTATCTTACTGTCTCTCCGTCTCCTTTCTCCCAAATCTCTCTCCAACCTCATCCCACCTCTATGAACAGCTGCTTTGCTTTTATATACGTGGCCCTCTCCCAATTTGTAATTACTTAATTAATTTGGAGATGGCCACATTACAGTCCATGCTGTAAAACAACAATAACAAAACCACATTTTGTTTAAAACAAACACAAAACAGTATATTTAAATAACAATAACACAAAATAATACAAATAAACACAGGGGTGGGGTGTACCCCGTCACACAGGAACACAGGTGTTTTAAATACTGTATGTAATGTAGGCATTCAGCAATTTCAAGTATGTGATCTTACCACAGTTATAGTGCAGATAAGAAACCTTAGAAAAGTTGGATTATGAAATGATAAAACATTACGGTGACCTCACTGCTGCTCCTGACTGGAAGAGTAGAAGTTGTGGACAGCAAACAAAAAGCATGCCATGAAGAAGATACCCACTGAAGACAGAAGGGACAAGAAGACCAGAGAATACTGCTGTTTTGTGACATGAACAGATCCAGAAACATTCATCCATTCTGTCAACTTTTAACCACTGATAACTTAACTGTGTTTTATTCTACTTTTTTTTCAGTACCCACATTTTTTTTCTTCTATTTTGTATCCAATATTGTTGTGCTTATTTTATATACAGGTATCTCAATTAGAAACTGCTAGCTTGCAAGTTGACTTTTTTTTAAAAAAAATCTTGCACAGATATATTACTAAGTGTACATACAATGTTGAGGGTATTAGGGTCCAGATATGAAATGTGGGATATCCAGTAGAACTAGAACACGTTCACCAAGAGAAAGACCTTGTGGGGAAGCACATTTTTCTTATGTTATTATGTTATTACAGACTGAGGATCTTTCACCAATCAGAGCGCATGTCTTACACGCTGTATTCCACAACAGCACTTCACAGAGAAACCCTATTCGTGACATAAACAGCATCATTTCACTTTGATTTTTCTTTATTCTTAATATCGGCACAGTTGATGTAACCTACTTTAAAAAATCATACCTGTGTTTCATTCAACTGCAAAGTCAGTTGAAAATGGTGAATCACAATATGCCAATTACCTCACCCCCTTAACGTTACTGTCGTCAACAATTTCCCACTTTTCAATGAAAAGGAACTTGTATATTAATAATAAAGTCACATATAATTGAGTTATAATATATACAAATATTCATAATTTATCATAGGATTGTGAGTGCCTGTGTATCATCTTTTAGCATTGATTTACTTATAAATCGATATTTCCCATCCTATAACTCCGAAATTTCCCTGTATTCCTGATTTGTGATGCCTCTGATTAATCTATACTGATAATCTAATTACTCTGGGTTTAGGACCGTTGCATAGTTGTTTTCATGTGAATCTTATTTATGTAAGTGGCCTTTACAAAATATGCATGGTGTGACTCATTAAGCACACACTAAAAGCTTAAAAGCCAATGGGAGCCTTAGATTCTGTCCTGAAAAAGTGTCAGAATAATGGTATGGAGCAAAAACCCATCCAACTATTCATACAAAAAATCTTTTGATCGAGAAAAAGCCCAAATTGCTGACTCCTGTAGTCAGTTGTGAAGCATATTCCATTTCATTCCACAAAATGCCCTAGGGGGGTCAACAAATGCCAACCCCTTTGACTTATCCCCTTTTTATGTGACATTAAATAGAGTAAACTAAAAAAAAACAAGTTGAGAAGTCACAGTAGTTTACCAGAGGAGCAAGAATGTCTGACATGTGTGACAAAGAACCAGCATTTTCTAATATTTCTGCCATCAGCATTTTACTTGGAACTTACAGGGATTTGAGCTCTTCATAAAATTGCCCACAACTGATTTCAGAATAGCTTGAGACCAATGTCTTTAACTACTGATGCACAAGGACGTCTATAGAGTCACCATATGAAGCTCAGAAACAAATCCTTCCATTAGTGGTAATAGTCTGGGAGCACACGATTCTCCAGCGCTGTTATAAATTAAATAATGGAAGCAGGTGTACGAGGAAATTCATATAAATCCATCAGTGTTCAATTAAGCCATAGAAAGATTGGCATCATCCAAAACTAACAGGACCTGTTTTTTTTTAAAATCTGAATTCATCCATATTTTTTCTTTTTTTCTGAAGTACCAGTACCAGAGAGAAACAATGCCAACTGTAATTGTGAAAAATACCCCCCCACACACACTTCCAGGTGCTGTATACTTACCAGCACTTGCATGAGTTTCTCTATTATGCTGTCAGCATGTTGCCAACACCATTTTTGCTGCGAGCTTACGAGTCCTCCATAGACTGTCAAAAAGGGGTTTAACCTAATTAGCTTCTAATTAGAAAATAGGAACCACACCTGCTGTGCATAAGGCAGTATTTTCAAATATTAGCACACTTGAACCTTTTTGTGTTGATATTTAAAACTTTTCACAAAACTGTGGGGTATGCCAGTGTCACGCCCACTAGCTCAGAGGGGCTTCAAACAGAGGCACTAGTTTATGTAGTCCGACTACGCCAGATCAGTGCGATAAAGCACAGATGCAGAGATGTTGTTTTTCAGTGATTCTGCAGCTTATGCATAGTTCACACACCCTTGTCTCTGTAAGTTGCCTTGGATATAATAACAATAGATAACAACTGATCAGGTTAAAATATGGGGAACAGTGTCATCAAGAAGAAAAAAAACAGACAGTAGACACATATGAAATCGATGAGAATGTTTTTATTTGACAGCACGTTTAAAAGGAGCAGCAACACATTGTTCAGTATCTTTATATAGGACCAAAACTATTCAGTTCACCAGCAAGCGATCGATTACAGATTTTAATCAAGATTTGTCGAAAGTCATTTTAAATCACCAAAGCACAAACTGTAATATTTCACTTTAGGAAGTGCATCTAGTAAGGGTATGGTTCATTAACCAGGCATAAAATACAGGATAATAAGAAACAAACACTGACCATATAGGGAACATCAGAGCACGAGAAAAATCTCTTACTTTACTTTCCATACCATTGGTTCCGATCAGCTACCGACAGACTATAAACTCTTAATTCATTGTTCAGACCGGTATACTGTACATCAGCCGAATACTTATCATCAGGAAAGTCCATGTACAGGCTCATTTCACTTCTCTCTGTTACTCTCCATTCCAAACACTACATGTGTTCCCACTCCTGCACAAACAAAACCACAATGAAAGACTGACACAGACACAAACCCCCATGACATTTGCAAGAGATGTGGGCTATTTATATTCAGGTGAGTAAAACTTACGATAATTTAGTCGGTACCCAATAAGGTATAACAAGTGAACTGTGTGGGGAAGCTACTATAACGTGATAAATCAATTACAAAGCGTCAGTCACTATTATTATTATTATTATTATTATTATTATTATTATTATTATTATTATTATTATTATTATTGTTTATTTCTTAGCAGACACTCTTATCCAGGGTGACTTACAATTGTTACAATTTATCAGATTATTTTTTACATACAATTACTGCTAATATATAAAAATAAAACAAGTGACAAATAAATATGTGAAAGATACCAGGGGCATTATTGACCCAGTTACACCAGTATACTCTATTTTCTTTACATAGTACTGGAGGTTTAAGCATGTGATAATTCTGCATGCATGTAAGAATATACAGTATATACAGAAGGACTCTGCTACAACACCTTCTTGTTCACATTATCAGATAGTCAGTCATAATTCATTTCAGCCTAAATATTTTTAGCACAGGTGTAATCCATTCAGTCTGAGATAATGTATTTATCGTATTTGTACTGCCAAAAAGCAAAGTTACAAACGTGTATTAATTTAGGAAGCCTAATTCTTTTCCAGTATAGAAAAAAAATGAATGCACAAGTTATTGTGTTAGTGGCAGGTGGCTGGTAGGATGTATTGGACATTTTTTGTTAAAACCTTTATTTCATTTTCTTTAATGTTTTATTTTTTGTTTACTTTTTTATTTTATAATTTTTATATTTAATTACATTTTTTTTCTATTTTTCAAACTTTTCCAGGGGTACTAATCAATTAATTGTCCCTAAAGCCGTTTACCATGGCAACAAGCATGAGTGCACCTCAAACTTCCTGAATGCAGGTTCGAATTTAAGATGCAAGCTCCATGCAAACCTTTTTTTACCAAACGGCAACAAGCTTGAGAACTTTGTACGAGCTCCAGGGTGCTTGCTTGAGGCTGTCCAAATTCCAGTCCAAATTCCAGACAAATGTGTTCTTTGCAGCTCTAGTCAAAGCACCTGTCCGCCAGGCACTTGCATTCATTCATTCTTCACATGTCACAGAATACCCCCCCCCCCCCGCAGACATTTTGATCTCATGTACTTCAATGGACAAGATACACTTCAGTGAATAGCAACTGCACATATTTCTCTTAAGCTGGATTCTCCCAAACAAACTATGTGTTTTCTTTGATATCTACTGTAACAGACACAGACTACAGATTGCAAGTCGTTTCAGGACAGACAAAAGAACACTAGAAGTGGTATCTTGATTGTATTTCTAGTCTAAGTGATTAATTCAATCAAGAAATACAGGATTATTGCTTCTTTTATAGCAACATTCAATCAATCACAGCCATGGTACCGTTCTAGCTAAGACATCCCCTTGTTAATAACACCACACACACGTCTTCTTTAGGAATTTTAATGAGTGGGCTTCTGTGATTGTGTATTGTAAATACAAGTGTTGTGATTGTATAAATAAGAACAGGATTAGGGGTGGAGGGGTTAGCGTCACATGTGTGCAGTCTATTGCTCCCAGCACGTTTGGGAAACCAGAAATGTCATAGAAATTTGTTTTCAAGGCTTGTAAGTACACCCTGCTTTTAGGGAAAAATAGGTATTTGGCTGCCTCAAAAATGCATTGAGCACAACTTGCAACGCACAAGCAAAAGCAGACTGGGAAATGCCAGCAACAATTTTCAGAAGTTCTTAACACATTGATGCAATTGTATGTGTCACAATTGGGAAATGCTTTTGTACATCTCATTATAATATTTGAGAACCCTCATTTGCACTATCTCCGCCCTCTTTTTGCGAATTTATGCAGGGACGCTCATATTCATCTACACTTGAACCACAAACAGACACTGCTGCGGCAAAGCATTCCCTAAAATGTCGCAAATAGCATTGCGCTTGTCTAGTACATTTCAACCAAGACTTCCGACTCGTTTGCAACTGGTTTGCGACAGGCGCAACACTTTAGTAAAACTACCCCGTAGTATTTTATGTATTCTGATTGGTCCAAATCAATATGTGTACTAAATATTTGAAACATGTACTAAATAATGCATTATTGACCTGATGGCCTTTCATATAAATCATCCAAATCACTTCCCCTATCATCACCTGTAGCGAGGCCCCTGTTACACGACCATATGTCCTAGTTTCCCATGGGGGAGATTTATCACTTTCCGGTGTTTCTATGTTCTAAATGCAACATACGTTAAATTAGGTTTTTTGGGTTTAGTGAATGAGAAAAAAAAGGAAGTAATGTCCAACTCAGCCATTCAATATTAATCTTACTGCAGTTGCCAACTACAATATAAAGAGAAGTGGGTTTAAGCTATTTATTCGCCAAATCCGAAATTATAACTTAAATTAATTTGTAAATTTTAAGATTACAGTAGGTTCTTCACCCATTTTTCAGAAGGCATAGCTCGATAACTACTGACATTTTCCTGCTATTTCCATATATATATATATATATATATATATATATATATATATATATATATATATATATATATATATATATATATATATTCATATATGGCCTAGAAAAGCTTGTGAAAAAAAACACTAGACACAATAAAGAACACACAATACATATGTTTTAAAATATTGTTGCTCACAGTCTTTGATATTAAAATATAGAGCAGAAGTTCAGTAATATCCAAATGAAAATGAAGGGGACTTTTAATATTGATATAATTTAGTTTTAAATACACTATTTAAGTATACGTGGTTGAAACATGAAAAGCTCAGGCTTCCATACTGTATTTCTAACTGATGGCCATGATACTCAAAGCAGCATGCTGAAAGCAACATGTTGTGCACAGCATGGTCCCACACAGAACCCCTTTTAAACAGCTTGACCTTCAGATTCATTTCAGAGCTTGTGAATATTTGGAACACAGAAAAAAAAAGTCTAGTGATGGTTAAAGGACATGCTGAATTAGATTTTCAGATTAAAAACAGCACGAGTGGGCGAGATGACAGTCAAGAACCTACAGTACTGTAATGTGTTACAGGTACTCCGGCTGCAATACCCGGTATATCATAGAGGCAGAGCTTATCTTCCCCCAGATCTATTATTTGTCTCATTCCCTCCTTTTGCCACACCATGCTGTCATCCACAAAGGATGTCATTTTGAAAGCTACATGAATAAATGCTGAACAGGTGCTACCAGGATAAGCCCTAACAGTTTTATTCACAAGAAACATATTTTCTTGTTACTGGAAAAATGTTTTGTTTGATCATACTGTGGCTTTGTGCCTGGTCCCACATGAAAAAGTGCTGCACTAAAAGATACATTCATAAATTGTGATACATTGGGACTAATACCAGCACAAACATGTGTTATAAAGTAAGTGATTCATTTACAAACCTTATTTTGCTCCTCCATCTTCCTCTGGAGGCCATTGCTTTTTCTGTAGTCTTTAACGATGACCTTTTGTAACATAATTGTTTTTGAAAGCTTTTGTTTAAGAATGTTTAGAGCTATATTAGCTACAGTCTAATGTAACTATGATTGGTGAGCAACTGTTTTAATTTGGCAGTTAGAGAAGAAGAAGAAGAAGAAGAAGAAGAAGAAGAAGAAGAAGAAGAAGAAGGGATAACGGATGAGGTCTTCAAGATATACGAAAAATGTAAGTGATAGATGCATATAGTGATAACCACCCCACTATATCCATGTTCAAGAATATCTGAGATGAGTTAAAGTTTTCTTATTAAAAAAAAATGTGGAAATGAAGTGAGCCCTAAAAAAGTTTTTTTTTAAAAAAATAGTAATAATAATGTTAACTAATCAACTGATTATAATATATTAATGGCATGTAATGATTTAATTAAGCACATCATGTGTAATTATTCCACCCTTAAGTACAATTACAGTTTTGAACTACTCTGTTAGCCTTGGAATATATTTTATAAAATAAAATAGAAGAGCCTTTTGTTTACAGTCCCAGGCTACATTATAATTATCCTTGTTTGCTTTGCATCACTTTAGTAATTAACAAACAACTTATTAGCATACACATTTTTCTTCTCTAGGGTATTAATTATACATCATTGATATGATAAATGTTCATAATGATTCATTTAAAAATGAGGATTATCTGATGAAAGTTGCTTGAGAGGTTTATGTTAACACATAAATATTCACCTGAGATATGCACTCCGAGATGATGTGTATATGAGAATTGTTTTAAATTGCTGGTATGTTGGCCTCTTTAAATTTGCACAGCCTTGGGTTACTCCTCTGTGTTGTATTACTAATTTGAGTATTATACCCTTACACAGCTTTACTGGAAAAGCATTGCATGGTGTTGTACAGCATAGTGAAAGCATGGTACAGTAAAGCATAGACAAGCACAGTAAAGCACAAATAAATAGGGTAAAGCATGGTCAAAACTATGGCAATACATTAAAAAAAATGCAAAATTACTGTGCACATTTAACATGGTAAACGTTATAAGGGTATTAATCCCCTAAATATCAAAACCGATCTCGTCAAATTTTAGGCACTAATAAAGTCATCAAAATTGGCTCGATTAACCGAGTTGAATAAAGTCTTTAAAACCTGGTACCAATCAACGTTCCATGTTCCGAGCTGTCCCAGGTTCTAAAAGGTAGACACTTCAAGGTATTCCAATATTAAATTAGATGACCAATGCTTCATGTTTGCAATATTATAAATATACAAGAACATTTTCCTAAGACATAAGACTACATTTGACATATTACTTAGGGTGTGCAGCAGATATAAAATTACCACACGCCCTAGGTGCATTGGGAGGCCAAGGAACACTAAACTTTAAATTATATTTATATTTTAACTTTAAATTATATCTTTCCACCAGTGCAAAATAGTCACTGTACTTTGACTGTACAGACTACAATTGGCCTTGAAGAACTTATTATTTGTGGATTAATCATTCAATGACAGTATTTTTGTAGCTATGCAAATGTATTGTAATGTCATATTATTTTTGGCGTGGGAATATGTCGATTTTCGACCATTTTCCCCATACACAAAGTTAGTTCTACTGTAGGTACTTCTACAGAAGGCAAGAAAGGTGGCATGTGTATTGTCTTGTTAAACCACAAGAAAGCACATGCTCCCCATACTGCTCTGCTAAGGCTTCACTTCTGACCTAAAGGGACCAGCCTCAGCAGGAGAGGGAGGATGCAGCGAGTTCCTGCTCAATGCTTTTTAAATCTTATGTCTTTTTTAACCAGACTGCCAACTGAGATGAATCATGTTGTTCTAGTTCTGGGATTTGGTTCAAGGAAGATCCCACTGAACTTCAAGTGGAGGTAAAATAAAGCATCTATATAATTTACAACCATAATATTTGAGCATTTTAGGATTTACGTTTACAAAAAATGATCAGAATCAGGAAGGAAAAAAAGTGTTATGCTGAAAAAAGGATCTGGGGACTGCAAAATGGAAATTGAAAATGTTTTTTGATGGAAAAAATAGATCAAAAATGAAAACTGCAGTGGAAGAGTGTGGCTGCTACACAAAACCATATGACCCTCTTGGGTGACTCCAGATTGCAGTGGATGTGAGAGCTCACGTTGTGAGAGGGGCCTGCTCTTCAGCAGCTCTGGACGAATACAAGCAGGACAAGGTTAATTTACTATGACAGACAGAAGCCAGCAATTCTCTTTAATGTCGTCCCATTAGGAAGCCCCAGTGTAAGCATCTTCCCATCCTTTAGGAATCTTTTTGCCAACAACTGGTGGGAGAGCACAGCACCAGCTGCCAAACATGACATTTTCTGGCAAGGCCACTGAACCCCAGCAGGTGACATCTGTGTAGCAGGCTTTCATCCCTGTGTCTCAAAATAGCTGGATACCTGCATGATAGCAGAGACCCCAGAGAGACCAGATGAATGCAGTCAGTCTCTCTGTCCCAGCTGGGCTTCCATAGCCACAGGCCAATAGAACCCACAGTCACAGCTTCCAGCATCAACATCTGCACTCTGTGCCTCTTTTGACTCCTCATTTCATCAGGAACTGACAGCCTGAGCCACAGCCTTTCATTATAATGTATATAAACTGTCTGTAATCAACGCAAAATAATATACTTCTTCTTTAGGACACTTAGCAAAGCACATATGTATAAACCGCACAGTATACACTGAAGAAGTGTTTTTGTTAGGATACTGTATCTGTAGGGCTCTTCATTTTCGTTTTTTATTTTTGGTCATGTGCTGTCCCTTTAAAGGTCTATTGCGCCGACTCCGTTTCTTAATGAAGCCCTTGGAAAAGCATTGATTGTGAAATAAGATCCCTTTTGTTTTTTGTCCCGTAACTTGAATGAGACGATGATTCTGTTTAATTGATAATGTAAAAGAAAAAAAAAAGACAGCTCCTTATTTTTAATTCAAACCGAACACAAAAAGCGAGTTCAGTTAAATTGCTTTTAAAAGCTTAATGACTCATTGCAAAAATGTTATAACCTGATTTGCAAATAATAGTTTCCTCTTAATTACGATTTAATTAAATCAATTTAACTTCACTCTCTGTTTGCGTTTGGTTTGAATTAAAAATAAGGAGCAGCCTTTTTTTTTACGTGATCAATGAAACAGAATCATAGTCTCAATCAACTTGCGGGAGAAAGAACTAAAGTGAACTTGTTTCACAATCAACACTTTTCCAAGAGTTTAATTGAACGGAGTCAGATCAAATAAAAAGGGACATCATGTCTCCACTGAACAGAAAACCTAACTGTATCTTACTAGAGTTAACTACACTTATACCAGAATTCTGACTGTTATGTCAGCCCTTGAAGAAACAAACTTTCCATATAACTCCATTCATCCCTGTTTACGTGGTATGTCTTGCAATTTCAATATCATATACAGAAAATATCCATGGGCAGATCATTTATAAAGAGTGTACAGCATCCTTCCTGTTTTTCACTTAGGTTCTTCATTTACAATTGGTGAGTTCAATTTGTGAATATGAAATACTGTACTACTCATGCAAAGTAAACATCAAAGTAAATATTCTTTGACTTAAATTATGTGGCGTCTCAAGTGTTACAATGCAAATTGTTAGAATAATAACCCTTTTTTTAAAGGCCATGGTTATTTCAGTTTTCTTTTTAATAGAAAATAATAGTGACTAACAGCAACCAACCTTCCTCAGTCTTCAAGCATGACTGTGTTCACTGCAATGCTCTTTTAAGAAATACAATTCCTTGATTTAGTGTGAGTAAACAAAAACCTCTAACCTCCCATTTCAGAACGAGTGACACTTCCTGATATTGGACCACCCATTGTCAAACCTTATGCCCCTTCTTCATCGTGACCAGCGTTCAGTGTACCTTACCCATGGGGGGCAGATCTGCAGGTGACTTGTTTAAAACATATTTATAAGAACACAGAGCTGCCATCCTCTTCCTTCTTGCACCATGGGGCATTAACCAAATAATTCCCCTGCATTAACAACCATGTACAGCTATGGTCCATAGTTTTGCATTCCTCTACAGAATTAGCTGAAGTTGAATGAAAACTGCTAAATAATGTTACGTTAATATATTGAATTGCATGCCGCTTTGTAGTTTCCCATATACTTAATTAATTACTGTAAAAAATTGAAAAATGTGACATTTCTAAATCTAATTGAAATACTCTACTACTATTATGGTTTCTGGTTGACTTTTGCAATATCATTTTGCAGTTTATTTGGTTGCATGATGTTAAATAAACAATCTAAATTATGTTCATATAGTTTTGTTTTTTTTTAATTATGCCTCAATCCTAAAATTTCAGGTGATGCTAAACTTTTGGCCATAGCTGTACAGTTGTGATTTACAGTGTGTTTGTGTAGAGGGATGTGATTGACCTGTTCATAGGCTTCCTTCAGTGCCCTGAGTGGTTTTCCAGAACAGTTAAAACCACTACAGTACAAATGTGAAGCATTATACACAATCTTTACTATAGCTCTTTGTCTCACATTAAAATCTTGATGTCAGCATTCATTCCATCACACGACGACTTTGATATACTTTCCTAATCCTCAACTCAGAGAGTTTAATACTTTGGGCTCTAGCTTTTTTGAAGCCAATGCAAGCTTATGCTATATAATGATAATATCAGGTTTCATGAAACTGGATCTCCGGTTCTCCTGATAGATGCAGTAAGCTGGACGGATAAACAGACAGGCAGACCACCCGATCTATCCAAAATATGATATTCTCCATCACCTATGATGAATAATGTTAATACCAAGTTTCGACTGAATAAACGTTTCTCTAGCTATATGTAGAAATGTAAGGGTGACATATGCACAGATGGACAGCCCAGCAGTGATGATACATAAAATAACATGCTTATGCCCATGAAAGAATATTAATTACTTGACAGATGTCAATACCAAGAATAGCTCATCAAAGCAAAATGCCCATGCATAGTTTCATCAAAAATGTACATGTGATTTCAAAGCTGGTGGGACATCATAATGAACTTGTGCTAAAGAGCAAAATAGGATGAAACCGGATTCTGTCTTAATAAAAAAACAACTATAACCTCTCAGGCTAAACGGTGTAGCCAGCTGGCTACAATGTGGGTTCACTTGTAAAAGTCAAGGGGCTCTTGATTCAGACAAACAACACAAAAATTATTGATAGATACCAGTGTGACTCCAGTGGGATCCTTTGATGGAGGTTTTGGTCCAGTGGTTCCATCTGGGGGAGTTTAGGCAGCAATTGTACAAGTATGTCAAGTTTTCATTTAAGGCTGTTTGTTTAATTGGAGTCCTGCTGACTGCAAACACTGAAAATAGTTTCCAATCCTCCCTGCCCCTCGGAAATGCGCTGCAGACACTGAACTTTAGAACCACAAGGTACCAGGAACTACGCACAACTTCCATGAGTGCACTGCAGCAGGGGAACATTACAAATTACAAGGTGCAGGATATTTGTACATGACATGTTTTCATGTAGGTTTAGTGGCTGTTATTGAACATTTGCAGCAAAGGTGCAGCAAAGAGAGGAATTATTCAATCCATCCGATTTTGACTTTACATGTCTTTTGAAAAACAAGTTTGACTTTACTTGACTTTACTTTTTGAAAAACAAAGCAAGAAAGTCGTCTGCAATGTATCTTTTTACATATGTACTGTACCTCTCAATATTAAACTCCTACAGACATTCTATGTTAATGTATGATGCAGTGTGTCAACGATCAGCCATACAGTACTTTGTACTGGTCAGCTGACTTATGAACCACTCTGTGTATAAATGTTACTTTACAATCCCTTAGTCAACTATAGGGTTTGGTGCAAAGGGAAAAAAAAGTTATTTAGAGAATAAAGAGAAAACTGAGGACTGGAGGCATTGTCTACATTGACATTTTTATGAGCAATGTTCCATTGGTCTTCAAGTACAAGAATTGGAAGTATGGGGAGCTCAACACTTTTTTTTCTACATTCAAAGTACACAAGTTAGCAGGGAATATGAACAGAAATCCTGGTTGGGAATGCCAGTAGTTATTTTTATCAGTTTCACAGCCATTTGTTCCAGTCCCTGTAGTATAATTATTCGTGTTTTCATCCCTAACAGCTCTAATGGTAGGTATCCTTCAGGACACAGCCTACAAGCTAATATGGAGATCTGTATGGCTGGAAGACTGAATATGGGGAAATGTGTGCCAATAGAACTCCACAGCCAACATGGGAACACTTTGCTCTGTCTGTATAGATTTGGCAGTTTAATCAAGTCTTTTCAAAAGATGTTATTTCCATTATTTTCATTAATAATTGTGAAAGATACTTGGAAAGCATTTACAGCTATAATCAGAAATCCATATGAGACTAGTAAGCAACTTAAAAAATGCAAAAGAAATGTATTTTAAATTACCCCTTGTCATACTTTTTTGTTTTTGTTTTTTCATGATGTGACCTGCTGAGGGCATTATACTTTTCTGAACAAAAATTCTGTTAGTTTAGAAAAAACAGTACTGTATGTAAATGTCACGAGTGACTATAAAGTAGTTGGGGTTTTGCACATTATGTTTGTTTTGCTTTCGTATTTATTATATTGGTTATTTTGGTTTTTGCACTTATTATGTTTCACATTATATTTTGTTCATTACCCAAATGGAGGCACTTTTGTTGCTCATTTGATTTTTGTGTTATGTATTTATTTGTTAAGTCTGTGTTATTATTTGTAAAACAGCACGGGTAAATTGAATGAGAAAATATTCCCATTCCCCAAAGTCTAAATGCTGCCAGGTCTTTTCTATTTGCACCAATTAACTATCGTTGACAGTCCATTATAAAAAGGGAATTAAAAGTACAGGAAGAGAGTGTGTGGTTTGAAGGGGATTCGAATGGAGGACACAGAAAGTTGGCCATCTTGAGAGGCAGACCTAGATTATTTGGAACGCTAAAGGGAATACAGAAGGATAAAGACATAGCAGTCTGATGGAAGGAAGGACTATTAATATTATCACGCCCGTGTGGCATTTGACAATGCTTCAGAAGTAAAGACACTTGGCAGAAATATTTAAATTTAATGATATTAATGGTGGTTCATGACAAGGTGTTGCACTGCTTCCCTTCAAGGCACCCCCCCCTCCATGACCGACGCCACAGAGGAGCAAACAGGCACCGTCCAAGAGACGGACTGCCAACTCCCTGTACACACCTGAGACACGAGGGCCTACCCTGCTGAAGCTAAGTACCAGTGGCCGGGTTTAGGGAGGGCCGAGATTGGGGTGTACATAATGAACAGCCAGGGACACAGAGGGAGTGTGGAGATCAAGTGCTGTTTGTTCTTCTGTTGCAGGATCCTGTGTCTCCAAGTAAGCTGTATTCAATTGTATCATTTCCTGTATAAAAGAAATCCATTATTTTTTTTTTTACTTATCTGTTGGTGTGGTTCCTGCACACTCACCGGGAAGGTCCGGGTGGTCAGTTCGAAATCCAAAACAACCTGTGGGCAAAGGGTTATAAAGATAATTATAAAAACTTCTTGCTTGAAATTAACAGTATTGGACCCTGACATATGCATTTATAGGTAGGAGTTGTCACAGACTAATGGTATAATAGGCTTCTGTTGGTTTGCAATCTAGACACCTGAGAATGATTTAAAGAACTTGCCTGAGCACAATGCACACTCTAAAATTGCACACCTGTGCTGTTGGTAGTTTTGCATGAATCAACAGTCCGTTACACAGAAGAGCTTTGTGATTATTCTCTCATTGCCAAGGTGCTTTTTCATTTGTGTGAAGCCGCCTTACTCCGTGGCTTTGTGGCTTTTTTTTTTTTTTTTTTTAATACCGCTTACACAAAGCTGGAACTGGGACCTTGTTAAAAATAAGTAAAAACTGGTATTTGCTGGTGTTAGGTTTCATTTGTCGCACTTTGGTAATCTTTACATTACATGCCAAGCAGTTGCTGGTGAACCAGTAATATTAAAATTAGGTTGAATATGTGATTGAAAAAAAATTAAAAAATACAAAATGCTTTTATCCATGTACAGGTACACCTGCTAGAGCCCCCACAATGCAGCCATATAGTCCACTTCACAATAAATGTAAATGATACGACTGTGTTAATGAGCTAGTTGTCTTTTTAGGAATGTTAGAACTGCAAATTATTGATGTACCACAGTTATTTAAAAACTTGATGACAACATGCAAACTCATTTAGGCCTCTGAGCGCCTCATTATAAGCCACAACATTTAAAAAGAAGGGCTGTGGTCTGTTCTAAGTATTATTGAACAGTGTCAAATGTGGTGTTTACCATCTGTGCCCCATAAAAGGCTAAAACTTCTAGTCGGACTGATACACACATGGAGTAAAGGGCTTAGAAACTGGATTGGAGAGTCAAGAAGTCTGTTTCGCTCCTCCAGGGAGAAAGCTCTCCCGTGGGGATGGGGATCAGCAGTTATGGTTTCGCTCTTCAAAGGGGGCAAATTATTGGCTTGTATTTGTAAAGAAGATGCTTCCTTTCATTTTATTGCAACTTATGAGTGAAGACAGCCAATCAGCCACCAAAGTACCACTCTCAGGAACAACACATATAAGTAGGCTTGCTACTATTCGATTTTTATTTTTTGCCAAATCTACATTTTGCCAAATCTATGTTTATTTTAGAAAGAATTTACCAGGGCTTTTTTTTAATCTTTATTTTTCAATTCAAGCAGAGAATGGGTGAAACTGACCTATGCTTTTAAAAAAAAATACACATTGAGAAACGTCTCATTTAGCGAAGCCCCTTTATCATATTCAAGATGCAACAAAACCATGGTTACCAACATTCTAATTGAAATAACGTTTGGTCACAGCAGAGTTATACCTTGTAAAGATAAGGATCCTACACAAATTAAAAAATTATCTCAAATGAACCGTAGAAAATGCAGCATATAAAAGTCTATTACACAGACTTTTATAGCATAAATTTATGAGTAAAAATAACATGCACATAACAAAACATTAGACAGTTGAACAGAACTAACTTGCATTTATTCTTCAGCATAACTGAAGTCACTGGAAGGTAAGGCAGACAGGTCTGCTTCGTCCTGCTGCGGAGACGTCTGTCAGGGGATTGTGCACAATACTCATTAAGTGTTTTCCTCTTGTGCCACATTTTCAAATCAAACTAGTAACTGTCACCATATACCTAGCAAAAGCCTACCTACATCTTAACCCACTAATTTCAAAAGTAGGCGCTTTGAATGACAGATGCATGAGCTGGCAAATGAAAGTGCACAGTCGGTACAGGTCTTAATGATTGACAGTCATTTAAACGAATGAGAGCATTCTGGCTCTGCTTCAGTCAACGAGATCTGTCAGAACAGGGTGAAATGACAGTGACAGTGAAATTATACTAACAGATCATTGAGATGATTGACAGTGACTCTCAGCCATTCAGTGGAACGGAGATGGGACAGACAGTAAGTATAAAAACTAAACAAACTATAGATGATTTCTAAATTGTTATTTTTGGTACAAAAATAAAAAATAGTGTTTATCCTATATAAATTTATTCCAGTCAAACTCTCATTTTTTGGGAATTCGACGTTTAACGAGCTTTACCGATTAATATCGAAAACTAGGAAGCCTACATATAAGCAAGTACATCTTAAGACCTTTTAAAAGCCCTTGTTCTTGCAGATTCTAAGTTACAAATTCCTAAATTGTTAACTTTGATTGGATGCTCTGTTCAATTACTAAAGCATAAATCTCTTAGTTCTTCAGAGGTTCTTTATGTTGTTGTCTGCCAGAACGCTAATGTTGTCTCTAAGAGATAAAGGAGATTGAGCTGGCGCCTTCAGAACAGTGCCATGAGAGAACATTACTGAATGATGAAATACAAGGGCCATGCAACAGCGGGCATTCTTTGACTCGCTTAGCTATTATTATCACAAGCAAATGAGTCTTGGCTTTCATTTAAGTTTTCTGAAAAGTGAAACTGGGAAGAAAGAAAGGCTATTATGGTAACCCAATATTATAGCAGAATTGTGATCAATGCATTGATGGAGAAAAAAAAAATCTCTTCTATTGTAGTTTCAATATTCAATTTAAAACCAGAAATTCAGTGTGACTAAAGTGTGAACTAACACATTATCCAGAACTTTTCTGTTTATAAATCATTAAATACTGAATACATTTTGGAGTGTAGTGCATCAGTGCATTGCTTTTATTATTACAGTCAATTATAACAGTTCACAATTAAACAGTGATCAAAATAAATAAATTATATCTACTTCCATAAGCCTTCAGTAGTAGGAGGACCAAACTGGCCTTAATAGGGAAGTTTCATTGTATTGACAAGAGTCATCGCTTCAATATTTTGCCATAAATAGCTCATACATACAGTACTGAAGCATAAATGCAACTGTTCATGCATACAGTGAAAAGTTTTGTGCAATCTTTGGAAGAACACCCACATTTACATTAGTACCTAACATTAGTACACAAAGTAAGGCCCTATTTTAATGATCTAAACAACAGCTGTATATATATCTGCCACAGTCTGGAGTAATTGAATAGCTGCTTGTTTGATTTTTTTTTTTTTTAACTTTGGGTGTTAAACACTTTGCCCTGAAAAAATACAAAATTACCTCACTTTCCTACTGTGAAAATGTAGTTTGCCTCATTTTATTTTGTGATTATATAGTTAGCTTATTATATTTTAGTTTAATTAATATGTATGTATAACTCTAATTTGTTAAATAGATACATTACTTTTGAAAAGGCTGGCTTTATTGTGGAAAAAAAAAGCTTTGAAATATTTCCTTTAAAGTTAAGTTATTATGACAGCACCATAACATATGCCACAAACTTAGAAAGTCTAAAGCTATAGCCAGTTTAAGTTGTGGAAATGCCTCCATGACATGTCCTCCTCAGTCCAGGGTACCGACCATAAAAGGTGATGATGAAAAAAAAAAAAAAAACACTTTAAGTACTGTAGCTGTTTATAACAAGTTTGTGTGTGTGTATGTTTAAGTTTGTGCAGACCTGAGTGTATATAAATCAGTAATGCTATTGAAAAGGTAATACAACTCTCAAGCTGGAAAAGCTGAGGCCCCTTCAGTTTTCATTTTGAAGAAACAGTGCAGTGCAGCCTGTGCCTTCTGCTATCGATTGGCCATTTGGAAGATTAACAATAATTAATTTCTCTGAATTTCATTAGCCCTCACGTGCCCCTTCAGCACCCCTTACTCCACCTCCCTCTTTTTTTTTGACACAGTAATAAAAATTAGCATTAAAATTTACGGTGGGTATTTTGGAAATTTAATATTGGCTTCTGGTTTACCGGAACCCCCACAGGCCGCCTCCTGTAGGTGATTTGGGGGCAGCCCTCCCTCTGGTGTTAACTGAAGAATAAAGGGATCCAGTGGCGGTTGGGAGCTCACTACATCTGACTATTGAAACAGATGATGCTGCATGCCACCTATGTAAACAGTAATAGGCGCTGGGGCTGATGCAGCACAGAGATATGCCCCTGCCCACAGAGCCACTGAGTCTAGACTCCAGATGTGTTCTCACTGTTATACTAGGGCCAGTTCTGATCCAACTGGTAAATATTTCTACCAGATGACAGTGGCAGCTTGGGTAAAGCAGCAAGGACAAAGGAGACAAAAATAGAAATTAAATATAAAAAGCAAGGTTAGTCCCCACTGCCTCTAAAAATACACATACATAATAAAAAATAAGAGCTGCTGAAAACTATCCAAAGTAAATGTTGGACCATTTAGTTCCGTTAGCGTGTAACAATTAATAGTGTCCTAAGCAGGAATTTGAGCTTACCAGCGCCTGGTGGGAGATTCGACAGCTAGATTTAGATCTTAGCAGCCTGTCAAAAATTTGTGCTAGTCAGCAAGCAAACATTTTGAGAAAGAACTGCAAATACTGGCTGTATTAGTAGCTTAATATCATAGAGTATAGTAGATCTTTGTTATACACTCTTGGTGGGACTATTCTGGACCGTTCTGATGGGATTGTTGGATCCGATGATGCATTATTTTTTGTTAAAAAAAAAAAAAGATACACTGTACATTGTTTAGCTAATTATGAATTGTTAATTGTGTGGTTGTCAATGTAAAGGATCTTCTAAACAGCTAGAAATATGCATTAAGTAAAAAAATAAAAAATGTACACAATTATACCGTATTTATGCCTATATGTATCCATTGTGGCTTGGTAAGTAGAAAGGGCCACTGAGTGAAGTTGTGACCAGAGATGGCAGTGACCAGGGTTTATCATTCAAATATCTGTTACAATCTGCACCATATCAGTAATAATCATCTTCACTACTGGTATAATTTTCTTAGTTTGCCACCTTTTGAATGAAGTACAGGGCATATTGTTATGTGAACCCAGATTAAAAACATCTAACTAGAAATACATGTGTTTTATTGTTTAGAGCTAAGATCTCATATAACTACAGAATTCAAGAAACAATAACTTGTACAGCACATATTGGCACTTAGGCAGTGTGTCCCAGTGGTGGTGCTTGTTATTGAAAACCAGGAGACCCTAGGATCTTGGGATTTCAAGCAGTTTCCCAAGACAGATATTGCTCTTAACAGGATCTCAGTTAGGTTATCTTGAACAAATAAACCAAGATGCTGCTATCCCCACCAGTGTGAAACAGCCCTGCCTTGGAGGGCCCTCGCTTGAAGGTTAGAAGGTACAGTTTCCACATCCATTAGCCACTTAGGGAAGGAACGGTGTCAGTTAGTTCTACACAAATACAAAACCAAGGCCTGAGACCAGTCTAACATTGGTTTTATAAAGGAATCTGCATGGTGATCAGATGGAAAAGACTTTCAATGACTGGAAAGTTCAGATTCCGCTCAACCCACCACTCTTCATGATACCGCTGGTTCTGTGAAGTTTCATGTAGCGAAAACAATTTAATTGAACCTGAACAAGTTCATTGTAATTATTAGCATGGATATAGTGTGTGACACTGTTTACTGTATTTATACTATTTACTGTATTACTGTATTTATATATACATGTATAGATGGTGCTATGCTTCAGCTGTGGTCTACTTTAATACCAGTGGACAATCTAGATAATATGTATGATTTACTTTAACAGGATGGCTAACCCTAGAACACAGACAGTATAATTTAGTGATAAACTGTGACAGCTCACTGGGCGTGGATTGTTGCTTATCTCATTTTAGACCTATAGATTATTGCTGAAATTATTTCTGTGAAGCAAGTTGTTAGGTTCCAGAATTCTATGTATTCTCCACAAGGATTTATACAAATCAATCCTGCACTTATCCTCTTTATAAAGTTTTAAATAACATTGTTTGCAAAAAAAATCTAGTTCCCCTTGTAACAGGGACAACGTACCGCCACTGGCTTCTCAGACTCATAAGTGTGCCTGCAGAAACTCCGCCTGTGACATGCTGCCAGCTGTGTTTTGGTTACAGGGAGCTGAGGGACGGCTGCGGTTCCTTGGCTGGCTGGTAATTGTGTCCCGGCTATAAAAGGGTGAATGTGAAGTGATACGCCAACTATAGGCAACCTTTATTTTGCAGCTTTGTTTTCCCACTGTGTTTCTTTTGTTTGCACTCTAGTTTGTGTACAGTCACATGGATTTCCTTTGTCTTACCGCCCTTGGAGGTACTATTTGTTACAGCTGAAACCTGTAATTGCAGCTGTAAATAAATCATGTGAGCCTCAGTGGCGTTTCAACGTCAGCTTTCCTGTGTCCCTCCTGTTTGTCAGTGGATACCCACAACCCCTTTGGTACCACTATTTACACAACATCCTGTACTACAAAGTCATTTAAAATACCTTTCAACATGGTCTCTCTCCTACTGTGTAGAGAAAAATCGTTTTTCTCAAATAGAATGGACTGTGCATCAATGTTTTGCATTTTGATTTTTGGCCACTACCAGTAGGTCACCTTCACCCTTATATAACATGAAGACAACTTTAAACAGTGACAAATTGCTACATTCAGAGGGGATAAGCTAGGCATGTGTTATGGTGTCCAAGTGTCACTTGTGAAATCAGCATAGCATGCACAGTAGTCCCGGGGCACCTGGGGTCACCTTCAATGTTTGAGTGAGAAACCGTAACAGAGTAAATTTCCACTCAACAAAGAAATACTGTGTGGAATGTGATAATATGCAATTCCCATATAAGCAGAACAGCTTTCAAATAAACAATTGCCTTATTTACATTAAGGATATAGAAACGCTTCATTGCAAATCTGTGAGAGGGCAACATAGCTGATGCAGGGCTATAACATGGCAGTGGAAAATGCAGCATGATTCTTGAGACAGTTAGGGAAGCTTAGTTCTGTGTAGCACGGTATCAGATTGGCTCAAACCAGCAATTTCAGCATAGCCCAGGATGCACAGTTAAAGTGATTTTAAGTAGAAGCACAAAACAAAATGTAATTAGAAACTGGAAAACAAATTGAATTTAATGTATTTAAATAACTTCAATAATATTAGATTATAGGACGCCAGTGCACAGTAACAATGTCATTGATTCATTCCCATTTTTACTATGAGTTTAACAAGACACACGTGAGCTTGTTACCTATACACTGTGGCTAATCAAGCTCATAGTAAAACCTGGAATAGGTGAAACTGCTGTGCAATAGGAGTCTTATTTCCACCCCTGACTTGCATGATGTGCTTGGCAGTGACTCTTGCTTAGTGGGTTGAACTGGTCGAAATACTGATACTGATGTTCAGCTTGACTTAATGTGCAAATGAGGCCCTCATGTATATATGTGGCCTGTTCACACCCCCAAAAAAATGATTGTGATGTCTCCTGAAGGTTGGTTTTCTAAACTGAGCTGGGGAGCATATCAGTGTTGCACAGGCTTCAGTGCATGATGCTTCACCTATACAAAACGCTGATAATATGCTTCCTTCCATTATTTTCCCATGCTAGATCAAACTGAATAGGATGCAATAGCAGAGATGTCAAAATGATATTACTTTATGGGTACTATCATATCATATATATATATATATATATATATATATATATATATATATATATATATATATATATATATATATATTTCACAAACTTTGCTGTGCTTTCAAAGTTACGGCTTGTTGTTTGTTTGGGTGTGTATCCCCCGCCGGTCGTATCAACGTTGTCCCTTACCTTCACATTATGGATTCAACTCTCCAAGCGTAGACTAGTCCAGGATTCGGGAGGAAACGTCCTGACAGGAAATTCAGGAATCGTCAAAAAACAAACAAAAAAAAAAAACACATCCATCTTACAAACGCAGCAATGTTTCATTCTGCAGCAATCCCTTCATCCCAGTCACTTGTACTCCGTGTGTCGCTTTTTCCAGTAGAGTGGTCAAATGTTTTGCATACGCAGTACATACCCAGTCTGTCACAGGATGTGTACTGCGTGAACAAATGCGTAAGAATATCTGGATGGATTTACCTTATGAATTGTCAACAATTTGACTAATACTGTCAGCAGCTAATTCATATTTTGACCTCGGAAACTCCTCCCTTTTCACCAGCTCGAGTTCTGGGAGAAATCAGGCAAATTGGAAAGCATTCAAGTTGGCTGTCCATGGAAACGATGTATACTGGGAAAATGCATAGGCGCCATTTCTAAATGCATGGGTTTTAGTTTATAATATGCAGAAATGTGGCATGTTGTAGCTCATTTTGGAGGGCATTTGTTTGTCTGAGAAATTGTAGCTTTGTGGTATTTTTGGGGGTCAAAATAATATTCATGCATTTGCCACAGGAGGGGCCGGTAATGTGAATGTCTATATCCTCTTGAGACCCAAGACTATGTTTTTTGGTATAATATTAACATTTTTGGAATTCTGCATGTTGGGGACACATAAAGATGAGACAAATTCAGATTTGGAAATATATATATATATATTAAACTGCGTGTACAGAATGTCGTACATCAGGACCACATCAGATGAAAAATATAAAATCGAAGATTTAAATAAGTCCAGCCTTACAACAAAGGAAGTAAAGGCACATTACAAGTACCAGTAGTACAGAATTTTAAACTTGACACCTTGTCTTTTGCTTCCACAACTCATATATGTGGACTGTTTGCCCTATGTACGGAAACGTTTGAAGCAGTTTCTGCGTTTATTCAGGCACAAGAAAATATTATACTTGATACATCAAACTCAAGATCTTTCAAAACAGCCTGGATTTCTGCATCTTTAAAAGGTTTTTACATCTCCTAATTCTGGTAAATGGGCTGCCTTTGATGTCCTTGATTCTTTTGGAGGCTGTGGAATGGGAGGCCTTTTTTCTGTGATGGATTGTCTTCTTCACTGGATTCTGAGGATGAAGTCTCTTCAAGTAGAATGAGTTGCTCTGCTATGCGCATCTTAAAATGCAGGTATTGCTTAACCATTTAACGTGGTAAAGCCAATGTCTTGCATTGCAAATGGTACTGAAGCCATGAATTAGCTGCTGCCAAATCAGTCATGTGCAAAATGACCCTTACAGTCCATGTATTTGTTTTGTAGGCGATTCTGTAGCAAGCAATCTGTCGATCTATGTGATCAACTCCACCCATTGATTTGTCGTAGGCAGCAACTGCCTGGGGCTGTGGAACGTCAAGGTACCATTTGTCCTGTTTAGACCAATGACAACAACTGAACTGCGGCTCAATTGAACCACAAATTGAAGCAAGAAGTATCTCCTTATCATACCATTTGATGATTGTTACCTCCTTGTCATTTCTGAGAACCATATCTGTTGATCCTCTTTACTTTCTTTCAAGATCTTTTGTACTAAGCAGTTTGTTGTTTTTTAGGAAGTCTGTTTCTCATTAAGGTTCCCGTACAGAACAGCCACTTCTGCAACAAGAAGTCTGCGAGCTTCAGAGACGTGAAGAATGTCAAAATACACACAAGTGCCCTTTTCCAGCTGTGCTGTTAAACATGCTCCAACAGCCAGTCCTTGGGTTCGTTTTTAGGTCTCCTGTAGTATTCACTAACTTGCAAGCAGGTTGTCTATCTCCATCTTATCTTATCCAGCCCAGGGGATTTATTTATTTTAAGAGCTCCTAGTCCCTTTAACACTTCTGCCTCTGTTATGCTAAAGTTATTTAAACCTGGATAGGAACAGGTCGACATGTGGGGCATGTTGTACATATCCTCCTTTGTACAAACTTGTGAAAAGTAATCACTGAATATATATTTTTTTTCACTTCATCTATGATGTTGCCATTTGTATATCTAGACATTTTACTTCCTCCTTGAATGTTCTTTTGCTGTTATAATATTGGAAAAACTTTTTGGAATTGGCAATGTCATTTCTATCACTGTCTTGGCCTTTCTAACTTCCTTTTTGACTTGAGCTTGAAGTTTCAAGTACTCTTTCTGTGTACTTTGTTCTTGGTCCCTTTTAAACGCTCTGTAAAGTGCCTTTTTTTCTAAATCTTATTTTTAATTGATCTGTTAAACCATTTTGTCCATGTTGTTTTAGATTTTGATTTGTCTGCTTTTGGGATGTATTTGTTTTGCGCCTCTAGTACTACATTTTTGAAAAATAGCCATCCTTTCTCTGTGGGTGTTTTCTCTATTTTACTCTAATCTACTTCTGTTAGTCTCTGTTTCATTCCTTCATAGTTTATCTTTTGGGGTTTTAAAAAGCACTTCAAATGAGACCATGTTGTGATCTGTGTTTGCCAATGGTTCTCTGACCTCTGTTTTAGTTATTCTGTCTTTGTTATTTGAAAATACTAAATCAAGGCAAGCCCCCACCCCACCCCACCCCACCACACCCCACCCCACCACCCACACACATAGTTGATGCTTTGTGTTAGGAAGTAGTCATTTGTCATTTCTACCATTTCAATTTTGGCTGTCATGCTCCCTACCGGATTTTCCCATTTTATATGGGGGAAGTTGAAATCCCCCATTATATGGCTTCTCCTTTGCTACACGCATTTCTAATGTCATTGTATAACAGATTATTTTGCTCAGTATCTGAATTTGGCAGTCTATAGCATGCTCCTATTATTATGCCCTTTGTCCATTATTCTGACCAATATTGATTCTACATTGTTTTTTTCTTCCAGATTTAACACCTGGGTTTCAAGACTATTTCTGAGGCATAGCACTACCCCTTTGCCTCTTCTGTCCTACCTGTCTTTCCTATACAGTGTATACCCACTAATATTATATTAGTCTCCATCACACTCGGATAACACCTATCACATCGTAGTTACTTGTTAGTGCAGTAGCTTCAAGTTCTAACATTTTGTTAGAACATTTTGTTTTAGGCTTCTAGCATTTAGATAAATACATTTAATGGCTATCTTACCTGAGTTGTTGCCCTTGTTTTGATGTAGTCTCCCTTCTGGTTTTGTGTTGATTTCTTCCCCCTTCCTTTCTAGTTTAAATGCTTCTGAAACTCCTCGAGGATCCTTTCTCCGAGTAGATTGGTTCCCTTTTTATTTCAGTGCAGTCCATCCCACCTATATAGACAGTCCGTGTTGTAGAATGTGGTCCAATGTTCAAGGAAGGTGAAGCCTTCCTGTGTGCACCACGATTTCAGCAATGCATTTATATTATTTATTTCCAGCTGTCCGTACAATCCTTTACAAGGTGCTGGCAGTATCCCAGAAAATACCCCAGTTTTGGTTTTGTCTTTTAATTTCCTTCCTAGCTCTCTGAATTTGTTTTGCAGGGAAATTGGTCTGTCTCTTCCAATGTTGTTTGTACCGATGTGGACGACTACTATCGGGTCGTCTCCTGTTCATTCTAGGAGCCTGTCTACGTTCTCAGTGATGTGCGTGACAAAGTATATGATGTTCTTCTGCCTAATAATTTTTGTCGCATAGATTTATTATTTTATTGTCAGTTTTTTAGCAGGTGGCATCAGGATGCTCCAAGGAATGAGGCAGTGCTCCAAGTATTTTTATTTTTATTCTCCCATTGTTTGGGTTGAATGTTTTTAGAAATCTGTATTAAGCAATCTGTATTAAACAAAACTCAAATGCCCTGTTCGTTTCTATAACCATAAACTAAATAGGAGGCTCTGTGATCCAGTGGTTAAAGAAAATGGATGGTAACCAGGAGGTCCCTGGTTCAAATCCTAGCTCACTCACTGACTCATTGTGTGACCCTGAGCAAGTCACTTAACTTCTTTGTGCTCCGTCTCTCTGGTGAAATGTTGTTGTAAGTGACTCTGCAGCGGGTGCATAGTTCACACACCCTAGTCTCTGTAAGTCACCTTGGATAAAGGTGTCTGCTAAATAAACAAATGATAATAATATGCAAGGTAATATCTTAAGTGTTTCGTATACTGAACACTTCACTGTGCTATTAAAGACCACAAACAAAACTTCAAGAAAGCTGATACATTTCTTAAAAGTATGACAACTTCCCCTTAGCAATTTTTTGTGTGTCATAATGAAACCTAGATGAGTTAGCAGATGATTGTAATCAAACATCTGTCACCTGCCCAGTGCAAGAAATCTAAATGACTGTATCATTGTCAAATGAAATATTTGAGGTTCTCTTAACCCAGTTTGCATTGTTACAGATCCATTCTGAATGAGTGAAATCAGAACTGTGCATTTTGTCACAGCTTAAATATATTGAACTGTGTAGGATTATCAGCACACTCACTGTGGGATACAGCCAACAACAAAATGTTGAAAGGGTTAACATTTTTCTGTGGAGAAATTTCTCTCATTGTAGAAGAGACACCCTACACACAAATCCCTAATTTACTATAAGTTACAAAATAGTCCTTGTAGCCAGGAACTACAACAGTCTTAACAATAAAGTGTTTTCTGCTATTGTTCAATATGGTCTATCCATGTGATGACATCTGTACACAGGACAAAATTAACAGGAATTTTGACGAAACTTCTACAGTGATTGGTTGATTTCTCATACATGATTTATAGATTTTTTAAAAATATATATTCTTTTGATCACTTTATCATATCCTAAATTTGAATCTGATCAAATATTAAAATATGTTTTTATACACTGTTGTTTGTGGTTTCTTGAAACCACTAGGTTTGTTAGCCACACATTCCACATAATATGGGCAAAAACAAGAATTCCTCAGGAATAAATAACAAAGACAGTTGCGTTATTATGAAATGATTTAGATGGCTTATGTGGTGTGAAGACATCCTCTCACTCATTTTATTAGTAGTAAAGTCCCTGACCCAAAAAGGGAGCTTATCAAAAGAACAACAATGTAACTGTCTTTTGTGGCCTCTTTTTGTAATTTTTGCTTGAGGCGTACACAGTGTGTTTACGTTTCCGCACTTTGTTTAAAAGAACATTTAAAAATAATGAACACAAAATGCATAATTTATTCCAATTGAACATCGTAACAATGATAGTTAATTGTTTCATTGGAATTTCCATGGATTTAAACTGTCATCAGATTTGGTATTAATCTAAAAAGGTTTTTTCACCAATTGATATAAACACTTGTATTCTTATGGTATTTCTACCAAAATATACATAATTGCTGGGTACAAATCATTTATCACTGAAAAACAGTAATCTATCGGCAACTCATTTTTGGCCTTGGCTGTTGTAATAATGGTGTTGCTATGAATGGGACCCTGCACCCAACTGATTATATTCAGTATACAAATTAATGCCTTAAGCCTCTTGAGTGTAGTTCAGGCATGCAAAGACTCAAAGTGTTTTTTAGCTGTGGGACAATATTTATGAGAAGCTTTGGTGTGCTTATACTTGTGCCAAAAGCTTTTGAGCAGAGTTATGGACACGTTCATCTGTCATATATTTATATGGTTTACTCTGTAGAAAAAGGAAATCTGATTTTTTCACCCTTATGTCCGGGATCCTTCTTGTATCCTTGTACATGTGTATGTAAATACAGTATAGAGGGTCTCAGAGTAATATAAGAATATAATTTCCATGATGTTATCACATTTTCAGAAGGGAGACATCCACAAGATTCGAAATTAACAATTCTTTATTGCATTTTGACAAATGACCACGATCATAATGAAACATAATATAATTTGGCCCATGGCCTTGTCCATTGGAGCTTGATAGCCACCCCAATACACTGACTGGACTGAACTGACAGCGGGGAGGACAAGTGGAACTCTGGGCCACCTTCCACCTGGACAAGGCGCTCTGCAAAGTAGAGGCGGGGGAGGAGGAGGACCAAACAAAGAAACGACAAGGAGGTGTAGATGATACGGCTATTTATAGGAACAGTTTGATTACGTATATGATTAGAGGGTGGATTCCCCTTTCAGAAACACAACATAGTTTCCAATTCCTGAGCCTTAATCAGAGTTGAAATCCATTTCCTCGTTACCCTGAGGACACAGAAACTTCAGAAACCCTACCTCATACACATGTACACACATACATCATATGAGAGACACGTACACATACAGTGCAAAGGGGTCAACCATCCCAGCCAACAACGTTTTGATGCTCAGATAAGTCCTTTCTGCAAAACAATTTATTTCAAACACTATTAAAAGCAGGCCTACTGGATCCAGATGAAATGGATGAATTGTTGGCCATTCCAAGTAAATTCCAGCAACAGTTGCCTGCTTGAGAACCAGATTACTTCTTTATTAGGTACAACTGTTTTTACATATTATTTTTCTTTGTGTGATTAATGATGCTTAAGGGATTCTGGGATTTCAAACTCTCTATACACAATACTAATAGGCAAAATCTTCTGTAAACTATAGCAAAGGCCTTGGCAAGCTCAAGCCCTGAATATTAACTCCAGACTCCAGTTGGCTTTCCAGTAACACTCATTTCAATGCTGGTGTGCGGGTGCCAGAGGACGGGTGCCAATTTAAGCCAGAAATGAATACCAGCAGAGGCATTTCAGCTGTACCATG
This sequence comes from Acipenser oxyrinchus oxyrinchus, assembly GCA_030684275.1. NCBI lineage: Eukaryota > Metazoa > Chordata > Actinopteri > Acipenseriformes > Acipenseridae > Acipenser > Acipenser oxyrinchus. The sequence goes on along the minus strand of CM060251.1, from coordinate 78,715,457 downwards.
GTTGAAGCTCGTTTGTTTTTGGATCCAGCTGGAAGAGAAATTCATTTGTTTCATCGTCCTAAAGTGATGTCATACGTGGGTCTTCGTGCACAGACTGTGACGTAATTAAAGAGTGTATGAAGTGAGCCAAGTAAGACTCTTCACTGTTGACATCATTTTTGACTGACAATCATTCTTTCCACTTTTTGAGACAGGTACAGACCTGTGATTAAAGTCTCCAGCTGCCTATAGTCTACTGAAGAAGGTTGTTGGTAGCAACAATTGCAGATCCATTCATGTGAGCTACTGCAGTTGTTACTGTTTCTCTTTATATGTTACAGGTAAAATGAAAAGTAATGATTGAAAACATCCCAATTTGAATTATTATTGTACTTTTAAATCACTGTATAGGGCTCAATTTGGTATAGACCTTGAAATGCATGTATTTCCCTTGAATAAAGTATCTATCTATGTCTAAGACTCCTTAGGCAACTGAGAAAATCTAAAACTGGGTTTGTAAAAGCTTGTTAGATCAGAATGAAATAACACTGTGTTAAAGGAAAGGATATTATATGTATGGAGCAGACAATGGGTCCGATTTTTTTCATTATGACTTTTATTTTTCTTAAAGGAGGTAAAAGCATTACGTCATGTTGTATCTCCCAACTGCAATGCAACATTGAATCACATAATGATGACACCACATTTCTGCAGGAAATACTAATCTACACACTGCTTGTGAAACAGGATGTTCTACAGCAATGTGCTTCCCTAGCCTTTTAAAACTTGGTTTAATAGAAACCCAAATGAGCACCACTAGGGTGAGATTGGAAAGACTCCAAAGGCCACACCAAACCAAGTACAGCTGTGGACTGGAATTACATTTTTACTGAATTAAATATTTATTTGAACTGGAATGGATGGTACGAGATATCATCAAAATTCATGTTTTATGCAACATATGTGAGACAGACAAAATTCTACTGTTTTATTTGCTGTAAAATAAACTCCACTAACACAAAACCCTGCAAAAACGTGAGATATTTTTCACATGGAACCAATGCTATCCATTTCTTCAATACCATATTTCCCATCATAAACCAAGCAGCTGCTTCATTTTATGATTGACGTGCTTTTGCAGCCAGTGGCATATTTCAACCCCAAAGACATTGCTGAGATGAAATGACCTAGGAAGTACAAGTAAAACAGACTACCTGAAAGTAAGGCATGAAAACAAAGCTTTCTTTTACATAGCAAGGTATGGTATAAAGATATGTTAAAATCTAATTGTGACAGGGAGTGAGAGGATTGGCACTGTAAATCTCTCTCCTGATCCAAGAGGGTGCTAAGCAGAGGTACTCACACACCTGTTCCAAGATCCGCCAGCTTGAAGGTAGGGGTGGAAAGGAAGTCGGCCATCTTGGTGCAGGGCGGAAGGACCATATTAGGGGACAAGATTACTGTGCTCAGCTGTGGTGCATTAGACAACTGGCAGGTGTGCCCAGTCGCACTGATCACAGGGGTGGAGTCTCCTAGTGTTTAAGGTCATTCTGTGAGTATGGGACCTCTGAGGTAAGACTTTGTGTTTGTCCTGTACTGCCGTGTGTGATTTGTTTGTCTGTGTTCCGTGTTTATTTGTACTCACCAGGACCAGGGAAGACGTGAACAATTCCAGGAAAGTTGCTGCACTACTGCCAGCCCACACAAACCTGGACACTGCTCACCCTGCACCTGACTACCACAAACCCGCACTGAGCACCTCGCTGGGCTCACAGATACTTGCCCAGTGTCAACTTTTTGTTGTTTACTTTTCTGTTGGACGGAGTTCTGGTTTTAAATAAAGTAGACCCCATCTACCATGCCATGCTGGTATCGAGGTTTGTACTAAACACTTGGACTGTTGTGACGTCATTTCCACACCCTACACCTGCACCCCATCACACTAATGCACATGCTTATCTTCAAAACTGCACTTGTGAGATCCAAAAAGCACATTGAAGTTCAAATCAAAGTTCATAAGATTCATAGATTTGTTTTAACTACCACTTTATTTCTATAAAGTAACTACAGTTATTTTATTTCTATTTCTAATCAGGGGTAGATTTGTCTGTTGAATTACTTTTTTCTGGTTTAGCATATTGATTATTTGAAACAAGTGCCGTTCCAAGGAGATTTTATGGTATAGCTGATTTGTGGGCACAATGATATTCGAAATGCATGTAGAAAAGGAGAAGCCATACTAATGGGGGATTTCAACTTCCCCCATATAAAATGGGAAAACCTGATGGGGGGCACGACGGACAAAATTGAAATGGTGGAAATGACAAATGACTGCTTCCTAACGCAATTTGTCAAGGCACTGACTAGAGGGGAGGCATGCCTTGATTTAGTCTTTTCAAATAATGAAGACAGAATAACTAAAACAGAGGTCAGAGAGCCATTGGCAAACTCAGACCACAACATGGTCTCATTTGAAGTATTTTTTAAAACCCCAAAAGTAATGACAAAAGCTAGTGTTTACAATTTTAGAAAAGCAAACTATGAAGGTATGAAACAGAGACTAACAGAAGTAGATGTAGTACTAGAGGTGCAAAACAATTACATCCCAAAAGTAGACAAATCTAAATCTAAAACAAAATGGCCAAAATGGTTTAATAGATCAATTAAAAAAATATTCAGCAAAAAAAGGCACTTTACAGAGCATTTAAAAGGGACCAAAAACAAAGTACACAGAAAGAGTACTTGGAACTGTAAACACAAGTCAAAAAGGAAGTTAGAAAGGCCAAGAGAGAGATAGAAATCAATATTGCTAAGGGGGCTAAAACTAATTACAAAATGTTTTTCCAATATTATAACAGCAAGAGAACATTCAAAGAGGAGGTTAAATGTCTAAGAGACACAAATGGCAAAATCATAGATGAAGAAAAAAAAAATAGCAAATATATTAAATGATTACTTTCCACAGGTTTTTACAAAGGAGGACACGAACAACATGCCCCACATGTCGACCTGTTCCTATCCAATTTTAAATAACTTTAGCATAACAGAGGCAGAAGTGTTAAAGGGACTAGGAGCTCTTAAAATAAATAAATCCCCTGGGCCGGATGAGATCCTCCCAATAGTAAATGAAAGAAATTATTTACAAACCGCTAACCAAGATCATGCAACAGTCTCTTGACACAGGGGTTGTACCGACAGACTGGAAAATAGCAAACATAATACCGATCCACAAAAAGGGAGACAAAACCGAACCAGGTAACTTCAGACCAATAAGCCTGACTTCTATTATATGTAAACTTATGGAAACTATAATAAGATCCAAAATGGAAAATTACCTATATGGTAATCCTGGGAGACAGTCAGCATGGTTTTAGGAAAGGGAGATCGTGTCTAACTAACCTACTTGACTTTTTTGAGGATGCAACATTGAAAATGGATAATTGCAAAGCATACGACATGGTTTATTTAGATTTCCAGAAAGCTTTTGACAAAGTCCCGCATAAAAGATTAATTCTCAAACTGAACGCAGTAGAGATTCAAGGAAATGCATGCACATGGATTAGGGAGTGGTTAACATGTAGAAAACAGAAAGTACAGATTAGAGGAGAAGCCTCAAAATGGAGCGAGGTAACCAGTGGTTTACCACAGGGATCAGTATTAGGTTCTTTGCTATTCCTAATCTACATTAATGATTTAGATTCTGGTATAGTAAGCAAACTCGTTAAATTTGCAGACGACACAAAAATAGGAGGAGTGGCAAACACTGTTGCAGCAGCAAAGGTCATTCAAAATGATCTAGACAGCATTCAGAACTGGGCAGACACATGGCAAATTAAATTTAATAGAGAAAAGTGTAAAGTATTGCATGCAGGCAACAGAAATGTGCATTATAAATATCATATGGGAGATACTGAAATTGAAGAAGGAAACTAAGAAAAAGACCTAGGAGTTTATGTTGACTCAGAAATGTCTTCATCTAGACAATGTGGGGAAGCTATAAAAAAAGGCTAACAAGCTGCTCGGATATATTGTGAGGAGTGTTGAATTTAAATCAAGGGAAGTAATGTTAAAACTTTACAATGCATTAGTAAGACCTCACCTAGAATATTGTGTTCAGTTCTGGTCACCTTGTTATAAAAAGGATATTGCTGCTTTAGAAAGAGTGCAAAGAAGAGCTAGAATTAGAACAAGAATTATCCTGGGTTTAAAAGGCATGTCATATGCAGACAGGCTAAAATAATTGAATCTATTCAGTCTTGAACAAAGAAGACTACGCGGCGATCTGATTCAAACATTCAAAATCCTAAAAGGTATAGACAATGTCGACCCAGGGGACTTTTTTGACCTGAAAAAAGAAACAAGGTCCAGGGGTCACAAATAGAGATTAGATAAAGGGGCATTCAGAACAGAAAATAGGAGGCACTTTTTTACACAGAGAATTGTGAGGGTCTGGAACCAACTCCCCAGTAATGTTGTTGAAGCTGACACCCTGGGATCCTTCAAGAAGCTGCTTGATGAGATTCTGGGATTAATAAGCTACTAACAACCAAACGAGCAAGATGGGCTGAATGGCCTCCTCTCGTTTGTAAACTTTCTTACGTTCTTATGTTCTTACATGTGGCGGTAAGAATCTAAAGTTTCTGATCAGACCATGTCATGTGAATTGCATCTTAGGCTAACGTTGTAATATTTCTTTTTGCCAGAAAATATAGTCATGTCTTCGATAACACCTGATTATAAAATAATGCAACAAAATTAATTTAATCAGTAATTGGTGAAGTAGTATCTGTAATTTTGATGACATTTTTTTTTTAGCCATACTGTTAAAACGACCCTACTTGCTGTGAAACCACAAGGATGCACACAAAGAAAACAGTAGAAGAGAGTATGAATATGGTATGAATACTGTGTCAGTGTGTGTCAGTTTTATGATAGTTGCTTCCTGTCCTTCAAAGCACATCTAACTAAAAGAGGTGCAAATGGACAGTATAAACTAAATGATCACAATAAAACATGCAAAGAAAACCTTTGGCAATCTCTGTGTAAATCAGAAATGTGGCTGCCTGATTGAACCTCACAGGAGCTTCTGTTCTCAGCAGTTGCATGTACAGACCATGTTACAGGCTAGAGATTTGTAGGCAGGTTGTTTTAATTTTATTTACAATTTTATTCTTAAGAATTAGGCATGCTTTTCTGAAGGAATCTTGCAGGCGTCACTTTCACTGTAGTTCGAACCGCAGATGTACTGCATTGACAGTTTGAGTTGTGGTCAGTAAAATTGCTTTAAGGCATTTAGCAATACATACTACACAGGAGGCAGCATCAGTGAAAAGGAAAATGTTATGAAAGAAGGGTGTTCTCTTCATGCTTTACTTGAACCTGACAGCAAATAGAATAGCCCAGCTAGAGAATTACTGCCACTATAGGCAGGTGGTCACCTTTATAATGGGACCTCTGTTGTCTTATAACAGGGACACAGTTGCTTCATGATGTAAGAGGCACTGCACCCAGCCAGACAGTGAAGCACTAATGTGAAAGGCCTACTGTTTGCCAAGCCCTTGTTATCACATTGCTTTTTAGAGCAACTTGGCAGACATGGGCTATATCACCTATTGCCTCTGGACACACACATACACACACACACACACACACACACACACACACACACACACACACACACTTACTTACAGTAACACACACACACACGTACAATAGCACACACAGAAAAGGCATCCCATGGAAAAGTATTCAATGAGAGCATGGCCAGGATTTAGGTTAGAAATGCTCTTTGCCTTTTTGATTTTGAGGTTGTCCTTTGAAGTGACAGGTTCATAGGCACGAACAAGGGGGTCTGTCTGCAAGCTCCACTGACCCGGGCTAGGGGGTACAGGGAGGAGAACGAGGCAGGCGGGAAGGTGGCTATTACCCTGTCACTAATCCCAGTTTGTTTGGATAAGGCCAGCAAAGCATGTGGAGGAATCAGCATGAAGCACCACACCTGGAGGAAAAGACAACTAAATCCAGTCCCAGTGCCATAAGGCTGGCTCCACAAAGTCTAGCCAACATCTGGAATGGATATCAGCAGACGGGCTGCAGCCCTCATTGGCGCTCTGCTCTACCTTTGTACTTTCTCAGTGCAAACTGAAAAGTAAAACAGACATCAGGGATATATTTATATAACTGTCTCGAAAGCTGCATTTTCTTCTATTCCCATCTGCTGCACATGATAAGTTTAAAGTTGTTCATTAAAGCAGTTACATTTCTTTCTTTCATGACAGCAGCCAGGATTTGCTAATGTATAGCTCTGTGAACACCCCTGGATGTTTTCTGGCCTCTTGATTGGGTAGTAATCACATGACTTGTTTTAGACAAGGACTATGCCCTCAAAAATAAGTATATAGTCAGTCTGAGCATGAGCAGTTTATTCCTTAAAAGGACACATACTCTCGGTATGCACAGATTTGCAGTATACTCTTAACATGGTTCCTTTACTACTATCAGAATTTTTGGAGCAAATTAACTAAAAAAAACAAAACAAAACAAAACAAAAAAAACAGGATGAAAGACACAAAAACAAACAAACAAAAAATCAATCAGCTTCGATTTTTGTCCAACCTAATTACCAATGGCTTGTTATTGGAAAACATATAGCAATCTCTGTGTGTGTGTGTATATATATATATATATATATATATATATATATATATATATATATATATATATATTAGCTCATATTAGCTCAAAGAGCCAGCTGCCCAACGTTTCGATATGTTGCACATATCTTTCTCAAGGGAGCCTGTGTTTGAATCAAAACATTGGAGGTATTTATAGGTTTTTGACGGCATGACAACTACTTGTTATTGTTTACATTCAAATCTATGATTTATTCTTACATGATGTAATGCTGTTCTATATATTGTGACATCATTTTTACTTCTATCTTTGAATCTGTATTAATTCTAATTAACATCACTTTATATAAATTTATATTTTTATTATATCATGCAATGCTGGCTCTGAGGATCAGTCTAGATTTGGCCTCCCCAGCGCATCAGCATGCATAACTTTTGAACGAACTTTGTTTATTTATTTAAATGTTATATATCTATTGAAGTTAATTAGTTCATTCTTTTCTGTTGAGTCCCGCTGGCATAATCGTGTTCAGTCTATTTATCCATTTACTTTCTTTTTATTCTTCTATATGTCGCATTGTCTAATTTTAGCTGTTCTAATACTACAAACTTTACATCATTTATGTCATGTCCTTGACTGGTGAAGTGCTATACTATTGGTTCATTCATTTTTATTTCTAATTAATGAAAGGTGGTTCTGAATTCGTTTATATAAAGTAGTTCCAGTCTCTCCAACATATTTGATTTCATCACATTTTTCACAGGCTATTCCATAAACAAGATTGCTATTTTTACAGTAGGTATTAGTTTTTAGTGGATATGTGGTGTTCTTATGTTTAATTATATTTTTACTTTTATCTATGTATTTACACACTTTACATCTACTGGTGCACATGTTCGTAGAACCTATTTTGTCAATTATTCTTTTATGTTTACTGTGAACTAAAATATCACCTAAATTAGCTTCTCTTTTGAATGCTACAACTGGGGCCTTAAGAAATACTTTTTTTAATTTTTCTGAATTATGTAAAATCCGCAAGTGTTTCCAAACTATCTTAGAAATATTGGGCAAAAGTTTAGAGTAAGTCATTATTCATGGGACTCTTTTGACCTTTTTATCTCTAGTTTTATAATCTAGTAGATCATCTCTTTTTAGTTTATCCACTTTTCTTAACTCCGTCTCTATAATTCTTTCTTTGTATCATCTTTTTATAAGATTTGTTTTTAATACATTTCTTTGTTTTACATGGTCACTTTCTTTTGAGCATATTCTTCATATTCTTATTCCTAGACCCTTTGGGATTGCCCTTTTAGTGTGAATCGGATGTGCAGAGGACATGTGTAAATACTGGTGCATGTCAGTAGGTTTACAGAAGAGGTCAGTCTCAATTGAACCTTCTGCAAGTTTTACTATGGTATCTAAAAATTCTATTTCTTTCCTTGTCCATCGAAGGTCCACCTTAATATTACTGTGTATTTCATTTGCTATTTTATGAAACTGGAAGAGAGACTCTTCTCCATGTGTTCAAACCCCAAAAATATCATCTACAAACCGAATGTATTCTAAAGGTTCTCTTTCCGATTTTCTAAGTAATTGTTCTTCCCATTTTCCCATGTATGCACTGGCAAAATGCATACCTAATTTAGATCCTATTGCTGTACCATCGTTTTGTTTGTAATTCTTATCAACAAATGTAAATAACTGTTTTCTAAAACTACGTTGATCATGTTCAGATGTATTGTAAGTCTAAAATAGCACACACTCCTAATTCAAAGCATATCCAATTAGACACTGCAAAATCCAGTTAGACACTTCCACTTTCTTCAAGACTTGATGCGATCAATGGAGGCATGTCAACAATTGCTGCAGGTACTTATTTACTTTGTTTATTAACACATTTTTCCTTTTAATTCCTTTTTTCATTAATTGTTTATATTTGCACAAACTAGCATTTCCTCAAATGTTCTTTTCTCAGAAATAAATACTGCAGAAATGTGATGTTCCCCTGACATCTGTCCTGGATTATCAGATGAATCTTCAAAGAAAGATAGCAACAAGAATTGAGACAAAATCTGCTCAACAGTTTATTAATCAAGGATTGATCCTAAAGCACAGACAACAATTCCAAATGTACCTTCAGGCTCAGCAGAGTCTATGTAGAAATGAAGACATGGACAATTCATAGTCTGGCCGCCACAGAATATTGTCTTCAACTGGTCTCTGCAAAAGGCAGTGCTAGCAAACACTGTGGACCAGCTCTGGCAGGATTATGGTCCATAAAGAATAGTTTCTATTGCAATTTATAGCAGTCTAGAGATAAATAAATCCAAGTGTATATTTTGGAGTGTACACTTATTGGTTTTAGGTTCAATTTAAAATAAGCAAAATTGTATGGTACAGTAGATGTGTTGCTTGACATTTGTTTTAGGCCTTGGAATGTGTTTACCAATTCTACTGTGGAAATCATGATAATGGTCAAAAATCTACTTTTCAATGGGCTAGAAAATAGGCAAAAGTGTTTTGCTCCCTGCACAGCATGTGCAATTGTGAAATGCCAAGCAAATCCTGTTATCTGGGCCACAGTTTGGAATTAATCAGGCTGTACTGTAGCTGGAATGCCACAATGTATTAGATGGAGTTATTTACCTCAGTGTAATCAAAGTTAGAAATAATACCAGACCATTGCCACGAACACTGTAAACTAGAAACAGGGAGAGAGAAGTAGCTGCTGCCAGTAACTTTTGTTCCATTTGTCTATATTTGGATATTTAAAACAAAAAGTCTGCTACAGCTGGGCCTTTGCGAAGTGCAGTAACTATCAACTAGCACATCACCATATTTGCCTAATAGAGCATACTGCTAGTAATATTTCTTGATGTGTTATATATTGTTGGTTCCAGGGCATTAGCCACTGCAATAGAATGAGGTTAAAAACCAGATGAGATCCTCCCAATAGTACTCAACGAAATGAAAGAAGTTATTTACAAACCGCTAACCAAGATCATGCAACAGTCTCTTGACACAGGGGTTGTACCGACAGACTGGAAAATTGTTATTATTATTATTATTGCAAACTTGCAAACGTAATACCGATCCACAAAAAGGGAGACAAAACCGAACCAGGTAACTACAGACCAATAAGCCTGACTTCTATTATATGTAAACTTATGGAAACTATAATAAGATCCAAAATGGAAAATTACCTATATGGTAGCAGTATCCTGGGAGACAGTCAGCATGGTTTTAGGAAAGGGAGATCGTGTCTAACTAACCTGCTTGATTTTTTTGAGGATGCAACATCGACAATGGATAATTGCAAAGCATACGACATGGTTTATTTAGATTTCCAGAAAGCTTTTGACAAAGTCCTGCATAAAAGATTAATTCTCAAACTGAACACAGTAGGGATCAAGGAAATGCATGCACATGGATTAGGGAGTGGTTAACATGTAGAAAACAGAAAGTACAGATTAGAGGAAAAACCTCAAAATGGAGCGAGGTAACCAGTGGTGTACCACAAGGATCAGTATTAGGTCCTCTGCTATTCCTTATCTACATTAATGATTTAGATTCTGGTATAGTAAGCAAACTTGTTAAATTTGCAGATGACACAAAAATAGGAGGAGTGGCAAACACTGTTGCAGCAGCAAAGGTCATTCAAAATGATCTAGACAGCATTCAGAACTGGGCAGACACATGGCAAATGACATTTAATAGAGAAAAGTGTAAAGTACTGCACGCTGGCAATAAAAATGTGCATTATAAATATAATATGGGAGATAATGAAATTGAAGAAGGAATCTATGAAAAAGACCTAGGAGTTTATGTTAACTCAGAAATGTCTTCATCTAGACAATGTGGGGAAGCTATAAAAAAGGCCAACAAGATGGTCGGATATATTGTGAGAAGTGTTGAATTTAAATCAAGGGAAGTAATGTTAAAACTTTACAATGCATTAGTAAGACCTCACCTAGAATATTGTGTTCAGTTCTGGTCACCTCGTTACAAAAAGGATATTGCTGCTCTAGAAAGAGTGCAAAGAAGAGCAACCAGAATTATCCCGGGTTTAAAAGGCATGTTGTATGCAGACAGGCTAAAAGAATTGAATCTATTCAGTCTTGAACAAAAGAGACTCTGTGATCTGATTCAAGCATTCAAAATCCTAAAAGGTATAGACAATGTCGACCCAGGGGACTTTTTTGACCTGAAAAAAGAAACAAGGACCAGGGGTCACAAATAGAGATTAGATAAAGGGGCATTCAGAACAGAAAATAGGAGGCACTTTTTTACACAGAGAATTGTGAGGGTCTGGAACCAACTCCCCAGTTGAAGCTGACACCCTGGGATCCTTCAAGAAGCTGCTTAATGAGATTCTGGGATCAATAAGCTACTAACAACCAAACGAGCAAGATGGGCTGAATGGCCTCCTCTCATTTGTAAACTTTCTTATGTTCTTAATGTGGTTAACAATGTGAGCCTGAAGCAAGTAGACATCAATCTTTCAGTTATATGACTAAACTGCTGTTTTTTATTATTAAAATGTTATATTATATCATAGCTGAGATACATTCTCTTGGAGGAGCCATTATAAAAGTTTACCGGTACTGTAGTACAAAGACAGGTTTCGTAAATCACAGAGGCACTGTAAAAAAACAGGTGTGCCGAGTAATCGGATCATCAGAGTACCTCTTACGATTTTCTGAGTACTTTTTTTTTTTTTTTAATAATAGTACACTATAACAACTATAACTTGTTACTTTTAGTCACTTTCTGATTGAAAATCACCAGTAGAAATGTAATTTATGGTACTTAGATCCTGCCTCAGCCAGCAGTGTCATCTGCACACCACTAGTAAAAAAAAACACGGGCAGCATTATTTGTGCCTTTAAAATAAATTCTATTTTAATAATTGTATTTTTGTTCTATGTGTATGGTGTTGTTTTAATTGCATGGTACAAGAGGGAGGAAAGAAGACATCCATACATCAGACCAAGGGCTCCATCGGAAGGGAAGCATCTTCAAAGTATTGCTGTAATTTAATGATATAGCAATCGCCAGCTCTTAGCACATAAATGTGTCTTTGAACACAAGGATGGCATCCCCAGAGATGAGTATTTAACCCTTTCAAGACCAAGCATTTTTCAGTGGAATGCTCCCCCAGGATCAGGCGTTTTTTGGCTGTAGTCGACTCTCTTCACTAAAAATCTATTTTTTACAGTAGCATCTTGGAAATGGTGTCATCTGGGGAACATTATACTTCAGAATTCATGCAGTGTTACGTGTAATGGCCTTTGAATTAAAATGACATTAGAGTACAGTATTTTACTGTCACAACTACCACTTCATTTAAGCATCTGTGGCTTACTTATTTTCAGTTGCGATGCAAATCTCACAGTTTTTCACTAAGAGGGGATGCAAAACTCTGCAATTCCCCATTCCTCACCGCGCCGCCACACAATAACAGAGCTGTACTCAGTATGTATTCAATGAATGTGTATTCACTTTATTGAAACAAATGTTCACGAACAGAGAACACAACAAAAAACATACCTGCACAATGCAGTGGCACAGTCACTGTTTGATTACAAACTTATGCAGTGTTCTCTGCATCATTGCACAATCCACGCCATGCACGTGCCTAATCACGCGAGATGTGATCAAATTCAAAAACAGCTTTATTGGCTGTACAGGTCATTGCACTTGATACAGTATCGTATTACATGTAGTCAGTTTGCCCTGAAATTATTCTTATAAGCGGATTGCTTGATTCTTAGCATGGTTAGTATAGGAATGATTTTGTCCCAACGGTTTTGATCACTATATGCGGTTGATTCTTATACTAGCGATTGTTATAAACAGAGTGCAAAGTATTAATAATGGGTGATGCTCTATTTTAAGTATCATAAACATTGTTCATGTTTTCTTTATGGCTGGATCATGTATACAGTAGTACCTACTTAGAGACAAATAAAAAAAGATCATCTAAAACTGTTCAGCAACATCAGATTCACTTTGGTATCAGAAACTCTGAGTCATAGCATTGAAACGGGGTTTCATTTGTACAAAGGCACTTTTAAAGATGTTACTGTAGACATAGTTCAGTTTTATTTTGGTATACCTGTTTATTAGTTTATAAATGAGTTAATATACTTTGACAGTTAACATCAAATGAAAAACATTTATTGATACATTACTAAGGTTGTTGTTATCAGTTAATAAACAAAAAAAGTGTCCTGTAAAAAGACCAAGTCCCATCAATTTACAAGAAAGCAGTTCCCGAATGACAGCAGGAAACAAAATGACAAAGTGACAGACACTGTAATCTGACACATAAATCAACCTTTGAGTTTGGTTAAGGGCTTTCATGTGATACTAGAAAAACAAACTAAAAACACCTTGAGATCATGCCAGAAATGTAAAAACATAATTATCTCCTGACTGTCTGATGCCTTCCTAATCAGTCACTTAACATTTTTCTTTTTTTCTCTCTTTTAATTACACTATAACTGCAGTCATGAATAGCATATCCATAAAATATATGTTTAAAAATAAGCATTCATCAAGTTGGTAAAGCATTTTTTGTGTCTGTACAGTACATTTTAAAAACCATTTCTGCATTTTGTTTGACTCTCACTTCAAATGTGAAGGATTAAAACCATTTGAATCTACATTTAGGGCTTTCTTTATTTTTTTAAACATCTTACAAAGTAAGTACCGGCACATGACAAAGCAAGGTGCAGCTATTATAAGTTATACACAGCCATTATTGTTTGTTCATGATAATTTCTTAAATAGTATTTCAGCTGTGTTTTTTAACTGATGTTCACTCATGCAGCTGGGCTGAGCCCAGCAGAGCTCCAATCATGTGTCTACTGACTGGATTTGGACCCCTAACCTGAACCCAAATTATCACTTTGCCATCTGGCTCCCATCACAGCAATAAAAAAACAAGAAACGTGTAGGTGAAGAAGCACACCCAAAAGAGAGAAACAAATGAATAACAATATCATAAAGTGTTTCTGTAAATGTTAATTACTAACACATTTTTGTAACTTCTCACTTTTACCAGAATATGTCTAATGTTTCATACTGGAGCTTGTAACAGGAAAGAAAGAAAGAAAGAAAGAAAGAAAGAAAGAAAGAAAGAAAGAAAGAAAGGAATTGATGTTTTTAGGTTAAGTGTGATAAAAATGGCTAAAAACATAACTAAGTAACATAATGCTGTACCTTTTTGTACCACTTGATGGAGCAGCTGAAATGATAAGCTGTAAAATGATGGATGCAGCTCTAATGTTTGTCCTGATGCTTCTCCCAGGCTCCAAGGCATTATCGATGGATGTTATTGGGCCTTTGCACAATAGCTGTTTCAATAGCAAATTAATAAGTTGAATTCCGGCTTTTTTTCTATCTGTTTTCTATCTGCCTGTGGCAAAGTGGTTTGCAATGCGCAGGTGTGGAGGTGATGCAGTGCACAGTAATAACAAGACACAACACAATTCATGATCCAAACAGCTGTTTATTCAGCTGCATTGCTGGTGGCACTGTAAATAATAGTAACTGGCTCTACACACCAATGTGTATTGCTCAGTTAAAAACCACAGGGTTCAGTCCTGAAATAATAAACACAAATATAATACACTTAAAACAAACACAATCACAAGTCCACAGTGAGTGCTCTTAGTGTGAGTGGTGAAATACAATTACTCGTGCACAGTGGTAAAGTGTAGTCAGGGTTGGTGCTGGCGCCCGGATAGTTTAGCCATCTAACAATGACAAACAATACAATTACTAGACTGACAAAACAATACAAAACACTCACGGTACTTTTATTTTCCTTCCGCGGTCTTTCCGTAACCATAACAAACGAAAAGATTGCTTGGCCACATCCCCTGATATACCTTCAGTCACACCCACTTCGGTAGCGAGTGCAATCACGTATCCTTCAATCCATGACTGACACATCGCCTACCACATTAAGGCGATGACTTCTGGTATTGTGACTCTGGCCCCTTCCTGGATGGCCGCCTTCCGACTGACCCTGGAATGAACTGCCAAACCATCCAGTCCGGGGCACACTGTTCCTGTTATACCATGCCCTCACAGGTCAGGAGGGAAATTGTTGACTAGGATTAATTCGCTCTCTGTCACACTGCCCTTTCCAGCTATACTGTATAGTAAATTAATAATATATTTGGTAGCATACTCGTGAGAGAACATGCTCATTAAAATATGTTCCATGTTTTTAGAAGATGAGACAATTATATTGTTTGGGATACCAAGATATTTAGTTAGAAAGATCTGAAAATGTGTATACAGCTTCATAATGGTGGGGAGAAGACACAGGAAAAGTTACACATTTAAATGCCAAACCATTTCCGCAAAACATTATTTTATCTTTTTGTTTGGCATTCTTCTATATTATAAGTTTGTCCACCTCCCATGCACACAGACCCCACACACACAGACCCCACTCACAAGAACACACACACGCACACGTATATGAATACACACTCACGTGGACATGCACAAGCACACACATGTACACACATGCAAACACACACACACACACACGCATACTGGCTGTCCTGCCCCATTCTCTTTTGCCAACACTGATTAGTGGAGAAAAAGGTTAACGGAGACTGTCCAATAATACAGGTTGATAAAGCTGAACTAAGCCTGAACTTTAACAATCTAATCCTATTCTCAACACCAGCAAGGTTTTTCCTTGTCGATCCCCTTTTCGTTTTTTTCAACAAAAGTATGAGCCAAATTCTGCATATTGTGTCACAGCAGTAGTGGCTCCTGACTTAAATAAATGGGGAGGCTATATATATATATATATATATATATATATATATATATATATATATATATATATATATATATATATATATATATATATATATATATATATATATATATATATATATATATATATATATCCTCCTAAAGTCCAACTTCCACTGCCTCAAAGTGGCAGGAGGGTGACAACATGTTCTCAAGACAAAGTACAGCGGGGTCCCCTGACTCTGGCAGGTTCAATCATGCTGTGAAAGCTTGAGTAACACACTTGGCCAAAGTGGAAAGGGCACTCACCAGCCCGCCTGGCCAGCATGGTTAGTTATGGCCAACCCCCCCATGATGAAAGCACAGACAAAAACATGACCCTCATTCCCCGGAGGCTAGACTGCCGCCAACCAAGGCAGCAGCCGGTTAGGCATGAAGGCAGAAGGTGTTAAGAATCACCGGGTTACGATTTTAGGCTGTCACAGAACATTGACCCTGGCCACATACAACTGCAGATCTCTTTCAGATGAAGCAAGACTTCAAGAGTTGGAAGAAGAACTTGGAAGAATCAAGTGGGACATCGCAGGACTAATCAAAGTACGGCAAAAAGACGAAGGACTACTAGAACAAGAGTGGACATCTTCTCTTCTACCGAGGCACTACAGATGGATGAACAGGAGGCGTTGGATTCATTGTCCACAAGAGAATCAAGAATAATGTAGTAGAGACTGACAGCGCATCAGAGAGGTCCGCAAGACTGACAGTGAAAGTTTCAAGGAAGTATGAACTTCAGTTCATCCAAGTATATGCACCAACAACAAGTTATTCGGATGAAGAAATCAAAGATTTTTATGAAGACGTACAAGAAAATGGGAAGAGGCACTGTAAGTTCATCATCTGTGACTTCAATGCCAAAATAGGAGCCCAGCAAGAAGACGAGAATTCGGTCTGCAAATTTGGACATGGCGACAGGAACGAGAGGGGCGACAGACTAGTTGAATTTACAGAGAACAAGAACTTACTCATCATGAACATCGCTGGAACAGAGTACAAAATGCAACCAGAAGATCACGCAAGAGACAAAAGACCTCATGAAGAAAAGAAGGGAAATGAAACAAACAGCAGCTCTGAAGTCAAAGATTGAATACATTGTGCTCTGCAAGACAGTAAGATAGCGCATTACTGTGGATATGCGGTCGTTCAACTGTAGTTTGGTAGAGAAAACTATTGAAAACAGCGAAGTACGAAGAAAGCAAAAAACAGCTTTTAGCAATCAAACAAGAGGATGGGACTGTCATCAAGAACCGCAAATTGATTTTGAAGTCAAAGACTTTTACAGAAAATTATATCAAGATGAAAAGAACAACGTAGCAGATGACGAAGACAAGACGGAAAACAGTAACAGCAGGATGAAGTTCCAAACGTTCTACCGGGAGAAGTGAAACATGCTATCAAACATATGACGACAGGAAAGGCACCCAAAGAAGACGGCATAACAATTGACATCATGAAAGAAGGAGGTGACAAACTGACAAAAATACTGTGGCGTATTTTTACAGATTGTATTAACCAAAAGAAATTGCCAAATGACTAGAACAACGCATCTGAGATAAAGATAAAGAAGACCTCAAGAACTACAGACCTATTAGCTTACTTCCTATAATTTACAACATTTTTACCAAGATACTCACCAACAGACTTCAAGATAAATTTGACTTGGCACAATCAAATGAGCAAGCAGGACTCAGGAGTGGATTTAGCACAATGGATCATCTTCAAGTTGTATAGCACGTGATTCAAACCAGAAACGAGTACAAACTACCACTTTGCGTCAATCACAGGTCCCTAGTCGTTTTTTCTCCGGAAAAAGCAGAGAAAAGCTTTCAATGGCTGAGAGAGGCCGAGAGAAGCCGAGAGAAGCCGGGAAAAGAATCGAGTCGGATCTGAGCAATACACATAGTCCCTTCACCACAGACATAACACGGACATAAACAAACAAGATAGCTGCTTCCACATCCAGCACTCAAAGAGAATTGCAGACATTTGCCAAGCTTTTTGAGATGTTATAGTAATAAAATAATGACTTGGATAGCATTATTGAGGAGTTTGGTAATAAATCGAGTGATCAGGAGATGATTTATCAGTATGCACGACTATGAAGAGATATGTGATAAATACAGTGAACAAGGTAACAGAAGTAGATTGGAGTAAAATAGAGAAAACATCCACAGTTTTATAAAAATGTAGTACTGGAGGCACAAAACAATTACATCCCAAAAAGTAGACAAATGGCCAAAATGGCCAAAATGGTTTTATAGATAAATTTTTAAAAAAATTCAGCAAAAAAAGGCACTTTACAGAGCGTTTAAAAGGGACCAAAAACAAAATACACAGAAAGAGTGAAAGAGGAAAATGATCTAGACAGCATTCAGAACTGGGCAGACACATGGCAAATTACATTTAATAGAGAAAAGTGTAAGGTACTGCACGCAGGCAATAAAAATGTGCATTATAAATATCACATGGGAGATACTGAAATTGAAGGAGGAATCTAAAAGACCTAGGAGTTTATGTTGATTCAGAAATGTCTTCATCTAGACAATGTGGGGAAGCTATAAAAAAGGCCAACAAGATGCTCGGATATATTGTGAAAAGTGTTAAATTGAAATCAAGGGAAGTAATGTTAACCCTTTGCGGTCCATTTATTAATTCTGCGTCAGGCTCGCCAGGTCTAATTAATTTTCACACGCGCAGTTAATTTTAGATGCGCTGTTTAAAAGTATTTTTTTTCACAGTCAAACAGGTTTAAATGGCCCTGCATATCAACAAAGCACTCACTAGGCATCTCCAGCCCCGCCCCACCCTTTCGTTCGCTATAGCTTTCACCTATGTAAGAAATAAATAATAATAATAATAATAATAATAGTCGTACATACCGATCGATCATCTCCTGATCACTCGTTTTATCACCAAACTCCTCAATAATGCGATCCAAGTCATTATTTTATTACTATAACATCTCAAAAAAGCTCTGCAAATGTCCGTGTTCTCTGTGCGCTGATTCACAGTCAGCCAGCTTGTTTACTACGACCGCCCGTTATCTGATACCAGATACCATGTATGACTATTCATGAGATACGCCTTTTTTTTTTTTTTTTTTTCGACTTGTCTCGGCTCCTGTCGCTCCCATTCGGCAATTGAATGACTAGAAACCCGTTTTTTGCATTGCTATAATGATGTCGGACCCAGTCCGACAAAGGACCTGTGAGGAATAATTGCAATGTCGGACCCAGTCCGACAATGGACCGCAAAGGGTTAAGGATATTGTTGCTCTAGAAAGAGTGCAAAGAAGAGGCACCAGAATTATCCTGGGTTTAAAAGGCATGTTGTATGCAGACAGGCTATAAGAATTGAATCTATTCAGTCTTGAACAAAGAAGACTACGCCGTGATCTGATTCAAGCATTCAAAATTCTAAAAGGTATTGACAATGTCGACCCAGGGGACTTTTTCGACCTGAAAAAAGAAACAAAGACCAGGGGTCACAAATGGAGATTAGATAAAGGGGCATTCAGAACAGAAAATAGGAGGCACTCTTTTACACAGAGAATTGTGAGGGCTGGAACCAACTCCCCAGTGATGTTGTTGAAGCTGACACCCAGGGATCCTTCAAGAAGCTGCTTGATGAGATTATGGGATCAATAAGCTACTAACAACCAAACGAGCAAGATGGGCCGAATGGCCTCCTCTCATTTGTAAACGTTCTTATGTTCTTATGTTCTTATGTTCTTAAGGGGTGGGGCAGGGCTGGAGATGCAGTACTGAGTGTCATGTTGATATGCAGTGCCTTTTAAACCTGTTTTACTGTGAATAAAATTACTTTGTGTTTAAATAAATTAGACATGACACGCCTGACAGGTACTGAATAAATGGACCTCAAAGGGTTAAGCTCTCTGAAAAAACAAGGAATTGACAAAACATACAGAGACTTGACCAGCACCATATACAAGAATGCAACATCCACAGTAAGACTCCATAAAAACAGCAACAAAATCAAGATTAAAAAAGGAGTTTGTCAAGGAGATACAATTTCCCCAAAGCTCTTCACGGCCACCCTAGAAGACATTTTCAAAACACTGGATTGGGAAAATAAGGGGCTGAAAATCAATGGAGCCTACTTGAATCGCCTGCAATTTGCTGACAACATCCTCATATTTACAACGTGCCCAAAAGAATTACAAACAAGAATACAAGAACTACACAAGGCTAGCATCAAAGTGGGTTTGAAAATGAACCTGAAGAAGACTCAAGTCATGTTCAATAAATATACCACTCCACAGGCAATTGATGTCAATGGGATCAAGCTTGAAGAAGTCAATAACTATGTATACTTAGGACTATTAGTTTTGGCAACGGAGAACCAAATGTGCGAAATCAACAGAAGAGCAAAAATGGAGTGCCTTTGGAAGATTAAGCATTGTTTTGAAAGGGAAACTACCCTTGTGCCTCAAGAGGAAAGTCTTTGACCAATGCGTGCTGCCAGTGCTAATTTACAGATGCAAAACCTGGACCCTCAATGCAAAAATGATTCAAAAATTACAAATGACTCAATGGAGTATGGAAAGATGCATCCTGGGAATAACAAGAAGAGACAGGAAAAGGAAGGAATGAACAAGAGTGCAAACAAAGTATGCAATGTTATTATAAGAACGAAAAACTGAAATGGCAGTAGGTCGGACGTGTAGCAAGAAGAACAGACCATCGCTGGACCAAGGAGATACTAGACTGGATCCCAAGAGATCTAAAGCGACCAAGAAGAAGACCTCCAGGAAAATGGCAAGATGAAATTAGAAAACACACCAGAGCAACGTGGATGAGGGATGCAGCAGACAGGCTTGTGTGGAAGAATCTTGGGGAGACCTTCATCCAGAGGTGGATTGAAAAAGGCTGAAGAAATGTAATACAGTAATATTGAGAGGAATGGTAGTTCCTTGTACAAGTTAGAAAAACTTGTTTGAAACTACTGAGAGTCTCTATACAGCTCCAAGAGTTTTGCTGTTTTCACCATGGTGCAGCGGCAAAACTAAATCACTTAGAATTACCATCTGTACTGGTACCAAAATTCTGAAACTTTCTTACATCAAATGTGAAAAAAAACATAAATACCTCTTATATACAATGAGATATAAGTCGTCAAACTAAGGTAAAATTGTTGTTGTTGTTGTTCTTCCGTTTACTTTTTAAGAGTGTGTAGCGACTTGTAGCAAATCATGTGATTCCACATGTTGGTTAATGTCAAAATAAACCAGGGAGCATAAAGCAGGTTGATATCCACACCATTTATATTAAACAATGTATTTATGTTTTAAAACAGCACATATCACACTCACAAAAAAAAAAAAAAAAATTAAATTACTGTTGTTTGTACTTGCAACATGACATCCTTGAAGAGCACACGGCCTTAGCCTGCTGCGCCACTGGGCTGTTATTGAAATGTGTTAATTTTTTAAGCTTACAACCATGTCTGACCAGCTTTCACTGAAAACCTGAAGGTGCTGCTCGATTCTTGAAATATTTCTTGTTTGAAAATATCCAGTTTCCTGTTTGTTTGGTAGATACCATAGAATGGAATTGTACACAAGAGTGGCATGTAGCTTCCTTGTCCAAATCTCTGATTTCTGATGAATTGTAGTTCCTTGTTTAATTAAAAATAAATAAAGGAATAATTTATTTGGTAGAAATAAATAAATGATTTAAACAAATGCATAGAGGAATAAATGCATTTAGAAATACATATTTTTAAATAAATAAATGTAGAAATGAATACATGTTTATATTATAAATCTGTAAATAAATGAATACTACAATTACACAATTGTAAGTTGGCCTGGATAAGTGTGTCTGCTAAAAAAAATAATAATAATAATAATATGTGTATCTGGTTGGTACTTGGATGGGAGACTCCCTGGCAGTACCAGGTACTTTAAACTTTTCTTTGAAGTTTTACTTGTTTACAATATCAAATAGTAGATTAAACAGCAAAAATGAGCTGATTTACTTTTAATTTATTGATGCCAGCTCTATGTGCTCGTCTTAAATAATTCCCACCTCGCTTTGTTCACCTTAAAAAAGATTCCTGGGTCGCTGGGCTTGCCAGCTGCTCACTACTATTCTCTCCTTGCAGAACTTTTCATCTCTGATTCCATTACAGCACACCATGCCAGTGCGGCATGCTGCTCTTTCACTTTTCTATAAGGCACATGAGACGCACTGTTATGACTGATTTTATTAATCGGTATTGAAATAATTACATAAGAGAGTTATAAATATATTTATTTCACGTCTCCACCCGCTGCTTTAATTGCATTTGGATCATTCCAGACACCACCTGATATGTAAGTGCAACAAACTCAGCAATGCATCATTAATACATTTTAAAAACACAAAACATCAAAGTCACAGCATGCATTATATTTGGGCCGGGACATTTCAATTTGATGATAATAAGCAGAGTGTGACATTAACAGAAGTGACATTAAATTTGACAGTAAGAGTTTATAAAATAAACACCACACGGTGCTTAAATCCTAAACACATTTAAAATCATAAACCTAGTTGTGTGTGTTTTAAAAGTGTGACAAATAAGTGTTTTACAGTGTAGCTTTTATACTTTTTGTTCTATTATTTCAAAAACACAGACACCTGGTTTTGCTCATTACACACTCTTATCTTAGCCACTGTACTATATGTGCTTAAACAGTTTTTGCTTTCTTGAATTATCTGAAGTAGTTTTTTCTTTGTATCATAGTTTCCCCTACAAAATGTCTCCAAAACCATTACTTTGGTTTAAATCGACACATTACTTTGTCGCCAGCAGTGTGAAGTAATGGTTAGGGCTCTGGACTCTTGACTGGAGGGTTGTGGGTTCAGTCCCAGGTGAGGGACACTGTTGTTGTACCCTTGAGCAAGGTATTTGACCTAGATTCAGATAAATAAATGGGTAATTGTATGTAAACATACCATGATATAATTGTGACAATTATAAGTTTCCCTGGATAAGGGTGTCTGCTAAAAAATAAATAATAATAATTGAAATGCAATCTGCTGAACTATTTGCATTTGACTTGGTATTTGTATATTCTGAAATATTTGAATTTAAATCATGGGAAAGCTTCAAAAATATTTTCATAATTTCAAATGCATTTGAATACTTTTCAATAATAATGCTCATAATAAAGTAGAGACTTTTCAGTATTGCTGGTAAAGTTGATCAACCTGAAAGATGCAAACTAAAGGACACTTTTGAGAACTTCATGTTTATTAAACAGAACAATCAATCAAAACAATTAAAAATAATAATTGTGCAATGCACACATATATTATCTCATAATTTATGTCAGTTTTTCACAAACCTGGTTCTGTGGACCCACTGTGTCTGCTGTTTGTGTTTCAGCTGAGTTCTCAATTATTAAATTGATCCCCCAATTGAACTAACAATTAGTGACTTAATGCAATGTTAGAAATAACTTGAAATATCCAACTCTTTTGGCTGCTTTCACAAACCCTGATCAGCACAAATCTTGGACTACCTTACCTGAGTTAACATTAGGTAGTCCTAGATTAGTGCTAATTGAGGCCTGTGCAGCCAGCCATTTAAGAGCTACAAATAATTCAAATGCTCTGATTAGACAAATTATTAATTCAATTGAGGGTTCAATTCAGTAATTTAAAGCTCAGTTGGAACAAAAATCAGCAAACACTGGGTCCTCTGGACCAAGATTGGGAAACACTGTTTTATGTAACTTGCTTCCTATATTGGTACATACCTGTTAATTATTAAGAACTATGTGATTACTGTGTTTTTGTTGTTATTATATAAACTGTTTTCCTTGTATGTCACCTTGGATAAAGGCCTCTGCCAAATTCATGTTAATAAATTAACATTTGTTGAATGGGAAAGTATTTGAAGTCCATTTAGCATTTGTCACATATTTGCATTTGTATTTATTTTGGTAGTAAATGTATCATATTTGCATTTGTATTAAGCAAATTCGCAAGAACATTGACATTGGCCACTGCTCTCATCAATGTGGCAATAGGGAAGCCTGAAGCTGTTTCCTACTATCTGGAAAACACAAGTATGGTCAAAACTATAACCATCAAATTTAACAATGGAGTCACCCATACCTTTCAAGGTTTACACTCAAAGTTTGAAATCACGGATAGAGTCTACATTGTTCGAGAACAGTTCCCAGTCATTGGTGCTCATGCAATCACCATTCACAAATGCCAGGGTATGACTCTAAAAACAGTTATGATGGATCTTGGTAACTCCATTTTCTCCCATGGACAAAGTTTTGTTGCACTTTCCAGAGTTACTTCCTTAAGCGGTATCCACCTTATCAACTTTGACCCCACCTGCATTTACGCATGTCAAACTGCAGGTAAGAGTACCATCGGCTCAGGGGGATTTATTGTCCTAAATTGATAAGCTTGAAGGAGACTAATATGCACAAGAGACACAAGGTAAAAGATTGTGTGCATTTCATTCACCAAGCCATCATTACTGTTCAGGAACAGCAAAAGCCTCAATCTTCTAAGAGAACACTTGCAGTTACATATCCATTCAGAGGCTTGAGCAAATGCAACATTGCATCTTCACTTGCAACCTCTGAAGGATTCATTAAAACACAGTCAACAAGGGGCTATCAGGAGCTTTGTTCACAAATATGATCACTTGACATCCACTGCGTCTCTAACTACTGTGGATATTTGTCACTTAGGAGAACCTTTCAATAGAGGTGAGCAGCAAGATGTTGCAGAGTTTCTCACCAAATTGTCTGAAATTTGTCCTGAAGTATCTTGCATGGTTTCAATCACAATAAGTCATGCCATTCTATGTACTAGATGTAACTACTGCTCATCAAACCGAGGGGTGTTGCATGTTTATCCTCTACATGTACCAGTGTTTGGAAGAACTCATTTATAGAAATGACAAATGGGCAGGAGGCTGTGTGGTCCAGTGGCTAAAGAATAGGGCTTGTAACCAGGAGGTCCCCGGTTCAAATCCCACCTCAGCCACTGACTCATTGTGTGACCCTGAGCAAGTCACTTAACCTCCTTGTGCTCCGTCTTTCGGGTGAGACGTAGTTGTAAGTGACTCTGCAGCTGATGCATAGTTCACACACCCTAGTCTCTGTAAGTCGCCTTGGATAAAGGCGTCTGCTAAATAAACAAATAATAAAATAATAATGATTCCTGATAGCAAATGTAGGCAATGCAAAACTTCTCCAATCATGAAACGTCAACTTATTCAATCAGCAGGAAGAATGATTGCAGTCCAACTTATGCTTTGGGAAACCAAACGAGATGGGACCGTTATAAAGTGACACAATGCTAAATTTACTGCTGTGCAGAAGAGCAAAATTACTGTGGACAACAGGAATTACCAATTAGCTTCCATTATCATACACCAAGGAAAGGGTGTTACTTCAGGACACTATCTGTCTTTTCTTGCTTTGGGTACTACTGGAAAATGGGTGCATGCAAATGATGCACTTATTGGCCTAGAAATGCAAAGGAGATGTATATGACCTTTTATGAAGAGATCTAATGCTTTACAAATGCCTTACATTAGCTTAAGTTCATAACACCACTATATCAAGGAGAATCATTTTTTCCAGCATTAAAATGTGTTAGTATACTACCCTTTAGCACTGACATGCATATGTACCTTTTGAACCACATAATATTTGTAGTTTTGTACCTACATAAATATCAATATATCAATACCTACCAAAATAGACATATTGTTTTCACCACTGATGCAACTATAAGAATACAATGTTTACACTTTCAATACTGTCCAAAAGTCCCTTCTACCATTATTTTACTTTCAAATATTTTCTCGTTTCTTTTATATTACTCTACTTATTACTCTCTTGTCTTGTCTGTCTGTCTATTTACCATACACATTCTCAAATATCTTTCCCTCGCTTAATAAAAAAAGAAGTGATATCTATAAGAAGCCAAGTTAGAAGCAACAATTGTGTGAATGTTGGGCCCCAGCACCTTTCCAATTGTACCTATAATTATGAGTGGTAGAGGCTAGTCGCAAGCTTGCATCAAACACAGTAAAACAAACACAGTAAAACTTGACAGACAGAGGGTGATTGCAGGTGGAAGACACCCAGAATCCCACCCATTTTGAAGCTACATGTTAGCCAATATTAATACAGTAGACCTTGGAAAGCATGATGCAAGGTAAGCTTTTTTTTACTTTTACAAAATTACACGTAGACTTAGCTACCATAGTCAGAGGGTACCATTAATGTATTAAATGTACAAATACAAATGAATGTGGGTATTACTACAGGAGGGTATTGTATAAGACATGAATTGATGCTAGTCAAGGAGAAAAAATGAAACTATACTTGAAATAATAAAATACATGACTCATTGTCATGGATGGCTAGAGTGGTGCGTGCGGGTGGTGACGTCAGACCAGGAAATGAAAACCAAACACAGGTAGTACAGGCAAAACGGCGTTGCTGCGTTTGTATTTAATAAATAATACAAAATGAAAGATTTAAACAAAAACACACAAAGAAAAGGGCACTCTGGCCAAAGTAAAACAAACACTAGCAATTATAATTATTTTAAGCACCTTGTTCGCTGGCTGGTAGCATTCGCTCTTATTCTCCTTAATTCTTCTAACACACTTCTTCACTCTGAGTCCAGAGTGTGTCATTTATACTGTGGTTGGAGCCTTAATTACCTATTTAAACAATTATCTTAGTAGGGCTCCAGCCACATTCCCACAGGCTTTATTGGGATGGGGATTTAACCTTATTCCTGCCTGCTACACTTTATGAGACCGGCTTTTTCACCGGTCTCAAACAAACAACAACATCGGACGGCTTTCGTCCATCCGCACAAAAATACAATAATAATAATAATAATAATAATGACATAAATAATAAAAGGGGCGGGCACCTTGCCTCACTCATTTATCATATTGTGTATGCACTTTTGTATTTTAATCTAAATCTAAATATATAGGCATTCTAGCAAAAGTGCATAAAAAAATATGCTAAATGAGTTATGTATTCTATTATTTCAATTACAGTTTCTATTTCTTCTAATTGATGCTTTTAGCGTAAGAGAGCCTATTAGTATTCCTCTATTCCTTTGAAAAAACATGTTTTAATGCCAATAAAAGCAATATAATCCAAAGTAGTCTAGACAAGTGTTTAAAACGTAATGGTGGTATAGTACTGTACAATAGATTCTTGGTGTTGACAGTTATGACATTTCAATGACATTTCTGGTTTCCCAAACGTGCTGGGAGCAATAGACTGCACACATGTGACACTAACCCCTCCACCCCTAATCCTGTTCTTATTTATACAATCACAACACTTGTATTTACAATACACAATCACAGAAGCCCCCTCCTTATGTGCATGGCCCCAGCCCTGCTACAGGCCACAATTAAGACTATGATCAATAAGGTCAAAAGAAGAAGAAGAAGAAGAAGAAGAAGAATATTATAAACCCTTTTGAACGTATTAAAGCTTTGGTAATTTCAGCCATTTAACAAATCTTTCATGGATCGTCTCAGCCAATAAGGCTCAGAGTAGAGTGGCCATTATCGCACAGCTGATTCCCTCTAAAGCTAACAGGTCTTTAGATACTTAAAACTTTAAATGGCAACATAAATGTCCTGCTTTCTATGACCTACTAGATAACCACAGCAAGTGTGGTGGAATGGCAGGAGATTACGCATGTGAGCTATGAAGTCATTCACTTTTTGACATAGAAGAAGAGAGTAGTGATGTTACCTGAGGTGCATTAATGACTAATGTGTGTTTATTTCAAGATGATGACAGACAATCATGGCATGGTACAGTATATTAAGCCTGTGCGGTTGGAATTACTTGCATTTTATCTAGGTGTTATTTTCACATTATGAGAAAGACAGCACTTATTTACTGTAATTCAGGCAGTGCAAACTGGTGGACCTAGTTTATTTATATACTATGACTGAATGTCTTTTTTAAATTCCTGTGTCTCTTTTTTGTCTTTTAAAGACATTCTGTAGTGTCCCTCTTTTGCAATGAAAGTCACACCCATGAAGGGGCCAGTCTGCAGTGCTTGCATTTGCATTAAAACTGGTTGAAGAAAACATGTTCAAATTCATCCTCTTAACAAATACTTACCAGATGCAAAACCATCAGCATACTGAATGTTAGCTGTCTGGTTGAGTTATTTACCAAAAGATGCACTGTAGGTGACATCAGCAGGTATAGACAAGGGTGGGACAGGGTTAACATTGACTCATGATATGGTTGCATTTGCCTCAGTTTGCTTACATTTGGACTTTTATACTTTTCAAAATAAGAGATGCTTTCTAATCCATTCTAATCCTTTCTCAAAAGTATATGATCATCTTCTGAAAACAAAACAAAAAAGTTCAGTATGTTAATGCTGTTTTGTACATCGACTCCTGTTATAATTCAGAATCAGACAATGTCTCATGTCCTAGCTGTTGTAAATTGGGATGTTTACGATAAAACAGATAAAAAGCAGTTCCTGTTACTTTGTTACACAGCATGTTTTCATTACATACCAAGATTTATGCAACTGTCTGATTCCCCTAATGTTTCTATAAGAAAGCAATAACAGTGCAGTAGTAATTAAACTTTCATATCATGATAAAGAAGACACTTCCATTATTCAGGCAATGTTCATTGCAGGTTTATGGAACTTGGTCCTTAGTCTGTTTATATAAATGCTATGTCTTTTTTTCTTTAGTCCAAGTGACTTTTTAGTGTCTTTTAAGCACTCTGCAGTGTTATTCTTACGCTCTGACTGGATAATTCATGACTTCCTTGAATTCAGTATGTAATGCCTGGAAGAAGATATTTGTCACAGTAAGTATTGTCTTGGTGATTGCCAATCACTTGGTTCTTTCAATCTTTATGATCAGGTACAGAATAACCCTATACTTACTGGCACATGTTATCGACACTTGGGGAGGATTGTGGATCTAAGAATTGATTTATTTTGTATTATTATTAATAGTGGAGCAACGGTGTTCCACCTTCAAAATACCCTTAATTTATTGTTATAGAAGTCCACAACTAAAGCTGTATGGATTTTTAAAAAAAACTTAAAGATGCTTTTGATAAGAATAATAATTACAATAATAATCATAGCAACAACAAACCACTCCAAATAAATTGCCTACATCCTGTTGCCATCTTTTGTACATTAGACAACAGCTTGATGTGGAGGTGTAGAACAAACACACAGGCCACGATTTCACTCCAAATGACCAGGCAGGATTAAGCTGCTTTATTAAGGCCAATACAGTAGGAATGTAGTAACTAACTCTCTCTAATAGAAGCAGGTCGTAACTGCCCAGGAGTCTGTAGCGATGGTTGCCTCCAAACACAGGTCTGCTGATATAAACGTAAAGGATGTAATTAAGGGGCATAAAACCCTAAAACTGTAAATGAGAATTAAGGGAAAATGTTTTAAAAACTTCAACTTTATATTTTTCTATAAACATTTTTGGCTTACACTTGTTTCACCCGCAAAAAAAGACAAACACTTTGGAGCTGTTGTACATTATATGAAATGCCTTGTATCTTCAGTTTCAAAAACTGAAATGTAAAATGTTTCATACAAATTGTAATGTAACAAATATTTTTTCTAAATTGTTTTTAGGGGTCTTTTGAAGTAGAATTCTTGGTACACTGGGCCATTGGAAGACATTAAAAATAGATATGACCTCTCATCATTGGCCCTCCTGTTATGTGAAGGACACCAGGGATGCTACATTGTGTGAATGAAACATATACCTCTCTAATTAGCTGAAGAGGAATCAAGATCCAAATGCTTTCAAAAAGGTTTCCATAAAGGCTTGTCAGTCTTTCAAAGTCAGCCTCCTGTATTGTCAAATTACAGCGACAGATAACAGATACTCATTAGATGGATGGTTAAAGAGATATAGAAAGATCATATGGGAAGATAAATGTCTCGTTTGACAAAGGGAAACATTAGCATATATATTACACTGCATTTACATTATTATGAGTTTGTAATCAAAAGTAAAATTCCATTAGTAAAGTTATTTTTTAGATGAGTTTAACATCAGGATTAAGACCACCATTTGAAGAAACACTTCGGTTTGAAATGTGTTTTCTTAAAATGGCAGTCTTTCTTTATATAAATATAAAAAAAAGTCTGGTATATGTGGGATTTGAACCTATAACCTTCAGTTTGCAAGCGTGTTTTGTTAACTGTCCTCAGTGCTACACAATTAGTTGAGACCAGCAGTATTTTGAAAGATGAAGTCAGCCAGCTGAGAATTCTCGGGAATTAGTTATATTTTTTGAGATTTTTCGAGTTATCATTCATCTTCGTCATCCTCATTCTGAGATTCTGAACTTGAGCTCCGAACATTTTTGGTTTCCTGTTAGTGTAGCACTCATTGTGGTCCCTACTGGCACAATGAAGTACGTATTTAATATGTTATAAATTATGATGTTTACATGATTTCATATTAGTTCAGTAAAATAATAAATGTAGCATAATGCATTCTGTTGACAGTAAAGGCATATTTTATGTAAGGACTTGGAATCACCAACCCACTTACTTGAGTTAAACTGTATTACAGTAAACTGCAGTTTTGATAGACCAAGGCTGACTGAGAAATATGTCCGGGTTTGGTCTGTGGAAAAGGTGGCAACCCTACCCTGAGTACTACTTCCTAAACATGAACACATTACAATATACTAAATGAACAGATCAAGCTTATTATGACAGTTTGCAATTGCTCCTACTAACTTGGTTGTGTTTTTCATGCATTTGATCCTCTTTTATTGTGCCTGAAAAACACAAGCCAAGTTAGTAGAAACAATTGGGGCAACCTTGGCCCCCACCGTTTTGACAGTTGTGCCTATTTGCCTGGTGCTGGCCAAAGTTGCCCCAATTGTTTCTTCTAACTTAGCTTGTGTTTTTGATACAAATTGGAGCAACCTTGACCCCATCGGTTTTACAGTTGTGCCTATTTGCTTTGTGCTGGGCAAAGCTGCCCCAATGGTTTCTTGAAACTTGGCTTGTGGTTTTGATATCTCTACTTTAAATGGCTGGGCACTTTTGATAACTTGGCATTTCCAATGTGTTTTTGTTTCAGATATACATATGCGTGGATAAAAGTGCCTTGGGTCTGCAAAAAAATATGTTGGGAGAAACCACAAAAAGAGTGATTTCTATAATTTCTACCTGTTCTGTTGAAAGATATAAATGAAAGTAGAGATTCAGCTTTATAATAAAACAACAATTTATTTCATATATATATATATATATATATATATATAATATATATATTATTTTCCATGGTATACCCAACAGTCAATGGTAGAACGTCCCTTCCCCCAAACTAACCTTGTTTTACTGTAAATCTGCCCTCCAGCAAGCCATGAACTTTGGTATGGGTAGGAAGGAACCTGTCCTAGATGCATTTGCTTCCCCTTGATGTATTTCATTCCAGGCCACTTAAGAGAAATTGCAAGTTAACAGGGGTTATGACCAATGCAGAACACTTAATTCCCTGGCAGAATCCATTTAATAAGCGTGCCCCTTAACCTACACAAATTACTTAAAGTAATAGCTTGGACCCGAGATGGAAACTAAGCAGATTGCCACTGTATTGTTGACCCTGGTGCTCAGCTTGTCATGTGTGTATGGTTACAATTTAATACATTGGACTTATTGTAATAGCGGGTTCCTAATAGAGCTGTGACTATTTGCTATAATGTGAAACAGGACCCGGGCAGACATATCAAGTTTACAGAATGTATCGGTTTCAATCTAAATAAAGCCTGGCACAGTGAAGAAACACAGAAAACCAGTGGCTCAACAACAGAGGCAGCTTTTCAAAGTTAAACACTCACAATAGACACAGATGTGGCTCTGCAACCCAGCTAACAAGCCTCGGGTTATAGCTCCAAAACTAGGCCAGTCCTACACATTGCTACTGCCTTTTGTACAAAACAATTAACCAGGTTTTTAACAAGTAATGTAGGGTGGCTGTATTGGGATATCACATTTAACTGAGTCCTACATGTATCCAGAGCTGAAATGGATAATTTGATGTCAGAGAGTGATAAAGTAGGTTAGATGTGAAGCCTGGGTTGGTACCCATGAACTCCCTGGCTTTATGTCCTCGAGACACTATTTTGTTAATGTTAATCAATGGTATTCAAGACACACAAAAGCTTTAAAAATGGTCGTTAATGACTATACTAAGAACTTGTGAAGACAGATTTGAACCCAGGCCTCCAGAGGTCAAAGGCCTCTGTGTAAACCCAGTTGAACTTCCCAAAGTTTTGTAAAACTCTGGAAGTCTTCTGAAGCCTTTTGGCTTGTTGATATGTTCATTATCTGTATTAGAGGGTCATTAGTTATTCAATAAGGAACTCCAGGCTGTGCACTGTTGTGAAATAATATCATGCATTCAATGAATCATGACATACAAGTATTTTATAACAAGCAGTAGAAGTAGCTTATTACGATTATTACATGGCTTGATGTTTATATACTAAAACCCAAAATCTAAAATCAAATAAAAGAAATTGTAGCTGCCAATTGGGCCACAAGGTCACAAATAGGCTAATCCACTTAGCCAGTACAGGTAGTGTTACGGTGGCTAAGAGGATCAGCAGTTTTTAATAGTCCACACCACACAGGTAAGGAAGGTCAGTAGTGCACTTCATGTTCAAGTGCAAACAGAGAGTAGGGGCTTTGTTTAGAAAGGAACTTAGCTAGCTTGTGCATGTTGACGACTTGAATTGAAACCTGTTAAATGAAGTGCAGAGATTAAAGGTTTAAACTACCAAGGGCTGTAGTCACTGCAATGATAATGGTGTTGACTCAGTAGGCTTTGCTACTTGTTCACTGTCTCTGCGATAGACTTTGGGTTTGTCTTGAATGGACAGGCCATTTTCAATCTCCTTTTTGACACAATCAATTAGCCTGTGGTATCAGATTCCTTTTTTATCCTTGTGGCAGGGCGGAAGCCCTACACATGGGAAATATGTAGTTTTATTGTATATTTTTGAATTATTTGTTGTAAATCAATTTAATTAATTGTTTAACTGATGCTGCGCTCTGCCGTGGGCGATTACCTGTCTGCGTGGAGCAGCAGCTGAAAGCAATGAGCTGTTCCAGCAGCCAGGTGGGCGTGTCTCAGCAGAGCGTTAGTATAAAAAACATAGCGATCACTGTGATCGGGGCTGCTGCAAGGCCTGCCGTTTTCACGGCACCTTTGATTTTTAGTTTGTTGTATTGTGTTTTATTTTGAGTGTTTGTACAGTCATGTATCGTCCTTTGTGCGCTACCATCGCTGGTAGCGTCACATGACATTATTGTTTACTTTTTGTTTATGTTCATTGATTAAATTCCGTGAGCCTGTGTCGGCGTATCAATGTCAATCTCTACCTCAGTCTCTTCTGTGTTCTCCTCGGCCGCCTGAGGCAAGTATACCAGGACTCTACCACAATCCTGTTCTAAAGAAGGGTCCATTCAGGCCTACTCCTGGATTGTTTCAGCTTTCCCACACAGCTGTGAGAGAAGAATGACTGTGCCGGACTGAGCTCAGGGAAAGTCCTTAGGCGCTAGTCTCTCTCACTGTGTTCAGGGAATCCTGAATAAACTTCCCCGCTGCTACAGTGGTGAAAAGTAATTCCCACCTCCGGTATGTGTTGTTAATCAGCTTTTGTACTGTGACAGTTTGTAACAAAATGATATTGCTTTGTTTCCATGACATGGGAGCACTCAAGGATGATGAATGAAGGTATACACTAAGGATGAGAAGTCACCAGAACAACTACATTGAACTACAGCATTATTATTATTATTATTATTATTATTATTATTATTATTATTATTATTATTATTATTATTGTTATTGTTTTTGTAGATCCCAGGCTGATATTGGCCATTATTTTTAAGCAAGTGCAAAAGTAAAGGCACATTTCCTAAATGGAATTCAACAATTGTAATGGGAAAAACAAAGTGTATAAAGCAAGTAAAAATGCCTTTCAGAAAAATGTCCCTTGATCTTCCAGTTGCTTCAAAATATGGCCCATTGTCATTGTCGATTTGGTACGCAGCCATCTTCTATGATTCTCCTGTTCACATTTGCTGACTATTATTATTTTAGAAAGCCTCACCAAAACAATAGACTTCACAACCGGTAGTTTTTCCTATATCATATACAATTGCTGTTTAATTTATGGCCCTGGTGATACATTCTTGTTACTCACAAATGCAAAATAATATATTTTTTGAAGGATGAAGATAACAGGAGCCAAGAATATATATTTTGCATGTAATACTATTATATAGGCAAAAAAACAACTCCAGACTACACACAATGTAGGTAGTAACAGCAGGAGTCATGCAACTCTCATTTGCCTGCAAAAGTTCATTTGCATTTGAGACACACCTCTCAAGAGTTAAATACATATTATTATAGGAGGCTTTCATCCCTCTGGCAGTGTAATATAGTTTGGGTAGCCTGCGGTTTGTCTGTGGTGTGTTCTCTGCTGTGTCTCACTTACTGCCTTTTCTGAATGTGCTATTAGGAGGGACCTTCCTTTACTCTTCCATGTTCTTTTTAGTGCAGGCAGAAATTCAGGTGCAGGTGCATGTGTTTATTTAGCCACGCGTGTGTAGAGCATCTGTGACTTTGTCTGAGTCCCAGCTTTCCTCCTCCATGAGGTAGTTGTGTATATTTTTCATCCTGAGGAAATGACATATTTTCTCACTTTTTGTGCTTACTGATGTACTGAGCTTTAAAGACACCAAAGACTACACCACAAACAACCCCAGGCTACCCACCCCCAATTCACAGAAACAAAGCTTGCAAAATCAGATGCCAAGAAACCCATGAGCTCAAATGGGGCATGTGGGAGGTGCCCCGCCCCTGTACGTATTTTTGTGCTCTATGTTGTATGTGGTATGTATGTATTGGTGCACTGAGCGTGGGTTATCACGGGTGATTTAAATATATAGTTGTATTTAGGCATGGGGATTGCACAATCACTTCACGCGCAGATAAAGTGTGTATTAGTATGTGGGCACAGGGATTGCACAAATTAGTTCACGTGCTTGGATTCAAGTGAATGATTAATTAGTAATTGAATCCCAGCACAGCTGTATATATAGTTGCACGAATCACTCACTCGGGGTTGGGTGTTCAGGGCGATAGGACGAGAGAGAGAGAGAGGAGAATAAAATGAAAACAAACTAAAAAGCAATTGACATAGCTCAGCAAGGTACTTGTTTGTTTAGTGTTCGTCCTCTGTTTGTTTTGGCCAGCATGCCATTTTGTTTTGTGTGCAGTGTTTTGTTTTGTTCAACTGTTTTATTTGTTTATTTATTAAAACAAGATACGGGGTCAGTAACTCCTGCAAATAACTAGGTGATAATCCATTCAGGGCCTTGTAAGTTAACAGCTCAATCTTAAAATCAATTCTATACTGCACAGGGAGCCAATGTAAAGAGGCCAAAACAGGGGTAATATGTTCACTTTTCCTGATTTTAGTCAGAATTCAGGTGATGATATTCTGAACAAGCTGCAAGAGGGATACCACACATTTTGGGACATCAGAAAAAGTGCATTACAATAATCAATTCTAGATGAAACAAAGGCATGCATTAGTCTCTCGGCATCAGATATGGAAATAATTGGTCTAAGTTTGGCTATATTTCTCAAATGGTAAAAAATATACTTAAGTAACTTCTCTAATGTGAGTCTCAAATGGTAGATCAGGATCAAAGATGACCCCCAAACTCTTCATTTCTAGTTTAAGTTTTGATGAGAGACTGCAAGGGTCGAGCTCATGTAATCCCACATTTCCTTTCTGTGATCCCACTAGCACAACCTCTGTTTTCTTTGAATTCAACATTAGAAAATTCTGTGACATCCAATGCTTGATGTATGTAAGGCAAGTAGCTAATAGCACCCAGGCAGAAGAAATTCCTGGCTTTAGGGATAAATATAGCTGGGTATCATCAGCATAGCAATGGAAGTTCACTCCGTGTCTGCGGATAATGTCACCTAACTGTAGCATATATAATGAAAACAGCAAGGGACCTAGAATGGAGCCCTGTGGAACAACACAGACAACTTCTGATAATGCCGATTTTACCTCCCCATAGAGATGAACTGAAATCTATCAGAAAGATAAGATCTGAACCAGGATAAGACAAGGCCAGAAAGCCCTACTGTGCTTTCAAGACGATTCAGTGGGATGGAATGGTCTACAGTATCAAAGGCAGCACTTAGATCAAGAAGAATCAATACTGATGGACAGCCAGAGTCAGAGTTTATCAGCAGATCGTTCACAACTCTGACAAGGGCCGTCTCGGTGCTATGTGCAGCACGAAAACCAGACTGAAACCTCTCGAATATACCATTAAGAGTTAGAAATTTTTGTAATTGAATTGCAACACCTCTCTCTAGAACCTTATCTAAGAATGGTAGGTTGGAGATTGGCCTATAGTTATTGAGGACTTTAGGGTCCAAATTGTGTTTCTTAAGCATAGGCTTTACCACGGCTACCTTAAGTGCTGAGGGAAATATACTGGAGTGAACCATTTATAATTTTTAAAATGTGGATATTAATAACATCAAGAACATATTTTAATAGTTTTGTAGGACTAGGATCAAGAGATCATGTAGTAGCTCTCATATGTCCAATTAGCTCTGTCAGTTCCTGTAAGGTAATCAAAGAAAAAGCCCCCATAGTAGCCTTAATAGGTGTAGTTGGTAAAATTGTGCTGGAGTCCTCCTTAATAGAAGGTGTCTCTGGAATCTCATTTTTAAAGAAAAGTTTTTTTTTGAGTTTTGTTTGGCGCTACAGTATCTAAGATACCAGTCAAGGTGCTTTTGTAGGCAGGGGTGAAATTCTCAACAAAAAAGTACAGGTACTCATTCATATGCACAGCCGGGTGTAAACATTTTAAAAATTGAGACAATTTGAGTGCCAAGAATAAATACTTAAAAAAAATGTATACATATTGGTACACGATACATTTATAAATACAAAATAAGCCTTAAATAATTGATCAATTATAACCAACTCACCATAAACAAAGAAGCTGAAAATACTGAAAGTGTTGTACCCTCTGCTTGTATCACTCAGTCATGTACTGTAATATAACACTTAAGTTAAACCTTAAATGACAAGCATTAAGAAATATTACACTATGCAGTAACTGCTGTAGAGAGGGAGTTTTGTTTCAAGATATCCTAAACAAGGGATGATATAAACAATTGTATAAAAAAACCCAACTGTGCTATGAAAAAAATATACAAAAAAGGTCTAAGTTAAACAATGCACAATAGGGCCTAAAATACCCCTTAAATTTAATATGTAACAGGCACTACGACTATTAATGTACTTGGCCATTCCAGACCGTGGGTACTCACCTACAACAGGACCTGGCCATGCTGCAATAATAGCCTTGGATTAGAACATATATCTCTGTTTCTTTTACTTATTTTATACTTACTACTTATCTTACAATAATATGTTCTGTGTGCTTCTCTGTTGTGCTTCTGTGTAGATTAATTACCATGATCTATTCCAGAAAAAAGATTTTCCAGGCAGAGTAGCCTTTTTATTTTATTATGGTATTATGGTTTCTGCACAAGAAACAAAGTGGCAAAAGACACATTTTCATAAAGTAATATCATTACTGTGGTTTACTTTTGTCTTTTTTAGATGTGCATGCAAGTGAAAACTCACATTTAACTTAAATATTTTTGAAAATGTTTAAGAAAAGGGGGCATTGTACAAAGAAAAAACACTTCACCTTTTTGATTTTCGTTTATTACAGTCCTCAAAACAGAAAATACTAGGATCACAACAAAACAAAATGTTGATCACTATGCTTAACATGTACCTTGCAAGTTAGGCCAGTGTTTGAAAAGTGTGAAGCACTCCTCCATCTGTATCCCTATTCTGACTTGCTTACCAAATCTGAAGCTGCACTTTGATCCTGTTTTTTTATGTTATTGTTAATCCCTACTGTTCCACACATCATTTGCCATTTTAGAAAATGTTCGCGCAAATTCTGGCAATATGGTAAATCGGTGCAAGACAAAACACGTTATGATAATTATTTCTAATATTTATCAGCCATGTAATTTATGGCAAAAACGTGGACGTGGATTTTTGCCTCCAAATTAATTTCAGATAGTTTCTCCGCCACACTAAAGAAAATAATGATTACTTCATATAATGATAATTACTCCATATCGCTATTTTCACGCTGCACTGATAAAGTCTTCTCTCATTGATCAAAGAATGAGCAGGGCTGCCAGATATTTTTGCAATGCACCACCAAATTGTGGACTTAACCAGCCAAAAAGTAGCCAAACTGTCTTTTTCAAACCAGCGAAAAACAGCCAAAAAACAGTACTTACATTTAAGACTTAATACATGCTACATATTTATTTCAAATACAAAAAAACAGGTATGCAATGTTATAAACATTTTTTTATATTACTAATCTGCTTTGCTTGTTTATTTCAAAATTCCAAACTAAGCACAATCACTGCTATTTGTTACTGATGAAACGAAGCACCAGGGAAAGAAATTCAGACTGAGTGAAATAAATTGTTCATAACTATTTACAGATACAGTAGATCTGTATCCTATTAGGTCACAACATTTGTAGTTTAGTACATATTAGCTGCATTGAACTTTTTCAAAAAGTCATTCCCAAAATCACAGAGTCACAGCATATCCCACCTGCCTCAAGAGCAAAGCAAATCCTCAGCAAATTTTCTAAAGTGCACAGACTGCGTAAGAGAACTGCGTAGATCCGACTTCAGGAAAGTAACAGCGCTGAACATCCTTTCAGTTTCAGCATTGGATAGTGGAAGGATCAGAAGTTTCCAAGCCACACAAGCAAGCGTACGCACAGAGTTATTCCCAGCACTATCCTGGTAGTTGTACAAGTAACACCAGTATTTTGGGACATAATTTTTAACATTTTCTGGAATGGGTAGCAGAGAAATCTGGTTGTATTCATTTTCAAGTGTCCCAATCATTCTAGGGGTGATGTATTCTACAACTTCTGAGCACATCTTTTTCCCCACTCGGGTCTGTGTTTTTGTGCATATTCCCCATTTTGAATAATATTTAACACTACCGTTTAAAACAAAAAAGTCTGTTTTACAATTTTATATGACTTTGTAAACGTCATCAGAAATCTTGCTCCTCCAACCTGTTTAAAGCTTCGATCACTAAATGGCTGGCGAGTGACAACTGCGTCTGCACCCCCTTTCTCTATTGATTCCGCCCCATGACAGAGAAACAAACATTTACATTTACAATAACATTTTCAGAGATTCTAATTTAAAATTTTAAAACAACAACTAATTGTAATTCCTTTTTAACTCATGACAAATAAAAATAATGTATTTAGTCTTATTTAATGATAAGCAAGATCCCCGTTCAAATTCATCTGGTGTCAATCATGTGTAAGAATATCCATATAAACCAATCCTGATGAAAAATGTAGGCAGGTTCACTTGTTTCTGGAACCGGATTTGCTGAATGCTCACAAAGTGTGATGATATCAAAAAAGAAGACAGGAGGAGGGGTGGGCGGGACAAGTGACTGTGGAAGAGTCCTGAGCAGCTGGCTATTACTCAGTGTACTGTATTGTAATTGAAGGGAACAGGAAAAAACATGCATAATCAGAAATAGCCAAAAATAGCCAAACCGGCAAAAACAATATTTACCCACTAGATATTTTAAAAACAAACCAAATTTGGCTGGAAAACCACCAATCTGGCAGCCCTGTGAATGAGCACTGACACAAAGTGAAATGGGCAGAGATTTGTGACTCATGCCAAAATGAAATCTGATCAGAATGAAAGCTCGGCCAATCAACATGCAGTGATTATACTGACGTTAATGGTGGCCAATAGCAGCTAACAGAAACAGAAGCAGTATGAGGAAACAGAATGCAAGCAGCATGAACTGTGCTGAATGAAAGCGCATTTGAGAAACGTTGCGCTAGTGGACTGTGTGAGTGGATGGAATGCATCCACGTTGGATGAAAAGCAGATTAAATAAGTCCCAGTACCCAGTACCGGCACCAAAATAAGTCCCGGTATAGAGTACCGGTGAGTACCGGCAGAATTTCACCCCTGGTTGTAGGTATTAACCAGCCCTGTGACCTGACATTAAATAAACCTAGGCATAAATTGGTCCAATCAAGAGAGTGTGATTGAGCAGGGGTAATAGGAATTTGACGAAGGTTAATGTAGCACACACCTCTATGTTTACTCAGGGGGTAGCGGGAATGGCAGGATACTTTAACCTGAATTTTACATGTCTCTTTAGATTCCCGCCCCTCCCCAGTTCCTAGTTTAAATACCTTGCTATGTGGTGTTCGATGTTATCAGCTAGCCTGCTTGCCCCTGATCTATATAGGTGCAGTCCATCTTTCCAAAAGCAATCCCAGTGTTTATAAATCCCAGCTCTTATTGGACACAGCAACCAGCCAGCCAAGAATTTAAGGCCCTAATTCTACTGAATACTTCATCCCCACCACCAAAAACAGGTAGTAGACCTGAGAGAATAATTATGCATCCTAACTTATTCAGCTGTGTGGAAGGGTAGTGGGCGGAGCTTAGGGAAGGACCAGAAATGACCGCACACAGGAGCCGGAAGTGACGTTTAGTCCTGAAGCCCTGTACCAACAATGGTATCTGGGCAGGATTTTATTTTAACACACAACAAAAATAAACAGTCCAGTATTGCAGAAAACAAACAAGGAAACCATCTGGAATACCAGCAATGGTAAACTCAGGTTTCAAATAAAAAGAGTAAACAAAAACATCACGGTTACAAAAACAACAACAAAGGAAGAACTGGGTTTCTCCGTGCTACTGCAGTGGGTTTCCTCTCACTGCCTCTTGGCTCCCTTCCAAGGAATAAAGACTAGTCCTGGGTTTTTTTCCCCACCGCGGTAATCCACCTAGGTTTTCCAAAGCTTCAGGATTCTGTGAATTACAGCAGGTTTGTAAAAGCAAAACAACAAAGCACAGCGTGTCTCTTCCGTGTTTTCAGATCAGCACAGGGAGACCGAATGGCAAAACCACGTTGCCTAAATACTGCTAAGTCCCGGCCCTGCAATCAGCATGCTGCCCCACGTCAGTCAATCGACGAGCACAGCACAGCTGATTGCAATGATGGGACTCGGCGGCCGCATGGTTCCACCTTGGGCCAAGATGGCCGCCCGACACAGAACTTCCTGACTGGTCAGAGTTCAGCCACCTGACCCAGTCACGGTCAACCCTACACAGCGCTGCCGGTGGTCAGGAGGGCGAATTACGACAGGGACTCCTTTCAATCCTGTCACAAGCTGTTTTGTTAAGGATTTAAAATCCTCTTTCAGAATCTCAGATTTTCTGTTCCTTATGTCATTTGTACCAGCATGTACAATAACCACAGACTCTTTGTTGTGATTTAATAATCTGTGCACTCTTGGTTCAATATCCTTTACTTTTGCTCCAGGGAGTCAGGTCGACATAGCGTATAATTGAATCACATACTAACAACATTTTTCATCCAGCACTAGGTCATCTATTAGCTAGATCAATCTCCTCTCTATGTTGAGTGCTCGGTGTAGTCCTCCTCTTCATACTTTTTCCAACAGTTACCCAGTCCCCACTCACTTCTTGCCTTTCATCCATATTTACCTTCTCAGGTCCCTTTACACATACAGTTCCACTGTCATGCTGTGGCACTGAAACGTCACATGGAGCAGCCACATTTATAAAGTTACAATCAGAGTCGTTTTCAGTCTCACCTTCAGTATCCAAAACTAACCAAGTGTTATTAATTTTGTTAAAACTATTTTCAATGAACTGCTCATTTTCATTTATGCTTCTAAGTATTCCAATTTGTTTTTCAAGTTTGGCAACCTTCTTCAAAACCTATTGTAAAGATTACTGTTGCTCAAGAGAGGTTGCCCTATCCAAGGGATGAGTCCAGTACACACACAAAGCAATTTCCAATACAGGTCAATATTCTGGGATTCCAAGATGTGCTTATGCCTACCTAACACAGGTCTTAATAATAATTCCCGTTTCCAGATCACATATGAGAGCAGGACATTCGCTAAAACAAGTCGCTGCATTGGCATAAACCGGTATTATTATTATTATTATTATTATTATTATTATTATTATTATTATTATTATCTACATTAAATACTTTAGCACTATAATGTGTATTTATAAATAGCACCAACAAAGAATATATTGCCTTTCAAACAGTATGTTGCACATTTTCCTTGACTTGTTATGTGGGGGAAGAAAGTCCAACAATCAATCAGTGGAGTAAAAATGACCCCATTTGTTAATCCTTTAGATGCAATCTGATTAATTTCCAGAGCGCTGAAAGTAATTATATTAGTAGGCAGAAATATTCTTCATGGGCCTTGCCCATTAACATATACTATAATTAGAGGAAACAAGCCTCCCAACAGACAGTCTCAACGGATAGAAGGAAAAAGCCATTAAATTCATCCAGAGCACCTATGGCTATCGATCTCAACTCTGAGCCATGCAAATGCACTCAGCAAATGAGCACAACCAGAGAGGAAACATCCCACAGGGTGAATCAATACCCAGCAAAGGATAATGGGACCCTGTTCAGACAGCTGTGGCCTGCACTCTGAACACTAGCACCTGCCAGAGCAGCACTCAGCTCCGGTCAGTGGGCAGCTCTTCTTGCAGCTCAATTCACATGATTATCACTTTCCTGGAGCCATCCCGGTGGCACTGCGCACTGCCAAATGGGTTTCTTTTACCCTCCGTAAGTATGTCAAGAAGACTTAAAACCTTCACTCCCTTTTTGATGATTCCAGGTTACTACTGCTTTGAGCCCTTGTTTACTTGTGAGGTACAGAATTTTGAAATTTTATAATCCAAGCAGTGTCTCTTATAGGAACCATTGCTGTTTTGACAAGTATTTTATAGTAAGTTTAAGTGAGAAGTACACTTTCCTCATACTACTGTTTAAAATATTTTTTGATTACACTCTCAGCTAACCCCACATCAAATAAATTACAAACCACGTTATGACATTCATAATGCATTCTTTTTTTCACTATTATAATCAGCAGTATTTAATACTCACCAGATCCTCATCAGTTTTTTGATGTCTGCTGCATGTTACAAATACAAAGCTGCATTGGTGCAGATGCTTTCTGAAGTTGCTCCTATTGCATTTCAGAGCTCTGTTCAAAGGGAGAAAGCAGCTCTGGCTTGCTGCTCTAAACTTCTTATTCACAGAGTTCAGGAGCATACACAGTTAATCCGTGGTAGTCAGCTGAGTGGCACTCTGTCAGCAACAAACTCTCTGCTCTATAAATGATAAATGTGGCACAGACAGTGAAGGATTGACAGCACTAGAGACAGAAGTTTGTCTTTCATCCAAAAGCTGTAATTCATACTGTAGCTTTCCAATATGGTCAAAAATCAGTCTAGAGAATGTATTTATCAGCTGCTCACTATCCCCCTGATGGAACAAACACATTCTGTGTAGGGGCTTGCTTAAAGTGTAACTTGTTCAGGTATTGATTTTCTCACTACTTTTACCATACTGGTTATTGCTGCATTAGTATTGGTTTTACAATACAATTTCAGGTACCATCCTGCTAGCTCTCAGCTCAAGTCCTTATTACTCAATTATTCACGGTTCAATACTAAGGTTTCCAAGGTTACTACAGTATAGCATATGTCTCCCAAGCCTAATGTTTCCCTGGGTTTCAGTATATACATTTCAGTAGGAAGCAATTTACAGGATGATATCAAATACAATTGTATGATTAACTCATAAATGCAGTTTTATGGTTTACTCATATGAATGAGTAGTTTAATAATCCACCCCATACT
The DNA here is from genome assembly GCA_030684275.1 of Acipenser oxyrinchus oxyrinchus. Classification (NCBI taxonomy): domain Eukaryota; kingdom Metazoa; phylum Chordata; class Actinopteri; order Acipenseriformes; family Acipenseridae; genus Acipenser; species Acipenser oxyrinchus. The sequence goes on along the minus strand of CM060251.1, from coordinate 78,672,053 downwards.
GAGCGAGTTTAATGAAAGGAGTGTAATGCCTCTTTTCCACTGTACAGCTGAGCTGCGGCGGGGAGCTGAGCTCTCATGGTGTGGTTAAGGAGAGCCTGGGTTGTTTTTCCACTGCAGAGCCAAACCTTGCTACTGATGTCACAATGAAAGACAGTTGTTATTAATTATTGTTATTAATTAACTCAGTTTGTCAAAAGATGCATAAACAAATGAATGTTCAAAAATGAATAGAGGTGTTCAAAAATGAATAGACCAACGGTACAGCTGTATCTTGTATCGCTATATTTTGTAAATATATTTAGGAATTTCCTTATAAGCCACAAATTTTACTGATCATATCGACATAATAAAGTTCAATTAGTTGTGTTGAATTAGAACATTATTATTTGTGTACGGTACATATTTAAGTTAATAAGAATGTTGCGTTGTATAACTCTGTGACAGGCTAGCTGCAGGGATGACGTCAGGCCAGAAAGAATCACACAGACAGACAGTACTGGGGTTGAAACTGAAAACGCAATGGCTGCGCTCAGTAGGTTCATGAAACAAATAAAGGTTTTAAACAGAAAACAGGACACGGCACTTGAGGCCAAATAAAATAGACAAACAAAACGGATTAACACTAAACAAACAGTGGAATAATAAACACTTATCATTATTTTAGTTTATTTTACCTCCTCTCCACACCCGTTCTCCACTCACTGAACTCACAACCCCGAGTGAGTGCTTTGTGCATCTATATATACTGTTGTGCCGGGATTCAATTACTAATTAATTATTCACTTGAATCCCAGCATGTGAACTAATTCTGTGCAACCCTGTGCTCACATATTAAATACTTTAAATGCACGTGAAGTGATCCCCGTGCCTAAATACAATTATACATTTTAAATAACTTGTGCTACACACATATCTATACACCAACATTAACACACCACACGCAACATATAACACAGAAATGCACACAGGGGTGGGGCACATTACCACAAACTCCCATTAAAATGTTATTGTCACACTTGACTAGTAGCAGTACATATTAAACACCTTTATTAAACATTACAATATATTTAAGAAAAATGTATATGTGAATCAGGGACAAGGTTGAGACTACATACTGCACCACCTGGCTGCCCCATTGAATATGTTTGTTGTTGTTGTTGTCTGTCTAACATGAGTGTTATTTTCTTTTTAAACCCACATGCACTTACCATGAACAAAAATAAAATATTTCATAGATTAGACAGGTGCATGACTCACAGTACTGAAGTATCCCCGCCACTACCCAATAGATTTTCTTCCAGTGAAAGCCCTGCATTTAATCAGGTACAAGGGTAATGGCAGCCCTGCATGCTCAGAGCACCGACAGAGCGACAGTGAATAAAGCAATGCAACTGCGTGCATGATGTCTTTCTGAACTACAAAGAACAGGTGTGTATGTGTGTTAAATTGTCCCTTTTGTTTTGTTACAAACCCTTCTCGTTTTCTCTACAGTAGCTCCTGTCCATTAAAAGCAATTTAGTTGGATCATCAGAGAGCTTGAAAGGGCAGATCAAACAGCGCAGAGAATCCCAGGTGTGCAGATCCGATTCAGACCAAGCACTAACCATAGCACTCGCCGCTAATTTATTCCATTTGGGAAATGAAGAAACTCTCTTCCATTTTCCTTTGTTGTCGTTTAGCTTTATTGCACCATACCTTTTACAATATGTTCTTTCATTTGGGACTATGGTAAAGCAGATCCCCACTGCTGTGAAAACAATGTATCCAAGTAGCCATAGAGGAATTGCAGAAATTGGTAGGGTATGGGTTTTAATTCTCGTTGTCTGCTGATTGTTTCTGGGTTAAATTGGTGGCTACACTGGGAATCTGAGCTAAACTGGTCGGTAGCAAAAATAGGTGGTTAAAATGCTATGGAGATTGATATAGAGATATAAAAACAGGCAACAAAGGAATTGAGATGGAGCCTTGATGTAGGAGGAACATTCCCTAATATAACATTTGTTTGATATGTGAACCTATCTGTGTAAACCAATAGCTCTTTGTTAAATAGAGTGCAACACTTTACAACTTTTTTAGCCATGGCAAAAAGTTGAGCACTGCTCTATTTTCGTGCAAGAAGTTGCATAGAATATCTGAGTCAAATGTCAAAAAACACATGGCTGGTTGTTGCATGCAACACATAATGTGTTGCACTGTGCAGACAGAACTTTATTCTTATATCATTTATATAATGATCTTTGAAAATGATGCTCTCCACTTCTGGTGCCTTGCTTATCAGGGCCAGAAGTATGGTAGCAAGTAAAACCAAAACCTATAAACCTCATCATTTAAAGTTATTTTGGTAACACCTTACATTAAGTGTTTCAACTACACTGCAACTGTATTGTAATAATGGGATTTTTTACATGTAGGATATTAAAGATTAATACAATTTTCTAGTGCTGGGACATGCAAACTAACATTTTGTTACATGTATTCGAAGGCAAAAAAAATGTCTTTGTCAGAAATTATTTTATCTGTGTGAGATTTTATATATATTGTCGCAAAGGCTGGCGACGGGATTTACTCTGCTTCTCGCTTTCCCTTGCTTGTCACTGCTGCTGCTGCTGTGAATGGGGGGGCTCTCCTGCCAGCGCCCCATTGGCAGGGACGGTGCAGTGGGGGGCATTCTCCTGGGGCACCCTGACTGTCTGCTAAGGCGTCTCGGCAGATAGCCTCAATGCTCCCCCCTGTACTCTGGTATGGGAGAGAATAAGACGCTGACGTCCACCCATACTCACACGGTTACTTGGACGGTTCCATTCCCCACTGCCCCGCATGATGACCTGAGGCACCGCCTTCAGGCTTCCGTGGCAGCGAACAGCTGGGCCAACCCGCAATGACGGGAGGGAGCCGAATGTGGGATTCCAACACAGCAGCAATCTTGGAGGTAGTTCCAACACCGCCCCAGGCAGCTCAACAACGGGCTCAGCCTCAGCAGCCCCAGCAGGGCCCCTGAAGGCTCAGGCACCCTTGCACCTCAGGCACTTGGGTGCCACCGTACACACCGGTTGTGCACACCATCACATTCTCCAGTCTGTCCGGCCAGTTGACTGGTTTACTACTGTGGACTTAAAGGACGTGTATTCACGTTCCTATTCGTCCCGGCACAGGAAATATCTCTGCTTCACTTTTCAAGAATGCATCTTCGAGTTTTCCATGCTCCCATTCAGCCTCTCTTTAGCCCCCTGCACGTTTTCCAAAGTTGAGCCTCTCACATGCGCAAAAGTGTAAGGACCGCCAACCAGCGAGGTCAAAACGGTCGCCCTCACGGGTTTGATGCAAAAGAGGAAATGGTCTCAGCAGGTTGACTGTTTAATTCCTCGGTAGGCGGGACCGAGGACGTCATCCAAAAGTAATGTTGGTGGTCATCTTCTCTTTCAGGGAACCAGGGTTATGGTAAGTAACCTAACGTTCCAATTTAAAACAAAATCAGAAAGCAATTCTCAGCAAAAGTCATGCATTTCTTCCAACAAATGCAAAAGTGTAGAGAGAAAACAAATGGGTCAGTTTGCATAAAAACATTTTAAAAAGTTACAAATATAGGCTTTTTTTTTTAATTGAACTCGAATTTTATCGTTGAACACTTGAGCAGGGACAAAGTAAAATGCTATGTGTGTTTTTGCAGTATCGAATCTAGCAAGAATAAGCACATTGTTTTGAAGTAAATATTTCCAAAAGCTAATTTGTTGAAAGTATATTTATGAAAGTATATTCGCCCACTTAATGGCCACACATTTCTTCTCAATGACGGAGTAGTTACGCTCCCGGGGAGCAGTTTTTTGCTTATGTAGAGGATGGGGTGTTCTACTCCATCGACCTGCTGGGACAAGACTGCCCCCAAACCATCTGAAGCATCAGTGTGGAGGACAAATTCCTTGTCAAAATCTGGTGTGATAAGGGTAGGGGCTTGGCAGTCTCTGACACCCCCTGACATTCTCCTGTCCATTTAATTTAATTTGGTGCGCACTTTTTAGTGAGGTTCACTAAAGGGTTGACCACTGTGGCATATTCGGGGATAAAACATCGGTAATAACCGGCTGTCCCCAAGAGAGACCTCATCTGGGACTTGGTTTTCGAGATTGCCGCATCCATCAAAGCCTGGACTTTGGTGGTGATGGGTTTCACCTGCCCATGTCCCATAATAAATCCCAAATATTGCGTTTCTAGTTTGGCAAATGCACATTTGCCCAAGTTGGCTGACAGCCAGGCTACCCTCAGAGACTGCAGGACGGTCGTGAGTCTAGCCATATGCTCTCCCCAGGTGGAGCTGTAAATCACCACATCATCAATAATGATTTCCATTACATGAGAGTAGATGTTAAACTTCATGCTGATTTGAACTTGGCTCTCGCCAAGATAAGCACCCTGCTGCATACTCACAATGTGGGCATAAGACCTGGTCCATTAGTCTCTGAAAGGCAGCAGGCGTACCATTTAGCCCAAACAGCATGGTTATAAAATGAAACAGACCATCAAGGGTAGAAAATGTAGTTTTCTCTCACGATCTGAGGGTTAAGGGGATCTGCCAGTATCCCTTTGTCAGGTCCAAAAGTTGAGATGAACCATTCCCAGTCTGTCGAGAAGCTTGTTGACCCGAGGCATGGGGTATGCATCCAACTTGGCAAAAGCGTTTACTTCACGGAAATCAACGCAGAAGCGGTTGGTGCCGTCGTTTTTGATGACTATCCCAATTGGACTGCACCACTCGCTCCTGGAAGGCTCAATCACCCCAAGTTCAAGCATCGGCTGTACCTCTTCGATAACGCCAATTCGTCAACTTTCCGGGATCCGGTAAGGTCTTTCTCGAACTGTGACAATCACATGTTCAAGAAGGTTAGTTCTGCTGGGCACATCAGAAAAAACATCCTTGAACTCTCCAATTAACTCATGCAGATCTCATTTCTGATCTGGAAGTAACTGTTCCCCCATCAGAATAGTGCTAGGGGCCTCTATACAGGGTCCAAAATCATCCTCTACCTTGCCTGGGGCTATAAATAAGGCCTCCCTTGCCTGCCAGGGCTTCAATACATTTACATGGTAAATTTCATGCTCATTGCGGCGATCGGGCTGCCGAATTTCATAATTCACTTTCCCTATAGCCCGAATCACCTTATATGGCCCCTGACATTTAGCAAATAGTTTGGATACAGAAGTGGGAAGAACCAACAGTACCTTGTCTCCTGGATGAAAGGTCAGAATGCGTGCATTTTAATTGTACTGCTACTGTTGCCAGCGCTGAGTCGATTTTAGATAGTCCTAGGCCAAGCAACCAAGCAAATCCAAGGAATCTCTCACCCCTCTCTCAACAGATCGAGGATGCCGCGAGGCTGTCGACCGTATAAGAGCTTGAAGGGGGAGAACCCTGTCTAACTCTGCGGCACCTCTCTCACTGCAAAAAGGAAGTAAGGAAGAAGCGTTGCCCAATGTTTTTGCTCTCAGTTCACAAATCATCTCAGCATCTGCTTTAGGGTCTGATTAAAACGTTCCACCAAACCGTCTGCCTGTGGATGATAAACAGATGTCCGGATGGGACGTATGTTTAATATTTTATATACTTGCTGCAACGTTTGAGACAAAAAGTTAGTTCCATGATCAGTCAATATATCTCTTTGGGGATCCCTACTCTTGACATAATCTGCACTAATTCCTTGACTATTGCAGCTGCACTTGTAGACCTCAATGGAACTGCCTCTGGGTATTGTGTTGCATAATCTACCATGACTAATATATGCGTATACCCAGAGTCAGAAGGTAGCAAAGGGCCTACAATGTCCATTGCAATGCATGGAAATTATTGGCAGTGGGATCAAAGGGGCGGGGCGCACTCGACCTGGCACTACTCACTGGCAGTTTGGGCATGTGGCTACATATTTCTACACTTCCTTATGAAGTCCTACCCAATAAAATTGGGCCAATATGCATTCCCTGGTTTTATCAGCTCCCAGGTGCATCACAAAAGGGATGTCATGCACCAGCCTTATGACCCCGGGCTGTTAAGACTGGGGAACCATCAATTGTGTTACAGGCTGTCCTGTACTCCTGGCAGGGTTCATCCTATATAATAATTGCCCCTTGATAATAAAGTGTGGATATACTAGCACCCCAGCGCCTTTAACATCCTTACCTTCAATAGACTGGACCCTTCCCCAAGTGTGCACCAGTGGGGGTCGTTGTGTTGATCCCACACCAGGTCCACGCTTCAGTCCCACATGTCCGGTATATTGAGAGGGGCCGGAGTAACATCTGCCCTGGATGGCCCAGTAACCTCGCCCCCTCTCTGTCACACTACATATACCAGCAGCACTTTCTCAATTTTTCATACTGTATCTCTTTGTTTTTCTAGGACGAAAAAGGGGTGAAAACAAGTCAGCTTGTAAGGGGAAACTCTCACCAATCATTTCCTCTTGTTTGTCTGCCACATTTCCGTGTACGGTCAGGATTGCCTTTTCCATGAATTGTTTTAAGTCTGGCCAGTCCCAGCCCAGAATTATGTGGTGTGGTAGCCTTTCCACCACCCCCACTATAAGGTGGCGCTGTACCAGTCCTACCGATATGCATGCTTTTAGTGTGGGGTATGTCGCCGTGTCTCCATGGATACAGGAGATAGCCACCTGGCCTTGTGGCTGCCACGACACACAGCCTAAGAGAGCTGATTGAATCATGGTCTGCTCACACCCTGAGTCCACTAAAGCCTGGGGGGTATTACTGACAACCACATCAACAGTACAAGGCCCCTCCCGATCATTTCCCCATTTCTTCTGATGCCAGATAGCACGTCGCCACGTTGCACTCCATTGCCGAGGGGTACAGCCAGGCGATGTGTCTGGACTCATGGTACCTGAAGGAGATATGCGGGGCAGAGGGCACTGGGGCAACATATGTGTCCCGTTGCTGATAAGGCAACAGGTCAAGGGCATTAAATCTACCCCAGTTGGGGGCCAACCACTGCCTCCATGGTAGGGAGGTGGGCCGGCCCATTGGGGTCGGTGGTCTGGGAGGTCTGGCTCCCATCAGAAGGAGAGGTGTGGAGGTCCAGATTGTGGTGCCGTGTCCATCCCTGGGTCTCGGCGCCGACCACATGGCAGAACTGTTCCAGCACGATGGCCTCTTCTATTTGCACCCCCATCTTTTGTATGGGGATGATTCCATGCACCATGTGGTCGCACAGTCGCTTCCTGGGTGCTGACGCCGGTCCTGCTGTTCACTCTATTCATTAAATAAAGAGCTATCTATATCTATTATTATTATTATTATTATTATTATTATTATTATTATTATTATTATTATTATTATTAACCCCATTTTTCCATTTCATCCATTGGTGTGAACCCTAGACTACACTGTCTCCCAGCAGTGCCATGGCAGCCATATGTTTCAGATTGCATTGACTTGTATGACGTTGTTTTCTGAACCTGTCTACAGTTAAGGTGGGATAGCACACAGTACAACAAGCTACACAATAAAACCCTACAAAGCAGCAAAGGTCTTTGTATTCATTTTTGATACACAACTAGGCTCAGTCAACTGTGACTACGTTGATGTACAGTACCAGTCTAATCCACACACACCTTTGCTTATCATTACATCATTCCATTGACTTAAAGCAACAATATTACCCTTTGAAAATTGGACTCATCCATCTATTGACAAGATGCGGGGGAAATTCTGTAAATGCCGCTATCTGTCAAAAAGATAATGTTGTGACAAGGTATACAAAGTTTATGCTAATTTAAGAGAAAGTTTGCATCTTATCCTTGGGTTAATCTGCTCTTTTGGTTCAGGCTGTAGCTCTGCAATGCTAGCTTCACACACATATATGCAAAGCATCATTCAGTTGGTGACACATTTCAAATTTAAACAGCATGCTATTAGTTTTTTGCATGCAAGAAGTCTCTTTAAGTTAACCCTGCAGGATCGTTCAAAATAATACAAAGCCCTGATGATGTACATTTTTACAATGTACATCATCAGGTACTCTTGAAATCTGCACAGAGAGCAGTGATCTATTCATGGCACGCACTAAACAAAACAAATGAAAGATGTTTATATGAAGTATCCGTTATCATGAGAAGAACAAATGTGTACCTAGTTGTTGTGCCCCACTGTCATTGTCACATTTAAATATAATTTCTTTGTGGTCCTTGTTGCCGTATTCTTCCATATAAATATCATAATGTTTTATAACTGAGAAATGTAATAACTGAGCTGCAATGAGGTGTTCAGCAGTAACATGAAACACACATTTAAATTCACGACAATCGGGCATGCAAGCCCCTTATGTTGACAGGTGTGCAATAACACTGACTGCCCGGTTTTAGCAACTGAAAGGCTGATAGATTTCGAAAGGCAATTTTACCAGATGGCTTAGTAAATACTGTACCTTGCCATGTGTTCCTGAAGAGATAGCAGAATGAATCACCACAACAGAAGAAAACAGACACACACATACATGGATTTTTATTTCCTTTTTCTTTTCTTTTATTGGTAGTTCTTTTATTGGTACATGTTGCTGCAGATCAAGGCAATTACTGAATATTATAAGAGACCATAATGTTCTGAGATTTCTCTTTGCAACATAACAATAACTGATAGTGAAGTACAAATTGGCAGAACGCATACACATATAGGTAGGACTGATGCCATCTGAATGAAGGCTACCTCATTTGCCTGCTGCATTCGCTAGCAATTTGAGTCAATGTTGTTATTATTATCCTCAGTAAAGTCGTTTAACAGTCTTTACAATATACTTCATAATTAAACTTATGTTTTTCAGTTTTTATTAATTTCAATTTTTCGGTGGTTATTTTAAAATATTTTTCAGTTTTATGCAACTGTCTACTAAGGCTACGCTCCACATTGTTGCAAGCTACGTGCTGTTCCTGGTTGTGTGACTGCAAACAGCCCAGAGTAAGACCCACAGCTCAGTGCCCTTGTTTGCTTGAAGCCCTCGGTACTTGGTGCTCAGTGCTTCGGTGCCCCGGTGTCTCGGCCTCGACACCCGCGGTGCCCTCGTGCTCAGTGCCTCGATCATGGCACTGAGAACTGACCATGCAGTGGTGTCCTCGGTGCTTTGGTGCCCTCGATCCCCAGAGCCCCAGAGCTTCAGTGCTTCAACACCCTTGGTGTCCCAGGGCCTCGACGCCTTGCTGCATCGACACCCTTGGTGCTTAAGTGCTCCTTGCACAAGTGCACTCGATACCTCCGGTGTTTTCGGTGCCCTGGTGCCATATAGCCTCAACGACTCGGTGCTTCGGCACCGTCGACACTCTAGAGCTTCGACGCCTCGGTGCTTTGGCACCTTCGGTGCTCACACGCTCTATATATATGGTGGCTTCAGTGCTGCAGTGCATCAGTGTCTCCCAGTGCCCACTAGTGCTCCAGAGCCTTAGGGCCTCAGTGCTTAGACACCTCTGGTGTCTGAAAGCACCTGCACCATCATTGCTTCAGTGCACTCTGTGCTCAATGCCCTAGAACCTCTGTGCCTCGGTGCCTGAGAGACATAATGCCGGGCTTTCACCCACAGGACAAACACATGTTGTGTGTCCGGTGCCTGGGCAGGCAGCACGCCTCTTCTGCCCTAGCAGATAGGATGTTCTGCACTTTTTGCACCAATTCCAGGGAGAAAACCCTGAAAGCCCTGGCTGACTTGTTATGCCAGTTAAGCAGGTGATAGATAAGACTATAAATGATCATCCTCATGACGCCACCCATCTTTCTTTTACCAGTTTTATGGACTCCTAGCTATCTATTATCCTGCATATTGTATTTGATAATCGTTATAGGGCTTGTGCAACCAGAAATTGTGCATGAAATGAAGAGTCTGTGGATCCTCTGATTGGTAAACAGTGGTTCTCAGTTTGAGTGTGAGAATGCTCTTTGTCTCTCTTCAGATGTATATTGATTGTAATGAGGACTGTTGTGTGTGTTATCTCTATGTAAATCTACAGCTGTATAGCAGAGCTTTTAATTGTTTTTTTTGTTTTTTTTTACTTGTTCTTTATTTAAAACCCATATGTTGCGCCCCTGCATTACCCAGCTCAGGCTGACTGGAACATGATTAAGCCTGACTTGTCACCAAATTATATATACAAAGTTTACATGCGTTCAGCAGTACTCCAGCTGTTGTAGATTTGTAACACAGAATAAATCTTGATCCACTCTGGTGGATTATCACACATTGCAGTCCTAATGTTTGGTTGGGGAAAGACTGCAGTTCTGAGTAAAGCTAGGTTAGTAACTTTAAATCCCAAATATTTGTTGAAGAAAAGAAAATAAATAATGAAATGTACATACTTAAACCAGTGTTAAAGGACACACTGCCTTTTTTTTAATCATCTACAACATATTGCTAAAATTAGGTCTTGTCTTTCATTGCCGGATTCTGAGAAGCTAATTCATGCTTTTGTCTCATCTAGACTCGATTACTGCAATACTATTTTTGCTGGGTTACCAGACCATGCCTTTTCACGGGTACAGCTTGTACAAAATGCAGCGGTGCGGGAGCTTAGTAAAAAAAGAAAAGTGACCACATAACTCCCATGCATGCTGGCTTCTCTCTTCTCTCACTGGCTTCCAGTACTAATATAGATTTTTTTTTTACTATATCTTTTTTATGTTCATTTTTTTATTGTTCTAATTAATTTTATTGTATTTTTTTGTTTTTATAGACTTGTAAAGTGCTTTTAGATACTGTTGTATGAAAGGTGCTATATAAAGAAATAAATACTTACTTACTTACTTACTATGCTTAGGTGTCACTGTAAATGAAATCTAGAATATATTCTTTAACGTATTGATTGATAGAAGTATACTTGCTGAGTTGGGAGTTTACAATCTTTTGTACACAAATAAATTATTTAATTTTTAAGTTGTATTCTCCGTGTGCATGTGTGCCTGAATAATCTATTTGAATTCTGTCATTTGGTTGAACTGGGATGTGGATTTGGTGAGAACTGTGCATCAGTATACTTAGCTAAATTGAAGTACATGCTGCGTGATTGAACATGCATTTAAATATCAGATAAGCCTTCTTTCTCTTTGCCTGAGTTTGCATTGTAGGTTTTGGGTATCTGATGCATTGCAATATCTTAGAATGCATCAGCTGATGTCAACATATTTTGAAATATACAGTATACAAGGTCATGTTTGCATATATGACAGACACAGTAGTGACAGGTCATTAATAGGGATTCTTCTTCACAGAAATGAAATGATAACAGCTTGAGTGCATGAGCTATTATGTTTTGTAAATGAAATGAGGAAAATCGCCACATTTGCATGTAAGACTTTAATTCATCAAATTCGTCTTTCTCTCTCCATCTGTTAAAAAAATTACGTTGGAAGACCACCAAGGAATTATTTCACCAGCAATTACTGGGGCTCTAACTGACATTATAGTGAACAATTACCAGACTTAAGTCTTACGGAGGAGGGCCTGATAATAGTCAGTCATAAAATGTGTATTATTATTATTATTATTATTATTATTATTATTATTATTATTATTATTAGTATTAATTCTTACAAAATATCATAATTGTATTCCTTTAGACCAACCATAATAGAGTAAGGAAGAATGCAGTGCATACCTTGCATATCTACTAGCCAATCTATTCTTTAAACAGCATTAATTAGATTACTGTCTCTAAAATGATTCGCCTGTAAAGTAGTTCCTTTAAAGATGCTGATCTGAAGTACAAAAGGGAGGCCCCAAGGATATAGATCACAGCTCTACAACTTTTTTTTATATCTCTTTTGATTTAGAAGTGTTTATAGCATACTGATGTGTGTCCACTATTGCAAGTTGGCTTCTTCCCATATTTTGCTTTGAAACCAGTATTTCTGATTTTACTTTAAGAACATACAATAGAGTTTAACTTTCACGTATGAATGTTTCTGGGAATAATAAACTGCTATGTATTTTCTATTTATATAAAAAATTTATTTAAACACAAAGTAATTTTATTCACAGTAAAACAGGTTTAAAAGGCACTGCATATCAACATGACACTCAGTACTGCATCTCCAGCCCTGCCCCACCCCTTAAGAACATAAGAACGTTTACAAACAAGAGGAGGCCATTCGGCCCATCTTGTTCGTTTGGTTGTTAGTTGCTTATTGATCCCAGAATCTCATCAAGCAGCTTCTTGAAGGATCCCAGGGTGTCAGCTTCAACAACATTACTGGGGAGTTGGTTCCAGACCCTCACAATTCTCTGTGTAAAAAAGTGCCTCCTATTTTCTGTTCTGAATGCCCCTTTATCTAATCTCCATTTGTGACCAATGGTCATTGTTTATTTTTTCAGGTCGAAAAAGTCCCACAAAGTGGTTGATTCAATAAAACATTAGGGACTGAAAGTGATGACAATTAGCTGTTGATTCAGTTAAACATTGTAATATAGGTCTAAGAATGGTTTGCTTTACATGCCAAAATGAGTCACCCAAAGAAGAGGGCTTTACTGTCTGGTAAGACCCACCTCGTGAAGTTAAATGCAATCATATAGGAGACCACTAGTATGAATTCACAGCTAATTTAATACATTTTTGTGTGCAAACATAACATTTTGTTCTTGGTAGGTACAGATGATAGATGCTATTTAATATTTGCTATCCGATCACCAAATATGAAAATAATAAAAGTTTAAAGCAGGGGTAGGCAACCCTGGTCCTGGAGTGCCACAGACACTTCTGGTATTTGTTTTACCCAAGCCCCTTAATAAATTAATTGATTTAATGATTGGCTTAATTGGTTAGAATTACCATGTGTTCCAGGTATTTAGCAATTGACAATTAAGAGATACCTGTAAAACCTGCAGGATTGTAGCACTCCAGGACCAGGTTGCCTACCCCTGGTTTAAAGGATAAACATACACAATATATGTTTTTCTATGCTATTTTTTTATTTATTATTTTGCAAAGGGCTGTGTTTTTGTTGTTTCTTTTACTTTGTTGTAATTTCAGCACTTTTTATTGTGTCGACTGTTGTGTCGTGAGCAGTTTCATTCACACTTTGTGATCGAGGAGAGACCCTTGGCCACTGGCCCGGGTACCTGGAGGAAGTGGTGGTGGTTAGCAGAGAGCACTGTTCAGGCAGCTCCTCTGGTTGAGGTGGATGGATACAGCCCCCCTTTCCGACGAGACCGACCTGATGGGTTACTCCTCCTCTTCCGCTCAGACGGAACAGGAGTGGTGTTCAGCTGCAGTTGATGACTGACTGGGTGACACGGGGAAGGGGCAATCCACACCGGGTGTTTCAACACCTGTCCCCCAATGAGGATGGTCAATGTCCCCTTTCCCCCCATCGGCGCCAGCTCCCCCATCACCGTCCGCAACTGGGCAGTGGGCACCAATGTGGCGGTGTCAAGAAGGATGCAAGACACGGTTTCAAGGCTAAACTTTTTATTTGTTTTAGCCTTAATCGATTTAGCAAAGCTGCTGTCAGCCACAGCTCACGCTTCTACAAGTCGGCTTTCTCTTTTCTTTAGCTCTTTCTCTTTTCACTGTTCTCCTTTTCTTAGTCTGACCCTGTGATCCAGCTCTCAGCTCCTTCTATAAGAGAGTTGAAGGGAGCTGCCGTTCCAACATCCAGAACAGACACCTCACCTCAGGCTACAAGATTGACAGCTGGATCCCCAGCCCACGCGGCCTCAGTCTGGGGATCGGAACACTAGATGAAAGGGGGCGGGGCCCCAGCCTGATCGCATGTAACCTCGCTGGATGGAAAAGTAGAGTGAGTTTTCCCGTTCACTCCAGCGTGCTGACCATGCCCTGACCCGCGGGGTGCGCTCTTCCGGGTTGGTAACAAGCAGTCAGCTCGCCGGCTGCGCCCATCTCACCAGCCTGCCTCGGGACCCGCCTTTACAATATACATACCGTAAAACTTCAATTAAACGCCTCCGCCGTTTGTTTACAATATTTGCCAGCAGACCCGGCGCGTATTGGAGACCGGCGATTATTTGAGACCAGCGTTTATATTAGATCACTAGCTTCACATGCTTCACATGCAATTTTGTTTATAACAAAATTACGTTGTATTGTACACCCTCAAGTATAAAGCGAAAGTATTACTACAGTCTTTTTATATGCACTGGTTAACAAGGATACAGGATACAAAATGCTGGAAAATGAACAAGCAGAAGTACAAATTTTTATTTAAAAATGGAATTAGATCTACCATATTTATTAATAATAATAATAATAATAATAATAATAATAATAATAATAATAATAATAATAATAATAACAGTTAAATCCACTGAAAGACAGCCCTGTAGATAGCAGAACACAGGCTTGTAGATCATTATAAAAATAATTTATTGTTTAATCTCATACATTGTTAATACAACAAAACACACCAAGAGGTTTGTATCTGGCCTACTTTCTGCATGCTTAAAATTATCAAAACTTTTAATAACGTAATAACTGCATTAAACAAATATGCATTACATGTAGGCCTACCTTAAATTACTTTTTCTATTATTATTATTTATTAATCCTGAGAGTCACTTCCATCGCTGTGAATTATAAGCAGTTCATTACGCTCAAGCTCAGACCCGGTGCATGTTATTTGAAACCCAGCAATTATTTTAAGTTTTACAATATATATATATATATATATATATATATATATATATATATATATATATATATATACTGTATATATATATATTTAGCTCAAAGAGCCAGCTGCCCAACGTTTCGATATGTTGCACATATCTTTCTCAAGGGAGCCTGTGTTTGAATCAAAACATTGGAGGTATTTATAGGTTTTTGACGGCATGACAACTACTTGTTATTGTTTACATTCAAATCTATGATTTATTCTTACATGATGTAATGCTGTTCTATATATTGTGACATCATTTTTACTTCTATCTTTGAATCTGTATTAATTCTAATTAACATTACTTTATATAAATTTATATTTTTATTATATCATGCAATGCTGGCTCTGAGGATCAGTCTAAATTTGGCCTCCCCAGCGCATCAGCATGCACATTTGAACAAACTTTGTTTATTTATTTAAATGTTATATATCTATTGAAGTTAATTAGTTCATTCTTTTCTGTTGAGTCCCGCTGGCATAATCGTGTTCAGTCTATATATCCATTTACTTTCTTTTATTCTTCTATATGTCGCATTGTCTAATTTTAGCTGTTCTAATACTACAAACTTTACATCATTTATGTCATTTATGTCATATATATATATATATATATATATATATATATATATATATATATATATATATATATATATATATATATATATAAACCATGCCCAGGACAAGCTCTTTATTATTAAAGAGCCTGTCTGTTATAAGGTTTGCACAGCTAATGCTTTCATACGCACCCTCCCCCTTCTGTGTGTACAGCGCCTCAGAAGATATGGATGCACTTTTTTCAATGCAGCTCCACTGTTCAGCAAACTCCCTCACAGGTTAATCCGTGTATCATGGTCTGCCACCGGTTCACTAAGCAGCTTAAAAGAACACATTATAACTTTGACAATGACCTGCTAATGGCTTTACATTTCTCAGAAATATTATGAGCTATCTTTGTCATGTTTATCTCCTAATGAGATCAATAAATTTGGGAAGGAGACATTGCTAAAGCTTTTGCGATTCAAAAGCCAGGGACATTGATATTCCACTAGCGGGCTAATAAATAATGACCTAGAAAGGGAAAAACAAACCTTGATCTTTCTCCCTCTCCTGCTCTGTTTTCTTTGTAGCCCCAGTGTTAGGTCTCTTCACAAGGGCTGAGCCTTTTGTGGCACTGTTTAGATGTGCTAGAGCTGTGTCCTTCTGTGATTATCTAACAGCTATGACATTATAATATACACTCTTTGGTGAAAGAAATTCCCCTTGGCCTTTGAGGTACTATTGCTCAAGCACTGTCCTGAAGAAAATGTTTTTCTGTACAGGGAAAAAGGCTATTGTAATGTTACAAAACTAATTTAACACTTTTTTCCTTGATTCTCCCTTGGGTGAAATGCTGTGCTGGTGTAAATGGAACAAGGACAGCACTTCTAGAATGTTCAGAATTCTGAAAGCCCTCCATTGACAGTATCCATTAAGTTATGTATAATTATAGTATTCTCATAGATTCCAAGTAATCAAATACCAAAAAGCTTTAATTTTCCTCTTCATAACAATGATCCTTTTTAAGTGTATTTTTTATTGTAGATATCCTGCTGTTTAGATAAAGGGGCCTTTATAAATTGAAGGGGCTTGAATGAGCACTGAAGCCAAACAATTCAGATCCGAATTGTCCACGCCTCTGATTAAGGGAATTTCTCTGAGGTTATGTTGGGACTGGTTTATGTTATTCACAACTGGAGGAACATTTTTGGTGAAGGAAGGGAATTTACCTAAAATAGTATGCAATGTCATTTTGCGACTCTGAAATCAGTATTGCTTCAGCTGCACGTAGTTAGTGGTTTCACAACAGTACACACTGCCTGCATTGTCCCATTAACAGCTTACAAAGCACAGCAGCCAAGCTAGTATGGCTTAATATATCAGAAAGAAGGGTAACTTGAGCTTCCAAAATTTTGGTCTGTATGTGAAAACGTTGTTCACTATGAGCCCTAATGTACTTACTGCCAATATTTCAGTAGTAAACATGTTGAGATTTTATAGGGATTGCACAATTTAAATTAGCGGTACTGTATGAAATGTGTAAGGGGGGCAGTTTTTGTTATCATCAGTTAGGAGTCTAGTTGATCAATTGAGCACTGAATAAGACTCCCGTTTTAATGCAATGCAGTAAGCTGGCCACTTGGGTTTTAAATCCTTATAAGTAACTTGATTATAAACTATTTAGCGATACTATAAACAGAAGTTTTGGTAAAAAAAAAAAAATAATAATAATAATAATCTTCTGTGCAGTATTTCTGGAGTGCATTGCATTGGGATGGAGGGTCTAAATCCTATCAGTGTTCTTATTTACAAAAACTTTATTTAAAGATAGTTATGCATAAAGAGTTATCAGGTGTTTAGATTTAGACATGACTAAGAGTTATTGGTGTGCAGGTTTTTAGTAACATGCAAATCTGAGTTAGGTGTGTCATGCTAAAAGAGCTTTAAACTAAACTGCAAGTGTCATTCATAAAACTCTTAATCACCCCTTAAGCTAGATGTTGAAAGAAAGACATGGTTTAGTTTAATTTAGATTCATATATGCATGTATTAAAAGTCACCTTCTCAAGTTGCCACAGTGCTATGGTATTAATTAATGTAATGCTTTCCATATATACAGTATATATACTGTATATATATATATATATATATATATATATATATATATATACACACATTTGTAGTCAAAAGTTTACATACCCCAATGAAAATTTTATAATTTCTAGAAATTTCTCGAAAACAAAGAATTTCAGAAAAATCTTTTGTAGCAAAAGTTTTGCTTTTGTGGATGAGGATATAAAAGTTACAAGAAACAGATGTATACAATTATTTATTTCAGCATTTTTTTTGCAGAACTCCAAAAATGCTAATTCAAAAGTAGTGGTATGAGTTAAAGAAGGCTGTGCACAAGAGAAGTCCTCGGAATTTGAATGAACTGGAACAATTTTGCATTGAAGAATGGTCCAAAATCATTAAAGAATCATGCCAAATAGTTTAAAAGAGGTTATTATTGCTAAAGATGCCTCAAGTAGCTATTAAATTAATTTTCGACCTGCACCTTACGGTGTGGCAGCCTGTGTGGTTGCCAGGGTGGAGGACAGCAACGGACAGGTCCTGATGGCACGTTTGAGGGTGACGTTAATGTGACGACCACTTCAGGGGCTGGGGTGCATCACTGGGCTCCAGGGTGGCCACCAATCCCAGACCCCCGTGCCAGTTCTGGACAGCAGTCCCTCCTGGGTCCGGTCTTGCTTGGACCACTGCCCCCTCCACACAGTGGGGCAGAGGCTAGCTAGCACAGCTCCAAAAGCAACCTACCATCTAAGAAAAGAGAGCCCCGCAGCACAGCTGCCACTAGAGAGTTCCGCTCCACCACCACCATCTGAGATAGAGTGTCCTGCGCCACCCGGGAGAGATTGTCCCGTGCCACCCAATAGAAAGTGTCCTGTGCTACCAGAGAGAGAGTACCCCGCGGCGCCACCAGTGAGAGACTGCACAGCGGCGCCAGGAAGAGACTGTCCTGCACTACCAGAGACAGAGTACCCCGCGGAGCCACCAGTAAGAGACTGCACAGCGGCGCCAGGAAGAGATTGTCCTGCACTACAAGAGAGAGAGTACCCTGCACCGCCACCAGTGAGAGACTGCACAGCGCCGCCAGTGAGAGAGTACCTCACACCGCTAGGAAGAGACTGTCCTGCACTACCAGAGAGAGAGTACTCCGCGCTGCAGCCAGTGAGAGACTGCACAGCGCCACCAGCATGAGAACCCACCACACTCTGCTGCTACAATATACTGTATATACATGTTACTGTAAAAGTCTAGATAGTGGAAAATCATAAGATTTACTCGTAAAAGTACTGGTAAATAGTAAAGCAGATAGCGCTTTACTTTGGACATTTACTGGTAAATCTCAAGAATAACCAAGTGCTTTTACCAATAAGCTTCGGTAAATGTCTGAAAAGCAATATATTTCTTCATAATTCCGGACATTTACCATCTTACTTGGTACATGTTGACAGTTACCGGTAAAACTTAAGATTTACCAGATTCTGACTTTTACAATAATTTATATATATATATATATATTACCATGGTTGTTTTTCATATTGGACTTCTTCCTACATCATCACCATCTTCAGTGTGCAGTGACAATAATAGGTTACATTCAAAACAAAAATATGGACAATTTGAAAAAAAGAGCTTCACACCAATGACAGAAGAATTTAAACAAACATAAACCTTACAATGCAGGATTTGCGTTCAGCAGGAGAAACGAGAGAATCACCAGCTACCTGAAAAAGACCTGGACACCTTTCAAATTTAATCTTGTAAGTAAAACTAAAAAATAAAAATGGGGATGACTTTACCAATTTGTCTCCGAAGCATAGCAGCGTAACCTGCGCAGACATAACTGTGAGTGCAGCATTTTCTACAGCAGTGCGCCGCAGTTTACACAAACAAAACCAAACTATAAAATAAAAGCATAGAATTTATAAAATAATAATATGGGTCAGAATATATTTCCACACAAAAATATATGTCTCGTTAGTTTTGTGCTAGCAATGAACACGTGGCTATGCCACTCGAGCATTACGAGCAAATCGAGACATATTATTGTGTGGTAATATATTCTGACCCATATATTATTCTCTTTATAAAGCTCAGAAATTAAAGCTATAAATAGTGGATTTCAGAATTAGGAGTATCAATCTTTATTTTCTTTTTCACTTGGTTCAGTCTTCCTTCACATAGACACCATACTGTTTTTTTTCTTTTCAAATTTAATGAATACATTCCAGTGACTCCCTCATTTTTTGCTACTGGTGAAAAAAAAGACATCCTTAAGTAGGCTAGTGGTAGTCTGGTAGCATCCCTAAAACACTGATTATATCCAGGTTCATTGCTATTAAAAAATGAAAAGTACTTGCATCAAGGTCAATAGTTTTGTCAATAGGTTCATAATATCAGGGCCTAATTTATCATTTTTAACTGGTTAAAATGACTTCACAGACAATTACAAGTTACAACTTCCCCTCACCCTCCAGCTAAAAAGTTAAAGTTAAAAAACAGTAAGAGAAAATGTGATACAAGAATATTTTCTTGGGCTGTGTGCACATACAGCACCAAAATACTCTTTTTCTTTTCTTTTTGTGAATCACCCATGGCAACCTTGATAGCATTCAATCCCTGGCCAACTGTTCCTTCCCTATCAATGTCGGACACATTAATCCTGTAACTGCTAAGCCCTATTGCTTTCAATTAGAACTGACGGTTCTAGGCGTAATCTATAAGGCACACATGCTAGCATTGCTCTTACAGGGAATGAAAAGGAAAGGGATTTTTGAGAAGGAGCAGACAAGGCTCCTGTGACCGAGTTCTTATCCCAGCCAGTGTCTTTACAGCTGAAATCAAATGGAGGCCACTCATCCCTGACCCGGTCATATCTTAGTGCTTGTCTACTAAACTTTTTTAAAATCTGCACTCAATCTGATCAGTGCTCTCTATTAAGTTAGGATGCTGCTCAGCACACCAGAGTGCTGTGTCTTGGTGCACGTCAGTCCTTATCATTTTGGAGTGTTGTAAGCTCTGAAAGCTTAACTTCTTGTTGAAAATGCAACTTTCCATATCCCAACTGATAAAAAAGTACATACTGCGGGGGATGAAATATAATTGCCTATTGTGGAGAATATCAGATTCTGGGGATATAGGGGGTGTCTCTCTGTCTGTACATCACACTTACAAGTCAAAGAAAGCCTTTACACCTGAATTGTAAAAATGACACTATAAACAAATAGACACAACCACCAAGTTTGGACTGCACATTGGGCTTTGTGTTGTTAGGGGTTTGATGAGACTAGTTTTATTTTATCTATCATTCAGGAATTGAATTTACAAGGGATATTTATCTTTTTAAGATTGTTAATAGCAATCTGTCTGATTATAGTTATTTGTAACTGCACCCCACCATTATCATGCTGTCCATTGTTTTAACCACTCTGAAAAAACATCAGAGGAAGTCTCAACCACTATGCCCAGATTTTGCAATGATATATATTGTAAACCGACCGGCACTCACGGTCGTTCGTTGCCCCTTTAAGAATAGACCCAGGAAACCAGAAATGGATTTTCAAGCGCGGTTGCGCTATTTTTTTAATTCACAAAACAAAACACCAAATAAACACCTAGCTCTATACAAGCACTAACTAGACACACAGGAACCTAACTAACACAGGACAGCTAGTCCGTTTACCTGTAACACAAAAGCTTCAAGCAAACCACACAGGTTTACACTGCACACAATTTTTTTTTCGACTGCTCGGAAGCAGAGCACCTCTTCTGCCTCCTTCTACTCAGCAGCCTCGAGTACACAAACTGCATTCTTTAAATACCCTGCACCTGGTTCTAATCTAACAATAACTACCAGGTGCAGGGGATAATTAATAATAAAACAATTAACCAATCTAATCAAGCAATAAACAGCTAAACTAAACAAATGTGCCTATGCACATGTTTTCTGCAGGGAAGATTTAACCCCCTCCCTGCTGTCTTACAATATATGTATATATATATATATATATATATATATATATATATATATATATATATATATATATATATATATATATATATATATATATATATATAAAGTTTGAGAAAAAAGGAAAACTGCTGTGTACCAAAATGATCAATAAGAAAAAAGAAAAAAAAGAAAAGGATATTTCAGGTACTTAAAAAGGTAGAATAATTGATTACAAATCAATTATCAAGACGTTTCGGCTAAATACAAAAAAGCACTGTTATATATTAGTATATATATACTAATACACACTATATAGTATAGAAAAATAAGCATAAAAGAACAACAACATTTTTTAATTAGAACCGCTGTGAAGCAGATGTAGTTTTTGATGAACTGTAAAAGACATATTGGCCCAGGGCCTCTTCTCGTCTGTCTGTTTCATTACACTTAAAGACAGATCATTTCCTGTTTTGTACCCTCCAGAAACATTTGTATAACATATATAAAAGTGACAAACTGCGTGTTATATATCGTGAGGAAAAGGCATTTGTTTTAAACAGTAGATTAAACAGTCAATCGATTTTTTTAAGGGTGACAATCATAGTTTATTTATTGCATTTATATAACGCTTTTTATACAAAAGTATCGCAGAGCACTGTACAGTATATTGCAGAAAAAAAGAACAAACCACAATAAATTTGTATAGTATGTCATACATACAGCTGCCAAAGTCAGACCATTTAAATTAAAGCACGTAAACATTTAACTCTGTGACAGATCTGTCAGTCATGATACCTGGAACATGTCTCTTAATATCATAAAGGTATAATGTTTGTCACAGTAGTTACAGTACTAAACTGGTCATATCTAACCAGGAAACAATTTTATAATTCTATCCCAGTTAAACTATTCTGGCTAAATGATTATACAATAGCATAGTACTCTTTTAAATTACCAGGTGTATTTGTTACAAAGGAACAATAAAAACCACACCTGTTATAATGTCTGCAAGCAAAACCTTGCACATTGAAGTTACACATGATTCAAAGTTGTTAAATTGGCTGTCTACAAAGGAATGGAGGCACCTTTGTAAACAAACAATACATACTGTGGAGGTACTAGAATGTGATTCACTTGTGTGATTGGTCTTTCAATTTGTCTACCCTTATCATCTAAGACTCTCCCCCAAGAGACTCAATAATGATGTTCAAAAAGACATTGATAAAGAATTCTCGTCAAATGGCTTGCCTAAGATTCTACATCGTTTAGTACTGCTGAATATCTTATGACTGGACTGGATTCTATCCTCATTGCCCAGTTTTGCAGATGCACAATAAACTCCACCAGCCTGACTCTAACCATTAAGCTAAATACCTTGCTGTGAGCATATAGTGTGTGTTTGTTTGCTGTGTATAGTGTTTCCTGTTTTCTGCTTCTTAATATAAACATTTCTGGGTAAGCCTGCGCAGTGTCTTTTTTTGCGTAGGGTTTATGACTCACTTATCCTTAATAAGGAGATGTGGCAAAGCAACTGAAGACTGATAGGTCAGCAGTCTAAACATACCTATTTTCACATTTTAAGATTTGTATGGAGCACATCCGCATGTCAGGCATTGTATTGTAGATATTTATTTAGAACAATCTGACAGGGAGTGTGTCACCAGGGTCCCAATAGTGATTGCATACAGCGGTCATAAGCTAAGCCTTGCTGTCTAATGTTCAATAAGTCTAAAAGCGATAGAAAATGGCTTGTTTGTGTGTTCAATGTTGTCAGGTATGCCTCGTAATGCAGGCCAGCTGTTCACTGAGCAGGGTGTGATTGTGAATGAGATACACTACCCTTGCTTATTTGTATTCAAATTATCAAATTGTAAAATAAATCATGAGGACAACTAGAATAATCAAAAGCCTTTGGCCAATATTATTATTATTTGTTTATTCAGCAGATGCCTTTATCTAAGGCGATTTATAGAGAGTAGGGTGTGTGAACAATGCATCAGCTGCAGAGTCACTTACAATAACGTCTCACCCGAAAGACGGAGCACGAGGAGGTCAAGTGACTTGCTCGAGGTCAAAGTGAGTTAGTGATTGAGCCGGGATTTGAACCAGGGCCCTTTTCTTTAACCACCGGACCACACAGCCCCCTAATATGGCTGCTGTATAAAGAAATTCCCAGATGTGTCAAAAACTTTGGCTTCATGCACATTCCCAATGAAGAGGCAGTTAACTCACTTCTGTATGTTATTATTGCTTGATATTACACCATGAAATAGTTTACCTATCTAGTAGGCTATTACCACTTCTGCCCATCATTCGCTATAAAAGAGTGGTTGTCTTATTAAAATGGAAATTGGACACAAAATGTAATGTTTTCTACCAGATAATGATATGTGTGTGTGTGTGTGATGTGTGTGTGTGTGTGTGTGTACATATTTTAAATCCAAAGGGCCTCCAGTGAATCACAGTGAGGTATTGAAAGTGATTAAAATGGCTGAATTCCCCGTTTGAGAGACTTACCTTAATTATAGCCCCAGAGAGACCAAAAATAAACCTATCGGGTAGTTTTGGCCTGTAAAACATTGATAATTATGCAGGACTTGTACCACAAATCCATCGCATTTTTAAAAAAAAAAGGAATTTAAAAGAAGAGATGCTAAGCAGCTTGCCTGTGAATCAAAACAGAGAAAATTCTGAAGATTTGTTTTGGCAAATACTAAATCTCTGTTTCTGTTCCAGCATTGCTTGTTTCAGATATCAGTGTGACTCTATTCTAACTGTGGATTGTGTACAACAAAACTGTCAACTTCCTTGTCATTACCAGGTCTAATTCTGGTACTCAACCAGATTATTTCATCCCTCAAACAGTATCTGCAAACTGATGACAGCAACACAATCTTCCTTAAATATATGCTTAATGGAACTCAGTAAAAAAATAATATTCACATAATAATAATAATAATAATAATAATAATAATAATAATAATAATAATAATAATAATAATAATAATAATGTAGTGAGTTGGGTGGTTATCAGTATTGGAAATATCTACAAATATTGTGTATCACCTGTGTTTTGCTATTACTTGTGTTGTCTTACATGTTCCAGTAATAGATCTTTCCGGAACTCTTATGTAATAGACTTAACATTGTGTCTACTGTTAATATTAGAAATGGCCGGAATCTTATGTGATAGACAATCTAAGGCAACTGGCAGTGAATGTGACCTGATTCCCCACCCACTCTACTGCGGCTATACAGTGGCTCTCAAAAGTATTCACCCCCCCTTGGACTTTTCCACATTTTATTGTGTTACAACATGGAATCGAAATGAATTTAATTAGGAGTTTTTGCCACTGATCAACACAAAAAAAGTCCATAATGTCAAAGTGAAAAATAAAATCTACAAATTGTTCTAAATTAATTACAAATACAAAACAGAAAATAATTGATTGCATAAGTATTCACTCCCTTGAGTCAATATTTGGTAGAGGCACCTTTGGCAGCAATTACAGCCATGAGTCTATTTGGATAAGTCTCTACCAGCTTTGCACATCTGGACACTGCAATTTTTGCCCATTCTTCTTTGCAAAATTGCTCAAGCTCCGTCAAGTTGGATGGGGACCTTTGGTGAACAGCAATTTTCAACTCTTTCCACATATTCTCAATTGGATTGAGGTCTGGGCTTTGACTGGGCCACTCCAGGACATTGACCTTTTTGTTTTTAAGCCACTCCAGTGTGGCTTTGGCTGTATGTTTGGGGTCATTGTCCTGCTGGAAGATGAATCTTCTCCCAAGTCCCAGGTCTCTTGCAGACTTCAGGAGGTTTTTCTCCAGGATTTCTCTGTACTTTGCTGCATCCATTTTGCCCTCTATCTTCACAAGCTTTCCAGGCCCTGACGCAGAGAAGCATCCCCATAGCATGATGCTGCCACCACCATGCTTCACGATAGGGATGGTGTTCTCAGGATGATGTCCGGTGTTAGGCTTGCACCAAACATAGCACTTAGCA
Organism: Acipenser oxyrinchus oxyrinchus; assembly: GCA_030684275.1. Lineage (NCBI taxonomy): Eukaryota > Metazoa > Chordata > Actinopteri > Acipenseriformes > Acipenseridae > Acipenser > Acipenser oxyrinchus. The sequence goes on along the minus strand of CM060251.1, from coordinate 78,646,842 downwards.
TTGAGGCCAAAAAGCTCTATTTTGGTCTCATCAGACCATAGAATCTTCTTCCACTTGGTCTCAGAGTCTCCCACATGCCTTCTGGCAAACTCTAGCCGAGATTTGATGTGAATTTTTTTCAACAATGGCTTTCTTTTTGCCACTCTCCCATAAAGGCCAGTTTTGTGAAGCACCCGGGCTATTGTTGTCGTATGCACAGTGTCTCCTAGCTCAGCCGTGGAAGACTGTAACTCCTTTAGAGTTGCCATAGGCCTCTTGGTGGCCTCCCTGACTAGTGCCCTTCTCGCCCGGATACTCAGTTTTTTTGACGGCCTGTTCTAGACAGATTCACAGTTGTGCCATATTCTCTCCATTTCTTAATAATGGACTTTACTGTGCTCTGGGGGATATTGAATGCCTTGGAAATGTTCTTATATCCTACCCCTGATTGGTGCTTTTGAATAACCTTATTCCGGATTTGCTTTGAATGTTCCTTCATCTTCATGATGTAGTTTTTGTTAGGAAATGTACTAACCAACTGTGGGACCTCCCAGAGACAGGTGTATTTAACCTGAAATCATGTGAAACACCTTAATTGCACACAGGTGGACTCCATTCAACTAATTATGTGATGTCTAAAGACAATTGGTTGCACCAGAGCTTATTTAGGTGTGTCATAGCAAAGGGGGTGAATACTTATGCAATCAATTATTTTCTGTTTTATATTTGTAATTAATTTAGAACAATTTGTAGATTTTATTTTTCACTTTGACATTATGGACTTTTTGGTGTTGATCAGTGGCAAAAACTCCTAAATAAATCCATTTTGATTCCATGTTGTAATGTGGAAAAGTCCAAGGGGGGTGAATACTTTTGAGAGCCACTGTATAAGAACCCTGCTCAATGAGAGTTCAGTTTAGTTGCAGAGAAGCTGTTGTTGAGTTCAGTCATCCAGTCAGTCTTTGAGAAGAGCTGTTAGCTTGTTGCTATTGGAAGAACACCATATCTCTGTAAGGTCTAGGAAGGGTAAGTTGTTTTGTACTTGACACATTAATAGAGTTGTTCATTTTATTTTACTCGTCTGCCTGTTCAATCTGAATCACCTTTAAGCTTGAAACGTCTACATAATAATAATAATAATAATAATAATAATAATAATAATAATAATAATAATAATAATAGGGCTTATTTTCATGCACTGAGGCAAAGTGCAGGGACAGAAATTAAATGTTCTGTGATAGGGTCCATCATCACTCTGAGCCAAGCTAATACCAACAGAACTTAATTAATTTTCCAAACTTATCTATATTAAACCCATTAATTTGCCATGAACCTAGGAAAACTTGATAACCTGCAATTTCATATTAACCCCTGATTTTCTCCCCAATTTGAAATGGTCAATAATATTTCCCCTCACCACAGCAATTCCCCACACAGGTCATAGAAAAATAAAGTCATTTGGAATTCAGTTTTATATGGTAACTACCGTGAATACTGTACCTTACAGTACATGAACAATACAATCAGCTTGGCAGTAGAACCCACGCATTTCCAATGAAGAATTAAACCCTTCTCTTACCATATTGGGTATCATTCTTTCATGTTATGTACTCCCCAATAACACCCTGACATTAATATTCAGGAATTATATTAAAATGCTAATTGTTTGAACAAGTTCGAGAGATCTACATATAAAAAGCGGTTTAAAATAATGGGAAAGACGTGTTTATTTCTTGAAGATGTCTCTTGTTGATTGACGTATATTACTTACAGAGCTTGCCCTTCTAAATAATTGACTGCTGAAAAGAAAAGGTCCACTGACCTGATAAAACAAGCATGCACCTGAAAATCAGCCTTTGGGTTTCACTGACCTGTGGCCTGACATGTCCCGGACAGGTCACATGACATCAATGCTAAGTAGGTGTAAGGAGGTCATTAGGTAGCATATTATTACTCAGAAGGTCACAGGTTCAAAGCTGAAATCCATGTGTTCTGCTCCATCTACGCAGACTGTGCCCTGGTGTGTTGTTCATAAGATTGTGGCCATTAAAAATATAGCAGAACCTTATAACACCATGACATGCCTTTGTTCAGGTTTCAAAGCATCCTATTTGTTTTGAAGAACTACAAGTTACCATTACAATTTTCATGACCATTTTTACTGATACAGAAAGCGTTGATGTGTAGGCTTCATGCTTGATCATGGGGATTAAATTGCTGTTGTTTCTGACACTAGCTCCTTTAAAGAAGGAAACTGTCAAGTAATTTTAAAACAACAAATTATTCTTGGAATCCTGCTTGTTGTTTTACTTTTGGTGAAAATTCACCCATCATCCATCACACAACTATTTTACATTTTAAGTGGAGCCATAGGAGAAACACAATATTTTTAAGATTCCTTAGGGTTGTACTGGAAAAAAGATTAACTGAGAGGTACTTCAAGTCATTCCCAAGAAATATATTTTTATCAGGTGGGAGGAGTGAAACAATTTCATAGCCCCTCACTGCAGCTAGGTTCAGAGCTAAACAGCTGGGTAGAGGAGTTGCAGATGGCTGTGGCACAACAAGGTCCATTTACTCTAGCCACAATGCAGTGGGGCAATTTCCTGAGGCCCAGCTGACCACATAAATGTCACAGATGGTGTGCTGTCCATTATAGTGTAAACACCTTTCTAGCTTCACTTGCAAACACCCAGTCTGTATTATAGTCAGAGAGAAATGGTATGGTATGTGTGTACTGTGTGCATTCAGACTTCTTTTTAATTATAAAAATATTAACAAGGGATTAACTGTTAGTTGGGGTTTTTTTTTGGTTTTCATACAGACCTGTGGATCATATTTTTAAACACCCAAGTATAGTTAAAAAATAAGTTATTACTGGTACATCTAGCAAGGAGTGATAATTTGGAAAATAAGCTGTATTATGCACATCATTTTGTCCATAATATAAGCTATTTTCCATGTTTTCTAAATCTTTCTCAATTTTGCCAGAGACATAAGCTCATTGGCGCCACTGCCTAGTTGAAAATGGACAGGTGGTTCTGAAATTATCAAGAAATGTTGAGTCTCTGAGATCTACGAGCGATGTGAATCAGTGAATGAGAAAGGAGGTGACAATTAATCACGATGTCACTGACTTGGATAATTAATGGTCTGTATCATATCTGAACTCTCCATTACCTCTCTCTAGGGCTGAAGTTTTTCAAAAGCTGTTAATTTGAAAACAATCTTTGTTTTTACCTTCATATCTTGCTTGAGCCTAATTCTGGTCCCTTTAATTTTATTTCAAACGGATCTGACAAATTACATGAATTGTTCATCCCCAATCCTACTTTTAACTCGCATTTCATTTTTACAGTTGCCTAATTTAACGTTGTGCTTTTGTAATGTTCCCCACTAGTTTAACAGAGATGTCCTGACAGATTATTATTATTATTATTATTATTATTATTATTATTATTATTATTATTATTATTATTATTTTATTTTTTTTAAGCATAAAAATTACCCAGTATGGAGTGTACACTGATAGCAAGTCCTTCAGCCACCTGTTCTGAGTATTTCACCAAAACATATCAAAGAGCATTTTGGGATATTGGAGGATACACAAAAAATGTAGTTTGGTATTACATCGTCCACACTACCTGATGCAGTCTAATCAAACCGCACTACCTGATGCGATCTAATTTAGAACCGGACTCGAGACTGCCCCCTGAGGTGGTCTAGAATCCAGTTCTCGAGTACACAATTAAACGCTGCGTTGTGTGAACTGTATTTAGCACTTTTAAGCCGGTTTAACGGTTTAATATGGTTTGAAGGCAAGTGTGGACAGGGTCTGAGTATCTTGCGAACACCCGTTTGTATCTTGTGCATCTCAGTCAATATCTTATGTTAGAATGTAGTTCTCACCAGTTAATATATTGTGTGTTAGTATAGCAGTTAGTAGGCTAGGTAACACTTTATATTAAGAGTGTCTACCTCAAAATAAACTGTAATTACCCATATGGTAGGTAGGTGTAATGGTAGCTGCTGATGTCTTTTGTTATTATACTGTATTTACACATACGCTGTCCAAAGTAATGGCTATGTAACCATTCATACATTCACAGTGTAGTTAGAGAAACTTAGAGCAAAATTCTCAGACGGTTGTTATGCCAAAAGAAATTGTAATATTTCAAATTGGTTAAAGTATTCAGTAGGTTGTTATAAGCGGACCCAGGAGTCAGTTGAATTTGGTTTTGTGACTGACTTAAAGAAAATATGACTGACTTTGCAAAAAAATGCTTAAACTTAGCTGAACATTTTCGACTGACTTTTTTCAACTTCATATGACAATAATAAACAAAACAATGCATATAAAGTGTTCTGAAGTATTTGAATACACCAAGGGGAACAGAGTGATCAGAGCCAGTGCAATGCAGTGCACAACTACTGTGAGACCCTCACATTCTATTTACCGGTATTAATTACAATAGCATACAGCATTCTCCATCACAATGCTAAACACCAGTCTGTAGCAGTGGCATAGCTAAGCATGGAAATTGGGGTGGGCCCCAACTTAGGGTGGACAGGCCAAAGGTATAAGAACATAAGTACATAAGAAAGTTTACAAACAAGAGGAGGCCATTCAGCCCATCTTGCTTGTTTCGTTGTTAGTAGCTTATTGATCCCAGAATCTCATCAAGCAGCTTCTTGAAGGATCCCAGGGTGTCAGCTTCAACAACATTACTGGGGAGTTGGTTCCAGACCCTCACAATTCTCTGTGTAAAAAAGTGCCTCCTATTTTCTGTTCTGAATGCCCCTTTATCTAATCTCCATATTGTGACCCCTGGTCCTTGTTTCTTTTTCAGGTCAAAAGAAGTCCCTGGGTCGACATTGTCAATACCTTTTAAGATTTTGAATGCTTGAATCAGATCACCGCATAGTCTTCTTTGTTCAAGACCAAATAGATTCAATTCTTTTAGCCTGTCTGCATACGACATGCCTTTTAAACCCAGGATAATTCTGGTTGCTCTTCTTTGCACTCTTTCTAGAGCAGCAATATCCTTTTTGTAACGAGGTGACCAGAACTGAACACAATATTCTAGGTGAGGTCTTACTAATGCATTGTAAAGTTTTAACATTACTTCCCTTGATTTAAATTCAACACTTCTCACAATATATCCGAGCATCTTGTTGGCCTTTTTTATAGCTTCCCCACATTGTCTAGATGAAGACATTTCTGAGTCAACATAAACTCCTAGGTCTTTTTCATAGATTCCTTCTTCAATTTCAGTATCTCTCATATGATATTTATAATGCACATTTTTATTGCCTGCATGCAATACTTTACACTTTTCTCTATATGTCACAGGAAATAGTTTACATTAAAAAAATTATTTAAATCAATTAAAACCCTGAAAATCCATTTCAAATGTTTGAAGTAGACAACAAATACATATACATATATCTGCAGTGAATGCGCTTTATAAACCAAACAGACAGTGTCACCAAATTAGCAAGAACACAGTAACACTGCATTTTAAGCAATTATTAAATAAAATGAAATTTAGTAAATGACTTACCATTGCCTAGTTAGTATCCTCTCGTCGCCACTCCTCCTTACAGGATAATGTGTAAAGGCATGCTGTTGAATATTGAAATTATAGAGTCATACTCCAGAGAATCGCACAGGTCTCTTTCAAAATGACAGGAGAGACAGCATGTTCAAGCGACTTGTCAGCACTGAGGCTCGCGCAGTTGTCCTAATCCTGTTCTCGGTGGAGAAGAGCCTTTCTACTGTACAGGTGGTCATTGGGAGCGTGATCAAAACTCTTAAAAGTGCGTGCATATTTGGAAAGATAAGTGGCAATCATCTCAAACTTCAATTAGTGTTGGATAATTTTCCCCACAGTCGATTTGCGCTTTATTTGATGAGCGACTGAAACTTCAGCTTTATTCATATTAATGCTGTACAAAGTACATGCCAGTTATAGACTTTCTCTATTGCCGAATGTGTCCGATTTTGGCAAGCATGCAGACGCCTTTCATGAGGCCATATGTGTCATTTTGAAAGCGGGTGTTCAATTTGCAAAATCTAAAATATGATTCCACATTGCCAGGTTAAGACGATGAGAGTTACACTGGACATAACTAGCTTGCTTAAATGTCCACTTTAAAAGGACTTGAACCCCTGCTTTATTTCCGGACATAACAGATGCCCCATCAGAACTGAAGCCGACACACAATTCAGAGTCCAGTTCATGTACTTCCAAAACTTTCCTTTTGCGGTCATGTCAGCTGTATCCACAAATCCTGCTGCTCACTCTTTAACTACAGCATTATGCAAGTAACGAACACAAATTGCAACAAGCTCCCATTTTGACACATCTTTACATTCATCACCAAGTACTGCATAGTAAGTGCTGGGGGTTTCATGTAATTCTTGCTTTAACTTGCGCAGAAGTAATAAAGCTGTAGCTTCTAGAAGGTCATTCTGTATATCTGGGCTCATCATTGTGGCATTTTTAGGAATCTTTTCAAGTCGACTTTGAATGTTTTCATCATCATTTACTGATGCGTTTGAAAAGCTCCAGAAAGTTCCCTTTGTTTTAAGCTTCCTGGCTTTCTCTGTGTCCAGGTAAAGAAATGTGTTGTTTTGCGCAGAACAGCACAATATCAACCACAATTTTAATATGCTCATGATTTTGATCTATTAAGTGACTCTTCCTTGCATCCTTGTTTAACTGGTTCAGAGTATTTCCACAACCTGATACTGTTTATGGTTGTCATATTTAGTGCCATGATTGCATGCGTTTGCTCATCTCAGGTTTGGAAGGTTTCCATGCTACACAAATGTATTGTGCAGCGGCGTGCAATCAGAGCATGCAGGTCATGCACTGCATGACCAATCGGAAAACTAAGAATGTTGCGATAATACTAGAATATAAATGTGCCTTTCTGTCTTTATATAATCTTTTTTTTTCTGCGTGTTCATTGCACGGACCGCTCCATTCTTTGTGCTGTTCGAGTCATGCTGCGTTAGCTCTGCTTGACTAGTCTGGCACTTCAAACAGTACCAGGCTCTCTGAGTGACGTCGCAGCCACACGTGCGTAGTGGAGCTCAAGTCATGCTGTATTCAAGTAGCGTTACATTGTCGTTAGCAGGCTAATTTTGTTTGCACCATCAGAGCACTCCTAATGCATTGCACACCAAGCAGGCAGGCATGCTTGCCTTTTCACTGGGTCCTAGTGCCACTCAAAGTACTGGCTTGTGGTAAACGAATAGATTACAGAGAAAAATAAATAAATAATCAATGGCATATTTTCTTAAATTAATAAATCTATACCCGGGTAGTAAAATTGGATCCGGGTCGTGTCAGGTAATTTAAAACCCGATGGGTACCCAGTTTTCTGGAACATATAGTCTTGCTGCATGACCTACTGGAAAACCCACTGCACGCCACTGGAATTGTGGTTTGCTCTTTTTTTCTGCTATGTACTGTACATTGCTTTGCTATACTTTTGTATAAAAGCACTATATAAATGCAATAAATAAATAAATACATACATACATAAATAAATTATAAATCTATACAGCTGCTCTGTAGATTGCGTTTACATTGCTTCAGATAACTACGCTTAGGGAAACTAATTGCACGTTGTGAAATCACTACGGCACAAAACCCGCAGTATATACAGTATATATATTATGTAACACAGCAGGGAGGGGGTTAATATCCTCCCTGCATAAAACATGCGCGTATGCACATTTTGATTAATTATTTTATTAGTAATTATCCCCTGCACCTGGTGATCATTGTAAATTAGAGCCAGGTGCAGGGTATTTAAAGGAAGCAGCCAGTCTGTTCAGGGCTGCTGGCGTATTTAGAAGCCTGCTTGATAGTGTGCTCAAGCGTATAAGAAGAAAAGGTAGTGTAAAAACCTTTTTGTTTTGTCTTAAACCCATGTGTTTTCTTTTGTTTGGCAGGTAAACGGCTTAGCCGTCCTGCGAGTTAGTCAGGGACCTGCCTGTATAGTCAGTGCTCCAACACAGAGCTAGGTGTTTATTTTTGTTTGTGCTTTGTTTGTTTATTAAAAATAGCGCAACGGCGCTTAAACTCCATTTCCTGTGTCCTGGGTCTGCTTTAAAAGGGGCAAATGAACGACCGTGAGTGCCGGCCAGGTTACATATGGTGGCAGTGTGTGTGGGCGCCCCTACGACCCAGAAGAAATTGATCTAAAAGAGTTGATTGTAAGGATCAACAGAAACACCGCTGCTCAAGTGGAGCAGAACAAGACGTGGAGACTGGAGCTAGGGCTGCCAGAGCGGGAGCCTACAGAGCTGGAACTGCTGCTCCAGAAGTGGGAGCTGGAGTCGGCGAAGGAAGCCCAGCAGTCTCCTGCACCAGAGGAGCTGGTGCTGGGTCAAGGGCGGGAGGAGGAGGAGTCCTTCCTGAAGCCAGAGGAAGCAGAGCCGTGGCTGTCTCTGGAGCCACCGGCTGCAATCAAGTGAGAGGAGGTGCTGTCTCCCGAGCCAGAGGAGGTGAAGAGCACACCTCCACCACAGCTCCATAATGCAACCCTGGAAGCTCGTCTGGCGCTGGTCAGTGCAGTCCCTTGCCCCTTGCTCCTGGACACCCTGCCAGTCTGCCTAGACCTCCCTGCGCTAGACCTGGAGCCCAGGAGTCTGTACCACAGCTCTGCCCCTGGTTCCCTACTCCGCTCTACCCGAGCACCCAGATGTCACTGGGCTGCTGCCAGATGTCGCTGGTGCTCCCCCTGTTCGCTGCTTCGCTCCCCCTGGGTGATCGGACATCGCTGTGCCGGTCCCCAGGTGAAGACCTCTGCCCGCTGCTGCATCCTCCTGTTCCCCGGCCGTCGCTTCAGTCGCCCCTGTCATCCTGGTGGGGTCCCGTGTCGCCGGTTCACGGTCCCTCCCTGGAAGCGCCGGAGGGACTGACCCATCCTCAAGTCCGCCCGTGGAAGAGGGCGAAGATTAAAGAAATCGGACTTCAGGGTGGGTGGTCTTTTAAGGGTGGAGGGAAGTGGCCTTGGAATGGCGATCAGTGTTGCACACTTGAGGGGGAGGATGTGTAACACAGCAGGGAGGGGGTTAATATCCTCCCTGCATAAAACATGTGCGTATGCACATTTTGTTAATTGTTTTATTAGTAATTATCCCCTGCACCTTGTGATCATTGTAAAGTAGAGCCAGGTGCAGGGTATTTAAAGGAAGCAGCCAGTCTGTTCAGTGCTGCTGGTGTGTTTAGATGCCCGCTTTATAGTGTGCTCAAGCGTATAAGAAAAGGTAGTGTAAAACCCTTTTTGTTTTGTCTTGTCTTAAACCCATGTGTTTTGTCTGGCAGGTAAACGGCTTAGCCGTCCTGCGAGTTAGTCAGGGACTTGCCTGTATAGTCAGTGCTCCAACACGGAGCTAGGTGTTTATTTTTGTTTGTGTTTTGTTTGTTTATTAAAAATAGCGCAACAGCGCTTAAACTCCATTTCCTGTGTCCTGGGTCTGCTTTAAAAGGGGCAAACGAATCGACCATGAGCGCCGGCCGGGTTACAATATATACATATATATAAAAAAGTGAAAAAGCAGCATTTTGCAGAGCATAATGCTCACCATTTATTTCTATGAGACTGAACTCACATTGCCGAAAAAATACAGCAGTGGAAAAGTATCGCAGCGGCAGAATTTTAGAACGGCAAAATATCGCTAGGCGAGTGATATTGTAGCTGAGACATTTTCCTGCAGTGGCAACTCTAGCTCTAACCAATCAGGTGGGTGGTTTGGGATTGCATGATATTTCACATCTGGATGAAAACTTCAGAATATCCATCATGATTTGTGAGATTAATATCTTATACTACTTCACACACATAAGTAACAAGACATGTTAATCCCAAATTACTTTCAAAACATGTTTTCCTGGATTTATTTGGTGCCTGTTATGGGTAATACAGTTCTTGATATTTAATTATGTAATGACAGAAAGTTAAGGGGGTAAATGAAGCTTTCATAACATAAGGCAATTTTTTTAAAAGCATAATGAAGAGTTGCCCTACTAAACTAACCTCATTCATTGCCGGTTATTTAAAATGTAACTAAGAAATTTCAAACACAGAGATAAGCAATCCATGTACATTTCAATGGTGTAACGTTAAAATAAGCTCACTATCATGGATGGCAAGGTAGCGTTGAGATGATTGGAAACACATTGTTGCACAGTACAATTCCTCCCATTTCTTTCCTGGTCCATAAATAACAGTATTTTCTTTAATAAATGAACTGCATATACTGGACTGTGGCAAAGTGGTAAGTGGTACATGCAGGTGCAGGGGTGATGCAGTGCTGTAACGAAACAGAGTGTTATAATCCAGTTTGGAAATTGCTTTTATTTATATCCAGGTCTGGTGACCAAATAATAAATCCCCGGCAATACACAAAATTGTGTAATGCACAGAGTATATAACAACAGGGTTGCAGTCCCAAATAATAAACACTAATATCCGTCCCACAATATACTAACACGGTCACCAGTCCTGGGTGTGTGCTGTGGTGCTCATGGTGGGTGATATAGTTTATTTTGTGACAGTGAAGTGCTGTTCCGGTTTTGTGCTTGCCCAAGGCGACAGCTCCGGAATCGTGTTAGCTGTCTGGTGATTCACAAACAAGACTATTTCTAACAGACAGAACAAACAAACAAAAAATACTTACGATACTGTTACAGTCCTTTGGGGTCTCTCACCGTCCTTCTAGGTTTAAAAACCACAAACAAAGCGAAGGAACCGATTACGATTCTCCGTCCCCCTTATATGCTGTCATGCATGACCCCTTGGTAAACGAATGCAGCTGCCTTTACAATCTGCGGCTACTACATTGTTTTCCTTCCGGGTCAATACGTTCTTGCAACGAAGTCTCGCCTTCTTTCAGACTGACCGACTTCTCGACCTGGGGAAAGAACTGTCAGGCCAGCCCGTCCAAAGAACTCGGTCCTCGCTGCTTAGCGCCCTCACAGGTTGGGAGGGAGATTTACAACCAAGATTCATTATATTTCTGTCACATGGACTTATGCTGCCAAATGGCATATCATTTAGTTTGAAATTCTTCCTCTTCCGTCTCATCATCACTGGAACTTCAGTCCATAATTTGTGGCCAGTTTGGCTGTATTGGTAGGGACCGTACTTTGGAAACCGCCCCCGCATACGCTGTTGTGTGTCAAACAATATTGTGGCATCGCCCCTCATCACTCCCCACTAGCACCCCCCACCACACCCCAGGCTTTAGGACAAATGACTGCCGGCGGCTCCGAGAACTAGTTATAATTATCAGTAAGGGAAAAAAAAGAGCTATTATCACTAATGACATTGTGGTTAACCAAATTATGGGTTTTCATAAAGAGGTATTAACTGGTGCGCACAAGATCTTTACCGGTGAGCATGAGATACTGTGCCAACTGATACTAACGGATTTGCATGACATACGAGATGGTGCACACAAGATGCAGTATTAACAGGTGCTCATGAGATATTAAGGGTTGAGCACCAGTTTAGAGGATTTGAAAACTGAAGCAAGATGCAGCAAATTAGCACAAACAAGAAAACGGCTATTTAGGTTGCAGTACACACTGCCCCTCACTGGCAGTGCCTCCTTCTCTTCTCTTTAAAACCCAGGCGGGGATCAAATATAGTTTGTGACTCCGGTATGCCATGACATGCATAACCTGAAGTCCTGTAGTTTATGACTGAATGGGTTAAATTAAAAACCTACATTACAGCCTGGCATCAGCGATCCCTTTTAATCTACTCCACACAATCTTTATTGATTTATTTTTTACTGTATCTATCTATAGTTTCATTTCTTCTCAAGGCCAATTGTATTGTGTGTGTGTTTGATGACAGCTGTCTCACGCACATATACCTATTAGATCATGTTTTTCTTTAAAAATAAATAAATAAATCAAGGAGCATTATAGTATAAATAATGCTCAATACATTGCTACTCAGAACCAAGAAAGATCATTCACTTGAATTATCTACCTAGATAGACTATGTTTAATCTGGGCCAGATTTGAACCCCCATCCCATGGGAAAGATAGCTTGTATGCAACAGACTACTAGACGACAGATTGCTATACACAGTAGTCTGTCGCGTATGCAACTGCGGTGGGACCAGAGTATGGGTGGATATGTAAAAAGTCGAATGAAAGTATTTCCAACTTTTTTTTTCAATTGTAAGCACAACTCGCTTTCGTTTTCCTGTAGCCATTTTGTTTTAGCACTGTACACATGGGTAACGTTGCTGAAGAGCTTGATCATGGTGATAAAGGGTTAGGGCGGATATGTGACGGGCAGATACACGATGGATTACTGTATATAGATATTTGTATATAGATAGATAGATAGATAGATAAAACATTCAGCTAAATACAAAATACTGATAATAAAGAAAATCCTTATTGCCTGTGCCCATGGTATTTACATACAGGAGAGAAGATTATAGCAGAAGGTGAATGAGATGTCAGTGAGAGAAAGGGAATGTCATTTGCACAGCTGTAGACGGTCTGTTATTTAACAGGGCTGGGAACAAAAGCTGTAGAATAGAGTACCAAACATAAATAGCTCTGTGTTAATGCAGCTGGAACAGCAGGGTAAGCTAGACAAAAGAGTGAGAAAGATAACATTTTTAATGATATACCTGGATACATGGTGGCAAGGCTGTCCAACAGTGGGCCCTTGAGACCTTGAGTCTCACTGAGCTCTTCATCATCTACTTTGAGGTATTCCTTTCAAGGTTGTTAATGGCTTTAAAACTACCAGTACTTGGCAATCAGTAGTCTTTGAACCAGTCAAAATGAAGCAAGACAGCCATTGGTGGCTATTTAAATACTGTCCTATTTCAATACTGTGATGATGAGCAGGGGCATTAAAAGGGGGATGGGGGCTTGGGGGACTGCACCGGGGTCCCAAGCTCAGGGGGCCGCCAAAAATTAAAATTAAAAAAATGTACATGATAATTTGGTGAGTGAAATAATAATTGCTAGTAATGTATGTGTAAGTAAAGTACCAGTATCTCCAGAAATTGGTTTCAAAATGCATAAGGTTTGGAGTTATGGCCAAGGGTGGGAATAAGTGATGCACATTCTAGTTTGACAGAAGTGTATCAGAAGCAGCAGAGTGAGCAGGAGCCCAACGCACCGAGCAATTCTGAAAGTATAGCTGTTTAGTTTTTTTTTTAAAACGTTGTAGAGCATAATTAGGGATAAACAATCACACATTTATCAAAGTAATATACATTGAATCTATAAATTATAACAATTAAGTAATAAGTATAAATGGCAGGATGTCAAACAGGTAAACATTTCATATTTAACTTGTTTATAAAACAAAAAAATAAGTAAAAAGCTTAGAATAAACAGTGACAAATATATAACGACTTTAAATCTGCATAAAATATTTTGTTATGTCTAATATTATATTTTGTTATGTCTAATATTATTACACATATTATTACACAAATTGAGGAGGAAAGAAAAAATGACAATTGTGCTACGGGGTCTTTGTAACTTCCAAATAAATATTAGTAAAAATAATATAGCATTTATAGTGTTGCACTTATTAAGAGACAAATTAATTTACTTTAACATAAGCACTTAATGATCACGTTTTGATATATTGTAAAACAAACATTTGAAATGGCTCCAACGTGTTTTACTGCAGTACGGACTTAATGCACTGGGGCAGCTGCTCAGTCAGAGTGTTGGCAATGCATGTTCTCTCAAAGCCCCGCTTCTTTTCTTCTGTCCATGTTTAAATCATGAAATAGAGGACCTTTGAGGAAAACTCCAACAGTGTATGTGAGTCTCTGATGTGTTTCTTTTTCTTTAAAAATAATTTGAACCACCACTCTTTAAATAAATCCAATAGAGCAGTACTGTATGTATGGCTATGAGCAGAGCCCCGTGTTTTTTCGCAAATACGAAATAGCACGAAATAAAACGAAATGCAAATATAAAATGAAATGAAACAAACTCATTATAAAGCAAACATAGAATGATATTTTTTAAATTGGAATGTTTATACAAAAAATGCACACTTGCAGTCGTAGGCTCAGCCATTACCACAGACATGGTCTGATGGGAAACACTCTGACTAGCACTTGTGCAGATGTATAATTTGGAGCGAGTCAGTTTGCTGTATACTGGAGCCCTGCTTCAGTGCAATGGGATTGAAATACAATTCCTATGGGTTTTTGAATGGGTGCAGTTATTGTGACAGCCCCACAATAGTAAGGCAGCGTATATATATATATATATATATATATATATATATATATATATATATATATATATATATATATATATATATATATATATTTTTTTATTTTATCTTATTGTATTTTTATAGAGGGCATGGGCAGTGTTTAATGTAAATACGCAGCTCATTAAAAAAGTGGGGACTGTATGTTACCAAGTTACTGCCACTAATGAGTAATGATGGTAACTATATTATTTTTTGTCTGTTTATGTCAAAATGTAAAAAAAAAAATTGGATAATGTTTAATAAAAATATGTATGTAGTAAAAACATGTATACTATACTTTTATTGATATACATCTATTTTAGTTGTTTTATTAATGTGTATCTCTAATAAAATGAAATTAAACAAAATCTCTGAAAAATGAAATGAAAAATAATAAAAAAAATAAAAAATAATTTCACTGGGCTGTAGCTAGACAAGTACTTAGACAGATGAATTAAAGCAGAACTACTAAACCAGGTATCTCTGAATATTTGAACAAGCAATCCATCCCACAAGTGCAGTTGTACCAAAAAATATAATTAAACTACCAACACAGAAACATAATTGCTCATCATTTTAGAGAAATGGCGAGATATCATAGCACAGCTGCAAAATGGGGTTTCCATTTCAGTTAAAAGAAAGGCTTCCCAAATAAAAACACACAGCGCACTGCTAAAAATGGAGCAGGAAAAAAATATTCTGTGCAGGTGGATAAACAGGCCAATCCCAGAGGGGGCCTCCACACATGTAGCCCCACTTTGCTCACTCTGAACCAGCCAGAGTGCAGACATACCTAGGACTTATTTACAGCACCTGATGTTAACTGAGGGTCTACAACAGAAAGCTTTCAGGAGATCCTGGTTCCCAGCGGTTGATGTTCAGCTGGCTGGTATTCCCCGTTCTGTCTGCAGGTGTCTTCAGTTAATTAATATAGATGATATCGATGGTGTGGTGCATCCACCTGGATAATACTGTACACACTAAACTAATGTGCCAAAATGTGTGTATCTTCCAGGAAAGTATATCTGGCCCACACTCTCAGCAGCAGTTATATAACAGTATACTATGACACTTAAATACACACACCTGGAGGAAAGAAGTTTTTATTTTTTTATTTTTTTACCTGGGGAAATGGTTAAAAAAAAAAAAAGTCAAGGGGCAATAAGCAATATCAACAAAGAAATGTAAAGAAGATCTGGGCAGTACTCTTAAATGGTATCAGCAAATTTAAAGGTCAACAAAAATAATCTATTTAGCTATTGTTTTATTTCTTAAATTTAGTAACTCATGGAAACCAAATGTAATAAAGAATATCAATTAAACCTTAAGAATTTAAACTGTTCCAATTATATGTGTCATTTCTTAATCAGCCCAAATCAAATATAGCACTTTGATAATATAGCGTAAAAGCTGAAGTTTTCTTAACCCAGCTATAATAGCAAATTAGTTATTGAGTTAATACCTGTTCACAATATCTATAGACTAAATAAAAAATAAAAAAAACATATGCATTTGTATACCAGTAGTATTCAAATACAAACAAATAAATCACATTTATATATCAGTCCCGTATGAGATGCAATCTCGTTCCCTTTTTTCTTTCTTTTTTTTGTCCCAGTTTTCATATAGCGCTTAGATAATCTCGTTGGGGCCCATACTTTCTTTATGTTTGTTTTCGTTGGTGCACATTAAAGGTTTCCGTTTGAACATGTTTTAATATGAAAAACAACAAATAAACAAGTTATAAATTCCAGTGATGTGATGAACCAAAAGTCGTAAATAAAACCTCTCAAACTCCTGGGTGGGGCTTGCCTTTTAAAGAGATCAGTTGAAGAGGGACAAACAGGCCATCCATATTCCTGATTTGTACAGTTTCCTGTTATTTTAGCGGGCTCTCCTGTTGACTGGCACACTAGGGCAGAATTCAACACACAATAAGGCACCAACTTAGTATTATGGGAATTGTAGTCCTGCTAGCACAGTCAATAATAATATATATATATATATGATTACATTTTCAAATCTCAAAGCACTATAAAGATACCTTTGCACATCATTAACATTCTAGAGATGGGTGAGAATGTAATATTATCATAATGTGATTTGATTTTGATTGAGATGCACTGCTATGACATAATTGATGATCCGTGTATGTATATTTTAATGCTCTGGGACCTTAGCGAACAGGAGGCAATATTGTCCCTGCCAGTACAGTCAGCAATAAAAGGGAAGCAAATAAATAAACTGATCTGTGCTACATGCAGCAGCCCTGTGTCTTTTCTTTGTGAAAAGCGCCACCAGCAGTTCCTCCTGTAACCCTAATTATGCCAGCCTCCTGATCATGGGTGAGGTACTAAGTTCATTCTGTCCTTATTTTACCCCCAGGTGGCTGCAGGGCTTGGGTGTCTGAAATGCGAGAGGTTTAATCCCATTTAGACTAATTGCATCTGCAGGAGCGCAGACCTGGCTTCATCACGGGCCCTCAGAGCTGTAAAATGCACACACTGTCTGGGTGCTTTCAGCCTTTATTACTTCAGAAGAAATTACAGCTCCGCAGTCCGCCTCCGAAAGTGTTGGGGATTTATAATGGAAATTGTGCTTTCCCGGAGGGTTTGGGCAGAGCAATGCACAGCATTTACTGTATAATGAGCAAAAATAGTATCCCAGACCACTTCTCACTTCTTATCTTCTGAATAATGGAGCACATGCATTAGCCAGGCTGACACTGCTGTCTCTATAATCAAGATGCACACAGTGGTCCATCACTTCATACAGCAAGAGAAAGTAATTTTAAGAATGAGTTATTTGCCAGCATTGCATTCCTGTTGTTGAATAGAAATGCCTTCTTAATCTCACAGCTCAAGCACTCTCACAGTATTACTTCGTCCTGGATACACTGGGGATATCGCCATGACCAGGTCCAGGACCACATTAGTATCTCTCCTTTTATACCATATACTCATAAACAGTTATGAATAACTGAGTGTACCTGTAAGGGTTTGGCAAAAATACAGGACATCAGGCAGATGTTGAAATAGCAATGCTATTAAGCACATTTATTTAAATAATCACGTTTTAGCTTTTGACTGCTTTTTGGCACTGTTTTACATGCAGGGTATTTTCTTTCCTTATTTCTGCTAAATTAGAATAAAACAACACTGTGACAGGGGACAGCTCACCCCGCAACACAGTGTGGAAAGCGAGAGTCCAGGACAGCTCAAGTACAATAAAAACATCAATCACAAACGTGTCTGTTCATAATGAATGAATGAATGAAGTTAATCATAACGAATTCAATCATATATGATGCAGTATGCACATTTCAATTACTGACACTTTTTAATGTGTCCTCCCACCAGTGTAACCAAAAATAAAAGCAGAACTACAAATATATTTGAGTATAATAGACCAAATGAGAGAGGGAGTGAGCACATACACAATGGTTCAGATTAGTAAGCAATTACAGGAAAGCAGTGGGTGGGTGTGAGGATTTGGCAAAATGAAATGACAGCGATTAAAATAGCAATGCTATTGAGTACTTTTGTTTAAACAAAATAAAGCAAAACAAAGCATTTTAACAAATAATAATATCATTCACTTTTGGCAGCAACCCACTGGCACTCCTTCCTAAGTCCCAACCTCTGCAAGACTGAAAATACAGCCCAGTTGCAGCCTTTAATATACACCTGCATACTTTAAACAAAATTCAACAAGTAATTGATTGATTGGCCAATGAATTAAGGCCCACAGGGCAGGACTTTCAAAAGTTGATTTGTTAATCAACAAATCATTATGTACCATTGATTTTGGGCATTTTCAGTGGCAATGGGACGAATCAATAGGCGAAAAGATAACGCTATGGCAGTAATAAATACCTACAATTTTGGCTAGAATTTAAGGCGACGTGATCAAGAAAATCACATATGACTGGAGGCATGCATGTATTCTCTCTCTCTCTATTAAACGCACACACACACGCATACATACATACATACATACATAAAGGAGACAGTGTGGTGCAGTGGTTAAAGTCCAGGGCTTGTCACCAGTTCAAATCCCACCTCTGCCACTGACTGACTCACTGTGTGACCCCGAGCAAGTCACTTAACCTCCTTGTGCTCCATCCTGCGGATGAGATGTTAATTCAGTGTCCTATTGTAAGTGACTCTGCATATAATGCACAGTTCACAGCCTACCTCTGTAAAGCACTTTGTGATGGTGGTTCACTATGAAATATAAGAATAAAGATATTGTTATTATACATACACACATGGTATTCTATTGGTTTGTATATAATGTTTGTGACGATATTTTTTAAAAACAAGTCCTGACAGCCCCACATTGTACTTTTTAACTATTAGACGAAAAACTTACAGAATACTTAAACTGCTGCTATAATCATGATTCATTTATTATTAATAGTGTTATCATTAAATTATACCAAATCACGTTCTTTAATTACAATGCAGGTAACCTATACTATGTCGACCAAATGCTTACAAATCAGCAAAAATATGTTTTACCTTCATTGTAAATAAAAACGTGATTTGGAATAGTTTAATTATAACGCTATTAATAATAAACAAATCATACTGCATAGTCCTAATAGCAGTTGTTAAGTATTCTGTAAACATTTCGTCTAATACTTAAACAGTACAATATGGGGCTTGCTTTCAAAAGATATCGCCACGGACATGAATGGAATATCTAATGTGATCGAGATCACTGACATGGATTTTGCGAACGTATTTGTAATGTAATGAGAAAATGCATACTATAAACAAATTGTGCATTGGGTTGGGGAGTTCTATCATAATTTTAAAAGCTTACTAAGTGTATAATAAAGTGTTACATACATGTATAATATTAACAACTACAAACACAAATGACCCTTCAAACATATATTTACAGCCTACATTCGTACATACTAGAATACATACCAAAGTAGATGTCAACATAAGAAAATAAATTCCAAGCAATATAGATAGCTGGCTTACCCCTCGCCCCATCCATTTTTTTTTTTTTTTTTATCTGTGCCGTCCGATTTTTTCCCACACGCCAGATAATCAGAATCAGCATTTTATATGTGAAGTGTTCTAAATAAACGTACATTCTGCATGACAAAATGTACACTTTTAAATGAAGTTTACAAATTATACACAAAATAAATATTCCCATTAATTCTGATTTAATTTCCATTTGGCTGTTGCTCGCAGGTGAGAGAGCCGTCTCACTGTACTCTAGTACTTTCCATAACAGCGAATTATGCTTCCATTCATTTTTCTTGATCTCGTTAACATGCATTTTGATTAACGAGTTCCCCTTATTTAGTCGTTGAGACAGGAAGTGATGTACGAGACCTGCGACAATTAGCTTTTCAATGAGAAATGTGTTCATTAACGACCTCGTCGACTCAATTTCAAAGCATTAATGGATTGATTTAATGAACACATTTAGTTTGAAAATCACTTGCTACTAAAGCTGTTCTTACTACACACCACGAGTCTGATACAATAACACTAGTTTTTGAAAATCCTGAACACAGTTTCCTCCATTCCAGCCACATTCTTACATGACTAGAATGGAGGGGGCCTGAAACCAATTTACATGGAAAGATAGGGAATGTTTTGCCTTATTCCTGCTTAACTCAAATAAAATAAAACAAAACAATGTGAGACGATATCTCAGCCCAGCACAGTTTTTCAAGGGTGAATTATTTTTATATTTGTGTTTTATATTTGCACTGGTAACGTCAGGGTAGTTGGTTCTTGCTGCTGCAGATTTATCATATTAAAAACCTTTCAGAAAAGAAATATTTGCTACAAATTAGCCTATAGATGCTGCTCAACCAGCTGTCATCCTTCTGTTTCTGATCCAGTACAGGTCTGCTTGAATGTGCAAAGATGCTCACTTTAAGACCAGATAGATGGCAAGTAGTGGATCAATGAACTTGCGTCCTTTCAAAAATACCTCTGAAAATGATATGTCACTTTTCAATAAGCTTTCCCTATGTGAAGAAATGTATAGACTCTCATGACTTGAGCCCACTTCCTCAGAGAAGCTGATTGTTGAGTTCCCTCCGGCAGTTTTGACAGACGAACACTGAAATGGTCACTTTGAAAGAAAGCAAATGCAATTAATATGGAAATCTAGATTGCTAGAGATGAACGCCAAGATGTTAACTTAGCAAGTAATTTCATTTTCCATCACAAGAAGCTAAATGTAGGTCTGCCATTTCTGTTAAAGGGGAAGCATCACAGTTTCCTTGCTTACTCTGAAATAATGCCCTCCCAAGTATTAGCCACATCTCTAAATGCACTTTCCAGTTCACCTCTAGGCATGCGAGAGTAACAACTATCAAGCCCCCTTGTTTTTTCCGGCAGCTATAACATGTACAGTATAGGATCCTCCTGCTATGCTGGTTCAAACATATACAAAACATTATTTCATTGCCACAACCAACATCACAAATTGAGTGCAGCATAGCTAACACAGTAACAAACGCATGAGAGCCTGCGAAAATGTATTTGTGACCAGACACGTCTACAAAAAAAGTGGTCTTTATTTATTTTGTAGTATTTTAGGGCCCTGTCATACAAATACCACCTTCTTCTTCTTCTTCTTCTTCTTCTTCTTCTTCTTCTTCTTCTTCTTCTTCTTCTTCTTCTCTTTTGAGCAGGGTCTGCTTGTCATACAGATACCTCTTCTTCTTCTTCTCTTTTGAACAGGGTCTGCTTGTCATACAGATACCTCTTCTTCTTCATCTTCTCTTTTGAACAGGGTCTGCTTGTCACACAGATTCCTCTTCTTCTGAGCATCTTCTCTTTTGAACAGGGTCTGCTTGTCACACAGATACCTCTTCTTCTTCATCTTCTCTTTTGAGCAGGGTCTACTTGTCACACAGATACCTCTTCTACTTCTGAGAATCTTCTCTTTTGAACAGGGTCTGCTTGTCACACAGATACCTCTTCTTCATCTTCTCTTTTGAGCAGGGTCTGCTTGTCACACAGATACCTCTTCTTCATCTTCTCTTTTGAACAGGGTCTGCTTGTCACACAGATACCTCTTCTTCATCTTCTCTTTTGAGCAGGGTCTGCTTGTCACACAGATACCTCTTCTTCATCTTCTCTTTTGAGCAGGGTCTGCTTGTCACACAGATACCCTGGGACCCTGGGACACTTTCACCCTTCCTTAAATATGCTTTACTTACTCTTATCTGCCCACTATTTTAGTGCATTTAATCCTGTACTTCAGAGTACTGTAATCTGCCAAGTGCTTAATCTGTAGTATTTGGTATTTAATCATATCTTGATGTAACTATCACTGTCACTTTTATCTGCTGTATTATTGAATTGTATTTTGTCACACTTGTACTTGCTTGAACTAGTCACTGTATTTATCTTGCTCTTATTGTATTATTACCTGTACTGTAACACTTGAAATGTATTTGCTTACGATTGTAAGTCGCCCTGGATAAGGGCGTCTGCTAAGAAATAAATAATAATAATAATAATAATAATAATACCTCTTCTTCATAATTTTCTCTTTTGATCAGGGTCTGCTTGTCACACAGATACCTCTTCTTCATGATTTTCTCTTTTGAGCAGGGTCTGCTTGTCACACAGATACTTCTCCTTCTTCATCTTCTTTTTTGAACAGGGTCTGCTTGTCATACAGATACCTCTTCTCCTTCTTCATCTTCTCTTTTGAACAGGGTCTGCTTGTCACACAGATACTTCTCCTTCTTCATCTTCTTTTTTGAACAGGGTCTGCTTGTCATACAGATACCTCTTCTCCTTCTTCATCTTCTCTTTTGAACAGGGTCTGCTTGTCACACAGATACCTCTTCTTCTTCTGAGCATCTTCTCTTTTGAGTGGGGTCTGCTTGTCACACAGATACCTCTTCTCCTTCATCTTCTCTTTTGAACAGGGTCTGCTTGTCACACAGATACCTCTTCTCCTTCATCTTCTCTTTTGAGCAGAGTCTGCTTGTCACACAGATACCTCTTCTTCTTCTGAGCATCTTCTCTTTTGAGTGGGGTCTGCTTGTCACACAGATACCTCTTCTCCTTCATCTTCTCTTTTGAGTGGGGTCTGCTTGTCACACAGATACCTCTTCTCCTTCATCTTCTCTTTTGAGCAGGGTCTGCTTGTCACACAGATACTTCTTCTTCTACTTCTTATAATAATAATAATAATAATAATAATAATAATAATAATAATAATAATAATAATAATAACTTAAATTTGATATAGCACCCTTCACACCAATGTGTCTCAGGGTGCTGCACAACATGAAAAAACAAAATCAGGAACATAGTAGTAACAATAATAATAAAACAAAACAAACAAACTGTAAATTCAAAATTATATTCAAAAGAGGTAAAATATAAACAAAAACCAATTCCTAAGATCATAAAAACAATAATTACAAAAAACATTAAAAGTTTTAAGAATAAGTCCACAGGATCACTCTAAAGATGCTGCCGAGAACAAACGTGTCTTAAGATCTGAAAATGGGGTATGGCTGATAAAGCAGACAGAATATGACTGTCCAACCCACAGCTCTCCAGTGAACATGTGTCCTTGAGACTAACTTTTCATTTTATTTTTATTTTTGTTACAGCGTATACGCTTGTAAATTTTTTGCCATTAATAAAAAGATCTCTAGTGATTGATATGTAAAGCCCTAGTGATCAGGTTCAGACTGATTCAGGTAACCCCTATTCCCTAGTTTACCAACTGTGAAAAGTGGGTACAAGCAGAATTAAAGCTTGGTTTTTAACAGACAAATAAAAAGGTTGGACAAAAAACGCCTTCAATAAGCACACATTTTTGTGTAAATCGGCTGTCTCTTGTGTGTCGGATGCATTGTAATGCTAATGGAGTCCCTCATTTATATTCTGTCATATACAGTATAAAAGCAGCATTTGCCTGTTTCAGATCTGTTTCGTCACTATGGGCAATAAGTCCTGACAGAATTTGATAGAGGGTTTATGACTGATAAAATTCTACGGGCCAATCTGGAAAACAGGCTGCTTCAGATTTCCACTCCAAACCTGAAGTAACTATAGGTACACCCCAGCTGCACAACTGGCAACAATAAGCAAGGTCCCACTGGGAATGAGTGAGGGTATCCCATTTGGGTTAAACTGGTTAAATCATTTTGACTGCCAAGAAAGAAAATATTTCACTCAAACAAATTACATAATTATTCAGGTGAGGTGGCAGACCTGAAAACATGGTCTCTGCTGTGTGTGTGTGTGTGTGTGTGTGTGTGTGTGTGTGTGTGTGAGAAAGAACAGTACAGCGGCATACAGTAAAGGTCTCTGTTCAAATATTTGCTATGGTTAAAGGTAGGCCCTAACTGCAGCATAATCATCGGGCCCACTTGGGAATTGGAAGCCTGGTTGTTATTTGAGTGTCCCCTGCTCACCTGCTGCACCCAAATCAAGCAGAGACGGATTGGAGTTTGCTCTCATAAAGTGGCTTTGTATTTACAGTGGGCAGCTGGAGCTCTCTGAGAATCTCCGCTCTTGTCAGAGGTGAATCAATCATCTCTAAAGATGTCAGCATCTGCCCAAGCAGTTTTATATTGGAATAAATGACAGATGGTGGTGTTGTTTTCTGTGTAATCAGTTCCACCAAATGTGGTTTTATCTTTTATAAAACTAAACCATCTGCACCGTGTAGGTGTAAGGGTTGAGTTGAATGTCCAAAACAGAAGCTGTTATTTGCAGAATTCTAGTCACAAAAAAAATGATTATACCAAAAAAAAAAAAAAAAAAAAAATTAGATCCAAAATGTACACCACCATTCTGGGTATGCATATTACCCAGGGGCCCGAATCATTATGTTTAGACCAACTTCTCCTCCACCGGTACCAGGAAGCCTACTGTGACAGGAGGCTGGCTAGATGAATCACCTTTCATTTTTCCTGTAAATTATATTTTGAATTCTGGAGCCATCACATTTAAAGGGACAGTTTAAGTATAAGAGCACATTGCAAAAAAAGGATCCAGTTCTTCTGATCCCCTCTGACTTGCTGAAAGGGAAAACCTGCTTGTTATCATAGTCTTCTGGGAGCAATATGCTAGCGCTAGATGTTTGAGCCGACTCAGCCTCTTACAGAAGTTATTAATGAACCTCACTCTGGTATTCCCAGGAGACCGGGACAAAGAAAATTCAGAGCGAGTGAATGTCAAGCATTGTCTTTTTTTCCTTTTCATTCTTTTGAATCTAATACCTTTATTAAATTCCTTTTGAAGACTAGCCTTAAGCTTGAAAATGTAATTGAATTTAATTCAAATAAATATTTAAGGTCTTAAAAGACAGCATGACAACCACACCTCCTACTAGTTATCTGATTTACACGGTCTCCTTATATACACAGTACTCCCTTAAGCTCACCTGTATCATGTTATTGCCTTGCAAGCAGTGAAGACAATTATCATGTACTAGGTTCGGGCAGGATTTACTTTGTGTTGTTTTCTGTTTCAATTATAACTTCTGGGGAACAATTTTTATTAAAACCCCAAAGTTGAAAAGAAACTTGGCCTCACTATAGCTCGCAGAATTGTGTAACCTCTTAAGTACTGATACACTATATTCATCTACACTCTGCTCCTAGTGGATGCAATAAATACTTTTGTTTTATATGGTATTCTTTACTGATGTAGAGCGTTGCAGGGGGACAGTTAACTGTTACCTTTTGGTGTATCTCCTGTACTTATAGGTTAGACACAATTCTGAGAGTTCTATTGGGACCACTGAGTACTCTAAACTTCTGAGCTTCAGAAAGTCACCAGGAACTGATGACTGAAGCATAAAATGCTACACAGTGAATCTAAACAACAAGAAGAAAACAATGGTTGAGATAACTGTGATATATGGAAATTTATAAGCGTTCCTTTTATATATCTGGTTTCTAACCTTATTCACTTTGCTTTCCCGCTCTCTCACCCCTTCAAGCCACGATCGGGTGGCAGAAACCCTGGGCCATGTCACCCCTAATGCTTCCCCCTCCTTAACCCTGTCAAGCTGACTAAAGGCGGTTCAGAGCTCTGATTGAATGCAACTACACTACCCCTCTGGAATTTGGTTTGAGGGCAAAGATGATGAAGTTTCTGCTTGGCATTCACTGCTAACCTGGTCTGCTCACAGATGAAGTTACTTGGTGTCTGCTTCTGCATTGGTACTGTGTTTGGTCTAAAGTGTCTTTTTTGCTTTAAATACATTTTTAACATAACATTATGTGTAATTAATAATGCTTTTTCATAAGCGTAATGGACCCACAGGTTAAAAATACTTTATATCATCTAAATCAGGGGTGCCAAATCCTGGTCCTGGAGGGCCGATGCCCTCCTGGTTTTTGTTCAAACTGTACACTAAATTGATTAATTGGACCAATTAAGCTTCTAATAAGGGCTTGATTGGTCAAATTAAGTAATTTAGGGCACAGTTGCAACAAAAGCCAGGAGGGACATCGGCCCTCCAGGACCAGGATTGGGCACCCCTGATCTAAATGTATGTAATATGTAATGTCTTACCTATATAATATCATGTTATTTGTGTTTATTGTGATTCTCTTTTGTTGTTTGTGCTTAGCCATGTATACTAACTATTTTCTTCTGAATAATTACTTATAAAAAGTGAGGTGGGAAAGCATATCAGTTCTGCATAGTCGTTGTGTACAATGCTTCACCTATGGTCTTAGTGCACAATACTTTAATATGCTTCACCACAATCAACCTCAAAAAGTATTTTCAGAAGCAGTATCTGGCGGATTAGTAAACCTGGAAAATAATGATAGAAGCAATAAGAAAAAATAAGAAAAAGCAAGCAATATAAAGTATTCCTTTTTAATGTACCTGTCCCTGCTTTTGATCCCTAAAGTGTGTTTAAATCTGGCATAGGTCACAGATAAAATTAGTTGTGGTTGATTTAGTTGAGAGCAGGCACCAGCCAAGAAAACTACCACATATAATGGCACCATGTGGTTCAATTGTAAGTCTCTGCCAACTCCAGAGACTGAATAGAAGGAGTGAGTTCTGTTGCTACATCCCATTTCTCCCAGCTTTTAGTGCTATTGAGAATGTGAAGCCAACCACTGGTGGTGCAACCACGGTGGCAGAGCGCCACCCCCAATAAAATGTTGGGGGAGCAAATATGTTTTCTTTTTTCCTTTTAAGAAAACTTTACTTACATGTTGCCAATTTAAAAAAAATATATACATTTTCAATAGTTTGGATGTAAACATTTAACATATTTTGTTAAATAGACTCGCAATTAAAACAATATATATGAAATTTTTGGTGTAGACTAGAGTATCATAACTTTGTATGGGGATTTTAAAGGAATCAACTTCAGCAAGTGACAGCTAAGCAGGACTGCACTAGGACTCTATGCTGTGCAAAAATGAGCACATCATTAACAATATGGGAAGGTACGTGCATAACGATTTCTGTTCAGTTTTCAAGTAGACCAAAATTACATGTAGATAAATGCAGTTTTCGTTATAACTTAAGACCATAACTACCAACACACATCTGGCATTGTAAAATCGAAACTTTAATGACCGCACTTAATGAAATTGACCGCTAGTTTGGCCACACCATGATGACAAATAGTGGTGAGCAGTTTGATTCTTTTTACTGATTCAATTCATTTGATTCAGTTCAGTTTGGTGAGTCGATTTAAAAGATTCATTCATTTGATTCACTGATTCAATAAAACGAAACCAGTCAATGTAGACTGAATCACTTGGGCACAAAGGTTTATTTGAGTGGAAAAGAATGAATAACTGCACATCGCTAATGGGAAATAACTAGCTAGAATCTATAGTTGGTTGTCTGGGTTCTTAAACATGAAATTGAATACAGTTTGACAAGCAATATTACATTTTAGTAAGAATTCAGGAGAAAACATAAGAGTATGAACTATTTAACATTGTTTAGCCAACAGTATAACTGCAGTCAATTTAATAGCCTGCAACCTTACCAAAACTGATCTGCTGTTATTTTTTATTATAAATAAGTAAATAATAAGTCAAGTGAATTACTAATGGGGTTGTACGTGAGAGGCTCTATTTGTTTTGACAGATCCATCCCTCCCTACCATACAACGATGCTACGAGAAGTTAAATGTTGCCAAAGCACAATGCTGCCATAGAAACAAACCCATTATAGGCATTCAAAATTAATTTCAGTCACCACCAGAATGGAAAAACGTAATAATCACAATAGTCACACGACATATCAGATTTTGAATTTATTTTTTATAAATACAAAACAAAATACAATTCAATATTATTTAAGCACTAAATAAATCTCTCTCTCTCTCTATCTCTCTCTCTCTCTCTCTCTCTTGACAAAAAAAAAAACTTTAAACATGGCAAAACTCCGTCTGAGGTTTGAAATGATCTCACTCATTTTTTTTGTTATGGGCTTTACAGTAAGGTGTCTAATATATTTAGATTTACTGCAATATATGCAATAACTATCTGGTAAACATACAAATTATTTGAAGCAAATCCATTAAACCTCTGCAGACGACAACATGGCACATACGGTTCAGTTTCATAACTCTCAACGAGATGATAGACAACACGGTTTCCTTGTTACAACGAATCAGCCGGACTCGAGCATTTCTTAAGCATTTCAAGAGTTTTGATAGGCTGGTAACTCAACTCCTGTGTGTCACGCAATTCGTTCATCGGGTGAATCAAAAGAACCGACTCAAACGGGACTCTGATCCGATTCCCAAGTCGGTCAAAAAGAACTTATCGTTCACGAACATGACAAGTTGTAGAAATAGATGCAAACTGATTACTTTGAATAAACTTTATGAACACACTGTGAACAAGTTACTCAACAAAGTGAAATTAAGCAAATGAAACGCTGTATGGATTTTTAATTGTCTTAATAATTAAGGCACTATAATTAAATTTCCGCGATTTTTCATGTTTTAGCCACAATTGAGCTGCATTTTTTGAAGATCACGATTCATGTAGGATCTTAATTATTTTCAATATTAACTCACAAATTGTGTAGGTGGGAGCACTAAAAATAGCATTGAGGAAGTTTGGCCCCCCACCCTGCCCCCGGCCCCAATCGTAAAAAGCTTCTGCCGCCACTGGAGCCAACAATTAAATAGTCACTCGTGACTTAACTGGAATTATAAAATAAAACGCAGAAGCAGTTTTAAGATGAAAGGTAGTTAGAGAAAGTTACAGGGAAAAATAATTAACATCAAAACATCCTCACTGGAGCAACACAACATGAACTGAGTTCAAACATTAAAAGGAAAAAAAACAACACATTAAAATTGCATTTTAAATGACGTTAATATATACTGTTCCAAATTCAGATAGGATTATGCTGTGACATATAACTCTGACATTTCATTTAGGTGCTTGTCTGCTGTTGTTCCTAACTTATTTAATCATTGTAAAGTGTGATTTTTTCCTTTCAGAACAAAATAATGTGCTAATAACAAACTATAGTAAACAGTTTCTATTCCCTACTGCATGTGGCGTGGCAAACAACTTCCAGGTTCACAATAGAAGACATACTATATACCACACAGGAAGTACTGTCTTTCTATGGCCAATAAAAATAAATGCATAATTACTGAGAGCCTGATTTATTGGAAATTCCATCAATAACCAATACAGTACTTGACTATCCTGTCAGAGCTAGTAGTTAGCTAGTTTTCAACTGGTCATGCTATTTCAAGAGCCTAATGCTCAATTATTTAATAAAGCACAAGTCAATTATAGCATACCAAATGTATTCCACGTGATGCGCCCAACAGGGGGATTAAGTGAGTTTGATCCACTTGCTTGGACTACATTAATACTACAAAGAAAATTCTTCTTCATATAATCTGATTTATATTTTCTATGTACTGGTCTATGGGCTGGTTCCCATGATCAGTCTAACTTGGTCCACTTGTGCAGATCATATTATCTAATTGAATGGATCAGTATGCTGCAATTCAGACTAATTTTGTTCAGTTCTTTGGTATTTTCTAGTCTCAAAGTTAATCTGCTTGAAGTGAACTAAACCACCGGTATGCTGCAATTGAACTATACATTTCAGCAGGTCAAAACAATGAATCAGAGTCAGTAGATTACAGAATTCATAATTGGTGATGGAGTTACAGCAGCTTCTAAGTATTTTTTTTCATCATAATACAGTACATTGTAGCGTAATGAAAATAAAGAACAAATTAACTAATGAGCTGAACTTTCCAATAATAATAATAATAATAATAATAATAATAATAATAATAATAATAATAATAATAATAATAATGACTTTACAAAAACAATCATTTTCACGACAGAGACAGTGCAATCATATATACCATTTTTGGCACTTTGCTTAATTCATGTGCATGGCAGGATATATTTAGTTTTTCTGTTACATAAAAGATTTAATATTATTATTTAGAAAAAAGAAATAGGCATCTGGGTTCATGTTCCATAGTAGAGAAAAGCACAGAAGGTGGGGGGAGGCCAGATACCCAAAACAATAAGACCATTTCTTGCCTGGTTAAAAAAGCTTCTGACCTAGGTTTGAAATTTTCACTTCACCGTGTCTTATTGTGTGTTTTAATATAACTGATATATTGTGACATGAGTTAGATTTATAATTTGTTCCAGAAAATGACTAAATGTCACACACAGCATGAAAGCCAAACAATGAGTGCCTTAAACACGGAATAAGCCACATCTCAAGCATTCACTTATTAAGAATTCCTTTAACAAACTAGTTGTAGCTGAATGCAAAACACTCTAAGTGACTGCAGCCTTAACTTATTTAACAATTGTAATTGTAAAATTATATTGCTGACAGGAGCCTATCACAATTATGCGGGACTGTTATGGTAGCGGAAGTAATACAAAGCAGGTTAATAGTATCACACAACAGTTTTAGAGATTATTTTTTAATTAAACTGTCTAGACACAATTCACTGTGCTAATATAGGTGCAGTTAGTGGTAGCAGAGCTTATTTGATGTACAAGCAGTTTGTTGAATTTCTACGTGTAATCAATACCAATAGAAAAGCCACCGCTTTTGATTCTTTACTCACAAATGGAATCTGAACATTTAAAAATGTAGTGTATATTATACACACTGTAGGTTTCAAAGGAGGTATAACTGCAGTGTACAAAAAAAATTGTGATACACAAAAGGTTTGAATGACAAGGTTTTTAATCAAAAAAAATGCTTATGTGGAGGCTGCTTGTCCCCTCAGGTCTGCATATCCAGGTCACATTTTAAAATGACCTTTCCATGTGAGACCTTAGCAGCACTTAAAAGACAGGCCTCATCTGGAGGAGTCACTTTCAATGACTGCTGTCTGATGTGATTCTGATCTATTGCAATGTCATCAGAGCGTCGTACTAATGAACTCAGACGTGCACAGGGATGAGTTAAAACCTTAACCAGATCCCAGAAAAACGAACCACACCCTCACTTCTTGAATGCTAATAGAGAAATGCTTGCTAATCATATTATATGATTCAATCGATTAAAATTTTTGATTGGTTAATTTATGGGCATTAATTGATTAATCGGTAGATTAATCGGTGCACATTTGTAATAAAAGTAACGATATTATAGCAGCTGTCCTGAATAGTTATACTAAAAAATCAATAGTATTATAAAATAAAATAAGAGAATGGGAATTTGGTCTTTTTAAAAGCATTTTTATTACTATTTTTATGTTAGTAAATGGAACACATTTTCACAGAACATCGATTGTTTACATAGCTATGTACTTGCCTTCCTTCTTGTACTTTTGAATCTAGCAGAACCTGAGGCACCAAAGAGATGAAGCCGTTCGGAATCTTGTTACAGGTACATGAGAATCCTGTGGCTATTGACGAGTGACTGCTTAACATGCTGTCGTAGTCAGAAATCAAAGAAAGTAATTCCACATAATTACCTGTATTTGAAGAATTGGTGCTTCATCAGTTCAGGTATTTCTGGTGTACACCTCCATTTTTTCTGAGGAAGTTCTTGAAAATTGATTCACAACCAAATCGACTACAATGTCTCCGTTGTCTTATGACTTTTTTTTTTTAATTTGTAAAAAGCAATTCGAAATATTACTTCGAAGTTCTCAATATAATTCTCAAGAACTGTCTCTATAATAAGCAATATTGCGCTAAATTCAGCTATGCTTACACCCTCCACTAACATATTTATGTCCCGCCTCTGCTCACTAATGATTGGACAGCTGTAAAACCAGGGCAGATCTTTGACTGCACGATTCAATTTTCTTTATTTTTTTTATCTGCAATCAACTCTTTAGTTGATTAATCGGTCCGATTAATCTATTAATCAGAGCAGCCCTAGTATATATATATAGCTCCAGTATGAAACACCTTGCCATAGAAATGACAGTAGGGTATGGTGCCACCATGCACTGATTTGATGTAATGTGTGCAAGGTATTGGAATTGTTCTGGAGGGCTATGTAATGGACAATGACAATGTTCACTGCATACTCACTGCATTTCAACCAGCATGACTTAAAAGCTGAATTAGTAAAGACCTGCTTTTAATTGCTCCCTCGATAATGTACTAGATTGCCCCAACACAAAGGTCACCCTGGTTTCGACACGTTAACCCAATAGATTAATAGATTTTTTGGAACCCTGTCCTAATTTTTCATGCACAGAAAACCTCTTAGGACTGTATGCATTATTTAATAGAACGAGCCTGCCCTTCAGTGCACAGTTTCTACACATCATTATGCAATGTACAATAAATTGGTTTAGTCTTGACAAAAGAAGATTGATATAATGAACTGTAAAATATTCCCTGGGTCAGATGCCAGATTATGTATGTTGCCACTTTAGTGAATATGTCTAACAATCTACTGAAAACACTTGGAAAAATTTAAGGCTGTTTTGTTAAATTAGCGGGTGGTTGTTAGGAGTCAATGGAGGAAGTCATTTGAAGATATGGCTCATGGCTGCTTTTTCAAGTTGTCTTGGTCATCCACTTGAATTGAAAAAAGAATCCAGTCTGGTGTTTAATGACTGCTTTGGGTTTAAGAAATGATTGTAAACAGCAATGTAAATCTGGGCTGTACCTCACTTCACCATTAACATGTATTTTGTAAGATATAAAAGCTTTTCAATCATGATGGGAAAGGGAGCAGGTGACACATATTGCAGAATGCTAATAGTAGGCCATTCTAGATCCAAGATTGCACGTATTTACAAGAAAGAATCTCAAATGTCCTTAAAAGATGACATTAAACATAAGCTGTTGTAGTGTACACTAGGAATTTTAAATAGCCCCACAATCCACCTTTGTAAATTTCTATCTCCAATTTCCTTGATGAAATTAGAGACGGTAATCATGGAGGAATGGTCACATATCCACCCAGAACAATTTAAACACATTGCAAGCTTGTCACATCAAATCAATCTTTTTCTTGCTGCCCACGATGGCCCCCCAAACGACTGACAGTGTTTTATCTGACCCCTCTGTCTAGTTTATTATTGACTTTATAGCTTTTTTTTCACTGTAAATATTATCCAAGGGTGAATTGTGGTGCTATTGAAAAATCCTAGTGTACACTATATCCCATTGCAGCAGGATAATGACTGGGTGAGGGGGTCACAGACTGCCCTGGGTGTTGCTACATCCACATTAATCATGACGTGCTTGCTTCTGAAGTGACTATCATAAATAATCAACTGCACACACGAATGATTGAGTGCACTCCTGTAGGGACTTTAAAGATGGGTTACAACTGGATACAATTATTGAATGTAAAAATAAACCAATATACAGTACAGAAGGCATATATCATTTATTCTAGCCCAGGTCTGTCCTGTAAACTTTCTTCTGGTATTATTTTACCCATCTTCAGTCAGTGGTGTATCTTTGTTAGTAGGATCTTATTTTTAATGGATTTTTAAAATGTGCCTTGAGATGTATATAAATGTATATTAGATTTTTTTTTAACACCTGAGAACTACATCATAAATAGGATTCTTATTTGTCTCTCAGGTTTGTTTTTAACCAAAGCTAAGGTTAAAATAAAAGAATGGTGACTTATCAGTGTGAAATAAATGGCAGTAGTGGATTTTCTTTAATTTTTATTTTAATAAGCAGTCTATAACAAACTCAGCATTGTGAACCATAAAAAACCATAAACGTATGGGTTGATAGCACTGGAATACATTTTGCACAGCACAGCAGTATTGACAGCCATTGTTTCTGGTTTGTTAAACCTTAATGTAAGATTGCTGTCTGACAAATTGGTCGTCAATTATTTCCCCATGCACAAAAGTAATATTAACTTATCTTGATTAGGATTTTGTAAGGATAACAATTCAGCTTTTTTATACACGTATGCATTCAAATTCTTCAAAGCAACCTCTACCGTGACCTTCAATAATTGGTTGTTTACTCAGTAGTCAGTACCAGAAGTCACTGTGTATTGGAATTGTGCCTTTCGGGTGAGTCATTACACAGAAGATCTACTGTGTTTACTTGGGTATGGTAAAGATGGGACTTAAAAAAAAAAAAAAAAGTGTCAACTAAATTCCAATACAAGTCAAAAATATGACCTTGTAAAGGTAATCATCTGTTTTGTCAGCAATAAGTGATTTATGACCATTGTAATGTAAAACTGTTAAAGCCCACTGCTTTATACAAGAATAAAAAACACTGTAAACAGAAGAACGAGTGGCCCTCGATGAGTTAAAAGGCAAGAGGGAACAACACCACTGAAACCAACACTGTGCCACAAAACATGCTGGCCTGATAGATAAAGCACATTGCGTAAATGCGGGTTATTCTCATGGTACAGTGCAATTTAACCTTCTGGCCTGACAGTGAGTGTGGTACACAAGCCTACTATTAGTACATTTATAGAATAATTCCAGAGGTCCTTGCTTCAGTTACCAGCCATGCTGTTCAGGTCCATGTTTCACTTTCTGTTGGATCAACAGCCTTTTGCTTTCTCTTTATTGTAATGTACTGTCTGCAGGTAAAGCGATACAGAGCGTTTAAGCAATGCTGTTTGAAACAAAGAGTTGGATTTATAACCAAGCAGCCACCTCATAAATCACACCTGCTGTGCAGTGCTTTAAACTCTGCACATTCTGACAGCGCTTACCTTTTATAAATGATTGGAGTTTACCTCCCATCGTGTTCCAGCCCAGCACAATCACATTCTCCTTCTCTGCCTGCATCCACTTCTGCAGTCGCAATTTACCCTACCTGGAATTCAAACCAACATTTTTCAGTTTGTTTTCTGGTAGGTTTTGTCAGTAAAAATAACATTGGTGCATCTTAAATTGTAAAGTGAGGTATGTAGAATATTTTGAAAATAAATGTTCCATGTGTTATGCTTAAGTGCTTTTTCCCTCTGCATCATCAGGTTCAGTTTAATGTTGTTGTTTAGTACTTTCTTCCACAGTGTCGCTTCTGTGCAATCCACAATTTTTGAAATAAAAAACTTTTGAACCAGTTTTTACAGGTTGATTGTTTACATTTTCCAAAGGCAGTTTTAGAGAAGGACACAAGCTTCCACATATGTATCACTCTAAGGTTATCAGGCTGCAAAAAAAATGTATTTACACAAATCATATTACAAGAAGCACCTATAGAGATTCTATATTCAGGCTTAATTTAACAACAGTCTCAAATATTTAAAATTGTACGGGGGACTAAACCTTTACAATGCCAATTATGCTTTCATTTGAAGAAATGAACAACTCCAGACCCACAGGTTGGAATGTATTTTGTAATTAATCGTATAAACATATCATATAAACATTAGCAAATGTAAATGCCGTTACATGCATTGCAATAAATATTATTGCACATTTGATCATGCACATTCATTATTGCACCTGGCTAGCGGAAATAACTAAGTGCAACATGCAAATGATCCCAAACCAGAGTTTTATACAAGCTGACAAAAGCAGTGGGTTTACTATTTGCTGATAAATGGTGTAAGCTGCTTGTGATTTTCTGTGCAAAAGAATGCTTAGAGCGACTGTCTCAATCAAGCCGAGTAAACACATTTTGAGCTTTCAAACCTGCCATCCTCAACCAATTTCTTAAGCGCATTGTCACTCCAAAAGATTACTTCACCACATTTGTAGCTTCAATTATGAAAACATATATAAAAAAAAGCAAAGGAACTAGTAGGGACAGTTAGATATTGCTGTTTGTTTTTGGTAAAAAAAAATTTAAAAAATGGGGGAAAACTTTCCAGTGGTGCAAGAGCTTTGTAAACAGCCATTGTGTTTGGAGCATAGCTATCTGGATTGTGTAGTTAAAAACAATTTCTCTAAATGATATGGGGGTACATTGTGTCCAATTCACTAGAATAGCAAAGGGGTTTCACTAAAACCTCTTGCAAGTGCAATTTGTGATGTGAGGGCTTCTGCATTAACCCCTGCAGTCACATGCTGTGCTGATGCGCTGTGACGCAGCTCTGGCACACATCCATTAGAAAGCACAGCCCCTCTCAAGAGACTCAAATGACCTGCATCACATGGTTTCAAATATCACACTGCCTTGCCACGGTATGAAAACAACTCACATTTTCCTGGGATCTGTGAGGCTTTCATTGTTTATGGGTTATTGGTTTTCAAAAATTACATACACATTGTTCCCCATTAATATTTTTATTGTAAGACTCCATTACGAAATGTATATTAAATGTTATGAATACATATTTGTTACTGCATTTTATAAATATATATCAAATCTACTGGATTTTTACATTTTTTCTATATATTTTTGTCAATCTAATGCAATCTAACACTAATACATCTAATACAATCTATAGCTCCCAGCTCCCACCTAGTGTATATATAAGCAGAAATGTGAATATTTTCTGAATATTTGCTTATAACAATAGAGAATAAATAAGCACCTTTCATAGTGGACACCATCACAAAGAGCTTTACAAGCTGCAGTAACAACAAGAAAATCCATAATACTTTAAATACAGAGAAATGCATAATACATGATATACAGTAAAAAAAAAAAGTGCATACTACATGATAGTAGCATAATACATGAAATAGTAGCAGCAACACAGCAGCTAATAGCAGATATCAGGCTTAAAGAGCATGGAAAGCAAGAGAGAACAGGTGGGTCTTGGGTCTTAATACACAAAACTTCAAGCTTCAAGCTGGATAACAGCTACTGACCCCCATCTCCCTCGATTCCTTTCATAGTGAAAAATGTATAACAATTAGTGATCTAAATGAATTAATTATAATATGGGAGAGATTAAAATAAATTAATAAAACTCATTCCACTGGCATTTTTAATTGAAGCTATATAATTCTTGGTGCCTTTCCATAAACCATTTTTCTCGTAACCTAATAAGGATGAACCCTAATTGTATTATGTAAAATGTATATAATTAATGAGTATAAATGATTGAAAATATTACAATATTCAATGTGGTCACTGCTTTGCCTGAAGGCAATGTCAAGCCACTAGATGAACCAAAGAAAGAGGGCGAGAAGGTGTTCAGGTGTCTTGTAACATACAGTCTTTTTATTTGGGTTGTTAATTCAGTTGAAGGCTTTGGCCATGTTTGTTCTTTTTCAAATCAATTTTCCTCTCAAAGCCGCAACTGAACGTAGTCTTGCACCACTGAAAATAACATTACTGTTTACTTAATATGACTTAATCCCTCAGTGTGGGATCCTGTAAAAGCCACAATGCTGTTTTGAATGGATCAGATCTGAGTAATACACTCCTAAAAGACTACAAAGCCCTCCAGTGTTTGGCTACAAGGAACATTTTAATATGGTCCATGTCTCCTATGAAGTCAATTTGAAACCTGTAAATCTTTTTTATATAGGATAGTTCTGGATGATATACAACATATGACATAACTTTATTGCTTTTATTAAAATGTTAAGCAAAACAACCCACGGACCAGGGGTGGCTGCACCCTTGTACTGTTTCTGGGTTAACTTTCTTGTCATTTACTGATATTGATGTTTGCTGCATTAACAAGCATATCCAATTAGCGTTACTGACGCATATGAAGTAGCATGGACTTAACCCTTTCA
The DNA here is from genome assembly GCA_030684275.1 of Acipenser oxyrinchus oxyrinchus. Classification (NCBI taxonomy): domain Eukaryota; kingdom Metazoa; phylum Chordata; class Actinopteri; order Acipenseriformes; family Acipenseridae; genus Acipenser; species Acipenser oxyrinchus. The sequence goes on along the minus strand of CM060251.1, from coordinate 78,609,492 downwards.
TCCTTCTCAAAGATTTTCCATGGCACCAAGTCAACCATTCAGACTGGCAAACATTAAAACTTACATAATACAGTCTAATGGAGCTGTACTAATGTTAAAGTGAAATGTGAAACAGAACACATCATTTATGCATGCTTTAACTTTGCCATGCTTTCAATTTGTTGTTTCCTTTGCCAAAACGCAAGTATTGTAAATGCAAACCATTTCTGTCAATGCAAGCATATGTAAAAATGTAATGAAATCCATGTGCCAAAAAAATGATATGAGCATTGGTGAGGCTGGGGATTAGATCTGTGGACTGGGTATCCAGGTTCAAAGCGTAGTGCCATTGAGGAAACGTAAAATTAGTTTATGCAAGAATTATCTACAAAATGCTACTCGCTCATTTCAGCGGCCTAAATGAGTTCCCTCCATTTAGGCCGCTGAAATGATAAATGATAAATGAAGGGTTCTCAGAAGTCTCAGAAAGGTTAAACTTTTTTTTTTTTTTTCACAAAAAAGGCAATGGTGAATATATTTGTAATAGGTGTGTGTAGATCAGAAAGAAAGGGGACATTTAAACTACTCCTCGGGGGGTGTCCTTTCATCACACTGGATAACATGTGTCACTCAGCCTGTTCAGCACTCTGGAGAGCAGCCACAGAGGGCACCTGCTTAGATGCTTGCACAGTTTCAGGACCACTCACTTGATGTCCTTGTGGAACTTCACCCAAGTGTACAGCACACTGTTCTGTGGATGCCTGCTGAAGGAAGATAAGTAGGGAGCTCCCAACAAGATGATGAGTAATGCTGCGTCCTGTCTACACGTGGAATACGGTGAAACCAAACAGCTGCATGCACATATAGATAGATAGATAGATAGATAGATAGATAGATAGATAGATAGATAGATAGATAGATAGATAGATAGATAGATAGATAGATAGATAGATTAGGGCTGTCAATAAATCGCAGTTAACTTCTGCAATTAACTCATTAATTTCTTTGGCGATTCATTTTCTTTAAGCCTGTCTGCATATGACATGCCTTTTAAACCCGGAATAATTCTGGTCGCTCTTCTTTGCACTCTTTCTAGAGTAGCAATATCCTTTTTGTAGCGAAGTGACCAGAACTGAACACAATATTCTAGATGAGGTCTTACTAATGCATTGTAAAGTTTTAACATTACTTCCCTTGATTTCAATTCAACACTTTTCACTATAACAGTGAATGCTCATACCTACAGATTGATTACAATCATTCATAATGAAATTAATAGAAGGTGTCATTACTTATGGAAGTCACTGTATGAACTAATAATGCTTGTACTCAAACAGGACCTGTAAAAAAATGCATAAGACTAAATGAGCAAATAACTAAATAAATTTGAATGCAAAGTTGAAAATAAAGTATTAAACTAGAGCATTTACCGTTTGGGCATCCTGACAACACATGCTCAGAATTACCCAGGCATCCATCATGTGTACAACTACCTAACAGCACTGAAATGTAGCATGGGGATGTGAGTTTTAGGACTATACTTGAGCTTATTAAATCCAGCCCATTTCCCACAAACAGCAGAGCCTCAAGCACAAGGTGTATATATTGATTTAGTCACAGTCTTAGTCTATGAGGAACCCGTACATGAAGCATTGGGATTATGAGTGATAACAATAGGCAGAGACTAAAGTATTCAAATCTGGAAGTAGGGCTTTGCTGAAAACCTAAATATGTTACCTATTTTTAATGGTACCACAAATATAAATGTGTTTTTATTATTATTATTATTATTATTATTATTATTATTATTATTATTATTATTATTTAAACAATTAAGTGATAGAGCCCATCGATGCAGGATCTACCATGTGGTAGATGACCGTGACTGGAGTTATGTGTCCCGAGCTGTAGGTGAGGGCACTAACGAAAGTCAAGGTCATCTACCACACTGTAGAGTCTGCATCGAGAGGGCTCTATCGCTATTAGAAAACCATTTATTTCTTTATTTTCTCTTTAAAAAAAACTTTAAAATCTATATTTACCTTGAACTTCAGATATTTCTCTGGGTAACCTTCTGCTTATGAAAATAGTCCCTAACATAATTAGAATAAAAAACACGACATACACATAGAGAACATTCTTTATTATTATTATGACATTGCCAGATAAATCAACTGTAGGATTGTTTAATAGTCCTCGAAACTTGTTGTTGGAGGCTGGGCGTCATTCAAGCTGGCAGGGAGTTTGACTGGCTGGTTTTGAGGCAGGGTGTTGTTTGGATCCAGCTAATGACAGAATTGTGGACCAATCATGTTTTTCCTGTTGATTTGCTGTCCAGTGAATTGAGCCTTCATTACGGTGTCCTGTCACAGACATGACTTCCCTTGTCTCTAGACCAGCATTAGAAAGTATCAATGTTTAAGTAGCTTTTTATGTTATCAGATTAGTTGTAGATTAGAATGTTAAGGGAAAAACCTGGTATTTATGCACAGATTGATTTTCCTGTGTTTTATCATATTTAGTTAATAAATGTGTGCTCTAGCGCTAAACTGCAGCTTCTGTCTCTGAGTCTCTAATTCCTGCTGGTAACAGCAGCCCACGGAAAACGTGTTTAATGACTTCCTGCTGTTATACTTTAATGGAAACACATGTTCATGTATCTGAATGAAGAAAACTTCACTAGATTAGCTAGTTTAGCGTCAACCTTGCAAGGTTCCAGACTGAATATAGCCTTGCCGGTGGTGTGTTGACCAATACCATCACTAAAGGTTTGCTGCGTGACTGAAGAGGGGAAGAAAAGGGGTAGGAGTATATTTATTCTGCATTTATACAGACATATCTTTCTGGTTGCACTTAGGACTGTAGACTATAAGTCAAAGTACTTCCAAACCCCCTACTGCATCAGCTAACAATGCTTTCAGATGTTATTAATTAAGGTAGGAAGTAAGTGTTCTCTGGAATAAATGAATTCCTTACCTTATTGCTTAATTATGTAAACATATGAAAGATGAGATTCTTTACAATGCTTGGAGAGTAGTTTTACAAGAGATTAGATTTTTTACCAACTATAATATGAGACAGGGACAACATCTTGTTTGCAGTGTATACAAGCAGTTAAGGGATAAATCCAGTTTAAGAAAGGTACAAAGGGAGAAACATCTTTCCTACACTGATAGTACCAGTAATTCAATAGCAACAAGATTCCTTCACTCTGCCAGATAATATTTAATTAGAATGTCTCACCATGAAAGCTGCCTTTAGATACAGTTTCTAGTTTTAGAGGGATTCTCAGAGTCATCAGCGATTATAAAACATTCAAATGTAACATAATACCCTGGGCATCAACACATGTTGTACAATTTACCAGCCAGAACAGAACTAAATTGATGGCACTAGTCGAAAACATGTGTCTGCTTGACCTGTTAACATACAATAACGACACTTAAATGACGTCACTGTCCGAATTTCCTTTTTCAAAACAAAGGAGCATGCCTCTTTGCAAAACCAATGAAAGGGTTAGGGTTAGGGTTGTACCTTACAAACAAAACCCAGCCTAAGAACTACAGGATACAACTCAAAATGCTACTTCATAAAATGGCGGAGGCAGCATTTGTCTGAGATTCTGCAGCTTCATCTCACATCCGTTCAATTCAAGTAAAATATAATGGAAACCGCAAACAGCAAAAGTAAGTATAGCCTTTGATCCCTCCCTCATATTTTAATTCCCTGCGATTAAATCTCATTGTGACATCGACCTTTATTTGTACCTGCGGGGGAAGCTTATCTCATTTCTGTAATTGTTTTTGCCTGTTTGTTAACAGGTAAACCCTGAACCCTATTAGACTGTGTGCAAAGAAAGGGATATGGTGTAGGGTACAGTATGTATGTGAGGCACTGTGAGGAAAGGGTTGAATCATTTGAAAGTGTGGACACTGTAATAGCAGGGACACTAGTACCACGGTCAACCTGGTCCACCAAGGCAAGATGTAACTCATATGGAGGGGACATTATATACACACACACATATATATATATATATATATATATATATATATATATATATATATATATATATATATATATATATATATATATATATATATATATATATATATATATATAGTACAGTCTGTTTAGTGTGCCATCATATATGTCTAAATATACGGTAATGTGTTTGTCATTACATTAAACTACACATGTGCTGAATATTTTTTGTTTATTATGTCAACATACACAAAAACTTTGTGTGCAACTTAAAAAGACCCTAATATTCTGTTTATACAACAGTGCTTTTAACAGTGTAATGTTTTTAGCTGTTGTAAAATGTGAGACAGTCACGCTGCTTTAGGAAGAGTCACTCTGTGTACAGTTAGGATATACTTATGTGTAACAATCACCTTGACTGCAGCGACTGGACTTTGTTTTTATCTCCTGAATAAATCGCTAACCTCCCCTTTTCAAAGCTCCTATCCTCACACACTTTCAAACACTGTTTTAACGACAGAAAGCTCTAATTCCTACTGAACCCCAGGTTTGAAAATATCTGAGCGTACTTTAGAGAGATATTTCAGCTTGATGCTCATAGTGATTCAAATGTAATGCACTTATATTTTAGTACTGTACCCTCAATCCCTTTTAAAGTACAGTTTATACTGTACTGTAGTTATGAACTAAGCTAATGCACTGTGTGATTCAAACTGAAAATGACTCAAATAAATACCAGTAGAACTGGTATCTTGAAATGTGTTTGTCAGTGCATTGTATGTTGCTGTCTCAATAACATTACAAATTACTTTTTTAAATAAAAATAAATAACAAAACTCGTCCACACCATTATTATTATTATTATTATTATTATTATTATTATTATTATTATTATTATTATTATTACAACTAACCTGCTTGATTTTTTTGAGGATGCAACATTGACAATGAATAATTGCAAAGCATACGACATGGTTTATTTAGATTTCCAGAAAGCTTTTGACAAAGTCCCGCATAAAAGATTAATCCTCAAACTGAACGTAGTAGGGATTCAAAAAAATGCATGCACATGGATTAGGGAGTGGTTAACATGTAGAAAACAGAAAGTACTGATTAGAGGAGAAACCTCAAAATGGAGCGAGGTAACCAGTGGAGTACCACAGGGATCAGTACTAGGTCCTCTGCTATTCCTAATCTACATTAATGACTTAGATTCTGGTATAGTAAGTAAACTTGTTAAAATTGCAGAAGACACAAAAAAGGAGGAGTGGCAAACACTGATGCAGCAGCAAAGGTCATTCAAAATGATCTAGACAACATTCAGAACTGGGCAGACACATGGCAAATGACATTTAATAGAGAAAAGTTTAAAGTACTGCATGCAGGCAATACAAATGTGCATTATAAATATCATATGGGAGATACTGAAATTGAAGAATGAATCTATGAAAAAGATCTAAGAGTTTATGTTGACTCAGAAATGTCTTCTAGACAATGTGGGGAAGCTATAAAAAAAAGGCCAGCAAAATGCTCGGATATATAGTGAAAAGTGTTGAATTTAAATCAAGGGAAGTAATGTTAAAACTTTACAATGCATTAGTAAGACCTCATCTAGAATATTGTATTCAGTTCTGGTCACCTCGCTACAAAAAGGATATTGCTGCTCTAGAAAGAGTGCAAAGAAGAGCAGCCAAATTTAATCTATTCAGTCTTGAACAAAGAAGACTATACGGCAATCTGATTCAAGCATTCAAAATTCTAAAAGGTATTGACAATGTCAAGCCAAGGGACTTTTTTTGACCTGAAAAAAGAAACAAGGACCATGGGTCACAAATGGAGATTAGATAAAGGAGCATTCAGAACAGAAAATAGGAGGCACTTTTTTTACACAGAGAATTGTGGGAGTCTGGAACCAACTCCCCAGTAATGTTGTTGAAGCTGACACCCTGGGATCCTTCAAGAAGCTGCTTGATGAGATTCTGGGATCAATAAGCTACTAACAACCAAACGAGCAAGATGGGCCAAATGGCCTCCTTTCGTTTGTAACCTTTCCTATGTCCTTATGTTCTAATTATTATGCTGTAGAATAATTTTTATAAACACAGAGAACATTTTAAAGTGTAGCACCCCATACTGTTCAAAAATATCTGCTTTATATGTGAGTAATATAAAAAGTTATGTTATATTTTTAGAATATATTAGACAAAGAGAAGGACTTTCAAGACCTCAAAGGTCTCTTCAGGTGCTTTGTTAGTAAAAATGGTCTTTTTTAAAATCTGATCTGGTTAGTTTATTACCATTCTTTGATTTTTGTATATATTTAACATTTCTGGATTTCTTGAAGGTTTAATAATTGTGTCCTTGACATGCAATTGTACTACAGGTTGTGCTGAACAACTGTGTCACTGGAAGTATTGCTCTATGTGGTTTACTTTTTGAGATATTTGAAGTTGTTTGAAGGGAGCACACTAAATATGATAATCCTTTATTTAGGCTTTAGGCCTACAGGGTTCCGGAATGCTAGAGGTAACTGCGAGAGTAGTCAGGGCCGAATGAGATAGTCACTGTTATTCATTTTTACATATTAAACAATGGCTATAGCTCATGATGATCTACTTTTTCATGTTACTTATCAGTTTCATTTTGAATTTACAGCAGCGACAGGGATGAATTCCACTGACATCCTTGTTCATAAAGCATTAGCAGGCTGTAATGTGTTGCCATGCCCTAATTCTTTGTGAATATGGTCCAGACATTGATTGTCTTTACTGTCTGACAGACAACACTTACCAATTTTATTTAATGTAAAACTGTCAATGTAAGCAGGACAGCCATGTCTGTTTAATGACATAAAATGTGTGGTATTGGTGTAAATGGTATAGTATTGTTTTGTTTTGTTCTGTTCATTCAAGAGGAGGTCTATATTGAGGCTGAATATTAATTCTTCTTCTTCTTCTTCTTCTTCTTCTTCTTCTTCTTCTTCTTCTTCTTATTATTATTATTATTATTATTATTATTATTTGAAGTGACTGAAGGTGAAAATCAACATGTATCAACTTGTTAAGTAAAGAATGGGTGCAAACTGGTCTGCCCTTTGATCAAGGCTTTAAATTAATAAAATCTTTATGAGAAAGTGGGTATGCAGCAGCTCTTTTTAACTAGTCTGGTTATCTTGAAATTACTGTATGTGGTTCTGCATTATCAAAACAGCAAATTAGTTATTTACCCATAAAAAAGGGAGTGCCAGTGGTGGAATGCTTTTCATATTACCTTGTTTAGATGTTTTTAATGTTGTTATGTTTGTGTAAGGCACAGCTTTCCCATATATTAACCCTTTACTTTTTAGTACCACATTCCCTGTTCTTCATTATTTTTTAATTACTTTTACCTATTACATTTTAAACAGAGCTTTTGAATTAGCTGAAGAACAGTATATTGCACAACTGTCTATACAAAACTTGATTGATAGTGACTGTTGTATCTTGTACCCAAGAACCCCCTGTAAATGAACGTGAATACTTTAAATATAATGGAATACAAGAATAGCCTTACATTTTATGACCTTTATGACCAGGGCCAGTGATAAGCGCACCATAGTGGACAAACACATGGTGCAAGGTATAACAAGTACTCCAGCTTTGGAAACGTGTTGCTCCTTTTGACAGAGAGAGAATGAATCCTAGTCAACAATCTCACTCCCGACCTGTGAGGGCGCAGTATAACAGGAACAGAGTGCCTCGTCCTGGTTGGTCAAGTAGTTCATTCCAGGGTCAGTCGGAAGCCAGACATCCAGGAAGGGGGCGGAGTCACAATGCACAAAGTCATCGCCCTAAAGCGGTACGCGATGTGTCAGTCATGGATTGGAGGAAATGTGACTGAACTAGCTATCGCAGGGGGCGTGACTAAGGGTATAATAGGGGGTGTGACGATGTAATCTGTTCCTTTGATGTGGTTATGATAAAGACTGCTAAAGGAAACGGACTGTAAAAAGCGTATCGTGAGTGTTTTGTTTGTTTGTCAAAACTAACTGTCTATGTTTGTCACTGTTAGACAGCTAACACAAACCAGGAGCTGTTGCTACGGGCCAGCATCAAGCCTGGACTACACTTCACCACTGTCACTACAAATTGCCTTGCACCGTACCTGCACTAAGAGCACTCACTATCAGGAGACATGATCATGTCTGTGTTGTGTGTTGTTCTTTGTATTATTATTCTGTGGTTAATACGCTGGCAATACACATTGTTGTGTAGAGCCAGCATTATTATTTAACGGTATCAAGCAGACCAACAGAAAATAAAGAACTGTTTGAACCGTAAACTTTGTGTCCGTCATTGTTGGGGCATCTGCATCACCTGTATACCTGAGCACTGCAAACCACTCGATCACACTCCTACTATGACAAAAGCACAGTTTATATTTTAGTGCACAGTGGAGTAATGAGAGGTTACCTGTAATTAAACCCAGCTGCAGTCTTTATTTTGTTTGACAAGCTCTAATTGCTGATAATGATTTTGAAGTACTATAAAATGTACATACTGCAGTGGTTTTAAACCGGGGGCTTTCACACAGCTTTCCCTGACATAGAAAATATTGTTCATCTTTGCTGCTGACTTATCAAATCCTCCAGTTACCTGTTTGCCATTATTTTCATGAACTGATAACAGATTTATTAGAGCTATAATGTGCAGGTGGAGGTGTAAAGGTCTCACTTGGTGGAATATAAATCCTTACTAATGCTTTTATGTGGGAAAGTGGGGCCAGGGAGTGATATAGAAACGGGACATTTGTAATTAAAAGGTAGCTTGTTTTGTAATTAATAAATCGCCGTGCTTTGTGTTCTGCCATAATAAATAAATGACTTTCGTTTAGCCGTGGGTAAATTAAAATAAATTAAGTATTTGCAGAAAGCAGACTATAATTAAACAAATAAAAGTGTTAAATAAAAGGCCATGCAGAGAGTGGCTTGGTGGGTTTGCAATGAGATATAAAGCCTTTGTTTTTCTGTTTCAATTCCAGCCTAAACTGTCCTTTGCCAGTAAGTCATTTGTTGTTTGTTAGAGCAGGGGTTCTTGACCCACCCCCCACCCCCTAGCCACAGTAGCAAGAATTATAAATCACATATCAGAAATCAACCAATCGCAGTGAAGTATTTGCTGACATTCCAGTACATTGTATCCAGTGTACATATGTCATCCCATGCATACAACACCACACCTAATTCCAATATTCAAAAATCAAAGCAAAACAAAAAAGCACTCTATTAACTGCACTCTTTCTTTAAATTTTGATGATCTTGACACTAGTTTCTCTGAAGAAAATATTACTGGAATCGCTACAAACTTTTAAAAACACTACATTTTTGTTTTTTATAAATAGTCTGTCATTAGCCAGTAAATCACCACAGATGACACACTGAGGACAAGGTTCATCAAGCACCAACAAAAGTAAATCTATCTTTCTTCATATTTCCAACATTTTGAAACCGATCCATTTTATATTGCTGATTCTTAAACACAAAATCTCTGCTTTATTAGACACAGTTTTCCAGTCTAAATAAGTACAAGTATCATAGGTTAAAACCTTTTTTTTTTTTTTTTTGTAAAATTCACATAGACTTGTGTGTACATTTTTATTTTTAAATGTATTATTACTATAATGACTGTATTATTAGAATGCTCACGTGCCCCCCTTGGAAAGTTTGGCATGCCCCCCCAGGGGGGCCCGGCCAAGCGTTTCAGATCCACTGTGTTAGAGGGCCTAGTGTCTCAGTAAAGCTCATGGTGGACAATTTGATACAAACCCACCATTACAATGGTTAGCTGGCAACTTTTCTTTTCATCTTTTTGCCTTGATTACCCTTTTCACAGTCAACTGTCAACCCAACACCCTCCACGAGCAGCACTAATACATATCTGTCCACACTATCTAAGGGTTTGATATACAGCACATACAGCTATGGCCAAACGTTTTGCATTACCCTATGGAATTTTGCTTCATAAAGTCAAATTAATAGTGTTACGTTAACATATTAAATTACATACCACTTTGTAGTTCTCCATATACTTAACAAAAAACTGACAAAAATTTAAAAATCCAGATTATTATTTCTCCCCACACCCCCTCTCGCCCCCTCTGCTCCTCCACCACCGGCAGATTAGCTGTACCTACCCTCCGCTCCCCCACTTTCAGAACCCGCTCCTTCTCCACCCTTGCGGATATCAGGACTCACCTGTTCAGACAGCATCTGTAAACCTCATAACTTGACTATAACAGACTATATATCACCCAGTTGTACCAGTACTTGCATCATCTTGTACTTGCACTGAACTGCTCCATAGTTTGCCATATTCTACTAGTGCTCTTAATTATAACTACTTTCTGTATCTTGTACTTGGTTTTACTCTTAAAGGTATCTGCATTCACGTTTTTTGTAATTGCTCTTATTTGAAATGGTTCTTATCCATTTACAGTACTTACTACGTGCTCTTAATGGAATTTACTCTTATAAGCAAATATTTTTACTATAAGTTAACTGCTCTTAGTCAAATTCGCTCTTGAATGTAATTATTTACTGTATTCTTTATTTTGTTCTTCTTTGAATTTGATCTTACTATCTACTGATTTTATTGTACTTTATAACTGCTCTTATCTCTAATGTGATATTTTGTAATGTGATATTGTGTAATGTGACATTTTGAAATGTGATACTTTGTATTGTGATATTTTTTAACAACAGTAAGTCGCCCTGGATAAGGGTGTCTGCTAATAAATAAATAATAATAATAATAATAATAATAATAATAATAATAATAATAATAATAATGGTTTCCGGTAGATGTTTGCAATATCCTTTTGTAGTTTCTTTGATTACTTGATGTTAAATAAAAGATCAAAATTATGTTCATAGAGCTTTTTTTATTGTGTCACAATACTAAAATTCTAGCTGATGAAAGACTTTTGGCCACTTGTACTTATAAAATCCAGGGTGCTTACACCTTCAGCAGAGTAAAAGGCATGACTAGGCATCTCCGAAGGAACTTTCCGTCAGGAACCTTTGAGCTCCCCTGCCTGTGGGAACCGTTAAGAATACAATTCTGTTATCTTATCTTAGCTGTCTTGTATCACAGTTAAGTATTTACTGTCCCCACTTCAATGGAGCAGTAAACCTAATTTAATGATTGTTTGTTTAGAACACTGTCATTGCAGAATCACCCCATACTGTATGTGTTACTATTGGAAACACTGTTGTATCTGGATCATAATATATATGATTTCATGATGCAATGATCTGTGTTTCCTGTTTTAGGCATGAAGCCTGATGAAGCAGTGATGTCACAAGAATGTAGCTCCCTACAGCAATGGCAATCCGTAAAACGCAAATAAAATACATTTAGCATGATAAGAAATTGGTTAATTACGTGTGAGATACACTTCATCTGTCTGTGTTCGTGTATTACCTCACTTGTTGATTATTTTAGCATTATCCAGTTAGAACCATTGGGCAGGATTTTCAAAAACCAGTGTTATTGTATCGAACTAAATCAATCCATTAATGCTTTGAAATTGAGTTTCAAATGAGGTCGTTAATTAACACATTTCTCGTTAAAAAGCTTAATTGTTGCAGGTCACCTACATCACTTCCTGTCTCAACGACTTGATAAGGGGAACTCATTAATCAAAATGTATGTTAACGAGATCAAGAAAAATGAATGGAAGCATAATTCGCTGTTATGGAAACTACTAGCGTACAAGGAGACGACTCTCCCACCAGCAAGCAGCAGCCAAATGGAAATAAAAAATAATTGGGAATATCTATGTTGTGTATAATTTGTAAACTTAATTTAAAAGTGTGCATTTTCTCATGCAGAATGTACATTTATTCAGAACACCTCACATATAAAATGCTGATTATCTGGCGTGTGGGTAAAAATCAGACGGCACAGATTTAAAAAAATAAATAATTAAAACCCATTAGTCATTTACCCTGATTTGGGGGGGATATTTTGCCACAGCTTACCATATAATGTGCATTTTGCAATCTTTTTTTGGTTAAAAAGGAAAAAAATACCATAAGCCATCTATATATATTGGTTGGAATTTATTTTCTTATGATGACATCTGCTTTTGTATATATTTTAGTATGTATGATTGTAGGCTATAAATACATACATTTCAAGTGCCATTGGTGTTTGTAGTTGTTAGTTATTATAAGAGCGACCAGAATTATTCCTGGTTTAAAAGGCATGTCATATGCAGACAGGCTGAAAGAACTGAATCTAAAGAAGACTATGCGGCGATCTGATTCAAGCATTCAAAATTCTAAAAGGTATTGACAATGTCGACCTAAGGGGACTTTTTCAACCTGAAATAAGAAACAAGGACCAGGGGTCACAAATGGAGATTAGATAAAGGGGCATTCAGAACAGAAAATAGGAGGCACTTTTTTTACACAGAGAATTGTGGGAGTCTGGAACCAACTCCCCAGTAATGTTGTTGAAGCTGACACCCTGGGATCCTTCAAGAAGCTGCTTGATGAGATTCTGGGATCAATAAGCTACTAACAACCAAACGAGCAAGATGGGCCAAATGGCCTCCCCATTTGTAACCTTTCTTATGTATACCATGTATGTAACACTTCATTATATATTTATTAAGCTTTTAAAATTATGATAGAACTCCCTAACCAAATACACAATTTGTTTATAATTAATTGTTTGGTGAATTCCTCTAATAATGCATTTTCTCTGGTACTCTTTGCTCGCCTCTGTGATAAATAAACTCAACATGATTAGAAGTAGCCACCGAACACTTACAGAATTATAAGAACATTTTATATGCATACAAACGTGTGAAGGTGAAAGTGTACACTGTACCCTCTCCAATCTGGCTTCCGCTCTGCTCAATCCACTGAAACCGCCCTCCTGTCTGTCACCAACTCACTTAACTCTGCTCGAGCTGCCTCTCTCTCCTCTGTCCTAATTCTCCTCGACCTCTCTGCTGCCTTTGACACTGTCGATCACTCTATTCTACTATCCTCTCTTGCTGACCTGGGAATCTCTGGCACTGCTCTGGCCTGGTTCTCCTCCTACCTCTCCAACCGCACTTACCAGGTAACCTGGCATGGAGCAACCTCCACACCTCGCCCTCTCTCAACAGGAGTCCCCTAAGGGTCAGTCTTGGGTCCTCTCCTGTTCTCTCTCTACACCCGCTCCCTGGGCCCCCTCATCGCATCCTATGGTTTCTCATACCATTTCTATGCTGATGATGCTCAGATTTTCCTCTCCTTCCTCACCTCTGACTCCACCATCCCCTCCCGTATCTCTACCTGTCTGTCTGCCTGCTATCTCCTCCCGTATCTCTACCTGTATGTCTGCTATCTCCTCCTGGATGCACTCGCATCACCTCAAACTCAACCTCTCTAAATCTGACTGTCTTTTCTTTCCCTCCTCCTCCTCCCCCTCCTCTGATCTCTCTATCTCCATTCCTCTGGAATCTACCACACTCTCTCCCTCCTCCAGAGCCTGCTCCTTCTCCACCCTCGCCCCGCAGTGGTGGAATGACCTTCCTACAGATGTCAGGACTGCCCAGTCCCTGACCACCTTCCGGAGCCTCCTCAAGACTCACCTCTTCAAACAGCACCTGTAGAACTCCTTTTTTTTCCCTCTGGACACTTATCACTCTTCCTTAAATGCGCTTTACTTGCTCTTATCTGCCCCCTATTTTTTTGCATTTAATACTGTACTTTAGAGTACTGTAAACTGTCAAGTGTTATTTAATCTGTAGTATTTTGTATTTAATTATATCCTGATGTAACTATCACTGACACTGTTATCTGCTCCGTTATTGAATCGTATTTTGTCATACTTGTACTTGCTAGAGCCAAAGTCATTGTATTTATCTTGCTTTTAATTGTATTATTACTTGTACTCTGATTCTTGAAATGTATTTTTGTTTACGACTGTAAGTTGCCCTGGATAAGGTAGAAAAGTATAGAAAATGCTACAAATGTTGAATTATCGAGGTAGTCTAGTAGGTAGTAAGAAATTAAGCCTGATCCTGTACACTCTCTCTGTATTGTCGGCATCACAGACGCGGTCTGCTAAATATCTGTTTCAAGGCAAGTTATACACTACTCTTTCGATAATTAAAACCCCTTTTCCAACTGCAAATCAACTCCTGATAAAAATGGCAATTAACACGGATTTGCTTTCATATTCCCACACAAGAAAAATCATCGCAAGAAGCACTGCTCGTTAAGAGATTCACATTATTTTGTAAATCAACATCATTTCAGAAATCACATTAGGACGATTATTTATACAACGACCACTTGAAAATGCCAAAATCAATGCTACATACTGATTTCTTGAATAACACTGGAGTTATCATTTACAAACTTTTGAAAATCCTGCCCATTGTGTATTATTATTATTATTATTATTATTATTATTATTATTATTATTATTATTATTATTATTATTATTTATTACTTTGCAGACGCCCTTTTCCAGGGTGACTTACAGTTGTTACAAAATATCACATTACAGATAAGAGCAGTTATAAAATACAATAAATTCAGTAGTATGATGCAAGTTCTGATACAAACTGGTGCCATATGGTATAGTCCAGTATAGTCAAGAGTTGTGTGGTTTACAGATGCTGTCTGAAAAGGTGTGTCTTGAGGAGGCGCCAGAAGGTGGTCAGGGACTGAGCAGTCCTAATATTCATTGGTAGGTCTTTCCACCACTGAGGGGCAAGGGTGGAGAAAGAGCGAATTTTGAATTGGATGCGAGTGGCGATAGGGAGTCAGTGGAGGGAGCGGAGCAGCGAAGTACCGTGAAAGAACAAAGGAAGGGAAAAGTTGGGGAGGTGGGATCCAGCTTACTGTTTCTCCTCACCTCTCTGCGGCGACCCCTGCAGGCCAGGCGCCGAGTGAGGCGGGTAGCCTGCAGACATCCGCTCTCGAGTTCTTGGTTGTAAAAAGACACCGATTGGCTCGTGGGATCAAAGGGCGCCGACTGAGCCTCGGGTCCCTGAGCTGTGTGGGGAAATGCCGCAGTGAAGGAGAAAAATAATAATAAATGGACATTCCAAATTGGGAGAAAATCGGGGGTAAAAATAATTGAAGATTATTCATTTATTCATTGATTTTTACAAGAACAGTACTCCTGGAGACTGAAGACTCATTTATAAAAGGTCCTGTCAAGATATTATGGGCCACAAGCCAACACAAGCTGTATACTATCATAAACAATAAAATAACTGAACACATTAAAACTGGAGAGCTGACACAGAAGTTGATTGGTGGTTCTAGCTAAGCATTTGGAAGGAGTCCTAAAGGCCTGATCAGACCCAGGGAAAGTAATCTACTTTATCTCCAACAGCAACAGCTGGTGTATCAGAAGATACCTGGACAAACTCCAATACCCAACACCCTAGCAAAGAACAAGGAAAGTATGCGGTTACATAATGCTGTCCTTGGCGGTGAGGGTCAGGCTAAAGGCCTACAGTACCTGCATTGTGGACATCAGGGATTTGAGGCCTGTGACAGGGTAGTGTCACTGGCAAGGTTGCTTCTACCAGGAAGGGAGACTCAAAGACAAGAAAGCTGCAGAGAAGTGCTATCCATGATGTGGTACAGAACAGAAAAGCCAGAGCACTTGTTATGTTTTTATTAGCTCTTCCTGCATTGATTTATAGGACAGATCTCAATCCCCAGTACACTAGGGCGGCCATTTTGAAAAGAGCTTTGAAACAAACTCTAAAGTCATAAGTGTAAAAAGTTGTCAGGATGTTAACAATCAAAAGAAAAATTACAGGTACCCCTCTACTTACTCTTTAAGTACATGTGGAAACACAAATTATTATTGTTATTGTTTCAGAAAACAAAGGGTTAAACATTGTACTGGAGCAAAAGCTTAAGAAATCTGTCTTGATATCTCGTTTAAAACAAAATGACAGTTGACACTCCAATGAAAGTGAAAATCCTTAATGCATGATAAAAGTGATGGCAGTGCAAGTAGGGGGGGCATATGCTAATGAGCAGGTGGCAGTGAAACAAAGGTTAAACTCATTTATGTGGGTGTCCACGAAATCACCTGCTGTTTTGGCAGATATTTTCTCTGCGGATCATTTCCAGTTGTTGCTGTCCAATATGTAGGAGACCAACAAAATGGTGTAGTGGCAATACATACTGTAGGTTGAATTTGCATCCACAAAGGGCATGATCATTAATTTGAATGTAAGAGTTTTGGGACAGGAAGGTTAGGCGTATACTCTTACAATTAAAATGATGTAAACCATGGCATACTCCGCATAGATTTGAAAGCAGGTAAGTACAGAGCTCCACACACATGCAGAATTAGATGTGCTTTAATGCACAGTTACTAAGAAATTGTAGTTGTAGGTGCTGACAAGTAAACTACCGATTAATCACAAAAGCTTCAGGTCAAGTCATTTTATTTTTCACAGAAGTCTAACTACATTCCCGAAACTTGGCAACATGTAATTATATGTTGTAAAGATAATCACTAACTGACCACAATCTTAATGTCACTGAATGGAAATCACCTATACCGGAACAACACTGTATTCCAGTATACTAGGTGCTGCACCTGCAGTTAAATAAGCGGAAATCAGTTGACAAATTTCAACTTGTCTGCCGTCCATTTTGCCTACTCTGTTCCATTCATTAACATTTTTACTGAGTCAGACAGCTTTGGGTTTGCTAGTTTCACTCCAATACGGAAACCCCCCCAGATGCTTCACCGAGCAACGCGGACCCAGAGAAGTGACCTCACTTTTCTAACCACATCCAAACGGTGAGGTCACAAGGGACTTTGGATTGTTTTTGTTCCACGCCCATGCTACTGCTTACTATTTCAGAGAAATAGAGCCCCCTGCTTTCATTGTGCACTGCAGCTTTTGCTCTCAGCAGGCGGTTGATAAGGCAGAGCAGGCAACATGTATCGGCAAGCTTGTTTGAAAACTAGCAACCAGCCAGAGCAGCATTCAGAGAGGAAGAGGCAAAACTGAGCTGACAACCAGACACCCACACAGCACGGCTCACTTGATTGGCCACTTCCTCGTGAATCAGAATTTTTTTTTTACTACAGTGAGAGTTACTGAAATTATAAATTTACTTTAACACACGGTTGGATGTTTTTTGTTTATTAACTGTTAATAATTTACTAACATGTTATTTGTTAATGGTTTGTTTACCATACTGAAATGGGATGATGATTTTTTTTTTTTTTTTTTTTTTAAAGACAGCAGTCATTTTTAATATAACTATGTTAGTATTAAGCTAGTTGTTACCAGTTATTTCAATAAAAAAGTGTAACCTGGATTAACTTGTGTCAAATAGCCCTGCTGAAAATTCCACAGATTTCCGGGACACATTTTTGGTTTTGGTTTCTTTACTGGTTATCCAGCTGGTCTATAAAGATCCACCACAGATTTAAAACAATCATATCTACAAATGGACACCAATACGTTTAGCTGAAAAATAGCACAACCAGCTCTGGTCAGCTTAAAACCTTTGATGACCAGAGCAAGATCCATTTTTTTTATTCTAAATAACAGTTTATTCAGAAAGTATTTCTGAATGACATTGTTGTACTGTCCTAGTCACAGGAATCACCCAGTTTACTACAATTTAGCAGGCCCTCTTTCTACTTATCCTTCTTTATCTCCGGTTAATGTTTTTTGGGGGGAGGTGCCCAATAACTCATAAACACATCTGCATAGCCACAGGGGAAAGTTACACAGATGACACATTTGCAATTGAAAAACCAACCCAGCAAGGATAGGTGCAGCCTATGTGGACTATTCTGGAAGCAGTACAGGTCTACACAGAACTGATAAAGTGACTCCAAAACAAGGTGTAACGGAGGGGCAAGCTTCTGGTCAGTGCCAGTTACTGTACACTCTCAGTGAGAAGCAAGCTGCACAGCTATTGACAATGTTCTTTTCCCACAGGGTCACAGTGACACCCACACATAGATCTTTATTGTGAGGGGTCACCACGCACAACTGTGCAATGAAGCGCTGAAGGTTTAATCAGCTCTAAGGTATCACCAGAGACCTAAAATAAGTGATTACATAAATTATTATTATTATTTATTATTATTTGTTTATTTAGCAGACGCCTTTATCCAAGGCGACTTACAGAGACTAGGGTATGTGAACTATGCATTAGCTGCAGAGTCACTTACAATTACGTCTCACCCGAAAGACGGAGCACAAGGAGGTTAAGTGACTTGCTCAGGGTCACACAATGAGTCAGTGGCTGAGGTGGGATTTGAACCGGGGCCCTCCTGGTTACAAGCCCTTTTCTTTAACCACTGGACCACACAGCCTCCTTATATACAAGTAAACTAAAGATTCTGTCAACAAACGGCTTAATATTATTAATATTAATTATTTAACACCTTTTAAATATTTAGACTGAAAGGGAAACTGAAGTAAAAGAGAGCACTGTCATTTTTTCTTTTTTTTTTAGTTTCAATGTTCTTCTGCCACTTGAGTTTTGGTGAAGCAGATGAAACAGAGGGTACTGTCACAGCTAAAAGGGAAGGAGTGAGCAAGTTCTTAAGGGGAAAACACCTGGGTGGCAGAGCTGCAAGACCGACCTGAAAAAGACCGCACAGCAGCATTCGGCACTCGAAAATGACTTTCTTCACAGCTATCAAGCGGGGCGAAACTCTTCCGAAAGCGTGGTTTCATCTGCTATTTCTGGCTCAGCTAGTTTCCTGGGTTAAGGGCTTTCTTTTCTCAGTTTTTGTTAATTATTTCTGAAATGTTACTTTGAATAAAGTATCAGACGCAGTGGCTGGTAATTTCCTATATTGTTGTTTATGAACTTTAAACTTTATGAATGAGTGGGAAAGTTACTCAGATAACTTTATTACACATTGATGTGGACAGGGGTAATTAAATGTCATTAAGTTCAGTGGCGTAACATCAATAGAGCACAGAAGCGCACCTACACAATTAGTATAAAAGTGTAGAACAGACGTTATTAATACACATTAAAAACAACAAAACAACAGCACTATCGGTTGTGTATCTGTAAAAAGAAATGACATTAATCAAAATGTATTCAAATTAGGTTTGGGTTTTTCAATACAATTTTACATTAATTAACTGCAGCTACGCGTAAATATGCAAAGCATAATACGCACACTCATATATAGGGTTTAATTACGATAATATACTCCTGGGGGGGAGGGGAAAGAATCAGGATAGTGTAGAGGTGTGTGCGTGCAGAGGGTTGCATGGTGGTGTGTGCGTGCAAGGCGTTGCATGGTGGTGTGTGTGTGTGTGCAGGGGCTGCTTGTTGTGTGTGTGCAGGAGGTTGCATTGGGTGTGTATACGTGCAGGGGTTGCATGCTATGTGTGGAGATGTGTGGAGGGGAATTGGTGTGCAGGTTTGGCATGAAGGATGTGGGGGTGGGGGTCTGAGTAAGGGCAGAGGGAACGAGGGGATATAAGGGTGTGCGTGGAAAAAGCAAGAGTGACAGAGAGGGGTAGGTGTGTGTGTGTGTGTGTGTAGGGGGGGGGATATAGAGAGATAGAGTGGGAAAGGACACACGGAAACAAATACTAATTACAATCATTTTATTTCATTTTTGACTCCCAGTTCCGCTCCCTCGCTTTTTGATTTTATTTGATTAATTATTGTACAGAAATAAATGGCTTGAGCTATCATTACTCAAAGTCTCATTGCTGTCCCAGAAGAACCCGAAAACGCTACAATATATTAAACTGCTATACAACACTACGCTACAGCTCGCCACAAATCAGTTCTGTGCCGCTAACATCGAATTTGCAATTACAAAGCAGTTTTGCCAAAATCAAAGTTTGCTTCACTACCAATATTTGTATAGTTTGTAACTTACGGATACATTTTTAGATCCATACCTGATCAATAAAAGCTGGGAACAACTACTTTAGCAGTTTAGCGAGGTTTTGGAAAAGCTCACATTTTAACTAAGATTGCAAAGTCATTCTTGTGCAAGTTTCTATAAACAAAGTAAGTGAACCATAAAACATAAACAATGCTGTTAAGGAGTATCATTTTCAGATGACATAAAGATAAGAGTGATATTTGACTCTGACCTTCACGGTTAGTTGCAATTAGAGAACATCAACAACCCAGCACAGACTATGCTCCTGCCAATTCACTAGAACGCACCCGAAGTATGGCATTTAACATTTTATTATACGTTATACTTACTTATTCAGAACCTGCCTCCAGGGTTCACTTATTGAATATGCCTAGTTGACGGGTGCATCATATAGAGCAGATCAGCGGTCTGTTTTAAATAGCTGTAAAGCAGAGTGCCTAGAATGTTTAGATGTAGTTGTACAATAATACTGAATGTGCAGAATTTGTATTATCCACAAAATGTCTTTTTCACTTTGTCACTGTTTACTGTGATCCCATTCACAATATAAGTAGACTTCATTAAGCTTTTATCAATAAAAAATGTTGTTTTCTCATTTTATCTTACATTTTTTGTTGATCGTCGAGATGTTGCTTTCTTGAAGCTCACCAGGAAAAATGCGATACATTTTTTCAATGAAAATGAAATACCAAGTGGGACACGGCTAGTCCAAAAAAATAATAATAAAAACTTTATGCTAAGGTAAATTATGGTATAGGTCCAGCCTAATGCAGTTTGTAGCATATGAAACATGTGTCAATATACAATTGTTCATGATTGTGTAACATTAAAACTTTAATATATAACCTGAACTTTGCAGAATCTTCTGTGCAATTACGTCTATATCAAAATAATACACATACTTTTCCTCCATACTTAATGTAGTCCATGTTTTGTTTCAGCTGATCTTCTGGTATTTGTTGGATTCATTAGTTTGCAATAAAATGAAGGGGACTCAGTTTATTAGAAATCTTCCTGTATAATACAAGGAACCTTTCTTTGTTCTCTCGTTAACTGAATTCCATCAGCACATGCCATGAATACCCTGGCATTTATTAAAATAAAACACTATAGCTTTGACTGCTGAAACACCCACACAAGCAGCTGGGAGAAAGAATATTAAGGCCCCCTGAATAATAATGAGCCAATGATATTTATGCAGAGGCACGGCAGCAGCAATCAATCATTAATATTTAGAAAATCAAATCCTCAAAACTCCACCAGAGTAGCATCCCTTATTAAAATGTTTCATAGTAAATCAGCGTGGTAGTGTGGTGGGTGGTTTACAATGCTTTCCCATGCGTCCATGCGTCACCATACTGCCCTGTACTTCACCATGCTTGTGCTTTACTACAGATCAATGGAACTTTTCTTAGAGAAACCTCTCTGTATGTTTTTATATTTTTTAATATGCTCATTTCTTTAAATGGATACTTTATACCATTTACACACATATATACTGTATATATATATATATATATATATATATATATATATATATATATATATATATATATATATATAGTGTTTTAGATAATATTATATTGCATAAATAAATACATTTCTTTAAGAGACAGGTAGGGTTTGGCCACTAATATGAAGACACTGAAAGATAAAAGGCCCCTGGTTAAACTTCTGTAAATTAACATCATGACTGTATCTGGAATCTGTTAGGGGAAAGAAAAAGTTTTAGAAATGTAATTTGATTATAAAGACTGAACAATTTGCTATGCAAATGAAATCCCTGCCATGAATTCTGTATTGCTTGACTGCGGACACGACTGCCCCACATAGTTCTATCAGGATTCCATATCCCTGTATTTTCTGATATACCAACTGCACAAATTACTGAAATTCACTAGAAACAAGTGGTGTCTCTATAGGGTCTGCCTGCAGATTTCCATTACAATTAGTGGAAGTGTATATCCCTTCAGGACAATTAAAACATGTGCTGTCCTGACTGCCCATTGTCATCTTACAAACTCTTTAAACTATTTTTGCAGTGCTATAGCAGGTGTTTTCTTTTTGTAAGACACATTGCAAATTCCTAACTCAATGTGTATTATGGCTATTCTCAGGTCCGGTATAACAGGTACCATACTCTTTAGATAAAAGATAACTCTGCAGTCTATACAAGGTTCACCTGTTTGCACGCTACCAGCCACCTGTTACCAATCAAGCAAAACAAGAGCTGTTTTAGAGAACAATGCTGCATAACAGTAAGCAGTCAGCTGACTGCATATTTGTGTGGTGCTTGGCAGGTTTTCTAACTCTCTTACTGTATTTACAGATGCCTTCTAGGAGGCTGTGTGGTCCAGTGGTTAAAGAAAAGGGCTTGTAACCAGGAGGTCCCTGGTTCAAATCCCACCTCAGCCACTGTCTCATTGTGTGACCCTGAGCAAGTCACTTAACCTCCTTGTGCTCTCTTTCAGGTGAGATGTAATTGTAAGTGACTCTGCAGCTGAGTTCACACACCTAGTCTCTGTAAGTCGCCTTGGATAAAGGCGTCTGCTAAATAAACAAATAATAATAATAATAATAATGCTGTCAACACAACTGTGATGAGGCAAACTGTAGTCATTTCCACTAATATATGTAAACAGAAAAAATTCCAAGATTATCAGCAAGATTTAAAAAAAAAAATATTGGCGAAACGTTGACATTGAACACCCCTATTATAAACTGTGCCTGGCAGAAATGTAACTTTCCATCATTCGTGTTAAAGTCGAGGAAATCTTTACTTAATGACAGCAACTAAAATTGTACCACGCAACAACAACAAAATGCTAAGTGTGTTCAAAGGTGTTGTAGAGAAAACTATAGGATATTCATTCAACCGATAGGCATTAGCCAAACCCTTTTCTTCTTGGCTTTTAGTTTTACTTCAGAATTTATGATTCTGTGTTGATGAGTGTTTAAAGTTATGAACAAAGACAAGATAACATAGAAAAACATAGATAACTGGAAACACAGGATACTTGTTGGTACAGATCACAGAGTACAGAGTATAAGTACTAACAGACTGGTGCATTTTTATTTCTCCTCTTACAAAGCCTACAGCGCAAACAGTTGAAGTTGTTTGTCTAAATGTGCTGAGCCAGAGCCTCTGAGAATGCCCATGTTTTCGTGTGCACGCTGACTCTTCATACAGGTGATTGCCCTCAAGACTCAGATCGCTTTCCTTTGAGGAACCCGTGCTGGCGGGGCGGCCTGTGGGGAAATCAACTCTGACACAGGAGCTGGAGCGGGTGGGACAGGCGGCACACACACAAGACAAAGAAAACCTGGAACACCTGTTCAGCCCATCCTTCACCTAACGCACCTCTCCTGGGGGACTGGAATGCGGTCAAGGTCAAAATCTAAAACCAAAGCGTCGACCAGCCGCCTGCTGAAGCCGTCAAAGTGAACATAAACACGGTCAGGAGGAGACGATGCAAGTTGACGCCTTTCAACAAGCCCTATAAGATCAGATTTAGAGGGCAAAGGAGAATGTGTAATGAAGGAAAGAAGGATAGGGGAAGGTGGGCCGTAACAGAACAAATATCCAGAAAATCTTCTTGTGTATTTACTTGCTCTGTTTATAAAATAATGTGTGTTTTTTTAGTTTTTTTTTTAAAGCCAATAGATACTAGGATTATATAATTTCATCCTCTGATTCTATTGTGCCCCGTCATCACCTAATGCCAGCATAAATAATACATTCACAATGATAAATAAAAATGGTTTGCCACAGAGACTGATGTGTAGCGCTACAGTGGCTTCTATTTGGTTGGGATGAATTTCAGCACTGATGATTTTTTTTTACTCACAGGTAATATGACATTCAGAAGGGGAGGCTTTCTGAAGACACAGTGGGGTACATTTTCAAAGGTGACTAAGGGCTTTAGATGGGTGTAACTTAAGTTTTTAGACGTTTGGACTGGAGTCTAGTGTAAGAGAATTTTCTAAAGCATCTAATATTCACACCCTGTGCACTTAGGTGTCTGTTAGCTTCTATTTTTTAATGTATGCAGGGGAAGGGTAGACCTCATTAACATTTTTATACACGCCTAAAATTAGCAGTTCAGACGTCAAAAGTTACTGCTTCAAGTCAGTGTAACTAACACCCGGTTCAATAAAACCTGCAGCTCCCACCTCCACCACCAGAGGGGGAACACTTGTTGCTCTTGTTGCTCTTGACAAGTCTGCTGACAGCAATGCCACTGTCAGCCTTTCCGCTGACAGCATTGCCACGGGAGGAGGACCTCGCTCCACTGTCAGCCTTTCCGCTGACAGCATTGCCACGGGAGGAGGACCTCGTTCCACTGTCAGCCCTTCCGCTGACAGTATTGCCACGGGAGGAGGACCTCGTTCCACTGTCAGCCTTTCCGCTGACAGCATTGCCACGGGAGGAGGACCTCGCTCCACTGTCAGCCTTTCCGCTGACAGCATTGCCACGGGAGGAGGACCTCGTTCCACTGTCAGCCTTTCCGCTGACAGCATTGCCACGGGAGGAGGACCTCGTTCCACTGTCAGCCTTTCCGCTGACAGCATTGCCACGGGAGGAGGACCTCGCTCCACTGTCAGCCCTTCCGCTGACAGCATTGCCACGGGAGGAGGACCTCGTTCCACTGTCAGCCTTTCTGCTGACAGCATTGCCACGGGAGGAGGACCTCGTTCCACTGTCAGCCTTTCCGCTGACAGCATTGCCACGGGAGGAGGACCTCGCTCCACTGTCAGCCCTTCCGCTGACAGCATTGCCACGGGAGGAGGACCTCGCTCCACTGTCAGCATTGCCACGGGAGGAGGACCTCGTTCCACTGTCAGCCTTTCCGCTGACAGCATTGCCACGGGAGGAGGACCTCGTTCCACTGTCAGCCTTTCCGCTGACAGCATTGCCACGGGAGGAGGACCTCGCTCCACTGTCAGCCTTTCCGCTGACAGCATTGCCACGGGAGGAGGACCTCGCTCCACTGTCAGCATTGCCACGGGAGGAGGATCTCGTTCCACTGTCAGCCTTTCCGCTGACAGGATTACCCCAGTTGGAGGAGCCAGTCTTGGAGCTGTCAGTATTGCTGCTGTCAGCACATTGCCACTGCCAGTAGGAGCCAGCCTGTGCACTGTTAACATTTCCGCTGCCAGCATTGCCATTAGCAGTATTTCCACTGACAGCATTGCCACTGGCAAAATTACCACACGTGGGCCCATGGATGCCTCCGTTCCTGGCCCAGGACTATGATCAAGACTGTTGGGCTTTTAAGTGAGGTGGTGGCCTTTTAGGCCATGTGTGCTGCGCACAAGAGGGGAGATATGTGGCAGGGTGCCCCGCCCTGTGCATATTTTATGTTTATATCTCTGTATGTAGTGGTGCATGGAGTGTGGGTTATATTCACCACGTTACTTGTTTTTCGTTTGTCTCACCGTGTTTGTTTAGTGTCTGTTTGTTTTGGCCAATGTGCTGTTTCTTTTGGTGTATCAGTGTTCTGTTTTGTTTTGTTTAAATCTTTTATTTATAATAAACCGGCGCAACAACGTATTTCACTCCATACTCTGTGTCCTGTCTCTTCCAGATCTGACGCCATCACAAACCATCTTGTTCACAGAGACATACACTTTGTTTTCATAGAGACATGTTTTCACATCTAAATCTGAATCCTAGACAAATTATTTAGCAATATGCACATATATTCAGCATCTGTCATGGGCCTTGATGCTTACGTACATGAGCTGAAGATCTTCCTAAAGTCAAGAATGGTCCCCTGGCCAAGATGCAACTTCCAGCCACTCACGTTCACGTCCTGGATTATTCCATCAGTGCTCTTTTGTCCTATAGCAGTAGTTATAGGAATGCTGTCTTCACTGCAAGGTTGATTACAAATTAGTTTATCATACTCAATGCATATGGCATGCCTTCTTATCTTTAGGACCAGGCATATGTTGTTTGGATTGCACTTTGAACACATTCAGTTGTACTCTACTTGCTGATAGCTTCTTTCCAAGAACACAGAACTAGTTTTTAGTTATTTAGCTTCAGGCCATATTATTGATTATTTTTTTTTGCAGTGTCTTGGTGAGTCTGTCATGTTCCTGTCTACAGCATCCCCATATGACAACTTCATCCATCTACACTTAAACCTTCCAAGCCTTCAATGATGTACTCCATCATTTTACTAACTATTGTATTTCAGGCTCTAAGCTTATACCAAACGACAGCCTATGGGAGCAGTATCTGCCGGATAGAGTACTTAACATCCACATTTTGGTATTCTCACTGCTTGAATGTTCTCTGCCTATCCATACAGTTGTACCCGCTTTCTGTGATGGTACCAAATTGTATTTACTATTGTTATTCTTCAGTATTGTTCACTTCTGGTACCGTGCAACATGAGAAATGGGGGCTGATTTGATCAGCCTTTAAGCTCATCCACGATTGTAAACACAAGTGCGCGTCAGGTAATAAAGACTCAGGGAGTTTCAACATCAAACCCATTACCGTGACCTCTCATCGTCACCTAGGACCCACCGCGACTTTAGAGAGAATCAAGTATATGCTTGTCACCGATTGCTCGTGTGGTGATGTCAGACCAGGAACTGAATGACACACATTATGCAGTGAATGCGCTGCCTGCGCCAGTTTTTTAAATTAACAAATAAAACGTTTAAACAAAACACAAAACACTGAACAAAAGAAACAGCACATTGGCCAAAATAAATAGACAGACAAAACAGACAGTGGATGAACCCCAACAAGTATCTGCAAGTCCTCCCGCACAAGTAGCAAATGTTATTTTAATTCTCTTCGTTTTTATTTCTCTCTCTCTCTCTCTTTCCACTGCGAACACACCACCCCTGTGTGTGTGAAGCACTCATTCTTTTATACAGCTGTGTTGAGACTCGATTGCTAATCAAGTGTTCACTTGAATCTCGGCACAGTCTGCACGTGGACTAATTGAGCACTCCCCGTGCCCCCATACAAATACCCACTTTGTGAAGTGATTGTGCATTTCCCCGTGCCTAAATACAAATATACATTTTAAATCACCTGTGGTACATAACCCACACTCCGTGCACCAATACATACGCACAACATAAAACACAAAAATACGCACAGGGGCGGGGCACCCCACCACAATGCTATAGCTTTTAGAGCCAAGAATACAGACATTAAATTACTTGTTTTAACCACAGGGATCAGGATTCTTTCCTATATGCTGATGTCAGTATTATTAACTCATCAGCCGTGGGAGGAGATCCATTATAGGGGTATACAGGTTGATCAAATCAACAGCTTAGTTTAGTAAATAACCGACAGGCAGCTTTACTTCTGTGGTTTTTACAGAGCGTGTATGGTTCTTACGTTTGTATCTGCGAAGGTCATCTCCACACTGATGTCATAACACAAGACTGATGGCACAAGAACTGAAAATAAACATGTTTCAATGTTTTTAAGACGCAGAATTGAAAACAAAAAGCACAGCCCACCAATAACAAATCCACATTAATTAAACCACTTGTCATTAATTATCACAGGATCCATAGGCGACTACAACTTTCCTAGTTGTGTGAAAGGAAAAGACATTTAACAACGTATTGTAACAACATATTAAATATAACATATCTTAATAAGAAGACATTTTATGGGAAAGGCCATTTGAAAAGTTGCAGTTTGATAGGGGAATCAACTAAATCTTACTCAGAACTCAGATACACATGATTTCATTCAAGCCCCCTAGAAAGACCAGGTAGTTTAAAACAAGATGCCTTTTTCTAGGACAATAAAAAGTATCTAAATATCTAGTGATGCTACTGCTGTCCTGGTCATGCTGTATGAACTCTAAACTCTACTTCAATTTAGTATAAATGTTACTTTGACTCAAATAAGCTGAGACACAACAAAATAACATTAAGGTCTGTGGAAATAGCACAGTATACTGTCTGTGTTGGGGTATTACATTAATACCTTTTTGTCATACAATCTTCAATATATATATATATATATTTTAAAAGTTTAATCTTTTGTGTCAAGATTGTTTCAGATTCAGGGAATACTGGTTTATGGAAAAATGCAGGCATTTTAGAAACTGCTACTAAGATCAGAAAATTCTGTTATACCGTTTTTAAACATATAACTTTCAAATTATTATATACTTAGAACTAAAACATTTTTAAAGACTGGTACACATTTTTTATATCCATGTAAGCATTATATAGATTTTTTTTTTTTTTACCAGAATTTTTAAAACAAGGAAACTTTAATATCTACAAATAAGAGCGGTTCTCACTTTAACACTCCACTCAAGCAATCTGTGGTACAGTGACCCCAAAAATAATACACACCAAGAAGAGTAGCTCCACTGAGGCATCTTTTTCTGAGCGCTCCCTATTGATTCTGATTGAAGTAAAGATTCTGCTCAACCCTCCTCGCTTCTGACAACAGATAAATACAATGTTGTCTGGTTTCAGATTTCAAATCTATTAATAATATCATTCTTTTCATTATTACGGTTCAACTAGAGGAGAGGAGAGGTCAACAGAAACTTCTTGTTTGCTCTCCCAGGCTGAAGAAGAGCGTTCTACTCCCAGTTTAAAATAAAGCTGCCCAGCTATATTGATTCACTGCTTGAGGCCTCCAAGCAATGGCATTTTTCTTTTTGTTTGTTTTAGTTAAGTATTGCTCTGAAAAAAAAAACACTACATGCCTAGACTATCCTCATGGTGAACATTGGTTAGATAAATACAATTTAAAACAAATTTCTTGGATAAAACAAGAGGGCTGCCAAGCCTGATAGCATCAACTGGAGGTTTATTGGTATTTTTTTAGCTACCTAATACACACTGGACTAAAATCAGAAATGAATTAATGTGGTCACATGCCATGTGTGATCCAATATTCCTATATGAGGCTTGTGAGAGTTGTACATGGAAAAGCAGAAGGTTCTCTGTGAATTCACAAAGGAGTGTGATAGTGGATGATGCCCATGCAGCAGCTGCTTTACTCAACCTGTTTTACCCAACCTGTCCTGGATGTTCCAGGAGTGGCACTGAAAATCACAACCCCAGTGTGACAGGGTGACTGGGCGGTGACGTCAGGCAGAAGCAGGAAGGGAAAAGACTGACACCAGGTACTGCAGTTTTATTTTTAAATAACAAAAAGAAATAAAATATTTTAACAAAAAGAAACTTGCTCACAGAGCAAAAAATAAAAGGTTTAAACAGAAACAAATCTCGAACATAAAATATATACAACACAGGTCAGGCTGGGCAGATTGCCTTCACTGTTCCTATG
The DNA here is from genome assembly GCA_030684275.1 of Acipenser oxyrinchus oxyrinchus. Taxonomy (NCBI): domain Eukaryota; kingdom Metazoa; phylum Chordata; class Actinopteri; order Acipenseriformes; family Acipenseridae; genus Acipenser; species Acipenser oxyrinchus. Next base: position 78,580,311 of record CM060251.1, on the reverse strand, counting down.
TTTACTTTTAGTTTCGTTTTTCTGTCTCGCTGCTCGCTCTCTCCTCTCTACACCCACCCCGAGTGCCGAGAGCTGCAGGCTTTTATAACAGGTGACCATCTCCCGATTAGCAACAAATTAAATGACCTACTTAATTCGGGAGATGGCCACCTTCTGCATGAGTTTTTAAATGGGGCTTCCCATCCACGCTACAAAACAAAAAAAACAAACATTACGCTCACGACAAATCTAAATAATAAATACATAAACAAAACAACAAAACCCGCTGCGTTTCACCGTCTTCTATACATAATAAATAAATCATCATAATAATAAATAATAATAATACAAAACAAATACAGGGGCAGAGGGGGACCCCGTTCTAAAATAAAATAAACAAATCAAATGTACAGGGCACCTCGCCCTGTTACACCCAGTTATAAGTGGGTCAGAATGGATCAAGCCTCTAAAACATGCTACAGTGGCCAACAAACCTTCAACACTGGAAAAGACACACCTGTTTACACTCCAACAGTGTACCAGGATCTGTGTATTGTGGGCTTTGGGTAGCAGGTCACTTACGTTTTTTGGCAAGTCGGTGTAGGACCAAAAGCACCCGACATTAAAAGTGGTTGACAAAAGCAGCCATTTAACTCTGGTGGAGTTCCCTGAAAATGTGGGCTGGTGCATCAGAAATGCTGCCAGCTAGGCCATTAGCTCCCAGTGTTTATCATGCAAACTAAGATCCTTATTAAATTTACCCCATATCCTCTAAAATTAACACATTATAAACGTACAAGTTCATGCATAATGCACATTTCACAATAATGTCAGATTTTCCCAGGGCCATTTAGAAGCCTTTTACCAGGACATAATAAAGGCATCTTCTAAAACAAATGTGAAGGTAGCAAGTGCCAGTTCTTGTTGATTTTTATTGCTTGCATAAAATAATTGCTTCAGCCATATCTATTTGATCTTTTAACCAACAAAAAGGTAACCATGCCTAAAATAATAAGAAACAGAAACATTATTATTCCTCTAATCAATTATTAGACGTTAACCCTGGAGGTGTCCTCAGGCTGTTTTGCTTGACCTATGTTTTGCCATCGACAAAATGCCTGAGCCAATTTAATCAGTCATTTAAGTGACAGTGGCACTTTCAATCTAATGAATATAAATGAAACACAAAAATATATTGATGATGGCTGCTAGCCTACTATCATAGCTTTGGAAACATTAGAACTGAGGCGTGAATGTATTGGCAACTCCTGGGGGTTACAGTTGGTATTCAGCAATATCACATTTAATGAAAAGAATAAACCAATCACCCAGTGTTTGATTAGAGCCAATGTTGTCAGGAACCACAAGGTTCTGTATCAGACTGGATGTTGTGCTGTTTGAGTGACCTCAAAACAAGTCCTCTTCATTAATCCCTTAAAATTATTATTATTATTATTATTATTATTATTATTATTATTATTATTATTATTATTATTATTATTATTATTATTATTTGTTTATTTAGCAGACGCCTTTATCCAAAGCGACTTACAGAGACTAGGGTGTGTGAACTATGCATCAGCTGCAGAGTCACTTACAACTACGTCTCACCCGAAAGACGGAGCACAAGGAGGTTAAGTGACTTGCTTAGGGTCACACAATGAGTCTGTGGCTGAGGTGGGATTTGAACCGGGGACCTCCTGGTTACAAGCCCTTTAACCACTGGACCACACAGCCTCCTTAAATAGGTGTGTCCAATCGCGGTCCTGAAGTGCCATTCCCCTCCAGGTTTAATAGGTACAATTATATAATTAAATGTACTTCGGCGTCTGGATGGAGGTTTCATTTGTTCAATTAAACATTTTAGAACAGGGTTGGAACAAAGTCCAAAAGTGGAAGGGCCAACTTTGGCCACCCCTGCCTTATAACAACACATCATCTTTCTCAAGCCCTGTTTACACTTAGAAGAATGGTGTGTTCTGGGTGGTGTATTGACATGAATCTGGGAGAGGAATGCACTTGTAAATCTACCATTTGCATGTGTTTTTTGTTCATTCAGAGTCGTAAAGTAGTGAAGAAAGAAAAATTAAGGTGGCAATTTTATTGTTCAAATTGAAAATGATTATTGGATTAAAACCCAGCTGGTTTCTATTTTTGTTTGTTTGCAAGGTTTCACGTTTTTAGAATCACATCATAAGGATGCTATTGTACACTATCATCTAGGCTGTGAAAATAATTTAAACAAGTATAACACGTAGGGGCGAGACAATTCATCGTGTATCGATGCAACGCGATACTTTACAACACGATACTAAACACCTTCGCGTAGCGTGTATCGCGATACAAACTTGAAATGAGTAGCTAATATGCCACATTTATTAAATTGTAAAGGTATTGGTTGTCTGAACGTAAACTCCACGTAATCCTACACATGTCCCATTATGCTATGAGCCGGCCAGACGCTTCTGGAAATTAAGCGGGAGTAGAGGAAACGTTTTTTTTTTCTTTTTCTTCTGTATTCCATTGCTAGCAAGCAGGGAATACTTACTTACACTGGTTTCAGAACAGACTGCTGAAACGCTGCCTAGCCAATGGGAGTTGAGACAGCTGTGATTCTGATCAATGGGAGTGTAGAGGAGGCGGAGACAGCCTGCCTTGTGGACAGAGAGGAATGAGGAAGCGAGCAGTGTCTGTAAAAACTCGGGCTTTGGTTAATTTTATTATGTATGTGAGGGAGGATAGGCTATAAGAATTTTGAAGTGTGTTTGACTCGACTTTTTTTTTTTTTGCGGAAAGAACGTGTGTTTGCTGTAAAGCTGTTTATTATAGATGACAAAACATACCGCATTTTTACATTTCTTACGAGTTTTATTTTATATTTGGTCACCGTTCAGTGCGCCCTAATTAGGTTTTTATTTGGTTGGATGACCATTAAACTTTAATTTGGTTGAATATGTTACTTTCTTTAAAGAAATGTGTTAATCCTGATGAAAATTACTCATTCAATACTCATTTTATCATTATTTAAATCTAATAATTTAAATTATTTATAACCACATTTAAAAACAGCACAGTATAGAATAGTATACAAAATAAAATTATTACTCAACCTTAACTTGAAAAATACAAATACTTAGTGATAAAATGTGTGGTATAATAATAATAATAATAATAATAATAATAATAATAATAATAATAATAATAATAATAATCTATTGAGTTAAAGCTGATGAAAAACGCTGATGTACATTTAAAAAAAAAATGACATAACTTAATGCTGAAAGACTTGATATTTAGATTTTTCTAAAGAAACACATGAACAAAGTTTGTACATTAATAGTTATCGAACACATTGCTTAGTATTGTTTTCCTCTCTCAGAAATGTGGTAAGGAGATTTGGTTAATGAAGTTAAATCTGATACCCCAGGAACTCTAGCTGACATACTGATTTGTCTTTAAACTCAAACAAGTGCTATACTACTTAGTGGTAAATACATATAATTGATTTTCAACTGAATCTGTGTATAGATCTGCAATATGTTCAAGTCCGTCAAGCAGAGATGAGTTTTTCATAAGCATCGTGATACGAATCGTATTGTGGCTTGTGTATCGTGATATGCATCGTATTGTGACTTTGGTGTATCATCTCACCCATAATAACAAGTATAATAACCGTTTTAGATGATGTATCCCCTATAAAGTACATTAGTGCTGCAGAGATTATTATTGTTGTATTAATTGCTAATCTGCATATTAATATTTTATTTTAAAACTGAAACAGAGAACCTTTCCCCACTTATATCCAATTGGAATAATTGATAAATAAACCCAATTAACAGCAAGTTTCCTCCAGGTGTCAGCAATTTCACAAGTGCTCTTATTTTTAAATTGTCTTACCTTTCAAGGTAAAAATCGATTTACTATAAAAAAAAATAGGATGATAGTCTAAAGCAACACTTGAGAGAGAGAGAGAGAGAGAGAGAGAGAGAGAGAGAGAGAGAGAGAGAGAGAGAGAGAGAGAGAGAGACCTGGACACCAGAGGGTTAAAAAATGCCTATGTTAAGAAAGTCTGAATGTATTGTCTATGACCAGTAGCAGCTGGCAGGAAATGGGTAGGGAAACTGGCCACAGATAAACTGTAGGATGCTAAAAAGCAACAGATGAGAGAGCATGGGACAGGAAGTACAGGCGTCAGGCCCCCAAGTGATATGGGCCTCACAGTCACATGTGCTTTTGAGATTGCAGCCACTAGATATTGGTCAGGAGGCACAGCTGTCGGGATGGTGAAGTAACCTACAGGGAAGTGTATAGCCGAATGTGGCAACAGCATTGGCTTTTTACTGTTAGGATGTAGTAGCAACTCATTCTGTCACAAGACGTTTCAAAAAAAGGTCTTTTCTTGTATAAAAGGCTTGTTTGTGTACTGTTAAACATAAATCATGAAATACATGGACGTGTAAGTGAAACATGTTGTACTTCAGTGAGGCATATTTCTGTGCAAAGTATAGCACTATCTTACTTTAAATGCTTTAAAATAGTATGATATATTTATAAGTGCAAATTAGTACACATTCCAGAAAGAAACCAAGTGAACAAATGTTTATACAGGAATATACCTAATGCAGCAGTACTACCTAATATACTTTCTTTATTTAGCATTGTTTACCAGCATGTTAAAACATTTACGGTCGAGAGTTAACTACAAACTGTTTTTTATTTTATTTCCTGGAAGGCCGAAGTGCCTTTATTTTGAAATGAGGAAACAACACGAAGAGAAAATAAATTCCTCTGTTCCTTCCTTTATATAGTATCGGTATACTAGAGTGGGCTTTAGTGCTACTACAGTGCAGAGTGGCTTTGTGGTTATATAAACATTTGTAACTAAAGTGTTCAATGATTTGAAGCCCAAAAAAAACCTAACCTAGGTGTCACTTTACATATAGCATCTCTCATATCTAAAGTGCCAAATATTTCTCTCACAGCTGCATATATACAGATAACTTAACCCTTGGCAAATTATATTCCTAGGCAATGTAGTGGTAAAAAGAGCTAAAATGATGTAAGCAATTGGTAGAATGCTACTATAGTGGAATATTTTATTTTGTTTAACAATAATGGCATATTTTGAAAAAAGGGACACTGAAATACCAGCAGCTAAACTGCAGCAGAAGGGGACACTCAAATATTGAATTTTTCAAGTTTTGACCAATTTCAGACCCCCCCCACCATCATCATCAGCCATCATGAAACAAAATTATAAAAGCAATCCATCACTGTATCATCCATATGCTTATAAAATAAATTGCTTTTTTAGTTGATGGGGGAAAAGAAGGGTGATCTTCTAAGTCAGAGACTTTACTTCCCATTATCGTCCATTGTCAAGGTCATGACCGACCAACCATACTGACACTTATACTTTAACACTGACAAAGTGCACTGAATCAGTGACAAAGTGTTGTTTTACTGCATTGACTGCCTTGATCCACAAGTTTAAAAGCAACTGTTGTACAAAGAATAATATTTCCAGTTGGGGGACTGAATAGCAATTTTGCAATATGATTGTGGCTCTAAGGTTAAGGATTAATTTAAAGGTAACAACTGAGATAAAGATAGGGTTAGGTGTGTGTAAGATATTACTGTACTTTCATTAAGAACTCCCTCTGATTGCCTGTCTGTATAAGGACCAACTCTCTAAAAACATTTATACAAGTTTACTACACTTTCACTGCAGTAGGCTTTTCAAATGAAACAAATCTAGAAACTAAACATTTCCATGAAGCAGGAACTCCAGCAAGTAAGCTAAAAAGGAGCTCTACTGGTTCAACATGCAGGGTCACCACCGCGCCTCACCTTGCATGATTCACCAGCCCTGATGGAAATGGCATAATGTGAGCTCCAATGGAGAAGCACGGGCATCAGCAGACTGTGTTCCAATTAATTGTTTGGCTCACCTGCTGATCCAAGAACACTAATTGACAGTCTAGGGCTCAGGGGAAGCATTTTGCTATAAGAGCCATGTGCACTCCAGAGCTGAATGTGAGAAAGCTGAGGAGACAGTGTGGTACTGTGTACTGAGGAGACAGTGTGGTACTGTGTACTGAGGAGACAGTGTGGTACTGTGTCCTGAGGAGACAGTGTGGTACTGTGCACTGAGGAGACAGTGTGGTACTGTGCGCTGAGGAGACAGTGTGGTACTGTGCACTGAGGAGACAGTGTGGTACTGTGTACTGAGGAGACAGTGTGGTACTGTGTACTGAGGAGACAGTGTGGTACTGTGCACTGAGGAGACAGTGTGGTACTGTGTACTGAGGAGACAGTGTGATACTGTGCACTGAGGAGACAGTGTGGTACTGTGTACTGAGGAGACAGTGTGGTACTGTGTACTGAATAGACCCCAGTTTGTGTACATGTTCATGGTCACAAACTGGGGTCTATTCAACTGATCTAAACAGCGTCACCATTTAAATAATTAAGATAAGGTCTTTTGTCTACCAGGGACAGGTAGATTAACATCTTTAACAGAGCAAGTGAGTCATCAGTGTCCTTTTGTCTTTGAATTAAGCAAGGGCATTATTTTAATTAGGTAAACAATACTGGTATGTAGATCGTCCGGGATACACTGGCATACACGGCCCCTAACTCGCGTTCACTGCCCCTAACCTCTCACTCGCGTTCACTGTCCCTAACCTCTCACTCGCATTCACTGCCCCTAACCTCTCACTCGCATTCACTGTCCCTAACCTCTCACTCGCGTTCACTGTCCCTAACCTCTCACTCGCTTACACTGTCCCTAACCTCTCACTTGCGTTCACTGCCCCTAACCTCTCACTCGCGTTCACTGTCCCAAACATCTCACTCGCATTCACTGCCCCTAACCTCTCATTCGCGTACATGGCCCCTAACCTCTCACTCGCTTACACGGCCCCTAACCTCTAACTCGCTTACACTGCCCCTAACCTCTCACTGCCTTACACTGCCCCTAACCTCTCACTTTCGCTTCACTGCCCCTAACCTCTCACTCGCATTCACTGTCCCTAACCTCTCACTCGCATTCACTGTCCCTAACCTCTCACTCGCGTTCACTGTCCCTAACCTCTCACTCGCATTCACTGTCCCTAACCTCTCACTCGCGTTCACTGTCCCTAACCTCTCACTCGCTTACACTGCCCCTAACCTCTCACTCGCGTTCTGTCCCTAACCTCTAACTCGCTTACACTGCCCCTAACCTCTCACTCGCGTTCACTGCCCCTAACCTCTCACTCGCTTACACTGCCCCTAACCTCTCACTCGCGTTCACTGTCCCTAACCTCTCACTCACGTTCACTGCCCCTAACCTCTCACTCGCGTTCACTGTCCTTAACCTCTCACTCACGTTCACTGTCCCAAACCTCTCACTCGCTTACACGGCCCCTAACCTCTCACTCGCTTACACTGCCCCTAACCTCTCACTCGCTCACTGCCCCTAACCTCTCACTCGCTTACACTGCCCCTAACCTCTCACTCGCGTTCACTGTCCCTAACCTCTCACTCGCTTACACGGCCCCTAACCTCTCACTCGCATCCAGAACCTGTGTGTGCAATTTGTTTTTTGTTTTTTTTTAAACATGACATCTCGATATTTCGGACAACCTGTTTGCCTCCAGCCATGTCCCGTAGCCATAACATGACAGAGAAAAACAGACGGTGCATGCCATTGACATCTTAAGTAGGGGACACAGGTCATTTGCATACCTCTGACAATTGGTTAGATACAATCTCTTGGTAACAATCCGTGATGGTAAATCAGATCTAAACCCATTACTGGTCGGTAAAATAACCAGGCAGTAGTTTTATAAATCATGTGTTAAATACTGCCCAGTAATTTTTTTGAATGGTTTTAGAACTTGGCTGCTGGATTATTCTAGTTGAGTCTGTTAGCAAGCAATAGTTATTCCCAGCTGTTGGCTAAGCAATGGGTTCTGCAGCACTTAGCTTATTTAACACTGTTTGTTTGTTCCACACATATCCACTTCACCCTCACAGGCTCTGTTAAAGTGGCTCATGCAGTAAGGCACACATGCATCCTGAGACATATTTTCTGACCACTGAACTGAGAAATGTTTACGGGGCAGTCATCTTCTAAGTAAGCATGTTCATGCTGTAAACAAGACTGAAAACAACATTACAGCTTGCAATTTTTATTTTTACTTATCAAAACATACAAAATTTGCTTTGAAAACATAGTTACAGAAACCTACAATACAAAGTGAGATAAAAGAGGAAATGTAACTTAATAACTTACAGTTATGTGAAATGTTATGTTGCAACCTTCACATATAACTCTCTCAACACTGAAGCCTTTTGATAGAAACCAAAATTAAACTTAAACACAGTAATTGAATTGCATTTATACGCAGTGGAAACTCTTTCCTTAAACAGTTTCTCTCTGAGAAAGCCCACACCTGCAGGAGTTGTGACACATAGCTTTTGGCTGGGAGGGTGGGGGAGCTGAGTTCAGTGTGCGCTCAGCTGCGTGGCTGACTCACTGTGTGTTCCTGGAACGAGACGGAGGGGACGAAGCTGTGGGAAGATGCTAACTTTATCATCTGGTCCAAGGTCGACAGCAGATGGTACAAAAAAAAACAACTTGCAGCACTACAGTTCCCACAATCAGCTGAAGAAAACAAGTCAAGTTTTGTGACAGCTTAGAATATGTTACGGGAACAAAGACATGGTGATGGGGGCAAAGGGGACAGGGTGTTTGGGGGTGTTGAGTTGTTGGTCAAAACAATTGCTTTAAAAAAATAACCTAATTAGAAAAATCTATAATACACCCACACTTTAAAACAGTTATTATTATTATTATTATTCACTTATTTAGCAGACGCCTTTATCCAAGGCGACTTACAGAGACTAGGGTGTGTGAACTATGCATTAGCTGCAGAGTCACTTACAATTACGTCTCACCCGAAAGACGGAGCACAAGGAGGTTAAGTGACTTGCTCAGGGTCACACAATGAGTCAGTGGCTGAGGTGGGATTTGAACTGGGGACCTCCTGGTTACAAGCCATTTTCTTTAACCACTGGACCACACAGCCTCCAAAACAGTTGCTGTAGTAAAAGAGCTGCAAAGTGTGGTAATTATATTACAGTTAAGGAACAGAAAACAATACAGAGAAGGCATATAGAGGCACTAAAGAAGCATAGTAAATGTACTGTTACCCTTTTAAAATGGATACTTACTTGGTAAGTGTGCTGCTTAATATTAATTTAAGTCCTGCCTTGTCTTTTTCCAACAATAAATCTCAATATCTTATGAGAAACCTTGGCATTTGATCTGATGCATCATAATTATTCTGATTTACAATCTGCAAAGGCCACGCCATGGTGACTGGAATTGAAGCTGCTTTATAAAAACAGCATTACCAGTTAGTAGACAATATAAAAGCACACAGGCCTCAGTATTATGTTTTGGGTTTTTTTTTTAATCATAATACTAAAGATTTATTTTCTCAACAAAAAAAAAAAAAATAAGTAGCTGCTTTCAAAACATTTAACATACAGTACAGTACTGTAATTACTTTTTTAATAGTCTAACCTAATGTCTTACCAGGAGTGTTACCTGCAGTGACAGAGGCACATTGTCTAACAATACAGATAAGAGTGTGGGTACAAACACCATCCATCTCCTAAAGTTAATTTGCTGTCAGGCTTACTGTACAGTCTTCGAGTTGTGTCGAGAGACCTCTATAACGCATTGATCTGTTGTTAAGGGAATGCAGTTCCTCATTTAGATGTGTAGTGTAAGGGGAGTTGTTTAAGACCTATGGATCAATTAAGATTCAAACCTAACCTGCATTTCTCATTTGCTTTACCTTATTACTTTGTATTCACATTACCAGATGCGGTTTTCTGTGCTACCATAAAGGCAGAGGTTCATAGGAACATGTTTTTCTCACACAGTAATGTAGTCCTGGCCATGCCATCACAATAGTCATGCATCCCCAATCTGAACTCTCACAGTCATACCAACAACTTTCCCCATTGTAAGGCTGAGTGCACAGCACCTCTGTGTATATTTAGGTATTTTACCACTAACAAATCTCATATCATATCCATACCACTTGTGTGGTAGGAAGAAAACCACTGTCGTACCAGGTGGTGGTGGGAGTTTCTAATGAAGTAGAACAGCAGTATACATTTATATAGTGGAGTCCTGGAAAGCCCAATGTGGGCCCTGAAGCCAGTAAGCCGTTGAAAGAGCTGTGTTGCTAGAGTTGCAGTTAGCAATACTACAGTCCAATACAGAAAGTTATTACCTTACATCTGCATATCCACACTCACAACAATAAAAAGGAGAAATTATCTACCGGTATATAATAGTGCTTCTTTTTATATATATATATATATATATATATATATATATATATATATATATATATATATATTTTTTTTTATTTTTATTTTGCTTTGAATTTTAAGACAACGAGAAACATGAAATGAGGGGTCTTCCTCAACCCAAACCAAAAGCAGCTCAGAATAGTCATAGATGCACATATCGATTACAGTGACAACCATGTCAGCCATCTAAATTCTTACTTAAAAGTACATTTAAAAAAAAAAAGCTTTCCTGCTAATTGTAAAATGGTGGAGGCTCTTTTACATAGCAACTGCCACAATCCAACCATTTAAATAACAATATACACATAATACAAAGCAGCAATTTTAAAGTTACATTAAAATCCACTAAGATAATCAAGCCATTTTATAAAAGTGAATTTTTAGTCTTGACTTGAAAACTGTAACAGTCCCAGCTTCCCTGACAAATGAAGGCAGAGCATTCCATAATTTAGGAGCTCTACAGGAAAAAGCCCTACCTCCCGTGTTGCTTTTGTTGACTCTAGGACTAACCAGCAGCCCTGCATCTTGTGATCTCAGAGTGCGGTTTGGAAGATATGGGGTCAGTAACTCTTACAAATAACTAGGTGCTAATCCATTCAGGGTCTTGTAAATTAACAGCAAAATCTTAAAATCAATTCTATACTGCATAGGGAGTCAGTGTAAAGAGGCCAAACCAGGGGTAATATGTTAACTTTTCCTGGTTTTAGTCAGAATTCTAGCGGCGGTATTCTGAACAAGCTGTAAGCGGGATACCACACGCTTTGGGACACCAGAAAAAAAGTGCATCACAATAATCAATTCTAGATGAAACAAAGTCTTGACCCAGATCTTTTAGATTGGCTGCAGTTGATCGCTGAGGTTAAATGGGGGAAGAGTGTAACAGGCAGTGTTGTGTGATGTCCTCTCATTATGGATTCTTTGTGAGGTCAGGGTTTCAAGCCCAGCCTCTGCCCTGTTACACATCAGACAAACCCCACTTATGAAGATTTCTGAGGACTCTGCCCTTCATTTAAAACAGGGGAATGAAAAGATGGATAAATGGAAAAACATGCAGTCTTCATAGCAGCAAGATGAAACAGTCCCACCATGTTATTGCTTATTGTGAGTTTACACCCCACATCGTGGAAGTTCTGCTGGAACTATTCTGCTTCTTGAACTATTCTCAACACACTGTTCAACCAGCTGGGGATAAACCATAAAGTAAAACAAGCAGAAATCCAGAGCTATGTGACTGAAGCAGGTCTTTACCAAAAAAGATCATGGAGATTACACTTTCTTTCAGCCTGCAACCAGATGCAGTGCAATGTATGTTAATATTGTAGCTAGCCCAGCCTATTACCAGTAAAAGTTATTTATCACCATCAGTGTAGATTTCTGTAGGGTCTAGACCACATGTGTTTACTTTTTTTATGGATTTTATTTTTTGTTGAGGAGTTTATATATTTAACATTACATACCTTTATTTTGACAGGCTTTTATTTATTTTTATTGTTTAATGTTACTTTGCATTTAGTTATTGGCCAACATCCTGCCAGGTTTGTTGTGAAATACATAACTGACTTTTACTTTGAAACAGACGCAACTTGAATATGCCTTCCTCTCTGCATTGGTAAAATAATACGCAAGGCTATGTCACCAGGGTGGCTGGAGGATGATGTCACAGACCCGGAAGGAACACACAGACAGGCAGTACTGGGGTTGAAACTGAGGTACTTGGGCGCTCAGTGTTTTATTAAATAAACAAAATAAAGATTTAAACAAAACAAAAGACTTTACACGAAACAAAAAGAAAATGGCACGTTGGCCAAACAAACAAAACACGGAACAATCAATGATTAAACACAAGTATTTATACGTAACAATTCTGTCTGTGTCGATTTATTCACTCACATCTTTCGTCTCACCTCTCTGACACTCTCCGTTCTAATGAGCCTGGAGTGGCCATTTTATTCTGTGGCTGGAGCCTTAATTACCTATTAAACAATGACCTTATTAAGGCTCCAGCCACATTCCCATGAGCTGTATTAAGGATGGGGATTCAACCCCATCCATACCAACTACACATTATGAGACCGGCTTTTCACCAATCTCAAATAATAAATAATAATGTTGCACGACTTTCATCTGTCCTCACACAAACACAATACATACAATAATAATAATAATAATAATAATAATAATAATAATAATAATAATAATAATAATAATAATAATAAATACATACATAAATAAATACACAAGGGGTGGGCACTTTGCCAGAGGCTGACTAGGAACATTTTTAGAAACTGTGTTTAGGTCATGTAGTTAACTTGTTATGGATTACAGTAATTCAGAATAGTAAAACACACAGGAAAATGATTTGCTTTCAAAACTAGTGTAATTTGTCATGGTTAAAAGTCATTAGGGTGAAATGGATTTTAAAAATGGCAAAATAAGTTGTCAGTTATGTCCCTAAATAGGCATAACCGATAACATTATAATGGTTTACAAGAATATCATCTCATTCTGTCAACTGCATTTCATTTAATGCCAATAAGGCTCTTTTGCCCATGTTTTTGCATCCTCCTGAAAGCACTACGCAGGATATCTGTATTTAAGTCTTAGAATCCTGCCTCTGTCTGATAAAATCTACCTTTTGTGTGTGTGTGCTTGTTTATTTTTTCACAGGGTCATACTCAACTTGCTGATCATCCGTTATATAGGAAACACGTATTTCATTTTTAAACACAGCTTGTGTGTGATGGGGGAAGCGGGGGATTCTACTTTAATTGTCTTAGTTACTAGAAACCTACTTTTTTCAGAGATGAATCACGCACAGTCAATTCATGTGGGAAACGTCATTCATCCAAAAAAATTCTACTTTTCTGTTTGTTCCTGGGTGTGAAACAGATGGCAGTAATGTCAGAGTGGCATGCACTGCAAATGAATAAAAAAATATGTTTGTCATAGAACAAATAATGGCAGCGCAGCAAACCTGCCTCATCTTGCTCAAACTGAGAAACTTGCCAATAGCTGCCGGTTTTTTACAGAAATGTGGGCAGGGTATGAGGAGATGACGTGATTGCCCAGAGGGTCACGTTGACACTTGGTACCAGTAGATACTAAGTCAGTATACTAGGCAATGTATGAGTTATTTGTTCTATTTTAATAGCCTAAACAGCTTTGTATCTTAATACTGCTTCCTAAAACCATACTTTATGGCAGGCCTCTTTCCATCCTATTTAACGTCTTTATTGATGGTAACAATGAAAATACCATTGCGTTAAACGGTAACAGTGTTTAGCTCTGACGCAATTTATATCCTTGATGTAGACTTCACTGTTTTACATGTTATAACACAAGTTACTAAAATGATATCTGTTTCCAATTATCAATTAGCTTTATAGTTGCAAGTCAATTTATATACAGTTTAGTGGGTTGAATTGTCCCCTGGTGATATCAATATTGACTGATAAGGGAGAGTTGAATGTCCAGTCTGTTTCATGCAGTTATATTGCTTGTGTGTCCTTATCTGCCTCACACCCAAGGAACTGGAACACTGTGATTACACACAGATTTGAAGTACAAACTGTGGTCTCATACATTGCTTTTGTGTTGTGGAGTGGTAGTAGATCTAATCTAATAAAGTGGTTCAGTTCTGTTTTTTCTAAGATATCAGGATTATAATTAAATAGAATTCCATTACACACTATTCTGGATGGAAAACTAGACACAGTTGAAAGCGAATCGTAAAAGAAATACATTTTATAGTGAAAAGAGGTTAATTAAAAACTGCTGTTTTTGCATCCGTATAACGCTGTTTATTATAATGTTTGTTGTTCAGCAACTGGTTTAAGAAGAATGCACTGGCAAAAACAAGACAACTGTTAGTTTACACGAGGCTCTGTAAAGGTTCATGACATGTGGCATTGCATGCATTTAAGGGTTTCTTTTAGGACAGCTTGACAAGCAAGCAGACTGGCAGCTTTGCTAACAAGAACTTGACAGCTACCCCTGTGTGGAACTGCTAATGCAGTTCAGTATTATTATTATTATTATTATTATTATTATTATTATTATTATTATTATTATTATTATTATTTTCCATTAATTAAACAAGCGATGAGAATGGTTTTAAAATTATTTATAACACCTCTTAAAAACTATTATCACTGCACCTTCTTTGGTTTTTTGTTTGTATTTTATTCTTCAGTTTGGAATATGCTGATATTTTAAAGACAGTGCTATAAAATAAAACTTGCTGCTGCTTCCTGGTGCCTAATCACGTCATGTAGTAAAGTATAATAAAGCATAGTGAATTCATGGTAAAGCATATGTAAGCATTGTAAAGCCAAAAGAGGCACAATAAAAGCATATTAATACATGGCAAAACATGGAAAAGCATTTATTTATTTGTTTTTCATTTTGACATACAATATCCTCCATATCAAAGTTCCATCGGATATAAGCTAGTCTACCGTGTCCAAAATAGTGACTGCGCGTGAATAAATATACAGGATATGCTTTCCCAAAACTACACAGTTATCACAAAAAACAAAAGAACAATGTTACCCAACGGCAGGGGTTCAACACATTATCCTATCCTCTTTTTGTCTGATCATGGGATCTGCTGATCCTTTGCCTTGTGGGAAGGTTTTGCATAAATGAAGAACTGCATTTCTACTGTGGTTTGTATTGGGGTTTGTAGCACACCTCATGTTTTTTTTTTTTTTTTTTTTCAGAAACACAAATGACCATTACAAATGCCTAAAGAACTAAATGTAGGCGATTCTGAGTCCCGTCTGCTCATTACCATCCTAACTGATATTCTGTCTAGTCAATGAGCACGTTAGTGACTACAGGTTTTGAAAATCACACCTACATTGACACATCTAAATTCAGTGTTACCTGTAGTCATCTAGACAAGCATAAGTGATTTAGATGCTTAAACCCTTAATTAAAAACGTAATCATTTACGTAAACTGGGGCCATACCAGCCCAGCCTAAAAAGAAACATAACTTTAGTCAATTTAGTCACATATGAAAATAGGGCCCTATGTGTCTATACACATTATAGAAATACAGTGTGCATTTTCAGTGCAAATGTTGGCAAATAGCTGTACCACGCAAAACATATGCTACATACAAGTTAATCATTCTGTGTCTAAAAAGAATCAGAATAGAGACGTGCCAAGGACTATGAACTTCTGCCTGGTAGAATATTGTTCCACTTTATATACCCTTATAAGTTAGCTAACCCTTAAACACATACAGATACAGTACAAAAGTCTTCTTTATTACCTGTGGACACCTGATGCTATTTCAAGCACATACAAGTCTTCTCGAATGTTTACACGAATGCAGTTATTCATATGGTTTTCTTTCTGGTAGCTTGTCCTGCTCTGCTGCTCTGAACTGAACAACATGCTTATTTGTGATGGCTCTGTGCTGTCAGTAGCATTCCTGTCTTTGTCAGCAGGTGAACAACAAAACATAACCCTCACTCCCCACTCCTTCGAAGCTGCTTCTTCCCAAACATCTGGGTCGGCTAGGCAGAGTCCAGTAGACAGCTTTACTGCAGTACACTATAGTAAAAGCAAACCAAAGTGTAGTAAAGCACTGCTAAAAATGTACTGGTGGGAACTTTGGTAAAATATATTAAAGTGCATGTGGCAGGATGGACGTTTGGTGATGTGTGTGGTGTCAGGTTCCAGGAAAGCAGTACACCAAAGACAAGAATTCAGGGCAAAACACTGTGTGGCTGCACAGATTTTATTAAACAAAATAAAGACTTTTCAAAACACAAAATAAAATGGCACAAGGGCCAAACAAAACAAAGCTACAATACAGGAAATAAACAGAACGAATACCTCAACAAAACAAAGGTAGCAGTCGTTTTCTCACAATGCTGTATATCTCCTTCTAGCTCCTTCAAACTCTCCAAACCCTGTCTCTGTTCCTTCTCCTAACTCCAACCAACCTAGTGAGCCTGGAGCTGGGCTTATTAAATCATAATACAAATATATAGGGGGGCACAGTGCAGTAACAGCAGAGCCATCCAGGAACCATTTTTTCAGGATATAAGTTTGCACAGTACTGTATTCACTTTGCGATCGCCAGATAAGACACTTGCTAATTCACCTTCAATTTCATGAATGTAACCCTCGATACAGTTGCTGTACCCTTTCTGTTATGTGCTTTTTGGAATTTGCGCATCATTATTCACCCAGTTATCGGTTTCTTCCTGCTTTATTGGAGGTACACAAATCATCGATTTACTCCACATATCAGTGGCTGCGTCGGCCATGACACTGGCTTGCACACCAAGCCTCGTTGTCATATTCATGTGAAAGGGAGGTTCTATACAGCACTTGCAAAATATCTGTAGTTGCTAAGAAGAAGAAGAAGAAGAATTTTAAATTCTCTTTTCTTAGTAACTTGAAATTGCCTAAATAAAACAAAACAAACAGTCACAGAGTAAAGGTTATATCCTCCATAACTGTAAATAATATAATTTAAAAATAAATGTGGTTATTGAAATAAAACAAAGCTACAATGTTAACAGGTCTGCAGTCGGTAACTATCCAACAGCACTGGTTATGGTACTACTATTTCAAGGGATGAATTCCAGAAAATTGGATAAAGCTTCCTTGAAGGAAACAAGACTTCCTCCAGGTGAAAGACTTACAATTTCCTTTTGGCACTCACACATATCTATAAAAAAACATAAATAACAATGAAGTCATCTCATCTAATGTTTATACAGTGCCTTTATTGTATATAGAATATAGTCAATGTGCCTATGGAAATGTTGTTGCTTATACAGTAGGCCATAGCACAGGTGTTGAAAAGAGGAAACAGAGAAAAGCATCTGACAGTTTTGTAAACTGGCATCAATTATTAGAATAAACATATGTTACAATATTTGCAAGGTCAGCAAGGGAAAACATATTTTAAAGGAGACAAGAATCAGTATTGTAGTTTAATTTCTGAAAAAACTCTGGTTCCAATTTAAACTAGTTGGTGGATGACTGTGTTGCACATATTGAAATGTTTCTCACTCATCCCCAATGTGCACATCTGCGGTAACCACAGCAGCAAAGATGTAGTGAAGGAGCATTGTTTGCAGTAAGTGTATCGCCTGTTGAGTCATTTCATATTCGGCGGTCCTATGGTGTTTTTTTTTTTTTTCAGATCTTGCATTGATTCAAGATCTGGTCCAGTGGTTAAAGAAAAGGTCTTGTAACCAAGATGTCCCCGGTTCAAACCCCGGCTCACTCACTGACTCACTGTGTGACCCTGAGCAAGTCACTTAACCTCCTTGTGCTCAGTCTTTCGGGTGAGACGTTGTTGTAAGTGACTCTGCAGCTGATGCATAGTTCACACACCCTAGTCTCTGTAAGTCGCCTTGTATAAAGGTGTCTGCTAAATAAACAAATAATATTAAGGAGATGCAGAGAACCTAAGGACAGTCTCAAATTCAGTTGTTTTATAAAGTTAAAACACATTTATTTCCCATACTTGTTAATATAAAGAATAGCTGTAAACCACCTTCTGTGTTTTTTGGCTGTCCTCATTGATAAAATAGCTACAGTAATCTATAAATGTTCATGGTGTATCCTCTATGTATCCATATAGTAACATAAGAACTACTGCTATTAATGCCTTTAGTTGCTGGGAAATATCTGACAAATTCAATTAAATGTATAAAAAAGTTGCATAATAAGAGGCTTGAAAATAATTATGGATTTACAGTAGTGTAAACAACTATCAGTACAAGTAGTAGAGCTGAGGAATGGAAGCCAGGAGATCTTCAATACACAAGGTCAGCCAAGAGGTCACAATCAGGGTTCTTTAAGAACAAAGTTCTGGGATCAACTAGCAACTGGGAACCAGACAAGCTTCGATGTGCCAAAAGGCCTGTCGTTTGTGATTTGTTTTGTCTTGATTTGTTGTTATTTGAAATCACTTTAAATGGAACGGAAGAAAGAAAGAAACTGTTAACTCAACTGTTTCAACATGCAGAGGTGTCAAAGGCCGGGTTTCTATGCAGCTTAAAAAGTCGTCACTCTCTCTCCATAGTCATTATTTATGAACCGTTGCACGCACATACCACGCAGCTTCCACATGCTAGTGGAAATACACGTTTAAAACATTGTATGACTTCAAAGGGTGGAGAAATCACCTTCTCACGGTAAAAAGCTGTACAACGGACCCGAAACATGTCCGGTTTGCCATCCCTTATGCTTCCAAGACTTCAGCAGTGAAAATCCCATTTGTGACGTAACCTTGTGCAACTGTCTACTCTAGTAAAGGTCGTACCAAGCAATCCTTTATTATCTGAGATCTGCTGGAAGTAGCAATGGAAAGGTTCTTTTACCAAATAGGAAAAAAAATAAGCATACAGTACAAGGGGTTTAGGGACTTCTTCATTCAGTGTTTTTTTATTTTTATTTTATTTTTTATGTGACACCATTTATTCAATATTTCAGATTATAGTCATTTGACTAATTAAAGGGGCTTTATAGTTTTATAAGCAAGGTTATAAAAATACTGAAGCTACTACAAATAAAAAAAATGCCCTTTGCAATAGATAAATAAATACATACATAAATAAACAAATAAATAACAAAGCCCATTGCAAAGCACAGAAACATATTTTTCATCCTTTACACTTACTTTTGTTATTTTCATGATTGGTCATCGGATAGCTAATTGCTTTGGCCTAGACTTTTCTGTCCCTTAGCAATAAGATGCTACAGAGCTTGGGATGGGATATGAGAGAGAAAAACATGCATCTCGTGGCCATGAGATAATAAGTTGTGCACATGAGATACTATCGAGATATATTTTTTCTCTCATGTCCCTCCTGGGCTCTGTAAGATGCAATTCATTGTACACTAGCTTTAAGTAGCATCTATCATGGGTACCTACCAAGGAAACCAAAAAAGTCTTGTAACGAAGTTCCAGAAAGCCCCAGTGTAGTGTTATGTACAGGTATGCAGATAAAAAGGGGTACGCAGCACACGGCGCTTGCTTGTGCATGCCTAAACAACTTCTAAACAACTTCTATTTAGAAAGAAATTGATTGTCTGTTTCCAGTTTAAAGTTTGCAAAAAATAATGTATAATTAATGGTTTGCAAAAAAAATTATGTAAAATTAATGGTAAATGTACCTCTGTTTGACAATAGGAAAAAACATCACATCGCAATTGATTGCACCTGTTCCAAAATGCTGACGAGCAGGGTAGTTAGTCTATTGTAGATTTGCTACCAATATTTAAAAAATGTACTGTACTAAACATTTTGACTGGATCATTTTATTATCATCTACCTAAAGTGCTGGTATTTTAGCTCCGTTCATAAACTCTATGGATCAGATTTGCTGAAGCTGCAGTTCTGTAGGAAAACTTGTACATATTATGTATGTACGTGTATATATGCTTCGGATGAGATGTAAAACCAAGGTCATATTGTTAGTGACTCTGCAGCAGCAGTTGTTGATGCATAGTCCACCCCCTAGTCTCTGTAAGTCACTTTGGATAAAAGCGTCTACTAAATGAATAATAATAATAATAATAATAATAATAATAATAATAATAATAATAATAATAATAATAATAATAATAACATGTATAATAGGTGTATTTATTTATTTTATTTATTTATTTTTTTGATGGCCAAATGAGGCGGACTGCACTTTTTGTGTATTAACACAATCTAAAAACTTTGTGGAAACCCAGTTTAAGAAAGCTGTACGATATCAGTAGGCCAAATTGGAGCACAAACATTTAAATATACCCTCCCGTATTTTAAAATTAAATGTTATTTGCATTGGAATGAGAATTTCTCTGGCTAAAAGACTACATGGAAACCTAGACTACCCAAAAGTAATACCAAAATAGTGTGAGAAAAGGGTGATAATTATTTTTCTTTTTCGATGGAAACTGCCCCCCCTGTACAAAAGACCTTATCGGATTGCATTAAAAACATGCTGCCGTATATTAACTGTGTCATTGTGATAGCTCTTGTACACATAATGTTTTTCTACCAAAATAAATAAAGTTATCCAAAAAGAGCCTGAGGTCAAATTAATGAAAACTCCAACAAACAGCTGCAGCACCTGGCATATTTGCATTTTCTAATTGCAAATTAATTTAAGACAGATTCTGTTTCATGAATGCATTTCAGAGTTGGGGCAGGTCTTATTCAGAAGGGTTGTGTGTTTTGTAAAACTCTGAAATTCCTGTTAACTGTCATCTTATATACTGAACCCAAGAATATCCCATGCTAATTGATTTACTAGGCTATGTTTGTCTTTTCATTCGAGTATGTCTATGCATAACAGGAGAGACATTATAATACTCCTGGGCAACATTTACTCAGATGTGAGACTTGCTCCTTTGCAAAAACCACCGCCTGATAGAATCCTGTCAGGAGATGGTGTGCTGATTTCAATTTTGTATTAAAAAATGTATTGTGTACCGATATGCATACATTTTACAAGTATTGATTCATTGTCACTCAAATTGTCTCAATTTTTTAAATGTTTACTTATTGGGGAAAAAAAGTGAACCACACAGCTGCGCTTTTATGTTGAGAATTTCACCCCTAGTGTAAATATTACACTGAAGTATTTGAAAAATATTTATATTTATTTACAGTCCAGCATTTGTTGTTAAATTGTTTGAACCAACTGATAAATCACAATGGAGTCAGTTTATTACTCACCTTACTGCATTTACGACAATTATCCATTTCCTTTACTCATAACCTGCTGCTTTTCATTGCCGTTTGAAGAAGAAGAAGAAGAAGAAGAAGAAATTCTCTTTTCTTAATAACTTGAAATTGCCTAAATAAAACAAACAGTCATAGAGTAACGGCTATCTCCTCCATAACTGTAAATAATATCATTTAAAAATAAAAGTGGTTATTGAAATAAAACAAAAGATACAATGTTAACAGGTCTGCAGTCGGAAGCTATCCAACAGCACTGGTTATGGTATCTTACTTAGCTTGATTGATGGATTTACAGCGATCCTGAATTTTCATTTGTTGTTGTATTGTTGCTGTCTGTAGCAGAAAAACTACTAGAAAGTATATTTTGCAAAGTTGAAAGCATGTTTAGCATGCAAGTGGTACAGCAGACTAGATGCACTTCTGGGATAATGAAACTCACTTTGACAGTAGATACAAGTAACCCTCTTTCTATCCAATGAACCGTCAGAAAGAAACGTCCCATTCACAAGTCCTTAATTTAGAGTGCTTTGCTACATAATGCAGTTCTGGGACAAATTTTATATTCAAATGATGACTACAATCATTCAACCCTGGCATGCAATAAAGGGAATTTATTATGGTTTGCTAAAAGGGACAAAACAGGAGTGTGATTAACTTTTGTTAAAAAAAATGCATCTCTGTGAAGGAGTACACCCCACCCCTGTATTATTATTTGTATATATGTATGTTTTGTATTATTATTATTATTATTATTATTATTATTATTATTATTATTATTATTATTATTATTATTATTATTAAATTATATTTTTATGCAGGCAGACAAAGCCGTCAGTCTTATTTATTATTTGAGATGACGGCAAAAAGCCATGCATTTGTTTTGTTTATTTATTTTTAAAAAAACTGTGATTAATTGACAGCCCTATTCAAATATTATATAAATTCAAATAATATTTTTACTCATCTCTTTTTGTTTGTTTTGCTTACTGTTTAGCAACTCCTTGCACATATAAAAATGTCTGTGACCTACCTGTAGTGCCCCAAATGTATTAATTACCATGCCTGTCTGTAAACCTAAATGAGATAACTGATTGTAATGTTACAGCTTCGCAAACGCTGGGGAAACACTCTTGAAGAGGATAGCAAGAAAACTGAACTATTTACACGTGAAGTGGCGATGCGCGTGCACGTTTGGGAGAGCCATCTACAAAAACAGCACGAGAACTTTACGCAAAGCTAATTTACATATCAACCCCCACCTTTCCCCTTCATTTGCATGACGTCGGGTGAAAAGCCACGTTTTCTCGAGTAAAATAAACAGAGCGAACTGAAACCCAAAAAAGCATTTTGCATGAGACATTTTTCTCGAGCAAATGTCTCGAACTAAAAAAAAAACACGCATGGAAACGCCATCAATGTAATTCCCAATGCAGGTGTGTCATATTCAGGAAACGAGCCAAGGTAGTTTAAGAACTACCTTGCTGAGAAGTGTCACTAAAATGATTAGGTGTCAGCTATCAGGCTGTTGTTAAACTCCTCCATAGCTGCCTGGATATTTCCCTGTATTGATCAAGTAATCAATTGAAGAACTACAGAGCCGTATTACAGGTTTTATTACATTATTCAGTGCAGACTTTGCAAAAAGTGGGACTGGTAGAACCTCTTTTACCTGCTATTTCTATCAACTATTGTCTCATGTCTTCCAAACAGTAGAAAATCCCATTTAAATAGGGTTCCTCACCTACTTATACATTTACCAGTAAATCTAACGCAAGTACTAAAACTAAATAATAGTACAATTTTCTGCATATAGAATGTTTGGTCAGCTGGAACCATCCCAATCAATTTTATAAATGGTTTAAAAAGGACTCATGGTTTGCAGCAGAAGGCACTAAACAAAGCTGAGAAATTGCAATTGAGGAAGCCACTGACAATGTGCCAGCTCGGTCCAAGTAGAACAGATGACATCTGCTTTTGATTTACCCTAGTGTTTCTTGTTCAGAGATGTGGTTTCTTAATGTATCTCTTTTTATAATATATATTTCTTACTTTTTTCCATTACTTAGTGGAATTTTAGATACAATTAGTAAGTATGACAATGTAATACAGTCTTGATATGCATTTCTATTTTGTAAGGGATACATGTAAGGGGTACATGACACATTTACAATCTGGAAACAAATATTATGTAAAACATCCTCCTAAAAAGTATGTATGCCTTAAAAAATCCTAATGTTCTCACAGTGCCAGAAGAAAAAAATGTTTGTGGAGGTCTGTGCCAGCTTGGAGCAACACACAATAACACCACACAATATTTGTTTATTTGTTTTTTCCTGGTTTTGCTAGAAAATCATGTCAGCTGTTTCCAGCTGTTTATGGGATGGACCCCCTCCATGTATCCAGTAGTAGCATTGAAATGCCATTTGTGTTGAGAAATATAAAACAAAAACAATACGGCCTACACAGTTAACAAAAAAGGTAATGTTAAGAAAGCTAGTGATTTGGTTTGAAGCATAGTCACGAGCCAAGCTAAGATCATTTAAAGGATTTCATAAGATCACAAAGGAGTCAATGGCCATAAGAAGGCATTCATAATGTGGGTGTTTTACTGTACAAAGCTATAAAAACATTTACACGCCTATTGTCCAAATTCTTTGTTATGGGTCATGTGGAAAAGAAAGGGTTAATCAGAACTGTCAGTATCAATCTTTTTTGGGTTTTCTCTTTTTTTAGCCACTGATTGGCACGGAAATGCGAAGTTTAGACTAAGGCGGAGGGCGTTTTCCGATTATCAGGTGTCAAATTGCAGGCAGTTGGGCTCTCTACAGGTTTTGCACCTGGTTCAGTTAAAAAGAAGATGATATTTAACCCTCAATGGCTACTGCTGCACATCCTGTACTGTACACAAATGTGTTTTTTGTCAATATATCCTCCACATGAACAAAATTAATATGTACACTTATTGTAGTTAAGGACATTACTGTGTTAGAGCAAGGAAAGCCAAACAAGGTGTTTGCTGTGAATTGAATAGTATGATTAATCAAATAATCTCTGGCAAAATGGATATTCATTAAAGCAAGTTCTACTAGATTTCCTTTTATTAATATCATAAGCTTGGTGTATCGAACTAGTAAAAACATGACTGATGACTTAAAAAGCACCTCCGGGGGCTATGATTTGACTAGCGAACTGACTCTCTCCTTTATTTGCATTAGGCCTACAAAGTTTTAAACGAGCAAACCCTGAGCCACCCGTTGATATGGAAAAATCCCATTAGAGGTAGAATGTTAGTAAAACCAACATACAGGGGGAATACACATGATTCATGAGAAGTCTAATTCTTGGCACGTCTCCAAAATGACATTATAACTGGTGAATTTAAAAACTCTACGGTAAGTTCCAAGGTATCCCTCAGAGGGCTTCATCCATTTAAAAATCTGCCTCTATCTTTATAATTGGGTAATGTGACAGAGACAGAATGATTCTTGGTGATAAATCTCTCTCCTGACCTGTGAGGGCAATGTGTAAAGGGAACAGAGTGCCCTGGACTAGATGGCCAGACAATACATTCCCAGGGTTAGGTGGAAGTCAGCCATCTAGAAAGGGGGTGGAGCTACGGTACACCAAATCATCGACCCGGAAGGGAAGCGATATGGCAGCCGGATTGGAGGAGCGGTTGCAATCAAGTTAACCAAGGGGCATGATTGATGGTACATAAATGGGACGTAGCGAGGTGATCTGTTCCTTTGTCACGGTTAATGCTGAACCCAAAGGAGAACTGTACTGTTATCGTGTTTTGTTTGTTTGTTGTTATTAGATGGCTAACACGATTTGGAGCTGTCGCTAAAGGCCAGCACAAAACTCAGACAACACTGCGCTTGTGTCACGATTAATTGTATTTGCACCACAAGCACTACAGCACACACTGTGGACTTGTGTTCGTGTTTGTGTTATTTGTGGCTGTTTAAATACAGGACTATTACTTCGGGACTGAACCCGTGGATTAAACAGAGCAATACGCAACGCTGTGTACTGCCTGTTCTTATTATTGTTAACTGTTGTCATCAGGGTCAGGATTACAAATAAAACCATCATTTCACCTTGTCTTGAACACTGCGTCACCCATACACCTGTGCACTGCAAACCACTTTGTCACAGGTATCTATGTTTATTTTGGTAGAACTATTATACAGAATGTAATATATTGGTAGGCTTCTGCTTTTAAGGAAGCCTGGCTTCCTCACACTGTGAAACCAGAGTATAGCCTCACAAAGGACCTTAGTTTTCAGCAAAACAGCAGGTTACAAGTCAAGGGCATATAATACATTACTGAAAATAAAAATAAAAGATTATCAGAAACATGTACTTATACATGTTTTAAACCTCTGCTTCGATATATCAATATTAGGTAGTTCTAAGGATGTAAGTACATACCACAGTTGTAATGACTCAACTCGAGTCCCTGCAAGAAAAGGCTTGATCGACTCAGGTCCCGACCCAAAAGTCTCCACTCGACTCGAGTCATAGTCTTTATGATAAATAAATTACACGATCGGTTTCATTTTTCAATAACCGGGAATAGTCAGTCAATATTGCCAGACAAAAGGAGGTTGAGGACGGAACTGCATTGTTTTCAATGAATTTTTAAGAGGTGGTCTGTGGATTTTGTCATAGTGGGTGAACAGATATTAAAAAAATGTGTTTGTTTGCACTGCTGGGGTATTTTGCATGTTTGCATGTTTATGAAGCAGCTGCTACAATACCAGTCTCTTACGTTAGTAGGGTTATCCAAGATAAAACTGACCTCTTAGTATTACTGTACGTTTGCACATTTTAACTATGTTGATGATTTTATTTAGAGAAACAACTGGGATTTTATTGTGCTAAATATAGGTGGTTAAAGGGATAATATTGCGAAGTGTTCTGTGTGAAATATTTTCGCAATTTTATTTAACGTATTAGTGAACAACCCTTTTTTTATCTGAAAATAACGTAAATTACTTATTTTGTAACACACATTATTTTGTTAAACTCTTAGCCTTTCAAGATACATTTCTTCCTATAATATTAAGCAAATTAGGTTGAGTTTATTGATTTTGAACTGGAGCATATATGTGCAAGTATGCAATGGTTTTAAAACTCTGATTTTGCCTCAGTTGCTTGGACTGTTTTCCTTTGTAACTGCTATGTTTTAAGGCCTAGAAGAAATTAAATGCCCAAAATGTTAAGGTATCTGAAAAAAAAAAAACTATCAGGGAGTTTCACTGTTGAGGAAAAGTGAAAAACACTCAGTAAAATTGTAAATAAATGGTTAAATGCATTCTTTTGTTTTGTGGTATCCATTGCTACACATCCAACCCAATTGAGCATAGGTAAAAGGGCCTCTGTATGATCAATAACAAAATCTGCTTATAAATAGGCCAAGGAATCGTGAATTCACTGAAATGGAGACAAAACACAAGGCAGAAACCGTGGACCTTTAATGGTGAACATCAGTGGGGCAAGTGTGACCTCATTATTGTGCATCTCAATTTTGCATTTTTAATTGAAATGTTCTATTTACTTGTTGATTGCTAATCTGCTGTAAAATTAATCTGATTAAATCAAAGTGTCTCGAACTGTCAGAACTAATGACTCAAATTGCCAGATCGGTGACTCGACTCAAGCTTGGCATGTCAAAGACTCAACTCTTTACCCCACTGTGACTCGACTCGAGTCTTTACCCTGTGACTCGACTCGAGTCTTTACCCCGTGACTCGACTCAACTCGAGTCTTTACCCCCTGTAACTCGACTCGAGTCTTTACCCCGTGACTCGACTCGAGTCTTTACCCCGTGACTCGACTCAACTCGAGTCTTTACCCCCTGTAACTCGACTCGAGTCTTTACCCCTGTGACTTAACATGACTCGAGTCTTTACCCCCTTTAACTTGACTCGTCTTTACCCCGTGACTCAATTCGAGTCTTTATTCCGTGACTTGACTCAACTCGAGTCTTTACCCCCTGTAACTCGATTACAACACTGGTACATACTATAGTACAGAGCATGCACAGTACTGCAGTTTGCTTAAGGAGAGTTTAGCAGCACTGGAATGAAATTCTAACACGTAATGAACTTGTGCGATGAGGAAACTCTCCCGTGGTTCACTGGCTAGGAACTATAAACATAAACCAACTTCAATAATGTCTAACCAGCACTGGTTAAAGTTTTACCAGCAGCAATGAACCCAACGGTGCTGGAACCTTTATAAAAGTGAGGGGGCCAAGGTCCAGGGGTGGGGGTGTGGCCAGGGGAGGAAGGGGTTGCAACATTGCTATACAAGCCCGTTTTCTGCTGTGCACATGTTTCTTTGGTCAAAAGTGAGGGGCCATGCTCCTTGGCCCCCTCAGCTCCGGCACCCCTGTATGAACCCTATTAATAACGTTATTTTTTGTTCAGGCTTCTAGCTGTGTTCGAGAATGTTAGAAAACTGTTGCATATGAATAAGAAGGTTAGTAACTGACAATGTGAATACATTTTGGCCAGAGAAACTGAAAAATGCTGACAATATGATAATATGGTTCTAATCACCATATCACTGAGTAATGTAGACTGAAAACGATGCATTGCTACTTATTACCAATTGTTATTAACTTATAGTTGTTATAAATTTGACACCATTCAATTTGACACCTGTTCTAAGTCAGTCTGACCTAGTTAAATAAAAGATCATGTATGCCTCAATGTAAAAAGGAAATAGAAAAAAGTAGAGGGTCATCATGATTGTATTTTTAAACTTTATTTCTCATTTTTGAATATTGGAAAACACCTACATTTATGTATTAATATAAAAATTACATCAAAAAGGTGTGCAAGCATCGTAAACCAATGCTTTATCCCCTCCCTCTTAGAATGAACAACTCCACCACTGCTTTGCCCTTTCTCCTGTATCTTGCGGTTCTTTTTTTTTATATAGTTAACATTGCCCTAGATCCTCACAATATTCAGTATTCAGAACGTGTCGTTCAAAGCACACCAGCCTTTTTTTTTGTGAAATATTTTTTTTACACATGGGTATTTATAATACAAGACAAGAGAAGGATGTAAAGGCATGTGATTAAAAATAAATAAATCAATCAATTCCTACAATTTTCTTGCCTGCTGAAACTAATTTCAAATGGATTTCGTTTTTAATAGGGCACATATCAGATAAGGGCAAAAGTTCAGTTTTATAATGAGCTCCAGTACGCTAGCTTTATTATGATACGCACAACTATCCCCTGAGCTAAAGTGGTGTCATTTATTAAAGAAATAATCTGTGCCGTCACCAACGCCCTAGCAATGATTAGAGTCACTTGTTATAATTTCCCCTGTAGCCCAGGAGATGCTGATAAAGGCTTCTCATCAAATCGTTTGTCTCTGAGCTCTATTCTAATACTGCTATATATCTTATGGACTGAGGGCTTTATGGAGTTATAGAACTTCTTATCACATCACAAGAACTACTAACACAAATATCTCCCATGAAGATCCACGACGACTCATAAAAAGCTATCAGTGGCATATTTAAAATTGAGACACATTGTAGTGGGTCCTGATTCTCATTGGTCCCCCTGTCCCCCCACCCACATATTTATACAGTGCAATAATATTCTCATACTGTTAGCAAGGGGCCATGTGTGAAAAAACATTCAGTAAAATGAGTGACCCTGCAGTAAATTTCAGCTGCTGACAGAAAGATGCCTCTGTTGTTAAGAGCCATTCTGGAATTGCACAATCTTGGCAGAGTTGTGGTTGTTGTGCTTGCGTAGGTGTGTTTTGATTTCTGTACAGTAATTATCGTGTAAGATTGTATATCAAGCCTTGTTTGTTTTACATGTAATTAGAAGATAAGTGGATTGTTTTGTTGAATTGATGTTGCAGTGTCTGCGAGAGGATTGAGGAGGAGGGTGAGCAAGCCTCATTAAGTTACTGTCCAGGAAGCAGGATTGAGAGAAACAAAGACAAAACACATTTCCTCAAAATACACATTGTTAACAAGGTCTGAATTATTGTTGTAGCCCCAACAGGTCAACAACAACTTATTTGGATAAGAAGAGGAATTACTGTAGTTTTCAACAAGAGTACAATGTGATGTATTTTGAGACAGATATAATATTAGTCCTGCTGCCTAGTGGATTCCAAGATTCATCCCACTGAAACCCTCATGCTGTATCTGAAATTAATTCAATGAAGACAGATCCTTAAGCATATTTATGTCATATTACCTTACCATTTTTTAAAATAAATCTGTTGATTGGGACTCCTCACTGTTTTGCATGGGCAACCATCTGTAAATGTATTCTGGCCTTTCATTTCAAAAGGATCCAGCATGGTATATGTTCAAAGTACAATATACATATAAGTATCAATTGAGAAGATGTGTATGTTTGTAATATCAATGTGCAATACGTTATCAATGCAATACATTATCAATTACGTACAGTAATCTTAGGGTTGCCACCTGGCCCCATAATTGCGGAACACTGAGACGGAACAGGATTTTGAAATTGCCTTTAAACTGAAGGAAATCAGCACGTGAATTGAGCACTAAACCTTTCCCAAAATATTCTGTTGATTAATTATCTCGAGGCAGCGTGACAGTACAATAATAGCTTTTAACAAATTAAATAAATAAACAATTACCATCATCAATATTTATTTATTTTATTAACAGTTGTAAAAATGTATATATTAAAGTTTATTTATAGTTTCTAATAGTATATCGCCTTCTCTCACTCAAATCATTAATACTGACCGGCTGTTCACTATTCCTGACACCAGACAGCGTGAACACCTGATCACAGTTATTATTTAATTGGGAGTCAGTGTAAATTAGAGCTATAGATTATTAATTAACAGGATATAAATAGCAGCTTTTAAATACTGAGAACTGAAATACTAATTTTACAAAATAAAAAAAGTATCTTTAATAAACCTACACACGTTTATTCAAGATGCTTTTATTTATTTTGTAAGATTTGTATTATCACAATGATTCGGATAATTAAGAAGCAGTATATAAGTAAGTGCTTAGTGCTCAATTCATGTGCTTATTTCTTTCGGTTTAAGGGCCACTTAAAAACCTGTCCCGTCCCAAAGTGTTCCGGAATTATGGGGTCAGGTGACAACCCTAAGTAGTCTGCATACACTTCTGATAATAAAAATTCCTAACAAGAATTTTGGTTCTTTGAAATTTGTCTCAACGAGAAATGACTGTATAAATGCAAGTTTTCTGCACATCAGTATAAAAGCTACTTATGCGCGGCCGCCATGGTGGAGTCCATCTCTATGATGAGAATATTTCACAGACAAGCAGCTTGTTAGTCTGATACACACCATTTTGAATGTTCCTTTCTGCAATGGCTGGGCTTTAGATTTTATATTAATACCATGTGGTCTCCACATGCCTGTGGCTCCTGTAAAAATATAAAACATGTTCAACTGAGAGCCTTGTCAATAACAAGAAGTGCCACAAAACATCCTCCAGTTATTAAGTGAATACAGTACTTAATGCATCATCTCCGAATCCCCTTGTACTGTATTCAGCATGTGTGTAAATCAAAGCAAAGGGCAGAAGCCTTTAATAGATATGTGGAGAGAGAGACACACACAGACAGGAAGATGAATGCTGTGGCTTGTATAATAACTTTGACAGTTTATCCCTGTGGTTTTAAAGGTTAGAGTCTAGCTGTTATGTGGTTTCTAACTGCATTTTTTAAATTCAAAATAAGGATATATGTCTTCTCAGAATGACTATGGAAGCCTGAGCCTGTCTGCATAGCCACTGACTGCTTTGTCATGACTGCCAGTAGTTTAATGTGTATTAATCTATTCATATCCACGATATAGATGCATATATAGATACACTCTCTAGATACATACACACACACACACATATATATATTGATGCACAAAAGAAATGCAACACTCAGCTCTAATGGATTTAATTAAATATTTTAAACATAGATATCAAACAAAATCACAGAAAATGTGAACAAAAATACAGATCAAAGAATCATGATAAGTTTTCAGTATGAAACATGACACACTGTCAAAATGAAAACATTACAAAGTTAGTATCAGATATGACCTCCCTGAGCATTCACACAATCCTGGCAGCGTTGACGCATAGACCTGGTCAGCCTCTGGATAGACTGCTGTGGGATATTCCGCCTCCCTTCATGTGCAGCTGCAGCCAGCTGGCAAAGGTTGGCTGGTCGCGGTTGTCTCCAGTGGATGACACTGGGGATTTGGTCCCACAGATGTTCTATTGGACTCAGGTCAGGAGAAAAGGCTGGCCACAGCAAGACCTCAACATTGTTTTCTTGAAGTCGTGCAATTGTAATCCTAGCACTATGTGGTCTTGCATTGTCCTGCTGGAAAATCAACACTTCCGGATTGGCTTGCAGGATGGAAAAACTGCTGCCTCAAGGACTTCGTCAATGTATCACTGAGCAGTAAGGTTGCCCTCAATCTGCACCAAAGTGTTCTTGTGTTACAGGAGATTCCTCTCCACATCATCACACTTCCACCGCCCCATTGGTTGGCTTGAACAATGCAACAGTCAGCATAACGCTCACCACAACATCTCCACACACCTTGTCTTCCGTCAGATCTGTCAAGGGCAAAATGGCATTCATCTGTGAATAAAACACTCCACCACTCTCTCTGCCACCACCTCAGATGTTCTCTGGCCCACAGAAGATGGCGATTTCGTCTCTCGGCTGTCAACATGTTACCCCTGAACGGCCTCCGAGACGGTGAGCTACAGTCATTCTGCTGATGTGCGGGTTATTTCTTCCTAGAATTTATATATATATATATATATATATATATATATATATATATATATATATATATATATATATATACATACACACACACACACACACACACACACACACACACACGTTTCAGAGAAGGTTGAACTGCAGTGTACAAAAATTAAATTAAATAAAAATACAAATAAAATTAAAATTAATGTACACAAAAAAAGTTTAAATGATTAAAAAATCTTTTATTTCAGGACGTTTCGGGCAAAAGTCCTTCTTCAGCTGTGTAGAAAGAAAAGTAACACAGTGCAGAAACTTGTTGATTTTCAAAAATTCTGAGGATGATGTTAAGATGATGTCAGAATAGAATGTTCATTCCAAGTGGCGCCAAAGTTCCAAGTTTGAAGATAAGCTCACGTTATCTTTGCTTCCGAGTATAATTTGTACCAAAACACTGACTGATTCCACAGATGGTGATGTTTTCAGCAGTGTGTTTATTGCTGTTGAAGTGTCGGCCTACTGGAAATGTCAAGGTGTTGATTCGAATGCTTCGTGAATGTTCCACAAACAATCTGCGACGCCCTGTTGTGGTGGTTGTGTCGTAGTTGCCATGGTTCCGAAGCAGCTGACAGGGAGCAGTGTGTGTGCGACTGAGTGCTGAATAAAGAAGCCATTGGAACAAGAAACAAGCATGTCCGTCTCTCCTATTTTCTGGTTGCCTGTGAAATGCTATATATATATATATATATATATATATATATATATATATATATATATATATATATATATATATATATGGATGTGACAGGGAGCAGGGTCGCTGGTTCCTGCGCAGGTGTGTGTGCCTGTGAGAAATCAGCTGCGACGCGCAGCCAGAGACGCATTGCTAAGCAACCAGTTGAGTGGCAGGCTCGTCCTGAGCTAAGCTGATCGGGAGGTCTGGATTGGCTGGGGGGCGTGCCTGGGGATGCTGCACAGAACTCAGCGGCTGCACTACAGCTCGGGGCTGCTGCAAGGCCATTGCTGTACAGACGGGCGCTGAGTGAGAGGGTTTGTTAACATCTAGGAGGGAAGCGTCCGCTCTGCGGGAACATCTACTACAGAGCCCTTTAATTGCAAGACGGGGCCTGTGAAGGTGCCAGGACCGTCAGAATGGCCCAGAGTAGCTGGGAGGTCAGGACTTCAGAAGCAACAGAACAGAAGTACGTCAGCTTAGGGGATGTGGATCAAACAGTATAGAGAGGGTTACCATAGAGTAGTAAGGTTCCTGGAGCGGGGCGTTCCTTTTAGTGGGACTAGCGCTCGTCATTTTGTGTGCCAACTTTTAGTTTTAGCTTTTGTATTTATTTCTTTATTAAATGTGACACTAGGTCTACCATTGCTGGTACCCTAGTGTCAGCTCTGTGTGTGTGTAATTAAATCTGCACGCCTGAGCGGCGAATCAACACCAATGCTCTGTGTCTGTCAGTATTTTCCAGTGACTACCCACACATGTAACACATCACTCTGTTACAATGGAGTTTCATAATATCACTAGTATTTATTAATAATTAAATATCTACATACAATCTTACTTACTTGGCTACTTTCTTACACATAAACTAAATAACAGCTAAAATGTGGGTGTATTTAAATGGTCTTTTCATTTAATGCATTTGAAGTATTTATAGTTCAATAATCCCAGCCTTACAGTATCTTCATCTATAGCCTTAAACATGTAATATAAATGCATCAGAGACAAGACAGATGTACAAAGATAGATTGAAACAAACTGCTATTGGCCCATTCCAGTCACATCCCAGCTGTATCCAAGCTATCCACCTCCATCTGCTGAAGCACATAACAATCTATTATCCCTTTCTGGGTTGAGACTCAGATGAAAGAGGATCAAAGCTGTATTTTTTTTTTTTATCTATAGATCAAATTGAATCAGTTAACTATGAATCAGTAGGCTATAACTGCACATTAGTCAAGACCACTTTTCAGTCTCTAACCGTCCTCGGACCGCATGTTGTGACACCAAAATGCTAAGAAATGTTTTTTATTATATATTTTGTACCCCTTACTAGCAGCAATATTATTACTGTCCTTATAAATATTACCACGATTAGTACATTTATATTGTGATTTTTTCAGTGTACATGCATTTCCCAGCGATCCACCACCATGCTTTCACCAAGCTTTTGCTTACCAGTTTAGTAAAGTTGTATAAGGCTTGTGCCCTTATAATTTTGTTGGTTTGTGATGGTGCTCCACTATGAAAGGCGCTATATAAAATAAATATTGATTGATTAGTGATTGTTTTGTTTTGTTTGTTTTAACAAACACATTACAGTAGATTTAAAAATGGACATACTACCTTAAATTTGGATCTGTGGCTGTTTTTATAATTAAAATAGACCCATTGTGTAATTTGGATCAATACCCAGGCTGACTCAAACTAAACGCCTTTCGCTTTTCAATTCACAGCTCCTCTTGTCTTCAAGGGTATCAGTTTTAAAATAACTTTTGATCTGCTTGGGTTGCACTTTGATAAGTGCATATTGCTATCTCAAATAGCCGTGAGGGGTTTTCAATTGCAGTACACCTTGTCCACATTCCTGGGTGCAGAACGACTAAGTGCAAGATTGTAACATTATTACAGGTTAACTATGTTATCAGGGATGTTGTGTTCGTTATTTCTTTGAAGGCATGCCTTCACAGAACAGAGGTATTATTCATAATCTTTTTAATAGACTGCACTTGTTTCCCCACTGTGGATTTAACTCCCATTACAGATAAAGTCTTAACAATGGGGACGTTAAGTTACAGAGTAAACATTCAGTGTTAGGGCTTTGAAGAATCCTGCATATCAATATAGAAAGTAATTCTGGTCAGCAAGTGTATTTATACTATTACAAGCAACACTGCTGGTAGACATAAATACAGACAAAGACATTCACAGACAACTCCAAAACCACACATTGCAAAAACATGTTTGCATAAAATTACAAAGCTTATGATCTCAGCCAATCATACCATTAATATTCTGTGCAGATAAATAACCAATGTTTTTCATGAAGTATTCTCGCCTCATGAGGAGCAGATTGGCAGCAGTATGTCAAATGCAAGTCAGACATACTGACCGCACATGTTCAAATGTAAGCTTGATATACAGACAGACAGACAGGCAGACAGATCACCCCAGACACTGACTCTCTCAGTGCTAAAGCATGCCCTGAGCTCAAGCCTCATTTCATCACAATTCTGCTAAAAGGATATGTGGCTATTTTGGTCTTATTTAGTCTATGGTGGGCATGAAAATTCACAAACTTAGATATTCAGATTGTTTTTACACAACCTCTGTGGTTAAAAAGAGCAGGAAGAAAATAAATACAGCAAACTTAACATTTGGATGTTTTTGTTTTCAAACAAGTGCAGACATGTTAAAGTTTGGCTGCTGTGGATTTGGATTTGTTTAGATAGCTCAAATTGGCTACTATTCCAAAGTAAGCTGTACTTTTTACTTTTACATACAGCATTGTGACATTATTTTGGGTGAAAAAGCATTAAAAAAAAATCTGGCATTACTTAACATTTAGAACCATTATATTGTACATACTTAATAAAATAAAAAGGTCAATAATATAAAAATCCACACTTGTATTTTGTTAAAATTAAATTAGAAAAAAATTGTGATTTGGCTTACTCTGCCTTTCGAAAATTGACATTTTGTTCACGTCACATAGCATCTGTGAGGTTGTCACCATCCCAATTCAGGATCAGAACCAGTGAGTTTTAATGCATTTTCCATTTGTATAGCTTTTCTTAAAACCAGTACAGAACCTACAGACAGACACCTCTATATATCCCCACAAGCTCATACTCTCAATAACGTATGCTAAATAATGTTAATAGTACCAAGCTTCATGAAAACTGTAGAAGCGATTCTTCAGATATAGGCAACAATGTAAGTGTGACATAAAGATGGAAGGATATACTGACAAACACTATATCACCTTCCATCCTCTGCAGTGGAAATACAAGAATATGTACATTATATTTTATAGACCACTATTAATACAATGGCATGTTATGAGCTTAAATGGGTGTTTCTCCTCTAGTGTTAGTAGAACTTTAGGGCCGTGGCATGGAATAAAAAGGGAGTACAACATTTCGATACTTTTGTCACCTACGTATCACTCATGTTTTTTGTTTTCCCATTCTTGTTTCATTACATCCTTAAAACTTATTTTCAAATAGTTCGAGCTCACTATGATTCATAGTAATATATTCAATTGTTTAAAAATCACAGCTAAAGCAAGTACTCCCAAAGGGACTAATATTAATTTCTCTTCTCACAGTACATTCATTGGTCTAAGAAAATATATGCTCTGGATGGTCTGGATCCTCAAATTCTGGAATAAATTTTATAATCTACTTGTAGACCACAGCTGCTGATAGCGGTGCCATTCGAAAATCAAGGCTTTTTTAAGCTACCTGTTAGCAGGAGGCACCATGTTTTTTAACACATACACTTCTCTTGTCTAAATTGTAAGACATCAAACCATGCAAACCCTGAGCTCAGAAATGATGTACGTGACTACATAAGTTTCTGCATTCAGTATTTGTCTTTACAGGAGGTCCATGTTTTTACAGCTTATATGACTGTGTCCCAGTGCTGTGGCCAAGTTCTTTACACAAAACAGTTCTTATCTCTTTATCATATTTCCTAAGCCTTTGGATGGTGTTTGCTGCCATAACCCTGTCAGTACTTGGAGGGTTATTCTTGTGTTTTTAATTCCTTGCATGTTATTTCATTACAGCTACATTCATGGCTATAAAATCACCCATGAAAGCTGTACAGTTGGTTTCTGAACACACTATGTTGTTTTAATTTTGAAGTGATTTTTTTTTTTCTCTATTTAGTAAACCTACCACAATCCTACAACACAACCACTACTGACTGTGGATATTTTCATATTAATAGAATCAATAAGAATCAATAATTTGACTCTGTGGTCATTTTGACAGTGTCTCTTAAGTTTTATTTTGCTTATTCGTAATTTGTCTAAAAGTCACAATACAGACATACATATAGGTGTAAAGAGACGATTGGCTTGGGATCGGAGGACATCCACTGACCTTCAGTTCTGCGGTTGTGAGAAGGTGCTTTAATAAAAGAACATAATGGGAAATTCAAAATAGTGGATAAAATAATGGGACATTGTATATATTATAAAAAATAATAACAATAATTGGTAAAGTGAAAAAAGTTTTGTGTACATTAAATTCAAATTAGGTATCAGCAAGTATTAGCAGTGTAGTATTTCTGTGCCCTCAAAGATGTACTGTTCCCTTGAAAGAAAAATACTCCTTGCTGCTAGTTTCTCATGATAATCTCTGAAATCCTTTGTCACATGTTCTTGTTGTGTGAGTTGCTGTTATGAGGATGAAGAATCATACAGATGTTGTCCAAATGCTTCCATTATTAACCTAATCTTCTTTAGAGAAACCCTTCTGTTGCCAAATGCTCCTCTGGGCCACATGGGATTTAGATGTCTGCTTTATTTAATACTGAAGACTGGTCATGTGTAAGAATCTGTGGTACTGCTAATAGGTTTTGCAATATCCCATGAGTACTGTGTTATGAAGAGTGTTAGAGTAACCTGTTCCCTTTCTTGTTTCAGAGCACTTCATTGTTTGAATTTCTTTGATGTAAACAGCCGCTTAAGCCAAAAAGCCAATTAAATGCATTTGAATTCTCTACACTGTAGAATTTTGGCCTTGAGGTCACTGTCTATCGCGAGTATGGAAATGGGCCCATTTCGCAGCAAAACCTAGTAAGAAACAACAAGCTTCCTCGCTTGAGTCAAGTACTGTTGAGTTACAGTCTATCAAATTAATTTAAAACAAATAAACGAAAAATAACCTTAGCTTACTTAGTTGTACAAATGATTTAATCTGTATGCATCTACATCCGCGTAAAAACATTACTGTACCAGTATATGTTTCTGTAAACATAATATTCGTTTTTATTACCTGGAGCATATCTTTCGGTCTGACTTTTAATTCTGCTTCACAGCCTATGCTGTATAACAATAGGCTTTGGAAAGAAAATGTACCACAAAGCATTTTCAGCAAATATCACCAGAGTATAAAGATTCTGTAAAATAAGACTGACAGGACAAAGATGTCTATCAGTGGCACTTAAAATTACTTTAATGTTTGTCTTAGGCACTATATTATATATATATATATATAGAGAGAGAGAGTTCTTGATTAATGTATTGTTGTTCAAATAATTACTTACTCCACTGTACGTTGTCTTTGATCGGCAACACTTGAGATTTTATACTGACAGGTAATTGGAAATCCAATGAAATACTGGTAAATAGACTGTGTTTGCAAACCACATTTTCATCTCTTTTGGCAATCATTTCTTTTAAAAGGGACCTAGTGTAAATGACAGAGCACTGTGTAAAAAAAAAAAAAAAAGATAAATTATAATAAAAAAAAGTTTGGATTTTAAAATAATAATTGTATGAAGCCCAGCTTCAATGTTGCTCCGAAGGTGATTAACCTGTTTGCATGCTACTGAACACTAAGGATACAGTTTAGGAGGACTAGAGGGATTACTGGTGAGTCAATGTTTTCAGCAGCAGCAAATCAAGCGGAAAAAATATAAACAACTAAATAACGTTGCAGCTGACTTAAATGACTCACAACATGAAGAGTGGCACATTTCCTTGTTTTAAACTGTCCTGATGGGCATGACACGCTACAATAGGACCCCTATACCCTCAATATATATCACCTCGCATATTGCTGATCTAGAAAGAGTGCAAAGAAGAGCAACCAGAATTATCCCAGGTTTAAAAGGCATGTCGTATGCAGACAGGCTAAAAGAATTGAATCTATTCAGTCTTGAACAAAGAAGACTACGCGGTGATCTGATTCAAGCATTCAAAATCCTAAAAGGTATAGACAATGTCGACCCAGGGGATTTTTTTGACCTGAAAAAGAAACAAGGACCAGGGGTCACAAATGGATATTAGATAAAGGGGCATTCAGAACAGAAAATAGGAGGCACTTTTTTACACAGAGAATTGTGAGGGTCTGGAACCAATTCCCCAGTAATGTTGTTGAAGCTGACACCCTGGGATCCTTCAAGAAGCTGCTTGATGAGATTCTGGGATCAATAAGCTACTAACAACCAAACGAGCAAGATGGACCGAATGGCCTCCTCTCGTTTGTAAACTTTCTTATGTTCTTATGTTCTTAACCCTGAGGGATTGTACACATATGGGTAAGTACCTGATTTTTACATACAGTGGTATGTAATGTCCATGGCCTCTTTTTCTAATGGTTTTGAAAAACATTAAGTTTGCGACTAGCTTGCAAAATTAGCTCAAATTAAAAGTCAAGATGTGTGTTTATATTTGATGAGATTTCAGTAGTGCAATGGATGATGTTGAACGATAGAAAGTGCCAAGATATAATCTGCAAGGGGTACTATAATTCCTGAAAACTGTCCAAAACAAATAAGCACTCACTCCAAAATGAAGAATAAAAATAATTCATAACAGTTAGCCGATCCAGAGAAATTAAACTATTTCAAGATGCCATTATAAGAGATCATGTATTTTTAAGTAAAAGTGTAACATGTTTCCCAGATTCAGTTAATGGGACTAATTGGAGACACTGCAAATAGGATTATGATTTGGTTATGACCTGGTGAAATGGGACATTGTGTGAATCAATACACACAGATGATGTGGCTTTATGAGAACAGCCCTGACAATGGGGGTGTTTTGTTTGTCATCAATGTGTTGCCATTAACTGGCTGCTACTGTAAAAGGATCAACTATAAAGGTCTTCTGTTTTGGACAGTTCATATTGTCTTGCGACCCTGCCAACATTTATATATACATTATTGTCCATTATAAATTACTATTGATAATAACACTTGATTTATGTGGTTCTCAATCAAACGGGAATAAAATTCAATGAACAGAAATCTTTTGGGTCGCACAAGGATATCTTGTTAACACGTTAATCCTGTGGTTAATGGTGGCAAAAACATAGCAAAGTGTAGTAAAGAACAGCAAAGGCACTGTGCACGCATGGTGAATCATTGATATGTATGGTGCATAGTAAAGTATACAGTATGCCTATTAAAAAATCATGTTTGAGAAATCGATCAAACACCATTAACTTGTTAGGGTCCGCCCCATCTGAAAAATCCCGCTAGCGACTTGGCCCTTTAAATCTTTTTACTCAGGCACTGTAAGACACAGCCCTGCGTGGCACCAATCGAAAAAGGAGACTTGCTGCTTTCCAACGAGGTCCTATCCATGTATTTCCGGTATAGGATCCTGTCAGCAGACAGCTGTGAATGCGAGTGTTTTTCAATGTTACTGCGGTGCAGTAAACAAATATTTTCAGACACAATCTTTACAAAAGAAGAAAAATGGAGACAAACGTGATGGCAGTGTTTGTGGATCAGATACATGTCACAAGTCAGCTGTTAGGGTTAGGATGCCACATTGAATGGCTTTGAAGCCACAGTGAATAGCTCCATCTTGCACCACATGATCAGGGTCCCTGGCACAAATAATTTGAATGCATTTTTTTTCTTTTTGTTTTTCTTTGGCACATTTTTCAATTGTTCAGTTTATTTTGGTTGATTTTTGGTACCTTTTGTATATATGGCCATAATTACTTTATTTATTATCCAATGTGTTAAAAAAATGTTTTCCATGTTCCCTACATGTTGAAGTTTCATTGTACACTGTCAGATTTTAGCTGCCCATCCTAAAATAAATATTATAAACAATAAATGAAGTGTGTTTTTTTTAAAGTGTCTCTCTTTACTGTGGTTTTTGCTATCTGTACTAAACAGTACAGACGATTTAACTTGTTTTTATGGAAGCCTAGTGTGTACACATTAATTTCATATATGACATGTACCTGTAACCATTAGGGTTATAGGCACAAATCTAACAACAGTAGAAATCTTATCTTGTGCATACAGGTCATTCCGTGGAAAATGAATCTCCTCCTAGCAGCTGATGAGTTAATAATACTGACATCAGCATAAGACATGTACGTACCTCTCGACTACAGAGCTTGCTCTTTAGTTGAATGGTAAAAAATTTGCCTTTGAACTGTATGGTTTACGGTTCGCATCCAGCCCTTACCTTTCCATTCAATTCAATAGGCTGAGATGCCAACTCATTACATGTGCATACAGTAGATCATACAGCAGAGTTCTAAAGTTAAAAACTATTTTATGTTTAACAGTAGTTCCCAAGTACAATCTAGTTTTGTGATTTATAATAACTTACTGTATTGTGTGTAGGGTTTGCCTACTGGAGTGTCTCGTATTATAAGAGCCATGATTTCACACAATGAAAAAAATGTTGGGTATAGATAAAATAACACTGTTACGGGTAATGCTCCCTATTGCCAGCATGCATGCTTATGCACAGCTTCATCTACACATCAAATTAGGTGATTGAACGCTGCAAAGCTCTGATTAAAAGAAATTAAAAATGGCAATAGTGCTCTATCAGAAACACTGACATTGGCAGTGTTGAATAACAATATGCCTCGATAAGTGATACAACACTGATACCGAAAGAAAAATGTAACACAAGCCTGTCAGAAAAGCTGTCTTTCGATATTCATTTAGCTAAAATCATTCCAAGTTGTTTAATTTGTTTTATTAAGCTATTATTTAAAAAGCGTGTCTGTTTATGCAATCCCTATTTTGAAATAAGCTTAACTCAGTATTGGCTCTGAGGTATGCCACTTAGTACCTTTCACAGGCCTAGTACTGGCTTTTCTTTACAGAATATTATTGTGAACGCAGGAATAACAATAATCCACATTGAAATGCTAGTTTTACCTTCAAAATGTATTTTGAAAAAACATTGCTTGATTTAAAAAGGTATTTCACAGATCAAGGTCTCTATTGTACTGTATGAATGCTTGAATACATGAAACAAAAACAGTTTATGGATTTGAAGGCATTTATAATAAAAGTGTCTTTGGACCTTCAGGGTTGAAAATGTATTCCAAACTAATTTAGTGAACACAGGTATATCCCTCAGTTCCTTTGCTTGCAGTGTCGCCTATGCTGTTTATATTTGTTTTAAAGCAGGGTTTGTGATACTGGTTCTTGGGGGGCAGGTGTACAACCAAGCAGATATTTAGATTACTGTGAAAATTATATTTCACTAGATTCCGTTAAAGCATTGAGCACTCAATACTAAATTAAAGTGTATGACTGCTCTGGTGACTGAAGGACTAAATGTTTCATTTGTCAACTGTAAAAATAGGTAGATAATGCAGTTGAAGGCGGCTTCCGTGTCACTTCTTTGATATTACAATTAAATTGTACTCTCAATACCCAGACATTGGAGGCATGTATACAATAACATAAAAGGCACAATAAACATGTGAGGTTTAGCACTACAGTGATTATATATATATATATATATATATATATATATATATACAGTACTGTGCAAAAGTTTTAGGCAGGTGTGAAAAAATGCTGTAAAGTAAGAATGCTTTCAAAAATAGACATGTTAATAGTTTATATTTATCAATTAACAAAATGCAAAGTGAGTGAACAGAAGAAAAATCTACATCAAATCCATATTTGGTGTGACCACCCTTTGCCTTCAAAACAGCATCAATTCTTCTAGGTACACTTGCACACAGTTTTTGAAGGAACTCGGCAGGTAGGTTGGCCCAAACATCTTGGAGAACTAACCACAGTTCTTCTGTGGATTTAGGCAGCCTCAGTTGCTTCTCTCTCTTCATGTAATCCCAGACAGACTCGATGATGCTGAGATCAGGGCTCTGTGGGGGCCATACCATCACTTACAGGACTCCTTGTTCTTCTTTACGCTGAAGATAGTTCTTAATGACTTTCGCTGTTTGGGGTCGTTGTCATGCTGCAGAATAAATTTGGGGCCAATCAGATGCCTCCCTGATGGTATTGCATGATGGATAAGTATCTACCTGTACTTCTCAGCATTGAGGAGACCATTAATTCTGACCAAATCCACAACTCCATTTGCAGAAATGCAGCCCCAAACTTGCAAGGAACCTCCACCATGCTTCACTGTTGCCTGCAGACACTCATTCGTGTACCACTCTCCAGCCCTTCGGCGAACAAACTGCCTTCTACTACAGCCAAATATTTCAAATTTTGACTCATCAGTCCAGAGCACCTGCTGCCATTTTTCTGCACCCCAGTTCCTGTGTTTTCGTGCATAGTTGAATCGCTTGGCCTTGTTTCCACGTCAGAGGTATGGCTTTTTGGCCGCAAGTCTTCCATGAAGGCCACTTCTGACCAGACTTCTCCGGACAGTAGATGGGTGTACCAGGGTCCCACTGTTTTCTGCCAATTCTGAGCTGATGGCACTGCTGGACATCTTCCGATTGCAAAGGGAAGTAAGCATGATGTATCTTTCATCTGCTGCAGTAAGTTTCCTTGGCCGACCACTGCGTCTACGGTCCTCAACGTTGCCCGTTTCTTTGTGCTTCTTCAAAAGAGCTTGGACAGCACATCTGGAAACCCCTGTCTGCCTTGAAATTGTTTCAGTTAATGATTGTGTTTCAACCTACATATTGAATTGATGATCATTAGCACCTGTTTGGTATAATTGTTTAATCATACACCTGACTATATGCCTACATGGTGCAGTCCTATTATCATAGTGGCCAAGAAAGACGACACCAATCGCTTCTGTGTGGACTTCCGGAATGTAAACGCTATTGCCAAGTTTGATGCATACCCTATGCCTCGGGTCGACCAACTTCTAGATAGACTGGGAAAGGCAAAGTTTATCTCTACTCTGGACCTGACAAAGGGATACTGGCAGATCCCCTTAACCCACAGTTCTAGAAAGAAAACCGCATTTTCAAGACCAGAAAGGCTGTTTCACTTTAAAACCATGCCATTTGGGCTACATGGTGCGCCCGCTGCCTTTCAGAGACTGATTGATGGACCAGGTTTTACGCCCACATCATGAATATGAAGCAGCGTATATTGATGATGTGGTGATTGGACACTGGATATGGAGTGATTTCAGCTGTTGAATTGCAAACTTGAATAAAAGCAATAAAGAAAATCACAGACAAAAAACAATATGCCACATCTGTCAAGAGGGCAGCCTTCGCAATTGGTATGTTGGAGTTTGGACTAGGGCAGCGTACTGTGGCTCGCCGTCTTGGGTGCTCACAGCCAGCAATTTCAAACCTGGCGAGACGGTGTAACCAGACACACTCTGTCAATGAACTGGGAGACAAAGAGCAACAACACCTGCCCAAGATCGACAGATCATTTTGCAGCATCTTTGTGATGTCAATTGTTAATCAGCACAATAAAAAGTCACTGCAACTGCTCTAAAACAGTTTGTCATTTTTTGATCACATCTAGTGAATTCTATCCAAATATAAGGGATAAGTTTCTTTTGATGCTCAAATGTAAGTGATGTTTCTTTTGATGCTCAAATATAAGTGATACGTTTCTTTTGATGCTCAGTATATGTTTCACTAATAGATGATAACTAGCATGTTTTGCAGTTAGAAAATTTTGCATACAAAAACAAAGCTGGTCTCATTACTGGGTTGCTGTAGTGTATAATAAAGTCATGTGCATAGGGACAGATTTTTTCATAAAGATTCTAATAAGCCAGTTAACACATTTCAGTAGCTGATCTAACATTTTTATGTCCCTGATCACGGGTGAAAAAATAAAAAAATGTGTTAGGATGCAGATC
The DNA here is from genome assembly GCA_030684275.1 of Acipenser oxyrinchus oxyrinchus. Classification (NCBI taxonomy): domain Eukaryota; kingdom Metazoa; phylum Chordata; class Actinopteri; order Acipenseriformes; family Acipenseridae; genus Acipenser; species Acipenser oxyrinchus. The sequence continues at coordinate 78,535,659 of CM060251.1, read as the reverse complement.
TCTTAGAACAGTCGTGTTTCACCTGCATTATACCAGGCTGGTTGTCTTTTTTGTGTGGTCTCCACTTCATGGGTTGATGTACAACATATTTCCTTCCACGTGTGTAGGACTTTAGAAATTGATAATGTAGTAGATTCAGGTAAAAAAAAAAAAAAAAAAAAAACATCAGTAACAAAAACTTTGTTAAAATAAAGTTAAGGTTGCAGTTCAAAATCACAAAAGTCAGGAAATGGGATGTTAAGGCACGCAACCTTAAATCTACCCTTTTACTGAGTGAGATACATATTGAAATGCATTTTGGAAACCAATGGTCTTGGATAAGTGTGGCAATGCCATATTACAGTTCAGTATTTGCATAGTGTGCCTAGTTTTGCATTGGAAGTAACAGCAGTAATTATGCAACACCTATATCATGTCTACAGACAATGCAAAGTGCAAAGAATGACCCGAGTGACAGTTAGTGCAATGAAAGTGTCTTGTTCTGTCTATGATTGTGTCTACGTTGGCAGAGTGATTTTCATACGAAGCATCATAGCTACAGTCCAACACAGACAAAATTGTTTCCTAGTCTTGGTAGAGCATTTGTCTTGTGATTTGATATGCCAACATTCATGTAATTACTGATGTCATTACTGATGTCATGTATGACATCTGATGTGACACATAGGCATAATAGGGGAGAGTTAAGGTTGCGTACCTTAACGTCCCATTTCCCGACTTTTGTGATTTTGAACTGCAACCTTAACAATGTTTTAACAAAGTTTTTGTTTATGAAATATATATATATATATATATATATATATATATATATATATATATATATATATATATATATATATATATATACAGTACTGTGCAAAAGTTTTAGGCAGGTGTGAAAAAATGCTGTAAAGTAAGAATGCTTTCAAAAATAGTCATGTTAATAGATTATATTTATCAATTAACTAAATGCAAAGTGAGTGAACAGAAGAAAAATCTAAATCAAATCCATATTTGGTGTGACCACCCTTTGCCTTCAAAACAGCATCAATTCTTCTAGGTGCACTTGCACAAAGTCAGGGATTTTGTAGGCATATAGTCAGGTGTATGATTAAACAATTATACCAAACAGGTGCTAATGATCATCAATTCAATATGTAGGTTGAAACACAATCATTAACTGAAACAGAAACAGCTGTGTAGGAGGAATAAAACTGGGTGAGGAACAGCCAAACTCAGCTAACAAGGTGAGGTTGCTGAAGACAGTTTACTGTCAAAAGTCATACACCATGGCAAGACTGAGCACAGCAACAAGACACAAGGTAGTTATACTGCATCAGCACGGTCTCTCCCAGGCAGAAATTTCAAGGCAGACAGGGGTTTCCAGATGTGCTGTCCAAGCTCTTTGAAGAAGCACAAAGAAACGGGCAACGCTTGAGGACCGTGAGACGCAGTGGTCGGCCAAGGAAACTTACTGCAGCAGATGAAAGACACATCATGCTTACTTCCTTCGCAATCGGAAGATGTCCAGCAGTGCCATCAGCTCAGAACTGGCAGAAAACAGTGGGACCCTGGTACACCCATCTACTGTCCGAGAAGTCTGGTCAGAAGTGGCCTTCATGGAAGACTTGCGGCCAAAAAGCCATACCTCCGACGTGGGAAACAAGGCCAAGCGACTCAACTATGCACGAAAACACAGGAACTGGGGTGCAGAAAAATGGCAGCAGGTGCTCTGGACTGATGAGTCAAAATTTGAAATATTTGGCTGTAGCAGAAGGCAGTTTGTTCACCAAGGGCTGGAGAGCGCATACTAATGAGTGTCTGCAGGCAACAGTGAAGCATGGTGGAGGTTCCTTGCAAGTTTGGGGCTGCATTTCTGCAAATGGAGTTGGGGATTTGGTCAGAATTAATGGTCTCCTCAATGCTGAGAAGTACAGGCAGATACTTATCCATCATGCAATACCATCAGGGAGGCATCTGATTGGCCCCAAATTTATTCTGCAGCATGACAACGACCCCAAACAGTACAGCTAAAGTCATTAAGAACTATCTTCAGCGTAAAGAAGAACAAGGAGTCCTGGAAGTGATGGTATGGCCCCACAGAGCCCCTGATCTCAACATCATCAAGTCTGTCTGGGATTACATGAAGAGAGAGAAGCAACTGAGGCTGCCTAAATCCACAGAAGAACTGTGGTTAGTTCTCCAAGATGTTTGGGCCAACCTACCTGCCGAGTTCCTTCAAAAACTGTGTGCAAGTGTACCTAGAAGAATTGATGCTTGATGCTGTTTTGAAGGCAAAGGGTGGTCACACCAAATATGGATTTGATTTAGATTTTTCTTCTGTTCACTCACTTTGCATTTAGTTAATTGATAAATATAATCTATTAACATGTCTATTTTTGAAAGCATTCTTACTTTACAGCATTTTTTCACACCTGCCTAAAACTTTTGCAGTACTGTATATATATATATATATATATATATATATATATATATATATATATATATATATATATATATATATATATATATATATATATATATATATATATATATATATATATATATATATATATATACACGTATATATATATATATATATATATATATATATATATATATATATATATATATATATATATATATATATATATATATATATATATATATATATATATACATGTATATATATATATACCAATATTTTATTTTTTTTTTTGTATTCAGCCAATGAAGGACTTGTAGTCCGAAACGTCCTGATAATTGATTTGTAATCAAATGTAATCAAATATCCTTTTTTTTTTTTTTTTTATATATATATATATATATATATATATATATATATATATATATATATATATATATATATATATATATTCAGAAGTCACATAATGTTTATCCCTTAAATAATATTATTCTCTGGTCTATTAAAAGTCGAAATATTTTCCATAAAAGCTCTCTTTGGGCACCATATTTAAGGGTTAAAGGAGTTTTATTAACCCCCCTCCCTCCTCCCACAAATTGTAAAGTTCACAACAATGCTTGGTGCTGATGAGTCTCCACGGGCCTACACTGCTGGTGGAGCCTTTCTTCACAGCTGTAGGATCCATGGTCTCCATGGTGATTTTGTTTCTAACTTATGTAGGCTTTACCCACCCTGAGGGCTGAGGGAGCCTGCCTGCCACTGAGTTTTCATTTTAGACTTCTCTATAGGCAGAGTCAACCCCAACTGAGGATCAAAGCAAAAGCCAGTCCATATGCTAAGGAACACACCAGTTGGTCGGTTTAGTATTAAAGTAGCAGCCCCTGAAAAAAAGGAGCTAAGCATATTGACTAATCGCCTTTGAGGGGAGGCTAATTTAATTTGCAAGGGCTTTGTTGAACTTCTACAGGCCAACATGCAGATGAACCGAGAGTACCACCCTCTGAGTGAAAGGCCGGTTCCCTGAACAGCAGTAGGTTTCAAATGAGGCTGCCTCTTACACAACATGTGATCCTGTTAATCTGCCATCTTCTGAGCAGCACTATGTACAGCACATAGCACAGTATCTAAACCCAGGTGGCACTAATGGGTTTAAAATAGTAAGTAAAGTGCGTGATGCATTTTGCTCCATATACAACGAATGCAAGATAGATTCACTAAGTAGACCAATGAAAGGTTATTCACTCAGTAGTATTGAAGTCAATAAATGATGTTAAATCTGATATTACTGTACCAGGTATGTGATTTGTTTTTATTTAACAACAGTACAACCTAAGGTTACCAGACTAGTGTGAGATGTCCAAAGCTAACCAAAGAAGTTTGGTTAGCTGACTTACTAGATCATTGACCTACTCTCTGAAAGCTACTGCAAGTGCCTACCTTTGTAAACACAAAGCTTCCAGTTATGAATCTTTGTAACATGCAAAACCAAAACTACTGTCTAACACATACAATAAACAAATAAATCAAAGGTGTGCTTAAGTGGTTTGGTACATGTTTTATTGTCCTTTCACAAAAAATGGTGCAAATTGCACATGTTGATAAATATGTCTTATTTGTGACAAAAGCCTCCTGAATTCACACACTTTTAAAACTCAACTTGGATATTTCATCTGTCAGCTGGAGATTGGAGGGAGCCACACCATTCAAGAAAAACAGGTCTGAAAAGTGGATAACACAAAAGCACACTTCTGCTGAAATCATAAGCACAGGTTGTATACTAGCAACAGATAAGCCTTTATATGCAGTACGAGGCACACCTATTTGCTCACTTCCAAACACCTGCTGCCAGTCATGCAGAATGCAGACCGTTGAGGAGAACAATGAGCATAGCGAGTGTGTCAATATTTTGGGGATAACAAACCATACATTGCTCAAATACAATACATCAGTACACATTAATATTGGTTTTAAGTTTCATTTCATGAAAGTCTAACTGCACACACCACTAGCTCTCAAATGCTCAACTGGGGAGTGAGGCTTTTCCTTCAGCTCTGGGAAGCTGCCCTCCTATTTAAAATGCAGGCAGTCATAAGGCCCTGGAGTCCAGATATCTGAACCTGATTAACAGTTGTTGAATAACAGCCACTTTCTCACTGGCAAAGAAGGTGTTCTTCCATTTCGAGTCTTTTCCTATTATGTTTTTAAACCTTTAAAAACATACAGCTTGCCATAACCTTTTATTATTAAAGCGGGACGCTGTAAACTTTAAACAAGATTTTCATTTTCTATGTAAATTACTTATCTTGTAAATGGTAGTTCCTGTTTTTTGAAAAAAAAGTTCTTGGAATTCAATTTAAAAAAATGAATGCAGCTGGTGTGTTATCTCGCCTAAGCAAAGCAGCTTTTTACATGCAAGATACTTTATTGTTAACAGACAGAAAATGCAAACATGCACAGTCTGATAGTAGCTATAAAAGGTATTCTGGTTTCCTATATAGGCTACCCTATATCTATTCCACATGTGTTCTAGAATTATTCAATTAGATTTATTTTCAGGTTTTTCTGGTTAGCAAATGGAAATGAATTTACAGCTAGGGTGGGACATGAGTTGCAACTGAAGTGTGCATTGAAAGTTGTAACATGTAGCAAACACTTTTGTGTAACATAACTGATTAATTTGTTATGCAAAGGACATATCTGGCAAGTATTCTGTAATATAGAAAATACGCATCTCAAGTCAGTTTCATTCAAGCATATCTGACAGACTTTCATAGAGAGCTGATACTAGGGCTTTTGTATGCAAAAGCTACTGGTATTTTACAACAAACAAATTAGACACAGTAATCATTGAGGAATGGTCACACATCTCAATGTAAACACCTTGTATAGTCACGTTGAATCTGTGCTGATCTGGCTGCCTATAGTGGCACTACACCCTATTAACAGTTTTTACAACCTTTTTATGTTCCTGGAGCAGGAATATAAAGAAACATGATCAATACCTGCTAACACTAGCAGAAAATGCACATGTTTTTACAAACATGTTTAAAACGTGATTTTGTTCTGTGGTGTGCATTTAAGAATATAAGTTCCTTAGTGGGAGTGAGATCTCATATTTCTGAAGATCTGGTCATCAACAATTCAAAGAGTCTTCTTATCTGGCCTTCAGTATACCTTCACAAGTGCCTGAGACATAGTTCTGCTGTTCCAGTTTACACCCCACCCCCTCTGCTCCTACATTCACTGTCCCTCTGGCCTCTCCCAGCTGAGACTGACAAATCTGGGTGGCTAATTAGTCCCTATTAGTGCACTATTGAGCCTGACATCTTTGAACAGAAAGGGGCCAGGATCCTCACGTGAAACAACAGATGGATGGAGATGCATCACAACACAGTGACGACTAACAGAGGGACAGGAAAACAGAGGTGGGCAGAGAACAAGTAGGGAGAGCTGGCAATAACAGGAGGGTGAGGAGACAGGACTGATGACGAATAGAAATCTGAATAGCTATCCCAGATCACGCTTACTTAACTCATTAGTCCCAGTTGAATAACCTGTCTAGCTATTTATCAGGCAAGTTTCTGGCTTTGCCAGCAGGAGAAGTATACTGCAGCAAGAAGGCAAGCGGTAGTCACTCAAGGCTAATGCTTGAGAGATGGAAATTAAGGGTGAATGTTGAAATCTTCAATAAAAAAAATATTGCAACTTAGGATAACTGGCTAAATAATTCTGTTATGATACTGTGTTTCAGCTCATGCAGTGCTTTTAACACCAGTACTGCACACAATATATTCTGCAGGAGCATTTCCTAGGCAGTTGCACACTATTAACATGGTGCATGGTGACAAGAGTTCTGTTAGAGGACAATCTTAATGTAAAATCTGTACAAGAGTTGCAGTCTGCTTTGCCCTGCATTCCCATTTTAGGCACTTGTCATAGAAGAAGAGGATTGTTTAACCTCTGTGCCCCAATTCACATCCTCTTACTAACTTGCACTTCCTCAAACCAGCAAATGGACAGGATTTTCTTTTTTTAATAATAAATAAATACAGTATGTATGTTCAATAAATACCATGAGAAAAATGGATGCATTGCCTAATTGTATGATGATTGGGTAACTGCCTATGGTGGGAATGTTTTTTTTTTTTTTTTACGGTACATATAATCTTAATTGTAGGCCCTATCAAATTACATCATAACCTGATACATTAAATATTAATTCCTAACCATTTCCATGCTTATTTATTCGAAAAACCATATATCAAATGATTTTTAAAGCAGGATATGGATACTAAAAAACACACTTTAATATGCGTCTTTTTCTAACAATGCTTCTGAGCATCATTCCAGCTATCTACAGTAATTATTTTTGAAAACGATAAAGGGTTAGCACCTCCTGTGCTTCCTAAACTGGCCCATTTAAAAATTATACACATTAACGTCTTGAGAATTTTAACAATTTTTTTTTTTTTCATCTCTCAAGACATCTGTTAGTGCTTCGTGTAGAAGATGTGCGGGGAGTTCAAAAGAAGAAGCTTTATTCTTCTTAAAAAATGTATTGGAAGACTGAATTATTATTGAACTATTTAATCGAGAGGAACGGTTTTCAGGGTACATGTTTTCAGGGTATTGGCGCAGCAAAAGTAAATCAGCCAGAAGCACCATTCCACATTTAATTTGTAGTTCCCAACACTCTTAGGTGAAATGTAGAAAAAAAAGTAAATACCTGTCATACAATAAGAGAAATAAGTCGCCAAAGGAAGGTAAAAATGTCCATCCTCCTCCATTTTCTCCCGACATTTTTTTGCAGATTTTTGCAGACCCCAGGCACTTATCTATGCATATGTATTACAGATTTTGAGTTTGAGTTCTGAAAATTTTTGGTTTCCTGTGAGAGTAACGCTCATTGTGGTCCCTATTGACACAACCACGTATGGTTTCCAGTCTATATACTGGTCGATGAGAGTAACGCTATTTGTGGTCCCTGCTGGACAATGAAAGTGATTTCTGAGAATTAGCTATGCTGAAGGATAGCTTATATATATATGGTAAAAGTAAAACACAAATAAATAAATACATTAATATAAATATTGAAAGAAATGGTAATACATAAATTAATACATTGACATTTATGTATTTATCTTGATATTTATTTATTTATTTTTCACTATCATATTGTAGCAATCTCGGTTAACGCAGGCAGGCGCGTCACACAGGGCGAGGCAATCCACACACAGGCGGAGGGCGGGTGTGAACCCGGGACCTCTCGCACTAAAGCATAGTGCCGATGTATAAATGCCTTCCTCTGTGCACGCTATATATATATATAGAGCTGCTCCGATTAATCAACTAAATAGTTCGTGTCTGGTTTGTTGTTGCTACACACACACTTCTTACATTTTCTGCAACGCCTGGAACGATGCTCAATGTCTGCTGCCAGCTTGGAAAAACATGTCTGCATTTACTACAGTCAAAGCAGACTTTATTCATTTTAAAGCAGTGTTGGTGAAAAGCGAGTTTTTATGTTTAAGTCGGATGTACAAAAGTTCATTTCAACGGGGTTGACTGTGCAGTGTAGCATTTATTTTTCACGATTCCTTCATTTGGCCTGGCATGGTTTCAGGCGAGTAGATGTCTTTTACCAGTGTCACAAGCTGTGACTATAACGTTTTGTTTTATTGCTGTTAGTACTGTTAATATTACATTACTGTTCAAGTTGTTTATGTATACCGATTTTTACTAGCTTATATTGTGGAACATGGGTAGGAGAGTTGTTTTAACCAATGTTTACCTGTTTCATGTTCAAATAAAGGTTGTTCAAATAAAGGTTGTTCAAAGACAACAAAAAAAAAAATCCATTTGATGGGCTGACGTTGTTCTGTGAAAATGTGTTACATTTACTGAAATAAAAATGCTTTTAAAATGACCAAATTCCCATTGGGCTTATGTTATTTTAGATTCTTTTGATTGTTTTATGTATTACTATGCAGGACAGCTGCTATAAGATCGTTACCATTATTAAAAATGTGCAGGGATGAATCTACCGATTAATCAACTAATGCCCAAAAATTAACCAATCAAATATTTGAATCGAGTGACAGCCCTACAGGGTAACTGAAGTCATGCACTGCATGAGGGGCACACTACTTTCAAAGCTTCCACGGCATCTGCCATGTTATTTTCTGTTAATCTTGGCTCTTTAGAAGCAGCATGTAATTAATAACTGTGCCAGCTGCATCACTGAAATAAACATACATGTATATATAAACACAATAACAATCACACACTTGCATACAGTATGTGAAAAGGGAAGCAGGGGTTCCCAACATTTGTTATCATGTGATTTGTCAATAAGAGACTAATGTGCATCACAATCCAAATATATTACAGTGTATGAACTACATAGATACAGTTCCAAGACACAGCTTTACATTCACAAAGCAAATTATTCCAATGTGTACAGTAATTGGTACCATTTTTGACTCAAAAGAAAAAATCTCCCTTCAAGGAACTTAATTCATGAGTGCTTATGGATTCTTAAGTAGTTTTTATAACCAGCTGTTAAACAAACAAATAAATAACACTCTTGATTTTAGATAAACATGTTCTATCAATATGACCCAATTAGTGAGAGGTAATTGGTAAATCAAAGTTATTCAGCTCTAAGGATTGACCAGGGTAGCTCAGGGTCATACGGGTGTGTTTACTACGTCCTGAACCATTCATGCATTGTGCGTTTTCCAATAAATCCAAATGGCGGTATTACGGTAAACATTTTTTTTATTTTCTTAATATGTGTTGCACAAGTAACATAAGATATTGCTGCAGGTATGAAACCTAAGAGATGTGTCTCTCGAGACTCCAGTTCCTGAGCTCTGAAAGGGATACCCCTCACATGGACTCAAAACAAGGCCGGAGTTCACAGAGATAGGCTTGAGGCAATATTAAGAGCAGTGATATCTATGATAACCAAAGATTTATTTTGTTACAACATCAATAGGAGTAAAATGAAGAAGAGGATCTACAACACAGAAGATTAGAAACATTGTTATAAGTGTGCACCTGTCTAGGCAGGCAGGAGGAGGAGGACGTCTCAGCTGTGGAAGAGACACATCCTGGCTGGTATCAAGATGTGTCATATCTGTTGCGTCAGTCTGTCTTAAAGCTATAGTAAAATAAATATAACCAAAGAAAAGGCATATTTTCAAGTCTCTCAGATATATTGTGTGTGGAATGTATCTTCTGTTTTTATATATACACGGGCAGCAGTGTGGAGTAGTGGTTAGGGCTCTGGACTCTTGACCGGAGGGTCGTAGGTTCAATCCCAAGTGGGGGACACTGCTGCTGTACCCTTGAGCAAGGTACTTTATCTAGATTGCTCCAGTAAAAACCCAACTGTATAAATGGGTAATTGTATGTCAAAAAATAATGAAATTGTATGTAAAAATAATGCGACAATTGTAAGTCGCCCTGGATATGGGCGTCTGCTAAGAAATAAATAATAATAATAATATATGCATCAGCTATAGCCAGTGGAAAGGTTAAAATGCTATAACACATGCATTCCCATTAGAGATCCTGTTTAATCTATTGGTGTACATACAATGAATGATAGAAAGAAACTTCTGCAAAGTACCGTAGACATAAATTGCTGTTAATGGAAAAAAAAGCATCTTACAGCTGGAAAGGCATTAATTGGTAGACATCGCATCAGAGCTCCTTAACAGAATCACATCCCCAGAAAAGGTGCTTTAAAGTTTCCACATGGATATGGCAGAAGGGATGATTATCAGTTCTGCTAATTTTACCAAGCCAGCTGCTAGCTGGGATAACCAGCGATAAATCTTCATGGGGCGAAAAAAAAAATTCAATCAGGTTTCAAAAAAAGTTCCAGTTCAGCTTTACATAACATGTCTTTCCAGAGTTCTACAGCAATATGATATAAGACTTGCTGAGTAAACAAGCAGCTTTGAAAAAAAGAAAAAGAAATCGTGCCAAGTCACAAGTTCATGGAGAAGTTGTGTACAGGCTGCAGATCTTACTTTGCAATTAGCCAAACACAGATATTGAAAACAAGAAATACAACTACAAAAACAGAGAAAGGGCCAAGTTTAAAATGATCAAATATGTCACATGTTTTTTTGGGTTTTTTTTTAAAAATCAAATTAACAAGTAAATAATTTTTTTCCAGTCAAAGTTCATTGTGTAGGGCCTTTCAGTATATTACCCTGAATAAATCCTTGCACAATCATTAGTAGAACACAACGGATGTTGATATCACACTTGGGCTCTGATATGCCAGCACATTGGTGATTAGTCAGCAACATGGTACTTCAGTGGCTTGCCATTGTGTGTTGTTTCATACTAAAAACAAAACTAATGTTCCATTTCTCAATCAGTCTATTTTTGGAAAGAAAAAGTGAAACCACAGATATCATGACTCCAGAGAACACAAAAAGGAGCTGAGAGAAATTAATTAGAAATGGCTCATTGGCCATTACAACAATTAGGACTTTTGTAACCAGATAGTATCAAATTAATGTAACAAAATAGCCCTGTCCTGATGCACAGATATGTCCACTGAAAAGTAAACAGAGGAGAGGAGCTGAAAGCTTTGAAAATTAAAAAAAGAGCCCATTGTATCTCATTTAACAGTTTAGAAGCTTCCTGGTTTAAACAACAGCAAGTCCGTTATACTGCAAACTAAGTTGTCTGCCTTGCTTCTCAGAATAAGTTAAATGCAATGTTAATCACAACCAACATAATTAACTCTTTCTGGTTTCCTGAAATCAACAGTTGTAAACAAAATAACCAAGTAAACTACACGTTACTGTGACAGTTTTAAAATACATAAATTGAAATGCTTTTGCTTGCTGTATGTTTAAATGATTGTGTAGCTTTCACAGGCTTCCACTAAAGAGCAACATTTGTTATCAGACAGTCTTGCATTACCAATTACCCACTGCTATTAACAGTAAAACACTAGATGGTATCTATTCTGGTAGCCAGCTTTCTTAGAAGTTGTATTTAGTTCTGCTACCCACTTCTTCATTTAGCTGCAAAAGTTAAGATTTCATCAGTTTTTAAGGACAGAACCCTGGTCATCAGAAAGCTGTTTTCATGTTTCTTTTTATTTTCATACAGTGTGGTTGGTCATCTCCAGTGCTCATAGCTGTGCTGTACACAAGTGACAAAGACTTTATTGAAATGGGTGTTTTTGGACACGGGTCATGGGTGGAACAAAAATGTATTAAAATATGCTGGATTGCAGGATGCTGCATACTCTATAAATCTGGGATTTGAGAGCTCCGTTCCCTCTGATTGGGTGAGACACGTCACAATATAAGAATTTTATTCAGCATTCATCACATGCACCCGCCTACAGCCAATCATATTACATCCAGTCATTTAACATGTTCTATGTGTTTACTGTTTACAGACACTTTAGTTGGTTTTAGCACTGCTGAAGACAAACTCTCCCTCAAATACACTGTCTGCTATGCACACGGTATTAGGAGTTAAGAACTGAAGTAAAGAATATTATCTTTTGTAAACTGTGAATGTCTTTTGACGTTCTGTGTAAGTTTCCTAATCTTTTAAACAATGGTGTAACCACAAGTGATGTAGTACTGTAAATGCATAGGTGCCAATCTTAGGGTAAAGGTTTTCTATAGCTCTAAATTGTTTCATTTTTTTATGTTCCCTGACTAGCAAGTGGTCACACCATTCCATGTGCTTAGCTGTTATAGAAGAGCAGACTTTCTTGCTTAATAACAAAAGAGTGTGTCAGGATCAGAGCTGTTTCCCGCCATCACTATGCAAACCCGGCAACACAAACTGTGCATTAGCATTTCAGTGAGCTTCCCATTAGAAAAGCTCCTCTCTGTGGGTGAAATCCATTTTGTCCTCTCTCCTGACATCTGTTCTAACCTTTAGAGCCAAAAGGGAAACTAGATCATGCCAAAGAGGCTTTTGATTTACTGCAATGGTACTTGTGACTATTCCTCAGCCTACAACAATAAGCAACTTTAGCAATTACTTGTCAGTGCTAGTCAGTACCACCAACTGAAGAAGTCAACATGGATTCCCCCTACAATTAACTACATTGTGTAAATATCCCAGGAAGGATTAATGAAATAAAGAGTGAAAGCTTCAGTAGCTTGTATATGTTGCATAAAAAAGATAAGTTATATCTTATAATAACATCACCAAACCTTTTTAGTGATAACCAGTGGGTTACTTTAAAAATGAATACACAAAGTGAACAGTCTACAATATTGTGCTGTGTATCGTGACTTGAGACAGCTGTGAATGTCTTTGTCTTTCCCACCAGCAGGAGTGTTTTTTTTTTTTTTCAAAGTAGGACGGTTTGCAATATCCTCCTGAGTCTTTGAATCCACAATTGAGGATTTGGAATTTTTAGCTTAAAATCAAAAATTCAATCTACCTAACATTTAAGAAATGTTGCACGTTTCATCATTCAGACGTCAGCAGGATTTAAGAATGCTGACGTTGCGATGTGGGGCATTACATGGCCTAATATTATAGGAAGCTTGCCTTCCCACCCAATAGGTTCCTAGTTCTGATCTTTATGGGAGGAACTTTTCATTTTTTTGGAAAGTGGGATGCTGACATCATTAAAATCCTTCCACACTGCAAAAAAACACACTTGAGTATAGAGTTCTACAAATATCTAGAGCACAACTTGTCCTAGAGCACAACTTGTTCTGTGAATAAACTTGCTAAAGACATTCTTAAAAAAAAAATGATGAGTGTCAGAATCTGGGGACATGTGGACGCGCTGTGTCGCTCTGTACATATATCAAAGTTACATATATCTATATTACATATATCTCAGGTTTCTGTGACAGTTTATAAATTACTTGACCTTCTGTCCAGTAATTTATGACATCACAAAAACCCTTGATGAAATTATTTTCCTGTAACTCACTGAAGCCCATCTCTATATATATATATATATATATATATATATATATATATATATATATAGCGTATTGTACTTAACATACAAATGCACAGAATGCACTTAAATATTTCCAATTTTACTGTTTTATCAGTACAGATAACATTTTTAAATACCTAAACTGTAACCTGACCTCAGTTATAGCTCCTAAATGTTCAACATAATTCCAAGATTTCTTATTGAAAGTAAGTTAGTTACAAAATAACAAAATAAAACAGTAATATTTAAATTTAGTGACACATTAGCACACAATTTCTCAATTGATTTAACATAAGGGAAACAGCTTTTCATGCCACATTTCACACTTCATATTAAAAGCTTTATCAACCAATTCATCATGCCCATCGTTTTAAAGAGTGACTGTGGCAGGGTGGAAGCCCTGCCAGTGTAATGTGTGGGTGTGTGGGGGGAATATTGGGTTGGCAGGGAGGGGGTTAAATTCCTCCCTGCCAGAACACGTGGGAATCTGGCTGGGGCCATAATGGATCCATCAAGAATAATTAGGCTCCAGCCACACGTGTATAAAAAGGGAAAGTCAGTGTTGTTAATGTTGGTGTTAGTGTGGGTGTGTTGGTGAAGTGTGCTATGCTATGCTGTGCTATGCTGTACTATGCTGTGCTGTATTGTAGGGCAAAGGTACAGTAGTGTTTTGTCATTTGTTTCAACCATTTATTTTGGCCACTGCACCTCTTTGTTTGTTTGTTAGTGTGCTTTTGGTTGTTATTTTGTTAATAAAAGTATGCAATAGCGCTTAAACTGCAGCTTTTTGTGTGGGAGTCTCTCTCCCTGATGGTAGCAAGCCTTGCCAGTGACGCTACCCTATCACATGTGGTGTCAGAGCAGGATAGAGCCCCTGGAGACTCAAAGACAGAACTGCAGGAAAAAAAACATGGACCGTAAAGAGAGCGTGGACCCAAGAAGGGGGAGCCGTCTCCAGCACAAAAAGGGGAGGGGCCACTGCCGTCTCCAGCTGCACTTCCGGAGGGCCCCACACCACTGTCAGCGTTGCCGCTGCCAGCGTTGCCACTGCCAGTGTTGCCACTGCAGGAGGGCCCCACACCACTGCTAGAATTACCACTGCCAGTGTTGCCACTGCAGGAGGGCCCCACACCACTGCTAGAATTACCGCTGCCAGCGTTGCCACTGCCAGTGTTGCCACTGCAGGAGGGCCCCACACCACTGCTAGAATTACCGCTGCTAGCGTTGCCACTGCCAGTGTTGCCACTGCAGGAGGGCCCCACACCACTGCTAGAATTACCACTGCCAGTGTTGGCACTGCAGGAGGGCCCCACACCACTGCTAGAATTACCGCTGCCAGCGTTGCCACTGCCAGTGTTGCCACTGCAGGAGGGCCCCACACCACTGCTAGAATTACCGCTGCTAGCGTTGCCACTGCCAGTGTTGCCACTGCAGGAGGGCCCCACACCACTGCTAGAATTACCACTGCCAGCGTTGCCATTGCCAGAGGCCCCTTATCCTCCTTGGTCCTTTTGTTCAGTATACTGAAAATGTTATATTTGAAATTGCCTGCATTACCATCTGTAGGTACGTTCAGAATACTGAATGTTCAATATTTCGGGATCCCAAATATTGGTCTAATATTTTTTTATATTGTTTTTGTTGTCTGATGTAAAGCAAATAACGCCAAATTCCATTTTCTCTTAACAAACCTGTTCTCAGGACCGAGGCAGTTATGTGCCCCTGTCCCTTCCAGCTGCAAATCTGAGCAGTTGCTGCAGGACACTACCTGAAACCAAATGGTATATTTTATATGGACTCTCCTGGGGAAAATAAAACCCAGTTCACATGTCTCAAACACAAGATCTTATCACTTGAGCCGAACACAAGATGTAATTTTTTGTCAACCGTCATTTGGTATGGTGATAGAACATTGCTATGAATAAATTCTATGCAACAGCCCCGAGGATGTTTTACTTTGTAGCCATGCAGTTGCAGAGGACCAGCCGTGTAATTAAGTTGTTTAAGTAAGCCAGCAGTCACGAGCCTCATTCCACAAGCGGTCAGTGCTAAAACTCTGCGAATTTTGGCTGTTGATAATAATGTAAAAAATGTGCAGTCACAAATCCCTGTAGTAAATCAATCAAACAAGGAAACTTTCTTGCTAAATAATTTCCTTATATTTATTTTATTTTAAATTTAGTAGAGCGCATTATGAAAGATTTTCTTTGTTGGCCCATTCCACCTCTTCCCTAGCAGGTCCCATTAACTCTGTCAAGATGAACATACTCCCTAAGTTACTCTACCTTTTTCAATGTATCTCTGTTTTTCTTACCAAAAAGTTTTTCAACACGAATAGTTTCTTCATTTATCTGGAACAAGAAATCTCCCAGAATCATCCGCAAAAGATTTCTCTAAAGAATAAAACCAATGTGGGGTTTGGCTCTACCTAACTTTAAATTTTACTATTGGTTGGCTAACATTCAAAATCTATTGCATTGGTCACTCATACCCAGCTAGTCAGTTTAGGATTTATACATTGATAATACTTTTGTATCATTTCACCAGCTTTCCCTAAAATGTTAACTTCCACGAACACACATTTTTCGTTGCAAATTCAGAACTTTGTGTAAAATAAAGTGGCTCAATTTCTTCTACTGCCTCCCAAATCCATTACTGACGCTACACTAGAATTCAACACTGACTGTAGGGGTGTTATATCCAAAATGTATAACATTATATTGTCTCGGCATTGCCCTTCACTGTCTACACTGAAAACCATGTAGAAACAAGATTTAGGATTCAACCTCACAGATGACATTTGGGAATCCATTCTTGCCCATGTGCATTCCTCTTCAGTTTGCGCTCAACATGGGATCATTGCATTTTAAGTTTTACATCGCCTCCACTTGTCAAAGGTCAAACTGGCCAGAATCTACCCCAAACTGGATCCAACCTGTGACAGATGCAAACTAGCTCATGCTTCTCTAATCCATATGTTCTGGTCTTGACCCAGGTTGGCTCCATTCTGGACCTCTATCTTTGAGACCCTCTCTCAAACCTGTGCCCATTGACCCTATCATTGACCCTATGTGCACTTTTCGGTGTGGTACCTAACAATGTTCCCCTATCTAGGCTACAGTCAGATACTGTGGCCTTTGCAGCCCTACTGGCTAGATGCCTGCCTCACCCTTTCATGTTCATTGGATCAGGGATCTTATGCATTCCCTTAAATTAGAAAACATCAAGTTCACACTAAGGGGATCTATTGGAAAATGTTATAAAGCATGGCAACCCTTTCTTTCCCAAATTGACGGTCCTTTCTTCTGTAATTTTCCTTTAAAGAAACCAAGCGTGATACTCCCTCTCTCTCTCTCCTTCTCTGTCTTCTATTATTATTTAGTTTAACAATTATTTGTTTTTTCATTGCCAACTCATTGGTTTTCAACCTTTTTTTGAAACTGTACCCCTTATGTCTGGAGGTTTCAGCTCAAGTACCTCTTTACAATTTTCACTCTACTGAATGGCACAACAGTTGCAATAAAATGGACAATAATCTGATGAACACATTTCTTTTCCTCCCCGTTTATTTAATAACTAATTTATGTCACCGGTTTGGGTGACAAACTGCAGGATTAGGACAGAATAAAACTTTTAATTACAAGTATTTGGATGCACAAAATTAAAAGACAAGTATTTAGTAATCTCTTTGGAAACAGTCGTATTCGCTTTCTATTTGGCAAAGTTAGTATAAATAATACAAAATAGTCTGCATTTTTTACGCTAACGTTTACTTCCCATCTCTGCATAATTAAGTGCCATTCAAAATGTTTACCTCAAGATAAAACTATAATAACTACTAACAATTATAAACATTTTTATTAAAGCCAACATAAAAATTATCCAAAGGGATTCAATATAACTTTCTGTCACTTTGCATTTTCTGTAGACTCTTGTGTTTTCTTCCTTTGTTTTGCAAGTAAGCAATGTATCCATTTCATCAAACACCGAAAACAAATTCAACCAGAGCTATTGCTGTTACTAAAATGCAGCCACGCCAAATAAATAAAACAAAAACCGTCAAACTATGAGTATTATAATTAATAATTATATTTACCAGAGCATTTATACTGTACTTCTAAAAAAAAAATACAGAAATATTGCGCTTCACTGATTAGGAGGCTTGGTGGTCCAGTGGTTAAAGAAAGAGGCTTATTACCAGAAGGTTCATCCACAAGCCTCTGTAAGTCGCTTTTGATAAAACCATCTGCTAAATGACTAAATAATATTAATAATAATTAGTACTCAATTACACAACAAGTTGAAAACAGCAAAGTTTATGAGAAGCACAGAGCGCTCTCCATAGGTACAATCGCCAGACGCCTGCTTCAACCAATCCTGTCCACTCAATCGAAATCGCGCATGTGTAAGTAAGGACGTGATATATTCTGTGTTTTATTTTTTTATTTTTTCTGCAGTTCGCTTTGAGATGTAAACAACAATGTAATATTTATGCACAGTGGTTTAGAGATACTATATAATACTGTTAAAAAAAAAACATTTAATTTTTATTTGTGCATTTCTGGGTCATCCTGCATAGCCCCTATCACTCTTAGAAGTACCCCCAAGGGTACGTGTACCCCCAGTTGAAAACCCCTGGTCTAACTTGTTCATTTGTAAAAAAACAATAAACAAAGTTTTAAAAAAAAACTCTATGAAAGTACAATACCATAGTAGTCCTCAATGCTTCTCTGGAAGAGTGTCCACTAACAGGGAAATATTTAACTAGGAGCCATTCCCCTTCCCCACGGTTTAACAAAAGAAGAATGGACAGCATGTGTAAAGGGAGTCCTGTCATGTGCAGATGAATGTAGTAAACAAGGCGGCTCTATAAAGTTCAAAGACTTTTATAAAATTATGCATTTTTAAACAAGAAGTGAAATGCAAATGGAGGGAAGGATAATGGATTTTAAAACATGTACAAACTTTAATCAACATGCATTTATCATGAACTGACATTTATTTAAGTGTGATCCATTTAGAGCTATTGTCCAAAGGCAATAACTTACAGGTATACGAGTATACATTGATTTCTAGTTATGCTGGACGGATTCACAGTCATCTCCCACAAACAGAAAATATTTGATAGCTGCAAAAAGTTCAAAATAGGATCCAACCAACAAAAGAGATTAAACTTTCCTTTAGTCTTTTCAAAGAAGATTAAACTTTCCTTTAGTCTGGTTAACCTTTTGCCCTCAGAGGCTGCTGTAACAAAAAGCCTGCCTCCCTCTGAAATAACAGCTGTCTGCTGCTGCAAAACAACAGCAAACTGCCAGGGGATGTCTTCTGCAGGGCTGCTTTCCAGAGCCCATGGGAGCTCTGAGCGTGGGTTGATTTGTAGATTCATAAGGTTTCCCTGGTCTTTATTTTATTCTATATGGGCATCTGTTACAGCTGCTACTCACATTTAAATGGTGTCGATTATGGGTGGCCACCTCCACCTGTACTTGATAAAGGGGAAGTGTTACCAGCCATCCTAAAAGTGGCCTGCAAAAGCTTTGGTCTGTTTTTTGCACTACCGTGAACGCATCGGTCCCTGAGATGGCTCACGTTTGCCACATACACTCATGGACAACGCCCCCATTGTCAGCGTCAAACAGCCACAAACAACAGCAACAGGACGTTGGGATTGTTACTCAGACAACAGAACATTGAGAGACAGAGGCAGAGGATTTCAAAGTACAAACAGACTTTTATATTTCTGCTATAATGTGAAAAGACTTTTAAACATGTATAACTTATGTGGGATAAATGTGAAACAAGCCTAGCTGACACAAAACCTTATTGTCAGAAAAAAACTGTGGTTGTTATTTTGATAGGTATCATTAAGAGGAAATGTTCGGTTTTGTGGGTACTTCTATCTAGAATAAAACAAATCATTACAGTAAAGTCAGTTAAGAAAATAAGTTTTCCTTGTTTAAAAGTAATGTGCTTTTAGACCTGAACATAGTGCTTGTTACCATTGTAAGTGTCATGATGTGAATCTATGTATAAGCACTAGCTTCAGCTTCAAGTCCAAAGCACTTTAGTTTTAAACAAAGGACTATATTCGCCCCCTAGAAGGAAATCTTTTGATTTATGAAAGGCTTTATTTTTTAAATTGTATCATCGATAGTACCGTGATGCATTGTTCGTATACGGTGAATAAACTTGAGTTCCAGAGGAAGACCGTACACACTTCCAAATTTTTCTTTTTAGCTATTAAACGAATGTTTTGCTTTTGTTGAATAGGTTGTTTTTCATGGGTGATAAAATAAAGCTTCTTTACATTTACATATAAGAAGAGCTGTCAGACTGGTGTGTAGATGTTTACAATAACACCTGTTTCTTTAAATGTCCACATCCCCCTGAAGAAGAGACTTTGGAAGTGAACAGTTGAAGAAACAGGTGTTATTTACATATGAGAGCGGTCTGACAAGAAGACGGTACCAATATGCAAGTTTTCTGTGCTTTGCTCTATTTCTGATGGCAAAATGAAATCTTAATTACTACGGAATGACCACCTTGAAATAGAAACACACAAGTGACACAAATGACAGGCTTGCTGTTGATTTAAACACTTCTGCCTCAGGGAAATGTCTTCACACAAGGGCATGCACTGCAGTTCAGGGACTATGCATGCGCATACAGGGCCAAAGCCAGCTTAGGTATGTGCTCAGATGTAAACGGGGTGGCTCGATTAATAGGAATCTTTGAATCTGATCCACACTAAGCCAGCTCGGGTCCGAGCTGTAAGTGTAAACTCATTATTTGTGTCACATAGATCTTGTCTTGAATTTAATAAAACTGACCAAATAACAAAACAAACAACAATTATGATGAAAGCTTTAAATAATTGAACACAGTAATCTTTTTTTTGTGTTACTTTGCACGTTTTAAAAGTTGGCCAGTGTAGTGTCAGTTTATCTATGACTTTCTACATTTTGTGATTATTCTAGAACCTAGTCAGTTGGCTAAAACGATAGTAAAAACGTAGTAACATTGCTTGTGGATGCTGGCATTGAGGACTTTAGTTACTGTATTGTCACTGTTTCCTTTCAAAAACAGGTAGATTCAATAACCGGATGAGCATGCTGTAATCACTGTGCATTATCAAGCTACCAGATTAACCTTAGAACAGACAGTGAATTGAATAATTAAACTACATTTAAAATGATACACTTACCTAAACAAAATAACCTTATGAAAGATATGGCCTCCGGGTGTGTTGAATAATGGTACCTTCCCTGTGTCTGGAATCCTAAATGAAGGAATGCATACATTTAATGAATTAACTAACCATGACAAAAATACAAATATATGTAATATAGTTAGATAAGCCTGAACAAAACATCATCTTTTGTAGTTCAAAAGAATCTTTCAATAAGTCTCTCAATTCTTTGTAATGCAAAAAAAAAATGTGTTGAGTCTGTGCACAGTGCAGACACAAATGTATGCAAGAATCCTTATATAGCAACAAAAATGTTACAAGTCCAAAATGTGTTTCTAAATAACATTGCTTATAGATAAACAAGGTACTGTATTATATTCATATATAAAAACTAACCAAATTAAAAACATTAACTGTGTTTACATGTTGATGTTTTTGGTTTTACGTCATAGAAATGCAAATTGGTACCGATAACGTTATTTCTTTTCAATCTGCACGGTGGATGATGCAAGTTATTCTGGGTCTTATACTATTTTGAGGTCCAACACCAGCTAAACACGAAAGCCACGCCCCTGGGGTCGATGTTGCTACAAGAGTCGTGCGCCACTATTTTATGTGTACACTGCGGCACGCGACAGGCGCATGGTAACCTCTGATTCTCTCTCAGCAACAATGTGTAATTCTGAACTCTCTTGAAACTCTACCGGAGTTAAATTTACACTTCGTTTTAAGCACTTTTTTCGGGGCTGGAGGCTGCAAAACAAAAACCAGCGTGCAGTTACTTTTCAGAAACAAGAGACTGCATTTACCTGCTTTCCTTGTGGTATGGAAATTACCAGTCGTCAGATATACCACTGCCTATATACACGGACGAGATGGTGCTGTATCAGACGAGACTTTCAGTGCTTTAAATGCTATAGCAGTAGAGAAAATGTGAAGGAAAAGGCAAACTGCACTTTTAAGGATGGGACATTGTAAGTGGATGGCACATTATGGCAAATATAAGATGCCTGTAGTGAATATGATTTGTAAGTTTGTGCTGGACTTTTTTTTTTTAATGCTGAGAACATGAATGTACGTGATTGTGGATCATTGTCAAAATGAGCCTCAAACTCGTGTTATAGTATCAAATGCTGTCTCGTGGAACGAGAGTTGCTTGGCTGAATTTTTGACCTTGGTGGGGATAATTTCCCACAGATGGTAATGGACCAACAGTGACCGAATTGTGAACAGAGTTGGGTTACAGGCTCAAGCTAGGGATCAGCGTAAGAAAAAAATAAGCACTTTGAAGAGAAGAGTCTGCCTACAGCATTGTTGTGCTACATGCTGATTGTGTGGGGAGTGCAGTTGCAAAAAGCTGGAACAACAGCAAAAGAAAGCGGCGCAGATCTCCCGTCAACTTGCTAGCAATCGCATATTGTTTTCCAGGCCTTATCTCTTTAACTTTATTATTATTATTATTATGATGACCGGAACAGGGAAATCCTTCGTATACGGGAAATACCGTTCCTGATCGGCTCACGTGAGGGAATTCTCAATTATGTGTATATTGTATCTTGGTAGTTGGGGGTTCTAAAAGGTTTTTTCAAGAACAGCAAATCCTGAGGGAGTGAAGAAAAAAAAAAAGTAACTACATGTTGAAGAATCTCGTTAATAATCATACATGAATGTATGTCACATTTAACAATATATTTAAATAGGTTTAGTTTTATATGAAACGTTCTTTGTAGTTTAGGAGGACTAAAAATGCAGAGCACCTCCTACATTATGCCCTGGGGTCAGTTGCAGTTCAATAAATCTCCTTTACATTAAGTGTATCCTTTTCTAACATTCCAGTACTCTTCATGTAATCACATATTTTTATCGCTTCAATGCTTACAAAATTAAACACGTAAAGAGTTTAAATCAAAGTTTATTTATTAACACATTTGCAGGCAGAAGCAAGCGGTAACTGTCTAGCAAAGAACAATGGTCAAAGTCAATTTCAGTCAAACAGTTTAAGTAGTTTCTCTTTAAAAAGACATTCTGCCTTACTAAACTTGCTTAACCTTATCTATTGTAATATATTCAACTAGGAGAGCCTGACAGTGTAATAATAAAAAAACAAAACAAAAAAACATGTGGTTTCTCATTAAGAAACACTTTTATATTTTCCTGTTTTTACCAAACATAGATTTTGCAACAACCGGTCTCGACCGCAACACAAACTGCTCAATTTCGTTTTTCCAATAAAAAATAGTTGTACAATGACAATTTATTATACACAATAGATGTTTACTTGTGCAATTAGCAGACAGAGATTTACTTGAAGCAATATCCTTACAAAGTACCACATAATATCCTATAAATGTTATAAATCAAGTATCAGTCCAAATAATTGAGCACACGAACATTCTGCTTGCCATTTAACAGGACTTGACAAGTCTGATATAGATAGACAGTGTCCCATCCTTCCTCAGTGTACACAGCAAAGTTTAATTTTGGTCCAGCCTCGGAGCAGCTGAATTCCATTATGTGTAAGTATCTCCAATTACAAAACTATGCTGAGGAATTACCCTTTTCCAAATAAAGTGTAACTTAAGAAATGCAAATCGATGCAGGTGTGAGGGCCCAGAGCGGTGAAGGGCCGAGGTGACGAATTAAACTCCCATTTCTCAGCGCTCAGACCCATTGATCAGCTGGGAGCGCGCGCTGACTGACAGACCCCGTCACCATAGCAGCCGCCTGACCGGCGCCGCGAGGACTGGCTGGAGTGCTGCATTGAATGGGTGACGTCACGAGGCTGGCGCCAGAGAGTCGGCAAGAGCTTGAGCTCGCGGCGCTGTTCAGTGCTGCTGCTTGCTTGGTGCCGATTCATCACCTGTCAGGGATCAGTCAGGGTGTCATGCGAAATGTACACAGCTGTGAGAACAAAAGCAAGAGGAAAGAAAAGGGAAAAATCCAATTGCACCAGATGTGGTCAGGAGCTTGAGAATCCCATTGCATCCCAATAACAGTGCAGGAGGCTCAATAGAAAGAAGACTGGGAAGTGTCGGCTCCGAATCGGGTTTAAATGATGGATTTTTTTTGTTTGCATAGGTGTAAGGAAAACCGACTTAAACGAGGATGTGCAACGTTGCGCACAAAGTTGTTTAAAACAATTCCATTGCAATGAAAATAATGACAGCTGCTTATGTAAACGAATTAGATCAACATTTAGGTCACTTTCCTCATTAAGAAAAAATGTGCAGCTTGTTAAATTTAACAAAAGCATTGGAAATATACATTATTAGTTATCGGAATCAAAACCAAACTTATACAGCTTTTACTTTACAAAAATGAAGTTTCTCGCCGCAAATATGAAAATGCCTGTTTACAATGGCATATAAACCATAGCTTGATCTAAATCATAATTGCATATCAATTCCAGACTACCTTTTAATGTTAAAAGTAAAAACTAGAACAGCATCTCAAAGCTTAAATTCCTTGCATATCATAGAATGGCATTATTTTCTCATGTATCTGAAAATTGTATTGCGGTGTAAAGTGGCCCGATATATACGGATTACATTATATTCAAAATACATGCAATATTAATTCGACATAGCCAGATATGTATAATAAACGCAAGGTTATTGTTATAACCAAAATTATAATCCCATGCAATTTATACTATATTATTGGTGCCAGAATTAAAGTCATCTGCGGAGTTGTGTGTTGCATTCCTGTCTAGTGGTTGTTATTCTACACATGTTTGTGTTATATTAGTGTGCCCAATTAAATCTACAAAGCAAATAAACACAATACATAGAACAGCGATGCTCGACACCCACCGCAGCCCCAGCGAGCCCCGGGGCATGAATTCGCTTCTGCTGCATTACTTTATGCACAGAGCTCTAAGCCCCTGCGCCAGCTGAGGAATGCCGCATGTAACTGAAACAAAATAAATTGCTACATGTTCACACTCATAAAGGATCACTTCTATTTTGTTTATTACATAATTACTTGCTCTGAAAATCTGCTGCCCTGGAACGTCCTTTTACAGAAATAACAGAAATGTTATTCGTACATTGCATCCTATTAAAAATGTACTTGACCGAATATCATCAAATATGCCAATGCCACTGTACACTGTGCAAACAGCCGGTGGACAGAAAGGGCTGTGTTTGTGTTTCTGAAAAACATGTGTCTTTACTACATATAGTCTATATAGTTTGCTTTATTTAACTGCAATTGCACTGTGTCTACCAACATCTGTATATGTGTAATACAGCACCCTTAGAACACATTAACATCACCCGGAGTTCAGTTGGTCCTGCCCCACTCCCTCCCCTTAAAGCGACAGTTTGATCCCGTAGGCAGAATGTAATTTATGTAAAATAAGTGCACAGTACCACATTACTGCATTAGCATTTTTCCAATTACAGTGCAGTGTTTTGAAGTTCCGCTCTTATTAATGTCTTAAGACGGCTTTGAACAATAATCCACTGACCAAAATGCTTCGATGTGACTTACAGAAACAGCAACCTTCGCAAATCATATGCTCTGAATAATTAATACAATAGCCATATTGGTGTACAGGATATTGATAAGGCACAGACAGAACAAATAACTGTTTTTTTTAAATTATTATTATTATTGTCCAAAGGGCAGCTCATCTAAATCACTCAGCACAAAAGTCAATTGCAGAATATAAACTATATGAACAATGAAATTTGCATAGATGATAGACATGCCCTGTCCATTATCATTATTCTTTTGACATTAATAAAGTTTTCCAAACTCTTTTAGCTATTTTAAGTAATTGTTTGCATCTTGATCACCATTGAACAAACAAATGATTGAATGAATGCACACATTTATAAAACTCCAGTACCTGTTTGAATTACGTATCGCCCGCCCCTTCCAGTTCCTACTGCGCTTGCAACGTATTATTATTATTATTATTATTATTATTATTATTATTATTATTATTATTATTATTATTATTATTATTTATTTCTTAGCAGACGCCCTTATCCAGGGCGACTTACAATTGTAAGCAAATACATTTCAAGTGTTACAGTACAGGTAATATGAGTTTATGAGTGCACCAATTGTTAGCTACAGTAATTATATTTTTTAATAAACTGGGAAAAGAAAGAAATACAATTACTAAATGATTTCCATATAATGTTTACTATTTTTCGTTTCATTTACAAATGATTAACCTGTCTGATCACTCCAAGCGACTACTGACAAATGTGCTTTCCGTTTAACTTAATTTAATACCGACAGCAAAACCAAATTCCCCGAGATGCATCAGGCCAATACAATCGAGTAAAAACAATCACACTCGTGCCTGTTTTTAGTATTATTTATTAACACAAAGTTACACAGACTTGACAATCCCCCTCATGCAATTCATTAATTCACTGATAGCCTTATCAAAAACAGGTAAGGGCTTAATTCTCCAATTTACCAAACCGAGCTGTAACATTTCAACAACACCACCTCCATCAAATCTATCACTGGTTAAAAACACGGAAGATGTGGGAGGGCTTTGAGCATGCTTTAGTTTAACCAATGCTGTGGCGCTGGCTTAGAGATCGACGTAACCCTGCTAGCCAATCAGCTATGACCATGCCGCGATCTGGCAAGCCCAACTCACTGGCTATATAAAACAGCAATGACAGCTCCGAACGCCAGTCTGTGCTCAAACAATCAAGAGACAGCAGTTTCAAAATACGCACAAAAAAATCTACGACATTTAGACTACTTAACTACTTTCGAGTTACAGACATGAAAGCAATAAGCCCCGTGAGGTCCTTCAGGAAAAGCAGCAGCAGCTTGTCCGAACACAACTTGGGCATTTCCCGGAGCAAAACCTCCGTGGACGACCCTCTGAGTCTACTCTACAACATGAACGACTGCTACTCAAAGCTGAAGGAGCTCGTGCCCAGCATCCCGCAGAACAAGAAGGTGAGCAAAATTGAAATCTTGCAGCACGTCATCGATTACATCCTGGACCTGCAGATCGCCCTGGATTCCCATTCCAATATCGCCGCCAGCCTCCATCACCAGCGACCAGGGCAGACAGCATCCAGGAGCCCCCTGACAACCCTCAACACAGACATCAGCATCTTGTCTTTACAGGTATGATGGATTTTCATTGCGTTTCACATATTTCAATAAAGCGGAAACCAGTTGAAATAAAGCTGTCCCTTTTTAAAACTGAAAAAACCCACTTACTATAAATCGAATTGTGTTAACAATACGGAAAACTAAAACTACTGATTCAATAAACACATTAAGAGTACGTAAGTTATCATACATGAACTTGCCAGATATTTCATTGTTCTCTGTCGCTTCTAAATCTCTATTCTATTGTTTTTTTTTCCTTTTACAGACATCTGAATTCCCTACAGAACTAGTAATGATGACGGATGACAGCAGGACGCTCTTTCGTTAAATTAATGGTAAGGGTTCTGTTTTGACGTGTTAACCCATAAAATACGTTTTCTATTTGAATACACGTACACGCTTTTGACTTGTATATTACAGTAATTTAAAGAATATATGACATGAATGTGTCTCAATGAAATGACGACTGTGCTATTTTTAATTTGAATCTTAGAGGCTAGGCAGGTTAAAATACTAGCAAGTGTTTGCATGTTGTCCGTTATATAAAATTGCATATACTGTGTGATGTTGTGCTGCTGGTTTAGACAGTTGGCGGGTAAATACTGCCAATATTAGACTAAATGCAATGAAAGTTAGTTTGCAATCCGAAAAAACAAAGTGCGATAGAGTAGTGTATTTACTGTAAGTATGCTTTATGTGGACTCTACTGTATATGTCTGTACATAATTGGTGCAAGAAGCAGGCAGGCGCCAAATAGTAGTGCAATTAACTCGATCCATTCCCAGATTGCAGTGAGACGTTCTCAGAATGTGCTGCTGGGACAGGGTTTGCCCAGTATTTGAGTATTTGGTTAAATGTTAAAACTGTGGCTTCCTTCCTGGCGCCAGTCTGTCCAGACCTCTGCCTTGTTTGCCTTTTCTTAACACGCCTCTCTTTCTCAATGTTTTGCAGGTGTTTGGTTCGTGCACAAAAATCACACAGGACCAGGGAACTGACCTTTTTTTTGTTGATCGTTTTTTTTTTTCTAATCAAGAAAGAGACTATTTAAAAAGGATGCTCTCTGTGATCCGTTATACCAACTCGGACTTAAATAGTTATTTATCACGAGACTTTTTTTTGTCCTTCTTCAAACGGAAGGCTTGTTTTGTTAATATTCCCAGGCCTGGGATCTAAAGAGATATAATCGCAAGGATTCGCCCACATGAAGACTTTACCTTTTTTGCAAAGGTGGAGCGTGAACAGAAGACAACTTAGTTAGTTGCTTTATAAAGTTTAGTCTGTTTGTCAGAAGTGTGACGTCTTTGGCACTTCAAGGACTGGACGTTGTATAATTTAAATGTGTATGATGAGTGAACCCTTGTCAACTCTAATCAGAGTTTATCTTGTATAGTAGCAGAGATTGTACATTTCTGCAGAAAATGTAATGTTGTACTTAATTATTCTGAAACTTTTTATAAAAGTAATATTGTAAATTGTACCTTTTTTATATATATATACAAAATAAATCAAATGCTTTATTTGAAATCGTCTCCCTGTACTTTCTCCTACCGTTATAAAAAAAAAAAAAGGTTGTCACATTTTAGGGTAGAATAATCTTTTAAACAAACTCCATTGTAATTAATTTTGTCAGATACGTTTTCAAAATCATTCAAACGAACTTTTGCACATTTGTCCTGCACAATATACCTCATACCATCATACCTTCCTTCTGAATGTTCAATGAAAAGGCGATTCATTAAATGTTTCAGATTAACTCGATCTATGTAAGAACTGTATTGGTAGACTGCGCGTATTCTGAGTTTCTAAAGGTGGTTATCGGGCGAAACCCAAAGTCGCTCGTCAACAACATTGTAGGCTGAGGAATTGGAATCAACCTGCAGTTATGTTGGTGATTAAACTTTGGCCCCCACTGTAAATTCAGTTCTACGTATAACCCAGTAAATCAGTAAAATTAACATGAACACAAAACAATCTTATTTTGGAAAGTACTTACTAAAAATGAATAACGTACCTAGGCGTATATTCCTTGAACTGATCCTTTTTATATTTATAATAATTGACACATTAACAGGGTAGTTAAAACTCAGTAATACATCCTCAATCTATTTAAAACACCGTGCTTTTGTGCTGCAAAGGCAGTAACCGTGTAATATTTAAGCCGAGTACACTGAACTAATCGACTGAAATAGGTACTCTTAAGTACATCGGAATGAGATGGTCAATGCTGTTAGGTGATATCGTACGCTAGAATAGCACGGAGTGTTCTATAATTTGTGTTTCTGTGCAACGAGGACTCTTTCTATGAAGTATGGAGTGAACCGGTCTCACCTGTGTGTATTAACTCTTTAACCTGACTTAAATAGGTGCCCTGTCCTTAACACTAATTGCATCACACACAGCCCCGGGAATACCTTTAAAATGAGACCTACCACTGATCTTGCAAAACAATCATCACACTAAAACAGATCAACATGGGTCTGTTAAGAGTTACTACCTCAGCACATAACAAAACGCTCCACCAGCACTAGCAAGAAGGCAAGGGAATTATGTTATGCTATAGACAGATATATATAAAAAATAAAATGTATGGGGGCATACGACGTACTCCCTTGAGAAAGATATCTACAACATATCGAAACGTTGGGCAGCTGGCTCTTTGAGCTAATTATATATATATATATATATATATATATATATATATATATATATATATATATATATATATATATATATATATATATATTAGCTCAAAGAGCCAGCTGCTCAACGTTTCGATATGTTGCACATATCTTTCTCAAGGGAGCCTGTGTTTGAATCAAAACATTGGAGGTATTTATAGGTTTTTGACGGCATGACAACTACTTGTTATTGTTTACATTCAAATCTATGATTTATTCTTACATGATGTAATGCTGTTCTATATATTGTGACATCATTTTTACTTCTATCTTTGAATCTGTATTAATTCTAATTAACATTACTTTATATAAATTTATATTTTTATTATATCATGCAATGCTGGCTCTGAGGATCTATATATATATTTGCGAGGGAAAAGATTATTTGAAAACCTTATATATATATGTGTGTGTGTGTGTGTGTGTGTGTGTGTGTGTGTGTGTGTGTGTGTGTGTGTGTGTGTTGTATTTGTTAAGTACGTAATCAACTGTAACTGATCAAGTTTACATGCCT
Organism: Acipenser oxyrinchus oxyrinchus; assembly: GCA_030684275.1. Classification (NCBI taxonomy): domain Eukaryota; kingdom Metazoa; phylum Chordata; class Actinopteri; order Acipenseriformes; family Acipenseridae; genus Acipenser; species Acipenser oxyrinchus. Next base: position 78,505,809 of record CM060251.1, on the reverse strand, counting down.
GGACGAAAGGCACAGATCAAACAAATGGTCAATAGCGCCCCCTATCTGAAAACATACGGACTGCACTACAGTCAACAAAACTAATTATAGTCTACTTTTTATGTCTCATTTAATAAACAAAGTTAACGATTTACATTTTTTATATTATAATTTCAGACATCTATGTGTGTGTTTTACAATTTTAATTTAATACATCGATAAATTACTTATTTTTTGCATTTAGCACTTCAGTGGAAACTGAAACAAAATCTGACCAAGGATTACATTCTTTATGGTTTAGAGAACAATTTAGTTGTTGATTTTTATCAATGTTATTTTATAGTTTCTATAAAAATTAAAATAAGAAGTTAAACAAAGACTGTGACTTACCATAAATAATTTTTCGTCATATTCATAATTGGTTTGGTAAAAGGTGACTGATTATACTATGGACAGCGTTTGTATCACCTTATCTTCATCTTCAGACCAGGCCAATAGAACCTTTTAAAACTCAGCACGCACTGTATATGAAGTGAAAACAAACCAAATCTGTTATCGGTTTGCAAGAACAGCACGCCACCTGCTGGATTCGTCACAGTGCATGTCACGTGATTAAAGGAATATCTCGAGTACCCGTGGGAACGGAGTACAGAATCCCTTATTGCGGTTTTTAAATGCCGTGTTTGTTTCTAAATGTCAATGTCTACTAGCACGCTCAGACAACAACAAGCTACATTTGCTGGCTTGATGGCACTATAATTTGCAAGAAAACGCAACATGTTTAGAATTTGCAAATAACTGACAATGTAAAAAAAAATACTATATATTATAAATGTTTAGTAGCAGTACAGCTACACGGGATGATAAAATCAGAAACACATTATTTTATTGCATAAACTCATATATGCTGTTGCACGTGTATTTTTACAACAGTTATTAGCAGTCATTTTAAAAGTTCTAGTGACAGCAATTGTGGTATTATTTGGCCCGTACAACCAGACATTTCGGGTTCAATTATAGACACTTCAAAATGACTTGCGTGCTACTGGGTTTAATCTCTAACCGCAATATGTGGCAGTTTTGAAAATGAGTTGCGCATCTGAACCAGTATATACCGATGGATTTAATTTACTTTTGCTATCACGTGATTCCGGTGTATGATTCCTGTAGCAATAAATGCATTGTTTGTCTGATGTCTCATGAGATACTAGCGAAACTAGATTAGCGACGCCAACGTTTTCCCCAAGACCAAATGTGTACTGAAATGATGTATAAATAGGGGGTCAAAACAAGATGTGGTTTATAACATCATGTACATTAGGAAACGTGTTTCTGGCATTGGTTTTTTTTAATATGGGTGAACTGTAAAATCTGGTAAAATAAATAAATAAATAAATAAATAAATAAAATTAATGGGGCACTGCAACAGTAAATAAATGAATGAATCCATAAACAGGGAAGTATTTCCCATATTTTAATTTTGGACACTAAAATATTTCCTGTAAGATGCCTAAATGTATTGCATGCCTACAATCTCATATGGGTTACCTGAGCACTACATGTGTAATAAGAAATATTTCTACCCATGTCCTTTTCTTTTTATGCTTGTAGGGACTGGAAGGGAATAAACAGTTATTATAACACTGTGTACACACGTTATATATTTATTATATTTAATACACTTGATATGCATGCAGCTATGTGTTTATTTCGCTAATAACAAGTCACCCCCTCCACCCCTCCCTAAACCCCCATCTGTACTTCACGGAATGAATGATTATAAAATGCCTATTAAAATGATCAAATACTCAGAGTAATTTTTCTCTTGAGAATTCACAAGTAAATCCACCTTTTTGGATTCAGACAAACTCCTGAGATGAGGGTGGTCAGACAGCAAAATGATGTAAAAAGGTTGAGGGTGGGGGTGAACTGTGACTGCTAAGGAGGTCTGATCTTAACACAGGTGCCCTGGTGTATTCACCCTTTGCATGTGTAACTTCATGCATATTACACTGCTGTTCCACATTTCAAACTGTCCAGATACTAACAAACATTTTCCATTTTTGATTGTTATGATAAAAGTACCTTAAAACACTGAAGCAGTTGTTCCCATTCTATTCTTATTGTCCTAATGTTACACATATAGTATCATCGTTATATAAGCATTGTCTGTGGAATGCACACAAGGAAAATACAGATGAAATGCATGCCTTCTTTCACAAGCAAGATTAGCTGGTACTACATACCCGTAAGGCCATAATATGTAGGAATTGGGACTGTTCAGCTGCACACTGTTAATAAGCACTTATTTGGGTTAGAATATACCATGATAATACTTCCACTCACCTAAAAACGACACACCACAACATCTAACTAAAACACTTATTAGAGGGCAATGCATTTTTCTATTTGTTTCCATGCAGTCTTGAGTTGTAAGAACTAATTTATTCCAGGTGTCCACATTATTTTCCTGTGATTATTACTGGGATTTTGCACTGTATATTTAAATATGTTTTCTGCAATTAAAGATTACCATCATACCACTTCCATTAAATATTTCCAATCCAGTAATATTAAGGAAAATACATCGTAAATGGATCAAGATTGTAAAAACTACAACGAAAAAAGTTTCTGCAATATTTATTCATTCTATGGTCGCTAAAGAGGATGCAAACATTAGAAGAAGTGCATATTCATTTTCCCAGAACATGACTTTGTGGATAATTCACACTTACAGTCAAACAAAAATGACTACAACAATGCATGTAGCCTAGATATTCATTTATTTTCTCAAACACTTGTTTAAATACTGCACTTCACTATATACTTTGAGAATACAGAAACATACATCTCTATCAGGCTACAGTATACATAAGTACTGAATGCATGCTACAAATAACAATGCAGTCATTGTATTCTTCTTTATTTAGAACAACCAGCACATCTAAACATGGTTCAATTACGAGTACCAGTGTAGTTTAACTTGTAATGATACAGTTACATTTGAATGTTGGTAAATCATTCTCATTCTCAGATACTTCGCATAACCACCATGGCCATCTAAAACCAAACACTAGACACCAGTCTGAAGGCCTTTAATAACTTCTATAAGTCTAGAGTGCAGACCCTAAAAATACTTTCTTTTTTAAAAGAACCTTGAAATTGCAAAGACTCACAGAAACATAATACAGTGGCATTCTAGTATTGGATGTGTTCACAAATATGGTCACTATTTTTCAATCCTAGTGATTATATCTGGTACTATAACAGACCACAAAAGCAATCATATGAAATATTTCTAATTCAGTGATTCAGCTATATAATATTTAATGCAATTAATCAACAGTCTATTTAAATTACCAGACATAAACAAGCACAACTGGATACAGTATACACCAGACACACTGTCAGCTTTAAATGTTTGTTTACTCTCTAATTACACTGGCAGTTTTAAATAACATAAGTCACTACAACAATTTTCTTTAACTACCACTTCACAAACATGATAAAGAATTGAACAGACGTAAGCAAACACTTATCTGAATTATCTCACCGTTTATGGGTTTACTGAAAGGAGGTGTTTTGCCAAAGTCATTCAGTTTAACTGCTCTCAACCATTATTATTTTCAAATTAATATAACATTCTGTGGCTTGGAGTCAAAAGTTGTTAACTCCACATTTTTTAATCAAGAAGTTAACACTGCAGAATTAATCTCCACAACCAGGACTTTACATTACATTAATTGTTATGCTAAATTCAGATTGTGTAGGTTTAGTTTACATAAAATCACCAAAGACACAAAAATACACACACAATATATTTTTAAATCCTCCTCAGCCCTCCTAAAATTGATCATTTAAAGGATGCTTTCCCGCTCCTCTCCAAAGTGGACTGTGTCTGAAGGGGCGACGGTGTGCAGCTCTGGAGAAGCCCCTTCCTTGGAGTGCCGATTGTAACTTCCAGTCAAGCCCCTCTTGAGATGGATGCCCTTCAGGTTTTCGTTCTGCACAGTGGTTGGATGAGTGCTGGAACCCGGGTGGATGAGGACTTGAGATACGCTGTTCTCCAAGTGCCTGGAGTCTCGCCTGGTTCCCTCCGACTCATCGAAGGACTGGCCCTGGTTTGGAGTGTTGCTGTTGTTGTTGAGTGTGGTGTTGCTGGCGGTGCGGTTTAGGTTGTAGGCCTTCTGGCTGGGGGGCCAGCTTTCCTCTGGGCTGCTCGCGATCAGGCTGCACTCGGAAGGGCTCTTTTTATCTTCAGAGCAGATGGACATGCGAGCAATGGCTGGGTCCTGCAGCTCACTCAGGCTTCGGGGTAATCCCCTCTTTCTCGCCAAGGTGTCCTCATCCAGCTCAATCAGGTTGGCCTTCTCCAGTTGAGAGACATCAGCTTCTTCGTCTTGAAGGGAGTGGTTAGGGGAGCTCTCGTTGGACCTCACCCCAGAATCTGAGGAATCCTTCTTATCCAGCATGGCATCTGACATGTACTCCTTCCCTTTCCCTGAAGGCCAATGATCAGCAGACTCGGTATCTGACCTCTCATTGCCTTCTTTAAGAAGTGGGGTGTTGTCAGATTCCTCGGTTCCAGACTCATCCTCATCACTGGTCAGCTTCTGGTAGCGCAAGCCAACTCCCTTGAGTTTCAAATCAGCTCCATGGAATATGTTAATTCTCTCAGACGATGGCTTCTTCCCCAGGAGGAGCTTAGAAGCAGCGTGGTCTGGCTTCTCGTCTTCTTCTGTGATGGGATCCAGAGGGGATGTGTCAGCAGTGGAGATGGCTGAAGATGTGTAGTCCACCATGTCAGAGGGCTTGCCACTACGCTGGTTGCCATCTCTTTTCATGAAAGGCTTCCTGCCATCCTGTTCGCCATCCTTCCCCTTTTCTTCCAGGTTGGAGTGCAGGGACACCGCTGATGCACTTTGTATGAACTGGGCTGGGTGAGGCTGAACAGGTTTTTCACCAGTGTTGCCTGTTGCCTCCAGCTGTGCCATCGATGCAATATACTCTTTGTAGGCATCTCTATATTCAGCTTGCTGCTTGTCTGTCAGCTTGCATATCTCGTTAGAAGACTCCTGGGAGTTTAGGCTTGACATGCTCGGCGTTCTGTGTGTCTGAAAAATGAGAACACTGTAAATTAGTCTAAATAATGTATATATACTAAAGATGTATGGCTGTGTGAGCATTCACAAAATGCATCCTCATATTATGCTCTCTACGACATAATTTATACTGATAGATATTTACCTCTCCACTGCATCATGAACAGATATCATCCCTCGCTCTACTGCAACTGGAACCGCTATCTCTCCCTCGACTATAAAAATGGATCTTTGTGAACTGTTAATATCTCGATCACTGGCTGACAGCTGCCAATAATGGAAAAAACACTAACAGAAATGTTTTCCACATAGTGAACAGTTTATAAACATAAACATGTTTATATCATAAACATGATAAATTACATTTTTAATGGTGTTATTTGAACTCAATTGGTACCACATCTGAATGCTGTAATTCCATTAAATTCAAATGACAGAATAACATATTTCCCATAATTTATTATTTTTATATAGTTTATACTGTAGGTCTATGTCTATTGTACATATATGTGACCTTATACTACCACCATTGTACAAGCCTCTTATTAAATGGCTAAGAAGTTAGTACTTAACTCCAGTTTTGCATTGTTAAAATCTTGCAGTTTCTGATACTTTAACATCTGCATGGCCAAATATTCCTGCTTGCTTTCCTTGCAGGTAAAACTAAACACACATCTTAAAAGTTAAACACAAAACAATGAATTATTAATTAATTATACTAGTGTTAAACTAGTGGAATTATAATGTTGTAGTTTCTATATAATGAAGGCTGCAAAAAAGGCTATATTGTTAGCATTAAGCTATTCATACAAACCGGCCAACTTGGGTTGCTGTGACGTACTGGTTCATCCAGGCCAACAGTACTTAGCTCCTCGAAGCTGAAGTTGAGGCTGTAAGTCATTGTGCCGTCTGGGTTAACAGCATTTTCAGATGAAGGCCCTTGTCGACGGACTGGTTCACTGTGTCCAATCACACTGCTTCCCTGCTCACTCACTGCTCTGGAATCCTCATGGATAGCCTGGTTTTCAAGATGACGTAATTCCATCACCTGGATGAAAATTAAAATAAGTGTAGAATATTAATAATAGGGTGTGTGAATAGTCTTATTTGAACAACACAATTTAGATATTTTATTTAACATCTAATCAATGAAACTACAAAATTATATTGCAAAAAATAATAGTATTACAGTATTTCATGTGAGATTTAGAAATTTTCAGATTTTTTCAATCTATCTTGACCTTGAAAAACATATGATACAGTTGTGTTCCAACTATGAAGCCATTATATCAGAGTCTATGACTATCATACAGAAAGCAGTATACAGTATATAGCCCTGTTTTACCCTTTTTGGCGATAGAACTCTTAAACAATGTTGCCTACAGCTATGGCCAAAGGTTTTGCATGACTCTATAGAATTAACTAATTTTGCTTCATAAAGTCGAATGAAACCTACTGAATAGTGTTACATTAACATATTGAATTGCATACTGCTTTGTAGTTTTCCATATACTTAACGAAAAACTGACAAATTGAAAAATGTTGAAATTCTAACATGAAATATTGTAAACTATTGCAATATCATTTTGTAGTTTCTTTGATTAGATGCTGTTAAATAAGATCTAAATTATGGTCATATATTCTTCTTCTTTTTTTTTTTTTTAATTATGTCTTTATCCTAAGAGTCTAGGCGATGGAAAACTTTTGGCCAGAGCTGTACATAACAAGAGTAGCGTGACCACAGCAGCTGATAGTTTATGAACAGTCGCTGCCTGTCATTGTTCCTGATTCAGCAGGGGGTGTGAGCACAACCGGCGTGAGGTATTCCACCCCTGCGTGTAGCTCCAAGCCAAGATGATGCTAAGCCAGAAAAGTTGAGATATCGTAACTTCTGCAGTTTAAGTTCTAAAAAAAAAAAAAAAAAAAAAATCAAGCTTACCGTGCCTCTGAAAAGCTGCCAGTCTCCAAAATTCATGCTCATCTCTTTCTTAAGTTCATCTAAATTACACTGAGACAGTACTCGGCCATTCACGTTTGCCTGTTTTATTAGAAAATATGAGACATTTAGGTTATTGTAATTTCTTTAAGGATTAGAATCTAAAAATGTCTGCCACTGCATAGTGGTCCTTATTGAGAATGAATTAAATATTGATGAATGACTAGTGCTCTTTTTTCCAGTTTTAATTTTATAAAACTTTTTCCAGGAATTTCAGTGTTTATTTTTTTTAGCTTTCTATACATATATATATATATATATATATATATATATTATATATATATATATATATACATATTTTTCTAAAAATTAAAACATTGTACAAATGAGAACAGAATTATACATTAATGTCTGCATGGTAATATGAATACTTTACCTTCTTTACTGTAGTAGTGTACTGTGGCAGCATGCTCTGGTCAATGCCTTCAATCAGTTTTAGTCGCTCACAAACAGAATCCACATTCATGGAACTGAGCAGCACCATTGTAGCCCCAGACACAGCAGAAGCTGCACCCTGTATGTACATAACACATGAAAACATTTTGTGAGTCACCTGTTTCTGCCCACTAACCTACTTCCTCCAGATTTCGCTTCCAATATTGTATCTACTTCTAGTTTTTAAAAAAAATTACCTGAAACAATGTTATTTTCAATCAAAACCTATAACACAACAGTCATAGGATACAGACCAGATAATAATAATAATTACAGCAGAATTATTTACTGAAATTGCAATGCTATTTCGTTTAATTAAAATTAGAACTATGCTGCCCTAATTACAATTACACTAAAAACTAACATAAACAACTACACACATTTACTTCATTTATTCTAAATAACCAAGCAATAATCACAGGAACAAAAACATACTATATAACGTTTTTTCACTAAAAGTGGTTAAAAATACAAGAATAACGATCGAATCACAAATAAATGTCTCATTGAACTGTAATCGATCAATTATACAGTATAATTACAATTACAATTACACAGGTGTGCCAAGGTTCAGCTACAATTACAATGTAATTAATTAGCAGTTAATAAGGAATCTCACAATTACTATTGGAATTGAGCACAGGTCTGGTAGAGACAGTACATCTCTAACGCTGTCCAGTTTACATTTCAATTGCTTCATTTTTAACTTTGTTAAACATTGCCACCAATTTTCTAAACACTAAATAAGCAAATACAGTATGTTTGGTTAGTTAAAGGAATTTTAGTTTATCTAGTGCATGTTTGTTATCAAGCCAACCAGTTGTGTTGAATGTTATCCCATTGAAGAAACATAAATTAAACTAGAAAACACACACACACACACACACACACTGTAAACAGCTTCATAACTGGAACATTTTGCTTGACATAGTTCTTGATTTTCAGTATTATGTTTGGACACTAAAAAATAAAATAAAATAAATAAGGATCAGATTTCACACTGTTTTTCATACTTTGGTACTAAATGCTTCCCTACAGTGTGGTATAATAAAAACCTTGTAACTACTGATCATAATGACTCACAGATGGCCAAAACATACACGGCACACAGCCTTATTGTCTGCATCAAGCAAATATTTGAATTCGGATCACTAGACAGAGACTGCTGTGGCACTAGGTGCCAAAGTGCAGTGAATTAACGTTTTATGGTGAATTCATTTAAGTTTAAGTTTAAGTTTTTAAATTTCTGGAGGCCACCAAACTGTTTGCTGTTTACCAGATTTGTTTGAAGAATAACCAAAACCACAAACAGAAATAATGTATAATTTAAAAAAAAAAAAAAAGTTTAAAATGTATAAATTATGCAATCCAACCGTTTTTGAGGAAACAGAACATATTCAGACAAAGAAACATATAGGGTCAATTGCAGCGTACCAAATTTAGTCCACTTGATGGGTCTACTAGTGGATTAAGCAGGTTTAGTCCACTTGATTATGATTGATTTCTTAGCAGATGCCCTTATCCAGGGCGACTTACAATTGTTACAAGATATCACATTATTTTTACATACAATTACCCATTTATACAGTTGGGTTTTTACTGGAGCAATCTAGGTAAAGTACCTTGCTCAAGGGCACAGCAGCAGTGTCCCCCACCTGGCAAGAGTCCAGAGCCCTAACCACTACTCCACACTGCTGCCCCGAACTAAAGTTAGTACACCTGCTAATCCCGATTGCAGCGTACCAAATCAGATTTGTGATGATCCTGTTCAAGTGTGTGTGTGTATATATATATATATATATATATACTATATATATATATATATATATATATATATATATATATATATATATATATATATATATATATATATATATACACCCTACATTTAAAAGAAACCTTTTAATCATGAACCTTTGATACAGTTTTCAGTTTAACGCAATACAATTTCAGTTAATATGCTTTAACTATAATCAACTAATGGTCCATTATCACACAATTTCTGTGCTATGCAGCAGTGTCAGCAGCTTAAATATAAATATAGTATGATCCACCAGTTTGAAATGTGCACAAAAAAGACATGTCATTTATTTTTACCTAAATATGTTTGATGTAATAAAAATGCATCTTTTAAGGGATCCCTTAATATATTTATTTGACACTGAATTCCACATATCGGATTAGTAAAGAAGGGTTTATACAGCTATAATTTTAGGATTGAGATAATTAAACAAAAAAAATATGAACATAATTTAGTTATTTTATTCAACATCATATAGTCAAAGACACTACAACATGATATCACAGAAGTCTACCAGAAGCCTATAGCAGTAGTACAGTGTTTCATGTTAGATTTCGAAATGTCACATTTTTTCAACTTTTTTCTGTTAAGTATATGGAAACCTACAAAGTGTGCTAATGCTATAGGGGGATGCAAAACTTTTGGCCACAGCTGTAGGTTAGTCCCCATTAATCTGTCTAACTTGTGCCGATCAGTTAAACCAATTACCGGGATCATCTGTTTGGTACGCTGCAATCAGGATTAAGTTAGTACAGAAATGAGGCCATTTCTAGGTTTGTAACATTACAAGGGTAGTTTTTTATTATGTAGATGTAATCAGAAAAGCTTCAAAATGTATATCCTTGTTGAATAACAAAGTAGTTAATGGAATCATACAGAGAAAGCAATGCATTCTATAAGAATTTATCAAGTGGATTCTGTGCAATTCAAGATTTTTTTTTTTTTGGTTTTTTGGAATAAGCAGCTAAACTATTAAGAGTTGCTGCTGCTTGATTGCCTGCTTGTGTGCTAGTAAATTCCTATGCTGTAGCTCAGTTTCACTCCAATGGTCTAGTGATGAGCAAAAAGTACCAGGAAAAATAACCGTCAGTTTTCTGGATATGCAGCGTTGTATATTCGTACATTTGAATAGTGCATATTAAAGTATAAAAAACAAACATGGGGCCAAAAATATCTCAACACAAGAAAAGGGTGACCAATGAATGGTGCTAATGCTAATAAGAGTAAGAAGATCTTTGTTGGCATCCCTTTAAAGCTTTACAGAAATGAAGTAGCAATGTGAGTAACTTTGGAACGTCTAGTTCAATATTCATTTTATGTATTTTGACTGGTTCAACTATAACAGCATTTCACTGAATTATGCATGCCTCACCTCAAGCGAATCTTTGGTTTTACACGTTGGTTCTGTCTGTACAGTACTTGTCTATTTGTGTAAAGCTTTAACTCATTTAATAAAAAAAGCAGTGCCCTGAAGTGAATGATAAAGCAGTGACGCAAGCGTTAGGCAAAAACATTTTGCTGCAGTATGTTTGTGACTTTTCAAAATGCTTTATAAAACTGGCAAAAAGAGTCTCTCCTTATTTAGAAAAGCTGAAGAAAAAGCTGTTTAATATAAGCATCACATTCTAGGTCTGTAGAACTGGGAGTATTACAGACTTCAGGTGATTTAATCACTCAGTCATTTGTTTTTGTAATGAAAGAATGTTTCATATGAAACATTAATCCTTAAGTACAGCAAGACAAGCATCATAGTTTGCATAGTAAAGATCAGTGAATATAAAAATCAAACAGATATAATTGAGAATAATCTAAATGCATATGAAGAATTTAGGGCAAATCAAATTATTCATTGGGAAAGTTAGTAAGTATTTTCTACTTTAAAAAAGGTCAAATGCACACAATTTTAAATATACAGTATGTCATGAGAATAAATAATTAGAATAATAATAAATAAAATCATATCTATGGTAAAAAATAGATAAGTTAAAAGTTGAAATTTTAAAAGAAGCTATGCATATTTTATTATGAGGAAATCATGGTGAATTAGATGGGTAATTCTATGGGTTATATGTAGCAATTGGATTTTTTATTTAACTTAATAAAAAACAAAAAACAAAATCTTATTTGTTTTTGTGAACAAAAGCAAAGCGTCTACAGGGGCATAATTTTACGATAACCACAATCAAACTCGACAGAGACATTTACAGACCGAGAATGAAGACAATATCAGCGTTAGGTGTTTATCACGCGGAAAGTAAAAAGTCACACAACCCCAGTATGGTGGCCAGCATGGGTCACAGTCACAATGTGAAGAGCGCGGTTAGATTTTGCCCAAGGAGTTTCGATAACCCTGAATATATGAAGTTACTGAAATGTTTTTTGAAACAGTAGCATTTGTAGAAGTGTTGGCGGTGGCGGAATTGCACATTTATAAAAGCTCCATTACCAGGGATCATTAGGGAAGGGCTGATAAGCTTTCTGCTAAAGAGGTGCAGTAAGTGTGTGGGGGGCATTTGATTGACAGTAGAATTTAAATAATATTCTAGTTAGTATTTCATTCCAAGTCATGGTACATTTCTTTTAACGACAATCACAACTCCAGCCTTCTTACCCAAGTTTCTTTTTTTTTTTTTTTTTTAAGTCGTCGCCAGTGGTTTTTACCTTGGTTTTCTCACCAATTTGGAATGCCCAATTATTGTTTTTATCCCGGTTCACCGCTGCAACCCCCCACGGAGACTCGGGAAATGGAGGCTGAAACACGCGTCATTCCGAAACATGTTCCTGCCAATCCGTCCCATCGGAATGGCTCCACTGCAGACCCACAGGCGCCCTATCAGCCACTGGGGTAGCTGGTGTGCGGTGAACCGTGGATTCCCTTGCCGACCTAATCCCTCCCTCCCTAATTGTGCGCCACCCCCTAGGAACCCCCTGGTCATGGTCAGCAATGAACCTGCGATCTCCAGGCTATAGGGCACATCCTGCACTCCACGCAGAGCGCCCTTACTGGATGCGCCACTCGGGAGCCCCTTCTAACACAAATTTCTGATGAAGCATGCAAAGCCATGGATTGAAACACATTAGTGGTATCAGTTTTTGTTGTGCAGCAGAATGCAGTATATTAGCTGTTGCATTAACCAAGTCCAAAGGATTCAGTACCTGTTTTGGTTTGAAACACTCAGATTTAAACTGCTTACAAAACAAGAGAGAGAAAAAGTAAAATTTAGTGGAATGCATTACAAGACTGTGAAGGAAAAAGAATAACATCCTTCTGGTTAAATTCAATGCAGTATGTTGCATAAATTAAAGATAACTCAGCAATCTCATTTATCATTTTTTTACCAGCTCTGATTACCTCTTTTAGCCATACATTCTTGCCTGGTGAAAATATTCTGGCACTTTAAAATGTGTACTTTTGACAATAATCAGTAAGATCACTGTCTTAGCTAATCATTGGTATACAAGTCCAATACTGTGTTAAAACAGTTAAGCAACTGTAAGTTAGGAAGCATTAGTTATAAACAACACTAAATATACCTTAATATAAATAATATATAACAAAAGCTCCATTTATAAAACAAGGACATTTCTAGATGATGTACTGAGGTATGAACAGGCCAAAAGAGGTAGGTAAGAAACAGAAAAAAATGACTAGGTAGAAGGCTAGATAGGAGGCTGTGTGGTCCAGTGGTTAAAGAAAAGGGCTTGTAACCAGGAGGTCCCCGGTTCAAATCCCACCTTAGCCACTGTGACCCTGAGCAAGTCACTTAACCTCCTTGTGCTCCGTCTTTCGGGTGAGACGTAGTTATAAGTGACTCTGCAGCTGATGCATAGTTCACACACCCTAGTCTCTGTAATTCGCCTTGGATAAAGGCGTCTGCTAAATAAACAAAATAATAATAATAATAATAATAATAATAATAATAATAATAATAATAATAATAATAATAAGTAATCCTTTAAAAAGGTAGGCCCAAGCTGGAAATAGAACATTTTATAGAAAGAAAGAAAGAAAGAAAGAAAGAAAGTTATTCAATAGCATGGCATCATTGCTGATGAAAACAACAAATAGTAGGCCAATTTCTAAGCATATATACAGTCTCGCCTATTTGATCACATGCTATATAAAGGTGGGGGCAGGTATACCTGTAAACTTCCTAGAATATTAAAAGTAGTCCTATGGTCCCAAGAGGTATTATGGCACAAAATACATTACAAAGTAACACTTCAAAACACACAATGACAGGGATACACAAACAAGCAAAAAAAAATGTTCCCTCAAAAATGTTTTTGTTAAGAACTTTTAGAAGTAACATTTCCAATTCTCTCTCTCTCTCTCTCTCTCTCTCTCTCTCTCTCTCTCTCTCTCTCTCTCTCTCAGAATGTTATGAAATCCTTCATACAGAAGCATCAAGAAAACGATGCCACTGAATTGGTCAACTATCAAATCACAATTACTGAAAATGTAACTTTTAAAACCACGACCAAGTGAACTGTAGAAATCTAACTGTAGAAACACAGCATGCACAACTGCAGATAATACCATGCTTCTAGTACTGTTACACTAACTGGTTAAATCTAAAGCAATAATTTGCATCCCACTAGTGTAAAATGTAAAGTTTTAATGTTGTGAACCACAGCACAAATAGGAGAACAACACTTTGGACTCATGGCAAACATTAGTCTATGTCTACTTTTCACAAATGGACTGTTGACTTGTTAGTTTTACACTTGTGCACTGGTTAGTTCTGGCCAATGGGATGCTAGAGCTTCACACCATTACCATTGAGGGGACTGTGGGGGAGGGAAGCCCCTCGTTGGCATCCTCCTTGATAACATCCTGACAAGAACAAAAGGGGCAGGGCTTGGGTACAAAATAAAAACAAACAAAGGAAATACCATCAAAAGGAAATTAAAAAGTGCAAACACATAGGCACCAAGGAGCTGAAAATAAAAAAAGGGCTCTGGTTGGATCTACATCACCTGTCATGGTATGTTGGAGAAAGCTTAAAAAAGTGTTACTGAACAGGCTGTAGCAATGCAACAAAATACATTCGTTACAATCGCTACCTTCTGTATCATACGTATTCCTGCAAGATCTTTTACTGCATTATCACAAGTGTTCTGATATTTTTACTCACATATTGTTGGTCATAAATCAGAGTTCAGCAGTGATTTATGTTTGATATCGGATTAAGCATCCCGCCTGACTGTGAAAACGTCACGTGAACAACGCAGCACCTGCTGTTTCATCAAAACTTCTATCAGAAACATGTCACTGGCTCGCAGTCTTGCAGCAACTAAATTAATCTGTAAGTCATTGTCAGCTCCCTCCAGACTGTACACAGGTTTATGAGATAGCTAGCTAGCTAGCTAGATAGATAGATAGATAGATAGATAGATAGATAGATAGATAGATAGATAGATAGATAGATAGATACTATATTTATTTTGAATCAAAATGGCAAGAAAAAAAAATACTTTATATATACTTTATCACAAGTCATACTCACATTTTGTTGACAGGAAGGAATATTCTTATGCATGCCAACCTGTATATATTGCATATCCTAACTCACTGTCGGCAGCTTAATTTACTAGCAAACAGCATATGCTTTGACATTGACAAGAAGCGTCTCAACCTGATGCTCGCTCAATGAATGTCAAATGAAAATCACTGGTCAACATTTATTTATGATCAAGGATATGAGAAAAAAATTACAACAATTGTGATTACTTTGAAAAGGAATACTTAAAAACACAATAGGCAGTCAAGGTAATGAATTTGTTCTGTTATAAACTCTATAGCCTGTTACGAACACTTAAGTTACAAAACTTGGAAAACTACAGACTAATCACTTGACATGTTAGTAGGATCATATGTTTTCACTTTAGAAAATTTGCATCCACCTAACAGATGATTTAATTACACTGGGCCCCACTTTATCGGGATGCCTTGGGAGATGTAAAAATATCTTGAATAATAAGCAGCTGTCCCAATTAAAACGAGAGGCATTTGAGACGACCTTAGTCACATTTTGTTGTTTCTAAATGAAAAGAAAAATAATGAGATCACATCACATGATGATTAAATGTTAAATACATCATTTATAATATGAGCCAAATTTTTTTATTTTTTTTATTCTTAAAATTAAATCTTTTTTTTTTTTTTTTTAATTATTTCTACATGAAATGAAAAAGAATGAAATCACATCTTATCACAAGGACAGGCACCTGCAATGTTGACACGCCAACTTTCTTTGCAACAGCAGCCTCTGAAATCACAGGGGACTTCAGCTCCTTCAAGAGTTCAACATGGTTTACGCAATTTACGCAAGTCACAATGTAATCACGTACTCACTGCACTGTGCTATGTGAACCGGTCTTGCTCTGAAAAGCAATCTCCATTCATCATTTGAAAATACTGTATCCCAATTAAATGAAGTGATGTCCCAATTAAACGACATAAATAGCATTGAGAAGAACGGTCTCCCAGAGTTGTATCTCACTTAAGCAGCCATCCTGATTATCAGTATCCAGATTAGGTGGCACCAACTCTAGATATTATAAATTACTTTAAAAGCACAACAAAAAATAACCTGTCTTGTTTTATATAAAAAATTGTGCATCTTTAAGTTATCACTAATTTGAAAGCTATAATTTTTCTATAGTACCATTCATTTCTAATCACCAGGGATCCTCGGAATCCTTTTGCTACAGAATACATGAAAAACACAGATTTTCTATGCTGTCGGAGAATTTTACACTTAAGTGGCAAAAACTTTTTTTTTTGTTTGATAAACAAATCAATACATTTATATAATCGTCAACACAGGCAATTTTGCTTTAAATTTAGTAAGCTGCAGTTTGCTTTAGTATCCAGTGCATTGTTACTACTGAACAAGCTGTTTAAAGATGCAGAAACGACAAAAATTACCCCTAAAGATCAGGTCAATGAGTTTAACAATAGCCATCCAGGTGGCAAAGACTAACTCGAGATAAACTAATATGAATACTATTTTTTGTTTCTTATTATTACTGCACAGATAATGTTTAAAATAAAATGGTATGTTTGTTTATATTATTGAATTATATATTATTGAGGCACTGGTGAGTTTGTAACTTCCTTTGACAGTGTACTAATAAATACTTACTGTGTTAGCAGTTATTCAATAGCTCTTTGTGTATCTTGTAATGTGATTATTTTAATTGCAGAATAATGCAGATTTTAATTTTTTTTAATCTGAGAATTTAGTTTATTTATTGCGGAAAACTAGGGTCCTGCTCATCACTAATAAAACTAGCTCAGCTAACGTGTTATGTTAGTTTTGTTAATTTTACAATTAACAATACTTACTAGTCCATTGCTCTGATCCCTGGGATACCCCGTTTTAACTGATGGACGTGACAAAGGATGATGGGAACTTGCAAAGTATTGCCTTGGCAGATAAGAAACATGATGGGGAAAATAAGGCTATGGAAAGGGAACATATGGAAAAAAGCAAAGAATTTAAGAAATCAAAATACACAATGAGGTTCCAAACATAAACAGATGTGTAACAGGGATAATGTCTGACCCAGTCAGAAAAAAATGATGTATTGCGAATGTGTAAAACCTCTTTAACATTCCCTTTGTCAGCTTGCATATAAAATGATCTTCCTTGTTTTGCCCGATTGTTCTGTTTGATAAATATAAATATGTTCTTATTATATTGTTCACAGCCTTTGACTGTTGTCATTTACAATTTTAGATGATTGCATTATACTTGTGTGCTTGTTATTAATACTTTCAAATAACTGTTAACTGCACATGAATATGTACCGTGTTACTACGTAGATATGCATGGATATTATGCAATAAACCTTAGCATTTTTTGATACATCTTGGAGAATAACCCTGACTATAACAGGTGCCAATTATAATTTGACTAAAACAGGCAGCCAGCAGCAGTATATGGTGCAATCAGTTTACACATCTAAGCATGGCTGCTGGATGAATAATGTCACTAATTTATGCCCTGTCTACCAGATGTCATTATTACGATGTGTTGGTCAACCTGCAACAGGAAACTGACCTTAGTTACCTACTGATTTTTTATTTTTTTAAAAATCAATAATTATATAATAAAACCCCAAATGAGGTTATAATAAAAGTATTAGTTGAATGAAGAACTGTGTCTTTCCAAAGAGAGGTGGAACTTGCCCTGTTGTAGAAGGGATGCTGTGGCCCGGTCATGCCGCTGTAATAACTGCTGTGTGGCTGTGGAGACATGACTCCAGCAGGGTTGAAGGGGCCGTTGAAGGATGCGGTGGGCGAGCAGGCGGAAGATGGCTGGCTGAAAACAGAAGCAGCCCGTGGAGGACCATCCTGCAAGGGTATTGTGGGATAGGCAAGTCCTCCATTATTTATCTGCTCCCTGGCAGCACGAACATCTGGGAAATGGTGAAAAACTCCTTAAGACATATAAAATGGCTACTCTGTTGATAATTCTGTATCAGACTTTTAAATAAATAAATAAATAAATAAATAAATAAATAAAAACACACATACATACATACATACATACAATGTGAATCGTGCAAAAGAGAGTGGCCCTAACTCAGCCACCAACACTACAACAGAACATTTATTTAAATATATTATTACTAGTGGTGGGCAACGCTATGAAATTCGTATATCAATATCGTGCACGTATTTCGATGGATAATATCAAAGTCTTCCAAAAAAGAAAATATAACAACACAATTGTAATATCATATATATATATATATATATATATATATATATATATATATATATATATATATATATATATATATATATATATGTTAACAGATATTTACATATGAAAAGCAATAACTTAATTTAACTTAGTGATGCTTTGTTTCACAATATCCATGGAGACAAGCAAGGTCTTGTTATATTGTTTTACTATTCCTTCATCAGCCACCTCAAACCCGAAATATTGCTATACTTCACTGCACACAGACTTCGGGGTTATTCATTGTCTAGCCTTTCTCGAAGTAACTGAATCTTCAGCTAATCCCACAATATCGCAATATGAAAATTATTGATCAATATCATATTAGAATATTGATATTGGTGCCCATCACTAATTACAGTACAGACGTGGCTTATTTTTTCTTCTTATATTCAACAAAATGGTATGGCCACATAATCTCACCTGCAATAATCTCTCGTAGTTTGGGATCCAGGTTGACAGTACATGGTAAAAAGGTTTTTATGTCCCGTGCTGTAAGAACCGGGGTCCTTGAAGCCAGAAACACTTCGAAGCTGCGGATGTCGCCATCAATTTCGAGCAAGGGCTCCACATCTTTGGTGGTTGGAATATTCTTTGATATTCTGAGGGAACAAAAGAATGAACAGTGAGAATACAAGTTCAAACGAAAAAATAAATAAATACATAATAGGATATTAACGGTATAGAAAAGACAATTACTCTTGATCAACTGCAGGTTATGGTACAAACAAACACGTTTGTTTTGGAGTCCTTTAAATCACTCCAAAAGGTTGGCTCCAAGGTTTCTTGTCCAAAACAGGATTTCTCATTCCTTTCATTTTTTGAGGGATGTGTTTAATATCAAGGTTCAATACCTCCTTAAATTTGTGATGGGCACCAATATCGATATTGTTCGATATCGATAATAATTTCCATATCGTATCGTGTGGGATTTGAAAAAAAGATTATTGTACGGTCGCAGAGATACTTTTTAATGCTAATATAGTGGAACGTCGCATATCCGACCGTCACATAACCACCCTGATCAATGAACCGCTTCGCTAAATAAATAAATAAATAAATACATAAATATTAAAATTAGGCTATGAGAGTAATGGTATTGGCAGCAAGTGTAGCTTCCACTATGGAAACAGAAAGTAAGCGTTATAGCAATCAGCCTTTTGGTGCATTCCCCTTTAAGAGAGATGGGCTGTGTGCTTGTGTCAGTCTGTGTGTAGCAGTGACGTTTCAATACACCAGCTGAGAAAGCTTTGTGCTTTACTCTTTTTTTTGTGCAATGTGTTTATATGATGGAGCGCACGCCCTTTGAATGCTACATTAAATTGGCCATCTGTAAAATGTTGCCGGTGTCACGCAGAATTTTTGCATTATTTTGAGATATGTCAGCATTTCATTTAATTTTGTCCGTGCAATTACTTACGTCGTGGTTTAATGTGAACTTTCGGTATTAGAAAAAATTTACTTTTTTAGACATCAAAACACAATTGTAAAATTTGGCATGACATCATGAGTCAGCATTTATACGCAGAGCAGCTGAAGATTCAATTACTTCCGGATTGGCTAGAAAATGAACAACTCAGAAGTCTGTGCAGTGAAGTATAGAAATATTACGGGTTTGAGGTGGCTGATAAAACCACCTAACAAGACCTTGTTTTTCTCCATGGATATATTGTGAAGCAAAGCACCACTAAGTTAAAGTAAGTTATTGCTGTTCACATATATGATATTGCAATTGTGTGCTTTGGAAGACTTTGATATTATCGATATTGAAATGCATGCACAATATCGATAAAACATTTTCATACCGTTGCCCACCACTACTTTAAATGGTTAATGTAGACAAGTGTTCTTGTAAAATCTTGGGAATGTCTACATATTATATGTTGTGTTTGCAGGCTGACTAGAGAAATAACAGAGATATGTAGAATGTACATGTAGAATGTACAACTGAAAAATACATATTTTCAGTTTATAGAGGCATCTGTGTTTTTTTTTTTAAACTGCACACTATCTGTCTTGTTTTTAAAATCATGTCTGTTGCCAACTGAGGTTCCTTTATTTCTTTGTGTAAGCAGCTTCTTGTTGGCTTACTACTGTACTCTATATACAGTTCATTAATACACTCATCAGTGAGGAGTGGTGAGATCTGAATTGATTTTATTAAAGTAGTGCCCTTAATCAAATTCAAATTAACCTGAGAGGTTTCCTTCAGAGCACTTAGAAAAAGTTTTGTGAAAAAAATATGTTTATTACTTATGCGTGTGTATAGAAAAACACATGCACTGTAAACCAAACAATTTAAATCTACATCATCATTTTCAAGTGTTAGTCTAGGCTTTAAGGCATTCTGGTGATGGTGTGTAGTTCATTGTATTTTCTTTCAAACAGGCGCACAGTAGAGCCCTCGTCTTGTATTTCAGATTTCCTTTGTTCCTTGGCAACAGCACCTAATCACATATTGTATTTCCACTTAAGACTGCCACTGTATATTATTATATTATCACCTGGAATTCTTCCTTTGTTTTCACACAATCTATTCAGCATCATACTCACTGCAAGGAATTGTGTGCTTGTATTTCTCTGTGATATTTTTGGACCCTTTCCTTTGTTTCTTAAGCCCTGTGCTTTCCTTAATACACCAATTTCTGGCATCACCAACCTATAGTAGTAGTATCTTTAGGCAATTAAGTCTACAGTTTAAATAAAATTTTAAAAAAAAACAACAGGTCCATCTCTTTCCCATGTGACTCCTCCTCTCATAATCATCACACTTCCACATCCAGACCAGCTCCAAACATTGAAATGTACATATAAATCTGTCCGTAGCCCTGGAAGCACATGATACTACTGGACACCAGGGACGTAGATCTGTCTGGGGGGGGGATTTTAACCTAAATTGTTTTGCGTCATGTTTTCTATCATTTATAGCACTTCTGACAGCACACGTGAAGATGATGTCAGTGCCCAGACTGAAAGGAAAGTTTGCTTCCAAATGTTTTTTAAACCTCATATCAACACGAAATGTGCTGCATGTAAGTGTAAAAAGTGGTCAAAAATGATGGACTGAATGGGCTAACACTGCTTCTAAAACACAGTAACTATGAGACACACAGACATCGAGAACATTTTTAAATTCCTAAAAACGGATTTCTTGTAGAAAATCGATATGCTGACTGACCCTTGCTCACGAGAATTTACTGCATCTAATTTGTTATATCTTCATATTTTTCCAGAAAACATGCTTTTTTAAATTTTGTTTCAAAGAACAGGTGTATATAAATGTTTTAAAGCTAAAAAAATTAAAGATCACCATATTCATTTTTTATCTATATGCGGTACAAGACAAAAAAAAGCAGACGTTTATTATTTTTTGACAATTATTTGCTTTTCTTGGATGTGTATGGAAAAACAAATGAGGTAATGCTCTTTCCAAAAGTCTACAAAACAAAATTCAATGTAGTGTCATTTTTTTCAGACAACAAACACTGGTTAAGAACATGTATTGTAAAATGCATTACCCTGAATTTTGACTTTTGACATTTTTTTTGGTTGCAGAAGCATATAAAATGACCCAATTGTAATGAATTGTTGGTAATTTACTTTAGAAATTTTAAATAGTCATTGGTGAGGAAATGGAAAAAATCTATCTGTTAATTATTTTTAAAGCCTTTCCTTAGCCCTACCTTAAGAGTGGATAAAAATAACAAAAGAGTAAGAATTATGTTTAACAACACATTGCCTAGATAAGGACAACATGGCAACTCTACACGTGTTCTGTAACACTTTAAATTGGACATTTTTATATCCCGCATTTATTGATGTTTTTTTGTTTGTAATACCTCAACTTTATATGGCTGACCTTTTTATTCTTACATAAGTTTTTTTCACATGTGATTTTGGCCAGGTATGATACAATAAATTAAAAGCTTAAAAATAGCATTCCAATTGAGTTGGATAATTACTGTATTTAAAGATGTTCACCCACAATGATGCTTTACACTACTGCAAAAATAACATTATGATTAAAAAAGGCAGAACTACTAATTATATATTTGCACTGGGATACAGAGTATAGTCTAGAACAGTGGTTTTCAACCTTTTCATCTCAACTACCAGTGTTTTCAGTTGGGACCTTAAGTGCAATCTTAAACAGCTGTTGTAAAACAGAGACCTGCCCCATTACAACCAGTTTTCTCACTGTAAATGTGAAGGCATCATCTAATTATTTGTCAAGAGTTCACCACAATCAACAACACAGAGTGGCTGCATTGGTTCCTCATCAGTAACTTTGAAAGTTCATAGCAAACTTTTTTGCTTTAGGAGCCAATGGCTCATAGGCCAAAACAAACTGGTTGCCAAATTTAATTACTGGGTGCCACTTCAGGAGCATGTTCAGGGGTGTGCAATTCATATCCCCTGATGCCCAGGACAATAAGATTTGCGAGAGGGACAACAAGTTTTGCCGTTATACTAGTTTTTATATATTTATTTTTTCTATGTTTGTTCTGTTGCTAGAAACACTCCCGGTATATTTCTAGAAAGTCACGCAAGTTTCTGAAAACTGAATTGCGGAAGACTAGCACCTACACAACATTTTAAAAAGTGTTTACATCTCACCCCTATCACTTCTGATTGGCTAGCTGTGGAAGAAGCTGCTCTTCTATTGGTTACAAAGAAACCCAGAAATGGTTGCCTGAAAGCCTCTGGCAAGGCAGAATAATCTTTTAAATTTAAGGTATTATATACAGTACTGTGCAAAAGTTTTAGGCAGGTGTGAAAAAATGCTGTAAAGTAAGAATGCTTTCAAAAATAGACATGTTAATAGATTATATTTATCAATTAACTAAATGCAAAGTGAGTGAACAGAAGACAAATCTAAATCAAATCCATATTTGGTGTAACCACCCTTTGCCTTCAAAACAGCATCAAGCATCAATTCTTCTAGGTACACTTGCACACAGTTTTTGAAGGAACTTGGCAGGTAGGTTGGCCCAAACATCTTGGAGAACTAACCACAGTTCTTCTGTGGATTTAGGCAGCCTCAGTTGCTTTCTCTCTTCATGTAATCCCAGACAGACTCGATGATGTTGAGATCAGGGCTCTGTGGGGCCATACCATCACTTCCAGGACTCCTTGTTCTTCTTTACACTGAAGATAGTTCTTAATGACTTTCGCTGTATGTTTGGGGTCGTTGTCATGCTGCAGAATAAATTTGGGGCCAATCAGATGCCTCCCTGATGGTATTGCATGATGGATAAGTATCTGCCTGTACTTCTCAGCATTGAGGAGACCATTAATTCTGACCAAATCCCCAACTCCATTTGCAGAAATGCAGCCCCAAACTTGCAAGGAACCTCCACCATGCTTCACTGTTGCCTGCAGACACTCATTCATGTACGCCTCCAGCCCTTCGCGAACAAACTGCCTTCTGCTACAGCCAAATATTTCAAATTTTGACTCATCAGTCCAGAGCACCTGCTGCCATTTTTCTGCACCCCAGTTCCTGTGTTTCCGCATAGTTGAGTCGCTTGGCCTTGTTTCCACGCCGGAGGTATGGCTTTTGGCCGCAAGTCTTCCATGAAGGCCACTTCTGACCAGACTTCTCCGGACAGTAGATGGGTGTACCAGGTCCCACTGTTTTCTGCCAGTTCTGAGCTGATGGCACTGCTGGACATCTTCCGATTGTGAAGGGAAGTAAGCATGATGTGTCTTTCATCTGCTACAGTAAGTTTCCTTGGCCGACCACTGCATCTACGGTCCTCAACGCTGTCTGCTTCTTTGTGCTTCTTCAAAAGAGCTTGGACAGCACATCTGGAAACCCCTGTCTGCCTTGAAATTTCTGCCTGGGAGAGACCTTGCTGATGCAGAATAACTACCTTGTGTCTTGTTGCTGTGCTCAGTCTTGCCATGGTGTATGACTTTTGACAGTAAACTGTCTTCAGCAACCTCACCTTGTTAGCTGAGTTTGGCTGTTCCTCACCCAGTTTTATTCCTCCTACACAGCTGTTTCTGTTTCAGTTAATGATTGTGTTTCAACCTACATATTGAATTGATGATCATTAGCACCTGTTTGGTATAATTGTTTAATCATACACCTGACTATATGCCTACAAAATCCCTGACTTTGTGCAAGTGTACCTAGAAGAATTGATGCTGTTTTGAAGGCAAAGGGTGGTCACACCAAATATGGATTTGATTTGGATTTTTCTTCTGTTCACTCACTTTGCATTTAGTTAATTGATAAATATAATCTATTAACATGTCTATTTTTGAAAGCATTCTTACTTTACAGCATTTTTTCACACCTGCCTAAAACTTTTGCACAGTACTGTACGTTTTTTGTAAATTAGCAAATAAGTGATACTGCGTTCTTAATACATGAACCTGACATTTAAATGCAGCAATTTAATAAAGTTACAGAAAAAGAAAACACCATCGTCGCTTAGGTATTAGGGAATTAGAGAAAATCGTGTTGTGTAATGTACTTGTTGGGATGTTTAAAAAAACAGTTTACTGTTTCAAAGCATTTCAAGACTTTCCCTGGCAAAAAATGTAATGATTTTTTCTTTTGATCTTAGTGTTAATAAACTAGTTTTATATTTATATATATATATATATATATATATATATATATATATATATATATATATATATATATATATATATTTTTTTTTACATTTAAAACGATATTAACAAAAATTACTTTTTTTTTTATTTTTATTTTTTTTTACTAGATTTGAACAGAAATTATATTAGTTATTTATTGGACATGCACAATCCAACGATTTGTGAACATATTAAAACATAAACATTGACAAACATGTTTATAATTATAGAAATTAAATGCTTATTTATGAGATTATCTATACGACATTTTATTATGGCAACGTGTTTATGTATTAATTCATTTATGTATTTATTTTTCAGTGAGAGTAGTGCAAGGAAAGAATGTTGCCCTCCGAAAAAAAAAAAACATCAGGCTATGTTGCAGCAGTGTTCAAGTTAGCCATCATGGGACAAGATGTTAGATGAGGACAAAGAGCTATAAAATGCTGTGCACTGCCTAAAAAAAGAGTATACAATAGAAATAAACAAAAGAAAAAGTAATCGTCTTTGCAGAATTTGATGGAGCCTACTGTAAATATTGTGTGCATTTTGGTAGAAAAACAGTACAAAATGCAAAGAAACTTGACAGGTTAGACACGTCCTTTAAAAATCTGAGGATCAACAGTTACAAAACTGAAAGAACGTCAAGAAAAATCTGAATTCCACAAAGCAGCAGTAATAGTTGGCAATGAATTTGTATATATGATGCAACAAACTAAAACACCTGTAGATCAGGACTTGGATTCAGCTTATAGAGAAAGAATGGAAATATAAAAAGAAAGCAGAAGCTGAATTGCTTATTATAATTGTACTCTTAGTATGTTACTTAAATTTAGTAGCAAATGTGTTCCAAACTGCACTGAAAATAAACATTTCCTTAAAGTATGTTAAATTTGTTGAGGTGAGGTGGTCACAGGGAACCTTTTGTGTATCTTGAAGAATTTAGTGAACCGGTCAAGCTACAAGGCTAGATCCACCCCTGTTAAATAACCAACTGATTGATTGTGTTCACTGTTAAATAAAACCAAAATCCTACAAGTTATATTCTACTTTTTTGTGTGTGTTTTGTGCGATGGGGAAGGCGGCAAGTAGATTTTTCAAAAATTGCACACCCCTGAAGATGGTTGTTATCATATTCAAGTGCTTAAAATACAACAACTTGCTAAG
This sequence comes from Acipenser oxyrinchus oxyrinchus, assembly GCA_030684275.1. Lineage (NCBI taxonomy): Eukaryota > Metazoa > Chordata > Actinopteri > Acipenseriformes > Acipenseridae > Acipenser > Acipenser oxyrinchus. Next base: position 78,479,964 of record CM060251.1, on the reverse strand, counting down.
ACTCCAAATAGTAATTTAATGACTGTACTCACTTGCTTGTTGTCTCATTCTGCTGAATGGTTAAGCTATGCACCTGATGACTGTAATTAACACAGCATGTTTACATTTTAAATAGTGTTGTGTATGGAATTGGTGACCACACCTTTAATTGTGTAGTTATTATATGGGAAACAGCAAGCTGCAGCTCCCATGATCAGAATTAGTCCTGATCTGACAGCATGTAACAGACAGCTTTTATTATTACATGTTGCTGTTTATTTTTCAGTAAAAACAAGTTTAAATTGCAGTGAGTTAATTCTGATATTTATGATATAAAATACACCACAGCAGGATATTGTCATATATTTTAGATAAGTAAGCAAGCTGCAGTACATTTCATTTTTAATTCCCTAAATATTTTTTTTTTCTCTGCAGTACACTTCTTAATTACAGTCCCAAGTATTTCTATTCGTTCTGCTTTCCCCTTTCTTAAAATGGTCAGTTTGAGAAATAAACTTAGTTTTCCCTGCAACAGTACAAAACTCACGCTACATTATTGTTTTTCATTATGGTAACGTCTTAAATAAGCATGCCTGCTTCTTTGGCTGAAGAGATATTATCAGCTCATCATCTAACTAGGGAATCCGCTGTGTAATTGAATCCTCCTTTAACTCCTGACGGTAAACAATGCAACCAAATCTCTTATATCTGGGACAGTTGCGGCTGCTAAAAAATTTGCTTGTGTTGACTCAAAACTCTAGAATTTGACTGACGAAAAATAACATTGGTTTACTGGTGTTCACAAAGACAACTTTTTTCAGCTTGTTACAGTAACCTTTTCGTGCTTGAGGGAGAAGGAACAAGAGCCTTGCACTGATCAGTACTTTTTACGAAGTCAGTCAAGTCAGTCGAATGAAATCCAGTGACAGGAAGCACACCACAGTTCGCAGGATATCAGCACTCTGTCATAGATGTGAGGAGGACTTGCATAAACACAACTAGTTATGAACCTAATACTTCTTGTGAACCCAGTCAGATGAACCAGCGTAAGAGAGAAAAGAACCTCAATGGGCACAAGACTGGAGTTAAATGGCCAAGAGCTTCTGAGAAAACAGCGTGGGACACAGTAAACACGGATCTCTGTTTTGCATTGGAAAGGTTAGGTGGAACAGTCGAAAAGAAGCTGGATGAATATGGAGCCACCATCAACTTCAGAATTCACCACTGCATGGCAAATGTCTAGAAATTGGAATAATGGCAGGATGCACCATTTTTCCACTGGCTTTTACCATGGCAATGGAAGTAATTATTAGGGCGTCAAATGGGTAGTGGGAGGAGAGCGCTTGGCTTCTGGAATGCGACTGCCACCAATTATAGCATACACGGATGACATGACAGTCATCACTACAACAATAGCCTGCACTAATCGGTTATTGGGCAAACTAATCAATAACAATGAATGGGTATGAATGCAATTGAAGCCCACTAAGTCAAGGAGCAGCTCTATAATTAAAGGTAAAGTAGTGGATAAGAGGTTCTAAATTAACGGTGAGACAATGCCAACAGTGTCTGAGAAGCCTGTTAAGTCTTGGGAGCTGGTATGATGGGGACCTAAAGGACACAGTTCGTGTGGGAGAAATGAGACAACAAGCAGTGCAATGGTTGAAGAGCAGAGGCAGCAGCGCTTCACCGGTCATACCTAAACTCTGGTGCTTTCAGTTTGGTCTACTGCCAAGACTTCTGTGGCCACTCACTGTGTATGAGGTTTCCTTGACAACAGTAGAGAAGCGTGGGACTGTATAAAGGAATACTGCAGCTGCCAGTCTCAGCTCTAACCAAGGAGTTTAAGTGTGGTTCAATTGGAAAAAACATTGGTAGAGTCACACAACGAATGTGTGAGGGACACAGCACCTGTGTTGAAAACTGGAAGAAAGTGGGCGGCAAAGGAAGCTGTGAAAGATGCAAAGGCTGCCCTTCGGATCAGTGATATCATGGGGCAAGTACAGCATGGAAGAGGAGGCCTCAGTTCAGCTCCTCCTACATGGCACAAACTAGCCCCAGTTTAACGGAGGAAGCCGGTAGTCAATGAGGTGCAAAAGCAGGAGGAGAGGATGAGGTGCGCAAAGGCAGTTTCCCAGGCCAAGCAGGGAGAACGGACGAGATGGGAGAGTGTGGAACAACGCAAGATCGGCTGGTGAGATCTATGGACAATGGAACAGAGCAGGATCAGTTTCCTCATCAGGTCAACATATGATGTTCTCCCATCACCACAGAACCTTAATCTATGGGTAAGAGAGGATTGTGTTCATCGCCAGCTACATTAAGACACATTTTGACAGGATGTAAAGTGGGTCTTAGCCAAGGACAGTTTACTTGGCGTCATGACCAGGTGCTGTGATGTTTTGCCTTAGCAATGGAAGACAAGCACAGCATGACCAACAGGTTTGCCACCAATTTCAGCAACATATGACACACGAAGAACAACATTCCTCTGTCCAGAAAGAAAGAAAAGGTATTAAAACCAAAACTCGTCTAGGACAACTGGAAGCTGCTGGAGACTGGAAAATGCTAGCAGATGTTGGACAACGGCTTATTTTCCCACCTGAGATTGCCACAACTAACCTTCGATATGATATTGTGTTGTGGTCTGGATCAGCACGCCTTGTTCATCTGTTAGAGCTAACAGTGCCATGGGAGGATGCTGTGGATGAGGCGTAAGAAAGGAAGAAACTTTGGTACGTTCAACTAGCTGCTGAAGTGGAACAGCGAGGACGGAGAGTCCAGGTTTACCCAGTGGAGGTGGGTTGTCAAGGATTTGTGGCACACTCCACAACCCTGTTTCTCAGAGACATCGGCTTCAGTGGTCAAGAGTTGTGATGCATAGTGAAGAACTTATCTGAAGCAGCAGACAGGAGCAGCAACTGGCTGTGGTTGAGAAGAAAAGATTCTGGTTGGGGACCTCAAGCACAGTAGAAAGAAAGCAATGTTGATGGAAAGAAAGGTAAGTAAGCTGGGCTTAGCTGAGTGGGGGGCAGAGGGGGGTGATGCTGGGACGCCAGAATCACTGTGGAGCCCTCTTAAGGTATCGTGGGCTAGTCGACGAAACACCAAGGAGGAAGGTGCCCACTTGAAGACCCCAGTAAAGTACTCCGCTCAGTCCAGACAGTTGTCATGCTGAGCAATAGAGAGGCTGCACTGTGGTTGATCCCTGGAGCCAGAAATGCAGCTGTTGTGTGTGCTAATGCGCCACGGAGGCAAAATAGGCTGATCCCTGGAGCCAGCATTACACTTCAGCCATCAACATCAGGAGAAGGATATCTAAATCATCAGATGGAAGGAAACGCAGACAGATCACATTAGTTTACAGTCTTAGTTGGTGCTTATCTTGGCGAGAGCTGAGTCCAATATCAGCATGAAGTTTTAACACCTACTCTCATGTAATGGAAATCACTTCCTTTGTTTAACTGTTGAGCTTTTGCTGCATTGCACAACCCTCCATTAAAATTATTTTCTTTATTTTACGTTGTCAGGGCATTTTGTTCATCACAACTGTTGCGTGAAACTGGGGTTCTCGTATTCTGCTGGTGTGAATACAGCACCTCTCTGCACTTACAAGCATTTGTATTTGATCAAATTGTTACTGTCCTTTTCACACACGCCAGCAGTCTGGAGCCTTGCATCATAATTTCTGAGATTCAGTGGTACAAACTGATTGATACATTACGATGATGCGATTCAGGGAGTATTGTGGATGAGGAATCATATCGTCATAAAGAACAATTGCCGGTGTGTACCAATTACAAGCCTGTCATGTACCAGTGCTGGTACGCGCACCACAGGTTCAAAACCACTGCTCTAGAAAACATAATCATAAAATCTACCTCAATAACAAGGGATTAAGATAACCAAAATGGTAAGGTTTAGTTTGCGTCTCTCCCCTCCCCCCAGCCACTTACAGTAGTTATTACAATTATGTCATTGAGATGTCTGCACCAACTGAGTAGTCCGTATCTAACACAGCTGCCTATTAAAATCCTATTTTTTCAGTTTATCTGAATGCTAATCAATTCAAAAGCCTGCTCTATTTTACTTTATTCTTATTCAGCACTCCCACACAGTCCATCTGACTGAAAGAAAATCATTCTTCCACTATTTCTCCCATTACAACCAATGAATGTAACACTTGACTTTGCAAGCAACCTCTTAATAGGGCATAGTATTCAAGAGCAAATTACCATAAAACCCAAAAAGCAATATGCAAAATGGTTATTTTTGAAGAAAATAAAAAGAATCAATGTTCTTAATAAAGATAACAATGGCAGGCAGTATCCTGTCAAGCTCCTCTAAATCCCCAGAAACTGGAGTGCCACAGTCGCACCCCAAGCAGATGTTCTCAAGCCAAAAGATTTGATAGCTCATACTTGATTATGTCTGGCCAAAAGAAGGGAACACAAAGGGAGTAGTAACATGAATCAGCCAACAATGACAAAAGCAATGAAATGTGCGGAATGAAAGTAACAAAGCAGTTTCCATTACCAACAGCATTAAAATGTTACTTAAGGGGCTATTGGTCTGCTGTGCCCAGTAATATCACCCTGAAGGGCCAAAATTGAAAATACACTGCTAAAGCGTAGAATGCAACACATTACTAATACAAAAATAGTCTTTGCTACTGATTGGCATTGTCTTTAACCTTTTGTGAGCACCCAAGACATTATAATTACAGTACATACTTGTTATACAAAGTGCTTGCTTGTTCTGTTCCGCGCATTGTCTAGATTGAATCATTTATATCTGATTCACTGTTGCAGGAGCTACATCAAGGATCACTTAAAGCCTAAGTGCATCATTCTGTCTTTGGACACACTCCAATTCTGAAAGGTTAGGGATGAGGTATGTTGGTGAGCTGTTTATGCTTTAGGGATACTGAGGAAAATAAAAATAATAATTAAAAAAACCCTCCCTGTACAACAACGCTTCTCATAGCATTAAAAAACAAAAACAAGGGTTAGGCTGGTTTAGGGTTACGGTTAGGCTGGTTTAGGGTTAGGGTGGTTTAGTTTCAATTTCAGTTTTAGTTGGCACAGCAATAACAGGAATCCTTCTCAACTGTCAGGTTAAGGAGGGATGAATGTGGCTGAATTTATCCGAGTGCACAGTGTCCAAAAAAAGGAAATTCTTATTTCAACAGAGCAAGAGTTGAGCAGCTGCCCACTGCTTGGGTGTCTTGTTCAAGGAATTTAGTGTTTGATACTAAAACCTTTACATTTACTAGAAACAAAAAAGGCTATTATACCAGTACAGAACTGAATGTCACAGCGTCCTACTACGGTAAAGGCTTTTTATGATTTGTTTCTAGATCAGTGTATGCTTTCTATTCTTGCTTTCAAAAAGAGGGTCATTGTTTAAAGTCCGCAACCTAAGCACATGATATCTATCATTTTTTTCTGTACTGGCTGCGGCCTCTTAATAACCTTTAAGGCTCACCCTGGTCTTAAGATACAATGCATAAATGCTACAAGTAAAGATTATGACTGTTCTTTTTGTGTCCTTTTCTTGTGAAACACATCAGACCCCTATCACAGACACACCGATGCAATAATGTTTCACAAAATTGTAGCTACCTATGCACTAGTATTTTACACATTAACAAAACATTGCCAGTATCATCAGCAAAATTGTTATCAGACCCACATTTTTTTGTTAAAGAAATTCTGTTATATTGTCAGAATGCACTCAGTATCCAGTACCATGCTCCTCAGCTTCCTCTCTGGAGGATGTCCCTGCCATGAGAATACATATGTAATATGCAAAAGTGTATTTATTGGTTTGGAATTTCCATGTTAGGTGCCTTCAAAGTCTTAAGAAATGCGATAGAGAACCAGTAAAATACTACAGCAGTTAGAAGTTAATATAACCCCCACTTACTAACTCATTACCTTTCCTGATTGATTTCAAGTACAGGAAGCAATGAAACTATTGAAACGAACCATTTAACTGTAGGACTAGAAAGTTATAAGGCATAAATATATATAATTGTTATACCTGGCTTAAATATAATCTTTTACAGCTTATTACTACTAAGAATGAAAATCACATAAATATGCTGCACAAAAGCTTTTAGTTTAACACATAATTGCTCCTAAATTACAGTAATTGAACCAATTAAAGCAAACCCGTATGAACAGCATGTCCTCTTAATGTATCAATGCTTTGCAGAAGTCTGCCTAATTAGCTTAAATTGCTTTCCAGTATTAATTTCAAATGTCATTAGTTAAAAGTTGAACAATTTGAGGAATCATTTTAAAACCCACGTTTTAATAAAACACGGAGAACCAATTTTTCTCTATGGAAAGAAAAAGAAAGGCGTAAATTCAAGGGCTGTTCTAGGAGATTCTCCCCTTTTCATATTTATGGGCTTGTAACCCAATGATCAAACAAAGCAAACACATGCTGATACAGCTCAACTTGGTCATAAGAAAATATCTGTATTAGCTTTTATTCTATAAATGTAGCCTTCGTTGTAATGCATCAGAAAGCAGACTTTGTGATCCACAGTTCACATTACTTAAATCAAATTTTACCTCTACAGCAGATCTCCTTGGGTTTAGGGATTTTCCATTAAACCAAGATCAGCATGGAAAATATTTAGATTTGTATATAGACACTTTATAAGTATCAGTATATATTTAGATACTATAATAGATTTTTTTTAAAAATTGCAAATGGCAGCTTATGGTTCAATTTTCAGTGATTTATTAATTATAGCATTTTCAGAACAGATGGAAAAATAGAATCTACAGGATGGCTAGGATTCTAAGAGGCACAGGCTGTGTCAGATTACCGTATTCCTTCAAATTTAAAACACACTTCTCAAAGATAGCCTGCGTCTAAAAATTCGAGCAGTGTAGTGATGCGTGTATTAAAAATCGGCAACAAAATATGTGACTACACAAGTACACAAACAGCAACGTGCCTGACTGCTGAGAAAAAACAACAAAGGCGTCTGCCCGAGTACACAAGCAGCAATGTGACACTGCTGAGAAAAGACAAACCAAGCTTCCTGAGGAATTCTAAGAGAAATGCTTACAATTTCAGCATTTCTAACAAACAGTACCAGCTTGGACAGATCGGAAATGCTGATCAGACCCTCGTATTTTTCGACATGCCAAGCAATGTTCAATGCTGTTGTGGTTGCTGGGTTACATGTTGCCTGATGCCGTGGAGTGTTGTGTTGTGCTTGCTGTTGCCAGGATGTATGATGCTGTAGGTGAGTGAGTGGTGTGTGCACGACAGAAGCGCCATCTTAAGTATTATACAGTGTGCAGCACAATAAACAAACTCCGTGGTTAATCTACAACACTGTTTCGTGTCAGTTTTGTACGATACAGCAGCATAATTGAGGTTGTATCTTTGTAAATACATATTTATTTTTTCCTCAAACTGAGGATGGTAAATTTGGACTGCGTCTTAAATCTGAAGGTGTCTTAAATTCGAAGGAATACGATAACAGTTTCAGTATATGGCAATGAACAGAGGCAATAGCCTAATTTATGTAAAAGACATTTTAAATCCACTTGAGGCACAATATCTTTCATTCCAATTTCGAGTCTAACACCGACAGAAAATCCGTTTCTCAATTATTCTTTTGATCCTTTATAAAAAATAAAAAAAATGAAGAAATTGTAGTTTAAAAGGTTAATCTCCAAAAGTCTTGATGCTATTAACAGATTACACACATACCGTATGAGATTAAATGATTGGATTGCCTCAAATTCTGCATAAACTGTGTACCTCTGTAATGCTCTGGGAAGGAACCTGTAAGAAGGGCCAATATGTTCCATTTGCAGTAGTTTTTTTTTTTTTTTTATGATGATAATGATGATGATTTAAAAAAAATACATATAAACTTTTTTGGTTTCGTTGCTCGACATCTAAACACCACTAATGAAAGGTAATCCAATTTGTGCCAATTGGGCTGCAAAACTTTAAGAGTCTGGGGAGGAAAGAAATCCAAATCAATTTTAAAATGACCACCACACGTGGTATTAATTAATCTGTTCTTGATCCTAAAACATTCTTTCTCAAATGTGCAGCAGCTGGATTTTAAATAGTAAAGCATGTGAGGAGTTCATTTGTTTTGCACATAAATGCACTATTACTTGCAATCATATAACATTAAAATAAATTGTACCTGATATTAGATTTAGTTTAATTCATAAGAAATTACATTTAAAATAATTAAAATTGTTATGCTGTTATGTTGGTTCCTTCAACATTTAGATGCCCTCTTTTTCACAGGCTACACTGCCCTCTTGTGGCCATGTATGGATACACGTAGACAACACCCTGAATACTTTCCCTTTGCTGTAAGAGGGGTATGGCATAGAAGCTGTACATTTGTATTCTGCTACTTTTTAATGTCTTAATGTCCCAAGGAGGCACTGTTGATCTAGCGCTACCTTCTGTAATCTTTTTTTTTTTATTATTATTTGTATTATTGTTTATAACATATTGATTTTAAAGCAGCATTAATTATTTTGGTTTTGCTGTGGTTTTTGCAATAAAGGTTTTCAAACAGCGAAAAAAAAGCTTTATACTGAAGCTAGAAATGTGCTTCTGAGAACAAAAAATAAATATCCCTGTGTGACAATGAAGTGCATTGAGACATTGCTGTGGCTCCTAATTGTAACACTTGAAATGTATTTGCTTACGATTGTAAAGTAAGCCCTGGATAAACGTCTGCTAAGAAATAAATAATAATAATAATAATAATATATATTCACACACACACACACACACACACACACACACATTTAGTAGCTTATTGATCCCAGAATCTCATCAAGCAGCTTCTTGAAGGATCCCAGGGTGTCAGCTTCAACAACATTACTGGGGAGTTGGTTCCACAATTCTCTGTGTAAAAAAGTGCCTCCTATTTTCGAAAAAGTCCCTTGGGTCAACATTGTCGATGCCTTTTAGAATTTTGAATGCTTGAATCAGATCGTCTTCTTTGTTCAAGACTGAAAAGATTCAATTCTTTTAGCCTATTGCATATGACATTCCTTTTAAAACCGGAATAATTCTGGTCGCTCTTCTTTGCACTCTTTCTACAGCAGCAATATCCTTTTTGTAGCGAGGTGACCAGAACTGAACACAATATTCTAGATGACGTCTTACTAATGCATTGTAAAATTTTAACATTACTTCCCTTGATTTGAATTAAACACTTCTCACTATATATCCAAGCATTTTGTTGGCCTTTTTTCATAGCTTCCCCACATTGCCTAGATGAAGACATTTCTGAATCAACATAAACTCCTTGCTCTTTTTCATAGATTCCTTCTTCAATTTCAGTATCTCTGCGTGCAGTACCTTACACTTTTCTCTATTAAATGTCATTTTCCACGAGTCTGTCCAGTTGTCAATGCTGTCTAGATAATTTTGAATGACCTTTGCTGCTGCAAGAGTGTTTGCCACTCCTCCTATTTTTGTGTCATCTGCAAATTTAACAAGTTTGCTTACTATACCAGAATCTAAGTCATTAATGTAGATTAGGAATAGCAGAGGACCTAATACTGATCCCTGTGGTACACCACTGGTTACCTCGCTCCATTTTGAGGTTTCTCCTCTAATCAGTACTTTCTGTTTTCTACATGTTAACCACTCCCTAATCCATATGCATGCATTTCCTTGAATCCCTACTGCGTTCATTTTGAGAATTAATCGTTTATGCAGGACTTTGTCAAAAGCTTTCTGGAAATCTAAATAAACCATGTCGTATGCTTTGCAATTATCCATTGTCGATGTTGCATCCTCAAAAAAATCAAGCAGGTTAGTTAGACACAATCTCCCTTTCCTAAGGTAATTTTCCATTTTGGCTCTTCTTATAGTTTCCATAAGTTTACATGTAATAGAAGTCAGGCTTATTGGTCTGTAGTTACCTGGCTCGGTTTTGTTTCCCTTTTTGTGGATCGGCATTACGTTTTTATAACAACTTTAAACTTTCTGAAGTAATTTCAGATTTCTATGGTCATTTTGATTTTGACGGCTATTTTCTTGAGTCTAGACAAGAAATGCCAGTTACCAGTTACCAATCTGCCTGCCTATTATTGAGATTCCAGCAGAGTTTGTCTGAGAGAGATGTGCACCTAGGCTGCAAATCGACAGACAAAAAAGATGGTTGCGAAGAGGCAATGTAAAATAATCCCTGAATTAATTCATTGAATATAAAAAAATACACATTTTATTGTTATTTATTTTAAAAAATGTACTTGTGGTATAAACAGACTATTGAATGATCGTTCGTGGTATACGATTTCTCTTCATCTTAGGAGGATCTCCAAGGTTGTCTTGCAGTGATAATCTAATGAATTTCCATGCTTGTGGTTATAGGAATTTTTAAAATTCACAAAAACAGCTGGTACATACTGACAGAAGTGTCTGACTGGAAAACTACCAAATTATGGTACATTTTTGTATTTGTACATTTTGGTAGTAGCTACACACTCACATCATTTTGTTTTAATAAATAAGTAAATACAAATAACCAGAACAACCTTGTATTTGCACTATGAAATATTTTTAGCCAATTTGATATTTTTACTGTGATGTAGTCAACATAGTGTAGATTATAATTCTTACCCAAATCTAATCAGCAAAGCTTTACTTACTGTAGTTTGAGAGATACTGTTATTATTATTATTATTTGTTTATTTAGCAGACGCCTTTATCCAAGGCGACTTACAGAGACTAGGGTGTGTGAACTATGCATCAGCTGCAGAGTCACTTACAATTACGTCTCCCCAGAAAGACGGAGCACAAGGAGGTAGTGGCTGAGGTGGGATTTGAACCGGGTACCTCCTGGTTACAAGCCCTTTTCTTTAACCACTGGACCACACAGCCTCCTATGACTGTTGCCATGAGAAAAACAATATACAACATGGCAAAGGGCAGGAGTACCCAATAAAAACCTTATGAGTGATTTTTATAACTTTTATATTTAAATATCACTGAACAGTTAGACTCAACTAGTCAGTGTATTTACATCTATCCATAAAAGATGCCAGTAAAAGCTTCCCTCATCCTAATACATTATACTGTATCTAAAACAATAACGCGGTGCATGGTTGTACTGTACTTACCTTTCATAAATTGTTTTCAGGGTGGCATGCTCTGGAACCCCTTCAGTTTCTTCCAGATACAGAATGAGCCAAGAAGTTCTATATGGCCACTGTTCTGTGATGTTTATCCAGGATGCCAGTCTGTCCCAGTTAAAGGTGATCTGATTTGCTCTCAGCAGCCTTCCTGTAATGCAATACCATCTGTCCGTCACATAAAAATGCTTTCACAAGTTTCTGATGGAATGGTTATCTCGTAATGCAGTGTGGCAACATGTTATGCATGTTTGAAATCCTCTATGACAGATGCACCTTCATGATTATGCCTCCACATGCATCTTACTCTTCACCCTTCCACTTTTTAAATAATTTGAATTTCAAAAAGGTTATAGCTTTAGACATAACCAATATTAGTAAATGTCTTGTACTTAACATGTGATTATTCTGTGAGATAATTATGATAGAAAACATAATGAGGATTAAACATCCTGATATGAACCAGCAGCTTGATCATCAAGCCAGAGCTGTCAATTCGGCAGTTCCTTCTTAAGTCACTGAATCTCATTCGTTATGCTTATTATTGAACTTTCTACTGCAATGTCCTTTTTTAAATGAGACTTCAACTTCTTCTGTGAACTTGCAGATGGCACATTTACCTATACACACAACAGCTAACCTGACCGCAGGTTGTCCAGTTATTTTTTGAGGGTAGTGTATACACAGAAATAATTAACAGACCAAATGCTTTAAAAATCTTATGTTAAATTCCAAATACTATTATTTAGGGACCATTGATCGAGCTGTTTGAGATTCTGTTTTTTGTACTCATTGCTTACCTGTGACAGAAACAATATTGAGTAATCTTCTCATTGTCTGCGGGCTGATGTCACTGAACCAGTCCTCAGTAACAAGCAATTTAGTCAGATCAAAGGACATCTGCCGTGTTACTGTTCTCTGCATCTGCCTCCTTCGATAGGTGTCCTGTGGATGGTACAGACGTACAGTTGATTAATGAGGATGCTTAGAATAAAAAGTCAGCACGACCCAAATCTGCAGTAAAATAACATAACTAACATTATGCACAATTTCTTCAAAATACAGCCATAAAGAAGGCTTTGTCCACAAAGCCCAATGCTGCATCTTTATTTCCAGCAGCTATATGTATTACATTTAAGTGTAGGCAATTCCCAGGTTTGGCAGGTTTCACACAATAATGCACTATACAATGTGTACCAGATGTCAGTAAATACAGGAAATGCAATAAACATTATCAGGAAATTATGCGACATCAAGCCAAATATAGCCATTCTAATTTACTATAGTAGTTTAACTGGGTCTAACATTTTACTTGTTCTTAAACATTTCAGAAGTAACTGCTCCAATAATTAACATGGAAATGACTACTTAATGAAACTTTAGATTCCAATACTATCTACAGCATAAACTGCACAGTGTGTCCATACAAGAACAGCAAGTCATATGCATTCCTGTTTGTGTATTAGATTACATATTCTTTCTTAAACATTTAAACTTTGCTATAGGTGGGTTACACTTAAACAAGAGGTTCTGTTTAAAATCCTTGCGCCAGGATCCATGGAATACTGAAGAAACAAGCCTGGTTGGGGCAGACCTGATCTTGCTGCAACAGCTTAAACTCTAAACTCACACAACCTAATGCCCATCGTAAATAGTTCTGAGAAATACAGTATTTTATTGATGAAAACAAACTTTTACCCTTCTATTTAGAGCAGTTTTGCTACCAATCTTTGTCAGCTCCCCAAGACTGTGCTGGGAAAGCTTTCTGTCAATGTCTTCATGCCAACCTAGAGGAGAAATACAAGAAAAAAAAGAGATTTCTATAATACATACCATAATTATACCAGCCTTGTAAGTACCTCAAACATAATTTCAATCAATCATGAGATACACAGCTGTACCAATTGTGCAGGGAACAGAATATACAATTATTACACACGTCATTAGTTTAAACTGTAACAAATAAACACAGTGTTATTGCACCACTCATACCAATGTATTATACAATTAGACACAATGTAAAAATATTAAAATAATGCATTAATACACATTTAACTTTATTTATTTTCCTGGTATCCTGTTGTCACCGCAGTCGTTATAAGTAGGGGTCTACCTAAATCGCTATTTCACGGAAATCATGAAATTGAGTTCTTGTTTACTATTCAAATGACAACGTTTTAATCAGCCTATCAGTGTGTCTTTACTGCTTTTATGTGACCTGCACTGTGCAGTAGGGGGTGGGACAAAGTTGGTGCTGCATTGTTTTGATTTAGGTTGCTAAAATCTAGTTTTCAGCATTGGAGGCAAAATAGTAGAAATGAATGACAAAAAAAGCAAAGTATATTTCGGCTGATGATCGTTTCAAGATATTTCCCAAAGAAACTGTACAAGCAGACTGAGGTAATTGTTTTGCATATCTTAATGTGTCTTTGGAGAAAATACGATCGATCGCTATTTAGCTTCAGAATCACACATTAAACAAAAGGCTACTAGAGGTTGCTGAACAGAACGTAAAATAAACAGCTTTCAGAAACCAAACTGGAAAGTCAGTCCAGACAAAAAGTATTCCTGTCTGCAAGTTAAAACAGTACTAAAACGATCCAGCACAGCCACCTCGCTTCAACCTGCTACTTACTTTTTTGCAGTTGTAATTTTAGACCCGAATAGCCACGTTCTCTGTGTTTTGACTCGGTACTAATAAAATAAATTATTGGATGGGACAAATAATATGACAACTAATGTGCTGCATACATTGCCTTTATTAAAGCATGCCAGATGCCCTTGTGTAACCAAGTTTTTGGGCTGTTTCTAATCGATTTCCACATCTGTATAACTTGGCAAAGCTTTGCCTTAACTTCCAACCAATTCAGTGGATGCAGAACGTGTAGTCTAAATGTAAGTCAACTGCAGGGGGATGCTGCATGCTTGCCTTTAACAAATTACAGCACTCTGTGATAGTAAGGAAGCAAGTACCACTATTTTTAGGTTTTATAGTGTTCTGAAATACTGTCTACTTAGGTTTATTTAATGTTTAAACAGATCCGCGAAATGTCAATGAAATCCTAATTTTATTCCGCAACATACCCGTGAAAAATGCGTAAATTTACCGCAATTTAAGTAGGCCCCTAGTTATAAGTGGCACAGCACGTCTGAGTATATCTGCAGCTCATGTGGTACATAGATATGACTCTATGGGTAACAATATGCTGACAGAATGCAGCAACAAAGGAACTCACAAAATTCCAGCTTCAGCTTTTCACTTCTTAGGTGCATTTCTTTTTACAAAAGGTTTAAGTTAGTGTTTGCGTATCCCTGCGATATCCCTCATAACACTTTTCATCAACAAACCATACTGAGGACTGGTCAGAATCAATCAGCTATGCCTTGTCATAGCTTTTGATTTGTTACAATATTAAAATTATTAAGGGATATTGATATGAACTGTCTACATGCAGCAAAGTGCGCGATGAGCTCCCAAAAACGCCTGCCAGCGTAGTGCTGAAACTAGCACGCTTTTTCATTGTACAAAAAAAAAATTGGTTTCGGTTTGGTTTTATCTTTTGTTGGTATCGTTTGCTTTGGAATTCTATGCAAATGTCGGTTTCAGTTCAGTTACTGTTTGTGAAAATCATAACCATTGCATCCCTAGTACAAAGTGTGTTTGAGTATTTCTGGGTACAGTAGCTCACCTTCTGAGTTTGTCACATCTCCATTAGTTGGTGCTGCCACAAGAAGCTTCTTGGCACTGCTCAGTCCGCGGCTGTTCAGGAACACTGGCAGGTGGACTATATTGCGCATGTAGTCGTGGCCATTGATGTTCGAATCTCTAAGCACACTATTGAGGTTCTGGTTAATAGCCTTTATGATAATGTGAGGGTCGCTGGCAAAGATGGCTATAAATGGACCTTTGGAGAACAAAATTCTTACCTGAAAAAAAAAAAAATACTCTTTAACCATCCGTCTCATAATTAGTTCTCATGGCTTCTTGCACTGTTAGCAGCTGGTTTTGTTTGTCTTTTTTTTTTATCAAGGGAGGTTGTTTAAGGAGGCGAGTTCAAATGGAAATGGTAGGAATGAAAGAACTCACAGTGTCAAGCATCTGGAGTACTTTGTCTTGTTCACAGGCATCCAGTCCATCAATAATAACTGCAAGCCTGGTTTGATTCTGTGTGAAGCCGTCGATTGCCTTTGCCATCCTGGCCATAAGTTCCACTTCACACTTCAAAACCTTTAAATCAATATGTAACACCACATCAATCACTGAAACAATTTCTGGCAGTGGTGTAATTAGTGGAAACGCAGGGGGAACATCTGACCAGAACTTTTTAGATCTCACGCATTACGCTTCATGAATAATGGGTCATGATTTTTGTCATCTCACTGTTTCGTAGGGCTAGATTGTTTGCTTTTTTCTGTCAAAAACATCAGAAATAACTAAACAGCCTAGATACAGAAGTGCCCACTTTTTTTCTTGACAGCATAGTAGTCAGATTCTGAAATCCCTAGTTTTGAGTAAGGCTGCCAGTTAACTATTTGATATATTCTGAATACTACTCTCTGTGTTGGCTACATACATTGTGATAGAATGCTAAACCTTTTTTGGTTGTGGTTCAAGCCATACATTTACCTACAATAGCCCGGAATAGTTTTATATCCGGCGAAATCAGTCACATACATCCCCCGCCAAGACTACATGGATTTGCAGGTCAGCTGTTCTAGTTATGTAGTGTATGCATGTTTAAAATGAAACACTAACTTTCATAAAGCCTTCACTCTTCAGTTTCTGCATTTTGTTGGCTGCGCTATGAAGCCGTTTCCTCTGGGAGTTCAGGATTGAATCCAGGACTTGCCACCATGTACGGCAGTTGAGGATCAGTGCCAGGCCAATGGCACAGGCCATGGAGATCAGTACAGCGTTCACCGTCATGTTCCTCTCATCCACCTTAAATATGGCCAACAAAGTGATGCCAGTGATGAGGCAGCCCAGAATGAAAAGGAAGATGACAAAGGAAGGTACACAACAGGTCTTCTTCCATTTCTTCTTCCCTGAAAAACAGAAAAACAGAAAAACAGATTTAGTCTCAAACAATTACATTTGCAGGACACAATCAAGGATATCTGTAATATATATATCCCTCGGCATGACTGAAAATTCATCATCAAAAAGTTTTATCATTAGGACCTCGAAGTATGCAATGTGAACATTCGGACACCTATAGTCCCAGAAGTTTATTCACAAATGGATAAAGGGGTATTCTAGCTGAAATTAAAAATACAAGTAAGATATACAACTGCATATGGTTCTCCTGGGTTACAAACATTTCCTTAAGACTTTTTTTTTCTATTTACCTTGGCTGTCTTCAGTTTTGAAGACTCTGAACAGCCTGGTTGCAAGGAGCCCAAACTCTCTTTCACAGGCATCAGAAAGAGTAGCTATCATCTCAGCCATGGATGTTTCTCCTCCAACACTGGACAACCGATTGTAATCTGTAAACAAAAACCTACCAAAAAAAAGAAATACAAGATTAAAATGAACAGCAGTTTAAATCACTACAATTCATCATAGCTGTGTTCTTCAGTAGCGCACAAACTGTACTGACAAATTGCTCTGGCAAGCGTCATCCAAATAATATAACACTATAAAAAACGACCCAGTATGTGAAATGATCTAATAAGCAAGAAATGTTTTTTTTCTCTCTCCACAAAACCAGTCACATTACTTTTATTCAAGAGTTTCTGTCTAAATATTTACATGCACATTGAAGGAACACTTACATTTAAGCCAACCTTTGTTCAAAACAATCTCGTTCCACATAAAGAGTACAGCAGCCGTTCCAGAGGACCCACCTGACTGGTAATGCTCGGGTTGTCTGTTCTGGCAGCTCCGGGGGGTTTACGAACATCAGTTT
This sequence comes from Acipenser oxyrinchus oxyrinchus, assembly GCA_030684275.1. Classification (NCBI taxonomy): domain Eukaryota; kingdom Metazoa; phylum Chordata; class Actinopteri; order Acipenseriformes; family Acipenseridae; genus Acipenser; species Acipenser oxyrinchus. The sequence continues at coordinate 78,462,920 of CM060251.1, read as the reverse complement.
CAGGAGCAGTTCAAGGTAACCAATGTGCCGGGCCAGCCGGGTACTCAGCACCCAAGCCCAGTTCCAACTCTCTCCTTCTCTGCGACCTCCAAAGTACACCACAACTGGAAAAACAGACCATTTTTTAAAAATTCACCCCTGTAAACCAGGTGTTCTAAAGGCCACAAATGAAATGAGATTGATGGACTCAAGTCACTAATGTACAGGGTGAATCAAAAACACCTCACTATAGAAAAAAAAAATACCTGTAGCTTGGAAAAAAATACCATTAAAAAAATGAATTACACATTTACGCGTCCCTCTTGAAAACAACCTGGCTGAGTCAATTTAATGACGTTTTCCTGGCATCTGTAAAATGTCAATAAGCGTCTTTTATATAGGAAAATATAAAACCTACAAAACTACTCTCATACCAAGTAACATTTGCTGGAATTATTTTCAGCTCTGTGCTTCAACTAAACACTGTGCAATTTGTGTATATCCCCTGAATAAAAGTATGTCTAGGGAAATTTCTTTGGAAGCATTGTACTACAGCACCATCTAGTGTTGAATAGATATTTTTGTCTACTGCAGCATTGCATTGCATTGCATTATAAGAACATAATCAGTGATGTATGGCCTATGAAGATTAAGGTCGATGAAGATGTATTTATCTGTCATTACAAAATAAAAAATATTCTCATCCATATAATAGATTTTATTATAAAAGAAAGGAGACCTCATCAAAAACGATTATACTTTTGGTATATACTTACCAAAAGATATATACATGACCGCAAGCAAGCTCAGTCCAACAGCGATTCCAAGCTTTGGATCCACCACAAAGGCCAGCAGCAGTCCGACAGCTCCACAGAGAAGCAGGGTCAGGAACACCACCAGCCAGGAGAACTGGAACAGAGGCTCAATTTGCTGCCCAGCAAATGTCTTCATCTCATCTAAAGGAGTATATAGAAAGACTTTAACCCGCTTTCTGTTTGTTTGGTTATCATTTTATGAAATTGTGTTTTATGAACATTTTCTGGAAGTATCTGTAGATATGTTTATTTAAAAAAAAAAACAGTTTATATAAGTTAGGGATTCAAATCAGTATTTTAAAATTTGATACAGATGTTTAATTTTGCAAACCTTCCAGCTTCTTGAGGAGGAAAGATTTTCCACTCCCCCACTGCGCGTAGAGTCCAACACAGATGGGCGGCTGCATGGTCGGTTCACTGAGAATGTCAGCCAGAGCGCTGCTGTACAGGTCATAGCCCAGCAAGTCCCCATCAGACTCGCTCGGAGAGAGGTGCCCTGGTAATGCACAGTGAAGACTGTTAGAACAGCAAAAAACGCAATGGGTTACCTGTAACATGCAAGTGCTTTAATCCACCTCAGGCTCAGACTTTAAGATTAGAAAATCCCAATCAACTGAACAATGTTAGTCCCAATTGAAGCGTATTAAATCAGAAGATCCAGGTAATTAGTTTAACATGGTACAATTATGCACACGATGAAGGGGATATCCTGCTAGATAAAGACTGTTTGGTTTCATATGATCGGCAGGGGTCGACATTAGCCATGACCCAGCGGTGGTAAAGATCGCAGTTTGCCTTTAGTTATGTACTATTGTGTTTCATTTCTGTTAGTGTTTGACTATAAAAGAAATATAAACTTGCTGAATACCCATGTGGCCTGAAGTCCTTAACTGACAATATAGTATGGTGGTGAGAATTTTTTTTTAATTTTTTTATTTTTATTTATTTATGTTAAGCTGTTGACCCAGATGCACTTTGATCTTCAGAGGTGATTGCACGGTCATGTGATCTTGAGTTTAATTTATCCAAGCCATTTTATTTTGCTTATTTGATGTTGTATGGCAAATATAATATCATTAGTACGTACCTCTGAAGATTTCTTTTTTTTTTTTGCTACGTATTGAAAACTCTGCAAGTAGGGGCTAATTCCGTTGTTTTTTTTCCCACAATCGCAGAATCACATTTTTCTGGAGGGACTAATAAGAAATAGACCCAAAATCATCATAAAACAAAAAAGCAAAATGGAAATATATACACTGTAAACTTACTAGCTCCAAATATCTGAGTTAAAATGCTCTTCTGGTGAGTGCAGTCTATGTTGTAAGGAGTTTCTCCAGCTTTGTTGGGACGGTAAAGCAGACGACCATCCTTTGGATTTCTCAGAAGCAGCTCAGCCAGTTTTCTGCTCCTACCACGAATTGCAATGTGTAGCGGGGTATCTCCCTTCTGCAAGAAAATCAACACAGATAACAAACGGTTATTGAGAGATACATCTATAAGCTTGATGGTACAGTGCTCCCTCGCTATAAGGCTCACCGGATATAACGCTCTGTGTCAGAGATCGAATGATTCTTGGTGTTAGATCTCCTTCCCGACCTGTGAGGGCGGAGAGTATAAAGGAAACAGAGTACCCTGGATGGCCTGACAGTTTATTCCCAGGGTTAGGCGGAAGTCGGCCATCTAGAAAAGGGACTGAGCTACGGTACACTAAATCATTGACCCAGAAGGTTAACGGTGTGGCATCCGCGGATTGGAGGAGCGGGTGCGCTCGTTAACCAAGGGGCCATGGTTGACGGTATATAAAGGGGACGTGTAGTGAGGTGACCTGTTCCTTGTGATGGCTATGCGAAGAACTGAAAGGACCGATACTGTGATTATTACTGTGAGTGTTTTGTTTGTTTTGTCTGTCTAAAACATACTGTTTGTTTGTTTGTTTATTAAGCTAACATGATCCGGAGCTGTCGCCCATGGCCAACACTAAACCCGGATATTGTATCACAGATAAATTGTACTTCACAGCAAGCACTACAGCACACACTTTGGACTGGTGACGGTGTTTGTATCTTGTGTGTTTGTACTGGACTATTGTTTATTATTGTTTACGGGACTGCAATCCATAATTATTCCTCGCGCAATACACATTGCTGTGTATTGCCAGTCCTCCTATTATTTACTCTTGGGTCATCAGACCATTTGCATTACAATTAAAACAGAAACCATTTCTGCTTCACCTGCTCTACTAATTACCACTTTGCAACACGCTCCTACAGCATGTGCCCCAATTCCCTATACTAGTGATTCATGCAATATTTCTACAGTAAATACAGTACCAGTGTTGTTCAAACTGTAAACAACTTCTCAGTCTAACTTCTGTTTCTGTCTCTCCCTTTTGATACGGTATCTGAACTGAAGAAAAGCTGCGCTGGCACTTTATAACACAAGCATCTTATTCAGCATTTGTTTTATAACTAAATAAATATTAGGCCTATTACGTGGTTATCTTTCCTAATGTATTTACTTTTTGCTGCGACAGGAGCTGCAGCTTTCTCCGGGAGACGAGACGCTTTAGCTTCACTTCAGCCCTGCTCCGGCAGCCGAACCTGGGTCGAGCCCATTCCCTCTTCCCCTCGCCCGAACCGTTCTCCTTCTCGCACTTGCTTTGCTTGGCTGTCGCTTCGAACTCAACTCCCGACTGCCGTTTAGCCAGGCTATTTATAGTTTAAAAACTGCTAATTAAAATGATCCATGAGTGGGAATGTTACCTTTTTCTTTTTTTTTTGTAAAAAATATAGCGTTGATTACATGGTGCTTTATGCATGGTTAATTCAAGGAAACTTACATTTCTGCTTCACTATATATGCATTATAGAGAGGGAGTTATTTCATTTTGTAATTTAGTCACATGTGTGTTGTTACGTGTCCTGCAGCGCCCCCCACCCCTCCCCCGTTTATAACGCTCTTCGGTTATAACGCTCATATTGTGTGTCCCCCGAGACCTGTGTTATAGCAAGGGAGCACTGTAATAACTTTGGATTACCAGTATAAAGAATACATGTTTAAAAAAATGTGTATACCTTGTCTACTGCAGACACTCTGGCTCCTTTATCCAGCAAAAGTTCAACAATCTCAATGTTTCTCATCTTCGTCGCCTTAATAAGTGTGGTTTCGCTGTCCTGAAAATGAATAATTTACATAAGAACACCTTGATCGCCACACTGGCATGTGCTGCTCTTTTGATTCCCACCTTACGAGAAATTTGTAATAAATATTTAGAAAATAACTGTACAGCCATACCTTGGTGCAGATTTCAGTATCTGGATTGCACTGCAAGATATCCCTCACCATAGAGGCATTTCCTTTCTCTACGGCCCAGTACAGAGCCGTCTTGTTATCCTATGCGGTGCAATAAGGAAAGCAACAGTTACTATACTGACATACGGGGACTACATATGTTAAAAAAACTAACATAAAAAACTGCTGAATTCTATCAAAAAAGCAATCATATTACCTGTCCTCGGATGTCTATGTCAGCATACTTTTGAAGCAAGGCTCTGACAATCTCCACATGACCACCTCTGACAGCTCCAATCAGTACTGTGTCTCCACTCTGAAAGAGAGGGGGAGCAGGGTCATCAGCAATGCTTTCAAACTGTGTCTCGCTGGATAGAATACCTGGTCTCCCATCAAACTTGTTTAAACATGTTTAAATAAGTTAAACTAGCTTAATATAAAGCAGCCAACACCAGCAAAATCTGCCCAATACTGGTTATTATTGGGATTTACTTAATTTTTTATTTTTAACATTTCTATCACCTACCTCCTCTTTTAAAGTAGTGACATGCATTTTTTTAAATATGTAAAATCAAGCTTAAATGAAATGGGTTAATATTGAATTCATACACACACTTACTTATTATCTTTTTTTAAATGCAAACACATAATGAAAACATAAAAAGGCTTCAATACAACCACAGCCACTGCCAGCTTCTAAATAAGAAGTCTTCCACTGGAATGCGCTTGTTATAAAACAGGGCCCTAACTATTGTTACTTAAAATGCAAAATATTCCATTTGAAACACCTACCCTGTCGGGAATGTTAACATAGGTCCCAGCATCCAAGAGATCCTGGACGATCTCAGTGTGGCCTTCCTTGGCAGCGATCATCAGGGCTGTGTTTCCATCTTTATCAGTCATATTGACATTGGGATTCCTCTTCAGAAGTTCTTTTACCACATCAATATATCCACTCTTCACTGCCACGATCAAGGCTGTCATAGAGTTCTTGCAAAAAAAATAATAAAGGAAGCAGGCAATAAATAAATCATTTTGTAGCTTTTAGAGATTAAAAATAGGCAACATATTTAATTGAAATAGCAAAAAAGATTTATGGTTATTCACTATTTCTGAAACTTTCTTTATACTGGTAGTTCTGAAGGGAACAGTAAGCCTATCAAGAAATATTATTAGGTCTATTGTGATGTGCTCCAGTTACCAGGGGAGCCTGCAGACAATCTGACAGCACCCGTCAATCAGTTTTACCATCGCGTAAAAGGCCTTTGAGAGCGCAGGGAGAAATATCACCAGTATATATACTAATGTATTATTGTTGTTGTTAAAATCGCTTTGCATATAATATTCAAATTTAGTGATCTCATCATCAAGTGACTTTTTAAAACTCAGAAGGTTAAAGTACCCCTGTGGCCTTAAAAGGACTCTGAAACACATCTCCTGTTTAACATGATATTTCAGATCTTATCATGGTGCTCTGTGATCTATATAATCTCCTCAATGCAGAAACTGATAGTACACTATGTTAAAACATAATAATAATAACTGGCCAACAGCCACAGTGAGGATCGATTGAAGTGGCAGCCTCAGAAATGTACAAATTACAGTTTTTCAGAAACAACTTGCTATATGGTTTACACTTTTATATTGTACACAAATTAAAAAATGACAAATGTCCACCAGAAATTCAACTGAACCATGACAGCAGATATTCTTAACTCTTAAATCTTGTATTAAATGTATCAGTTAATGTGTTTTGGGTCAGACAGGGATTGTTTCATATTATAACATCTTACAGCTCCTTCTTGATCCACATCTGCTCCGTTCTCCAACAGGTGCTTAACGCTGTCATAATGGCCCTTCCTAGCAGCCCAGATTAAGGGGGTTGTGCCGTACTTTGAAAGAAGAAAAACAAAAAAACAAGTAAAGAACAACCCTCATTTGTTTCTTCAAAAGCACAAGAATTTTACAGAACCTTTTTTTTTTTTATTTTTTTTTTTTACTAAGATCACAAAGACAAGTAACTGATGCCTCAATCATATCCATCAGCTCAGCTCTCTATGACCTCTCAACGCTGCTGACCTTATACTGTACATTACCAGTCTAGAAACGATAACTCCACTCTAAACTGCAACTTACATAGGCAAGACAAGTGATCTTATATACCAATATGTCTAGCCATGCCCTGTTTATTTTTTATATTTCAGTAGGACATTTGTACCCTTTGCGTTGAGTACTTACCTTGTCAGAGCAGTTCACTTTGGCACCATGTTCAAGTAAAAGATGCACAATTTCTGCATGCCCTCGTCCAGCTGCCCAGATGATAGGGTAAACGCTGTATTGCTGAGATTGGGGGTAAAACAAAAACATTAGTGTACCAGCTTAGACAAACAATGGAAAATCCTTTTTGTTGTTGTTGTTGTTGACGTAAGAGGTCTCTTATACTGGTTACTAGCATTTCACACATAAAAAAACAACTTTCTAATAGTTGTGCATGAATGGATTCGGTCTGCTTATTCATTAAACACATTCACTCTTATTGTCTGCAGCCAAACCTTGGCTTGTCAGCACCTTCTCAAGTTTTATTTTCTTAACCTCTAACATTAAGCAGTTAGACATGGTAAGTACAACTTTTACACATATAATTCATGTGGTTTTCTACTGCTTACTTGGCCAGTGATGTTTGGGTTTGAACCTTTTTCCAGCAACATGCTTGTCACCTCTGTGCGCCCTTTGTATGCTGCCCACATAAGGGCAGTCCATCCTCCCTGCAGAAGGAAACACATGAATAAGATACAAGTACACTTGAAAACCCTGTTAATGTCAGAAAAAAAAAAAAAAAAAACTTTACAGACAGAGTCATTGGAAGGGATGGCAATAAGACTCCCATTGCATAGCAGCTTAATAAGAAACATCTGAGCTTGTTACCTACAGTATACATTGTAGCTAATCAAGTTCATATTAAAACCTGTACTGGGTGAAACTGCTATGCAATAGGAGTCTTATTTAAATCCTTACACTGCAGATATGGAGAAGCCAGAAAGAATGCAATAAATATAAATACAAACTTTCATAAAAAAAAAGGCAATTGATTGGTTTACACAAGTACTCGATAGTATTTCTTAAATGTTTTAAATAAGCATTTTGGTTTTGCATGTTTATCCATTTCAGTAGATCGTGAGAAACCAATGCAGTAATGTTACTGAATTAAGTAAAGTCTTTAGTGATGTTTTATACATTTGGGTGTTACAAAAACAGATGTTGGAAAATATTAGGAGCCATGAATACATGTTTTGCTTATTATGCTTTGCTTATTATTATTATTATTATTATTATTATTATTATTATTATTATTATTATTGTTTAACAAAAAACCCTCGTCATCCAGACATACAGGCACCAATATGGCTTAAGGGACAACACCCCAATTAGTGTCAATGCCTGCTCAAACTTCTTGATGCCTTTTACATCTCCACAGTGAAATGTACGTACAGACACTTTCCTCCAAATATCCCCAGATTCTCAAACTCTTAATAGTCTAGTTTCATCAGAATTGAAAGCAGTTCCCTTGATATATTACATGAAAAATAAATAGTGCAACATATTGTACAGGGACACACATACCAAGTAATTCAAATAAAACATGTATTAATACATTTAAAAGAGCTTTATAAACCGTCAAACAGTTTATCTTGTTTTGTGATGGTCTGTTCTCTTAATATAGTAGTAAATGACACTGATGAAAAGGTAGTTTGTGAAGCACACTGCACTGCTTGCTAGAGGTGGGTTATACATGTAATTCTCCACATCATGAATAACACAATCACACAGCAGTAGTGCCAAAAGACAGAAAATGCATTACATCATAAAAATACTAAATTATGTGGCAGGCACACACGTATGTATGAGGGAAAGAAAACAAATGCATATAGAAACGAAATAGCTGTATATCAATAAAGGAATTAAAGTGTAAATAAAAATCTAAATGTACTTTTTCCAAATAAAAACTAACTTACTCACCGAATCCCTGTGCTCCAAGTTAGCATTGTTTCTGAGCAGTTCTTTCACAACGTCGATGTGTCCTTCCTTTGACGCTGAAATGAGGGCTGTCCAGTTATCCTGCATTTTAAAAAAAACATAATAATTTCACCTGAAAGACACATGCAAATAAATGTGCCTTTAAAGTAAAATTAACATTTTACCTACCACATGGTCATACCAGGTACTCATTTAAAAGTTAAAAGTTGTAAAAAGCACGGTCCTTCAACAAAATGAAGTGCCCAAGACACACTAATCTCTGCACTGCTGTGTTGAGTGTGTGTATGTGTATGCTTAGACTAAAGCATGCTGTGGTAGCATACACCCATCGTAATGTGAAATTAAAGGTGCAACACTTAGTTGCTCAATATTTTGTTCTCTGTTTTGATTCCTCGCTGCAAGTGGATTGTGTTACACAAGGCAGGTTTCTTTCCTTTCAAGGTAAGCATGTTGGAAATTATGAAACAGTTTTTGATTGCATATTTACACCTGACAATGGATTTATTGTGTTTATGTCAACAAATCCAGAGGCATTTCTGGGATACGATGAATAAAATAAGGAATTACAGTACAGTACTATTGCAAAACAGCTGAATGGGACTAATTTCCAATATAGGTTTATGTTTATTTCATGGCATGATCAAACATTAATATGGTAAACTTAAACTGACAATGTGGTGCACAAATTACATTTGTGGTAATAGCTCCTTTATAAATGTTTTGCAAAACTGTCCCTGTTCCTTAGGCAGTATTTTTTACCATTTTTAAATCTTTTTTTTTTTTTTTAGAATTGTATTTATTTATTTTTACACTAATTAAGTGATAGAACTGTTTTCCTTTTAGTGTTACACAAATCTGTAAAATCTTTAAGTTGTTCCTAGATGTTTTTAAAAATAAACATAATAATTGGATATGTTTGTTTAATAATATGGTTTTATATATCATACATGTTATCCCACCTGTGCTGCAGTTAATTGTGAGAGGTACCGTAAGTAAAAACAGGTACATCAATGGAATATTGTTCATTAAAATTGATGATTATTTTTTTGTGGAGATGCACAATACTCTATAGTGGGTAATTTTGACGGTAGTTATATAAGTAAATTGACATTTCAAAAATAGCCTAATATTAACCCGATCATAGCCTATTTACATTTAAGCTGAACTTTTTGTACACATTTTATTGTGGTAATTGCATTTTAAGAAACCCTGCTCTAGAAGTGTATAGATAGTAATACTAACAGTATCTTCAAGGTTGATGTTCGCTCCTTTCTTCAACAGCTCCTGAACAATCTCTAGATTGCCTTGCTCTGCCGCTAACATTAGAGGGGTCTGTCCATTCTGCAAAACAAAACGGTCATAAAAACAAAACTGCACCTAGTTTAAAAAAAAAATAGCCTAATACCTTAATGTAAAAAAAAATACTGTTAGGACTGTGCATTAGTAACTGAGTTTTTTTTTTAGACTTTACATTGCAAAATCTTTCATGGAAACCAACATGCCAAATTATATACTGTACAGATTTATTTTGAACATAAACCCTAGCAAACCAACTGACCAATATAAACAGGTTCACTGAAATGCTTTCTCGTTATGAGCCCGTCTCTGCCTCATTATGAGCCCGTCTCTGCCTCATTATGAGCCCGTCTCTACCTCATTATGAGCCCGTCTCTACCTCATTATGAGCCCGTCTCTACCTCATTATGAGCCCGTCTCTACCTCATTATGAGCCCGTCTCTGCCTCATTATGAGCCCGTCTCTACCTCATTATGAGCCCGTCTCTACCTCCATTATGAGCCCGTCTCTACCTCATTATGAGCCTGTCTCCACCTCATTATGAGCCTGTCTCCACCTCATTATGAGCCCATCTCTACCTCCATTATGAGCCCGTCTCTACCTCCATTATGAGCCCGTCTCTGCCTCATTATGAGCCCGTCTCTACCTCATTATGAGCCCGTCTCTGCCTCATTATGAGCCCGTCTCTACCTCATTATGAGCCCGTCTCTGCCTCATTATGAGCCGTCTCTGCCTCATTATGAGCCCGTCTCTGCCTCATTATGAGCCCGTCTCTACCTCATTATGAGCCCGTCTCTGCCTCATTATGAGCCCGTCTCTGCCTCATTATGAGCCCGTCTCTGCCTCATTATGAGCCCGTCTCTACCTCATTATGAGCCCGTCTCTGCCTCATTATGAGCCGTCTCTGCCTCATTATGAGCCCGTCTCTGCCTCATTATGAGCCCGTCTCTGCCTCATTATGAGCCCGTCTCTGCCTCATTATGAGCCCGTCTCTGCCTCATTATGAGCCCGTCTCTGCCTCATTATGAGCCCGTCTCTGCCTCATTATGAGCCCGTCTCTACCTCATTATGAGCCCGTCTCTACCTCATTATGAGCCCGTCTCTACCTCATTATGAGCCTGTCTCTGCCTCATTATGAGCCCGTCTCTGCCTCATTATGAGCCTGTCTCTACCTCATTATGAGCCCGTCTCTACCTCATTATGAGCCCGTCTCTGCCTCATTATGAGCCCGTCTCTACCTCATTATGAGCCCGTCTCTACCTCATTATGAGCCCGTCTCTACCTCATTATGAGCCCGTCTCTACCTCATTATGAGCCCGTCTCTGCCTCATTATGAGCCCGTCTCTGCCTCATTATGAGCCCGTCTCTACCTCATTATGAGCCCGTCTCTGCCTCATTATGAGCCCGTCTCTACCTCATTATGAGCCCGTCTCTGCCTCATTATGAGCCCGTCTCTACCTCATTATGAGCCCGTCTCTGCCTCATTATGAGCCCGTCTCTGCCTCATTATGAGCCCGTCTCTGCCTCATTATGAGCCCGTCTCTGCCTCATTATGAGCCCGTCTCTGCCTCATTATGAGCCCGTCTCTACCTCATTATGAGCCCGTCTCTGCCTCATTATGAGCCCGTCTCTACCTCATTATGAGCCCGTCTCTACCTCATTTCTTTCGTCCACCTCCTTGCACTTCTCCAGAAAGGCCCTGATCTCAGCCATGTTCTCCTCCTCCACGAAGCTGAGCAGGCTCCGAGTCACCAGGCTCGCCATCTCCAGGGTGCCCTCGGGATCCAGCGCGCTCAGACTAACACCTGGCACAACAAAGGCACAGCGCTCTATCAGACACACTCTGGGATCCCAGCAACAACTGGGTGCCCCTTCCCTTTAACTCTAAACACACTGTCACTAGATTTTTCTTCAAGTTTTGCTACTGATTAGTTTACAAAAAAAATGTGGTTTCAGTGTTAATTACATTAGTATTATTGACTACAGTAAAGGGTGATAAGGCATAAATTAGATAGGCATTGCTCAGATTATTATTACTTTTTTTTTTTTAACTTGATATTCCAGCAGTACATTAGACAGTGCCTGTGTCACAACTGGACAGCAGTAGCGGATCATGAATCCTCCCCCGCCCCCACCCCTGCAACTGGAAACAGTCATTTTTCACAGATACAAATATAACTACTGAAATACCAATATACTGTATCTGAACTTATTTTACTAGAAGTTTGGTATCAGATAGGAATGATTAAAAAGGCAAAGCAAGATATATAACACTGCACAGCAAGTTTTTTTATACATTTTTACAAAACTACAATCTATATCTCCTGTATATCAAGGGCAGTCTTAATAAGTCTGGAATATAAATAAGAAAATACATTTAAAAAGTGCAAATGAAGCGCAAGCTTATTTCTGCCTGAAATAGAACAGCAAGTGAGAGCCAACACTGAATTTGAACATTTACCTTAGCAGTAGGCTTTTTTAAATTAGAGGTATACTCTGCATTTGAGGTATTCCTAAACCATCTATTAAGCCTACACCGTTTCTGAGATTATAACGTATTATGGCAATGACATGTTTAAGCACACTGCAAAATACTACTTACTGTACCGTACAGTAGTGATATTTTTCTTCTTCCAGGTCTTTTTTTATACAAAAATTATATTGCATGAAAAAATATTTACCTACTGCTGAGGTTTAATGCATTTTTCTTTTTCATGTCAAGACAAATATTCCACTTTTTGTTTGAAATATATTCGTAAAAAACAAAAGCTGGTGAAATAGTCTGCCTACAGCCTTTTTGAAAAAAATATAGGCCTAGTTGTTTACACAGTTCAATTGAGGAGCACTGCGACAGTATCCACAACTACAATTAATATAGTTTACATAACCTAATGACTTCTTTCTACTGTAAATCTACTTAGAAACGTGAAGTAACCAGCAGTTTTTTATATATATTTATTTATTTTTTATACAATACTACTAAAAGCAGGTAAAGAAAAGCTTGGAAAATTATAGAAAATGTCTACAGTAGGTGTTTGAAAATCATGGTTAAGCGGATTTAAATGGGAAATGTAATTAATACTTTCCATAAATGTAATGACTTTATGACACTACTACTGTGACAATGCTATAGAATCTCAAAGTCCAGTCCAGGAGATCGCTCGGATGAAAGTGGAATGGGAGTTAGTCACCTGCTTTGCTCTGGATTTGACATCCATGAATATCAGGAATTGCATTTGACATGCCCCATTATCAAATGACAATCTGCCATGCTTTACACTTCAAGCAAGCCTGTGCAGCCTTGAACTTCAAGTGTTCAAACGATATCTCTGAAATGCTGAGGCATGCACGCTCCTGCTATCTACAGCACCATGTTGCAATAAAGGTGACGTGCAAGCTGCTCTGTACAGTATCTTATGGAAGCAAAACTAAAATGTCTACAAATGCTGCTTGTGTTACTAATATATTTTACAAAAAATCCTGCAACATCTTTTCAACAGGGAAAAAACATCTGCATTTGTAAAATGCTTAACAACGTAGATTAAAAAAAACAAAAGTACTTTAAACCAAAAAAGCTAACCCAAAGCTAGTATTAATTTTCATGTGGGAAATCATCAAAAATGTATTCAATTCCCAAAACTGCTCATCAGTCATCACCCTGCCCCTTTCCTCTTGTAATTGGGCCCTTTTTCCAACCAATACTAACAAATAACTTACGGCAGGTTGTTGATTACTCATTTGCCAAAAAAGAAAAAAAAAAAACCCTAAACAAATCATCACTATTAATTGCAAAGACTCAACACCAATGTGATTCTTCTGACCAAGAACAAGAGATACCACGATACGGAACCCATAGACTGATTTATTATAGGACTTGTACAGTAGATCCATAAACTACAGGTAATACACATGTAGTGTAAAAATTACTGACGAGTGGCAGGGTCAACCTGAATCAATGTATAAAAAAAGACAAAACCTTTGCTTCTAGCCTTGATAGAGCCTTTAGCTCATTTTTAGGGCCACACCCACTCAAGTGGAGCAGAACGCTGTATTAATGAGTGCAGCACACTGTAACAGAGCATCTTTACTGCCTGCTCCACCAGCACTACAAATACACGATAACAGCGGAAGCCCATGAAAATACAGTGCAACTTTAAAAGTTTCTGGTGAGTAATCTCAAGTACAGTTAACATCAAATCTAAACATAACCACTGATCACCAGTGACATTTCAGTCCAGAGAAAACTGGAAGCACGATGATCAAATAAACAAGGTTTTATATTTAGCTGCGGTCAGTCAACTGAGAGCATGTCATCATTCATGCAGTCATTATTTCAACATCTCGGTGTCCTAGTGGATGAGCAATATAATTAGGGCTGTCCCTTGATTTATGGGCATTAGCTGATTTACTGGCAGATTAAAATTCGGTAGATTCATCCCTGCACATTTTTAAAAAAAGGTAACGATCTTATAGCGGCTGCCCTGCATGTAATACTAAAAAATCAATAGAATAAAAAAAAATAATAATCCCAATGGGAATTTTGTCTTTTTAAAAGCATTTGTATTATTTTTATCTTAGTAAATGTCTTTGTATTTGTACTGCGCTATTGAGATGTACACTGCTGTGCAAAAGTCTTCGACACATTCAGGAGTTACAATGTATATCGATGTTGTGAGTATCAGCGGTTTACTCCGGGCCTCCACTGGTGTTTTCTGCTGTTGTGCAGCTTTGACTGTCGTTGATGAGCTTGGTTTGGGTGGGGGGAGGTCAGGCTTGTTGTTTAGCGGTCTTTGACTGTTGTTGATGCAGCTTGGTTTGGGTGGGGGAGGCCAGGCTTGTTGTTTAGCGGTCTTTGACTGTTGCTGATGCAGCTTGGTTTGGGTGGGGGGAGGTCAGGCTTGTTGTTTAGCAGTCTTTGACTGTCGTTGATGAGCTTGGTTTGGGTGGGGGGAGGTCAGGCTTGTTGTTTAGCAGTCTTTGACTGTCGTTGATGAGCTTGGTTTGGGTGGGGGGAGGTCAGGCTTGTTGTTTAGCAGTCTTTGACTGTCGTTGATGAGCTTGGTTTGGGTGGGGGGAGGTCAGGCTTGTTGTTTAGCAGTCTTTGACTGTTGTTGATGAGCTTGGTTTGGGTGGGGGGAGGCCAGGCTTGTTGTTTAGCGGTCTTTGACTGTCGTGGATGAGCTTGGTTTGGGTGGGGGGAGGTCAGGCTTGTTGTTTAGCGGTCTTTGACTGTCGTTGATGAGCTTGGTTTGGGTGGGGGGAGGCCAGGCTTGTTGTTTAGCAGTCTTTGACTGTCGTTGATGCAGCTTGGTTTGGGTGGGGGGAGGTCAGGCTTGTTGTTTAGCGGTCTTTGACTGTCGTGGATGAGCTTGGTTTGGGTGGGGGGAGGTCAGGCTTGTTGTTTAGCGGTCTTTGACTGTCGTTGATGAGCTTGGTTTGGGTGGGGGGAGGCCAGGCTTGTTGTTTAGCAGTCTTTGACTGTCGTTGATGCAGCTTGGTTTGGGTGGGGGGAGGTCAGGCTTGTTGTTTAGCAGTCTTTGACTGTCGTTGATGAGCTTGGTTTGGGTGGGGGGAGGTCAGGCTTGTTGTTTAGCAGTCTTTGACTGTCGTTGATGAGCTTGGTTTGGGTGGGGGGAGGTCAGGCTTGTTGTTTAGCGGTCTTTGACTGTTGTTGATGCAGCTTGGTTTGGGTGGGGGGAGGTCAGGCTTGTTGTTTAGCAGTCTTTGACTGTTGTTGATGAGCTTGGTTTGGGTGGGGGGAGGTCAGGCTTGTTGTTTAGCGGTCTTTGACTGTTGTTGATGCAGCTTGGTTTGGGTGGGGGGAGGTCCGGCTTGTTGTTTAGCAGTCTTTGACTGTTGTTGATGAGTTTGGTTTGGGTGGGGGGAGGTCAGGCTTGTTGTTTAGCAGTCTTTGACTGTCGTTGATGAGCTTGGTTTGGGTGGGGGGAGGTCAGGCTTGTTGTTTAGCAGTCTTTGACTGTTGTTGATGCAGCTTGGTTTGGGTGGGGGAAGGCCAGGCTTGTTGTTTAGCAGTCTTTGGTTCACGTTGATCAGGGTCTTCAAGAACTTGTGATCATGGCAGCTCAGGGTGAACTGTGCATGGCAGCTGCTGTGAGGTGTTGTGGTGGAAACGTGAGACGTGAAAAATGCGAAAAAGAGTAGAAACATGCAAAAATGTCAGACTTTTGCACAGCAGTGTGCTTGTGTTGGCCCTGTGGGCACAAAGTTAATAAACTAAAAACTTCTTTTTTTTGTACTTTATATTGTATTCAAAGAACAAAACAAAACCAACAATTAAAAAAGAAAAAACAAAGCTTACATATGGTACATAATCTATCAAATGCAGATTCCAATACATTGTATATTAATGCTACTGTTCAGGGATCAGTGTCACAAATGAGAAATCCATTTTTTGTTTGCTTGTTTGTTTTTTTAAATATCCCCTTTTGTTGACAAATGACATAGATATCAAGGGTATTATTTTATTTAACGATTTGTGTAAAAGTGTACTGGTAAATTAAATCCTATACATAATTTACACTTCTGCATTCTCTGAATTAATTTTGAAAAAAATATTTATTTTAAAATCGTGTTATACATATTCAAAGTCGACATCTACAGCGTTCTGTTTATTGTGGATGTTTGCTTTTTACTGCATTCAGTAACTCCATCCACAGTAATTCTAAATGTTTTCATTTCAAATGGTGAAGCATTGAACTTGTGTTTTTGTGGTACGGCAATTTTGTTTGCCATAATTATTTAGGCTACTTGCCACGGTTTTCTCATCCGGTTCCTCAAAATAATTCCAAACTTGGCTTTGCCTCGTTCCTTTGTTTAGAGATGCAGTTTTATTAAAAATATATAACAAAACATCAGAAAAAACGCTTTTCTTACCCCGTGTGGACTGAACCATATCACGCCCACTACAGCATGAACACAGAGAGCAGTGTCAATCTTTCTGTTAGAAAAACTACTTTATATATATATTTGGGGTACATCGATAAGGTTTTCTTGGCTGATACCGATAGTCCATGGTTATCTACCCATATCATTTATTGGGCAGCAGTGTGGAGTAGTGGATAGGACTCTTGACCGGAGGGTTCAATCCTAGGTGGGAGACACTGCTGCTGTACTCTTGAGCAAAGTACTTTACCTAGATTGCTCCAGTAAAAACCCTACTGTATAAATGGGTAATTGTATGTAAAAATAATGTGTAAAAAATAATGTAATTGTATGTAAAAATAATGTTATATCTTGTAACAATTGTAAGTCGCCCTGGATAAGGGCGTCTGCTAAGAAATAAATAAATAATAATTTTTTACTTGTTTCATTTACTTCAGAAAATGAATACAGAGAATAACTTAGTATTATATTGTGTGCTTGTCAGCAATTTATACATTTGTTTTACAATAGTCACACAAAAAAACACTGCATTTGTACTAGAAAAAACACTTCGGTAGAAATAAATATATAATGTGACATTTGGTATAGCCACTTGCTGTCAAACATTGCGTATTTCAACTTCGACCTATACTGTACAGTAGTAGGAAAAAAAATAGCCTACGCAACTACAACAACGCTCGTTAAATTCTTATTTTAAGCATACACTGCTTAAAAATGCAGCCCAACGTCAATTGTTCACTTAATCAAAAACAAAAAGATGTCATGAAAATATCCGGTTACAAAATTCAGTCAAACTTGAATTTGTTACAAAACAAGACGGCACAATTATCAATTCCAGCTTCAAAATGCCGCCTAACACACCCGCAACGAATGCAGATTGAGATAAAGAAACACAGCAAGATAAACCATTGCAAAAAGTAATTCCCACTTCACGTTTAGGGAGCCCACAACTCCTTGGAAGTTAGGTTAGGTTGTTGTCGTTGCTGCAGGAGTCTTGGTTTTAAAAAGTGCTTTTCAGCTAAACTGTTTACGTTCAAGGATTTGATCAAGTGAGCTACAGAGGAGGACCTGAGGTGATGCAGTTTTGTACCTAACCGAGCATCAATCATGCGGTTTCCATGCGGGTCAATTTACACGTGAAATGGCGATGTGTGTGCACGTTTGGGAGAATTACTCGGGTAAATCAGGTTTGTGGCCTAAAAAAACAGCTAAAGAGAGGGACAGGGTAAATCTCATTTACTCGTGTAAATGACGAAACACACGGGAAAATCCACGCCCAGTTTCACTTGGAAACCCGCATTTCACGTGTAAATGTTAATGACTGTGTTTATCCTTAACTATAAATATTGCAAGGGATCAGGTCAGTTGTTACTGTGGATTCCAAGACGGCAGAAAGTAGTGGCTGATGGGCGATTTTATGGTTCACCTTAATGCTAATGCAGGCGGCATTTTTTTATTATTGTTTTTTGCTGTGTCTGGTCTGTCAAGTTGTATATATCTTGCGGGTTTACAGTTCTGTATAAACACACTTACCACGAATTGTATTATGCATTTGTTATAGTATTAAAGCAGCTGTTTGTGAATATCCTTGCTGTAAAAACTACGCTAAAGTTAAACACGAAGAGCAAGTGAGCTGCTTAACTGAATTAATTCCCGTCCTTTTTTTGACCCCCGCTATGTCCAAAGACAATGCACGTCTGTCCTCCACGTTAATAATTATAGTTTGTGAACTGGATGTCATAAGCCAGCTCAATCGCCCAAAGCAGAGCAACAATATCCAAGTTGTTGATGCCCTCTCAGAACTGACCAAATAAAATTGCAAATGAACGTATTGATTGTGTTTTATTTGTTTGCATTAATACTTAACACAGCAGTAAATCCAACACAACTTAAAAGAAAGGAGAGCATCTCTGACAGCACGAGCCACCTCAAATTGAAAAACAATTTGGTCAAGAGCAGTAAAGCACATTATTAACCAAGCAGGCACAGGGTATTTAGCTTTATTACAGCAGCTTAGATTCACTCGTGTACCAGTTCTCTGCGCATGGAAACCACATTTTCACAAAATGTCACTAGTAATCTTCAAAAACAGCACGAGTATATCCATAGCTAATTTACATCTCAACCCCCACCTTTCCCAATCATTTGCATGACACCGGGTGAAAAGCCCGGTTTACTCAAGTAAAAAAAATGAACGAATGGAAACCCAAAAAGCATTTTACACAAGACATTTTCTCGTGTAAATGTCTTGAGTTAAAAAAAAAAACTTTTATGGAAACCCCAGGAATGCTGCATTTGAATAATTTGCCTGGTTAATACTATTTTCATACGAATAATAAACACCCCTATTACTTTGGGTGAATGTTAGTCTGGTAACTGTATAGGCTACATGTACTCTAAACTAATAATAATAATAATAATTAATGTTAATTATCAATGTTATTTAGGATTCAACTTTTTTTTTTTTTTAAAGCATCAAAATAATATTCTACTCGCAGTTCATCGTTGGTTTTAACGTAGCATCAAGTCTGTTCTGCACACAACTCACTATCCTATTGTTGTCTTCAGGTATTTTTAAAAAATCCAAACACCGTTCTTTTGAGACGTATTTACTGCATTTTAGTTGCATGTTACACAGCACTGGAGAAATGAGTGTCTCAGTGTTCCTTTGTCATTAGTAAGCACGTCTGAGCAAACATTAAATGCTGTGCTGGAAGAAATTCAAGCAAGAATATCGGTGTACAGTATCAGCTAAAATAACAAAAACTGCCGATAGCCGATTGTGTTTTTCTCCCTTATATCAGTACCATGCCGATAGGCTACCGATTATCGGCGCACATATAGAAAGAATAAAAAATATATGCATTAGCCTTATGAACAAAACCCTCAAATGCTGCCTTTACAAACCAGATGTTTTTTTGTTTTTTTTGAGAATCGCTGATTTTAATAACAAAACCAACTCAATGTCATTACAATGCAATACATTAATGCATTTTAAATTGAGCACAAAATAACAAACCTCGAATTCACTGGCACTTAAAGCAACATAATGGCAGACAGTATGTAATTTCCCTGCAAGCAGTCCAAAACCATATGAAGCTGCTCTGTTGTCAAAACAGTTACTCCAGACATTACCAGCAGTGATTCTGAATAGCCAAATCCATAACGTATTTAAAAAAAGATGTGCTTTCAATTAAAAATAAATACATACATACATGCCATCGGTCGTTACAGTAAATGACAACCAAGAGAATGTCATAAAAATGCAAAAAAGATATATATATATATATATATATATATATATATATATATATATATATATATATATATATATATATATCAAAATAGCTGTTAGATACTTCTCTTTATAATATACTGGCATATGTATATTATTTGTAAAGAAGAAATTGTTTACATTATTTATACTGGATGGTCCATTGAGAGGCAGCATTCTCTTTTCTGAGTACATTCAGTACAGATATGAAGCAGACAAAAAGTATTGATTTGAATTTTTTAATTGTTATTAAAAAAACATGGATGTCAAGCTTACCTTTGTGTGTAAAGACAAAAACAGGATATCAACAAGCTTGCCTCAGCAGCTTCAGCCGAACAGACCTTCTCCTATAAATAATGGATGAGATGGCACTGACTGCTACGCCCAACCTCATCAACACAGAAAAAAAAAACAGTTCACACTATGAAAGCATGTGCTGAAGCACACACAAGAGAGTGTGCCTTTAGAACCCACCCAATGTATTTAGTCAGAGCACACCACACTCTATTCATATGCAGAGTCCAAGGCAAGCAGATGCACAAGGTTTAATGCGAGCCATTCAATAGTCATCTTGCTCCCCATGAACCATTTATTAAACCACTGCAAGGCTGACAGATAATCCAAGCAAATACTCACTGCCACGCTTCCTTCCAGATAAAACAGCCATCAGGACTTGGTCCAGCTGATTCCAATATGTGCCGCTTTGTTTAAAGAAAGATGTCAAGTAGTTACACTATTAGAATAAGGATAAATCATCTTCCACCTACAGTATTGTTGTAATTTTCTACAGAACCTAATGCTTACTATATTTTTGCCTAATGCCTGGGATGTTTTATTAGAAACCTATAGCTTATGCCCAATAGCAATGATACACCTCTTGAATCATCTCACACCACATATTCCTGGTACAGGTAGAGTACCAATACCCTGATCATGAGATTTATGGATTTAATAATAAGCTTTCTCTTCATAGATTACTGGATGCTGTACACAGCATGGCAATAATACCATAAAAAGCTATGAGAACTTTGGGCTGTGCAGACGGTTTTTCATTTGTTGTCTGGGGTAAGGTGTCACATGGTACAGTAGAGCTTTACCCAAGATAAACTGGTATAAATCAAAACCAAAAACACTACTGTGCCCCTCTTCCTTAATTATAAGATCTGGTACCTTTTTATTTACAAATAAACCCCTGTCTGGGATAAATATGAAACACATAAAACCAATTTTGGGTAAAAATGAGCAAGACTGCTCAATTTAAAATAACCTTTTTTTGTTTGCTTGTTTTTTATTGTTTAAATTGATATAAATATAAAGGTCACAGGGTTCTGTTTTGAGACACCCAGGAAAAGTGCACCTGAAAAGCAAGGCTGACATGTAGGCCCTACTGTACAATTTATTTTTTGTTTTAAGCACTGGCTTTACAAATTACTGGAAGGTGTCCCACCATTTTACATGTAAATATGTAAGAGTATTATGCTTGTAAGAGAACATATTTACAGTACGATTTTTGTTACCAACACATTTCTCAGATTTACACAGGTTTGCTGGAACCTCTAAATAACTGAATTTTCTTTCCATACAAGTGTAACAGAAAACATTTTGACCTTTAATAACCTTTCATACACAACCTACACGACGACAGCACATCATCAGTATTGCCTTGGAATGACCTGCTTATAAACTTTAAAAACAATGCTTACTGCAGTATGAGGTCATGCAAATATTTCTAGATTTACCAATACCTGCCTCGGCAAGCTTGTCTAAATAGCATTGTGTAAATACAGTAGTTTCTCAATATTATTCGGTCTTGTCAGAATCACCTTCACACAGGAGCAGCATAAATAAAACCACCAAACACATCCCGCCGCCCATGCAGAATAATTACAGTTTTACATGTCTCCATTTGAAACAGAATAGGAATAAATCGATTTATTTCAATGCAAAAAAACGAGTCTTAAATGAGTCTATTTTGTGTGTGGTTATTGTTAACAATATCTCGTCACACATAATGACATCCTATCGCATCGAAAGAAACCGTGCATTTCTGTTCTTTCGCAGGCTAGGCTATATATATTCCAATCAAATACGTTTACACCACCAACCCCGTCTGCATGTCATGACAGGGTATATAAAGAAGGTGCGATTATATAGTGGCCAGTTATGTCGTGTTTCCTTTATAAACTTTCCGAATTTATAGCGCATCAGCTGTTTTGCCAACGCACCTAGCGCGAAGTGACAGTCTACGGCAGGGTAAATAAAGCTATTTGCAGCTTCTTTAATCACTGTCAAAATGTATACCTTCTGTTTGGAAAGATCAAATACCTACTGGGGAATGAAGGCTCCTTACCTTTTTTTTAATCAGTTGATGTCCGTTCTAGTAAACGGTCTACTTCTTGTTAACTGAGAAGCGTTATTTATTAATTTATTTGTGTTTCAATTATTTTAACCACAACGTTTTTCCCACAACAGCCATTTTGTAATGTTAGTAAAAAACACCCTTGTCACGTGACTCTTCACTGAGCTGTGACGTAGACTGATGCGCTGTCTCTCTACCGACTGCGGTTTCGTGGTGGATTGAAACGAACAATACGGTGTAAAGGGAATGCATTCAGTAGCAAGGAATACTGCACAGTGGTTAAAACATTCTGTACAAAAATATACTTAATGTAAATCTACAGAGGTAGAACCAAAACAATAATTTATATATATATATATATATAGCGCCATATTTAGTGCATAAAAATAGCACCCCACGATGCTATGGATTTCATTTGGTGTGTCTTTGTTAACGTTGAATGTGTGTCCTGGATACCCGGCTGTAAATAAAATGTGTAGCAATATATTGAACACATATATTATTACAATGTATTATTATGGATCAACAAACATGTATGAAACCGTACTCTGGCTGAGAACACAAATATTAGTTTTAAAAAACAAGCATTTCAAGTTTGAATATCATAACGTAGTTAAACTATCGGATGTTATCATGTTTTATGTTTTTTATATTCTTGTGTTATTAACATCCCGGAAAAGGATGGCAGGTGTTTTCATACTTGCATTTTAAATTAAAACTACATTTATTTGCATAAATGTACAGCTGTTTATAATTTCAAAGGTTGTATATAAAAAAAAAATATTATAAAAAAGTGCTAGTATACCAGGAAACAGCATCAACTTTAATCCCTACACCATTGTCATTAAAATAATTACATTTGGCAAGAAAATAGATTTTTAAAGTCTTGGTTAGCACGCCTTTTAGTACATATGCCTAAGCCCTAACCCTGCCAAATAACAGCACTGGGCACATTTATTCATTTGTTCTTGTTTTTTTGGTTTTTTTAACAAAATAATATCATAAAGGTATTGTATTCTGTGGACAAGGGCTTTATTGCAATTCTGCCCTGAAATAAATACAAAATAAAGTGTGATTCCCCATAAGGCGCCCCGGGGATTAAGCTAGCTATGCCTCTGTAGGGTTAAAGAAGGTTCAAGAAATATTATGAAGCACACTTTGATGAGCACAGCTGCAAGGTATGCTGTTAGCAAGAGAGATGTTTTTCTCCTCAAGACAAGGGCCTGAGTGGGATGTGGAAAATTGACACCAGCGCCATGTCTGATGCCACCCAGAGATTAGATAACTAATTACTGATTAATTTCTGCTAATAACTAGGGAGCTTATTATTGTGTCCAATGATTATGATTATGCTGTAAAAGTGTGACTTTTGATAATTGGAATCAAGAAAGGAAACTTGTTAAATTCTACTTAAAATCTTTGCTGTGTGTTTGCTCTTTCACACAGGAGCACATACATTATGTAGTTTCTTTGCACTTTCTAGATGGATATTATTTTATTATTTTTATTTTTATTTTTTCCACACCCTGGTGACTGCAGCCCACTGCGTTATAGCCCCTTCAATAAAATTGATTTTATATACATGAACTTAAAATATATAATAGGTAACCTTGCCCTACCAGCATCACACAAGATCATTTTAAACTAGAGCATGTAATCATTTGTTTTCCTTGCAGATTATATATGAATATTCCTGTTTTCCAACAGGCAGTGATTTATTCCTGGGACAGATCAGAATTTCTTCAGGAGAACCAGCGGACAGAACGTGCTTAGAGTATGTGCCCTCACTAATAAATCATAACTAAAAGTAACATTGTATTGTACTATTTTTATTTGAAAATGAAAATATATCCTGTTATAACAGAAATGTACATTGGCGTTGGTATTAAAGAAACCATCTTTACCAAAATTACTTTATTAGGTGGATTTGAGTGGGGCTGCAAATACAAATTCATGATCCAAGCCCTGTTGATGAAGATGGGTAAGCTTGGTCTTGGGTTGAAGGTATGGTTTTGTGGGCACCAAAATGGTCAAAAGACAGGTGAAATGAAATAATCTGTTTAGCAATCAAAAAATATGACATCCAGGTGTTTGGACCGATTTGTGTGTTTTCTAAACGGTCGGTTTGAAATAATTTTCTAAACATGTTTTGCAAACAGCACTGCCTACAAATTTGGAAAATGTAATTGGATTTGAAAACTTGCTAGACAGAATTTAATCTCACTGATGTGCTATTAAAATCTTACAATTGCAGGAAAATTACTAATGACTTTCCATGCACAAAATAAACACCCATCCCCTATTGGAAAAAACTCCTAACAAAAGCCAAGCGTGTTTGAAGATAGGCTTGACATAATTTCTTGCTTTTTTTCAAAACTATTTGCTTGTAAAACGTTCAGTAATATACAATGTTCAGTAACCTGTGGAGTACTCACCCTGAGCAGCCAGTTTGCAGTGCAGCCCTGCTGCGACAAGCACTTAAAGCAACATTCTAGGTTATGTATTTTAAGGGACTGGTTCCTGGCCACGGCAAGAAGAGTAACAACATAAAGTGGCTGTTATTAATTTAACATGATTATTACATTTATTTAAAAAAGACAGATACAAGGGAATTATAGAACAGAATGCTGGGTAATTCATTTTAGTGAAAGGTCAATTATCTAGCAGTATGCGTCTCTGTGCGTTGGTACTGTATCACAGCAGGAAAAACACTCGAGTGCTGATTCTCACTTGAGCTTTCTCAATAAAAAAATAAACATTTACTTGGCACTTAAAGTGCACACCGACACTCATGTAGTTTTTGAATATGGTTTGTTTCAATCACTGCACCAACATTCTAAGCTTTACTGACTGAACTGGAATAATGGCAGTTCTACTCAAAACACAATTAGCTAAGACTAACTGTAATGTTTAGTATGTTGATAAGAGACTGAAGAACTAAGGGTCAGTTCAGTTGTGAGGATGCTGATAGTAGTAACGAGTATGTGAAAGGAAAGGAAATAAATACCAGGTTTTCTCATTTTAAATCTGCTGTTTTAATCAGCACTGCCAAGAAACACACACACACACACACACACACACACACACACACACAGACAAACGCTTCCGGATTACAAATGAAACATTTAAACAAAAAGGTACAAATGCCCCTTAAAACAGCCACTATAATGTTACAAATAAAGCATTATTACCCTGAAGTACAAAATAGTGATTAATGCATCACAGTGTTGACAAAGTGACAATTTCGGAGCACACCACCACCACCAAAAATCAGTTTTGTAAATGAGATTTAAAATGTCACTTGTTTAAAAAAAAAAATGGCATATTTAAAAAATGTTTTAAAAAAAGTAAAACAGTAAACCAGCAGGCAGGTGAATCCAGGGAAGGCAAATTTGGTAAGTCTCCATTGTGAAGTTTTTATACACGTAAACCTGGAAACAAATAACTGTTACCAACCCCTCAGGGCATTTTCAAACTCACTCCACATCTCCGCAGGAGCACATCTTTTAATCATTAATAGCAAACCCCTACCCATTAAATAAAGTGTATACAATTATAAGGGTTGGATCAAACAATATATTGACATTGTTTATTAAACATACAGCACAGCAGAAACAATGACAGCTGTCAATCAGATTATTTTCGGATTGCATCAACACACATTGAGTAGAATACTCTGCAAACATTAAGCACTTTATGTGACGTATGTTCTCACTGTGTGGCTTTCATTGGTGCAATAAAGTGAGCCTCTGTGAGAATGAAGGAAGGCTGCATCATGTACTGAGATCCACATTACTAGAAGGGAATATATGAGTGTCTCCCAGATGTCATTGCTTTGGGCAAACAAGGTCAAAACCATGTGAACCAAATGAGAGTGAAGCAGGGCTGTGCTTTTAACTGCATCTGTTCAAGTTACAGGTCACAGCAGATACTTGTCACAAAAATTCAAAATTAAACCATATTTAACACTTCAAGATACCCGTTAAGATCAATCTACAGGCAAGGACCACAATATCCTGGCCTGGTTATGGTGATTGACTAAATGTGTTTTAACAAAGGTTAAAAACCTTTTTTTTTTTTTTTTTTTTTTTTTTAACGATTACTTGGGCTTTAGTATTATCTGCTATAACCAATCATTGTTCAGTTCTATTCTTTTCTTGTCTTAAATTTGAAAATGTGTGCAGTAAATATAACTAAAGAAGTGCCTTCTCCTCCATGTTGGTCTGTAGGTATTAGACACCTGCAATGCTCCATGTGCTGGACAGTTTTCTTTAAAAAGCAAAGTGAAGTTGTAGCTAGAAAGTAATGTGTAGAAAATGTGTACAAATTTAATATGAAGAGCTCCACTGTGCAATGATAATGAGGAGCATTTAAAATGGTAATAAAAAAAGAGTATGAAACAGGAAACCCTCATACATGGCAAACCTGTGGGGGGGGGTGGTCACTGTAGAGACCACATTAGTGATAAGACCCCTTTGTCAAGTCTAACCATCTGAGCCAAGGGCTTCAAAAACAGAGTATAAGACAGTTGAAACATGGCCGGTAACTGAAATGACATACTATATATATATATATATATATATATATATATATATATATATATATATATATATATATATATATATATATATATCAGCATTATTAAAAAGGACAAAGCATAATGTAAACTGCTGGTTATTAGGATACTACCTACAATACCCATGATTTCCAGCAACACGCTGCAACCATATTATTCTCTTTAATGAAGTCTTTTTGTTGAACCCAAATGGTGTTGTTTATATTAGTTAGGACTTGGTCTTGGAGGTCTATTGTAGTGTGACAAGGAACAACCAATGAAATACGGACATATAGATACAATAGTGGCAATTTTCTGGGAGAACGAGAGTCACATTGAACTACTACAATATTGAGCTTGGGGATCAGATTTTGAAACTGGGTGTAAACATGCAACAAATCCTCTGCACCTTATAACGCTGTGAAACCACTACACTGGGAGGGACTGGGATGGAAACAGATGGACGGACAGAAAAATCCCTTTTGATAGACAAAGCCCACATGGCATGGCTTTGTAACAAATGATACAGAACAGATACATGAAATGGCAGGATAGTCAAATTGAGACACAAGACTTCCAACTAGTAGAATGAGCTCACACATTCACATGTATTATCTTTTGGCAAAAAAAATAAAAATAATATGAATAATAATTGTTACAATTTGAACCCCTGCAACAAACTCTTGTCATTCTTCTTTTGTTGTAAGCAACAATAGGACATGAATGGTTGTAGAACATGAATGGTATAAGAGATGTATAAGAAAGGGAGCACCTGCTATCTTTGTAAAAAACATGACTATGGATGCATATATATATATATATATATATATATATATATATATATATATATATATATATATATATATATATATATATATATATATATTATTTTTTTTTGCCATTTAAATTTCCCATAGACTAGCAAGTCTATTAACACTGCGTAATATTATTTTACTGAATGTGCAAAAACCTAAGTAAATTGTAATTGAAAATCTATTTCATTAGGTGTTAAAAAATAGTTTTTCTCTTTACCTATTAGTAAGTAAATAAATTATATATTTTTCTCTCTGCCTAGTTTCTTTTCTTTAAACTGGACACACCCTGACTAGACACACAGTTTGGCACTTTTTACTGAAGGAACTTGCATTGATAAGCTCTTATTCTCTTGAAGGTGTGGTAATATTGGAGCTGTAACTTGGGCATTACCGCATTATCTCCCTTTGGGCCAGCACAGATTACTTTTAATATAAAGGTCATTATCGCCTAGCAACAGCACACGGAATCTTGGAATCAGTCTAGATGTTCTGAAGCACTACTACTGACATGTTATACAGACGGTAAAAAAATGCGCTGAAAAAGAAAAGAAAAAAGCTTTTTCAATCGGTATTTCAGTACAGACAAGTAGTAAGGATAATAGTGGACCAACAGAATATTTTACAAACCTTGCCAATTTCTTTATATAAATACCTAGATTAATTCTCAACTTGGAAATAAATTAAATGGTTGTTTCACTCCTTATATTAAGAGGGGCTCAAAAACATTTTTGACTGGTGAGAGGTAGGTTGCCATGTAATATCATTTCCTTAAATGGTGAAG
Organism: Acipenser oxyrinchus oxyrinchus; assembly: GCA_030684275.1. Lineage (NCBI taxonomy): Eukaryota > Metazoa > Chordata > Actinopteri > Acipenseriformes > Acipenseridae > Acipenser > Acipenser oxyrinchus. The sequence goes on along the minus strand of CM060251.1, from coordinate 78,434,818 downwards.
CGAACAGCTTGCTTGGGCAACAGTTGAGACCCTCTCACTACTCTACTGGGTAGCTGCGAGTCAGCCAAGTCAAAAAGCTTGATTGGAATGAACGTGGATTTGTATTTTTTGAAATTATAAAAGTGGCTTCTAATAGAGAGATAAAGTATAAATGTTGCTTACTCTGTACATTTTCGTAGTTGTGGTGCTGTATGTTTTGATGTATTTGCACCATCCCGTCACATCTGATTGAGTCAATTCAGAACATCTAGAACTTTGTGTAACACTAAAAACATATTCCTACTGTACATAAGCTTAGATCCCAATAAACGCTTCGCCAAATCGTTTGCACTGGTGTTCTAGAGTTTATTACAGTATCACTCATTTGTTATCACTCATCAAGGAGGCTGTGTGGTTCAGTGGTTAAAGAAAAGAGCTTGTAACCAGGAGGTCCCCGGTTCGAATCCCACCTCAGCCACTGACTCATTGTGTGACCCTGAGCAAGTCACTTAACCTCCTTGTGCTCCGTCTTTCGGGTGAGACTTAATTGTACGTGACTCTGCAGCTGATGCATAGTTCACACACCCTAGTCTCTGTAAGTCGCCTTGGATAAAGGTGTCTGCTAAATAAACAAATAATAATAATTTTATCTGGGGAGTATTTGTAGAAAATGATTACTGAACATCTCTCATTATAGGTATCTGCACGACACTGGAAGTGCACTGTTCTTCTGCTGCTAGTTGGCATTGTGCCTCGTGCAGAGGAGTATTTGCAGCAGGTCTATTTGCAAATCTCTCCATTCCTAAACAGACTTTGTTTCACGACATAAAAAAGCATGCAAGGGTTTTTAAAAATGCAAACAAAACTAGTAGTTTATCCTATTTGCAATATAATGTCTCCCTTTTATATGGATGAAAAAAACAGCCTCCAAAACAACACAGTTTTTATGTAACATAAAAACAAACACAAAACAAGTTAATGAAATTGATTGCAGGTTAGTTCAAGAAATGCCATTTCCAATTAGTCTTTGTTTACTCTTCTAGTAAAGAGTGCACAGGGCCACAGGCGCTATGAGGGTTAATAATATTGTTTTTATTACAATTACTGAATGTATTTTTAGTAATCACTTAAAGTATATATCAGCGTACATTAAATATGTTTTAGTTTTTCTCCGGAGACACTGCTTGCTACGTAGCTCCAAAACAGATAGTGTTTATTGTGTTTTGGATACCTATTCACTGGGAACTGGGTTGAAACAGTAATTGACGTAGGACATGTACAAATCAGATTGCAACTTACTATGTTACCTTGACCCCACTCCCCACTGTGTGACACTGAACAACCTATCAAACTGCAACCTCGTTCCCCTGACATGCAACCGTGGGTCCGTCAGCACCTAATCTCATTGGGACTGAACATTTCAGGAAAGCGTCAATGGGAGAAGAAGGTTGGGTCAAGATGGGAGGTCATGATAAACTCCATTCGCTCCAACACTTGTTCAGGTCAGCTAAAATTGTTACAACCGTGAAGAAACCTGCAATGAACTTTAAAACTGAATCCGAGAATAACTAATTAATATATAGATTTAAAAAAAAAGAATAATGAGCCCTTAAAAAGTATGAGTGGAAGGACTGGCATGAAAACTATACAGTATACTCCTGTGTTGCACACCCATGTTTGTAATAAACATCCATTTTTGAGGAAATGGAAAAAAGGAGAAAGACAGATACTACCTAGGCTTTAGAACAGAAAACAGATTTAAATCAAAATGGCATGTACATTCGCCAAGACTAAAAATAGTAATTGTTTTTTTTTTTTTTTTTCTTTTTACTGGAGAGGTTTTACTGGATTTTTACACAGACAAAAACCCTCTAAATACTGTTATCTGCCAGAGGCCGCTTGCTTTCAGAAAAGACTGCTGCTTGTGTATGAACCTGAAGAGCTCTGCTACTGTCGCCATCCCAACTCAAAGGAACCTTATGATAATGTAAACGAATATCAATCTGGGAACCGGTTAAGTAGATAGAGGGTTTAAGGCAACTGTAAAACGTTTTGCATACTTCGGCATACTGACTCTTTTGATTAGACCACATTACTATTATTTATTCATTTATTTATTATTTTAATTTTCATTGTTCCACGTTGCTCTTTTTTCTGTTGCAGTTATCTGTGTCAACTTCACTCTGCTATTTGATTTTTTTTTTCTTCAAGCAATTATGATCCCTCTCCATAGTGCTACTTACTGGAAGGGTTTATTACTATATTTATTTTTTTTATTTTTTCTAAACTTCTTTTAAAAAAAACAACAAAAAAAAAAAAAACACGATTTTCTGCACTTGTCCCAGTGTTCTAGTCCTCTATCGAAAGGGTCCATATCTTCATGTGGCATTCCGTTTCTGGTTGCTGTTGTTGTCTGTGACAGGATGGCTATTGTTTGCGACTATTCCTCCCTGCAAATGCTCCTGGTGCAGGCTGTTCTCCGTCGGTTTGTCTCGAATTTGTCTCGGCTTCAATGACAACATTGTTATCACCAAGAAACAAATGATGTGCAGGCAGAAGTAACATGACCTGGAAAAGAAAATGCAGTGGGGGTGTATGTTTTCACATTCCTACTACAAAGCATTCATATTTCAAATGATCCACACCAAATAAATAGATTTCAAGTTTTTTAAATAGTCCAGCATATTATATTGGCATATTCAATAAGCTTGAAGTTTGATGCACAAGAACATTTGAAAAGCTAATTTCTTATAAAAGGCAAAAAACCAAACACACAAGAACCAGAGAATATGCAACATGAAATAATTCAATTGAAACAGCATTTTGGAGGTAAATTGCAGCTTTCAATGAGGTAGCACTGCAATTGTAAAGAGCAGGAGTGTTTCGCCGATCTGCCAAGTGTTTTGAAAGCATCTGGTCGCTAGCTAGGTTCACTTCTGAAGCAAGGTCGTTTCTGTTTTATCTACCCATGATCTTTTATCACTCCATGATCCTGCTGCTGCTGGTTAGTCTTACCATGACGTGAACTGTTACTGACCCACCTGGTATTCAACACTGTTTAATGATTTATCCATGATACCAAAACACTCATGCATGCATGCTTAGGAATCAAATTCTCTAGCTGAAATAAAGCGATGTACTTACTTGTAGAACTTCAGAGAGGGTGGCACAGAGAGCAATACGAATGGCACCACTGTGTAGCTTATAGCAATTTGAGTCCCTGTCCCTGTTATGACATCATAGATTAATTTGTGTGAAGAAGAGCCGAGGAAGTACTGCCTCACATTGTGCCTTATCTGGAACAGCAAGAGAAAAAAACAACTTATTGTTCGTTTGTAAAAGCATTTACTGTGTTCATTCATACACCTAAAAAATGATGTACTGTATTGCTGACTTTAAATCTAGTAAACATCATACTGTCCAAACGATTTTGTAAGGGATTTCCGAATAAATGGGTAATTGTATGTGTAAATAATGTGATATCTTGTAACAATTCTAAGTCACCCTGGATAAGGGTGTCTGCTAAGAAATAAATGATAATCTAGTGGCTGTGGAGGCCAATGTGAAACACTAGAGTGTCACAAAAATACTGAATGGCATGGAGAGTGAACTAACCGATCTGACCCTTAAGATACGTTTCCAATTTTTCTCAGCTTTCCAAAAGAAGACCCTTGAAGTATTTTCCTGCCATGGCTGCTTACTCGACCTGCCCCAGAATGCTATTGTCTCTGAGAAGTGAATGAATCTGCATGCAGAGGGAAGGGAGGGCAATGATTGGAACAGTGTGCTCACTGAGAGTGTGGTTCAGAACGGGCTTCATGGCAGTGAAAACATCATGAGCAATCCCTCACACTGTCAGGGCAGTGTGGCAAGCTCAGTCCAAACAATCGGTTCACACAGCTCTACTGCTGCCCTTTCTGTGCCTGTTCAGTGGCTAAACTGTGCTGTCATTCCTTTGCTGCAGAGAAGCTGGGCTTTACTCCCTTACCTTTGGACTGAGGTGGGATATGAAAGAAATTACTCAAGACAGGGTTTTTAAATACATACAAAATCCTCATGCCTAGAGGTGTAATTTGGAAGGAGGCAAAGCCAAATTCAAACAGCCACGCCTCAAAGATGCCCCACTTGTACCAGTACTGGGAACACGCGGATGCTGCTCTGGTATTTTGTAGGGTGTCAATAACCCTACTGGATAGACCCAGATGGCTCAAATGCAGCCGTTCAGGGGCCAGACCCAGAGCTGCAGGCTCGATGGTTTGGTATGCCATAAGGTCCCCCACCTGACTGAGCAGGTCGCTGCGCATCGGCAGTCTCCACGGCTGGTCCCTCAGGAGCTGCATCAGAGTTGAAAACCAGTGTCTCCTGGGCCAGTTTGGGGCTACTTGGCCTGGTTCTGTCAGATTTTCTCCAGACACAGCGGAAGCAGGGCAAGCGGTGGGAAGGCGTATAACAGATGCCTTGGCAACTGCTCTCCCGAACCTCTCCCAGGTGACACCACCTCGGGATGAAGCCTCCAATCTGAGCTGCTGGGGACTCTTGAGAGGAGGTCCACTGCCCAGTTTGTCACTCCAGGCAGATGCGCGCAGTGGAAGGAGGTTCTTGTGCGCCCAGAGCAAAAGCTTGTAGGCCACACAATGGAGACTGGGCAACCTGAGGCCGTCCTGGTGGTTGATGTAAGCCACCACTGTTGTGTTGTCTGTAAGGACAAGCCCATGTCTCCTTCGAACCTCCTGCAAAAAATTTGCAAGGCCAGGTAAATTGCCTGCAGCTCTAAAACACTGATGTGGAGACCCTGCCAAGGGGGGTTCCACACACCTTGCACACCCCGGCCAATCCACACAGCACCCCAGCCCAGGCTGGACGCACCTGTAGTGACGACCTCCCTTCTGGTGACACTGCCCAGCGCTACGCCTCGGCGTAGGTGGGCCAGCTGTTTCCACCAAGAGAGTGCCTTTAGACAGTGGTGGGACACTGTCAATAGGCGGTCGCAGTTCAATGTGGGCTCAAAAACCCTGCTGTTGAACCAGGCGGCAGAGGCGCATCGCAGGAGACCCAATGCAAAGGTCTGAGAAGCTGCTGCCATCAGGCCCAGAAGTTTCTGGAACGATACTACCATGAGCGCTCTGTTGAGCTGAAAGCGTTCCAAACAGGCGGCTATTCAGAGCTGTCGATACTTACGGATTACCCGTAAGTGTTGCAAGTTTTCACAATTTCACAGATCTTGCGGTCGTAAAACACAAACCTTACAGGTTATAAGCATCAGCATTTATTTTTTTCTGGATCTGCTTGTAAGCAGCAAGAAATCTCACGTTAAATTAGATTAAGTATCAAGCACATAATCAAAGTTTGCAGAAGTTATTCTGCAACCATATTGAAAATCAGAACACGAAGATGGCTTAAAACATCTACCAAAAAAACAACAACACTGAAGCAATATACCAGATGATATTTACTACAATGGGCTGAACTTGCAGGAATCATGGCTCCTTCACCTCTCTATGAAGAGTACACTTTGTGCCTTGTATGCAATCACAGTATGAAATTCTGAAAGATCACTTTAAAACGGGCATATATAAAAATAATTAATAAAAAAAAAAAGCAAAACGCACACCCCAATAATCCGAGTTTTGAAGACAAGCCTGTTTGCAGTGGTGGGACAGTAGCAGCTGTCTTCAGTGTGGGGAAGAACACATTGAGGTAAGAAAAAAAAGGATAATTCATTAATAAAAAATGTAGTATCTGCATTTGCTTTTAAATATTCTGAACTATAAATACTCTGCACAGATGTTAGAAGGCTACGAAATATATTAAATTAAATATAACTGAGCATTGTGTTATGTTCTACTTTTTTTAAAGCCCTTTTACTTTTTGCATATGTTTTGTAACGTAATATACTGTGTTTATATTACTATTATATAAACTGTACTCCTTTATGTTGCATTGGATTAAGGCATCATGCAAATACATTAATAATAATAATAATAATAATAATAATAATAATAATAATAATAATAATAATAATAATAATAATAATAATAATAATAATAAATAACATGCACTACTGTTGGTGTTGATTAATCAATACATTAATGTTTGTTGTATGGAAAAGTATTTCAAATGCATTTGGAATATTTAGTCAAGTATGTCCATTTGTATTTAGTTTTGGTAGTGGAAGTATTCGGATTTGCATTTAGTTTTTCAATAAAAAGCAAACATAGATTTGAATGTTAATCTATTAAACAGTTTTAATGTTAATTTCGTAAACAGTTTATTAATTAGTTACAGCAGAAATAGATTAATTGAAACTGATTTTCCAGTCATTTTGCTTTTTCTTAAGGGTTTTGAATGAATCTTATGGGTTTGAAAAGTAAAATATACAGGTGACCATCAAAATGAGTTGACAGGTATGCAGAGTAGCCAGCATAGCCCCAGAGGCCAAGCACACTCCGAGATAGGAGGCTATCTGGAAAGGTGTGAGCTGGCTCTTCACATGATTCACTGTAAGGCCCAACCGTTTAAGGTGGACAGTGACAAGTTGTGTGTGGGCCTCTGCCTGTGCTGGAGACTGGGCAGAAATGAGCCAGATAATTGAATACTCTGATGCCTCTGAGTCTCAATGGGGTCAAGATAGTTTCCATGCACTTCGAGAATCGCAAGGGTGATGCTAAAAAGCTGTTATCACAACGGCATCAAAATACTGTGGTTGAATTGTAAGCAACAACAACAACCGAAGCGATTATCTCGGTCCTGCGCAGTGCTGCTGAGCCCAGCAGCTACTCTTGCTGTACGTGTGCTGAGCATCACATTGCAGACAGGCCTGAGTGTAGTATCTGTAAAAAACTAAAAAAACACAAAGAGAAAATACTTTCTCAACAAAAAAGACAGCTATGCAGCCTGGGGGGGAAGTGCACAAACTCAGGTGTTGCTCTTTTTCCTGCAAACAAAGCAAGCCACAGCAGATGTGTCCCAGCATCTCTACTGGTTACTTACTGCCCGTGCTGTTTTCGTCATTACAATCCCCGTTAAGAACGTCAGGTAATATCCTGGATACACTCCGTGCCAGATCGCTGACAGCAAGAAGGTTGCTGCTGTCGGGTTGTAGGGACATCTCTCGTAACAGACTCTATACGGACAAGAAAGCAATGGTTACACTGCAGGACTCTTCTTAATCTCATCATTAAACAAAGGCAGAGATGGATATTGGTGCTTTGTTCACTGTAAAGCACTACTTCAGTTTGCATGGAATTTACAGATTGAAACACTAAGAAAAAACACAGATTGACATTTTTGTCACAATTTTATGTGGACATTTACTAATAACATCAGTAAGTTAAAATCTAACTAGTAAACTCCCAACTCATGAAGTACAGCTGTACACAATTGCCAGACTTGAGGGTAAAAGGTCATGAATGACTTTAGTTGGAGTCTAGGTCTGGTTGTTCAAGTACAGTTTTACTGGCAATTAACTGCATGGGAGCATAGACACAACCGAGGGGCAGTTAACATTTAGATGCATTTGATTGTCAGTGTATAAGTGAAACCACATTGATGGAATAGATTACCCAGAGGAACCATATACAGCAGATATTAAAAAGAAAAGCATTGTTGTTCAAAGCTTCTCTTGAAGAAACTGAATGATTCTTCAACATGCAGTAGACTGAGTAGACTGTCCTGACTTGTAAAGAGATAAAATGCTGGATTATTCGACAACCACAATTCTCTAGAGAGACCCTAACGGAGTATTCGGTCATATTTTATCAGGACAATCAACATAAAAGACATAAGAAACACTATCTTTGAGGGCTAAACGTAAGTGTTATATAATATTACTACAGCAGCTATATGAATAAAGCTTGTCATTTCTACTGGGTTTTTTGTTTATTCCATACCTTTTAAGCCAGAGTGCTGTCTGTATATTCCAGTTATCAAGGAACATCTTAAAACTTGTGGCAAACTGTAAATAATAATAAATAAATTACAAAGAAGTTATTTTTATTGGCTCTGCAAGTCAGAACAGATAGAATAACATGATAAACACTGTGCACGTCTGTCCAAACCTCAATGTTTGCTATTCTGATGTTTGACACCAGGTCCCAGCGAGGCGTCCGTCCTTGTTGTATCCATTAAAGCCGAATCCTGCTGCATTGTTGATAGCATCCGCTGCCGAAAACAGAAAGGAAGACAAAAATGAATCATTGAAGAACATTCTGATTAGAACAATCTTCAGAACATAATGAGACAGTTACATCAGTAAGACACTACACAATCAAGATATCACCACTGGGGACTAACTATGTATTGGATGCCTAAGAAAAGGAAGACAAAAAATACTGCAGACTAACACTCTCAATCAGAACAACCAATCATTAAGATCTAAAGCAGATTTATTCAGCCATAGGCATCTATAGTAATAGACCCATCTGGTAATTGCAAAGCTAAAATTCAAATCTGTTGTGCAATGTTTATACCCAAATACACATAATTAATTCTTAATTTCCAATTCATCTTAATTGAAATAAAAGCTGTCTGCAAATCCTTTTCTAACCACATGGGGGAACTGTAATGCAGTACTACATCATTGTTATTATTATTATTTTCTTAGCAGACGCCCTTATCCAGGGCGACTTACAGTTGTTACAAAATATCACAATGCAAGGTATCTCATTACAAATTATCACATTACAGATAAGACCAGTTATAAAATACAATAAAATCAGTAGAAAATGAGAAAATTCAAATAAGTGCAAAATAAAGAGTACAGTAAATAATTATGTTTAAGAGCGAATTCGACTAAGAGCAGTAAACTTGTAGTAAAGATATTTGCTCATAAGAGTAAATTCCATAAAGAGCAAGTAGTAAGTACAACAAATGGATAAGAATGAGATCAAATAAGAACAATTACGAAAAACATGAATATGGTTACCTTTAAGAGTTAAAATCAAGTACAGGATACAGAAAATATACAGTAGTTATAATTGAGAGCAATAGTAGAATACAGCAAAGTGTGGAACAGTAAAGTGCAAGTACTGATACAACTGGGTGCCATATAGTCCAGTATAGTCGAGAGTTGTGAGGTTTACAGATGCTGTCTAAATGCTATCTATCCACACCACTGTTGAACAGGTAAATCATGACTGCATTCAGCTGTGCACATCACCACTGTGTTCTCAGTACAGCCGTGGCCAAATGTTTTGCATCACCCTATAGAATTAACTAATTTAGCTTCATAAAATCAAATGAAACCTGCAGAATAATGCTACGTTAACACTGCATTACATACCACTTTGAAGTTTTCCATATACTTAACGAAAAGCTGACAAATTGAAAAGAAATGAGACAATTCAAAATCTAACATTAAATACTGTACTACTATTATGGATTCCGGTAGACTTTTGCGATATCATTTTGTAGTTTCTTTGATTACATTACATCAAATATCTAAATTATGCTCATATAGTTTTTTTTTTTTTGTTTGTTTTAAAAAAAAAAAAAATTTATTAATGTTGCAATCCTAAAATTGTAGGTGTTGCACAACTTTTGGCCAGAAATGTGGTAGTTATTCAGTTACTTACCATGTCAGAGTCGGGCTTTAAGCTTCTTATGTATATTTTTGCGATATTTTAATGCATATTATTATTGCTACATAAAAATTGAACTCTACCACAAGGCTGTCATAACAATGTCAAATTGAAAGAGCGTTTGCCTGATACCCCAAATCACACCATGTGCACTCGCAAGTGATTGTGCTCAAACCAGATCTATTAACAGTGGGTGCGTGTTTGGGGATTTTTTTGGGGTAGTGGTTTGTTTTAAAAATGTGCAACTGGGCCTGTTTTGCTATGAAGCTATTACTGTATGTATACACATTTCTTAAGACCAAGCCAAGAAGGAGATCAATAGGTATAAGATACAAGATTATAAGAAAAAAAAACAGAAAAACTAGAAAAAGAGTATGTGCACTGAGCATGTAGCTCTTGCACATAATAATGCTTCATTTATATTTAATTCTAGAAGTTTTAAAGGTAAAACCAATGAGTGCTTCATTATCTATACCATTACCAAGGACACCAGGATTCTAGTAGCCTACTGTAATCCCACTATCCTGCACAGTCACTGGAAGGGGCTGTTTTAAACTTCTCTCTTCATAATTGTTTCACTAGGGAATTTCAAGTTCCATGGCACATGCTGAGATTACAGTGGTACCAACGTGCTAAATGCAAAGGCTTTGACTTTGCTTGTGCTTGGAACAGATTCTGTTGCTGTGACTGGGCTCCTACTGCTGGGTAGCTACATATACAGAGCTTTTACAGTCTGACTCCACCTTCCAATCAGGCCCTAATATAAGCATGTCTTTTTTTATTTGTGTTAATCCCAAAACCAAATGCTGTAACCCTGGAACAGTCACTTACCTAGTGTCCATGCAAAATAGTACTTGGGTCTGGTGGTCAGCATGGACAAGTACAAGTAGATGACCCGGGTGTAAAACGGTGTTGATGTAATGAAGGCGTCGTCAACGTTGCGTTCCACAGAAAAGCGTTTCGAGACAGTCAGGTAAACTAGCAGAGATATCGCACAGACTGCTAGCTTGTGAATCACTTCCTCCTGAAACATGAACAATTAGGAGTTGATCAGGACTGGTGCAAGGGTTTTGTTTAGACACCATTTCTAGCATTCTCTATTACAGACTGTCAAGCCAAAACAGTGCCTTGGGATTAACAGCATACAATTTTAACAAACAGAGAAAGCTGCTCTACAATACACTGTAAAGTGTCAGTTGGACAGCTGTGCTATAACGTAGCTGGCTCTGGTAGAAGGGACTGATCACAGCTATTCAGAAATGTATAAAAGCTGCATCTGCCTGTTGCAATTTCCAGGACAGACATTGATAAGCAAACAGATACAAAGTTAGCAGATGCTTCTGTATCCAGTTACAAGTAATAGTTTCAAGTCAAAAGGGGTGACGCTATTGGATATTATGTATATTTATAAACAAAAAACAACAACAAAAAAACCACACAGAACTATACTTAGACTCCCACCCCCAAACAGGTAATTAAATATGAATAGACATGTAGCCCTATACTCTATTTACACAGACACAGTTTTTGTCCAATCCCTGTATATTATTTTTAACATAATGCAGTCAGCACTCACATATCCTACAAAATTGTGACTTCAGTGACGGTTAAACGCGTGTGATGCATATCTGATTATTTCATTTTGGCCCGTTCCAACCCTTGTCCATTTTTTCAGGGAACACAAAAAAGATACAATGTCAAAAATACACAGCTGAAAGGACTGTGTTTTAAAATAAGTAGGCTTCCATTTAGATGTACTGTAGTTTTTTTGTAGCTTTTGTTGGTACAGTACTATATTTTCAACAGAACAAGTATTTTAATTCAGAACAATATGATTCTGAAAATATCACTTGACAAAAGAGACAACTGTCGACATGTGGATTGTAATACAGTACATACTTTTAAATCCGGTACGTATTGTAGCAGTATGTAAAATTCCCCATTAACAACCCAACAGCAAAATGAAATCAAAATGTTACCCATGCACAGAACTGCATAAAATGTAAAAGTCAATGCAATTTAGCAAAGGATTAAAAAACACCACCAGTTTCCAGAATTAAAACAGTATCCAAAGTCAGTATTCAAAATTGCAGAATATAGTGCTTGATAAGGCCCAAATGTCACAGTTCACGTGCAAATGAAAACACACAAAGCAACTAAACATCACAGATTTTTAAAGAAATGCATCACAGTATCTAAAACTGTTTAACTTTTACATTACCGTAGCTTGTCTCGTTCGCTTTGTTTTTGCTGCATTTTCGTACCCCAGTGAAGTTAGGTTGATATTGGATATTCGCATAAAACACTAATATTTCACCCAATGAAAGATGTCATGCTAAGGAGTAATTTAAGCTATGTCTCATTGATTTGCGAGTTAGCAATCTCTAGTTATGAACACGGAAAATAAGCATACATATTCACTTTACATTGTACAATAGGCTACGGCGCAGATGCTAGAGTAGCATAGCAAGTTCTCTTGCAAACTGAAAAATGGAAATGCATAGCGTGCACAGAACAATGCAACTAGAAGAGTACCAAGGCATATATTTAAAAGTACTGATGCACATTTTTCATATTTACAGACCATGGATTGGCACAGGATCTAAAGATTTGCAGCATGCATTTTATTTTTGTCCACACGAATTTCTCAAGCATTGTATTAAGACTTGTTGTATATGCAACATATTTGGGCATCAACAAACATGCCATTTCTATATAAATTCTCTACATTTTAGAAAATGTTTTGTTTGTTTAGTTATAGGAAAATCATCAAGTTTCAAAGCAAAACCTGGCATTTATTATTATTATTATTATTATTATTATTATTATTATTATTATTATTATTATTATTATTATTTAGTAGTAGTTGTAGTAGTATTGTTGTTGTTGTTGTTGTTGATGATGATGCTTTTCTTGCTGTTCTAGTTCTTATCCCCATTCTTGTTTTGTATAAAAATTAAAAACATATATTACCCTAATCATGTTTTGTCATTTGATGCTACACATTCATTTGCTGTCCTATTTCTCTAACCTGATACTTGCAAGTTTTCTCACACTTTAACATTTTAAACCACAGGAGGGACGCCCTGGCAGCTGTAGTTATTTAATGGGGGTAGCGATACCAAAAGTATGTGTACGTTTCTGTAAATACTTGAAAATGAAAACACGTTACAATATACAAAACAAAACATAAGGAGTATCAAAGCAATGTTCAAGAAAATTGAAAATTGTCTCTAAATCTTGAATTCCTCAAAATAGCCACCCTTTGCCTTAATAACAGCCTCACAAACACGAGGCATTCGGTTAACAAGTTTCAGCAGGAAATCACCGGACATGTCTTCCCAGCTCTTCTGCAGCAATTCCCAGAGCTGTAGGGCACTTGTGGATAGCTTTGCTTTGACTCTGTCCAGTTCGTCCCATACAAGTTCTATGGGATTGAGGTCTGGAGACTTTGCAGGCCACGTCATTAGATTGAGTTTGTCCTTCACTTTCCTTCTTCCCCAGATAGTTCTTGCACAACTTTGAGGTGTGTTTTGGGTCATTATCTTGCTGAAGAATGAAGGACTGCCCAACTAGCCGTAATCCTGATGGAATGGCATGCCTCTGAAGTATGCTATGATAGCCATGATGGTAGAGCTTGCCATGGCCTTGGTAAAGATCACCAACTCTGTCACCAGCAAAGCAACCCCAGACCACGACACTGCCTCCTCCATGCTTGACAGTGGGAACCACACATGCAGAACTCATGCGCTCATCCTCTCTGCATCTTACAAATACTCGGCGGTTGGACCCAGATATTTCAAATTTTGACTCATCAGTCCATAAGACCGACTTCCACTCCTCAAACATCCAGTTTCTGTGTTTTTGGGCCTAGGCAAGTCTCTTCCTCTTATTCTGCACTCTTAACAATGGTTTCTTTGCAGCAATTCTTCCAGTTAGGCCAGCTTCACGCAATCTCCTCTGAACAGTTGATGTTGAAACATCTATACGTCTAGTAGCATTTAGATGAGCTTGTATTTCAGGGGCAGTTAATTGCCGGTTTCGCAGACTTGTGACTCGAATGAATTTGTTCTCTGATTCTGAGGTCACCCTTGGCCTGCCTGACCTTGTTCGGTCCTCATGAGTGCCAGTTTCTTCAAATCGTTTGATGGTCTTGGCCACAGCAGTTACAGACACTTGCAAAGTTCTTGCGATTTGTCTTAAAGATTGACCTTCATTTCTTAAAGTAATTACAGACTTTTTTCTTTGCTTAACTGTGTATTTTGCCATTTCTGCTCCCTTACATTCAGGAATGACAAACATGTGCCTATGCTACCTATATTTATAGTAATCATGGACCCTCACCTGTTAACAATAATTGGTGACAAAAGGTTAATTAGGTAACATGCTAGTTAACTCGGAGAACATCTAACAAAGACACTTTTATACTTAGGCCAGTGTTCTAACACCGTGTTATACACATTTCAGACTTTTAACTGACTTGGGCTTCAGACTGAAATCCCCTTGCTTTGGGTGACCATTTCATTGAAATTGACAAGATTTACATTTTCATTTAAAAATAACATTTTTGAATGCAATTCACTGATTGATTATCAGCTTATACAAGTACATGTATCATATAATGAAATATTAAGTGTTTATAGACAAGTTTATACAGTTAAAAGCATAGATAATCATAAAAAACAGGTGTTTCAAGCAGGTGTACTCAAACTTTTGACTGGTACTGTATATGTATATATATATATATATATATACACTACCGGTCAAAAGTTTTAGAACCCCTCCATTTTTCCAGTTTTTATTGAAATTTACGCAGTTTAATGTCTCAATGTACTCTGAAATTAAAGCATAGAACAAATAAACAATTGGAGAAAAAAAAAAAATCATGGAATCATTTTGTTTAACAAAATTTAATCTAAATTTTTGACTCATCAAAGTAGCCACCTTTTGCAGATATAAGAGCCGAACACACTCGTGGCATTCTTTCTACAATGGAAATCAAATATTGTTCGGAAAGTTCTTCCCAACACTGTTGCAGAAGTTCCCACAAATGTGTTGCACTTGTAGGTTGCTTTGCTTTCACCCTTCTGTCCAGTTCATCCCAAACCAGCTTGATGGGGTTTAAGTCTGGAGACTGTGCTGGCCATTCCATGATTTGAAGCCTACCGTCTTGTTCTTTTCTTCTAAGGTAGTTCTGAGATAGCCTGGAGGTATGCTTTGGGTCATTATCTTGCTGTAGGATGAACCCCTGACCAACTAGGCGCATACCAGAGGGTATTGCATGGCGCTGCAAAATGCTGTGGTAGCTGTTTTGGTTCAGGGTGCCACTCACTCTGTGCAAGTCGCCGACTCTGGATCCAGCAAAAGAGCCCCAGACCATCACGCTTCCTCCTCCATGTTTGACAGTTGGTGTCACACACGAGGAACCATCCTTTAAGCCTACTCGACGGCGTACAAAAACCCTGCGTGATGAACCGAAGATTTCAAATTTTGATTCATCGGTCCATAAGACCTTCTTCCAGTCTTCAGTAGTCCACTGGCGGTGCTTCATGGCCCAGGCAAGCCTCTTTTTCTTATTTTGCCATCTTAGCAATGGCTTTCTTACTGCCACTCGACCTGTCAAACCTGCAGCTCGAAGTCTTCTCTTCACAGTTGAAACTGAGACTTGCTTACTTCGACCAGTGTTAAGCTGTGCTTGAAGCTGTTGTCCTGTGAGCCGCCTATCACGCAAGCTGTTGACTCTCAGAAACTTGTCTTCTGATTCTGTTGTGGCTTTGGGTCTGCCAGACCTCTTCCTGTCAGAGTTTCCTCCAGTTTCCAAGTGCCTTTTGATGGTGTAGGAAGCTGAACTCACTGACACCTTGGCTTTCTTTGCAATTTCTCTAAAGGAAAGACCTACACTTTTAAGGTTTATAATGGTCTGTCTGTCTTCCTTTGTTAATTGCCTTTTTCTCGCCATTATGATAGCAATATACTACTTCCTGCAGTACAATACTGTCCAAATAATGCTTAAGAGGGTGTAGTAACACAGTCTGTTCCAACACTGCTTTTATACAGACAGAGGGTTTGTAAGTAATCAACAAAAGTTGGGACACCTGTAGGAATTGTTAGCATCAACTTTCAAGGCTTAATTTACTTCCATTGCTGCAGAACAGCTGTAAGTTGTTAACCCATTACTTGTTCCCTGAAAAAGGCCTTTTTGTATAACTCTGAAATGTACATTATTTTTCAGTTTTTGGTAACCTAAACTTTTTTTTAACCTCTGGCAGTTTACGCTTACCTTTGTACCATTTCAGGTTATTCACTGGACTTGAACTGCTTAAATTTCAATAAAAACTGGAAAAATTGGGGTGTTCTAAAACTTTTGACCGGTAGTGTGTATATATATATATATATATATATATATATATATATATATATACACACACACACCCTTTCAAAATGTTCACCTTTTGTTTCCTTATAGCCTGGAATTAAAAGACACAGGATCTATTCAAATGATCTGAAAGGTGGCAGATAAAAAGAACACCTCTTAGATCACAAATAGCGGTCCCGTTGTGTACCAAATTCTAGGGAGAGCTCCATTTTATTTATTTAAATAGCATTAGCATGCAGATCCACAGCTGTTCTGGTCAAGCAATCTCCTTAGTCATCTCTGGATCAACCAATAACTACACTAGGATGCTCTGAACTTTCATGATAGGTGGATGAGCAGTTCTGATATAAAGCTAAGCGTGACACATACTAAAATAAAATAAATAAATAAATAAATAAATAAATAAATAACAAATTAAATAAAATGCTGTGGAGTCAGGGAGGCATGCAACAATTGGACAGACCGTGGCGCCGGGCTGATCACAGGGAGAAGTTGGGCAGTACAAAGGGGATGCAGCTACACGAGTACAGCCCCTTACGCTGCAACGTGTTTACAAGCTGGAGCACTGTGTTTGTTTGTTTTTGTTTGTTGTATTCCAGAGGAGGGGTAGCCAACAGGCACTGCAGCCACTGAGTCAGCACAAATCCCTGAGCACTACCCTCACAGCACTGCACAAAACTCACACCACATCCTGGGTTTGAACAGCACAATTTCATTCACTATGGATTACTCGTGTGGGATTGCTGTTTATTATTTGAGACTGAAAACCTGTTTACCTCCCGATACCATCGCTGGTAGAGAGGTGGATTTATTATTTACTTTTGGGAGCCATTAAAACACAGACGTTTATAAGTACAGTACTGTTTGGACCTCGGTTATTGTCACCAAACTACACCATCCTGTCACACAGCCTCAGTCTGGTAGTTACTGTGTATACCACCATGCATGATCTGCAGAGTTTCTCAGTGCACAGCACCATGAGAGGCAGAAGGAGATTCAGGATGGTAGTCAGTCGGTCCGGTTGTCATGGATCCGTTAAGAAAGCCTGCCTACCTACCTTCGGTGAAGGTTCACTCTGCTTACACTTTCCATTCTCTTTGCCGTTGGTCTCGGAGTAGTTCACGTGATATGCTGTGCCTTCAATGAAAGCTATATAGTCCTTGTAGGAGCTTGTAGGCCCGACCAGGATGCCCATGAAGTTGCAATTGTAACTGAAATACTCCAGCAGGCTTGGCATCCTCCTGAAATAAAAACCAGGAGATTATACCCCAGCCGACAAAACCAAAATGATTATAATGAGTGGGTCTACTGTTTGAGATGAAACATACCTGGCCTTGCATCACTAGATGTAATATATATATATATATATATATATATATATATATATATATATATATATATATATATATATATATATATATATATATATATATATATATATATATATATATACACACACACACACACATACATATACATTCACAATGAAAGTGATTCCTAGAATTTCTAATTCTTTTATTGAAAGACTACAATTAAAGTAGAGATTCAGCTTTATAATAAAACAACACATTATTACATAACATGCATAAAATGAAAAATAACATGCAAAAAATAACTTCATACTTTGACAAAAGTATTTGGGCACCCTTACATTAGTATTTTGTGTGCCCACCCTTTGCTTCCTTTACAGCTTTCAGTCTTTTTTTATATATTTGAAACCAGTTCCTGGCATCTTTCCAGAGATATTTTTGCCCATTCTTCAACACATACAGCTTTGAGTTCTGCAATTGACTCTGGTTTCCTTTTTGCAACAGCAGCCTTCAAGTCAATCCACAACATCTCGATGGGATTCTGGAGACTGAGATGGGCAATCCATAACTACAATCTTCCTTTTTTCAGGAATTCCTTTGTAGACTATGTAGAATGCTCATGGTCATTATCCTGCTGGAATACAAATGTCCATCCAATAAGCTTTCTAGCACTGGGTAACAAATGAGAGTGCAACATTTCTTGATATTTTGCAGCATTCATTGATCCTTCTACAATACAAAGGTCGCCAGTGCCTGAGGAAGAAAAACAAGTCCACCCCATCACACAACTTCCACCATGCTTAACACTGGGCATGATGAACTTTTCTTTAAATTCTTCTTCTTTCTTCCTCTAAACATATTGTTGCTTTCTTGGTGAAAAAAGTTGACCATAAAATTTGGTTGAAGAAATCAGGCTTCTTCAAGCATTCAATGGAAATCTCCAAATCGCTTTCTTTTCTGTAGTGTTTTTGTTCTCTGATTCTGAGGTCACCCTTGGCCTGCCTGACCTTGTTCGGTCCTCATGAGTGCCAGTTTCTTCAAATCGTTTGATGGTCTTGGCCACAGCAGTTACAGACATTTTGCAGTAATCCGAGGATTTTGTCAGGCTGCTCGAACGATTCTTCTTCCAGATTTTGCAAAAATCTTCCTTGGTCTTCCACACCTGGAGCTAGATGCAGTAATTCTGTTATCCTGTGTTTGTCAATAATAGCCTACACAGTGCTTTTTGGTAAACTGAGTCTTTCTGCTATTTTTCTGGTAGTTTCTCCTTTTCCATTTAGTTGTATCACTGCCAATTTGACACTGCCATGTTGCTGTACTCTTTAGTTTTAACCATTTTTGTTGCTTTTTTAAATCACAAATTTCCAATTTATTTCTCAGCACTTGATGATTGTGTACTTATTTATTCTATAATTATCATCAGGTATTGGTTTTCAATCATGATAATTGTCCATAATTAGCAACAAATGGGTTTCATACGAAATACATTGAGTGCCCAAATACTTTTGTCAAAGTATGAAGTTATTTTTTGCATGTTATTTTTCATTTTATGCATGATATGTACTAATTTGTTGTTTTACTATAAAGCTGAATCTCTAATGTATATCTTTCAATAAAACAATTAGAAATGACAGAAATCACTTTCTTCTTCTTTTTTAACTGCCCAAATACTTTTATCTGCGACTGTATATATAGAGTATATAAATAATATTCACTCATCAATCACTAGACATATTTAATGAAGAAGAATAAAAGTAATTGATAAACTGCAAACTCAGTATTTTAATAATTAGTTACACCTGTCCTATTTGAAGAATTTCTGAAATGGAGCTTCCCAAACCACATTAAAAAAATGCAGCAGAAACAATGTGCATGATCAGTCTTTGCTGTTTTGATTATACAGTATGTGACTAGAACTTTACTCTACAGTGTGTTCTTCAGTAGAAGATTTGGCAACCCCTAGTTTATAAATTGATTTTGATGGTGGAAATGGCCTAATGCTACAAGATCTCATATCTGCTGCCACTGTTTTTAGGGTTTTTATGAAGTTCAAAAATTAAATTTTATAGATAAAGAAAAAACTTTTTTTTTTAAAAATATAGATTAATTAGTTAGCTAACCAAAATATAGGAATAAAAAAGGGTTAACACAACACTGCAAACCTCTAAAAAGGTCAAGGAAAAACAACCAGTTAACCAGTCCAAGACCCTACATACAAATCTGCATGACACTGAAACAGTTATAGTTAGGGTTGTGTGTTTTCCCAACTCACCAATGCTGCATAACCTTATTGATTGGCGTACTTTGAAATTAGGTTAGTTACATCCAAAAAAATAAACATACCTTTAAAACATACCTTACAGCTAATCTTCTCTGACTTGGCGTCAGCTGCTCATCTTTCCGTGCTAACCCTTTAAACATAACGTAAAAAATAAAGTCGAAACGTGGCTTTAGAAAGAACAAAGCATGAATTGGTTCCCTCCTTTAGTGATACTTGTTTTAAAAGACATTAAGAGACAAGACGTTACCCTTACTTAAGTGTGTTAAGTACATAGAGGAGTCAGAAAATCCTGAGCAGGACTAAGAAAAAATATAACAGCAAGGTAGGCATACTAGGTAGCATGATCAACTTTAACATGCAAATGTGTACAAGTGATCACAATGAACTTTTACAGGAAGAATAAATATATAAAACATCTGCTAAATCACAGCCAGTGACAACATTCAAATCATACAGTTTGTGTCCTTAACCTTAAGCAAGCAAAATTAAACAGAATAGAGTACGAAAATGTATTTTTGCAATAGAAACACCACGTTATGGAAGCACAAACAAAATCTTCATAGTAAGTAAAACACTCATGCCAAAACATAAAAATCATCTATGTTTGTACACATCAACAGAGAGAGAGAGACTCAGGAATAATGCAGGGTTTTCTGTTAATGTAGTGAATAAAATAGTGTATGTTGTTTTCAGTTTTGAAGGATGACATATAGACTCAAGTAAAGGCCCAGTTTCCGTGTATAAAAAGTATAGGGATTTAGGACTTGCTTCTCTTGGTTACTGGTAATTGGCTGAGATATAAAACTGATCAATGACTATGACTATTGACTTGACTATTTAATTTGTTTTACTGGGGTTTTCATTTTCCAGATTTCCCATATTGACCACCAGGTTTTTTGGCGAATTTTACAGAACTGGGTAAGTCACTCTGTATTGCATCTTCTGTACCTCTCTGTGGTTATTCAGGGATTTTAAATGGTAAAGACAAATAAATGGTTGATGCAATCCAGGGTGAATCACCAATGCAGTAAAATGCTTTAATAAAATCTACAGCAGCGTTGGTTAATTACAGTGGGGTATAGGTCGATCAAATTGACCCCTTAGAGCAACTTGAATCTGGTCAGAACTTGGACAAGCAACCACGTAGAAATCAGTTACTAACACAGGCTTAGAAAATAGGAATTCTTTAGGTGGCAATGTGGTGCGATAGCAGCTGGCCAAACAGAGGTCCTGTCTACTGCGTGGACGTTGAAGATCGCCAGCACTGTTTTCAAGAAGAGCAAAGATGTGTCTTGAATTAATCCCTTCCCTGTTTATTTCTCAAACAAGTCTTAAATGAGAATAAGGGCTTGACAACACTGTAATCAAGATGTTTCATCTGTGGGTCTATCCAGCATAATTATATTCAAATAACCATAAACACAGTTGTGGGGCAATAACTTCGCTCTTGTGCCCTGTACTGAGCCTTGTGCACCTGGTGTTTCACAAAAGTCTCCTAATCCATTTCCAAGCATTTACAGTCCGAGGCCTACATATCTTCAGAGGTCCAACTTAAGAATGAACTGCATTGCCAAATTCTCTCTCAACCAATCACGAGAGACTAGGAGGAGTAAGTCCCAAACTGTGATGATGATGGAAAGGCAGAGCTGAACTTTTGCTTGAATCTGTATGCATTTCCCCCCTTTAACACAAAGTTAAGCCTAAAACATGTAACCAATAGAAATAAGAGATTGGCAAGCTAGTTGTATCTGTCTTGCTTCTTAATGCATTACCAGTCTAAGATGGCTTCCAAACAAGGCTGATGCTGTCAGGTTTTATTTATCCTGGGTAGTGTTGACAAAATGTGTAGCCAATATGCATTTGGCCTCTTATTCGGTTCTTTTATATTTCAATATAAAAAAGGCAAGGCTGAAAGGAGAGTTCACAGAAAATGTGTGGCCTCTGGGCTTATTGAACAGGTAACACCTTTTATGGTAACAGACTTTTTTTGTGCGTCTCTGTTTCATATCGAGGGTCTAGTATGTACTTTTGAAGTATTTTATACATTTTTGCACATCATAGGGGACATTTATCTACATATGATCTATTTTGAACAATAACTGTTCAAAACAATCTTGTTAGGCTTCAATAACGTCAGCTTACAGTGGCAAAGTATATTTAGAGTTGTGACAAGTCCCTAAGCCAATGATGTAAAGGTGTTATCACAATTGTCTTCAACAGCTGCCATTCTGTAATTATTCCAGGATTTCACATTTGATTTGAGGTGTGTCTCGAAACACCACCAGTGTTCCTATCATAGGCTGAAAAAAGGGTGCTGCAGGCTACTTAAACATGGATACTTAGCAATTGAGAAATGGTGAAGGACAACATATATCATTTGAGATTAGTATTATGACAGATTAGAAATCTACTCTGCATATTTTGAAACCTTGTGCAAATATTATAATAATCTTTGAAGATAAGCAGTCATTTATCACATTCCAGTAAATGGAGCCATTTCAATAAATGATTTGCAAGATGTTACCATACAGGAACAGATTCCCATGACTTGAAACACGGAAACAGGCATGGGAATTCTAACCTAGCCATTTGAACGCTCCCATGTGTGTTGTATGTGCATGCACTAATGGTACAAAAGTTGCCAGAAAAACTTACTGCCTTAAAATAAAAACTATTTAAAGTACATCTTGAAATAACATGATGTAGTTGTACACCGTAACACAATGAATGACATGTCATTTTTAAATTTGCATAAAATGCCTACTGCAATGGCAATTGTATACAGTAAATTAAACACCAAGACCACTCTGGTTATATGCTGAGGTCAGAACCAGTGTTCGGTTGTCATTCCTGTCCTTTTCCAAACCAGAAGCCTGGTCATTCCGGCATTTTGTGTATGTTATTTATTATTCAGTAATTTGTTGTGTTACGGCAACGTTACTGTAGTAATAATAATAAAATACTTACAAACACACATTTGAATTATTAAAAATCATCCAACTCTGAAAAATGTCTCTAAAAGCATGGATTCGAACCAGATTTTTTCCCATTCCGGTTCGGCTCCGAAAGTTCCGAACGGCTGATTCCCTTTCAAGTACTGGTACGAAATGTAACCATGGGTATTAATCCTTTGATACCGTCTAACTTAAAGCATGAAATACAGTAAACTCAGTAAATATAGATAACTCGGCACTCAAAGAGAAAACGCTGTGACAAATTATCCGTCTGTATCAATAAATGCACTTACGTCCTGTCTATAGAAACAACAATGCCTATGTTGCAGCCTTAAAAGAAAGTGACAGAAGTTTGCTTGTTTTTTCTTTTATCCGTTGCAACTTTCTTTTGCCTCAGTTCAAGTTTACAATTATTATTATTATTATTATTATTATTATTATTATTATTATTATTATTATTATTAAACAATTAAAAACAGCAGCATTTCCCAACAATCTCGGTGGGTTAGTGTCCTTACATTCAACGCAATAACTTAATGCGATGTTTGCCTGAAATAAACTCTGCAGCTAATCGAGATCATGGCTCCATCAAATATGCCACTTTTATATATTTTTTTCTCTGTTCTGTTCCATCTTTCAATTTTGTGGTGTTTTTAACTTAATAAAAAAAAATCCAGGGCTCCAAACATATTTGAAAGGCAATACCAAAAAAAACATTTTTAAGACAAACATCTCTTCAAAACATGATATATTTACCATAACCTACATATTTCATATTGCATAGCTACTCGGTTTTAAACAGAAGATATGCAGAAAAAAATCCTCTTCAAGTAACCAATTACGTATGAAGACTATTTATTATTAAGCACGAAGGTGAACATTGTTATCATCGGAATGCACCTTTCACAGTAAGACAAATGTTACATGTAACACATGTAACATGTACACGCGTGCAACTTTTCTACATCCTTCTTTTCGATTTAACAATGGAAATGAAACAATTAAATCATGAATCGTTAACTAATTGAGAATACAAGGAAATAAATTTGTTAGACAATAAACACTGCTGTTTTCTCAAGTCGACAGTAAAATGTCTGAACTCTTAATATCCAGGAATATAACTAGCAACAAAGTGTTTCACTTGCCACACATACTTTTACAGCTTGTTTTCTGTATACATAACTTAAGTTAATAACAGTACCTGTTTATTTTGAGCGAATACAAGACTGATAATATAGCGCTATTTGATTCGCTGGCTGCTCCGAAAAGGCAAGCGAAATGTAATGTTGAATTTCATTAGCTGGCTGTGATGTAACGACCACTGAGGTGCAAGACCATGGGAACAGCGCTTTTTTCAAATTATTGTATGTTTGAAAACAATGGAAAGAGACCGAGAGAACAGACTGAAAGGGAACAGGGGAAAAAAAAACTATTAAACTAAATCTTGAACATTGTTTTCGTTCCAGAACGTAATAAATTAATTTTGTTTCGTTTTTTGTTTCTGTTCTATGAAAAATAAAAAACTTTTCCGTTTATGGTTCCGGTTCTGTTTGGAATCCCTGTCTAAAAGTATCTATTATTTTTATTATTAGAGCTACAACATTATAACAACAGTTTTTTTGACTAGTATATGTGCAGACCAGACATTATAGTCTGGACCATGGGTCTTGAAAACATACCTTTAAAAAATCATTTTCAAATGTTTATACAAACATGATTAAGACCTTGTTGCTAGTCATTTTAGAAAAAGCTAACCCAAGTGTCATCCTCCTCCATTGATAAGGTGTAGTATTTGAATGACAGGTCACTTCTGTAATATTTAAGTAGCGCTTGGATGGCTGGAATTGTATTTCTGGGATTTAAAATTGAAAATGCACAAAGGACTCACTCAGGTAATCCAACAAGAAGGTGGGTTTCTCTGAAATGGGAACATGAGAGAACAGAAAAACCCAGCACAGAAAGGTACAACAATATGTAATTTAAACTATAAAACTGGATCTTTAAGTGGAGTTGAGTGAAGTTTGAATATCCTCAGGTGCAAAATAAAAATTTTAAAAAAGTTAAACTGTGGTCAAAGGATCACTTGGCTACATAACCACAAGAGCTTCTGTGACATGGAATTGAAACAGGTGCCAGAGATCAAAGCTTACCATTTTTTTTTCATCCCAATTTTACGCTCAAAAGTACATCCTGGCTTACAGGGTTAAGCATTGATAATCTTGATTCAATTAAAAAATACAGCAATTCTGAAGAAATTGGTATACATCTTAACCCCTTTACAGCCTCCACTGGCTAGTGGTCTTTGGGTAGCTGCCATCAGCTAGGTTAGATTCTACGCTCTGCCTGTAGGGGAGGACGTGTTTTTTTTTTTATATACAGTAGTCTCCGGCTAAGAGAACACTCCTCGGGAAGCAAGCAAAGTGTTCTTCAAGTATTCTCGAAGACGGAGTGAGCCACCAGACACAATATGAATCAATCAATAACTAAATACATATATATGTATTACTTGTCATGATGCACGTGCGTCAACATATGAAATGAACTCAATAAGTAAAAGCAAGTGTATGTTAATAAACTATAATAATAAAGTAACAGACAAACTAACGACAGACTAAACTGTCTAATTAAATTAACACAGCACCCCTACATACGTTAAAAAATGTAGCAGCAACATACAAGACATGCACATTATTTAACAGAGGTGTTCCTATACGTGGAGACTACTGTATATGCATATTTTTATTTTATTTATTTATACATTTAGATCTGTATTATGTCAATGCCCATAGACTTTAATGTCAATGGATTTCTGATATTAGCAACTGTCTGCCGCTTAATGACAACTTTTTTTTACAATTTCTATGGCTACGGCACGCACACAAACACAGTGCGCGCACGTATCGCAGAGTCTATTTATGTATCAGTTTTCATATTGCAGCTGTACATTTGTTGAGTCTGATTGTCGTCTGTCATCATGGCTTCAAAACGTGTAGACCTTTCTATAGCCGATAAAGTTCGGATTCTGGAGGCACTACGTGAACCCCGTGCTAAACAAGTACGGGTAGCAGAAACGTTGGGCATCTCAAAATCTGTATCCTGCATTTTGAAATTGGCTACGAATCTGCATGCAAAATTGAGAGTGATTTACAGCTGGAGCTGGCGAATCGTAAAAAAACAAACAATATTGTACAACTACGTCTTTTAAAATGATGCTTCCGTATTAAATGTAAGTCCTGTATACCAAGTATGTTTACTGTTTTTAAGGATATTGCTAGTACGTTGTTGTTGTTGTACTATGTGTACAATAAAGAGGCAAGCAAAACCCCACTTGGTTTCCTCATTATCAGAGGTTCTTTCAAAATGGCACTGCGAGACAAAGAACGGCTCAAATGTCATAGACCAGAATCCCTGCGGTCTGGTTGCTACACCTGACATCAGTAGCAGTACAGTAAATAACCCATAAAACAGCAGCTGGGAAGATTGTGTTGGAAGCCAGCCTGAAACTGATAATGCAATGGTGGGAAAAGACAGCTTCCAATAACTGGACATCAGAGTTAGAACTCCTACTGATTTTTAATGACCTTTTCTGGACCTGTAAGTAATATTAATGATACTGCATTACTTTTTGCTGGCAGCCTGGAAACACAGCCTTTGATAGATCACTGTTCTGTATCTGTAAGCAGATGTTTTTGTGTGGTATAACTGCATAGTATATATAAATCCAGCATAAAATATTACAATCTTAAAGATATTTTCAAAGTAAACTTTTATATAAACAAAATACACCATCTCTGCTAGATCAGCTGGCTAGTTCATACAGATTTCGTAAACAGGCAAACCTGTGACAAATTAGTAATTAGTTAAGCATGATAATACTCTAAGACATAGTGAAAATGTGCTCCAGATTGTCCTTCGTTCTTAGTGTTTTGTTTTTTTCAAATCTGCCTTACCATCGTGAATTTCAAATGCCAGACTTGTGATCTTCTGTGTAATTATCATCATTGGGCTATAAAAAGAAATAGAATATCCTTAATTCTATCTCCACATGAACAATGAAAACTAGTATAATGCAAATCAATGCACTTTCAAGTTTTAGCCATACAAGATACATATACCTACCTATACACTCCCTGAACAAGTAAGCCATTGAAAACATTTGTAAATTGGATGTTCTAAAAAAAATACCTTTAAATCTTCTTTTTTCTTATATACAGAATTGCCTGAATTTTAAACATCTGCAATTCACAAATGCCATTCAAGAAGATGATGACCTGTTACACTGAATGGGATCAGTTCTGTGGAAAGTGCTTAATTTGACAGACAGAGACTAAAGCATGCTATTTGTTTGGATAGCACCATCCTGTAGGTGGTGAGAGGGTAATTAAGTCTTCAAGGCACCCTGCCCAGAAGATCAGGGGAGGCTACAATTAAGACATTACTCATTAGCCAGGTTCTTGGTCCTAAGCGTTTTGCCAGCATGATGCCTCAACGATCAAAGTGTGCGTGTGGGTTTGGGGGTTAACCCTGGGCATGAGACGTGTTTTATGCTCTACTTGGTCAGTGGGGTTGTGCCATGTCTCACGAGTAACCACTTAGTACAGCGTATATACCCTGTCCTGCCAGGTAAGCCAACCCCTGCAGCAATAAAATGTTAGATCTGTTTTTACAGATTTTAACAATAGGGGGATCTATAGGATATACTGCCACACGTTGCCGCTATAGCAAAAGGAGCGCTAACCATTGTTTCAAAATCCATTTTCTTACCACTTATTATTAGGACTATCAATATGATAACTGGTGCTTCATTTCTTCTGTTGATTATCTTTTGGATTTATACTTTATACTTCAATTTGGAGGCAATGCTGTAGAAGTAAAACAAGTTGCTGCAACTTCCTGGTACAAAATCACTTCCTGTGTGAACCTCAGTTTCATTCCAATGATCTAGGTACAAAATCGGATTTCATGGCCTACAGTGAATCAGCATCAGGAAGTAATCAGATACCAGTATGAAACAATTAAAAAAAAAAAAAAAAAAAGTATTTACCGGGATCAGTATATTCTTAAATATACCAAATTACCAAAATATATACCAAAAGATGATGTTTAGTTAGCTCTTTTTCTGCAACATCAACAAGATAAAAACATTTTTGTTATCAATCTTTTAAAGAAATACATTCAGTTTTCAATATCCTTTGTCTCTTGACTCTTACTTCCTTATTAAAGTGGATTTGCACACAACACAACATATTGGCCCCTGTTTATCAAACCGCTCCACCATTTTTGTGACAGGAAACTCAAACTGACAATATGTACAGCAGTTTGAGGTTATTGACTATTACTAGCTTTGTAACACCACCATTGGAGTTTCCTCTCACAAAAAACGTACTCCATTATGGATTAACTCCAAGCTCAATGTGTGTGACCCGCCCCCTTCTCCACCCAATCTCAATGTGTGTGACCCGCCCCCTTCTCCACCCAATCTCAATGTGTGTGACCCGCCCCCTTCTCCACCCAATCTCAATGTGTGTGACCCGCCCCTTCTCCACCCAATCTCAATGTGTGTGACCCGCCCCCTTCTCCACCCAATCTCAATGTGTGTGACCCGCCCCCTTCTCCACCCAATCTCAATGTGTGTGACCCGCTCCCTTCTCCACCCAATCTCAATGTGTGTGACCCGCTCCCTGCTCCACCCTAGCTCAAGATGTGTAACCCGCCCCCTTCTCCACCCAATCTCAATGTGTGTGACCCGTCCCTTCTCCACCCAATCTCAATGTGTGTGACCCGCCCCCTTCTCCACCCAATCTCAATGTGTGTGACCCGTCCCCTTCTCCACCCAATCTCAATGTGTGTAACCCGCCCCCTTTCTCCGCCCAATCTCAATGTGTTTAACCCGCCCCCTTTCTCTGCCCAAGCTCAATGTGTTTGGCCCGCCCACATTCTCCACCCAATCTCAATGTGTTTAGCCCGCCCCCTTCTCCACCCAATCTCAATGTGTGTGACCCGCCCCCTTCTCCACCCAATCTCAATGTGTGTGACCCGCCCCCTTCTCCACCCAATCTCAATGTGTGTGACCCGTCCCCTTCTCCACCCAATCTCAATGTGTGTGACCCGCCCCCTTCTCCACCCAATCTCAATGTGTGTGACCCGTCCCCTTCTCCACCCAATCTCAATGTGTGTAACCCGCCCCCTTTCTCCGCCCAATCTCAATGTGTTTAACCCGCCCCCTTTCTCTGCCCAAGCTCAATGTGTTTGGCCCGCCCACATTCTCCACCCAATCTCAATGTGTTTAACCCGCCCCCTTTCTCTGCCCAAGCTCAATGTGTTTGACCCGCCTCTTTCTGCCCAAGCTCAATGTGTTTGACCCGCCCCATTCTCCGCCCAATCTCAATGCGTTTAACCCGCTCCCTTTCTCTGCCCAAGCTCAATGTGTTTGACCCGCCCCCATTCTCCATCCAAGCTCAATGTGTGACCCGCCCCTTCTCCACCCAATCTCAATGTGTTTAACCCGCCCACTTCTCCACCCAAGCTCAATGTGTGTGACCCGCCCCCTTTCTCTGCCCAATCTCAATGTGTTTAACCCGCCCCCTTTTCCACCCAATCTCAATGTGTTTAACCCGCCCCCTTCTCCACCCAATCTCAATGTGTGTGACCCGCCCCCTGCTCCACCCTATCTCAAGGTGTGTAACCCGCCCCCTTCTCCACCCAATCTCAATGTGTGTGACCCGTCCCCTTCTCCACCCAATCTCAATGTGTGTGACCCGCCCCCTTCTCCACCCAATCTCAATGTTTAACCCGCCCCCTTTCTCCACCCAGTCTCAATGTGTGTGACCCGTCCCCTTCTCCACCCAGTCTCAATGTGTGTGACCCGTCCCCTTCTCCACCCAATCTCAATGTGTGTGACCCGTCCCCTTCTCCACCCAATCTCAATGTGTGTGACCCGTCCCCTTCTCCACCCAGTCTCAATGTGTGTGACCCGTCCCCTTCTCCACCCAATCTCAATGTGTTTAACCCGCCCCCTTTCTCCGCCCAATCTCAATGTGTTTAACCGGCCCCTTTTCTCTGCCCAAGCTCAATGTGTTTGGCCGGCCCACATTCTCCACCCAATCTCAATGTGTTTAACCCGCCCCCTTTCTCTGCCCAAGCTCAATGTGTTTGACCCGCCCCCTTTCTCTGCCCAAGCTCAATGTGTTTGACCCGCCCCCATTCTCCGCCCAATCTCAATGCGTTTAACCCGCCCCCTTTCTCTGCCCAAGCTCAATGTGTTTGACCCGCCCCCATTCTCCACCCAAGCTCAATGTGTGTGACCTGCCCCCTTCTCCACCCAATCTCAATTTGTTTAACCCGCCCACTTCTCTACCCAAGCTCAATGTGTGTGACCCGCCCCCTTTCTCTGCCCAATCTCAATGTGTTTAACCCGCCCCCTTTTCCACCCAATCTCAATGTGTTTAACCCGCCCCCTTTCTCCACCCAAGCTCAATGTGTTCAACCCGCCCCCTTTCTCTGCCCAAGCTCAATGTGTTTAACCCGCCCCCTTTCTCTGCCCAAGCTCAATGTGTGTGACCCGCCCCCTTTCTCCACCCAAGCTCAATGTGATTAACCTGCCCCCTTTCTCCACCCAAGCTCAATGTGTGTGACCCGTCCCCTTTCTCCACCCAAGCTCAATGTGTGTGACCCGCCCCTTTTCTCCACCCAAAGGTTATAGGACATGATACCTAAAAAAAGGTAAATGAATCATTTATAAGATGAACCAAGAACAATTATACATTTTGTAGTATGTATGATGCTGCAAAATCCCAAACATACTAATGGTACTCTCATGTAGAACCCAGCACAACTGTTGGGGCATCATGCTGGCATAAGTCTCTGTTGTAATGTTGTAAAGTGAAGGGAAGACACATTTGGCATTTATGGTTCAGTTGCAATATATTTAAACATTCTGGTAACACTGACAAGTACAATTTATTTACAGGCATTTAATTATAATAATTATTATACATGTTTCGCGGTCTGGGATTATTACTGCCACGGGCCCCTGGTTGTATTTCATTGGAATTTTTAATTAGTATAAAACCCTAGCAATCTCCTTCAGTTTTAAGGTTTCGCTGTAACCCCTGTGCTGCTATTATATACTACTTATATCACTTACATTTGAGCATCAAAAGAAACGTATCACTTATATTTGAGCATCAAAAGAAACTTATCACTTATATTTGGATAAAATTCACTAGATGTAATCGAAAAATGACCAACTCTGTTTTAGAGCAGGTGCAGTGACTTTTTATTGTGCTGATTAACAATTGACATCACAAAGATGCTGCAAAATGATATGTCGACCTTGGGCAGGTGTTGTGACTCTTGGTCTCCCAGTTCGTGGCCTTTCATTGACAGAGTGTGTCTGGTTATACCGTCTCGCCAGGTTTCAAATTGCTGGCTGTGAGCACCCAAGACGGCGAGAGTCACAGTACGCTGCCCTAGTCCAGCCTCCAACATGCCGATTGCACGAAGCCGCTGCTCTCTTGACAGACGTGGCATATAGTTGTTTTTTATTTTGCTGTGATTTTCTTTATTGCTTTTGTTCAAGCTTGCAATTCAACAGCTGACATCACTCCATATCCAGTGTCCAATCAACTGTCTCACTAATTAAGTGATTAAGTGCATATGCTTCAGTCAAAGTCACTCAAGTGTGTCATGGTCAAGGATGAATGATCGAGTGATTAAAAAGAAACCAAAAACATTTAGTCTCTGTCCATCATTTACAAACCTTATTTTTTTTGAAAATAAATATGTTATAATAGTGCTAAGTTTCTTTTGATGCTCGGTATACAATGAGTCAATGGAAAAAAAAAGCACAGATTTAACTGGCCCAGGAACTGTGGATGCGGCATTAAAACATGCCTGGGGTCCAAAAGCGTAATCTATATGAAGTACTGTCTATACTTTAGTAAGGTTAAGGTACAAAATGTCAACAGCTTGCATATATAACTAATTAAGTATTTTGCAAGCCAGTCAACTGAAAAAGTGGTATTCAATATGGATAACTTGCATAGGATGCCAGCAGTATTTGATGATTCAAGTACAGTGTAAGAGCTTGCAGTAACTCCAGCCCGAATTAATTATGAAAGCTGTAGGCTTGGGGCTTGTACAGCCCAAATAATAACCAAGAAATGATGATTTCTATTTCTATCTATGCTCTCTAGGTACTGAATGGAGAACTCAACCAGAAATGTGAGATGTTAGGCCAATAATTACATTTTAGTGTGATGAGTCCCTCCCTCCCTCCCCTTCCCCCATGTTAACAATACCAGGGAAATGTGTGTCAAGAAAGATAAGCCTGTTTCACATCCAGCTTTGGGTTCATGCTCTCATGCAGTAATGTCAAAGCACACCATGGGACGTCACACAGCAAACCTATTGCAGCCAGGCTCCCTGATCGAACGTGGAATCAGCTAAAGACCTTACCCGGTGAAGTCAGCTGAATACATCCCATAATCAAAGATGTAGACTCGGGTGACCTGGCAAACACTGAGGTACCCCAGAGCAACCACAAAACAGTACCTGCAAACAACAAAGAAAAGCATACTGTAAATGATGGTAACTGGGTTATACAGCAGTTATCTTTGAAAGGCTTAAAATGAAAAATGCCTTCATTACTCATTTGTCACAAGCCCAAAAAAACAACACACATAAGAGCAAACAAAAATCTACTCTTGGGGCGAGGCTGAAGGTGAACTCTGTAGCTGAATGGGGTGCTACAAAGTAAATGGTAAATTCTTAAAGGGTACATAAGGACCTTTTTATTTTATTACGTTACATGTTCCCATGTGTTGCTACAACTGTTTACGTAAGGTGTGTGTATTGTTTTAATTATTATTATTTATTTTTTGTTACATTTTGACAACTTTTTTAAACTTTTAAATTGCATTTCCTGCCTCAAGATGGCTTCCCATGTACTCACAATCTCAAGATTTTTCGCACGTACTCTTTTTATTTATCTATATATATATATATATATATATATATATATATATATATATATATATATATATATATATATAAAGAAAAAAAGAAAAGGATATTTCAGGTACTTAAAAAGGTAGAATAATTGATTACAAATCAATTATCAGGACGTTTCGGACTTCATCGGCTGAATACAAATGAGTGCTTTAAGAAGTTGATAAAAAACAAACAAGTAGTCTTTTAAATAAAATTCCAGAATGTTGATGACGATGATGATGATGATGATGATAATGATGATGACGATGATGACGACCTCAGAATAGAATGTTCGTTCCAAATGGTTCCAAAGTGCCTAGTTTAAAAATAAGTTCACATTCCTTTTGTTTCCTGACAGCATTAGTTCCATAGCATTGCACCATCCCATAAATTGTGATGTCTTCTACAGTGTGGTCATTTCTGTTAAAATGTCTGGCGACAGGAAAGGTAGAGGTGTTAATTCGTATACTTCTCAGATGTTCCACGAAGCGAAGCCAAGCGTCGTTTTGTTTCACGAATATATAGCTTGTTACATTTGATGCAGCCAATGCAATATACTATTCCTTTACTAATGCAAGTAAAAGTATCATGGATAGTAAATGAGGATTTTGCTCCCTTAACTACTGTGTTGCTGTGAATGTCTTTACAAGTTGCACAACGTGAACAACGTTTTTGTATTCAGCCGATGAAGGACTTGTAGTCCGAAACGTCCTGATAATTGATTTGTAATCAATTATTCTACCTTTTTAAGTACCTGAAATATCCTTTTCTTTTTTCTTATTGATCATTTTGGTACACAGCAGTTTTCCTTTTCTCAAACTATATATATATATATATATATATATATATATATATATATATATATATATATATATATATATATATATATATATATATATATTTCGACTCCTGTAAGTGGATCGTTTGTGCACTGGGCTTATAATGTATCCAGATGACTTTTAAACAATTTGAGAAAATCACAGATTCATTTAATTTGATGTTTTAATGAATCAGAGTAGTATCAGTACTCCTTAGGTTTATTAAATGCTTAAAAATGGATTGAGTAGCTACAGACTACTACGAATCCCAGCTGACAGGCAGTCTGGGCATTTCCAGTGCCTTCACAGGTTTAACAGCATTAATACTTCAATACAGTAATACAAGTATGGTTGTCATATATTTAGCTCTTAGGCTATAAAATGCAAAAAGCTAAAAAACGCCTACAGCTAAATTCTAGAACATTCAATATATATCACTCTCTTAAGACTAAAACATAATTTCTATACCTTATAGCAATGCATCAATATAAAAGAGATGTTAAATTAAAATATATGCTTATCTTCCAGTATATGGAAGTGTAGTGTAGGCTATATTGAAAAATAAGAACTGTCTTCAAAAGGCAGAGACTTGTGAATATGACCAAACAGCAATCAGTTTTTCAGAGATCTTCAGAGCATGGACCACACAACTTGTAGTTAACAAGTCACACGATACTTGACTCGGGTTTTACCTTGGTTTTTATAGGATTTTCCCTCCATTGAATACATCAGGAGTCTCAATTAAATCTGATAATCAACCTGCCTTGACAGTTCCTATCTTTGAGTTAATGATATTTTCTAGAAGGATCCAGTCAACTCTGTTTTCAAAATTAACAATGTGAGCTCATGGTTCACTATCTTCCACCCCCCTTTCCCTAAAAATTAGGTGAACCGGAGTTCACAGGGTCCTTGCTACCAAATACAATACAAGTGTATATACTGTATATACATATATACAAGTGTATATATATATATATAGTGTGTGTATATATATATATATATATATATATATATATATATATATATATATATATATATATATATACACACTGTATATATATGAGAGATGTTTTTAATATGTACAGCAGATCTATTTAATGATATTAACCTGGGTCAAAAAAATATATGTCCCTCTGTGGCAAAGTGGTTGATTGGGTACAGGTGCAGGAGTGATGCAGTGCTTAATTAAGCAGACAGAGAGGTTTGAAATCCGGTTTGGAAACCGTTTTTTTTTATATCCAGGTCTGGTGACCAAATAATAAATCCACAGCAATACACAGCAATGTGTAGTGCACGGAGTATATAACAACAGGGTTACAGTCCTAAATAATAAACACTAATATCCGTCCCACAATATACTAACACGGTCACCAGTCCTGGGTGCGTGCTGTAGTTTTGGCGACAGCTCCGGAAAGTGTTAGCTGTCTAATAATAACAAACAAGACAATTACAGACAAACAAACAAAACACTCACGATACATATAACCACTGTTCTCTCATGGGTCCTTTAAGTTTCAAAATACAAACCAAAGCGAAGGAACAGATTGCGATTCTCCGTCCCCTTTTATGCCATTACACATGACCCCTTGGTAAAGGAGTGCAACCACCTCTCCATTATGCAGCTGCCACGTCGTTTCCCTTCCGGGTCAATGCGTTATTGCAATGGAGTCTCGCTCCCTTCCAGACTGGCCGACTTCCCATGAAGCCTGGGAAAGAACTGTCAGACCAGCTCGTCCAGAGAACTCTGTTCTCGCTGCTTAGTGCCCTCATAGGTCGGGAGGGAGATTTACAACCAAGAATCATTGTATTTCTGTCACACCCTTTTAGCCGCATATTATGTTACCTTTTCAGTGTGTTGTCAATGGGTCAGTTTTACTTCATATACAAATGTGTGTTAACAAAGTATTTGACAAAGAGTGTAGGGGTTTATCATAAGCCTTGGATAAGATCACTAAGCACACAGTGGCAAGTCCAGTTATTTTCATTTAAATTCAGGCTATAATAAACATGTTAAATATAATAGCCTTATATTAGCTGGTACCATGCTTGGACCAAGCCTCACCTCTCTCTCTGTTTCTAAATAATCGTCTGCATAAGCAGGTTTAAGACACCCTGTTTACTTGCTAAGGCTAGTGTTTAATTAATATGAAACTCCACTGTAAGCACTTTTCCAAATTGACCGCATTAAGTGATTTTTTGGCCGATTCAAGAGACACCTGGACCGGTATCTTTTCAGATAATACAAAAAAACGTACATCCTAACTTTTTATAACTAAGCTCTCATTATTTTCTTATAATATAATGAGATACATACTCCTGTCTTTCTTAAAGTACCTTCCATTGGTTATCATTCAAGGTTGGCAAATCCCGCTTTTAAGAGCCAACACCGAATCCTGCTTTGAGGTGCCAAAGACTAAGCTTTATTTTTTGAAGGTCTAACGTCCTTCCAGAATTGTACTGTGTGTCTGGGACAAACATTTAAATATTTCACTTTACAGTTTCCCTGTAAATAAATACCTTTGTTTCTTACAACAGTGAAACCTTTATATAAGCTAAACATGTATATTCTTTGTTTTAATTGATATTGTAATATCCAAAAGACCCTCCACCTAGTTGGAGAAACCAAACTCATTCTTAAATTGATTTAATTAAATGAACAGTATTTCAAATGTGTCAACAGTATATTTACAATATTGTCAACACCATGTTTCTGTTATAATACACTTTTAATATGTTCTTTCAACAGTTTATCTTTAAATGGCATTATAAGATGTATTTCTAATTAAGTTACTTC
This sequence comes from Acipenser oxyrinchus oxyrinchus, assembly GCA_030684275.1. NCBI lineage: Eukaryota > Metazoa > Chordata > Actinopteri > Acipenseriformes > Acipenseridae > Acipenser > Acipenser oxyrinchus. The sequence goes on along the minus strand of CM060251.1, from coordinate 78,398,735 downwards.
AGTATAACAGTTACCCCTAGAAATTGTAATATTATTCAATACTCATTATTTCAAACCAATATCTAACTTAACGTATTAACACGTCCTACGATTTCCGTTCCCATCTGTTCCTGCCAGGTTCTAATTAATTTAATTTCTATTATATAAAGAAAATGATTATTGTAAGATAAACTCCTATCTTCTGTTATCCAAAAGGTAAGGGAGGATCTTGGCTTTTAAATCGCTGACCATCAAAAAATCCCTGCTTCATCGGCCAACACCAGTGAGTCATCTCCAACACCGCTTTCACTACAGGCAGGTAAGGACGAGGTTACAACATGAGTTCACTCTATATGTAAAGTTTATACTATTCAGGTGTGTCAATATAGCAATCTCTTATAAACTGCAATTCTATTTTACTTCACAGAAGGCAAGAGGTTAATTTTTAATTAGCAGCAAATGCAACCTTGAATATTAAAACTTAGGACTGCTCATACATTTACTTCATGTTATTATATTCGGTTTCTTATGTATTTAAATACTTTTGTTTTTTTCTTACTATAATCAAACTTAGCTCGATTGCTTCTAGCATATTAACTGTGCTCCAAAGATTGTACCATTCTGCTCTCGCTGGATCAGAATGTTTTGAGGCTCTGAGTCCAATTAAAAAAATATGCTTTTGCCTGATAAGGGAGGTTTGGAACTTTCAGCAGGCCAGTCTGACCTTCAACACAATGAACTCCTTCACACAGGCCTTACACAGATCTGCTAATAATATTTTCTACTGGTTTCATATCCTTTAAAATGCATTACAGTCATTACAGTGAACTATTGACAGTTTTCTCCATATACTGAAGTAATGAATAATAAAAAAGGCACAAGTGACACCAGTTGAAACGAATCTGTGAACTGTCTGGAACGTATTCACCTTTGGGTAATGCAGTTACATACCATGTATTTACTCCTCGATTTGCTTTAAATTATTAAACATTACCAGCTGGTTAAATCTTTTTAATTACAAGCGGCTGTTTATAAAGGCTTGTGTTGTTTCCATGCAAGGTCAGTTTATTATTGTGCCCTCCAACCGCTCGCTGCTTGTTTGTAGGAAAGCGAAATCGACACAGTGTGAATCATGAGCAGAATAAAGCCAGTCTTCATTATAATGACCTGGGAATTCCTTCTGAAACGGGCAGCTTATCATCCCAAACACACACAAAAATGGGTGTGTTTGTTCATTTGTGTGTCTGTAAGTACACGGTCAGGAAAACTCATTCATATGAAACAAGTAGACATACAATTATACATCCAGAAACACCACATATTGACATGCCATGCATGTTAAACCTTCCATTTTGAATCTCATAACAAAAACTACACAAATAATAATAATAATAATAATAATACTGACATGGCAGATGTGTGCAGTAATATCTTAAAGTAGCCATCTTCCTTTTTCATTAGAAAGTAGCCTAGATCCTCAAACAAACTAGCGTCAATTAGGGATGGGAATTTTAAACATTTAAAATGTATAAACTACAGAAGTGGATAAACGTTGAATAATATGCTAGACGTGTAACCGGTCATATGACAAATTTCACCAAAACGCTTATTTTTTTATGTATTCATTTTAGTAATTTATCATCATGTACAGCAGTCCGTCACATATACGAATGCTGTGGTGCCACAGTAAGGGCGGAAATTATAAAAAGGAAGGGGTTTAGCAATTGCCTCCAAATGGTTTTTCTAATTGGTGCAACAGAAAGATTGACGCTGGGGCAGGTTTTTATTCTCTTTCGATCTGGCGCTTCATTGGCACACAGCGTGTTCATGCTGCAGTGGGCGTGGTATGGTTCAGTCCACATGGGGTAAGAAAAGTGTTTTTTTTTCTGATGTTTGTTTCATATTTTTAGTAAAATTGCATCTTTAAACAAAGGAATGAGGCAAAGCCACGTTTGTAATTATTTTGAGGAACCAGACGAGAAAACCGTGGTATGCAAATAATTATGCCAAACAAAATTGCCGTACCACAAAAAAACAAGTTCAACACTCAGAATTACTGTGGATGGAGTTACTGTAAGCCGTAAAAAGCAAACATCCACAATAAACAGAACAATCTAAATGGCGACTGTGAATACGTATAACACAATTTTAAAAGGAAGGTTTTTTTTTCAAGATTAATTCAGAGAACACATAAGTGTAAATTAATTATGTATAGGCTTTAATTTACCAGTACACTTTTACGCAAATTAAATGTCCTTGATATCTATGTAATTTGTCAACAGAAAGGGATGTTTAAAAAAAATAATAATAATAAATTAATTTCCTGTTTGTGGCACAAATCTCTGTACAGTACAGTTAATATAACACATGTACTGGAATCATTTGATAGATTCTGTAACATATTATTATTGGTTTTGTTTTGCCCATAAATTAACTGATCAAAAATTTGAATCAAGTGACAGCACTACTTTCAATATATACTTTGGTGTGTATGTGTTTTTTGTTTTTTTTTCATTTTGTAGTTTTTTCACTTAGTCTTTGCAATGTTAAAACGTTATTTGCTTATTTAGGGTTTCTTTGCTTAGAAAATACTAACCAGGCCTGTCAGTGTAGATATGTTTTAAACGCTGACACCTGAATAGCATTTAAAACGTTCACAAAAATGTACCAAAAGCACATCCCTAGTGTCAATTTTTGCACAGCTGGTTTTGTTGACCAGAAAGTCTCGTTATCAATTCCAAAACCCCTTTGTTCAAAAGACTTCACTAAAGCATTTACAGAGACTAAAATTCATGAAATTGAAACCAACTGCACAGTGTTTGACTTTGGTCATAATATGTTGCTTATTGTAAAGCCCCTACAGTGTAGGCACCAGGCAGTGACAAGGCTCTTCTCTCTCGGGTAGAGAGTGGGTCAGGCTGGTACTAAAGGCTACCACATTAATTCTCGCCTTACTGTTACTTTTGTTTTACTGTATAGCAGTTAGGCGGGACTTACAGTACCAAACGTGTGAATGAGTTTTCATGATTCTTAGAGTAGTAATAAGTAGCAATATCTTGATAACTTAAAATAAAAAATAAAATAGCCATTATAAAAGGCACAATAAGTTGTTCCTATCCTGGCACTATTGCAATTATTTTTGAAGACTTTAAACTGGTAATTTGATTATCCGAACAAACAGACTTTACAAACATCTCCCAGTTGAGTACAAGCTTACCTGTCATGCGGACATTGAAATATTCTGGACAGCAGAGCAGTGTACCGACAGGTTACTAGTAATGGATGTTCCTGCAAAGTTAGACCCTGCTTTTATATTCTGTTATTGGCCTAAGCATGTGGGTTACAGGCAATGGATGGGTAATATGAATAAGCAGGGACAGCTAAATAACAGCAGAATCTAAGGAGTGTCTGTTCTTTCAGTATGACTTTGAGAGGAGGAAGCAGCTGCCATGCCCTATAGACCTGTGTAGATATAGTAGTTAGGACCACTCCGAATCAGTCAAATACATGTTTGTATTTAAACATGGATAAGCATTTCCATCTGGCCTCTAAGATAACAGTGCATAAACATGTACTTGTTTAATTATTTTAATTTGAATTTAAAAGTCAGGTAAAACTCAGCTTTACTGACTTCTGGATATGTTGTTTCATTTGCTTGGTGTCTGTCACCCACGACTGGGAGTATTATTAAAGGTAATTGCGGAACTGCTACACACAGTTTATTAATGCACTAACTAACTTTTTATAGCATATTTAAACTGCTTTGATGCAACACTACAGCTCTCACCACAGACGACAAAGCTACAGAAACAGACTGTATGGACAAAAAAATGATATTCAAATCCAGTAGCAATATGTAAAATTAAGCAATGGGCTGATAAATTTGCTGGATCATGCTAGCTGAAGCAAATGTCAACAACACAAACTTCACCCAACCCAACAAGAATAATGCAAATACCAGGGTGCCGCGTTAGCCAAAGTGTAAACTACTCAAAGCTCAACAAACAAGCTAGAAAGAGAGACCTGTCAAATCATATCTGGAACAATCCTCACTACAGAAACATTAAAACAGCATTCCGATAAAAGAAGCCATCAGGCAGATCGATAACCGCCATAAAGTAAATAGCGGAAAACTGAACAATGCTGAACAATTCAACCATCACACGGAGCAACAATAAATTCAACAGCTTACTTGCTTAATTGATACAAGTCCAGTATCATTATCATATTTTTTTTCTGTTTTATTTTTTTCAACAGTTGCAACGGGTGCGGTCAAGCGAATTGCCCACCTAACCCAAGCAGGACTTGCCAAGACACTGATCCCTGGAGTCAAGGGCCAAGCACGGCTTGTCTCCAGCTGCCCTTGTTGGGTGTGAGCACTAGGGGTTGCTGAAGTGTAAGAACGTGAGCTATCCCCACACGACTCTCCTCCCGAATCCACAGAAGTGAAAAAATTCTGTGAAATGTTCCCTGTGGACCCCCAACCAATACTGACAATAGGGCTTGAATGTGATTCAAACTACACAAACACGTTGCTCTCACTGCTCCCCACATGTTTGTGCTTACACTGGGTGAGCCACCCCAGAGTCCAGTATTCCTTTCATTAAATCCATGTCAGATCCTGATGTCTCATGTTACTGCATATTGTTCTATGATTTTCCTATTTTCACAACTGTCTTGAAGGTTCTACTTCACTAGTTCAAGATGTTCTTAAACTATACAAAACCTACTCTGCGACCTCTCCGAAATATCGAATTACTGTTTAACCTAGATGAACACAATGTAAAAGAAGACTACAGCGTTGCTCATACCAAGGCAGAATCTCACTGCATTCAAAACAGAAAACTAGAGAGTAGTGGTTGCCTGGCAACGTCTGACGAAGAACATGACTTGCACAGACGTCTGGCTGTCTCATGCATTGATGTAATTAGTTGCCACCCCCACCCCCAGTTCTGTCTGTAGCTTGTAAAGCTGCCAAGGGCAGATGGGTTTCAAAATAGCACAGTTTTCTTGTGCAGACCAGTTTTACCTATTGACTGACAGTAGCAAGAAGAAATTTCTTCAAGGAGCAATACAATCCCGGTACCCTTACTTAATATTAATTTATTCAAATTACTGAACACATGTATGCAGGGTAAACTCCAGGGGGCTTCTGTAGTACACCTCTAGGAAGGCCTGTGGCTGAAATACATGAACATTTAAACATAAACTGCATAAAAGATAAGCCAATGTCAGGCACATCTCCCACCTAATTTTGCTAGCACTGTTCAAATCTTGTTAATATTTTTCAACATACAGTATAAGCTTTATCCTACGACACTATATAAAGCAGCATGAAACAAGCCATGAAAAGCACAGTTAAGAAATGTCTTTATTCATACACGCACACAAATTGTTCATTGTAGCATGCAGATCCTCTACAGCAAGCATTAACAGCATGTTAATTGACCTTACTGTATCTAACCAGTTTGGGACACCTAAATGTCTCCTCTCTATTATATATGAGGAACGCCTCCTGTCTGTTATTATTAATACCTGAATTAAATAATGTGGAGGGGGTTAAGTTTAGGAAAGAGTTCCGCTACCTTGCTCAATGCTGCTGAATTTTATAGTACATGCAATCACATTTCTATAGGAGTGCGTGAAAAATGTGTCATTTTCTGTATGCATTGAGATCTGGATACCTAAAAATTCATACCAGACAAAAGGGTCTAATTCAAATCAAACAGGAGGCAAAACTACATTTTTATATTGTTTCTTTCATTGACCCCAATTCTGGCTTTGTTGTGCTTTTACTGTTTTTATATTAGACTAATGAAATTGTATGTCTTCTGACACCAAATTAAGGAGAAGAGGGATAACACTGGGTAAGAAAATAAATACTATGTAAATGCAAAGTGTATTTGGTAGCAGCTGGTGAGAGCTGTCTTAAGCATTTTACATGAGTGCTGACTTTAACCACACCTGTCAGTGAATGCATGCAGCTGTGTGGGAGGAATAATGCATTCACACTTTATTTCAGTCTGTCGATATGTATGTGTGAAATGGCTTTTTAATAGCATAGACAAAAATGTCATTGCCCCATGTACCACCTGACCAATTTAAAATTAAAAATAATGATAAAAAGTAAGACATTGAAGTGTAGGATTGTGGTGTCAGTTACCTGCCTCTGACAACACACTGAAAACACTGGGGGCTCAGGAATGCTTTCAAAATAAGCACGCAAAGCAATGAAATCTGGCAGGACCAGATGCCCCGGGTGTAGCAAGATCCTGGGACTGTTTGTCCAGTGAGGCAACTCTAACTCAGGAGTGCTGCTGACAGAGGGGATTGGAGGGATCTACAATTGTACACTGAGGTGCTGCTTAGAGGAGGAGGCAACACAGACCTGTCCGTGCGGCTAGGAAATTACTGACATGAAAAGATTCTCTCAGCCCATCTGTCTAACTGTGGCACTGTTTTATTGCATCACAGCAGACCCTGACCTACCCCTCACCTTCCCAGCAAGACAGCGCTCCGGGCTTTTAATTGTGACTCGTGTATCACGCTGTCAGGACCCCAGCCCTGAGCTCTCAAGCAGCCGACACCCATTCAGCAGGACTCTCGCATTCCCAGCCTTCTGGAGATATCCGGGGCAACACATACAGACATTGTAACACAAACACACACACACACACACACGTACATGTACAGTAGACATATTGTATGGAACTACAGTGAAAATAATCCTTCCTCAATCTGAAAACTGCTTATTTACAGCATGCAATCCATTTACTCATTTACAGACATTACACTGTTGGTGTATATTCTAGACACCTGGGGAGAAGCCACTGAAGCTAACAAATCTGCCATGACTGTAGCCTGCTTCCCTTTAGCAATCCCCCTTATCAATGTGTGTTAATCCTGAAATACAGACAGCTTTTTATAGTCCTGGGGCACTGACACTCAGCACTGGCCCCTTGACATCAGACTCAGCTGTGGCTGCTTAAAGGAAAGCTTACATCAGTGCACATACCCTGCAGTTTAAAATAAATTGGCGATCAATCAGTTACTGCTTCATCCTAAAAGATTTATGATGAGCTTTAAGAAAGCAATTATGTTTATTTATTGTACTGTGACTTGCACACTTCTACCGCCACATTTATCTACACACTACATTGAACGTATTGTACATTCAGTATCAAACTCTGACCACCCCAAACAATTAATAAGTTAGAGCCAAAATCTGACTTCATTCAGAAAGGGATGCACGCTAAATAATCAGGAGGCAAGGGTTTGGTTTAGGTTTCTTGTCTTGTCTGTCACGATAGAACTGAATGTGGATTGGAGCACTACGGAGAACTAGTTGCTAACTAATTATATATATACAGTACTGTGCAAAAGTTTTAGGCAGGTGTGAAAAAATGCTGTAAAGTAAGAATGCTTTCAAAAATAGACATGTTAATAGATTATATTTATCAATTAACTAAATGCAAAGTGAGTGAACAGAAGAAAAATCTAAATCAAATCCATATTTGGTGTGACCACCCTTTGCCATCAAAACAGCATCAATTCTTCTAGGTACACTTGCACAAAGTCAGGAATTTTGTTGGCATATAGTCAGGTGTATGATTAAACAATTATACCAAACAGGTGCTAATGATCATCAATTCAATATGTAGGTTGAAACACAATCATTAACTGAAACAGAAACAGCTGTTAGGAGGAATAAAACTGGGTGAGGAACAGCCAAACTCAGCTAACAAGGTGAGGTTGCTGAAGACAGTTTACTGTCAAAAGTCATACACCATGGCAAGACTGAGCACAGCAACAAGACACAAGGTAGTTATACTGCATCAGCAAGGTCTCTCCCAGGCAGAAATTTCAAGGCAGACAGGGGTTTCCAGATGTGCTGTCCAAGCTCTTTGAAGAAGCACAAAGAAACGGGCAACGTTGAGGACCGTAGACGCAGTGGTCGGCCAAGGAAACTTACTGCAGCAGATGAAAGACACATCATGCTTACTTCCCTTCGCAATCGGAAGATGTCCAGCAGTGCCATCAGCTCAGAACTGGCAGAAAACAGTGGGACCCTGGTACACCCATCTACTGTCCGGAGAAGTCTGGTCAGAAGTGGCCTTCATGGAAGACTTGCGGCCAAAAAGCCATACCTCCGGCGTGGAAACAAGGCCAGCGACTCAACTATGCACGAAAACACAGGAACTGGGGTGCAGAAAAATGGCAGCAGGTGCTCTGGACTGATGAGTCAAAATTTGAAATATTTGGCTGTAGCAGAAGGCAGTTTGTTCGCCAAGGGCTGGAGAGCTGCATACGAATGAGTGTCTGCAGGCAACAGTGAAGCATGGTGGAGGATCCTTGCAAGCTTGGGGCTGCATTTCTGCAAATGGAGTTGGGGATTTGGTCAGAATTAATGGTCTCCTCAATGCGGAGAAGTACAGGCAGACACTTATCCATCATGCAATAACATCAGGGAGGCATCTGATTGGCCCCAAATTTATTCTGCAGCATGACAACGACCCCAAACATACAGCCAAAGTCATTAAGAACTATCTTCAGCGTAAAGAAGAACAAGGAGTCCTGGAAGTGATGGTATGGCCCCCACAGAGCCCTGATCTCAACATCATCGAGTCTGTCTGGGATTACATGAAGAGAGAGAAGCAACTGAGGCTGCCTAAATCAACAGAAGAACTGTGGTTAGTTCTCCAAGATGTTTGGGCCAACCTACCTGCAGAGTTCCTTCAAAACTGTGTGCAAGTGTACCTGGAAGAATTGATGCTTGATGCTGTTTTGAAGGCAAAGGGTGGTCACACCAAATATTGATTTGATGTAGATTTTTCTTCTGTTCACTCACTTTGCATTTTGTTAATTGATAAATATAAACTATTAACATGTCTATTTTTGAAAACATTCTTACTTTACAGCATTTTTTCACACCTGCCTAAAACTTTTGCACAGTACTGTATATATATATATATATATATATATATATATATATATATATATATATATATATATATATATATATATATATATATATATATATACTGTATACACATACACTACCGCTCAAAAGTTTGGGGTCACTTAGAAATTTCCTTGTTTTCCATGAAAACATACATGAAATGAGTTTGAATAGGAAATATAGCAAAATGAATAGGAAATATAGTCATTGACAAGGTTAGAAATAATGATTTTTAATTGAAATAATAATTGTGTCCTTCAAACTTTGCTTTCACAAAGAATCCTCCATTTGCAGCAATTACAGCCTTGCAGACCTTTGGCATTCTAGTTGTCAATTTGTTGAGGTAATCTGAAAAGATTTCACCCCATGCTTCCTGAAGCACCTCCCACAAGTTGGATTGGCTTGATGGGCACTTCTTACGTACCATACGGTCAAGCTGCTCCCACAACAGCTCAATAGGGTTGAGATCCGGTGACTGTGCTGGCCACTCCATTATAGACAGAATACCAGATGGCTGCTTCTTCCCTAAATAGTTCTTGCATAGTTTGGAGCTGTGCTTTTGGGTCATTGTCCTGTTGTAGGAGGAAATTGGCTTCAATCAAGCGCCGTCCACAGGGTATGGCATGGCGTTGCAAAATGGAGTGATAGCCTTCCTTCTTCAAGATCCCTTTGACCCTGTACAAATCTCCCACTTTACCACCACCAAAGCACCCCCAGACCATCACATTGCCTCCACCATGCTTGACAGATGGCGTCAAGCACTCCTCCAGCATCTTTTCATTTGGTCTGCGTCTCACGAATGTTCTTCTTTGTGATCCGAACACCTCAAACTTAGATTCGTCCGTCCATAACACTTTTTTCCAATCTTCCTCTGTCCAGTGTCTGTGTTCTTTTGCCCATCTTAATCTTTTTCTTTTTATTGGCCAGTCTGAGATATGGCTTTTTCTTTTGCAACTCTGCCTAGAAGGCCAGCATCCCAGAGTCGCCTCTTCACTGTTGACGTTGAGACTGGTGTTTTGCGGGTACTATTTAATGAAGCTGCCAGTTGAGGACCTGTGAGGCGTCTGTTTCTCAAACTAGACACTCTAATGTATTTGTCCTCTTACTCAGTTGTGCACCGGGATTTCCCACTCCTCTTCCTATTCTGGTTAGAGCCAGTTTGCGCTGTTCTGTGAAGGGAGTAGTACACAGCGTTGTACGAGATCTTCAGTTTCTTGGCAATTTCTCGCATGGAATAGCCTTCATTTCTCAGAACAAGAATAGACTGACAAGTTTCAGAAGAAAGTTCTTTGTTTCTGGCCATTTTGAGCCTGTAATCGAACCCACAATTGCTGATGCTCCAGATAATCAACTAGTCTAAAGAAGGCCAGTTTTATTGCTTCTTTAATCAGCACAACAGTTTTCAGCTGTGCTAACATAATTGCAAAAGGGTTTTCTAATGATCAATTAGCCTTTTAAAATGATAAACTTGGATTAGCAAACACAACGTGCCATTGGAACACAGGACTGATGGTTGCTGATAATCGGCCTGGCCTCTGTACGCCTATGTAGATATTCCATTACAAATCAGCCGTTTCCAGCTACAATAGTCATTTACAACATTAACAATGTCTACACTGTGTTTCTGATCAATTTGATGTTACTTTAATGGACAAAAAATGTGCTTTTCTTTCGAAAACAAGGACATTTCTAAGTGACCCCAAACTTTTGAACGGTAGTGTATATATATATATATATATATATATATATATATATATATATATATATATATATATATATATATATATATATATATACAGTACTGTGCAAAAGTTTTAGGCAGGTGTGAAAAATGCTGTAAAGAAAGAATGCTTTCAAAAATAGACATGTTAATAGATTATATGTATCAATTAACTAAATGCAAAGTGAGTGAACAGAAGAAAAATCTAAATCAAATCCATATTTGGTGTGACCACCCTTTGCCTTCAAAACAGCATCAAGCATCAATTCTTCTAGGTACACTTGCACACAGTTTTTGAAGGAACTCGGCAGGTAGGTTGGCCCAAACATCTTGGAGAACTAACCACAGTTCTTCTGTGGATTTAGGCAGCCTCAGTTGCTTCTCTCTCTTCATGTAATCCCAGACAGACTCGATGATGTTGAGATCAAGGCTCTGTGGGGCCATACCATCACTTCCAGGACTCCTTGTTCTTCTTTACGCTGAAGATAGTTCTTAATGACTTTGGCTGTATGTTTGGGGTCGTTGTCATGCTGCAGAATAAATTTGGGGCCAATCAGATGCCTCCCTGATGGTATTGCATGATGGATAAGTATCTGCCTGTACTTCTCAGCATTGAGGAGACCATTAATTCTGACCAAATCCCCAACTCCATTTGCAGAAATGCAGCCCCAAACTTGCAAGGAACCTCCACCATGCTTCACTGTTGCCTGCAAACATTCATTCATGTACGCTCTCCAGCCCTTCGGCGAACAAACTGCCTTCTGCTACAGCCAAATATTTCAAATTTTGACTCATCAGTCCAGAGCACCTGCTGCCATTTTTCTGCACCCCAGTTCCTGTGTTTTCGTGCATAGTTGAGTCGCTTGGCCTTGTTTCCACGTCGGAGGTATGGCTTTTTGGCCGCAAGTCTTCCATGAAGGCCACTTCTGACCAGACTTCTCCGGACAGTAGATGGGTGTACCAGGGTCCCACTGTTTTCTGCCAGTTCTGAGCTGATGGCACTGCTGGACATCTTCCCATTGCGAAGGAAATAAGCATGATGTGTCTTTCATCTGCTGCAGTAAGTTTCCTTGGCCGACCACTGCGCCTACAGTCCTCAACGCTGCCCGTTTCTTTGTGCTTCTTCAAAGAGCTTGGACAGCACATCTGGAAACCCCTGTCTGCCTTGAAATTTCTGCCTGGGAGAGACCTTGCTGATGCAGTATAACTACCTTGTGTCTTGTTGCTGTGCTCAGTCTTGCCATGGTGTATGACTTTTGACAGTAAACTGTCTTCAGCAACCTCACCTTGTTAGCTGAGTTTGGCTGTTCCTCACCCAGTTTTATTCCTCCCACACAGCTGTTTCTGTTTCAGTTAATGATTGTGTTTCAAACCTACATATTGAATTGATGATCATTAGCACCTGTTTGGTATAATTGTTTAATCATACACCTGACTATATGCCTACAAAATCCCTGACTTTGTGCAAGTGTACCTAGAAGAATTGATGCTGTTTTGAAGGCAAAGGGTGGTCACACCAAATATGGATTTGATTTAGATTTTTCTTCTGTTCACTCACTTTGCATTTAGTTAATTGATAAATATAATCTATTAACATGTCTATTTTTGAAAGCATTTTACTTTACAGCATTTTTTTCACACAGGCCTAAAACTTTTGCACAGTACTATATATATATATATATATATATATATATATATATATATATATATATATATATATATATATATATATATATATATATATATATACACACACAGTGCCTTGCAAAAGTATTCAGACCCCTGACCAATTCTCTCATATTACTGAATTACAAATGGTACATTGAAAATTGCTCTGTTTGATATTTTATTTTAAAACACTGAAACTCAAAATCAATTATTGTAAGGTGACATTGGTTTTATGTTGGGAAATATTTTTAAGAAAAATAAAAACTGAAATATCTTGTTTGCATAAGTATTCAACCCCCACACATTAATATTTGGTAGAGCCACCTTTCGCTGCAATAACAGCTTTAAGTCTTTTGGGGTAAGTATGTACCAGCTTTGCACACAGTGTCGGAGTGATTTTGGCCCATTCTTCTTGGCAGATTTGCTCCAGGTTGTTCAGGTTGGTTGGACGACACTTGTGGACCTCAGTTTTCAAATAGTGCCACAGATTCTCAATGGGATTGAGATCAGGACTTTGACTGGGCCACTGTAGGACATTTACCTTTTTGTTCTTGAGCCACTCCAATGTTGCTTTGGCCTTGTGCTTGGGATCATTGTCCTGCTGAAAGGTGAATTTCCTCCCAAACTTCAGTTTTTTAGCGGACTGAAGCAGGTTCTCTTGCAGTATTTCCCTGTATTTTGCTCCATCCATTCTTCCTTCAGTTTTAACAAGATGCCCAGTCCCTGCTGGTGAGAAGCATCCCCACAGCATGATGCTGCCACCACCATACTTCACTGTAGGGATGGTGTGTCTTGAGGCATGGGCAGTGTTAGGTTTGCGCCACACATAGCGCTTTGAGTTTTGGCCAAAAAGCTCTATTTTGGTCTTATCTGACCACAAAACCTTTTCCCACATCGCAGCTGGGTCACTCTCATGCTTTCTGGCAAACTCCAGACGTGCTTTCAGATGGTACTTTTTGAGTAACGGCTTCTTTCTTGCCACCCTCCCATACAGGCCAGTGTTATGCAGAGCTCTTGATATGGTTGACTGGTGCACCATTACTCCACTCCCAGCCACTGAACTCTGCAGCTCCTTCAAAGTGATTGTTGGCCTCTCTGTGGCTTCTCTCACAAGTCTCCTCCTTGTTTGAGCGCTTCTTGTTTGAGTTTTGAGGAACAGCCTTTTCCTGGTAGTGCCTGGGTGGTGTGATGCAGCTTCCACTTCCTGATTATTGATCCAACTGTGCTCACTGGGATATCCAAACACTTGAATATTATTTTGTACCTTTTCCCTAATCTTTGCATTTGTATTACTTTATCTCTAACTTCTGTAGAATGCTCTTTGGTCTTCATTTTCCTTCAGATTCACAGCCTGACCAATGATCCTTCAACAGTGGGGTTTTTATCCAGAAAATGTGACAGCAACTTTAATGGTTCACAGGTGGAGGCCAATGGTAAGGTAATTGTGTCCTCGTTAGGGCAATTTCTTTCATCGGTGTAAACTGGGAGCTTCCACAGCACAGGGGTTGAATACTTATGCAAGCAAGATATTTCAGTTTTTTATTTTTCTTAAAAATATTTCCCAACATAAAACCAATGTCACCTTACAATAATTGATTTTGAGTTTCAGTGTTTTAAAATAAAATATCAAACAGAATGAAATTTCAATGTACCATTTGTAATTCAGTAATATGGAGAGAATTGGTCAGGGGTCTGAATACTTTTGCAAGGCACTGTATATGCTTGCTACTTTTTTTGGGTCTGCACATGTATTTAGGCGCAAGACAACTTTTCAACTACTCTGAACAACCACGAGCGCCCCCAGAAATGTTTCACATGGTACGCAAAACTGAACCACACCGACATCCCATCTCATGCCGATAACGACTCTGCATCAACATGCTGGAAAGAGTTTCTGCCAATCAGAGTGCCGCATTTTTGTTCTTTCCTGAGTTTCACATCTCCTACGTTGTCACATTAAAAAACTGCAATCAAATCACCGCTTCCCTTTGAAAAAATGAATGAACACAGCAAGTTGCCATTGAGACAGAACAGTAACTACAGTGCCAGCCACATAGTACACAACAACAATAAAAGTTTCAAATAAACCTATTTGAAATACAGACTTAAACTAGCGGAAAAACTAGCTCTCAAATCTGTTATGCTGGTTCCATTTCTAATCATTACTCTCACAATCACTACAACTAATGTAATGTAATCATTACTCATTACCCCTAAGCATGCCTGTGGCAATGTGTCCTGCCCCTGTGTGCATTTCTGTGTTGCATGTTGCGTGCGGTGTGTTAATGTTGGTGTATAGATATGGCTGCACTGGATATAAATGGGTGTGTGTAGCATGAGTTATTTAAAATGTTAATTGTATTTAGGCACGGCGATTGCACTTCACATCACGTGCATTTAAAGTACTTTAATATGTGAGCACGGGGTTTTCACAGATTAGTTCACGTGCTGGGATTCAAGTGAATAATTAATTGGTAATTGAATCCCAGCACAATTGTATATATATGCACATTTAATTTACTCTGTGTTGTGGGTTCGAGAGTGGAGAATGGGAGAGAAAGAGGAGAAACGAAAATAACAAATGCTACTCGTGCAAGAGGGCTCGCATGATACTTGTTTGGTTCATCCACGTTGTTTGTTTGTCTGTCTGTCTATTTACTTTGGCCAACGCGCCGTTTTTGTTTGTGCAATCAGTGTTCTCTGTTTTCTTCAACCTTTTTATTTGCAATAAACTGGCGTAAGCAAGCGCCTTCATCATTTCACCGTCCTGTGTGTGTTTCCTTTCCTGGGTCTGACGTCATCACTCAGTCAGTCTTGTCACAATGCCGTATAATTTTTTTTTTTTTTCTTTACCTAACATGTTGTGACAAAACAGGCAGTTACAAAATTAAATCATCAATAATAATAAT
The DNA here is from genome assembly GCA_030684275.1 of Acipenser oxyrinchus oxyrinchus. Classification (NCBI taxonomy): domain Eukaryota; kingdom Metazoa; phylum Chordata; class Actinopteri; order Acipenseriformes; family Acipenseridae; genus Acipenser; species Acipenser oxyrinchus. The sequence continues at coordinate 78,383,500 of CM060251.1, read as the reverse complement.
AATAATAATAATAACAATAATAATAATAATAATAATAACAAACAAACAAACAAACACAAACAACAACAACTTGTGTTATAGATTAGGAAATGTTTTATTCATTTTAAAATAAGACACTGATAAAATTAAAATACAAATGAAACTTGTATAACTGTGCAGTTACCCTCCTCAATCCTGGAAGAGCAGCAGAATTCAGATAATGCAGGACTGGACTAACATTCAATGCTGCCGTTAGTGCCAGAAATAAGCAGTTTGTGCTTTTACTTATTTTTTCCCTCAGGCCAGAAAGATTTTTGCTCTTTTTTGAAGCTTCAACCAAACCTTTCTGCTTCTGTTTGCTCATTACTACCACTAAATAAACAGTACAATCCTATCAGCTTAAAATGTCTCCACACCCCCCCCCCTAATGAAATACTGCACAAAAAGCATTCTAATATGTTCCCCAGATTTGAAAGCAGCATCCCTAATACTTATCCAACAGTTCATACTGTAGGAACCATGTCAATAAATCATTTAAAAGCAAATCCACGGCAGCCATTAACACACTCTGTTGAAGCCAGATACATCTCACCACGGTTTACAGTGAAATAACCTGGTAATTATGTACAGTACTATGAACAGTTGTGTTTCTGCAAGGAGGCTGACAGGCTGTTAAGTACAGTAGTATGGGGGCTCCCAAGTGGCGCATCCAGTAAAGGCACTGCCCCCGGAGTGCAGGATGCGCCTATAGCTTGGAGATCGCCGGTTCAAATCCAAGCTATGCCACTGCCGAACGTGGACGGGAGTTCCCAGTGGGCGGCGCACAATTGTCCGAGTGCAAAGTGAAGCGGATGGCTGACAGCATTCGTTTTGGAGGACACGAGTGTTCGTCTTCGTCTCTCCCGAGTCAGTTTGGGGGTTGCAGCGGTGAGCCAGGTTGAATAATAATTGGACATTCCAAAAATTGAGGGAAAATTGGAAAAATGAATAAAAATACCACTGACCCACCACAAATGATCATAAAAGGGAACTGCTTTAAAACCATTTATAGTGACACTTCTAAATATAACTATATATGTTAATTCCTTTATTATTATTATTATTATTATTATTATTATTACTATGCTTATTTAGCAGAGGTCTTTATCCAAGGCGACACAGAGACTAGGGTGTGTCTACTCTGCATCAGCTGCAGAGTCACTTTCAACAACCAAAAGACAGAGCAGGAGGTTAAGTGACTTGCTGAGGGTCACAGTGAGTCAGTGAGTGAGCTGGGATTTGAACCGGGGACCTCCTGGTTACAAGCCCTTTTCTTTAACCAGATATTTTATAGATGTTTATATGCTCTAAAAAGGATTATAAAAAAAATCAGGATAATGTATTTTTAAAATAACGAATTGTGTGTATTCAAATAAAAAAAAATACACAGTGGAGTTCACCAACTAAATACAAAAAGCTAAATTCCACCTCTCTATGCTGTCTTTCTACTGAAATGTGACATTACATCAATATAAAACAATATCCTGGCATGCAGCACCTTCATTGACCACAGATTATCCACAATAATTGTGTCTTGTGTAAGTTTAATCATACACTACAACATTTCCTCTGAGTACAATGCAGAATATTAATTGACTACAGAAAAAAGGACTTACATACAGTACAATACACCCACCCCTTCTGATATTGTGCCTTAGTATTATGAGTATTATATAGTGGTTCTAAATTTAACCGCACTTTTAAACAGACTTTCATATTTAAACACCAGAAAAGTGCCTGGTGATGGTGTAGTTTGCAGCCCCAGAACCTATACCATTGTACATTTTGAATGCATAGTACACAAGGTGTATGTTCAAATTGGCCTCAAAAGAATGACAGTATGTAACAGTTTTAATATTCTTAAGGTATACCGTTCAAAAAAGAAACACATAGCAGATATTTTTTCTTCAATCTCTTAATGGCACCAAAAGAATTGTACTTTTTGTACTTTTGATAACTTGCTGTTTTTTTCACATTTTCAGTGTTTTTGTTTCAGATAACACACGGATACAAAAAAAACATGAAGACCTGGACCTTTTTTCATGTATGCTAAAACCTAGCATGGTGGGACCACCTGATAGAGAATGCAGTCCTTTACATGTGAAACATGCTGCTAATATAGTAGATAAAAAAAAAAATGGACCTGTCAGACACAGCATGTGGGGATTGCAATGGATCCAGTTTCAACCCCCCGCGGGCAACAGATACACCAATAGTGTCCTTACTCTTTAGCGCCCAAATTAGCATGGCTTATTGTTTAACAATATATTATTTCACTACCTATGGGCTGTCGGTTTTTATGAATATAGTAACAGTTTTACGACACTTTGCTACTGTTAAAGACAACAGTCTAAAACAGTTTGTGAATTGGCTCATTGTGTTGGATATATCAATTCATTTGTATCTACTTTTTAAAATGTATTTTGAATGAATGAATTTGTGAAGACAAAATAGCCTGGTTTCAGGTGAAAACTTACCAAAAGCACAGTGGTTCTTTCCATCACTTGCTTTGTAATATGCTGAGAGCTGCTTTAATGTTTGAGTATGAGCTTCAGTACTGGGTAGATAATATGTTTTCAAATATGCTCATTTGCCATGTTTACTAACTATTCTAGCAAACATTCCTTATTGAAGAACTCCTCAAGGCTGAAGTGAGGTGGACAAGTGGGTCTGTGCTGCACAGTTTTCAATGCAGAATGCTTCACTACAGCTTCAGAGCACAGTGCTGGATCTTAGCTCTTAGGTACAATGTTCTGGATAGAACTCAATATAACCTACAAAATCATATTGTATTTGTAGCATTCTACTAAGTATACACAAATATTTCAACAGTTCCCTTTTGTATTTCTCTACTTTGTTCCGGTTATGGGAAGTTAAAGGGCAACTTCTTGGTTTCAGCATCTAGAAAACGCAATCTCTACCTACAAAAGGATCCCACATGTATTCAAAATGCATGTGGATTCCTTACATCACCTGTACAAGCAAACATGAAAGGTTTCTAAATGACTCTTACTTGTGCATGTGCTCTGCTCCTGCAAAGATCATGATGCTGTATGTAATCCCACTTTGAAAAACAAAATGTAAGGCATACCTAGAAGACAGAAGAGAAAGAAAAAAAAAGTTTACTGTCAAGTGGAATACAAAACTGTAGAGCAATCTCATGGGCAAATGTTGTTGGCCCACACCCAGGGAAGCAGTGGAGATGTCCATTCATACTCCGGAGATCTAGGGGTATAAGGAGACACCTACTCATCAGTCTTAACTTACATATGTCACATTTAACATTTTTACAAGAGCCGCTTTGTGATGAAACTTGGTTAGGACATTCTTCAGCACGTTGGTGAGTTACTGAGGGTGTATGTCATGTTAGTGGACCTTTTCACTATAATGAAAGCCAGTTGTGTACAGCTGTAGCAGGGGGGAATGCTACAAACATATTTGTTGTATTAGGTTAACCCATTCGTGATAAGGAAATACCAGGTAAGATAACAGGTGCCATTCACACAGTGCATTTGTTATTTGATCAGTCAGGTCTTTCAAAAAAAAAAAAAAAAGTATATATATATATATATATATATATATATATATATATATATATATATATATATATATATATATATATATATATATATATATATATATATCTCGACTCATTTACTTGTACTATAGTTTTTCTGCATTTGCTGTACTAATTAGTGCACCTTTATCAAACACTGGGTAATAATCTTGGCTTAAACTGTTAGATAAGACCCTGTGACTTATCCCTGCTGTCTCCTGAGTAGCTGAGTAACATCATAGCTGCTTCAGTTAATTATTAGCAACATTGTTCCAATCATTCATACTTGTACAACAAAAAAATGGTTCTCAAAATCGAAGTCAAATTATAACTATTACAACTTTAGGTCAAAGATGTTTGCTTTGCCTTGTTGTGCTGTAAGCATGACCAGGCATAAAGTGCCTACCTTTTTGTTTGTCTACTTCTTTGCATACCACAGTTCCTCATCTTGTCCCTTCATTCCAGCATGCTCAGGTTGGATTGTGACGTCAAACCTCATTCTGGGATTTATTCTCCTTTCCAACCTAGTGATGCAGTGTTAACCCTGAGTAGATAGTATACCACAAACACAGAGCAAGATCTACCTTAGCTGGCAGTCTCAAAAGACAGGAGTTGAAGGGGCTGGAGCCTTTGTTCAGTCGTCAGTAAGACTGACACGAACATTTCCCCACGTGCCAATTTTGCTTTTAAAGCCTGATTCACACAGGGCTAAAACTTATCATATAAAAACAACCATGTCTGTGTTACTGACACCCCTGATAAATGTACCATGCTATGTCAGTTTCTCTGAGACATTTCACACCACTGCTACTGCTGCTTTTCACAGGACCCTTGATAAATTCACAACTCAGTTATTCTGTGATTATTTAATCCAATCCCCACAGGGAAAGCATATTGAAAAATTAACTTTGAGGAGCTGGGGCTCCTATGGCTGCCTAGATGTGCCGAACAAGTGCAAGGTAGTTGCATTGCTACTACTAATTATGCACAGATAATGACAGTAATTGTTATTTATGTTAGTTTTAAAACGGACCAGTGTGCAGAATTAGTAATTAACATGGGATTCCTGACACATTTTAGGCATTAAAAACAGACTGTTCCACATTTAAAGAGATTATGAGTAACTAAAGCTGCCAGTGGCTACATATGGGCCTGTTTAATCTGCCAACTGAAGTTGGGGTAAGGTGGAGCCAATTGAGATAAGCTGTGTCAAGGGTGTTGACCTGGCAATCTCAGAATTAAAGCCAGAAGCACTGGGCCCTGTTTGGGCACTAAAGAATGAAAACTGACCCGCAAGCGTGCTTTTGTTAGACAAGAAGTGAAATGATCTTTAATTAGTTTTATTTAAAAATGAGAAGCAGCAGTGCTTTAAATAGGAGTATAAATAATGAATGCAGTGAAAAGTTTTCTATTGTTCTGAATTTGCTGAAGCATCAAGGCCAAAAACCAAACAAAAAGGGTGGTGTGTGGTGTGGGAGAGAGAGAGAAAGAGAGAGCTGGGAGACATGCCACAATTAGAGGCTTGGGAGAAACAGTAAGGGGGTCAGGAAACATACAGATGCCTGAATAGTTACAGTAACACTTCCCAGAGACTCTGCAAGTCACATGAAATCATGAGCTTCGCAAAAGACAGAACCGAATTACTGCTCCAGCAGAAGACAGATATACACACGTGCACCAGCGTGAGGACTAGCTCTCTTGCCACTGCCAGAGATGGGCTCTTCCCGAACGTATGAAAACGCTTACAGGCAGTCTAGCTGTGTTTCTGGAAACGGTTTTACATTTATCTGTTTATTTGGACTGTTTCAACAACAGGTTTCCTGCTAGCGGATGCTTCTGTAGCACCACACATTGATGGCTAACAGTCAGGAGCATCCTCACAGACACAGACTGTGATCAGAGGGAGCTTGTTCTGGCAACAAGAACAGAAGGGTACAGAAGTCATGCCACAGAACAGCCACTTGCTTTGAATGCCAACCAGTCACGTAGTGGTGGTAGCATACCAAGATAAACACAATGCTATACCGTATAACCGCACATATTACTGGATGAGCTTGTGTACAGTATATTGTGTTGATGAGAAAATAAAAAGTGAAATCCTCCTTCAAGGCTTCAATATGGGATTGTATTACTGTTACTATCACAACTTACAGTACTGATATTTTACTGTCAGTTTTAGTTTGGGATATTTACTGTATGTCGTGGCTCAGTAGCATTTATTGTGGAGGGCCTGCCCAAGTCTTCTACAGTACATGTCAGCAAATTTGCATTTCTCTAACCTGCACACTTGCTGGTATAGTACATAAGCATGCTTTTAAAGTGTTACAGAACATCCTGCACAGTTAGCAAGAAAAGCATTACGCTAACCTTGCTGTGTCCAGTGTTGGCAGTATCGCAGCTGTATATTTTTAAACATAATCCTGCCTCTTGAATTTTTTAAATCACACATCGTGGGTAAATAAATAAATAAATAAATAAACTGGGCAAAACATTTCTCAACATTCACTCGGGTGTCTCTCCTAGGTCTTTTTCATAGATTCCTTCTTCAATTTCAGTATCTCTCATATGGTATTTATAATGCACATTTTTATTGCCTGCATGCAGTACCTTATGCTTTTCTGTATTAAATGTCATTTTCCATGTGTGTGCCCAGTTGTGAATGCTGTCTAGATCATTTTGAATGACCTTTGCTGCTGCAACAGTGTTTGCCACTCCTCCTATTTTTGTGTCATCTGCAAATTTAACAAGCTTGCTTACTATACTAGAATCTAAGTCATTAATGTAGATTAGGAATAGCAAAGGACCTAATATTGATCCCTGTGGTACTTGACTGGTTACCTTGCTCCATTTTGAGGTGAAAGGTAATCATTTAATATATTTGCTATTTTTTTTCTCTTCATCTATGATTTTGCCATTTGTATCTCTTAGACATTTTACCTACTCTTTGAATGTTCTCTTGCTGTTATAATATTGGAAAAAACTTTTTTGGAATTGGTTTTAGAATATATATATATTCTATAACAGAGTGAATGGAGGCGCTACAAAAGTGTTCAAAAAAACTTTTGAAGCACAGGGTGCTTAGTCTTGGGACAACTGCATACAAAAATCTCCTCCAGTGGAAAACTACAGCGAAGGGGGAAAAAGACAGCAACTCCCTTTAAAATCAAATCCATATCCACACAGAGTTTATTATTTCATATCTTAAACACTATACAGCAAACATAGCTTTAGTGACATTAAAAAAAAATAAGAAGAAGAAGAAGAAGAAGAAGAAGAAAAATTGGGCTGACATTTCTCTGCATTTATTTCTGAGATCTGACCACTGAGCTTATCTTTAAAACTGTAAACTGTTTCCTAATTTAATCAGGGTTATCTAATAACGACAAAGCGAGTTGAAATATCGTGTTCGCTAGTTTTACATACAAGCTGTACACATGTAAAATAATTGGCTTATCTATAGGAAGATGTTCCCCACCCTTCTGACACCTTTATGTGGCAATGCTTGCACTTTGCCGTCCATTTTGTTATCATCAATTTCAAAATTGAGAAGGCAATGTATTGTCAAGACTAGACGTGCCGAGACCGAGACAGAGACCAAGACCAGACGTGCCGAGACCGAGACAGAGACCAAGACCAGACGTGCCGAGACCGAGACAGAGACCAAGACCAGACGTGCCGAGACCGAGACAGAGACCAAGACCAGACGTGCCGAGACCGAGACAGAGACCAAGACCAGACGTGCCGAGATTGAGATTAAGACCTCAAAACGTGATCTCGAGACTCCATCACTGCCTTCATAACATAAAACAAGATATGCAGGGTTTTTTTTAGACAAAAATAAGATTATTACCTCAGTAAAACATCTATTCCTATGTCGAATCTGACGGGTTTAATATGTTATTCTGTTGTTGCTGCTTGTAGCAACTACTAGAAAATGTATTTTGAGAAGTGAAGGCGTGTTTTCAGCACGAGGTTGTACAGCAGAGATGCATTCTGTGATACTGGAACTAACAGGTACAAGTAACAGTCTTTATATCCAATGAACTTTCAAAGTTTTAAAAAAAAAAGTCCTTCACTTTTAGTGCTTTGCTCCGTAATGCAGTTCCATGACTAACTTTCTATTCAAACGATGACGGCACTTATTGCGTTGCATGCACTCGAGTATATTGAAATAGTGCCGCAGGGAATGAATTATGGTATGCAGAAAGGGTCAAGACAGATGCACATTAAAATTCATCTAAAAATCACAAGTTAACTGCGATTAATTGACAGCCCTACTTTTAAGATTTGCTTTATGAATCACTATGCAAGAAGAATACTTTATATTATCAACATTTTCAAAATACCAGTTTAATACCCTATTACAAAATGCACATAATACAATACTGAACATTTTGAAATTAAAATATTCAGTAAAGGCAGATATTATAAAAATAAATAAATACTGTACTTACCACCCAAAGCAAAATAGGGCAAAATAAAACCCCAGAAGAGTTGCCACAAAATGTCTGACAAAGGTGCTGGTTTTGCTTGGATGGAGATAAAGTCGGAACCAAATTGCTGTGAGCAAGGCGATCAGCTGACAAACTACGAAGTTAACCTGTAGAGGAGACAAAAAACACCCTCCATTAGCAACGGTTATCATCAGGGTACATTCCCGTTCATAATGAGGAAGAAGCTCAGCAAGCCTATGTTGAGTTTCCTCAGCACAGTGCAGACAATATGGTGAAAGGCCTACTCATCAGATATACAGCAGCCATGGAAATACTTTCCACAACATAGTTCACTAAACAATATTCAATAAACAGGCTTTCAGACGGCTGAAAGAGAAACCTGTGTTTTCACAAATTAGACTAAAATATGTAACGGACACAACAATGCTGTAGTTCAATCTCAATAATCAAAAAGGTAGGGTAGAGCTCTGATGAAAGCTATTATTCATCCCAATAGGCAGAGTCACTGTAGCGGTGATGATCCGACAGCCTCGCCACGGCCTAACAGAGAAGTTGTGTGAACAGTGCAGATTCTCTCGAATGCGACAGGCAGGAACACTGCTCATTTGAGCAGTTTGTGATGTTCCCCTCTCATGGACTGAGGAACAGCAGAAAATACAAGCTATACAATGCAGCGTGACTATCTGCCAAGCTTAGTAGTAACTGCAAACCATGAGGATAGCGGTGGTTCACCTCACAATCACGGCCAAAATAAAGGTGGTAGTAAAATACTATTTCCTTGTACAGTGTAATTGTACAGGGCTTGCGGTTTATTGTTTTCATTCCTTCCTTCAAGGACGTACCTGTGGAGGCTGGCAAGGAAAGCATGTGATTTCAGTTGAATATAAAGAACAGGAAAGGAGAAAAAAGCAAGGGACACCATACAAAGGCAAGCCCAATAAATGCTTGGTTATTTGTTTGTCTTTTTTTTGTTTAGGGGAATTACATCTGGAGAAACTGATGTGGTTATGAAAAAAGGAGGAAATGAAAAAGGGTAACAAAATCCCAGTAACTGGAATTAACTATACATATATATATATATATATATATATATATATATATATATATATATATATATATATATATATATATACACATTATATATATATATATATATATATATATATATATATATGTAAACGATCACGCCACTCACGGGTTCGTGCCCCTTTAAAAATACGACCCAGCGACAACAGAAATGGATTTTCTAGCGGTTGCGCTACTTTTAATAAACACAAAACAAACAAAACAAACACCTAGCTCCGTTTTGGAGCACTAACTAAACAGGTTATTCCCTGTCTAACTTGCAGGACGGCTAAGCCGTTTACCTGGCACACAAACAAACCCACACAGGTTTACACAGCACTTACTCTTTGTGGATGACTGCTCGGAAGCAGAGCACCTCTCTTCTGCTTCCTTCTACTCAGCAGCCCTGAGCATTCTGACTGCTCCTCTTAAATACCCTGCACCTGGTCCCAATTTAACAATAGCTACCAGGTGCAGGGGATAATTAAATAAAACAATTAAATTAAACAATAAAACAATTAACAAAACTAATTAACAGAATCACAAAACAATTAAACAAAAGGTGCCATTTCTCTCTTCAGGGAGGTTTTAACCCCCTCCCTGCTGTCTCACACAACCTGCTGCCTTACACATCCCCCCCTTGTCTTTTCAAGACACATGCCATTCGACGGCCACCTCCTCCCCTAAAACACAACCACCCACCCACGAGTCCATAAGTGTCCTTTTTCGCCCTCTTCCACGGGCGGACTTGAGGGTGGATCGGTCCACGTCCCGGCCCAGCCAGGTAGGGACCGCGACCGGCGCACAAGGGACCCCAACGGTTTGTCAGGGGCAACCGAACGACAACCGGGCACTGGAGGCTGCAGCAGCGGCAGAGGTCTGCAGCTGGGACCCAGTGTAGCAACGTCCGGTCACCAAGGGGAGCGAAACAGTGACCAGGGGCGTGGCGGCGATCTGGGAGCAGTGCAGCGACGTCTTAGTGTCTGGGAGGAGTGGAGCAGGGGACCAGGTGGAGAACTGTGACCGCTTCTGCCGACTCCTGGGCTCTAGGTCTAGTGAAGGGAGGTCCAGGCCAACCGACAGGGTGTCCAGGAGCGAGGGCGAGGACCGCCGCAGCTGTGCCAGACTGGACCGCAGTGGTGGTCGGGCTGTGGCGGAGGCGGGCTCTTTGCCTTCTCCCCTCTGGGCTCCGAAGCGGCTCCTCCCCTCTGGGCTCGAGGCGGCTCCTCCCCTCTGGGCTCCGAGGCGGCTCCTCCCCTCTGGGCTCCGAAGCGGCGGCTCCTGCCCTCTGGGCTCCGGAAGGGCGGCTCCTGCCCTCTGGGCTCCGAAGCGGCGGCTCCTGCCCTCTGGGCTCCGGAAGCGGCGGCTCCTGCCCTCTGGGCTCCGGAAGCGGCGGCTCCTGCCCTCTGGGCTCCGGAAGCGGCGGCTCCTGCCCTCTGGGCTCCGGAAGCGGCGGCTCCTCCCTCTGGGCTCCGGAAGCGCGGCTCCTCCCCTCTGGGCTCCGGAAGGCGGCTCCTCCCTCTGGGCTCCGAAGCGGCGGCTCCTCCCCTCTGGGCTCCGGAAGCGGCGGCTCCTCCCCTCTGGGCTCCGGAAGCGGCGGCTCCTCCCCTCTGGGCTCTGGCAGCGGCGGCTCTTCCCCTCTGGGCTCTGGCAGCGGCAGCTCTTCCCCTCTGGGCTCTGGCAGCGGCAGCTCTTCCCCTCTGGGCTCTGGCAGCGGCAGCTCTTCCCCTCTGGGCTCTGGCAGCGGCAGCTCTTCCTCCTCTGGCTCGGGAGACTGCGGAGCTACCCTTGCCTGCTCCCACTTATGGAGCAACAGCTCCAATCCGGTTGGCTCCCGCTCCTGTCTCTTCAGCGGTGCCAACCCCATCTCTTTCTCCCATCTCTCCAGCTGCTCCTTCTGAGCAGCGGCATTCCTATTGATCTGCTCGATCATTTTCCATAAATCCATTTTCAGGGTCTTAGGGGCACCCACACTTTCTGACACCAAATGTAAACTATCACGCCACTCACGGGTTCGTGCCCCTTTAAAAATACGACCCAGCGACAACAGAAATGGATTTTCTAGCGCGGTTGCGCTACTTTTTAATAAACACAAAAACAAACAAAACAAACACCTAGCTCCGTTTTGGAGCACTAACTAAACAGGTTATTCCCTGTCTAACTTGCAGGACGGCTAAGCCGTTTACCTGGCACACAAACAAACCCACACAGGTTTACACAGCACTTACTCTTTGTGGATGACTGCTCGGAAGCAGAGCACCTCTCTTCTGCTTCCTTCTACTCAGCAGCCCTGAGCATTCTGACTGCTCCTCTTAAATACCCTGCACCTGGTCCCAATTTAACAATAGCTACCAGGTGCAGGGGATAATTAAATAAAACAATTAAATTAAACAATAAAACAATTAACAAAACTAATTAACAGAATCACAAAACAATTAAACAAAAGGTGCCATTTCTCTCTTCAGGGAGGTTTTAACCCCCTTCCCTGCTGTCTCACACAACCTGCTGCCTTACAATATATATATATATATATATATATATATATATATATATATATATATATATATATATATATATATATATAGTAACACAGCCTTCAGCTAAGGCTTGTTTACCCCTTTAAAATCAGCAGACACAGAACGGTACTTTTTAAGCACTTTCGCCACAATAATATGTCTATCTATATATCTCTATCTCATATCTGAATCTATATCTATCTATCTATCTATCTATCTATCTATCTATCTATATATATATTTCAGCCTAGAGATTTGATTAAATACAACTTCCTTGAAATATGGGGAAAATGGAAACTATGACTAAGCCGGGAAGCACAAGATGTTCAGCTTAGAAGAATAGAAGCAAAAGTCTTTAATTTCTCACTTCTATAGTGGGTGGTATTCAGTTTAGTGGCGTGATGCCAAGGCAGCTGCTTTATCAAAACAGGATGAAACATTTGATGTCTGGCTCTGCATTTACTCACAACAGCAGAAAATTACAAGAGCAAGAGAAAAACGTGCCACGATAACTACACTTAATTATATCAAATGTGTACTGCTATGTATTATTGTGATGTGTTACAAACTGCAGATCACAATGATGCAGTTTAACTGTGGACCCAGAAGTGCTGGAATCTTATGTTTTTGAGCTCGGCTCTTGCTTATGTGTCAATTCTACAAGCTTCTTTATACCCTTATGATTTTCAAGGGATCGAGACATCCATGAAGATTCGGACTTTCAGGCTACAATCAAGCTACAGCAAACATTTCATTTAACCATTTATTTCACCACTCATTTTAAACAAATACACACACTCTGCAATACTAGGGAGCAAAACATCCATTACAACCAGTGGTGAAGCAAATAAAAAAGGTGCTTTATATATAAAGAAGTATAAAATGTGTTCATCTTGTATCTGCTGGGAAGCTAGACAATGCAGACCAACCTAAATCTCACTTGCATTCATTTCCTGGGTTTGAAGGGGAACACTTAATGGTAAAACTAATAGAAAAATGTACAGTTTGTAAAAAAAAAACCTCACTATCATCTGAAAGCAGTCCCGCTTGTTTTCTGTAAACACTTCTTTATTCTTTGTTTTTTAATGCTTAAAAAAAACTGCCCATTTCATGAAGCGGATAGAGGGTCTATCAGATATATAGAAATAGATATAGATATAGATATATACGAAAACTCTAAAAGCTGCTGCCATGACAACACCAGCATCAACACACCTGTAAAACTTGGAACATAGAGTCATTTATGCCTTTGTGTATACTATGACCTGAAGGGGCATAAATCCTTAAAATTAATTTCACAAGAACGGAGATGACTGTGTGCCTGGGGATTAAAGTCAGCAGATTCTGGGTTCAAATTCAGCTCATAGCGATTAACTGTCACTGCAAACTAAGCTTGGTATTCCTGCTGTTTTTCTTTTTTTAATCAAAGGCATGGAATTGTCACTTGTTTTCATGTGAAATTAGCCGTGTGTAATACCTTACTAAAATTTAAAAGAAGATGTGTTACATACAGTAGCAAGAACAAGGGATCATATTAGGAGGCACAAGGCCCACCCTAAAAGTGAATGGTGACAAGCACCTTTAGTTTAGTTTTCATGTCTTATTCTCTGAACAAATGTTACACTTTCACTTCCTGCATTACTTCACCTCAAATATACTCTGGGTCAAAGCATTTTGCTGGTTGAAAGTATGTCCGTAAACAGGGGAAGCAGCTGGCTGGTAAATGAAAGTAAAGAAGTCATTGAGGGGTAAAACACCAAGTGATGTATGGCTTGTGAACAGAAGTTTCTTTAACAAAGTGGCAATATACTGACAAACGTTTTGTCATTCCAATGGAATCACAATGATATAAACCAATACATACTGGTAACCAGTTGCGGACAGTTCAATACCATAAGCATGGTACGGGTTCTGAAAACAATAGGGCTTCTTCAGGGTAATACACTGGTATTATAATGGCATCTATATGCTATTTTTCTAAAAGGGGTCCCCATGATGTAGCCCGTGCAAAATGTACTGTACTACTCAAATGCAATAACATAAATACAATTGGCTTCTTCAATTATCAATATCAGCTTCAAAACATTGAGAGAGTATGACAATTCTAACATGAATATTCAATGCAGCAGTACAAGCTAGGACACAGACTGATGAAGCTGAATGGAGTCCATAAGCAGAAAAAAGGCCGTCTTCTACAAGCAATCAAACTGACAAGGCTGGGGACTCGTTTAATAAGAGGGGCCAGAGAACTCCTGTGTCTGATGCATTCATTATTCCTTAGCCTGTATTTAAACAACGTAATGCTTAAACAAGTCTCTCTTGTCAGTCATGTCACTTGAGCCAAACATCCTAATTATCAAGGCCATTTGTTTCCTGCAAACATTTCTATTTTCACGCACAGACCGGGCAGTCTTACATACACAGACAGACACACACACACACACACACACACACACACACACTCACACACACACACACACATACACACACAGGACAGGGCAACTAAATGTTGAACTGCGCTGTCAAGAATGACAGCAGTTCAATAATTAGACCAGACTTTGAAACCATGAAAGTGACATGCTGCCCTCTCCAAGTGTTTTTTATTCTTTGGGGATCAAAGCCAGAGTCTGGAGTGTAAGCAATGGCAGACTTACAGATCAAAGCATATATTTTTTAAAAAGCAGTAAAATGCATGTCAATAGATCAGACTCCATCTGTCGCTCGTATATTGTACTGATCACAGGGTCGTTCTCATTTGTCTCACACACAAACCAATCTACCAGCCTCACACATTCTTTACTCTGTTTTAATGGGCGCAATGCCAGTGTAAAGAATGTGCACAAATACAGAAACAAAATACAGACTGTCTAATGGCCTAATAACAAGGATGTTCGATTTTAATGGAAGGTAATGAGAACCATTGGCACAATGGGGAGATATGTTTGCAATGCTGCAGAGGGAATACAAATGTAATTTGTTGTTAAACAGATAAACAACCTTGCAAACTAGTTTAAGCCCATTTTAATAAGATCAGATTTATTTGTTATACACAAGCATGTGGCCTCAAGGACAACTTATAGGTCCGATTGTATAAACAAATTTGCTGTTTAACAGTTTGCTGTTTAACTTCCAGTAAAAAATGAGAAAAAAAAATAAATGTACGATATTCTACTTACAAACACGGACGACTTCTTTATTACATGCTTACGAAAAACCAAACGTATGAGCCACAATGGCTGGTCAGAAGTCATGCTTACCAGCTGTCAAAATAATTATTGGTTCAGGTGGAAAGAATATTATACTGCGCTGTACATACTAAATTATTTAAAGAATACAACACACACCTTACTTTTTTATTTTATTAAAATGTATTGCGTTACCATACTGCAGTGTATTATACAGAGGATTTTCAGGGATGGAAAATGTCTAAGCACAGCCGTGAGCCATACACTGGTGTAACAATCAAAGCTTTACTGTTTAAAACTCTAAAACTTAGTAATTAATCAAGCCTGCTCAATTAACAAACCATGCAAATAGACTCCTATAGCGCTCAGCAAAGGAAAATAAACATATTTGCCAGTATTACTCCTTGCGTTGCGAGTGACTTGTGCGTCTCAGTACAAAGCTTCACTCTGTGCCTCACCCACACATTTAAGAGGCTATTCCACCAGCAGTAATTCTCGTTAACACAATTCTGCACGTTCTCTTGTGTTCAAGACTCCATTACTGACGAATCCTGAAAAGAAAACATCTAATTACCGTTTTCAGAACAATCGGATGTAGCTGAAGCTTGGGAGGCAAAACTGTCTCATTAGCAACAATAGCGGTGAGCCCTTTATAGCTTCATCACACAGGGCTTAAACCTTTTAACTTCCTGTATGAATTAAGTAGTGAATGTTTACAGTACAATGCTTCCTGCAATGGAGAGCTCAAAAGGTTTCAGCTCCATTTGTTGTGAAGAGCACTTCGGTACAGGAGGATTTGTAAAGAAGCAGCAGAGCGAGGAATCATTCATTCTGAAACATGAGGATCTCTGCAATGCTGAGCGCCAGTACTGGTGTAAAGACAACTGTAATTACATAGAAAAATTAATTAGAATAAGACACAGAGCGCAGCACTACAGTGTGTTTTCACATGCTTTAAGAAGGCTCCAGTTTTGTTGATGCGGTAGGCAAAGCCATGGTAATTGATGCAGACATTGTTTCCAGAGTTTTCCAGCAAAACAATTCCAGAAGGATGTCAATCCATGTTGCAATGACTGAGCCTTTCTGCACCTGTTCACTTAACAGAGACACTGCCCAGTGCTGCTTGCTGTCCCACTTAGACTGCAGCAAAGATTATGTGCCTTCCAATCTGGATGGCTATCATTAATAGACTACAGCTATTGCAGTTCCAGTGGTTTTCCATAGTAAATGTATAGCAAAGTGTACCAAAGCATAGTAAAGTCCACAGAGGTATAGTAAAGCATATTTAAAAACCTGGCAATCCATGGTAAATGCATAGTAAAACTATGGGAAAAGCTAGGAAAACTGCAAACACCCTCGTAAACTTGTATAATGGTTTATTCATCCTTGAGGTCTTTAAAGGCTTTTAAATATGTTTTATGCTGAATAAAATTATGTCTAGAAATACTGTCTGCTCTGTGGGGCATAAGGCTTCAGAAACGAGAGACAAAAAAAAGGTAAATTAGCTTTGACATGTGCTGTTGTTCTTTGATTTCATTTGATGCTTTTCATAATTAATATTGATATGAAAAGATGAAATAAGTAAACTAGACACCAAGTGCTGATGCACTGAATGTGATCCATCCGATTTCTTCTTCTCAGCTTTCAATAACTTCATCAGTAACCTCTTCTAAGTCTCTTTGTTTAATTAAGTTGTAAATGGACCTCGGGATTTAGAACAAACTGTATTCCCTACTGGCCTCTGAAAAAACACTTTGTTTTTAAAACAACCATGTGTTCTGCAGGCTTCGTCAGCACAACAATGCTCAAGATCCACTCTAAAAGTGAATGGGGAAAAGAGATGTTTGTCTTTTATAAGCAAAAGTTTCAAAAGGCTCTAAAACTCCTACGCCTCAACAATGCCCCTATAATAAACATGACAGGCTGACAAGTGAGGTGTCGGTATGTTTCGACAGGGCTGGGTTATCCGGTGACATGTACTACAGTAGTGGAAGTGGAACTTTATTAACCGAGGCGGCTAATAAGAATTGCCTTGCCATGCAGTTGCTGCGACTCACCATCCCCGTCTCAAGTTAATATCTTTAAATCTTTTGCTTATGGCTGATGAGAAAGAAGGCTGCGTGAAAGCTGTTCATGAAAATCGGTTATAGAAGCTGATGAAACACAAGAGTGAATATCCCCTGCGAGCGATGCTATAACAATGCCAACATCATCCCCAGCCTGTGGCAGGAGCTGCTGTACTGAGCAACTGCTGTTGCTGCTACTAAATGTATGTGGGATAAGCTACCAACGAGAAACTTGACAGGCTTCATTGTCGCATTTTAAAAATGCTGCCGTTCTTCTTAATAATAAATCTGAAGAGTACGTGTTGGTGTGTGTGGGCACAGTGGATTGTTTCTGAACCAGGACTGCTTCTCAGATTTGCTGTGCTTCAGGATTGAAGTATTAAATTGGTATTTAATCCCTGAGTGAACAGAACTTTTCCAAATATATAATGCTGATGGTCTGCAGTGTACCTTTTACTTTTATACTTGAAGCACATTTACCTTAGCACCAAACGTTATCACATTCAACAAACACAAACACCCTTAATAACTTTACATGAGGCAATAACACAAGGCAGGCTACAATGGTATGAGCAGTTGGACAATTTTCAGAATTCTACATTCTAATAATAGTACTACCACTGTGTGAACCAGTACACACTGGTGCACCATTGCACTAACATAGTACTGGTGTCTTACAGTATCAGAACCAGTGCAATATTCTGTTCCAGTTGCTGGTGATTCTGTGGTCTGCACATCAGGAAACAGCTCAGAGCATTCTGCTGAGAAATTCAGAAGCCAAGCAGAAAAAGACATGTCCTCGAAAATCACTTTAATTTGATCTGACACAATGTCACTCATTTCTACAGATGTGGTCTATTCTGGAAGTTGATCTGCACAACAATTTAGACTGCTGGGGCCGGTCGGGATACATAAAGTGTATTCCTAAATATAGAGGTTAAACCTTGTATAGTTTGTGCATACCTCTCCTTGAGGCACAGAGCTCATCATTGTAATTACAGCAACATTATTTCAACCAACACTCAAACTCATGTATTTTCTCATTAGCATTTTATAAAGCACATCAGTACAGAATATAATCGGAGGAAGATGGAGCCAGACATTCAGAGTTCTGTTTCCATGGTTGCAGATGATGCTTGGCATGAAACTAATATAGGTGATGTCTATTATTTGCATTCTCTACCCAATGTAGATCAGCTGAATACTGAGTACATGTACTGGATTAAACTATCATTAACAAATATGTATTCGTATTTTCCCATTATATCCAATGACAGCTCAAGTACTAGCATGAAGACATCTGTTCCTTAGAAAATTGATTTGCAACACTGATGCAGAATTCCGTGTCTAATTCTTTGTTAGCG
Organism: Acipenser oxyrinchus oxyrinchus; assembly: GCA_030684275.1. Taxonomy (NCBI): domain Eukaryota; kingdom Metazoa; phylum Chordata; class Actinopteri; order Acipenseriformes; family Acipenseridae; genus Acipenser; species Acipenser oxyrinchus. The sequence continues at coordinate 78,365,276 of CM060251.1, read as the reverse complement.
GTGCTATTAAAGATTCATATCAACAGCGCTCAGAACAGAAACAGTGGATTCTTAGGAGCATCTGTTCAGTATCTGACACTCAGAGCAATCAATAAATAAACAGAGTGAATCAACACATTATCCCGCGGCTCTGCCTTTGACTCATCACCAGCTTTCATATTCCATTCAGACAATGTTATTTTCTAGGCAAACGTGTTGTGAGTAGAAAATACATCGAAGCATGAGCAACTGAAATGTACACAAGCCGTTGCCCACACTGCAGGGAGGAAATCAGATGTAAACCAACCTATCCCAAGGGGGGTACTATTTTACTGCCTTCAAGGAGCCTGGGGCAGATTTAATCAATATTGTATAAAGGAGTACTTACTCCCAACCTTTCATTAAAGTGAGTGTTATTTCACTCCTCACTCAATCATTGCAGAACTGCAGAGATATGGTTTGATCATAGTCTGATCTGGATCACATTTCTATCTAGCTCAAGTCAATGCAGCACAGAAACAGGTCTCTGCGAACATTGAAGCAGTGCAAGAGACCCATTTAAGAGAAATGGGACTCATCAAAAAGGATACCTTCAACTTACGATCATGACAAGTAGTACCAGGCTAAAGAAAGTGACAGAAAATACATTTTACAGGACAATTTCCTTTTATTATATAATCCCATGTATTCACCTATATCTTCTTCTAGTAGTCTCAGCTCTTCCCTGCTAGACTTGCTAAACTGCCATGTCTGTAAAGTCTATGTACTCTGTCGGCAGAGTAAAGCCATCCGTGCTGCATTGAAAAGACTGTACAATCCTACAACAGCAGGTCAAGCTGGCATGTTTCATTTTCATAATGTTATCAGTAAAAATGTGCTTTCTAATAAAGCAGCATCGTTGTCAACTGAAGCACAAGCAGTCTATGTGCCAAGGGAACAGTGAGGTAAGCATTTGTAAAAGCGCCCAAAGAAAGGAATTAAAAAGGCTGAGCAGCTTGAACGTGTTTGGTGATTAGTTCCGTCCTCCCCATTTTCAAAATTTTGCTTCACGCTGTTTGTGAATAACATATATCAAACACTCATGCATTCTTTGCTACATGTTCAGCCAACTTTTATCACTTGTATTTGATCACCACGCTCACAAAGGGGTTTCAGAGCAACAATGTCTTTTGATAATGAGACTCGGATGTGTTATGTGAATTTGCCAAAATGGTGGTAGCCATCTTTCTCGTTTTGCTCTTTTTTTGCTGTTTACAAAAAATATAAAATTAACCAATAGCAAAACTCAAAACATACATGAAGTCAGCACTAAGCCACCATCTCCTGTCCTGCAAGATGGTTTTTCACACTGGAAATCTTTGTACGTGTGAAACAAACTCTATAATTGGCCAGAGGGGTAAAGCTAAGGAAAAGCTAAATTTGCAAGAAAGCACAGTGGGGAAACAGAATATAGTGCAATAAGTGATATCATGTCCTGTCATTATTCCCAGTGCTAGCTGAGCTGTGTCTAGCAGTAACCACGGATAAATCATCACAAATAACGTAATATTGCAAACTTTATTTATTCTGAAGGAAACTGAAGTATGAGAGGGAATGCTTAATTGCTTTCCTGCTGAGGAGGACTGAACTACAATAACAAAACAGCAGATAAAACAGGAACTTGAAAGTGAACTTCTAAAAACTCCTTACTGTGCACCTCAGCTGCCCTGCGAAACACACCAGAAGGTGACAATAAAAAGACCCGAACAACTGTTTTGAAAGGCTGGCCAAACAGTGGCAGAAACTAAATTCAGCAAAAGTCACATGAAAAAAACAAAAACAAACCCCCCCTACTCTCTGGAAATAAGAGGCATGAGATCTAGTTTTAGTGTGCAGACTGGCTATGAAGTTATCTTTCTTGAGCTTTCTAGGGCTAATCAATAATGAAAAATGAAGGGGCATGTTTTGCATTACTGGTCCATCCTTCCTGCAGAAGAACTCCCTTTTAGTCATTGGAAGGGATGGAAATACTATGTCCATTACATAGCAGAGCAGTTTTACCCATTCCAGGTTTTACTACAAGCTTGATTAGTCACAGTTATAGGTAAACAAGCTGAGGTGTGAATCCATTCCTGGTTTTACTATGAGTTTAAAAAAAGACACACCTCAGCCAGAAATGCCAAGGGTTGGCTTTCCTTAAGAGTGAGATTTACAGCCCCAGAGAGTGAGATTCAAGGTCAAAGAGTGAGACTTTCTAGGTGTGGTGTTAGGTCATTGCTTAAGACAGGGACTCTCATCTTTGGTCCTTGGCGACATCCAGTAGTCCAGGCTTTTAATTCAACAGGCACTTAATAGTTTGTTTTAAAATGTACACTGCTTAATATTGCATATGAAACACTTAAATTTCCTAATTCATAGTAAAGTCTAGGGCATGTGAGAATTCTATATGCAATGCAAACCGGTGGATTTTAATAAAAACAATTACTTGCTGGTTGGAACAAAAACCTGGATGATTGGCGATCCCTGAGGACCAGAGTTAATAACCCCTGGTGTAGGCACACAGTCAGAGGACAGAACAAGAGAAATGTAAAAAAATAAACAGTTTTTATATAAACCTAACAAAAAAGAAAACTGTTTTATCAATACAACAATATGTTTATGTTGCATATCACCTTGTCATTGTGGTTATCATTTTGAAAAACACTTTAAAGTACAAATATTATTTGGTTTGTATATTATTGCTCATATTACCCACTAATTTTCGATAAAGTCCTGCTCATTTTTTGGGCGAAGTCATACTGTCAAGTGTTCACACACAAAACCGCGTCGCCTCCTCTTGCACGTGTATAGAACGCCTGTAGTCTCCATGGTTACCACAGTACACAAGCTTATAGAAAGCGTTTCTAAGTCCCGTGCCCAAGGCCCTGGATGTACTGTTGTCTCCTGCAGCCACTAAGAAAACATTTTTTAAATCTTTATATAGTTACTCAAAAAGGGCTAAGGGTACCTTATACAGGCAAACCGGATTTGACATTAATGTCTTATTCAACTTTGTTTTTAATCACGGACTTAACTGCAATTAATTGACACCATTAACATATTTACTCAAAATGCATGAGACAGACAATCTTAGCATCTGCGCGTGAGATAGCATGCTAATGTGTGAATCTCACGCCCAAGTCTTGACATATCTGCCTCAGCTTGTTACCTATACAATGTAGCTAATCAAACTGGTAGTAAAACCTGGAATGGGTGAAACTGCTATGCAATAGGAGTCTTATTACCATCCCTTCACTGAAGGTGAGAAGTGGCTACTTACTATAGAAGATACTTAGAATACACTGAGAAACAGCTCTTACATGCTTTCATGTAGACATGATTCAAATAAATAAAATAAAAAAATAAAAAAAAGAATAAAAATATCAACATCGTGCATGGAAGATGACTCTCTAGAAAATAAAATGTACTAAACAACAATACCAGACTTACATTAACCATTATAATAAGAGATGTAGTACAATCTGACCCTGCCTCTAATCCAGCCTCTCACAGTTGGACGTTCTTTAAATGAACAAGCCTGGCTGGAAACTGCTGATATTCTGAACAGCTCTGACACAGATGCAGAATGGAGACTCACAAATGCCAGAGCCTGATATCACTCTGAAAACATTATCAGAACTTGGGTCAACCAGAACATTTTGGAAAAGTGTTTAATTAAGGTTCCAACTTTAATCTGTAAACCTCACAACTCTCGACTATACTGGACTATATGGCACCGAACTGTACCAGTACTTGCATCAGCTTGTACTTGCACTGAACTGCACTTGTACTTGATTTTACTGTGACAGGTATCAGTATTCACATTTTTTGTAATTGCTCTTATTTGAAATCGTTCTTACTTGAAGTTTAACAGCTCTTAGTTGAATTCGCTCTTAAATGTAAATATTTTGCTCTTGTTTGATCGTATTTTCTACTGATTTTACTGTACTTTATAACTGCTCTTATCGGTAATGTGCTATTCTGTAATGCAATACTTATGATATTTTGTAACAACTGTAAGTCGCCCTGGATAAGGACGTCTGCTAAGAAATAAATAATAATAAATATCAACAACAACAACAACAACAACAACAACAGATCTTCCACAGAAACTCCCAGTCTGATTGAAATGGTAAACGTACTACTCTGTGTAAACGTACTACTCTGTGTAAACGTACTACTCTGTGTACTGTTGGTATTTTGCCCTAATCTAAAATGCATCTTTTTGAAAGTAAACAGGAAATTCTTGCAATATCCTGGTGAACAGCAGTTTCCTTGTTGCAGCCCCCATGGGAACTCCCTTACAATCACTGTGTCTCCTATGAGTTACAAGCACAACCAACAAGACTTTAATACATTTAGTACATCTTTTTGATTAACTTTTTCAACTTTCATCTTCTGACAGGATGTTAAAGAGCATAAGCACAGATTACTGAGTTGTAATGAACCCTACCTTAGAAACCATAAACTTTCTCTCTGTCATCCATTTTCTTGTCACTCAGAGGTGGTCTGGAGATCCATGTAAGAATCAGAATTACAACACATGGATTTTATGTAACGGGTAGATGAGGACATTAAATTCTATACAAACGGCAATCTGTGTTTTATCAGAGAATGGGGTCTGCTAATAAGAAGTATAATCTCTGAAAAGGCATTTTTTTTAATTTTTTAATTGGCTTCTTGTTTTCCAATACACTGGTATAATATATGTAACACCAGTAATACTGTAGTATTGACATGTACTGACATGTCAAACCTGAAGCAATATGTAAAAAAACATAATAAAGTTACATATGATGACAGTTTTATCCACATTTTTTCTTCACATTTTCTCAATATTAGGAGGTAAATAAGCAAGAGACCCTGTAAGAGACAGTAAACACTTTCATTTCATGTTACAATTACACAAACATGAGCAGCTAGGTGGTGCAATGTGTTTTCATGCTGTTAACCTTTGGAGGCTCGAATCCGGCTTGGGTCACATTAGTCAACACCACAAAATGAGCATCCAATTCAGTTCAATTGGCAGCTTCCAGTAAAGAGGCACCCAGGACTGGCTAGCAGTGGCTGTTCAGTACGGAAGTACGCGCTCATTGCTGGGAAGGCAGGCTCTCTTTCCAGAAGAATACACAAAGATAAAGAAATTCCAGAACAAATACAGGGTTGGAGGTTTTCCTTATCGTCAGCGTCCGTTTGGGTAATTGTAGATCTTATTTTGGTGATACTGTACCTACAAACAAGCTTATCTGATGGTACAGTTCTGTGTAGTCTTAATAGTAATGAGACACTCCAATGCTTACAGCTAATGGAGCAGAATTCCAGCAGCATTTGCATTTTAAAAAAAGCATGTGTGCCTAAAAACTTTAATTATTTCTCCCTTATTTTTCCAAATGCACATATTATAAATTGTATTACAATATCAAAAAGCTAAGATGCACAGACATGACAGTGGCATATGCTTGGGAAAATTTGTTCTGCTTAACTACTGTCTGAGACAGACCAATTTGGGCTGCCAGGCTACTGTAAAATCTGTCTGCCCCAACGATGACCCAGGTAATTTCAGTGAACAGCTGAGAACTGGTCTCAGCAGTTAAACTGTGTGGTAATGTCATTAATTAGAGAATAAAAGCGGTTTAATACATACAAAAACCCTTATAATTAAAATAAATAAATACATAAATAAAATTAAAAAAAAAAAACTGGCTGAAGAGCTGCTGGTTGATCCTGTGTCTTTTTTAAATTTAATTTTAAAATATGCTGCAAAAATGATTTCACAATTTCATACGTTTAACTTATTGAATTTCAGGGATGCATACTGTATACATACTGCCCTAAACACTACCACATCCCATATAATTACATTTATTAGCTGCTGACTAACTCCATTCATTCAGTCAATCCAATATGCTGCTGGTGCTCTTATTTCAGCGTGTCTTCACACATCAATTACTTCAAATCTTTTCTTTCTAATTCCTCCACCTTTACAGCTTGTTCAAAACTTCACAGCTAAATCTTAGCTAATTCTCTTTTTTATACTGCTTTCACAGGCCTCTATCCTACAATTAAGGATATGATTTTGGCATGGTGATTTTCAGTACATTTCACGGGCGAAAACAAGACTTCACAGGAAGATCACCAAGTAGGTTTAGCTATCAACATACACAAGAGTTTTTAAATAGTACACCAAAACCAACAATAGAAATTCTATTGCTTTTGACTGCTGGCAAGTTTAAATGTTACTTTAGAGTACATAAACGTAGTAGAAGGTCCTTTCACACCAACGTAACAATCTTCTTTTTTTTTTTTTTATACTGTACCCTGAACTGTGTTCCTATTTCTCTGTGCGCGTCCGGCGTAAATGTATATATACGGGTAATTCTACAGAAATGGGACACAGAGTCTCAACCGCAAAGTAAGTGTATTTAAATATTTAAAAAAAAAATGTTATGTTGGATGCAATATACATATATTTCTTTAGCTGGTTTCATTAAATAATTATTGTCTTGCAATATTAACATTTAAGGGTGATTTTTTTTATAAAAGTGCAGAGTCCCCACTTCCAGCTCTTATACTTTCTCATCAAAACAAATGTATTTTATGGAATCATTTCAAAACATGACAATATTTTTTTTTTAAAGGAATGTTGTATCGTAGTATAATGTTGAACTAGTATTTTAATTTTTTCTTTCTATTTTTGAATAAAAAGCCATTGAAAACCTGTCCCCAGTTTTCAATGTCTTTACCCTAACAGACAGTGTATTGTCCCCTAGTGAAAATATGCCTTAGGCCACCCCTTTGAGCATGTGATTATGAAAAGAGATCACATCATTTCCAACATGGCCACATGGTGAGTAGATCAGTTTCAAACATTTTTTAAAAAGATCACTTCAATTGTCTGAAAATCATTGATATTATGCGTCATTACCGTACATGCTATTCTGCTATGATTAAATGTTTTACAAAACAAATGATTATAGGTTCAAATTACTTCATGATTTACATGTTCAAAGTTAGGCAAGGTCAGAATGTGTAGGCCTCAGATTTTTATAAAGTCATAAAAATGCTTAAAATTGTCATTACCATAACAGTCATTACCGTAACAACTTATTTTGTTTCGGTAATGACACTTTTTAGAAATGCTTTATACTAAATTATTGTTAAATATATATTAATTCAGCAGCAGTGTGGAGTAGTGGTCAGGGCTCTGGACTCTTGACCGGAGGGTCGTGGGTTCAATCCCAAGTGGGGGACACTGCTGCTGTACCCTTGAGCAAGGTACTTTACCTAGATTGCTCCAGTAAAAACCCAACTGTATATGCTTTGCATGTAATGTTAGGGTGCCACCACGCCATTTAGAATGGGGAGAGGAGCGAGGGATGGATCCGATTGGTCAGTCCGGGTCATGATTAACCCCACGAAACTCAACTGTAGACTCACCCGGCATGTCTGCCCAGATTGCTGTCTCATCCCCATCCCTTCGATATCTGAGAGAGTGAACTAAAACGTTCTCTCTGAGTCTGGCAAAAATGAACAAACTGTGCTACTTTCTCTGTCAGATGTTCGAGAAGTCTTTGCCCTGTGGTGGTTCGTCAAACTGTTTCGCCTTATGAATTTTTCAATGCATCCACGACTTGCCTTGAAGCTGGATGTTGTACACAATAATTTTGCCTTCAAAGCAATTGCATTTCGTGTTACCCTTAACCTTCTCTGTCTCTGTTGCAATATCCAATTGGTAAGTTCCTCTTCAATATCGCGATGAGCAGGGCGACGTCCCCCACCATACAGCCTTTTTTTTGCTTTCTGTGAAGTTGCATTCTCTTCATGAAGCTGAGGTAGTTGCTTCCTCCATTCCCTAATGCGACGCTCGTCAACTCCAAGTTCTCTTTCAGACAGTCTATTCCCCTTCTGATCTGCCACCTCAACAGCTTTCAGCTTAAAAGCTAAACTGTATGATTTTTCCGCCGCCATAAATTATATATATATATATATATATATATATATATATATATATATATATATATATATACACACACACACACATAGATGCTTATTAACAACCTCTGGGTTCCCAGCAAAAAGTTGTCATTAACCGAAAGTTGCCAATAAGTGAAAAGCCCCAGTTTTAAATGTATTTATATGGAACAACGACATATACTGTAGTTGTACAAATATGGCAATGAAATACATGTGTATTTAAATGTTAGTGTTAAAAAATTTACATGAGAAACACGAAATACCCAAACATAGAACTGCTTACTTCACGCGTGTTTAAAACAAACAAAAAAGGGAGGCTTAAATAGTACTACACAACGATGTACTACAATTGCCCTTACAATGAGTAAAGCAAACAAAAAATAAGTGTTGTACTTCCAATCAATTCTAAAGAACACACTTTTAAAATAAGAAATTGTCCAACGTTGTCTGCTTTTTACACTGCACCACCTCCCGCTGTAAATCCATCTCAATTTTGCGTGCAGCTTCGTAGCCAGTTTCAAAGCCACGATTCTGCCTCGGTTCACCAGAAATATGCAGTTGCGAAGTCAGTGTGTTATAAAAGCTGCATGAAGTGTGTGCAAAAATCATGCAAGTGCACTCTGTAGCACTGGCAACTAGTAATAAAGCTGTCAATAAATGGCGTGCAGTTGCTAATATCAGAATTCCATTAACATTAAAGTCTATGGGACGGGATTGGCTCCTGGGAAAATGTTGTTAATAACCGAAATTTCTCTTTATCAGGGTTGCTAATAACCTCCATCTACTCTGTGTGTGTGTGTGTGTGTGTGTGTGTGTACATATATTTGTAAATTTCCTATATGCCTTTCATTTCATTTTAATTAATTACTATACAATCTAGGCCCAAAGCTTATGTAACCTCAGTTGCTAGACATCCAGAAACTGGAAATAGCCATATGGGTAAAAAGTCAAGTAATTGCACACTATATATATATATATATATATATATATATATATATATATATATATATATATATAGGATGTCCATGTGTTATTGTCTCACATGATACCTCACTGTTTTAGCAGTAATCAAAAAAACAAAAAACAGGAACACAGTCACAGGGCATATTTGTAATCACAAAGATATTTAGCAAGTACACAATAACTTCTAGAGGGTAGCTCGACAGAAGCACTGTACACTGTAGTGGACAATATTAAGTTATCCATTACTGCTGTGTTTTAAAATAGTATTTTTTTTTTAATTTATTTCTTCCAGAAACTGATTCGATAATTTCCTTTATGGAGTTACATTTTATAACAGGGTGTTTGGCTGTGCTCCCAGTTATTAGGAAGACAACAACAAAGCCTGTCCTGTCAGGAACAACACGCAGTAGATTTTGTGGGGCATTCTTGTTTTTTTCTATCCTAGCAAAAGAACTTCCAAAATCAAAATTAAAAAAACACATCTTACTTTTTGCTGGGATACTCCAAAAACACACAGACAGGGCTAAATTACAACAACAACAACAACAACAACAACAACAACATTTCATTTATATAGCGCCCTTCATAACAAGTATCCCAGGGCACTTCACGGAGGAAAGAAAAAAAGAGAGTTATACAAAAGCCAAATCAAATAAGTACATCTTTAATTCCAAAGTTTGGGTGCCAAAGCCCTATCCCCTTGAGTGCGCAGCCTAGATTTCGGAACAACCAATAAACCAGCCTCTGAAGAACGTAAATTTCGGGAGGGGGCGTAGGAGACAATCAAGTCAGCAGCGTATGCAGGTGCCATGCCATGTAAGGCTTTATAAGTTAAAAGAGCAATTTTAAAATCTATTATAAACTTTATAGGCAGCCAATGGAGTTTAGAGAGAACGGGTGTCATGTGGTCGTGGGATTTTGATCTAGTTAGAACACGAGCAGCAGCATTTTGAACATATTGGAGCCTTCTTAGAGTACTATTTGGAAGGCCACACAACAATGTGTTACAGTAATCTAATCTAGATGTAATAAACGCATGAACTAGCCTTTCGGCATCAACTAGTGGCAAAAAAGGACGTAGACGAGCGATATTACGAAGATGGAAAAAAAGCAGTCTTAGTAACACTGCACACATGAGCCTCAAAGGTTAGAGAAGGGTCTCATCAAGCAGCTTCTTGAAGGATCCCAGGGTGTCAGCTTCAACAACATTAAGAGGGCGAGATTCGGGTATATTTTTATTTTTTCTTAAATATATGTATTAGATATCCTGATGCGGTTTGAGCAGCAGATTTGCAAAAATAACAATTTTATAAGCACTTCTACCTAGAACCGCCAGGCGTGTCATTTTAATGCGTATTACATTACTGTGCATGCTTTGTATTATTATTTAAAATGCAGGGCGGATGAAAAGCTGTCCGCCATTACTGTTATTTGTACTTTTGTACTTTACTCATGAGACTGCAGGACTGTCGGCTAGTAATTATTTAATTAGCTGATAGTCACGCAGATTTATTAAACTCATGCAAACTATGGCCGAGGGGTTAACAAGATAATTAAGAGCCAGTTGACCCCTTGGCCAATATATAAAAGACCTGCAGCTTTGGCTGCACGGGAGGAGTGTGTACAGGCGGAACGAAACGTGACCTGTGAAACCTATTACTACAGGATATAAGAATTGCTACGTATGCTGACGTTTATTTTGAGTGTTCTTTTTTGTTTCTAAATCTTTTATTTGTAAACTAAACTTGCTCATCAGCGCTTTCATTACCACAGCCTGTTGTCTGTGTCCACTGTGTTCCGGGTCTGACGTCATCACCCAAGCCATCCTGCCACAAGCATACAATAGTACTATATTAGTATACAAGCCCCACCCCCACTTCTTTCCTAGCCCACACGGAAGTATGTATTTCAGTGGAATGTGGGAGCTGGTGTGGTCTGGCTGTAATTCAATGAAACTGCACCTGTTTTACATGACAGCTCCTGGGTGTAAACAAACCTGGGATTCATTTTTTTTTATATATAGACAATGTCACGGAATCGTTTTCGCCAAATCTTAAGATGTTTGTATTTTGATTTGAGAGAAATTAGAAGCATTTGCTGTGGCAACGAGGGCAACAAGGATTTGCCCACAACAGTGGAGGTGCTGCTGTTTCCCACAGAAGCACTATGCTGCAGGGTCACGCAATAGAAAAGTTAAAGTTAAAGTTGTTGTGAAGTGGGGACGCTGTAATACCAAACTGTAAGAACTACATTTGTTGTGTATCCTCCAATATCCCAAAATGTTTTCTGATATGTTTTGGCGTGTGGACATTACAAATACAGTATCAGAACAGGCGCCCAAAGGAGTTGAAAACGACTATCAATACTGCTGTACCGTATACAATTCTTGTAAAATGGTGGATAATGCAGCGATGTGACCAGATGTCGAAATCAAAGCACATTGTTATCTGGAGTGATGAAATCGGTCAAGGAGAACTTCAGAGTTCAAATCGAAACGCACACATTATAATAAAATGTACCTTATGTTTTTGAGAAACAAAGCCACAGCGTTCATGCAAAGAAGAGCAATGGCTTCCACGGGCACGGGCTCCATATTTACCGGGTTGTAAATATAAAATCCAGTGCATGGTGGGATAACGTCATATTAAGTCCCACAGTCCATTGCGCTCTTAGGAACTGTAACTGGGTGATTTTAAAAGTGTGTGTACACATTAAGCCTGACTGAACATGAAACGGTACTTTAGTGTGGACGCTTAGAGCTGGATTAATTATAACGTTTCTGAGTATACTTCTTGAGATCGGTTATGTAGTGTGGACAGGGCCTTACATAGGCTTAAATTCCATTCACCTCAGCCCTAATATGAGACGCAGGACTTGCAAAACAGTCAGCCAATCAGGGAAGAGTAAACTGGAACACTATTGACATGGTTATCAACAAAGGGTAATGGAAGAGACTCCCTATTAGCGCTGTGACATGTATATTTAAACTGTATTCTTAAAAAGATAAAATACATAAGCCAACAAATACATAAATAAATAAATAAACAAAAAAAACCCGTCATTTGTACTGTACATCCACAAAATGATGACGACATGTACTGTTTAACACAGTAAGCACACACAGCTGCACAATCCTACCCAACTGTACTCTAATAGCAATACGAGGACAGGATGGGATTTAGAATGCAAAATTACAAGTATAACTACAGTAGAACAGCCCTCACCAGCTAACTAATTAATGCAATTACTTAATTATCTTCTATTCAATAATACTTTACGACAACAACGACAACAACAAATAATGTCGATCTCGCTGTATTCTAGTCTGTCCGCTGGCTAGAAGTTTGGGTAAAAGCTACAATCTTCCAGCAAGAAGATTAGAGGCTACAGTTTTGATTTGGTCACTTGCTGACATTTAATATCATTGAAAGTGACAAAGTCTTTGTGTCCCGCCCACTCCCGTGAGTGACATCCTACTGCTCCATTGCTAATGAGCCTGTATGTACGACCCAAGGTGTACAGGGTTTTACACTGGGCTACTTAAAAATTGAAATCAATTTAAAAATTGAATTTACAACTGTATGCAAGGAAATTCTACTGAAACCTTAATGCATGCTTGGAAAAGCATGTAACACAATGTGCACGAGACTACCTCCAGTGCTGCTTAAATACGCAGCAATATAGTGTAGCAGCAATGCCAGGTTGCAGTCCCCCCCCCCACCCCCCACCCCAAGAGATCCACAAACTGCTGTGTCTCTAAATAGTTGAATATTTATAAGAAATTAAGAACACAGTACAAAATACAGAATCTGGCCATTACAAAGGACTAAGGAACATTCTCATTACATCCAAGTAGAGCATGCCATTTGTTTTATATTAGGATGTGAGCAATTACAGCAAATGAGCCATCTCCTCGCTGCCTGTGTTCTGATAATCTGACAAGGATATCAATAGAGACAGATGATATAGGTATAGATATATATAGGGTCAGATGATTTTTCATCTAGCTGGTCAATAGAAAAAAAACAAGTTTTTAAAAGGGGAACAAAGTATATGTCTCTGGTACTTTACTAGGTTAAAATAAGGCTCAGTTTTCAACCCTTACTGTCTGCTTGTTTTTATTTGGTAAAAGTCTGCAAACATTGTTCATAAAAAGAAAACAGACTATTCAAGTCCAAAATATGTACATAAAAATCATAAAAATAAAGAGATAGTATGTCAACCCAATACCCAGGATGACCCAAAAAGTCAACCAAGTTGACTTATTTCATTGGGGTCCTCTTGAAATGAAAAGGCCAGAAACCATATATAAAAAGAAATGACATTAAAATACATAACACCATACATAAACACCTTATTTCTTGTCATTAATCAAGCAGCTATATTCATGGACATGTTTTAAATTACCTAGGAAGTGAAACAGACACAGACTAGCTGACAGAAAGGCAAACAATCTGAGAACTTTGTGGCAGATTTTTTTTTAGATTTATTTTTTGTATGAATTTGCATGTTTTCTGTAACACATGCTTCTTTCTACATCATGAATGGAAGTGCACGACAGGTAAGATTTATGGAATTATTTTGTCAGCTACAACCTCTTTTAGACGATACATAATTGTTTGATTCGTTGGTTGCAACTGGCTGATAAATCAACAACACCTTTGAGTGTGTGAGCTGGTAGGAGCTTCGAGTTATTATTTTAGCTTAAGCTGTGTAAAATTATAAGCTTGTTTTTCTGGTTTTGGAACATTGTTTATTTTGTCTCTTTTCATATGACAGCATAAAATACACCTACAGCCATGTAAAAGACACTTACTTTGTTCAGGCTGTTTATCATTCTCCTCTCAGCCAAACATTTTTAAAATCAGTTTTAAGAGAGTCTTGAACAGGTTTTAAGTAAACGTTTTTCTATTGTACATTAAAAATACATTAGCACCATGCATAATCCTTTACACTAGCTGGCCCACGCTTACAGCTGTAGTTGTGCTACTGTAGACCAGTTCAAATAAATTCCTGGCAGTTTTACATATTTACACAAACTGATGCGACTAATCAACAATCCGGTTTCATCTCTGTAAAGGCTGTTAAGTACCTTATAATTCTTCAAATCACATCTAAATGAACTCCCACTTTCAGTAAGTACAAACAGACGACAACTCCAATACCGTAATATTCGCACACATTGCCGTGCAGTAATATAAATGTAATTCTTCACCCGGTTACAAATATTTCAAAGAAAGCTGTTTCAGTGCACCTTCGGAGCCACTGTCCTACAATAATGGCTGTTACTTAGGGTTAACTTAACGTTAATAAACTAACTGTCAAACTAAATTAGCACAGCACCACTACACACGTTATAAAATGCAGCAGCAATATACAAGGCATGCACATTACTTAACAGAATGGTGAAGCAACTCACCAGAACGGGAAACACCAAATTGCTCGGCGACTTGTGTCTGATTCAGGTTTTTTTTCAAGAGCTTGAACAATTTCCAACTTTGTGTAGCGAGAGAAACAGCAGCGCATTGTGTCGTTTGTTTACATGCCATTTTGCAGCGATGAGGTGCACTCGTGGAAATCAGAATACAAAACAATTCAATGATGTGATGGCGGTTCTGGAAAGATTTAATAAACCAATCAGTGTCCCTCGAGACACTGTCGCGATGACAAGTCGCTTTTTTTGCAAAACAGTACTGTATCCATTGTGAACGAATCGCCATCGGTGCCAAGAAGGTGTTCTTTTTAAGCGAACTTCCTGTTCCTTTAGCCAGAGTATTTACAATGGGAAAAATCTACTTTACCACAAGGGAAAGACACTCTCTATAAGAACATTTTCATAGAAACTCGAATGTGAGTGTGTTGGTCTTGAGATACAATGTAGGCCTGGATATTGCATCTCCTTACTATATTTCTCGTTTTGAAGTCCTGCCATATAATTGTCACACTACCCGTCTGGTCTGTGGCTTGTAGTAGTTTACACTGTGGAACCAGGAAAAAACAACATTTTAACCCTTTGGTTAATGAAGTACACGCTACCAAAAGCAAGGCAAGCAGCAGGCCTTTCAATGGTTTTGTTTAAGGTAGCTGAACGGAACCAGTTTTCCCACTTTGTTTACTTTAAAAAAAAAAAAAGATGATTTGATTGCTTTTTTAAAAATTGTATCAACCAAAATTATATTACCTAAAATCGTCATGAAACAATGTCATGTTTCAAAGTATTTACTGTAATTAGCTCATATTTTTAAATGTGAAAATTCCATGATGATATAGCTCACCAAAACATCCAATAAACCTTACCTACTGAAACATGTTTTGCTATCACTTTGTAAAGATGCACACATTATTGTAAACACATATTTGATTCTTTTTAGCGTGTAGAAAGCACATTGATCGCTCCTTGAAGGTATTTCCAAACTTTGCAGATATTTCAATGCTAAACTTCTGCATCTCTGTTTTTTGTTGATTATTCTCAAGAATATAGGAATCTCTTTCTCTTTCTCTCTCTCTCAAAACTGAACTATAATGGGACTAAACTGAATTATATATACAATTCTGCATGCATCTTTTAAATAGGAAATATGAGATCTACAAAGTCAAGGTAATGCATATTGAGGCAAGATTTACTGGAATTATTTTGATAGCTCAATGTACTGCACTTTAAGGTTTCAGAATTAAACAACTCGAGAGTTCTAACATTACTTCAGTCGAAGAAGGGGTTTGGTTATACTTATTTAGAATTAAAAAAAGCAAAAGGTGTTAGTGAACTGTAACCACGTTCACCCTGAGAAATAAAAAATCATATGTTGTATTTGGAGTTTTGTGGTGTTCTTTCCTTACTGCTAGCCAGAGACGTTCTCCATTAAGGAAACCATCACATACTGTACCATATGTTAATGTTGACTGCAAGAGCAGCTTCCTTCTATAAATAGGCTGGCAATGACAACACCTGTGTTTATTTCAGACCACAGCTCCTACTAAAATAAATCAGTACAGGACATGAAAACAATGCCATGTTTGCTTGTTTTACTGCAACCTTGTTGCTACTGAAAGCCCCCAGCGAATAAGACTTTGCATCTCAGATGACTGTCTTGCATGACTGACAAACAAGCAAATGAGAAGAAAAAAAGCAAATTATTTAAGGAACTATAAAATAATATTATAACAGACTTAGCTTATAGAAAAAAAATATATATAAAAAAACGCATGGTGCAGGATTCATTTTACTCAACTAATATGAAAGCTGACAAGAAGTAGTATATTACCTATTTTGCTTAATATAAAAAAATTGCAGTTCATTGGTTCTTCTGTCTTTTACTAGTGTGGAGCCATTTATGTGATTCTGCACTACACCAAGTCAGACGTGAAGTATGTAGAAAGTCACTTTTCAGAAGAGCACAACGGTTTCAGGCAACATTGCATTTTGTTATTCATTTTTTTTACCGTAACATGCCCCTTAAGTTTGGTTCTGGCCCCCCGTCACATTTAGGAGGACAAAAAATATGATGAAGCGGAGGTCCATGCAAAGATTCAAATCTTGTCACTGCATATCTGTTGCAGACAACTCTGCCCATGTGGTCATGCTGGTCCTGAATCACAACAAAATCTCATGTTATTTTTTCTTTTTGTGGCAAATGGTCATACAGATATCTGCAGCCCGCTGTGCAAAACACAAATCCATTGTGGTTTCAGATCTCTGCGGTAGCGCAATGTGACAAACTATCAGCCATTACTTTTTAGTCCAGCTGTTGATCTTATGATTGAGTGTTGAGGTACACATCAAGTAAGATCACCTGCACCACTGGCCTCCACTTCTGCTCTCAGAGCCAAAGTGCTTTGTGGATAAATATTCCTAGGTTTGGTAGAGAAATATGAACTCTTGAATACAACATGCTGTAAAAACACACTTGTTTTTTGTGGTCTACAACGGCAAAAAAAAAAAAGTTTAATGAGCTTAAAATAATATAATATTATATTATAAATAGCAGTGTTTTTCAACATTACAATAAATGCTGAATAAATCTGAACTGTTCAGAGGTTACCTTAGCACATGCCAGCAGTGCAACCCATTATTATTCCTTTGAGCGCAGTGCCCTTGGCAGCTTGTGGCTTAGCTCAGGTTCTTAGTTATATAGTAAATCACAAAGGAAATGTGGAACTCCAGCTCATCAACATGAGTCAATGTGTCTGGCCTTGCCTGTGTAGAAGCAGGCCTAGATTATGAAGACATATAGGGTCACAGTTAAATAAGACATGTTAGGTCTGTCCATCTCCTGCCCTTAGTTTTCATTAAAATGTAACAGTCATGGCACCTGAAGTTACTTTTGGCACCTAAAGTTACTTTCCTCGATGATGCATAAATCTTATAATGGTACATTTTTTTTTTTTTTTTTTTTTAAATATAACAAGCATGTACTGTACACTTTTACCTGTGAAATGGGGGTTGAAGTGAAACAGCCATGGGAACAGTAAGACACCTTCATTGTTCATATTCCAGTTGAGAGGTAAAAATAGGAAAGCCCAGTTTATATATCACAGTGTCCCTTATTTAGGTCTGAAGAATGGGTGCACAAGGGAAGCACTTTCAATGGTGCCAGTTCTGCCAACACAGTGTTCTTATGATGCAGCAGACTTGGGGTCAAGTGTAATTGTGAGATTCCTAATTTAATTGCAATTCCAATGCAATCGTAGTTGAACCATGGCACACCTGCGTGACTAATTGTAATTATACTCCATAATTCATCGATTACAGTTCAATTACACATTTATTTGTCCAACTGTTTTTCATAATTTGATGTGATCCACTGCAGATCAGGATCATTGTTTGGTTAATATTAGAAGCAGCTTAAACAAATCAAAATCTAATTGCATTTAGCAAACAAAGGAAGAACTATACCTTCATCGGAGACCAATGGTCCAAATTAAAGTTGAGTTTTACAGGTTGTCATCGTGGGTTCGAATCCTATCATCAGAAACCATTCTTATTTATTATTTTATTATTTTATTTTATGTAATTTTAATTATTTGTAATACTTAATATTAATAATTCAGCACCCCAATGCATAAGCCTCAAGAACAGCATTCTCACCACTTCCCAAAGGACTTTTTGATATGATGCCGTTTAATTGGGTTATCAGGTTTCCTTACTGAATTAAACACAAATAGGGCACCAGACTAAGACAGGCAGAGCTTGTAGAAAATAGGCAAATGGCAGTACGTAGCAAACCTGGGTGTAGCCGGAGGGGTTAGAATCTTATTGCAGGTCCTTTCTTTTTTTAATACATACGTATATATTTACATATCAGTGAATAAAAACGCTTTGGTATATTAATGCTGACAGTCTATACATTACCGGGACCTGAAAACGTATCAGCTCATCTCAACCTGACAAACACTGTGTCGCCAAAAGAAATAATATAGTCATGTATAATAATGTATACGTGTGTGTTTATATATACAGTTTTTAACGTTGTTTAAATGACATTAAACATTGAAATGCTCATACCTACAGATTGATATAAAACATTTGTCAAAGAAAGTGTTCTGTAAAATATGCCAGCAAGCTAGCACAAAATGAAACAGAGCAATGCCTATGATCTGTCTAATGACTACTATCATTTTTTATAAAAATAATTAGGCTTCCAGCCCCATAGGGCTGGGAAGCTATTGTTATTGATAGGATTATTCTTATTATTCTTTCCGCCAAAAGTTGCTCGAAAACTGACAAAATTCGGTAGGATGGTAGATGCTTATGGGAAGTTGGTAGATTGAACATATGTCGTAGGTCACATGGTTTGTCCACCATATTGGGTTGAAAAAATATATATAATTTTGCCTAAATGTAAAAATTCGTCTTTCGAAAACCACTTATTGCAGAGTGCTGAAAGTTGGTAAACTTTTTGAGGGATAGTCCAAGATTAACTGGTGTTTGTAAGAAGCTGATAGGCTGTGTGGTATGGCGGCCATGCTGCATGACGTCAAAATCGCACAGTACAGATGTCATAATCACAAACTACAAAGATCTTCTCCCAAACCGCTAGTCCACATGATCCTAGTATGGTTGTCTTTAAGATTTGGTCAAGGGAAGTTGCTACAATAAAAAACATGGCCGCCACATTGGATGACATCATCAACATACAACACTGGCTTACACAAACCTTCGTCTCTGAAACAGCTAGTCCGATTGAACCAAAAATTGGCACATATGATCCTAGTGTGGTTGTCTTTAAAGGTTGTTCAAGGGAAGTTGCTACAATAAAAAAACATGACGGCCACTCTGGATGACATCATCAACATACAAAACTGGTTAATAACTCTGTATTGAGTGCACATAGGGTCATCGTTACTATGTAAAAATGGTATTCTGCACTATTTGCTAAAGTGTTTGGTACTGGTATTCTGCACTATTTGCTAAAGTTTTTGGTACTGGTATTCTGCACTGTTTGCTAAAGTGTTTGGTACTGGTACTGGAAGCCGTAAAGTTGCTGTCAACTCTAGTTATTATTACTATTATAATAAACAATTACACATATATTAGATATAGATATTAAAGGAAACTGAAAAGAAAATATACACACTGAGGTTTCAAGCTACAGCTGGCAGACTGCTTGGTATTTACTATTCAACCTCCAAGTCTATGTTACATGGCAAACCAACAGAGGAAATGAAGGAGTCTTTTGTACTTTACCACAATTTTTACATGAGCATCAGCATTGATGATGCAAAAAAACAAACCAAGAACATGACCTTGGTGTCCTCATAGCTAGTTACGGCCATGTCTGTAAGGCCAGCTTTCAGTTCTAGTCAAATGCATGTTCACCATTTAGGTCTTGCAAAACAAATATAATATGTAGCCCATACTGATCTTGGGCATCAGTCGACTCGTCAGTGACCACTGACAAGCAACCAGACTGTTTTACCAATTCCATAGTCTCCTGCTTGTGATACTCGGCAACTTTAGGTAAGTATTCACGTTTCAGCTGGGCTGATGAAGGAATCACTCCACCATTTGCTACACTCAGTCTGAAGAATTTACATAACTTTTGGTTGTCCAATTTTTTAAGACGGATAGTTGCGCAAACAAATGCCTCCGTCAGGTCAAAATGTAATGTGTTTCGTGCTGCATGGTTTTCAGTGGACTTTTGGAACATGGAAGTCACCGTTTTTTGTTTCTTTGCAAGTAAAGCAGTCGCAGTACTGCTGTGGATTTCCGCCTTTCTCTTTCGGTGAATACTTTAATCTAAATGCCTGTCAACAGCCAATTCTCGGTAGTAATCTACAGTAATGTTGCAGGACGTACAGAAGAGCTTACCTCCATTTCTGTGTAAAACACCTGCTGAATACTGCTTTATGTGAGCTGCTACAGACACATTTTTAGCCTTTTTAGAAGGACCTCCATTTTCTTGTTTACAGTGTGTAGTATTTTAATTTCCCGCCTAGATTGCATATAGTGACATGACATAATCACTGCACAGTGCTATGCACATGGCAAATAGTACACACAGGCACACAGCAGAGTTGTAGTTTCGTTAATGTGATTTTTTTTTGTCTGAAATACAAATAATTATGAAAATTTAATTTTTATTTCTTAAGAATATTGTAAAAATTGTGGTATTGGTCTAATTTCACGATTTCCGCAAAGTCTGTGAATTCGCGATTTACACAGGGCCTTAATACTACATAATCCAGCTACAAACAAACAGATCCAAACAAATATGTTTTCAAACAGGATTTAAAAGATTCAATTGTGCTAGCATTCCTGAGATGAATTGAGAGCAAGTTCCAAAAAGACGTGGGGCATTATAATTAAATACCCTGGCTTTCAGAGTTCAGACAAATTTTAGGGACTGTCAGAAGTTTCGCATTTTCCGATCTCAGGGAAGAGACCAGGGACATATGGGGTCAGCAGATCTTAAAGATAAGAAGGTCCAAGACCATGTAAGGCCTTATAGGTAATAAGAAGAACTTTAAAATAATAAAGATATTCCGGGCATCTCAAATCAAGGATTTGGAGCTGGAAGTTGCCGACTGCAGGAGTTTTTGGGTTGAAAAGTTTCGCACTCTAAATTCAAATCTGGAAAGCCTTGCTCGGCAACGCACTGAACTAGCAAAACTGCACAAACTATTTTAAATGACCGATTTGAAGAAATTGGAGCGCTAAGATAACCTCATTCTGCAAACTTACACTTACATACAGCACAATGCAGAATGTCAGTTTTGCTCTCTGAATGATGTATGACTCCTCCTATATGCGAAAAACAGGCATTCTCCCACTTGAATCACAACAAAAACAATTATCAATTTAAAGTAAATAAATTGTGTGTTTATGGTGGGTTCTTTGCGGATCACTTGTTCTAGATTTTCATTCAGTTTGGCTCTCTTACACAAAAACATTGCCGACCCCTGCCCTAGATTCAACATTCCTATATAAATAGAAGTACTGGCTCCTCAGAGGAGTAGCAGATCACATGATCCGATCACAGGTTTTAATTGGAGGAGCCAACTCATACCCTCCCATCCCCTGCTGAAGCACTGCTGCTGTGTGCTCGATTATGAGTGAAGGGTTAAATAATGGAAATTGCAGAATTGGGTTTCATATTCCATTTTCTGAATAACTAGAAAAAAAAGACATCCATCATAATGGTAGGACACATTTTGAAAGTTGACAGAAAGTTAAATACGAAGACAGCATGTTGCTGACGTGTGGATGACGAGAGTTGTAGTTTTTGTCTGCATTTCTGCTGATTGGAAACACCTGTCAGCATGTACCAGATAAACTACTATTTCCAGAAGACACTGCGCACCCATATGCCTATTGCATAAGTGACACCACTTCCTTTCACTGGGAACAAATCTAGTTGTTAGTGTTGTTTTTTTCTGTGGTTAGTGTTTGTTGGAAGTTGTATTTATATTATTTTAGCCCTTCCCTAGCTGTGTTTGTATATTTTCCCCTGGGCAGGTAAACGTTTTCACTTTCTTTTCACCTGTACATTATATAATTATTTCGTTGGTCATTTATTTAAGTTTAGCAAATTAAGTCTATATAGGATGCAGGGTATATGCCACAGTTGAATGCAAATGATGTATCATGTATCATGTATCATGGCGGCACAACCAATCTCCGGGGTCACTTGATTATTGATTATTATATAGCAGTAAAATGTGACTGTGGCTGATAACCTGTTTGGAAAAGTGACTTTTAAATAAAGCTTTGTTTTGTCTGCTGCAGTTGGTGCTGCTGCAATG
Source organism: Acipenser oxyrinchus oxyrinchus (assembly GCA_030684275.1). Taxonomy (NCBI): domain Eukaryota; kingdom Metazoa; phylum Chordata; class Actinopteri; order Acipenseriformes; family Acipenseridae; genus Acipenser; species Acipenser oxyrinchus. The sequence goes on along the minus strand of CM060251.1, from coordinate 78,343,100 downwards.
TAAGCTTACTGTATACAGTATACCGCAAGCAGGATCAATTACGTGTACATAAACAATGTGTATTTATATTTAAATTACAAAAACAGGATTACTGTTGTATATAACGTATTTTTAAACTAGATGTGAATGTTTTATTTAATTTATATGGCTTACCTGTAAAATAATAGGATTTTCAATCAAATATAAAACTAGGAGCCTATGGAGACATCAGCAGTAAATTATGCAAATTAGTACCATTGAAGGTTCGAACCTTCCTTCGGTAATGTGTTCCGAACTTTTGAAGGTCAAAATGTACCCTTCGTTGCAGCCCTACAAAATAGTAAGGTGCATGTACAGTACATGGGAGCTCTTAAAATAACATCCAGAGTTATATATTAAAAGCATTTTAACACCAACATTTTAGAAAACAAAAGGGTGTATTTTCTAATATATATATATATGATGAATGCATTCAGATGAATGCAAAAATGCAAAAAATCCCACATTGCTTCACTTCACTGGTGAAGCCAAGAATATTGCACAATCACTGTCCAAGTGCCAGTATGTGATTAATGTTGGACACACCTTGCCTAAACACCCTGACTAATATCTCAAAAGAAGCTTTAACACCGACAACTGCAAAACAATAAAATGGTAAAATAGGGTGTGCAATAGGAAATGGAGGTTACAAAAGGTGAACAACCAATCAAACATTCCCAAAGTACTGAATAAAAGACCCACACTTTGACCTGTAAATACACAAAATAGCTACAGTACCAGAAAGTGACGCAAGACATGTGACAGTCTTGGGTTTCCTGAAGCGTCCTGGATGCAAGCAGCACAAGCAAAGGGTGACTTTATAGAAATAAAAATCAGATGAAGCATACTTCCCCATATCCAAAAAAAGATGTTCTAAGAAGTCTTACAACATACTGGGTTGCATGTCATTATCATTTCATTCAGGAGCTGTGTATGGTTATGTATTGTTGTAGTTCTTGCTTTATTTTATTAGTGTTGAAAGAAAACATACGTCAAAGTAACGACTACTGTAAATACTCGGGGTACCTCAGGATTATCACATTTGGCTAGTTTTACAATGGGAGTACAGTAAATACGCAAAAGGCTCAGTTGTACAACCAACAAACACAAACATTGATTGGAGCCCAGTACATTACCAGATTTTAAAACATGCTGCCAACTTGTTCCACAGGTGCGAGTGGCTGTTGGCCATTAAAAAGAAGTGCTACAGGATTAACAAGTCATAATCAAAACACATGATGAGGTAATACAATGCTTTAACCATGCTGGAAAATGTCATTTGTTGTGTGTAGCGCGACTCTTACTGTATAAAGGATATCATCTCTTGCAGTATAAGTTCCCCTCTCCACAAACGATGCAAAATGACATCTCTTTCAATAAGCCTATACACAACAGATGAACTTATTTTAAATCATAAAAACATATATTGGTTCTCAGAAGCTACTAATTAATATAAAAAAGCATTGTTCTTTCAAATGGTGCTGCATGTTCTATGCAAAGGATGACAACTATTTCAGTCTTTTTTAAGGTAATCAGTTGTGTTTTGACAAATCCTTAACGATGATTGGTTGATTTCTCACACGGGATTTCAAATAGTCCATTGAAAACGGAGGCACTCCACACCATTGATCGTAAACACTGTACAAACTACAGAGTCATATACCAGGTTGCCAGGGCAATACAAGGCTTAAATGAACACCCATAGCGAGCCAGCATCCAAGGAAGAAATCTTACCCACTTGTTCAGAGCTTAGCATCCTTTTAACCTCATTCATGCTGTAAAACATGTGTTCTGGCACTTGCTTCTATAAAGCTGTTAATATTTACTGTGGGGTGCATTAATGCATTCCAATGTGCTTTTCGATCTGCTTTTGAGAGCTGCAGAGTCCTGTAATCCTATCAATTGATAGGTGTCCGTTTACCTTTAGCCGTTTGTTCACTCTTCCTAAACAAAAACATACTTTTTGAGACATGTAATATTAGCAAAGGTATTTGCAAGAGACCAAACCGCGTCCCCTCAGTAAATGTATTGTCAATACCTCCCCCTGCAAGTCAAATAGGTTACAAAGGACGGAAACAGACAGCCTTTTGATTGATCGGACTTACGTTTAAAAGGAAGAAACTGCAGACTAAGGGCTGCACTTTAAAGCAAGTACAAAGGCACATTTTCTGAGCCATTTTCTTGCCTTTTCCATTGCACTTAATATTTTCAAAAGGAACTTTAACTTTACTGTACTGTACAAACAAAACAAGCAAACAAACAAACATTTGGGCTATTAAAAAAAAGTTACCAGTGTAGACCTAACCATGCAGTTTCTGATTCTGTTGTATAAAACACAAAATCTTTGTTGCATCAGCTGCTGTTCAATAGTCCCTATAAAATAAGCTCTGGTGGCAATTAAACCTCTACCCTTTTAAACGTGTCCACCAGCCCGCAGATGATTCAACTGCAAAGTTCAAAAAGGTTACTTACTGGTAACATCAAGCTATCTTCAATAAGGAGTAAGACAAAAGGGTACATTTTCATAATCTAAAAATTGTTTTTACAATGACTACAGTGCAAGTATGTTCCTGTACCAACATTATAAAAGATCAGAAGACTATGATTTCAGCAAAAACAATCAAAAAGCCTATTTACTCTAGCCCTGTGCCTTAGTTTTAAAATTCTAAAGTGAAAGATCTGATCCATTTATTGTGTTTTAACCCTTCAGTTCCTTCAGATACATAGTGTTATCCTTCGCAGCCCAAATTTCCCATCCTCAACTTGAGGAAGAAGTAAAAAATCTAATAAACGACGCATTTACAAAGATACTACCTCAATTACTCATGAAAGAAAATTACGCATGGAGGCAGTTTACAGCGGTCTGCTGTCCCACAGAGCATTAAAGTTATGCGCAGATTCTCATTTCCAGTCGTGATTACCTGTCATTCTACCATTTTATGAACTGTGGTAATGCTTGGCAAGTAGAAAAATACTTGCGCTGAAATTGTAACAGCTTCTCTAAGAATCCCTCAGGAACCTTTGTGACAGGGAGGGCCCTGTCGCTGGTTCAGCTGCGCTGCTGCTGTGGTAAACAGAAAGGCTTGCTCGGTAGGTACTCGGAAGCTGATCGGAAGGTACTGATTGGCTGGGGGCCCAGGGAGCCTACGTCTGTTTAAGAATGCAGCAGCGCAGAGTTTGAGGCTACTGCACCATGCCATAGCTACACAGGCAGGCGCTAAGCAAAAGCTTGCTTTGTTTATACCGAGGAGGCCAGCGTCTACTCTGCAGGATAAGTACTACGGAACCCGTCAACTGCAAGACTGCGCCTGTGAAGGCACTGCCCAGCCAGGACCATCAGAAAGATCTGGAGCCGCCGGGATGCCAGGACTTCGGGAGTAACAGCAGTACATTAGGTTAGTTTATGAGATGTGGAACCAGTATAGAGAGGGTTTCGTAGAGTAGGTTCCTGGAGCGGGACGTCTCTTTTAGTGGGGCAAGCGCTTGCCATGTGTGGCAAACTTTTCTTTATTAGCTTTGTTTTCTTTATAAAATCCGGCACTAGGATTACCATTGTTGGTACCCTAGCATACCTGTGATACGTGTCAACACCCACTGCTCTGTGTGGGACTCATTATTATTCAGTGACGGCCCACGCAGGCAACATCCCCGTTACACGCTTCTTTGAAAATGGCTGCCTGTATGTAGTGGATGATTCGAGATCGGACAGTGACGTTTGCTAGTCTTTTCTCGGCAGTCAGTCACATTGCTGTTTGTGTACTCGGGCAATCAGTTTTGTTGGCGATTTTAATACACGCATCACTATAATGCACTTGAATTTAAGACGCAGGCCATTTTTGAGAAGAAAAAATTGGTTTAAAAAGTGTGGTTTAAAGTCGAAGGAATATGGTAACTGAAAAAGAAACGCCTTTATTAAGTATACATAACAGGACAAAAATATATATTTTTGTCCATATATTTTGGTAAATGGGACTATAAAGTCCTGTCAGTACCCTCAGAACTCTAAACAGTGCTAAAATCCAGTTATAGCGCTGCCGCTGGGAGTGTAGGAGTCATACAGCTTGGATGGCTCCAGTTCGCGTCCGGGCTGTGCAAAGATGTCGAACTTTGCTGGTGACTCCAAAGGGGGCGTCGCATTGGCTCTGACACTCCCGGGGTGGGGGATGGGAAACCGGCAGGGATCCTTTCTCCTCATCGCGCAACAGCGAACCCTACTGGCCAGACCGAGAACATTCAGAGTGGATAAAAAGCAGGGCTGATCTCTGTTCTCCAGGATCAGTAGCCTGCCCACCTGTGCTCTGGATTGCTTGGCATAAAAGTGATTCTGGTTTTAGGCTTGCGAGATCTGAGGATGCTCACATGCCCTCAGAACGTCTGCGCTGTGTGGGGGCTCGCTGCGGTGAAGAGAAAAAACATAATTGGACATTCCAAATTGGGGGGAAAAATAAATAAAAAATTGGTCACTCTAAATGAATCCATTGAGAAGGACAGTAATTAATAGCTGTCCTGTCATATTCAATAAAAAAAACAGCGCTCTGTTAAGGCCATGATTCTTAAAGGATTAGCCCAGTACCATGCATCTCAAAACAACATCTGATACACTCTTACTAAACAGCATGTTACTAAAAGAAAATATTTCAGTTTCTAAAATGATGGCTTGGTATCATGACTTTTGATGATTTCATTGTGCCATTGTGCAAAACTGTAGGTTTAGCAATTAATAAAATAAACCAAATAAAAAATAAATAAATCAAAAGTGACAAGGGATGCTATTAATCATGAGCTATACAAAAAGAAAAGCACTGTACAGCAAAGGCTTTTTTTCCTGTCCCAACATGTTTTTACCACAGAGTGACTGCATACACTGCCAAGGCAACATACAGCTACTGAGTTACCACTCGGTCATAGAGCACCTGCTACTCTTTGCACTTAAGCAATTAAACATACAATAAAACGCAAACACTGGTGAAAGAGATCATAGCAGCATGCACAAACCAATCTCCCAAAAGCAGCTATACTTTAATGCAACCTAATGATTTCCATTACGTGACAGTAGGTGTTAAAACTTAATACTAATATTGGACTCAGCTCTCACCAAGATAAGCACCAACTAAGACATGGCTTCTTTTACTGTAAACTAATGTGATCCGTCTGCTTTTCCTTCCATAAGATGATGTAGATATCCTGGTTTCTACCTGGTGTTGATGGCTGAAGTGTAATGTTGGCTCCAGGTATCAGCCTATTTTGTCTCCCTGGCTCATCAGCACCCACAATGGCTGCAATGCTGGCTCCAGGGATCAACCACAGTGCGGCCTCCCTAGTGAATCAGCATGACAACCGTCTGGACTGAGCCAAGTAGGGTACTTCTCTGGGGTCTTCAAGTGGAAACCATCCATCCTTGGTGTTTTGTCGACTAGCCCACGACACTATAAGAGGGCTCGACAGTGACTCTGGCATCCCAGCATCACCTCCCTCCGTCCTCCACTCAGCTAAACCCAGCTTACTTTCCTTCCTTTCCATCAACGTTGCTTTCTTTCTACTGTGCTTGAGGTCCCCAAACAGAATCTTTTTGTCTCAACCAAAGCCAGCTGCTGCTCCTCTCTGCTGCTTCAGATAAGTTCTTCACTATGCGTCGCAACTCTTGACCACTGAATCCGATATCTCTGAGAAACCGGGTTGTGGAGTGTGCCACAAATTCTCGTCAACCCACCTCCACTGGGTAAACCTGGACTCTCCATCCTCGCTGTTCTGTTTCAGCAGCTAGTTGAGCATACCAAAGGTTCTTCCTTTCATACGCCTCATCTACAGCATCCTCCCATGGCACTGTTAACTCTACCAGGTGAACAAGGCATGCATATCCAGACACAAGACAATATCGGGTCGAAGATTAGTAGTGGCAATCTCAGGTGAGAAAATAAGCCATTGTTCAACATCTGCCAGCATTTTCCGGTAGCAGCTTCCAGTTGTCCTAGACTTGGCTTGTGTTTTTGATATCTCCACTTTTAAATGGCTGGGCACTTCTGATAACTTGCAGTTTTTTTTACATTTCCAACGTGTTTTTGTTTCAGATATCAGGTCTTTTTTCACTTGACGGATAATCACACACACACACACACACACACACACACACACATGTATTACGGGAATAGTAAAATTGGTCAACCTATATTGAGGCAATGTAATGCCGTTTGGATAGGGTAAATGTAAATAGTAGCCTGCTGAAAGGGTTAGGATGTGAATCTGTGTAGCGTAGCGGTTATGTAGTTGGAGTGAAAGTATTACTAGTTAGGGTTCAAACCCTGCCTTATATGTACATTAAAGTTATGTGCATATAACTTCAAATGTCCTGTAGTTTATTACTGTTTTACTGTGTTTTTTTGTCAGTTTCTATTCAGAAACAAGCTTCACGGAATGCCTGCCTGCACACAGTTACTTTTAATATATTTTGCTGGAATCTGAAAACACAGCATTTAAAAAAGCTCCTGGGAGGCATGAATGTGAAGTAGGGCCCTGTGGCAGGATTTACAATAAACTTGAGCAACAGCGCTTCATTTACTCACAGTACTGTGTGTTTCTTAATGGCCTGACGTCACCACCCAAGCTATCCATGACAGGCCCTCTCTGGGCAATTTTGTACGTCCTCAATATTGTACAAATCCTGCCCAGAGAAACAAGTTATAAGCCATTGGGTGTTCTAGTGCTGAAATGTGAGCAGAGTCCCTGTATAAATGGTCCACTGTAAAGCCCCACCTCAGCATAGTCACTGTTCACAGGCTGTAACCCAGAACAATGTCAAAAGCCTTGTGCCCAGCTTTACCTTTTCCCCTTTATTGTTGACTACAGACGGACAAACTGCCTCAGCTTCTGACAGTCCACCAATCAGACTGCAGGTAGGATGAGGCTCCAGTGGCCCTACCAAGGTGCATGCAAGGACTGCTGAAGAGAGCCATCAAACAGAGAACAACAGAAATATGAAAAGTTTAATGCATTTAACAAAACTTTTTTTTTTTTTTAGCTGTTGCTAGAACAAATGGTTAGGTGTTGTGCTGAACTTCCAGTTTAGTCAAATGACGTGCAGGTTTTATATAACAGCCCCATCTTAGCATAACCTTTTTCTTTTGATCGCAAGTCTTTACACAATAGAAGAAAAGGTCAAAACAATGGTCAATGCTGGAGGTGACAAGAAGATATCCAGGAAACACTTATTTTCAGAGGCATACAGACATACACAACATGTAAAGGTTGCTATTGACAACAGCCTTCTAGATTAGTCAGGATTCAGTTACCATCCCAACCTGGGCAGGCCTCGCCATGCCCATATAATGCAAGCCAGTTTGCTTTAGCGATAAAGCAACAACAAAACAAACAACAATTGTTACCTGGTTTGCTCACAGTCCTTGCAGGCATTTATTTACATATTAACAGATGTATTTAATTAAGAAATGACTGACCCAGCATGGACCTTGTGGGGATAGAATATCTGATTGTCCAAGGTCATACATGCCACAGGCTGAGTAATATGACTGCCCTGGAGAGTGCTTGGTGATGTCATCATTTCCTTTCCTCAGTGCGCTACACTTGGTCACCTTTACAGTAGCTACAAGCATGCTTCAGTGCTTACGGCAACATTCAGTGTTTAAGATCTGGAATGTGAGAAACACAGTACTGTTTAAATTGAAACAGATTTGTAATGAAACACTGTGGCAGGGCTGAGGCAAGGTCCCTGTAAATTAATGCATTTTTGGTGGGGTTTTGTAAAAAAAAAAAAAAAAATTGGTTGTGTGGTTATTTTTTTTTTTTGGATTTGTGTAAAAACGAAGTATGTGCTAGATATGGCAGGGTTGGGAGGCTGGGTGGTTAGAGGTGTTAAGTGACTAACCGATATCAATTAACTGACCACAGACCTTTAAAAGGGTCTGGAAAGCCAGCCCTTTGTTCTTTTGTTTGTGCTGTTCTCTGTGTACCAGCGTGAGGATTCAGGACTGTGTGGATAGCCAGGTGAGTAGTAACTAAATGCATGAACGAGGACCACAGTGTGTTTATGGTAGAGATTAATTTGAGGATTTTTTTTTTTTTTTTGTGTAGGGAGAATGTTCCACCTTTTGGCCACCTTTTTGTTTTTAGCTGTTTTACCCACTGTGTTTTGTATTTATAATTATGTACACCGGTGTATTTGTCCTTCCACACTAGGGCTACCATTGCTGGTACCCAAGTGTCAGCCACCAACCCTTGCAACTGCCTGTGATTAAATAAAACCTGGACGCCTGAGCGGCGTTTCATTCACAAACCCTGTCTCTCTCATCTCTCTGCAGATACCCACACAGTAACAGAACACCCCTGTTACAAACTAAAATATATTGTCTACTCTTAGCAACAACACACCTCCATTAAACATATAAAAAGGCCAGTGTGGTGTTATTATTTATTATTGGTTGGGAATTCACACATTCTGATCCAGCAAAAAAAACAGGACAAGATAGCCCCAGTGCAAGCCAATCGCAAGAAGTGGCACAGAGACTTCAAGGAGAGGGAGAGTTTGTGTGTGTTAGAGAAACATGCACTTTAAGAAATGATAAGATCAACGGGTTAGTTTATTAAAAGACAATTTGGGTTTAATATTAAGTGAAGCAGTCAGATGGCAGATGGCATGGAAGTTCTTAGTGGATCCTAAATTTGATGACAACTTGAAAGGTGCTTTAAGGGAAATGGCACCTCTGTCTAAACATACTTTCCTACAGTTTAAACTTGAAAGGAAATAGGCAAAAGGCTTACTCCTGCCTCTCTTTTCAACTATAGTTTTGCCTTGTGAGTGAGGCCCCATGTGATCAATAATATTATTGGTTCATAGGTGGCTTGTAAAACTTGCATCAGTATGTAACAGAGGCAGGACTAGTTAAAATAAGGTACAGACCTTTCTGAGAAGTGGAGTGATGAAGGGGCTGTATGAGGATAGCTAGTAGGACCTGATCTTTAGAAGGACATGTGTACTGATGACTGCTGCATTTTTGTCAGCTTCATTGATGTGTTGTTATTTGAAATGTTTGAGCTATAGATCGGAATTGAAGTATGTGCGAGACCAGGCACTGAATGAGTATATGCCATTAAATACTTACACATATTGCACTGACCACAGCATGATAGTTTAGACTTGGGCGTATACGGAGTTCATACCCAGCGAAGAGGACAGCAGGTGGCTCAGGGTAGCTCGTGGGTGACCCTGTCACGGTAGGACCCCCACATCTTTATTTCTAAAAGTGGCGTATGTTGGATAACATGGAAAGAAGAAGTTTGAATGCAATATAAAGTAGGGCTTCTGATTTTCGATTTTAACCGATAAAACACCCCTGATACAAAATAGAAAATTAAATCGGTGGATAGCCAATAAACACCGGAAAGCACCGGAAAAACAGTGGAAATGGTTAATCAATTCACGTTGACTTTACCCTATTCCCATTAAAAAATAAAACCTACTACAAAAATAATAATAAATACAATTCCTAGTGCTGCTGGAAAATGTCCCGCATTGATTCATTCTCAATACGTTAAACCCGCCCCAACTACTGAGTGACAGCACATTCCTACATTTCTATTGGAGCCTCCACTTGAGAGATTTAAAATGAGATTACAATCAGGATGGAGGCTTGTTAGCGGGATTTCAAGCGGTATTACAGTTAAGATATGGAGGGTTTAAAACAGAATTGTGGCAAAATGTACAAAAATGCCTACACACAAAAACTCCAGAAGAATGTGCCCGTGACCATAGGGATTTCGTTGTGGAAGACAGCAAAGGAAAGAAGGCACAACTTAAGTGTGCAAGTACTGTCGAATTACTACTATACATATTTTGACAGAATTTTTTTTTTTTTTTTTTTAAAAACACTCACGCATTTTGAAAAGTTACCAAAAACACTAATTTCATACGGTATATCAAAAACGAAAGTCCCGAAAAAACACGATTTACATAAAACTTGAAAATAGCAAAAAATAAGCACCGAAAAATACAATTAATAAAACCCGAAAAACAGAAGCCCTAAATATAAGATACACGTGTTTACAGGTTTGTACATGTTAGTTTTAAAAGGAGATTATCAGAGGAGGTATAGTAACTGGTAAATGCGAGATTGCAAGATTGCATTTAATTGCAGCGACGGTGACCGTCTGACTGCTGGAATAAACACAATCGCACATTGCTGGAAGAACCGATGCGTTCAAGATATAACATAGGTTAAGCACAAAAGATCAAAGGGCCACACCAAGATAACACCATCTTAGGCAGTGTGAGCCAGAACCAGTTTTCATTACGACAGATACACAAGACCCTCCACAGGTTGCCCAGGGTGATTGAACCCACAAAGAGAAGGAAGGAGGGGGGCTGAGGTCAGTGGCTGCTTAATCAAGATGCGCTCAGCTCAGCTCCCTTCTCTCTTTCATTAAGACTAGTATGGAAACTTGTTGATCGAGAAGCTCTGGAGGATCAAACCTACAGTATTGCATTATATTATTTTGTTCTGTTATGTTTTGTTTTGAACTCAAGTTTCGCACCGTGCACTTTGCATATGAAAGTGTGATCTGTACTGTTTTGCTTTGAGCATTCTTTTTGGTTTCCGGAATTAAACATGTATTGAATAAAACAAACTAATATCTGAAGAAAAGTACTGTGCATTTCTTTAATCAAGAAACAACTACTCACTACTTTTAAAAAACTACTACAGGTGTGCCTGCAGCTGCAACTACCTTTCTTAGACATTACCAAACCAGTGTTGTGCATAGAGGGGTAAACCGAGAGCGATTCTCCTTAACTGGTGACAAAGAAAGCTCAAGGCTTTGAAAAATATGTGCTTTATACTGTAGCTGTTAAACTGTGTATGCTCCATACCAATTAAATCAACTGACCACATACTGTACTTGAGCGGGTTATTATCCCATGCCTGTAATATGAAAGCAGCAGTTAAAATCCCCATGAGCCTCTGGTTTTGATAAATGTGCGTATTCCAAGCACCTTCTGAAAGCTGTTACAAAATTGTAATGAAAAGAATAAAAGGAAAAAAATTAAGAATAAGCAAGTTCACACTGGTCCCCTGAGCCACATTCTCTTCCCTCGCCCATTTTTGGCACATCTTTACATTTCACTACTGTATAAAGCATAGCTTTTACTGTACTTCTTTCAATAAAACAAAGGCAGGAGTTTTAGGAAGTGAAGCTGAAGAACTGAATGTATGTATAATCATTCACACACCATCTTGCAGCTGTGACTGAAGTGAAAGCTTTAGATTTAAAGTGAGAGTTTTGTATACAGTAGAATAGGCCTCTTATACATCTTTGCTTTTCGCTGAACACACATTTTTAGGGATACATGCATTGGATGAAAAAAACCCATCTAAAATGTGTTGACTTTTTCATTTTTACTGGGGTTTGCTATTGCAACACAGGTCATTTATTCTGTTGAAAGCCTTATTCTTAGTATCAAACTAGATCTTTTCTGTTGCCCTCCTCCAACCACCACCCATTGTTGTGGCAGCAGAGCTGAGGACTTTCGTTTTTCGCTTTCAATTCTTACTTTAGAAATGAACATGCAGACTATGCGAAAAACTCATTGACATGCGGGAAAGTCATTTGATGTGACAACTAGGCTGAGGTATAGTTCTCCATATATTTTGGTAGATCCAGATTTTTTTTTTTGGTGCTTTGATACCAAGTTATTTTTCAATTTTTATTTTTTGTGCAGAGACGTGCGCGATAGCATTGGCACCAAGCCAGTACTGTGCGGAGTACTCTGCTCATTCTGCTGTATGAGTCCTTGTTTGTCGGCATCGCAGTGCTCTTAATTATTCTTTGACAAGATAGAGCCAGAAAGTAAAAGGAAACAATTGAAAGGCAAAACGCGCTCAACAAGAGGAAAAAGTACCGCTGTCTAAGGTTATGCACTCTTTTCTGAAACTGTAAGTGCAATTTTGCATTATTTTAAAACACAAAATAATGCAAAATTCAGCCCGACACCGTACTTACTACATGCGTGAGTCCGCAGAGCAGCTGAAGATTCAATTACTTCTGGATTGGCTAGAAAATGCGCAACCCAGAAGTCTGTGCGGTGAAGTATAGCAATATTTCAGGTTTGAGGTGGCTGATGATGGAATAGTGAAACAATATAACTAAGACCTTGTTTTTCTCCAGGGATATTGTGAAGCAAAGCATCACTAAGTTAAAGTAAGTTATTGCTTTTCATATGTAAATATCTATTAATGTCTATATATGTTTGATATTTTTAGTGTTTTGGAAGACTTCTATATTATCGATATCGAAATATGTGCACGATATCGATATACAAGTTTCATATTGTTGCCCACCCCTAATAATTACTTATGTACCAGTGTTAACTGTTGTAAAACACGCTGTTTAGATGTTTTAAATAAACTAAATTCTAACTAGCTGTGTAATTGTTTTGAAGCGTAGTTTACTTGTAATTGTATGGTTTCTATTGTATTTCATATGCTGATAGTACAGTGGCTCTCAAAAGTATTTACCCCCCTTGGACTTTCCACATTTTATTGTGTTACAACATGGAATCAAAATGGATTTAATTAGCAGTTTTTGCCACTGATCAACACAAAAAAGTCCATTATGTCAAAGTGAAAAATAAAATCTACAAAATGTTCTAAATTAATTACAAATACAAAACAGAAAATAATTGATTGCATAAGTATTCACCCCCTTGAGTCAATATTTGGTAGAGGCACCTTTGGCAGCAATTACAGCCATGAGTCTATTTGGATAAGTCTCTAACAGCTTTGCAAATCTGGACACTGCAATTTTTGCCCATTCTGCTTTGCAAAATTGCTCAAGATCCGTCAAGTTGGATGGGGACCTTTGGTGAACAGCAATTTTCAACTCTTTCCACATATTCTCAATTGGATTGAGGTCCAGGCTTTGACTGGGCCACTCCAGGACATTGACCTGTTTTGTTTTTAAGCCACTCCAGTGTGGCTTTGGCTGTATGTTTGGGGTCATTGTCCTGCTGGAAGATGAATCTTCTCCCAAGTCCCAGGTCTCTTGCAGACTTCAGCAGGTTTTCCTCCAGGATTTCTCTGTACTTTGCTGCATCCATTTTGCCCTCTATCTTCATGAGCTTTCCAGGCCCTGACGCAGAGAAGCATCCCCATAGCATGATGCTGCCACCACCATGTTTCACGGTAGGGATGGTGCTCTCAGGATGATGTGCGGTGTTAGGCTTGCGCCAAACATAGCGCTTAGCGTTGAGGCCAAAAAGTGTTATTTTGGTCTCTCTTCTTCCACTTGGTCTCAGATTCTCCCATATGCTTTCTGGCAAACTCTAGCTGAGATTTGATGCGAGTTTTTTTCAACAATCGCTTTCTTTTTGCCACTCTCCCATAAAGGCCAGTTTTGTGAAGCACCCAGGCTATTGTTGCCGTATGCACAGTGTCTCCCAGCTCAGCCATGGAAGACTGTAACTCCTTTAGGGTTGCCATAGGCCTCTTGGTGGCCTCCCTGACTAGTGCCCTTCTTGCCCGGATACTCAGTTTTTGAGGGCGGCCTGTTCTAGACAGATTTACGGTTGTGCCATATTCTCTCCATTTCTTAATAATGGACTTTACTGTGCTCTAGGGGATATTCAATGCCTTGGAAATGTTCTTATATCCTACCCCTGATTGGTGCTTTTGAAGAACTTTATTCCGGATTTGCTTTGAATGTTCCTTCGTCTTCATGGTGTAGTTTTTGTTAGGAAATGTACTAACCAACTGTGGGACCTCCAAGAGACAGGTGTATTTAACCTGAAATCATGTGAAACACCTTAATTGCACACAGGTGGACTCCATTCAACTAATTATGTGACTTCTAAAGACAATTGGTTGCACCAGAGCTTATTTAGGAGTGTCACAGCAAAGTGGGTGAATACTTATGTAATCAATTATTTTCTGTTTTATATTTGTAATTAATTTTCACTTTGACATTATGGACTTTGTTGTGTTGATCAGTGGCAAAAACTCCTAATGAAATCAATTTTGATTCCATGTTAAAATAAAATGTGGAAAAGTCCTAGGGAGGTGAATACTTTTGAGAGCCACTGTATATACACCACAGACAAACAGTTTTATTTTGTGCGTGCGTGCATGCATGTGTGCACTTTTAAGAGGCTGTGTGGTCCAGTGGTTAAAGAAACTTGTAACCAGGAGGTCCCCGGTTCAAATCCCACCTCAGCCACTGACTCACTGTGTGACCCTGAGAAAGTCACTTAACCTCCTTGTGCTCCGTCTTTCGGGTGAGATGTAGTTGTAAGTGACTTTCCAGCTGATGCATAGTTCACACACCCTAGTCTCTGTAAGTCGCCATGGATAAAGGCGTCTGCTAAATAAACAAATAATAATAATAATAATAATAATAATAATAATAATAATAATAATAATAATAATAATAATAAGATTCAGGTACAGTACAAGTGCAGTCTGGTCCTATTAGACAGGCAAACTGAAAATGGAGCTCTTCAGTCTGCAGCAGCATATGTTCATTGAGGAGACTGAATCAGTGTTGAATCTCATTGTCGAGAAGCAAGATGTGAAAAAACTGGCCGCCCTTCACCTCCCCCCAACATCTGTGATGTGGATGTATCTTTTATTATGGTTTACATAGGCAGTAGGTATTGTAATGAGCCCTACTTGGTGTTTTTTTGGTTGGTTTGTTTTTTAAACTTTTGAACACGTTTTGCTCTTTTTACATTTAAGCCAGTGTTATTTAAAATGAATGATTAAAAACATCTAAATTTAACAGCATAAAACCCCTCGATTTTTCTAAAATCTTCGGTATCAGTTAAAACCAAATTTGTTTACGTAGTATTATTGTATTAAAATGTTCCCAGCCTTCCTTCCACTCCTGCTCTGACCCTCTTTAAACATTTTAATCATTTTTTATTTTAAGTGTTTGAAATATTTTGTTATTAGATATGAGAATATTTGAGATTTTAGAGAAGATTCTATCTGGTTTAGCTTACAGCAATAATATGTATTTGCTGTATTGTAGTCATTTTGAGGACTTGTCTTATTTGAAATAACTGAAAGAGTCCCTTTACTATATTATATTTTGAGTGACTGTGCTGTGTCAGAGGATAACAGTGTGCCACTTTGAGATATGTCCTGCAGTGTGTTGATACCCAGCTTTTTTTATTTTGTGGACGAAATATCTTTGTTCTCCAGTTTTAAACAATCATTGTCTAACCCTAACATTTTTTAAACTTTATACAAGACATTTAGTGCATGTAATATAACGGTTTACTTTAAATGTTTAAACATTGTTTTGGGGGGGGGACCAGTTAGGAGAGGTGAGAGGTGAAACCATTTGGAATAAATTCCAAATGGTTTCATGTGGGTACATCTGCCATTAACATTTTTGAAAATCTAGTATTGCACCGAATATAGCCTTGCAGACAAAAAACAGGCAAGGATAGCCCTCCTAGTTTAGAGAGTGAGAGTCTCCTTTACTTTACTCTGGGCTGGGAACCTTCCATAGAAAATCTACCCAACAGAGACAGTATTTTCCAGTTCAGTATATTCTATTATTAATTTTAGTTCGTGCTGGGATAAATATCCAAACTAATATATTATATATATATATATATATATATATATATATATATATATATATATATATATATATATATATATATATATATTCTTTTTTATTTTACATTATATTCGGATACAAAAATCAGATGTTCGTATTTGCTACAAATGACAAAAATAACTTGCACTTCAGAGGAGATTTCTCAGGGGAGGCTAGACAGATAACTCCACTCAGAACAGTAACCCAATCTAATATACTAAAACATTTACATTGAAACTATTTCATTAGCTATCCTAAGACAGTCTTTCTGTAAAGTTACTTCGTACTGAAATAATTAATTCACTCATTTAACAGGACACGGGTCCCAGCCCTAAACCAAGGTGAAAATACGAGTGGAATGTGAATGTGTTTGTCGGCCCATCCGAAGCTAAACATTAAAGGTTCACACTACATAAGATGTAGCACTTGCTGTATGTTTGTAATGTATATTTCTGACCCAGCTTTATGATATGCTGAGTGAATCAGCACTTTCAGGATTAAAACCTAACCTATCTTGTTTGTACAGTTTTAATTGTACCCAAAGTCAAACAAAGATTTGTAGATAAGAAGTACCAAGCTGTTCCTGACATAATGACATTTCATTTATTAACCCCTTGTGAACGGGAGAGAATAAATCTGAGCTGTAAATCTACCTCCCAAGCTGGAAGGGCGCCAAGTAAGGCTGGTGGTAACCCTTCACAGGGATGTGCCGACTCGATGGCAGGACAGAACTGGAAGTTGGTCATTTTGGGGGAAAGGGCGGAGCTGTAAGACTGCTGAACGGCTCTAGTGTGATCGTGTGCAGTGATTGAGCGTGGCGCCACACTGATCACAGAGAATATAAAGGGGGCGCAGCTACAGGAGCACGGCCCCTTACGCTGACAAGTCGGGGCGCTGCTCATTTGTTTTGTGTTTGTATTTTGGCAGACGGAGACCACGGGAGCTGAAGCTACAGAGCCAGCACTACCACCCGGAACACCTACACTGCCACCCCACCTCAACCTGTACTACCACCCACCTCAACCTGTACTACCACCCGGAGCACCTACACTGCCACACCCCCCTCAACCTGTACTACCACCCGAAGCACCTGCACTACCACCCCACTTCAACCTGTGCTACCACCCGAACACCTACACTGCCACACCCTCAACCTGTACTACCACCCAAGCACCTGCACTACCACCCCACCTCAACCTGTACTACCACCCGAACACCTACACTGCCACACCCCTCAACCTGTACTACCACCCGAAGCACCTGCACTACCACCCCACCTCAACCTGTGCTACCACCCGGAGCACCTGCACTACCATACCCCCTCAACCCGTGTGTGCACCTGTGGATTACACAGTGTAATTATTGTTTATTATTTGGAAACCCTTCTTTTGTTTGGGACTACAATTCCACCATCTATCATCCCCAATACCATTGTTGATAGCGGGGATAACATTTGTAAATAAAAATTGGACTGTTGTTTTGTAAATACTCCCTATTTGTGGACATCGATTAATTCCTGCACCACCCACATCCCGACACCCTGATTAAGTAACACATTATAAACATTTGCAGGTAACCATAACACAAATTATTAAGTGGAAAATCACAAACAGCAAATGCACAAAACAGTTAAGCACTGAAAAAACCTGCTTAATCACATTCCAGCAAGGAAGAACGTTTAGCATTGCAGTCGGTAAAATCCCACCACCTGTGTGTCAAAATGGAAATCTTTTCTTAAACACAGGCCTTTAAACCCACTTGTGATAACATTTGAAAGCCTTTTAAGAGCTTGTACTTTGCTTTCAAATACCCCTGCAAATAACATTATTTAATTCCACGTTTCAACATTGATTTTCAAGGACGGGATTTTATGCATTTACAAAACACTAAATTGTGCTTTTTAAAAACAAAAAAAGTCTATTTCTAGAAACTCCTCAACTGTTTTGAAAACCTAACGATATAAAAGGAGAATGTCTACAAGCATTATAAAAGCTGTCACGGTCGGTGACATGTGGTTTCTCTATACTTGTAGCTTCTCACAGGTTTGCTTAATAAACCCATGACAGAGAATCTTACTCAAAGGGGTCTGATAGAGCAGTTGTGGGCTGCAGTATGATAAAATGGACGTGTCAGTGTTTGTTGGTTTCTGGTACACTGATTGTGAAACAGCAATCAATCAAGCATCAGTCACTACAGTAGGTACTGTAGCTTCTTAACTTGGCTTAAGTAATGGAAATGCAAACAGCTTCTGTTCTCCCAAGGTTCTCATGATTTCTCAGGAGGAGCGGGATCCTGAAATTGTTAATCATGCAGGTGTTTACTCTTTTGTTACTGGCAAATCTCTCGAGCGCAATCAAAAACGAATAACATGCAAGTGTCACACCACAATTTGAACAACTAGTAATAATTGTTCATTATTTTAAAAAAATGTGATTCGTGATGGTGCTGCAATCCACATAGAATTACTGGTGATCATTCAGCTGCGTCTCCACACTCTCAAGGTAACAGCGTTTTGGAAACAATGTGTTAGTTCACACTCTGGGTATTCAACATAGCAAGGCAAGTTTGAAGGTCTATACTGGGGGTATAACAACCCTAAACAACATGTTATTCTGAAAACATTAAAGTTTGTACTACATTGTCACTAGCAGGAACAAGGCTGTCTATTTAAACATTAACCCTTGTAATACAATGTCTTAAACGATCTGTTTAAATGTTTGAGGTCAAAATCTCAAGTCATAAAATTCCCTTAATGGGCTCCCGAGTGGCGATCCGTAAAGGCGCCGTGTGGAGTGCAGGATGTGCCCTATAGCCTGGACATTGCCGATTCGAGTCCAGTCTATTCCACTGCCGACCGTGG
Source organism: Acipenser oxyrinchus oxyrinchus (assembly GCA_030684275.1). NCBI lineage: Eukaryota > Metazoa > Chordata > Actinopteri > Acipenseriformes > Acipenseridae > Acipenser > Acipenser oxyrinchus. The sequence continues at coordinate 78,324,613 of CM060251.1, read as the reverse complement.
ATGGGTGCTCCCAGGGGGCGGCGCACAGTTTGCCAAGTTCCACCTGGGGGTAGGGCTTAGGTCAGCCAGGGTGTCCTCGGCTCACTGCGCACCAGCGACCCTTGTGGTCTGGCCGGGCGCCTGCGGGCTTGCCTGTAAGCTGCCCAGAGCTGCATTGTCCTCCGACGCTGTAGCTCTGAGGTGGCTGCATGGTGGGCCTGCAGTGGGTAAAGAAGCGGTCGGCTGACGGCACACCCTTCGGAGGACAGCGTGTGTTCGTCTTCGCCCTCCCGAGTCAGCGCGGGGGTGGTAGCTGTGAACTGGGCCTAAAAATAATTGGCTATTCCAAATTGGGAAGAAAATGATAAAAACAATTGGCGACTACTAAATTTATATTAAAAAAAAAGAAATAATAATAATAATAATAGTACTAATAATAATAATTCCTGTGTACACCCCAGTATCAGAATCAGACAGAATTAAGAAAAAAAATACAATGTAATTTTCATCTCTCCTGTTACTTTACCCATTGATATAAAACTGATATACTTTTGCCTATTTGTGTTTTCTGTCATATAAAATGCAACTTCAAACGTTTGCTGCTGAATGACACACACATGTAAGATCAGAGGAGTGAAATTGCCTAGATCGGGTGTCATCCTAATTAAATACAGTTACTGTCAGAGGGGTTATTTAAGGTCAAATATAAACCAAACTTTCAAATGGGTGTGCCATGAGAACATGCCTTTTAAATAAACAAGAATAGCTCATGACTTATTTAAAGAATGTGTTGTGCCATTTTATTCATGATGAAAATCTTACATGTGCAGTTTTAAAGAAAAGTAGCTGGTTGGTTTGTGACAGGATGTGTTAGATAAAATTTCACTCTCCATGTAAAATTACCTTGGAAGTAATAGATAGGATTTTATGTATAAGGGTGTTTGCCTAACATAGCCAATCCCATCAATGTGCCCTGGCAAGGGATTATGACCACAGATTTATTACCAGTCAGCTGTGTTTATTAGTTTTTGGGTGTTTGGGAGAACGGTTTGGAATGTGGTATAAAAAAATATGTTCCCCTACAATTATGTAACCATATAAAGATTCTCAGAATAATCCAACAAGGCACTCAGATGTCATAAGCCACATAAGCTTTCATAGAAGCAAACACCCAAATAACTAAAATATACTGGATAGTTTAAAGTATTGGAGAGGGGCTGAATGATCTAGCTCGCACCTTAAATATTTTTTTTTACTGAGCATCAGGTCCATATCTTGTTAAACAAACGTACTGTATAAGCCACAGATGATACTGTACCTTGAGCTCATAAATCACCAATACATAGATTTATAACCTGGTCGGATTTTGCTGCAGCCATTGCACCTAATAATTAATACCAGCAAAGATAAAAGCTTCCAGTGCAGCTTTATTAGGTAAAGTCACTGAGCTTGCTAAGAAACATCTCACGGGCAAAATAGTGACAACAGGCTCTGAGAATGAAAATGAAAATGGACATCTCCACTGAATTACATGACTCAGACAGTAGGGGACTCTGAATGTTAACAAGTCCAGACAGCACTGGTCGTGAACACAGCTACAGATATTAAAAGCTGTGAGGAAATTACTATTTGTCTTTAGACCAACAAAAGCAACCCCTGTATAACACATGGATTATTATGTATCAGTATTTTGACATGCTCAGTAACCATCCTAACTTCCTGGCAAGCTGCAAAATCCATTATGACAGATATAATTGATGATTTCTTTACTTTCCTGTGGCTGTCATGCAGCTCTTACTGTCTGTACTTTGCTCTGACAACCTGGTTCATTCACCCATAACTTCAAAACCTGAAATAGAAATAGGCTGAGCTTAAACAGCAGAAGCTAAAGTAGTTAACCTGCTCCTTACCCACCAGTAATTGTGTACAGATGTAATTACAGCACACTTATATTGGCCTGAATGAGGTTGTTTCATAATGGTATTAAAAACAAGTATTGCACAATACCCTGCAATAACATGTAGCGTGATTCTCAGTGGCGTAGTTCTTATACTGCCACTTTTGAGAATCATGCCAGGGTGTTGTGGGAGGTTGGTGCTGCGTATTTTGTGTCTTTGTTGGGGATTTCAGATTTTCTGAATTAAGCTATGGAATGGGTTCAGAATGTGTGGGCTCCGAGGATAAGGGTGCAGCTGATGGTCAATGCATGGACAGCATTAGTGAAAATCCATCCCACCCACATCCGATTTAACAAACACAGTTGTTGTTCAGATTTTTAAAAATTCTAATAAATATACGAAAAGCAACATATAACTTTGAACAGACATTGAGAAAGATATTCAGTCAAAACATTGGTTTATTTAGTATTACTGTTAACTGGAAGTTATTTTAAACTTACTTTACACACGATAGCCTATCACTTTGCATACTTCTCTTATATGTATTGCAACTAGCCGTTACAAAAACACACTTATTCACAAAACACTTCAGAAGTGGAGACTTCAAACTATTTCATGCTTAGAATATGATTGTGTAGCAAGGCCTTTTTGACACCTGTGATTTATAGGTACGAAGCAGAGAACTTAATGATAACCTCCAATACAAAAGATCGTAATGGCATCCCTTTGCTTCAATACAAACAATGTTGGTATGGTAGAGAAGAAGCAGCCCAAGCCCAGTTTTGACTGTACTCCCACCCCCGCTGGGGCTCCAGAAGGTTCCTAATTGTCAAAACTGATATTTCAGCCTTTTTGATCTTCCCATCAGCATCTCTCAGTAAAAACCCTTTCTAAGTAAGACAGCTTAGGGTATAACATCCTTTCCATCTCAAAAGCTCTTCAACAAAAGTACACTGCATTTGTGCGTATAAAAAGTGTATGTCCAACTGAGATTTGGGTATTACTGCCCCAAATCAGTTGAGATGTGCAGTACAAGTATGCAAAGACAGAAAATAAAGTTTCAACATTCTGTTAAGTTTGGAGGTACAGTTACAATGTTTAAATTCTCTATGTCAGCCACAAGCTCAAATACAATTATGTTACAATGTAACAATCTGAATCACATTTTCACAATGACCCACATTGCAGAGAAGAAACACAGCTATGGACAGGGAGGGGCTATCCTGCATTCAAGCCAACTCCCTCTGCAACACAACACTTCAGAAATCTGTAACTTTGAAGCCCCTTTATGGCATATTCAAAGTCAACTGATAGGGCGTTTTCACATTAACTTCAGCAGCCGAATTTATTTTAAGATTTGAAATCTCCAATTCGTTTTCAATGAGACCTATTGTCCATAAACATAACCATTTCCAATAAACAATGAATGAAATCCCCCGTAAATTCCTTAAATTACCGTACACATTTAGGAAAAACCCTAAAAATCTCCCATCCCGCATTACATTACAAATCCAGCTACGATGCAAATTTTAAAAACAAAAAATAAACAACAAAAGCGTGGGGGTTATGCATTGATACTGCCCTTACATATCACCGTATAGAGAGGGAGCTCGTCGTTATGTAGGCTATTGCACCCCACCAACAATCTCCGTAACTTGATACTAATATATATATATATATATATATATATATATATATATATATATATATATATATATATATATATATATATATATAATGCCAGTTTAAAAAGAAACGAGTTTTTGTTTTTTTTTACCTGGTCTATGGGGAGGTTGATGAGATCGCTAATAGGCTGCAGTAGCGTAGAACCAGTACATGGATTAATTTTTGCTGTAGCCATGATTCTGTTAGCTGTGCTTCTGCGCTCGCTAACCCCTTTCTCTCCCTCACAGCAGATTCCTCTCGATTCTCCAGCTGACTACTGCCGCTTACTTTACAGCAAGGCTACAGCAAACAGGGGGACACACAGCCTTCACAACAAACCCTGCGTAGGCGGAGACTGCGGCGACACACAGCCCATCACATCCAATCGTCATCAGCAGCTCGCCCGATATAAAAGGATTAGCTAGAATATGACGTCATTTTGATGTACGTTTGGAGACGCCATCTTTCTAGGGTATCAGTACAGTTTCAAAGCCATTTCGCAGCTGTAGTTTTTGCATAGTATTTGTCTTTTAACATTTCGCAGTGTGTGATGCCTCACAGAATACAAACGATATTTACATCGTTTTACTATGTGCAAGTAAAATATTTTATATTTACGGAAAGTGGAAAATAATGCCTTTTGAGGCGACAATTAATTTTATGCACCAAGTCTATGGAAACTAACTAGACTAGATTCTTTGGTTTTTCTAAGAAATCAATCTGTTATATTAATTGCACACGTCTGTTCTCTTTCCATTTTATAGCGTTTATATTATCCGACATGTCTATCTATTCTGCTGCTGCATACTCCGCAATGATGACACGTTGAGGAGTGGGGATAACCTTTCACTGGGAACAAAGAAATAGACGTATTTACTTAATTGAGTTATTTATAAATAATAGTGCTTGCTTACTAGTGTCTGTATACGTGTTTTAAGGAATGAGATCGGTTGAAGCAGTAATTCACTTTTTTTTTGCTTACAATATAGACAGTTGAAACATGTGCAAAGCTGTGCCCTATATTAAGTTATGTTAATAATGTATACCAAGTTAATATGGGGTGCCATATTTCATTTTAATCTATTATTTTACTAGCTTTAAACACAAAAAAGAGATAGGGTTAAAACCTGTCCATGACAAACACATGTAATGTGACCAGAGTTAATTGTCTGATTGCTGATTAGCTCTGGCCACATATTAAAGCATTCAGAGGTTGTACCTCTGGGCGATTGAGATGTTGCAGCATTCATTGATCCTTCTACAATACAAAGGTCGCCAGTGCCTGAGGAAGAAAAGCAAGCCCATACAATCACACAACTTCCACCATGTTTAACACTGTGCATGATGAACTTTTCATGAACTCTTCCTCCAAACATATTGTTTCTTTCTTAGTGAAAAAAGTTTTGGATTTGTCTGAACGCTTTATATTTTGCAATTTTCTAAAAAAAAAAAAAATGACTGAATTTGTTGTTACATTGTGTAATGTTGTTTAAATAATAATAATAATAATAATAATAATAATAATAATAATAATAATAATAATAATAAACACTGTAAGTCGCCTTGGATAAAAGGTGTCTGCCAAATAACTTACTACTACTAATAATAATAAGAAGAAGTTCCATTTCCTATGTATCTCATTATCTCATAGGAGGCTGTGTGGTCCAGTGGTTAAAGAAACAGGCTTGTAAGCAAGAGGTCCCTGGTTCAAATCCCACCTCAGCCACTGACTCATTGTGTGACCCTGAGCAAGTCACTTAACCTCCTTGTGCTCTGTCTTTCGGGTGAGACATAGTTGTAAGTGACTGTGCAGCTGATGCATAGTTCACACACCCTAGTCTCTGTAAGTCGCCTTGGATAAAGGCATCTGCTAAATAAATAAATATTACATTTATATTAAAATCTACTATCATTTAAAATGATACATGATTATATTTCTTTCATAAAATCTCTATTTGTAACTGATGGTAAAAATTTAAGTTATGTTACTTATTATTAAGCTTTAGTCCCGTCTCCAAATCTTATTAAAATTATAATGTAAATGTTCTATCAATTTACTGTTTATTTGTTGTTGTTTGCTTGTTTGTATTAATCTGTGCAATACCTCATTTAATCTGTAAAGGTTTGTCATATAGCTTATATAAAGTTACTCCCTATTAACGTGTGCAATTTTACATCAGCACAAATACACTGGACTTGTAGATTTTAATGTTATGTTCTTTCATCAGAAAAAAAATAAGGGGGATTAAAGGTGTCAAGGAAAAGTAAAAAATCCTTAAAGTTGTAATTGTTAGTTTATGTAAAATAACAATATTTTCATTTCATACTTTTGTGTACCTTACATGTTCTTATTTAAATCATAGTATGGCACTTATTATTATTATTATTATTATTATTATTATTATTATTATTATTATTATTATTATTATTATTATTAAAGATACAGCTCTTGGAATATTTAGCCCTATTATTTCCATGTAAAGTTAGACAAATCTTGTGGCTTTTATATCCCAGGTGGGACGCTGCTGCTTTACCCTTGAGCAAGGTACTTTACCCAGATTGCTCCAGTAAAAACCCAACTGTATAAATGGGTACCAGAATTTGTATGTAAAAAATAATTAATTGTACCCCTGTAAGTCGCTTTGGATAAAAGCGTCAACCAAGTAAATACATTAGTATTATTAATATAAGGTAATATAACGTCTTACTTTTGGGAAAAACGCTGTATTAGTAGTTATCATAGCTATATAACCTTTTTTATAACTATGGTAACTATTACAAATTATTCAATCATGAGGGTAGCGTTGAAATAATCGGGTGTATTTACGTATGTATGTACAGTAGGTATTTATTTATTTATTTATTAATATACAAATATCAAAAAGCCTGTGAGGAAAAATAAAAGTCTGTCTTCTGAGCTGTTCATTAGCTGTGACTTCTATTACCACCTCTCATCCTGGGTTTTTATTTAACGATCAAAAAACACACCCGTTTTGTAAATCAATATTTTCACATACAATGTGTGATTTTAATGTATTATTGGAACAAGTCAGTTTAAACAAGAACTGAACCCCCCTTCTCTATCCGCTCCTATCTGAAATTCCTTGCCTAGGCAATATGGCCGCCCGGTTTGCAACTGCTGCTTGGAGTTTCCATGGGCGTGTCCGACCTAATCCCTATTCACGGCAGACTCAAAACGAGGCTTGGTGTGCAGCTATCAGCTTCCGGCCAGCAGTGCTGAACTGCAGTGTGGAGTTGTATAAATATGGCTTTGCATTGTTGTGTCCCGTGTTGTGTGTCTGATTCTCGCTATGATCTCGAGAAAAAAATGTCTTTTCATCGCTTTCCCAAAGAAGCAAAGATGAGGAAAGAGTGGGTGCAGAAAATAAGAAGAGATATCGGTCCTAATTTTCAGGTAAATAACAAGAGTCATCCAGTTTACCGATGTGTCTTCACATAACAATATGAGAAATGTAACCTCTTGCTGCAGGACGCTGTGTAGTTTATCAAATTATTTATAAATGGGTAATGTTTTATAAATAAATCCAAATATATAATGTATGTAGAGTAAATTATACTTTGTAAATTATACAGTGTGTGTAACCCTGTAGCATAACTGTTATTAACTGTACTACAGTACTGTACAGTAAATGATTTCTTACATAGAATAAAGTGTTTAACCGTTGTCTCTTGACCGTGGCTTGATTTACTTATCGGTAACCTCATGTCCTAGATTACAGATAATACGAGGGTGTGCAGTAACCATTTCAAAAATGTTAACTTCATAAAGACTCTAACGGGAAAACGAACACTAATAGCTGGAACTGTGCCAACGATTTTTGAGTGGACTGCTGAAAAACCTCCAAGGCCCACCTTGAAAAGGAGACATCGTGCCAGGTAAATGTTTATGGTGCTTTAACATGTAAAATCATATTCCTGTTACACAATTCATTAAAACAAATTGGGATGGGGTGCAAAACAAATTTGTGGACTGCAATTAAAACAATGTTAAAGGGGTTCTATCAATCTGGGATATTACCTTAAATAATTTTATATTAAATCATGTTTCTAATCAGGGTGACCTGGAATACTTAACGCCTCAACAGCTTTGGTTTTAAAGTTAACCTGTAAAGATGAAGCAATGTGCACAGCTAATCAATTTAAAATGAGGTGCAAGTTTAGAATGAAGAGAGATTTAAAAAATAAATAAAAATAAAAAAATAAAATCCCAGTAGGATTAACCACACCACTGGAAGTTTTATTCACTCTTTACAAGTATCAAATTAATTTCTTTGAATCATAACAAGCTGTATTTATGTAATTTAACATCTGTGATATTACATATGCAGTACAGCTACCTGAGCCCAGTAAGGAGACTCATTCTTTCTCATTGACCGGAACGCCTTATCCCTAACGCTACATCCATTGTCCTGCCTCTTAAATGTAAGGAAACAAAACACATGATTAATACCAACACACGTAGAAACAATACACAAACAGATACTTAATATCACCACTGTACGGGTACAATACACTTAACTCACACACTCAAAAACACAAAATTGTACTATATATATATATATTTCATCCTTCACCTTTATTATGTTAAGTTAAAGAAAAAAAAAAGGAAAATATGGAAAATAAAATAAAAATTCTCAAGTTATTTACAAAAACATAAAACGAAATACAGCTGCAACTTAAGTTCACTCCACATCCTATGCAACATAAATGGCGATTAATAATTCTTTGCTATTTGGTATTTGTGATGTTCTGGTTGATGAAGTGTCCCGAGATGAGGGTCTCATTGGTATTGAATTCCTAAAATCAGGAATGTTAGTATTAGTATATACTTATGTTTATATTTGATTTGTTTGTAAATGTGTTTATTTTTGCTTTTAATACGCCATTATATACCCTCCGTACCTTACCATTGTTGGAATTGTACGAGCATCGTGTTTGTGTCTTGTAAGTACTGCGTTCCTGTGCGGCGTGTTCAAACCACATCTCTATCTCCGTGCCTCCATTTTGGCTCTCGCCTGCCTGCTTCAGTCGTGGTAACAACCCGAATCCATCACAATTAGCCTTTTTATAAGTTTGATTTTATTAAAACAATTATTTATTAAATGCCTACACAATTGCTTTTGTTTACAGCTAGACTACTGTAGTACAATTTATTTCTAAGTTTATTTCTAAGATACTTTTTTTTAAATATATTGTCTAAAATATAAGTATACAAAGACAGAAATGCAGTTTTTCTATTTATCTTAAGATTTATTTAAAAAAAACATGTAAATGATAAATGTATCAATTTCTTTTTAAATGTCGCCATTCTTTGTCACATACTACTGAACTTATAAAACTGTATCCAACCGCCTGAATATTTAATGCAATTCTGTCCCAGACACGTTTCTTCTGGCCAGATTTGTAGAACCGCGCCTTGTTAATCCGGAAATGTTCACTCCCTAGAAGAAAATAAATAAATAAATTACAACCAGTAAATCCATATTACAAAACTTTACGGTACCCGTAGTTATTATAGCAAAAGAGCAGGTGGCCATCTCCGTCCGCTCACTCTGATCACTGATGCAAAATGTTCAGGAGCGCTCCGAGCGTCTCAGCAGGAGCGGAACTGAGCAAGCCGTTAAATGGATTATTTTACAGACCGGAGGCTCGAGCCGTGCAGCTCCAGCCCTGTAGTCGTGTAGCGTCGTGGCGTGCGCGCAGCTCTTAACCACGTCTTCCACGATCATTTCATAAACAAGGACGTAAACAATACAACGAATAAATATTCCACGGACTGTTTCAAACACACTCTTTTTTTATACTGTTCAATTCTCATTCACCCGAACGGAAATATATTTTTGTAGGCTATTTCGAATCAACAGTGTAATGTTAAATAAACTTTTCCAAGGAGTGTCATTTTCATCGCAACTCCAAAGTTAACACTAACTACTATTTTAAGTTACAGTAAGTTAATACAAATAAGTATAACAGCGACTGTCCTTTTATGGGCTTTGACGTGAAGTCATTGAACCTACAGTACAGGGACAGAACAAGAACTGGAACTTTTGGTCTTTGTACATTGACTGAGTAAATGATCTTTAATTTATATATATTTTTTTAAATCTATGTCATTTTATTAAGGGAGACCGGGGTTAGTTGTTACAGGGGGCATTAGCACATGATCTTGCTCTGGGAAGGTCTGATTATGTGGTAGGATGCAGAGCATAGTATGTATTTATCGTATGTATTTTTTTAAATATCAGCACTGTATGAATCTGCCCCAGTAAGAACTTACCCCAGTAACTGAAAAAATTATAAAATGAGGAACATGTATATGTAGGTAGTATACACACAGTGATCTCCAAGAGCCAGAAATGCAAACCTTACAGATATTTTTATATTTAACTCTTGAAGACTTAGTATTATAAATTATTTCCATAGTGAAATTCTCAATTAAATCATTCGTAGAAAAAAAAAAGATTAAATGAGGCGACTCAGCCAATGATGATTGAAGTAGCAGACCCCAGGTATATGTAGGTGCAGAAAATACTATAAAACTTTATTGATCCCTTGAAGAACAGGATGCTGATGACTCTTCCATCAATGCACCAGACCAAGGGCTCCCCAGAAGCAGATCTTGCAATGTATTCCTTTGAGTCATGGCAAGCTACTTTAGTATTTAACAGTATTTGAGTTTGTTGATAAGGACTGGAAGGTCAAGCTGTTGAGCACAAATCTGGAGCAGTTTAAAGCATTCTATTAACTGACAAGGACATTAAACAATGTCATTTAAAGTGGAACACTTTATTAAACACTGCATATAATTTCAAAATTTAAAACAAACAAAGAAAATATACCCTCATTGAAAATTAAAAAGGGAGACATTTTTAAGATGGACTGTGTCCTAGTGTCATGAAAAATAGTGTTCCTGTGAAATGATGTCCTAAATTCACCCTGATTGGTCAAACTGAGGCTGTGTGGTCCAGTGGTTAAAGAAACAGGCTTGTAACCAGAAGGTCCCTGGTTCAAATCCCATCTCAACCACTGATTCATTGTGTGACCCTGAGCAAGTCACTTAACCTCCTTGTGCTCTGTCTTTCAGGTGAGATGTAGTTGTAAGTGACTCTGCAGCTGATGCATAGTTCACCCACCCTAGTCTCTGTAAGTCGCCTTGGATAAAGGCATCTGCTAAGTAAACAAAATAATAATAATAATAATAATAAAAGACTGTATGAGTTTCACAATAGCCATCCAGACACAGGTGACAAAGACTAACTCGAGGTAGGGTTGTCACCTGGCCCCATAATTCCAGAACACTTTGGGACGGGACAAGTTTTTAAGTGGCCCTTAAACCGAAAGAAATAAGCACATGAATTGAGCACTAAGCACTTACTGCTTCTTAATTATCCGAATCATTGTGATAATACAAATCTTACAAAATAAATAAAAGCATCTTTAATAAACGTGTGTAGGTTTATTCAAGATTTTTATTTTTATTTTGTACAATTATAAAATAAAAGTTGTAAATATTTAAAAGTTGCTATTTATATCCTGTTTATTAGTAATGTATAGCCCTAATTTACACTGACTTAAATAATAACACTGATCAGGTGTTCATGCTGTCTGGTGTCAGGAATAGTGAACAGCTGGTCAGTATAACATACATATATATTAATGTTAATAAAATAAATAAATATTGATGATGGTACTTACTTAATTTGTTAAAAGTTAAGTTTGAGACTTATTTAATTGATTTTATTTATTTTTTTAATCGGAGAATTTCGTTTTATTGCGGAAAACTAGCATTCCTGTTAATTACTAAACATTCACCTGACATACGAATCAATCAATCATTCATTTTCTTTAGTCACGTAAATTTAGAACACACTCTAATTTGCAATATCGCCTTGTTACCAGACTGTGCCTTTAGAAAGTGCATTGAACTGCGAGAAGGAAAAGGTGTCTGCTGTGGGCTGTCAAATGCTGGATTGCGGTTCCGGTTTGTACACCCGGATAGCAGCTAACAGACATTTAAATTAAATCACAGACGCAGTGCCATGAGCTGTTCGCTGAGAGAAGTTGTCACTATGGTGCAATGCATGGTTAAGGGCTGCCCCAACAAATCTTACCCGAAAGCGGGGTTCGCAAACCGAGCTCACAAGCGCTTTTTCAGCTTCCCCAAAGACGCCAGTCGAGTTAAAGTGTGGCTGGCAGCATTAAGGGAGACGGAGCGTATTTTTACTATTGGTGATCACCATCGGATTTGCGAGGACCACTTTCTGAAGCACCACATAACGCGGTTTGGGGTTTGTAAAGATGCGATCCCCATCATGCCGCCCTACTTAGACGGACTGCTGACAGACAACGAGGGCATAAATGCGGAGCTTGACACTGAAGAGCATATAATATCACCGGTCGAGGAGGCAGGAGAAGAGGTAAGAGAGATTTATATATGTGAGTGTTTTCCAGTTGTGATTACAAACACAAACTAACGGACACAGTGTCGTATCCAGTTTTTTAGAGATGCAGTACAAAATATGGCCAGGTCTTAGAGACGTTGATGTGTTTTTTTCTAGTTACACGTATTAATTGCAACATTGGTTTGCAGTGTCCCAGACTGGGATATTACATAATTCCACGTCTTTTTAAAATTCCGTTCTATGCTGAGCACGCAGCTTCCTTTTCGCGCGGGAAGTTCATTATAGTCTACCCTAGACTATCACAACCTTACCAGGAAGATGGGTTAAAGTTTTTATTTTTTTACATAACATTTATTTTTGCTATTGTTGGTTTTATTAAGAATGTGTTTTTTGTATGAAATAGTATATATGTAGTGTTTATCTAAAACGAGTAAAATGTTACAAAGTATCTGTAGTGGGTGGATTTGTACCGCATATATAAGCGCAGTGGTTTAGTGAGAGGTTTTTTTTGTTTGAGGTGCTCAGTTTGTCAGCTCGTTAGGTGACTACAGTTAAAACATCAACTGTTAAGAGAGCCTTTGCAGTAAATATGAAATATTGTTTAATGTACAAAAAACATTCAGGGCTTGAATTGCAGCGCGGGAATCGCGCATTTTCCAGGTTGCTCCCACATATCTGCAACTTTCAGTGCGGAAAAATCCCGTAGAGGTATTTTAAGACACCAAGCTATTTTTCACCCAGTTTAGAATGCCAGAAACGCTACAACAATCTCTAAGGAAGTGGGTGTCAGTGACGAAAGCACTATGAGCCGCATTCTGAGTAGTTAAAGTAAGTAAAGTAAAAGTAGTGCTGGACATGCCGCGAGACTCTATTCTCTCCTACGTGACTGTTGGCCGCTATCTTTAAGCAGTATAGAAACTCAGTACACTGCAATAAATAAACGGCTTTGAAAATAAAAGTACGATATTAAGTCTATCTAGGTGTTTTGCAAGCGGTGACCTTTGCTTTAAAAAAAAAACTCGGCCCCATTCATTTTGGGGCGCCAGCGCACCAAAGGTTACGCACATATTACTCGGGCACCATAAAAGCCACCTACCTGGCTTTTTAAAAGTACAGACGCGGGGCTTTCCAAAGACGTATTCAGTGTGTGTATGCGGTTGCGGTGCTCCTAGCCGGAAGCACTGTATCGTTGGAAAGCTTAGAATGTCAGCGCCCCCCCGTCCCCCAAAATGTTCATTTTATATTGAGGTTCAATGGTGCAGTGTTTTTCTTTTTGTTTTTTTTAAGCCATCTATGATTACAATTTTTTTTGGAAAAGCGTTTTTTGTTTGTTTGTTTTACATATATTCTCACTACCACATAGTGTGCCTGATCCTGTTGCAACATAATATGAAAGGAAATAAGGACATTTTGTGACCTTTCATTTGATATGTTACATGCATGCAGTACAAACTATCCAAACATACATATACATGAAAACAGTGAAAAACAGGCGAAAATAGGGCTGAGTGTAAAGGTTAAAAAGAAAAGTACCCTTTTCTTCTGCTGCAGCAAAAACCTCAAGTCAGGCAAAAGCAGTGGAGAGTGCTCTGTCTCTCCATGAACAGTTGTAGGTCTCCTGGAAGCAGTTTATTTTACAGCAACACCAGTGGCAGTAATTTATTTATTTATTTATTTATTTATTTTTATTTTATTTATTTTTTGCAATTTATCCTAAAATGTTGGAATTTTCCCAGCCCCCTGTTGACTGCAGCATAGGGGAAATTCCCCATCACACAAAAATGAAATTCACCACATGTTTTTACCACAAGTTGTAGTATATATGTACTATATATTATATATTTTAAAATGATTTGAGATCTAACAGTGGAGTTGCATTTCATATAATGATTGGTTTAAGTTCTGTCAGATACTTTTTGAAAAGTAAGACAAAGCAGAACAGTTTAAATGCACAGCTGTAACGCAAATGATATATTAATTGTATCTTTTCAAATAAAAAAATGTGTATAACAATGTTAGAAGTATAGTCTGATAATTTCTACAAATATTTGTGGGTAGTCATGTTGCTGTTTAGGCTATAGTCTTGCTATGCTTGTATATGGATCATAATCGGGGAGTTATCATGGTTACACATACAGTTGCAGACAAAGTATTGGCATCCTTAACTAAATAGATCATTCAAGACATTAAGGCCACTTATAAGCGTTTGTGTGTTAAATGACTTTGTACAGTTATTTCATACACTGCTATGCCAGATGTTTCTTTAAATCTTGGCTGTTAATGTTGTTTTTTTGCGGGCTGCTTTACAATTCTACATGCTATAGTTGTAATTTTCCTGGGACGTCCACTTCATTCCATCGTTTCAGTCGAGTTAGTCTTCAAATACTTGATTTATTATGGATTTTCGTATTACAATTTTTTCCCACAACGCTCTTTATCGATTCCCCTGCTGTAATAGTTACTGTAAAAAGTGCTTTTCTCACATCTAGATCCAACTCCTTTGTTTTGACCATGCTGTGCTACTGCACAAACTACTTTTCCTTCAGTTTTTATGTGCGTGTTTTAGAGCTAATGGTATTTTATAGTATTGTTAAATTGATAAGTAGTGGTTTCTAATTGATGAATAGTGTTTTAACTAGCTCAATTAAGACTTAACCTTATGGTATATAATAGGGGTGTAAATTGTTTAGAGTTTAAACGTTAGTAAAGTGTCAAACGTTTTTAATTTTGCTTAATCATTTAAACTTTGCAAAAATGTGCAGGTCTGCAAATAATGGCTACTCTGTGTTATTATTATTTTTTTTTTGTTTGTTTTTTTTTTCTTTATTTTTTTTTTATTATTCCTACCTTTGTCACGTGGCATCATTGTCCTTGGATATTCACCTCCCAATGTTCAGCATGCTTTTGGTCACGTGACTAGTGTGCTTCTATGAAGCTGGATCTTGCGTGGAGGAGGTGGGGCCCTGACAGGCAAGCGAAACGTTAGGAAATGCGACAATTCGGGCTGAAAACATAAAACGGTTGATTTATTGAGACGATCGCGAATGGCATGCAACCAATTTCAATTGTGGAGATACCGGATTCAACTTTAATGTCTCTTGTTGAGACAGATTATAGAAGGCTGTGTTGATGCCCTTTTTTTTTTTTTTTTTTTTTTTTAATTCTTTTGCTATTCTGGTACGGCTCCTGATTTTTTCCATTCTGGGAATGGGCAAATTACATTTTTCAAAATGACCAATTCTGTTTTTACCAATTTATTAAGATTTAACAACATAATGTGAACATAAATAACATTTTTACATTAAATCTATTGAATTCATTTTTTTTAAGTCCCTGAGGTACTGTAGTCTTAAAGCAGTCCACTAGTAACAATGTACTGTAGGGCAGTCAACAAATAAAGGTGTTTTGAAAAAACAACTTATTGCTGGCATTACAATATACAGACTAGTCAAACGAGGGGCATTATTACAAAAGTAAACCATTTTCATAAAACTACAAATTAAGTACAATGTTCAGGATATTTCTCTCTCATGTGTAGTTTCATCCTCAGCAACGCAGACTGGTTTATGCTGTACTTGCTGTAAAACTGCTTGCAGTTGTTTCTCGTATACCCTGGATAAAGTTGCCTTAAGGGCTCTTCACCTAGTTTTTTAAATTAAGGGGGCCAGATTGGAAAAAGGTTAGGAGTAGGTGGGCCAAAGTATTTTACTCTGCACATTTTAAGCAATAATAAATATTATATAACTTCATTTTCATATTGTAGTGATCTCAACGCAAGCAGGCGCATCACACAGGACGAGGCAATCCATACACAGGCGGAGGGCAGGTGCGAACGCGGGACCTCTCGCACTGAAGCATAGAGCCGATACCGCTGTACAAAAGAGCCGGCTCCATTGCAAGGAGCGTATATCGGGCTTATGTCTTCGTGTGTGATTACATCACCTACCATCCCTGCTGCTGCCTTCCCCCGTGCACGCTACAATATATTGAACAAGACTTACACATTTTATCATTACAAACATTTTAAAATGTATGTGACATTAATAGTATAACTGTTAAGATGAGATCAGCACCTCTAACTACTGTGCCCTCTGGATATGTATTTCTAAAAGCTCCTTGTTTGGTTTCAAAATGCCTTTTCATATTGTATTCCTTAACTACTGACACATTAATTGCACAATAAACACATTGGCTTTGCGTTTTGTACAGTTGGTAAAATAAATGTTATTGGTCCACTTGTTGAATCTACAATTTTCACCATGTTCTGTTCTATAGCAGAGACAGCCATGTTATAGCAACATGAGTTTTTTAAAAAAAAAATCACTCTGTGTACGTAGTATTATTATTATTAGTTTATTTAGCAGACGCCTTTATCCAAGGCGACTTACAGAGACTAGGGTGTGTGAACTATGCATCAGATACAGAGTCACTTACAACTACGTCTCACCCGAAAGACAGAGCACAAGGAGGTTAAGTGACTTGCTCAAGGTCACACAATGAGTCAGTGGCTGAGGTGGGATTTGAACCGGGGACCTCCTGGTTACAAGCCCCTTTCTTTAACCACTGGACCACATGATAAATTAGAAAAGTTATAACACTAAAGGTTTCACCTCAACCACCGTGCCGTTTCCTTGTGTTGAGCGGGTGACAGAGTAACGGATTTGCGATAACTAAATAAATACATAAATTCAATATTTTTTATTTTTAAGTGATGGGGGCGGGGGGTCGTTGACAATCGTTTTTTTTTTTTTTTTTTAAGGTATGTCTCACTTTTCTGTATATACGACTCCAAAATTATTCCACATTATAAACTCACAAAACAGTGAGTTGTTTTTTTGGAACAACTCGACTCATAGAGCACGAAGGCAGTGCCGCGACAAAGACTGACTGTCCATCAGCGTAACGCCCACAAAACCACCTGGTATCTTGTTATCCAATGATCCAAATAAACATACAAAAAACGTTTTATACAAGTCTCATCGTTGGGCTTCTGGGAAGTGTAGTTTTCAAAGCAATCCATAATTTTTGTGCTGTTTTTTTTGTTTTTGTTTTTAAAGGTGCAGTTGCAAAGCAGAATTCCATTCCCAAAATGCCAATTCCGTTCCCAATGCCTAATTCCACGATTCCGTCTGTGAATCTGCGATCGTGGAAAATCGGTAGCCCTATAATAGCCTGTAGGTTGTCCTCCCACCTCACCTGCTTTCCGGACAGAGTTTTCCCAATAGCTCTCTTGATGGTCTGGTTGGTCCTCTCATCTAGACCGTTCGTCTGGGGATGGTATGCAGAGCTAATTCGATGCCAGATCTGGTTAACCTGATAATGGTAGAAATAGTTAGAAATCAAGAAATGTACAAAACACTGAAAATAAATAATTATCATTTCAAATTGTAAATATTAGTAAACAATGGACTGATTAACTAATTTACAAAAGACAGACAATTACTTAAGTGTTTGTGGAAGAAAATATGATATTTAATTTTTTAAATAAACTAATTGTACACTTACCAGCTGTTTTGATATATTCATCATAACCAGTTTTTACCTATAGACTTTAATATTTTCATCTTACCTTGTTCTAAAATTCCCCACCCTTGTCTTTGAGGATGAAGGCCTCAGTCCACTTCATGAAGAAATAAGTAGCTGTCCAGCAGTAGTGGTTTCCTCCCTTCGATGGCTGGAATGGTCCAATGAGATCAACACCTAAAACAAATTAATTATATCAACAATTAAGGAGGATTTGGTCAATAGTATTATATATAATAAAGATCTATCCATGCATTATATTAACAAGTTCAATTATACAAATAGAAATGAGAACACATTTTTCCTCTATACACTATTTACTTGTAAGACAGCAGTATATGGACTTAAACCGTGCCCAATAGACACTTTTAACATGCTGTATTCTCCATGTTTTCTTATGTACTGCTACCTAAATGTAGCTCTGACATCCAGATAAGTCACATCATTTGGGAAAGTCATTAAATAACAACTTTATGGCAATTTCTTTTAGATTAATTGCCAGGGATGGGGCACCTTTTTTTAAAAAAAAAAAATGTTTTAGGGCAGTCATTGCTGTCAATGGGTGTTACATCTTTTTGTACTGGAGATTGTCCTGATGCACCTATCTGTACAAAACATGATTTCCAGTGGGTGATTCATGTGACTTTGACATTTGCTCTAATTAGTCTGTAAGCTGCAACCTGTTAATTGTTTTGCAGGCACATGCTTACAATCACTTCACTTTGGCATGCTTCAAAATTCTGGATCTTAAGGGAAACAGTAATGATGAAACAAGTAATACTTAAATCATGAATGGAAAAGCTGCAAGCTGCAACAAATTATTATTATTATTATAATTATTATTATTATTATTATTTTAAATAAAGTACCCAGTGCTCCACGTCCTTTACATTCCCTTTCCAGTAAAATCGCTGATTGATTTTCACCATCATCCTCTTGATCCCAGTGTCCTGCATGAACTCCAATCAGAATGGCAGTCTTCCCCTCTTCATCGGTCACAACCCTACGAGACCTCTCCATTCTTCTCAGGGACATACAGGTACTTGCCTGACGGATAAAACAAAAGAAAAGATAATATTACAATAAATACTTCAATGAGTGGAGGTTTTTAAATGAATGTTTTTAAAAAGACTAAAAACCTATTCAAAAGAATTAGAAAAGCATTCATTGTAATACAGCCCTTGAAAAGACCACTGACACTACTGACATGTTGTGGAAAACTGTCTGTCCTTTTATACTGGTAATTTCTTAGAAACACAGACAAGTTAAGGTGTGTGTGTGTATATATATATATATATATATATATATATATATATATATATATATATATATATATATATATATATATATATATATATATATATATATATATATATATATGTGTGTATATATATATATATATATATATATATATATATATATATATATATATATATATATACTGTGTGTGTGTGTGTGTGTATATAAATATATATATAATATGTGTTTATCTAAATGTTATATATTTATTGGAGTTAATTAGTTCCTACGTTCCCGCTAGCTGCTCGCCAACTATTTTTCTCGAGGTTCGCCACGGTGGCGAAGGCTTTGAAAAATGTACTTGTGTAAGACTGCCAGCATATTCAGTGTGTGCTGGTAGATTAATCAATTCAGGCTGTTTTTAGTTTGATTTCATTTTGCTCTTTAGCTTGATCACGAAACAAATGCATGCCACAAACGTGTTTGGTGGGAGGACAGAGGCTCTAATTAGAACAGTCAGCGGACGGCACTACTTGTTAAAAAAAAAAAAAAAAAAATACACATGGCATCCAAATGGGGGGGGGGGGAATAATGTTATAAAACAAACTGTACAGACCAATTACCAGAATCATGTTCCGAAAGATGTAGCCCAAGGAATACCAGTCACCCATGTACACACAACTAAAATATGACCGTGATACTAGTCACTGGGAAGTGAAGCAGTCATGGTTTCAGACATACCCATTGGTGCCGGAAGAACACTTTCACAGACGGCAAGCCAGAAACACACAGCTTCAAGATCATAGCTAAGGGTTTTTTCCCCAAAACCTTGTGCAGAAGTTGGCCATCTCCTGAAATTTAATTAATTGGTTAATTTGTTGCTAATCAGGAGATGGTCACCAGTATAAAAGCCTGCAGTTTTCTGCACTCTGGGTTGGTGTTTAGAGGAGAGAGGAAAATGAAAGGATCAGTGAAGGCCACTGCCCAGCCTGACCTTATGTCTGTTTTGTTTAGTGTTTGTGATTTTGTTTTTGTTTTAAATATAAATTTTTTTCTCTGAGCAGTTTTTTTGTGAAACCTTTTATTTTATTTTTGTGTTAATAAAAATAGCGTTGCAGTGCACCTTGCACCTGAAGTACTGTACCTTATCTGCAGTTCCTGTTTCTGTCCTGACATCACCACTCAGCCAGCCCTGACACATGTGGAAATGGTTTATTTAGTCTTTTCATAGTCATTCCAAAACTGGGCATCAATAAAGACACCATTATCAAGGCAGGAAAGGGCATAATGTGAAAGAAAGACAGTTAAAACACTTGTCTGTTGTGAAGATGGTATTATTTACTGTAGCCTAATGCAAGATATGTTGTAAGTGTAAGAAAGTACAAGGAAGTAGATCATGTACATTCACCGCATATAGAACAGCGTCTTCTAACAAATGTGTAGGCTAGTTCCATTAAAACCATACACGTTTTCTAAGATGCAGAGTTCAACAGCTCAAACAGCCAGGTGACTGTAGTGGTCACTGGGATCTTCATTCGCAGTATGTGGAAGTAACAAACATCTATGCAGTGTCTCGTCATCTTTGGGCAAGTGGTTCTGAAGATCTTGTTTAATTTAATCAGAAGCTGTGACCGATTAGAGAAAGATGTCACACCAGTGATATACATGTAGACTATGGCTTATTAGATCAAGCTTGCAAAAGAAGAATGTCCATACCAAGTTTTGTAAAAATTAGTTTAGTGTAGCTAAAAGTTAGTGTAAAGTACATATAAAATGGATGGGGGCCTCCACTATATTCCTCCCCACTCCTGAAACATTTGCCTGGGACTTCTTGCTTTTATTGCATTTCACACTCCCAAGCAGAACCATGATGCGCTGTTACTTGTTTTATTAACAACACAGAAAAAATACCTGCCCCGAGAGGCCAGAGTTGCCCATCCCTGCTTTACTGGAATTGAATGAGAAAGGGTTCAATCTTCCGACACACTCTATTAAGCAGAGAGAGCATTTGGGGAATGAGATGTCCAGAATCCAATCACAGAGGAGAGGGTAGCCCTAGTGTTGTACCTTCACAGATCTGGCAGTTTTAGTAACCTTGAATTGATTGTTTAAAATTATTTTGTAGAAAATCGAAACCGTGCTTACTCATTTAATATTTTTTTATGTAATGCTGACCATGCAGGATAAAACGATGACTAAAGTATCCAGTGGAAACAGCACGGAGAAAGACAGTGTGCCATTGACATTCAGCTGGGAAACTGATCCTGAACTTCCAGGCGCCTCTAACCAGGAGTTCACTGAGTGAGTGTCATGTGTCTGTTGCTGTGTTTTAACATGGTTAGTTGATTACTTGTTAGAACATTCAATATTAGGCCCTGACCACACTACATAACCGATCTTGAAGCATACTCAAAACATTTGAATGAATCCAGCTCAAAGCATCCACACTATAGTACCGTTTTCATGTTTAATGCATACAAATTAATAGTCTGGTTACAGTTCCTAGCAGCGCAATGTACTAATGACATTATCCCACCATGCACTGTATTTTATGTTTACAACAAATATGCAGCCCGTGCCCCTGGAAGACATAGCGCTTCTTTGCATGAACGTTATGGCTTTGTTTCTTAAAAATCATAATGTGTGTTATGTCTTGAACTCTGAAGTTCTCCTTGACCGATTTTTTTCATCGTTCCAGATATCAATGTGCCTTAATTTCGGCATCTGATCACGTCGCTCCACGATCCGCTATTTTACAACAAGCCTCAGAAATTGTATACGGTACAGCAGTATTGATAGTCGTTCTCAACTCCATCAGCCGCATGTTCTGAGTACTGTATTTTTAATGTCCACGTGCCAAAACATATCAAAGCATTTTTGGATATTGGAGGATACACAAAAATGTAGTTTGGTATTACAGCGTCCATACTTCTGACAAGCCTCACTACCCCTGAGGTAGTCTCGAGTCTGGTTTTAAGCGGTGCGTAGTGTAGATGCTACTCGTATTTAGCACATTTTAAGCTGGTTTAAAGACAGTTAATACGGTTTAAAGGCACAGTGTGGACAGGGCCTTAGAGGAGTTAACCTGATCTTATTAGTACATTATTACTAATAATAATGCAGTTAAAGATTTTTTTTGTACTGCGTTCATTGAGGGGGAATAAAACAAAATGTTTACCCTTTTGATATTGATGAAATGGTAAACTTGAGGCGGCATTCACCATTAATGCATCCATTTAATAAAATAATGCTTTTTTTAAATTTCATTATTTGATGAAATTTTAGGTCTTCAGTGATCCAGTAGATCAAAACAAAGGATGCCAAATAGCAGTTCAAGTTAAACATTGTTTGATTCCCAAAATAAATCGTACATAAAGTTGACACTGCATTTTATGTACTTTTTTTTCATTCCTTGCCATTGCCGTTTCTTCACTCTTAATAGTGGCCATAGACACATTTTTATTAAGTAATAACATGTTTACTTGTGTCTTTAAACACTTCAAATAAAACAAATGTGGAAATGGCATTGTAAAACGAAGTTGCAACAAAAAATAGAATATATACAGTCTCTATAAAAATCTCTACACATTTCCAGGAAGTTGGGCACTATTTAAGCTTGCTTGCCTTTTTTCAGTCCCATGAGATTGTGACTTGCTCTAAAGTATCACAACGCTTTTTTGACCCAGATGGCCTTCCATAGAGATCACGTGCGCGTGCATAATCTGGTTGGTTTGCTGTCTAAAACTTTAATACAGGCTGGAGCTGCTGTGTTGATCCTGAGGGGTGGGTGTGTGGTGGTTGTTGCTTTTTATTAAATCTCACATCAAACTGAGCTCTTTGTTTGCCATTTTTAAACTGTTGTGAAACTTCTGGTAAGGCAGTAAATAAGTACCAGGTATTTCATTTCTAGCGAATACGAACATCTGATTTTTGTATCCGAATACATGTCAAAAAATATTGGTTTGGATATTTGTCCCAGCACCTACCTGGCATACAAGGCATTCATGCACAGCAAAACTTTTTCAAAAAGAGGTGCTGACCATAAGGCACTTTATATATTAATGTCTCTGCAGCGTTAAAGAGTTAACAGCAATGACATCTAAACCATATGTACCCTGCTCGATGCTGCTGATAGAGACAAGGTTGGTCGCACACTCAAAAATCTTGACCGCTGATAATTTAGAGTTGTCAGATTCATCTTTCATTTTGTTTAAAAACCTTTTTGTTTTTTATTAAAACCAAACCATGAAACGCAACACATTTCAACACAGTATGTATGAGGCTGTGTGGACCAGTGGTGAAAGAAAAATGGCTTGTATCCACGAGGTCCCTGGTTCAAATCCCAGTTCACTCACTGTGTGACACTCAGCAAGTCCCTTAACCTCCATGTGCTCCGTCTTTTGGACGAGACGTTGTCTATGCAGCTGAGGCATAGTTCACACCCCCTTGTCTCCTGCAAGTCACCTTAGATGAAGGCATCTGCTAAATAAACAAATTAATAATATACATGTACATTACATCAACTATATACAAACTTGCCATTCTTCTGGGTTTGTGCCACCTGTGTTCTGTCTCCGTACAGCTATGAACTGGAGGAACAGCAGTTATTTTCTATGCTGTGTGTAGTGTAGTAGTGTGCTGTCTAGAACAGAAGTGTGACAATGGAAGCACTTCCATCTGCACAAGAACAGTGGCAATGGACCAAGATCACTAGACTTGAATCCCTTAATACGATCTGCGATTAAAACAAGAATACAAAACATAGATAACATTTCAGTTTAATAAAGTAAATTAAATGAATACATAAATTCAGACAATCAACATTAGAAAAATCATTATAAAACGTAACTATAAGAAACAATAGTGTTGGTCTGTTTAGTAAAAACATTTTGTGTCTTATGGCGTGTGGCAGGGCGGATGCTTTGCCAGTGCACGGGTATGTTTGTGTGTGGGGGGGAATATTGGGTGGCAAGGAGCGAGTTAAAAACTTCCCAGCCAAAACATACGTGGGAATGTGGCTGGAGCCGTCAATTGAATAAATTAATAATTAAGGCTCTAGCCACAGGTGTATAAATAGGGTGATCACGTGTTCAAATGGTTAGTGTTGATTTTAGTGTCTGTGGAGGTGTCATGTTTGTTTACGCTTCGTGAATTTTTGGTGTAGCCTTTTGTTTTGGCCCTTGTGCCATGTGTTTTGTACTGTGTTTTTATTTTGTTTGTTTATATATTCAATGTGCACATCAGTGCTTTAAACTTGCCTTCTCTGCCTCCTGAGTCCTCTTCCTGGTTATAACAGCCTGGCTAGTGACATCATCCTTGTCACATACAGTTATTAGTAAAAAAGTGTAATGAAATTTAGTTTTTTCAAATATTTAGCACACCAAAAGAAACAATGTGGAACTGTAACTCGGAACTTGAACCACAACTCTTAAACTGCGCGACTTTTCATTTTTCATCGATTTTATAACAGGCCCTTACGATCACTTCCACTGTCACCTTGTCTTTGATTGACACTGGTGTGAACAACTGATTCTTATTACATGAGTAGCTGTTATTTATTTCATGCTAATATTGGACCCATGAGATAGCAGTGGTGGGAACTTCACTTTTCCTTCGCCAGGTAATGTGGATTTCCTATTGCCCCGGTGTTGATGGCGCCAGGAGTCAACTTTCCTTTCCTTAGCCATCCATTACTTTTCATTGATAACTTCCTCCAGCACCTCTGTTTTGTGGTCCCCAATTGGCCTCATTCCTCCTCAACCAGAGCAAGTTGCTACTTCGCTCTGCCTCCTTGGACAGAGCCTTCACTGTACGCCACTTCTTCTGCCCACCGAATCCAGTACCTCCTGAGAAGCCGAGTCATGGAGTGCACGATGAAGCCACCTCTAGTGGATAAACCCGGACTCTCCACCCTTGCTGTTTCACCTCAGAGGCTAACTTGGCATAACAGTTTCTTCCTCTCATATGCTTCCTCCACGGAATTCTCTCTGTTGCTCCACCAGGAAAATAAGGCAGGCAGAGACTGACCACAGGACAATATCAGGTCAAAGGGTAGTGTAGCAATCTCGGGTGGGCTCAAACCAACCCCTTGGTACTGACAGCATATCATGGTTGCACAGGTGCCAGTGCTTCACCTATGGATGGATTTAGACTGTTAAACATAAGGTTTGCCTGCTGAAGGCTACATTTCTTACAATCCACAATTGCAACTTTGAATGTAAGCAGTTACTGCAGTAAACTCAACAGCTTGTTCACATATAAAACAGTATGGGAATTTATTTTTATCAAGGTATTTACACCAAAATACAATTTGCACTATTTTTATAATTTTTTTGGTGAAATAAATGTTACAAAACTGGTAATTGATACTTTAAGTTATGCATTTGTTTCTTTTTAAATTAGTTGCTTGTTACAAATTTTGGTGTAAAGACATGCATTTTCCAGTTTAAACAAAGTTTAATGACTTGTGATGTCATGGCCATTGCAATGATATGTCTAATAGGATACTGTAACAAGGGTGGTTTGTCACACATTGCGTAGTAGTTAATCCTGCGGCGTGGACGCTCCTGGGTTGTGGTCGTGTTCATAGGTAGATGCTCCCAGGGTTAGTGTTGGCTCCATAGCTTCAGCTTCCGGGTTGATACGTCTAACACAACAAACAAAATGCTGCAATTTTCTCTCGGTGCTAGATATGGCTATGGCCGTGCAGTAGCCTTGAGCTGTTGCGCAGACACATTTTGAGCTTCGTGCAGCTTTCCTGGGCACGCCCATCCCAGCCATATTAGTTGCCTAGCAACACCTCCTGTTGCACATCCCAGCTGCTTACCTAAGGCACACAACGCCACAGACATTGTCTCCCTGTCGCAGATACTTGCATCCAGGGTTTTACTGGGTTATCATCTTCTGCTTTGGGGGGTAAGTAAAATCTATATTTAATAGTTTTATTACTGCCTTCCCAAACCAGCATGTCTGTGGAAAATCAAAGACATGAATGCAATTGTTTGTTCATTTGTTGTTGACGGATACATATTCGTATGTATTGTATTTGCATAATAATACAATTTGAATTGCATTAGTAAGAATTGATAAAGTTATGTACTACTGTGAATGTGTTTTACTCGGCTAACAAAAAAAAACACCTTGCATTATGACATTAATACATGTCTGGCTATTCAAGTTTTAATGGGTACAAGGAAATGACGAAAACATATTGGACTTTGAGACTGGCCTGCATGCAATCTGTTAATCATTTGATTTTGAAATATTTTGTGGGGGGGCACATTTTGACAATTGATTCTGTTCCCAGTTAATGTCTTTTTGTTTGTCTTCTCAAAAGCATTGTTTCAGTCGTGGATGATGACCCCATGGATGGCACATGTCTGGATCATAGTACGTTTCCCATATGTCATTTAGCAATATCCTGTGATCTATGCCTTTTGGGGTACATGCTTAACTATTATAACCAGGTCTACTATAGAAATGGATTTCTCAGCAAAAAGAATTAAACATTTCACATCATGACATATTAATATATAAATATGTGTTACATGAAGTTAATTCTCCAGTCTGCAGTTTTATCCAAGCGTTGTATATCTTTAATAATGAAAGTGATTCCCTTTGTACAATTAACAGCAGAACAGCTGTATAACAACGGCATATAAAACTGTTGTAGGACAAGCAGATCAAAGTATTACAGTTCTTAACATAGGAACAGAAAGCTACTGCAATAAGAATTTAGGGAAGTACAGATTACTTTGCCAATGTATCTTAATCTTATCTAACCAAATTAAGTTAAAACTGAGCCCCCTTTTATTAGAGGCTGATGGTGTCAGTGTTTGTTTTTTTCCCCAGGTATAGACAAACCCCCAAAGGCACGATTTGATGCATCTCTTGTCCGTCTGACCAAGAGGTTCATGGATATGTTGCGGGCTGCTCCAGAAGGCATTTTGGATTTAAATAATGTAGCACGGACTTTGGGAGTACGGAAGAGAAGACTCTATGATATCACCAATGTATTGGATGGAATTGAGCTTATTCAGAAACGAACAAAAAATCAAATACAATGGGTGTAAGTCAAAGTTGTTTTTTTGTTTGTTTTTAAATTGCACACAAACTAAACCTTGTTTATTGTTTTGTTGCAGTGGTTCAAGTCTCGGCAGTGGTCTAAAATGTGAAATGAAAAAGCATGAGCTGAAGAATGAGCTGATGGACTTAACTGTAATGGAAGAAGCTCTAGATGAAGTCATCAAAGACTGCGCTCATCAGTTATTTCAATTAACGGATCAAAATGAAAATGCAAAATATCCTTTTTAAGGCATGTGAAATCTTTGCTAAAGCAAGTTATTAAATGCAATCCATTTTGAAGCCTGTATGAACATCATGATGCTTCTGATTAGTTGGCTGATAAAGGCTATTGGGGAAGGGTTATGGGTGGGAAACCTGTGCAGCACAATCTGCAATGCAGAAAGATTGAATTATGCAGTGTGGTGTGAGGGCTGTAGTATCTATTGGTGTCCACTGAGAGGCAGCACATACCCACGAATAACTTCTTTTAACGCCTCTTCATTACGAAACTGCATTTTGCCTCTTCACATTGTTCAGCAGACTCCAGAAGTCGATTCATTCTATTTTAGGAGTCCTGGTAATATGGGGAACCCTGAGTTCTGCATTTCTTTTCCTTTACAATTCAGTACAGTTGCTTATGTAACATATCAGGATATCCACAGAGTTCAAGCCTTCGAAGAGCAGGTTGTAATTGTAATCAGGTCTCCCGAGGAAACAAAATTGGAGGTCCCCCATCCTAAAGAGGTCTGGTACACATTTGTATAAATAATCTGTGCAAGATATTTAAGATTATGTAAAGAATTTCATACATGGCTTGATTTAAGCTTTTAATATTTCAACCATTATGAAGATTTTGAACTGATGTTTTAACAAGAAAAGTGTTTAAAAGGGATTATAGTTAATTATCCTAGAAATCTTCTATGTCATGGACTTGCATTCACTCTGACCTTGCATGCACTTTCAGAATACAATATTGAATGTTTCACATACTAGGTCACCTACCCTCAGCAGTGTCTTCTGGGACAAAGTATCTCTGTTAAGGGGTGCAGCTGGTTAGCTAATAGCTTTTTTTTTTTTCTTTTTTTTTTGGTGAAATGACCTAGAAAGTGTAAGGAGGCTGTGTGGTCCAGTGGTTAAAGAAACGGGCTTGTAACCAGAAGGTCCCCGGTTCAAATCCCACCTCAGCCACTGACTCATTGTGTGACCCTGAGCAAGTCACTTAACCTCCTTGTGCTCCATCTTTCGGGTGAGATGTAGTTGTAAGTGACTCTGCAGCTGATGCATAGTTCACACACCCTAGTCTCTGTAAGTCGCCTTGGATAAAGGCGTCTGCTAAATAAACAAATAATAATAACCCTCAGTTATGCAAGCCAAGCTTGAATTGGCTTCTGGTACCAGATAGTATGTTTGAAATGAAAATGCATGTTTGCTTTAAAAACGAATCATGCGAGACCTGAACAGAGAATGGTGCCTAGTGAAAAACTAATAAATGTAGTTATTTGCTGTTCATTTTGATTTTAGGAAAACATTCAGATTCACATAAAGAGTTCCAAGGGTCCCGTTGATGTGTTCCTGTGTGAGGTAGACCAGAGAGATGAGTCCCAGCAGAATATTGATGCCGAGGGCACAGGGACCTTTTTAACTCTAGAGAGCAACATACAAACACACTGCCCGCTGATAAAGGTAACTTGGGATCTCGTTCGTTATCTTTGCATAGTAGTGTAAAAGGTTTTTGTTGTATTTGTTTATTTTTTTCACTTTGAATTATTCTTGATTTATTCATAGTATATTACTATGGAGTGGTGGTTGGGTGGAAAAATGAGCAGTCCACTATTGTATTTATAACTAATTTTACTTGAAGAGTTGAGCTAGCCTGTACATTCATCTGAGACTTGGACCTTTTGAAAACCAGGATCTGTTTATTTATATTAAGGCTACAGGAGTGCTTCAGATTTCTGAGTTTTACAAAGTTACCAGTACTGTGTGTGATAGTGAAAAGAGACAATGAGAGAGTGATCTAAACCACAAGAATAGTGCATTACTTTAGATAACTAGCTATATTTCATATCCATACATTTTAGAGATCATTTTTGATTTGAAATTTTTACTATTTATTTATTTATTTATTTATTTA
This sequence comes from Acipenser oxyrinchus oxyrinchus, assembly GCA_030684275.1. Taxonomy (NCBI): domain Eukaryota; kingdom Metazoa; phylum Chordata; class Actinopteri; order Acipenseriformes; family Acipenseridae; genus Acipenser; species Acipenser oxyrinchus. Next base: position 78,295,688 of record CM060251.1, on the reverse strand, counting down.
TTTATTTATTTAATTTTATTTTTTTTAACTGTCAGTGAGCACCAGGGTCATAAATCTGCTGATGTTACTACTGAGATGTAAAGTCTATTAACTTGTTGTAGATGTATTGGAAAGATCTTGAAAGAATGTTCAGTTAATCTAGATCCTGTTGGTGCTTTCTTCAATAAACAGACAAAGCAAGTATGGTTTTGAAGGAAAAAATGTTTTGTGAATCATGTTATCCTCCCCTTCGTAAAGATGGCTGTGGTTATCTAATTATGGAGCTGTATCAAGAAATAGGATAAAATATTAAGCCACAAATTAGGTCTTTTGATTGATCTTTTGGGCTGCTGAGAAAACCTGAAAGAAGGAATTTTAGCTAGAGCAAGGAGATGCATTCTAACAGCCAATGAAGACTTAATATTCAAGTATTTTGGAAAAATTAATTTTATATTTCCAAGTTTTTATTCTCAATTTACCAATATTTGGTTTTCAGGAGTATTAATAGAGCCCATTTATTTCTAATTTTTCGCTTTATTTTTCACTTGTTTTTTTTAATTAATTTTATTTGGTTTTATTACAGATGCACATTAATAAAACTGAAATAGATGTATATCAATAATAGTATAGTATACATGTTTTAACTACATACATATTTATTAAACATTATCCTTTTTTTGTAGCATACGAATACAAAGTATAAGCAGACAAGCCACATTTTCCCCAAAAGGAATAAACCGCTAATGCTTAACAACTGTATCTTTCGACTCCCTTTCCAGCCAACAGTTGCAAAATCTGCACATCATTTTGTCACCGTCGGCTGCATACATCCCCTCGTGCTCAAATTATTTGCAGTGTTGTTTAATTGTTATGCACGATTTTAGGCATTTTAGAAACAAACAAACTTCTCTTCCATCACAATTTAAATTCCCAAACGACTCACTCCAAGTTATACATCTGCGCAAGTCCTAGTCGGAGCTTCCATTTCCCTTCAACTACGATTGCAAGTATTTATTTAAAGTATTTTATATAAACCTCCCAATTTTAAAAATGTCATTCTGTTTGCTTTATAGTGATTTCTCATTTTATATGTTGTATTTCGTATTTGCTAAAAACACAAGGCTCCAAGTATTAATATTCTCTTGATTTCAGAACTCCAGAGTATAAATTTACGCAGTCTTTTTATTTTCTCTTAGATCTGCCAATAAAATCATGAACTGTAAAACGAGTGTGCTTGGAAAATTCAGAGAATTGTTTTCACAAGGGTCTAAGAAGAACCACAAGAAGACTCTAAGAAGACTCCTAGAGCCTGCGAATGTTGGCACTAAAATTAACATTTATTCATCTGAGATGATGACCGGAAATCAATGAAATTTGGGTTGTTTTGTAATATTTTTTTTGTTTTTTTTCATAATCTAAATAAAACCACAAGGACCTTACGAAAAGGCTGTTTATTTGTAATATTGCTATAGTATCAAAATAAGCCTCCCAAAACCTAAATGTATTTATCTTGAATAACAGATTATGTATCTTAGAAAAGGTATGGGAGGGAATAATAATAATAATAATAATAAAGAAGTCTTCTGGAAAGCAGTAAATCATGTTTCTATCATTGCTTTCGATTTACTTTCAGCCAGTCATTCTACATCTTGGGTGTCTGGCAGATGTGGCAAATTCACCGATAAGGTCACTAACTTTTTCACCTCATAATACTGATCTACTAGGTTACAATGAAAAATGTTGCATCCCTCAGTTTGTTCATCTGTCTGTTGAGTACCTTTGTTCAGATTAATGTAACTTAATGTAATCTCAGAAACAAAAACTATCACTGTTCAATAAAAATTGTTTCTTGTATGTCTGAACCAATTTTCATCCACAGGAATATGTGTGTGTGTGTATATATGTATATGTGTATATATATATATATATATATATATATATATATATATATATATATATATATATATATATATATATATATATATACAGTACTGTGCAAAAGTTTTAGGCAGGTGTGAAAAAATGCTGTAAACTAAGAATGCTTTCAAAAATAGACATGTTAATAGTTTATATTTATCAATTAACAAAATGCAAAGTGAGTGAACAGAAGAAAAATTTACATCAAATCCATATTCTGTGTGACCACCCATTGCCTTCAAAACAGCATCAATTCTTCTAGGTACACTTGCACACAGTTTTTGAAGGAACTCGGCAGGTAGGTTGGCCCAAACATCTTGGAGAACTAACCACAGTTCTTCTGTGGATTTAGGCAGCCTCAGTTGCTTCTCTCTCTTCATGTAATCCCAGACAGACTCGATGATGTTGAGATCAGGGCTCTGTGGGGCCATACCATCACTTCCAGGACTCCTTGTTCTTCTTTACGCTGAAGATAGTTCTTAATGACTTTCGCTGTATGTTTGGGGTCGTTGTCATGCTGCAGAATAAATTTGGGGCCAATCAGATGCCTCCCTGATGGTATTGCATGATGGATAAGTATCTGCCTGTACTTCTCAGCATTGAGGAGACCATTAATTCTGACCAAATCCCCAACTCCATTTGCAGAAATACAGCCCCAAACTTGCAAGGAACCTCCACCATGCTTCACTGTTGCCTGCAGACACTCATTTGTGTACGCTCTCCAGCCCTTCGCGAACAAACTGCCTTCTGCTACAGCCAAATATTTCAAATTTTGACTCATCAGTCCAGAGCACCTGCTGCCATTTTTCTGCACCCCAGTTCCTGTGTTTTCGTGCATAGTTGAGTCGCTTGGCCTTGTTTCCACGTCGGTTGTATGGCTTTTTGGCCGCAAGTCTTCCATGAAGGCCACTTCTGACCAGACTTCTCCGGACAGTAGATGGGTGTACCAGGGTCCCACTGTTTTCTGCCAGTTCTGAGCTGATGGCACTGCTGGACAACTTCCGATTGCGAAGGGAAGTAAGCATGATGTGTCTTTCATCTGCTGCAGTAAGTTTCCTTGGTCGACCACTGCGCCACGGTCCTCAACGCTGCCCGTTTCTTTGTGCTTCTTCAAAAGAGCTTGGACAGCACATCTGGAAACCCCTGTCTGCCTTGAAATTTCTGACTGGGAGACCTTGCTGATGCAGTATAACTACCTTGTGTCTTGTTGCTGTGCTCAGTCTTGCCATGGTGTATGACTTTTGACAGTAAACTGTCTTCAGCAACCTCACCTTGTTAGCTGAGTTTGGCTTTTCCTCACCCAGTTTTATTCCTCCTACACAGCTGTTTCTGTTTCAGTTAATGATTGTGTTTCAACCTACATATTGAATTGATGATCATTAGCACCTGTTTGGTATAATTGTTTAATCATACACCTGACTATATGCCTACAAAATCCCTGACTTTGTGCAAGTGTACCTAGAAGAATTGATGCTGTTTTGAAGGCAAAGGGTGGTCACACCAAATATTGATTTGATGCAGATTTTTCTTCTGTTCACTCACTTTTGCATTTAGTTAATTGATAAATATAATCTATTAACATGTCTATTTTTGAAAGCATTCTTACTTTAGAGCATTTTTCATACCTGCCTAAAACTTTTGCATAGTACTATATATATATATATATATATATATATATATATATATATATATATATATATATATATATATATATATAAATAAATACCAAAGTCATTGTATTTATCTTCCTCTTAATTGTATTATTACTTGCACTGTGATTCTTGAAATGTATTTTTCTTTACGACTAAGTCGCCCTGGATAAGGGTGTCTGCTAAGAAATAAATAATAATACATTTATTTGTAAATATGGACTGGAGAGGAGGTGTATAGTCGTAAACTATGGCCCCCAATTTCCACACACATATATATACACTACCGGTCAAAAGTTTTAGAACACCTCCATTTTTCCAGTTTTTATTGAAATTTACGCAGTTTAATGTCTCAATGTACTCTGAAATTAAAGCATAGAACAAATAAACAATTGGAGATAAAAAAAGAAATCATGGAATCGTTTTGTTTAACAAAATTTAATCTAAATTTTTGACTCATCAAAGTAGCCACCTTTTGCAGATATAACAGCCTAACACACTCGTGGCATTCTTTCTACAATGGAAATCAAATATTGTTCGAAAGTTCTTCCCAACACTGTTGCAGAAGTTCCCACAAATGTGTTGCACTTGTAGGTTGCTTTGCTTTTCACCCTTCTGTCCAGTTCATCCCAAACCAGCTCGATGGGGTTTAAGTCTGGACACTGTGCTGGCCATTCCATGATTTGAAGCCTACCGCCTTGTTCTTTTCTTCTAAGGTAGTTCTGATATAGCCTGGAGGTATGTTTTGGGTCATTATCTTGTTGTAGGATGAACCCCTGACCAACTAGGGCGATACCACAGGGTACTGCATGGCGCTGTAAAATGCTGTGGTAGCCGCTTTGGTTCAGGGTGCCACTCACTCTGTGCAAGTCGCCACTCTGGATCCAGCAAAGAGCCCCAGACCATCACGCTTCCTCCTCCATGTTTGACAGTTGGTGTCACACACCGAGGAACCATCCTTTCGCCTACTCGACGGCGTACAAAAACCCTGCGTGATGAACTGAAAATTTCAAATTTTGATTCATCGGTCCATAAGACCTTCTTCCAGTCTTCAGTAGTCCACTGGCGGTGCTTCATGGCCCAGGCAAGCCTCTTTTTCTTATTTTGCCATCTTAGCAATGGCTTTCTTACTGCCACTCGACCTGTCAAACCTGCATCTCGAAGTCTTCTCTTCACAGTTGAAACTGAGACTTGCTTACTTCGACAAGTGTTAAGCTGTGCTTGAAGCTGTTGTCCTGTGAGCCGCCTATCACGCAAGCTGTTGACTCTCAGAAACTTGTCTTCTGATTCTGTTGTGGCTTTGAGTCTGCCAGACCTCTTCCTGTCAGAGTTTCCTCCAGTTTCCAAGTGCCTTTTGATGGTGTAGGAAACTGTACTCACTGACACCTTGGCTTTCTTTGCAATTTCTCTAAAGGAAAGACCTACACTTTTAAGGGTTATAATGGTCTGTCTGTCTTCCTTTGTTAATTGCCTTTTATCGACATTATGATAGCAATATACTACTTCCTGCAGTACAATACTGTCCAAATAATGCTTAAGAGGGTGTAGTAACACAGTCTGTTCCAACACTGCTTTTATACAGACAGAGGGTTTGTAAGTAATCAACAAAAGTTGGGACACCTGTAGGAATTGTTAGCATCAACTTTCAAGGCTTAATTTACTTCCATTGCTGCAGAACAGCTGTAAGTTGTTAACCCATTACTTGTTCCCTGAAAAAGGCCTTTTTGTATAACTCTGAAATGTACATTATTTTTCAGTTTTTGGTAACCTAAACTTTTTTTTTAACCTCTGGCAGTTTACCGCTTACCTTTGTACCATTTCAGGTTATTCACTGGACTTGAACTGCTTAAATTTCAATAAAAACTGGAAAAATGAGGGTGTTCTAAAACTTTTGACCGGTTGTGTGTGTGTGTGTGTATACACACACACACACACACACACATATTCTGAGAGGAGGCTGTGTGGTCCAGTGGTTAAAGAAATGGGCTTGTAACTAGGAGGTCCCCGGTTCAAATCCCACCTCAGCCACTGACTCATTGTGTGAGCCTGAGCAAGTCACTTAACCTCCTTGTGCTCCGTCTTTCGGGTGAGACGTAGTTGTAAGTGACTCTGCAGCTGATGCATAGTTCACACACCCTAGTCTCTGTAAGTTGCCTTGGATAAAGGTGTCTGCTAAATAAACAAATAATATATATATATATATATATATATATATATATATATATATATATATAAAACCAGCATGTCAAATAATTGTTTGTGTTATCGTGTTCAAAATGAAAAGGTATATATATATTTTCTTCAGTAATAAGAACGAGACATTTTAAATTGGTTGTTTCCGAGTAGCCTATAGAGCACTGCCCCTTTAAAAAAAAAAAAAAAAAAAATGAAGTTTAAAGGTCAAATCACACAGGCTGCACCGTGTCCAAGAAATGGCATCACAAAGATCAGAAAAAGACTACAAAACAGATAAATCTGTCGTTTTTATCTACCGCTTGCAGGAAATAAAGGTGTTCAACGGCAGTCTGAAGTATTTTGTTTAGCAATGTTTAGTTTAATAGAAAATTTGTATTATCAGACTACTTGGGTACACTACATTATATGAAAACAAGTTTCAATAAATAAAATAAGTATTAATATTTTTTGAAGATGCAAGCCCACTTTTTTGTATAAAAATAAATTAACAAGCGCTGTATGTATTTGAAGATCACAACCGAGAGTTTACAGTACCATACGATCTGTGATCGTTTACATGCTCGCGCAGGTAAACAATACAAATCTCATTCGCTGACCTACATAGCTACACCTAAATGCTGCGTTCATACACAACCAAACAATTTTCAGTGCATGACATACTGCATTTTTAAAGGAAATAAAGGCAGTGCCTAACCAAATGTGTTTTTACATCAATTTCCATGATTTCACAGACTTTTGTTCAAATTCACGATTTCTGTGACCGCTGACAAAATCATAGCCTTGATTATAGACCCTTGTTGGTAACTATAGTTCTTCCCTTGGGGCCTTTAGTTTCCCACTATGAGCCGAGGTCTGCAGTCCATATTTGTTTTATGAAGCGCTCAAGAAAGTAATGTTTTTGAAGTCCATAGCAGAGTTGTTAAAGTTTTTTTGGCATAGACCTGTCTGTCCTGACTTTCTCACTGCGTCATAGAATTCTCAGAGGAGTCTGAGTTTGTGTCGTATTTATTTACATTGTCTCGTTGGATTTGTAATGAATTTTAGGAAGTCACAAAACCAGTGAAAGCAATCTTTGTTTTGTAGTATATTTTGTAATTCATTTTTTGCTGTCCCTCTCCCTTTTTTTTTTTTTTAACAATCTCCAATTTTTCTGAGGAAGTTAAGGTTAGGGAAAATAGATTTGTAACCAAATCAACTATGATGTCTCCGTTGTCTGACTTATTATTATTTTTTAACTTGTAAAAAGCAATTCTAAATATTGCTTTGAATAAAATTCTCAATAGCGGTCTATATAATAATAGCAGTATTGCGGGAAATTTAGCTATTATTCTTGTACCACTTACCCTAGCATATTTGTCCCATCTCTGCTTACTAATGATTGGACAGCAACAAAACCAGGGGCAGATCTTTGACTCTCCCATTGGTTAAAACCTACTCAAGAGCTACAACTGTATGTCCTGCCTCCACTCACTTATGATTGGACTGTCATGAAGAAAATACATATCTTTTATCGGTTGATTATTTTGTATAAAAAAAATTCTGCACAATTTTAAATTGTAAAAAAATTAATCTGCATTCAACTCTTTAGTTGATTAATCGGTCAGATTTAATAGTGCAAGAAATTTACTTTTATACTGACACATTAATGTGGACATTGTAATTGATGGTTGTGACCAGGATGGCTTATGGGTGACGTCAAACCAGGAAGTAGATAGACAGGACTGGGGTAGGGAAGCGGCATTTCCGCTGACAGCGCATTGGCTGTCTCCTCCAGCCAGGGCAATCCTGGCAGTGGAAATGCTGCTATTAGCAACACTGGCAGCGGCAATGCCGACAGCGCCAACGCTGGAACCTTCAGCAAAGGCAGATCTTGCCGCAGTGCGGTGTACTCCGGAAGTGGCAGTGGCACTGGCAGCGGTAATGGTGTCCTCCGCGCAGGACACTTCGACAGCGGGGCTGCATACTCCGGCAGTGCAACTATTGTGGTTGGACGTGGTCTCCTCACCTAGCTTCAGCTCCTGGTGCGGAGGTGGGAGCAACAGGTAGTCTCCCCCTGGCGGCGAAGGCGGGAGCAGCGGGTAGTCTCCCTCTATCACTGAGGACTGGTGCGGCTCTCCTCTGGGTCCTGGCGTGGACGTGCTTACTGCCTGTGGAGCTAAAATAGGCATAGCCCCTCCCGATGGGATTAGAACCCATGTGGGCATTCCCATATCTGCAGCCAGGTAGTTGCATACCATGGCTGGGAGGGATGCTGGGTGATGTTGGTTTTCCCAGGCTTCCCATTGCTCCCCATCTCTGGCCCACAGCAGGTCGATCGCCATTGGGATGGCCTCCACCTGATGTGGGGTGTGGTAGTCGGGTGATTTTATATGCCCGACTTTCCCAATGGTGAAGCACCACTCCCTTTCAGGAGCAACACTGGCAGCGGCAATGCCGACAGCGCCAACGCTGGAACCTTCAGCAAAGGCAGATCTTGCCGCAGTGCGGTGCAGATGAGGCAGATGTCCATCTTCTCCACTCTCAAATACAACGACAAAAAAAAAATCCTCTTCAAAAAAAACACTGTCCCCGCAATACTGTTCCTGGCCCGGGTCTGTGGAGGCGTTATTTCCCACAGGATGGTCTGTGGGTGACGTCAGACCAGGAAGTAGACAGACAGTACTGGGGTATAGAAGCGCTGATGCGCAGGTTTTAATAATAAATAAACAGTTTGAACAAAACAAAACACTGAACAAAACGGCACGGTGGCCAAAACAGACAAACATAACAAACACGGAACCAACAAGTATCGTGCTGGCGTAAAGCACGGGTAGCAATTGCTTTCTAGATGTATTAGTTTTATCTCACGACTCACGTCTCGTTCCGCCTCTGAACACACTAACCCCGTTCAGCCAAAGCTTTTTGTTTTGATATTGTGTCCGAGGGATTAACTGGCTAACAATTACCTAGTTCATCACTCAACCACCTTCTGCACAGGTTTTCTCATATGCGTTGTCAACAGCCGGTTTGTCAGTTATCACTCGCTGTTGACCACACATTCTCACGATTTTATCTGAATTTTAACTCCATCCAGGTTGTAAAACAATAATAACAAAAAAGCTGTTTTTATCACACCAAACCATACATTTAAATAACAATAATAATACAAAATACACACAGGGGCGGCGGGGTGTTACCCGCCACATAAGGCAGTGTGGGCGCAAGGTAAAATCCTATTTTGCATAGCATAGGACTCCACCTGAGCCCTATTCTTGTGTCCTGTTCCCATAGAAAACTGTGGAACCTTATCATCTGTAACTTAGTGACAATAAAGAATTGTGGCAGGATATGTGCTTTGCTGGATTCAATGTGAAAATAAAGTATGGAATACATAACAATTAACAGCAAGCAATAAGAAACATGTTATTGCTTCCCAGAGCAGCCCAAATCCACTATACAACGACAAAACCGACCAAGTAAAGCATTTTTATAGTCATTGGGGAATAGGTGGCCCAGACCTCTCTGCAGTTTACAGTGCAATTCTCCATTGCTGCACAGCATTCTTCCCCCTTGTGTGCCAAGATGGTTTTCTTTGGTTGGCGACTGATCTGAAATGCCTGCTGTGCAAAAAACCAATGCATGGATAGTTATACTTTTTATTTTTCAAGTCCAGAAATTGTAATAAACAGTTATTTAAGAATACATATCATGGAATAATAAAGCTTTTTAAAAATGTATGTGTATTATGCCGATTAAGGAGGTTCAATGTGTAAGGGATAACACACGACAGGGCATGGGTTGTGTTGCATTAACATTCAGCTGTGGTTGGGTTGGAGGCACGATGTGAAGCAACACAATCCACAAGCCCTGGAGTGTGTTATTCCACTTAGAAAACGGATACAATAATACATAGAAAAACAAACCTTTTTTATATATATTTTTTTTTTAATTAACTTTTACTGTATATTCTTCCACTTTGGAGAAAAAATAGTCCATCAGACAAGGTTAAACTGGAGGTTTTCAACATTTCCAACAATAAATTTTATCCCAGCCCTGTCCAGCTACTTGCCTCAAAGGAAGCTAATTAAAACGAGAATACTTGCAGCCGAGAATGTGCTAGACCAAGGAAGGGCTTAAATTTAGTTGCAGGCTTTGCAATCGCTAGGCCGCGACGGAGGATTAGCTAAAATAACATTAAAACATGGCTAAAAACTTAGTGACTGTAAATTTTATATATATATATATATACTGCTTTTAGCGAAAATGATCGAGAAAAACAAGTAATAAGGCACAATAGAGTACTAATAAATTATACTCAGGCTCTCCGTTGCGAGTTTAATACGTTGTGTATTGATAATTTATTAATCAAACTAATTAGACAAAAAAAAGTTCTGCCGTGCATTAAGCTATATTTATGCACGGTTTCAAACCCCTCAGCAACTAATCGGCGTGCAGCATCCGAACATTCTGTTTTATAAATTTCAATCAGATGTCGCAATTACAATAATCCATCTTTGTATTTAGTGGCTGATTTAAAAACAGGTGGTTTCTACAGATCATTTTTAATGAATTGACTATTTCCTGAAGGCTTACAGTAGCTAGCTTAGGGATCAAAATGTGATGTCTTGGTGTCAATTATGCTACCTTTCCATTAGGTACATTTCATTAGGTTTTCTATACAGACATCCAATGAACTTACAAAAGGGCCAAGAAAACAGGCTGGTATTTAAAACTCTACCTGCCAACAGGGTGATTTTATGAGGCCAATTCATTTTCAGGGCTGTTGGAATATCTAGACCTCTCGCTACGTGTGAGTTGAAGCTAAGCAGATGACGGCTTGTGTTGCCACTGTTGTTCCAACTTCTTATTTATGGCAGTAGCATGGAGTGTGGCAGCCAGCAGGAAAGGTTATGAGATGATTAGCCCCTGACTGCCTCTACATCTGCTCCACAAGGCTGGGATCTGGGCATTGTGTGGCTGGAAGAGTGTTCAGTGTGAATGGTAATGACTAATGGGATGAAGTTATTAATCATTTGCAGCCTTGGGGCTTTCGGTTAGAGGGCAGGCATCCACAGGTAAAACCTCCTCGGATCTTCTCAGGTTTAAAGCAGATTAGCCATAACCCCAGCAGCACTTAAAATCTCAATTTACTGTAATTGTGATGTCTAATAGGATCACGAACCAAAACATAATTATCACTGTGTTGCTTATTCAAATGTGCTGGGCTAAGTGCACTAAAGACTGAAGCTCCCAATTTACACATAGTGCAGGTACAAGCTCAACAGGGCTGTGGAATATTACCTGTCCACTTTTCTGCCCAAAATATATGCACTTGGAAATGTACAATGGGTATGTTTTTGTGACATCCTGGATAGCTGTTCCAAGAGATGTGTGTGTGTTTCTTTTTAAACAGAAAAACAGCCTGCATTGTTAGCATTTAGTTCAAACTGTAACCAAGGCTTGAATTTCATTTTTGTGTGCTGGGGGGATAAACCCCCCTATGCTGCAGCCAATGGGGAGATTCCAAAATTTTAGTGGGGAACGGCAAAAAAAAGGCACTTTTGCATATAAAAACTATATATATATATATATATATATATATATATATATATATATATATATATATATATATATACTGCATCATCATTCACGCTGGTGTTGCTTTAAAATAAGCTGCTTTAACCTAACAGCTGTTCATCTGTGAGACAGAACACTCTCCATTGCTTTTGCCATTGTTGCCTGATGTGAAGTTTTTGCATGCAGCGGAAGAAAAAGATGCTTTTCTTTTTAACCAGCGTTCCATTTTAACTCTTTACACTCTCGTTCTGCCTGTTTTTCACTTATGTGGTAGAGATGAGAATATATGTTTAAAAAAAAAAAACTTTTTCCAAAATCATGTTTGGTCACTGCTTTATATATCTATATCTATGTATCTATCTATCTATCTATCTCTCTCTCTCTCTCTCTCTCTATCTATATATATATATATATATATATATATATACATATTGTAAAAAACCCAAAAACTGCACCATTGAACCTCAATATGAAATGAACATGGGGGGAAGAAGCTGAGCTTCTAAGCTTTTCCAACGACACCGCCTTTCAGTCAAGCTGCTACAATGACGGAGCAATAGACTAAGCTGTGAAATCTGTCACATGATGAGAGGCTTAACTTCAGGTGTTCAGTAGTTCCGCTAGGAGTACCATACACATACTGAATACATCTTTGGAAAGCCCCTGAGTCTGTACTTTTAAGGTAGGTGGCTTTTACGGTGCCTGAGTAATATGTGTGTAACTTTAATATCATATTTTTATTTTCAAAACAGTTTACTTACTGCAGTGTACTGAGTTTCAATAATCCTTAAAGATAACGGCCGAGAATCACGTACGAGAGAATAAAGTCTCGCGGCACTTAAAATATCCAGCACTACTTTTATTTATTCATTTATTTAACTACTCAGCGTGCTTTCATCACTGACACCCACTTCGTTAGAGGTTGTTGTAGCGTTTCAAGCATTCTAAACTGGGTGAAAAATACAGTAGCTTGGTGTCTTATAATATCTCTGTGGAATTTTCATGCACTGAAATTTGCAGATGTGCGGGAGTGTGGCAATGTGCCCCGCCCCTGTGTGCATGTGTGTGTTATATGTTGTATGTTGCGTGTGTTAATGTTGGTGCATAGTCATTGGGACACGGGATATAAACGGGTCTGTGTTTCACGTGTATTTAAAGATGTAATTGTATTTAGGCACGGGATTGCACATCACTTCACGTGCAGATAAAATGTGTATAATGTGTGTCACGGGGTTGCACTTAATTAATTCACGTGCTGGGATTCAAGTGAATAATTAATTAGTAATTGAATCCCAGCACAACAGTATATATAGATGCACGTTTGACTCACTCGTGGTTGGGTGTTCGTGAGTGGAGAACGGGTGAGAGAGAGAGAGAGAGAGAGAGAGAGAGAGAGAGAGAGAGAGGAGAAAGAAAGAAAGAAAGAAAGAAAGAAAGAAAGAAAGATTTGCTTTGCTTCACTCACCGTTTGTCTGTCTGTTTACTGTTTAGTCCGTTTTGTTTATATATTTATTTTGGCGAAAGTGCCGTGTCCTGTTTCTGTTTTGTGTACAAACCTTTTATTTTCTGTTTAATTATTAAATGCTGAGCGATCACGCTCAGCGCCATCAAAACCCCAAGTCTTTGTTTATTTATTTCCTGGCTCTGGTCTGACGTCACCCACTCTGGCCGCCTTTGTGACACATGGTGTCAGAACGTGGGATCTACAGCGCCTCCTGGACTCAGGCCAGAGCAGGAACCGCAATTTGTTGTTTAAAAAAAAAAAAAAACCCAAAAACAACAACAACAACAACAAAAAAAAAATAAAAAATGGAAGGCTGGAACTGGAGAGATGGCTGCCAGGATCTGGAGGTCCTCCTCGGTGGTCTAGAGGACCAAGGCTGGTGCCTTGCCTGTGGGGAGTTCGGGCACCCGGTGGTGCGCTGCCCCTACCAAGAGGGAGAGGAGGAACAGGCCCAGGAGAGGAAGGTGAGGAGGAGGCAGAGAAGGGGAAAGGGGAAGAGGAAGGCAGAGCCTCCACCGCCCAAGTCTCCACCAGCAGAGGAAGAATGCCTGCTGGTTTTGTCTCCAGAGCCCAGGAGGGAGGAAACAGAGCCTTTCCCGTCCTCTGAGGAGATGTTAGACTGGGTGTCGGACCCAGAGTGGAGCGGGGAGGACCTCCCACTGGTTGTTGACCTGCTGTGGGCCAGAGATGGGGAACGTTGGGAGCGCTGGGAACAACATTTCTACCCAGTGCCCTTCGTGAACCCGGCAGCCGTGGTGATTAACTACTTGGCTGCCGATATGGGACTGCCCCAGCAGGTTGCATTCCAAGTGGGAGGAGCCACGCCTACCTGCCTCCTCAATGGGCTGAAGGGAGACGACATGCAGCTCCCATCTCCACCAGCAGAGGAAGAATGCCTGCTGGTTTCAAGAGCCTGAGCGTCCACAGCCCAAGCGGGAGGAGCCTGAGCGTCCACAGCCCAAGCAGGAGGAGCCTGAGCGTCCACAGCCCAAGCGGGAGGAGCCTGAGCGTCCACAGCCCAAGCGGGAGGAGCCTGAGCGTCCACAGCCCAAGCAGGAGGAGCCTGAGCGTCCACAGCCCAAGCGGGAGGAGCCCGAACGCCCCACGCCTGAGCTGGGAGGAGCCCGAACGCCCCACGCCTGAGGGGGAGCCCGAACGTCCACAGCCCAAGAGGGGGGAGTCGGTGCGCCCACAGCCCAAAAGGGAGGAGTCGGTGCGCCCACGGCCCAAAAGGGAGGAGTCGGTGCGCCCACAGCCCAAAGAGAGGGAAGTCGGGCTTCCACAGCCCTAGGACCCAAGCTGCCAGCAGAGGGAGAATGCCTGCTGGTTCCACCTCCACCAGCAAAGGAAGAATGCCTGCTGTCCCCATGTCCACCAGCAGAGGGAGAATGCCTGCTGTCCCCATCTCCACCAGCAGAGGGAAAATGCCTGCTGTCCCCATCTCCACCAGCAGAGGAAGAATGCCTGCTGGTTTCCCCTTCAGAGGCAGAGCAGCACCAGTCCCCTGCAAGAAAGACAGAGCCGCACCAGTCCCCTGCAAGAGAGGCAGAGCCGCACCAGTCCCCTGCAAGAGAGGCAGAGCAGCACCAGTCCCCTGCAAAAGGGGAGACTACACGCTGCTCCCACCTTCGCCGCCAGGAGACTACACGCTGCTCCCACCTTCACCGGCAGGAGCAGAGCAGCCGGAGCTGCCTCTACCTCGCCACCTCCACCGCCAGGAGCAGAGCAGCAGGAGCTGCCTCTGCCTCCATCACCATCAGGGGAGAGGAGCAGGAGCTGCCTCTCCCTTCACCAGAAGGACCAGGACTAGATGTTGGCGGTCCTCAGCAGCCCTTGCATAGGCTGCTGAGGGAAGCACGGGAAGAACCGCCCGCCGCAGAGGCCGAGAAGAGGGCCAACACCCGCACCCCAGCTTGTCCTGACTCCCTGCCCGCCGCCCAAGGATGCCTGCCTCGCCGCCCAAGGATGCCTGCCTCGCCGCCCAAGGATGCCTACCTCGCCGCCAAGGATGCCTGCCTTGCTTCGCCCAGGGATGCCTGCCCCGCCCCAAGGATGCCTGCCCCGCCGCCAAGGATGCCTGCCACGCCGCCCAAGGATGCTCGCCATGCTGCCCAAGGATGCCTGTCTGGCATCGCCTGGGGTTGCCAGCTGCTCCGCGACGCCTGGGGTTGCCAGCCGTCCTCATCGCCTGGGGTTGCCAGCCGCCCGCATCGCCTGGGGCTGCCAGCCGCCCGCGACGCCTGGGTTGCCAGCCGCCCGCTGCCTGGGCTGCCTGTTGCCCGCGATCGCAGCAGGAAGTACTGTGGCCGGAACCCCACCAAGGGGAGCTGCCGCCACGAAGAAGGTGGGGAGGTCAGGAGACCTGCTCCCACTGCAGCAGTTTCGCTGCCGGAGATCGTGGGGAGGTCAGGAGACCTGCTCCCACTGCAGCAGTTTTGCTGCCGGAGATCGTGGGGGAGGTCAGGAAACCTGCGCCCACTGCAGCACTTTTGCTGCCAGAGATCGTGGGGGAGGTCAGGAGACCTGCTCCCACTGCAGCACTTTTGCTGCCGGAGATCGTGGGGGAGGTCAGGAGACCTGCTCCCACTGCAGCAGTTTCGCTGCCGGAGATCGTGGGGAGGTCAGGAGACCTGCTCCCACTGCAGCAGTTTCGCTGCGGAGATCGTGGGGAGGTCTGGAGACCTGCTCCCACTGCAGCAGTTTCGCTGCCGGAGATCGTGGGGAGGTCAGGAGACCTGCTCCCCACTGCAGCACTTTTGTTGCCGGAGATCGTGGGGAGGTCAGGAGACCTGCGCCCACTGCAGCACTTTCGCTGCCGGAGTACTCAGTGGCCGGAGCCCCCGCAAGGGGAGCTGCCGGCTTTGAAGAAGGGGAGGAGGTCCGAGACCACCAACCCCAGCAGCAGTTTCGCTGCCGAGAAGGGGAGGTCAGGAGACCACCCAAGCAGCCTTTCCGCTGCCAGGACTGCCCGCTGAAGGAGTCAGTCTGGGAGCTGTCCGCACGCCTGCTGACAGCATGGCCAGTAGCAGCCTGGCTACTGGCAACATTGCCAGCCATGGGCCCACTGAAGCTCCCTTCCCAGCCCGAGACTTTGTCCTGGACTGCTGGGTTTTTAAGGGGAGGTGGCCGCTGAGGCCATGTGTGCTGCGCACAAGGGGGGTATATGTGGCAATGTGCCCCCCCTGTGTGCATGTGTGTGTTATATGTTGTATGTTGCGGTGTTAATGTTGGTGTATAGTCATTGGGACACGGGATATAAACGGGTCTGTGTTTCACGTGTATTTAAAGATGTAATTGTATTTAGGCACGGATTGCACATCACTTCACGTGCAGATAAAATGTGTATAATGTGTGTCACGGGTTGCACTTAATTAATTCACGCGTGCTGGGATTCAAGTGAATAATTAATTAGTAATTGAATCCCAGCACAACAGTATATATAGATGCACGCTTTGACTCACTCGTGGTTGGGTGTTCGTGAGTGGAGAACGGTGAGAGAGAGAGAAAGAAAGAAAGAAAGAAAGAAAGAAAGAAAGAAAGAAAGAAAGAAAGAAAGAAAGAAAGATTTGCTTTGCTTCACTCACCGCTTGTCTGTCTGTTTACTGTTTAGTCCGCTTTTGTTTATATATTTATTTTGGCTTAAAGTGCCGTGTCCTGTTTCTGTTTTGTGTACAAACCTTTTATTTTCTGTTTAATTATTAAATGCTGAGCTGCATCACGCTCCAGCGTCATCAAAACCCCAAGTCTTTGTTTATTTATTTCCTGGCTCTGGTCTGACGTCACCCACTCTGGCCGTCTTTGTGACAGGGAGCAACCTGGAAAATACGTGATTCCCGCGATCCCGTGCTGAAATTCAAGCCCTGGTAACAGTGTTTTGTGGATACAGTTTCACAAAATAGCGTTAACCACCAGAATCACACAGGTAGCAACCAGCAACACTCTCAAAATAACCTGTTTTACATGTCATCGGTCCACTTGTTCATGTACTTAGAACAATCAACAACTGGATATCCCTAGAAGTTAAGTTAAACAGATATTGTCTCTGGGGCTACCTTGGAAACAAATTCACACAACAATCCCAGCATGTAACAATGTAGACTGAACCACCCACCCCAATACCTAAAAACATTAAGTACACAGTATATTTAAGCAAAAACTACAGGGTGCATTGAATGTATGAAGAGGTGCGTATTCTGGGTGGAGGAAGCTGAGATGCAGTCAAGGAGGTCCTCTAAGTGTAGCTGTTTAACTCAGTGCTATTTTTTATGTAGCAGTCAGTTTAGTGCCTCTTCAACTGAATCAATCACTTGTAGATGGGTTGTTCTGCTGTGCTTTCAGTGGAAACCTCTTTATGCCCTGTGCATCAGAAGTGGATGTGGTCTAGTATATCACCGGATACACAGATTTGGAATCCTAATAAGTCAATGGCAAAGATATACCACTTGCTAATCTGAAACTATTTAAACAAAAAAAAAAACACACACCATTATAAGAACAATGTGTGTCACCGGGTATTTTAATTACTGAAGGTTTGCTGGCTAATGATTGCTCATGCAAAAGTGCACTGTTGTTTTGCTGTTGCTGCACACAAATTGCTATTTAACTGCTAAGAATTAGGAATTCTGCTAGCGTTATTGAATATATTCACGCTGTCAAATGATATTTATGACTTGGAACTTTTATTATGAGGATTATAAAGATGGGATGGTAGTGTTTCATAGCAGAACAAGAATGCTAATCACAGTGCTTCCTCTAAATTCCTCTACCCAGGGATAAGGGGATGTAACGGATTTATCCTTTGTAAATGTATTCAAATGAATGAATGAACAAATAAGTGACACTCAAAGATGGCAAGGTAGAACAACAGTCACTAGGGGGTGTTCTTAACTAATGTATTCATTTACGGGAAACTCGACACATTCTGTAATGGAATACACTCTTGCTTTGCAGGTTTGTATAGCTTTGTGCTCACAATTTTCAGCAGCGGCTTATATGGGTTAAACATTTTACAGCAGGGAAATAAATAAAAACAAAGATTCCAATACAAACTGTTTTGTATTGAATATACTAATACAAGACCGATCCACTGTCACGGGACATTTCAGTTTCAGGCATGTCCATTGAGGAATGAAGGGAATGCTTGACAGTTAGCTGGGACGGGTTTTACAGAGCAAAGTGTTATCAGTCTGAAACATCACGCCTTAATATAATGAATGTGATAACTGAAACAGAACATGATGTACAAAGTGATTTGTAAACAAGACAAATACATTGTTGGGTAAAATAACTGATCTTTTTGACCCATACTAAGTTACTCTTGAATTCAAGCTGAATTATGGACCTATATTTGAATTTGACCAGGACACTGCAATGGAATCCTTGGGATGTCCTCAGTTTAACCTCACAAAAATAATATACATGCCCACCACAGTAAAAGGCAATACAATTTTAAAGCAAGAGGTTTTTATAAATTATCCAACATGTGGTAGCTGGACACTGGTACATTCATTTATGACTTTGCTGTTGGTATTCTAGAAGCGGCAGAATACTGAACAACCAATTATATATCCAGCCTGTAGCAAGAATTGTTGTCTCCATAGCAACCTGCCTCCAGCTGCGCAGCTAACTCCATCAATGCAGTTTAATGTTTTTAATCCCACCCACTGCAACAAAGAAAGAAGCCATCCTCCAAGAAAGACAAAGACCATCCCGCATTAAAATGATTAACATCTTGGTGCTACCACAAGAACCTTTCCGTACAATAACCCGATTGTATTATTTAAACTGCTATAACGTGTTCAATGCAAATGAGCAGTTACGAGTTAGCTGCAGCAGTACCTTTGACTCAAGGGTGGATTTTGAGCAGCTGCAGCTGCTATTCTCCTGTGCAGTTAGGATGACCTCATATGAGAGCAGAGATCTTAAAGTTCAATGCTTTATGTGCTCCCCCAGCTGATTGTAGTTTTCTGTACAGTATTTTATAAAGCAACGACAGGAGCTGGATAAACAAGAAATCTCATCAAAATATAATAGTTCTCAGTTCTATCATTTCCATTCATTGCCCCTTGCTCACTATACTAAAAACCCTCTTCTACCTTCTCAGACACTGTATGGGATTCTATTCTTTATCATGTACATTCTTTTTCAGTATGTGCTAGACATGGTCTCTTACAGTTCAAGATTTTCCACCGTCTCCACCTTTCCAATACAAAATTGGCCAGAATCTGACCGGGTATGGACCCAGTCTGTGACAGATGCAAGCAAGAACCAGCTTCTCTGGCCCCATTCTCGACATCCATATTTTCAACCTTATCCCAAGTGCTTGATTATTATTGTATTAACTACCTTTTGAAAGGATTATTCTACACAAATGTATTACTATTGCTTTCCATACTGTTTCTTTTCAGAGAAAATAAACAAACAGATTCTTTAAAAAAAAAGAATATATATATATATATATATATATGTATGTAATAGTTCTGTTTTAGAAACCAAGAGTAGAAATGACACCTGCACAAAATACAGCGCAAGGAAGGCTATAAAGCACAGCGTTTTGGGTGTTGCTGGATTGATATAGATTGAAGGTTATTTCCAGTGGCGTACAACATACAGTGAATGCACAATTTGAACAGGACAGCCTTTTTTCAGAACCACCCCACTAATGTTATGTAATAACCATGCCCTGAAGGTCAGAGTGGTCATCCAGACATGGGCTTCTCAGATGGCTGCCTGCCGATTGCCAATCAAGAATGACAAGTTATTTATTTCTTTTTTTGAGTGGAATTTAATTATTTTGTTTTTATGCAACAAGACGTGGAAAGCAGGCGTTGTGGTTTTTATATAGATTGTGAGCCCATCTAAACACTTTTTTTTGTGTGTTTTTATTATTATTGGTGTGTGTGTGTGTGTGTGTGTTAAAGACTCAGTCTTTTGTTACAGTATCAAAAGAAAATCTGCTTCAGAAATTGCAGATGTCTGTTGAAACCAAGCCCATAGAAACATGACCTGGCGAGACTGACAATCGATTTTAATTTGCTGCCTTCCCCTCCTGTAAAGTCAAGCCTTGTTGTCAAGTAAAATACATTTCCACCATTCTTCAAAAACCAACATTAATATCAAATGTTTTTGATGTTTTGAGATATATAAAATTAAATAAAATTTTTTAAAAAAACCTATTAGAAAACAATGTATTCCATTATCATGTTTCGGATATGAAATGTCTTTAAGCTGGAAAGAGGGCCTTGCTTTGGGAGGGTTTGCGATAGTAGTGTGTCTTTCCATCACAACTGCAGTAGCACTTTCCTTTGGTTACATACAGTCAGGTTTTGCATTGTGTCATTGTAGAGAATCGTTGATGTCTTGTTTCTGAGCTCACTCTGAAGCGGCTTACCTTTCCAACAGCTGTCCTATAAAACCGTGGGTGTATGGTGACATAGGGGTTGTTGTGATGCATTCCAGGACCGAAAAGAGGGCAGTCAGCAGTGTGTAATCATTACAGCTCAGTCGACTGTGCTCACGGGTGCTCATCAGACAAATGCTTGTAATTTCTCTTAATCATTTTTGTGAGCCTCTGAGGATAGAGAAACGTTGCTGAATGCCAATTACACAGCGCAAATGAAATCCTATCCCAGCTACAACACATTGCTTTCTACTTCTTTTGGGTATAGGAAACTGTGAAAACTTGTGAAACTTGGACAGTGCTATAGTATTTTTTCATATGGGGTGTTGTGTGCACCACTTAGCAGGGAAATAAATAGCATGTCAGCAGCTTGTGGCACCAAAACAGGCATCCTGCACTTTCTCGATCCTGGTCCATAGTGTAAGCTCATTGACCTATTGCTGACACACCATTTCCCACATTTCATTCAAGGAATACAACTGCAAGACCAGTTCCCTGTTAGATTTTAGTAGAGGCTGGGATTACATTTTAGAGACATAATATTTTGAGTTTTTGTCTTTCTATTTGGTACATGATTTCATTCTATGTTTTTCACATTGAAGTTCACTATGTTGTCCAGTAAAAAT
The DNA here is from genome assembly GCA_030684275.1 of Acipenser oxyrinchus oxyrinchus. Classification (NCBI taxonomy): domain Eukaryota; kingdom Metazoa; phylum Chordata; class Actinopteri; order Acipenseriformes; family Acipenseridae; genus Acipenser; species Acipenser oxyrinchus. The sequence goes on along the minus strand of CM060251.1, from coordinate 78,274,862 downwards.
AAATTTGTTTAAATTTCATAAGTGTTTTTTGGGGTTTTTTTTAGATTATTAAGTGGTATATTTTGTATATCATGTTTGGATATGAAATGTCTTTAGGGGATTGAAGACTGGCTGCAATTGCACCATGTCTTGCTAGCACATCAGCAATACGCCAGCCTCTAAATACACTTCTCCATTTTCCATTTTAATTCATACTGTCATTTAATCTTTATATAAACAAGTGCAGAGCGCTCCAGATAAGGTTTTGGGTTTGGGAGTAACTTGCCCTGTAATTTTAACACTGAAAGAATAAAATGTATTTTCAGGGGGTAAAATGCAACATAATCTCAATTAAATACTGTACAATATTTTATGGTAATGGAGTAGGCATTAAAAAAGAGCCTTCCATTTTAACTGCAATGTTTGAACGTCTTTATCAGCTTGGTGCATTTTTTTCGAGGTATTGTACTGACTTCAAATTAAGTTACTTATATTTTAACATGAAACTCGGTGAACATGTTAAAACTTCTATATAAAGCCATACGGATAAAATAAGGACATTCATTAATAAGTTATAAAACAGTTTATTATAGGCACTTTTTTTTAAGCAGTTGCTGTTTGTTGCTTTAGGGTGTTTACAGTTCAGCTTGTGTAGCTTTGAATGTTTCTTATTCTTACTGTGATTGGTTGCAAAGAAAACAGGAGGCTGTGTGGTCCAGTGGTTAAAAAAAGGGCTTGTAACCAGCAGGTCCCTGGTTCAAATCCCACCTTAGCCACTGACTCATTGTGTGACCCTGAGCAAGTCACTTAACCTCCTTGTGCTCCATCTTTCGGGTGAGACGTAGTTGTAAGTGACTCTGCAGCTGATGCATAGTTCACACACCCTAGTCTCTGTTAGTCGCCTTGGATAAAGGCGTCTGCTAAATAAACAAATAATAATAATAATAATAACAGGGCTAGCCAGATATTGGATAATGTTTTTTGGGTTGGTGTTTCTTGTGTACAGTTTCCAAGTAACTGAAAACATTGTCTTCTGGGTGATGTAGTTGTTAGTGGAAGTTTTAGGGGAGGCAGAAAAGCTGTGCAGCAAAATTGCTTTGTGTATTTTTATGCATTAAATTTAAATTTGAGTGTGCATTTCGGATTTTTTAATGCGTAAAAGCGGCAGGTATGCAGCTTATCTGGACCGCTGAGTGCAGTATATGCAGGAGACTGTGCAGACGGATGACCTTCTATTGATGGTTTTTCATTCTGGACAGACCTGTCAGAAATGGTTGTGGCTGAAGGGTTAATAGGAGGGTACACAGTTTGACTTCCTAACTGTATTACTGTCAAAACTTCCACACACTTTTCCTCGCAGTCAGACTAACGAAGGCTGGGCTTTTTAAGGTTATGCCTGGTTCCTCCTGCTACCTCTCTGACAGTTTTTATATATGAATTCACATATGCACAACCCGGTAGAGCTGTACTTTGACCACCGCATTACCCCAAAGCTGGAAAGACTCAACATGACAACATGGGGGAATAAATTATTCTGGGAGCTGTTGAAACTGGGGTTATCTCACAGGGTGACAATTGTTAGGAGGTATTTTTGGCCTTTCAACCAACAGCATTGAAAAGGCCACGTATTATACTACAAGCAACTCTACACAAAGCTAGGAAATTGAAAAAAAAACCCTAAGATTTTCTAGTGAAATGTATTTCTCCACTAACTGGGGGATGCAAACCCTAGTTCTTGTTGTGGATAGTTCTGTAGTAAAAATGTAATGGGGGGCTGCGTCATCCGATTAGCAGGGAAATGCACAGGCCATGGCAACAGAAAATTGAGCAAAAAAGGAATACCAGCAGTTCTTTAACCAGCTCCACAGCCATGTAGTATGATGACATCATTTGCGATGTCCCTTGTGTGAACTTGGTATGTCGGCTTATATTCTTAGCCTGCTCTGTATTTATTGAATATGTACCTTTCTCTCTTCTATACGTTTGATCCAACAGCAACTCTGTGCTTGTCCATGTGGTCTCATGACACAATATAATCGTACTGGAACGTCCCACCAGACCACTCAAGTCTCTGCTCTCTACATAGTGTGAACTATACAGTTTCCTTTTGCTGTGAAATTCATACATTTTAGGACAAGGGTTTGTACCCCATGATGACTGTAACTATCTTATGTGTGGATCCTCTCACTTATACCTCCCATGTGACCCTCAGATTATAAATACTCTCTTAGTTAAGGAGTTGATCAGATCAATAAATCAGTGAATCAAAAAATCAATAATTAATTTTGACCTCCTCTTTTAGCACTAACAAGATTCATTGATCATTAAACACTGTAATTTACACATGGGTAAATAAAAATTGATGCTAATGTTGTCAGAAGTCAGTCTCTGCTCAATATTATTAAGCCACAAAGAAGGGAGGTGGAGAACCTTTAGGATGTGCAGCTAATATACATTTGCCACGCCCTTTGTCTGTTTTGCTTTTTTAACCTGTGATAGCATTCATTTTTTCGCTTAAATCTTTCACAATTCAGAGTGACTGTTGGGGGTCACTCTGAATCACATTGATGATGCGGTTGACCACTTGAAATGCAAGAAGATAAAGGATGCCAACAGGAATGTGACAGAGTACTCCTGCTCCTATGTTAATTTGTTGTATCTGTGTATTATTATTATTAGTATTGTTGCTGTTTTGCCTGGCAAGGTAGGAGTTAAAAACCTTCCCTGGCAGAAATAGTCGTGTGGAATGTGGCTGTCTTCAAGTTGGCGAATTGTTCGCCAATATATGTATATCAATGTAAACAGCAGCTGCATGCTGGGGAGAGGGAGAGAAAAAGGAACGTAACTAAAGGACAATTGCTACACTTACTGGATCAAAACCAGCATGGTACTTGTTGTTTGTGTGTGTTTATTTGTTTTGGCCAAGTGCCTTTTGTTTAGTGTTTAGTTTGTTTGATTTATTTAATAAATACGAGCGCATTTGCGTCTCACCCTGCAGTACTGTGTCCGTGTCTTTCCTGGTCTGAAGTGTTGATTCCAAATATGTCGTTAACTCATAGTACACATTTCATAAGATGTGGTTTCTTTTACTGCATAGTGCCCGTATCTTTGAGTTCTGTCGGCCGCTTAGTGTAGCAGGCTTTACAACTGTCGATTTAGATGATTGAATTGCATTACCAACAACTGAATTGATTGTCATGCTCAACAGACATCATTTACCAAATATACCCTCTGCTTTCAGACTGAAATCTCACTTACAGTACTACTTTAAAGCTTGCTAGTTATGCATGCCTTGCTGTAATACTTCACTGGCAGTCTGCAAGGCATTAGGTTTCAGTAATTTAAATAACCTTGTCTGCCTTACATTACATACCCATGGAAAATGTGCTCTTAAACAAGCCAACCCCCCCCGCCACATGTAAATCCATTACATTAATTGGATATATGTAAACCAGCAGTGAAGATGCTAAGGGCAGTTCCACAGGCACTCAGTTCAACTTCCTCATGGATTGTTTTTAAGCAGACTTAGCTTAGTGATTGATGCTAGTTTCCGAATACGGCATACTGTATGCAAATGGTACAAAATCCTACATCTTTTGTAGGGCCTGAAATTAACCTTGTGGTGACACATATAATGACACTCACAATAGCGGCATGTAAACATAAAAAAAAAACCATCTCTATGTTACATATACAGTACAGCTGTGCACCTGACATGTTTTAGAAATTATGATTACCACTCTTGTAAAATTACACAGCACTTACATAGTACTTTCATGGTCCATTTGCCAAGCTTTACCAAGGCTAACAATGATTTGTACCTTTGCTTTAACATATTAATCAGTGGTTCATCATGTTTGCTTATGCTCTTTTGTTTTCTCTATACTCTGCTGCACTTGGTATTCGCTATTATAAATGTTTCCATCATATCAATTCAGTATTTCAGGACAAAGACAGAAAATAATACATGAAAACACAAAGAGCAACCACCTTACAGCACATATCAGTTTTAATTAAATTGAATCCATATTTGTTTTATTAATGTGTATGCATTCATGTCATTCATATACAATATATACTGTACACCCTGTCCAGAATGGCTCTTAATATACATAGTACGCATTTATGTATTTGAATATACAGTAGCAAGTAAAATACAGCAGAAATATGTCAACATAAATAAAACATTACAGAATAAATGTTCAAATGTAATTAGTCACTGCGTTGGTAAAAATACACAACACAAAAGTTTATATTATATTCCTTAAATATGTTTTTATAATAATTAACTACAGTAAACCTTGTGATCAGATCAGTTATTGGGACAAGGTGTTTGAATGCTGTACTGCAGTGCAGACTGCCGCACTTACCTAATTGCATATCAGGGTTTTCTTTGTATGGCTGCTCCAGTTCAAAGAGAGGATTAAGCACTGGATAGAGGCTGCTGTTTAATCCCAGTGGGGAATCCCCAGTACCTAACTCAGCAGCAGTGTGGAGCAGTCAAATTCATCAACCTGAGAAAACGGGAAGAGACCAATCACATCAAAAGAGACCCTTGCAATAACACAATGCTCCTTCCGAGGGAGTAATTTAACTTCTGTATTACTTAAAGATGTGTTTTCATTCCTGTTCCTTGGAAATACCAGTACAGTCTCTCTCTCTCTTCCTCCGCCCAGGAGAGCAAAACTGTCAAGAAAAGGTGTTAAAACCAAGCCTCGCCCAGGACAACTGGAAGCTACTAGAGACTGGAAAATGCTGGCAGATGTTGGTCAACTGCTTATTTTTCCACCTGAGATTGCCACCACTAACCTTCGACCAGATATTGTCTTGTGGATCAGCATGCCTTGTTCACCTGGTAGAGTTAACAGTGCCATGGGAGGATGCTGTAGATGAGGCGTATGAGAGGAAGAAACTGCGGTATGCTCAACTAGCTGCTGAAGCAGAACAGCGAGGATGGAGTCCGGGTTTACCCAGTGGAGGTGGGTTGTCGAGGATTTGTGGCACACTCTACAACCCGGTTTCTCAGAGACGTCGGATTCAGTGGCCAAGAGTTACGTCACACAGTGAAGAACTTATCTGAAGCAGCAGAGAGGAGCAGCAACTGGCTGTGGTTGAGATGGAAAGATTCTAGTTGGGGATCTCAAGCACAATAGAAAGAAACGCTGATATACGGGTAAGTAAGCTTGGCTGAGTGGAGTGGGGGACGGAGGGGGGTGATGCTGGGACGCCAGAATCACCGTTGAGCCCTCTAGAGGTGTCGTGGGCTAGTTGATGAAACACAGAGGATTGAAGGTGCCCACTTGAAGACCCCAAAGATGTACCCTACTTAGCTCAATCCAGACGGTTGTCATGCTGATGCGCTGGGGAGACCGCACTGTAGTTGATCCCTGGAGCCAGCATTGCAGCCGTTGTGTGTGCTGATGCACTGGATAGGCAAAATAAGCGGATCCCTGGAGCCAGCATTACACTTCAGCCATCAACACCAGGCAAAAGGATATCTACATCATCAGATGGAAGGAAACGCAAATGGATGGAGACGCAGATGGATCACATTAGTTTACTGTAAAGCTACGTCTTAGTTGGTGCTTATCTTCGCGAGAGCCGAGTTCAAATCAGCATGAAGTTTTAACATCTACTCTCATGTAATGGAAATCACACCCAAAAAAACCTTTTCATTTTTGTACAATGCAGTTATACCTCCTTTCAAGCACATACAATAGCTATGACTGAACTTCTACGGTACATTTTCCTGTGCCAGTTGTGGTGGTGGTGGTGAATTTTATTGATATGGATGAGTGTTACCTGATACTAAGGGGCACAGGTGTCCACTGCCTTAGCCATGAAACTCCATGTGAACGTTTAGATACAGGGGCCAGCCACAAACAGCAAACGCAGGAATGACTATTACAGGGTTTAAAAAACAAACAAAAAAAAAACATTCAAAACACTTAAATGCACAGCACCATTTCTTTTTAAAATCCCTTTTGTTTGATCCATGAAATCATATCAGGCTGTTCGTTCTTTTATGATGCTGGAATTATTTCAAATGTCTCATATAATCTGTTTCCGATATGAAACAGACCTGTTTACCTGCGTACATAGCAGACAGTATGCAGACATATCTGGTGTAGTGTATTGTGCATGTAAGATCATAAAGACCTTGGATTGCTGTTGCTGCCGTGGCTTTAGCTGATTCCATTTGTGTATTTTGTATTGTCATGTAACTTTTGTGATGCTGTTGTATGTTAACTGTAATGCGCCATACTGTTTATGATAAGCTGTCATGCTTTGCAATTTCAGCCTTGCTTTTTCTGCTGAAGGTCTGGAACTTGGTGTGCCTGGCTGGCATGCATTTCAGTGTCATTCTCTTCCTTTGAAACAGTCTGGCCTGGAAAGGTAATTTTACGCAATAAAAAAAAATTACATAACCTGATTTTGAAGAGTGCAAAGAATCTTATGACCATGGGTTCACATCCTATCTCATTCATTGTCTGTATGACCTTTGAGAAAGTGTTGTGACTTGGCATCACACCTCTATCCCACCAGTTAGCCTGCTCTAAAAACTGAACTCAAACCAGGGCCGTCGAGGAAAATGAGCTGTTGCATCAGGTAAGTAACGTTCAAATAAATAGAAATTTTAAAATAAATAAATAAATAAACCTGTGTAGAAAGAAGAGGTTTGGAATCACAGAGCTGTCCATGGGTCAAGGAGTCTCGGTCCTGGACCTTGATTTAAAGAGACTCATCCATTCTGAGAGCAGAACAATTAGTTTTAATCAGCATCAACCAGACTTATCACATGCTGTATTTCCACCACCAATAACAGGGTCTCTATTGCCAATGCTGCACTCAAGCACAGTAATAAAGCATGTGGCTCATACTGGGACAAACATTCAAACAAGCAATCCAGCAAAGTGTTTTAAAGCAAAAACAGGATTATACTTGTGTTTGCACAGGTATCAAGTTTACAGTATCAAACAAAACAAAAAAACTCCAACCCAAGTGAAGTTAGACCCTGTGCCACTAGAGGGTTTCACCCCTTTGTTTTGAAAAGAAATAGATGGGTACAGGATTTAATTTCACTCCTTTGACAATTCTCTAATACAGTGAAAAGTTATACTGTACATTTTATCAGGTAATTAAAAATTAAAGTCAAATATTCTTCTGAACAGAAATAACCCGTGTTAGTACTGACCCAACAAATTTCACATACAATACTTACAAATCAACATACAAGCAAGGATGTTTTTTTATTATATATTGTTAAGTCCCAATGCAGAATTACTACACACTTTTGCCTGCTTCTATTAACTGTTTCGACTTGGTCTCTGTTTAGTCTAGTGTCACTAATAATATGTTATGAAGAATTATTGTACAAGTTTGCCTGTGAAACAGTATACTCCGGAGAGCAGTGAAACTTGGAAGGTAGCAACAGTAGGCAGTAGTAAAAAGGGGGCTGTATGTATTTTACACTGTCCTCAATAATGGAATGTTAGCCTAGGTGTTGAACACATCAGCTCTCAGTCGTGATCTCTATAATAAAAGGATGTCAAACTTACTCTCCTCTTCCCTGTGTTCTAATGTTTTATTGCTGCCTTGGCACATATTTTTTTCATCAGCATTAGCATGAACTGCGACTTTTGGACCAAATATAAAATACAAAATATAGTACTCCATGGCAACAAAGTCGAGCTTTGAGGAACAACTGTTAAACAGCAGTTGTTATCCTTGTTCTGCTGTAATTTCAGTGTCAAATACGAACACGTCACAGACCAGGAAGCGTAGGACACAGTTTGGTGAGTGAATGCACCGTTGCCAGTTTATTATAAAACAAAAGGTTTAACAAAACAAACGCTTCACAAAACAAAACGGTACAGTGACCAAAATAGACAGACAAAACAGATACGGAACTAACACTCAATAGAACAAGTATCGCGCTGGTGTGGAGCCAGCATGAGTAGCAATTGTTATGATCTCTTTTTAGTTTCTCTTTCACTCACGACTCTCGTCTAGTCTTGTCTCTGAACACACTCAACCTTGTATATCCCATGATCACCCTATTTATACACCTGTGGCTTTAATCACTTTTAATAACTTATTCAATTCACGGCTCTAGCCACATTCACACGTTTTTGCAGGGAGGATTTTATCTCCCTCCCTGCCACCACTATATTCCCCACACATACACACACCCCGTGCACCACTACATACAAAAACACTCCACCTAAAACATAAAAAATAAACCAAATACACCCAGGGGTGGGGAGTACTCCATCACAGAACACCATCTGCTTGTTCACGTAAAGCCAATGTGTTGCAGAAGGACATTCACGTCCTGATTGTTTTGTGAAGTGTCCTACAAGTCATTGGCAAACATGCTTGTTGGCTTATAAAGGCGCTGTACTTTTTAAAACTCCCAGCACATCGCCGTACGTTTTTCAGCAAAACGTATTGGTTCACAGCAGGAGTTGAAGGGTAACTTTGAAAGCCCATGGATTCAAGTCTCCATGCATTGAATGGGTTGCTTTGTTTTTTCAGTTCAGAATTCATGTAACGAAGGGTGGACTGGTACACAAAACCCCTATTTGGCAGAGAAACTAGAGTTTCTGGCTTCTGTTCATCGCAGCTGTTAAAACATGAATTGGAGATAACAGTAAAAACAGATTTACGTGCCATTACATTTTTATTAGGAAATCCTTTATGTATTTAAATATGTCATGTCAGACAAGGCACCCTCTACTGACACTGTCACAAAAAAATGTCATATTTTATTCAAAATTAAAACACAGTTTAAAAAAAGAATATGCCGACTGCTGTCATCTTAGGGTTTGTTACAAACTGTCTCAGTTCAGTTACATTGGTTTAAAAACATTTAAAAAATCAGTTTGCTTGCTTTTCACACTTAGTGACTTGTTTTTCAATCTCTGACTGCTGCAGATAAAAAAAAATATCACAGCTCATGCAGGTTATGTTAAAGTAAATGTTTTCTGACATTTGCTGCAGATCATTAACCGTCTTCTATGCCAGTTCAGTGGCTCCATTAAGGAACACCAGGAGCTCTGGTAGCACAGAGCAGCTTCAATGGTATGATTCATGGGTAGAATGGTACTTTTTTTAATTAAATGGCATCACATTGGTAATAATTAATATACTCTGAAAAAACATTGCAGTGTTCAGCAGTACCAGGACCTAGATGTGGACTGCTAATGGTACTAGTTTAAGGGTGTCACTACCAGTATTTAAAAAAAAAAAAAATCTGTTATGTCCTTATGTGGTTTTTAAATCGATCATGCATGTACAGTATCCAAATACTTTACTTCAAACGATACTTTTGTGGTGGAAATTATCTGATACAGGAAAAAGAGGATATTGAAGATAAAACGGGTGATAATCTAGACAGGAAACAAATTGACTTAATACAAGCTATTTTTAGCATTTGGAGAAAAATGAATGCCACATCTGTGCCTATTTTACATTTCATTGGAAGAGCCTCTCCATGACTCACACTTTAAAATGTACTGCTCTGACAAATCAATATTCATGAAGGGATTCAAATTAATAATACTGAATGTGTCACGCTTAGATGTTTACTGAATATGAATTAGTTTTGCATGATTAGGTTTTGATTGCTGAAACTTATTTAAGTAACACACTGTGCTTTCCTTAAGAGAATTCCATTAAAACTTACACTAACGCTAAAGCAGAATCTCTGTGTTTAATCGGTAGGCTTATGGTTCACTGCAAACAAGTCTGTATTAGAGCAGGTTTGTGAGTTTTAGAGCTGTGTTGGTAAAATCTGGCACTGTTCAAGTCATTACAATAGACCCAAATCGATCTCAATAATCAATCAGGTGGAAGACTACAGCAGCTGTTCTCTGGACTTCTTTAACAGGATAGCCAAATCACTGAGATGCCAAAAAGAAAACGTCTGTCACCCGTAATGGAGAAAGGCTATTCAGAACAATGAGTTACCATTGAGAGGTTCTTCCACCAGAAAGTGAAAACCCTAACACAGTGGCTATTGAAATAAGAGATGAAAAATAACACACAAGTTAATATGTCATCACCCTGCTTTACCAATAGAGATGTGTCTCATCAAATGCTCACATCTAAATGCTGCCTGGTGTCAAGTCTGTAGGAGCTCTATGCTCTATGTAAAGAACTTCACTTTTGAAATACAAAATTAATTTCATCATTAACCTAATCCAAGATGATCTAGTCCATTTAACACTTTAACATACCAAGTATGCCAGTAAAATACATCCTTGCCATAGACAGAAATTCAAAGAGACTTAGTATGACAAAAATCAGACGACGATGATATATATCAACAGTATTTACAGAATAAGAAATGGCAATAAATAGTTTAATACAAATGAGATACATCTTTAAGACCTGGATGTCATTTGGTAAGCAAATGAGGTGTTAGTATCATGGTATCAAGTTTATTAAAATGACAGAATGTGGAATAACTTCTTGTGTTCTTAAGATACATGCAAAGCTATGTGATATACAGACATCTCCATATATCCCCACAATCTGACACTACCAATAAATGATCCTAAATAATCCCATTACCAGGTTTCATCACAGTTTAAGAAGCAGTTTTCTAGATGTTTGCAAAAATGTTAGTGTGAGAAGGAAAATAAACCTACAGTAAGGAGATCTGAAAATGTGTCAAATAATAAATAAATATGTTGTATTAACAAATACCATAATTCATTAACTACAGTTTGGATTCTGTAATACTGATTTTAGCTGGCCGACATCCGCTCTCTAGTTCCTGGGTGTTGAAGAAGAAGTTGGCTTGGTCGTGCAATCGGAGGACGCCCGCTGAACCTTCAGTTCTCCTGAGCAGTGTGGGGAATTGCTGTGGTGAGGGGAAAAAATATAATTGCACATTCTAAATTGGGGAGAAAAATCAGGAACAAGATAATTGGGCACACACACACACACACACAAAAAGACACTTCAAATGCATCATTGAGAAGGCAAATGACAACGGTAGATTATAGGGCTACTTCAGTTTACATCATCATCATATTCACCTCCTAACCTGTTTCATATATATATGTATGTATTCTGTATGATTCTCTTTGATTCTGCTTGGATCATTAATTTACCATGGTTACTAACTATTCCATCATAAACAAAAAGACACATTAAGGCTGACTGTGCCCATGAAAGATACATTTAAAAACATTCTTAAACCAGCATGACAAGGTGTTCCAGGAGCTCTTGAACCAGTATGTGGAGACGACCAATTAAACAACAATGCACACAAGAATTGCGGTTGTGAAAAAGTGACTTTCAGGAAACAAAACAGCCTTTTCCCCCAAAACTTGATAAGTATGCTAGCTTGACACATGAATGGATTCAAAGAGCAGTATCTTAATTTAAAAAAAAAAACAGTTTAAATGTCAAAGGTGTACGGTTAAAAAAACAAAAAAAAACAAACAAAATTGTGTGAATCATACATTAACTGCTAGAAAGGTCACATCGTTGTTTTGTGTGTGTGTGTGTGTGTTTTTTTTTTACAGCAACGCGTATGGTGGTGTAAAGTACTTCGGATATAATGTGCATTAGTTTGTAGGAATAATAATAATAATAATAATAATAATAATAATAATAATAATAATATTGTTGCTGTATAGGTCGAGCTATTTTCAAATAGGTTCCACCTGGAAAGTTGTGAATTCGTTAACAATTAAAAAAAAGTTACAGTATCCTCAGTTACCATAACAAACTGTACCGTGTAGCTTACTAAATATTTGAAATTCAACGTGTAGCCTTACTAATTATATTAAATATTTAAACTAGTAACTCTGCAGCGGCGAATCTTAAATTAATAATAACTTCAGTTACAGACTTAACTCGTACACCGACAAAGAAAAATCAGCCACAAAGCTCACCTGCAATGCGAACAGAAAACACGACTCTCAGCATACCTGAGCTTCCACGCACTCCGACAATATCGACTCACTCCACCTTAAAAAGACACCTCGGTAAGAACAGAATGCTCCACAGAGACCACGCCTTACACTGGCTGTGATTGGCCAGGGCCAAAGTACATTCATTTTCATTGGTCGGGTTTCTTCCCTGGAATCCCCCCTCCACCTTTACGTTGTTAGTTCTGTGCCTTCATTGAAATTCTGTGTTTCTCCGGGCTGGGAAGTTTAATCCTGTGCGTTTGCTGGCAGAGTGCTAATTCAAACGAGCGCTGTGTTTTTATTCTTGCATGAAATCGTAAATAAACTCATAGATACAATCCTCACGCATTAGTTCTGGAGCGTGCGCGCTCCCTAATATTCTCCATTAATAAAAATACCGTTTTTTTTTTTCTTTCACAGCGACAGGAGGAACATGTAGGCTACGTCAGGTCGAAGACAGACTCCAAGAAAGAGAAAAACGTTGCACTCGTTTTTTTTTAATTTGTTCTATTCCGGATTTCCTATTCCAATCGGGAATTTGTTCTTTCCAGTACAATGGTTTTATTGGAGTCGTATCACCAGATTGCTTCATGTTAAACTTTTGCACGCTTTTAATTTAAAGGTAAAGGGAAAAACACTTTTGTCGATACAGATATAATACAAGGAAAAAATGCCGGACCAGATTACAGTGTCGGAATTCGTGGCCGAAACGAATGAAGATTACAAAGCACCCACCGCCTCTAACTTCACCACTAGAATGTCTCAATGCAGGAATACTGTGACCGCTCTGGAGGAGGTAAATCTGTGACATGCATTACTCGGTAGCCTTGTCATTTTTTATACAGTGGCAGTATAGTTTAGTGAAGGGGACCGTATACCTGCTACAGTACGTTGACAAACAAAGGTGCTGACATTGGGGGAAAAACGTGTAGTTCTGACAGCGCCAGTGCACCCCAGCTCCTAGTCTATAGCAGAATTGATTAACATTGTTTTCCCAAGATGTGTTCTCACATTATATATATATATATATATATATATATATATATATATATATATATATATATATATATATATATGAATGATTTTAAATTGACAGGAACAATGACTCCAGTACTAAAGTATTTTAAATACCCTAGCACAATCAACGGAGTTTCACACAGCACAAACACAAGAGTGTAGGCAATATAGCCTAGTTTAAAAAAAAAAGAAAGTCTATTTCACGTGTTTGTAACGTGCTCAAAACTGTCGCACACAAGGTTCGGTGCAAAATGACTATTTTGGGAATATTATTCTTATTTTGTATTTGAATACAGTTGCACTTGTTACATTGTATTTTGAACGGGGCAAGGTATACATCGCACAGCCACGCTATGTAAACAGCAAGTTTTTGAAACAAGGTAAAAGCCATACAGTATTTAAGTGTTCGCAGTAAACCTAGTTTTAACATTAATGGGTAATTATTGTATTAAGTGTATCATGTTCTGAATTATGTAGAAGTGCCTTTCTTTTAACGAGCAATTGTATGATTAACATCTATCCCAGAAAAATCGATTGGTCGTTCCCCCTTTTTACTCCAAAATATGCTTCCGTATATTGGTTTGTGGTGCAAAGAAACGAGAGCCACTTCCTGTTTGCAAAGCCAAGGATTTGTGAAGTGATTACAGTAACCTATACCGGTTCTGCTACCAGCAATACCATGCAGAGGGCGTTGAACCTCTCTCCCTGTCAGGTGATGTAAATTGAATTCCTCGGTTAGTAAACTGCAGGTACATAATTCACCCCATTTACTTATGCCGGACCTTTAGAGGCTTAAGCACCTTGTGTTAGTTCCAGAGACCTGCAGATTTAACTCTTTCCGCTGCAGCAAGGATAACAAAGCTTACAGCTGGCTGAGTTGCACTGAATGGGAGGGAGTGAATAAAGATGGTGCGGGAAGAAGGCCTTCTCTTGTAAAGCCCCAATATTGTGGAATGCTCTACCATCTTCCGTCAAAAACAGCGTTTAAAAAAAACAAAACATTTTTATAAAATTGCTTTTTTTTACCATAATTTTAGCACTGACTGAACAGTCTTTTGAACTGTTTTATAGGAATTATCTTTGCCTTTTAAATTTTGTATAATATTGTGAAATGGTCCTTGTGATGAAAGGAGCTGTATAAATGTAAATAAATAAATGCAGAAATGCAGCTAGACTGCTTTTCACTGCAACAACGGTTGCCATTGTGAACACAAAGATGACTGTTTAGGGAAAAACGCCTCATTTACTTTGCAAAGTAGGTGGTTTCCATAAATCTGTAATAAACAAACCTTGCCATTAAATTTAAAAACTGTTACTGAAGTGGAATATACTTGTGTTCTTTATGTTGCAGTTTATCAATTGTAGCTCCTTGTTAGTATTATTATTATTATTATTATTATTATTATTATTATTATTACTATTATTTGTTTATTTAGCAGACGCCTTTATCCAAGGCGACTTACAGAGACTAGGGTGTGTGAACTATGCATCAGCTGCAGAGTCACTTACAATTACGTCTCACCCAAAAGACAGAGCACAAGGAGGTTAAGTGACTTGCTGAGGGTCACACAATGATTCAGTGGCTGAGGTGGGATTTGAATTGAGGACCTCCTGGGTACAAGCCCTTTTCTTTAACCACTAGACCACACTGCCTCCTAGTAATGTTGGATGGCAGTATTAAGTAAAAGTATGCAGGATACTGTTCTCCTAGTACTGTGCATAGACTGCAGTGTAGTTATTCCAATAAATTTAGACTCATGCACATTCTACAATTAAGTACAAAGAAGCATCAAACTTGGCAAGCTTTGAATAACACACCACCCGCAAACTTATATCAAACTGTTACCTAGGACCGAACGCAGCAGTAAATACATAGGTAATTAGGTTCAGTAAGGCTTCAAAGAGTGTTGTAAAGGGTCCTTTCCCCCTTAATGTTTACAGTGTTCCCATTTGGTTGTGTTTCTTAACAGCTGTAGACATTGGATTTAAACACAGAATGCCTCAACCAAAGAACTGCAAACAGTTAAGCTTGTCACTAAAACAGAATTGTGTTTCCGTCTCCCAGACTAAGGGATGCTGGTAGTGAAACTGATTCCTGCAGTGTATGTCTTATTTCAGATTCATGCGATCCCGTTAATGATAGCTATCCCTGCGCTCTGTGTCTAGATGAACGATCTTGTTTGTAACCGCTGTGTGCGATGCAGTTTGCTTATTGAAGTATCTGGAGCTAGTGGGATGAGTGTACTGCAGTTTTCCTCTGGATAACAGTGTTTATAAGGAAGCCTAATGTGACCTGTTGAGGCCAGAGGGTGCTTTAAACTTCAGAGTTTTAAAAAGTCACCAGGAAGTGTTGACTGAAACAGAAACTGATATAAACCAAACCTCTGAAGAAGACATCTATTGACAGTCCATGCCCGCACTCCCTAAACAAACCACTGGTTTAAGAGAGACTTCGGGATGCTCTCTGCAGAATTAGATTGTGCTCAATTCCAATGTTGCCTTCCTCTGTGGTTTGTATAAGAATAATCAATGCTTTTCTTTGGACTAATCTGGGACAGGCTGGAATCCGGCACTCCTTGGGAAGGAAGCTCTCCCTTGCCGGAGTGTGTCTCATGGGGACCTGGGATAATGGGTCAGGTACAAAACGCTTGCAGATTCTTTTCTTCCTTGTTGTTCCATGTATGGTGGACTTGTAGAGCCAGAGGTGTTGAGTCAAACCTTGAGGAAGTGTGTACAGGTGTTAGCAGTGTTACAGCAAGATTAGGTTTGGGGTCTGATTTTATAAATGAGAGCACCAGTGATGCTGTTAGCATGTGATTGTTCAAATGTGCAATTCTTTCTTAGGACAGTGATTAGAGTTCAGTCTGATTCTGTGCTGACAGATGGTTAGCGCTCCTTTTTTATTAAAATCAAAATTTTGAACAGAAATGAAATCTTGCACTGTTCCAAAAAAGGGAAAGATAACAGAACTCAAAATATGCTGTGTTTTTTTTTTTGGTTGTTGGTTTTTTTTTTTTTTTTGAGTAAAGGAGACTTGCATGCTGGTACAGCCACCTGCAGTGGCCCAGATTTTTGTTTTATGAGGTTCTCTTTTTATTGAATTATCTATTTAGTTTTAATTTTGTGTTGTGGTGAACAGTAGAGCAATCATCTAAGACCTATGTGCACTGGAAAACAATGCACATTTCAAACCTATTTAGTTCCTGGTTGAATTAGAAAAGATCATTGGGTCTACTTGAGGACCTTGTTAAACAACAAAATAAGACCTCTCTCATTTTTTACCTTAATCAGACTACTGGGAAGCCCAACATTTATGGGGGTGATCGGTATCCTAATACACAGGGCATCCAAAAGTATAGGGCTGTCTAGTCGTTTGTCTTTCGTGGATTGTGACAGTAGCAGGTTTCACTTTTAATAACACTATGGTTGGTGTGCAACAGTCCAACCTGACCTGATAGAAAAGGGCTGTAGCTGGTGAAAATTGTGTCCAGGATTTATTAAATAGTTGGATTGGTTTATTACAGAGTTGCACAGCTTTGTATGTTAAGAGCATTATTGTGTATAGTGTATAGTGGCAACCCAGGAATGTGGCCCTACCTGCATAGCTTCCAAGTTTGGACAAGATGAAGCATGTCCTTCAAACAGCATGCCTGTTGGCCAGAACAACTGTAGACAGAGGGACTAACCTACACCCTAACCTACCTCCACACCTACTGTAGGGAAAGCAGCCTTTATTGCAGAATGATAAGGGAATAATTTAGATTATAATGTAAACTACACATGTTAGACATCTATATGTGTGTGTGTGTGAGGCTGATATCTGGTAACTGCTGCTATGATTGTATTAATCAGAGATGTCTGGGATGTGGTGTAGGCGTATACTGTGTATTGTGAAGGAGCTGGGAGGTCCTTGGTTGTAATACAAGCTTATGTTGCTGACTCTCTGCTGGACCTTGCAGTGTTGGTTTGCATACAGTGCTGCTCTTTTCAGTCACCAGACTCAACCTTTTGTTATCTTGCTAAGACTGTACAGCCTGCTGCTTTGTTACATAACGTTATTTGCTATGCACAGTACCACATATATACCATAGCTGCTTCATAATGCCTTTGGGGAATGTGGTGCTTGGAGTGGATGAAGGGTTTGAGTGTTGCACAGGGAAAAGGACACCCATCTACTCAAATAAAGTTATGAATCCTTCAGGATGTCCTACGCAAAGTGAATTTCGATAACTTACAGTAACAAAGATTAATAAAACACTGGTGGTGGTTCTCTCTCTTATATCTTATTTTATATATATATATATATATATATATATATATATATATATATATATATATATATATATATATATATATATATATATATGTATGTATGTATGTATGTATGTATGTAGAAACAGCTGTGCTTTATGAATCATTCTGTCCTTTCAATTTGTCATGCTCAGAACAGCAGCAACTGGTCAGTTGTGTTCCCAGGTTTCTAGTTCACTAATGGCTCCAGCTGGTTACCTTTAATATGCCTTTCTCTTAAATTGGGGCTAAAAAGGAAATTTTTTTGTGTTGCTGTGTCTGTCTAAATGTGACTGGTTTATGTGTTTTGGCACCTCATAAGAGATGCTTGGTAAACAGAGCTCTGTCATAAAGCTGACGAGTGTCATCCTTTTGTGGGTGTGTTTCTGCTTCAGCTAAGATTTTTAAATGCAATTCTCTGTTGGCTTCAGTATCCCTTTCCCTCATCATTTTGTAGAACTTAATTTCTATGAAAGTTTCCTTGCTGTAGTACAGAAATAAAGTGCAGCTCCCTACTCTAGTATTCATGTACAGTAGCTCCCACAATGCTGTGTGTGTGTGTGTGTGTGTGTGTGTGTGTCTCTCAAGATATTTATTTTCAAAGTGTTTACTTCAGTCTTTAACGTCTATTTTTTTAAGAGGTATAAAAAAAACACAGTTAATTAAAGAATGGAGGAAACACTTTGAAAATAGTGTCCCTTCAGTATGTGTGAAGCAGGATGACCAGAGGATTTGTAACTCGGCACTCTTTATAGTCCTTCTCTTCTTACAGCAAAGAAAGCATGTTCTCTTGATAGTTTGGGTCGTCACTTTTAAACTATAGTTTTATAGGGAATCGACCTAATAAAACCTGCTGCACATATTCGACACATATTCCTCTCTCTTCTTACAATATAGAAATGGAAGACACAATCTGAAGTCTACATTTTTGCACAGCTCTTGTACGTACGTGTGGTATGGTCCGACTAATGTGTGGTAGAAATTACCCGAGGCAGTAAAGAAAACCCACATATCTCATACCTTGTGCTGTGTGCAAAACAAAATAAGCTTGGGAAGAGGTTCTTGTGTGGTTTGTTGTGTTTTTTTGGTGTGGTTGGGTCATGATAACATGAGCGATTGGGCCCATTTGCTGGCAGCTGTTGGTAGAGCAGGTGTGGTGGTGGGAGGGAAGGCAGAGGAGTGCAAGTCATGTTAGAGGGAATTAAGAAGCCATTCTGAACTTAATTGCCATGGTGAGACATTCAGAAGTTTACAAGAACCCTCACACACAATTCCTGACTGACTCTTCCAGTAAGAAGCTTAACGCTAGCGTCATTGTAATTTCAGACTAAAGTGCAGCAAACCTCTCTAATCCCCTCTCTCTTCCCCCGAAATTAGCCACTCCTGTGTACTTCACGAGTGGTTTGGGAATTTAACACATGGCAACCTAAGCTGATAGCTGTAGTGATAACTATTTAGAGCAATGCGTGTTGAAATAAATCCTCTGTGTGGGCGACACAATGCAAAATGTGTCGCAGAACAGCTTTTTTTTGTATTTTAAAAACAAGGAAGCTTGTGACTTTGTGCTTTGCAAAATACATGACTGATAATGTATGTGGTTTAAGCATTTTGACTTTGTTGGTCAGAGACCTTTCTTGGAATTAATTAACATCTGTTCAATAAAGCTGTTTGTAATTATGTAAAATAAATGTGTGATCCTAGGGCTAATCTAACATTAGGTAGCCCAAGATTAGTGCGAATCAAGGTATGTGAAACCAGCCGAATAAGTATAAACTGAAACAAGCTATAACCTAACACTATACCAAACAGAAGGAAGTTTCTACACTTGTTGGAAGATGCAGCCCCAACAAAAACTCTTTACATAGAGTATTTCTTTGTCCACAGTTATTAATCCCATAAATAATATGTCACATTGCAGGAGCAGTCTGGATAACAAATGGATTGAAACAAAATGTAATATACAGTAATCCACAAATTATTATAGCAATATGTTTTAAAAACGGCATCTATTTTCAAAACTGATTTAGATTACTTTGAAGAGCAACTTGATATGGGCTTGCTACAGCCTACTAGCTATAGTAAATCATTATTCTTTCTAGTATTATTACTATTCTTTTGTATCATTTTCTGTTTGTCATTTCATCCTGGTGACTTTTTAAAACAGTTGTTAAGCACTTGTGTGGCCTCAATATAGCTCCCATAACCATGTCTACCCTCTTGGTACACTGGAATACTGGTATACTGGAGTGCAACCGATAACCTGTCCTCTTGCAAAACTCTGCCTCTAGTCATTTCTGGCATTTGAATGCGTCGAGAGGGTGGAGTTTGCAATACAAGCTTGTTGCAGGAATAATAACACTGTTTGAAAGTTAAACACACAGTGCTAAACCTGTTTTTTCATTTAATCAGCTTTTTTTTTTGCCTTACTCTAACCCTTTGAATTCATTTCTATTGGAAAATGAGGAACTCTCTAGGGTTTCTGTGCCAGATAAAAGGTTTGCACAGGAGACCGAAGAGGTCACGTCAATGTCTAAATTAATTCAGGCCTGTACAAATACCCTTCTGAAGTTTGAAGGCTGCTGCAATTTGCTTTCCACTCCATAAAGGAAGACAAAGTACTAGGCGCAAATCCAGTCTATTTAAAAGCCCACAGGCCACTGATCAATGCAGCTTGCAATTGGCTTCTTTAAATAAAAAAGGTGACTTGGTCTTGTGTGTGCTGCCAAAATATGCATCCCATTGTGGGCTACGTTCAAGCTTGAGATTGATGGTTTCGGTGGTTGCCAAAAGCGTTTTAATACGAATACATTTTTACAACGTTCTGCTAAATGCTTATTAGCTCTGCTTCATTTATTAAACTCTTAATTATGAATTGTCTTCACTTGTGGGGTTGAATAAACAGTTTTCTGGTTTTCCTTTTATTATTTTTCTTGACGTTTTGTTTTGAATGGGTTTATTTCGTGCTGTTACTTTTGGGGTTTCATAGGGTCATTAATTGGTTTCTTTACACAAGTTTGGTTTATGGGGGTGCATTGACCTACTCTTTCCAAAGGTTAGTGCAGGTGGTTTTACATCCATCAAATTGCCTTGTACAAATTTGTTTCAAACAGCTGTATTGTACTGGGTTATAGAGTTAACTGGAATTGGCTTATGGTGGGTTTATAAATGCTGGTCTTTGGAGAAAAGCTGTTTTTATTAAAAAAAAACAAATATTTGCTGTGTGTAGACCTTATTTAAAAGGCTTATAGCAAAGGCTGTAAACTGTGAGTCCTATGCTGTTCCTCTGTAGATTGTGAACCATCTGTCATCCCACTAGAGATTCATACCCTGTTTAACAGGTACCAGGACCTCAGCTGGACTCCTTTCAACACTGTACTGTATACAGGTCTAGGAAAGATAACTGCAGTTTTTGATTTAGAAGCCACTGAATAGAGTTACTGTAGTAAGTTTAGCCTAGGACTATATGTCTGTTCAGTGGTGACAGGTGATGTCCTAAGTCCCTTCTGCATCACCAGTGCAGGATAAATGGGCTTCACCCAATTCAAAGTGAAAAAATGGTTTGGCTTTTGTTCACACAAAAAAACACCTGGTTTTAAAAGAATATGTTTAGGTATACAGTAGAGAACCGTTCTGTACAAAGGCTGTGCTTCGCTTTACTGCTCTAGTGAGTAGTGATTCATTCCTACTTTGTGGTATCCTGGCCTGGCTTGCAGTCAATTCTCTCCTGCAGGTCTGCTGCTCACAGAGAATTTAAGTGCCACTGGAAATACTCCAGAAAGCTCATAGCTAATAACGCAAAAGGGCTAGTGGAAATAAATTTGATAAAGATTTTCTCTGTGCGTGCTTTTGTAGTTCAGGTAGATTTAGCTGAGTTGTTTGAATGTAATAGTTGAGCTTATTCTTTGACCAATAAAAGAGTGCTTTCCTTATCATGGTGTTTAGTATCATTGATGGGGTGGGGAAATGGTGCTGTTTGTAAATGTTACACCTTCCAGCTATGATTTATTTTAAAAGCACTTGCACTGCAAAATGTGACCCAAAGACAGTAGAATTTGTATATTTGTATTGGCTCTGCCATGACCTGGAAAGTGTCAGACATTGACATGCTTTTAATTCTGGGATTTATAGCTGAAATTTAATTTTAGTTTGAAGGCCAAAACAACCATGCTGCTGCTAAAGGGTAAAATCTTCAGAATTTGAATGTTTAGCCACCCTTAAGAATTGTTTGCTTGCTGAAATCCGATAAAATTAAAATGTTCTCTTTTTTTTTTTTTAAGCGATTTCGTTTGCTGGTATGCTTTTAATATTTTGTTCTGTTTTTTGAAAACGCAAGAACATTTCCGAGTGCATATATAAAAATGTGAAGGGGTTACAACAAACCAAGCAACCAAATGTAGACATAAGGTGGAGTAATAAACATACTACTGGTACGTTAAACTGTAATAACAAGAGTTTGAATCCTTTGTTCAAGATTATTCTGTTGGGGTAGTTGTTTAACTTGACTAAGATGCTCTGTATCAGTGTTTCATGTTAAATTAACAACAAATACACACATTTTCAAACATGTGAAATTCAGACTGCCGTTGCTTTACGGTTAGTTACTCGAACAGGATGCTTGTCAATGTATTTCAGTTGTGCTCATTTTTAATAAAAATTGAATGGAAGAAATCATCTGGTGAGAAAAATGGCTCAAATTTTAAAAAGTCACTAATTACTCATTTTAAAAAGTCACAGTTCTATCTATTTACGCTTAGATGTAGACCCTACATTTTAATATTTTGTGTTTTATATATTTCAACAGAAAGTACTATCCACAGTAACATATATTTTTTAACTATTACATGCAATCTTGAAAGTGTAGAGTTAAAAATAACCGCTTCACAGTTTTGTTTTTTTAAGGCACAGACAAGGACAGGACAGGGCAGAGCACATTTATATACAACCCCAGTGTTATCCACTTATTTCTACATCTGTGTGGTTGCGCTATCTGGTTTCAACCAGTTTCTTGTTATTTAGGGGCTTAAATTCTTCATATTTTTCTCAAATTCCAGTTAGCTCTATAGATGTTTTCCTAACAGTGTGTGATATGCCATTTGCTCCCCACATCCTCTCCAACAGGCTGGTCAATATTTAGACTGTAAATATGAGAGTTTTTAGGTTTGTGGTCATTTAAGCACATTTTCCTCGTCCTCTATTACAATATTTTGATTTATTTAATTAAACGTCCCATTAGGCTCTTGGTTTCACATCCAGGACCAGTTTAATACAATAGATTGTACTGTTCTTTTTCTGTAAATGAGCATAGATTTTAGTATATTGATTGGTTTACCTGCCTGTTGTCCTGTTTACTTGCTGCAGTGTTGAACAAGTTAAACTAAGGAAGTAACTGTTCCACCTTTAGGGAATTTACTAACTTTATTTGTACATGGGGTTGGCTCTTTGAGATGCATCAACAGCTGCTTTTGTGTTTTAAAGGGAAGCATTATTTTCCGATAAACACATTCAGGCAAATGCCTGCCTGCCTTCGTTCCTTCCTTCCTTCCTTCCTCCCTCCTTATCGCACTCTCTCCCCATATGCTCTCTTACCAGGCTGTCCTTCAAAAATTTATGAATTAGGTGAAATGGTTTGCATGTACAGTAAAGAAGTGGCTCTAGGTGGTGAAAACTGGCAGCCGAATGATTCATGTTCCCACTACAGTCAACCCCTTCCTTTAAAAACAAACAAATAATATAAAAAAGAAAGAAACCTCTGCTTCACAGACACCCTCCCCCAGCCCCAACCTTTGAAAACGACAATAGAATAAGAATGATTTGCTGGCTACTCCTGCAACATGAAGCCACGCCTTCACTTTGTGTTTTATGCTAATTGTCAGCTCTGCTGAAGTTTAACACTGATGAAAAGGGAAGTTGGGTGTTATATACCTCAAGTAATGATTTCCTTTTTAGTTTTGCTGTCGGAAGCTGAGAGGTTCTAGACCCACGTCAGGAAGCAGTAATGACCTTGTAGGTGTTTGCCGTGTTTAGTGGAGGCTGGTTTGGCCTCTGTCTGTACAGTAGCTACACTTCACACCCAGAGCCTGTATGTGTTCCCCTGCTGCTGTTTACACACTATATCAAAACGCAGCTCTGTCAAGCCCTTATCACTGGCTAGCACCGATGAATGGGGAAGTGGTGTTTGCTGTCACACCATTAGCATTTGTGCAGCTTGCATTGATTAAAACGGCTGGGCATACATAACACCAGACGACAAAGATATCCCCTCCATGTGTCACAATTACTTGGTGAGAAGCACTTCTCTAATTGTGATGAAACTTCTTTAACATGTTATTTTAGCACAGGTTATTGATTCATTTGTGGGGATATGGAGGGATCACAGGCTGGGTGTTCCTGGTGAATTGGTCACGTTCCTGAGAACTCGCATTTTGTATATACGGGCGAGGTGGGCATCTATGTCACTGACATACTTGTTGACATGGTAACAGTTGACTGATCAGCTTGCTTTCTATTTGTGTATTGGTGCAGGTTAGCCATTTCTAGAAAATGTACCTGGTCCCTCAGAATACACTACACTACTTAAACCTGCCTTCCAGAATGCTAGAGCATCCCTAGAAAAGCACATTGAACTACCTTAGTAACCATAGCCATGTATATATAAAGCCTAGATTTGGGGCCCATAGGCATTTACTGGGTGGGTCTAAATAGATGTGCAATATTAAATAAATGATCAACTATTTTATACCTTGGCCTATGTTGTTAAGGTGTGCAGGAGTATTTCTGTGTAACCAGTCAGGGTTTTGAGGGTAGCAGGTTCTTGGGTTAATCCTTTTTTATTATTTATCCTTTGGTGTTTCCTAAATGAATTTCTGTTTCAGGAAGGGTCGGACTCTCTTCAGTAACTCAATAGAGTCTTCCTGCTGGTCCACTAATCTCGCCCTCTTTCAGCCTGGCAGTAGGGACAGCCCTGGAAAGGAATACAGATTCCAATGGAATCTCAATGAAGCAGCTTCATTCGTGCAATGCAGAACAGTAACTCCCACTTGCTGCCCTTTTGACTTGCTTGGAAGGCACAGTCTGAATATTGAATTATTTGTAAATGAGAAACCTTTTCCAAATGATGCTTCAGGAAGTGGTTTGCTGCACACTCTGTGTGCTCCAGGAATATCGTAATTACTGTGGGTGTCAGACACATGTTTTGTCATGCCACCTGAGGTGAACAATTTTATCATTTTTAATTAGTAGCATTTTGCTATGGATTGTCTTGTTCTGACTTGCCATTTTGAAGTCTATCCTCTTAGCCTTGTTTGTAGTTTGTATAGTGTTTTGGACATCAAATAACTTGGTGCTGCAAGCGTGGAGCATTTTGGATACATTCAAAAATACATCCAAACGGTTCAGTTGGGTTTTAAATAGTATGACTCCTTATTTGCTGGGTTTCATAAATGCCTTCTGTTTATGGAGGTACATATTGGCACTGAAACAGTTTCAAAACATAGATCAGTGCTTCTCCTACAGAAAGTTCCTTTGGAGCTATAGAGTATTGAAACTGTGCAGCTTAGTTTAAATCAGCCAGATCTGGGCAAGCCATAAATTGCTGTTCATAACAGTATTAATAACAGATGCTGCAGCCATTCCTGCTTGATATTTGACCTTTCTGTCCCAGATACTAACCCTTAAATACAATAGAAAGACATGACCATTGAGTAAATGATTTACAGTTCTTGAAAGTTTTACTTAGCGGCCTGTCTGTGTTTGCCACTGGTTAATTCTAGGTAGTTCCAGCTAGTTGTGCTTGAAATGTGTTGACACCTCCCTGATCAGCAGCTTGGTACCTGCTGGTACTGGCAGTGTCAGAATTATTCTGTTCTGGAAGGAAATGTGTTAACTTGGTAGCAAACGTCAAAACATTTTAATTTCTGGCTCAAAAGTTCCAACACTGCAGCTTCAGTAACTGTGTATGAGCACGTCATTAATGAGATGCTTGTTCAAGTATGACGAATCATGTGGAATAAAAGTGTCAACCACAAGGGTGAAAGACCAGTGGACATTGCAACCAAACAAGTTTAATCTTGAAGTGATTAGTGCTGAAGCTTTCTTGTCTGTTAGTGTTGTCTGTTTTACATGGGGGAATTAGAAGTATAGTTAGGTCAATAAAGGCTGTTCTGTGTTTAAATAAGAGAACATGAATTATGAAAGTGCACGCAGTAATTTTTTCAGTGTGATGCAGTGAAGAGGTTTATTCAAATGAAAGTGAGGTTGCAGACCTGTAGTACTGAAACAAAACCAAGCTACGTTGGTGCTAGACTGGTGTTGTCTTTCCAGGTCTGGAATGGAATGATGTGGTAAAAGCTTTCCTGTACTATTTCTGAATTATTCATGGATTTATATTTCCTTTGCAGCACACAGGCTCCCGGGGAAAGACAGACAGTCGCGTTGCTTTTCTTGAGGTAATTGACAGTGGTCTTGAGGGACGGAGGGAGCCGTCTGTGAAACCAAAGTCATCAACGGCTGACCCAAGTCCGTCTCCCAATAAGAAAGACTTGTCGTTTTAATCTTATACTTGCTCAGGTGCTGCATGTAGGTTTGACTTGCGCTCCCAATCAACCCTGACCACGGCTATGCATTCTCTGCCTTAATACGTTTCAAATGCTCTTCTTTGAAATGTCTGCTTAGGAATAGAATACACAACATGGCCAACCTTTCTGCACTTTCATTTTCAATGCAAAACATCTGTGTTGGCAATAGTACTGACTTGTATAGTCCTATCTCTATTTGTTTTGTTCGTTCAAACTATTATTGTACATCTACGTTACACTAGAGTGCAGGAACTGCCTGAAACTTGTGCTTTAACCCACCATGTACAAGCTCTGGAAAGTATACTGTTGCATTTTAACTTTTTATATTTAAAATGTCACATATTGCAATCATTCTCAGATACAGTATTACAGTACAGTGCTCTACAATACATACATGTACTATAAATCATGTTTTTTTCTTTTCCTGTTTACACATTTAAACTTTTGCAGCTCAACTTGTAATAGCCCTTGGATGATAGCCTGACTGCTTAGCTGGATGCTTTCCTGATTCAGTAAACCTGACCTCACTGTGCATCGCACTCCAGCACAGATGTTGGGCAGAATCCAGCAAAAAAAAATACTTTGAGCTATCTTGGGAAATGGGGATGGGATTTTTTTAAACAATGGTGGTCTAAGTTAGCACAGTCTGCAGCTATGCCAAATATTTAACAGTCAATGACTTTTGCTTGTGCGCAGAATTTAAAAGGAAATCTAAATCTAAAGCCATAATAAACGTGCATGGCAGTTTTGCTGTTAAACATATTGTATACATCTCACAATGCTCCATGCTGTATAATATTTTCATGCTTTGTTGTTGTGCTGTGGTAACAGAACTGTATAAAGAGGAAGCAACGGAGCACAGCTTACATTGAAAAAAAAAAAAAACACTTTGTGTTATTGTAGAGCATTTTATAGTGAAGTACCTTGGGATCATTTGTGTTAAAAGTTGTATTATTAATATGATGAATTGGCTACTGCAGTGTGTGTAAAATCACACCAGTTTCATATCCGTATTACAAGCCTTGCAGGTGAACACTTGCTTTCTTCGTGAAGTTTTGCATCGTGGGACTGATCTGCAGGATGTGCTGTGTCTTGTGTGCTGTGAGCGGGAGCCTGCCTTTCCCCAGCATGATGCTGTTGCACTGACAGAGCAGACAAAGCAGTCAGACGGTATTCGGGAAGAGGAACAATCCTTTTGTCTGATTTAATAGAAGCGCTTCAAATCTGAATTTCCACAACCAGGTGGACATTCACTATTTATTTATTTTTATTTTTTTACAGTTCTTTTTTTTTTTTAAAGGAGATGTTTATTTACTTGTTTGAAATAAAGACAGATGCATGTGTTTTATATATCGAAATAAAACAAAATACACGTAAATTCCAATACAGTTCAATCATCATGCATCTGACACGTAGTAATTCACGTTAATTATATATAACTAGGTATTTAATTGAACATAATCGTGTTGCCTAACAATTCAGCATAATCCTGTTAGCGTTATTAGAATACACCCTACTTCTGCTGGTTTATATCAGTTATTATTTCCACCGGAACACCTGCCACAGCAATACTGAAAGATTGTAGACAATGCACAGATGTACGGTTACACCACACAGAATAATATACTGTATTCAGTAGTTGCTTTAACATTGTTTAAAAACAATGTGCACTTTTAGAATGCATCCCTCGTAAAAGAAACCAACGAGGAATCAGACAGCCCTCCAGCTATATCGGTATTGTGTAAAACCTTGTTTTATTGAAATGAATCTAATTAATACAAGTCTTCATTATAACAAATGAGAATGGCAGGCCTCTGGGAATGAGGGTGGATTAGCACGTGTGTTTTCAATGCTGTAATGTAACTTTTACCACATTGCATTTTCCCAAACCAAGCAATTGAAGTGCATTATGTGCCTACACTGGCAATTTTGTGGCACTTCTAAGCTCTGAAGGGGGCTATTGCATGCTTTGTTGTTTGTTGCTATTTTTATAGAGATAAATACACTCTGATTTAAAAAAAAAAAAACAACTCTGGCCATAGTATACTGTGTGTGTGTGTGGTGTAGGGTGGGCGGGTTCTGTAGTGACAAGAGATTTTTCAAAATGTAACTTCCACGCTGTGCATGTTGAGTATGTATACTAGTACATCTATAGCGGTTTAAAGCATGCACACTCTGAATTCTGTCCTGTTGTTTTAGACACACATAATACAAATAAAACCTTAAGCCCTTAACTAACTGAATATCCTGAAGTCATACATTTTGTTCATGGGAGTACCCATGCATGGTTTTCAGTGAAGTTCCCTTGACCCACATGCAGGTCTGCATTGTTGAAAGTGTACAGTAATGGATACTGACACAGATTTTATTTTTTATTTAATGTTTTCCTCTATGGCTCGGCCAAAGGAAATGGTTGCTATAAATCCATGCAAAGCGTGTTCTGTGTGCGCAAAACATGTTAGATCATGGCTCCTTTGTGTATCCAGAGGGGGCTGCTAGACATGCTGTCATCAAATTGTTCCATAGCGAGAACAATGGGATGGGGTCAGGGCTGATGTTACAGGCAGCCATCCAGAAAACCTTGTGTGGGCAACAGACCAAAAAAAGGCTGCGGAATCAGGCAAATCACTAGCCCAACTCCTGCTCATTCAAAATGGCTTTCTTCATGTTCCTTTTTTTTATATATACACAAGATAGGGGGTATTGTATGTTATATTAATATACTTATTTTTATGGTGCATTATCACAACCAGACTTATGTACCTCATTTTAAAGAGGTGAGCTGTTTGTTCAGATAAATTAATTTTTCAATGTATTGTATATACTGCAGTAGGCTCTATACCCACACCTGGTGTCTACATAGTGTAGACTGCACACACAATGCACAGGGTAGTATGAGCTTGAATTTAAATTAGTAACATTCTGAAAGTTTTTTTCAAGCCACAGATGTAAACCCTTGAAATATATGATTGTGTTTTCTGAGGGTGCCTGGCCCTTCAGACAGTGCAACACTTTCTTAATCCTGGGGAATAATACACTGGATCCCTGCTTGGACAACTCGCCGAACTCCTATCTTTCAGCCCCTTCAGATCCAACCATTACCACACGCTAATCGCCAGTCACCCCTATACATCCTGCCCTGCCTGATCCCGCTGCTGAGATTGGATCCCTAGCTAAGGGGCAGTCACCAAACCAACCCATGTGTTATTCTAAATGACTTTCCAAAGACACCCAATCAGATAATCTAAATATAAGTGGCAGGGGATCCCATCCATTCAGAGCTAGTATGAGCACAGGTGCTTGGCAAGCCAACTAGCCTCCCTGGCAGCTGCACTAATGTCCCCCTGCGCAGATAGCCCCGTACCCAGCTTGAACTTCCACGAACCTCTCAGCTGGAAACTTCATCTGTTGCCCAGTAGAATATGTATAATTATTAAGATTATGGATAGAACATAAATTTCTAACTTACTCAGTTATTTTTCAAACTGAGATGAGGAACTTAAAAGGATTCAAGGCTCTGATCCTCTGCTTGTTTAAGAAAGAGCAGAAAATGTATTGACATTCCTTGAGGGACGTGTTCTCTCTCTCTCTCTCTCTCTCTCTCTCTCTCTCTCTCTCTCTCTCTCTCTGACACTTGATCCCTCTCACCGGTGAGGAGGACTGAATTTCATTGGATGACCTTCTCTCCTTGGCCGTAGGACCAGTAGGGGTCACAGAATCACTATGAGGTCACAATGCTCAAACGATTTCCCTCCCCAACCAACGGTAGCACAAAAGGCAATATCAAGATCGGCCACTCGGAATCACCAACAAGGGTTTTACATACAGTAAGAAGCACTGCAATTTAATCTAGCTTCTTTTTTAGTTTGTGTTTAGGTTGATAAAAGCCAAGCCTTACAGTACAATATCTTTAATCAGCATTTTCACTGACATGGTTAACATTTAGAAAAGTTAAAGAAAGCAGTCGGTTTAAAGTTAATGTATTATTACTTAATGCTAATGTGCTTGCTGTGCTCTTTTGGCTAGGATTGCACTTATGATGAACACTGCATACCAATAATGTCCTTGGACAAAACACTAGAATATAAAATCAATTTGGACTTTCTCACTTAAAGAGATTTAAAAGTTCTTAAGGCAGCTGTACGCTGCAAGTGAAAGTTGTTAGCAGTAATGCATTCTGGAGATTACTACCATGTCTATTTGAACAAACCATTTATCGTGTACAATTTGAAACTGAAGCAGAAGATCGATGGGAGTAGGACTGGCTAATGGCAGGGTACAGAAGCAGCAAGGCTGACACATACAGTATATGATCTCTCTGTCTGTGCCCCCCCTGCATTTTACTGAACAATATGCTGTATTGATTCAAATATGCTTAAAGGCAACAGACTATCCAGGCTTTAATGCTTATAGGATTTTGATTTTTAAACCTGAGTCAGATAAAAAGAGCTTTCTTTTGATCTTTTTGCTTTGGTTGTTTTCCTGTTTGAACAGAAGCACAGTTTTACTGGTGGAAACACTTGAAAGGGTCAGAGATGGAGAATTCTGTTTGTATACTGTGACAGCCCATTACAGCATATACTCTTGCAGCATGATGAACTGTATTTTTCGGACCATAGTGTGTTTGTTCAAGCTATTATCTAAAGTACAGTGCATGCTTAATATGTTTAGAATATGCATGTTTTTGTATTGCTATAATTCGACCCACAGTGTTTGCTTCTTTGTTTAAGTAATAAAGATATTAAGTAATGTGCATTGAATCCCTGTGGCAATCTATTGGCATAATGATTTTATGATTTTTTTTCATTAACAGTTAGCAGCCAAGCTTATTTTTGTATTCGTTTTTTGTATTTGGCACACACAGTTCAACAAAGTACTGATACAGAGGTTTCCATAATTATACTTTTGCAAGTGTTAGAGTTGGTCATTGCATGCCAAGTTTCATAAGTAGCCTGAACTATTGGAATATCTTATTACAAACAGAAATTTGCTGTTAGTGGGGTCATATAAACTTTTTATAGCGTAATCTGTTTTTATTTTGATATTTTTCTCAGAGTTTTTTTTTTAAAGTTTCCTCAACACTATTCCCACAGCTTTAAAGATTTTTTTAAAGTCTGTTTTGATGGATGTAGTGTTTGATATTAAACTTTGAAAAACCGTGTAATACATATCAAAATGTATTTTATTAACAAAAACATACTTAAAAAAAAACAACAACATTCTTTTAAATAATGACTCCTGGGTAAAGCTTTATAAATATGGCCCCTAATCCTTTTACAAAGGAGGATACGGGCAACATGCCCCACATGTCGGACCTGTTCCTATCCAGTTTTAAATAACTTTAGCATAACAGAGGTAGAAGTGTTAAAGGGACTAGGAGCTCTTAAAATAAACAGATCCCCTGGGTCTTATGAGATCCTCCCAATAATAGTGAAAGAAATAAAATAAGTTATTTACAAACCGCTAACCAAGATCATACAACAATCTCTTGACACGGGTTGTACTGACAGACTGGAGAATTGCAAACGTAATACCAATCCACAAAAAGGGAGACAAAACCGAACCAGGTAACTACAGACCAATAAGCCTGACTTCTATTATATGTAAACTTATGGAAACTATAATAAGATCCAAAATGGAAAATTACCTATATGGTAATACAGTCAGCATGGTTTTAGGAAAGGGAGATCATGTCTAACTAACCTGTTTGATTTTTTTGAGGATGCAACATCGACAATGGATAACTGCAAAGCATATCACATGGTTTATTTAGATTTCTAGAAAGTTTTTGACAAAGTCCTGCATAAAAGATTAATTCTCAAACTGAACGCAGTAGGGATTCAAGGAAATGCATGCACATGGATTAGGGAGTGGTTAACGTAGAAAACAGAGAGTACTGATTAGAGGAGAAACCTCAAAATGGAGCGAGGTAACCAGTGGAGTACCACAGGGATCAGTATTAGGTCCTCTGCTAATCCACATTAATGACTTAGATTCTGGTATAGATAGCAAACTTGTTAAAATTGCAGACAACACAAAAACAGGAGGAGTGGCAAACACTCTTGCAGCAGCAAAGATCATTCAAAATGATCTAGACAGCATTCAGAACTGGGCAGACACATGGCAAATGACATTTAATAGAGAAAAGTGTAAGGTACTGCATGCAGGCAATAAAAATGTGCATTATAAATATCATATGGGAGATACTGAAATTGAAGAAGGAATCTATGAAAAAGATCTAGGAGTTTATGTTGACTCAGAAATGTCTTCATCTAGGCAATGTCGGGAAGCTATAAAAAAAGGCCAACAAGAATTTAAATCAAGGGAAGTAATGTTAAAACTTTACAATGTATTAGTAAGACCTCATCTAGAATACACCTCGCTACAAAAAGGATATTGCTGTCTAGAAAGAGTGCAAAGAAGAGCGACCAGAATTATTCCAGGTTTAAAAGGCATGTCATATGCAGACAGGCTTAAAAAATTGAATCTATTCAGTCTTGAACAAAGAAGACTACGCGGCGATCTGATTCATGCATTCAAAATTCTAAAAGGTATTGACAGTGTTGACCCAAGGGACTTTTTCGACCTGAAAAAAGAAACAAGGACCAGGGGTCACAAATGGAGATTAGATAAAGGGGCATTCAGAACAGAGAATTGTGAGGGTCTGAAGCCAACTCCCCAGTAATGTTGTTGAAGCTGACACCCTGGAATCCTTCAAGAAGCTGCTTGATGAGATTCTGGGATCAATAAGCTACTAACAACCAAGATGGGCCGAATGGCCTCCTCTCATTTGTAAACTCTTATGTACTGTATATAAAATGTGCCATATTCAATACATCACTCCTGTAAGACATAATGTAATCAACTCACAGTAATGAAACCTGTTTTCCAACCTTTTGTCATTTTATTACTCAGTCTACTGAGTAATACTCGGTCTCTACTGAGTAATAAAATAGTTTGCATCTGGAGCAGTGCAGATTGCTAAATTCATTATAATCTTGAATGCAAGGTGGGAAAAGGTCTGCATATATGCCCTTGCTGATTGGTGCAGTAGTCATTTTCAAGGAGAATGAAAAGGACCAGATCTGCATCGCCTGTGACGGAGGTGTTGGTTTGTTGCTATGGTTACACAGGCCTTCAGAGAACTGGTCTTCCCTTTTGAAATCACGCTCACATTAGTTATTTAACAATGCTAAAATATGTACTGTAATGCTTTGCTGTTATGGAAAAAAGGGTGCCTTTTTATGTGAAACTAGAGAAATTAAACAATTTGAATGCCTTCTAAAGAGTTTCAAATTTCACTTGCTCGGTTTCTTTCTCGGTAAGAAAACTAAAAAATAAGGCATGCTCATCCTGATCATTTCAGCTGCCAGCAGAGTATACTGTAGATCAGCCATAAAGGCATCGCTCACAGACAAGCTGAGCTGGTTTTGTTCAATGAGCTTAACAAGCTTCCAAGGTGGGGTGAGCAAGAGATCTGCGATTTTTAAAAAAAAAAATTTATATAAAAGTGGTCTCTTGAAAGATGCATCGTGTTTTCTAAAGGTTTTGTCATGTATATTTCCTGGTGCTTGTTGTTGAATTTTCCTTTTTAGATTCTTACTCTCATAGTACAATACAAATAATGATAAAAAAACAAAACATTGTAATGCTTTGGTTAAAATATTTAGTGACGGGCAATGTAGTTGAAACATTCACGTTTTTTTTTCAGTAATAAGCTCTTCTGTTATGACGGGGTCCAGGAACTCCTGTCGTGGCAGGTTAAGGTCAGACCTCCTGTCAAGGGAATCTGGGCTCTGGTCTCAACCCTGTCACTGAGAAGCTTCTGAGAAACCTGGGTAATCCTGCGTTCAGCCACCATTTTTATTTAATATAATAGCCGTATAACAATACACAATACACTAAGTTGCTGTACAATACGTAAGACAGTATGCAGGTCCTAATACAATACGTATTACAATACTGGTGTGCTACTTTGTGGAATGTGCACAAAGCAAATACATAATACATTGTTTTGTTCAAAAATAAAAGTTAATGGATAGGAATAACCTGTTTTATACCAACGACAGGGATGGAAATAAGACTCCTATTGCATAGCAGTTTCACCCATTCCTACAAGCTTAGCATAGTGTATAGGTAACAAGCTCAGTTGTGCATTATTGAAGTCCTAGTAAAACCATGAGTGTTCCCTGCAACTGTAAAGATGATCAACATCAAGGTACACAATACACTTTTTTTTGTAAAGGCAGTATCTTGATTCATCGATACACAATGATGCTACAGCAGTGCTAGCCCTACCTTATTCTACCATGGTATCTTTCATTGATTACTGCCATGTTTCATTGCTCGACAGCACGTAGTTTTCCCAGCATTTCTGTGAACTGGTCAAGACACGCCGTGTCATTGTGACAGGCAAATATATTTCTTATCAGAATGATTGAACACCCATCTGTGAATTCTAAGGTATAACAGGCTGCCTATCTCACACATTACAATCCGAAAATCCAATAGCGTGGGTGTTCTCTATTACTGGAGGCACATAGCTCTTGCTTTAATGATGTATTCGTTCACTTTCTTCCAGGCGCTAGATGTTGACAGAGGTGTCCTGTACAAAATGAAGAAGTCCGTCAAAGCAATTTACACGTCTGGCATGGGTAAGTGGCAGGGACCTTCTAGCATTTCTGTGCTTGCACCCTTTGATCCTGCAGCGTGGGTACAGTATAACCGAGATCGTACATAGGATAGACTCATTCAAATAATGGCATTATTAATGGATTGGATTTCAAATAGTTAGCAGTTTGCAGCATATATTAAACAGGATAGGAAGCAATAAAGGAGGGAGAGGATTGAATTGCTAAACAACTTGGCAGGTTGTGGTCCTTTATTAACTGTCACATTTTTTAAATAGCTAACTGTGTGCTAAAGCTATGACAATGATTAGTATTGATACTCCTGCCTAGTAGTGCTGCTTTAGGATGAATTGCACAATAGCAAAAATTGCCACTCAGACCAATTGATGTTAATACTTTTAATATTAAACGCATTATTTCATAGGATATGATTTTTCAATCCGCACAAAAATATCGGTTCTAAAAAGTAAAATAAAAACTAGCAGTGGAAAATGATTGTATCAGTGTGTCATTTTGTTGGTTACTCTTATTTCCACTGCATTTATTTTGGAGGAAATACTTTGGACAGTATCAGACTTCAGTAACAGTAGTTGCCTGACTTGCGTTTTTCAGTTAAAAACAATAGGGCCATGAAAGCGTTTCTTTTTTTAGGAACAGTGCTACTTTTGTTCTCTGGGCAGCTGCTTTGTGGCTGTAGTGTCCAGTGACAGCTGGGCATGAAGCGAGCTGCTGGTTTAAAGTTGTGTGCTGTCCTGTCGGGGTGGTAGGTGTACGGCTTTAGTGTCAGAAGGCAGCCTTTGCTAAATGATCTTGCAGTGCTACAGTAACATGATCCGAAAAGTTCACCAACTTCTTCCTTGTTTCCCCAGATAGCCTCCCTCCTTTTTTTATATTGTAGGGCACAACTGCGACAGCTGTAATGTTTATTCACAGTAATGAATCCAAGTAAGTGTTTTTGTGTGTTTATTACATAAGCAAGAATAAAGGCTGCCAATTCACAAAACATCTAGGGGTTTGTAATTACTAATGTTTTGTGGCATGTGTATTCACATTTATACGCATAGCTCAGGGTTAAGAACTCAGTTTCTTCAACCATTTGGTATACCAAACAAATCTGTTGCCTTCAGATATATATAATACTGTAGGTCACCTTGATTTATGTTCAAATCCAAATTCTCCCTCAATAAGTCATAACATTAAATCTGAATTGAAAAGTGCTTAATAATGAAGTGTGGAGTTTTATCTCTGAGCAATTTATTTATTGATTGATTGATTTTAAACTGCACTGCTTCTGTCATAAAATGTAAAAAGTGAATGTAATTCTTTGCTTGAGAGAGTGCTTCCTTAGCAGGAATGATGGTTTGAAGCTAAAGCCCAGTCTCTTCTAATGTAAATTTGGATTGCGTGGAACACATGCAGGCCGTTGATGTGAAAGCATTTAAGGTGGTACCAACATCTCTCATAGTCCTTTAGACAGGAGGATTAATGTCATTTTAATTGAAGTATTTCATTCAAAGATAATACATTTTAGATAAAGTAATAATGATCCCTTATCTTGGCATATTTAGATAAATAGAGAATTAGTGCAAACTGGAGACTGGCATACTTTACATGAATTGATGTAATGAACATCAAAGACACGCATGTAATATCAACAAAACTAAAAAAAAAAAAAATCCCTCAGTTCATGTTAATGTGAACCACTTCTATTAATGCAGCAGTGTACCACATGTAATTTCAGTCTCTGGTAGAGACATTTGTTAAATGGATCCCACTGGAGTTAGTTAATGAGGTGCTGCTCTGTGAAGTGATTATAACGAATGGGATTTCTGTTAGGAGCCCCCCCCCTCCCAAGGCCCAGCCCAGCCTGGTCTCACAGTATGGACCACAATGGAACTAATGCAGTCTGTGCTGTGCACCCAGAGGCAGTTCATAGGTTTTCCATTCCATATTCCATTGAAAAGATCACAGCTAGATCTATTGTTCATGACAAGGGTGGTCTGTGCTAGGCTCTGTTGAGGTATTTTTACTGATAGAGCAGTACTTTATAGAGTCACAACACACCAACACTGCTGTATATTTTAATAATCATGTTTGTTTAAAAAAAAAAAAAGACAAAAAGAAAGTATTGGATATTCCCAGCAATTAAATACCAAAGAAACGAAAATTCAACGGCAATGTTTAGACTAAAAGTCTTTTCCAGGAAGACATTGAAAAAGGTTTCTAGTCAAAACATTTTGTCATGAATTTGAGTTTCTGTTAGTATTTCTTAATTCAGGACTATTG
Source organism: Acipenser oxyrinchus oxyrinchus (assembly GCA_030684275.1). NCBI lineage: Eukaryota > Metazoa > Chordata > Actinopteri > Acipenseriformes > Acipenseridae > Acipenser > Acipenser oxyrinchus. The sequence goes on along the minus strand of CM060251.1, from coordinate 78,238,157 downwards.
CGTATTTAACAGTTCTGGCTGATACTCCCAGCAAGGAAGGAAATAGAGGAGGCACACATATTTATGTCATGCTTACATGTTTTGAGAACTGTTCACCCAGCTGATGAAACTTGCCGTTGATATTCAGCCAGGGTCCTTTGGGTCTAGGATCTACAGCAGGTCATGGACACAGACAGTGCTTATTCTTGAGCTCTGGACTCTCATTGGTTGGGTTAATAAAGGATGACTCTTCAGAACAGCTTGCTTGAATTTGATTAAACTCTACATGGACGTGCTGTCCAGAAGACACTCAATCAAAGAGGATCAGCTGTGCATATTAACTTAATATAAATTACCTATAATGATACAGTCAGTGTGTGTGTGTGTGTATGTGTGTATATATATATATATATATATATATATATATATATATATATATATATATATATAAATAATTTACTGTCACTCCTTTGAAAAGTGAGATGTGGCAAATATTTTAAAGGGGAACTGTAATGCAAATTAATATATTACCATTTTAATAGAAAACATGTTAACTAAAGCTTTTTGGCACATTTTCAGCCTCTCCTTCAGCATTATATCGTATAAAAACCATTAAAACAAATTCATATATTGGAGCTCTCTTCCATCGCGCTTTGTGTGACGTCCTGTCGTTGACTCGCTCTATAGTCACACATAGTATTCTATTGAGCGGCTGTCCCATTCCTATATTATCTAGCCATTGTTTTGTTATGGCCGCCCTTTGTTGGTTTAAAGGCTTAGGCACACAAAAATACTTTTTGTTTCTGTTTTTCCTTTTGTTATTTTTGCACCCGAATGCTTTGCATTCTGATATAATTCACCCTGCCTGTGTTCACTGGTGGGGGCTGTCAACGATATGACGTAACAGCGCCGCCAGAAAGGTTCAATAACGTGACCTGCATTTCCAGCTGACCCAGAAAGCTGACACAAAAATTTAAATAATGGCCAAACGCTTGACTTTTTAACAAAATTGGCGCAGCGAGACGCATTTGTTATGTATACAGAGCATTTAGAGAGCCTTGCTATTTTGAGTACAGTTTTTATTGAAAATGAATTATGATACTGCCAAGTCAAAAGGCTACTGTAAATAAATCATGGCGCTTTTTTTTTTTTTAAATGAAAAATATGAAACCAAAAATCATTACCACCAACAATTAAATTGGTTTAATCTTTGCTTTGCTTAAGCTTTGCAGTTTGGTCCTGTAGTTTTGACCTGTGTAGTAGTTTTTATTTGAGTATTTAATTTTATAATAGAATTACAATAAACTACCTTTTATTCACAGCATTGCCTTTTCCATTCATCAAAGGGAATAGTAAAGGAATGGAATTGATTATCGTGATGGAGGCATTGTGACTGAGTTAGAAATTACAAGTTCAGTGAAATCCCTGGAGGTAAATAAAAAAGCCACGTTCATGAGGAAGTACAGGCTGATTGATTTAGTAGCAATGAAATGAGCTCTATAACGTGGCAGCTCATCTTGATCCATGTGTCCCTCAGAAGTATTTCTGCAGGGAGTGTCTCTTTTTTTTTTTTTTTTTAAATTGTTCTCTTTTACACTATTGTGCATGTCAGCGTTAGCACTCGGCAGCAGTACATTATGACTTACTGCAGTATAACTACCAGAGTGCACTGTAATTGCTGGATTTAATGAAATACCCTTAAAGTTTATAGTCCAGGGCATTCCATTTGGACAAAATATCCATTTTTCAATCCCCAGACACATTGCACAGTCTTCTTTATGATCTCCATGAATCTGATGGTTCCATGATTTAATTAGCGTAGTGCCGGTAGTAACCATACACCCCGCGGTGATGGAGTTATTTAGTCATTTTAAAGGGGAGGGGTTACGAAACTGCAGTTTAACATCGTTTTTTTGATCCATCTGGCGTCGTCTTCATAGCGCGCAATTGACTTCTATGTTTTCTGTTGCGTTGGTCTCCCTTTGCAAAGGACGAGGCATTTTTGGGAAGGCAGCTTTGTACAGTATATTAGATTATTATTATTATTATTATTATTATTATTATTATTATTATTATTGTTTACTTTTTTATATTGAAGACCTCTGAAATAAATGAATTGTAGTCTTTGATTTTATTTTCTGTCTCCCATTCGGTTTGAAGAAAATGAAAATGGCATTCTTTTGAAACGATGTACATAAACAGGGTGTCAGTTACAGCAGTGAGGAGGAGGAGGAGGAGGAGGAGGAGTTCATCACAGAGCAGAGCAGCACATTGTCCCAGCTTCCTTTGGAACAGCGAATACCCTTGCCAGCCTGTATTATTATAGGAGCACTGCCGCTGCAGTTTAAGAATCAAGAATTCCAAGAAACTCTTAAAGGGATGATGTTCTGATCTGACGCTATCTTGGAAGCAAATGGAAACTGCATTGAAAAGCCTAAGAACTGAGCCCCCTTGTGCAACACGGAGGTTCTGACATTGTCAGTGTGCCACTTTTCTCAATACTTTTTCCACAATACACTGAATGCATTATCATTATTTTTGAGTGCTGCAGTACACCACAGAGAGTCACACCAGGGTCTGCCATCTCTTATACATCTGCAGATTTTTAATATGTGTATTTTGTATATTAAGAGTCAATGTACCCTTATTCCATTGAATTGCCTCAGTACTAAGTTTTTCTCCTCGGTTGTTTTGCAGCACATGTAGAGAATGAAGAGCAATACACCCAGGCCCTGGAGAAGTTTGGAGATAACTGTGTCTTCAGAGATGACCCAGATTTAGGATCAGCATTCCTCAAGTTCTCTGTGTTTACAAAGGAGTTGACTGCACTTTTCAAAAACTTGGTAAGGGTCCACAATGACAAGTTCACTGTCCTAGATTTTAGTTTTTAATTGCAAAACATTCAGGATGATTTATTGTCACTTTAATATCATAAAATACAGTGGGAATATACTGTAACAGAGCTGTGTAAGGGTGCTGTTAAGATTAATAAAAGACCCTGTATCTTCAGTAATTCAAATGTTGGTGTTGCCATTAGAGAAGTGACTTTAACTTGATAGCGAGGGTGGGTATCCATGTACTGTTGGTGGTTCAGTAACACTGTACATGTTTTCTTTCAGTTTCAAAACATGAACAATATCATCACTTTCCCACTTGATAGTCTGCTAAAGGGAGATCTGAAAGGGGTTAAAGGGGTAAGTGTTTCCCTTTAATTGTCATAGAACAAAACTGGGGCTTAAAAGCAGAAAGAAAATATCAAGAAAGTAAAAAAAGTAATATTCACAGAGAACATGAATACACAGAGAATTGTGAGGGTCTGGAACCAAATCCCGAGTAATGTTGTTGAAGCTGACACCCTGGGATCCTTCAAGAAGCTGCTTGATGAGATTCTGGGATCAATAAGCTACTAACAACCAAAAGAGCAAGATGGGCTGAATGGCCTCCTCTCGTTTGTAAACTTTCTTATGTATATGAAAAAACAGCTGAGGAGTACAACCAAAAAAGGCTCAGAATGGAGAAAAAAATGACATTTGTGTTAAAGGTGTCAAAACTGCAGTGCTTATACCAAAATAGAATTCACTGAAGCTAGTTTGCAGGATTCTTCAGTAACTTGGCCTTCTGTTCACTTTACTTTATCAGAATGTAACTTGTAAAATCACTTTGCCTAAAGGTCATTTTAACTGTAATGGAGAGGTGTAAAGAAAAGGCCTAGCAGCCATACATTTTACAGGTTTGTTTTTTATGTTCGAGAGGACTCTAATTATCCAGCAGCCCAGGGCAACTTGAGGCACTGCTACTCAGCCAGGAGGTGTGTTTTCCTCACCCAAAAACAATGTGAACTGGTCAAAGTGGTTTCAAATTGAATGAAACATAATAAAAGTAAGAGTTTTCAGAAAGCTCGAAGTGACTTTATTGTGAAAAGAGCAAGTACTAGGAGATCACTGCAGTCTTTCAGAACAAACCAAGATGCTGGCTGTCCATGATTATTTATTTATTTATTTTTTTGGTTCCTAATAGCATAAATACCCATCATAGCTGGCATTTGGTACAGAATGATGAATACATGTCTCCTCTGTCGGCTATGGGGCAGTTATGCCCACTGTAGAGAGTATTCATTCTCAAATGTATCTGGATGACAAAAGTGTATGGGTCCATTCAAATCTCTCATGCTTTTATGCAGTTTAACATTATTCTTCTTTAACTGTGAACTGAAATTCAACCTGTTATCACTGCTTAAGCTGCTTTCCTTTTTCTACTTAACCTTGCAGCATTCAGCCTCATTGAATCCTCCGGTTCACAGTAAATAATCCCTATTATTATTATTATTATTATTATTATTATTATTATTATTATTATTATTATTATTATTTTATTTTTTATTTTTATTTTATTTATTTATTTATTTATTTATTTATTTATTTATTAGCAGGCACCCTTATCCAGGGCGACTTACAGTTGTTAAACAATATCACAATACAAAGAGCAGTTAAACTTGTAGTAAAGATATTTGCTCATAAGAGTAAATTCCATAAAGAGCAAGTAGTAAGTACAATAAATGGATAAGAACAATATCAAATAAAAGCAATTGCAAAAAACATGAATATGGTTACCTTTAAGAGTTAAAATCAAGTACAGGGTACAGAAAATGTAGTTATAATTAAGAGCAGTAGTAAAATACAGCAGTGTGCGTAGCAGTTAAGTGCAAGTAGAAGGATGCAAGTACTAATACAATTGTGTCTTGAGGAGGTGCCGGAAGGTGGTCAGGGGCTGAGCAGTCCTGATATCCGTGGGTGCACTTAGGAGCAAGGGTGGAGAAGGAGCGGGCTCTGGGAGCGGAGGGGGGTACAGCTAATCTGCCGGGGCAGGGGGCGAGGCGAGAGGGAGTGTAGGGAGAAATAATAGTCTGGAGATAGGAGGGAGCAGAAAGGTCGAGCCAATGGAGGGAGTGGAGCAGTGGAGTAGCGTGGGAGAAACGAGGAAGGGAAAAGACAAGGCGAGCAGCAGAGTTTTGGATGAGCTGGAGCAGACGGATAGAGGAAGTAGGGAGGCCGGCCAGGAGGGAGTTGCAGTAGTCAAGGCGGGACAGTACCAGTGCCTGAACTAGGAGCTGCATGGGGTAGTTGGTAGTGAGGAAGGGGCGGATTCTACGTTGCCGAGGAAGAAGCGACAGGAGCATGTCAGATGCGAGTACATCCAGGAGGAGATGGCCGAGAGACAGGTATACGGGAGATGTGGGAGTCAGAGGCGAAAAAGGGAAGGAAGATCTGGGCATCATCACCCTACAGTTTGCTGTGTTTTTCTCTACATTTCTTCACTGTCAGATCTTTCAGTTCGATTAAAAAGGGGTTTAACGAAATGTTTGCAGAGTAACCCCACCGCAATGTGTGTTAACAAGTACAATTTTGATGCAAATTTGTCCCCTGCAGTCAATTTATTACTACTTCATTGCAATTAACCTTGTTGCCGCAGCTTAGACATTGCTTAGGTTGATGAGATTGGTTTGTACGAGCAGTTCAGAAAATAGCCACTGCTGGTTTTAGCTGTGGGGGGGCACATGGTTTCCACCCCTTTTAAAAATTACTTTCCACTTATTAAATATTAAAAAGGTTTTGGCTTTGTTTTGGATAACAGTTTATTTGTAGACAAGAGAGGCTGCAGTCTTGATGTCACAGTGACTCACTTACCTTACTGATGCTTCCTGGTTCTAACCAAGCATGTGTAGTACGTCAGTCTCGATCTGGCATTAGAATCAAATACCATTAAACAAATTGAAAGCTGTAAGAGGTTTTAGGTATATACATACATGATAACAATACTGATTGCAGGACTTTTCTTTCATAAACCATATCTATAAGTTGCTCTCAAATGACGATCAACACCTGTTTCAGCCACAGGTAAATCATTTATTGGTAATCAAATGTTGTGTAAAATAATGTTTACATATCGTACCAGATAATTGATGAGCTGGCCCTTAGCTGTGTCTACACAGTACATGAATTCTGTCTTTAAATAATTGCATATTCATCTGGTACAGGGTATTTCAAAGCCACTTTTAATAACAGGGTCTTGTTAGCAACCCCAGAGGCAAGACTGAGGCTGTGGAAATTATATGCAAACCTCTCTGTATTCACTTCATGAGGTCATACTCATGAAGTGAATACAGACCAAGGGAAATGTGTTTACAAGCTGAGTACAGGGTTGAGTCCAGGGTGAGTCGTACCATCAGGAGCTATCTAGTTGGAATTCTGAGTTATCGACTTTGCTGGGGGATCCACAAGGAGCACTGCTTAGCCTTCACACTGCTGTTGACTGGGGAGGAAAATCGGCTGCAGTTGGGTCATCTCATTGCACTTCTGTGACCCCTACTGGTCAGGCACTGCAAGAGTCCAGACAGAGACTTCCCAGGCTGGGTTCATTAACCTGACAGTCGGGTGAAAGGGATGACTGGTTTGACCGTGACAACGGAGCCTGCACGATGGTCTACAGTCCTTCTGATTTGGCTAGCAGGTTGTTTGTAAAGCACTTGTCCTTACCAGTTTGAGAGCGCTTTTAATGCTTGATAACTGTATGTAAAAGTACCTTGTCCCGTGTTTTACTGGAGCATTTCTGTGAAGGCACGCCAGTTTGACTCCTTCAGATTCCATTTTTCATTATTTGACTGTGGTTCTAGTTTTGGGAAACTGCACAGCACACTGTCATTGCTTGAGAACTCGCTTATTTCAGCTGCTGGATGAACGCGAAGATAAAATAGTTTCTTTCAGTACATGTGTATTTGAAAGGGCAGCAGGGAGCATCGTTGTTATTTTATCATCATTCATCACGTAGTTCGGTTTACAGTGATGAATGGTGCAATTAGATTGAGAGGGGAAGCCCATTCACTCCTATCCAGAGGGCTAGATGAAGTGCTTAGTTGTTTAAGCTTTCGTAACGTGGATATTATCATGGCTCTCTACCACAGGTAAACTGTTATAGATTATTAACATCAAGATGAATTTAAATTAAAATCAATTGAATCTGTTGAATATCAATCCAAAAAAAAATGTATGTATTTATTTCAGCAATGGAAATAAGACTCTGATTGTATGGCAGCATCACCCATTCCAGGCATTAATACTAGCTTGATAAGCCAAGGTGTACACATAGCATGGTCTCTTATTAAACTCATGGTAAAACAGGAATGTCTCAAACTGCTATGCAGTAGGAGTCTTATTTCCATTTATTTATTTATTTGTTTATTTATTAATAAGGGTCAGATTTTGATATAGATAGATAGATAGATAGATATTAAGAAATGTTTGGCCCCTTGAGTTTGTTATAAGTTTTGAATGTCATTTTGATTGATCTTAACAGCAGCTGATCTAAATAGTCATGGATAAACTGTTAAAATGGGGCCCATCTAACAGTGCATGTGAGGGCCCCGTTTTAAAGATTTGAATGACTGTAGTATTTAGTTCTGCCACAGTTTGACTGCTATGCTTTTTTTAAATTCATTTTTGTATGTTTTTGTCTCTGCAGGATCTGAAAAAGCCTTTCGACAAGGCCTGGAAAGACTATGAAACTAAAGTGTAAGATCCACTTAAAGTACTGTAATTTATTAGCCCATTCTTTAGAAACCATTTTAATGTTAAGCAGATGGATATATCTGGTTAAGATTAATTGGCCTTTAAGGTCTTATTTTGTCACTAGTGACCTTGAACATAGCAATGTTAACTTTTTTGTTATTTTATTTATTATTTTATTTTTGTATAACTTACCGGTACATTTTAAGAGCTGGCATTATACTTTCAGTGTACCTCAAGACTGCATGTTGTTTCAGACTGCCCTCCTTGTTATAGAAGTGACACTGCATGAACAAACTTTTTTGTGACATTTGAAATTCTTGTAATTTTTGCATGTAATGTTGGACAAGGTATTTGATAGCAATCTGTATATATTTTACAAGCTGCAAAGGACATTCTATACTGAGAGGGTAATTTTCACAATTTTTTTTTTTTTGATTAAACTAGCATTTGATTGAAAAAAAATATCTTCGTGCATTTTGGCCTGAACACACCATTTTGGTCGTGATTAAGATCTTTTTGACACACTAACTGCTACAACTGTAAAAAAAAAAAAAAAATCATAATAATAATTGTAACAGCTGTTGGCATAATTTTATCTCAACAATTAACAAGGTTAATATATCTTTGTGAACTCACACAGTACAGTGGATTATATTTTTACTTATTTTATGAACAGTACAGTGTTTTCTTAGTTCCATAATCATTAAGTTAACTGTTCCACATAGTTTACATTATGTCATGCATGAAGCCTGAATCGCAAAATAGCATTCTCCTTTTCTGGGTCCTTTTCATTTACAGACAAAAAGGGATGAAATACTTAACTGCAAACACAAGTTTGGCCCCCACTGCATTTAACTGGTTTGAAACTATTCCACGTTTTCTTGTTCGAGTTTGAATTCAACTTCATGTCTGTACACCTGAACTGTTCTTGTCTATTCTGCAGCGGTTCTCCTGTGCTTTAGCCAAGGACTGTTCAAGTGATGTGCATTAACATTATGCAGTACTACTAATATTGCAATGATTTGGTTTTCTTTGTGCAGCTCAATGCCATGTTTGTCTTTGCCTAGTGATGTAACTGTTATATATAAATGTAGCTGTATATGTCGTGTCTTGATCTTTATTTTAATTTTGAAGACTTCAGAGCTATTGTGCAGTAGAATTCAATTTAATAATTGTTCATGAAAACCACAGCACAGAGTTTCATGTATTGCAAGTATGTTTTTAATATCTACTCATTTTAGTAGTTCATTAAACCTTTATACAATCAATGCATGATGGTATGAAATCCTGTGTTTGAAGCTTACAAATACAGAATTGACTTCTTTTTTTTTTAATTACATACTTTCTGTATGCACATAAAAAAGCAGCACTTGAAAGAATGCTTTGATGCATGGAATGCTTTTGCTTTTTCGTTATTTTTTATTTTTTATTTTTTTAAACCTTTGTACTTCATTTGCAGTACGAAAATAGAAAGAGAAAAAGAGCACGCGAAACAGCACGGGATGATCCGGACAGAAATCAGTGGGGCCGAAATAGCAGAAGAAATGGAAAAAGAAAGGCGGTTCTTTCAGTTACAGATGTGCGAGGCAAGTTCTGATTTCTACACCAGCACCATAGGGTTTTATACACTTGTTTCTCCCCCACTATTAGCAGCAGAGTGGCATAGCTCAGCTGCATTCTCCATAGTGTATATATACTGCAACGTATTACGCTCCAGCTTTCAAAAACATCTTAATGTTGTGTTTACTCTTACTAATGTGTGTGCTACTTCTGTTGCATTGGTCTTTTTAATCAGCTTTTCCAAATCATTCCAAATACGATATCTGTATGAAATAATAATCACAATTGTTCTGAATAGAAACCTCAAGATGTGTTGTAGTCAAAACCGATCCGCAATATACTTTTAGAGTGAGAAAGTTAGAATAACACAAACATTCCCTTATTGTGTTGTAGTTGATGCTATTATCTTTCATTACCCCTGATGGGGGTGGATCTGGAATCTGGGGTAACAAGGAGGTATCTGTCTGTATGTTTGTATGTATATAATGTATGTCGGTCATGATGGTTTGCTTTTTCATGATCCTGGTGTCTCAGATTTTATATTGATGGCCAGTGCTGGGGAGAAGTATAGTAGACATTTTTATTTTCCTCATAGCAGTTGCTCTTCATTTGACAATTAATTTAATTCATTTTTGTAATTGCTTTTAAAGTATCTTCTCAAAGTCAATGAGATCAAGGTGAAGAAGGGAGTCGATTTGCTTCAGAATCTCATCAAATACTTCCACGCCCAGTGCAAGTAGGTTCATTAGATACTCTTCCAATGCCTTTGTTTCATTCAAGAGTTCTGTGTGCTCATCCTCTACATAGGGGAAACAATAACAGTTGGATATTAGTTTCTTTCAGGATGGGCTAAAAGCTGTAGAAAGTCTTAAACCTTCAATCGAGAAACTTGCAACAGATTTGCACACGGTAAGTTTCTGTAACAGTAAACCTATTTTTTTTATTGTTTTTATTTATTTATGCATCAGAATTATTTTCTTTCCCTTTAACATGCCTAGATATAAGTGACCTTTTTTAATCCGGCTTCAAGCTCATATACAGCATTTGTAACACAAATGTGAAAGTTTAGTATATTAGTTAAGTTTTGCAGTCCCAGCTATAAGGCTGTGTGGTTAGCTTTGCAGACTGTGGTGCCGATAGCTGCCGGTGCAGGACTGCATCGTCGAAAAGCTGCATGAAGCTTAGGTGTTGTATGATGCTGATGAGTAGGAATGTTTGATTCATTTCTTTACATATTCAACATGTTTAAACTAACATGTTGTGAGTCTTTGTAACCAATCCGAATCCCTCCATTAGATAACCTTTTTGTGTATTATATTTGTACAACTTTTATGTGTATGGAGAATACTTATTATTATTATTATTATTATTATTATTATTATTATTATTATTACTCAAAATGTTTCTTCTGTATTGCATGCATGTTTTAAAGCAAAATTCTAACCCTTTAAATACTTGGCAAATGTTTAAACTGCTGTCTAGTTGCTATTTTTCTCCTTTCTTCACACAAAGCATTATTATTATTGCACATACTAATTTCATCCCAAATACGGCTCCCAGATTAAACAAGTACAGGATGAAGAGAGGAAACAGCTCACTCAGCTGAGAGATGTGTTAAAATCAGCGCTGCAGGGGGAGCAGAAAGAGGTAAGAACTATTTACTGCTTTCAGTAAAAATGACAAGATTAAGACGTTGGCCAAAACACATGTTAACTTTGCTTCTGGCACTTTTTTATGGTTTTGTTTCAAGCTACAATTTTGAACATGTTTCTGCTTTTAATAAATATTATGTTTAATCATGAAATATCTTAAAATAACATGTATTTTTTTCACGGTAAAACATCCCTGCATATTGTGTGTGTGTATATATATATATATATATATATATAGTTTTTTGTTTTTGTTTTTTTGCTGGTATGATAGATTCACCTTCAGTAGCTCCTCTTGTTTTAATGAGAAATGTGGTCAGAACGACTAATACTGGATTTAAAGAACACCCACCATAACCAGTAGGGGACCCAGGGGTTAAAAATAAATGTGTAGGCTTTTGTTTTTGTCTTGACTATTTTCCTGTATGTGTTAACAGCATGTCATTTTGCAAGTGCATTTATTTAAAGTACTTTTTCATTTAACAATGCATGATTGAAAAGATGTGTTTAATTAAATGTCTGAACTAAATAAATACATTGAGAGGTAAAACATACTATGTACAGGTAATACGTTGCAGGTGTAACTCAACTGCTTTCCTGTTGCTTTTTCTGAAGCATGTTTTCTTTTCCTCTTAACTGCATTACCCTTTTGTGAACGAAGTCTAGGAGAGTAAGTGCATTTGCATTCTTGGTAAAGTGTTCTTTTGTTTTGTCATAACATTGTCCTTTTGCTGAACAGCCACACATTCTGTCCATGCAATCGCTAAAAAGCACAAAGATAAAGGCATTGCAAATTGATACTGCTTCTGTAAGGAACCCTTACTATGGAGCTTGTCAGTCAGTATTCATATAAAACTAAAGGATTGTTTTTTCCTTTATTAAAGTGCATGTGTTACTGAGCTGTGCAGGGTTTCAATACACCAGCATCCTTTTCTGTACCTGTAAGATTGAGAGCTTTTGGAAAGCTAATCAGTACATTCAACAATTAAATGCATTCTCGTATAATTTTAGGTTTATTAAAAAAAATTAAAGAAATCACTAAGCGAGGACGATTCATGCAATACAAATGTAATTTCTTAGCATTTTATTGTCAAATATGCTTGACTTGTACGCTACATACAATATGTTGATTAGAGAAAGTATGACGAGAGAGGAGGTAGACTCTTGTTTTAAGCTTGAAAGTTGCACAGTGACTTGTACAGATGAATGTTCTAAGAACATGTTTTAAATGTGTATTAATTTCCTTTTTTGGCACAATTTAATACATGGCCTAAAGTCTATGTAAAAGGGAACCAAGTAAATAGACCCACTAGTTGTTTAGTATTGCAATTGTGTTTAATAAGTGCTTCCTCCATTCAGAATTATTTGTATTTGGTTTGTAAGGATTCTCAGGTTCGTCAGAGTGCAGCCTATAGTTTACACCAGCCTCAGGGAAACAAAGAGCACGGCACCGAGAGAAGTGGAAACCTCTACAAAAAAAGTGACGGGTAGGTATGAGGAACGGATAATGAGACCATCAACCCCAGGATTACAGGGCCCTCGGTACACGCAGTTTGATTTGACTGCCTGTTCTCAAACTTGCCTCTGTGTGTGTTGAAAGCAGGATATTTGTTTATGGTAAACTTCCTGGTATTCAGATGAGATAGACAGATAGATATTACAGTAGAGAGTCAATTATCTGAACAAATTGGGACTGATAATAGTTTGCATAATCGAACTCATGACATCTAGTGGTCAATCCATTACACTGCAGGACACAAAGCTATCATTCTCAACCACAGTAATCATATCGGTCCGCTTTTAAGAATCAACCGCTTATAAGAACCAAATCATAATCTATCAAATGATTCCAATACATTGTTATATTAACTCTACTGTTCAGGGATCGGTGCCACAAACGGGAAATCCATTTTTTACATTTATTTATTTATTTATTTTTAAATATTCCCTTTTGTTGACAGTTTTTTTTTAATTTAAAAAAAAAAAAAAAAATTAAAGAAATTATTTGTGTAAAAGTGTACTGGTAAATTAAAGACAATGCGTTCTGTGAATTAATATTGAAAAAAACTTTTCACTGTGGTACGGCAATTTTGTTTGGCATAATTATTTACATACCACGGTTTTCTCGTCCGGTTCCTCAAAATACTTCCTCGCCTTAACGTGATAGATCTTTCCTTGCCTTCATTAGGTACGAGGGTCCTTGAGGTTGCACGCCTGCACCGCTAGCCTTGGGTTATGCGATTCTGATGCGTCCCTCATATGCTGCCGTTCCTTCTCCCTCGTGATGGCTCTGGTATACTTTCCCATAAGTAATGTTTTGAATGAATTGAAAGGGAACATTAGGTTACTAACCGTTACCCTGCTTCCCTGAAAGAGAAGACAACCACCAACCAGCGAGGTCGCATCGGTCGCCCTTAGAAGTGGGATTAACCGTTACCTTCAGCAACACCCTTGGAATAAAAAATACTGATATCGCTAAAGATTATGAATTCCGTCACGCAAACAAACACCTAAATCTACAAGCTAAACATGCAGCTTGTCGTGGCTTAAATTATAAAAGCCGATTTCAAGAACAGATCTGATGAAACTATCGTCTGCAACTTTGAGTGAGAAAACAGCTACTAACTTGCTCTATAAAGTATGGTTCAAGATGCAGTTTTTTTTGTAGAAGAGGAAACGAAAACATTTCAAATCTCTGTAAAAATAACTTTGTTGTACTTCCTAATGGCACTGGACGTTAATATGTCAGTTAAACATCAGCATTACAGACCGAAAATCACCAAGGTGGTCTTAAGACAATCCTGATATACGAATGTACTCCCAGCCAGATTTCGAACATTGTCCTGTAAAAAACTTTAAGCTGTACGTTTCCAAACTCCTAACAGCCAAGGCTTTTTCAAATTCCACCAAAATTTTTTTTTAAAAAAATCGGATGACATCTGGTACAGGAAGCATCCCCTCGGTGAACGTTTTATTGCCAGTTTGATGAAAAAAATCTCTTTATTTACAATATACACCAACCACTGTGCTCGTGCCACTTGTTGCCAAGTTTGATGCTGGAGTTGAAGACAGGCACTTTATTTCAGTATCTGGACACAAGAGCGAACTCAGTCTCAAGCATTATGTGACAAACATGGATAAAATGCAAAAAAGGCAAATAAATACATTTCTTAACGTAAGTCTTCAGGAACAAGTCCTCCCTGCTGTGACAGCAATGCTAGTAATACCTTTCCTACACCAAATCAGTAGGAAAGGTATTACTAGCTTTTCAACTCTTCAGGTACTAACGGTGCTTCAGGACACTTAGGTGTTAGTGGTACACGTTTTACAGGATGTACATTTGTTTTTAATAAATAGTTTCGTCACGTTTAACTAACCTGACATGATTTCGCTCGTGGTCCTCTCTGCAAACTGCGCGAGATGACGTCTATTATACAGTAAGCGACACCCTTCACATGACGACGTATTAACTATTAACAGCAACTGTTTTCCTGCACGATGTCACAAATGCAGCCGTGACTGTCATTTACTGTGCTGGATATACCTTATTTGCGCAAAATGTCTACCTGTGGAACAGGAAAACTACCTAATAAAACGGTACTGTATGTATTAAACTACGTATTAAACGCAAAAGACCTGCCTGTAGAACATGAAAACTAGGTGTACCTAAAAAAAACAAAAACGTACTGTATATATTAAACTCTTATTAAACGCAGAGTAATTCCCCATTAAAACCCATGTTGCTTGCCAGGGGACATGCCTCCTCAACACGTTGTAAACGGAACTCTGTTCTAACAGGATCCATTATAAGTGGAGTTCCTTGGTTTAGCATGAAGTATTTTTTTTAGAAAGCAATCCTTGTTTGTTTACAGTCACTAAAGGTAGTGTAGCTTTAGGGATGCAAAACTACAGAGTCAAATACTGTAGGTATACTTCTGCTACTGTTTGCAGGTGTGTAGAACTGATATCTCTATAGAGTCTTATAGAGCTGATACTGTGTACTGTTTTTCATTGCATTAAATGTATGCAACTTAACCCTTCTGGTACTGTGTCATACAATGCTAACTGCCATTTATTTTTGTATCTGTTTTTTTTTTAGCATACGCAAAGTATGGCAGAAAAGAAAGTGCAGTGTTAAAAATGGGTATCTCACCATATCTCACGGGACGGTAAGGAGATTTTCCATTCTTAATAAACTGGGAATATGAAGTAGCTGCAGCTGTGATGACCCTAACACGGAAACAAGCCGAATGATTTTACATGTTTTTGTGGTTTATTCCCAGCCATATCGGGCATTTCCCATAACAACCAGATACTTTGCTGAAGGCGACAGCAGAGATCGCCTTTCAGCAGGCAATTCAGTTTGTGTTAACAGGCTTGTAAGTGGAAAGTGTGACCAATAATACTGTGTGTGTGGTGTGTGTGTATATGTATATGTTTGACGTTTACACGGGTACCCAGAAACTCAGGTACTCTTTCCTTTTGTAAAAGTACCCAAACTGTTTAACATCCAATTGTGCAGCATTAGTTCAAATGTGTCATACTTTCCAATAGTAAAGAGGCTGCGAAAGCAGGTAATCTTAAAACAGAAGAGGAATAGAGTATTTCCTATTTTTGTGATTCTTATTAACACTGGGATTGATATGTGTCTGGATACCCGTGTGCTATTTCAGAACGGGTACCAGCGGTTCCCGCTGCCTGCCTCCTAGTATATGTGTCTAGATAATTCTATGCATGCAGATGTATTTCAGTGTAAAGACCACCTATCTGTAGTGACTGCTAGCTGTTAATCTGGACATAGAGCATTTGTGGACGGTCCCTTGAGTTGGTGTAAGCATGTTTCCTGTATTGAACTGACACGGTTGTTGGCTGTGTTGTTAATCTAAGTGGGCAGTTAATCCGCTAAAGGAATATAGATATCATGCAAGCCCTGCAGAGTGTCAGGCCACACTACCATCACAACATGTGGTGGCCTGTTCTGTGGGACTCGCTCTGTAGCCTGTGCAGCTCCCACTGTTGTGCTACTGCGTTGTGTCCTGCTGCCCAGTAGGGCTTTGCATGACCAGTGTTATCTATATCCTGAGAGCAAGCAGCTTAGGAGTGCGAGAACAGTTGTCTGAAAGTATGATTTTAAACTGTCGATTTAAACGGAGGAAGGACAAAGACTGGTTTCACAGACCCTGATTAATGCTAATCTTGTACCCCTTTTCCACCGGCTCATCTGCACCATGAGGACCCCAGGTGAACTGAGCGAGAACTAAACCATGAAAATCTGAGTCTGGCTTGGAGCACGATCGGGCGGGGTTAATGATTTTCATCATTGTTGCGTCAGTCTGTACACAGTGTGTAAGGCCAAAATATCTTGCTAGTCGGCTCCAAATTACTGCTCTTTCCACACCGATGTTAGCCTGAGTCTTGGAATACGTAATGTTACCTTAGGAATGGTAGTCCATAATTAATGCATGCTAATCAGGTTCTGTGAAAACCAGCCACATGTAAGGCAGTCCAAGATTAGAGACATGCCAGCATTTAATTACTCATGAAAGGCGGCACTTTGAAGCTTAGAATTTAACCATGAGAACTTTTTGAAATGTACTTGCATGTCTTGGATGTCTTAGCCTCTGTGTCACAATGGCTCTCACAACTCCACAGCCTATTTAGACACTTGGTTTACAAGCTGCAGCAGGGTCTGACTTTTGCATGTGTTTTTACTTATTTCTGCTTCTCTCACCCAGGCTAACAGACCACCAGCAAAGCTCAATCTATTAACTTGCCAAGTGAAACGCAACCCGGACGAGAAAAAAAGCTTTGATCTCATATCACGTAGGTTGACGCATTTCAATGCCTCTCAGAGCTCTGTTGCTCTGCTCTGCTCCTCTCCTGGGTTCTTCTTCCTGTGTACTATACAATGCAATCAGGGCCAGTGCTGCTCAGAATTGTGGGTAACTCTGTATTGTCATTGTGCAGCTTCCTTAGTGAAGACCTTAGCAGAGGATTATTGCAGCTTTAGAGGCAACTCAAAAAGCTCTGTTTTTTCTTTGCTAGTTCCCCCCCTCCGCTTAGTGATGAGAGGAATATCCAAGACCTTGATTTAGCAGTAAAGTCTAACTGATCACTTAACATTCACAGCACCAGATAATAGCTAATATCCACAGTTTTTATTGTGATCAGTGAAAATTCAGAACAGTGCTGTGATTTAGACCTATCTTGGGGAAACAAACAGTGGGAAATTGCAAACAAACATGTGTTAAAATGTTAAACTGTGGTACCAAAGAAATCTTTGGAATGGAAAAAAATAGCATCACTATTTTATTTGTTTTCATTATTTATTTATTTATTTATTTATTTGAATCCCAGAACACTGACACACTCCCCACAGTACGGGCGTTATGCGTTAACCTTTATTTTAACTCTGAAAACCTCTATATAAACTATGGGTCATATTTTAATATGATTTTTCTCGACACTAAATTTAAACCTTATTTTTGTGGGGTTCAACAACAGGTACAATAGAGCTGTGTTCTATTTTCTGCAACAGAAGCAACGTTCAATGAAAATTTTCTAAAATTTAAAAACAAAGGTTGTAAGAGAACGCTATCCTTTACTAAATCCACTCCTGTATCTTAAGTGATCTCTGATAACTCTTCCTAATGCCCTTTCCCTTCCCCTCAGGAGAGTGTGTTGGGTTCTGTAGAACTCTAAACCTCCTATGAAAACCAACTTGCTTGCAAAGGAATTTGTTTTTGCAAAAGAACTAGATCAGGATTTCGATTTGTGTTTCGACCCCAGTTGGAAGTCAGTAACTTCTATTTACATTCAGCCAAGTGATATGAGTGCCTTTTTAAGTATATAACACAATAATCAGTGTCCCGGGATACAGTGAACATACTATATGTAAGATACATTTAATGCATATTAGCAGTGTATTTGTAACTGTCTTCTCCTCCTCTTCAAACAGATGACAGAACGTATCACTTCCAAGCAGAAGATGAACCAGAATGTCAAATGTAAGTAATGCATCATTTCACAGAAAACTTGTACACAGTAATTTGGGTTCTGATAAATAACACCTGCTCGTGCTGTACGATCAGTGCAACCTCCTCTGTCGTGCCACAGCTTGTATTTTTTTCAATGCATGATGTCATGTGCCTGTTTTAATGACTTGCTGTTTTGTGCTGTATCAGATGGATGTCAGTGTTACAGAACAGTAAGGAGGAGGCGCTGAACAATGCTTTCAAGGGCGGCGACCATGATGTGGGAGAAAATAACATTGTTCAGGAGCTCACTAAAGCCATCCTGGCAGAAGTGACGAGGATGACAGGGAACGACGTGTGCTGTGACTGTGGCGCCCCAGGTGAGACGCTGAATTACTGTATCTTATAGCTGTGTCTTATAGCCAGTTCAGTTCCCATAAGCTATAAGATACAGTCATTGTGTTTTAAAGTATTTTTATCAGGAGAAGGCATGTGGTTTAGTGTGGACAAGTACAGTAAAAAGAAACACTCATGTACTAGCTGTAGATCAGACTTCATAAATGAGTGTCTTTGTGATTGTCGGAGAAGTTGGTAAAACCATAAAAGTTTGGTAACGTGAAATAACTGCACATCAAACTTGTTTTATCTATATACGTGGGAATACAGGTATTTTTTTTATTTATTTTTTTTTTTTTTTACAAAGGTTCGTATCCAAGAAATAATTTTATGCTGCAGTCCTTGCATGCTTTCAGCTTGTCTTGGGACTGCTGGTTTGCACTTGGATGTTAACCTTTGCAAATGTTGTCTTGCAGATCCTACATGGCTTTCTACAAATCTGGGGATTCTAACCTGCATCGAATGTTCTGGAATCCACCGAGAGCTGGGTGTCCACTATTCCAGAATACAATCTCTTACACTGGACAAGTTAGGAACATCTGAACTCTTGGTAAAGATTCATGTATTGCTCTCTACTTGTTCAGTTCATTATTATTATTATTATTATTATTATTATTATTTGTTATTTGTTTATTTAGCAGACGCCTTTATCCAAGGCGACTTACAGAGACTAGGGTGTGTGAACTATGCATCAGCTGCAGAGTCACTTACAGCTACGTCTCACCCGAAAGACGGAGCACAAGGAGGTTAAGTAACTTGCTCAGGGTCACACAATGAGTCAGTGGCTGAGGTGGGATTTGAACCGGGGACCTCCTGGTTACAAGCCCTTTTCTTTAACCACTGGACCACACAACCAGTTCATGCTATAGATGTGTGTCTGGGAATGGAGAGATAGAAGTAAGAGGTAATCAACCAAATTACATTGGGTTCCAAAGTGTGCTAAATGCCTCTAAATGTGTAGGCTGATTTAACACTGCATCTTGCCAGCAGCTAAACAAAATATTCTGCGAGTAACAGGGAAAGTATTTCAGTTCCTAAAATGTAAAAATATAAATCCGAGTAGAAGATTGAATTATGCTGGTATGGATTCTAGGAAAAGCAGTTGGTTAAAATAACAGATTGAAAAAGCGTTCTTACAAATCCATTTTCCCATCGGTATTTAATTTTGTCTTTTATATGCCTCTTTGGGTGAGCACTCAGTGTGTTCTTGCAGTACACAGAAGCCACAAGTCTCACGCTCTACATTTCTGTTTTGGCAGCTGGCCAAGAACATTGGGAACGCTGGATTTAATGAGGTAATGGAAGCTTGTCTGGCAGCGGAGGAGGTGATCAAACCCAGTCCCACCAGCGACATGTAAGTGATGAATCACCAGCTACAGAACTACAGGTCGGGTTTCATCATCCTTCCACCCCCATCCATCTTATGGATGCCAAGGGTAATTAATGCCACCCCTGGATGCTGATGTCTTTCACTCATTGAAAATTGTTGTTATTGTCCACTGTTGTATTTGAAATACAGGGATGGAAATAAGACTCCCGTTGCATAGCAGTTTGATCCATTCCTGGTTTTACTATTTAATAAGACACATACCTGAGCTTGTTACCTACACACTGCAGCTAATCAAGCTCCTATTAAAACCTGGAATGGGTGAATCTGCTGTGCCACAGGAGTCTTCTTTCCATCCCAGAAATAGCAAAACACACTGAATTGTGATGTTCTAACCTGGGGTGGCTTTACCGGATGATGTGCTAGAATGTCATTCATGTGGCTATATATTCTTAGATAACCCTATTGTATACAGATACCTCTTCTGTTTGTGTGTGTTGGCATGGGACACTCATTTCTTACTGTGCCCTTTTCAATGGTGTCCTTTTCCTCATTTTTGTGGATGACAGGGACTGTTCTTATTTATTTGTTTAGTACTCCACTGAAACACTTATTGGACCAAAACGCAAAACATTTCCCCAGGTCTTTTTATCAAACGTAAAAGAGGTGCATCAGGGAGACTGTTCTGCACTACATTTACTATATTTGTGACTATATTTCAGCCCATCGCCATTTCTGAGCTTAACACTGTTCTGCCTATGAAGACAAATAGATAATAGACTGGATGTTTAAATGAAAATGTGGATGTTTATACACAAAATATGACTATTTTGTAATTCCTGCAATATTTATTTTATTTTAAAAAAAATAGTTAACCCACAGATTTGATAAACATTATTGCTAGAAAGTATTTTATTTAATGTATTTTTTTTTTTAATACAGGAATGCACGAAAGGACTATATCACAGCTAAGTACATAGAAAGGAAATTTTCCCGTAAGAAGTGTGTTGACAACGCAGCTAAACTCCACAGTCTTTGTGAAGCAGTAAAAGCCAAAGATATTTTTTCTTTGGTTCAAGTCTATGCTGAAGGTGTGGATATGACAGATCCGATTCCACTGGCAAATGGGCATGTAAGTACCAAGCTCTTTGAGAAAAGGCTGCCTAAAATCAGACACTAGAGACTGAATTTGAGGGAGTGGGAAAAAACACACCCTGCTGCTGTTAATTCTGTTTAATTGGAGGGTGGCTGTTCGCAACAGAAGCTAGTTAATCAAAGGCCATATTAAATAACAATTAGTGCTGATTGCATCTAGTAGGAGTCTGTAACATTTCCATAGAGCTATGTATTCATTATGTCTGTAGTTTTTCTGTAAGCATGCTTTAACAAAAACAACAAAAAAACAGCTATTACGGCTTTTCTCAGGGGTGAGAAAGGAGTGTTATCCTGGCTTTTCATTAAGTGTTTTATTCCAACTTGTACAACCAGCCTAAAATAACGCAATATTTAAAGTGACTACAAAGCCATGGTCCCTATTCCACAGATCTAAATGGTAGGATAACTAAATACAGCTGCTGTTTGGTTTATTAAAATAGACCATGTATGTGTTTTGTTTTTTCTTTTTAGAATTAACCAGCTGTGGTATTTAGATATGCCACCTCCTGATCATTAATGTTTGTTCGTGTCAGAGTGCCAGTGATGACAGGTGCCTGTTTTTTCAGGAACACGGAGAAACTGCACTGCATCTTGCAGTTAGACTGGTGGACCGGACATCCCTGCATATGGTTGACTTTTTAGCCCAAAACAGGTGAGAAGCTGTAACTTGAAGAAAGGACTGTTGGGTTGAGAACAGCAGAGGTCACTTTCCAGTTTGTGATATTTTATATTGCCTTTTATTGAACAAGTAGGGTATTTTTTTAATTTGATTTTTTTTAATTAACATGGATTTTTAGACAGTAGAGCCCATGATATATGAAGGCTAATGAAAATAACAGCAAAGTATACCATTTATCTGGTCTTCACAGCTGTGTGTGTTGGGCCTAAGAAGGTAACACATACCGTACCTTCTAATGAAATGAATTATGAGCTTGCTACCATGTAGCTGCTTTTTAAAAAGTATAACTGTGCAATGTAATTCATTTAAAAGCCACTGCATGTTATTGTCAGCACTCAAATACGTCCCTGCTGATTTTATTAAGCTGAATGCGTTAAGCAAAGTGTTTGTACTCTGGCAGCGTAATACATCAAGTGAACTCGGAAACGACCATCTCTCGCTAGTATAAACGCTCAAGTATCTCTCTGTACACCTCCAGTTAGCAGTAAAGTCTATAGTCTGTACTGTCATTTTAACACTTTTTTTTATAACAACCACTTCACGTGTTCAACAGTGGAAATCTTGATAAACAGACGGCGAAAGGCAGTACAGCTCTGCACTACTGCTGCCTGACGGACAACATCGAGTGCCTGAAGCTGTTACTGAGGGGGAAGGCTTCCATTGAAATAGGTAAGGCAGTGACGAGTGGAAAATGTCAAGCAAATCGCTGAGTATAATTGAATCCTTGTTGTCTTTAAATGTACATGCTTTATCAGAATTCAGCTTTTGACAGGAACACCCAATTCCATCCTAAACCTGAGGCCTCCTTTATGTTCACGTTCAGCTGACTCTGACTGCCCCAGTGAGTCTGACAGGTAGCTTTTTGATTTGAAACTGAAATTTCACAGAAGAGGGAGTTGGTGGTTTCTGGTTTCTGCTGGTAAATAATATATATTAGCGTTTAATTGAATTGGTTCAGTGGAGTTGACCAAATGGTTAAATAAATGTCAAAAGCTTGTCTTCATCAAAGCTTTCTGAATTTGTGGCTAGATTTTAGAGATGTGATGACTAGAGCAGGAGATAAACAATCAGTTTTCTGTTTCTCTAACATGAAAATCAATATGCAATTAATTTAAAACACAATTCATTTTAAAACTCCCATTGAAAATGTTCAAACGGTTTTGGTTGACGGTGTATGTGACAAGATTTTCTTCTTACATGCTAGCCATTGATTTTTTTGCTTTGGAACACCAAGTGTGGAGGATAATGTGTTTAATTTAACGGCCCTTCTGTAAGTAATAACCAGATCTTTTTCTTTTTGTATTTATTTTAGCCAATGAAGCTGGGGAAACTGCCCTCGACATCGCAAAAAGACTGAAACACACTCAGTGCGAGGAGCTGGTATGTACTGTAGAACTGATGTTTGTGTGGTTTGAGAACAACTGGTTTGTCACTGTCAAATTGAATATGCTATGTTTTTTTTTTTTTTCTTTCCTCTTTAAACTTCCAGCTCGCTCAGGCATTATCTGGGAAATTTAACGCCCATGTCCATGTTGAATACGAGTGGAGATTACACCACGAAGATCTGGATGAGAGCGATGATGACGTGGATGAAAAGGTCCGGCCTCTCTCTGTACTTGTCTGTGTTATCTGTAAATTAAACCTACAAGGTGGAGCTGTTTCTTACTAGCATCAGTTTACTTGCCCACTAAACAATGGCACAGACAAGGAATGGAGTTAATAAAATGTGTATGCTGGAAAAGTCCATTGGCGCCCCTTAGATCTAATTACATATGCAGATGAAATTTCATATATTCAGTGACATTAATCAAGCCACTAAACTGCCATGCATAACCACACGCGATTCATTTAAAATAGAACTGTTGAAGCTGTTTTCTCTATTTTAAGAAGCCTAACCTCAAACTGTTTCTCAGCAGTCCAGTCCCCATCGTAGGGAGGAGAGGCCTGTCAGCTGCTTCCAGCCTGGAACCAGCCAGCTTCAGCCCTCCGCAGCCGCCTTGGCAAGTGATGCAGCCAACCTGGTGAAGGACAAGCAGAGAGGCTACATCCCCAGCCTAGTCAACAACGAGACCTACGGGGCAATCCTGAGTGCCAGTCCACCTAACCAGACCACCGTCCCTGTGACTACCAACGCACCCCCTCTGCCTCCGAGGAATATAGGCAAAGGTAAGGAGCTGGCATGTTAACAATGCTTGTATGGCACGTTCTCAAACGTGTGTGTTTTAAATTAGTTGTTTCTGTATATTATAGTAGTAGTGTAAGGCTGGCATGACGTTACTTGGATGTAGAGTGCAGAGTTTTGGTTCTGGCACAGAACACGGCTGACAGAACAGTCTCAAGTGCTACATATTTCATGGTTCAATACAGGCCTAGCATAAAGTTGCTTGGGGTATGATATGTAGACTTTTTTATTGCATCATTGTGTTCCCCGTGGCTTGCTCTGGGCCATCATGAAAGTTCAATTAGGTCATGGAACTATGGGTAAATTTGTTACTATGTCACTAAAAACCCTCGAAACATTTCCACCTTTACAGTCCACTTTATAAATGCATGCAAAATCCTCAGTGTGCAATTACATTTCCATATACTATTCCATCTACACAGCTTTAGGGTGACCCAAATATCCCACACTTCCTTCACTGAGACACATGTGACCTGTGTTGTTCAATACCAGAAGTCCCTGCCAACCGGTTGAGTGCCTAAAGCAATCATCTGTATCTGTTACAAACTCTATTACTGCTGCTCTCCAGCTCCGGCATAATCTGTATATCATATATACAGTATGAACCCGTTCAATTATAGCGATGTGTTCATTACTAGAATTGAAATGTGAAATTGAACCTTAGCCAGTGAACATATGGGGCATACGTAGTCTCTGTGAGATTTGTTGTACAATATGCTGAATAAAGTAATTGACTTGTTCTTTTATTTATTTTTTTATCTACAAAAATATATATATACAGTTACCGTGTGGTAGGGTAGGGTAGCGTTGCGGTCAAGGCTGGCTAACAGCAGGAATAGCAGACACAGAGGCGGAAGACTACAGTCCTTTACCTAAACTAAGTAGAGAGCTGTCTCCCAGCTTCTCTTTTATACAGGTGGCCATCCCCAAATAAGAAATAAATTTACCAATTTGGGAATGGCCACATTCCACAATTATTTCTGCAGGGATGGGATTTTGACCCCACCCCTGCCAAACTTAAATTCAAATAGACCGAACTGAATCTACAACAAAACACCACACATAGTATTTACAAGTGCAGGGCCTCAGCCCAGCCACATACCAATACAAAAACAAATGGAAATCTAATTTTGCTGCCCAGTCTGGATTGTGTATTTGGGGTGCAGGTTTCATCTTCAGTTTTACTGTGTTGCAGTTCAACTGTCAGTAATGGGTCCTAGTGTACAGACCACGAGTTCAAACTCATGGAAGTCTGGCTCTGGGAGTACAGAGGGTTTGAGCAGGCAGAGGTCATCATCGGAACCACCAGATATTCACCCGCCTGTACCGCCACTGCGAGGAACGTCAACTGCAAGTGAGTGTCTGGGGTGGCTGAGGGGGGCATCGTTTCATTGCACTCCTAAATATTTCTCCTAAAGCGAGCTTTCACTGATGTTTTCAGTGTTATGCGTAGTCTCTTAAACAATTTATGAAACACATTTTTACTCTGTGAGGCTTTCTTTGTCTTCTACAGTGTTTACATTGGGTTACAAACAAATGGATTTGTGTTTACACTGGGTTAGATGAAGGGGTCATAACTAAGGGGTCATAACTAATTTCACATGTTTTGCAGGCCAATTGAACTCTACAGCAGGCTTACATAGGCACAAGAGGCCCGCTGTCATAAATGTTGAGAACCCCTGGTATACAGTATATAAAAATCATACCTACTGCATTAGTTTATTATGTCAAGGTAAACAATGCAGTACCGATTCGTGGGATAAACAGCAAAGATCTTTTATCTTTTAAAATAGAAAGGGATCATTTTGCTTGTAATTAAGTTGTCTCTTTTTAAAAACACTTAGATACACTTATTTCCTGTGAGCTGTCATTCTTGTTTCAGTGGACTGATTATAGATATAGATTCTGGAGAGGAAAGCAATCCTTGTTTCACTGTGTATTGTTTATTAGATCCTTCAACCGTGGCACCGCCGCCCCCTGTGGCTAAAACTGTGAGTGTCATGGAAGCGATGAACCTGCAGTCTAAACAGACAGGCCCGCCCCCCGTCCCGCCAGTCAAGCCATTCCCTCCGCCACTGCCCCCTCAGCCCCACCGCAGAGTCCCGCAGCCAAAGTCTCCGGCCAGGTAAATATCTCACACCCTGGGGAAACAAGGGTGCTGTTTTTACATACCGTGTACTCCCACTGGCTTATGTGCTCTATACATTCCTGGAAACCTTTTTATTGAATTAGCAAGTGAATGCTTTTTTATTATTATTATTATTATTATTATTATTATTATTATTATTATTATTATTATTATTTTATTTTTTTAACATACAGATTTTACTGGAACATGAATAACAACTCTTTCTGTAATATGTGCTGGTATAAGTTCCCAATAGACCGATATATTTATACAGTCAGAGATTTGTGTTTGTTTTTGCCTGTGCAGTGACGCCTGGACCATTATTTCTCCTAACTACATTTAATAGTATTTCTGTTTTTCAGCACTGAAAAAACATTCAACAAAGGACCCGTGGGACACAGATCTCTACCAAAACCAGGTCAAAAGCTGTTTTGTACATGTCAGACAAAAAATATTAAATTGGTTAATTTAAAGTAGAAATGATTTTCTAGAATTCTGTCTGCAGACCACTTCAGTTACATGGCTGTACCTTAACATCTGCTTAACATCTGCTTGGCATCACAATCCCCAAACATTGCAACCAGGCATCACTCATACAATTTGTCTTGACCTGCCAGTACCAATAGTTCATTCGCAGAGGTTTTTAGTTTGAACACTCGCGCTCTCTTTGGAAGCAGCACACACTGCGAGACTAGTGCCCATTTTGAGTGGTCATGAGACAAATCAGATGTTTCAAATTCTGCTGAACCACAATGTCTCTACAATGATCAGGGCTAAATAGTGGGGATCAAAATAAGACTCCTATTGTATAGCAGTTTTATCCATTCTTTGTTTACTATGAGTTTAATAAGCTTGTTACCTCTACGCACTGTGGCTAATCCAGCTTGGAACGGGTGAAACTGCCATGCAGTCTTATTTCCATCCCTGAATGGTAAAAAAAATCTATTGTAAAAATAAATAAATAAAAGTGACTTTAAGCATTTTCCCTTTAGGAGTATATCCAGAAAAGCCATTTATTTTATTTTTGTTCCCTTACAAAGTTAAAGAAGCTGTTGCCCCAGCAGTCCCGCAGTCCGGGCCCTCTCAGAACTCAGTGGGTCAGATCCAGCCGCCGGCACCCATGCCAAGGAAGTCTGTTCAAGTGAGCTACAGATCTTCAGAATTAAAAAATGAATGATGCCAAGAACATGTATATGTTTTTAATATACTTCATTTAGCTTTTTGAAATGTGCTGCAATTGAACAGTGAAGCTCTCTGAACATCTTCTGAACAGGAACTCTTCATAGCCACCCAGCTCCCACCCTCAATGCAGGGCTCCAAGGGGATATAGTTCATATTCGTACCAAGCTTCATGATTCTGTTGTTTTGAGTCGGTGTAAATTATAGTGGTTAATGATTTATTTTATTTTTGTTACCACAGCTGGGTAAAAGTAATTGCTCATGTAAACTACATATTATGACCTGCAGATGGCACAGAAGTGTGACGTTTTTCCTGGCTTCTGTCAGTGCTTTGCAAATCTTCAAAGCTAGGTGTTGTAAGCTACAGACTTCAAATATATGGTCTGGATGGGACTGTGCCTTCCACATTAAGTCACATTAAAATAGTTCACACTTTTTTAAAACATTAATGTATACAGTTATTTTAAAGAGATTTAAAAGATGCTTAGGGTAATATAAATTGTGAATGTAATGGTTAACAAGAGGTATACACCTTGTACATGCAAACCCTATAAAACTATAGACATGAATAAAAATGTTCCTTTGTTCAAAAATCATCACTGGGGCGCAGCTATAACAATAAAGGTATTTCCTAGAGTACCTGTAGCCATAACCCTTCTGCATTATTCTGGTTAGGAGATGAGACAAAAAGAAAAGGCAGCGGCTTTCTGGAGAGGACAGGTTGCCGTTTACAGCCCACTGAATCACCACTAAAGGGCTGGTTTTCTTTTATTTGCAGAAGCAGAAGCCTAAAAGAGTAAAAGCTATTTATAACTGTGCAGCTGACAACCCCGATGAGCTGACATTCTCCGAGGGTGAGGTCATCATAGTGGACGGTGAGGAGGACCACGAGTGGTGGGTAAGTGACGGGTGGGGTTTCCAAATCGAAAAAAAGATTGACAGAGAGACTTTCACGAGTGGGGTTTCACTGTGGAAAGAGATTCCCTGTGGAGAGAGAGACTTTGACAACCTCCCAGGAGCCTGGAGAACCTGTGACACCAAGCACAAAGCATAACGATGATCTAATACTGGCATTCCATCAGCCCGCCTTCCTGTGTGATTTATTTAGAATGGAAAACAGCTGTGCCTTGTTTTTTTTGTTGTTGTTCCAAGTCTCTGCCACAAATAATACACTCTGTTAGACTAGTTACTGTTTCAGGATGTTTTTCAGACTTTTGTTAAAGGGTTATTTTTGATCTTTTGCTATGTTTTGTTCTAAAAAAAATAATTTATTTACCTATGATTTGCTCTTAAATGAATGAGTGGTAAAATGCGACTCCATCACCTGAGCAACTAGTTGCGCAACAAGTTTCCCGCGATTAGGAGTGTGTGGTGTTGTTTTTTTTGTTTTTTTTCTTCTGGCAATACCCTGCTGGTGCTGTCGGTTCTTTAATTCAGTCTCGTTATCTTTAGTAAACGATGGCTTCACTAATTACCGATGAACAGTATAGCTGACTGAAAAAAAAGCACATCATAAAATCACTAGAATATTAAGAATAACCATAGACTTACCTTTTTTGTTGTAATGCGATGGGTGGACCTGTTTCTGTGAGCAAAGTTATTTTAAAATTTTTTAAAGAACGGTTCTAGTTTACTTTTCATAAACACAAATTTACCGAGGGGGGGAAAAAAAGGACTGTTCTATTTTTACATTGATAATTACAGCAGAAATGTATTTATGTGAATTAGTTACAATACATCCGTGAGGTAC
Source organism: Acipenser oxyrinchus oxyrinchus (assembly GCA_030684275.1). Lineage (NCBI taxonomy): Eukaryota > Metazoa > Chordata > Actinopteri > Acipenseriformes > Acipenseridae > Acipenser > Acipenser oxyrinchus. The sequence continues at coordinate 78,209,637 of CM060251.1, read as the reverse complement.
CAGCACAGTTGGAGCAACACAACACATCTCCAACTGTGGAGGATTTTTTACCCTGCAGTTAAATCGTACAATGCATGGTGGAACTAATTTTTGCCAAAGCACAGTTCGATTAATAAATGATCAATACACGATATATATTAAACTCCCAATAAATATACACATTGTTGTGATGTCTTTTAAAGTTTTTTGTGACATTTCTTTCACTGGCCATAATTATATAACCTTTCCACAGACCACTAGTGGTTTGCCGGCTCCCTTCTACTGTAGCGCAACTGCTTGAAATTGGTTGCAGAAACATCCACATATAGAGATTGAGTTGCGCAACTGATCACTCAGGTGTTGACCCGGCTACACAGTGGTGCCATAAGCTGGACATGCGTAACAAAACACAAACAGATTAAGTAATGCGCTCTGTAGCCACTTGACAGCAGGGATTTGTATTTCTTGTTACAGCTCGGGCACATCGAAGGGGACCCGACGAGAAGAGGAGCTTTTCCTGTCACGTTTGTGCACTTCATTGCTGACTGAAAAGCCTTTCTGAAGGAGGGCCAAAAAAAAAAAAAACACATTTCAGCTTTTGTCAATGTTTTCATCTGCTCGTGCGAGGTGTACTGCACCACTGGGGTTCCAGCATGCCAGACTTGCAACAGGAGGCATCTCTAAACCGAGGTGAAGTCCTTCTGGTCTGTTGCAATTCATTTCCAAGGTCTGGAATGTATTTGCCACCGACCATGATGGAAGCGCTGAATTTCTCCAGCCATTGCTTTCAACGTGACTAGGAAGCACTTTATGTCAGTAAAATGCTTCTCTTTCCTTTTAATGGAGCACTAAAGATGTATGTATATTCTGTTATTTGTAAAATGTTATTATATGGCTTACAATGACAGTATGTTGCACACCTCTAAAGGTGCTACACCAAGCAAGAAAATACAATGTTAAGCCTGTCTGTGCACATCCAAGGAGTGAATGCTACTAATTAAAAATGTTATGGACCTGATAACTTGATTTAGAGGACTGTTCCAACAGGCACCTTATTGAAAGCAATGCTGAGGGATGGATTGAGTCAGATGATACAGAGTTCCCTGTTCAAAAGCTCTGTTCAAACTATTATACCTCTGACTGCAAAATGTAATTGAATGCCACTGTACGCAGGTCATAAAACCAATGCTTTATGTTCTGAATTTAAATTCTCCCTTTGTAACTTTCACTCCTTGTGGGTATGCACTTAGTTGCTAGAATAATTCATATACTGCTTGTTGTAATTAGAGAGGATGCTTGAACTGCATTTTCCTGAATTTAGTTAAATACTGAGTATGATGGATTTGCAGTGCACCTGTTTCAGGTGTAATATAAATACAAAGTAGAGGTTTATTCCAGATTGTCTTTTAATGAGATGCACAGTATATGGACTGCACTAATAATTTTTAAATGAATGTTTGAGCTATATAAAGACATTCTCACAACCCCACAGTAAAGTTAATATAGTTCCAGGGTACATTACATTCTAGGGAGACACAATTAAGGGGTAAGGGTGAGAGAGATTAAAACAGCCTACCTAAACCATACAAAAATCAAAAACTGAAGAGGGAACAAACTCATAAGTACAGATTATAAGCTCATTTACATTTTTAACAATGTTCTACGAATTCACATGGAAGATCTTTTATATTTTTAGGTTTTATAGGTAAATGATTTTAAGGGACCATAAATTGTGGACAGAGATACTTTCAAGAGTGGGGTTTCCAAATCTAGGGCAGTACCACCCACTCCTGATTTTGCTGTTTTTAAGGCTTTAAAGCAACAAGTGCCATTTGAAACACGGCAAAAGTATTTTAAATATATATTGTTTAAAAGCATGTTATGTAATGGATTTGATTTGGTTGCAGAGCAACTGTAATATATATATATATATATATAATCTCCTTAATTCTAAATTAAATATACCCTTCACTGTACCGACTGCAGTAAACTGAGATTGAAAATCGAGCATGCGTATCAGTGTATGTGCCACACTATTCTTGTTCAGCTGTTTATCCACTGGAAACGTAACAATAAAACTGTTACTGGAGTACGTATGTTTGGTCTGTGTTTTATATATCATAAGTTTATTCTATATTATACAAGATGAAATGAGCATTTAGGCATTTAACAAAAAATAAGGTCCTGTACATGTTGGGGTTACAAGATGTCACATTATTTTTACATACAATTACAGTGGTAGGTATTTATATGCAATACGGAGACGGGCACAAGCAAATGGACAGTATCGTAAGATCAATATTTTATATATACATATAGAAATCCTTGAAGGTTTATATATTTTAATAGTGCAAGTCATGAGGAATTGCCAAAGATTACACAGTAATTTATGTGGGGTTTGTTCTCGCTGTCTCTTGGCCTCCAGTCCTTAACAACATCCTGCTGTGCTTAAAAAAAAAAAAAAAAACCAACACCTTTTCCAGCAGTTTGGCATCATCTCGGCACTGTGAGTCTGCACCATGTCAATGCTGGGTTACAATGTAAGTTTACCCTGAAAACGATGTTATTGTTCATAGGAACCAAGTTGTCCTGTGGTTCATTTTTAGCGTGATGCAAGACCAAAAGCACAACATAATGCAGCTCATTGTAGATCACCAAGTGATTTTTGAATGAAGAATAGTTGGTATGAATAAAAACTTTCCCGAACTCATTTTTATCCTTCAACAAAACAGTCCTTAATTCAATCATTTGATCACATCGCGACCTGTTTATCGTGATACATATCATATAATTACTGTACACTCCTAATAGTAATCTCTTTTTTTCATGTTTCTGGTGGCTCTACTTCTGAATTTACAGCCGAATGCCACTGACTGGCTTGTTATTACTAAAGGTGCCTTAAAGGTGTTTAAAATGTGACTGTGTATTTAGGGAAAAAATACAGAAAAGGAAGTCCCACAAAGCCAGGCTATTTGGCATTAAAGAGGTCAGACAGCAGTGCAGCTTAATATACTTTATTGTACCTTGGAGCTGACACCAACATGGGCAACACACATTTTTAAATATAACATTTTTAAAAAATGTATGGGGTATAAAAATTAATTAATTAATATAAATAACGTGATCTTTAAAATAAAATCACACTTGGTTTGTGCTTAAAATAATTACCACTTGGCTTATCATAGTACTGGCAAACCAAGTATTGCCACTTTTCATTAAGAATGACAGATGCCTCCTGTAATGCTACAGTTACTAATATTGAACATACAGTCATAGCTTCATGAAACGAAAGGCAAGACAAAAGGAAAACGCAATATTGCATTACTCTCATTTCTAAATTTCTTAATGGCAAACACGGCTTGAAGGTTCTGGATTTCACATTAAATAAGTTAAGATTAGTTACACAATTCTGATCCAACAATGGTATCTATCTGTAGTTTCACAGTCACAGTGTTGGAAATTTCCAACTCACAGTTGCCAGCATCTCCCCTGTAATTCCGCTATTACAAATCAAGTTTATTAATCCAGACAATATCGTTCACATGGGGGTCAAGATTTCTCAGATGTTAAAACGGAGTCGAAGGCTGATGATAGCACCTTGCAAATGGCATGTGCTTGTTCCTGCAGAACAAATAAAATCATAGTGATGCATGCAATCATGCAAAACAAGACGTTTATTTTATTAATCTCAGTTCTGAAATGCTCACTGCACAGTGCCTGGATTTTCAAGTGCTTGCCAATCCCTAATTGATTATATATATAAAATTGATAGCCCTCCTATTTTGTATATTTATTTAACCAGATGTAGTGCCCATTGAGACTGAGGCCTTGTTTACAAGGGAGTCCTGGAAAAGATGCCAAAATAAATATTAACAGATAAACACATCAGCATATTAGATTTGATTACAGGTCTGATGTTTTGAGTGAGTTATCTATTCTATACTGCTAAAGGCTTCTTCTATGGGGACCATTTCACATTTTTAGGTGCATTTTAATACTCAAGCACACATTTTCTAACAGTAATTTTAGAGCACTTTACAGCACAGGGAATCCTGCTGGATTACATTAACCACCATTTTATACCTCAAAAAAAAATAAAAGCGTAATCCAGGGGGTTTCTCAAGTGCTGTAAAAGGCTCTAGAAATCCAGTTTTGGCTTTTACCGGTGGGGTATAGGCTGATCAAATGAATCCCTTGTGGAATAGACCAGCAACGGACCAATAATTCCTCTGTGCCTCCGTGCTGTCTCACACTTACCGAGCCGTTACACTGGTACACCCAGATGTTGCATTCTTCCTGGTTGGAATCTGTTGTTTTCAGAGCCAGGATGTTCTTGCCAGCTCCCAAGCCGTCATCGTAACACAGCATGTGGACTATCAGATACAACGGGTGCCGGTGCAGCGCACCCTGTCAAAACAAGAAAATATTTACAGTCTGTTTGTAAATCTACATTTTATATCATAACCCTTATGAGACGACTTTGTAAAATTGAGCCCATGAGGCTTTTCATGGTTTTCAAAACAATAAAACAAAGGGGCTCCCGAGTGGCGCATCCAGTAAAGGCGCTCCGTGTGGAGTGCAGGATGCGCCCTATACTCTGGACGTCGCTGGTCCGAGTCCAGGCTATTCCTTTGCCGACTAAGGACGGGAGCTGCCAGGGTGCGGCGCTCAATTGGCTGAGCGTCGCCGGGGGGAGGGAGGGCTAGGTCGGCCAGGGCGTCCTTGGCTCACCAGGGACCCCTGTGGTCTGGCCAGGCGCCTGCAGGCTTGCCTGTAAGCTGCCCAGGGCTGCGTTGTCCTCCGACACTGTAGCTCTGAGTGGCTGCATGGTGAGTCTGCAGTGTGTAAAGAAGCGGGTGGCTGACGGCATACGCTTTGGAGGACAGCGTGTGTTCGTCTTCGCCCCTCCCAAGTCAGCGCAGGGGTGGTAGCGGTGGGCTGAGCCTAAAAATAATTGGACATTACTAAATTGGGGAGAAAAACAATAAAAAATAATTGTCGACCACTAAATTTTAAAGAAAAAAAAAAACAATAAAACAAGCAGCAACTAGAACAACAATTGAACAAATATGCAAGAAAATTCAAATAAATAAATGCAGCACTTAAATTAGTAAATGTCTGTTCAAAGTTCTATCTATCCTTGACACTAAAACGAATGGCCCTTTGTTCCACCGTGCATATTTTCCCCTCTCAGCAGAGCAACTTCTATCAAGAAACATAAAAAGATTTTGCGTCAAAATCCACTTGGGCGACATTAACATGAAAGCACTCACACACTGATCCGCTGTGGCGACTTTGACCCCATATTTTGAGACTGCCAGGATCATTTCCTCCTCTATTGGCACAAAGGGCAGCTTTCCGTCTTGCTTTAAAGAGAAACAGCAAAACACACAAAAAAATTAAAATAAAAAAAACACATCTGTTGACATATGTTCTTTGGTCATCTGGTTTCCCTCATGTCTGAGAGAAAAAAATAGAAATCCAAGACTATTTTAGTTTTCTATATCCGCTAACTGAGATACTATGAGCAAATTTGGAGTTTAAACTCAGGGTACTAAATTTCACAGGAGCCATGTTCTATACAGTGTTTTTCACATGCAAAATAATCTTCATCAGGCACTTGTAGTGGTTGTCAGTTATTGCTATTATTACACCTCCACTGACCCCCTTTTTGCTTTCTATGATTTATTCCCATTAGGGTGAATTGAACTACATCCTGTATAAGGATTCAAATCCAATCACAAGAACACTTTAGGCTATTCCCAAAAAAAAAAAAAACAACTACCACGCACACAGCATTGGCAGAAATAAAAATACAAAAAACCGAGAACTGTACTTGGGAACATGATAAAGGATTATTAAACATACTGGCTTTAAATGCAAGCAAAAAACTATTACCTTTTATTATAGTTCCTATTTGGCGCCACCAGCAGGACAAACCATGAAACAAATCTCGACAGACATTCAGCCTGTCAGCAACTACTCGCTATAAAATTGGGTAAACCTATTTCACTATCAGTATGCAGCATTTCAGGTCACTGCTGAAAACATTAACACTCACCACTTTCAAATTCAGAAGTCCGCCACAACTGTAGTCTAAATGTATTTGAATTTTAAACATCTTGGATTACAAATCTTACGAACAGAGATGTAATACCAGTTACTGTATCATGATTTTAAATTAAAATACATGTAAGCTAAAATATGTGTTTCTTTCAAAACTGCAGAATTGCATGGATATGTATGGCGGGGAAAATGTACAGAACTATTTTGTCAGCTATAATCACTTAGACGCATCGAACATGAACACCTAACTGAGGTCAAATTCTTTATCAATTGCAGCGTACGTGGTGAATTATAATTCAGAATTAAGTATCCTTTATTCAAGGCTGGGTGTGTGACACACAAGGTACTTACCTGGGCCACATCAATATAGTTTACCAAGTCCAGAGGCTTCTGTAGAGTCGTGCACATTTCAAAGTGCAGTTTCTCTATCACCCCAACATACTTCACACGGAACTCAACACAGGTATCTGAAGTGCTGTTGCCTGAAATTGAGTGAATAAAAAAAAAAACTGAATTTATGAGAACAAACAATACACAAATATAAGTATTTTAAGCATTTGTGTAATAAAACAAAGTACAGGGTTACTGGCATACTCATGAAAAAAAGATGCATAATGCATATAAATGATGGACATTGACTAAATGTTTTGGTTTCTTTTTAATCACTTGATCATTCATCCTTGGTCGTAACACGTGACTATGACTAAAAGCATATGCACTTAATCCCCTAATGAGCGAGGCAGTTGATTGGACACTGGATATGGAATGATTTCAGCTGTTCAATTGCAAACTTGAATAAAAGCAATAGAAAATCACAGAAAAAAAAAAAATGCCACATCTGTCAAGAGAGCAGCGTACTGTGGCTCGCTGTCTTGGGTGCTCACAGCCAGCAATTTCAAACCTGGCGAGACGGTATAACCAGATACACTCTGTCAATGACAGGCCATGAACTGGGAGACCAAGAGTCACAACACCTGCCCAAGATCGACAGATCAGTTTGGAGCACCTTCGTGATGTCAATTTTTAATCAGCACAATAAAAAGTCACTGCACCTGCTCTAAAACAGAGTGTGTGTGTGTGTGTGTATATATATATTAGCTCAAAGAGCCAGCTGCCCAACGTTTTGATATGTTGTACACACACACACACACACACACACACACATATATATATATATATATATATATATATATATATATATATATATATATATATATATATATATATATATATATATAAAATGCACCAAAGGTTCATAGTTAGATGTTGTTTTCACAAACTGCCCTTCTTTTAATGATTTAAACACTACAGCGGCAGTATTTAGAAACCCCAACTGAATATACCCCATAATCTCAAATATGTCTCTCCTTCTTTGAAATTGTACCACAGGATACTTTATGTCCACGTAGTAGAAAGGCCGTCTGTTAACATCTTACTCAAAATGGCAACCCTTCCAACAGCACATGGTGCTGCAAGTGAATGCTGAATCGGTTTTCTTTTAAATGAGATTCAGCAACCTGGGAGCCCAATCTGCCTTCAGGGCAAGTCAGCTGCTGAAAAGCCAATTCTAGCTCATGGACAGGACTGCTTCATGAACAAGCACACCAGCGCCAGATGCCCTGAAGAAGTGCCATTTCATCACATGAATAAAGGGATTGAAGGACGCCCTGAAGGAGTGCCATTTCATCACATGAATAAAGGGATTGAAGGACGCCCTGAAGGAGTGCTGTTTCAACCCATGAATAAAGGTATTGAAGGGCGCCCTGAAGGAGTGCCGTTTCATCACATGAATAAAGGGATTGAAGGACACCCTGAAGGAGTGCCGTTTCATCACATGAATAAAGGGATTGAAGGACGCCCTGAAGGAGTGCCGTTTCATCACATGAATAAAGGGATTGAAGGACGCCCTGAAGGAGTGCTGTTTCAACCCATGAATAAAGGTATTGAATGACGCCCTGAAGGAGTGCCGTTTCATCACATGAATAAAGGATGCCCTGAAGGAGTGCCGTTTCATCACATGAATAAAGGATGCCCTGAAGGAGTGCCGTTTCATCACATGAATAAAGGGATTGAAGGACGCCCTGAAGGAGTGCCGTTTCATCACATGAATAAAGGGATTGAAGGACGCCCTGAAGGAGTGCCGTTTCATCACATGAATAAAGGGATTGAAGGACACCCTGAAGGAGTGCCGTTTCATCACATGAATAAAGGGATTGAAGGACGCTCTGAAGGAGTGCTGTTTCATCACATGAATAAAGGGATTGAAGGTCGCCCTGAAGGAGTGCCGTTTCATCACATGAATAAAGGGATTGAAGGACGCCCTGAAGGAGTGCCATTTCATCACATGAATAAAGGGATTGAAGGACGCCCTGAAGGAGTGCCATTTCATCACATGAATAAAGGGATTGAAGGACACCCTGAAGGAGTGTCTTTCATCACATGAATAAAGGGACTGAAGGACACCCTGAAGGAGTGCTGTTTCATCACATGAATAAAGGGATTGAAGGACGCCCTAAAGGAGTGCTGTTTCAACACATGAATAAAGGTATTGAATGACGCCCTGAAGGAGTGCCGTTTCATCACATGAATAAAGGGATTGAAGGACGCCCTGAAGGAGTGCCGTTTCATCACATGAATAAAGGATGCCCTGAAGGAGTGCTGTTTCATCACATGAATAAAGGGATTGAAGGACGCCCTGAAGGAGTGCTGTTTCATCACATGAATAAAGGGATTGAAGGACGCCCTGAAGGAGTGCTGTTTCATCACATGAATAAAGGGATTGAAGGACGCCCTGAAGGAGTGCCGTTTCATCACATGAATAAAGGATGCCCTGAAGGAGTGCTGTTTCATCACATGAATAAAGGGGTTGAAGGACGCCCTGAAGGAGTGCTGTTTCATCACATGAATAAAGGGATTGAAGGACGCCCTGAAGGAGTGCCGTTTCATCACATGAATAAAGGGATTGAAGGACGCCCTGAAGGAGTGCTGTTTCATCACATGAATAAAGGGATTGAAGGACGCCCTGAAGGAGTGCTGTTTCATCACATGAATAAAGGGATTGAAGGACGCCCTGAAGGAGTGCTGTTTCATCACATGAATAAAGGGATTGAAGGACGCCCTGAAGGAGTGCTGTTTCATCACACGAATAAAGGGATTGAAGGATGCCCTGAAGGAGTGCCGTTTCAACACATGAATAAAGGATGCCCTGAAGGAGTGCTGTTTCATCACATGAATAAAGGGATTGTCGTCAGTACCTGAGCTCTTGGTGGAGTCGGTGTCAAGGCTGGCTACTGTGCTGGATCTGGAGAGACCGCCCAGGCTGGAATCTACAGACTGATCAGAGGGACAGACATAGACAGCGTGAAGCACTGCACCACAACACAAAACAGAGTTACACAAGTGGTATCAGTCCTGGAGGAGTAGATCAGGAGTCAGGAATATTACTCAACACAAACCCCTTAGTAGTGGACACCTTCCATTTCTTAAAACTAGTGTGTATTTAGAATCCTTCAGGGACGGTCAAGTTTAATGAAGAATTAAATGCAACCTTAGACATTCTAAACTGTAAAAGTAGAACACAAGTGATCCATCTGGGTCCTGAATTGTTCTGCTGCTGCATGTGTAGTCTCATCAGTTTGTAAACCACACGTTTAGCAAGCAGATGTTTGCGACTGCTTAAAATTTACTCCGACAAGCAGTTGTCAGTTCAGGCTCTGGCCCAATGTTCTAATTGACAGAATGCAAGGGGTTTACTGCTATTGGGTATTCATACTTCTAGTATTACTTAAAAGCAAGTATGAATTGAAGCTGTATTCTCTGAAAAGTTTTTTCCTGCCCCTTTTCTATGTGATGCTAGAGGAGTGAACCCACCTTGCTCTTTGTGCTGACTTCACTGCTTTGGGAGCTGCTGCTGCTGTGTCGTTTTTTGCTTTTCCGAAACATTCTTCACCATGACGCCAATGCTTCAGCTTTCCAGCAGGGGTCAGAATCCTGCTGAACACTCAGGCGTTATCACACACTTCACAGTTCAGAGAACAACGTTAGCCCAGAGCAGAGCTTACATCTTTGTGTGCTTCCAAGGAAACACAGTTGAGTTTTGCAGATTCCAAATAACACAACACATGGCCATTAGAGCCAAGGTGTGGTAGGTAAATGCACTGGTGGTGTTCAGATTGACACAGAGATGTTTTGAGTGCCTTTCCTCTGCCAGCTACAGCAGCAAACACTTGTGCTGTAAACCAGTTTCTCCACAGGCATGCCGAAATAAAGCTCCCAGACAATCTGATAGAGAGAGCTTTAGATGCATTTGAATCCATTACTGATACACTGGGCACACATTCAGCAGTGTATCAACGGCAAGATTTAGGCTAAGTATATCAGGTGTTAGATTGTCAAATCAACTGCTTCCAAATGTTTCCTTTTTAAAATACTGGAAATAACCTATCTAGCAATATATCAGGACTCTAATTGCATATCTAAAGGGCACTTTGCACAGTCTACAGGTTTCATGTTAAATATGCAAAAAGAAAAACACAGTAGCAGAAGACGTTTTAAGGTATATTTTCTATAACGTAATGGAGAATAATAGCAATGATTTGTTTATTTAAGTGCAATTAACTTGGAGGTAAACATTCAACATTCGAAAATAAACTACTCAGCAGGCCTTGCCTCCTCATACAAGACACTTAAAAAGTAATTAATACTCAAGTACAGTATACCCACAACAAATCTGACCAACAGGGTTTGGAAAACAATAAGATAAAACCTTCTATACTCTATATAGTCCCGCACATGACTTATTCACTTATTACACTCTTTCCCTAACATGAATAATCTGACTGATACATATAAAAGCTGCATCTCCATTTTGAAGTCAGTGTCAGCCCTTATGGTTGGTTGGTGCTAATATAGTGTTGTGAAAAAGTATTTGCCCCCTGTCTGATTTTCTGCATTTTTGCACATTTTTCACATTGTATTTGGTCAGATTTTTTTGTGGGTTGTAGTAGTACATAGAGAGAGTCAGAGAAAAAATGACACCAAAGTTTGGTGCTTTTTTCATTTGTTTGGTGTGCAAGGTAATCAAACATGCAATCTTTAGGTGTGAAAAAGTTACTGCCCCCCCCAGTTAACTCAACCCAATTAAAGGGATAATTAGGGTCAGCTGTTTGAGTACTTTGGTTAACAACCAGGCCTGATTTGGGCCAGCCCTGTCCAATATAAATCTGACTAACTTTGGCCCTTACCATCAGAGTAAAGTTGTCAGCACACAGGTTTTAGAGGCACATCATGCCACGAACAAAAGAAAAAAAAGTTGTTGACGCCTATCAGTCTGGAAAGGGTTACAAAGCCATTTCTAAGGCTCTGGGGCTCCACCAAACCACAGTCAGAGCCATATTGTCCAAATGGAGAAAATTTGAGACAGTAGTAAATCTTCCCAGGAGTGGCCGTCCTGCCAAAAATCTCTCCAAGAACAAGGCGTAAAATCGTCCAGGAAGTCACAAAGAACCCTAGAACAACATCCAGGGATCTGCAGGCCTCTCTCGCCTCGGCTAAGGTCAGTGTTCATGACTCCACCATCAGAAAGACACTGGGCAAAAATGGGATTCGTGGCAGAGTAGCAAGGCGGAAACCATTGCTCACTAAGAAGAACATGAATGCTCGTCTGAAGTTTGCCAAAAAGCACCTGGAAAAATGTTATATGGACAGAGGCGTCAAAAGTGGAACTTTTTGGCTGACATGGGCACCGTTAACCACACACTGCATTCCACAGTAAGAATCTCATACCAACGGTCAAGCATGGTGGTGGTAGTGTCATGGTTTGGGGACGCCTTGCCATCATTGAAAGAACCATGAATTCTGATCTGTATCAGAGAATTCCACAGGAGAATGTCAGGCCATCCGTCCATGAGCTGAAGTTGAAGTGCAGCTGGGTCATGCAGCAAGACAATGATCCGAAACACACAAGCAAGTCTTCATCAGAATGGTTGCGTAACCAGTTATTGAGTCTAAGGGGGTGATTACTTTTTCACACGGGGGCATTGGATGTTGCATAACTTTCTTTAATAAATAAATGAAATATGTATAACATTTTTGTGTTATTTGTTCACTCAGGGTCCCTTTTATCTAATATTAGGTTTTGGTTGAAGATCTGATAACATTCAGTGTCATAAATATGCAAAAATGCAGAAAATCAGACAGGGGGCAAATACTTTTTCACGGCACTGTATACACACACACACACACACACACACACACACACACACACACATGCAGACAAAAGTATTGGCACGCTAGTAATTAATAAATTAGTAATTAGTAATTAATAAATAATCTTATATATATATATATATATATATATATATATATATATATATATATATATATATATATATATATATATATATATATATATATATATATATATATATATATATATATATATATATATATATATATATATATATATTTTTTAAAACATATTTCATTTAAAGTATTTGCACCCCTGCTTTAGTATTTTGCTTTTGTTACAGCTTTCAGGTGTTTATGATAATTCTTATGTATGTTACATCTTGCTGGTGAAATCTGGGCCCATTCAGTCGTGCATATTTCCTTCACAATGCTTGGCTACATCGTTTTTCAGATCAGTCCAAGCATTTCTATTGTCTTTGTTTTCTTCAGGAATTCCAGAGCTGACTTAGCCGTATGGGTCGTTGTGGTGTTGGAAGATAAACCGTTTGCCAATCAGCCTACGGGCAGATGGTAGCATTGTACATTCCAACTTCAATCACATGAATGTCTCCAGTCCCTGAACTGCTAAAACACCCCCATATCATGATTGAACCACCGCCATGTTTAACTGTAGGTACAAGGTTTTCCCCTTTTGCTCCAAATATACCGTGGTCCATTTTGGGGGAAAAGTTATATATTATTTAGTCTCATTGGACCAGAGCATTTTGGTTAAGAATGCTTCAGATTCCTAATCATATTTCTTGGAAAAGTGGTTTGCAGCAAAGTCTTCGTGTGTACAACAGTTCTGTGTTCAGGTATCTTTGCACAGTTCTTTAGTGCATTAGTATGCCTGATGTTTCTAAATCTTTCTTTAAGTCCATGTCTGTTTATTTTTTTTAGCTGCCTTGTCGATAATCCTACCTGCTGTACCTGTACTTTTCTTTGGATGTTCACTTCTTTCAAGCGTTTCAGTTGAATTTGTTCTGTGGTACTTCTTGATTATTGCTCTCACTGTGGGTTTTGGTATTCCACATTGATTTCATACTGTTCTGTAGCCATTTCCTTTGATGCAGTTTGCTGCGAGTGCTTTTCTCAAATGTGAATCATGCTCTTTTGACTTGACCATCATCTACTGTGTGAGCCAAAACGTTCTTCTTCAACAGATGCTGGAAATAATCACATCTTCTTCTGGCTATTGACTTCATAATGCACTTAGTTTCTATGTAACAGGTTTCACTCAATTAATATATTTTAAATTTGTTCTATTACATTTGTACAGACTTAAAATGTAAAGGTGCCAGTACTTTTGTCTTGAACAAATATTTGAAATTGCTGAAGTACTTCTGATTTAAAATAGAAAAAGGTTTGTTAAACTACTAGGAATTGTGTATTGTGGCCTTTGTCATATTAATTAGTAGCTAACGTTAACTAAACGTCTGTATATACACCCATTATATATATATATATATATATATATGAGAGAGAGAGAGAGAGAGAGAGAGAGAGAGAGAGAGAGAGAGATACACATACATATAGTGCACTGACAACACCAGTATAAATTGCTTCAACACCACATTTCTCATGTGTTAGCTTGGTAACCGTAATATACAGAAACAAGTTCTGTGTAGTCATGTGGAGCACCGTTAGAAACAATACCGTAAAACACAGTAACATCTGGCCTTTGAACTTGGTTTACAAGCAGTAGAATAAGATGCATCATCATAACAACTGGGACTGCAGAACTAGTTCACAGCGAAGGCGGGGGGCTGCGATGCAAGCCAGTCGGTGTGTGCCAAAAACAGCCTAGTTTACCAAATGTGCTCAGACGGTGTGGCCGCACATAAAACAACAACTACGGTAACTGATAGAAAGCCTGGTAACAGTGACGTCTTACCACAAGCGCGTCCGCGTCGGGGTCAAAGCCCCAACTAACCTAACTTTAAAGACATGTTTATTTATCCCGTTTTAAACCCTTGTATTAATTAACGGAAACCGGTTGCTTGGCTCAACTCTACCCCACCCCTAACCCTATCGCATCCTCTTGTTTCAAAAACGAACAGCACAGCAAATAAGCAGGTGTATAATTACATTCGAAAAACATAACACCAAAACATATCATAAAAAACGGTCTTGCCATAAAAGCTTAAGGGGGCATACCTGTGTGCATTCGTTTTAAATTGTTCTTACAACTTGTATAGCGGTCTGTCGCATTCCCTGGTTCTGTCTTGTTTAGGCGAGTCTTCTCCAGACGCTTCACTTCCTATTAAGCTCCACCCACACCGCTTAAAGGAGCCGCAACTCTATAACTCAGCATTGGAAACATTACCTTTTCAATTTAACCATGGATGATTTAGGAAAATTATTGAAAAAACAAAACAAAACAAAACAAAAACACTTAATATACTACAGGTTTTCCATTCTATTTATCAATCAATCTTGATTTTATATAGCGCCTTTCATAGTGGGCCACCATCACAAAGTGCTTTACAAGATGCAGTAACAACAAGAAAATCCATAATACTTTAGATACAGAGAAATGCATAATACATGATATACAGGGGGAATATATATATATATATATATATATATATATATATATATATATATATATATATATATATATATATATTTGGTTCAAATCTGGCTTTTTAGCTCACAGTTAAAATCGTGTCTCCAGAAAGATTAAATAAAATTGGTATCACACAATTAAATAAAAGTAAAGAAAAATCTTGTGTGAACAAGATGTGAAACTTTATATTATGCTTCTGTACACATCTAAGGGTGTATTTCATAAATAATAGATTTACACTTTATTATTCCATGTTGAAATAATATCAAAAACAATTCTCCAGACCAATGGTGTATATGTGTTTTTAATTTGGGCTAACATAAGAGTTACACAAGATGTGCAAGATGTTTTTAATGTTTTATTTTTTTTTTTGCTATTGCAGAGGAGTGTTCAGGGTGTGTCCAGCTAAGTTTGGAAGGTTTTTCTGCACCGTAGAACAGGGAAATGAGGATCATCAACTGTGTGTCAGACAATAAAGTGGAAAAAAGGTTTGTTTGCAGAAGAAACAAAACATCAAGAATATGACATTTAAAATGCGGAGAAAATGAGGAAATCACCATCGTACTTAAACTGATGCTGACTCTGTTTGTGGATAATTGCTAAAAATAGAAGTGGGCTGTCCAATAAAACTGTGTATGGGAAAACCCAAGCTGATTCTGGGAAACTAGCCATGCCCCTTTATGAAAATCATAACTAAGACCTTCATAGATGCAGCTGAACTGGTTCTGTACATTTTGTCAGATTAGCCCTCTCATTTAAAAAAAAAAAAGTTAAATATGATTACTAAACCTTTGAACATTTCTAAACTAGTTAGAGAAGCAAAGTGACCGAGCCACAGTTGTACTGTTATTAAGGAGCCCTGTAAGGGGAGTTTATATTTTTTGCAACTGCTATGAGGTTGGTTTGTTAACTGTTGCAAGACAATAGGGTTGAACTGGGGATCCTCCTCTGTCTCGATGGGAATCCCTTCAAGAAAGTGAGGCCTGGCCCTTCAATCTCCAAGGCAGGAGGGTGTGCTTCTCCTGCCCCCAGAGGAAGACACTGTTGCAGAGGTGACAGAGAGAGAACATTCACAAAGACATTCTGAAAGCTCTGACTCGGTATAAACAGGGGATCCAATATATTTAGTAGGTGTGAGCCCTCACTCGGTCTCCTGAAGTACACCCAGGCTACAATATCCACTTGAGATACCGACTTCATATTTTCAATGTTATTAAAACTCTTCTCGAACTGTGACCGAATATGACAATATAGTGGTCATGTGACTTTTTGTGGTTTCCAAATGATATGACAATATAGTGGTCATGTGACTTTTTGTGGTTTCCAAATGATAAAGACCTCAGACTGACAACTGCAATACAGTAAATAGTTCTCCAGTGTGTCTGATCAGAGGTACAGTACAACAAAAAGAAACCCTTGACAATGACCTTATATCGCCACCATATTGAAGTCAGCTGACTTTTTAGGTTTATGCACAATTTGAGATATTATCTTTGCATTTGGTACACAGCTGTATTCTATGGTTCTGTCTGTCAAGCCATTACAGGTGATGTCGAGTAAAAAAAAAAAAATTTTAGTAGCACGTTGTCCACTGAATAAGTAATTTAAATTGGGAGACATAGATCACTGCATTCTCACCTAAGTATTTCTTAATATTTAGACAGTGAATTACTCAAGAGAAAGGAAATAATGAATTACAATTTTATATATAAAGTTATTGCATCATTAAGTGCAGGCAGCTTATCAAAGGTTACATTAGTTATTCATTTAATGTTACAGTCTGTAATGTTACATATCTATTTCACACACATATTTAGTTATCTACACCGTTCATGATATGTAATAGAAATGTATTAATAATTTTGTTTACATACTAAAAGACTGGTGAAAAAAAGATAACCATTGTGTTGCAGCTCAAACTAGTTCTGCAATAACGGTATCAGGTCAATGCTACAAAACTGAACCTATGTTTTTTTTATATTATCCTTAACATACCTTTACGCCGAACCCCACCAAAGGCCTTTGACTACGGAACAAAACTATATCGACTCTGTTTGCGGAACTCTTTTTAAAGAGGTATGTTTGTCAGTCAGACGTGATTGGTATGCTGGAACGGAAGTTTACTGCTGGGTCCTTGCGTTTGTTCGGGTAATTCTAATACACAGGAGTAATTTGCGCTAGCAATATGCTTCAAGTGTTCATTTCTGTAAGTATAAGTATTTTTTTATATATATAAAAACATGGCTGCAAAAAGAAAAGCAGACAGTTTGGTTCCCGCGGAGGAAAGCGACCAGCTCCTGATCAGACCTCTGTGAGTAGATCTGCTTTGCTGTTAATAAATGATCATTTACGCAGTGAAGGCAAAGCTCAATGTGCATAGAAAAAGTTCTACGTTTTTGGACTCTTTAGAAGATCTACCACAGTCTTGTATTCCCACAAAGCTAGCCCGGCCGTGTTTGTCTCGGCATCGAGCTGTTATAAATTATATTAGGATCTACATAAACATCTAACACTTTTTCAAACTGGATTAACAAAAAATGAATAGAAGTCACACTTACCTTTTTTAGTGTACTTCTGGGCATCTACTTTATCCTGATTCTGTCCTAGTTCTAATTTTGTAATTACACCTGAGCAGGGATGGAAATAGATCATTTCAGCTTTTACTACAAGCTTGATTAGCCACAGTCTTATTAGACGCATAGTAAAACACAGTGCTGTCGGGACAACTGAGGAAGTCAGCTACCCTCCGGTAACAAAAACACTTATTCACTGCCAAACATAAACTACTTTAGATGTGTAATGGCTGCAGTATATGATACTGACCTTAGGTTTTGGATTTCAGTGTTGGTAGATGATTATTCATTGTTTTATTAACAATAATTTTATAACCAATCAGAGTGCAGTGTCCTGACAGGAACATTTGGTGGTACCTTTTGTAAGGACAGTTAGTAAAGCGAGGAATGGATAAAACTACTATTCAAAAATAAGTCTTATTTCCATTTATGCTGTGTATCTCCCATAGCAGTTTGGTATACTCCTGATGAAGGTTGCATTACTGAAACGCATTGACTTTGTTACTGAATTAAGTATAAGACCTGTTGACGGCACTAAAACACATTGCTATACTGTCTCTTCACAGTGGTGCTGGACAGGAGGTGGGAAGGTCATGTATCATTCTGGAGTTCAAGGGAAGAAAAATCATGGTATGTATGCAGTCTATTCAATATCCCTAATTCTGCTTCATAACTTCTTAGATATGGGTCATGTATGTTATTGACATAGCTGGCTATTAAATTAAAATCATTAAACCAATGACCAGGACCTAAAGTATCTTAATCATGTAATTATTCTTATTAAACCTGGAGTGGAATGGCTATCCTGGACTGGACTTGCCTTCATCCGGCCAAATGATAAAACCCACACATTTCTGTATTGTCTTTACAGCTGGACTGTGGTATCCACCCTGGTCTGGAGGGGATGGATGCTCTCCCTTACATTGATTTGATTGACCCTGCAGAGATTGACCTTCTCCTTATAAGCCAGTGAGTCAAAGTGGTATTACATCCTCTGGGTGGATTTGACCTCCATGTGGGAATTGGGAGGGTTTAGAAAAGTAGTTTGGAATAGGACCTGTTCATTTGAATGTTGCTTTTTTTTCCGGTCAGTTTCCATTTAGATCACTGTGGGGCCTTGCCTTGGTTTCTACAGAAGACCAGCTTCAAAGGGAGGACGTTCATGACTCACGCAACTAAAGCTATTTATCGATGGCTCCTGTCAGATTATGTAAAAGTCAGGTATGTGAAACAACTATACTCTTTACTGTAAATAAGTTGGGACTGATAGAGTGGCTGCTTCTGTAATATAGTATTTAATGTACCTGACATGAGATCTGTCAGTCAGTGTGCTTGTTTATTTTCCCCTGTTGGGGATATAGCTCAGTGGAGGCACTCATCACACTAGAATTGACAACACGCTTACATTTTCCATTTAGAGCTGTGGTTGGAAGATGCATGTCTTTGTGGTCCAGTGGTTAAAGAAATGGGCTTATAACCAGGAGGTCCCCGGTTCAAATCCCACCTCAGCCACTGACTCATTGTGTGACCCTGAGCAAGTCACTTAACCTCCTTGTGCTCCGTCTTTCGGGTGAGACGTATTTGTAAGTGACTCTGCAGCTGATGCATAGTTCACACACCCTAGTCTCTGTAAGTCGCCTTGGATAAAGGCGTCTGCTAAATAAACTAATAATAATAATAATAAAATTAATAATGTCGGCAAATGTTGTGTAAAACATGCACTTTAAGTACAATCTGTTTGTGTGTGTGTAGTAACATTTCAGCAGATGACATGCTGTACACAGAGACCGACCTGGAAGAAAGCATGGACAAGATTGAAACCATCAACTTCCACGAAGTGAAGGAGGTAGCAGGGATCACATTTTGGTGCTACCATGCTGGCCACGTTCTGGGGGCAGCCATGTTCATGATTGAAATAGCTGGCGTGAAGGTAAGGCTTTGACTTTGTTCTGTTTTTTGTCATGTCTGGTTTTTGGTGGAGTGCTACATGGGGAGTAGACCTGTGCTTTCAGGATCAGGCAATGATTAAACTACGTAAACCAGCTTAGTGTGCATTCAGAGCAGTCCAATCTGTTTGCTCTTGTTTTTAGTCATATAATTATTTGACTAAAGCTAAGCCTTGGTTAACCCTGTTTTACTTATAACATTATTTGTGTGTTATAAATTCGGGGGGTATTTGGGAGTGAATGAAAGGGCATACAGATGGATGACAAGGTATATCCACAGTACACATACAGTATCCTTTTAGAGATTGAAAGTTAGAAATTCTAATTAGGACCAAGCATTAACAACTGGTTTCACCCTAATTAGGACTGGTCTTCCTTCCCTAACTGGGAATGTAGTCCAAGATTGGTGCTAATCTGGGTCTGAGAAACAAGCTGCACTGTAGGTCTAGGATCCCAGAGATATGTAAAGAGTGATATGATCCTACTGCATGTGGACTTGTTTGGGTGTGCCCACAAGAGACGCTAAAAACAAAACGTTTTTTTTCTTCTTTACAGTTGTTGTACACAGGAGACTTCTCTCGGCAAGAAGACAGGCATTTGATGGCAGCCGAGATTCCCAGTGTCAAACCTGATATTCTGATTATTGTACGTGACTTCAGATTGCTGTGGAGGACTACCTTCTGTAATACTTACCAACATTTCTTATTGGAGATTTGTTTGGGCTTCAATGCGTGTATGGGAATAGCAACAAAAATCATTTTTTATTTATTATAGAATAATGTTACTGACATGTCTTTCTGGTATGAGTGGAATATTTTTCTAAAATGCTCAAAATTGTGTCTACAAATAGATAACAAAATCAAATCTGGGTTTAGGTTACTATAGTCATATTCATGAATTTTTACATCCATAAACAATGTACCCTCATTTGAAAATTCTGCGGTTGTTTTTACATATATTCTAAGTGCAAGAAAAGCTCATGTACAGTAACTTGACAGGCTTTATATTGGTATTCTGCGATCATTGCCCTTCATATACTAAACCCTCTTTGTATGCTTTAAATTATAAAAGTACCTTCAAATGGTAGCTGCTTTCAAGGCTTCCCCTTCTCAATACCTCCCTCCTCCTCAGGAATCCACCTACGGCACCCACATCCACGAGAAGAGGGAAGAACGGGAGGCCCGCTTCTGCAACACTGTGCACGACATTGTGAACAGGGAGGGGAGGTGCCTCATTCCTGTCTTTGCCTTGGGGAGAGCCCAGGAGCTGCTGCTTATTCTCGGTGTGTGTGCCTGCCTGTTTGTGTCTGTATTCGCACCTTCATACAGGTAGAGGGTATGGGGAGGGGAATCGGTTCCTGTTAGCTCCCTGTGTCACATGTTTCTTATTTTAATTTGCAGATGAATACTGGCAGAATCACCCGGAGCTACACGACATTCCCATCTACTATGCCTCGTCCCTGGCTAAGAAGTGCATGGCAGTGTATCAGACTTACGTCCATGCCATGAACGACAAGATCCGCAAGGCTATCAATATAAACAACCCCTTTGTTTTCAAGCACATCAGCAACCTGAAAGTTAGTTCTGTTGATTGTTGTTTACAATGACTAAAAGAGTGTATGTGTGTGTTGCATTTGCCACCACCTCACTCCTAACCCACATAGACCCATGTTTCAGTCATTACTTGTATCAGGTTAAAAATAACCTGCAGTATAACTTTATGAAGCTTCTCAGTTGTGTTGTCCATGGCTTGTGAAGTAAGTACATATCTAGTGCAGTTTAAGACCACCAACGAACTTTGAGAGCCTTTAAAGTACGTCAATCATTCTTTTTCCAGAGCATGGATCATTTTGATGACATCGGCCCCAGCGTGGTCATGGCCTCCCCAGGTATGATGCAGAGTGGCCTTTCCAGGGAGCTGTTTGAGAGCTGGTGCACTGATAAGAGGAATGGCGTCATCATTGCAGGTTACTGCGTGGAAGGAACCCTTGCTAAGGTGGGTAACCTAATCACCAAATAAAGCTCTTGGGACATGATTCTTTCCGTATTATGATGCCCAATCTGGAACATTCTTGAAAACAGTATGTGACATCTTGTATTGCTTTTCCTGGTTAAATATGTAACAATGTTGACCTCATCCGAGTTTCTTCCTTCTGTGCAGCACATCATGTCTGAACCAGAGGAGATCGCCACTATGTCCGGACAGAAGCTGCAGCTGAAGATGTCTGTGGATTACATCTCCTTCTCTGCTCACACAGACTACCAGCAGACCAGCGAGTTCATCCGGGCACTGAAACCGCCACATGTGGTAAGCTCCATTCCTTTCAGATCAGCGTGAATATAGGTGTACAGCAAAGGTAAATAAATGTGTTTATTATAAACCTTTTTATAATACAATTATCAGAATTTTGAAGGCTATGTGTTTAAACGATGGAAAATGTTCACAGTTGGTATGATTTCCATTACATGAGAGTAGATGTTAAAACTTCATGCTGATTTGAACTTGGCTCTCGCCAAGATAAGCACCAACTAAGACGTAGCTTCACAGTAAACTAATGTGATCCATATGTGTCTCCATCCATTTGCGCTTCCTTCCATATGATGATGTAGATATCCTTCTGTCTGGTGTTGATGGCTGAAGTGTAATGCTGGCTCCAGGGATCAGCTTATTTTGCCTCCCTAGCGCATCAGCACACACAACGGCTGCGATGCTGGCTCCGGGGATCAACCATAGTGTGGTCTCCCCAGCGCATCAGCATGACAACCGTCTGGATTGAGCTAAGTAGGGTACATCTCTGGGGTCTTCAAGTGTGCACCTTCCATCCTCTGTGTTTCGTCGACTAGCCCACGACACCTCAAGAGGGCTCGACGGTGATTCTGGCGTCCCAGCATCACCCCCCTCTGTCCCCCACTCAACTCAGCCCAGCTTACTTACCTGTACATCAGCCTTTCTTTCTTTCTATTGTGCTTGAGATCCCCAGCCAGAATCTTTCCGTCTCAACCACAGCCAGTTGCTGCTCCTCTCTGCTGCTTCAGATAAGTTCTTCACTGTGCGGCGCAACTCTTGGCCATTGAATCCGACATCTCTGAGAAACCGGGTTGTAGAGTGTGCCACAAATCCTCGACATCCCACTTCCACTGGGTAAACCCAGACTCTCCATCCTCGCTGTTCCGCTTCAGTGGCTAGTTGAGCATTCGCAGTTTTTCCTCTCATACGCCTCATCTACAGCATCCTCCCATGGCACTGTTAACTCCACCAGGTGAACAAGGCGTGCTGATCCAGACCACAAGACAATATCTGGTCGAAGGTTTGTGGTGGCAATCTCAGGTGGAAAAATAAGCCGTTGACCAACATCTGCCAGCATTTTCCAGTCTCTAGCAGCTTCCAGTTGTCCTGGGCGAGGATTGGTTTTAACACCTTGGTTAGCATTAAAAATGCTGTATTTTACTTGCTTAATAAACCTTACTTCATCTTGCCACACTCTCAGATCCTGGTGCACGGTGAACAAAATGAAATGGCCAGGCTGAAGGCTGCACTGATCCGTGAATATGAAGACAATGATGAAGCTCATATTGAAGTACACAACCCACGCAACACTGAGGCTGTGACGCTTAACTTCAGAGGAGAGAAACTCGCCAAGGTAGGGGGCTTCGCAGAAACAGATGGGGGGGAGTGTATTCTTGGGCTCTCTTCTAAAGGGATTAACGCCTGTTGACTTGGAAGCACTGTAGACGGGTTAGTTAAGGCACTGATGATGTGGGAACCACCTTATTTAGGGGGTGAGGTAGCAAATTAGTCTCCATATCTCCATATGTATCCACTGGGCCTACAGAGGTGAAAAGATAATTATTATTATTATTATTATTATTATTATTATTATTATTAGTTTATTTAGCAGACGCCTTTATCCAAGGCGACTTACAGAGGCTAGGGTGTGTGAACTTTGCATCAGCTGCAGAGTCACTTACAATTACGTCTCACCTGAAAGACGGAGCACAAGGAGGTTAAGTGACTTGCTCAGGGTCACACAATGAGTCAGTGGCTGAGGTGGGATTTGAACCGGGGACTTCCTGGTTACAAGCCCTTTTCTTTAACCACTGGACCACACAGCCTCCTTTTTTGAAGCTTGGCAGGCTTCTTATTTTTAAACATTTCCTTTTAGGTTATGGGATCCCTGGCGGACAAAAAGAGTGAACAAGGTCAGAGAGTTTCAGGAATACTTGTGAAGCGGAACTTCAACTACCACATAGTCACTCCATCAGATCTGTCCAGTAAGTATTGCATGCCTTTAATTCTACCTATACATATCTCCTCTGGGGGTTTGTTGTGGTGTTACAACAGCAATCTCTGCAGATCTTGTTATGAGTGTGTTTCGTTTCTTTTCTTTTCAGATTATACAGAACTATCAATGAGCACAGTTAAACAGACCCAGGCCATTCCTTTTACAGGCCCATTCACATTGCTGGAGAGTCAGCTACGCAATATAGCAGGTTTGTAACTTAGTTCAATTTCCAGACATCTATCACGTTTTCCTCCTGAATCAGGAATCATAGTTGACCTTTTTATTGTTGAGTAGTGGACAAACAAAATGGCAAATAGTTGCAGGTTAAGGGAATAAAATTGTGTTTTGTGCTACTATATGTTATGGATTCTGTGCCCCTGCTTACCCTGTGTGTTCTTTCCATGTCGTTTTAGGGAATATTGAAGAAATTGAGACTCACGACAGGCCTGCACTAAAGGTTTTCAAAAACATCACACTGGTGCAGGAACCTGGAATGGTGGTATTGGAGGTGAGGTTAGGGGCGAGGGATAGGTGTGAAAGAAAGCAGACCTGGGTAATACATAAAAGCACACCCAGATAAGCAGCTACAAAGAGCTGCTGCGATCCAGCCACCTTCTCCTGGTGCTTTTACATGGACAAAAACGATGGACAGTTCTTGGCAAACAAACTTCTCATTTAACATATGAAGTATTACTATGGATATTCTACTGTAAAGAGATGCAAATGAGGAGGAGGGGAGGGGTAGCAAAGTTCTTGCATCAGTCAGCAATGTAGCATATGAAATCGGTGTGCCCATTTCCATTTTGAAACAGGTTGACGTTTGTGGAATGCTATTTCAGGTTGCTGGAGTAGGCGAGAGAGCTGGCATGCAGAGAGGCTCACTCACCATCGTGTGTTTTCTGTTTCCCAGTGGATTTCCAATCCATTGAATGACATGTACGCTGACGCAGTGACCACCGTCGTTCTGGAAGTGCAGTCCAATCCCAAGGCTCAGAAAGGTCAGGCCATTTTAGTTAGGTTCTGTTTGTTACAGTAGTGCAATGGGAGCCAAAAGACAGTCCTGACCTTTTCTAAAGTAATGGGTAGAATAATAAGGTATGTAAGTTGAAGAAAAACATTAAAAAGATGTGATGCACTAGCCTTTTTTTTCACCCATAACCTGTATAATTGCATAGCTCCACTCCTTGATGTGATGTGCAGTTGCAGTTGACCACAAAAGAGATAATGGTACATTTTATTAGGTGTGCCAATGTAGTCTTGTAGGGAACTGACCTATTAACAGTATGCTCTTTACTTACAGCCATGGCAAATGCCAAACAGGACAGAATTGATATGGAAACCTACCAGAAAAGACTGGAAGTTATGTTACAGTAAGTGCAATGATATTTTTAAAGGACTGGCAGTTTTTGAAATACATTTTCAGACCCCCTAATGAGCATTGTGTCATTGTCATTGCAGTTGAATCAATTTTCATAACTTTGGAAACTGATTCAACACTTTGAGATACATGCTGTTAATACAGTGTGGTTATCAAGTCATTCTGACACTTGCACTGCTGCTGTGGGGGTGGGGGAATGACCACAGCAGAGCAGTGAAACTTGACAGAAGTATCAAGTAGCTGTTGTCTGCAGTGCTTCATTTGTAAAGAAAGAGGTGCCGGGGCACAAGCAATGAGAATAATACCGTTCTTAAGAGCTGCACGTTCAAAATCATACATTTAATTTGAAAGAGTATTGGACATGCTAGTGTTATATGTTTACAATCACGTATTCTACATCATATACAAAGTAGTAGTATGTGCAGAAACATAAATTAAAAGCAACCGCAGGACAAAAAAAGATCTGTATGCATAGGCGCCTAACATAGGGCCCCCACTTTGATTACTTGTTTTGCTCAGTGTATACACACTATGGTTTTGCATTTAAAGGGTTGAAAATGTAATTTTTAAAAAAATGGAACGGCATTCAGAGGACTCCAGAAGACCGACATTGATAAAAATAAAAAAAATGTTTAAATAAAATGTTGATACTGTTAACAGTAGTAATAATACTTTCATATTGAAGCTTGTTGTGCACTACTCATTCAATCAAACCAAGTAGTGGAAGAATTTGCTTGTATCGTTTATGACGTTTTTCAAATCAAGTAAGCTTATTTGTGTCATCTGGCACATAGCTGAAATCGTAAAGTAATTAAAAGTGCCAAAGTACCGGGCAACGGACTGTCTCTCTTTAGCGCACGCAAGAACTTGCAGAATGGATATAATGGTGTTGAGAATTAAGAAAAGGCATTTGAGAGCAAAAAAATGATATGAGATTTTTTAACTTTCATAACTGAAGAGGAAACCCAGGCACAAATGAAGCACTAGCTGTCCAAAATGTTGTTGCATTAACCGATATGGACACTATTCGTGTAAGGAGAATTGCCATGAAGTTTGGATCCAGCTGTCGGTTGCACGCAGTATTTAAGGATTAGTGACCTCTGTGTCGTTCTGTAACTGACAGTTAATGACCTGACAGGGTGATGGGCTTTCAACAATCTGCAAGTCATTATCTGCCAATTTGAGACTGATATGGATGTCATTAACGCTTAAATAGTGCTTGCAACAGTTGGCTGGAAGGTTTTTAATGCTATCTTGATGTATATACTCCAAAAATTGATTTAAATTCGGCCCAAGATTTTAAAAGGATTATTGGTACCAGTGGTACATAGTCAGACATAT
This sequence comes from Acipenser oxyrinchus oxyrinchus, assembly GCA_030684275.1. Taxonomy (NCBI): domain Eukaryota; kingdom Metazoa; phylum Chordata; class Actinopteri; order Acipenseriformes; family Acipenseridae; genus Acipenser; species Acipenser oxyrinchus. Next base: position 78,183,275 of record CM060251.1, on the reverse strand, counting down.
AGGAGATTTGTGTTGTTTTTGTTCCTGGGCACTGCTGTTTAAATATATTGTAATGTGTAATGTTATTTACATCATGGTTTACTTGAATGTCGTGCTATTATAATAACAGAACACTTCCCTTTGTATGTACTGTAATATTATAGATCACCTAGTTTAACATGAGAAAGTAAGAATTCATATTTCAGCATTAAACTGAACAGATGCCGTGTGTAATTCAGAGAGATGAAGAGGAGGCCTGCATTTATTTAAATAGGTCTAGGATGAATTACATTGTACTAGTTTTAGTGACAGACCTGTCCAGTCCCTAAATACTAACTTTCAATATACCATTAAGGCGGATTGATATTGCTTGTCTAAAACACAGAAATTAGGCTTTTTGTTTACACTGGCAGGCCTGGACTGGTAGATAATGACCTGAAATGGTGCATCTTGATAGGCTGAGGCAGTGCCCAACATTCCAATAGGGTTATAATTGTGATTCTTGCATTTCCTGTTTTGCTTTTTTTATGTGGGTAACCCTTTAATATCTGTATCTTTTAAGTCCTTTTGGAATTTCTTCATCAGGTTAAGCGTCTTTTTAATATCTATAGGGACATGTTTGGAGAAGAGGCTGTAAATTTAAAAGATGGCAAAGATCTGTTAGTCACTGTGGATGGGAAGACTACATATATCAATCTGGAGACACGAGTGAGTATTGAGGCTGAGTATAAGCAGATCCCAGATGAAACTCTTTTTAAGGTAGCAAATCATTGCTAATATGTATACAGGGATAGGAATAAGATGCCTATTGCATAGCAGGTTCACCCATTCCAAGTTTTACAACAAGCTTGGTTAGCCTCAGTGTATAGTTAACAAGCACAGGTGTGTCATTTAAACTCATAGAAAAACCAGGAATGGGTCAAACTGCTATGCAGTGGGAGTCTTATTTCCATCCCTGTGTATATTTCTAATTTAACATTTAGGGAGTGTAATATTTACGCTTAACACAGGCGGTTTGCCCTGGCTCTCACTTTGGAATAGCTGGAGTGTTGGTTGAGTGTTGTGATGGCAGTGGTGAGTGGTTTCAGCCCTAGCATTGTTTCATTCCAGATGGTGGATTACGAGGAGGGCAGTGCCGACGATGAGTCCCTGAAGGAAATGGTGGAGCTCGCTGTGCAGAGACTTTACGATGCCCTTAACCCTGCCCTCTGAAGAGAAGCCTGATTAAACTACAGAAGGCACACTGCAGGAGACACTGCCCCAATCCTGCTGGGACAATACAATGGCTTGCTAAGAATAGACACACTCATCTTAGGAGCTGTTCTTTCTATTGTGTTAATCAGTAGATGACTGCAGGCTAATTTTCAAAGCTTTTTCTTTTTTGTTCCTTAAATTAACCTGTGATGATTTATTTGGCCAGTTTTTTTGTTGTTTTTTTTATATATTTATTGACAGAACTTTATTTTGCTTTAAGAAAAAGTAAATACATATTTTTCACTGGCGTAAAAATATGTTATAGTTGATGTCTAAAAAAGAAATATGACTATTTTATGGAATAAAGTGAATAAGTAACAATGTGGCACTTTGCCGTTTTCTGCATATATGTTACATGATTGATCCGATCTGTGTTGTTGTTTTATTTGTATTCTTTTATCAGTTATGTGTAATTTGTTTATTTTGTTCTTTGAAGAATTGAACTATTTTGTATTACACCACAGCTTAGATAGGAATGTTGTTTTTGTGACACTCAGAACTGGGGAGCTTACAGTATGTCATTTCTAATACTCAAGTATCCTCTCCAACAGTGTGTCATTTTCAGAGATTTGAAATATTTAATTAGTGTACACTATTAGCTGCAGCATCTGAAGACTGACTGAATAAATTGCTATTCAGATATTTTATTGTATTTTGGTTTCCTTCAACTTGGTTCTTCAAACAAATACCTTCTAGAACACAATTTTCCAAGTGGGTGTATAGGTCAAAGAGTTTATAATATGTCAAGGAGTTACTTTTTCTTCTGTTTTCAATAGTTCATATCGCAACCTACTGTAGCTTATGGTGAATACATAGTCCCATTAGTCTTGCAAGAAAATTGGCAGAGAGCACTTAAGTACCAAGCTTTTCTGTGCCTGTGTTATACATCTGACTCTTGTGCTTCTTGGCCTTTATACTGTCAGCATCGTTGCAATATTTACTACCTTAAGGGATGTGTGTGTGTGTTTTCAATACCACACGTTCATCAGACTACCTGCTTCAGGTTTCAGGATGACCTCCACACACGCACACAGACTATTGGAAAGATCTAGGTTCTTGTTGCATGACAGAAATACTGTGTGTATTTTATAGTGCCTGTAATCGTTAAACAATAGACTTACCAGCGCATGAAATCAGTTTGGTGGGCTTTTTATTTTTGTTCTGTTTGCAACAGGAAAGCCTGTTTCTTGTAATGACCCAGGGTTACACCTGAGCACAGTGCTACAGCCTGTAGCCAGCTGAAGTTTCTCGAGTTGAACAGTTGCAGGAGAAATCCTAAATTAACTTTAGAAGCAGCCCCAAATGAGAAGTCCTAATAGATCTTTCTGCAGTGTTGTGTATAGCCGTGTGTATCACGCCCTTCAATTGTACTTTGATGTCAGGGAATTAGATTAGGTTTGTTCATTACATTACCATGTGCTGTAAATTATACACACTAAGGAAATCACTGAATCTAAAATTAAAGCCTGGTTTTAGAGATCTAGCCCCATCTGGTTAGCAACATAATTAACATACGTAATGTAGAAATGTCAGCTCTAAAGGTGTTTTCTTCATTGAACAGCATCTAAAAAAGCAGTATCAAAAGCATGTTTTTTTTTTTTCTTACACAGTGGCAAGCAGGTTCTAGTGAGGGAATGTTAAGGTTTGTCTTCTGGTAAAGTAGAGGAATAATGTATAGATACACACAAAAAAATAATGTGCTGCAGTCAGTTTCCAAGTACAATACTTTTACTGTAAAGGCAGGTAAGTATATGTTTATAAGAATTATTGCATATGTTATTGTTGTTTTGTTTTTACTTAGTTAGTGTAAGTAGTGGGGTTCTAAAAAATTATGTGTTACACGTCCCCACGTGTTGCTACAACTGTTTGAATAACATACCTGCAATTTTTCTTTTCATTGTTAACATCCTGACAACTTTTTTACACTTATAACTTTAGTCTGTTTCAAAGCTCTTTTCAAAATGGCCGCACTAGTGCAGTGATGATAGTGTAAGGATCATTGCCCACATTGTCAAACAGATAACGTTCCATGATGTGGTAGGAACAGAAAAGCCAGAGCAATTGTTATGTTTTGTTTTTAATGCTCTTCCTGCCTTGATTAAGAGGACAGATCTCAAACCCCAGTGCACTAGAGCGGCCATTTTGAAAAGAGCTTTGAAACAGACTTTAAAGTTATAAGTGGAAAAAGTTGTCAGGATATTAACAATGAAAAGAAAAATTGCAGATACTGTACCTTATTTAAACAGTTGTAGCAACACGTGGGGCAGGGGTGATGTGCAGAAAGTAGACTTTTAAGACCATAACAAACGCTCAAATAAAAGTCGATAAACTTTCAAAAAATGTAGAGACTCAGTACGTAAAATAGTTGAAAACATAACCAGAGATGCAAATATTTGGTTTGAATTAATGTCACTATTGAGGTACTAAGAATCCAGAAGATTGCTTAGGAATACCTTTAATGTAAATAGTGAAGGGTGTATTGATGAAAAATACAAGGACATTGAAAAGAAATTGGTTTGCCTCACATTTCAGATAGACTTTAGACTCCTACCCCCCTGCTGGGACAATTTAAAAAATAGGTCCCCTGGGGGGGCAAAGGTATTCAAACTGTCTTTGTCTTGATGTCAGACTCCCTGCAATGCACACATTGTCATGACAATGAGAGGAGGAGGAACATATCAATTTTATTAAAAAGTTCAAAATTGAACACAGCAGCTTTAAGTAAATATTGGTGGTTGTCTTCTGTTAACACATCCTTAACTGAATAAAGCTTGATACTCATTTAACTTTTCTAGACTACTGTTAGTCTAGAAATGTTTATGAATACCATATTGCATTTATTAATTGTGTTTATTCCATTAAAACTGTTAAGCTGTTTAGTGCATTAAAGGTGAAGATGACACTGACAGGTGTTGGTATTTATTTTTACAGAAAAGAACCAACAGCAACACATCTCTATTGAAGAGTATGCTCTGAACCATAAGAGCATAGTCTTGTATTTGAAGACTGTCAGTATCTCTGACAGTTATTTTTATAACATCACCCCCTCTGGCTGAGGCAGCTTGGGAAAAGGAATGCATTGCGAAAGCTGAATGAAATGTTCAACATACTGCAGAGAATTTGCAAGTTTACCAAGAAAAAAAAGCATAAGCATGCCCACATTTGAATGAAAATCAGTGTTTTCTTTAAACGTGGTGTAACTGTTTCCCCTGGTTTAGGGTGTGCTCTGCACTGTCTGAATGCCGTTGCTGGATAGTACACCTAAGCCTGTGTTCAGGTAGCTGCAGGTGGAGCTGAGGTCCTTGATCTCTGGACCCTGATTCAAAAGGATGGCCTGGTAAGCACAGGAAAATAGTGGCACAATGTTGTAATACTAAATTTACTAAAAGCTCTTTTTTATCAGTTCTATCAGTTTTATCAGCATTGTTCCTGGTAGCTATTAGGATTGCAGCATACGCATGTTAATGCATTGTAAGAGCTGCAGAACACCTGTAATAAACTGTATTACTTACTTGACCTGCTCATGTTGGTGTCATGAAGGTGGTCGCCATTCAAATCGCTAAAATAAAAGTGAAAAATATCCTAACTATACCATAGATAAAGTTGTCCAAGATTAGTGGTAATAGTGATCTGTGAAACCAGTCAATAATTGTTTTCTTGCTCCCAGACTTCACTTGCCAGACAAACGGAATGTTTGTCGCACTGCACCTGTGCTGTCTACTGGAGAAGCAGTGGCCAGCCTGCCCCTGATCCTGCCATACCAGGTGGACGTGGATCCTCTAGTCCTGAAACAAGCCTACTGAAAGATTAATCTGGTCTTTGAAACCTACCAATCATGCAATTGTTTGCTACCTGCAAGCCTGAGAAGCTCTCAAGCTGCTAAAACCAGTTTGGGGGAGATGCCCTATTTCTAATCACTGTTGAAACTACATGTGTTTGTATTTTATGTAGAGCACTATATAGTATTATTTGCTCTTGCATGGAGTTACTTTGGGATGCCTAAAACAGACAACCCACAGTGTTTCACTCGGATGTTTTAAAATGAAAATGGGGTTCAAAATGAGCAGTGATCCTCTGATCCAGGAAAACTGTTCTAATACTTTCAAATGAATCGCTCATTGAATTTGTTTTGAAATAAAATCATTTTTATGAGGGCCGGGAACTTGATTGCTTGCGGAAATGGAAATTAAGCAGGAAAACAGAGGTATGTGTCTTTTCTTTTTGTCTATGACGAATGTAGGCCAAACAGTAGGCTGTCAATTGTCTGCTCTGCCACTTTAGTTTTGTTTGGTAATATGCAAAGCATGAGGACTGTTCAAATCCCTTGAGCTGCCTTGACTTCCTGGTAGGAGAGATCATCTGAAGATCACATGGCTTCAGGGGGGGGGGGGGAAGCCTCAGGAAAAAGGAAAAAAAAAAAAATTCTTAGTGTGAAGAAAACCTGCAAGTCATTTATTTTAAATGTTTATATAGTATTGTAAAAATATGACTTAACCAAAACAAGACAAGTACTGTAGTGGTGCACAATGAGTCGCTTTTAATTAATTTATAAAGTTTTGTGGGCAAAATGGGGCTTTTCTATGGACTGTCTCAGGTAAGAACTTCTACATATGTGTATGTATTTAATGCAAGAACCACAAATAAATCCATACAAAAACAAAGCTCATTTATTAGCATACTGGAGCACATTTCTTTGCTCATACAAATCATTTATATTAAATTACACAGGAAAAAAAGACCCGCGCCAAATACAGTGTTGTTGGTTTTTTTTAAAGCAATATTTATACAGTACAGTATAGCTATAAGTGCCATGAGGCAGTTTGAAGTGTTATGTAAGATTACCCTCTTCATTTAAATGATCAATCAATCAAAATTAATTATATATATATATATATATATATATATATATATATATATATATATATATATATATATATATATATATATATATATATATATATATATATATATATATATATATATATATATATATATATATATATATATATATATATATATATATATATATATATATATGAGGAGAGGTAACAGGAGTAGATATTCTTACAAATTGTGGGTCAGCTTGATAGGGCTTGGCCATTCACAGCATTTATGTCTGGCTCACTGTGCCCTCTTCAAAATCAGGGTATAAACTTCTAAGAAAGTGCCATTCAAACCAAGTGGGATTATGGGACTGTTTTTAAAACAGGATTTTGGGGCCACAAAAACTATATAAAAAGACTACTACAAAAACAACCAGGAATTGAAAGATACAGTTTTAAAATTGGCAGAAGATTATTATTATTATTTGTTTACTTAGCAGATGCCTTTATCCAAGGCAACTTACAGAGACTAGGGTGTGTGAGCTATGCATCAGCTGCAGAGTCACTTACAACAACATCTCACCCGAAAGACGGAGAACAAGGGTGAGATGTTGTACAAGAATCAACACAGATTGTATCAGAACATTGCAATCACCTGAAGGGGTCATTGACAGTTCAACTGAATCAAATTAAAAAGTTGCTTAAAAATACATGAGCTAGTTCTGTGAAAACCAGTGTCTGATTTGAACACAAACCTAAACTGTTTATTTCCCCCAGCATCGGATTTAAAGATTACAGTAACAGGATTCAACTTTACGATGCTACTTCAAGATCCTTGTGGCATTATCCCAGAGAATTGCTTTTTTGTACCAGTGCATGCTAAGAGATGACTTTACCTCCAGTAAAAGTGTTGTTCATGCATTATGTGGATGTCGTGATTGGAGTGGTCATCCACATTGTCATACAGCAGAAAGAGGCTTTTTTTCAGTTTAGAAAGGCACTAATGATCTGAAATCAGACACTGATTATTATATTTGGAGTGTGCATTTGGACTAATATTAAGAAACTGCCCTAGAAGGGATTTTTTTTTCTTAAAACGTGTTAAAAATGGTTAATAACAACAACATGTAATATACAAGATAATTACTTTTGTGTATCTCTATTTTAGTTTTCTATCAAACCTTTTTTTGGTTGTTTCTCAGAAATGTAGTGACCCTCCAGATGTATTTTAACTACTAATAAAAATAACAAAATGTACAATAATATAATAGGCAGTGGAACAATTATACAAATAGTACACAAAGTATGAAACGGGGACGCTGACTCGACTACCTATGTCAGCAGGAAGAGTAGTAAGAGGATTGGCAACAACAGTGTACATTTAAAACTTAGAAGTTATTTTTTAAAGATTTAATTATATTCCTGACTAAATACAACTTTATTAATATTAATCCCAACTGACACAGCAGCTAGGCCTCTTTTGCTAGATAGCTGATAGTTTCAAATGTGTAAACCTTGATAGAAGTGGCTTTAAACGTTTTAGAAATAAAACATTCGCCGAGCATGAAATGGTTCAGATAGTGTGTCTGGATAGCACTGATCGTCCACTTTCAGTTCCAACAAAATTGGTGCATCAAAAATAACAAAACAGAGAACAATAAGGTTAGCAACCCACCCATAACACAGCCAGCTCTAGGCAGACTCCTGTTGACAACTTTTGAAACCTGGTCAAACAATTGAGATAGCTGGGCTAGAAACACCACAATCCCTCAATTCTAACACTGGTTTGTAGAACCAGGGGGTGGGTCTTTCATTTATCCCAGTCCAATAATACAGGCGCACCAAACGATGTAGCGATCATACCTGAAACACATTAGCATAAACAATAAATGTAATTGCTGTTCCAATTATAGTCTTCTGTGGACAAACTACAGCTATTGTCAAAAGTTTTGCATCACCTATAGAATTAACACATTTTGCTTCATAAAGTGGGGCGTGAGCTGGGGCTATAAGGAGAGAGCAGAGGAACCGAAACAAGCTGTTAGTGGGACAGTAGCGAGCAGAGAGCCCGGACTTAGGATAGAGAAGCAGGGTACTAGACCGGACTTAGGAGGAGGCTGATACGGCCCGGACTTGGAAATTAGGATAGAAGAAATGAGATCCCGACCGGGGAGCCGTCCTGCTCGGAGGAGAGGGCTCTGTCTCGAAGCCTGTTAGCCCCGAGGATCTGAAAACACATAGGAGATCTCTGAGAGGCGCACAGGCACCTCTGGTGGTGAGGAAATCAGTCCTGGGGCTGTTGGGACCTGAAAGGAATTGATAGTAAAGGGTTCCCTGACTGATCTGGTGCTGCCCTCGGATGAGGTGAGGCGCAGGCCTCTGAAGCCGGGAGCAGAGAAGCATCCCGCATGGAACCTGTAAAGAGAAAGAGTAGATGGGACTCGAGTACTGAGAGTGTAAAGTGGGCCACATCCCAAAAAGTTGGAGTAGAGCAGAGCAGAGCCTCACGTGATGAGGTAAGATAAGTGCATGAACTGTGAAAGGATAGTTTGTGGCTGGGGGTCCCCTCTGACTCACGTGCTGAGAACTTCTCTTTAACAAAGGTAGAGGAAGTGCAGTTTGACATAAGGTCGGGGAAGTAAGACTCACTTATCCTCAGAGGAGACCACTGCAAAGGTATGTGCGAAACAAGGAAGAAAAAGCAAAAACACTAGACAGGGAAGGTGTGTGTGATTGGGGTTTAAATAGGAAATTGATAATGATAGATGGCAACGAAGGGCCCCAGCTCCCGCCCCCCCGAATCATGCACCAACCAAATCTTTTTTTTTTTTTTTTTTTTTAAATTATGGTCTCAGTCCTAAAATCTGAGGTGATGTAAAACTGTTGGCCATAGGTGTACATCATTTTGGAGACCTTTTATCCCTTAAACACATTTTGTGTTGCATTTTTAAAAAAGTATGCATTCATATATATATATATATATATATATATATATATATATATATATATATATATAGCACTATATTTTTTAAATAGTAAAACCCGCATTATGCCCATTACACAGTTAAGTAAATATGTACACTTCCTCCAAACTAAAAGAAACAGTAAATAATAATGAAAGACGGTGTTTGGCGAGTGCAAGGCTAGCACTCGGTCTCCTTGCTGTTGATGCGGGCTTGCCGCTGCAGTTTGAAGGACAGAGCCTTGCCACTGCGGGTCAGGGAGTTGTCAGTCAGGTCCTCGAAGGACTTGGTTGCCGTGCCACTGTTGGGGAAGTCCTCTTGAAGCATGTCCTCGTCGAGGTGAGAGTCGCTGCTCGGGTCCTCCTGGATGGTGGCCATGCGTGGCAGGTCTGGTTTGGGTGCCACCGAAGCAGAAGGTGGCCCTGTGGTTAAGGGCTGTGTGTGTGAGGGCTGGAATCGGCCAGCCGACTGGGAAGGGGGCTTCAAGATGCGCACAGAGGCAGAGTCCATGCTGCTCAACATCTCTGTGTTCTACAGGAGAAAAAGAAAACAGCGATAAATTCAGTTTTCAGTTTAGTATAGTAACATCTGTATTCCCACCACGTGTTATAAAACACTGACATAAATTGTACAAGAATTGTACTATTATATTTTGGTGCTACTAAGACGATTCAAAATGAAAAGCGATTCAAAACCAAATTGGCAACCCTTTACAAATAAACGTAACGTTTGATTTAACAAAAAGGGACTGAGGCCAATGACTTTAAAATAAATAAAGACTTTATTTATTTATTTATTTATTTATTAATACCCCCCAATACAAAAAAGTGTATGTCATAGCCTTGCCATTGCTTGTTCATGGTTATTTACAAAATAAATCAATTATTCACACAACTGACAAACCTATAGAAGACTGTTAATACCACAAACAGATGTATTCAGTATTCATCAGCCATCACTCGTTCCTGAAGACTTTCACCAACACCCCCTTAAATAAGAGTTAAATCAAGGGATTCTTGGAACTTACGCTTGGATAGAAAAGTGTTTTGGTGTTTTCCTCGTATTGCCTGTCGAGTCTCTTATCCTAGATGATGGAACACAAGCAGTATGTAAAAACACAGTATACAGGTACAAGGACATTAAATAACTTCACAGAACATAACCAGTTTGTAGTCATCAGTGAATGGGTTTCTAAACTGCACACAGCTTTCCGGGGTTGAAGGGAAAAAAAGGACCTTAGCAGCTAAGCAGGGGTGAAAAGCTAGATCTCTTTATCTGAAGCATACGATCAAAATGCTTCTAACATTAGTTATGTGTTTGAGACTAGTGGTTGTAGTGAGTATGTCCCAGTCAACCTAATACAGCAGAAATATAAATAAAGCCTCTATGGATTAGAAGACATTAAAAGGAGTAAAGCAGATGTTTTTTGATTGAATTTCAATCTGTACCTACCACACAATGGACGAGAATACTGAGTGGGATCCACAAAATAAGAGAGAAGACCACCACAGAACCCACAATATTATCTTCAAGGAATTTTGCTGCAGGAGTTGAAAAAAAAAAAAAAAGAGTTTAATGTCTGGGAACTGGTACAAGGCCATGATAAAACCGAGCACAGACCACTTGACTTTGCAACAGCTGTAGACACTGGGATATTCTAAACCTCACAGGTAGAACAGTGATGATCTCGCTGGTAGATGCAGTGGGCATTAGCTGGTATAGAATCAGCCTCTGGATCTGCATGCTAAACCACTGCTATTGTCAATTACTGAATAAGTCATTCTCATTGTACCATTAGACCACCAAAAGTTCATGCGAAAGGATAACATGTTCATAGGTGATGATTTTTTTTATTAGTGTTATGGCAGTTCACATTCATGCAAACTATCTTCTATTAAAACACACACCATGACAACTCACCAAAAGTATTGATATCAAGTTTTTCAATGAAATCCCAAAATCGCTCAACGGCATCTTGAACTTGCTTCATACATTTGCCCTGTAAGGAATACAATGAAGTCATGTTAGTATTTTCCAAGACAGCTAATCAGGGTTTTCGTTTTTGTTTTTCTCACCTCTTGTTAGTACTACCAATGTCACCGGTCCCGTTTCTTCTGTTTTATATATTTTGGTTTGCTTGTATTTCACACTTAATTTTGTAATATGCAGATATTTCAAAGACAACACTATAGATGAAAATTTCCTGCAGAGTTCTGCTGCTTCCTGATGCCTAATCACTTCATCTGTTGTAGTTCAAACTACAAAAGGTCTAGCTACAAATCAGACATAATCTAGAACAAAAGTACCAGAACAGAGTTGTATTAAAACACTGGTAATGGAACTGAGAAAAGCATATACTAAAGCTGTGTAACAAGTGGCTACCACATTAGATCAAAGATCACTGTAAAAGTCACCAATGTATTTAGAAAGCAGGGATTATACAGTATATACAGTCAGCACTCGCATATCCGACCCTATAAAATTTTGACTTCAGTGACGGTTAAACGCGTGTGACGCATACCTGATTATTTCATTTTCCATTCCTTGTCTGTTTTTCAGGGAACACAAAAAAGATACAATAGCAAAAATACATATTTGAAAGGACTGTAATTTAAAATAAGTAGGCTTCCATTTAGATGTACTGTATTGGTTTTGTTGGTACAGTACTATATTTTCAACAGAAGTAGTATTTTAACATTAAAGAGATGGGCTTTGCATCAAAAAACTGGTGACGGAGTCGGAAATCGCATGTGACTGGCAAGTGCATTAATTTGTTACACAGTGCTGACTGTAACCCTGCTAATACAACTTCCTGCCAAATAAATACTCTGCGGTTGACCTGTGGAGTGTAAATTGCCTTGCTGTATCATGATGCAGTGTCAACATTATAAAATCATTATATTTTTTTATCTCTATTTAGAAAAGGAGGCTGCATAGGAAAAAGATAGCCGAAGTTACAATAACTAACCTTAAATATGATCGCTAATAATATTTTGTTTAAAACAAAAAGCCCAGTAGTTTTATTGACAAAATAAGATTGTGTATTTGTTTCTGTAAGTTACCTGTAGACATGCAGAACATTTAATAAAAGTCAAACTTAAGATCATGCTTTATGTTTCCCAAATGCTCTGTGCAAGTATTGACTATAGTAAATGTTAAATAATATTTAATGCCCAATTGGCAGTTATTGTTTTTTTTATAATGATTTATTACACCAGTATTTTTCTTCTTGAACAGGCCCTGCCCATCGGTTAAGAAGTAACGTTTAGTTTACTGCAGGTAGTTTACAGGTTTACAAAAAATGTAAAACGTGGCAGCCTTACAAGTGAGGCACACAAAACAGTAAATGAATGAGAAGCAAATAAATGGAGCACAACACTGTCCATGGAGGGGCCTATTACCAGACTATAGCTGTCTGCATCAGAGACAGCACTAAAGTCTGTAGTGCCAGCAGAGTCTCGTACTACATTACATTACACACCTCTATACAGGGCCAGATTAACGCATAGGCAAACTAGGCACCTGTCTCTAGGGCTCAAAGTCATGGGGGGCCCAAAATGAAAAGGGTGCTTTTTTTTTTTAAAAAACAAAACAGATTGCGCGCAAACTGGAAGAACTTCACTCACTGACATTTCAACTGAGACAGTGTATCTCACTTGTGTTCACACAAAATCAAAGTGGCTGATCCGGAACTTACTGTCTCGCTCACTTTCGCGCAGTGACACAAGTTCAGTCAGTCAGCTTTCCCAATCAGCTTGAATGACATATACGCACACCTTATGTGATGGCAGTATCAAAAGAAGAATGCCAGTTAACACTACTGTACTGAAATTAGTATACAAATTCTTCAATCAAGTAGCCAAAGCACAGCAAGCTCAGAAGACAACGTCCAGATTGCAATGCTTTTTTGTTACTGGAAATATGCTGGATAGCCTCGATGGAATTTATGCAGTAACAAGTTACTGACTTGATGGATCTTAGACGGGATCTGGCAGCTGACTGGCACAAAACTGCGCTCCTGTCTACACCTAGCGGAGAGTCACATTTTCCTACACTTGCCAAGTTTGCCATTAACCCTTTGCAATCCATTGTCGGACCTGGTCCGACACTGCAATTATTCCTATCCGGTCCATTGTCGGACCCTGTCCGACATCATCAAAAAAACGCAAAAAACTGGTTTCTAGTCGTTTTTTCTCTGGAAAAAGCCGAGAAAACCATTCAATGGCCGAGTGGGAACGAAAGGAGCCGAGACAAGCCGATAAAAAAAAAAAAAAAAGGCGTATCTCATGAATAGTCATGCCCCTGGCATCACATAGGGGCGGTCATAAGGAAACAAGCTGGTTGTTACTGTATCAGCGCACAGAGACTATCACGGACATTTGCAGAGCTTTTTTGAGATGTTACAGTAATAAAATAATGACTTGGATTGCATTATTGAGGAGTTTGGTGATAAAACGAGTGATCAGGAGATGATTGATCGGTATGTACGACTATTATTATTATTATTATTTATTTGTTAGCATATGTGAAAGCGATAGCGAACGAAAGGGTGGGGCGGGGCTGGAGATGCCTAGTGAGTGCTTTGTTGATATGCAGGGCCATTTAAACCCATTTGACTGTGGAAAAAAAATACTTTTTAAACAGCGCGTCTAAAATTAACTGCACGTGTGAAAATAAATTGGACCTGACGCGCAATTAATAAATGGACTGCAAAGGGTTAATATGTTGGCTTTGTCACACAGAACTGCAGAATTAGAACAAGATTTTTTCTCAGATGAGCGTAAAAAACAGACGTCAGAAATCAATTGTCTACAGACATTCTAAATGGAATTTTGACTATCAAGACTGCTGTTAAAACAGCACCAGCTTCAGAGCAACGACACAAACGATCCAGTCTGCAAATGTGTTCATGTACGACCATAAGAAGTAAATAAGATGTAAAGAAATGTAAGTACACAAAACTAGCGTATTTTATTTATTGTTTCTATTTTTTTTATGTCAGTAAGAAAAAAAAGAAAAAAACGGCCACTGTAAACCTGTATGTGAGTAAAAACAAAATGACAAGGTTGGCAACCCCCTGATTTGACTACACGACAGATTTGTTGTTTTTTTTAATATATATTATTGTGGACTATGGGGGACCTACAGTTATGATATATTTGTTTTTATTCATATAAGAAGATAGGGGCCCAGAATTGTATGTTTGCCTAGGGCGCTGTGATGGGTTAATCCGGCCCTTCCTCTATATAAAATATAGCACTGTCACTCACACTTCCGTCACAGAATCCTACAGTGCAGGGCTTTCCTTTGCGCAGGAACAAGAACTGTCCAGTATCTTCATAAGGCTTGCACACTCCATTTGCATCTCGACAGCAAACTTTACAAGAGTTATCCGTCTCTGTAAATACAGAAGGAAATAGCATCTCAGTTGTGAATACTATCAGTATTAGTCAGCATATGAAACAAAGCCGTCTTTTTCAATGTAGCTCAAACTGATGCATTGGTGCATATTGCACCAATATAAACAACTATTAAGATCTGTTCGATTAATGCAAAGCCATTTTCTACTTAATGGTCCTTACCATTACAAGCACAAGACTTGAGCCCCTTGAGCCCCTTGAGCCCCTTGAGCCCCTCACAGAACGGGTTGCATTCCCCACCCTTGCACTTCCCCTTGTCCACACAGGTAATGTCATCGGCTGCATTAGCTGGAGGAGGACATTCACTGCTTGTGCCTGAAGATTTAAAAGATAAAGGCGGCAGTATGAGAAATGGTTTAAAGCAGGCTCTTCCATATACCTAGTGCCCTTGCTTGATAACACAATGCGACATTAAGCATTGGATATATTTTAATACAAAGATCTACCACACAGATGTTACACAGAAGACAAGGCAACAAAGAGAAGGGCGAGCGCTGTGTGTGGACCTGCCATGTAAAGATGGGCCGTCACAGCTGGCTGCCCTGTTTTGTTGTGAAGGAATTTAACAGTTCTAAAACAGACACTGATCTGCCCACTGCAGTGGATGACCTGTGCAAGCAGATTCTCCTTTGCAGGTGGCGTTGATGGCTTCTTGGCAAACCTTTCCAGCTTGGTCAAACTTGCACGCCTTGCAACAGGGACTGTTTCTGTCACTGGGGAATCAAAAAAGAACAGGTGCCACGAAGTCAAAATGGGTTTGTTAAATTACTGTCAAGAAAAGGTTATTTTTTCTTTTACGATATCCACAACCAAACTTTTAACCAAAGAAATCACAGAATACAGTTGTGTACAAATATCTGAAAGTGTCAGGTCTTTAACATCTGGAAAACCAAACAGTCACATGACCCAAATATGGCAGCAGTCTTCTGCCAGCTTTTACCTTAGGATTTTCCATAACACTGAAAATATATAGATAGCATCTGAAATTTTGTATTATGCGATATTAGCAGTTGAAGCAGCACTGGGATACTTAACAATAAGTGCTCTATTATGTAGTGGTGGCACCATTTCACTGTCTAATCAGCGATTCCGTTGTACTGTGTTTGTGAAGTTCTTGAGGCCCTGCTTCTTTTACAGCTGTGATGAGCCATGAATCATTCTGTTTTAATATAGGAGCTAGTAGTTGCTCTGCCGATTAACTACTATGGTTATGGCCTCTTAATTGAATTTAGGCTTGGAATTTTACAAACTGCAATACAAAAGGAGCTCCCATACAACAATCAGATATGGTTTTTGCAGGTTGCTTTGTATATTTGTAAATTACAGATTCCAGGTTGCAGCCGATGACATGACTGGAGATGAGAAGGGGTTTAGTAGGTTAGCAGGAGATCCTTACCTGCACTGCACGTTGGGTTTGAACTTGCAGCTGGACGTGCAGCAGGGGTCGTCATTCAAGTGCACGATCCCTGGGTCACATTCCTCTTCCTCGTCCACGCGAGAGTTGCCACACACTCTGTTGTTTCTCTCTTTGAAACAATCAGAAGCCTTGCTGCTCAGAGTCCTGCCAATTGACTTAATACTGCATTCAGAAAATCTCTGGGGGTTGGGAGACATGTGAAAACCACTGCATTACACTGACAAAGTCTGAAATTGTTCCGTTTTGTATATACTTCCTAGTCCCCTTAGTCTCAAATCTCCTTCCTCTCATCAGTTTTACCATTAACCCTGTTGTCCAGCTGTCACTATTGTGTGTCACTTCCTATTTTTCTAAGCTGTTAATGCATACAGGATTTGACATCCAAGATGGACCTTGCCTCCTCCAACAGCTGTGAACAGTTCACAGGGCACTAGCCCAGAAAAAAGGGTATTCTTCATGGAGCGCTGGGATACAAGCAGACAAAACACGGCAAAGCAGAATTTCTTCTTCCTCTAGACAGTCAATAAAGACTTGTTTCTATCAAATCACTACTTAGATGAAAACTAATATCCCAGTATATTCTTTCCAGGATGAATTTTCTCTTAACTGAAGAAGTAAATTGAGGAAAAGCTCTTTGAAATGATTTACTAATCTACTAGCATGGCCCATTATTCCTACTTGACAATAGAAATGTAGCCCAGAATGTAAACCGTTTGTCAGCAAGTTCCTTAAAATCAGAGGGTTGCTCCACAAACGTTATCACTTGATTCCACTGTGCATGGACACTTTGCTGAATTTAGCCATCTTGATAAAGTGTCTTGATAGAAATAAGAGCCAGCGCCATCTTTGGATGAAGTTTCAATTTGTTTTGCTGGGAATCCACTGTGGAGGGTCCTGCACCTCACTAATATAGAGACACTGTGGCTGATCTAGTCTACATCATTGCAGATGTCTATGGCAATATTTGAGCAATTTCAATAAGAACCACTTGGAATGATTGGGAAAAGATCATAAAACAGGTAAGGGAACAGTAAAAACAAGTAAGGAAATGCAATTTGAAGCTGCTTACTCTAAGTTTACTGTACTAGTGAATCTGACAATACACACAAGCATGACAAAGGAGCAAATACCTTGTTATTCTCATGATCTCCACTGACTGCGATGGGGTACATCAAATACTTCCCTCCGTTGTCATCACTGGGGGCACAGTGCAAGAGGTTATCAGGGTCGTGCTCAGCTCCGAAGTTGTGGCCCAGCTCATGAGTTGTAACCAAGTCTGCTTCCTGTTCAAAAAGACACACCCAAGTCATTGAAATTCCAAATAATGTTGGGCAGGAGGGTTATTCTACACAAATCTCAGTGAGGCAGTTTTTCACCATTCGAACATTTAATTATAGAAAAAACAGCAGATTACAAAACTGAAATCATTTGAAAATGTTGAAAAAAGTACACACCTCTACAACAGTATTACAATATCATATTTTTGTATATACTGATAGTTTATTTAGCAGACGCCATTATCCAAGGCGAATTACAGAGACTAGGGTGTGTGAACTATGCATCAGCTGCAGAGTCATTTACAACTAGTCTCACCTGAAAGACGGAGCACAGGGAGGTTAAGTGACTTGCTCAGAGTCACACAATGAGTCAGTAGCTGAGGTGGGATTTGAACCGTGGACCTCATGGTTACAAGCCCTTTTCTTTAACCATTGGACCACACAGCCTCCTAGTTATGTTGCACCTTTATTTTTTTTAAACAAATTAATTATGAT
The DNA here is from genome assembly GCA_030684275.1 of Acipenser oxyrinchus oxyrinchus. NCBI lineage: Eukaryota > Metazoa > Chordata > Actinopteri > Acipenseriformes > Acipenseridae > Acipenser > Acipenser oxyrinchus. Next base: position 78,165,647 of record CM060251.1, on the reverse strand, counting down.
TGTTAAAATATTCATATAAGCTATTCTCTCTGCCTATATTGACTTTGTATTGAAATGCAACACATACAATAATAAAATACACTGAACATGTTTGATCGACTTTTTGTTGTGTTCATTCTCACGTACATTGTCTGTTTGCATCAGTTTAACTAACCTTGGTAAGAATGGTTTTCCCATAGTTCTTGGTGCTGGTCAAGCCTGTGTTCAAGTAGATGGATTTCCCCAAAGCTTTGAAATTATACGCTGAAAAAAAAGAAAGTGCAAGAAATGTAGCTAACTTATGTAAATACACAGTCACACATGAAACACAAGTAGATTAAATTAAATTAATTTAACTTAATTATCATAGGCTAAACCCAATACCTAGTTAAGCAGCAAATTCCTAGATAGACAATTCCTGTCAACCACAATTGAAATCTATGCATGCAGTCTGATTGAACAGGTGTAGACTACATTGCTCCCCTCTACGGTGCTCTCCGGAGGACTGCAGGGTAATGTGGAGAAGCACACATGGCCATTTCTTGTGCTGTCCTGTACTAAACAGAAGGGACTTAAGTTTCCAGTGCTGAAAACCTGCTTCCTTCTTACCGTTAGGACAGATGCCTCCAAGTGCATGTGTTTTCGGAGACCCAACATATGCCAGTCCCAGGGTTCCCTGGTCAAAATCTTGGTATGTGAACAGATGGGCAAGGCAGACATTAGAGGCCTTCTCTGCAATATCTATACTAAATTGCTGAAGACAAAAACGGACGAAAGATATTATGCAAGGTACCAAGCAAAAAAAAAAAAAAAAAGATTTGAGAGTTAAAAAAAACAAAACAGCTTGGCTGTTCTCAGGATTAAGTTAGTGAAATGACCTGGAACATTCTGCAGCAGTGGTTCTCTCACAGTAGTGTATGGCTTGAACACTAAATAGCTGGTACAAGCAACCAGACCATAACAAAGTTCCAGGACTGAGTAAAACAGAAATGCTACTGCAGTAGTATTTTTCCTGTAATATAAATTTTGAACACATGACCACTCGATATTGATTCTCCTTAAATTTGCTGTATTTCCCCAAATGTCTTTTCAGATCTAAAGTTAACTGAATTGGGACCTTTGTCGGAAATGAACAGACTGTAAATAGAAGGTCACTGAATTTTTTATGTGATGCATATTACTAATAAACAAACCACCCCTTACACACCCCTTCATCTACCTACAGATTGAAAACTGACCTATCTGGCAGCAAGATTTGGAAGAAGCGATACGTATCTGCTATCTTACAGAGATTAATGATAATATTGGTGCTAGAACTACTGAAAACTAGGGTGCACCGATAATCGGTAGACTATCGGCATGGCACTGATATAAGGAAAATAATCAAAATCGGCTATCAGCAGTTTTTGTTATTTTCGCAGATAATGTACACCGATATTCATGCTTGAATTTCTGCCAGCACAGAATTGAATGTTCGGAATGGCTCGCTTACTAATAACACAGGAACACAGAGACAGTAATTTTCCTCCCCATTCTGTAACATGTGATCAACCTGCAGTGAATATGTCTCAAAAGAGCAGTGTTTGGAATTTATTTAAAATATCTGAAGACAATAGGATAGCTCAGTTGTGTCCAGCAGAGCAGACGATGCTACATGAAATCCATTGATGAACTGTGAGCTGAATATGATTCTGATGCTTTAAACAAAAAAAACAAAAAAAAGTATCCTACATAACATTGATGGTTTAAGTTATTATTATTATTACAAAATGTACCAGTACTTCAAAATGACCTTTTGTAATTTTTGTTGATCTTGCTTAATCTACATTGGTTGCGGGTGTATCTTGTTTTTTTTGGTTAAGTGAACAATTTAAGTTGTGCTGTATTTTTAAGCAGTGTGTACTTAAAATAAGAATTTAATGAACATTGTTGTAGTTGACATTTTTTTTTCTACTGTACAATACAGATAGAAGTTATAATATTCAATGTTTGACAGCAAGTGACTATAAAAGTTAATGTCACCTTAGATTTATTTTTTCTACAAAAGTGTTTTTACTCGTACAAATGCAAAATGTTATTTTTGTATGACTATTGTAATGAATGCATGTGGTATGTAACTGTCCACTGTAGGAAATAGTTTGACACATACTAGGTATAATATCAACAATATGGCCATAGATAGATTTAAGGTCTGAGGACAGCCCTTATAATAACCAGGGGAATATGTAATGATCCCTTATATATTAATCCCAGCTCTGCATCTTTAAGTTTTGGGGCACTGACATCAAACCACCTCCCAATGGAGGAGATGCACTATGTGTAATGAAGGGAGTTGAACAAGTAGGGCATGGCAGTTAATAGTTGTACAGCTGGGATATCAGAAGATTATAAAAAGCAAAGTAACCTGAACGTCTTTCAGAGTTGGTACTAAATACCTGATGGTGAACTCTTCCGATACTATGTACATATTGACTATCTGTGGCTTGTGCACCCGATTGTGAGCACGGGGCAACGAAGTATGGAATTGAAAATAAACTGTAGCCTTCAGAAAAGTCCGGACTTTTGTGTATTCAGTTTAGTACTCTTTCCCACAACGTTACTCCGGCAGAAGCCTTACACTATGTTGCAAAACAAATGTATAAATTTCTGACAAGCACACAATATAATACTAAGTTATTCTCTGTATTCATTTTCTGAAGTAAATGAAACAAGTAAACGATACCTGTTCATTTTTGTCATAAAAACAACAAGTAAACGATATCGGTTAATTTTTTAACATCTATAATTATATAACAATTTAAATATAGGCCGTATGTCTTGTTCTAGTAGTTTACCTTTGCTTACCTGCACTATTCTTATCAGTATCCAATTGGTATCGGCCAACATGGGCAAATAAACATCAGCTACCAGTGTCGTAGGAAATAAATTGACCGGGAAATAAGTTGATCGCGCAAGCGCAGTAATGCAAAAGTAGGCAAAAAAGTGGGGCTCCCGAGTGGCGCATCCAGTAAAAGCACTTCGTAGAGTGCCAGATACGCCTTATAGTCTGGACGTCGCGAGTTCGAGTCCAGGCTATTCCTTTGCCGACCGAGGACGGGAGCTCCCAGGGGGCAGCTCCCAGGGGCAGCGCTCAATTGGCCGCGTCGCCGGGGGTTAGGTCGGACAGGGGGTCCGCAGCTCACCGCGCACTAGCGACCCCTGTAGTCTGGCCGGGCGCCTGCGGGCTTGCCTGTAAGTTGCCCAAGAGCTGCTGTAGCTCTTGGGTGGCTGCATGGTGAGTCCGCAGTGTGAAAAAAAGCGGTCGGCTGACGGCACACGCTTCGGAAGACAGTGTGTGTTCGTCTTCGCCCTCCCGAGTCAGCGCAGGGGTGGTAGCGGTGAGCTGAGCATAATAAATAATTGGCCATTCCAAATTGGGAGAAAATAATAAAAATAAATCGGCAACGACTAAATCTATGAAAAAAAAAGTAGGCAAAAAAGTAAGGCGGGGCAACATTTTGATTAAAGGGGAGGTTTACTGCATGGCTTTTTATTTTTATCTAACCATTTTATTTGCTAGACTGTATGTCGGTGTGTGTTCGTGCCACTGTATTTTCGAATAGACTTTAAAATGTGTGATCGACAACTCTTTATATGGTAAATTGTTTTAAACCCCTGTCTTTTTATGTTTCTCTAACATCGTTGTCAATCAGATGTAGTTTATGTGTGATCGTGGAGATCTATTTATATATTAAATGATTTTACACGTCAAAATGTTGTCAATCTTTAATCAAAATTAAAATGTTTCAGTAATATAATCTGATGACATGCTGCTTCCATCATATTAGTATGACAAGGTCGTATTTTTACATTTTAAAATTAGTATAGCTGCAACTACTACAGTTTAGACGTGGCAAAACGTAGGCCTACCACTGCCAGTTAAAAAATAAATAAAAAAATAGTATATACAGTACATTGTTTTGTCTGCATGTCTTAAGTATTAACATTTATTGTTACACATACAATTATGTTTATTTGAAAAAGGTTCTAGGTTTAGGGTTGGGGTTTTTAAATTAGGATAGAGTGAAGAAAATTAATCGCAAATAGCCAGAAAAATTTTTTTTTAGAAATGAATTGTGTCGTGTACTCATGTTGGGAATTAAAAACAAATCTCTCATGTTGTTTGCAACCAACATGGTTGTTGCACTACAGGAATTTAACATTTTTAAAATCATGCTGATGTACAGTAGCCTACATATACTGTATGATCTCTCTTTCTTACAATAGCTATCTTGATTGGTAGTGAACTACAGGTATTTACCACGGTTCTTTAGTTTAACTAATTAATGTATTATTTCTTCCCAAACTTTTAATTGAAATGCATGCAAAATGCATTAAAATCACTCAACTAAAATACATTAACCCAAAACTTCTAAATGTCTCTGTAAGTTGCCTTGGATAAAGGCGCCTGCTAAATAAACAAATAATAATATTCCAGTTTAGACTTGCTAACCTCCAACAGTTGCTTCACATCCCATGCGTCCTTCTGTTCACCCGGATTGCTCAGATTCATATTGTAATGCTTCTTGCCCTTTTGAGTGGGAGTGGGAAATTTGTTGACAATAATCTAAAATTGAGGTTTAAAAAACAAAAAAATGAAAACACCTTAGTATCTTTAAGAAAAGAATTATTTTGAAATCTCTCCCAGAAAGATTGCAGCATGCATATACTTCACACGTTTCCTAAGGACCAAATCATTTTTGCTGTTCCTAGTACCAAACAGAAGTTATCTCAGATTATCTTGGGTTCAGAGAGGAATGATTCTAATATACAGTCTCCCTTGAAATTAAGATGAAACACTTTCACCTAAGATAAAAAAAACAAACATAAAATACATTTTAACTCTCCTAAACGGCAGAGTTGTACATTTTATTTAGTGGTTTCACTTTTTTTTTTCTTTTTAATATAAAACAATTCATCCGACTGGTTTTATTCTGTTAGCATGTTTCACAACCTTAATAAATCTGAACCGGTTCATAAAAATCACTAAGTCTGAATAATTGTATTTCTACTGTAAAATTGTTAATCCAACATTTCCCATTGGGAAACCTCCACAAATAATTACAATAAACCCCAAGAACATTAAAATATGTAATGTACAGTATTTAATTTACATTTTTGGATTTCTTCTATGGGAAAGTGAAAACAGGAATCCCTTAAAGGAGTTATAAGCTTTCATGAACAATAGGGAATGATCAGTAAAGTGCTCTTATTACAGACCTGTTCTAAAGGAGTTATAAGCTTTCATGAACAATAGGGAATGATCAGTAAAGTGCTCTTATTACAGACCTGTTCTAAAGGAGTTATAAGCTTTCATGAACAATAGGGAATGATCAGTAAAGTGCTCTTATTACAGACCTGTTCTATTTGCACACCGTATCCTTGCATATTATAGTCCCAGGTTGTGTTTCTATAAATGTCATCCACTCGATCAATAAGTTCAATCTGTAAGGGGAAAAAACAGAACAACACAAGACTTGCTTTTTTAGTATCAGACATGTTTCAAAAGTACAAAACATAATTCTATAATTACAGCCACTAAAGGGCTAATTATTCTTTTACGATATCCAGTTTTGCACCAAACAAAAAAAAACAGGGTAGCGCACATGAAGCCAATATCAAAGGTCTTTATCTTCCGGTTAACAAATAGTCATATGAACATAAAATGGATTCCATATTAGGTCACAGGTCAAAGTTAAAGGTAGCGTTAGTTTTGCCCAATGAGATTCAAATGATTTATGAGGTATTAGCAGTTAAAATACAAGAAGATAGAAGCACACCCCAAGGGGATTGCTTAATAACAGATACAGAAAACAACTGCAGACATGTGCTCTCTCAGAAGTGTTGCTCCTGCACAGGTACAGGCTTGGTGTATTCCGTGGGTCTTACAAGGTAGTTGATAGTGGTGCTCTCCTCGCTGCGCCCCATGTTTCTGAAGAAGCGGTAGTCTGCCACCACCAACAGCTTACAGGTATTCTTTTTGGGATCAGGGGTGCTTTTCTCCCTTTTCCCTCGGCGGAGATGCTCTGCACAGAAACACACACAAGTTATGACAAGGGAATGGAACAAGGATACAACTCTAGTCGTAGTTTTAATTGCATTTAACACTAGAGGCCCCGGGGCAGTCATTTTTGCGGTATTTGGTTTTAAAATGTAATTTTCTCCAGTCGTGTAACACATATGGAGCTGTACGTTCGTGTACCTTTCTGTCCGTATGTATTAAATATTCTCACAAAGCATGAAATGCGGGAGTGCAGAAATAAAGCAGATACATTACATTATACCTAAAAGCCCCGGGAGCAATCACATTGACGGCGACAAAGAAAACAATTGTATTATGATTATATAGAACGGTATTATTATTTTTATTTACTAGTCCGCAATGTGTTAGCTGTAATTAGATTAGTCTCTACTCTCTGCCCGAGTGAATGACTGACAATCAGCTTTTTTTACAATCAGCCTTTTCAAAGGCTGGCGCCTGCTTGCCAGCTGTGCTGTTTTGGTCAGTCAATTAGCATCGGGACTAGTGAAAATAAATACCAGAGACCGTGGAGTTTTACAACGCAAGAAAATATGGAGTTGATGTTTTGGATCAGATGGCACGGAAGTATTCCGTGAAAGCTGGCTCCCGACGGTGGTCTGTTCAGGTGTTTTACAATGTATTGGACCTAGCAGCCATCAACTCCTGGGTACTTTACAAAGAATGCACAGAGAAGAATTTACCAAGGAGAGAATATATTTTACAGTTAGCACAGGAACTTCGCAAGAAGCATTTAGAACAGAGAGAGACTGCCAAGCGTGTACCCACAGCTGAAGCTGGCAACCCCGCTAAGAGCCGCAAGAGACGCCAATGCCAGGTTGGCAAGTGCAATAAAAATAAAACTTCGGGCTGCTGTGCCCTGTGCAGAAAGGCGGCGTGGAGAAGCGCATTATCTGTATTGATTGTGAACAGCCTTAAACTCAAGGTAAAGGAGTACCATTTCGAAAAAAAAAAAAAAAAGAAAAATAAATTAAGACTTTTTTTTTTATAACTTCTTGTGCTGTGCGCTTCTGTAAAATATTTTCTTCTAAGTTTATTTATCTACGTTGTTCAGTTGCTTTTGCGCATCTGATAATAAACCAATTGCTGTTGGTATCGTTTCAGTTTTATAAATATGTATGTTGTAAACTGATGTCTGTTCAGATGTTTATTTATTTACATTTTCTTGTTTTGATTTGTAAAATAAATGTTCATATATATTACAGCTCTGGAAAAAATTAAGAGACCACTGCAAAATTATCAGTTTCTCTGGTTTTACTATTTATAGGTATGTGTTTGGGTAAAATGAACATTTTTGTTTTATTCTATAAACTACTGACAACATTTCTCCCAAATTCCAAATAAAAATATTGTCATTTAGAGCATTTATTTGCAGAAAATGACAACTGGTCAAAATAACAAAAAAGATGCAGTGTTGTCAGACCTCGAATAATGCAAAGAAAATAAGTTCATATTCATTTTTAAACAACACAATACTAATGTTTTAACTTAGGAAGAGTTCAGAAATCAATATTTGGTGGAATAATCTTGATTTTCAAGCACAGCTTTCATGCATGCTCTCCACCAGTCTTTCACATTGATGTTGGGTGACTTTATGCCACTCCTGGCTTGTGACCATCCATCTTCCTCTTGGTCACATTCCAGAGGTTTTCAATGGGGTTCAGGTCTGGAGATTGGGCTGGCCATGACAGGGTCTTGATCTGGTGGTCCTCCATCCACACCTTGATTGACCTGGCTGTGTGGCATGGAGCATTGTCTTGCTGGAAAAACCAATCCTCAGAGTTGGGGAACATTGTCAGAGCAGAAGGAAGCAAGTTTTCTTCCAGGACAACCTTGTACTTGGCTTGATTCATGCCAAAGCTGCCCGATTCCAGCCTTGCTGAAGCACTCCCAGATCATCACCGATCCTCCACCACATTTCACAGTGGGTGCGAGACACTGTGGCTTGTAGGCCTCTCCAGGTCTCCGTCTAACCATTAGACGACAAGGTGTTGGGCAAAGCTGAAAATTGGACTCATCTGGGGGTGCTTCAGCAAGGCTGGAATCAGGCAGATTTGTCTATATATATATATATATATATATATATATATATATATATATATAATATGCTTCGGTTTTATAGATGTTTATGTAACATACTCAGTATAAAAAATTTAAAAAATTACATTAACTGTTTCTCCTTTCGTTATACAATTTAGTGTTTTTAATACAGCCATCAGAAAGACTGCTGTGGGGCTTCTAGGTATGAGTATATCTCCAGTCCTGCTAGTGTTAAATATATATTTTAAATGTATTTCTACTGAACTGCAGTAAAAAAAAGTAAGAGTATTGTTACAAAGAAAATACTTCCAGGTGTGTGTCTTTTCAGTAATATTGTCTCAATACAGGACAAATGGGTATTTAAAAAATAACCCTCCCCACACACACATACTCTTCTTATTGGAGAGCTGAAGTCTACCACTCATATTGTGGCATAGTTTATACTATTTTACACTCAATACATTTGTTTTTATTATACAAGCTGAATAAAACTAAGCGCTACTCAAAATTGTTTTAAAAATAATACCAGTTCTAAGACAACACTCACACTCTCAATACATAAAGTATGTACATTTTACAAAATGACTGACCTATAGCAAGCCATTTAATTAAGTATTAGACACGCTTGCCCATCAGTTGTTGAGAATCTATAAGCAGAGATGGACTCTCATTGAATAGCTGGGTTTTCATGAGCTTTACTTGCAATTTACTAGATTAGATGCTGTGTCTACCTAATCAATAACTTGACAAAACGCCTTTGAATTGGGTTTTTATCAATCACGGATATAGATTTATGTTATTAAAGAAAGGGCAATAGAATTGTTTTGCTTAAGACGGATCCAAAATGATTTCGATCATTTAATAAAAGTAAAGGGAGCAGAAATGCTCATCAATTCTTCAAAAGACACCAACCTTTTCCGTCTGCCTCTGCTTCCCTGTACCACTCTGGCAGCAATCCATCTGTTTTAACAGAACCACAGACACTGGGGGAATGCAGACGGCCAATGTCTCGGATATCCTCTGATTTGTACACCAGCATTCTGCCATCAGGTGTTGAGTTAACATATCTCCAAAGAGGCTGGGAAGAGCAGACACGGGAATGCCATTAGAGCAGATATTTATTTATGTAGCCAGTGTCTATGCTATTAAAAAATACTGGGCTGCAATGAATTACCTGTATATTAAACACAATACAAAAAGAACATTCTGAAATGAAACTGCATACCTCTATGTTATACTCTCCTTCATCTGTAAGAATGTGAGCCGTGAAGTCAGTATCATCGATGTGCCCTTGCACTCGAGAATCCTGTTCCCCTTTAAAAGAAACAACAGCCAAAATTATTAACAGAAGAAAAGAATTTCTTTACTATGCCGGTTTGAACCCTTTATATTCACTGCTTTCAGGCGACACATACACGTTACTGGCTTGCTGGAGACCCAGTGGCAGCGTTCTCTCCAAGGCTAAAATGAGCACGTTTTTCTCAATAACTGGCAACAGCCTTTGCACTCAGTTTACTAACTTTCGCAAGTTATTATCATAAATATCAACCTCAACTCCAACATATCAACTCCAAAATCTCAAGGCAAATGTCATATCATTCTGAGAGCATTCTTGCAAAGCGTTAACATAAGCATATCTGTGTCTGTTTTGCATCTGATTCACTGATTTCCCTCTGTAGAAAGGCACTTCGCGTTCATGTAGAGCTTGCTCGGGCACCAGCGAATCTACCAGACGTGTACATTGGCCTAGTATAAGCTCAGAGGCCGCATGAACGTAACCTGCAGGGCAAGCATCAGTTGCCAGAATTGCTGAGCACTTACATGCTCGTAGCTTTTTTTTTTTTTCCCACATGTTGCAATAGCACAGTATTCGATTGCAGAATTTACTTTCTCGCAAACCTGAAACTGTGGCATATAAAGTAATTATTATTATTATTGGTAGTGGTACTTTCTGTAGCACACGTGAGTGTATTACTAACAGATGCAACATCATTGCAGGATTCTAGTGAAAATACTAACAATGCTGAACCTGCTGTTGCTAGTCAAGAATGTTTTAAAAAAGTGTTGATAAAACATCTGACAACCCTACCACCATAAATATCGGTCCATCTACCGAGTTACAATCAAGCACAAAAGGTAAACAAAAGCACGCTCTAGAATACTTATACTGGATACGGTCTGATCCAAGGCTTTCAGAGTTCTCATTCAACAACGAACACAACAAATGCTTCTGTCAGCAAGAATTGTTCTCTCTATATTATTAAAATTACTATTAGTATTATTATTTGAAATATTCACATTTTAATAGGGTATTTTCTTTCTATTGCATTTGAGACTGTGTGTTAGTAACGATGAATGTACATCTGGAAAGATCACTCCAGAAGGTGGGTGGAAAAAAAGAATATTTGCTTCGGCGTTTTTCTACTTTGAGCATATTCGGGCACGGGATGCTCTGTCATGTTGGAAATGATAGCATCGATCTCTGGCTAACAAAATAACAAAGTGTGATCTCTAAAGCCACACGCCTGCACATGTAGGAATGCATTCTTTTTTTGTGTTTGTTTGCTTGTTTATTTTACAATGAAACACTTTGTTATCTGCTTTTTTTTTCTATAAAGCTGATGGAAAGCCATGGGGTATCAATGGGTGCAGATCCTATATGAAAAAACTACACCTGGCAGTTTGTGGATGAACTAAAACAAGTCAGAAATTGTGAATGCTTTGCGAGAGTCGAGGTTCCATGCTTTGATTTTAGACGAAAGCACAGATATAGCAACCAAGAAGTAGCAGCTGTTTTTCATAAAATATCTGTCAGAAGTAAGTTTACAGTTAACTTGTACTTCCTGTCCTACATATTTATGAATTGTAAAAATATATACTCTATTAAGAATTAACAATATGGCAGCGGCAACTCACTAATAAATTCAGAAATCTTACGCACAGAAGGATTGTTGTAATGTAGCTCCTGACAAATCGGGTTTCCTTACTGCGAGATGTATATTGACATAAATTCTGATATTTTCAGTTTACTGTGATTGTGAAAACTGAAACGCTAGTAATAGCTAATAAATAATAATGGTTAGTCTGTGTGGGGTTATTATGTGGTTAAGTTATATCATAATAGTTCTATATCACAGCCTTTTTCTTATTTAAATGTTGTATAATAATAAACCCAACTGAACTATGTAATAATATATCCAACTAAAATAGATTTTAGTTGGATATATTACACTGTTGAGTATACTATTGTGTGCTTTTATTGGATTTCTATGCTTTTTAGTCAGAACTTAAGGTTAAGTTTCTCAAGATGGTTACAATTAAAGGCAGTGCAGATACCAGTGTTTTATACAATAGCATAAAGCAATTCAATGCAGACCACCAGTTAAGAATGCAGTCTATATCTATGATAACAACTTCAATAAGATAAAGATACGCTTCATAAATATATATATACAGTACTGTGCAAAAGTTTTAGGCAGGTGTGAAAAAATGCTGTAAAGTAAGAATGCTTTCAAAAATAGACATGTTAATAGATTATATTTATCAATTAACTAAATGCAAAGTGAGTGAACAGAAGAAAAATCTAAATCAAATCCATATTTGGTGTGACAACCCTTTGCCTTCAAAACAGCATCAATTCTTCTTGGTACACTTGCACAAAGTCAGGGATTTTGTAGGCATATAGTCAGGTGTATGATTAAACAATTATACCAAACAGGTGCTAATGATCATCAATTCAATATGTAGGTTGAAACACAATCATTAACTGAAACAGAAACAGCTGTGTAGGAGGAATAAAACTGGGTGAGGAACAGCCAAACTCAGCTAACAAGGTGAGGTTGCTGAAGACAGTTTACTGTCAAAAGTCATACACTATGGCAAGACTGAGCACAGCAACAAGACACAAGGTAGATATACTGCATCAGCAAGGTCTCTCCCAGGCAGAAATTTCAAGGCAGACAGGGGTTTCCAGATGTGCTGTCCAAGCTCTTTGAAGAAGCACAAAGAAACGGGCAGCGTTGAGGACCGTGAGACGCAGTGGTCGGCCAAGGAAACTTACTGCAGCAGATGAAAGACACATCATGCTTACTTCCTTCGCAATCGGAAGATGTCCAGCAGTGCCATCAGCTCAGAACTGGCAGAAAACAGTGGGACCCTGGTACACCCGTCTTCTGTCTGGAGAAGTCTGGTCAGAAGTGGCCTTCATGGAAGACTTGCGGCCAAAAGCCATACCTCCGGCGTGGAAACAAGGCCAAGCGACTCAACTATGCATGAAAACACAGGAACTGGGGTGCAGAAAAATGGCAGCAGGTGCTCTGGACTGATGAGTCAAAATTTGAAATATTTGGCTGTAGCAGAAGGCAGTTTGTTCGGCGAAGGGCTGGAGAGCGTGCAAGAATGAGTGTCTGCAGGCAACAGTGAAGCATGGTGGAGGTTCCTTGCAAGTTTGGGGCTGCATTTCTGCAAATGGAGTTGGGGATTTGGTCAGAATTAATGGTCTCCTCAATGCTGAGAAGTACATGCAGATACTTATCCATCATGCAATACCATCAGGGAGGCATCTGATTGGCCCCAAATTTATTCTGCAGCATGACAACGACCCCAAACATACAGCGAAAGTCATTAAGAACTATCTTCAGCGTAAAGAAGAACAAGGAGTCCTGGAAGTGATGGTATGGCCCCCACAGAGCCCACATCATCGAGTCTGTCTGGGATTACATGAAGAGAGAGAAGCAACTGAGGCTGCCTAAATCCACAGAAGAACTGTGGTTAGTTCTCCAAGATGTTTGGGCCTACCTACCTGCCGAGTTCCTTCAAAAACTGTGTGCAAGTGTACCTAGAAGAATTGATGCTTGATGCTGTTTTGAAGGCAAAGGGTGGTCACACCAAATATGGATTTGATTTAGATTTTTCTTCTGTTCACTCACTTTGCATTTAGTTAATTGATAAATATAATCTATTAACATGTCTATTTTTGAAAGCATTCTTACTTTACAGCATTTTTTCACACCTGCCTAAAACTTTTGCACAGTACTGTATATATATATATTATTTTTTTTAAACAAATTGTAACATTGTTGAGATACTTGTGTTGGAATATTATTTCAAAATTGTACAATGTGACAAAAATAATAAAAATTAAACATTTGATGCATGGCCAAAAGTTTCTCAATGATAATTTACCCTTTCTCAGTCAAAACAGCAAGTTTCTCAATATCTAAAAAGCTTAGCAGGAATGCTGCCCAGTGGTAATATAAAGTCAATTGTGAATGCATTTGTTAGATACAGAGAGGCACATAAAGCGAACTGCTAACCAACAACGTGTCCAGTGAAGAAGTTCTGCCACTGGACAGGATAGATTTCTTCTTTGCCATTTTCATCTACCACCACTGCTGTAAAGTTTTCTGAAAAATGGTAGGGGCTTGATGTCAAATAAAGTTTGAAATGTCTGGAAAAGAAAGAGAGACAAAAAAGAACCGATTTCAACTGGCATTTAAAATAAAATACAAGACATTTTAATTTCATAATCAGTTACTTTACTATAAAATGTAAAATGACTGCTTTGTTATTTGAGTATTTATATTGCACCTTAAAAATGTAAGCATTAGTATTGATGCATAGCAGTGTACTAGGTATCAAGATAATATAATATACCAGATCCAGATAAAACTTCACAGTTGCAGTTAAACGGTTAAAATACTACACCACGTGTTTACCGTTACATTTTTCAGCTTACATGGGATGGTGAAAAATATTACCTTTAGAGTTTTTAACTGGCTTTGCAAAAGTATATACATAAATGTTTTCTTTAGATTAAAAATACATACCAAGGCATACACAAAACATAAACATATCCTGCAGTCTTGGATGTGATTTTTAAAAGTCAAAACAATGGATAATAATCTCCTACTGTGACTGATGGCTGATCATAAAAGACATGTTCTCCTTTGGTTCTAGTTATAGTCACAATAAATATAATATAAATGCATGTCAATGAATTGCACTAGGTTACCTGTTCAGGGCTGTGAAGCTCAGCAACCGCTCCATGTGGGACTCAGGCTGCAAGTCTCTTTTTCTCACAGAGTGCTGGCGGACACTGGACAATGAGAGAACATCATAGTCTGATAATACCGAGTTGAGCTGCAATTCTGAAAGAGACAGCAGGTGTTAGTATCATGAAGGATATACTCGTGGATATCCTTTGATATAGATTTCATTAAAACAGTGAACCACACCGGCCTCTAGACCAACCGATCCACTAATCAAAGGAGAGAAAGAAAGAAATCCCATCTTGCTTGAAGAAATGGTCACTGAAAAAGACTGAACTTCAACAGTCAACACCCTTACAATGAGATGTACAATGCACCCATAACTGTGAAATAGTACAAAAATAAACAAACATTCACAATTCATTTTTCGTGTTACTACGTAAATGCAACACCATTTAATTTTAATTAGTGATTGCATGGTACAAATTACAAAATTCTAGACAAATGTTGAAAAAACTATGGATTTCATCTCTTTAAAAACTGCTGATACAGTAGTTTGTTCCCTTCCCCTTGCCCAACCCCTATTGGGTATCCATTCAGTAGAAGAGGTTTATTTGTTGTAAAACCCCATAGCCTGTGCTAAGTAATGTAATTAAAAAGTGTGACTAACTGCATGACACTAAGCTCAGGAAACTGAGTCAAATCCAATTGCTGGTTCCATCCCAAAATGTAATTGGATTTGCCAGAATTTACACACTTTAACCAGTCACTTCAATCAGATTCAAGTTAAAGTAGATGGTTGTTTTTAGTGTATTTTTGGAAAACTTAAATGCAACGACTCTGAGATAATCAAAATTTCCAATTTATAGTAACCCAATCTTGGAGTGCTGTTTCTGCAGATCAGAAACATTGCTACACATTTGCTTTTAATTGCATGAACTTTAGTTTCCCTCAACAGTCCTAAAATTTAGTTTTCAAATCTTTGTAGAATAATTTAAATACAGAATCTGCAAATAGCAATGTAGAAGCAGACATGAACATTAGCACTGCAGAAATAACACAGAAAAAGGATTTTTCTAAAACAAATACAAATTCATGTTTTATTTGTACATTGAACTTGAGGTAACATTTAATAGCTAATGCATGCGACTTTTAGGCTTCTCCTCCTATCAGGTCCTCCCCTTGTCTTTTTTCTGGAGCTCTGCATCCAATAAAATTATGAATTACACAAAAACTCAGTTACTTTTTATGCGTCACCAATTTAAGAACTGTATCAGTGCAATTTTAATTGTTTTTAGATTTATTTTTAAAAGACTGTCTGCTGACAGTTCTGGACAATTTAATTTTACAGTATATTCTAAATATCTTTTTTTTTTCTTTTCCCTGGACCTACCACATTTGATCTCAGCAGTTTTGGTACTGTAAGTTGTGAGAAAAAAACAAGCAAAGCAGATACATAAATACATAGTTTATAACATTACATTACACTTTTGAAAAACATGTTTAATATAAAATGAAAATACATTTATTAGTTAGAATAAACATATAAAAATTACATTTAAAATCAATGTTTTTAGAGAATTTTAAACAGCTTTCAAACCAGCACTGTTTTTCAAATTGGGAGCACATGCTTCAGAGGATGCAACAAAAACAACACAAATGTGTTACTGGGCATTTCATATGCAAGTTTAATTTGTCATATTACATTCCAAAACTATACATTCCATAAAAATGACAAAAAGCAGTTTATATGTGTAGATTTATTTTGGTAGCACAAAATCAACATCAGCATCATTCTATGTTGAATTCCAATATGTATCGCAATATTGTCTTCAGTATTGCAATATATTGCAATACAGATCCTCATTCCCAATACCCACCCCTAATAGCACAATTCTGTACATTTATATATATATATATATATATATATATATATATATATATATATATATATATATCTATATCTATATCTATATCTATATATATATATATATATATATATATATATATATATATATATATACAGTACTGTGCAAAAGTTTTAGGCAGGTGTGAAAAAATGCTGTAAAGTAAGAATGCTTTCAAAATAGACATGTTAATAGATTATATTTATCAATTAACTAAATGCAAAGTGAGTGAACAGAAGAAAAATCTAAATCAAATCCATATTTGGTGTGACCACCCTTTGCCTTCAAAACAGCATCAATTCTTCTAGGTACACTTGCACAAAGTCAGGGATTTTGTAGGCATATAGTCATGTGTATGATTAAACAATTATACCAAACAGGTGCTAATGATCATCAATTCAATATGTAGGATGAAACACAATCATTAACTGAAACAGAAACAGCTGTGTAGGAGGAATAAAACTGGGTGAGGAACAGCCAAACTCAGCTAACAAGGTGAGGTTGCTGAAGACAGTTTACTGTCAAAGTCATACACCATGGCAAGACTGAGCACAGCAACAAGACACAAGGTAGTTATACTGCATCAGCAAGGTCTCTCCCAGGCAGAAATTTCAAGGCAGACAGGGGTTTCCAGATGTGCTGTCCAAGCTCTTTTGAAGAAACACAAAGAAACGGGCAGCGTTGAGGACCGTGAGCGCAGTGGTCGGCCAAGGAAACTTACTGCAGCAGATGAAAGACACATCATGCTTACTTCCTTCGCCATATCGGAAGATGTCCAGCCGTGCCATCAGCTCAGAATTGGCAGAAAACAGTGGGACCCTGGTACACCCATCTACTGACGGGAGAAGTCTGGTCAGAAGTGGCCTTCATGGAAGACTTAGCGGCCAAAAGCCATACCTCCGGCGTGGAAACAAGGCCAAGTGACTCAACTATGCACGAAAACTCAGGAACTGGGGTGCAGAAAAATGGCAGCAGGTGCTCTGGACTGATGAGTCAAAATTTGAAATATTTGGCTGTAGCAGAAGGCAGTTTGTTCGCCGAAGGGCTGGAGAGCGTACACGAATGAGTGTCTGCAGGCAACAGTGAAGCATGGTGGAGGTTCCTTGCAAGTTTGGGCTGCATTTCTGCAAATGGAGTTGGGGATTTGGTCAGAATTAATGGTCTCCTCAATGCTGAGAAGTACATGCAGATACTTATCCATCATGCAATACCATCAGGGAGGCATCTGATTGGCCCCAAATTTATTCTGCAGCATGACAACGACCCCAAATATACAGCAAAAGTCATTAAGAACTATCTTCAGCATAAAGAAGAACAAGGAGTCCTGGAAGTGATGGTATGGCCCCCACAGAGCCCTGATCTCAACATCATTGAGTCTGTCTGGGATTACATGAAGAGAGAGAAGCAACTGAGGCTGCCTAAATCCACAGAAGAACTGTGGTTAGTTCTGCAAGATGTTTGGGCCAACCTACCTGCCGAGTTCCTTCAAAAACTGTGTGCAAGTGTACCTAGAAGAATTGATGCTGTTTTGAAAGCAAAGGGTGGTCACACCAAATATTGATTTGATGTAGATTTTTCTTCTGTTCACTCACTTTGCATTTTGTTAATTGATAAATATAATCTATTAACATGTCTATTTTTGAAGGCATTCTTACTTTACAGCATTTTTTCACACCTGCCTAAAACTTTTGCACAGTACTATATTATATATATATATATATATATTCATATATATATATATTCATATATTATATATATTCTCATATATATATATATATCTATATATATATATATATATATATATATATATATATATATATATATATATATATATATATCATATATATATTCATATATATATATTCATATATATATATATATATATATATATATATATATATATATATATATATATATATATATATATATATATATATATATATATATGTGTGTGTGTGTGAGAGAGAGAGAGTTTGTATAATTTATCCACTCTGCACAGGAGTGTTCTTGTGCAACTAACTAACCATAACCTATACACATCAATTTCTTATCTTTTAATTAATGGCACTGGAGAGCTGTAGTGTACTCTAAACTTCCCTGTGCTCACTTTGTCCTCACTATTAACATGTATATATGTGGAAAACTTAAATGAAAATATTTAAGTGGGGAAGCATCATTAATATTTTCATTCAGCCGTCTGATACCAACTGCAGTGTAGTAAAAGTTGTGGGCTTGTTGACCATTAAAAAAACTTCTGATAATGCTGATTTTACCTCCCCAACAGAGACGAACTGAAACCTATCAGAAAGATAAGATTTTAACCAGAATAGGACAAGGCCAGACAGTCCCACTGTGCTTTTAAGATGGACAGTCTGAGTCACAGCTTATCAGCAGACCATTCACAACTCTGACAAGGGCCGTCTCAGTGCTTTGTGCAGCGAATACACAATTAGAGTTAGAATTTTTTGTAACTGAATTGCAACAACTCTCTCTAGAACCTTATCTAAGAATGGTAGGTTGGAGAGTGGCCTATAGTTATTGAGGACTTTAGGGTCCAAATTGTGTTTCTTAAGCATAGGCTTTACCATAGCTACCATAAGTTTTTCAACTTCAGAATTCAGCACTACATGGCAATGCCTAGAAGTTGGAATAATGGCAGGATGAACCATTTCTCCCCTGGCTTTTACCATGACAATGGAAGTAATCATTAGGGCATCAAAATGGGTAGTGGGAGGAGAGCGCTTGGTTTCTGGAATGCGACTACCACCAATTCGAGCATACATGGATGACATGACAACCATGACTACAACAGTAACCTGCACTAATCGGTGATTGGGCAAATTAACTAATAACATTAAATGGACACGAATGCAATTCAAGCCCACTAAATCAAGGAGCATCTCTATAATTAAAGGTAAAGTAGTAGATAGAACGTTCTTCATTAATGGTGAGGCAATACCAACAGTGTCTGAGAAGCCAGTGAAGAGCCTTGGGAGATGGTACGACGGGGATCTAAAGGACATAGTTCCTGTGGGAGAAGTTAGACAACAAGCTGTGGAAGGGTTGAAGAGCATAGACAGCAGCGCTTTACCAGGCAAACTAAAACTCTGGTGCTTTCAGTTTGGTCTACTGCCAAGGTTGCTGTGGCCACTGACTGTGTACGAGGTTTCTTTGACAACAGTAGAGAAGCTGGAAGCTTTAATCAGTTCACACATCAGGAAATGGTTGGGAGTTCCACGCTGCCTCAGCAGAGTGGGACTTTATAGTAAAGGAATACTGCAGCTACCTGTCTCCGCTCTAACCGAGGAGTTTAAGTGCGCCAAGATCCGACTGGAAATGACATTAGTAGAGTCACGCGACAAATGCGTAAGGGAGGCAGCACCTGTGTTGAAAACTGGAAGAAAGTGGGCGGCAAAGAAAGCTGTGGAGGATGCAAAGGCTGCCCTTCGAATTGGTGATATCATGGGGCAAGTTCAGCATGGAAGAGGGGGTCTTGGTCTCAGTTCAGTTCCTCCTACATCGCACAAGGCAGCCCCAGCTCAACGGAGGAAGATGGTAGTCAACGAGGTGCAAAAGCAGGAGGAGAGGATGAGGTGTATAAAGGCCATTTCCCAGGCCAAGCAGGGAGAATGGATGAGATGGGAGAGTGTGGAACAACGCAAGATTGGCTGGCAAGACCTATGGTCAATGGAACAGAGCAGGATCAGTTTCCTTATAAGGTCAACATATGATGTTCTCCCATCACCACAGAACCTAAACCTCTGGGTAGGAGAGGATCCCTCATGTCCTTTGTGTTCATCACCTGCAACATTAAGGCACATTTTGACAGGATGTAAGGTGGCTCTTAGCCAAGGACGGTTTACTTGGCGCCATGACCAGGTGCTGCGATGTTTGGCCTTAGCATTGGAAGACAAGTGTAACATGACCAATAAGTTGCCACCTGTTCCATCAAAGCATTACACACAAAAGATAACATTCCTCCGCCCAGGAGAGCAACCACCAAGAAAAGGTGTTAAAACCAATCCTCGTCCAGGACAACTGGAAGCTGCTAGAGACTGGAAAATGCTGGCAGATGTTGGTCAACGGCTTATTTTTCCACCTGAGATTGCCACCACTAACCTTCGACCAGATATTGTCTTGTGGTCTGGATCAGCACGCCTTGTTCACCTGGTAGAGTTAACAGTGCCATGGGAGAATGCTGTAGATGAGGCGTATGAGAGGAAGAAACTGCGGTATGCTCAACTAGCCACTGAAGCGGAACAGCGAGGATGGAGAGTCTGGGTTTACCCAGTGGAAGTGGGTTGTCGAGGATTTGTGGCACACTCTACAACCCGGTTTCTCAGAGATGTCGGATTCAATGGCCAAGAGTTGCGTCGCACAGTGAAGAACTTATCTGAAGCAGCAGAGAGGAGCAGCAACTGGCTGTGGTTGAGACGGAAAGATTCTGGCTGGGGATCTCAAGCACAATAGAAAGAAAGAAACGCTGATGTACAGGTAAGAAAGCTGGGCTGAGTTGAGTGGGGGACGGAGGGGGGTGATGATGGGACGCCAGAATCACCGTCGAGCCCTCCTGAGGTGTCGTGGGCTAGTCGACGAAACACCGAGGATGGAAGGTGCCCACTTGAAGACCCCAGAGATGTACCCTACTTAGCTCAATCCAGACAGTTGTCATGCTGATGCGCTGGGGAGACCGCACTATGGTTGATCCCCGGAGCCAGCATCGCAGCCGTTGTGTGTGCTGATGCGCTAGGGAGGCAATAAGCTGATCCCTGGAGCCAGCATCGCAGCCGTTGTGTGTGCTGATGCACTAGGGAGGCAAATAAGCTGATCCCTGGAGCCAGCATTACACTTCAGCCATCAACACCAGACAGAAGGATATCTACATCATCATATGGAAGGAAGCACAAATGGATGGAGACACATATGGATCACATTAGTTTACTGTGAAGCTACGTCTTAGTTGGTGCTTATCTTGGCGAGAGCCAAGTTCAAATCAGCATGAAGTTTTAACATCTACTCTCATGTAATGGAAATCAGTGCTGAAGGAAGTATACTGGGGGAAAGTGAACCATATATAATGTTTTAAAATGTGGGTATAAATAACACCAGGAACATCTTTTAATAGTTTTGTAGAAATATGATCAAGAGAGCATTTAGTAACTCTCATATGTTGAACTAGAGTAGCTCTGTCAGTTCCTGTAAGGCAGTGGTGGCCAATACACCAAACACTGCGATCCATTTTGGTGGATCTCAACGGGCTCTGCGATCCACCAGTAAGCTATGACCAACAATTATTAGCAGGATTTAATATAATACTTAAGATAGAAACAATAAAACAAAACAACCACAACAACAAAAACGTAACAAACGCGCAATCAAAGCAGTTTTAATATTAAGCATAGACAGTTATAAAACAGAAACTTACCAGCATTTTTCATCTGAGTCTTAAAACCTGGTGTAGGCAAGGCTCTACGGTAACTTTTTTTAGGCGATGCGCTTAAGTTAAAAAATGTAGTTAGCGACGGAAAAATTTAGGGGCACACAAAAAAATAAGTACCTTTTTATGGTTTTGAAACCGAGTTGACAGTTTTTTTTGGTTTTTTTCTCCCGTTTCTACAAGTTTAGAATCATATTTATTTTATTTATTTTTTGACAACCGAGGCGACACAGGTCGTAATGTGTCCAGTAATTAATGAGGAAGAGTTGGCTGTTATTATTTTTTCAACTGTTATTTTAAATGCCATATTCCCTAAAGAAAAAAAAAACAAAGCCGCGTAAAAGCTGGAGGAAACCGTTTAATTTTTTTTTTTTTACCGCCGACATTTTTAAAATTAGAGCTTCTTAATATGCAAGCCGTGCAGTCAGCATTATAAGAACCAATCAGAGTTGGTGAATTGCCACGTGATCGCCTGTGTCTACAGAAGTCACTCAGGAGGTTGCTTGGAAAGAAGAGCACTGCTCTACTCTTCAAGCAACTGGTTGCAGGGACGTCCACACATAAGCGATTCGGTTGCAAGCAACCAAGTTGCGCAACTGATCGCTCAGGTGTGGACCCAGCTTTACACTTGTGCAGTGCAATACTTTGCATCAACAAAATTATAACGTATAACTCTCCCCCCCCCTCCCCCCCCTTCCCTTCCTCTTCCCCTTCCCCTTCCCCTTAAATGGTTTTTAACTGCCTGGTTGCAGTCTGCCTGCCATCAGTTCACCTGCATCCTAACAAAATGTGCAAAACATGGACTTTTTATGTTAACATTGTCTAACTTAAGTCAGGGAAAATCTTTTAGCCACTGTTGATTGAACTTGTATGTTCTTTTGCTACTTACAACTTCTTGGAGTTCCCTGTTACATACATCAGTGAAATTGCCAGGGTATGGGATTTGTAGTTTTTAATGTGTGATTAACAGCAGGCAGTGGACACCAATAAACTACATTCCCTGAGCACATTACGATTGCGCTATGAGAGTTAAGATCGGACTGCAAGGTTTTTTTTTTTTGTTTGTTTTGTTATACTTTCAGGTGAAAAAAAGTCAAGTTTATTTTTTATAGTCAACCTTTAGGAATTTGCGCCTAAATTAAAATGTATGTTCGCACAACCATTTTTTTAGACTAATATGCAGAAACTATTTTCATCTGTGCTACTGGATGACACAGAAGGCTCTCCCCATCAGTAACAAAAACTGTTGTGTGCTTATATGTTAGTGCTTTTTCTGATTTGTCCAAAGATCCACCAAAAATCTTTTGCGATCCACATATTGGCCACCACTGCTGTAAGGTAATCAAAGAAAAAGCCCCCTTAGTAGCCTTAATAGGTGTAGTTGGTAAAATTGTGCTGGAGTCCTCCTTAATAGCAGGTGTCTGTGGAATCTCATTTCTGATGTCTAGTATCTTATTTTTAAAGAAATGTAAGAATCATTGCAGCTGTGAGACGAGCCAATGCCAAGGGTAGGACTATTAGGGGAAGGATTAATTAATATATCTAGAGTAGCAAAAGAAATCTAGGGTTATTTTTATTTGTTTCAATTAAATTAGAATAATATGATGATCTAGCCAACACCAGAGCCTTCCTATATTTAACCAGAAGGCCCTTCCATGTAATGAACGTGCAGTTTAGATTCCTGCCATCTCGGTTCCAGTTTACGACCCTCATATTTCATCTTACGAGCTGTATTATTAAACCACAGTAAACGTTTTTAAGACAGTCTCCAAGTTATTATTGGTGCTACAGTATCTAAGACACCAGTAAAGGTGGTGTTGTAGGTATTAACCAGCTCATCTACTGATAAGAAGGGAGTGGTAATGAGCTCAATACAAGAGAAAGCCAGCAGTTGAAGAATTAATTACCCGTGATTTAAATGTACGGTCCATAGTCTTTGTAGATACTAGCAATATCAATCTTGTAATCCTGAATAAAATCACTAATTAACAGTGCCTTATTAGACAGATACCAGACATAAATTGTAAATTGGTCCAATCAAGAGATGTGATTGAGCAGGAGTAATAGGAATTTGACGAAGGTTACTGTAGCACACACCTGACGGCTCTATGACAGTACAGCCAATTCACACAGACCAAAATGCTGCATCAGCGCCAGTGTAATGTTATTTTCAGGTACATGGTAAAAAGTGGTATTTTGCACTGGCATGCGCATGCCTAAACAACTTCCGCTAAGAAAAATCTGGTACGTTATGCTGTTTTCAGTCTTTTACATCTTTTAAAATTGAATTTAACATAGTTTCCACCATTAACATAATAGTATCATATGCAATACATTGAGCATTGTACATTTTTTTACTTCTGCAACTTTGCAGTGGACTTCTCATTTTGTCTTGTTTGTTGTGATTTTTCTTTTCTTTTTAGATAAATTGAGTGTCTATTTCCAGTTTAAGTTTGCAAAAAAAGCATAATAAATGATTTACAAACAATATGTATAATTAATGGTAAATGTACCTGTTTGACAATAGGAAAACATCCATCAGATTGCAATTGATTGCACCTGTACCAAAATCTGACAGCATACCACTTTCTAACATTACATGGGTCAAATTTTGTTACGTGTACCACATTGTGATGATGTACCACTTTCTAACACTACACCAGTTCTGAGCCTCATAACTCGTCTGTGGGAAAGGGCCAAGATTGTATTATTCACACTGTGACTTTCTGTACACTGTCACTGTGAAACTGACGAGTCACTGGTGACAATGACATTGTATTTATCTCTGGGGAGATCCTGGGAGAGTCTCAACTCATGGGCTTTATAGATTTCGTACATTTTAAATAAACACATTAACAACCCCCAAAAAAAACAAAAACAAAACAGGCTTCTGTATTCTACTGTATTTATTAGTTAGGACGAATTTATTCATCAATTCCCTCACCAAAAACAAAACGAAACAAAACAAACCAGGCCTGTTCAACAAGCGTAGTACAACTCGAACATTTTAAACAATAAATAAATACATTACAGCCAGTATATTTCTAACCTCTACTCACCCAACTCCTGGTCGTTTTCTAATACTTCCGACTCCAGCTCCTTTCTAGCTCCATCCACCCAAAGTAGAGAAGTTAGAAGTAAAAACGAAGTTAAAAGCAGTGTCAACACCGAATTGACTGGCGCAACCAAGCTGGCCTGAAGCCGTTTCACTTCAGCACAGGCTCCTCTAGTTTTTCTTTTCAACATTGCGTTGAGAGATGTTAATTCCGTCCAATATAGATGGATTTCACCGGTCTTTGTCTTTCTATGGGTTTATCTAACTCGATCTCCTTTCACTCCCATAATTTACACACAATATCTCTGGTGGGTTTACTACACAAGCGAAACTACTCGTACGTCCAATGAAGGCGCCCACACCCGGAAGTGCAGTGCTGGGTATCGGAGAATGAGAAAGAAGGTCGTGCTGACCGGAAATGCGCTCTCGGGATTTTAGTATATTATCATATTGTTATTTATAAGATTTGAGCGAGCCATGGGTGTTATGAAATATTCTTTATGATACTAAGGTGGCTGATGAGAGTAGTCAACACTAAAATTGTATGTAGATACTTTAATTCTACAAAATGTTGACGTGTTGACTCAACACTGAATGTGTCTCTTTATGTAACTACAAGTATACATATTGTAGCTCGTAAAGAACAAAATAAAGGGGGACATACTCTCCCGTAAATGATTTGTTATATTTATATGCAGCAACACCATTCTAACCCACTCGGATATATCTAGCACACTGGTCCTCAAAGTGGTGTCCGCGGCAGCAGTTCTTAAATTTTGGGTCGTAGTGTGGGAAAATTAATAAAGCTTTAAACACGTTTCCCAACAAAAGCGTCACAGTAGTCTGTTGACAGCGCTGCTCGCTATGCTGTACGTACTCGACTTTTTTTTCCTGAAGGGCCTCTGCGATACGATCAACCAATTGAATATCTGCATTTTCTCTGCGGTAGCCCAATCATAAGTTAGCTGTGTGGGACATAAACTGTGTCTGTTTAAGTTGCAGGTACTGACAGTAAGTTTAACCAATAGGAGAGTCAAATATCTGCCAAGTTTTACGCAGCTGTCCAATCATATGCAAGCAGAGGCCGTTCACGGTATTCTGCATGAAAAGTGAAGGACAGTGAAAGAACATAAGAACATAAGAAAGTTTACAAACGAGAGGAGGCTATTGAGCCCATCTTGCACGTTTGGTTGTTAGTAGCTTATTGATCCCAGAATCTCATCAAGCAGCTTCTTGAAGGATCCAAAGGTGTCAGCTTCAACAACATTACTGGGGAGTTGGTTCCAGACCCTCACAATTCTCTGTGTAAAAAAGTGCCTCCTATTTTCTGTCTGAATGCCCCTTTATCTAATCTCCATTTGTGACCCCTGGTCCTTGTTTCTTTTTTCAGGTCAATGAAGTCCCCTGGGTCGACATTGTCTATACCTTTTAGGATTTTGAATGCTTGAATCAGATCACCGCGTAGTCTTCTTTGTTCAAGGCTGAATAGATTCAATTCTTTTAGCCTGTCTGCATACAACATGCATTTTAAACCTGGGATAATTCTGGTTGCTCTTCTTTGCACTCTTTCTAGAGCAGCAATATCCTTTTTGTAACAAGGTGACCGGAACTGAACACAATATTCTAGGTGAGGTCTTACTAATGCATTGTAAAGTTTTAACATTACTTCCCTTGATTTCAATTCAACACTTCTCACAATATATCCAAGCATCTTGTTGGCCTTTTTTATAGCTTCCCCACATTGTCTAGATGAAGACATTTCTGAGTCAACATAAACTCCTAGGTCTTTTTCATAGTTCCCTTCTTCAATTTCAGTATCTCCCATATGATATTTATAATGCACATTTTTATTGCCTGCATGCAATACTTTACACTTTTCTCTATTAAATGTCATTTGCCATGTGTCTGCCCAGTTCTGAATGCTGTCTAGATCATTTTGAATGACCTTTGCTGCTGCAACAGTGTTTGCCACTCCTCCTATTTTTGTATCGTCTGCAAATTTAACAAGTTTGCTTACTATACCAGAATCTAAATCATTAATGTAGATTAGGAATAGCAAAGGACCTAATACTGATCCCTGTGGTACACCACTGGTTACCTCGCTCCATTTTGAGGTTTCTCCTCTAATCAGTACTTTCTGTTTTCTACATGTTAACCACTCCCTAATCCATGTGCATGCATTTCCTTGAATCCCTACTGCGTTCAATTTGAGAATGAATCTTTTATGCGGGACTTTGTCAAAAGCTTTCTGGAAATCTAAATAAACCATGTCGTATGCTTTGCAATTATCCATTGTCAATGTTGCATTTCTCAAAAAAGTCAAGCAATTTAGTTAGACACGATCTCCCTTTCCTAAAACCATGCTGACTGTCTCCCAGGATATTGTTACCATATAGGTAATTTTCCATTTTAGATCTTATAGTTTCCATAAGTTTACATATAATAGAAGTCAGGCTTATTGGTCTGTAGTTACCTGGTTCGGTTTTGTCTCCCTTTTTGTGGATCGGAATTACGTTTGCAATTTTCCAGTCTGTAGGTACAACCCCTGTGTCAAGAGACTGTTGCATGATCTTGGTTAGCGGTTTGTAAATAACTTCTTTCATTTCTTTGAGTACTATTGGGAGGATCCCATCCGGCCCAGGGGATTTGTTTATTTTAAGAGCTCCTAGTCCCTTTAACACTTCTGCCTCTGTTATGCTAAAGTTATTTAAAATTGGATAGGAACAGGTTGACATGTGAGGCATGTTGTCCGTGTCCTCCTTTGTAAAAACCTGTGATAAGTAATCATTTAATATATTTGCTATATTTATCTCTTCATCTATGATTTTGCCATTTGTATCTCTTAGACATTTTACCTCCTCTTTGAATGTTCTCTTGCTGTTATAATATCGGAAAACCATTTTGGAATTGGTTTTAGATGTGACAGCTGTCCAATCATTCGTGAGCAGAGGCGGGGTGTTAATATGCAGGGTAAGTGCTGAATTACACTGTTATTGAGAAAATTAATACATTTCTGTATTTAGAATTGAATTATCTCTCTCTATATTTTTTTTAAAATTTCACCAGACAAGGGAAACACCATAGTATATTTAGTTACAAATCCACTTTCTCTGAATAATTGTACTGGAGATGAGTGATCTTTAAAACAGTGTTGACAAATTTGCCAAATTGAAACAAAGCGAGACGCTATCCTATCCTCTTTTATTTTAGTTTATTCATGGTTATCTGTGTAAACATGCTATTTACATCTCCATCATTTAAGAGATACGCATTACATCACATCTCCATCATTTAAGAGATACGCATTACATCACATCTCCATCATTTAAGAGATACGCATTACATCACATCTCCATCATTTAAGAGATATGCATTACATCACATCTCCATCCTTTAAGAGATACGCATTACATCACATCTCCATCATTTAGGAAATACGCATTACATCACATCTCCATCATTTAAGAGAAACGCATTACATCACATCTCCATCATTTAAGAGATACGCATTACATCACATCTCCATCATTTAAGAGATACGCATTACATCACATCTCCATCCTTTAAGAGATACGCATTACATCACATCTCCATCCTTTAAGAGATACGCATTACATCACATCTCCATCCTTTAAGAGATACGCATTACATCACATCTCCATCCTTTAAGAGATACGCATTACATCACATCTCCATCCTTTAAGAGATATGCATTACATCACATCTCCATCCTTTAAGAGATACGCATTACATCACATCTCCATCCTTTAAGAGATATGCATTACATCACATCTCCATCATTTAAGAGATATGCATTACATCACATCTCCATCATTTGTTAAGGGTGAAAAAAGGAAATTGATTAAAGGCCAGATCGGTTTCTGTACACTGTCGGGTTTGTTTTACATTTGCTTTGAATATAATGTGATTAGCAAGATTAGAGAAACACAGCGATCTATTCATAACCTTTTAGCAACAGACCTATCTGATAAACAAGATAAGCGCAACCACGCACTTTGCTGAGGTCTACTTGAATCGTGCCTTTGTATTAAATAACAAACAACCATCATTTCTTTAAAAAACCCAACATGTTGATTAATCCAAAGCTGCAGCACTGAGGTGCAGTTACAGAGATAAAGGAAATCAGAAGATGGAGAACTTAAAAAAGTATAACAGGCTGCAACCTTTAACTGTGCTGCAGGACTGCTAAACGAGGAAAACCATTTTCTAGCATTAGCAACATGATCACTGGTCTCATTTGTGTTGCTGTTTTTTTTTTAATTCTTTGCATTATTGTTTTGATACTTAATCTGGGTATATGCAGATTTTCAAGCACCACACTGTTGGAAGACTTAGCCTATACAGTATATTCCTCCACCCTGATACCATGAGTCTGCCATAGGAAGTATAAGTGCACCTGGAAGAGTGGTTGAGTTTTTACTTTTTAGAGCGGTTCTCATCCCCAGTTGAAGTTAAAACAAGCTAATACAAAACAGTGGTGTAGGGGACCAGTTCTGATGTGGCTAATGATAAAAAGAGAAAGAAAGCAACCCCCCATGCGTGTGGAATTGCACTGAAAGTCAGCTCACCTGTTTTCTGGAGTGTCATCCTTAAAGGAAATAGCATAAATCTTACCTGCCATGCACTTCAATTCTCTATCAGTCTCGTGCAGTTTTGAAAAAACATAAATGATACCTGGTGCCGTACACAATACAGCTCTCAGGCTGCATGCCTTTTGTTTAGGTAGCCTGTCACTATTGCACAAGGTAATTTCACCCCATCAGTGTCTCTGGGATCACTGTCTGCAAAGCATTCCAATCAGTAAGGGTGCAGCCGGCTGGCTAATGGCAGGAAAGAAGGTGTTAAAGGAAAGGACTGCCTGAAAGCAAGGCATGCAAACAGAATTGTTTAAACATCGTAAACTACCAGATATCCCACACATGTATCAATGGATAAGCACAGACGTGTACAGATACTGCTCCAATATGTCCAGTGACTTCTGAATCACATGGGGCTGTTTTTTCAAAACTTTTAATTTGAATAACAGTGATCCGGATTTTGTAATCCTATATTTTGTGATCAAGATTATACTTTTATATATATATATATATATATATATATATATATATATATATATATATATATATATATATATATATATATATATATATTTTTTTAAGTAGCTATTTCTTAATAGTTTGTATTTTTTTATTATTATTATTTTTTAAGAGGCAATTATTTATGATATAACCTAATTTAACACAATAAATAAGATTGTGGTAATAATGACTAATACATAACTTTATTTTGTTTTTTCTATTTTTTTTTTTTTAACAAAAATCATTTTTAATGTTAGTGCACATATAACACATGCAAACAATGGTTATTGTATTTCTGCCTACTTCGAAATTAAATAACTAAATCTAAACTGAATAAAAATAAAACTTTTGAAAAAGGGATATGTTTTTAGACATCTTCATCGGTTGAGATTCCAGCATCTCTCAGATCAGCTTTAAGGAGGCGTATGTGAAGTTTTGCCTCAACTTGTCTCAGTTTTGTCAGTCAAACGTTCTCTTCTGCCGGACGTATTTGGCTTGTGCCCGTTCAGTCTCTTTGGAACTAAAGTCTTATATTGACTGCCGCCTTCCCCTTCTGGTGTAGTGCGATACAGGCTCCTCTTTCTTACATTTTAACGTACATTTTCCTGTGAACTGTCATGGGTACCAGGTCTAGACGGAAAGGCTAATGAATCTTCAGCTATGGGGGTTGGCGGATCGTCTTGGTGGATTGGCAGTGAGGGATGCCATTGTAAAGAACTGCTTCTAGGATCCTCCATTAAATACTTTTGACGTACACATTAATATATGTACTATGAAATAAATATGTAATCCCCCCAACTTTATTTCTACATAGCACACAAGCACGCATTAAAAAAAGTTCAACATCATGTATATAAAAAAATAAATAAAATGCTTTCAATTTTTATTAAAGCTATACCACTAAATACGGGTTTTCCTTTTTACTTAAACGGATACAAAACTTAAATAAATATGTAAATATTATAAATGCTAAATCCACCTCCGCAGTAGGATCACAATTATCCTGGTATTTTGGATCAAAGTAATCCTGATATCCTCTTTAAATTCTGAAAAACCCAACTGAAACATTTAATCGTGACTAAAAGTGCGATCGGATTACCAAAACAAAATTTGGATCACAGTAATCCTCATCGCATTTTGATGAAATGCTGTTGTTTTCAATACTGGTAGCATATACACCAGTTAAGAAAATCTAACAGTAGGTCAAATTCCCATCTAGTCACTAGTCTGGATTTTGGCTCATATCTTTTGCCTGATTGGTGTACAACTGGTTATTTTACCAATATATTATAACACACAAACTATACTGATGTGATTTAGTATTGTCAGGGTGCTCATTTTGGGCTGCTGTAGGCTACAGCTCAATACAAAATATTGCATTAATGTTTTGATAACATCATCAGTGGCCTCTATGCATGTGTATTTCATACAGCTTTTGATACTCAAGCAAAATTAGTGTCCATGTTGAAGCTGAATTTCATTGTAACATTTTAAGATCCGACAACTGGGTTGAATTTCCCTATCAGCAACAGCCGTTAACGGTTCACATATTTTTATGGACTGTTGCAGACACTCCTGCACACAAAGAAAACTACAGCAAATAAAGTATACATTAATTTAGTTCAGACTAGTATTTTTAGTACTGTTCTAAATAGTAGAAATCGTCCTGTATTCCCTTTCCTTTTATAAAATGCAACAGTCAGATGTCTCAATTGAACATGTATTTCAGCTTTTTTTGTGACTGATCATTGCATTGATGTGCATTTATACTATTTTTAAAAGTGAACGTGCAGCTCCCCCTTTGGATTCCTGTTGAGTGTTATCATGACAAAAAAAAAATATCAGTGACATGGGGCCAGCACCTGCTTTCTGATGAAGTACAAAATACAATTTAGACAATTGTAAACAGACAGCACCTCATGTTTGAAAATAAGGACCATGCATTTGATTAACGACACAATATATTGCAATAATACTGGAAATATTAGCTTATTTCAGTTGACTTGTAATCTATTTAATTATATTCCAAGTTATCAAAAGGCAGCTTTAATTAGTTGGTGACCCAATTTACATTCATTTTAATTCATCTGGGCAATTTATTCACCTTCCAGGCTGGCTATTTAAATGAAGCTATTCCCACAGAGTTTAAATAACCTATTTTCCAAAAATCTTATTATCTTAATACTCAGATAATTCAGACTGATGTTCAAATGTATTGTTCCCACTGCTGTTAAAATTTATTTTAAGTTGCAATCATTTTAAAATTAACAATCATGCATTAAAACGAATGCCTGATCGCCTAAAGGAGTGGAGTCAATAAGAATTGGATTTGGCCCCTGAAATGTTGATATAAATAAATTAGGTTTGACAGTATTTCACAAAGAGCACCACCTTTGAAGAACAATAGAATAGTCATGTGTGCAGTTTTGCTTGAATTAAAAATGGTGTTCAGTCAACTACTGCATCAAATTTCACCATTCTGCACAAAATGCCATTCTGCCCTTCCAAACACTCATGTCACAGTAGAAATACAATGCCAGTACCTCAAACTAATTCTCGGGAATATTCGGATTTATTATTCATCATTCCCAATTCTCTTTTGTTACAAACATTTCCACAGATTATAAATGCATGCACTCATTGCACCACATAGACCTCATTTTAAAAATACACCTGGAGACCAGTTAAGTAAAAGCCCAAACAAAGGGTTAGTTTACAACACAGCATTCACATTTTTCTTTTTTTAGTCAACATAATATGGTTCACTTCATATTAACAAAGCATTTAGTTCTGAAATACTGTTACTGTATATCTACTCCTATAACAGCCAAATGCTATTTATTTACGTTAAAAATAAGTAGTCAGTTTCATATTAACGTCACTTAAAATTAAGAGACAAATTGTAGTCTCTGGGAATAACTATCCAGGTTAGACATCAGACTATTTGAAAAATAAAACCTGGTACTGTACTGCTCTGGGAATGCACTTGCTTTTCATAAAACGTATTTCTTATACTGCTCTGCACAACTTTGTTTGGTCTGGAAATGCGTGGCATGTGTAGACTCCTTGTGTTCTGCATGGTTTGTAAAGATTGCTACGTTTCAGTTTCTGCAAAGCAAAAGGACGAGACTACAATTACTACAGCAACATGGCTCTACAGGTACAGACTTTAGTAACTTATTGTAACAAATTCCCAAATTAAGTTAGCAAATTGTTACTACACCAATAAATACAATAGGTTTGTTATCAAATTTTAAGCCAATACCACAACATGTTTTGTTCTCTTCTGGGAAGTCTTAGATTTAGGTATTGAATGTGTGGCTACAGATGAGACAAGTTATGTAGTGTGGACAAGTCAAATAAAAGTATGTTTATTCTTAATCCACCAAATGAAGCGCTGTTGTCCCCCAAAAAAATCATGTCAAAGGATGACTTCTTCAGAAATGATATGCAAAACAGAATACAGGACAGACATCCAATGGGTTTATAAAATTTCATTTTATTTCATGTTACATCGCTGTTACATAGGGCATTAAACATATTTCCACAAGGCTTTTGGGGACTACAATCAATGATTAGCAAAACACAACAGTGGTCCAAATCTCTAATAACAAATCACTGGACAGACCAAACACCCTCGTACATGTGCACAACCCTGCATCGAAAAAAGTACCAAATTGGATACTTGGTGTGTAGTACTGATAACATTCCAGTGTACTTAAAACGGACATGCATGTTGACAAACAAAAAAAACAAAATAATAATAATAAAGTTGGTCTTAAGGAAGTGCCATCCTTTTACTCAGACATGCTACAATGTTACACATTGAGGTGAATCAGAACTAGGCAGGAGTGTTTGAGGGCTTGAAACCAATGACAGCATCTGGGTGTGAAATGCTTGTCGCTTCCCCAGTTTAAGCAGACACTGGCCCCTACAGCAGCACGGAACAGAAAAGATGGGTTGCCTTGTAAATAAGCCAGCATAATATGCAGGGTCAGGCTGATGGTTATACCTCAGAGAGCTCCTTACATAAAACCAAAGGGTACAACAAAGGCTATGAAGGGACAACCTTGGCTTAAGTCATTTTTACGCCCCCTCCCTCCTCCCTCCCTACCACCCCCCCACGAAAATCTACAACTACAACTTAATAAAAAAAAAAGGACCAGAAATCAAACCACTGTCACTTAAGATTGGATTCCATACTTTTAATATCAGATACACTAGTCCTTTACTTTTTATGGAAGTTATTTAATGTTATATAAAGTGAAGCTATTACTTTTCTACAGCAGTAACCGCAAAACCAGGAAGGCCAGGACAATCAACACAAACCAAGGAATGGAGTTTTCCCCCCCACAAGCTGCAGTGTGAGAGAATACTAAAATTGCTGAATTTCCATACACAGCTATTCAATAAATGATGGGTTTTCATTGCTAGAAGAATTTTGAGTGGAGCAATAAGGAATGGAGATGTGTAAAAAGGTTTTTTTTGTTGGGGGGAGGTGACCCCATGTGCACTTTAGTTCTCGCCACCTTCTCCTGCTTCTCCACTTTCACCAGCTTCTCCAGCATCCCCTTCGTCTGCTGCATTGTCAGACGTCCATAACTGAAACGAAAGGGAAAGGACACTTACATTTTCCTCCTTTTGATAGGGACACTCTTCATATTAATTGTACACATTTATATTCTTACTGGATCTCCAAAAGCCAAGTAAACTGACAGCTTAAAAGGACTAATATTAACCTGATGAGAATCAAACAGAAATACAACAATTCAGATTGTTTTGTGAAAAACGTATATCTGGTAGTAATTCATTTCTTGGGTACTTCCAAATAGGGTTGTAGTGTACCTTTTTCCTAATGTAAGTTTGAACAGATAGTCATCTTTTAAAAAAGAGGGTTACATTTATTTAAAACATTTGCTGTCTTTTGCTACAAGTGAATGCCCAAATATAGATTCATTGCATAAAAATAAATGGTATTTTGGGTAACATTTACATCTAAAGAAACCCCTATTGACTGGATTTCAAAAGAAAGACTAAAATAAAATAGGTAACACTTACTGTAAGGTTGTCTCGAAGCAACTGCATGATGAGGGTACTGTCTTTGTATGAGTCTTCATTCAGTGTATCAAGCTCTGCAATAGCTTCATCAAAAGCCTAAGACAGAAAACGGTAAAATTTGTAACTAGTCAGTCAAAAAAAAAAAAAAAGAAGAAACAAGCTTTCAAAGGTTACCAAACAGGTAAACATTCTTAAACTTCCTGTGACCCAAAATGTCTAGTTTGTATTATAGAATAATTCTTACAGTGTGCTGTATGGAGGACAAGGGAATACGCCACAAGGCAATTTCCATTTTTGATCAGCTTTTTGTCCAAACACGAATATTCACATGCATGAAGGTACTGCAAAATTTAAAATAGAGGCTGCGAAATGCTGCTATAAATGGTTCAGAAATATAACTGACCTAAACCAACCTCCATATTTGAAAATGCTGTACTTAGTAAGAGGGACAAGTCGTTGCAGCATCTTGTAGCATATATATTAGTATGTTCACAATATTAGTTATCCTCCTCAGTCCCTGTATCCTGTAAATGGATGTTTGGATTTTAAGTATAAAATCATAAACTAGAACCTAAATTCATTTAAATGAAGCCTTTACGGAACCTCCTGGTGTGGTTTATATTGTATTAAACAGTGTTTTTGTAATCTTTGGCAACACTAAAGTATGACAAGCTTATCCCTTTAAAAATCAGGGGTAGGCAACCTTGGCTCTTCCAATCCATCCCACTGCAGGAGTTTGTTCCAACCACTCCTTTAATTATTTAGTTGACCTCCAACAGAATGGATAGAAGAGCCAAGGTTACCTACACATGATTTGACACTAGCACCGCCACAGCCGCTGTGCAATTCAATTTTAAATATCTCCGCGTCTGTGAATATCTCGTGCATGTCCGTTATTAAATATTTGAATTAAATACCCATACGGTGTTTCAGCTGCAGAATCGTAAAAATCAATAAGTTATAAGCACTTGCTTCAACTGCCAGGCCAGCAGTTTATGCGGCGTATTGAAATCAATACAATACAGCCGACAATTTAGTCTGGGCTTTGTAATAGAGTCACTGTGAAAGAACGTATTATATACTCCTGTGCTGAAACACTAATAAAAGTCATTCTACACATATTTTATTAGCAGTTGTCACAAAATACACATTGAATCACAATACAGTGTGATATAGCTACGCTAATGTTTTCTTGTCTGCCTGTCCTCTGAATAGAATTACCACCAACAGCTCAAGCCATGCGAGCCCTCCT
The DNA here is from genome assembly GCA_030684275.1 of Acipenser oxyrinchus oxyrinchus. Lineage (NCBI taxonomy): Eukaryota > Metazoa > Chordata > Actinopteri > Acipenseriformes > Acipenseridae > Acipenser > Acipenser oxyrinchus. The sequence goes on along the minus strand of CM060251.1, from coordinate 78,129,751 downwards.
GCACTCCTCAGGAAGAACAATTGTGCCACCCTGAGTGTGTACAGGTGTAAAAAAAAATTTTTTTAAAAATTAAAATGTGCTTATTCTAAGCTCTCTGCACAAATCAGTGACCATCAGGACTGATGCCAAACAAAAGCTAGAGACTGTTGCATTTTACGAAGTGCAGTGTGGATATACTGGATCAAATGGCACGGCTGTATTCTGTCAAAGGTGGTACTCGCAGGTGGCCTGTGTCTTTTTGTAACGTTTTTGACCTGGCAGCCATCAACGCTTTGGTTTTGTACAAGGAGTGCACTGGCAATACAATCACTCGGAGGGACTTACATTTTGCAGCTAGCCCTGGAGCTACAGCAGAAACATTTTGATCTGACACAAAAGTCAGCTGAATGCAAATACCCCTCAACCTTCAGCCAGCGCTGCGCCCCCGAGCACACAGAATAAGACAAGACAATGCCAGGTTGCTAAATGCAATAAAAACAGAACTTTTGATGTCTGCACCTGTTGTAAAAAGGCAGTCTGTGGCAAAATCACTGGTAGTTGAAAAGCGTGTTTTCTGCATAGATTGTACTGAGAAAGCCTTTGAACTCTTTCACTCAAAGTGCTTTCATGTTGCACACGTAGTTATCTGTTTTATGCTATTTTTATAACTAGTTATTTGTTTTATAATTTTAATATGTGCATACAGCTTTCTACACTTGTTTACACAGAAGTTTATTGCGTAAAGTCTACTTTTACAGTTTTTCATGTTTATGTATTGTGCTCTTTTTGAAAAAAAGTTTAAATTTACAATGTAAATAGTGTTTCTGCTCTGAAAATGTTAGGTGGTATCCGATTGTTTTTCATATCAAAGCAGTTTTAAAATTGAGCCGCACATTTTGCGGGTGTGACGGTTGTATGTAGTCCAAAATCTCGGCGGTTCTAGTGTTAAAAGGGATATCTTGCCAAAAAAAAGTGAATGTAGAAATGTACTGACACATCTTTCAACTCACCTTAAGGAAGTCAAGAAAATACCACTCATTGGGTAAACTAAAACTAAACATGGGACCCGCAGGTCTGAAGAGGTTATAGCACCGTATTTGCTTCACCCTCACAAAAAAAATTACCCATTAAAATATGCAATTTTATTTTCAAACTGCAGTACTTACAGTTTTTGCCAATGTACAAGCCTGCTCTGGAGAATTGAGGATCTCATAATAGAATACAGAGAAGTTAAGGGCCAGACCCAAGCGGATCGGATGCGTGGGCTGCATGTCTTTCTTGCTGATCTCAAATGCCTCTTGGTAGGCTCCTTGAGAGCTCTCTATCGTCTCTATGAAACAGAAGAGAAGTTATCACATTAGAAAAAACACCTGCATTGAATTTATCAAGGAAGTTGGTGTCTAACAAGACTTCAATGCTGGGTTAACTTTTTTAGGCTGAAGGATGGGTCTATTTAAAAAAACAAAACAAAAAAATAAGTGCTTTAAACCATTTAGACAGACACAGACAAAACCACCAAAACTCTGTCTCGTCTAGCTACCCCTCGGGAGAAAGCTCTGGACTAGAATCAAAAGGTGCAGAAGTCAGTTTCTGGTCTGCCAGCTAGGTGGAGCCATTAGCCTATAAATAGACATTTTCTTAGGGACTTGCAGATTTCATGTCCACCTCAACTATGTTTCTAATCACATACATTAGGTAGACTTGCAAAAGTTTGGGGGAACACTTGGAGAACAAAACAGCAGTCAATTGCATCCATGTGATCCTGCTTACATACTCTAGAACTGATCACACAAGCATTCAATCTTGCTAAAGGCTTTGGGATTACCTTCATTTAGAAGTGTTTAACCTGGTTTATAATTAACTCTCTCTTGTTTTCAGAAAGTCTTCAGAATTGTGTTCAAGCCGCAGTTTAAAGCTATAGAATCTCAGTTAAGTACTGTAACCATCACAAATCAAAAACTGGTGCCAACCACACTAAGATGACAGGGCTGAGTTACTGTTTCTATTTAACTCCTTGAGAACTATGTTTTGTTCACTAATGAAAATCAGACAAAAAAAAAACACACACTTAAACAGGAGAACAGCGGCTGAAACTGATCTCCCCTACCCCCCGAATGAGTACCACAGCAAGCAAGTCAAACTACTCACAGGTAGCGTTCCAGAGTGAAAAAGATTGTTATGCAATGCAGTTCCGAGATTGTTTCCCTCTGAACTCTGGAGTCACCGATGCCAAAATGGCAGTCTTGACATTGTCAAATCTACTGTATGAACTGTGTCTACATTAACACCAAAGTATACATCTAAAATTACTTACGTTTCTTGGCATCTCCATCGGCAACCTCAGCAAGGTATCTATAGTAGTCTCCCTTCATCTTTAAGTAGAAGACTTTACTTTCTGGGTTGGTAGAGTTGGCGATTAAGTATTTGTCCAGCAGTCCCTAGAGCGTGGGGAAAAATGTAAAACCGCTTATCAAAACAGTGTGCTTTCATATATTCCATATTAAAATCAGAAATATCAATTTGAACCACTATTGCAATATTAACCATGAGCTTGTGTTGGTTCAGTAATTACCATAACACATGCATCATTTTCAACTGTGTTATCTTCATTTACAACATCTGGGTTTAAAAGAGAACAAACATGCAATTAATTGTTAGAGTGCAACTAGTCTGTACAATGTTTCAATTAGACAGGGTTCCTATTTTAGAGTGCAAGCACTGTGACAATTATCAATTGTTTCTTCTACAACATGCATCAGAACCAAGTTAGTTGTATTTAACATTTTGTAGTTTTAAGTTTGTAACAATTGGTTCCCATTCACTAGTTCCAATTTAATTCAAAATGCAATCAAACCAAAGGGTTCAACACAGGTCGGTGCTGGATTACAGCTTGAATAATATTTCAATTGACAACACTGACAAATTCTAGTACCCCCATACTCAAATCAAACCAAATGCTGATTGGTAGCATGATAGCCGCCTGTGTCAAAAAAACACAATGCCCCTTTTTGTTAACTTGGGCAACAACGAATTACATAATTGTACAGGTTAACTAGTACAAGGATAAGAAATACAAAGCAACCAAGTCTGAAATGAACGAATTGGGTGCATGTCACATGGTAGCATCCTTGGTAAAGTTCAAGGGTCATTGCACTCTAAAGGTCAACTCCTACTTAAGTCTGGGGTCAATGTAAAGGTCAGCAACACATTTTGTATGCAATGATTATATAACCCGGCAAACATGCTGTCGCTACCTCAATCTCTTATGAGCCATTAATGCGGCAACGTTTATAAAATTACTTTTGTACCATACGAGTTGACCTGGCGACTATGGTTGTGTACACAATATGTAGGGGTGCAACAATTATATTGATGCACCGAATATTGATCATCTGTCCTTCATTTCCCAAGCTTTGATTACATATTGGTGAATTGATGCATCAAATTTTAACCCAGTCTGAAGTCTCCTGTTGCCTGTTAGCATTAAAACCTTGAGTGTGCGCTTCTTTTAGTGCTAGTACAGTAGATTAGCGTGTTACTAGGATACACACTTTAGGCCTCTACATTGGTGTTGGACATCAGAATCAGAAGTAGGCCTTTTGTATTCACATTTTCTTGATTTAAAAATTAAGGCAATAGTTTTTTTGTATCTATTAATCTACCGATCACCTTTTGTTTCAAAGCATCTTGTATTTGGATTACATGTAGGGCTTCTGATAAAACCCGATACAAAAAAAAAGAAAATCAGTGGACTGCCAATAAAACACTAGAACAACTGTGGAAATGGTTAATTCACGTTGACTTTACCCTTTTCCCATTAAAAAATAAAACCTACTACAAAAATAAATACATTTCCCAGTGCTGCTGGTCAATGTCCCGCCTTCCTGACTTGCATCTATCATTGACTCGTTCTGAATACTTTAAAAACGCCAACTGAGTGACAGAACATTCCTACATTTCTATTGGAGACTCTGCTTACGAGATTTAAAATGAGATTACAATCAGGATGGAAGCTTGTTAGCGGGATTTAAAAGGTGTATTACAGTTAAGATACGGAGAATTTAAAACAGAATTGTGGTGAAATGAAAAAAAAATGCCTACACACAAAAACCCCAGAAGAACATGCCTGTGACCATAGGGATTTCGTTGTGGAAGACAGCAAAGGAAAGAAGGTACAACTTAAGTGTGCAAGTACTGTCGAGTTACTACTATACATATTGTGACAAAAAAAAAAATGCTAAAGCATTTTGGAAAGTAACTGAAAACACTAACTTTATACAGTATATCAAAAACAAAATCCCCTCAAACTTTTTACATAAAACTCAAATAACTAAAAAAGCACCGAAATACAATTAATAAAACCCGAAAAACAGACGTCCTAATTATATTGCAATATTATGTAAAAATAAGCTGAATTTAGTATGATAGTTAAATTAGTCAGGGATTTGTGAGATGAATTCCAATGTTTGCTTTTGACATAAAACGTTAACAGTAATGAACCGTAGTTTAGATAGAAATCCTGTTATTGTATTTTGTATTATAATAATATTAAAAGGGACATCTGATGCAAACTATGGGTGTAAATTGTTTAGAGTTTAAACGTTGGTAAAAAGTCAAAAGTTTTTAATTTTGCTTAATCATTTAAAACTGTCAAATGTGCAGGACAAATATTAAGCAGCTACTCTTTTTACTACTTCCTACCTTTGTCAAAAGCATGCTTTTGGTCACGTGACTAGTCTGCTTCTACAAAGCTGGATCTAGCGTGGAGGAGGTGGGGCCCTGACAGGCAAGCGAAACGTTCGGAAATGCGACAATTCAGGCTGAAAACATAACACGGTTGATTACTGAGACGACTGCAAATGGCACGCAACCAACTTCAATTGTGGAGGATGTCTTTTGTTGAGCCAGATTACAGAAGGCTGTGTTGATTTTGATTTTTTTTTTTTTTTTTTTTTTTTTAAAACAGAAGATTGCTTCCATTAATGTATTTGTCTTTTTTCTAGCACTACCAGTCAGATAAGTACAAACTATTGCTATTAGTATATTATTTATAAATAGAATATTGATTCTTTGAATTAACGTGATACCGTAATTGGAATAAAGTCAGTTTGGTGTGAACATAACATAATGCTCGCCATCTAATCAAAACAGACCATTATTGTACCGCCAATGCTATTTTTTCATATTGCTTCACTGTTTTTATAAATTTATTGATACAGTGCTCACCCGTTATAAATACGCCTCATTATAGTGCGGAATCGGTTATAACACAGTAGGGTCATGGCTCCCATTTGCTCCATAATGCCATAACAGTAGCCCTTTTATAATCGTTATAAGGCAGAAAACAAATAGCATGGTCTTGTAACTATGGCTCCCCACTATAGTGTTAAAGGGTGAGCACTGTATACGGCTTAGTTAGTAATTTGATTTAATTGTTATTTTGTCAAACAACTTGATGGGCTTTTAAATAGGCCAAGCCTTCATTTTCCATGTACAAAAGAGATTGCAACATGTTAATAAGCAACTAATCTATTAAAGCTATAATGAAAAAAAAGCATTTTGCTGGACACACTGTTACAAATCGTTATGACGAGGAACTATTTGAATTAAAGTTGAGTCGCTTCGGCATTTAAATGAAAAATTAAGACTTACGATTTAAAAGCCCATTTAGTGGTTTCACAGAAGAAAAACTTAAAATAAACCAATTTTACTATTAACGCGTTTCTCAGTTGTGATTGAGATACACGGATAGATTAACAGGTATCAATTGCATTTAAGGAGAGTAGAAAAGCCAATGTAAAAAACCTACTTGGACATATCTGCACTTCCCCCAAGATGGCTGACTTCCGGTTTTCTCCTGCTGTGGAGACCGCACAGAGGGGGATGCATACTACCCCCCTTACACAGCGTCTTTTCAAAATGTTTTTATTTTAACGTTTAAAACGATATTTAAAAGTTAACGTTTATTAAATTAAATTAAACAGAATCTAGCACCCCTAATGTGGACGCACGCATATTCTTTTCAGTTGTTAACATGAAGCCAGTATCTCAAATAAGTTCATGAATACAATATGGCAGCCAAATTAGGCCACTAGTCGAAGTCTAGAGTGTCATTATCATTTGTTTGACACTGAAAACATGGAATCAGCATCTCAAAACACCTGATGCATCAGTGGCAGACTTACAAGAACACACAAGGATACCCAATAACACTACACCAAGCTTCAGCAGAACTGAATAAACCATGCTAACATAGCCTATGTTAAACTGTTTGAGAGACTGAGTGCCTTCATATACTGCCAGATTCAGACAAAGGTACCTTAACTTGTGCTAAAGACCAATGACTTTTGTACCAATACTACAATGAACTGCATCACTTTAGCTTTAATATTAGAAAGCATTAACATTGCTGTTCCAGGTGCTGAAATATGGACATTGCTGACAAAGTAATTATGAAATATGCAGGTCTACAGTGAGACACTGATCAACGCTTTCACCAACAAATATTGGCCAGTAAATGCTTCAACACCTCGCACCCTGAATACAATCCGTTTTAAATAACGACAAAAGGAAACTCAAACGTAACAAGCAGGTCAGTGACTTCCACCCCACAGCTGTAAATACAACATTGGAGCCATCAGTGACTTAAAGGTAGATCCATGACCTACATCCACTGTATGAAAAAGGAAGATTGACAGAGATACTCATGCTTTAATGAACTTGAAGCAGCTTCTCCAGATGTATGTGTGCTATACAGATCCGTATAACAAAGTAATTTCCCCTCATGAAAAAAAACAAAAACAAAACAAAACTAGACTATAAAATGTCATGTTTACTTATTACAGAACTCTAAAAGCCAACAATTTAAGTATGTTTGCCCTACAGGCTACAGATTAAAGCCAAATTGTTCCTTCAACTCTACCAAATATACTTCCCCACCCATTACCTGTACAATACAAAACAGACAAGAAAAATTAAGCCTGAATATATATATATATTTTTTTTAAAGTAAGCTTTAACTCCTTTAAGCATTTGGCTTTGAAAGGTTGTTTTTTTTGTCCTACCTTTAAACACTCAATGTTCTGACCTACAAACAGCAGCAGGATTTGGCAAGTTGCAGATATATGGGCTGCGACACACCAATCCCAAACCTACATCTAGGAGCCAGCATGAGGTTTCTTGCCAGCAATTGAGAAACTACTTGCAATAAAAAAGTACCCCCCACTGTGCACCACCGATAACCACAAATATGTTGCATGAAAGGATCTTGTTCCAGCCTGACTGGCACAGTGGCGATTCTAGCTTGCAACCCCCTGATGCCAACAGTCAACCACACTCACTGGCACGCCGAGCCACAGATACACCAATCTTGTTCCAGAGTTTGTAAGACAGGCTGGGACCAGGACATTTGCTTCCAGTTACCCAATGGCATTGTCAATCGCCTACACAAAATGGCACTTTAGAGAGGGAAAAAAAAGGGGGGGGGGGGGGGAATATTGCAAATAATTTCAACTTAAGTATCAGTGCTCACAGGCATGGTTTCTCTCCCTTCCTACTGGGACAATGTCAACATGCACTCAGGAAGGACTGATTTACAAAAATCACCAAGAAAGATTTAACTTCTACAGAAAAAAATAACTATTTTGTGTGTTAAACCGTTGCAATGAAAAATCATATTAAATTTCATATCAAAATACATTTGGCAAATGTTCTGCAGCTAGAAAAAAAACCACAACAACTTAATTTGAAAGAATGCACAGAAATAGGACTGGCCTGACTTTTTTTTTTTTTTTTTTTTTTAATATAAAACAGTTTGGGTTAGAACAAAACTACAGGTAACATTCCACCCAGCTTTGAAATAGGCAAACCCCACCCAATTCATAAACAGCATGGTATACTGCTATTACAAGCCCATGCATTAATACTGAAAGGGCCCTCGATTGCATCACTTCAGTGACATCACCCCCCCATTTCTGACAGGAGGGGGGAACTAGCCCCTTCCAGGGGCCTGTTATGTGGAAGCAGGATTCAGTTTGCAGGTAGTAGAATAGGACACATCTGTTTTTTTTTTCCTCTGACTCAGACATTTATTTTTGAATTGAATAAAAAGGTTTACATCAATATCCGTTTCTTTGTAATGAGATATCTATGGTATTAGGTAACCTGCAAACCAATACAGAAGTTAGTGCAACGATAATTATTCCAAAATACAGCTTGAAAATGTATTCTAATGCCTTAACCAAATTAATTCTGCCATACAAAAAAGACGTTTCTGTATTTTACTCCCAACATTTATCTACTTCATAGTGATAACACTTCACAGCTAATAGAAAACAAAGTATTTTAATATTCAAACATACATATTAAAACTGTCTTTCAACTAGCAGTACCGGTCCAACAGCCTGCTAGAGAGAAGTGATAAAGTGGTTATGCAACACACACAAGGCAATATCCTCAGTTTAGACTGAGTGGGGTCCCACGGGCGGGTCCCACCCACCCAGTGTTAAATCTTAGCTCAGAGTCAATGTCTATACAGCTTAAACTCGGGCAGAACAAAGCACTGTTCAAACAAGGCCTGAATCACCTAGTCACTCCAGCTCCACCCTTAAAACACACCTTAACTGAACTGACCAACACCACCTGCACCGTTCACCGCAAACATCTTATTCCATTATTAAAACAAGCTTACCTGCTAGAAGAGATTGGTCAAAATTACAGGTTTAGGATTACCAACTAACTTTCCATGTAAAAAGGTGCAGATGTGTGTGGGTGGGGAGATCAATTCCTTTGTGAATTCAAATCCTCACCTAGAGCTGCTGTTCACAGACCTAGCACCGTTACTGAATACTGTAGGAGATATTATATATTTTTTATATTATATATATATATATATATATATATATATATATATATATATATATATATATATATATATATATATATATATATATATATATATTATAAAAACTCCATCCCATCAACATTGGCAGACAAAGGTAAAAAAAAAAAGTGGAAGGGTGTTGCTAAAGGCAGTTTGGTTTGTGCCACCCACTTCCCATCAAACTGATTCTTTACAAGTCTGAGCCCCAGATCCAAGGGGCATTTTGAATTTCTACCACTGCTGACTGGTCCATGGCGAAGCCACCAAATATCCCCATGAGCACAACTTTGAAACAGCACTATGCAGCCAACCCCTCCTTTCCTACGGACAGCAACTCAACTCGTGGTGAATTAGACAGTCACATTCCTGCAGCAAAACATGTATTGATCCAAAGCAAATGGGTGGTGCACCTGCAGCAATACTGCAGACACAGGAGATGAGTGGTGCACAGATTTTCTTAAGGAAGATAAAACAATGGTGTTGAATTTCAAAATCAACATCACCATGGCAGTACTGCAGCAATGTCAAAGTCCACCAACGATGCATGTCCCATACATTTATGGAAACTGCATCGTTGGCAGGACAAAGACCTTCAAACAATATACACTGTGTCAAACCACTGCCCATTAGCACATTGTAAGAGTTGAGTTTATCTTTTGGGAGTACTTCTCTATTGATGAACATGTCAAAGTAAACCTAACATCGTATTTGTGCAATCTCATCAAGCTGCACAAATCACTTGACTTCTGCAGCCGATGTTATTACATACAGTAGTTACACTATGCATTTTATTGCTGACACCCAAGTCTGAACTTGGCTCAAGTGGAACATGGTGCACTTCTCCCGACAGTACCCGCACCCCAGCGCGCTACGGTAATTCCAGAGGGACCTACGTTGGCTCTGTACTCACCAGCACATCATTGCAGATCTCCCTCAACTCGGCTTCCACCTTCTCTCGGTATTCCTTCACCATCTGAAGTTTCTTATCACCGCTTTCGGTTTTCTGTTCGATGCTGGAAATGACCCTCCAGGCGGATCTCCGGGCACCTACAACGTTTTTATAAGCGACCGAGAGAAGGTTTCTCTCCTCGTTGGACAGCTCTGCGCCCTGCTCTGTCACCGCCTTCATTGAAGCTGCCATGTCGTCGTAGCGCTCGGCCTGCTCAGCAAGCTTTGCTTTCTGAATCAGCTCTGTTTTATCCATTATATTTAGTTATTTTTTGTTATTATTAAATTACAAAAAAAGGCTTTCAAAATGCGATGAGGGGCAAAATAAGATAACTATCGTTTGCAAACCGTTGAGCAGTCTAGACGTAGCGAAATTTCAGTCCTTCAAATCCTGAAAGGAAAAAGGAAACAAAAAAGACCATCAGTTCGTTGTACAAAGCAAGAGAAACACAGGCTCCAAGATACACGAGCACTGTTAAATAAAGCATTATATATTGCGAGATGAGCAACACGATTGCATAATCAAATTTAATTGTTACCCGTTTTATGTCATCAGACAACTCTACAGGAGAACTCGCTAACGACTTCATTTAATTCATATCGGTTGAATCATACCGAAAACAAGATGTACATACATGTCCAATAAATTATAGTGAACTGAAGTCTCACAATGGGGTGCAGCTTAAACTGTAGCCGGAGAAGGTAGGTACAAAAAAAAAAAAAAAATACCACAAAAAAACAAACAGTGTCCTACTACAGCAAACGATTTTCACATTAAATACATGCAAATAGATAATCCATAACATACACCCATTATGTATCAAAGCAATACGGCTAATATTAACACTGTAACCGCGTCAATCAGCAGCAAAATGCCTATTTCGAGGTCCCTTCCATTGTATCACCTTCCAAATAAGGTTGAGGTGCTTCTCTCGCCGTCTACTTCACGTTTCATACCAAACCACGACAAAGATAACCCCAAAATACAACATACAAAATATATTATTTAGACATACACATTTACAGAAAATGGCGGCTTCTTTGAGTAGGGGAAGAGCAATTGCCGGGATAATTTTTGATTGACAAAATGGATGCGGCAAAAACTGTGCCGCTACACTGTAGTAAACCTGACCAGTTATGGTTGCTGGCCTTATTTGAATAAAGCTGTCCTCTGTTTTAATATTTGTACCTAGTGCCGTAACCCCGATCACGTTAAATAGTGTAATCTGGAAAGAGATAATAAAATGAACATGAGACTAACCTTCTCTGTCTCCGTTCGCTCCTCCAAATTGATCCGCTTTGGCCGGGCTAGGAGGAAAAAAAAAAGAACCCTCCCGTCTCAACCGAACACTTTGATATACTAGGAGTGCCAAGTCGTACACGGCCCCCAATAAGAAGCGAAATTTCCCCTACTCGAACGTCATCGTTCAGGCTGCTGCCCAATAAGCTTAGAGCGCGGGGAATGGAGGCGGGCACTACGGGATGGGTTCGAGTGGCCGGTAGGCTGCGGCTGGGGCCACGGGGTTTCCTCCAATAAGAACAAGGGAGAAAACGTCACTATTGCTATGGTAATTTTGTCGTTCCCCGCTCCCCTTTTCCCATACCACCACCAAAGCCACTACTGAGCAGCAGAATTAGAAGACCCGGGCGTGGCATTACGCAATTCTGCTGCTGCACAGTTTTTTGTGCTGTTGGCGAAAACTAATGTAATGAATTACATAGGCCTGTCAGTGTCCCTCCTTGTCAGGAATTTCAGTAATGCGCTGCCATTTTCCATTCGCAAGTCAGTGTGTTGCAGTTGTTTAAAATGTGACAGCCAGTACATGCTTTATTCATGCCCCATGGTGAGGGAGTTGTTCTCGGATACATTCAGGGTCATACCGGCTATTGCCACACATAAAATAGTTGGCATTCCACGTTTTCATAGATCTACACACTCAGTAATCACATGCACAGACTATGAGATAATACTAAGCAACAAAAAAAAGTAGCTGATGTCATTAACAGGTTTTTTTTTTTATATTGAGTGTGTTGTATCATGCCTGCACTGTGTCCTTCCCCTTGACGTTTTTTAAAATAAAGTATGATCTTTTTCCAGTACCCCCAACATCTTGTTTTAACTTGGCTAATTTCGTATCACATCTTTATATGGTTACACTTCCTTGCCCTGTTCTTTAACTGTAAATTGAACATTTAAATGTTTTCGTCTGCAAAATATGACAACATCTGAGTTTGCTCTCTGTTCAATCTACATGTGACAGAAGGCACAGTTTGGTGTGCATTATTATTATTAGTTTATTTAGCAGACGCCTTTATCCAAGGCGACTTACAGAGACTAGGGTGTGTGAACTATGCATCAGCTGCAGAGTCACTTACAACTACGTCTCACCCGAAAGACAGAGCACAAGGAGGTTAAAGTGACTTGCTCAGGGTCACACAATGAGTCAGTGGCTGAAGTGGGATTTGAACCGGGGACCTCCTGGTTACAAGCCCTTTTCTTTAACCACTGGACCACACAGCCTTCCACAGCATTGATCCATTAAACTTTTTTTTTTTTTTTCTCCCCACATGGATGTCAAGTGTCTGAACTCACCAGCAAGGCTGCTTTATCTAAATAAAATGGTTTCCCTCCCAAGCTCTGCTCTGACCACAGTGTATGCTATTCCAATGTTATGCACCTTTTTATATCTGCACATATTCAGAAATCAAAGATCATTATTTATCTTGAATAGACCATGAGACCTTCAGTAAAGGTGCCTGGATAGCTGGTATTTTTTCTCTCTCGCTAGTTTCAGAAAGTTACCTGGAAAAGCTGTTGTTAATAACTTGCTTAACTGTGTGTAGCCTTATTGTAAATACTGTACAGCACCTGCAATGCTATTCAGATACTGTCATTTATTTTTAATTTACAAACTCAGTAAGCTTTCAGCTTGAAGATGTAGAGATCGAGTAGGCAATCCCAAGAGAACTTACCATGCACAGTGCAGTAACAATGGCAAAAATAACAGATCCTGACAGATTAGTCTTCTTTTTTTCAGATATGCTGTAATAAAGTAGGAATTGGTAGCCTGTAAGTATGCAGGAAAATAAATGGCATCCCCCAGACTTGTTAATAGTACAATATTACTGATCCATGCAACATGGGCTAATGAGACCTAGTATGTCAGATCTGAAAGCACCAGTAACACAAAGACACCTTAATCGTGGCTTAAAAAAAAAAACAGCTCCCACAAAAATAAAGCTTACGATTAGTTATTTATCCTGAGAAAAAAAGACTTCAGTGAAATCATAAAGACACACCTAGTCACACACCTGTCTCTGTGTTCTGCTGGCTTTCATTTCCTGTATTTTTAAGCAAAAGGTTGGGGCTCTTTCAAAATACCAGCCACTTTAACAAACAAAACTGATACATAATTATAGTGGTTAGAAAAGAATACCAAATTAGTCATTGTTACGTTATGAATAAAGGATCTCTGTTTCACGTAACTGTTAAATCACAAAGTGTAGGAAAATATCAATCACAGCATTGTGGTAATCTGTCATAATAACGTCATGTGAAATGTAACTTCTGTGTATCTTCTTAACAGTTTTATTGTGTTGTGTTGATTAGCATGGCTAGGAATGTACAAAGCAAAACTCATTCTTAGTTTCTGTGAGGCCAAATATAAAACAGTTCAGCTGCATTCATTAATATGTATTAAGTTAAAAAGTACTATGTGACAAACAAATGAGTTGTACATGATCTAATATACACTGAGTGTACAAAACATCAGGAACACCTTCCTAATATTGAGTTGCACCCCCTTTTGCCCTCAGAACAGCCTCAATTCGTCACGGCATGGACTCTACAAGGTGTCGAAAGCGTTCCACAGGGATGCTGGCCCATGTTGACTCCAATGCTTCCCACAGTTGTGTCTAGTTGGCTGGTAGTGGATCTCTACTCCGAATAGCTTGTTCCATCTCATCCCACAGATGTTCAATTGGATTGAGATCTGGTGACTGGGCAAGCCACTGGGTCAGCTGAATTCACTGTCATGTTCATGGAACCATTCCTGGACAATCCTAGCCTTGTGGCATGGGGCATTATCCTGCTGAAAAAATCCATTAGCAGATGGATACACTGTTGCCATGAAGGGATGTGCCTGATTGGCAATGATGTTGAGATATCCTGTGGCATTCAAACGTTGCTCCACTTTTATCAAGGGGCCCAATGTGTGCCATGAAAACACACCCCACACCATCACACCACCACCACCAGCCTGCAATGTTGACATGTGGCATGATGGATGCCTGTACTCATGTGGTTTTCTCCATACCCTAGTCCTCCCATCAGCGTGAAACAGCAGGAACCGGGATTCATCAGACCAGGCAATGTTTTTCCAATCCTCCAGTGTTTTCGTTCCTTAGCCCACTGCAACCGCAGTTTCTTGTGGTTTGCTGAAAGAAGTGGAACTCTGTTAGGTTGTCGGCTGCCATACCCCATTCATGTCAAAGTACGACGAGTTGTGCATTCTTTTATGGGTCTTTCGGCACCAATGTTGTACTGGACTGTCAGTTGACTAACTGTTGCCCTTCTGTTGCTCTGCACAATTCGTGTCAGCCTCCTTTGGCCTCTTACATCAATAAGCCGTTTTCGACCACTGGCCCGCCGTTGGCTGGATGTCTTGGGGTGGTGGACCATCCTTGATACACACGGGAAACGGTTGAGCGTGAAAAACCCAGCAGCGTTGCAGTTCTTGACACACTCAAACTGGCGCGCCTGGCACCTACTACCATACCCCGTTCAAAGACACTTAAATCTTTTGTCTTGCCCATTTACCCTCTGAATGGCACACATACACAATCCATGCCTCAATTGTGTCAAGGTTTAAAAATCCTTCTTTAACCTGTCTCACCTTCATCTACACTAATTGAAGTGGATTTAACAGGTTATATCAATAAGGGATCATAGCTTTCACCTGGATTTACCTCGTCAGTCTATTTCATGGAAAGAGCAGGTGTTCCTAATGTTTTGTACACTCAGTGTATATGTTAGTTTACAAAATCCCTCCTTGTCTTTTACCAGCTTATAATGGACTCCAAGCTATTTATTATCTTGTACCTATGGGCACAGTATAGTTTGGCTGGCAGGAGCCATGAGAGCCTCCTCTCGCCTCTCTCAGGCAGAGACTGACAGTTGTGCTCAATAGTGTGGTGGTTTTTTGATGTGGACAGTTTTTGCAGTGGAGGCTAAGGCAAGAAACCAAAATGCAAGGCTGATTTGAATCCAGGAGAGGCAGGAGAGGTAGGAGAGGCAAGTGAATTACACCCTGCGCCAGTGTAGTTCTAATGTAGCAATTCCAATACAGGTCTGTTCTAACTGCTTACACTGTGTCAGTTTGGCGCTTTCGTTGCAGGCTGTATTCCATCATTACTCAGACAGCCTCTTTATCGACATTTCTAATGAGCAGCTTTTCCTCTGAACTATTCAACCCAAGAAAACTGTAAATGATACAGAGGAACCGACAGCTACAGCAATATATTTGTGTTGGGTTTTAATAGCTGAGTGGCAAGATATACCAGCCTAAACAATTTGCCAGTTACAGACTATATTTTGTGAAGCCTCAGATTAATTTGAATATTTAATGTGTTCAAAAAATAAATAAAATAGAAGTATAAAAACCTATGGGACTACATAAGCTCGACCCTCATCAAAACTTTAAACTAGAAATTAAGAGTTTGGGGGTCATCCTGATCTATCATTTGAGACTCATGTTAGGGAAGTTACTAAAGTATATTTTTTACCATTTGAGAAATATAGCCAAACTTAGACCAATTATTTTCGTATCTGATGCCGAGAGTCTATTTGCCTTTGTTTCATCTAGAATTGATTATTGTAATGCACTTTTTTCTGTTGTACCAAAACATGTGGTATCCCGCTTGCTGCTTTTTCAGAATACCGCCACTAGAATTCTGACTAAAACCTGCAAAAGTGAACATATTACCACCCCTGTTTTGGCCTCTT
Source organism: Acipenser oxyrinchus oxyrinchus (assembly GCA_030684275.1). Classification (NCBI taxonomy): domain Eukaryota; kingdom Metazoa; phylum Chordata; class Actinopteri; order Acipenseriformes; family Acipenseridae; genus Acipenser; species Acipenser oxyrinchus. The sequence continues at coordinate 78,113,939 of CM060251.1, read as the reverse complement.
TCAGCTGGCTCCCTATGCAGTATAGAATTGATTTTAAGATTTTGCTTTTAACGTACAAGGCCCTGAAAGGATTAGCACCAAGTTATTTGGAGGAGTTACTGACCCTGTATCTTCCAAACTGCACTCTGAGATCACAAGATGTGGGGCTGCTGGTTATTCCTAGGGTCAACAAAAACTCACTTTTATAAAATGGCTTTCTTATCTTAGTAATGTAACTTTAAAATTGCTGCTTTTGTATTATTATGTGTATACTGTTATTTAAATCTGTTATTAAATGGTTTGATTGTGGCAGTTGTATGTGTGACATGTTATACAAATGTATTGTGGTTTGTTCTTTTTTCTGCTATGTACTATACAGTGCTTTGCTATACTTTTGTATAAATAGCGCTATATAAATGTAATAAATGAATAAATAAAATATGCCTAAGCAACAATAAAGCTGTATCCTAAAAAGAAGAAAATAAAACCCTTTAGGAAATACAAGGAGCATTGTTACACTTTGTCATCAGTTCTAAAGGTAAAGTCTTACATGAACATTATGTAATACAAGAATAAGGTTTTCTTGTTCACTATAAATAACTAGCCAGTAGTAACTTTGCTGTAAATCTATCTATTTTAATTGGCAAGTAAATCAGTATTCAAACTGTGGTGGCACTGAATCGTTTGCAACACTAGAGACTCTGGATGACCAATATGGATCACTTTTTAACCGTCTCTCTTTGCTGCAGCACTTTAAGGTGGAGGTACATTCTCCTCTGACTTGGTCATTGCATTTCTTGAGGCTTGTCAGTTTGACAACAGTATTAATTTATGGTGGATGTTAGCAGTCTTAGCACAACAGCATTGGAGAGATGTTCTGAGTAATTGCTGATTATCCATTATTTGCGATTACATCACCAGCAGCCAATCAAAATAATCAGTAACAAACCATGGGAAATGAATTTATTCAGGTAATGCTTTAAAGGGGAAGTCTATTATCTTTATTGTATGTGAAATAGGTTCCCTTGGTTAGCTATCTCAGCACCACGCTCGTGTTTTCAGGTTGTATAAACCAATACCCCTTTTCCACTGGCACATCTGAGCCATGGCCGCAGGGTGGTTTTCCACTGCCTACTGTTTGAGCCAAGCAAGAACCAAATCATGAAACTCTGTTCTCACAACACATCTGAATGCGGCTCAGAGCCGTGCACGGCCAGGGAAGGGGTTAATGATTTTCGTGATTATGTTGCGTCGGTCCGTATGCTCGAGGAAGATGAACAACATGGCGTGCAGGGAGTCGGAGAAAAATACAAATGATTGCTCTCTCCAAGAAGTTTTATTCTCCTGTTGCGTAATCAGCCTGTTGTTGCATTTCAGTTTTATTCAGTAATATATGAAGAACAAAAAAGAAGAAAAACACAACCATAACCTCTGGATCAGCCATTCTCAGCATCATCTACATGTGACTCGTCCCAGCCCTATTTACAGCATCTTATAAGACCTAGCTCACTGCCATAGAAAAAAACACTGTTGTTAGGTTGAAAGTTAACCTCTTAATGAACAAAATTATACATTATACCAAACCATCAACAATCGCTGGCCAAAATTGAAGAAATTTATGTTCAAGCAGATAAAATAAGTAGTTTAAACATAGTTTCAGTGCCCTTGCAATTCTGAGATGTGTAAAATAGCGTATTTTCCTTTAAAATGGTACATTGAAAAGCATTAGATCCTGATTTATGTTGACATCCCTTGCAGTTTTCCTGGTTTCTTCCGCACTGAAAGTTTTTCGTGCAACATGATCGCTGAAGGATACTCCCCCTTTGATTACCTACTAATTCCTTTTGTGTATTGTCCTGTTATGTAATCTTTACCATTTTGGCTTATTTATAGCTAACTTCCTGAAAGAAAAAAAAAACTACAGCTTTTTCAAAAACATATTTATCCAGTGTTAATTCACTTCTGCATGATTGTCACAGTCATTAAGAAAGGTCAAATATTCAATGAGAAATGTCCAGTCTTCCTCTTCATTGTTAAAATCCATCAGAACCATTTTGGTAGATATAACATTATTGTATCATTTTTGTCTGGGACTTAATGAATACTTCAGGGAAGTAAAAAAAAAAAAAGGAATTTGAAGTTTCGGTTGAATACGTTGAGCCAGTAAAGAAACTGCTAAAAGGCAGGGTGGTGTTTATATTAAACGGAAGTCATTAAATTCAGTAAAATGTTGGATAGTGAGAACCTGGAAGGAGAGTGTTGTCATCATTTGATTTTTTAAAGAGATTGCCCTACAGGTCAATAGAATATGTGAAAAAAAAGACAAACTCATAGGTATATTGGGTGTACAGTAGGTATGTGCCAAAAAAATTAATATTATGACTACGATAATTTTCTATTTCACAATTTCCTGATTTGATTCACCTTCAGCATAGTCTAGCACTTATAAAATACATTAATTAGATGGCAAAGAGAAATGAAAATGCATATTATGTGCACACCCTTTTCGAAAGATTGTAGTTATCATAGCTTATTTTTGTTTTGTATTCTGAACCAAACTATTGTAAAAAGTGCCCTGTGTCTGGGTACAGCATACAGAAATGTACGATGGTTAATTTTAAGTATATGAGCCAGCCTGTGCCCTCTGAGGCTGTTGAGTTTTAAATATCAATACTGCAGAGAGAAAGTAAACATTGCTGGAGGGGAGTGAGCTCTGTTTAACAATAACATGTATTCATATGGAAAAATCATATTGTCTTCTGGCAAGAAACTGACACACATCAATAAAAATAAATGATAAATAGGTATTCCTTTTAAGTATCCAATGCAGCTGTCATGCTGTAATATGTAGGGGCTGTGAGAGCTGTTTTCAGTGCTTGTTTGTTAACAGCCAGGCTGCTGAAGACTGAGACAGAGGCTAATGTTTGCCAAGGTGTGTCATGGCAACACCCTATTTCTCAGATTCCTCCAGGCTACTGTATCACTTTGTGAGCAAGATAGGTTATACTTCATCTAGAGTGGTGGACAGTGTGAGGAGAGGTGAGTGGCTGACGCCTGGCTGGTGTCTTCCAGTGTGAACTTTCCATGGGATACACCCAGAGAGGTACAGATGCAGAGGAAAACTATCTTCTTGAATACTTTTTCTTTCTGCTCCCCCCCACTAGTGTTTCTCAAAGGGAGAGCTGTTTTTGGACCAGGGGCTCAGGCTGCCCCTCCCTGATTTTGACCAGCTACCCTTTAAAAGCTAAAAATGAGGGAGTCAATACACAAACCTGAATTCTGAGCTCTTCAAATCACAATTCCTAAGTTTTGTTTGACCTGGTAAGTAGTTCAAAGAAGGACCCAGCTATTCTATGGAAAGTAGTGATGGGGGATCAGCAGGAAGCCTCATTTCTTCTAAGAGAACAATGACCCAGCATTGTGTTAGAGATGTCGCCTTACAGATGTTAAACCAAGTCTTGTCTACATTATGGATAATTAATAACAATAACATGCTTTAGCATACTTTAGTGGTATTGGTCAAATTGAAAAGATTAATACAAGTAATTTTATGTGAGGTATGCACCACATTTCTTTTTAATTGTTTACCCACAATAACCCAGGGAAATTGGCAATTCTTCAACAATGCAATCCTTTTTGGGGTCAGTTTAAAGCCACATGACAGTGAACTAGAATTCCAAATTACTTTGATTCATGGATTCAGCATATGAGGAATCTTAAAGGATTTTTTTGTTTTTTTTTCTGAAACGATGTTTTTTTTAATTCTGTGATAAAATGTAACCCACAAGCCTGATAAAGTAATACAGTTAAGGCGGTGAGGGAGTTCAGTGTGTTCAATATGACATTTCTTATTCATACTGAAATGAGGCGCACACCTACATGCTGTTATAATTGATGAATAGGCAAACGTATATAACAAGTCTGTACTGTACTACACCCTCAGGGTCTTGTCTCCTGAATCCTGCCTAGCAACAGTTCACATTCAATCTCTCCTACACTACCTACTGCTGTGAAGGATGTAAGTGAGTCAGTCTGGCATCTGTGTTCTAATGGTATAATGCGCGGCAGAGTCTTATCCCCTTGGTTTCTGTAAAACAACTGGTGACAGCAGGGAATCCAAAACTGTATCATCGGGGAGGCAGTCTCATTTTACTGCACTTCAGATAATAGCCTAACACTCGCTGTGAAACCTGATCGTTCTCATAATGTCTTCTGGTCTTATTCGCTAAACATATTTTATCACTGCTTTTCAGAGTAGCATGCAAATAATGCAACATCATATTTGCTGTTGATTCTCTGTAAGTGGACACGCAGAGATAGCAATTATCTTTAAAGGAAAAGGGAAAGATGAGGAAAAAACCTCCAGGGATAAAGATACAGAACTTTATAACGATTAACCAGCTTAGTAGTTTATTGAATATTAACCACTGTTTATATTCTCACACGTGGTGCATAAACACAAGAAAGCATTGTTCTCTGTGAAAACTTCACTTCAAGGTTCCTTCACCCTCCTCCACCACAATAAATCACCTTTACTGATTTTTGCTGAGGCACACTGCCAGTAACTCTATACTCACATGTACTGTGATTCTTGAAATGTATTTTTGTTTACAACTGTAAGTTGCCCTGGGTAAGGGCATCTGCTAAGAAATAAATAATAATAATTATAATAATAATAATAGTAGTGTGCTTTACCCAGGCAGAGATGGAGGGCTTTTCAAGGTTTGGACTAAATAGATTTCACTGACATCAGTCTCTTTATTTAAGCCTTGGGGAAAGGGGAAATGCTTGCAATACTACAAGTACAGCAGAAATCCATCATCAATAACCTCACATTTCTGTTATTTATATTATTTAAATATTTGTATTATTATTACATACACTGTAGTTTTATAATAGATCCCAAATGATAGTTTGGACAAACCTTGGACACAACCAAGCTATAGTCACCATAATATCTCGAATAATCCTATTTGTGTTTTTATATGAATACAGTAATTTAAGACGGTGCCTGGGTTGTAATGGAGCACCAACCCAACATTGTCAAAAATATCATCCCAGTATTGCCAGTGTTATTCATTTTTTTAACAAATAAATGAGCTACACAGAACATGTGTACTTAATCTATGTTTTTATAGAAAAAGCATGAATCACATGACACTGGAGTCAGATACACTGATATACCAATCAATATGAAAATGGTTCCCTGCCAACAATGACCTGTATCAATTAATAAGCCTATTTTCTTTGGCATATCCTGCCTTCTTTTTGCTGGCACAGATCACCTCTTTACCTCAGTTTCCTGAATTCTTCCTCTGTGCACCTATTAACAAAACAAATCACTATTAGCAAAACAAAGCAGGCCAAGGACTGGAGTAGCCAGCTTAATGCTTCCTCTGGGGTGTACTGTATGTATATATATATATATATATATATATATATATATATATATATATATATATATATATATATATATATATATATATATATATATATATATATATATATATATATATATATATATATATATATATATATATATATATATATATATATATATATGTGACAAAGCTTGGTGTTTACCTTGTACACAAATCTGTACGGGAGACACACACACAAGAAGGTACAGTCACAAATAAAGTTCTTTACAACAAGACGGTGCTTGTATGTTTATTACCTTGTGCCGTGTTGGACACACGGTCCGCAGGGTCAGGGATATCAAGGGTCAGTTCACAAATCTGGTTCTCTGTACAAATCAAGTTCACAGCCAGTAGGGTTCTCAGTCGGTCCAGGTCATACACAGTAAATCAATTCAAAATCCACAAAACAGTAATAGCACACGCCCCAACGCCCCAACGCCCCAACGCCCCAATGCCCCAACGCCTTCTACTCCTTTCTCTCTTCATTTCCTGGTCTGTGTTGACCCTTTTTATATTGGCCGGACACACCCCATGACTGTTGTGGGTGTGGCTGCCACGCCTCGGCACATTGCTCTGGCTGTTGGGGCTTGTAGTCTTTTTGGGGAGGCCATTTTGCAAATGGTAGTCCCCGCTTCTGGTCGCAATCCAGTGAGAGGGCAGAGTCCTGTTAGCAGTTCTGCCCTCACACACCTGCCATTTATCACACGGTCCCTTGGTTTGTCACAATATATACTGTATATTTAACATTGTTTTTGTTATTTGGTCCAGAATTTCACAATTGAGTTGTTAGTCCAAAAAAAGTGCTCAGAGCTAGTGTGGACACAGAGCTTCCAACTCTACTATATTTGCATACAGTGACAAATACTGGAATTGCCTTGACTTATTGCTCAGGTGAAACTCCCCACATTTTCTCCAAGCAGTTAAACCATGATGCATTCCGAAATAATTCCACACTGCATAAGTCAAAATGTATTTCCTAAGTATTGTTGCAGCAAGATAGACCTACCTGTACTGTAGATACAAATGGGGCAGGCATTATTCTCTTGAATGGGATAATTATTTTCTTTTGTATTTTTTGTGTCATAAAACAAAATTCATTCATGACTTACAGACATGACACGTGTGTCAGAATAGATAAATGCACACAAAAAGTTGCCAAACCAGAAATGAACACCAGACATATTCAGGATCTTGTGTTGTTCCTTAATTGTTTCAGACTTGCAATTGCCATTTTTCCATGATAATAACAATCTGGGTTAATTTGAGTGATTGGAGATATTCTCAGGATATCTCAAAACTTTATAACAGTACAAGCATAAAGAGCTGACTATTAAAAATTAATTTCACAAAAAAAAATAAAATTATTTTTTGTTTCCCACCAAATCCCTATTGAAACTAATGGTGTGATCCTCTCTACAATTCAGAACCTGTCTATTCTGGAATCCGGCATGAATTGTTACCCACCAGACGCGATGCGGCAAGCGAAACTGTAGCGATGCGACAAAATGAATAGAACCTATACTTTTGATATAGTACCTTTCACACCACAGGCGATGCAGGAGCGGCACTGGAGCGACGCAAAATAAATAGGATTGAATCCTATTTTTTGCAATGTGTCGCTCGTCAGCTAGGGCATTGACCAGTCAGAGAGCAGCTTCAATGCAAGTGGTGCAGCAGGGTGAAGCAATTTCCAAAACGACGGCAGAAACAATCATACTTGCTGTGGAGTATAAGCCTGGTGTGTACAATTTATTGCCATATATGTTGAAATACTGTCAGAGAAGACACTCACAATTTCCACGTCATGTTGACGATTATGTACCGGTCTTGATCATAGTTTTGTCAATAGCAATCTTTAACAGTTGTACAGATCTGGCAGTTTCAAACCTGTCTCATCACCTCTGTGTCGCTTCTGGTGTGTATGGTCATGTCGCTGCAAAAGTTTTTGGTTGCCCAATAGAAAAATTGCATCACGTCTGGTGTGTGGCAGCCTTAAGTCTTGTCTGACCAAAATCAATGTAAATCCGACTGTGCAGTCCGGAACCAAGTCATATGATTTTTCTTTCTAAGTTTATAATTACGCAAAGTATGTTGCGTAAATACCACATGTCCTGCAGGTATGGTACATCTGCAGTAAAATCCTTGTTTATATGATAGAGAAAGTCAAATTAATACAATCCTTCAATTACAGGGTAGACCTAGACTTTTAAAAGTAAAAGTATAGAACAGTATACTAAAGCATAGTGAAAGCATGGTAAAGTATGGTTAAGCATCAGTATGGTAAAGCATATTAAGCATACTTGACAAAACATGGCAAGCTACAGTATTTTAAATGCATTTAAAAGCTTCCAAAATACAGTTCAAATGTAATGTGGTACATTTTTTATAATGGCACAGGGGATAGCGTCCTGAGTTTCCACTGTATCCTAGTTGGGTATATGCTAGCTTTTATAACATTTTATAAAATTAAAATTTGCTTTCTAATTCCTCTTGCACACACAGTACTTTAAAGGTTGTTTTCTTTTTAGTTTGGCTAGGGTTTCATCGATTAACATCAGGGCTGAATACATTTAAGCGGATGTGAAGACTGCAGTCATCCATCAAACTAGGCTGATAAGTGTGTCTGTGTGTATGTGTGCGTGTGTGAAGTTATATTGTGTATGTACTGTGTAATAGGGTGACACAGAATAATACTGAGGCAGACACAGAGCAATGGGTGTTGATACGCCGCACAGGCGTGCAGATTTGATAACAACACAGGTCCTGATGCAAGGGTACCAACAATGGTAATCCTAGCACTGGATTTAATAATCCTAGTGCCGTCGTGTCTGGACCTCCCAGCACCCGTTGAAGAGTAACCAGCTGAAGAAAGTCGAATGTACCGGTGGTGCCATTCTGGGGGGGTGTATGTCACTGATGCTAGCGGATGTGTTCAATTGGGACGCGGAACAGGAAACGTGTTGCTAGGCAACCAATTGAGCAGGTAGGCTTGCCCGGCGCTGAGCTGATCGGGAGGTCCGGATTGGCTGGGGAGGCTGCGTGCAGCTTAAAAGGCGTCTGCGCCACAGCTCGAGACGACTGCACCGCAATGCTACACAGGCGAGCGCTGAGCGAAAGCTTGCTGTGTTGACATCCAGGAGGAGAGCATCCGCTCCATGGAGAGAACTACTACACGAAACCCTTCCACTGCAAGACGGTGCGCGTGAAGGCATTGCCCAGCCGAGGTCATTTGAAAAGGCCGTTTGAAAAGGCAGGAGTCGTCATCTGGATGCCGGGACTCTCGGATCCCAGAAGTAGGTCAGTTTAGGGGATGTTGATCCCAAACAGTATAGAGAGGGTTTGCATAGTGTAGTAGGTTCCTGGAGCAGGAGGTTTCTTTTAGTGGGAATAGCGCTCGTCATTTGTGTGGCAAGCTTTTATTTTTAGCTTTGTTTTGTTTTGTTTTGTTTTGTTTTGTTTATTAAATCCAGTGCTAGGATTACCATTGTTGGTACCCTCGTGTCTGGGCCTGTGTTATTAAATCTGTGCCTCTGTGCAGCTTGTTAACACCCTCTGCTCTGTGTCTTATTCAGTGACGACCCACGTATGTAACGTCACCCTGTTACAACTGTAATAGAGTTTTCTAAGTGTTCACATGAATATAACCTTTGTTTTTTTTAGGCACAGTATTAGAGTTTACAGTACCTCAGTAAACCAGCACATTGTATTATACATTTTCCGGTCCAAAGCGATACCAGAGTAGACAGGTTTTACTGTTAAAAAATAATCTTAACTACTAAGCTACTCAACCCACTGGATCTGCCTCTTCATTCCAGCTACAATATTTAACTAAAAAAAAAATAATAACTTCGCTTATGAAAATCACTAGTTGGGTGGGTGTGATCTCTGTCAGTTTTGACAGCTTAGTGCAGGTTGGCATGCATCTATCTTTCAAGGGTATTGTGGAGCTCCTCTGCCTGCCTTCACCTGTGTTTCTTGGCACTGAGCTTCTGATCCAGGAGCTTGTTTCTAGATTGAGAGATTGCGAGTTCAAGAACATCCAGGGCTCCAGGGGTATCTACAACAAACTGAACACATCTTCAACACTTCTACTCATAAACAGATCACTCTTCCCTCAGGAGCAATTTTCCTTCGAGCATATCTTCTGTTTAAACATTACATCTTATCGAACATTTCCCTTTCTCTAAATGGAAGACCTGTGAAGTCTAAATATTTAAATGTATTCAGCCCTGATGTTAATCGATGAAACCCTAGCCAAACTAAAAAGAAAACAACCTTTAAAGTACTGTGTGTGCAAGAGGAATTAGAAAGCAAATTTTAATTTTATAAAATGTTATAAAAGCTAGCATATACCCAACTAGGATACAGTGGAAACTCAGGACACTATCCCCTGTGCCATTATAAAAAATGTACCACATTACATTTGAACTGTATTTTGGAAGCTTTTAAATGCATTTAAAATACTGTAGCTTACCATGTTTTGTCAAGTTTGCTTAATATGCTTTACCATACTGATGCTTAACCATACTTTACCATGCTTTCACTATGCTTTAGTATACTGTTCTATACTTTTACTTTTAAAAGGACACAGAGACAACGAAACAGCAGCCTAAAGTTTAAAGGTATGAGTCCGAACCCTTAGTGATGTGCAGATACTGCTGGAGTTGTAAATGTTCCCAGCGTCCTTGTCAGCGGACATATTGATCACATGCATGTTACAATGCCTAGTTTACAGGTTTTTGCCAGCAGGCATAATTTATTTCAGGTTATGCACACCTGTGCAATTACCTGCGTCTTTGTTCTCCTACTCTGACTTGAGCTTCGGCTTCTTTCACACCCCCTGTACTTATTTATGCAGTACCTTAACCCAACAAGGATATTATGCAATTGTTTTAAAACCGTTCACAATTCAGGACTTTTATAGGGCAACAGTGACCAAAAATGACTTTTGGAGGCTATACAGACACTATTGCTTGTCAAAACCGGTTGCATAGTTCAGCAGCATGTGCTGACTAAGCTAGTGTGCAATATTTTAACTTGCGATCCTTCATCTTAGGGTGATAACCTTTTACTGTGAACATATCTTATGCCCCAGAGTAATATTCATTTGTTATTATCGTAGAACATGTTAAAACGTCTCTCAAGTATGAGCTCTTGTCCTGGCTGTGCACAAAGCATGAAAAAAGGTTCTAGCATTTGACCAAGATTTTAGTACGCAACTTAAAATAGTGAATTTGTGGTCCAATGCACATTTTTAGATTAAAAAAAAATTAACTGTATAAAATTAGTAAGTTCCAAAAGTAGGTAGTTATAATTATAAAATATGCCTTTGCATCTGCTTAAGAAAAGACCAATGTCACTTTATAACAAAAACAAATGTGGGAGACTTACTATCCTAGTACTAAGGTAGAAGAGACTGACAGAATAAGTTTGACCTGATGTTTTAGCTTATCAAGATGGATGTTATGTAGTTTCCACTAGTATTCCAGTGGCATTATTTGTCACAGTTGACTACTTCGGCATAGCCCTGCATATCACTGTCACAAACCAGTCAGCTTTAACAGTTTCACCTCAAAGAAAAGAGACCTCTCTGGTACAGAATAGTCTATGAAACATGTGGCATCACCATGCCCTAGAGGAGGGCGAAATGGAACCACAGCTTATGAAAATCATGTTAATACATTTTCATGAATACAAGAACAGAGGTGTGAACCCTAATCACATCTGGAACAAGAACCTTTCCCAGCACTCTGTTCTGTCCCGTAAACAAGTTCATAAATCTAAAACGTGATGACTCCATTTGTCATTTTGGAAGTAGTATCTGTTAATGAATAGTCATGTATCTCTCAAGAACCACTTACCAGAGCCAACAGAACTTCTAGATGTCTGCCCCCCACCACGACACATTATCCTTTTATTCCCATGCATATCACCAGCAATGATACAGTGGATGCGGTTGAGCATATGATATATGGAGGCTATCTGCCTGCATATCCAATGGCCATGGTGATCTACTTTCGTATTTACAGCATGGGGATGAATGTCAGGGACTTTAAGCTGTGTAAGTGGGCAAAGATACCTGCTGAAACCTATACAGTTACTATATATTGGGTTAAAAGGTGGGTCTGATTGTTTCACAATGAAATCACGTAAATTATTGCATCCTGATGTTAAATCTTTTCTCACATTCTTTATTATTAATATTATTACCTTTATTTAACCAGATGAGTCAATTGAGAACAGATTCTCATTTTCAATAACAACCTGGCCACAGCAGCAAAAATACACAACACAATACAATTCATAAAAACAAACATACAAAAATAAAAATAAAAACATTTAAAACAATAAAAATCAGTATTAGCAGGCACAGATATCAGTCAGTAGGGATTTATCCCTGAGGCTAATCAAGAATGGGAAGAACCGACGTCTGAACTAGAATGTACTTCGTAGAATGAGTAAAACAAGATTTGTTGCGATATAAAAAAACCAAGTCTAGACTTAACTTTAACTTGTAGATTATCAATATGTGTGTTAAAAGTTAATGCACTATCCAGCCATATACCAAGATATTTATAAGCTGTGACTTGCTCCAGTTCAATCTTATTAAGAGTTAGAATTTTATAGTCACCATTACAAACACCACTGCAGTTTTTTTTGTTCTATTTAACATCATAATTTAGTTTTGCTAGCGTTCAACAAAAGACATAAATCAGAAAAGGCCTGTTAGACACTATCGAAACTACACTGCAGATCAGACACTACTGAGGACATGGAAGAGCCTACTGAATAGAAAAGTGTGTCATCTACATAAAGATGGATAAAAGATCTGCCTATTATCTGAGCCACATTATTTATATAAATGGAAAAAACCTAAAATAGAGCCCTGTGGGACTCCCTTTGTAACTGTAAGAGAGTGAGAGACAAATCTGTCTGATTTTATCAAGGGCTGTTATGATATCATTTAAAACTTTCAAAGCTGCTGTGATAGAGAATAGCTGCTGTGATAGAGAATAGCTGCTGTGATAGAGAATAGTTGTAACTGATAGAAATTACTTCAGGTTTCCACCAAATTGCTCAGCTTTTTTCCCCCAAATGAAGGTATTACAGAGTCACTCACAGTAAAAAGTATACATCTTAAAACCACACCATTATTTAGGTCTAAAGAATACAGTCATCATATTCAGTCTTTAAACATCAGACCACAGTGAGTGGAAGACAACAATAGAAAACTATTGTTATATTAAAATTACCAAGGAATTACCGAGGAGCTACATTACATTTTAGCCATTAATCCTTGTTTCCAATACAGTACCTTCAGTAAATCCCCCTGTGTGCTATGTTTCTACCACTGTACACCAGTCCCTTTAAAAACACTGCAGCCATTGCCTACCATCATTAATTGAATAGATACAGCAGGATTTGCATTTGTGGTGTTTTTAGGGTTTTTGGTCAACACGGTTATACAGGCTACAAATAACTACTCTGCTATCATTAATAAAAAAAAGATCTTGTCTGAATTATCCACAGATGCAGTATTGCTTTCATATTCCATTTTTAGGGACAAAATATATGACGTACAGGAGATACCATATTGCATCAAAAACAGGAGGTAACATTTGCTCCAAATATCAGTTAATCAGGTAATAGAACAAACTGATGGATGCTGATTGTAACTAGTTAGCCACCTCTTTGGTAAAACCACAATCAAACAAACAGACAGTGCTAGTTTGAAAAAGAAAGCTCAGTTCCACCCAAGCTGTGCTCAGGATACAAACAGATGGGTAACAGTGTGGGACCTGCAAGGACCGGGCTTTTTGTTTCAGATCAATAGCTTATTGAGTCTTTCAATATGCAGAGCACATTATAATTTGTTAATAGTTAAATAGTCAAAATGAGAGCAGACATGCAATTATCACAGTGCATCTTTTTAAGGAATGTTCTTTGAAACAATTAATTTTTGTATGCAGCACAGTTTTACATTCAGCATTTTCCTACAAATGCAAGACAGCACTTCCTTCTTCCTGCAGAACACACGCCACCAATATAACTTCACACACGCACACATACACACAGACACACTTATCAGCCTAGTTTGATGGATGACTGCAGTCTTCACATCCGCTGCAAAGGAAAGGTAAAAACAAGCCTGACTTCTGTTGGCACCGTATTCAAATTTAATGGAAGGCTTTTAGTGAGGCTGTTGTGCTCTCCCGTCCCTGAGCGAATCAGGATTGATCAGTGGATACTGCCTGCAAATGAATGGCTCGATCCCCTGGAGTAATAGAAATAGAGAGGACAGCTTCATATGCAGAGCTCAGCCCTATCCTTCCAGCTTTATAAACTACTGCATATGTGGATTACCTGGGCAGGCTGTAGAAAGGTGTGGTCAAGGGTTTGGGATACCAATTTCCTATCTCAGGGAACCTCAGTGCACTTCAAGCTTAGTCAAGGCCGGCTATTCCAATTAAAGGAATTGTCTGTACGGTTTAAAAGCCCTTTAGAAGCAATATCATTTTTACTGCTCCCTGTTTCTTTGCACAGTTGAACAGTTCCTTGTCCAGAGAGCTCATTCGGCTCAATGAAAGTAAAAAAAAACAAACAATACAGCTGACAGCCGCTGGAGATGCATGTAAGGTTTATTAATGCCTTTCCTATATGGTAACAGCTTTCTCCAGTCTCCCCAAACCTCAAACTTGCCCTAATTAGGTCATTACAAATGTTGTAATGACATGCCTGACATTGCTCAAATTCCCATATAGAATGTGACCAAAATACATAGCTTAAACCCTGTTTCACTATGCTTTTGCAAATCCACTAACACTGTTTACCAGTATCCAAGATATGGGCAGCAAACAGCACAGCTAATCCAAGCGTTTTCCAGCCCAGGGCAATGATTGAGTGAGTAACTGACACACCTAGCAACAGGGAGCCTGTGTGTACAACACCACTTGTACCCTGCTATATCAGCACCTTTCCTCACCTGTGGAAAGAATAAAGAAAGACCAGATGCTTCACAATCTGGATCTCACAGCCAGGACATTTATAAATGTGGATTTTATTTTCGAATGCTGGATTGGTATTACATGCTTTACAGTATAAAGTATGTATATAGAGAGGTATGTGCTGTGGTTTATCAGAAGCCATATATTTTGTTCCCATAGCAGCTTTGATGAAAAGGCCATCAACCGATTAAAAGCTGCTTGCTTGGATTTAATCCAATCATGTGCTGTTGACTCAGGTTGGGTTTATCCAAGTGCCACGCTGAAAACCCAGATAAAACGAGTTTTGTCGGAGTGAAGACCAGGCTTCCATTTCCACTGACATGACGGGTACTGTAATATGCATTTTAAACTCTTTATACATTAAAACCAAACAACATAATGATAATTCCCAGCATTAACTACGAGGCTGAAGGCAATAGGAAAGCAGCAAAGTACAACACAAGTGTATCATCCATATATCTTTAAACACTCAATCATAAATTCCAAGGTGGTCAAGTACGCAAACGTGTGGGCTAATGTCTTCATCAGTTTAACTGCAGTGGATTGCACCTTCACTTTCACAAAGGCTTTAAAAAATAAAGTAGAATAATCTTAAATCTTTACTTCATTGGTTAATGATGAAACATGGGGCTGGGTTTCTGGTAACCGTTTCAAATGAACGTTTTAAACTCCTAGCTTGCGTTTCTGTTTCCTGCAGTCCTCCGCAAACTATTGCTTCAGAAGCCTAAACATATCCAATAGTGCACAACCATTGGTGTCTCCAGGGACTGAAGATGAAAAAAAAGTGTGTGGCTTACAAAACCTCTGGTTTGAAGTGCTTATGTTGTTAGTGTGGGCCTATGTAATGAAAATTAAATTGTAATAAATTAGAAAAACATGAAAAGCTGTATAATGCAAGCACCAAATCTCATACCACACATGCTTTTAAATTGTTTTTAAATTGTTTTTCTACTAGAACTATGTAGCAGGATAGCATCAGGAATAAGACGCTGGAAAGCTGCAGTGGAAAGCGCTGTTGCAAACATTTATTTACAAACAAGAAAATCAAACAAACAGGCCAAAATAAAAGGTTAAACAAAACACAATGATTACCTTTCACTCAAAATAAATGCTTTGGATTGTCCAGGCTGGGCAGAACCTTCACTGGACCATCTCAAAACTCTATCTAAACTCTTCCAACAAACAAAAGGACTGGCTCCCCTTATATTTTTTATTTTATTACATTTAGCACATACAGCACCTTTTATAGAAAAGTACCACAAAGCACGGTACATAGCAGAAAAAAGCATTGTAAAAAACATGTTAATTATGATGAAGCAAGGGAAAGGGTTGTACCAGCAGGAGGTTAAGCTAATATTCTCAACATGTTTGGTCTTAAAAGGTATTTAAAATAAATATATATGTAAACCCACATGGGAGGGAGACTACACCTTTAAGCAAGAACAAAGGATGAGTGAAGGTCATGTGACATGAATAGTAAGGAGCAATATCCAGTCTGTCACTGACCTGGCTCATAGACGTCTGCTGTAATCTGTAATAATACCACAGTGCCTCAGAAAACGCCCCGTTCAGCAATAAACTGGGATACATTGATTACAGGGGTTTGGCAGACTTGCATAGTTATTATGTTTGTGCTCGTAAAGGCAATTTCAATTATGCCTGCAGTCAAATTTCTCCTTACAAGTGCTTTCTTTTTATTTTAAATTTAATTTGGATGGGCGCTGCACTCAAGCAGATACAAAGTGTATAGGATGAGTTTTGATGATTGTAGGTATATCAGTGGTAGTTAAAAACAGAAAGCTCAATACAAGCTGTACACATCAGCATTTTAGTTATGCTTCTAAGCCTCTCCCTAGTAAGTCACTAATTCATCCCATACCATTTACTGCAGTACACTAAAGGAAACTTGTGTGGTTTTGAAGGGATGCTTGTGCAGCTACAGCACTGGAGTATGACTATTACAGCTTCCCTCTGCACTGTGGGTGGAGTTGAGGAAGGCTAATGCACCCTTTCCATTCCTTATGCCTGTTTCCCTGAGCCAGGGAGGTTGGGAGTGTATGTCTGGGATCAAAAACATTGAATAGCTCAAAACCACAGGATTCATTTAAACTACACAACAGTGGGTAAAAGTGTGAACATGAAACAAGAACTAATAAAGAGCAGGTCCATGTTTTTATTTTAATTTTATAAAAGCCTAGCAAATACATCCATCACCACAGGAGATTGCTTTGTGATATCCACTGATCCAAACCCACTGACCCGTTATTGTGAGCTGACAGAGGGACAGGGCTGTCTGCAGCGCACATCTGCCTGCCTGTAGCAAGCTGGGTGGCGATGTAAAGAGGCAAAGAGGAGGAGGAGGAGGAGGATGGAAGAATACAAGAGTGCATGGGGGTTCAGGAGGGGGCTGCAATCAGGCCTTTATCATTCACTTCAAAGCCTTTTCTTCTGCTCTAATTATGTGCAATTATGAGCCCTGTGCATAGGACCTGTGTATGTGACACCCACTGGAGTCTACTAAACATGCACTTTTGTACTTTCTGTAGCACAGGAAAAGCAATTAGCATACAAATATCAGGAACATGATAAATAGTACCAGAATCTGGATAAGAATGGACCGAATGAACTCTTTCCTGACAATAAAATAAATAAATAAAATAATAATAATAATATATATATATATATATATATATATATATATATATATATATATATATATATATATATATATCAGCTCAAAGAGCCAGCTGCCCAACGTTTCGATATGTTGTACATATCTTTCTCAAGGGAGCCTGTGTTTGAATCAAAACATTGGAGGTATTTATAGGTTTTTGATGGCATGACAACTACTTGTTATTGTTTACATTCAAATCCATGATTTATTCTAACATGATGTAATGGTGTTCTATATATTGTGACATCATATATATATATATATATATATATATATATATATATATATATATATATATATATATATATATATATATATATATATATATATATATATATATATATATATATATATATATATATATATATATATATATATATATATATATATATATATATATATATATATAGTGTGTCAGGTCAGAGCCCTGCATGTAAATAGGGTGGCAGGGCATGGCCCTGCTTGTAAACAGGGTGTTGTTTGTGTGTTGGTGGTGGTGGTTGGCAGGGGCGAGGTTAATTCCTATCCCGTGTTTAAAAGGCATGTCGTATGCCGACAGGCTAAAACAATTGAATCTATTCAGTCTTGAACAAAGAAGACTACGCGTGATCTGATTCAAGCTTTCAAAATCCTAAAAGGTATAGGAAATGTCGACCCAGGGGACTTTTTTGACCTGAAAAAAGAAACAAGGACCAGGGCTCACAAATAGAGATTATATAAAGGGGCATTCAGAACAGAAAATAGGAGGCACTTTTTTACACAGAGAATTGTGAGGGATTTATATTATATATTAATATATAGATTATATTTGGGCTATTATAGGTGTATGACTCCCGGCTTCACTGTATCACAATAAAGACTACATGGCAGATTATCATTTGCACAACACATTTATCAGTTCTGTGAGAGGAAGCTCATTTGTTGTTACATGAAATTGTGTGCTGTAAATTACAGGTATTTTATTTTTGTTTCCAAACCCTGTTGTCTGTCCAGAACCATGCAACAACAGTAAACTCTATCATTGACACACCTTGCTTTCATTAATGATAGAATGACAGGGGGGGGGGGGGTTGGTCTGTATTAATGATCTAAACATTTGGTTCTCACATCTTTGATTTACTAACAAGCTGCAAAGAACAGCAGACCACAGCAGCAAACTGCACCACACAGCATCTGTCTGCAGCAATCAGGCCTCGTTTCCCTTATATGTGATTGGTTGTATAAATAATGCAATTTCTCTCCAAAGTAAGTGTGCTGCTGCCTGAGATTCACTCAGCACAGAAGCCTGGTGTGACAAAGCTTCCTACTTGAACCAGAGTTTGGGAATTCATGTGACCTTCACCAAGGTGAGACACTTCATCCTGCAGCAGGCCAGGCCATCGCACCACCCCCACCCCCCCCTCCCCTCTCTCGGCACATTCCAGAGCAATGCATCTCCAATTTCAGGCTGCAGAGAAGAAACACCTGGCTGTAAAACTGCACTGAGGCGGCAATCAGGGAAGCAATAAGAGACTGGAAAAAAACTAGTGCCCTCTTGAGCTCTTAGCAAATAATGTGATCCTCACCACAACACATTTGTGTATGTATAATTTGACTAAATTGGCAGTACAAACAAGTTTGTCTCTTTTGTGCTGCAGAGTGGTTAAGATGCTCAATAGATGAGAGCATGGTGACCAGCTCAAACCCAGCCTCCTCCTGTAACTCTACCTCCTCTTTTACAGAATTACTCAAGGTCACAAAAATAAGATTGCAAATCGCTAAATGTAGCATATTTACTGAACTGGACTTAGTCATACTGTAGGGACAACACATTCAAATAGCCATGCTGTTTACACCTCATGGTCAAAACAAAAATGACACTCAAGGGTTGTGTGGGATTGCTACTATCTTAATAAGGGGGTGTAAAGGCTGTTTGTTCCACCCTATAATAATGGGAGATAAGCAAGGAGATGAAAGAGATGAAAGGCTGGAGACTGAGTGACATTTTCTTGAAAGAAGAGACATTTTCTTGATTTAAAGGTTTTGGATTTTGGAGTTAAGTGGGCACACCTATTTTTGTATTAATAAATAGCCAATACATTTAAAAAAATAAAGATTTTTAATGAGGACTTTCACAGCATGTAAAGGGAATCTAATACTCTGTCCACACTATTTATAATGCCAAATCAATGCACGTTTTAACCACGCAATTACAATGCGATGCTTTCACAATGCTGATGATTGCTCATTATTTAAGTAGTGTGAATAGGGTACCAATGTAAGACATGCAATTCTGTAACAACAGGACAGTGGGGTGCCAGTAAAGACAGACAATCCAGACTCTTTGTGGGCTCCCACATGCGCCGCTCCTCTGCTCCTCAACTGCAATTAAGCTGTCATTTTTCAAAAAGCTAACCAGGAAAAAAAAATAGTTTCACAGTTTATAATTACAGTAAAGCCCATCTTTATATTGTCTTAAAAAAAAAAAAAACACCATTCATTGCTTCTTGCTCAGCATAAGCCATCCAATGTGCTTTAAATTTAAGTCTGCCAGTAACACCAGCAGAAAAAGTTGAAATACATGCCTCTTTTAAAGAGATATCTACAGTTTTTGACTTTGGACTTTAGTTGTATTGAAATGAATGGTGATGCTGCCTCTTTAGGGTCAACACTCCCCTATGAATGTGTGTTGCTCCCCGCCCCCGCCGCCCGGTTTGCAGCTCCGATTGCCCTCCTCCTCCTCCTCCTCCTCTCTGTCAGCCAATCACTCTGCCCGGAACTGATGAGTTCTGCTGCCAGGTTTTATTCCACATCGTTGCAAAGAGCCCATTTCAAACCCAAGTAGCTGCAAGCTGTTTGCAAAAACCCTGTACACCAGACAGAACAGTTACTCCCCGGCTCTCTCTCCCGGGGCTATCCTGCTCCTCCGTTCGTTTGGCATAATATTACATCAAGAAAGCTGGAAAGAGTCGGATTAGTGCAGTCCAGGAAAACACAGCCTCGTTTACACATGTCCTCTGATTGGCTCTAGCTACTGTGTTGGTACATTACCAATATCTAAATGTGACAGTATGTGTTACACTGCATGGAAATATAGTAAAAAAAAACACAAAAAAACCCAGTTTCACCATGTTTTACTATCTCTGTATTTAATAAAACTACTGTCACATTTCACCTTTGGGCCTATCTCTGGGCAAGCAAGGTGTAATCTGTGTAATTTGTGTAATTTTTGTACACAATCATAATGCTACTTGCAGTTTTTAAAGTAATTTAATGGCGATTCTTTCATCTCTTCATTCCCTAACAATTACCTTGCAAGTTGGATTGTCTATTATTTTGTCCAACAGTTTTAGCTATTTTCTGGGTAACTGCTTTGAAATCCTTTTATTCACTGTAACCCATAATTGACAGCATTCTGAAATAAATAGTCTATTTTCACAATTCATTTTCTGGGTTATTTATAGTCATCACAGCCGCACTATTTACAGTGTAACATGTGGCCTGTAACCTAAACAGAACTGGAATGCCAGGTGTGTAATACTCAGCAAATAACGGTTGAAGACTTTGGCAAACCAATGGAGGTTTTATTAATAAGATGTACTTCCAGTAGTGTTCAAAAGAGTGTAAACAACAAATGGTTCACAGCAAGACTAAAGGTGAGGTACTAAGGCTGGGGTACTTATTAAATACCTTGGTATCTCTGAATAGATAATTGTCTATTAGTGTAGATGGTGTGCTGTTTTCTTCTTCCATGGAAAAATTAATTCAACCTGCATTAGAAATAAATGTTTTTTATTTGAATCTATAAATGTACATAAGAAAATAAATACATTTTTGCTATAACATGGATTTTATTTCTTCAGAAATGAACACATTATGTATAGGCAGTGAACAACAGGTAAGATTCATGGAATTATTTTGTTCTTTTCTTTTGTATATCAGGACACAACACAGAAAATTGTTCTGTGCAATGTTGTCTTTAATCCAGTTATCTATATTTGTAGCTCAGCTGGGAATTTATTCTAACCGTGTGAAACATGCGAGGAAAGACTTTTGTTCTCAAGCATAATGACTCCACCATAATTGCCATCTTTAAGTACAGAGCACATCATCTGCCATTCATACAGTTGCCATGTGTTTTAAACAATAACACTTTCAAGGCATTGCATCGAAGAAAAAAAAAAAACAGTGATGTGTTGTCTTGAGTTCTAAAACCAGGCATCAAATGCTGTCATTAACATGAACAATCCATTTGTGTAATGAAGTAGCATTTACAGTACTACCTGACCACATCCCCAGTATTCTGTGTGGAGAAGAACATGGCCATCCTTGGTCCTTCTTGCTTTATAAATTCAACAAGACAACTTGTCTATAATCATGGACATGCATGTATGTGAAATAAGCATCAGTGTAGAATACATTCTATATATGCATACATGTTCGGGGATTATATTATATTTAGAAAGATGCCTATTTATGATTATTTTTTAGTGTTAGGGTTAAGTATAAATTATTGCTTCCTCTCTTTCAAATTTAGTGATAAATCATATTCATTTAACTTGCAGTGTTCATTATGAATCTATCGAATGACACTGAAGAGTCAACTGCAAACTGAGAGCTGTGGAACAGTTAGCATCTGGCCTGAAGCAGCTCATTACATTGCAGACTAGGCCAGCAGTTCAGAGAAACCTCGGTTGGGATTGTGTAATCTTCTGCCTGTAAAAAAAATAGGTCAGTGAAGTTTCCACTGAAAAATATATCCAGCAGAGGAAGATACCATGAATATTTCACAAAATGATCCAATCCCTTGGACATTTTAAAACTCTTGTGTTTTAAGTTAAAAGGAAAAGTGAAGTTCCACCATAAACAACTTAACTCCCTAAAGAGAAAGCACTGAAAGCAGTTCAAGAATGTAGCCTAACTACGCTAGTTTGTATCCATTTAATTGTAACGGGGATAGGGTTTTACAAAATGTTATTATTTTGAAGTTTTCAAAATGAAGTAACGAAATAGCTAAGTGTAGTGTTGTAGAACACAGCCTTTTAGATGTTCACATTGCTCTTACAGCAGTATTGGCTATTTTTTGGTCTGTTGCTACTAAATCAGTCAGCAGTGATAATGTTATATGTAACAAGACAGTTAAGCACAAGGTACATTTAACCCACATTGAAAAGCACATTTAACCCACATTGAAAATCAAAATCGATTAACTGGACCTTCCCCAACAACTGATGATTGATTAATTGCTCATATCTTTTTGGTAGTTTTTTCAGTGTGAATGTTGCAGGCTAAATACTTTTCCTTTTATTCATGCAGTTCCCTGAACAAGCACGCATGTAAACTCAATTTTAAGTTGAACAATATCATCAGTCATGTCCCTAAGGCAGTGGTTCCCAACCTTTTTCAATGTAAGGACCACCTTGGTGTTTGGATTTTTCAATGTAAGGACCACCTTGGTGTTTGGATTTTTCAATGTAAGGATCACCTTGGTCTTTGGATTTTTCAAGGTAGGGACCACCTTGGTGTTTGGATTCTTCAGTGTAGGGATCACCTTGGTGTTTGGATTTTTCAATGCAAGGACCACCATGGTGTTTGGATTTTTCAAGGTAGGGGATCACCTTGGTGTTTGGATTTTTCAATGTAAGGATCGCCTTGGTGTTTGGATTTTTCAGTGTAAGGACCACCTTGGTGTTTGGATTTTTCAATGTAAGGATCACCTTGGTCTTTGGATTTTTCAAGTAGGGACCACCTTGGTGTTTGGATTCTTCAGTGTAGGGATCACCTTGGTGTTTGGATTTTTCAATGCAAGGACCACCATGGTGTTTGGATTTTTCAATGTAAGGACCACCTTGGTGTTTGGATTTTTCAGTGTAAGGACCACCTTGGTGTTTGGATTTTTCAGTGTAAGGACCACCTTGGTGTTTGGATTCTTCAATGTAGGGACCACCTTGGTGTTTGGATTTTTCCCACGGACCACTTGCCACGCGTTTTTTCACAACAGCATTTTGAAACTAATTTATATGTGTAAGTACATGTAGAAAGTAAAGTATGTATATAAGTAACTAACTTAATGTGATTCCTGGGCTTGTATCTTCACTACCAGGTCAGCAAGGAATGTTGTCATTTTACGCATTGAATGTTGCTGAACGCAAAGTTCCTGTTTCTTTTGATTAAAAAAGTTATTTTTTTCACATCCTGAATGCTTTATAGATACATGGCTTCTCAATTTTGCAGGTATTATGCACTGGGGATTGAGTCATCCTTGATCCAGTAAATATAAATACATGCTACTCCCCGCAACCGGTACTTCATGTAGCAAATTAATCTATCCATTTTCCATTGCAATTTATTGCACTCACTGATCGGCAACTTCGCTCGATGTACATAAAAAAAACACACGGAATACGAAGACGAGGTGGGTGGGAAGCAATTTGAAAAATTAAAAAATGATTGGAGAGTGTACAAGGTGTTATCACTTCTGCTGGGCTGTGATGGGTAAATGAAACTTGATTGGTGGCGCACAGTCGATAGGATTTATAGTACAATTGATAGGATTTATTTTCCTCCCCTATCCAATTATGCATTAACAAGCTGTACTGCAACTTATGATGGCTCGCAGCAAGCTAAAAAAACATTTACCTGATCATGGGCCCAGAATGACACTTCAGTATGATCGTGTTTACACGATCACAAGCTGTTTGTTGTGTTGCTTAGAACTGTGTAACCGAATTTTGGGAGTTGTTTGCGGACCACCTCACAAGTGGTCCATGGACGACAGACAGGTGGTCCGTGGACCACAGGTTGGGACCCACTAATAAACATTATCTATCATGTTGTAAACATTTTGTGGTGGCTTCTTTCAACTTATATGCAAATATTACAGTTGGAAATAAGCAATGTCTAGTTTATCAACATCAATAATTGTTTGTTGAACCAGAGACAACAGATTTTGTGAGAATCAGTGCAGTGCAATAATTATTCCCCCTTTGATTAATTTTTCAGCTTCTACAACATATCCAGCATGTGACAGAAAAAAAAATCCCTGTTGGATGTCCACAGTGGCAAGAAGGCTTCAGGCAAGGAGGGTACATGTGAGTGTGTTTGCTTCTGCAAAGCCAACAAAGTCTGGTTTCTGATGAGTCACACAGAAAGGGAACTTACAGAAGGCTGATGTAAATAGCCACAGAGGCATCACTTTCTAGTAGTTACACTGGATGACTTGGCCACCTTGTTAAGATGTATTTTATACTCAGTTACATCTCATCTGAGCACAGCATTTTGTTTCTATTGGGGTCACGTTTCAGTCTTATTCGGAAAGGAGGCCATGCTCACACAGATTTTCATCGTAAAGGGCTAAATGAAGTATTGCAAGTAGTTTACAAAATCTCAATACTGGAGGAATCTTCTGAGATAAAGATCTTTCTTACTACCTGTGTCCCCTTGCCTCCAACCCCCCTTGTTGAAAGAATGGCTGTGACATAAACAGATATGTTTTTCACATATGTTAGTTTCCCATTGAAATCAGATATTCTTCATGCATGAGGTGAAGAAACAACAGGACAGCATTAATCTAATGGAAGTGCTGCTTGGAATTAATGATCAATGTCAGTGCTGTTTTCAATACAAGGGGCTCTTACCCCACATAAAAGCGTCAGTAATAGCGGCATGGTATTTTTGCACTATTACCATGCTTTTCCCCCGGTTATACTATGCATTTACCATAGTTTACCCTGATTTGCCATTTTTTAAATATGCTTTACAATGCTTTGCTTTACCATTCTTTCACTGTGCTTTATTACACTGCTATGCTTTTACTATGGGAAATTTGGACTATGGGAAAGGGACTGTTGTTTCTTGCTAGTCCTAAAACCATGGTAAAAGCAAAGCATAGTGTATTAACCCTGCAATGCCCATTTCTGTATCACACATGATACAATACTTAGCCACCCCTCTGTAATATTATTTTTTAAATCCAGCCTCACAAGCTTTTCTCATTTCGAGAAATGCTTGGGCATTACAGGGTTAAGACGCTGGAAATGCAATCTGGAACCATGCACAATACATCTTATTTAATCCCTAGTTTATGCACAGGAACTGGTGGTGAGGGTACTATACAAATGTACCACTGAAATCTCTACCAGTTTCTTTTTCCTTTCTCATTTTGGCCCAGTTGAATTTTCAGCTTAGCTATCTTCGAGGAAATCAGCTTAGCTAGCTACCAGCACCCATGGTATAACAATGACAGGTTGTCATGTATGCACAATGGGCATTTGTATAAGATGAACATGGTTTGGCTTTGGTTGCAATTACCAAGCATAGTCTGGGAATAGTAAATATTGGTAAATATGGTTTGACAATTGAATTATTTCATGGTTTAAGCATGACAAACAGTGTGCAACATGGTTTAGCAGTGATACAAATGTCTGGGGTTTTGCACTTCACTTACAGTATACCTACCAGATAATTGCTATTATATTCTTCAGAGTGCCAACATCACACTCCACCGACTCCCACTGCTCTGTGTAACATGAGTCAACTGTTACTCTCTGTCAGCCTTCAAATGCATTAGCACAAGGGTAATTAGTAACCCACTCACCGGTGAAAACAGACAGATTTATTGAGTCCCACTCATAGTGATGCATTCATGCATTTTTAAGTTTGGAATTCTCTTAATAAAGATAGTGACCATTGTCATAGAAACACCAAACACCAATGTCTTTAAAAGTCAGTGGTATAGCCATGCAGTATATGCCATATTATAACGAATACAGTACTGCAATTCTTATTATACCTGACACTCGGTATACACTAAAACTCAAACTGTTCCTGCCACAGCTAGTGAAGTTTAAAGATAGTATCTATTGAACTTTAGGTAAATATTCAACCCGTCTCTCAGTGAACAAAGAGGCAGCTTATGGTAAACATGATTGTGAGGGTTAGGTCAGATATCTAAAAGGAGTCAAATTACCTGAACTACAAATAGATAAGACAAATAGATACAAGAGCTGGGTTTTTTCCCTATAAGTGTGAATAAGACCTCCTTAAGAGTAAGTAGTGGGGTTCAGAGAAATATATAGCATTATACATTATACATCCCCACGTGTTGCTACAACTGTTTAAATAACATACCTGTCATTTTTCTTTTCATTGTTAACATCCTGACAACTTTTTACACTTATAACTTTAAGTCTGTTTCAAAGCTCTTTTCAAAATGTCCGCTCTAGTGCACTGGGGTTTGAGGTCTTCTATCCTCTAAATCACTGCAAGAAGTGTGATAAAAAAAAGAAAATATAACAACAAGTGCTCTGGCTTTTCAGTTCCGTACCACATCATGGATCATTATTGCTGTGTTACCTGTTTGACAATGTAGGAAATAATCCTTACACTATCAGTTCACTTGAGCAGACATTTTGAAGAGCTTTGGAAGACTTTGAAGTTATAAGAGTAAAATGTTGTCAATATGTTAACATATTAACAGGCATATTGAGGAGGTTAAGTGGTCCAGTGGTTAAAAAAAGGGCTTGTAACTAGGAGGTCCCCGGTTCAAATCCCACGTTAGCCACTGACTCATTGTGTGATCCTGAGCAAGTCACTTAACCTCCTTGTGCTCCGTCTTTCGGTGAGACGTAATTGTAAGTGACTCTGCAGCTGATGCATTGTTCACACACCCTAGTCTCTGTAAGTCGCCTTGGATAAAGGTGTCTGCTAAATAAACAAATAATAATAACATAGTAGTATTTTGGTTTTTCACATTATGTTTTTGTTTATTACCCAAAGGGAGGCACATTGTTGCTTATTTTGTATTTTTGTGTTGGGTTATTTTTGTTACGTGTGTGTGCTTATTTTGTACGACTGCACGGTGATTAGAGGGAGGACATAGTCCCATTCTCCAGCTTCCAAATGCAGCCAAGTGTTTTCCATTTGCACCAATTAACTATCATTGATAGTCCCCCATGAACAGGAACTGAAATCACAGGAAGGGCAGCGTGTGGTTCCAGGGGGAATTGAATGGAAGACACAGGAAGTTGGCCATCTTGAGCGACAGACCTGGGTGGTAACAAAAATAATTATTTGGAACTCGAAAAGCAATACAGAAGACACTGCAGCCCAATGGAAGGAAGCACCTGCCAGAAACTGATGTTAATTGTGGTTTATGATAAGTTGTTGTACTGCTTCCCTTCAAGGCACCCCCCTCCATGACCAACGCCACAGAGGAGCAAACAGGCACCAACCAAGGGACGGACTGCCAACTCCCTGTACACACCTGAGACACGAGGGCCTACCCTACTTAAATTACGTACCAGTGGCCAGGTTGGAAGACCAAATCAGAGTAGGGAGGGCCGAGATCAGGGTGTACGTAGTGAATGACCAGGGACACAGAGGGAGTGTGGAGATCAAGTGCTGTTCATTCTCAATTGCAGGATCCTGCGTCGTGGTGCTAGAGAAGGGGGATTGAGCCTAAAGGTAGCTAAATGCAACCCTTACACCGGGACGAACAAATGGATTAGGAGGTTCTTGGGTTGGTCACCTTCGACTAATACTTTCCCTTGTTGGCGTTTCTACCAGGACAGTGTTTGGTGACTTGGATTAAGTACAGGACCCACTAACTGAGGTTTCTAGGTATTTTCTTAGGCCCAGGTTTCACCAAATTGCTGCTTATAGTGTTCGGGACTCTGGTGTTGTAACATATTGTGTTGAGTTGAATTATTGTATTAATAATATCTCCGTGAAGTCACCAGTAGCCTGCTAACAATGGAAGGTTTTTACTTGGTGCACATTTGTAGGTGTTTTTAGGATAGGTTTTGTACTGAAATTGTACTGAAATGTGCAAGGTTGTCTTATAAAGTAAGCTGTATTCAATTGTATCATTTCCTGTAATAAGGAAATCATTATTTTTTACTTCCTTGTTCGTGTGGTTTCTGTACACTCATTGGAAAGGTCAGAGTGGTCAGTTCAAGGTCCAAAACAACCTGTGCACAAAGGGTTAGAATGATAATTATAAAAATGTATACTTACCTGGAATTAACAGTACCAGACCCTGACATATATACTGTATCGTGGCAAAGTGGTAATTGGTAGCAGGTGTGTAGCAGGTGCGGTGCGGATGCAGTCATTCCAAGAACACACAGACAACAAAGCTTAGGTGAAATGGTTTGTTTAATGCTTATAAATCCAATGGTCTGATGACCAGCCAGTAAATAATAAAGAGCTGGCAATACACAACATTGTGTATTGCACAGTAATGAAAAAGGGTTGCAGTCCTGTAAACAATCAGCACAGTACGAAACACACACAATTAGACACACACACGATCACAGGTCCAAAGTGAGTGCTCTCAGTGCTTGTGGTGAAGTACAATATAATACGTGCTATTGGTGAAACAAGTGCTGATAACAATGTTAATCGTGATGGTAGTGCAGTGGTGATCCAGTTTTGTGCTGGCCCTTGGCGACAGCTCCGGATTGGTGTTTAGCCATCTAGTGCTATATAACAAAAACACAGACAGTTACTAAACAGACCAAACAAACAAAACACTCACAAACTCCTTTCTCTATTTTTAGTTTGGGGAAATCTCCCGGTCCTTCCAGTTTCCTCCTCTCTCTGAAACCCAAGCAAAGGAAAAGATTTACAATTCTCCAGCCCCTTTATGAGGTTATGCATAACCCCTTGGTAAACGATTGCGGCTGATTCTATTGCCTGCAGCTGCTACCTTGTTTACCTTCCAGGTCAATACGTTCCCGCACCAGAGTCTCACCTTCTTCCAGGCTGACTGTCCTCCCGACCCAGGGAATGATCTGTCAGGCCAACCTGTCCAAAGCCTTTCCCTTTCGCTACTTAGTATCCTCACAGGTCGAGAGGGAGATTTACAACCAGAACTCATTATATTTCCGTCACATGCATATATAAAATCTCGGTACTATCACCTTCGAGAGTATAGGGTAATGAGCCATAGGGTATGGGAAATATATGGACAACCAATTAACTGGCTTTGTAGGGTGGAAAAACAAACTGGTGTGAAGGGTTTCCAGTGAATTGAACAGTGCCTCTCCCCTCTGACAACCGGCTTGCTTTCCTGCAAGTGCTCTCATGTAGAAATTCCTGTGCCTTCAGGGAGGGAGCAGCCAGGCAGCTGTGTAAACTCCACCGTGGCTCCCACCTGCTTTAATGATTATGCAAATTCCACAGACGCATTCTTCTCATTGTATCTTTTTTTTTCACCTGCGGGTGAGTCACTGGTAAGTGAATAAAGCGACACACCTCGTGGGATCTGTGGAGGCACTACAGCGCACACGGCACTGCGAGCTATGATGAGAAGTACTGTCGTTTAAATGCTGCATGGCAGGAATGCCCAGTGAAATTGACTAAAGGGCACTTATCACTATAACATAGTGCTTTATTAAATATACCAGTTCTCTGCAAGTCAAAAGACCAAAATACCAATATTCCATGAGAACTGACTAACATTGTAAATATTCCAATGGAATCTGGAACGTCTCGTTTGTTATCACCATTCCCATCTGTCTACCCTTTAAGAACAACAAACCTTTCACATACCAGTACAGCAGACTCAATGACAAGTGGAAAAAAACATAATTGACAGTATGTGCAAAAACTGGAAAGTTTCATGAATTCAGGTGACAGGTTCCTAAGATATAGGCTTCATACAATTCATGAATACATGATTATTATTTCAGCAGTGGGTTTTACAATGAATAAGCAACATAGCCAACAATGTGCAAGGTATTCCAAAAAGAAAGGCAACATTAATATCAACTAGATCCCTAGCTTTAGCCAGAGAGCTGCCGAGTTGAAAAAAGTTGCCTGCTTGCTTGAGACCATTACCTACAATAACAAGCTTTAAGTCTGATTTGCTAAAACTCAGTTACAACTGTTGGCAATGTTACTTTGGCATGTGCCGTTATGGAATTGCAACATTTGAGGGCTGTTTGCAAATTTTGAAAGCTGGTGCCGGTATTTGTTCCTGTCGCCTCCAGCCCGGCAGCCTGTGTGTGGTAACACAATGATTGCTGCTGACAGTGGCAGTGCTGGGGTCTTGGCCAGAACCAGGCGCACTGCACTGGCTAATGCACCGGTCAGCAGTGAGGCGTCCAAGGCCAGATGGCTTGAGTTTCATGGTGTCTGCTGCTGCTGGAGGACTGCAGACCTCCCCGTTGAGGATTGAATAAGAAAACTGTGTACATAAAGATGGTTGTACTAAAATGTAAGCTGATCTGTGCAGCAGCAGTTTATGAAAATGAAAGTGCAGTAAGACACATTGGTAAAACAACGTTCTGGCATGCCATTGAATCTAACTGTGGCACAAGGGCACAAACTCGGCTGCTGTGTGGGAATGTAAGGCTGGCAGGGTACAAGAGTTTTGTACTGTTTTGCAACGTGATTGTGAAGGCTACTGCCCAGCCTACAAGTGTTTTTTCTTTTTTGTTTAAACCTTATAGTTCAGCCCTCGTGCTGTGGTTTGTTTGAACCTTTTAGTTCAGCCCCCGTGCTGTGGTTTGTTTAAACCTTTTATTTTGGCCCTCGTGCCGTGGTGTGTTTGAACCTTTTATTTTGGCCCTCGTGCCGTGGTGTGTTTGAACCTTTTATTTTGGCCCTCATGCTATGGTGTGTTTGAACCTTTTAGTTCAGCCCTCGTGCTGTGGTGTGTTTGAACCTTTTAGTTCAGCCCTCGTGCTGTAGTGTGTTTGAACCTTTTATTTTGGCCCTCGTGCCGTGGTTTGTTTGAACCTTTTAGTTCAGCCCTCGTGCTGTGGTTTGTTTGAACCTTTTATTTTGGCCCTCGTGCCGTGGTGTGTTTGAACCTTTTATTTTGGCCCTTGTGCTATGGTGTGTTTGAACCTTTTATTTTGGCCCTCGTGCTATGGTGTGTTTGAATCTTTTAGTTCAGCCCTCGTGCTGTGGTGTGTTTGAACCTTTTAGTTCAGCCCTCGTGCTGTGGTGTGTTTGAACCTTTTATTTTGGCCCTCGTGCCGTGGTTTGTTTGAACCTTTTATTTTGGCCCTTGTGTCATGGTTTGTTTGAACCTTTTAGTTCAGCCCTTGTGCCATGGTGTGTTTGAACCTTTTAGTTCAGCCCTCGTGCTGTAGTGTGTTTGAACCTTTTATTTTGGCCCTCGTGCCGTGGTTTGTTTGAACCTTTTAGTTCAGCCCTCGTGCTGTGGTTTGTTTGAACCTTTTATTTTGGCCCTCGTGCCGTGGTGTGTTTGAACCTTTTATTTTGGCCCTCGTGCTATGGTGTGTTTGAACCTTTTATTTTGGCCCTCGTGCTATGGTGTGTTTGAACCTTTTAGTTCAGCCCTCGTGCTGTGGTGTGTTTGAACCTTTTAGTTCAGCCCTCGTGCTGTGGTGTGTTTGAACCTTTTATTTTGGCCCTCGTGCCGTGGTTTGTTTGAACCTTTTATTTTGGCCCTTGTGTCATGGTTTGTTTGAACCTTTTAGTTCAGCCCTTGTGCCATGGTGTGTTTGAACCTTTTAGTTCAGTCCTCGTGCTGTGATTTGTTTGAATCTTTTAGTTCAGCCCTCGTGCTGTGGTTTGTTTGAACCTTTTATTTTGGCCCTCGTGCCATGGTGTGTTTGAACCTTTTAGTTCAGCCCTCGTGCTGTGGTTTGTTTGAACCTTTTAGTTCAGCCCTGGTGCCGTGGTTTGTTTGAACCTTTTAGTTCAGCCCTGGTGCCGTGGTTTGTTTGAACCTTTTAGTTCAGCCCTCGTGCCGTGGTTTGTTTGAACCTTTTAGTTCAGCCCTCGTACTGTGGTTTCTTTGAACCTTTTATTTTGGCCCTCGTGCCGTGGTTTGTTTGAACCTTTCAGTTCAGCCCTCGTGCCGTGGTGTGTTTGAACCTTTTAGTTCAGCCCTCGTGCGTGGTTTTTTGCCGTTAATAAACGGGCATTCAGCACTTAAACTGCAGCTTTCTGTCTCTGGGTCTCGTTCCTGCCAACCAACATCTGAGCCCACAGCGCTATACTGTCACTCTGAAACTGAATCTCTTAATACACACACAACTTGAAGCAAGTAACCCATGTGAAGCAAGACTACCTGGTAATCTGATAAAGTTGCTCCTTTAAAAAAAAATAAAATAAAATAATAATAATAATAATTGGAATTTAAACCATCTTTTTAAAAAACTTAGAATGTCCCGGAACTACCTTTATCCAAACCTATGTGTGCAACATGTTTTTTGGTTTTTTTTGCGTTACACACACAGTGGTCCCCATTTTCCCTTTTGTAGTCTGTGATACAGATGCTCCGACAAATCAACCATCCACTACCCTTCAAACTGAGGCACACTTATTTTAAGGCCATTTAACTGTCGTCTAATGTATAGTGAACTTTGATCAACTGTTGGAAGTGAAAACTCGTTCTCAATTGCTTTTACCTGATAAGGAGTTAAAAATTCACATGGAGGCAGGCAGTGAGTCAGTAGATGCCAGAAGCTTGCCGATTCAGATCCGGTGGATGCAGAAAACCTGGAGAGACTCCATGTAACAACACCCCTGCACAGCGTGTGGAGGACGCCACTCTGCCTTTGACACATGGCCCATGTCATCCATTGGAGATGTGTTGTGAAACAGAGATCCCATCTGCTCATTTCGTGTGCAGGGACTGGGTAGGATCTGGAAAGAGCAGGGCTGTTGTCTCATAGCACAGTGGTGTTCAACCCCAGGCCTCACGTACGCCCCAGGTTTTCATTTGAACTAAATAATAGTTTGAGTGCACATAAAACAGCACCTAGAGACAGCCTTTGAGATTTTTAACAATCATTTTTAAAGTCTGCATTGATCGCCAGAGCTGTAGCACGTTACACACAGTCGTCACAGGAAGAAGAGATCATTGGTTTCATTAGTCCCTCAGTCCTGGGACAGGATCCCTTTCTCTGACATCACAGGAAATAAGCCTTCAGAGAGACTAATGAGATTGCTCAGTGGATTTCCACAACACTCTAAAAGAAAAGGACTGTTCTGCTGTGCATTTACCATAGATTAGTAATATGCTTTACCATACCTCTATGGGCTTTACAATGTTTTCACTATGCTTTATTACACTTTGATATGGTTTTACTATGCCAAACTTTTATTAGGGCAGTAGCAGTACAAATCTTAATTAAACAAGAATAGTACAGTATGTGTTTGTTATATATCTCGTATTTCCCACAGTCTGATGACTCCATAGACTGAAGGAATATCAATATTGACAATCACAAGGCCTATCCAATATTTGTCCATTCTTCTATCAGAAAAAAATGGGAAACCACAAATATTGGAGAGACAAGTTCTTAGATGGGGGATCCGGAGAACACCCTCACAGCATGAAGACATCTTCAGTACAGTAAAGCACAGATGTTTTGCTGATGCCAGTTATATCTCGTAGTCCCACAATACATCCGAATTTTGAACGAGAAAGCAGCAGTTTTCACTTCAAATAGCTCTGTTCGGGGATGATGTTGCTCCCGCTCACCCCCAAATGGAAAGAGACAGAGAAAAAGATTTTGAACCACATTCACTTTAAAAAAAAAAAAAAAAATCAGCTGCTTTAAAAACAGAAAGGTAAAAATACCTGAAATAAAAATACACTAAATATGATCTCTAACCGTTTTAAATCCTGTTCTGGCCATGCATGTGTTTTTCTAACAGGACAGGAAGCTAGAATAAGTGGCTTTCACAATAATTGCATTAGGGGTTAATTAAGTTGTCTTCTCTACATCAGATTATTTAATAAGGCAATTCAATATTCTCTCTTATTTCGTACACTTAAGGTGAATTCTTATATTAAGCAACAATGGAATCAAATTGGGCTTTAAATATTTTATAATATGTATATACAATATACAACTATTTAATGTGATATTTTAAAATGTGTATATAGTATACAGTATTATTTTCTATATTATATAATAATGAAGAAACAGTATATACCGCATTGTTCTACCACTGTATGTGCATCAAAGGTTAGGAAAGGTGAGATGTGATTTTCCTTTTATTCTTTGAACAAACTTGCCTTGCGTGTAATGTAGTTGTCACACAGTGAGCTGTCCTCTTCCCAGCAGTGGTTATAAAGGGAAACCTCACAGCTCACCCTCGCCTTGCAGTGCCCTTGTGGTTGTCTCCACACACTTCACAGCACTCCCAGCAGCATCACTCATCCCTTTCAGCCGTCATCTCAGCTGACTGAAGCATGAGTTAGCTTGCACGAAACTGCCCAGTGAGCACTGAGCTCGTCAGGAGGAGGCTAGGTAAATCCTACCAGACTAGAAAAGGAATCATCAAGGAGCGAACTGCACCATCCCCACAGTCTGTAACTGTGGCTGGAACCTCACTCTCTAGAAAAGGGTGTGAGTGGAGATCTGGTATATTTTATACATTTTATTACATTTGCGGTACTAACATTTTTCCATGCTATTCTTAAATTCTGTCAAGGTCTGACGAATGCCTTCAAGATTGGTGTTAGGCAGTCTACAGGGACACAGGATCCACAAGAAGACAGGCTAATCTGGGGAATAAAGCATGAGGCAGAGCAGTGCTTTAGACCACACCCTACTCCAGGCCAGGCAGGCCAGACACCGTTTTAAGATAATATTTTACAGCATCAATGAAAGCCTACAGAAGCCCTCAGAATAATGAGATGAGTCATCATCCTCATGGATTTATACAGGCTGTCTAAACCACGATGGGGGTTCTTCTGTCGAATAAGGGCCTGACAATAAATTATGCAAATTGACATAGTGGTGTTTTAGGATCAAAACCTTTGCAACCCATATATGTACAGAATATATACACTTGAACAAAACCAATATGTTTTACTGAACTGCAATTAAATGATCATTCACTCAGCTTTCCTCTCATGTTAAAATCATTTGATCTACCATTATGAAGAGGCTTGGCAAGCGTTTGATAAGGATCAACACCATCAAACACAATGCATATACAAAAAGTTGTCCAAGCAGTCGGCAACATTAGCAGGTAAGATACAACTATAAATAGAGATACACTAGGCGCTGTACAACAACCAACGGTGCTAACAGTCTACAAACATTGGATCTCTTATCTTTCCCGCCAAGCTGAATGTGGTTGGGCAAGTTCTGCCGACAGAACAAAGTAAACAGTTTTGTTATGAGTAAGAGACAGTGATAACGAACAACCTTTGGACTACAGCTTGTTTTTCTTCATGGAAGCACAAACTACAACAGTGATTCCAACCATATTGGCTAAAAGAGCCATACAGATAATCAGGTAGTTAACGAGACATAACCAAAACAATTGCACATAAATAAAGGCTGTTTAACCAGATGGTACGCTGCCAATAGCACTTTGACAGAGTATGTTATCATATATATAGTAAATATGGACTGGAGAGGAGGGGTATAGTGGCAAATTATTGCCTCGAGGGAAGACTATTGTTACCGACAGGGGGCTATAATGCTAGGAGCCATGGGAGGTAACAATAGTCTTCCTGAGGGGCATTTAATTTTTTCACTATGGCTGAGTGTGCAGTACATATTTAATGCCCAAGTCAGTGTGAATGCCACGCTGGGGTCCGAGTAGTTAACATACATACAGTGCTGTGAAAAAGTATTTGCCCCCCGTCTGATTTTCTGCATTTTTGCATATTTTTGACACTGAATGTTATCAGGACTTCAACCGAAATGTAATATTAGATAAAAGGGACCCTGAATGAACAAATAACACAAACACTTGATACATATTTCATTTGTTTATTAAAGAAAGTTATGCAACACCCAATGCCCCTGTGTGAAAAAGTAATCGCCCCCTTAGACTCAATAACTGGTTACGCCACCTTTAGCAGCAATAACTGCAACCAAACACTTCCTGTAGTTATTGATTAGTCTCTCAAAGCACCGTGGAGGAATTTTGGCCCACTCCTCCATGCAGAACTGCTTCAACGCAGTGACATTTGTGGGTTTTCGAGCATGAACTGCTTGTTTCAGGTCCTGCCACAACATCTCAATGGGGTTTAGGGCTGGACTTTGACTAGGCCATTCCAAAACTTTAAATTTCTTGTTCTTCAACCATTCTGATGTAGACTTGCTTGTGTGTTTCGGATCATTGTCTTGCTGCATGTACAGCTGCGCTTCAGCTTCAGCTCACGGACGGATGGCCTGACATTCTCCTGTAGAATTCTCTGATACAGAGCAGAATTCATGGTTCCTTCAATGATGGCAAGGCGTCCAGGTCCTGATGCAGCAAAGCATCCCCAAACCATGACACTACCACCACCATGCTTGACCGTTGGTATGAGGTTCTTACTATGGAATGAAGTGTTTGGTTTTCGCAGACATAACGGGGCCCATGTCGGCCAAAAAGTTCCACTTTTGACTCATCTGTCCATAGAACATTGTTCCAGAACTCTTGAGGATCATCCAGGTGCTTTTTGGCAAACTTGAGATGAGCATTCATGTTCTTCTTAGTGAGCAATGGTTTCTGCCTTTCTACTCTGCCATGAATCCCATTTTTGCCCAGTGTTTTTCTGATGGTGGCGTCATGAACACTGACCTTAGCCAAGGCAAGAGAGGCCTGCAGATCCCTGGATGTTGTCTAGGGTTCTTTGTGACTTCCTGGACGATTTTACGCCTTGCTCTTGGAGAGATTTTGGCAGGACGGCACTCCTGGGAAGATTTACTACTGTCCCAAACTTTCTTCATTTGGACAATATGGCTCTGACTGTGGTTCGGTGGAGCCCCAGAGCCTTAGAAATGGCTTTGTAACCCTTTCCAGACTGATAGGCATCAACAACTTTTTTCCGGAGGTCTTCAGGAATTCTTTTGTTCGTGGCATGATGTGCCTCTAGAACCTGTGTGCTGACAACTTCACTCTGATGGTAAGGGCCAAAGTTAGTCAGATTTATATTGGGCAGGCCTAGTTGTTAGCCAAAGTACTCAAACAGCTGACCCTAATTATCCCTTTAATTTGGTTGAGTTACCTAGGGGGGGCAATAACTTTTTCACACCTGGATTGCATGTTTGATTACCTTGCACACCAAACAAATGAAAGAAGCACTAAACTTTGGTGTCATTTTTTCTCTCAGACTCCCTCTATATACTACTACAACCCACAAAAAAATCTTACCAAATACAATGTGAAAAATGTGCAAAAATGCAGAAAATCAGACAGGAGGCAAATACTTTTTCACAGCACTGTATAATAGAAGTCAGGCTTATTGGTCTGTAGTTATCTGGTTCGGTTTTTTTTCCCTTTTTGTGGATCAGTATTATGTTTGCAATTCTCCAGTCTTTCGGTACAACCTCTGTGTCAAGAGACTTTTGCATGATCTTGGTTAGTGATTTGTAAATAACTTCTTTCATTTCTTTGAGTACTATTGGGAGGATCTCCTCCGGCCCAGGGGATTTGCTTATTTTAAGAGCTCCTAGTCCCTTTAACACTTCTGCCTCTGTTATGCTAAAATTATTTAAAACTGGATAGGAACAGGTTGACATGTGGGGCATGTTGTCCGTATCCTCCCTTGTAAAAACTTGTGAAAAGTAATCATTTAATATATTTGCTATTTTTTTTTTCTTCGTCTATGATTTTGCCATTTGTATCTCTTAGACATTTAACCTCTTCTTTAAATGTTCTCTTGCTGTTATAATATTGGAAAAAACATTTTGGAATTGGTTTTAGCCCCCTTAGCAATGTTCATTTCTATCTCTCGCTTGGCCTTTCTAACTTCCTTTTTGACTTTCATTTGCAGTTCCAAATACTTTTTCGGTGTACTTTGTTTTTGGTCCCTTTTAAATGCTCAGTAAAGTGCCTTTTTTCACTGAATATTTTTTTTTATTGATCTATTAAACCATTTTGGCCATTTTCTTTTAGATTTAGATTTGTCTACTTTTGGGATGTAATTGTTTTGCACCTCTAGTACTACATTTTTCTCTATTTTACTCCAATCTACTTCTGTTAGTCTCTGTTTCATACCTTCATAGTTTGCTTTTCTAAAATTGTAAACCTTAGATTTAGTCATTACTTTTTGGGTTTTAAAAATCACTTCAAATGAGACCATGTTGTGGTCTGAGTTTGCGAATGGCTTTCTGACCTATGTTTTAGTTATTCTGTCTTTGTTATTTGAAAAGACTAAATCAAGGCATGCCTCCCCTCTAGTCGGTGCCTTGACAAATTGCGTTAGGAAGCAGTCATTTGTCATTTTCACCATTTAAATTTCATCCGTTGTGCTCCCCACCGGGTTTTCCCATTATATATGGGGGAAGTTGAAATCCTCCATTAGTATGGCTTCTTCTTTGCTACATGCATTTCTAATGTCATTGTATAACAGATTATTTTGCTCGGCATCTGAATTTGGCAGTCTATAGCATGCTCCTATTATTATGCCCTTTGAATTTTTGTCCATTGTTCTGACCCATATTGATTCGGCGTTGATTTCTTTGTCCAGATTTAACACCTGGGCTTCCGCCTCTTCTGTCCTGCATGTCTTTCCTATACAGTGTGTACCCACTAATATTATATTCGTCTCCATCACTCTCAGACAACCAGGTTTCTGTAACACCTATCACATCGTAGTTACTTGTTAGTGCAGTAGCTTCAAGTTCTAACATTTTGTTTCTGAGACTTCTAGCACTTAGATAAATAATTTTAATGGCTGTCTTACCTGAGTTGTTGCCCTTGTTTTGATGTGGTCTCCTTCCGTTTTTTTGTTGATTTCTCCCCCCTTCCTTTCTAGTTTAAGTGCTTCTGAACCTCCTCAATAATCCTTTCTCTGAGTAGATTGGTTCCCTTTTTTGTTTAACTGCAGTCTGTCCCGCCTATATAGATAGTCTTTGTTGTAGAATGTGATCCAATGTTCAAGAAAGGTGAAGCCTTCCTGTGTGCACCACGATTTCAGAAAATGTTTTTGACCGCAGTATTTTTTTTCTTTTGTAGTATGTTTTGTAATTAATTTTCTGTTAAATCACAGAATTGCCATTCAGCAGTTTTTTCATTTAGCCATTTTATGTTGTTGTTTGGAGTGGAGGTGGATGGCGTTCCTTTGAAAAGGGGCGGGACTCACAGTGATGTGAACCAATCACATGACAGATGGAGACTATTGCCCAGTGGTGTAAGGATGTGAGGGCAATAGTTCAATCTATTTTTGCTGCTATGATGAGGTTTTAGCCAACCACAGGCCAGAATTTCCAAGGATCAACTCATATATATATGATAGCCGTCTTAATGACGCAAGGTACAAGGCACCATCCTCCTCGCTGTGGTCTACTGTTGCTACCATACCTGTCAAGTTTCATGCTGTACCACACAAACCCCAGCCCCCCGCCCCCAGTGTATCTATGAACCGATCAAGTGGTGGAGATGCATATAGGAAACAGTAATAAATGTCATTGCTTTTTAAAAGGTCATGGACGGCCCCTATTAGTTTAATAAAGTACTCTGAGCAAATTAAACTGCATGCATTCAAAGTGAATGCTTAAGTAAAAGCAGTACTTGTGTATTCTGCAATGATCTTTGAATTAAATTGGTCAGGAAATTATGGGTGTGTCCTTCAGATTTGAGTTCCACAGGCTACACTCCCATACATGCTGTAAAATTTTAATATACCCTACAACATTGTATGACATATATTGTACTTTTGTATAGAGATTTTGTATAGAGTTTTAAGATAACTTTATCTTCAGCAAAAGTTTTCTGTAGTAAAGCTTAAAATCGTAGTGAAAACATGTATAGGCAAGCATGGTAGAGCACAGATAACAATAGAAAAGCATGGTAAAGCAAATGGACAATATAATCTCATGCATGACAAATGTTCATAAGGAGCTGCACAGAAAACAAAATCTTATATAAACAGAACAGGATGCTAGAGATAGTGTTTTTACACAAGCAGGCAGACCACTGGCAGGGATACTCCCGAGATCAGCAAACCCTTGCAGCAAGCATCTCCAGTAGCTTTGTGCAGCAATGCACTGATCAGACCCAGGGATTGTAAAGACTGTCCTGTGCTGGGATTGTAAAGACTGTGTC
Organism: Acipenser oxyrinchus oxyrinchus; assembly: GCA_030684275.1. Classification (NCBI taxonomy): domain Eukaryota; kingdom Metazoa; phylum Chordata; class Actinopteri; order Acipenseriformes; family Acipenseridae; genus Acipenser; species Acipenser oxyrinchus. The sequence continues at coordinate 78,073,890 of CM060251.1, read as the reverse complement.
CTGTACTGGGATTGTAAAGACAGTGTCCAGTACTGGGGATTGTAAAGACAGTGTCCAGTACTGGGGATTGTAAAGACAGTGTCCTGTACTGGGGATTATAAAGACAGTGTCCTGTACTGGGATTGTAAAGACAGTGTCCTGTACTGGGATTGTAAAGACAGTGTCCTGTACTGGGGATTGTAAAGACAGTGTCCTGTACTGGGGATTGTAAAGACAGTGTCCAGTACTGGGGATTGTAAAGACAGTGTCCTGTACTGGGGATTATAAAGACAGTGTCCTGTACTGGGATTGTAAAGACAGTGTCCTGTACTGGGATTGTAAAGACAGTGTCCTGTACTGGGGATTGTAAAGACAGTGTCCAGTACTGGGGATTGTAAAGACAGTGTCCTGTACTGGGGATTATAAAGACAGTGTCCTGTACTGGGATTGTAAAGACAGTGTCCTGTACTGGGATTGTAAAGACAGTGTCCTGTACTGGGGATTGTAAAGACAGTGTCCTGTACTGGGGATTATAAAGACAGTGTCCTGTACTGGGATTGTAAAGACAGTGTCCTGTACTGGGATTGTAAAGCCAGTGTCCTGTATCTGCTCCTTATGAATGGTCAGGACAGCGTTGCTGTTATTTATGGTGTTGCTGTTGCTGCAATGCAGATAGCTTGTCCTTGCGAAACAGTTGCTGCAACTTAGATGGCAGAGCCTCAATATTAATTATTATTATTATTATTATTATTATTATTATTATTATTATTATTATTATTATTATTATTATTAATAATACTACTAAGAAAAATAATAATAACCTTAAATAACACTGTACATTGTACACAGTCTTCAAAATAACCAGAAAATGCATAGCATGCAATAAGGAAGGGCCATTACAAAGACAAGCATTCTTGAATTCTTTTTTTTTTTTGTACACATATGTAATAATTTGTTGCTAGATTACATTGCAACGGCCTCACACGCAAAGGTAACGTTTACTTGACAGTCTGAACCTACACTATGAACCATGCTGAAATTGAAATAGGAACCAGCTCAAGTACAATACATTGCAGAGCATCATGTCAATGTTATTCAAAATAGACCGTGTCAGAGCACATTGAAGTTAGCAAAAAAACATCTACAACAGTTTTATTAGTAGAAAGAGTAGAAAGAGTCCTTGTTGAAAGGTTTGTCATTGCAGTGTCTTCCTGGAGTACTGCGGTTACTGTATTTTATACAGTGGTTATGGGTGACAAATAATCCTAGCAACACCATTTACAGTACTTCATTTTGAAAATCAAAGTTAAAGTATAAAATGAATGTGAACTGCAGAAGCATGTATAAAAAGTTTCTAACCAACTACAGGGTATTGAAAAGGAAAGAATTAAATTCAGCGGGAAAAAATCTTGACTGATAACTCCACCATTTGCAACAATTCAGAACAATAGGAATCACTGATGGGAGCAGACTGGTCTGGCAGGCGATAGGGATCAGGCACACAAGAAAGTACTTCCAGGCGTGAAGATTTCCATGGCTGATATTTGTATGCGTATCACCAGGGTTGCAGATCTACGCTGTGACTCATGTCAGTGATGTAATGTATTCCGGTGTAAAGAAAATCTTTAAAGAAACAGTCTGCTTTCTGAGCAGACGGGAGACCCACCCTGAAACCAGCCTCGGCCCCACTGACTAACCTCTCAGATGGGCTGTAACAAGAGGGTTGGGCCACACGGTAATGATTAGAAACCTGATCCTGGCAGGTGTTGGCTTGTTCCCATCCGGAGCTCCAACTTCCTCCTTAATTCTATTGTTTCTGCGTTTAAAAAGAAAAAAACTGTCAAATATTTCTTAGGCTAGGCCCCTTCCCCCAAGAAAATGCATTTATAGAATAGTTAGGACAATGGTGGGATGTTTAACTTCACCCCATTTAGTAAAATAACCTAAAATGACAGACATTCCAGAAGAATCCTAAATGTCTGCCTAATGGGGCTAGACAACACCCATAGCTCCAGCCAGAGGCCACTAGGCATTCTGTGTGCTTGTTTACTATAAACTTATAAATGAAATTACTTACAAGACAATGCATGTCATCAGAACAATGTTTTGCTGTTTCAGCTTTTAACTTCAATTATAAGTTATGGTTTGTTAAAAGGTGATATTTTTTCAAGCTCCTTTGCCCCTCCCATCTTTACTTTGTTTTTTTCCTTGTATTTACTGTTTTTTAATACAACTAAAAAAATGTTGTTGTTAGATTTCCCCATTTTGGGTCAATCATAAAACAAAGAGAGAGTTATTTTAAAATGAAGATTTCACACAATTTCACATTCCCTTTATGTAGGCCTAGCAATTGCTTTTCATGTTGCTTGAACACTGCTGACTGCATAGAGCACTGTGTATCCCCACACAGTCAGGCAGCCCGAGTACTAAAACCGAATGCTAGACTCCATTAACCTGCGCTCTGTGGATGGAAAAATACTCCTTATTACCCAACCCCGTCAATCAGCACAGAACCCACCCACCACCACTCTGGAGCCAGCACTGGTTTAGTTTACAACAGACATTTTCATCGCTGAAATAACAATTATAAGATTATTGCTGATACTATATTTTTAATTTAAATTTTTTTTTTTTTTAACACAGAGAATGTAAGCTCTTGCGGGATTGCTGTGACAGACTGAGACTTACAATTCCCTAGAGCTCCTGCAGAATCTAAACAGCTGGGCGGTGTCAAACCACCTTGACTTAAAAGAACAAAGCTAGTGGATATCAGATTACACAGCTTCCGGAATCCTGTCAGGGCCTGACTGCTGGAATGTTCCGCAATGCTGTCACTCTGAGGAGGCAGTCTGCAGCTACACTGAACACCAATGCTCCAAAAGTGCCAAATAATATAGAAGAGCTCCCTCTGCAGGTGGGAAATAAAACAACACAGGCTCCAGAGCTTGTTCATAGAAAAAAAAAAAAAAAAAAAATTTAAACAATTTTGAGGGGGCAGACTCACCTTAAGGTGAAGCCCTTACACTTTTAGAACCTTTATGACATTTCCTATTCCGTCCTGGGTGTTTTTTTTTAGATGTTATCACACTTGCATTAGACCATCTGCTACAGTAAATGCTACAGATTTTCTGTTTTTGGAATCAGATCAGCAATCAGATGCCTGTATGAGATATATAGTTGCGCTCAACAGCAATTGAAACCAGCAGTGGTTTTTAAAATGTAAAACTGATTTTAAAAATCCACAGGGCAGGGGTGAGGGAATATTCTCATATCACTGGTCCTCTTTGTGCCCAGCATGTCTATAAAACTGAATAGAAGAGGAGTGATAAAAATATTGTGCAAATGGCCCACTGGTTGACCAGAGACACTACTGTTTTCTGTGGGGCAGATCTTTCCCATTCCACAGAGCTACTGTCTCATTATCTCATCATGCAACCCTTATCTGGGTGAGAGACACTGTGTACAGAATGTAATACAGGCGAACAAATAAAAAAGCAAAGGAAAACACTACATTCTATTTGTCTAGGAAACCTCGTGCAAATAAATCCAGAACAACTTGAAATGTCGTGAGTGAGTAAGGGGGACGGGACTATGACTAAAGAGGCCGTTCTGTAAAAATGTTAGTTTTTTATTTAAAGGATATAAATATATAAATGACAGCTAATCAGTCCAAATTTTTGCCTTTCAAATGAGCTGTTGACGATCACTCTAACTAAATTAACACAGCACCCCTACACACATTTAAAAAATGCAGCAGCAATATACAAGACATGCACATTATTTAACAGAATGGTGAAGCAACTCACCAGAACGGGAAACACCAAATTGCTCAGCGACTTGTGTCTGATTAAGGTATGTTTTAAGAGCTCGAAAAATTTCCAACTTTTTGTAGAAACAGAAACAGCGGTGCATTTCGCTTTTTGTTTACATGCCATTTTGTAGCGATGAGGTGCACTCGTGGAAATCAGAATACAAAACAAGACAGTGATATGACAGCGGTTCTGGAAAGGTTTAGTAAATATATCAGTGTCCCTTGAGACACTCTCACGATGACAAGTCACTTCAAAAGACTCAATAAGCCATTTTAATTTAAGTTTGATGATGATGAGTTATCAGGTTACAAAACAGTACTGTATTTGTTGTGAACAAATTGATATCAGTGCCAAGAAGGTGTTCTTTTAAGTTCCTTTTCCTTTAGCCGGAGCATTTACAATGGGAAAAATCAGTTTCACCACAAGGGTGTTCTTAGGCAAAGTGTTCTCTTAGGAGGTGTTCCTACAGGCGGAGACTACTGTATACTATACTATATGAGGCACCATGAAAGAATCCAATTCAAACGGTTTCCCTTCATGACAAGGTATCCAGAGAGCTTGAAGTGGAACTGCTTTGCATAGCCAAGAGGGCTTACAGTAGGCACTTTACATAAAACTGGAGTCACAGGAGGAGCATCTAACTAACATGCATGCTGAACCACAAACAGTAGTGCATAAGCCCCCAGGCAAGGAGCTGTCAGGAATAGGGGTGGAAAGAGAGGGACTGGCAGGGCAAGGCGAATCAGGAGGGGGCAGGAGGGAACTGTCAGGGGCTGCCAGGTCAGTCTGCGTTGGGTCTCCTCCCAGGTAGGGAGCCAGTCGGTCCTGGTGCAGGGCCACCTTGCGACCTCTAGGTGGCAGCTGCATGGTACATTATCTTCCCAATCTGCTCCAGGACCTGGCAGAGGCCGAGCCAGTATATGTTTAGCTTGGGGCAACGGCCCCTCTTTCTCTTGTTGGCTTTAGACCCAGACCAGCTCTCTTTTACAAACGGACCAGTAAACTGAGTTTTCCGACAATAAGTATTGGGCTGATTGTATGCCGGTGTTTAATAAGGAACGTGAGTGGCTTGAGTGTGTTTTGCCTGTCGGCAGCCGACTGGAATTTCGGAACTGAAACCAAAGAAATAGGCTATATTGTGATATTTTCTCTCTCTCTCTCCCTCCCTCCTGTACAGACATGGTGTGTGTTATAGAGTTTTAGACCGCTGTATTTTGTTTTTATTATTACTATTTTATGAACATGTATCTCCCCTCTATTGGCTGGGTAGCAGCGTTATTACACTTGCACTTTGTTAAATACATGACCTCAATTAATATGAACCTTGTTGTTACCCGTTCAAAGTCTCGCTACCCATTTACAGGTGAATAGAATGATTGTCAAGTACCTTTTAAACAATGTGTTGCAGCTGAATGTATCCTATAACTTGTTCTGTGCCTTCTCGCACTGAACTGGCATAGTCGCTCTACATTCTGATATTTTACATTGAGGGCATTTGTGCTATTTCTGTACGCTCCTGTGCCGGGGAGGTTACAGCAGTCCACTTCCAGTGAATGCATCAGCACTAGGGGTGCCTGTGTTAATACATTGCAGTTTTGTGCTCATATGGACCTATTGAGTAAAGCATAACATTTAACCGTGGGGATTAGATCTGCATTCCCAACTCTAATAACTGGCACCAAGACATCATGCTGAAGCACAGAATTGTCCAGTACTCACATTGCAATTCATAAGGTCTTTCAAACTAGTATTCTTGCTCAGTCAAACATTCAGTCCTAGGGCAGAAGGAAATCAAAGTATTAGGCTTGGTGGTTCCATCATTTTGAATTATTCTGAGCCCCAGTGTTAGCTTAATGTGCTTTAGTTTCTTCCGATAAACCCACTTGCCTCTAAAAATAAGATGAAAGGAAATTTAATGAAACCAGATGGTTACAGATGTAGCCTGGGCATGGATAAGCAAAGCAGAGTGTTCTGACATGGGAATTTCCATATCAGTGCTTTGATGGGCTATTATACTGCTATCTCTCTGTCCACTACATATACTGTAATACATCCTTCAAAAGGAAACATGACTCATTTTAATTGGGTGCCATATAGTCCCTCTCCACAAATGTGGAATTGTGAACATAGTGGTCACTGGTCTGTCTGTGCTGCTCTTGCATTTCCTAAACAAGCAGAAAGGATGCTTAGCCACAAGCCTTCTTCGAGAGTCAGTATATGACTTGGGGTGAAGGAGTGACTGCGGAAGGAGCACCTGCAGCAGTCGTGATGGGGTCCATTTTTAAAGAGCAACTTGACGTGGCTGTGAAATATCACAGTTATATTAAATGATGTATTGTTCTTGTTTAGATTCCCCTGGTAAATCATTTCAGTCACCACATCTTGGTTACCTTTTAAAACTCAGAAGTATACATTTGAAATACACAGCTGGTACACCTCAGTGAAATCATTAACAGTCCGTCCACAACACTCTGCCCCCAGAAGATATAAGAAACAGCCCATTTCTGTGGTTTCTTACTGATGCATTTCTTACTCCCACTAGAGGCAGCATGTTGCAGGGGGACATGCTAATGGTTACACTCTGTACTAGCCAAGGTTCAGGGCAGGGGTGTCCAAAGCTGGCCCCTCTACTCTCCTGGTCTTTGTTCCAACCCTGTTCTAAATTGTTTAATTGAACTAAGTTAACCTCCATCCAGACCCCGAGTTAAACCTGGACAACCCAGATTTAAGGCATGTTACTGTAAATAGAAATATTTAAAAAACAGTGTGTTGCCTGAAAACTGCATTTGTCAAGATAGGGTTCATCATCCAATCATGCTGACCATATTATCACCAAAAAAGTTTAAGGGCAGCAGTATTTAGACCTTTTGCTATAAAATGACCCAAGTCCTCTTTTTCTAGCCACAGGGCATGGATACCACAACCAATGCCATTGTGAAATTCCCCACTTCGTCCCTTATGCATGCCTTAAGCCTTCCATAGGGGACACAACACCACTCTATTAGAAGGGATTAATTGACCTTGTTGTAAAGGTTTCCAGTGCCAAATGGGACATATTTTAACCATAGATGGCTGCTGTGACTAATGATACATTTCTTCACTGTGCAACCGGTCTGTTACAAAAGGATAAAAGAGATTGCCAATATTGATATTGTTTACCATTTATAGATTTGTTCACCTTTCTGTTTTAATAATGCGATTATTATTAACAGACAATCCTAACTGGGCGCTAGTTCTGAAGAGCCACAGACAGTCACAATATCTTCATAAAAGAGCCAGAACCTGGGTGCATGACAGCTGAATCCATAGTGAATGCTAAGTGTGCTGACGTGAAGGGAACATGGCTACTAGAAAAGCAACACAATATGGTACACTACAGTAGGGAACGATGCAATTTTCAGTCAACTTACTTCATGTCTAGCAACTCAGATAGGCAATTTAGCAACTCTAGCCATAATCAGTGAAGGGTGTCAAATCAGAAGTGCAGTCAGTGCAAACATGACCAGGGTTTTGCACAGTTTCTCTGTACTGATGACTCTATATTGTTTGACCCAAGGTAATTACATTTGAGTCAGCTTCACACTCGATTTGACAGACTGTGTAGAGGACTAACAGTAGGTGTTCTGCAGGAGATGCTTCTGTGTCCAAGGCAGCACAGATTACTGATCATTTCACATGTTTGACTCTTTGGGTTTTTCCTGCGACATCACTGAAATTGCAAAGCACTTTGATTCATTCTTGGTTTTACTATGAGCTTAAGACACATCTGAGCTTGTTACCTATACACCGTCTGTGGCTAATCAAGTTTGTAGTAAAACCTGAAATGTGTGGAACTGCTATGCAATAAGAATCTTATTTCTATCCCTGCATACGGGCAAGAAATGGATGCTTTATAATTTGCTCAGCAACCTGCTCTTGAATCAAAGGGAAATGGGCAACTCCTTTTCTATAATGTTCAAAGGAATGGAATTGTATTTCCTGCCATATTAGAATTGTGACTGGGATGTGTAACAGCATCTATCTATTTTAGAACATGTCAGGTACAGATTTGCTGAACTAGTCACAGCATGTAAAGGTCTCTGCATATGTGACTTTCTTGATCTCCATTTTTCCTTTGGCAACGAATGATGTTATTGAAGCGCTGGTTTTCTGAGAGTCACAGTTTTTTTTTTGTGGTGTTTTTGTGATCTCTCGTGCTAACCACAATCATCATTCTTGCTCCCATGTCCCACCATTAAAATCAGTTCTGCATAGTTTACAGAAAGTATGCCTTTTTCCAACGTTGCTTAGGATTATGTGAGTATATGTTGTGTTCCAAGAAGTTTGAAATTTGGATGAATTTTTTTTTTTTTTTTTATCAGACAAGAGGGATTATGGCACGCACAGCCATCATAGATAGTTAACAACTGAATGCATGGCAGCCACAGTGCTCCGCCTGGGTTCTAAAAACTGTTACGTACATACGGGGATAAAAATAAACTGCAGGAACAGTAAAATACACATTGCAACTGCAATTTAACAACACACTGCAGTAAAATACACATTGCAACTGCAGTTTAACATTACATTGAATAGAATCACTTTAAAAAAAGTTCTAACTTTAGTGAAGAATGAGCAATGTGTTAAATCCTCGCTCTCAATTGTAAAAATAATTATTTACATTTATGTTTCATGTTCATGATTTATTTTTTATTGTTAATGAAGATTGCATAATAAATGATAATTAAATAGGTTTTTATGGACAAAACATAAGAGGCATTTTGAAATGAACCTTATCCATTAAAACCTGCTTAAACTGACATAAAGGGCTACTACATTACATTACAGTTTTTCTCGATTGCTTGAGCACTTTTGTCTAAACAGAATTCACTTTTTCAAAACAATTAACACGCAGCCCCAAACTGAAACATGTTGGCCAAAATGACACATTTCATTTGCAAAATGAAAGACTCTCAAAACATTAAATACATGACACAAAATCAGCTACCTCCATCAAAACATATAACTTGTTATCTAATGAAAAGTTATTTCAATCAATCGTTACACAATGGCCCAATAAATACTAACTACAACTATCAATATACCCTAACATGGTTAGCCCTCTTTTATATGTTTGTGCCATTTGTTGATACTATAATTATAGTATGTACCATAAAAGGCAAGTAAACATATTATCACAGCATGGGCTGTATTCTTTTTTCCTAAAATGATTTTACCAAAGATGACCAATGCAGAAAGAATGTCACTCAAGAGCATGAATATCCAGAAACAAAAGGCTTTATTTGACCTTTTTCCATTTTGTCCTTTACAAATTCAATGATGCTGTATATACAGAGAATAAAAATAAAATACTCCAAGCTAACAATCACTGCAAAAACAAAGCAATGTCAAAAAAGGCAACACAAATACAGTATACACCACATTCAGTCCATTCGTTCATGTCGATCAGGCCACATGTTTTCATCAACATCACACTGGATGTTTTCCCTCGCAATGCAGCGAGGAAAAAATCTCCTTGCAGGGCGCATCCACGCTTGGCAGTCCCCTGCAGTGATTGCCAGACAACCGGCATTCAATGCGTCTAGGTGGGACATCTGGTCATGTGAACGGTAATCATAAACTTTCCACGTCCACACAGAGAAGGATTCCTCGATTGGATTGAGAAAAGGAGAGTACGGAGGGAGAAATTGCATCATCATTCGTGGGTGGGCTGCAAACCATTCCGTAACCAGACGGGAGTGCTGGAAAGCAACATTGTCCCATATGATGATGAAGCGGGACATGTCAGGCCTCACCAGCCCTCTCTCTTCTGGTGGTACCACTCTCTGGTGCAATGCATCAAGAAATGGGAGGAGACGTTCTGTATTGTATGGGCCAATTGTAGGGATGTGGCAAAGAACACCATCGCTGGAGATAGCGGCACACATGTTTATGTTTGCACCCCTTTGCCCTGGCACATTTACGGTGGCCCTCTTACCAATGAGGTTCTTCCCTCATCTCCTTACTTTTGAAAGGTTGAAAACCGGCTTCATCCACATAAATGAATGTATGGGGTGTTGTGTTTGCTTCAAGCTCCATTATTCTCTAAGATAAAAATACAATAGAAACACAGTATTTATGTATACATAAAGTAAATACATTGTAAAATATTCCAGCTGCATGCAATGCAATGTTTTACTGTAAGAAAAGGCATTACAGTGACAAACCCTTACCTGTACATACTGGAGTCTAGTCTCCTTCATGCTGTCACTGTTTCTTTGGAATGGGACCTTGTAAAGTTGTTTCATTCCCACTTTGTGTCTTTTAAGGACTCGATTAATAGTGGCCAAACTCACACTGTTGACATTTCTGAACATGTTGTGATCTTGAATGACTGCTGTCTGGATCTCTCACAATCTTATGGAATTGTTGGCAACAACCATATCCACTACAGCAGCCTCCTGTGCCGCAGTGAAGACTTTACCTCTGCCACCAGCGTGTGGTTGTCTTTGAACTCTATAAAGACAGTAAATTTGTACAAACTGTGACATTCTGATGGTCACATGAAGGGCATTGACAGAACAACTGTTTTACACATATATTGTATTGTATACAGTACAGTAATTCTGAAATACAGTGTGGTATAGCATTGTAACTTACCTATTCTCATTCTTAAATATTCTTACTATTGATGCCACAGTTGATCTACTGAGATTGGGCTGGACCCGCTGCCTAGCCTGTCTCATGGAAAGGCCATGATTGACAACATGGTCAATAATTGTGGCACGAATTTCATCTGAAACATTAGCTCTTTGTATTCCTCTTTGAGCTACTCCACAACCACGCATCTGAACCCCTCTTCCTCTATGGGCCCCTCTACCTCTCCTTTGTCCTTGCCCTCGCCCTCGGCCTCTTACTTGGTCCATTCTTGCAAACAGCAACTCAGAGGTGATCTCTTTTATGCATGAATAAGGACTGATTGCTGATTGAACAATTGTGCAAAGAAGTTTTGCACACATGCAGCAGAGGTTCACATTCATGGGAGTAATTTGTATCAGCTGTGACCAAATGTTTTAATTTTGTTTGACATGATTTACTCAACTGAGTTTTGCATCTTTTGTAGAGAGTTGTGTTTACTGTTTTGCAAAAATGTGCTTAGCATTTGCATTGTGTGTGAAAGCAATGAGAAATGACTTACTGTTTTGCAAAAAAGAATACTGTTGTCCTCATTAGGTTATGATGGAGATCAAGTGGACCCCAGTTTCATTAAAAGTGTCTTAGCAATCAAGAAAAACTGTAAGTCACTTATGTTGTCTAGTGTGAACCTACCTTAAGAGACACTTCGGGCTGTATTCTGATCACAGCGCAAATGCGAGTGCAAGCGGAAACAGCACTTATTATTATTTGTTTATTTAGCAGACGCCTTTATCCAAAGCGACTTACAGAGACTAGGGTGTGACTATGCATCAGCTGCAGAGTCACTTACAACTACGTCTCACCCGAAAGACAGAGCACAAGGAGGTTAAGTGACTTGCTTAGGGTCACACAATGAGTCTGTGGCTGAGGTGGGATTTGAACCGGGGACCAGAAAACCTTTCAGAAAACAAACTTGCAAGTCAGCACAGACAAAAAGTATTCCTGCCACTTGCAGCCAGGTTAAATCAGTACTACAGGTACAATCTAGCACTGCCACCTCGCTTCAAACAACCTGCTGCTTACTTTTTAGCATGTTTTCTTTCTTTTGACTCAGTACTAATAAAAATAATTCCTAGATGGGACAGACAGCATGACATATATAGTCTTTATTAAAGAATGTCAGATGCCCTTTGAGAGTAATCGAGTTTTGGGACTTCCTAAGCGATTTCCGCATTTTTTAAAATTTTTTAATTTTTTTTAAGTCAGCGCACTTTAAATATAATTTTGTATTGTAACTGTTGTGGACTGTGGCTAAAGAAGTCAACACAAGTTTAGATACGGGAGCTTTATTTTATTCATAAAGTAACAACTCCAGAGATGAATCTTCGAAGTTAAATGAGGTAGTCCCATGACACCATATTTAGATTCACTGTCAAAAGGGGGTACAGTGGCACAGACAAAATTCAATTCATAAATGACTGCTGCAGACGGTGGTTCAATGCACTTTCCTTTCAGCTGTGGAAGCATGGGGTTGAATCTGGGTCAGAACTTATCAGCACTTTTAAATCAAGATATTTAAAATGAAGTGCTGAAGCAGATTTTTTTTTTGTTGGTTCCCATTCACTTTTTGTGCTGCAATAAGACCAATTTACCAACTGCACATGTACTAGGATTCAGTATTTTTCTGGTGTGTGTGTGTGTGTGTGTGTGTGTGTGTGTGTGTGTGTGTGTGTGTGTGTGTGTGTGTGTGTGTGTGTGTGTGTGTGTGTGTGTGTGTGTAGTGAGAATGAGAATTCATGTAAGAACCCAACATTTTCTTCACAATAGAAGAGGGATAGTGATAGTGTTGAATTGAATAAGAGAAACCTGCGCTACCACTGCACACGCATATTGGAGCCTCCAATTACAGCAGCCACAAGGTGGTGCTACATGTCCACTTGTGAGAGTTAGCAGCTGTTGATTATAACTCTTAAACAAATGGCAGACCGTTATTATTATTATTTTTATTATTTATTTCTTAGCAGACGCCCTTATCCAGGGCAACTTACAATCGTAAGCAAATACATTTGAAGTATCACAGTACAAGTAATAATACAATTAAGAGCAAGATAAATACAATGACTTTGGTTCAAGCAAGTACAAGTGTGACAAAATACGATTCAATAATACAGCAGATAACAGTGTCAGTGACAGTTACATCAGGATATGATTAAATACAAAATAATACAGATTAAACACTTGGCAGATTACAGTACTCTGAAGTACAGGATTAAATGCAGTAAAATAGGGGGCAGATAAGAGCAAGTAAAGCGCATTTAAGGAAGGGTGATAAGTGTCCCAGGGGAAGAACAGAGGAGTTCTACAGGTGCTTTCTGAAGAGGTGAGTCTTGAGGAGGCGCCAGAATGTGGTCAGGGACTGGGCAGTCCTGACATCTGTAGGAAGGTCATTCCACCACTGCGGGCGAGGGTGGAAAAGGAGCGGGCTCTGGAGGCAGGGGAGCATAGAGGAGGTAGAGCCAGTCTTCTAGTGCAGGCGGAGCAGAGAGGTCGAGTGGGGGTGTAGGGAGAGATGAGGGTCTGGATGTAGCTGGGTGCAGTCTGGTCAAGGCATCTGTAGGCTAGTACAAGAGTCTTATATACTGTACAGTGCTGCTTCTTTACATTGCTATTTGACTTGCAAAAACAACAAAAAAGACAAATATAAAAAAAAATTGAAATATGACCCTTCTACAGTAAAAGAGTACTTGTACAATTTTGTCAACATGGCCTAACTGTGAATTAACCGTGAAATTCATTAATTATCGAATCATGAAATATCAAAGGAATGCTTTATTAAAAAAACAGCATACACTTTTTTTTGTTGTTAACATTTTGTTAATATTACCATTTTATCAGGGTTAAACTAACGGCATATAAACAGCACATATCAATGTAATTCATATTCTAACCCCTCCCCCAGGTATCTGAGCCGTCCTTGGACTCACAGTCCCTGAGTGACTTGTCCTCATTGCCCGACAGTGATCTGAAAGGAGGGCAGTCTTATGGGAACAGTGGCTGGGCCTTCTCATCTCAGAGCAGGTCACCACTGTCAGGTTGGCTCATTATCCTAACTGTTACCACTCCAGAAGTTAACCACTCCAGATATTCAGTGCACTGTGGCTTCTTTACTTGAGTTGTCTTAGGGGTCTGCACAGGGTTTGCTTTTCTCTCCCCAGGTATATTATGGGAGTGCCCATACTTGCTGATGGCATGATTGCATCTTTACTTATATCTAGAGGACCGCTTATCTAATAAAATGGAAGACATTGACAACGAATTATCAATGGAAGCGCTTGTCTGATTTTATTAACACGGGCAGCATGTTGGATTCAGAGTTCAGTGCTGGTGACTGTGTTGTGTTTTTCAGATGACTTCATCTCTGCATGCTCAGGATCTGCCGATGGCAGGCTTAGAGCCCAGCGGCAGCGAGCCAGAATGCTCATGAGCATGCCCGTGACACTGGCTTTCTGTTCCATGTCCTTGCTGTGGCTGAGGGAATCCATCACATTGTCCGAGCTCCGAGGAAAGGGAGTTCTGACCTTCAATAAGCCGTTACCTTCACAATGGCCAGTGATCTAACATGGCTGCCAAATCTTGTAACATTTATTTTTATTTCTATAGGATAAAGACCACCTACAGATTATTATTATTATTATTATTATTATTATTATTATTATTATTATTATTATTATTATCATTATTTGTTTATTTAGCAGATGCCTTTATCCAAGGCAACTTACAGAGTCTAGGGTTTGGGAACTGTGCATCAGCTGCAGAGTCACTTTCCACAACTTCTCACTCGAAAGACCGAGCACAAGGAGGTTAAGTGACTTGCTCAAGGTCACACAGTGAGTCAGTGAGTGAGTGAGCCAGGATTTGAACCAGGGACCTCCAGGTTACAAGCCCTTTTCATTGACCACCGGACCACACAGCCTCCAGATATGAGAACTTGGCTTCATACTTGGTACCGAACTATATTCTTCGACTTTAATAAGTCAGGTTTGATTGTGTGGGTATAGTACAAGAAAACTAAAAAAATGTTTTGTGGCAGTCATTTTGCAAAGCATCCGCTGAATCTTTTCCTCTGTAATCATGTCATGTTTTTCCAGATTACATTTATCTTTTGTGATGATGTGTAATGCTTGGTGAATAACTTTTTTAAAATTAGTATTTATTTTAAAAATCAAATATCCAATCATACATTAAAAGCCACAACACGTTTCTGAGTACAATATAGGGTTTATAGCTTTTGCAGCTCTTCCTGGCTGGAACTTACTCTGTAATCCATCAATTCTAGTAATGCTTCAAGCTTTAATACTTTATGACTACTTTGTTTTGTGCAAGCTTGCTGCGTAGGGCCACATTCCCTGCATCAAGGTGTATCAGAGCTTTCCTGAGGAGTTGAAGTTGTATGGACAAGATTTGCATATCTTCCAGGTAAGAAACGTGTGAATAAACATCTAAAACATTAGGGTAACACTCGATACAAAATGGCAACATGTACACCAGCATTTTAAAGCCAGTATTTTATCTATCAGAGGTGAATTAAATAATTCTGTGCTATAAAAATGGTTTACCTAGTAGGCCAGCTTCATGGCACTGGCTCTTTTCAATTATATAAATAAAAGAGAAAGAAGTCTATGTGAACTTACGCCCTATGCTAAATCTTGATTACAATGGATGCGGACTGCTAATCAGACTTGCTTTACTAGCACGTCACTTTGTTTCTATTCAAGTGATTCTAACAAGGAAAAAACAAGCTATTCACTTCACTGAGCACTTTGGTTTGGTTCTTATCTTAAATCAGCATATTGAATTAGCTTGGGAATCCAAAACCACAATCTGATTCATTACTGACCACAAGATTTGGGTAGGAGAGATTGCAGCACAAAGTGCCAAATTCAATAAGAATTTAACTTCAATGGAAAGTCTGCACCAGTTTATGTTAATGGGAAATGCAAACTAGTAATGTTAGGACAATTAAAAAAAAAAAAATACAGTATACTTTATATACACACACACACACACATACATACATACAGTTGTAGTCAAAAGTTTACATACCCAATGAAAATTTATAATTTCTAGAAATTTCTTGAAAACAAAGAATTTTAGGAAAAATCTTTTGTAGCAAAAGCTTTGCTTTTGTGGATGATAGAAAATTAAACTAATAGCTAGTTGAGGCACCTTTAGCAATAATAACCTCTTTTAAACGATTAGGATATTTGTCAATGAGCTTTTGGCATGATTCTTTAGTGATTTTTGACCATTTTTCAATGCAAACTTGTTCCAGTTCATTCAAATTCCGAGGACTTCTCTTGCACAGCCTTCTTCAACTCATACCAAAGATTCTCAATCGGATTTAGATCGGGAATTTGACTAGGCCATTCCAGAACCTTGATTTTATTCTTCTTTAACCATTCTGAGGTAGATTTTGTTGTGTGCTTTGGATCGTTGTTATGTTGGAACGTCCAGTTGCGTTTTAAACCAAATTTTGTAGCATAGGGTTTCAGATGATTGGCCAATGTCTTTTGGTATCCTATGGAGTCCATTTTACCATATATTGGAACTAAATTTCCTGTGCCATGAGAGGAAAAACAGCCCCATAGAAGGATATTACCACCTCCATGCATGACAGTAGGTATGGTGTTCTTTTCTTTGTACGCCACACCAGACTTTCTCCAAACATAACGACTATCAACGTGACCAAATAGCTCGGTTTTTGTTTCATCACTAAACAAAACCTTTGACCGAACTCATATCCATCATTCAAATGCTGTTTTGCAAACTTTAAGCGATTGTCCGTGTGACGTTTTAGTAAGAGTGGATTTTTCCTTTGCCTGCGACCATTGAGACCTTCACCATGCAATACTCGACCTATGGTTAAAATGGAAACCTCGTAAGGACAGCTTGTACAGCTATGGCCAAAAGTTTTGCGTCACCTGAACTTTTAGGATTGAGACATAATTAAAAAAAAACACACACAAAAAAAATTGACACTACAAAGAAAAAGCTTAAAAGTGGCTAGTGTAAATAGAGGACAAGTGACGTCACAAGAGCAATGGTAGTGGGTGCTGGTCTCCACTGCAAATAAGAACTGGCAATCTGTTGATTCCACCTGACTAAATAGAGAACTGAATTGAATAAAAGATTTAAGCAGAGTGAAGAGATCAGAAGAGGAGAGAAATGGAGAATTTTAAAGAGGCATTGTTAGACCTTTTTTTATCAGGCAAGTTCTTTTATTTGGCACAGTACAATAAAACTTGTAAAAAGTTTGTTTAAAGTACTGAAGTAATCTCCTTTGTGTGTATAAAAAACACATACAGATACTCTATAAATACCTGCGGTTACACCCCCTGAAAAAAGCTATCGGAATGCATTTCATTGACCCTGCCTATTGGTACTTTTGTTGTGGGTGCTGGGATGGTCGACCTCATTTACGGTACTGATTGAGATGCCCTTGTGTAAACGGTCATGCTTTAGTTCAAGGGCCGTGTGGCAAAGTGGTTAACAGTGTGCAGGTGCAGGTGATCAATAATCAGACAAACAACGATAATCCAGATGCAGTGAAGGTTTCATTGTATAATCCAATGCCTGATGGCTAACAGCAGTAAACAATGACAATGTTAATGAAGCAATACAGCGGTGTGTATTGCTTATTTATAATCCGCAGGTTGTCCCCGAAATAATAACAGTCCAGTTTCAGTTCACCCACACGTAACACATACACAAACACAAACACCAGTCCACAGTGTATGCTCTAGTGCTTGTGGTGAATACAGTTCTTTAGTGACAACAAAAGTGCAGTGTTGTTGATCCGGGTTTAGTGCTGGCCTTTGGCGACAGCTCCGGATCGTGTTAGCCGTCCAAATTTCACAACACAGGTTCTCCTTCTGGTCCTT
This sequence comes from Acipenser oxyrinchus oxyrinchus, assembly GCA_030684275.1. Taxonomy (NCBI): domain Eukaryota; kingdom Metazoa; phylum Chordata; class Actinopteri; order Acipenseriformes; family Acipenseridae; genus Acipenser; species Acipenser oxyrinchus. The sequence continues at coordinate 78,056,543 of CM060251.1, read as the reverse complement.
TAATATAACTATTCACAAAGGAACAGATCACATCACTACGTCCCCCATGACCCCTTGGGCAACGAGCGCATCCACTCCTCCAATCCGCGGAAGCCATGCTGTTTCCCGTCCGGGTCATTGAGTTTGTGTACCATAGCTCTGCCCCCTTTCTAGATGGCCGACTTCCACCTAACCATGGGAATAAACTGTCATGCCATTTAGTCCAGTGTATTCTGTTCCCATTATGCAGCTGCCTCGCAGGTCGGGAGGGAGATCTAACACCAAGAATCATTCAATCTCTGTCACAGGCCGTTTTTTAGTTTATTAACTGTTAACGGGGCAGCAGTGTGGAGTAGTGGTTAGGACTCTGGACTCTTGACCGGAGGGTCGTGGGTTCAATCCCAGGTGGGAGACACTGCTGCTGTACCCTTGAGCAAGGTACTTTACCTAGATTGCTCCAGTAAATAATAAAAAAAAAACTGTATAAATGGGTAATTGTATGTAAAAATAATGTGATATCTTGTAACAATTGTAAGTCGCTCTGGATAAGGGTGTCTGGTAAGAAATAAATAATAACAAACATTGTTAATTTTAGCTAATGGTTAGGGTTAATAAAAACCTGATTTAAGTTGCTAAACATTACTACAGTAACAATTTGAACCGATTTCAAGCATATGATCGACTGGGTATTGCTGATAGGACTGTGGTGTTTGAGTGATCATCCATAGGACTGTGGTTTTTTGAGTGATCATCCATAGGGTTGTGGTGTTTGCAATTTTAGCTGGCCTATTATAGATTATTTACTAACAGTTAACAGAAAATAAATAATGTACATTAACATGTTTATTTGCTGTTTGTTAACAGTTTATAAACCAAAAAACAGCCCTTAAAATAAAGTGTGACTGTGTAAACTGTTCACTTACTGATCCCATGTTTGTTCTGTGGTGTTGTCTGAATTGTTTGAAATGGGGGTTTCCAGATAAAATGTATAAATTAAAAAAAAACATATATATATATATATATATATATATATATGATTTAGCCTCGAGGATTTAGCAAGGTACAACACAAGTATACTTTCTGTTATGTTTGGAGAGTTTCCTGCATGTTTTTCTTTTGTACTGAGTAGTTCCCAGAACTGATTATCTAAGGCGTGGCTATTCCAAAATGCTACCACTTAATTATATGACTGGGAGGTGCCAGGGTCATGATTCCATAAATATCTCAGCCTCTTGTTAGCATCTCAATACACTGTTACCCTTCTTTCTGTGTTTCCTTTGCAGTGGGCTGTAGAAATACTGCCCGATCCCATTATAGGCTCCTCCCTTCTCCTGTGCTCCTTCGTACGTCATTGCCGTCTTGTTATTTATAACTTTGTGTCTGAACCCGGGCTGTTTAACTCGAGCACCCTATTTCTGTAGCTGAATTCCTGCAATTGCAGACAACTGTAGTTCAGTCACTGCAGTTTAGAGGTAGCAGATGGTGATGGGAGGTTCAGTCTGTTTAGTTTTGGACTGTATTTCCTTATGTACCTACAGTATTAGGGATTGTAGACTGGACTCACTTCACCATAATCTTAAAGGTCTTGCAAAGTTTCCGAGGTGTCTTATTGTCGTAGGCTGCTTTGGTGATATGATGTGCTGCATATGCTTTATGCTTTTGTGTCTGTACTGACCTGATGAATGGATTGCATTTGTAAATGAGGCCATGGTCTCCTTGTGCAAATGTGGCACATGTGGGAAGATGACGATTCAACCCCAATAACCTGATAGGTTCAGCAGCAGATTAGATGTCATGCGTGTCCCCACAGCTAATGAGGGTGCTATCTCACAGCCCGCTGTTTTCATGGGAGTTGCTGTTATTTGATGGAGGTTAAAGTGTCCTGGTATGGGACTAAAACAAACAAACCGTTTGTTATAAATGGGGACTATTAATCAACAGGTCATATGCCATAAACTGTTTTCAATATTGTTGAAATTACTCTGGCAAAATATAACTTTGGCCTGTGGCTTAATAAGACTGCCATATGGAGGTCACATGATTACTGGATAATACCAAACCCTGGGAGACTAAATTTGAAGTTCCATTGCAGGTGTCCAGTACAAACCGTTTCACAGCTTGTTTTAAACTCTGGCCATGTTGATAACACTGCTCTACTTTATGGTTATCTTGATAAAGTTTCAACATGGTCATTTGTCCATGTCCACATTATTACGAGCACTACATTTTCCTTTTGGAATAGCAGGTGCGTTCTGTATAGTAGTTCTATTACAGGATTGTTTTATTCTTCTTTCTTTTCAATATCGTTTCATTCTTCATTTGTCTAATAAAAAAAAATCATAATTTGTGGCCATGTTTGTTGCATCCTCCAGTGATATCTCAACAAATTATTATTATTATTATTATTATTATTATTATTATTATTATTATTATTATTATTTGTTTATTTAGCAGACGCCTTTATCCAAGGCGACTTACAGACACTAGGGTGTGTGAACTATGCATCAGCTGAAGAGTCACTTACAATTACGTCTCACCCGAAAGACGGAGCACAAGGAGGTTAAGTGACTTGCTCAGGGTCACACAATGAGTCAGTGGCTGACTCGATATGCAAACGATATGTAACCCTGTAACAGAAATACAATGAGTCTTGGTTGTAAATCTCCCTCCTGACCTCTGAGGACGCTAAGCAGCGAGAACAGAGTTCCCTAGACAGGCAGGCCTGACAGTTCTTTCCCAGGGTTCAAGGGAAGTCGGCCAGCCAGGAAGGGGGCGAGACTCCGTTGCAATAACGCATTGACCCAGAAGGGAAACGACGTGGCAGATGCAGATTGGAGAGGCGGTTGCACTCGTTTACCAAGGGGTCATGTGTGACAGCATAAAACGGGACGGAGAATCGTAATCTTTTCCTTCGTTTTGGTTTGTATTAGAACCTAGAAGGACTGTGAGAGTCCCCAGAGAATGTAACAGTTTCATGAGTGTTTTGTTTGTTTTTGTCTGTCAGTAATTTGTCTTGTTTGTAACTGGCCAGATGGCTAATACATTTCCGGAGCTGTCGCCTTGGGCCAGCACAAAGCCGGAACAACACTTCACCACTGTCACGAAATAAACTTGTATCACCCACCACGAGCACTACTGTACGCACCCAGGACTGGTGACCGTGTTTGTATTATTGTGGGGCTGATATTATTGTTTATTATTTGGGACTGCAGTCCTGTTGTTATTTACCCCATGCAGTACACATTGCTGTGTATTGCCGGGACATTATTGTTTGGTTGCCAGACCTGGAACCTATAAATAAAATCCTTTCCAAACCGGTTACAATTATCTCTGTCTGCTTCTTTCATGCACTGCACTCAGTCTGTCTGCTTCTTTCATGCACTGCACTCAGTCTGTCTGCTTCTTTCATGCACTGCACTCAGTCTGTCTGCTTCTTTCATGCACTGCACTCAGTCTGCCTGCTTCTTTCATGCATTTCACTCAGTCTGCCTGCTTCTTTCATGCACTGCACTCAGTCTGCCTGCTTCTTTCATGCACTGCACTCAGTCTGCCTGCTTCTTTCATGCACTGCACTCAGTCTGCCTTCTTCTTTCATGCACTGCACTCAGTCTGTCTGCTTCTTTCATGCACTGCACTCAGTCTGTCTGCTTCTTTCATGCACTGCACTCAGTCTGTCTGCTTCTTTCATGCACTGCACTCAGTCTGCCTTCTTCTTTCATGCACTGCACTCAGTCTGCCTGCTTCTTTCATGCACTACACTCAGTCTGCCTTCTTCTTTCATGCACTGCACTCAGTCTGCCTGCTTCTTTCATGCACTGCAATCAGTCTGTCTGCTTCTTTCATGCACTGCACTCAGTCTGTCTGCTTCTTTCATGCACTGCACTCAGTCTGTCTGCTTCTTTCATGCACTGCACTCAGTCTGTCTGCTTCTTTCATGCACTGCACTCAGCCACTTTGTCACAAACCCATATGTTCATTTTGCAACATGTTTACAAACCGTTTTATGAGGGATATTTTGTTTTTATTTACAGCTCTGATTCTGGTCATGGCAGAATGATATTATATCTTATTATTATATTTTATTATTATTATTATTTATTTCTTAGCAGACGCCCTTATCCAGGGCGACTTACAATTGTTACAAGATATCACATTATTTTTTACATACAATTGCCCATTTATACAGCTGGGTTTTTACTGGAGCAATCCAGGTCAAGAGTCCAAAGCCCTAACCACTACACCACGCGGCTGCCCTGATATTATATGAGATTAACAATAGCGCTGCTTCTTAAAGTTGCCGTAAATTACGAAATATACTTGCTGTACATGTCACACTTACATACCGTAACTATGGGTCACGGAGATGCACTTTTTCATTTCACTGATAAGACTGTACAGTGACTGCACATATTCCATAGTATATCTGAGGATGTTGTGACAATTGATTGAAAAAATGGGTTTGTTCTGCTTTGTACTTCAAAGCAACAAAATAAAAAACGCATCTCAGCTGGGCAATCTTGCAGAAACACGTCTAAAGTATTAAAGACTGACAAATAACAGTCAAGCCTTATCCACTTAATAATATAATCAAGAAACGTACTGTACTATATGAATATTGTTAAATCTGGACCACATTGTTACGAGTGCTACATTTTCCTTTTGGAATAGCAGGTGCGTTCTGTATAGTAGTTCTATTACAGGATTGTTTTATTCTTCTTTCTTTTCAATATCGTTTCATTCTTCAGTGTGTTACACCCAGAAGGAACAAGTGGGTGAACAAATTGCTCCTGCCTGTGATCTAGTTCTCACTAAAGCACTGCAATCAGCTCATGTTGGCAGTTGTGCAACTGAAACTTCTGCTTGTTCTTACTTGTCTCGAGCCATCATCATTCCACCTGGATTGGCCTGTTGGCTTCTAGAGTTACCTTTGTTCCCGGAGCTGTTGCCAGGATTCAGGTACTCATACATGTGTTGTACAGTCTTTGCGGTTCAGTGTATTAATATAGATAAATGTTGATTTAGTGGGTTTGGGTGCATCATTACATCTTCCCTCCTCCTGCGTATTTAAAAAGGAAAAGGAATCGCAGATTTCCCATCGGAAAAAATTACGTGCACTTTTGGCCTTTTGGAATGCCTGGGTGACTGAAAGGGAATAGGATTCAAAGCCTTTCACATCGGTGTAATTGTTTGAGTTGCTTTATCTCATGTCTTGCACTGGACTGTCGAGGCAGGTACGCTTCCAGATTGTGTGAATATATGGTGTGCAGTACATTTATTTATAGTAAAGACACTTTTTTCTATCACTGAACATGTTGTAGAAACATAACAAACTTCACCTTCAACTTTGACCTCTGCTGTACGGCATGTGACTAAGTTCCAGCTTTGTACCAATTTGTGTGGAATAGAAATCAAACTGTTAATGTTGCATAACCAAAATAAATAAACACAAGAACACATCTGAGTCCTTTAATTACAATTTTGAGCTGTTTGGTGTAATTTTGAGGTGTTTTGCGGTATTCATTTTGAACACAGTTTTGATTAATGACTCTCTCTAGTATTGTCTAATAAAAATGGATGTTTGCCACTGGTCATGTGACTTTTTTGCTTTATGCATTACGTAGAATAAGCAGTTTTAAGTTATTTACTTCAAATTTGCTACACTGCTGTGTGTTATGAGTAACTCTCTTTCTACATAATGTCATAGTGCAGCTATATCTTGGGAATTGCTTGCGTGAAAGTTCTCAAATATTAAATGCATAACTTTATGACAAAACTTTGTAAAGTTCATAGATACACAGGGACATGACCTTATCTCAACAAATTTGCATCAACACAAAAATGATGTATCGGGTTAAGTCCCTGTGGGGAGTCCTTTCTGATTCACCCTGTATAAGGTGCTTGGTGATTCAGTGGGTTAAATGCACCACCAACATTGCTTTGTATTTGTTCACAATGTGTAGGTTAATAAATTGTAAGGAAATCTGTCAGGTTGAACAGTTCTTTACACCATTTGTGATGATGATCTATTTTAATTACTGTATTTAATCTCAGGGAGGTGCTCCTCTGTTAACACAGGCCTTGTACAATTAGAGCGAGAAGCTGACCTGACTTTTATGAGTTTGGATATTGTACACAGATCTGATCAGACATGCCTGACTTATGCAAAGCTTTAGTAGAAGGGTTGAACTGCAAGGTGATTTAAACTAGGGAGGATTTACAATGCTGATTGTAGCCTGGGGGTAGCCTGTAGTCTTGCACTTCAGTCAACAGTGATGAAAAAGGCCGGAACTTGGGTAGATAAAAATGATGGAAAAACTAAAAATAACTGCTCAATGTTTAGATATTTAAGGTCACAAGTGATTTTTTCTTTCTTTTTTAAAATTCTAATCCTTCCCGTCATGTGAAAGCATACAGCAACACATTTACAAGATTGCAGCTTTTTTGGACCTGCCCCAGTTTCCAGAAATAACTGAAAACTGCGTTTTGCATCCCAATATACTTCATATTAAAAACCTCATGGAAGCTAATTTGCCAGGTATGTAAACCAAACCCAATCAATTTGAATTGCAGGCCCCAGGCTTTACCTTAGATGAGGACCTCACTAAAATATTCTTACACATCCCAGTGCATACACTACCTTCCAGCAATCGTTACTAACTTGAGTGCAACAGGCCTTTAATCACATGGATTGGAGGTCTGCAGGTATTCATCACTTTGAGAGTATATTATCCGTCACTGTGCTTGTTTGAGAGTAGAGCATGCAAGCTAGGGGCTGATAAGTTCTTTTCAGCTGATCATATAGTTGTGGTTCTGCAGTACATCAAAAGCTACAAATTAATCTCAGCAATACAAATGAGGCTGTGTGGTCCAGTGGTTAAAGAAAGGGGCTTGTAACCAGGAGGTCCCCGGTTCAAATCCCACCTCAGCCACTGACTCATTGAGTGACCCTGAGCAAGTCACTTAACCTCCTTGTGCTCCGTCTTTCGGGTGAGACGTAATTGTAAGTGACTTTGCAGCTGATGCATAGTTCACACACCCTAGTCTCTGTAAGTCGCCTTGGATAAAGGCGTCTGCTAAGTAAACAAATAATAATAATAATAATAAAATGTCTCTTATTTTCAAGAGAGTAATTAGGAAAACACAAAGGGGGAAACGTATTTTGACAGCCGTTTTACATGAGCAATAATAACATGTTAGCCGTGCATACATTGAAAGCTGTCGCTTACAGTTGTCTTGGCAACAGCTTAATCCTTTGGCTTTGGTTGAGGCCTTGGTTTTATTCTTTAGTACTTGTAAAACTTCCTTATGTAAATAGAAATATAATACCTAGCATACAAATACAGTAAATGGCTAGTGGAATTGGGGTGGGTTCCCTTGGTAAAGTAGGCTAATTTTAATTACATTTCTGTCTGTTCCAAAAAAATAATTGCAAACCTTATTTTATATACACAGAATATCTGCCCTCCTGTATACCAGAACTGATTTGTGTTTTATACTGTACAGTGTTTGTGGAATTACTCCATCACATGTCCAGAGTGTATTAATAATATTGTGTTCTGTACTACTTCCCCAGATGAAATGCACAGCTGCATATGGTGGGCGAGGTGGCATCCTTAACCTTTGACCCCTTTGCTAAACACATGATCCCTATAAACTATGACATAAAAGCATCAGCCATTATAATAGTTGCTTTAAAACTGATTTTGAAGCTGGATGATGAATGATAAGTACACTATCTACAGTTTTTTGTATTGTTTTATTTTTAAATGTGCAGCTATATGTCAGTGTGTCTATATGTAGCTGTCATATGAATGATCCGCGGCTCTGTTCTCGGTTTCTCTTAGTTACTGTAATCATGTCATACAAACAAACCATATTCTATTGCCACAATTTGATTTTGCCTTCCGTTATATTTTCGAAGTTGTTGACAGTAGTTCTTCCACTTTACAACAACCACAGCTCATTTTTCTACATGTCTTTATTTACATGGATTTAGCATTATTTTGTATATATACCAGTTTGTGGTGTGTGTGTTTTAAAGATGGCTCAAGGTGACTGACAGGAAAGGTCATAAATGACTGTTTTACAGCACGACTTTGTGAAGTCAGGATAATTAAATTACTTTTTTGACATGGACCGGGCTACATTTATAGTTACTCTATCTATATATTACACCTTTTTTTACCTATTGTGACAAGATGAAAAGGTCCCGTTGTAATGAAAGCTAGAAAACTTTAGAATCAAGCCTTCCAAGACCCAACATTGTAACTATGAGAACAATTTGCATCAGACCTGGCCAACTAGTTCCTCATTTCCATCTGTTTAACTGTTGCTCTCCATTCTGTTACGATCGTGCCCGTAATGGTCATCTAGTATCATACATTGAAATGTACATATTATTATTATTATTATTATTATTATTATTATTATTATTATTATTATTATTATTATTTTGTAAAATGATCAGGGGAGAGAGTGCATATATAAAGTAACTGCCATCCTCGTGTTTCACTCAAACAGTTGGTTCACAGATATCCACACAGTGATCCAGGTTAGAGATGATGAGGTAACAGTTCACCCAAAAACTGTCCGCACCGAAACTGTACAATGCAATCTTTCTTTGTTTAGCTCTCATGTGCAATAGTTTTTGACAGGAACTGCAGCTTACAGGTTGGTAATTCACTAGTCAAAATTGTCCAGGAGACCTGCTCTTAAGAACATAAGAAAGTTTACAAATGAGGGGAGGCCATTCGGCCCATCTTGCTCGTTTGGTTGCTAGTAGCTTATTGATCCCAGAATCTCATCAAGCAGCTTCTTGAAGGATCCCAGTGTCAGCTTCAACAACATTACTGGGGAGTTGGTTCCAGACCCTCACAATTCTCTGTGTGAAAAAGTGGTGCCTATTTTCTGTTCTGAATGGATCAGTATTACTTTTGCAATTCTCCAGTCTGTCAGCACAACCCTTGTGTCAAGAGACTGTTGCATGATCTTGGTTAGCGGTTTGTAAATAACTCATTTCTTTGAGTACTATTGGGAGAATCTCAGTCTCCACTGGATTTGTTTATTTTAAGAGCTCCTAGTCCCTTTAACACTTCTGCCTCTGTTATGCTAAAGTAATTTAAAACTGGATAGGAACAGGTCGACATGTGGGGCATGTTGTCCATATCCTCCTTTGTAAAAACTTGTGAAAAGTAATCATTTAATATATTTGCTATATTTATCTCTTTGTCTATGATTTTGCCATTTGTATCTCTTAGACATTTTACCTCCTCTTTGAATGTTCTCTTGCTGTTATAATACTGGAATTGGTTTTAGCCCCCTTAGCAATGCTCATTTCTATCTCTCTGTTGGCCTTTCTAACTTCCTTTTTGACTTGTGTCTGCAGTTCCAAGTACTCTTTCTGTGTACTTTGTTCTTGGTCCCTTTTAAACACTCTGTAAAGTGCCTTTTTTCTCTGAATATGTTTTTTTTAATTGATCTATTAAACATTTTGGCAATTTTGTTTTAGATTTAGATTTGTCTACTTCTGGGACGTAATTGTTTTGCGCCTCTAGTAGTACATTTTTTAAAAACAGCCATCCTTTTTCCGTGGATGTTTTCTCTATTTTACTCCAATCTACTTCTGTTAGTCTCTATTTCATACCTTCATAGTTTGCCTTTCCAAAATTGTAAACCTTAGCTTTAGTCATTACTTTTTGGGTTTTAAACAGCACTTCAAATGAGACCATGTTGAGGTCTGAATTTGCCAGTGGTTCTCTGACCTCTGTTTTAGTTCCCTTTCAATTTGAAGACGACCACCAAAATAATACATATGGGATATGCCTGCCTATTGGTAGGTATTTTCTGAGCTCTTTATACCAGAGCTACCGATAGGCTCCTTCCTGTGATGACGCTCTCTGTCCTGCCTACAGAGGGGTTAAAACTGTCATTCCATGGAAGCCCTGTCTCTTTTTGCCTCTCAATACGGTAAGGTAAGTCCCTCTCTGTTGGTATCTGAGCATATTGTGAAAAAGAGCTTTTGAGACAACTACAGTTCCCTTGCCTTTCAGGCTGTGTGAAACAGCTCTCTCTCAAGTTTTCTGGAGTTCCCCTGCAAATTCATTGCTAGAAGCCAGCTTGCCACTTCCCTGGAATCAAAATCCTCGCTTTTGTGAACTGAGCTATAAACGCTGCACAACTGCGCTGTGTTTACTCTTTTTCTTTTCATCGCTTTGCGATTGTAGTCTGCTTTTCTAACCTTACAGCACTTGCTGTTTTGTGTTTTCTTCTGCTATTGCAGTTTTAAAAAAAAAAGAGATGCGTGATCCTCCACTGGACCCGCTGTGGAGTTGACTCCGCTGGATTGTCTCGGCCCGCCGTCTCAGTGCACTTGAAGAATTCAGTTCACCCACGTTGCCGTGGTGTCTGTTGTATTTACCCTCACAGCTTTGCTGTTGTGTGCATGTATGTGTGGTTTTCTTTCACTGCCTTGCAGTTGGGGGGGAAAAAAAAAAGAAGCACAGCGGTTTCTCCACTGGACCCAGCTCTGCTGCGCCCTGCTGTTGAGTTGTATCTGCCGACTTGTTTCAGCCCGCCTACTCAGTGCGCTGGTAAAAAAATAAATAAATAAAGCAGTTACACGCTTTGCCGTGGTGACTGCTATTCTACCCGGACAACTTACAGTTGTGTGTGATGTATGTGTTTTTTTTTTCTTTACTGCCTTGTATTTGAGAGAGTTATAATTGTAGATTTTTATTTTGCAGGTCATTATGTAATGATGCAGAGTCAGTGAACAGAAAAAACAAAAAGGTTGAATAGAGTCCTTTGTGTTGCAGATTAAATGAACATCACAATAGTATCTAAAATGAATGACACACTTATAAAAAGGGGAATACAGCAGGTAACAGGCTGTGCATGTTCCTGTTCTGCACGCATATTTATAAGTTATACCGTTACACAGCCAGTCTGTGCACCTTTCGAATTCAAGAGATCTGCTGGAGATTGGATGACAAAAGGAGCAATTTTTGGAGATAAAATATCAAGGTGATTGTGACAGGGTAGCATGACAACCCAGGTTGGTTACTGGCAGGAAGGAGACCCAGAGACAGAAGCGGCAGTTTAAGCACTGGTGCACCCATTTATTAAACACCAAAACAAATGGGAATAAACAAAACATGGCACGTGGGCCTAATTAAAAGAGTTAAACCAAAGAACAGCACACGTGAATGCTGGGCACCAGCCTCCACTTCCACGTTGCAAAGCAGTGCAAAAATCACAGCACAAACAAAGCATTTTGCTTCAATTTTATACATGTGGCCACTCCCCAATTAGCATTCAATTACCTAATTGGGGAATGGCTGCACCTGTGATTCCTGGCAGGGACCGATTTAATTCCATGCTTGCCAACCTTACATTCCCCCATATACTATTTACACCAGCATGGCTTCTGCCCTGCCAGAATGATCTGTAAGAGGATCTACAATAATTAGTTAGTTTGCTGATTGAAATCCACCCCCCATTTCTAAACGATGACCTGAGTGGGCTTGGTCCAGCTAGTCATGGAGGACTCAGGCCTCCATGATGCTGATGTCCACATTTCTTCTGTCAGCGAGGTCCAGGACCAGATTAGTGAAGCGACCTGAACCCCCCCCATCCCCACAGGGCAGGGATGAGGCCCTTGGTAGGGGAAACACACATTTTGGCTGTTCATGCCACACCTGACCTGGGAGGGTGGTTAAGAAAAAAAGTACAGAGAGAATGATCATATTATGAATTATTAATTGATGTTTTGTAATTGTATGTAATTCAATAATCACTAACATATCCTATTATGTAAGTACATTTACAGGATTATTATTAAGGTAGTAGATTACTATTGTGAGCATGGTTAATGATCATTTGTATCCCTATCACAATTACATTTTTCCATTTAAAAAAACGTTTATTCAATTGCGATTAAACTTGCTATTGACATTATTTAGAGTAAGTAAGTTAATGAGAGTATTAGATTCTGGGGATCTATGGGGGCGTCTGGCTGTCCGTACTCTTGTCCATCTGTATGTCCTACTTACATTTTTGCATACAGTCAGCACTCGGATATATATATATATATATATATATATATATATATATATATATATATATATATATATATATATATATATATATACAGTACTGTGCAAAAGTTTTAGGCAGGTGTGAAAAATGCTGTAAAGTAAGAATGCTTTCAAAATAGACATGTTAATAGATTATATTTATCAATTAACTAAATGCAAAGTGAGTGAACAGAAGAAAAATCTAAATCAAATCCATATTTGGTGTGACAACCCTTTGCCTTCAAAAACAGCATCAATTCTTCTAGGTACACTTGCACAAAGTCAGGGATTTTGTAGGCATATAGTCAGGTGTATGATTAAACAATTATACCAAACAGGTGCTAATGATCATCAATTCAATATGTAGGTTGAAACACAATCATTAACTGAAACAGAAACAGCTGTGTAGGAGGAATAAAACTGGGTGAGGAACAGCCAAACTCAGCTAACAAGGTGAGGTTGCTGAAGACAGTTTACTGTCAAAAGTCATACACCATGGCAAGACTGAGCACAGCAACAAGACACAAGGTAGTTATACTGCATCAGCAAGGTCTCTCCCAGGCAGAAATTTCAAGGCAGACAGGGATTTCCAGATGTGCTGTCCAAGCTCTTTTGAAGAAGCACAAAGAAACGGGCAACGTTGAGGACCGTGAGACGCAGTGGTTGGCCAAGGAAACTTACTGCAGCAGATGAAAGACACATCATGCTTACTTCCCTTCGCAATCGGAAGATGTCCAGCAGTGCCATCAGCTCAGAACTGCAGAAAACAGTGGGACCCTGGTACACCCATCTACTGTCCGGAGAAGTCTGGTCAGAAGTGGCCTTCATGGAAGACTTGCGGCCAAAAAGCCATACCTCCGACGTGGAAACAAGGCCAAGCGACTCAACTATGCACGAAAACACAGGAAAAGGGTGCAGAAAAATGGCAGCAGGTGCTCTGGACTGATGAGTCAAAATTTGAAATATTTGGCTGTAGCAGAAGGCAGTTTGTTCGGCCAAGGGCTGGAGAGCGCATTAACGAATGAGTGTCTGCAGGCAACAGTGAAGCATGGTGGAGGTTCCTTGCAAGTTTGGGGTTGCATTTCTGCAAATGGAGTTGGGGATTTGGTCAGAATTAATGGTCTCCTCAATGCTGAGAAGTACAGGCAGATACTTATCCATCATGCAATACCATCAGGGAGGCATCTGATTGGCCCCAAATTTATTCTGCAGCATGACAACGACCCCAAACATACAGCGAAAGTCATTAAGAACTATCTTCAGCGAAAGAAGAACAAGGAGTCCTGAAGTGATGGTATGGCCCCCACAGAGCCCTGATCTGAACATCATTGAGTCTGTCTGGGATTACATGAAGAGAGAGAAGCAACTGAGGCTGCCTAAATCCACAGAAGAACTGTGGTTAGTTCTCCAAGATGTTTGGGCTAACCTACCTGCCGAGTTCCTTCAAAAACTGTGTGCAGGTGTACCTAGAAGAATTGATGCTTGATGCTGTTTTGAAGGCAAAGGGTGGTCACACCAAATATGGATTTGATTTAGATTTTTCTTCTGTTCCCTCACTTTGCATTTAGTTAATTGATAAATATAATCTATTAACATGTCTATTTTGAAAGCATTCTTACTTTACAGCATTTTTTCACACCTGCCTAAAACCTTTGCACAGTACTGTATATATATATATATATATATATATATATATATATATATATATATGCAATAAATTAATGCACTTGCCTGTCACTCCATCACCAGTTTTCTGATACAAAGCCCATCTCTACAACACTAGAAAATCTACAAAAATAAATTAAAATACAATTATAAATGACAATCAATCAGAAAGACTTGTTTAAAGTTTATAAACACTGGATTCAATATAAGCCCCAATAGAAAATAGAAATAAGAACTTCATTAAAAATTGTACATATAATTAATACAGCAATGCACAAGAAGGACAATGTGAAACCACATAATCGGATCTATTAATTCACATGTCTTAATGTAACTTGACATACATGTAGATCATAGAAAAGACTTCAGGTCAAATTCAACATTCACTCCATTAGGAACCATAGTTTTTAAATAATAAATCCAAAAAGCTTCTCTTTGTAAAAGTAGAGTCTAAATTGCCTCCTCTGATAGATAGTTTAACCTTCTCTATCCCTAAATAGCGAAGAGAAGAAACTGGATGAGCAGCTACTGGATAGACTAAATATCTGAACCTAATTGTACTATTCTAGATTTAGGGACATTGAATCATGTAAATTACACCTTGAGTTGTACAAGAGATTACTCCCTTAATGGGAATGATGTTTCCAGTAAGCAGGGGTTTTAAAGAGTGACATTTAAAAGTGCTATTGCATTTTGCACAAGAGCCACATTTATAATTGGCATCACGTATGGGAGCTAAAAGAGATTGAGGTAAATCAGCTTTCACAAGAGTGTCCCTTAAGTTACCTCCTCGTCTAAATGCCATGTAATAGATAAAAGTGTAAAGTATTGCACACAGGCAATAAAAATGTGCATTATAAATATCATATGGGAGATACTGAAATTGAAGAAGGGATCTATGAAAAAGACCTAGGCGTTTATGTTGACTCAGAAATGTCTTCATCTAGACAATGTGGGGAAGCTATAAAAAAGGCCAACAAGATGCTCGGATATATTGTGAGAAGTGTTGAATTTAAATCAAGGGAAGTAATGTTAAAACTTTACAATGCATTAGTAAGAACTCATCTAGAATATTGTGTTCAGTTCTGGTCACCTCGTTACAAAAAGGATATTGCTGCTCTAGAAAGAGTGCAAAGAAGAGTGACCAGAATTATTCCGGGTTTAAAAGGCATATGCAGACAGGCTAAAAGGCTAAAAGAATTGAATCTATTCAGCCTTGAACAAAGAAGACTACGCGGTGATCTGATTCAAGCATTCAAAATCCTAAAAGGAATAGACAATGTCGACCCAGGGGACTTCATTGACCTGAAAAAAGAAACAAGGACCAGGGGTCACAAATGGAGATTAGATAAAGGGGCATTCAGAACAGAAAATAGAAGGCACTTTTTTACACAGAGAATTGTGACGGTATGGAACCAACTCCCCAGTAATGTTGTTGAAGCTGACATCCTGGGATCCTTCAAGAAGCTGCTTGATGAGATTCTGGGATCAATACGCTACTAACAACCAAACGAGCAAGCTGGGCTGAATGGCCTCCTCTCGTTTGTAAACTTTCTTATGTTCTTATGTTCTTATGTAAAGGTGGTACAGTAAATGAACCTGAGATAGAGGGACCCGACTTCAAAATATACCAATGTCTTTTTATAATTTATTTTATTTTCTCTGCATATGAGGAGCATTTCGTAACAGAAATTACAGAACTACATTTAGATGTATTAATTTTACGGTGTTGGAGTGAGTCTGTACCTGCTTTTGATTAAACTTTTTGAATGGCAGCATCAAGACATTTGTCTTTATATCCATATGCTTCAAATCTAGCCCGCCTATCAGACAAATCAAATTCTCGTTTGCAAATACGTTTCATTCTACAAAACTGTAAGGTAAACTATTCTTTATATAGGTTTTCTATATAAATTGGTATAAAGAGAAGGACCTTCTTTAATAATTCATAAATCAAGAAAATGAATCTTTTCAAAATCAGATTCCATTGTAAATTTGAAGATGTTCATTACAAGAATTCCAAAAATCATAAAATAAAGAAAGTTTGTTAGCATTTCCTTTCCACAAGACAAAGATATTGTCACTGTATCTTTTCCAAAGAACAGTATTATATAAGTGGACATTTACTGAAGCATTAGAAATAATCATTTGTTCTAAATAGCCTACATATAAATTGGCTATTTGGTGCCATTGTAAGGGCCATTGCAGTACCTTTGATTTGAAGAAAGGAATCTGATTGAAAGGCAAAATAATTTTTTGACTGCACCAATTCAGCTAAAGTTAGTACACAAGAAGCTGAAGGTAAACGATCGCAGTCCTGTTTGCAAAGGAAACGCTCAAGGACCTTTAGACCAGCATCATGAGGGATATTGGTATAGAGACTTACAATATAAAGAGTTACAGGAATAATGTGTTGAGGAAGAGCGCCTAGATGATTGTGTCAATCGTGTCACCTAGAAACACACCTAGAATTCCGGTTATGTGTAACACAGAAGTACAGGTATGCTGTGGGACAGTGGCCTTGCTATTTCCAAACAGAATGCAATTACAACACGGAAACATGGCACTTATTTAAACTTCATCATGTAAAAAAAAAACACATCTGGGTTCATTCAGTTTTTGTATGTACAGAATACTGCTGCTAAATAAAGGTGAAGTCCCCAAAAATAATGTAAATGGATCATTTAAGCTAACGGATCAGTTATTCCCAATGTTTTTTTTTTAAATGTATTGTTATTTAAACATTAGTGTCTGGTGTAGAGTCTGTATGAGGCATTAAGTAGGTCTCATACAGCACACAGGTACTCGCGCTTGTACTGTGGTTGATGCAGATGTATTTTATGTTGTGTGTAAATATAGAATAACCAGGCTCAAAATTGTAAAGCAATCTTACCAGGAGAAGAAAAACAGCACAAAAAAACCTTAATGCAGATAATTATATTTGAGCAGTACAACCAGATATTTTGTACGCCTTGCTGCAGAATAACCAGACACAACTGAACAAAAGTAAAGCTTTTTTCTCAAAGTTACACCGCTGGGAGTCCACACAGCAATAAGATGGGCATAAAGCACATATTACTACCATTAAGCCATTTTTGTTTTGTTAAATAGAGAATTGCAGCACCATTGTGCACTGACTTGGCAGACTTGGTCTCTGTAATATTTGGATCTTACTAACTAGTCTTTACACACAGTGCCATAGAGTTTTCTGCTGTGAATCTGACCATGTGTCTTTCAATATCTTCTTGTAATGCAGCGGTTAACATGGTGTAGCTACAGTGCAAACTGAGGCTCAGAAGGGGCTGGGGCGATGGTTATGCAAACGCAATGAAATTCTGCTTCCATCTGTGTTTTGGAGAGACATGTTAATTAACCCTCACCTGGTCCTGCAGAAGAAATTACATTGTTTGTCATTGGGGTATTTTTGGAAGACTGAAATAAATAAATAAATAAATAAATAAATAAATAAATAAATAAATACAAAAAAACAAAAAAACATTTGGATAGCCCAAATGTAAGCTATTTACCGTGTTTAGAAATTGAATGCAATAATTCAAATGATTCCTTGGCACTGTTATTTCACCCCACAAGGTGCCTGTTTTTGGGTATGTGTGTGTGTATGTATGGATGTATGCCACAATTTCATTTTTACATGTAATGAAATTTGGTCAGAATTTGGGGAAAACGTTGAGGAACCTAAGCTATATGTTGGTACACTGTACTGTGGATGTAAGTCGTCATGGTCCACGTCTTCCTAATACCAATAGCTTGAATTTTGTGTTTACGACTGTGGTAGAGGTTGTATGTTACTTGCATACTTGTTGAAGTGCTAAAAAAATTGAATGTGGTAAACTTTAGTTAAGACTATTAACAGTAATTACATGTTGGTAAATGCTGCAGTTGCAGGAATGCTCCTGTGGTTAAATATATTTGAATATATTTGAGTATTATCTACACGGCTCCTGTTTGGTTTTAAAGGGTGGTTAGTGTGGCATTAGCACCTCCCTTGGTATTTTAAATGGAAAATTGGTTGACTTGTACTAAAAGAAATAGAAAATGCAGATGAAAGATGTTTCCTACAAACCCCATAATTGAGTAATAATTAAGGGTGCAACATTTAAAGGTGTACACACTTCAATTTAGTTTGCTGTGCTAATGGTATAGCTATATAAACCACATTCCAAAACCATGACCACTGTATCCATTACATTTGAAATGGCGTGATTTTTTGTTAGGGTCTTAAAACTAAACTTCTTCCTAAATGTTTTAGCAAAGGTGACCCACTCATTCATGAATGTTAGTTACTTTTTTATTGTCCCCATGAAAGTATTTCTTGGCAATTTTGTCACCACAACAGATATTATCTAAATTATGCTATTTAACTTACTTTGATACATCTGGAAAGTTTTAATTTCCGAAAATGGTGCAAGACTATGAAGCCGGCTTTTGATAAGGCAAATGAGAATGTGGAAGAGGATGTAGCCAGGTGATCATGTCATGCACATGTTTTATTTCTGCAAGGAAATGATTTGATCATAGCCGCATTTTGTATTGATCTGCACTGTTGTTGGAGCTACTGAGGCAAAAAAAAACCTGGGGTAGGGTGGCAAATGATTCACCTGCCTGTCTTGTTTTTTTTTCCAGATAGCACTGCCGAGAAGATTGTCTTTATCCTTCTGTGTTCACTTAACTATTAAAATGGAACCCCTTGAACGGGAGTGTTGAAAGCTACAGCAAATGGGCAGTGTCATTTTAATTGTTGGCTCGAATCCCACTCACCTGAACAAAATTTACCTACAGTTAATGTCAGCAAAAACAGGGCAAGTTTCCCCAACAAGCCACGGACTAATACAGTTTATAGTTGCCAACCTCTTTACACAACAGTGACTAATGTTGCTCCAGGGGCCTTCAGTAATGATTGGGTTAGCATTATCTTTGTTCATTAGGACTGGTGGATTTTATTGAACAGTCATCCAGCTTTGGTGACAGTAGCCCAGGGGATTGCAGTGTCTATGTATAGACTGTTACTTTTGTAACATGGACATTTCTTTGGAGTAAAATACTTTTTGAATAGGGGCTAAAGTTTCAGACAGGAGCAGTGAGACAGCCCACCCAGACACACAGGGATTGTAAAAGTAAAATACCATCCAGGTGAAAAACGAGCAATATCCTGGAAAAGTTAAAAGCATCCCAAGATATATATATATATATATAAGATATATATATATATATATAATTTATGGCTCCTGTGACAGGTGGGAGTGGTGTGGGTGATAATAAAACAATGTCCAGACAGTACTTTCCTTCAAAAACGTCCAAAATGGCTCTCTCCAAAATGGCCGACTTCTGGTTCACACCTACCATCGAGTCGCCCCGTCTATGGGAGAGCATACCACCAACCTTACACAGCGCCCTTTCTGGTCAGGAGGGAGATTTGCAACTTAGATTCCTTCTCTCTCTGTCACAGCCCCCTTAACATCATTGAGTAATACAAGTTGGTGAAGCCAGTTTTCTGATGCTCTACTCTCTTGTGATGCCTTTCTCTTTACAGGATTTAAAAAAAAAAAAAATACTGTGGATCTACAATAGCTAGTCGGCTTGTGTGTGTGTGTGCATTACCATGAGAATTTGAAGTGCATGAGGAATCGAACTGAAAGAAAAGAGTTGCGCTCTGCATTTAGCCTGGGCTTACCCTACAGTGCTGTGACAGTTTATCCCAACCCCTGTTCTGAAATGAAGCATAGCATCCAAGAGGATCATGGTTAGTTGATGATTAGTAAACACAGTGTTGTATTACAGAGAATTTACTGTGCTGGCTAATTCATTTGTGTGCACCAGCAACTTCCATCAGACCATGAAATAAACTATTTGATTTGGATTGCCTTTTTTTAATTTATTTTTTTAACAATTATTTTTATTCATTTTTCCAGTTTTCTCCCAATTTTGGAATGTCCAATTATTATTCAATCTGGCTCACTGCTGCAACCTCTGAACTAACTTACAGCGTCAAAGGACCAAGCAGTTCTGAATAGTATACCTAATGCTGCTTACAATAATAAAATAATACTTGCAGAAGTATTGCAAAAAGGGTATGGTAACTAGCTCTTCTTTTATGGTAGCTACATTTCAATAAAAAATAAAACATCTACTTCCAGATAATCCTAAAAAAATGGACTAATACCCGTATTGCAAGTTTATGTAAGAGTGTAAACAGTCACTTAGCACAGTGCATGCCTAATCTTTCATTTCATAATTTCATGCATGCAGAGCACTGAAGCAGAACCCCCCCCTCCCCCCTAAACAAACATTGTTTAAAGCACAGACATCACAAAAGAACATTAAAAAGTTAAACAATCTGGATCACACACAATATCATACATCTGTCACTAACTCACTAACCCACCAGGATCAACCACCTTTTACTTCATTTGAGATGAGCTATTCATATTTAGAAAGAAGAAACTCTCTCTCTCTCTCTCTCTCTCTCTCTCTCTCTCTCTCTCTCTCTCTCTCTCTCTTATTTTATATATACCAGTATCAGTATTTTTTTTGTATTTAGATGCGACTGTAAAACCATTACAAAAATTATACAAAATAAATGGTACAGACAGACGAGAACATGTTTTTCTTTTCTATTGGAGTCATTGGTTTTTTGCCTAGGATACTGCAGGTAATCGACAATTTAGTGCAAACCATGGGAACTCTTCCTGGTCATACAGATCATTAACAGAAAGCACAGAACCAGTCTTTCTCTGTGGCTTTAGCTTTGTATTGCTTGTAAAATTGCATGCTTATAGATGGCTTCTGGGGTCTCAGTGTTTTGTCTACAGGGCATCTTTGCTTACTACAACAGGTGTTTGGCTGGGAGAGGTTAAATGTTGTAATTGCTGGGATGAACCCCTTCACCAATGGTAAAGTGAATTTTGTTCTGCTTTGGGTGTTTTGTGAGTGTGTCTGTATACATAAGAACATAAGAAAGGTTACAAACGAGAGGAAGCTATTCGGCCCATTTTGCTCATTTGGTTGTTTGTAGCTTATTGATCCCAGAATCTCATCAAGCAGCTTCTTGAAGGATCCCAGGGTGTCAGCTTCAACAACATTACTGGGGAGTTGGTTTCAGACTCCCACAATTCTCTGTGTAAAAAATTGCCTCCTATTTTCTGTTCAGAATGCACCTTTATCTAATCTCCATTTGTGACCCCTGTCCTTGTTTCTTTTTTCAGGTCGAAAAAGTCCCCTGGGTCAACATTGTCAATACCTTTTAGAATTTTGAATACTTGAATCAGATCACCGCGTAGTCTTCTTTGTTCAAGACTGAATAGATTCAAATCTTTTAGCCTGTGCATACGACATGCCTTTCAAACCCAGGATAATTCTGGTTGCTCTTCTTTGCACTCTTTCTAGAGCAGCAATATCCTTTTTGTAGTGAGGTGACCAGAACTGAACACAATATTCTAGATGAGGTCTTACTAATACATTGTAAAATTTTAACATCACTTTCCTTCGTTAATTCAACACTTTTCACTATATTCCGAGCATTTTGTTGGCCTTTTTTTATAGCTTCCCCACATATCTAGATGAAGACATTTCTGAGTCAACATAAACTTTTTCAATTTCAATATCTCCCATATGGCATTTCTAATGGACATTTTTATTTCCTGCGTGCTGTACCTAACACTTTTCTATATTAAATGTAATTTGCCATGTATCTGCCCAGTTCTTAATGCTGTCTAGATCATTTTGAATGACCTTTGCTGCTGCAATGGTGTTTGCCACTCCTCCTATTTTTGTGTCATGTACATCTGTGTGTGGGTAGAATGTACTTTTTGGGCGTTGTTTTCAGGTATTTTTCTTTAGGCACATCATCAATCTCTATTTCTGTCATCAATTTAGAACTATTTTCCTTTTCTTTTTTTATCTCATTTTCACCATCAACCACCAACCATTGTGTTTTTGTAAAACCCTTACCTACAGGATACAGTCCCTTAAAAGTCAAGGGTACTGATGAATGTTCTGGATTAAATTATATTTATTTTACGGAACAGAAACTCTTTTTTGTTGTTGATTTGACCAGCATTTCTTTTTAATCACAGCTAACACATATCATACATTTATAGCTGGTGGTTCCCTAAACCAGTGGTTCTCAATCCTGGTCCTGGGGACCCACTGTGTCTGCTGGTTTTCATTCCAACTGAGATCTCAATTACTTAACTAGACACTTAATTAAGCTGATAATTTCCTCAATTAGACCTTTTTTATTTGTTTTCAGCTCTTAAACAGTTGCAGAGTTCAAGCTACTTATAGCTGACTTCAAATCTGCAACTGTTTAAGAGCTGAAAACAAGTACAAAGGTCTAATTAAGCAAATTAAGGTTCTAGTTAAGTAATTGAGAGCTCAGTTGGAATGAAAACCAGCAAACAGGGGTCCCCGAGGATCAGGATTGAGAACCACTGCCCTAAACAACCCCATACAGGTAACTGTTGAGGAAGGTTGCTCAACGTAAAGGACAATGCATGGTGCATCCAGAAGGATTCATTGTTTGCATAAAACAGTAAATGCGGTGATAGTATCTTCCCTGGAGACTTTGCTGTTTAAACTATCCCCTATAAATGAGTTGCCTATTTAAGTCATGACACTTCTATTGGTGCAACAGCACTCCCTCCCCTAGCTGTGTGGGGCTCTATTATCACTGTCATCACTTCCAGAAAAAAAGAAAGTTTTAGCTAGAGAAAGGCCTGCTTAAAAGAAAAAAGATTCTAGAAAGCATAGCGTGCCTTACAACAAGACTTCTAAGTTAATGTACCTTGAAGTAATTGTAAAATGAAAGGCCAGTTGTAAGTGTAGTTTTTACTTTGTATCCACTGTTTGGAGGCTTGTTTAGCACACAATAAGCCAGGGCTGGGTTGATTTCTGGTGTGGCTTGAGGGATTGTTACTCTGGAGTCTAGACCTTATAGATTTTGGGGCTTATGGCCACAGAAGAAAGGTCTGAATGGTAAAGATTGGGAAATTAATGGTTGACAAAAAACAAGGCAGAATAGCTGGGTCTGACATCATTAATTTTGTTTAAGAAAACAGTATTTTCAATATTTTGATTCAAAATAGTAAATTAACTAATAGGGAACCAAGTTTCCTTACTTATCATCCGCATAATCTGAGCTACCAGGTCTGTTGGCGATTGTCATTGTTGTAATAATATCTTGGGACGCTTTACAGTTGCAACAGTGCAAGCACGCTTTCAGACAATGCATGATGAATTGAAGAAACAGTATGAACTCTTGATCTTTGTTTTGAGTCTTGAAATGCTTACAAATAAAAATGAACTCTGCATTTAGTTATGTGGGTTTTAATGCAGTTGTGTTGTTTTCCAGGTACTGTAATGAGCATTGCAAATCAGAGGAGCCTAATCTAATCCGGAGCTACTAATTCATACTTAATCTGTTCAACAGACAGAAAGACAGCTTCTTAAAGCAGAAGCACCAAAGAATCCTTGGAGAAAATCAAAGCCAAGAAAACAAGTGCATCATTTGTGAAAGCTGCAAAAAGCTGCTGCAACACATTAGATTGCGTCACATATTGTTTTGTTCACAAATGAATATCTAGTTTCCACATAAATCTATACAAATGATATTTAACCAAATACAGATCTGTACGACAACAGAAGCAGAGGCAAAAGCAAAGTCACTTCATGAGCTTCAAACCCTAACACTGTATTGGGTTGTATTTCCAAAGCATAACAAACCTGTACAGTTTACTCTCAGTCTTCCTAGGGATGAGCATTCTTTGCAACATTATAAAGCTTTTTATAGTGCTGAAGATCTTTTGTTTGTTTGTTTTTAACTTTAATTTGAGATATTTCAAAAATACTATACTGTGGTGTAGGTCAATCTCACCAGGAGTGTGAAACATAATTTGATCAACGCTCTTTGTGTCGCAAATTGTAAACAACAAGTGCAAACAGCTCTGGATCATTCTGACGAGATGACTGTTTCCTGATTATGAAATTCATTACCAGTCAAGTGTTATTTTCAGGTGCGCGGGTAAAAAGTGGTACGCAGTGCACTGCGCTTGCTCAGGCATGCCTAAACAACTTCCGTTTAGAAAGCACAGAAGTGCCCATTCAAATTGGTACGTTATGCTGTTTTTGGTCTTTTTCATCTTTTTAAATTGAATTTATCATATTTTTCCACCATTAAGAAAATAGTATGCGACTATTTATCATATGCAATACATTGGGTCTTGTACATTTTTTTATTTCTGCAACTTTGTGGTTGACTTCTCATTTTAGCTTGTTTGTCATGAATTGTTTTTTTCTTTTTAGAGAAATTGATTGTTTCCAGTTTAAGTTTGCCAAAAAATTATGTATAATTAATGGTTTGCAAAAAAAAAGTATAATTAATGGTAAATCTACCTCTGTTTGACAATAGGAAAACACATCATATCGCAATTGATTGCACCTGTACCAAAATCTCACAGCGTACCACTTTCAATGTGGCAGCATACCATTTTTTAACATTACACAGGTCAAGCTTTGGTATGCGTACCACACTGTGACGATGTACCCCTTTATCACACTACATCGGTTTAGTTTACTTCAGTGTCACCACAGATTCATCTGTGTGACTGACACCTGGTAGGATTTTGTGGTCTTCACTTAATATTAGTTGTAGAATCACTAAAATATCAAAGGGAGTATAATTACAAATAACCTACCAGAGTGATCTGAAAACAGATACAGATACACAGCTGCTTTTGACACCATAGATCATAGCATTCTTCTTGACTGCCTTCAGAAGTATGCTGGGATCTCTGGAACTTGTCTCTCCTGGATGTCCTCTTACATATCCGGACACATGCAGTCTGTTGTCTATACTGGATGTAGCTGTGTTGCAAACCCAGTCACTTGTGGTGTCCCCCAAGGATCTGTTCTTGGGCCCCTTCTCTTCAATATCTGCATGCTTCCCTTGGGTCACCTCATCCGCCAACACAGCCTCATGTTTCACTCCTATGCTGACGACACCCAGCTCTACTTAAAACTTGACCCTGGTAGCCCCTCTGCCATGGTCCGGGTCTCTGGGCTTGCATTCAAGACTGCGAGGCCTGGATGTCTGCCCATTTTCTTCAGTTGAACACTAGCAAATCTGAACTCCTTCTAGTAGGAGTTAAAACTCAACTTAAGAATCTATATATAGCTGCCCTGAACCTCGGAAACTGTCTGCTGCTGCCTTCCCCCGCAGTACGAAGCCTTGGTGTACTTCTTGACAGCAACCTCTCCTTTGATGCTCACATCTCCTCCGTGGTCAAATCTTCCTTCTACCATCTTCGAAACATCTCCAAAGTCCGTCCCTACCTTTCCCTCCCAGATGCAGAGATATTTTTTCATGCATTTGTCTCCTCTCGACTCAACTGCAACTCTCTATATGTTGGTCTCCCGGCACGCACCATAAACTGACTGCAGCTAGTTCAGAATGCCGCTGCCAGGATCTTTACCAGATGAAAAAAACATGATTACATCACCCCCTGTCTTGCCCAGCTGCACTGGTTACCTGTAAAGTTCAGGATTATTTTCAAAATGTTCCTGTTCACCTACAATGCCCTTCATCACACAGGTCCCGAGTACCTCCTCAACCTGCTGACCCGCTATGTTCCTGAGGTCCTCCGACTCTGGTCTGCTTGTTATCCCCAAGCAAAAGTGCAGCACACTTGGAGAACGGTCGTTTAGCTTCATGGCTCCGACTCTTTGGAACTCTCTCCCAGTTTTGGTGCGTGATGCTCCCACTGTTGCTCGCTTTAAATCAACTCTCAAGACCCACCTGTTCTCTCTTGCTTTCCATGCTCTTTAAGCCTGATATCTGCTATTAGCTGCTGTGTTGCTGCTACTATTTCATGTATTATGTTACCATCATGTATTATGCACTTTCCACTGTATTTAATGTACTATTTCATGTATTATTCTACTGTCATGTATTATGCATTTCTCTGTATTTAAAGTATTATGGATTTTCTTGTTGTTACTGCATCTTGTAAAGCGCTTTGTGATGGTGGTCAACTATGAAAAGCGCTATATAAAATAAGGATTGATGATTGATTGATTAAAGTGACTTAAAAACATGTTGCTGTTCTTAAAAAATGTTTGTAAAGAAGTTATCAAATATGCTCTTGTAACTAAAATACTAAGGTTTTGAAGGTGGGTTGCTTTGAAGAAATCAATTTAAATTACAAAATTTAAAACAATGTGGTTGGGCAATTGTAGGACTCTTTTCATTAAAATTAAAAGCTTGTAATCCTTTGACAGATTATTAATGCCTACGTTTTCACGCAACAACAGCAACAAACCATGCTACCCTCTGGTATATGTAAGTACCTCTACGTGTTTTATTTCTCACGGCAGTGTCGGCCTCAGAGTTCAATAATATCGACCGTTGGTTATCAGGAAGCCATCCTTCCCTGGTGCGACAAAGCCAAATGTCATGCACTTAACAGTGGCTCTTCCGCGACAAATTGACAACTCGCTTCAGCAGGCTGTAAACTAAATGTTTTAAGAAATAAATATTTTGCAAACGTGCATCTACTTTAAAGAATATTCTGAAACAACACTAAGATGTGTTTAAATATGTTGCAAAAAAGTTTTATTTATTTATTTATTTATTAACTCTTAAATATTTGGTTTCACAGTGCAGTGTCACCGGCTGCAGGCCCTATAGTTACGGGCTGGGACATCTGAGCCTCTACTATGCACTGGATTGCTGACTGCGCTACGTCTCCAGAAGACAACAAATTAATGAGGCCATTTAAATAAACTAAAGGACGGTTATCTGATCTACCCTATATATATATATATATATATATATATATATATATATATATATATATATATATATATATATATATATATATATATATTTCTACGAGCAACAATGCTTGGACCGAAATAGTATTCGTTTAATTATAATTTAAACATTTAAAGCGGATTAGCTTGTTTTCTTTGTTATTTTTCTTTTGATTCATTTGAAAATGGGTTCTGTTTTTCCTCTTGAAGTAAACTGAATCGTAGGAAGATGCAACCCTAGCCAGGTAGGCTTCACCTTCACAAAGAAGATCGCCTTTAACACTTTAACACAACACCTGGTTTCCAGCGGTGTCCCAAAAAAAGAACTGGCGTGTGTGTAAGATGTCCTATTCTAAAAACGATTGATAAGATTGCACCTGGGCTAGTAAAATGCTACACGTACAACACATATGTGTGTAATTCTGTAATTATTAGCTTACAATGTTCGCGCTGTACACATTTGTTTGTTTTTATTATTACTATGACATCATGTTCTCTTTAAATGCAGGGTTTTACTAATTAAACACGCAAAAGCAACAGGGAAAAATAAAACTATACATCTAGCACGACAAATTCTATCACACCTTTCATAATCCGCAACATCCCAACTTTTCCCTTGAGCAGTTTCACAAACTTTTGCCCTGCCCACCACATCCCATCCCATTCCAACAATCCAATGAAAACCAGCAAACCAATTTTATTATAATGCAGTCTCCTCCTTCTCCATAGGTAACCCAAACCCAGCCCCAATCACATGTAAACCCGGCCTCGCAAAAAAGCGAGAAAAGCGAACAAAACCCGTTCTTTCAGGACTCCTCTCACATATCCCTCATCTCATTCTGCTTAACAAATTAGGGTTTCAAAGAAAGCGGCCAGATCGGATTTACCGTCCTAACTAGAAAGTCCAGTTTGACCGTTCGAGATGACACAGGAGCAGGACAAGTAAGTTCTCATCATCTCACTGTATTGTGAAGTCCAGAGGAACAGACGTGTTGTTTATGTCGAACATATCTTTCGTGTAAATATATATATATATATATATATATATATATATATATATATATATATATATATATATATATATATATATATATATATATATATCACTGTCTGAGCAGATGGATTAAAATAAACGATTTTCGATCGCTTTTTTTCTTCTCATTTACTTGACTCCGCTGAAACTTGCATCAGTTTGGATTTTAGCAGACGGGAGTTTCGGGTGCGTGTGTGTCAGATATTGACAGTGTGTAGATGTGTTTTGTAGTTTCACCTGTCAAGTTGCAACCTGCAGCTCGCGCAGGTGAATATGAGCACCTGCTACACAGCTAGCTTGGGTTTTGAGACGTTCCTTTTTTACATTCTACGCTCTACCTTTTCAGCAAGATTTTGTTCAACATTATTAACAGTTTTAACGCTTTTACTTTTGTTCCCGATCAACTGTATTATTTTGTTTCAGAAATCATGGACTACTGATTATTTGTTTAAAAAACAAAAACCAAAACAAAACACTATTGAACGAGAACCTCTGTCAAATTGTAAATAAGTTTTATTCATTTCTGTTTGTTGGTTTGCTTTTATTTGTGTATATATTTATTGAACATATATTTCTTTCTATTTAACAAAATACAAAACGGTATCTATCTACGCGGTATTCCTACTGATTTAAATAAATGCGATTTTAATCAAGCCTAGTATAGTCTTATATTTGGTTTGTATCTATAGTATTTTCTGCAGTGAAACTGAACACCTGTAAGGCGTTGGTCCTTGGTTTCTTTAAATTCTCTGAGAACAATCGGTTTGCTAGCAGGCTTTCAAAAACACAGCGCTTTAAAAACACTGGCGCATTCACTGCTCATTGTTTCGGTTGGTAGCAATGCAATGGGTTCACGTCATTACATTCGTTTGTTTGTTCTTGAATACTTTAAATTAAAGAACACACTACGGGACCTGTGTTCATAACAGTGGCGCCAACAGGGCACCTAACTTAAATACCCACTACTATCAGAACAATATAGTGTTACCACCACAGTCATCACTTTACTATTCTGTATGTTGAAGATGCTGCCTCTTTGTAAGGTTATTTGCCAGGTCACCACTGCAAAAAATACACTGTTCAATGAAGAAAACGAATGAATGGTACTTTTTTAAGGACGTCTATCAGTTGTTGCTTTTTTAAAGATGTAAACATTTCAATTTCAAAATTAGCCCTGTGGCCGGTAGTGAGAAACCATCGCGTACAGGTACTTGTACAATTAATAGGAGATAGCTTTCTAGTTGTACGGTAATTAAGTACACTGTAATTCAGTTTTCGTTCTTGTACTCTGTATTCAGTGATCTTACAGTTTTATTTATTTATTGATTTATTTGCCAGTACTTCACTGTAATTTTGTACGGTTTTTATATGGGCTTGGAAGAAACAACATATTTGCAAATCTTGAAGTTGTTAGGTGGTGATTGTCATTTAAACTCGGGATGGGCTGATGAAACACCTGTTTGGGATTAAACAGCTTCTTTACATGATTCCGCTTTACTATGGTTTACTTGTGTAATATACTTAGCACCATGGCTAAGCAGTTAAAAAAAGAAAATAGGTCTACATTCTGTGAAATTACTTTTACATGTACAGCAGAACTAACGTCTTGATTCTTAATTTGCTGTGCAGAAGGAATCCCTGAGGTGTTTTCTGTTGCAATGTTTTGTCTATATTTCTCTCCTAACTCCCTGATGGATCTTTTTGACAGGGCCTTGCTCCTGTCTGAGCACAACCCCTGTTAGCTACACCTGACTGACTGATCGTTGGTAACCTTACAAGTGCAGGGCAAACGTTTTGCCCCTAATGCCAGAAAATGGTGTTTTCGTTTTGGCTTATTATCCTCTTTGGTTGCATTCCTCTGACTAATTCATGGATAATCTGTTGGAGACCTGTGAGACAGTGGGGACAGCCAAATCGCAGAAATCAACAGCATTCTGCGAAGAACCCAAAAGACAGAAACTACTAAGCTTGGGAATTGATCATAGCAGCTTTTTGTTCTGCGCTTGAAGGATAAAAATGTCAATAATTATTATTATTATTATTATTGAGTGTGACCTCTGTATTAGGAACTATTTAAGCAGTGAAGAACACTCAGGTGTATATTACTGAAGAGACCGTAGGTTAGGGTGACCACCCGTCCTTACAGTTTAGCACCAGTCAAACCATATAGCTTATCTGTGTAATAGCACATCATAGCATTACCCCTGCTACATTATTTTGCTGTGCTTTACACTCGGTCGCTTGCCAGTTGAAACAATAAAACAGTAAATCTTGATCCAGCCCCCCCCATCGAGCATAAGAAATGTCAGATGTCCCACCTTTGCTTTGCTGTTACCTGAAACCCCTGTGCAGTTAGACAGGACTCTATGTGAGCTGTTACAATTCAAATGGATTAGAGTGACCTCAGCTATACTCAATTTGACCAGCTGTGTGTAGTTCACCATTTAACTATGCATTTTCAGAGCACAGAATCTCTCAACATTGTGATTCAATATGGGATCATTTAAGACATATTTTGCAAAGAAGCCGTTACTGTTAGTTAGAACTGCTTGCAACATTTGGCTGTACTTTTGAGGAGAAAGCTCTGTTCTTTATGGTATATTTAGTATTTCAAGTGTTTCTAATTAATCAGGGTTTCGAGGCAGTTTCTACAGGTTGCATCTTGTTACATTAGCATTATTTTGCCTTCTAGGCTATTGCTATTGAAAATGATAGAATGTTTAACTGGAGAGAATCTGTTTGAGTCTAGATGAGACAGACATTGGATCAGATGTCATAGCACACACATACTGCAACAGATGGCTGTTGACAATAGCTAAAATATTTTGGTCAAAAGTCCAAGCCATTTTGGTGTGTTACTTGTCAGAAGATTATGGCAACCCAAATCACAAGCAGTCCATCAAAGAACAAGAACACATTGGGCTATCATTAGGATAAGGGCTTGAATGATCATATCTGACTATCTGTGACGGTGTTTACATGGACAAGTCATGACAGTTTTCCTCACAATGTTTTAGCCTACTTTTCAGGAAATGCGTTGCTATGCTGTTCTGATTTAGGAGAAAAAGTCGACTGTACCAATGCAGATTACTCAATTCATAGTAATTTAGGGGAGGGGATATTTAAATGTCCATGTCTGCCTAGTAATTAGGAAAAGAACGACTCTGAATATCGTGAGGAGAGCTTCATGCTTTGCCATGAAGATTAAAAAAAATTAACAAGAGGAAAGAATTAACTTGTCAGGCACACTTGTTTGTGTCTCTTTACCTTTCCAACACACGCACACACACACACACACACACACACACACAAGTATATAAAATAAAACTTCTACTAAGTACAAGTTTTATTGCTTAAAAAATAAATATGCGTAACATCTAAAAGTTTTATTTAATTAAAGTAGTCTATAAATGTATGTGGAAAATGTGGGAACACTACAATACACTACAACACTACAACACTACAACACTACAATACAATAAAAAAAAAAACAGTATGATCCTTAGGCCTATATGAATATAAGATTGAGAAGAGGGGGGTATATAAAAATACATTCGAGGTTCCTGAGCAACTTCATGCATTGGCAGTTCTATAGACTGAGTACCAGGCTGAGCATCCTAATGTTCCTGTACACATCTGCCGGTCCCTTTACCCTGCCTGCTCCGAGAAGCCAGTGACTGCTGGTCTGCAGCTGCGGTAGAAGTGCCAGGCGCAGAATCCGCTTAACACACACACATTATAAGTTCTATGCGGTGGAAGAAGAGGTGGAGCTCTGTTGTTCCTGGGACATCTTAAAAGAATTACAGAAAGAAAATACAACTACGACTACTACTACTACTACTACTACTAATAATAATCTGAAGCTAAAAGTTTGGTTAGTTGCATTTATACAAACATTAATAATAGACTATACAAGAGGTTTACATTTGCAGCATCTTTTGAGTTCTTTCTTGTGTGTGTGGGTGTGTGTGTGTGGGTGAGTGTGTGTGTGGTTTGGTACGGCTTTGCTGAGGAACAACGTGAGATTCTGCCAGTTAAACGGGATCTTGACTGCTGAAATCTCGTGAGACACAAGCACGATTCTTGCTCCGGTTTACATGGGTTTTTACAGCTATTTTTATCGTGAGAAAGCGATTGACCCTGCCCTTAAAGTCGCGCTAACCAAAGGACGTTCTTTTGCTGTTTCACAATGTATTCACAAGACAACATCGCACAGTCATGACTGTAGAGTTGATTTTCACTTGCATGTAAACCCAGCCTGAGTCTGGGCAGAATCTTACTTTACTGGCTTGAACAGTTTTCTGGACAAACCATGCAGGCAGAATTGTATTCTGTTCAGCAGGCCTGAATTCCATTTTTTAACAATAATCGCCATGTGTCTACTATAATACTGTACGTTTGCGTTGAGCCATATCCCTGGGTGTTTAAAGCATTCCACAGTAATAGAAAATACATTTAGACTAAAGTTGTGCTTTCTATTTGGCAAATCAATTGAAGGCCCCCTATTGCAGAGCTCATTGAGTTTCCATCACTGCTTAAACGAGTTGGCCCTTATAAGCCACTTATTTTCAACTGTCTTTATCATGTGCTGTAAACATTCCCAGCCCAGGCTGATAAAGTTTGTTTACCCATGTATGATTTACTTATGTATTTGTTTGTTTATTAAACCGGCTGACATTTCCCAATGTGACAGCAGTACAGCAGCAGTAGCCAAACATCGATGTAACACACTCCGAAGATAAAACAACAACCGTGATAAAAACAGTTCAAGAATAATGTAATACTAACAATCACAATAAAAAAAAGTGTATGTGTACATTCTTTGCTTCAGGGCAAGCATGCTAAAAAGATAGGTAGTAATAATGAAGTGAACACATCAGTCAGCACTGTGATTTGTTGCTCAATCTGGCCCCTATTGATCTGAAAGATAGAAATACACTTCATTGCAGCCTTTGCTCATCTTTTAATGATCTCTGCCTTGCGGTTTCTACCAACCATTTCCTCCAGCCTGCTCAGCAGAACCTCTCAAAGCAAGTGACCCGAGGTAAAAGATGCACGCACACACGTTACTATATAAACAGATACCTGGATTTTATTATTAAAATCGCTTCAGGTACAAATTCCTTCTGGAGGTGGAAATCTGCAGCAAAGTCGGTTCCCATGGATGACTATCAAAGCTCATCAGATACGCTCTTCCCCCTTGTGAATGAAACTGACTTGCAAAAGGCAGATGCAGCCTTTATGTACTACAGAATACATACAAATATGTCAGGAATGGCATTGGTCAAGAATTTCCATATAATTATTTATTATTATTTTTTATTTCTTAGCAGACGCCCTTATCCAGGGCGACTTACAATTGTTACAAGTTATCATATTATTTTTTACATACAATTACTGATTACTGGAGCAATCTAGGTAAAGTACCTTGCTCAAGGGTATAGCAGCAGTACTCCCACCTGGGATTGAACCCACGACCCTCCGTTCGAGTCCAGAGCCCTAACCACTACTCCACACTGCTGCCCAAATATACATATACATAAATGTGCTGCATATCACATTTTATGAAAAATAGATTTATTGAAAATATTTACCCATAATGACCTATCTCACTGCTGGTTAAGCTGAAGCAGGGTGAGGAAGGATAACTGGAAAATGCCACACTTCTGCTCTGTAAAACCTGTGTATTGGTGCTGTATATAGTAATGTGCACATTTTACTTGCAGCAAAAGGGCGGTGCTGGTGCTGCAGAATGAAGCCCCGTACAGCCAGCGGAGATCCTACACCAACGAGGACGAGGCCTGGAAGTCTTTCCTGGAGAATCCGCTCACAGCTGCCACCAAGGCCATGATGAGCATCAACGGAGATGACGACAGCGCAGCAGCCTTGGGGTTGCTCTATGATTATTACAAGGTGCTTAGAGTTTGGGAACAGTAAAAAAAAAAAAAAGAAAAGAAAATGAGGAATGAATTTCAAGTTCAGTTTCAGGCTTTAGATCAATGCCTCTGTTATGCCTTTGTGTAAGAGTGGGTGCGTGATGATAACTGTGTGATGATCTCCTGTAGGTGCCAAGAGAAAAGAGAACGCTCTCAACTTCAAAACCAGAAGTTATTCTGACTGATGGTGATCTCTCCAAAAGGTATGATGGTGTTGATTACAAATGACAAAGACGATAGGCTACTAAGTGGACCAACATCCACCTGAAGCCACGACCACCCCCAGTTCTCATCTCTAGTCCATTCTTTAGCTGACATTTTTAAACAACATAAAAAAATATACATAATTGCCTTCGTGAAACAATGTACTTGAACTACATTGTCAAATGTAACTTCAAAGTAAGTATCCATCTTGACTCTAGTTCATTTAAGATTCCTTAAAAGCCTTGAGCCATGCTTGAGGCCAAACCCAGATAAGACCCTTACAATATATTAAAATGTAACCTACAACAATATATATATATATATATATATATATATATATATATATACTGCATTTGCAATTTGGCCATGTAAACCTATTTAGAATTTTGGATGAAATTTGAGAAATTTCTGTTAGTGGGGAGTTTTGTTTTAAATGTATGGCATACTGTAAGTAAATTAGAACACTACTTATACAAAATAATGCAAATGAACCCTTCCAATAACTGAACCACCAATGGGTTTGGTAACTGTGAATTAAAATGTTCTGCTGTTGAACCTCCCATGCACATGTGTGACCTATCCATACGAATGCATATTCGCTTAACATACTGTATTTATTATTGATGTGCATTACAACATGAAAAGGAAACCTACACATACTGTATATGTATGTTCTTTGTTCAGGAACTGCATGGTTTCTGTGCCAGAACCAGCTATGCTGGCAGGAGAGAACAGACTCCAGCTTTTAAAGGGGCTTCCACTCAATATCGTCATGCCTGGAAACCAGCAGGACAAGAGGAACCACTTCCCCTCCCCGGATACCACGGTAACCGTCTCAATTGCCACAGTCCCCAACTACGCCATGAAGACTGAAGCGTCGTCCCACAGCTTCACGGTGGGGAACCCTCCTGGTGTACACTGTGCCGACCCAGACAGCCGCATCGTTGTGTTTGACCGTCGTCTCAACCCAGACCACTTCAGTCCCAACCCCCAGCCACAGAACTCCCAACGCAGGACGCCAGACTCCACCTTCACAGAGAGCTTCAAGGATGAGGCCGATCAGGTAAAATGCATTGTGGGTAATGTGCTTCAAAACTCAGGTTCTTTCTTTTTTTCCTGGCTGGAGCTGGATAGCCTTAACTTCTGTTATGGTAGCATAGCATGAGCGATTTATACAAGTAAGTGGTCTACAGGTCTCATTTTTGGAAATCAGAACATTGTATGCTATCATTATGTAACATTATGTAACAGGAAATAATAATGACTGGTATGTAGTCAGGTGACATACCAGCCAAGAACAATTAAAAAAAATATAAAGTAGTTTTCCATACTTACCCTTATAAAGGTTTTAAAAAATTAAAATCGGAACATGATTAATCATACTAACCATGGGAGAGAAAAACATGGAGACATGCTAAATTACATGGCAGGGCCCATTCACAAAGATTTCATTCATGAGTTATTTAAATAATGTTTTTATACTAATAAAACACCAGACCCATTCTAGGATGTTGTTGGCTTATGTATTGTTTTTTTATTATTATTAATGATCTATTTCTTAGCAGGTGCCCTTATCCAGGGCAACTTACAATTGTTTTTATGTATTTATATATATATATGTAAAACAGCAATCTTCTTTCTCTCTGCGACTGTTTCAGGTGTTTTCTTTCCCTAGCGACCTGCAGATGAGAATGGAGCCGGATGGTTATACATTCGACAGTATCTCGGGGTAAATCATAATTTCTGTCTTACTGAATGCATTTGTGATGAGAATCCTATATTCTGTAAGTGATGTACCACCTAATGATTTTGACATTAAGAACATGTATTCATTTATTTATTCATTTGTTTATTTTAATAAATAGTATGGGTTTTTATTTTAGGAATCATTTCGAGTACACACTGGAAGCCTCTAAATCCCTTCGGCAGAAGTCAGGAGATGGCACAATGACCTACCTGAACAAGGGGCAGTTCTATCCAATCACACTGAAGGAGCATGGAAGGGGCAAAGGACTGCATCACCCAATCAGCAAAGTCCGGGTGAGTGCTCTCCTCTCAGACAGCATGTATTGATATTGTATTATTTTTTTATGTTCCTGTAGCTATAGTTTTTAGGACAGTTAGGTGCCTTACTGTAACCCTTTGTGTTTGACAGTTGCTGTATAATACTCTATCTTAAAGTCGTACTGGGATAATAAAACAAATGCTAATGCCAGGATTTCACTGTATTATTTTGCAGAGTGTCGTCATGGTTGTGTTTGGGGAAGAGAAATGCAGGGACGACCAGCTCAAGCACTGGAAATATTGGCACTCTCGGCAACACACCGCCAAACAGAGATGCGTTGACATTGGTAAGAAACCACCTGCTTTCATGTTTCATTTCCACTTCAATAAAGGGAGTCAAAGT
The DNA here is from genome assembly GCA_030684275.1 of Acipenser oxyrinchus oxyrinchus. Taxonomy (NCBI): domain Eukaryota; kingdom Metazoa; phylum Chordata; class Actinopteri; order Acipenseriformes; family Acipenseridae; genus Acipenser; species Acipenser oxyrinchus. The sequence goes on along the minus strand of CM060251.1, from coordinate 78,020,417 downwards.
GAATCACTAGAATGGTTACAAAGACCCAAACAAGAAAGTTAGGCACCTATGTTGTCCCCTATAAATGCCTATTTAAGTAAACCCATTCTATGCAACATGTTGCTTGCCTTTATGTGATTGAAGCATTGATTGATGAGTTGTTTTTCTTCCTCCACTTCCCCATTCGTGTCATATTTTTTCACTGCTGTCACTGTTCATTTATCACACCTTACAACTGCAGTTACTCATTTTTTATTTTAACGTCCTTTGGATGAGACGTAAAACCGAGGTCCTTTTGTAAGTGACTCTGCAGCAGCAGTTGCGATGCATAGTTCACCCCCAAGTCTCTGTAAGTCGCTTTGGATAAAAGCGTCTGCTAAATGACTAATTAACAATAATAACAACAGTAAAATCAGCTGGGTAACAAAAATGTACAGAAACAAAATAATTAAGCAGGTTTAAAAAACAAAACTCAAGAGCTTCAGTTTGCTTGTCTGAGGGACAATGTCAGTATATGTACAGCTCACACACTTACTCACTTGAAATCGTTACAACCACAGTTAATTAATCCAGTCGTGAGCTGAATTGATCTTCTTCTGCCTGACTCGTTTATAACTTACTGTCTGAGAGACAAATGACAAATAGCTAGCCCTACTGTGTTAGAGAATATTCTTTCAAATTGAACAGTTGAACAGTTTTTTTTATTTATTTTTATTTTTATTTTAACCAGGCAAGGGATATTGCATCTCAGCCGGCATCTAGTTCAGTCTAGTATGATTAATTACTTGTCTCATGCAGGAGACATTCATGCAAATTCTTGTGTTGTTTGCTCTGAGGCTGTTATTAGGAACCAGAATCCTTGTCATGCAATGTGCCGCTCCTCACCCATAACCACAGGGTATAAGGCTCAGCTGCCTGTCACACTTGGCGTCACCGGCTTTTCTGGTTTTGCAGATTAACTGCTATGAACTGAAAAGGGAGGGAGAAGGGCAGGGGCCACTACGTTCCCTGTTTAACCCCTGCGTGACTCCCGTACTACTGAACACAAGCTCAGTCTGGGCATGGGGGTGGGGGCATCGGGTAAATAACACAGCCTGCATTTGCGATGTTATTGTTAACAGTAAAACTAAAGACACTCCCAAGTTTAGTAGACAAACATCTCACCAGCTCCTGTTTATCTTTTCCTTGTTTAATACAAATAAGCAAAGTGAGTGGAGCTGTGTGACAGAATCAGCTGCTAATTAAAAGATGTATGGCCCCATTTCCGAAACCAATTTTTGTAAGCGCCCACTTCAGGTTTGTCAAGTCAGTGGTTGCTCTTATGACTGTTTTTTCTGAAAATATGGTAACCATTATCCTGGTGTCAAAACTGGTGTGCATCTTTGTAGTGGACTTGGAGCCTAGTTTAACTGTACTGTAAATTCAGTTTATTGCACTTTGCAGTATTATTTTGTAATTTTTTTTTAAACATATTTGTTTTTTTACAGTATAATAAAAGAAAATAAAAGGCAACGTTTATTCTTTAATGATGTTTTGACCAAAAACATGACTCAAATACAGTGAATAGTAGATAACTGCCTGTTTACAGCAAACTTTTAAAACTTACTGTGTGAGATCCATAGGCTTCATCTACCCCCTGCTTTTTCAAAAGCTCCATTTACATTTTGTTTCACAAAGTAGAACCCCAAAATGAACATATAACACGATTTTCTTTTTTTTATATTGTATTTTTATCGATTTTATCCCTATTTAATGTATCACTGTGGGTGACTAATGTTACAAGTTGACCCAGAGCTACACCAGGAATGGTTCATTCTAGCTGTTAGTGTTCCTATTACACATTCTAGCAATGTGTCTGTTTGCCAGCTTTTCCTCCCAGTTATTTACTATTTGCATACTGTAATTTGTTTTGTGGTGATACTGTTTCTGTTATTGACAATGCAACAAACTGTTTAAACTAGACACATGGCAATAAATCTGCTGGAAACACATTTCTCAACTTTTCCTTGGGAGCGATCTTCAGAATCAAGAGCATTTCTCTTCTAGACATGATAATGCGTATCCAGATCGTGCTCCTTCCTGCAACAATGTTGGCGCTGTGACTGAAATGAGTGGCTTTTGTGTGAACAGGAAATGAACATTGTCGCAGGAGGGAACGTGATCTGGATACACACTTTTGTTCACAAGAGTCTTTCTCCTGGTAAACACATTTTTTAAAAATTACTCCACCTTCATCTTACTTACATAGCATTGTGGCTCTGGTACAACAGGAGCCTTTTTGTACCTTTTAAGCCAACTGGAATTCATGTGAGTGATTATGAAAATACAGATTCCTCCACTGTGCTCCATCCAGGTATCTTCACTACATTGGATATTTGCGTTTTAATATTTTTCATCCCTCTTAAAACAGCTGATTATAAAGAAAGCTTCAATACGATCAGCAACATTGAAGAGATTTCATACAATGCCATCTCCTTCACCTGGGACATAAATGATGAAGCAAAGGTGAGTCCGACATGAATTAGAAACTAGTGTTGTTCTGTGATCATTTCTAGGGGTTTTGTGGAGTAACTTGTTCAATTTGCAATGTTCTGATAAAATCTTAATTGGAGGATGCAATCGAATCACCCAGCAGTGGAAAAAAAATGATGTAAAACTCTATTAAACACAAATTTTTGTGGGTCATTTTTAGGTAGCAACATGCTGAAACAAATGATGCACTGTTTACCTTCTTTTTATTTGTCACCAAAATAGGCAATCTGTTCAAATATGTGACATTTTCTCAATAGTTTCCAAAAAATGTATGTAGAAAGTTTGATTAAATGCATTGATAGTAAGTTGCATGTTACAGTTAAGCCAAAAGAAGAACTCTGAGACTTCGAGTCCTGGTACATTCAATTCACCAAACAATAGCCGCAGTCATTTAAAAATAACAAGGCCCCTTGTCCCGCCAGCTAGCGCTCACTATAATGGTTGAAAGTGGCAGGAGATGCCAGTTGGAGTTTGAAGATGAGGAAGTTTCTGGCATTTTCTTTTGAAACACACATTGTTTAAAGTCACTTTAGCTTTTCTTGGCTGAGGAGTAGAAACCGGTTATTATTATTGTTTTATTAAGGAGGATTATATCTGAAAACAGATACTCCTCTGAGCACTGACACTGAAACTCCCCCAGGCAGAGAACTTCCTCTGATTCCACAGTGAAGTCTGCTCTTTTTCAAGTGACCTGATGAGGCACAGATAAACTGAAGTTTACTGTTACAGTGGTGAAGTGGTTAGGGGACAAAGAGGGGCTTTGAATTTCCCAGTTGGCATCGCAAAGCCCTGTTTGTTTATGATGGCTACACAAAATGTATTTCTGCTAAGCCGTGCCTATGCTACGGAGAATGAGGAACTGCGTTGTGCAGAAAACTGGTTTTGACAGCACAAGCAGTGGAATCCCATCAGACAGGTAGATACAGATGCTTTGTAAGACTGGGTGAGGACTTCATGTGGAAATTCCAGAGACACTTTAACCCTTTCTAAAGACTGAGGTGGCTGTAAGATCCCGGTCATTCGCTCTGAGCGACACACTCGAGCATGTTGACTGTTTCCCTCAGTGGAGAACACCCCTCAAGATCTCCCCAAGATGCCATCTTCTTTTTGTAATCTCCTTTCCCTGGACTTCCCTTTTTCTCACTTCCTTTCTGTGGGTTGCAGAACAACAGTGTGGCAGCCAGTGTTTATCGCTTTCCAATGTACATGAATTTGACACTCAAAGACTTTACGCTGGGTTTTCCTTGAAACAGGATGTGGGTTCAGGATGATATGCCCCCGTAACCAGTAGCTCTGCGCAGGTGTTTTTATGGGCCAGTTGACTCTGTGTACAGAACTGCTTTGTTTGATTGTGGGGAGCAGATTAGAGGCAAACTAGATCCTGTTTTTCTATCCTATAACGTATGAACTGCAGCTACTGCCAAAACTGTGGTCTTCGTTTTGTTTTGTTGAAAGAGGAACGGTAGGATTTGTGTTTGCACAATACACAATAGTGTTTGCCTCAGTGATACGTTGTAAACAAGACCATCAGTTTTCCTCTTATTTGATGAATCACTTAAGAGGTGGCCAAGGAACCAGAGATGGTAGTTTAGAATGCCTGTGCTAGTATTGCCATCTAGTGTTCATAGATGGAAGCAATCATACTTTTTCAACATTGTGGCAGATTTCAAAGACTTGAGTTCTTTGGCAAGCCATTGTAACATTTAATTATCTAAATATTTCTTATATCAACAATTGTATTGTTTAGATATACAGTGAATTGTGCTGATATGTATATTATACTTGATTATTTATTAATTTACATCAATAATTGTATTATTGATAGCATCCATTCAATAGCCTTCATGTATTAACTAGTGCTGAAAAGGTATTAAACAAAGTTTCCAGCAGGGGGAGCCATATGCTTATGTTGAATTTGCCTTTACGAAAGTGGCAAAGTGCGAGCATATCTCTCACAATATTGAAATAACAGCCGCGGTACAGTAGATGATACGGCACGAAGTTTACCACAGAGCATAATATTTTAAAACTCCATCAACTGGAATGCAGCGACTCCGTAGAAGACTGTGTGGTCCGGTGGTTAAAGAAAAAATAGCCTGTAACCAGGAGGTCCCCGGTTCAAATCCCAGCTCACTCCCTGACTCACGGTGTGACCTTGAGCAAGTCACTTAACCTCCTTGTGCTCCGTCTTTCAGGGTGAGACGTTGCTGTAAGTGGCTCTGCAGGTGATGCATAATTCACACACCCTCGTCTCAGTAAATAAGTAAAACCACCACAGACCTATTACAATAAATGCTGTGGTATAAAATCTCACCATGGATCATAAATGCAAAGCAGTTCAATATGACATGCTGCGCCTTTATTCATTTAGGTATGCACTGTTCATGGTCATAGATTAATTCTGTCCTAAACAAACATATGTAGTCTAGTTATTCAGAATACACAAGACCAGTGGTCACCAGAGCTTATGGTGGCCTTCTCTATATCATTTGTTGCAGATCTTCATCTCTGTGAACTGTCTGAGCACCGACTTTTCCTCTCAGAAGGGCGTCAAGGGCCTTCCTCTCAACCTCCAGATCGACACGTACAGCTACAACAACCGCAGCAACAAGCCCATCCATCGTGCCTTCTGCCAGATCAAAGTGTTCTGCGACAAGGGAGCTGAGCGCAAGATCCGGGACGAGGAGAGGAAGCAGTCCAGAAGGAAGGGGAAGGGCACTGACCCCACTACTCCTCTCAGTACCTGTACGTATGCAGGGCCTGCACACACTGGCAACAGGTTTACTGTAATATTACAATTAGGCGGGCATGGGCTTTGGGTGATGAAAAAAACAGGGCTATTCTATCTGAAACAGGTCTAGAACTGTTTTCTAGACTGAGAAGCTTCTTGTATTTAATTATTTTGCATCTAGAATATTCAATAAATAAACAAGAACATGAAACCCATGCAGCTTTGCATGATAATTGCTGTCCTGTGCAAATCGAGCCAGTGTGGAGTAGTGGTTAGGGCTCTGGACTCTTGACCGGAGGGTTGTGGGTTCAATCCCAGGTAGGGGACATTGCTGCTGTACCCTTGAGCAAGGTACTTTACCTAGATTGCTCCAGTAAAAACCCAACTGTATAAATGGGGAATTGTATGTAAAAATAATGTGATATCTTGTAACAATTGTAGGGCGTCTGCTAAGAAATAAATAATAATAATAATCTTTATCTATGGTTGCACATCCACAAGAAGCTGCAGGGCGTCACAGCTGACTTTCTCTTTCCAGATTCAGATGTCAAGATTCCACTTATTGTCAAAAGGACTGACATCACAACTTTCAAACCGATGAGTGAATTTGAGACTCAGCCTGTTCTCTTCATCCCTGACCTCCACTTCGCGAACCTGCAGCGCAATGTAAGCCCCCATCCGCCCGCCCTTTTGTTAAAGCTTTTTTTTATATATATACTGTATCTGGTTGTACTGTTCTGACCCAAACCTGAAAGTATGCACATCCAAACCATTACTGCATTAATCATGAGTGGATTTGATAAAAACATCAAACTTTATTAAAGTAAATTTAAAAGTCTGTAACATTTAAAGGACATTTACTCCCAACATGTTTCCATTTTCACCTTCATCAGGGAGAAGAAAAAACAGTGGGAGCAAATCTACACATCAGGTGTTTCTAAAGAGAGCTACAAATCATCCTTAATAGGCTACAAACATTCCATCAGGTTCACCTGGATCATTGACAATCTCATTAGGGCTCAAAATAACAAATCAGACAAATATTATCCAATTAGTATATTTACAAACAGTTATGTCAAACTATTTTACTGCTTTCAAGTTTAAATCAATACTGTACTGATGTGTTCTCTACAGTGGACACAAAACACAGTACTGGAGATTCTATGGCAGGAGCAGATAAAAATGGCCGTGTGTCACAAAATAAGTCTACGACCCCAAATCTCCATAGAATGAAAACTCATGGGGTGCAGAAATGAACATTTGGTGCACAAAATAATTGTTACTTTTTTGTTTCTTCAATTTTTAGCCATTTGGCTCAGAAGATATGGCAGAAGGGTAAGGATTTTTTTTATAAACTTTAAAAAATGGAACAGTGACTGTTTTTGATTTATTGTGAATGACAACTGCATGTTTGCAATGCTGAAGTGTTAGCATTATAAAAACCAGGCTATTGTAGCATTAGCGCAGATTTTGAAAGCCCAAGCTGATACTCACTCTCCAGTTTTGCATTAATTTAGAGATGGGATGAAAAGGGGACCCTTCATGTCCGATGAAGACTTTGGTTCAACTCCGAGAAAAGTCGCCAGGATTGATGAGCACACAAAAGGTTATTATTTTTCTATAATTCATTTTTAAATACCTTTATCTCAAGTGCTTTGAGCTTGTTTTCGTGTATCCCTGGCACAGCAATTTTAATAAAGGGTTCGGTATAAGAGACTCCTTTTTTAAAAACAAAGCCAAAAAAAGACCTATGGTGTTTGCTTTATATATTTGAACATAATGGTTTAGTAATCCCCTGTGAGGGTTGAATGTTTTCTGGAAACAGTTGGGGCTCCCATATGTACCTACATATGCCAGACTTATATTGTTGGTTATATCTTCAAAATCTTTCATAAAATGATGATGAAACATATAGGCACTCCTTAGAACAACTTCTTGAGAGTGTCAGAGTTTAGGTTATGCTGGTCTACTTATGCATGATCTCCTGGTTTTAGGGGAAAGGCAAAGAAAGCTGAACTTCAGTATACCCCTAACTGATGTTGTTGCTTGTTCTTGTAACGTGTGACTGGCACTTGCCAGCAAAACCACTATCTGCCCTTTCAAGTCAATGCCCTGGAAAACCCAGCTGCAGTTTGTGCATGTGTTTCTCCCTGTGCTGTAAAATGTGAATTGAACCATTGAGCTGTTGTTTTTTTTTGTTTTGTTCCTGTGCTGTTACAGCGTAGAGAAGGTAGGGCTTGGTGTTTTTATTATACACACTTGGATCAGAGCTCTTGTTAGTGTTAATTCAAACAGAAGGCATGAAGACTGTGTTTCTCTTTTAAGGCAATTCATGAATTTCCAAGCAGTGTACATATTTCAACCTGCACAAGGAAATGTGTGGTCATTTCCCATTGGAGCAGGTGTCATGAGTTATTTTGCTTTACTTGAAGGGACAAAGGTGACACTAACAAGGTGCTTTATTTAGACACTAACATGGTGGTTTATTAAGCATACCACAGCACTTTGAGCCGATGTGAGCTTTGTCATGCTGAATGAAGGTTTTATACTGAATCAAACTTGCTGTTCCATGGAACTGCTGTTAACTAGTAAACATCTGTCTCTTCCGCCAGAAGGTGCCATTGGAAAACCTGTTTCTGATATGTTGTGTTTTTCATTCCCTGAATTTCCACCAATCACAATACATTTTGCATTATATGAGCTGTGTTGTTGTTTTAGACATTGACTAAATGGTTTTCTAAGCCAATGAGGCAGTAGGGAAGGGGTTTCCATGGTTACAGGTGTTCTTGTTGCCGTACCTGTGAGATTGGTACTGAACCATTCCAATTCCACTCATACTCAAGAAAGGTAGTGTGATGCAGTTGGCATTAAGATTTCTGAATCAAAAGTGAATTGTTGATGTCCTCAGTGATTTGTATACCACAAAGCAAAGCAGCTGAAAATTACAATAATAAAAGAAATACATTTTTGTATTTGCACAAAAAGCATTAAATCTACCCTCAAAATAAAAAAATACATAGAAATAAAAGTATGCAGAGGCGCTTAAATCACACATGCGTGTTTCATTCGTGCAATAATTGCCCTGCCAGCCTGAGCCATCAGTCCAATCACAGAGCAGTGATAATTTACAGTGCAACTACCCTGCAAGTAACAGTAGCTGAATCTTCACTGTTTAGGCTTGTTTTTGTAACATGCATTTTCTTCCCATTCCTTTAGTACTGCTGTATGTAAGGAAAGAGTCTGAGGAAGTCTTTGATGCAATTTTGCTGAAGACCCCATCTCTGAAAGGACTGATGGAAGCAGTAAGTATCCAGTTCTTCTGTAGTCTAGATCTTCACTACAGAAAGGGAGGCTGGGCAGGTCACAGCAATTCAATGACTTAGTCATCAGCACAGACAGACACAGGGAGGTCATCATGAGTTCAGTCCCCGCGTCTTGATTGGTTAAGCCTTGATGATGTCATCTTTGATGAATGAGTGCCTCTCTGGAACTGCCTAGCAATATGCCAGGGGGTTGGGGAAAAAAATCTCTTCTTGGTTATAAAAATAATGGTGTATGAATGCTCTGGTCCACCAGGAGAGAAAACTACTGCTGCCAGCAGAAAAAGAGCCCTGTAAACTCAGCATGCAGTCAAGTCTATAGTGGTCACCTGCCAGATTCCTGTTCTGGGGACTATAATATTTAATGTTGTTTTCTTTGTAAATGTGGCTGTTTATATATGTGGTGGTAAATTACAGTATGCCTTATTGTGAGTGCCAGCCTTCACCCTGGGCTGGATCTCATTGTGTGTGTCAGCCTTCAGTCTGGGCTGGATCTCTGTGAGTGCCAGCCTTCAGTCTGGGCTGGATTTCATTGTGAGTGCCAGCCTTCACCCTGGGCTAGATCTCATTGTGAGTGCCAGCCTTCACCCTGGGCTGGATCTCATTGTGAGTGCCAGCCTTCACCCTGGGCTGGATCTTATTGTGAGTGCCAGCCTTCACCCTGGGCTGGATCTCATTGTGAGTGCCAGCCTTCACCCTGGGCTGGATCTCATTGTGAGTGCCAGCCTTCACCCTGGGCTGGATCTCATTGTGAGTGCCAGCCTTCACCCTGGGCTGGATCTCATTGTGAGTGCCAGCCTTCACCCTGGGCTGGATCTCATTGTGAGTGCCAGCCTTCACCCTGGGCTGGATCTCATTGTGAGTGCCAGCCTTCACCCTGGGCTGGATCTCATTGTGAGTGCCAGCCTTCACCCTGGGCTGGATCTCATTGTGAGTGCCAGCCTTGACCCTAGGCTGGATCTCATTGTGAATAACAGCCTTCACCCTGGGCTGGATCTCATTGTGAGTGCCAGCCTTCACCCTGGGCTGGATCTCATTCTCCCAGCACAGGGCAGGCCTGGCAGCAGCATGAACGCTGTGGGGGGGGCATCCACTTATTTAGAGGGGGCTCATTTTGGAAAAACAAATCAATTAGCTCATATTCTCTACTATTTTACTTAACTGTGATGACAATAAATAAATAAATCATATGACAGACAATATTATGAACTATCCACACAGCATGAATTACCACAGCTCTTTCTGGAAAAGTTTTTTTTTTTTTTCTTTAAAATTATTATTATTACCGCATTAGCAACAGCGGGGTGTCTGAGCAACAATACTTGAAATGAATACAATCATACAGTGAGCAGGCTCTCTACAGAGATTGAAACAGATTCCCACACACGCCAAATTACTGTAATAACGAATGTACATATAATGCGTACTTTCAACTGCCTAATCAGTAGTGAATATAAAAAGCAGACGTTTCCAAACACCAGAAGCAACTAGACATTTTGAAATTATTATTATTATTGTTGTGTTTTGCTTTACTTTAATTTGATTTGATTAATGATTTCTCATAGATTTTTTTTATTTAAGCGATAGTGCCCGTCGATGATGGCTCTACTTGTGATAGTTGACCGCGACGGGAGTTATGTGTCCCGAGCCGAAGGCAAGGGCACGAACGAAAGTCAAGGTCAACTATCACATGGTAGAGCCATCATCGAGTCCGTGTATGATGGAGTCTGAACTACCAATAAACTGGCCGGGCCAGGCACCCTAAGGCCTGCCCATAACGCCTGGCCTGGCACAGGGCTTCTTCACTTATTTTTTTAGTTTTATTCAGATTCTACTTACTTGCTTTAATTTGACAGCATGAACCATTTAAGACAGTGGTTCCCAGATCTGTCTTTCAGGGTCCATACCCATTCAGGATTTATTCCCATTCCTAAATGATTAAACTGACCCTTAGGCCCTTAGGCAGCTGCTCTTTCTAACTGTAACAATGTATTCATGTTCTTATTGTTGTTGTTTTTTATTATTCTGGTGTGAAATGTAATTGCTGGGTGTTGTGTTTTAGGTTTCAGAGAAATATGATGTGCCAATAGAAAAAGTGGAAAAAGTTTACAAGAAGTGCAAAAAAGGGTGAGTAAATAATAACCTTTTATTTCACTTTCCTTAGAACGACCTAATCTCTGCAGTGTAATCCTGGGCAAGATGTAAAGAAATACATATCCCAATTTTCACAGCGGTAGCTCTTGAGCTCACATTTACATGACGAATCGGTTGAATTTGCTAGTTTTGCAACATATTTTCATCATCGGTTTACTGCCATCAGTACAGCAGTAAAAAATGTGCCTAGGATGAGAGGAAAATTTGCTTCCAATTGGCTTAGTGCAGAAGTTAATTACCAACAGATTGATAGTCGATTATAAAGGTGAGGAACAACACATTAATACCTGCTGACAAATACACCCTTATTTAATATCATCAGCAAAACTAGCTTTTATCAAGCAGCATAAAACTGTTCTCTTTAGCTTGCAGGGGTTCATCCTCACTTTCCACAGATCTCCAGTTATGCATTATATCTGTTTCATGAATCTCAGTTCTTTGACTTTTTAAGACAAGGGCTAGCTGTATTTAAGTAAAATAAGCAAGAAAACCAGCGGCAGTGTTGCTATTGATAGTAAAACCTTTGTTATCACTCATTTTATAGTCCATGAAACTTTACCTGAACTTAACCCTGTACTTCATGTGTTCCAGGATCCTGGTTAATATGGATGACAACATTGTGAAGCATTACTCCAACGAAGACACCTTCCAGATAGCGATTGAGGAAATGGGAGGATCCTATAAACTCACACTTACTGAAATATAATTCGAAGAGGTTCAGAACTCGAGCATTGATGAAGTAGTAAATTGTACAGTGCATTAACCAGGTATCAAGTACATGAATATTTCGACTTGCAAAACACTGGCTGTAACAACTGTAATGGCATACAGACAGGACACCAGTTTACAAATATCTATTTTCTTGTGCATTATAAAGTTGAATGTTTCTTGAAGTACACTACTGTTGCCTTTCAGGTAGCAGCTGGGCATTTAGAAAATTAGTTCCCATGTTTTTGTGTGAATAATAATAATAATAATAATAATAATAATAATAATGTTTAGCACAGTAATGTAATGTAAATTGTCATTTGTGACAATGTGTATATATAAAGAAAAGATAAGAATGCCTTTCCCATACTGTGTTTCTTGTGGTACAAGATCCATATTTTGTTGCAAAACACCCAAGGTCTTCCTCAAAATCTTTAGTAAATAGCACTAAATGACATTAAGATTAAAAAAAAAATAAATGGTGAGATCTTAACAGCACCCTAAAACCTTTAACCCTGCTCTACACCTCTTTCCATTAATCATTTCATATATTATTTGTACTTTTTTATTGTAATCAACCCTGAGGAAAACCCCCATTTGGTTAATATAAGTGTGCGAATTTCAATACCCTCCAGTCCCAGACCTTGTTTTAACACCCTTCCTCAGTTATTGAACTGAGCAACACAGAGTTGTAAGTTCAGCTGGTCCTTAACAGTATTGAGATGTGCCACTGTTTAGATCAATGAAATAACAACAATATTGACATTTCTGGTGTTTTCCGTGAAGAGTTGAATATGAACACCATGGAAAGCAAATGTCAAAGTGGTGTTGTTAAGAGTGCTGTTTCCATGACGTGTGTGTGGAATTGTTGCCAGCCAGGGTCTTTGAATTACTGAAATTACAAAACTATATAATCTGTTTCTTTTTTGAAATACACTACTGCCTCAGTTCTGGGGGTCTGAATCCTCTTACTATAACCTATCTAGAAGTATCCAGCTTTATGTGTATAGTAAGTGCAATACATCATTTTAAATATATAATATAAATATATGTCTTTTATAGTATTTTTTACTGTAGTCTCCTTCTTAATATTTTGCTAAGGAATGGGTACAAAATGTGTTCAATGTCCAGATGTTGTGTTAACATATTTTTTTTTTTCAATGTTATACAAAATGGTAACTTCAGTCATGCATTGTGTTTCACTGTTACGGATATTTCAGGTCATAGAAACGTTATGTTTATTTTTTTATTTTTATATCAGTCTTATTGGTAAAAGGCTATACTGTACTTATTATACACAAAGTACTTAACCGTTTGTCATAAAACAGGGAATGGGTTGTATGTCCTTTTGTTTTGCGTGTAAAATATAAATGATGTTTATATCAAAGGGAAAACATTAAACATGGCTTTTTTTTATTTTACATTGACTTTTGTTTTAAATAAACCCTGTTTATGAGTTCTGTTGCTCTTGCCTGAGTTGAGTCAACATTCTAATTGCAGGGCCAATTAGACTGGCTTACTTGCTGGTGCCAACATTACCACTTGAAAGCCCACCACAGGTCACTTCTTGCAATGCTGCAAAACCTTTATTTAAAACAGTCCAGAATCATTTTGTTTTTCCATTCTTTTTTTTCCAGGATACATAAATATTTCAAATACAATGCTCACAGCTCTGTAAGCTTACCTGAATCCCAGCCTCAACACCCCTGGACAGTCAGTCCTATCAGAGAGAGTGGCAATGGGGTTAAAATGTGCCAGAAGAACCAATTAAATAGACTTTTTTTAAAAGACGGAAAAAAAGGGATTTACAAGCTTTTCTTAAACTGACGTTGTATAAGAGGTGCTAAGTTAAATATACAGGTATTTACAAACCATTGGGAATACATTGTGGAACTGTAGCATATAATATATTGTCTAGATATCTACCCCCAAAAGGGTTTCCCTTTTTAATTTCACAGACCAAGCAAACGTCACAAGAACATCTTACCACTAACTGTGATGTAGCAATCACGTGTGTGTGTGTGTATATATATATATATATATATATATATATATATATATTGGCAATCACGTGTGTGTGTGTATATATATGCATGCATAAGCTTCATTGTCACACGCTGCCTTTTTTCTGTACTGAAAATAAAATAACTAAAGAAATACATATACAATGCTTGTACAATTATGATCGGAACATGTAGCCTCTGAGTGATAATTTAAAGAGCCTGCAATTACAATATTTGGCCACTGGGCGGGGCTCTGTGCTTTGGTAACGTCCCCTATTTGTAGTAAATATTGCAAATGGTATATATGTACTGTTCACTCAATTGCAATATTCCCGTTTGTATGTATTATTATTTCTGTACCTTGCAGGGGTTTTGCTGAGTTTATATCCTGTCAGAAGGGTCTTCTGTTTTTTTTTTTTGGAGGCTGTGTGGTCCAGTGGTTAAAGAAAAGGGCTTATAACCAAGAGGTCCCTGGTTCAAATCCCACCTCAGCCACTGACTCATTGTGTGACCCTGAGCAAATCACTTAACCTCCTTGTGCTCTGTCTTTTGGGTGAGACGTTGTTGTAAGTGACTCTGCAGCTGATGCATAGTTCACACAACCTAGTCTCTGTAAGTCACCTTGGATAAAGGTATCTGCTAAATAAACAAATAATAATAATCTAATTGCAAAACCGTACTCTGTACAACAGATGGTAGTCAGTGTGAGATTTTAGTACCAGTTGAAGCGATAACTTGCAGTTTATGCACACTCCTTATAGAACTGACAATTAGCAATAGAAAAAAAAGCCTCTGCATGGAAAAGACTATATCTTTGTTTTTGTTTACAACTGGGGGAGAGCACCATGCTGCTGATGATTCTGCTAATTAATAAAACAAATACAGAAATAACAGAGCAATTTAACCAGCGTTACCAAGGAAGGTTAGCTGTAGCTGACATTCTCCTGACCATTTCATCAATTTTGGAGCGCACTTTTTAGTGAGGTCGACTAAGGGGTTGACCACTGTGGCATACTCGGTAATGAATCTTCGGTAATAACCGGACTGGTGACAACGGGTTTCACTCATCCATTTCCCATAATAAATCCCAAATATTGAGTTTCTGTTTTGGCAAATGCACATTTTCTCAAGTTGGCTGTCAGCCAGGCTACCCTTAGAGACTGAAGGACGGCCGTAATCCTAGCCAGACGCTCTCGTCAGGTGGAGCTGTAAATAACCACATTGTCAATATATGTTGCTGCATACTCACGATGTGGGTGTAAGACCTGGTCCATCAGGCTCTGAAAGGCAGTGGGAGCACCATGTAGCTCAAACGGCATGGTTATAAAGTGAAACAGACCATCAGGAGTTGAAAATGCCATTTTCTCTCTAGAGCTGCAGGCTAAGTGGATCTGCCAGTATCCCTTCATCAGGTCCAAAGTGGAGATGAACCTAGCCATTCCCAGTCTATCGAGAAGCTCGACGACCTGAGGCATGGGGTAGGCGTTGAACTTGGCAATAGCGTTTACCTTATGGAAATCAACGCAGAAGCGGTTGGTGCCGTCTTTTTTTGGCGACTATCACAATCGGACTGCACCACTCACTCCTGGAAGGTTCAATCACCCCAAGTTCAAGCATCGCCCGTACCTCTTTGCTAACACCACCTCACCGACTTTCTGGGATCCGGTAAGGTCTCTCTTGCACCGTGACACCTGCAGGAGTGATAATAGCATATTCAACAAGGTTAGTTCTACTGGGCAAGTCAGAGAAAACATCATAACTTACGCAGCTCTCGTTGCTGATCTGGAAGTAACTGTTCCCCCACTGGAATGTCTCTGGTGCTAGGGGCCTCTAGACAGGGGCCTAAATCATTCTCTGCTTCACCTGGGGCAATGAATAAGGCCTTTCTTGCCTACCAGGGCTTCAACAAATTGACATGGTAAATTTTGTGTTCATTTCGGCGATCGGGCTGCTTAATTTCATAATTTACCTTTCCTATAGCCCAAATCACCTCATATGGTCCCTGCCATTTAGCACACAGTTTTGATTCTGACGTTGGAAGGAGCAACGGTACTTTGTCTCCTGGCTGAAAAGTTTGAAATTCTTGGGTTTTTATTGTACTGCTGCTCTTGCCAGTGCTGAGCCGATTTTAAATTGTCCTGTGCCAATCGACCAACCAAATCCAAGTATCCAAATCCAATCTCTGAGTAGGAGCACATGCTTCACTACATTTTTGGACGAGTCTTTGTGCTCCTCCCACCCCTCTCTCAACAGATCGAGGATGCTGCGAGGCTGTCGGACGTACAAGAGCTCGAAGGGGGAGAACCCTGTCAAACTCTGCGGCACCTCTCTTACAACAAAAAGGGGGTAGGGAAGAAGTGTTGCTCAACGTTTTTGCTCTTGAATCACAAAATGTCTCAGCATCTGTTTTAAAGTCTGATTGAAACGTTCCACCAAACTATCTGTCTGTGATGATAAACAGAGGTTCGGATGGGAGGTATTTTGAGTATTTTGTATACTTGCTGTAATCTTTGAGACAAGAAGTTTGTTCCATGATCAGTCAATATCTCTTTGGGGATTTTGTCTATTCTGCACTAGTTCTTTGACTATCACATATGCACTTGTAGAACTCAATGGAACTGCTTCTGGGTATCGTGTTGCATAATCTACCACCACTTATATATACGTATAACCGGAATCAGAAGGTAGCAAAGAGCCTACAATGTCCATCACAATGCGTTCAAAGGGAGTGGAAATAATTGGCAGTGGGACTAAAGGGGAAGTGCAAACTTGACCCGGCACTATTCGCTGCCAGTCTGGGCATGTGGCTACATATTTTGACACATCATTATAAAGTCCTACCCAATAAAATCAAGCCAAAATGCGCTCCCTAGTATTATCGACTCTGAGGTGTCCAAAAAAAGGGATATCATGCGCAAGCCTCATGGCCCCGGGCTGATAAAACTGGGGAATCATTAATTGTGTTACAGGCTGTCCTGTGCCTATAGGGTTCACCCTATATAACAATTGCCCTTTTATAATGAAATATGGATATACTAGCCGTCGAGTGCCTTCAACATCCTTACCTTCAATAGACCGACCTGCCCCCAAGTGTGCACCAGTGTGGAATCGTTTTTCTGGTCCCACACTAGGTCCGCGACTTCGGTCCCACATGTCCGGTATATTGAGAGGGACTGGAGTAGCTTCTGCCCTGGAAGGCCCAGTAACCTCGCCCGCTCGGTCACACTGCTTACCAAACCCCTTTGTTTGGCGTTTGCTACCAGCAGAGGGTTCCCCCACCAGACCCCAGCTTCGTCTCATTGATGCGCCCTCCCATTTTTCAACACGCTCTCTCTTTTTGTTTTTCTAGGATGAAAAGTGGGGGAAAACATATCAGTTATAAAGGTCAAAATCTCACCAATCGGTTCCCCTTTCTCTTTTTTTGCCATGTTTACGTGTGCGACCAGGGCTGCCATTAATTTCACCAATTCCTTATAGTTTGGTCAGTCCTGGCCCAGAATTACTGGGTGTGGTAGCCTTTCCGCCACCCCTACTACCAGTTGACGTTTGATCGGTCCCACGGATAAATATACTTTTAGTACGGGGTATGTCGCTGTCCACAATGCTTCTAAGATTGAAGTGGACCGAGACTAGACTTTACAATCCCAACAAATAATAATGTGTTACACTAACTAAAGTTTTGTTCTGCGATGTTCATGAGGAGGTTAAGAGGTTGGAGCCCAGACACTGAGCAGTAAGGGGATCAAGGGATCGATGAGGGACGTGATTGTGAAATTAGCCTCATTCACTACTCTGTTGATCAATCAATAACAGTGGCATTGCCCCCCTGTCCCCTCTTCTTCTGATCCTTGGGAGGCGATGGCGGGAGCAACAGGTAGTCTCCCTCTAGAGGTGGAGGCAGGAGCAGCAGGTAGTCTATTTCTATCTCTGGAGACTGGTGCGGCTCTCCCTGTCACCTCTTCCTAGTGGACCAACTCCCAGAAAAGGGGGTCCTGGTAAGGGCATTGTCCCTGGAGATGCCCAAACTCCCTGCACGTTTCACACTGGGGTGCCCCCTCATCCTCCTGCCGCAGCTGATAACAGAACCAGGTCTCATAGGTCATTTTTTTCTCTCTCAGACCCAGTTTAAAAAAATAATAATAATTGCAACCGCAGAGGCTCGCTGGTGGTGACATCAGGCTAGGAAATGCAGGATACATAGTGATGAGTGAATTAAGCTGTTGCGCCGGTTTATTGTAAAATAAACGATTTAAACAAAACACAGAACAAACAAAACGGCACGTTGACCAAAAGAATATAGTCTGACAAACAAAACACAGCAAACACTAAAAAACTAATCCTGCTCGTCTAAAACTAGAACGCGTAGCAATTGTTTTTCGCTTTAATTCTACTCCCGAGTCTCGTTCTCTCCCGAACACACCCCGACTGAGTCATCTGTGCATCTATATATAGAGCTGACCACTGGCAGGGGAAACGGATTTTCATGGGGGAACAGAATTCTTCAAAACACCAGGGATTCAATTACTAATTAATCATGCACGTGAACTAATTTGTGCGAAACACCTCCCAGGTCTCGGGAGCGTACAGATACAGCTGGGAAAAACCATTCCATCCACATGTAGGTGAAGAGATTTCGAACGGTTAAACAAGGTTCATATTAATGAGGTCACGTATTAGAGTGCAACAACGCTACTTCCCAGCGAATAGAGGGAATATGCATTTTTAAGGACACAGTAAAAATGTCATAATACAAAAAAATATATGTATCACGGTCTATAAAAAGTCCACATACACACAATGTCCGTGCAGGGGAGGGAACACGGAGAAAGAGAGAGAAACCAACATCACAGCATAGCCTATTCTGTTTCACTTCCTAAATTCCTGTCGGGAACAGACAGGCTAAACACACTCAAGCCGCTCACGTGCATTATTCAACACTGGCATACAATCAGCCCAATACTGAGTCGGGATGCTCCATTTACTGTTCCGTTTCACTCTCTCTTACTCCTGCACAGACAAACACAAACCCCAAGATGGAAAAAAACCCATGTGCTATTTATATTCAGGTGCGTAAATAATTCAATTATCAATGCCCAATAAGGTTGATAAAGGGAAACAAGCGGAGAAGCCAACATAACGTTATACAAATCAATGATAAAGTATCAGACAACATAATGCGTGCACTAATCAAATCAGTAAAATAAAATTATAAAAATAATAACATGCACGTGTAAAATAAATGTGAACAGGGCATTCTTGACCTGTTACATGTGCAATCCCCGTGCCCACATATAAATACACATTTTATCTACACGTGAAGTGATTGTGCAATCCCAAATTTCCATTCCATGAGAAAACTTCATGATGATTTGATCTCGGCTCTTACCAAGATAAGCACCAACTAAGACGTAGCTTTACAGTAAACTAATGTGATCCATCTGTGTCTCCATCCATGTGTGTTTCATTTCATCTGATTATGTAGATATCCTTCTGCCTGGTGTTGATGGCTGAAGTGTAATGCTGGCTCCAGGGATCAGCTTATTTTGCCTCCCCAGTGCATCGGCACACACAATGGCTGCGATGCTGGCTCCAGGGATCAACCACAGTGCGGTCTCCCCAGGGCATCAGCATGACAACCGTCTGGATTGAGCTAAGTAGGGTATATCTCTGGGATCCTCAAGTGGGCACCTTCCATCCTCAGTGTTTCGTCGACTAGCCCACGACACCTCAAGAGGGCTCGACTGTGATTCTGGCATCCCAGCATCACCCCCTCCGTCCCCCATTCAACTCAACCCAGCTTACTTACCCGTACATCAGCATTTCTTTCTTGGTATTGTGCTTGAGATCCCCAACCAGAATCTTTCTGTCTCAATCACAGCCAGTTGCTGCTCCTCTCTGCTGCTTCAGATAAGTTCTTCACTGTGCAACGCAACTTTTGGCCACTGAATCCGACATCTCTGAGAAACAGGGTTGTGGAGTGTGCCACAAATCCTCGACAACCCACCTCCACTGGGTAAACCTAGACTCTCCATCCTCGCTGTTCCGCTTCAGCAGCTAGTTGAGCATACCACAGTTTCTTCCTCTCATACGCCTCATCTACTGCATCCTCCCATATACATTTTTACAACACTTGTGCTACATAGCCCAATTTATACCCCGTGCCCCAATAGATATACACCAACAATAAAACACCACATACAGTATATAACACAAAAATACACACAGGGACGGGGCACCCCACCACACTTACATACAGAGTAAAAAATATATTGTTTAAGATCATTGAGGTTTTGCTTCCCAACACCCTATATGTGTAGCGGGTGTTGTGCAGTTATATACAGTACCTCTTGGCAGAGGGGAATATAATTGTAATGGGTGTTATTTTAGCCTACGTGCTAGGACAGCAAGCCACAAAAATAGATTGTAATCATAACCCGACTGCTTGCAGCCACTCAACCTGCCCAGATTTGTTTCCAGTTCTCCTCTGAGTGAGGCTGCATTAACACACACATGTTCAGAGTAACCTTTCCCCTAGTTTCTTTGCTAGGTTCATTCGGTTTGCGCCACTTACTAAACAAGGAGCATGCCTAAAGATATCCAAGCATTGCTCAACAGCATCACATTCAAATGTTACTGCAGGTCATGGTCATGTTATACTTCAAGTTGTGAACAACAACTTAGACATCTTGTATAACTTAAGAACTGACTCATCCTGCTTTTAGGGCGATTGTGGTATCCTCCGGTGGTGTATTTACATTGCTGGCATACATTGATTGTCATTACTGAAGTCTAGCAGGGTCGTTACATCCATTTTTTTAAATAGTGAATACATGCCGATTTGATGGTAAAGTATTAAGATGAATTAAAATGCGCTTTTTTCATGTTATCTACTTATAAACATTTATATACTATTATCCATAGAGGAAGAGCATTAGCAATATACAGCACTGGAATATGAGTGTATTATTCCCTGTTTAAATTATAACCAAAAAAAGCTCCTTGTCTGGATTATACACTTCAGCAGACAGGACTCTGACGATCAATTGGGAACACCTGCCATAACACTGTCAATAGGATATAGGGCAATGTGTTCCTGATTTGTTCTTTTAATTGCTCTATTTGTGACCTCAGTGATTACTGCCTTTGGAAACTGATAAAAGTGAGTAGATTTTGAAAATTAGGGCCATATTTGTCTGTATTTAATGCTCACCGATCACAGTGACACATTATTCCACAGCTCTTCAAACCTCAGAGAGTTCATTCATGTTGTGTGATTGTGAGATTTCTTGCACTAATCATAACATGCCATTGTAACATATCTGCTGGATTACCACCCAGATTTCAGGGTTCAAGATCTCCAATGAACACCGGAGCGAGGGCTGCAGAGTATGAAGCAGTGTAACTGGCTCTGCGCTCTTATCTCCCCTGTGTCCAAACACTATAACAATGCCACAGCATGTGCATACAGGGGCACTGTGCTGTTGTTAGCAGTGCTGTCTTCTGGATGTCCTATCTTCTTCCTCAGTGGTCATAAAATGTATCCCATGGCCCAAGGAGAGCAGGCACATCATCTGAGACATTATTCGATGTGAAAGGTATTCCCGTTCCTTTCCTTCTTTCCTGCTGCTACACACAGAGCCCGACACCTCACAGCCTCAGTGCTTGTAATCAAAACACTGCAGCATGAAGAACTTATCTGACTTTTAAGAGATTCAATCAGATTTGTCTTTCATTGTTGTACCCAATCTGGTACAAGGCTTACTGGAGAAGTCTGATTAGTTAGATGTAACAATCTAATGGGTCATTCAAAACTATCTTATCTAAATTAATAGTATTAAAAAAAGAAGAAAAATAAGGTACCTATGGTTTGGGCTATTGTTCTTGGATTAGTTAATCACTAATTTCAAAGTGAACCTGTGGACCTAAACCAGGGGCCTGATTACTATAGGGGCAGGACTATCTGAAACAGTAATAAACTTCTTTTTTTTTAACCTAGTAAAAAAAAAAACATATGGAAGCTCTCCACAAATACTTTCTTATTGCATATAAAACATCATTGCTTGGTGTCTGTTTACCACAAGAATCTAAAGCAAAACCTTGTATTATTCCACTTTATCAACACATTCCCTATAGGCCTCTTGGCTCTGAAAAGCTGCATGCCAGTTCTTATTGCAGCAGGCCTTCTAGTTCAACAACTGCAGCCGTTCAAGGTGGTGAATAACATTATACTGTATATGAACATATAGGAGGGTAAGTAGCTGGAATCTCTCGTTAGCTCTTGTTGTGTAGAGCTATTATGCAGAGATAATGAGTTCCTAATAACAATGAGATATGCATGCACTCACTTTAGCTAATAATCCACAACTGGGCTCCATCAGCAGTAGTTTGTTGAAATCTGGACATAATGTGATCGTAGAGATAAACAAAAAAAAAGAAAAGTGCCATGACAACATTTCTGCTGGCTATCGTAGAAAACAATCTCCAGTGTCTACCACCTAGCCCCTCCTCTCTCCTCCTCCTTGATGGATGGGGGTTTACATTCTCAGTGCTATGATGTCAGTGGCTTCTAGGCTGGGTGAGGGGACCTACTGTGGAATGTAAAGGAACACAAATTGAAGCAACTAGTTAAGTTATTGGTTTGGAAAACATAGATTCAAGTACTGCATTGTATCTGCCTCATTATCTGGCATACCTTCTCCTATAAAGAACTAATATCTCCGGTTTTCTTCAAGAATTCTAGAGTTGACTTAGCTGTATGCCTTTGGTCATTGTCGTGTTGGAAGATAAACTGTCTGCCAATCAGCCTACGGGCAGATGGTATCATTGTACTTTGTATAATGTTTTAATACATGGCTCTATTCATTTGATCTTCAATCACATACATTTCTCCAGTCCCTAAACTGCTAAACCACCCCCATATCATGATCGACCCATCTCCATGTTTAACTGTAGCTACAATGTTTTCTTTATGAAGGCTTTCCTCTTTTTTCTCCAAACACACTGTGGTCCATATTTGGGGAATCATTATATTTTAGACTCATCAGAGCAGAGAATTTTGCTGAAGAATTCCTCAGATTCCTGCTCATATTTCTCGGTTTGTTTTATGAATTCTCTTTGAAGTGGTTTGCAGTGAGGTCTATTTGTGTACAACTCTTTGTTGAACGTATGCTGTGATTATTGCTCTGATTGTGGATTTTGGTGTTTCATATTTCTTTGATACTGTCCTGTAGCCATTTCCTTTGTTGTAGTTTGCTACCGTGCTTTTCTCAAATGTGAATCCAACGCCTTTGTGTTGACTATCATCTGCCGTGTTGCCAAAACATTCTTCTCAAAAGATGTTGGAAATAATTACCTATTTTCTGGCTGTTGACTTTATAATGCAGCTTAGTTACTGTGTAATAGTTTTCAATTGATGAGTATATACTTAAAATTAGTTATATTAAATTCTACAGACTTTTAATGTAAATGTGCCAATATGTTTGTCATGAACAACTATTTGAAATAGCTTAAGTGTTTTTTTATTGTTGTTTTTTTTTACAAACATTGCTTGTTAAACTGCCAGACCTTGGTCTTCGTCATATTAATTAGTGGCTAATGCTCACTAAATGCTTGTATTTAACATGTTTTCTTGAATTATATTACGTATAGGGTGCCAGTACTTTTGTCTGCAACTGTAGTGCTTGTTTTTCCACCACCTGACTGGAATATTCAACTAATGTTGCACGTGCAACAAGTTCAAAGTTCTAAGCAATAACATGGAACTAGAAAGCACAACACTGGGGATGCAGTGAGTTGATGAGTGTGGTTCAACAAACAGCAGCACTTCCATGAATACAAAACAAATCAATTTTATTGGATGCAAAGGTCTGTTCTTATCTCTCTTTTCCCAAGGTCCGTTTGTAATCAGAATGCGACCTTTTGCAATGTCACCTTAATGGTAAATGGAAGGCCCGGTATATTAGACAATTTCAGTGAAATGATAATTGTATCGAATCGCCAATGTTACAATAACAGAAAATGTATCACAGAATTTTTGTTGTTGTTGTTGTTGTTTTTAATATTACCATGTAAATATTAGCGTAACTCTTTCGCAGCTGCCTGCTTATACATTACGACAACAGACTGCTGTATTGTAGTGCTGCCCTGGCACGCTGAGCCAGACATATATGTGACGATTCCGCTGTCTCAGCGCTACGACCTTTCCCCCAGTTTTCATGTTTTTGGTTCATCAGGTTCATTCTGACACCGCCACTCCCCCGATACGCCTTCTAGGGCCACTCACCCTATTTCTTCCAATCAGCCTGCGATCATGCACTGATCACGCGCTATCTATTCACCCATTGGTCGAGAGCTTTTACACGTTTGCTTCTGATTGGTCTCGTGTTGCCACCCGCCAGGGTTCTCTGTATTTTGTTTTCTTTTTTTTGTGTGTTGAACACAGCTGAGGTTCAGCGGGTTTAATGGTGATTCGCTGTAACTACTGAGCGGCTCTATAGCGTATTTTTATTTACCTGTTGTCAGAGTTCAGAAATGGAAGACTCGAGTGGTGTAAGTACAGTAATATTGCATGCTAATTTTAGTGTAAGCAACAATTTTTTATAGATATATTTTCATGAATTGCATATTTAATTTTATTTCATCATTTTATTAGCATACTCTTGTTGTGCTGTAGCAGTTCTAGAGCAGATGCATTGAAAGTTGTAATGGTAAAGTTAAACTGATGCTAAAAACACTTCAGGTAATGTAACTGTTACTACAGTACTACTGTGCATTACAACTGCCGGGTTATGTAATTGTAACGGGTCTAGTTTTGTATAGGTTATATTGCCATTTGTAACTTTTGATTAGCAAAAAAACGCTTCTGTATTGAAGATTGTCATTTATGTACATTGCATAGAAGCTATTATAACTACTGTGTTTCGTTCGGGAATGCAATCTACTAAAACACATGCCTGCGATATTACGGTACTACTTGTTTTGTCATTTTGAGGAAGATTTTGCTGAATGCGTTATAAAGAACAATATTTGGATCCACGCTTGTGGGTCATACCTGGCTGTTTGGCCCGCGACGTCATACTAAAGTCTATATTTTGAAATGGGAGGTTCCCCTACGTTCGAATAGTTAGGGTGTGGTTTTAAGCGCAGATCACAACTTTAGGAACAAAGGCCGTGCACACTGAAGCACAAAACTTGACTAAGTGAGCCGGTTAAATAAATCTTGCGTTAGTCACTGTCTCTGGTTTCAATTGCGTACATATTTTAGCTGAACTGGAGAGACCAGTAGCTACTGCAGCTTTCCTGCTTCCTGAAGGTACCTCAAACAAGAACAACAAAAACAAACAAACAAAAACTTTTAAACCTATTCAACAAGAATTACTTTTAGTACAGCACTAGTTTATGTCCCAGTTTTTTTTTTTTTCCCTCACTAATATTTTTTTTTAATTAATTTCAAGTGTCATTTGCCATACAGTAATCATCATGCCAGTTCATAAAATATGACATTAACACATTTGGAGAAAATAGCTATTGGTATATAAAATAACTTATCACGTAGATATATTTTGTTCGGTTTTAAATATATATTCTTATCAATGTTATCACCTGAGACAAATGTCCTTGATTAAAATTCATTATGTTTACCATATTGTAAAAATCATTCTCAGATGTGTTGCCAATGCTCTGTGCTGTACGTTTTGAATAGATGACCTCTTTTGCATTCCACAGTACATTGAGTATTTGAGTATTGCACTAGAAATGCAAGATGGCAATAATGCTTTGAAACAAAAAATAAAACAACTTAACCACCACAAAATGGCTTGAATCGGCAGTTGACTGGCCTCTGGCTTGTGTGACACTGTTAAGAAGCGAGTAACAGAAAGAAAATACATGCAGCAGCTGAAAATACCATCCCCTTAGCAACAGCACACACTTTGTCAACACCAGAAAATGTATATAAAAATGAATATAAAAATGTAAAAAAAGAATTGAGGTTTATCTCTTGAGCTGCATGATCAGTCAGTCACAGATTCTTTTCTTTTGTTAAGGTTGACATCATGGATATCTGTGAATCTATCATGGAAAGAAAGCGCCGTGACAGCGAGCAGTCCTCCTGCAGCACGCTGGAACAGACCGATTTTGAGGCTGTAGAGGCTCTTCTGTGTATGAGCTCCGGGGGTCAGAGGGCGCAAAGGCAGGATCTGTTCAGGGCGAGGCCGCTCACCCCTGCCTCGGATTCTTGTGATTCAGTAACTCAGACCCCCGGGGAACTACATAAGGACTTTGTTTTGTGTTCATCGCTGGTAAGTAACAGTGAGATATTGAAACTACAGTACTGTGCAATCTTTTAAAATCATATATCCGCATTCTGACACTTTAAAAAAAGCTGCAGGGTTAGAAACTCTAGTTCTGCACCCTCTAGCCTCAATTTAGTACAGGTCTTTGAGCAATCAGGCCCTGTTGAATAAACTAATCCTCTCTTATAGCTGTGTCAATATCTCTTGATAGTAAATCTACAAACACACTGTGTGATCTAACAGGGACCTGCTTGATAAAATACATTTAAATTGTATTTGAGTAATACAGTAGACCTGGAATCCAGGACGGGGTGCAGGAGAAGTCGGATTTCAAACCCTTGTTGTAAATACAGTTTTAGCTGAGTGGGTTCTAAGCATGCTTATTTTTGACACAGTATTTGAAACATTATGATCTGAGTATGTATTAATCTTAAGACAGAATGAAGCTTTAAACTGAAATTATTGTTGGTCAATTGATATATTATTATTTTTTAATTAGAATTCTTATTATTTATTTTTAGTGTATGACACCACCACACAGCCCTAACTCTGCTGAGGCATCTACAGCCACCTCAATCCTAACATCTTCACAGTTGACTTTTTTTGTACCGAAAACTGTCATTGCAAACTCCGGCATTTGCTCAACTGGTTTATCAAGCAGCACAGTATCTAGCTGTGTGAGGCCTGCACCGGTAGATTTGACAGCGTTTTCCTCCCAGAAGCCACCCCGGGAACAGACTGCCTCACATCCCTGCAGAGCCATGGCAACCAGTGTAATACGTCACACTGCTGACAGCTCCCCTTGCCAGCATATTCCTTCAGCAGAGCAGCACCAGCAGCACAGCAAACATACCTTCTTAAGAAAGACTGTACAGGACTGTATGGGAATTCCTCCTGCGAATGGAGCGTCTTCTCCATCTTGTTCAGAAAAACAGGACCAACAGACATCGCCTGCACCAGCACCGTCCTCAGTAGTGCCAGAAAATGGCAGGGGAACTGAAAATAAAATTGCAGTCAGCCCCATGCCTACTGCTCCTGTGGCTAGCCCTCCTGCAGTCTGCCAAATGAGCCATGTAGGCAGTCAGGCCGGAATGATACCCACTTTCATCCAGACTGCCCAGCCACAGGCAAGTAGGGTCAAACCCATTTTACCCCAGATGTCTCCTTTTTCACAGCCATTCCTTATGGGAGGCCAAGTGGTAACACAAGGCACTGTCATGTTTGTCCTTCCACAGTCCCATGTTGCACCGCTTCCTCAGTCCCCACAGACTGTAATGACCCTTGGGAACACAAAGTTACTGCCCCTGGCTCCTGCGCCAGTCTTCCTGCCTTCAGGTCCCAGCTGTACGTCGCAGATGGAATTTTGTCGGAGACGGAATTATGTTTGCAACGTCTCAGGTTGTAGGAAGACTTACTTCAAAAGTTCCCATCTGAAAGCACATCTTCGCACTCACACAGGTAAATATGTATAGGTATATACATAAATGTGTTAAGTAGAAATTATAACTATAAACATAATTATTGCACTGCTGCTGATGTTTGTAGTGCATGCATTCTCATATATTATGTTCGATAGATTTAAACATTTTAAAACTAGGTAAGGAGGAAAAGCTTGTCTGTAAAAATAGGAGCATCATGGGGTCTTTTTAATGATCTAAACGGATGGTGGAGGTTAATACTGGCACCTTGTTAATATGCAAGGTCTGTAAATAAGTTTGAAGGTCTGAAGGTTCTTGCTAGATCCACCTGTATTGTATATAACACATGTTGGAAATATATTTTAATGTCAGTAAAACTGGTACCAGTGCTAATGGATGTGTACTGATGTTACTCTAACTTGGATTACAGTTGGGTTATGTGACAAAAGGTTTTTCAATTTATTTATTTCTAGGTGAAAAACCATTCAGCTGTAATTGGGAAGGCTGTGATAAAAAGTTTGCCCGTTCCGATGAGCTTTCACGCCACCGCAGGACTCACACCGAGAGAAGAAGTTTGTGTGCCCGTGTGTGAGCGACGCTTCATGCGCAGCGACCACCTGACAAAACATGCTCGCCGTCACATGACCACCAAAAGAGTTCCGAACTGGCAAACTGAAGTGGGAAAACTGAACAGAATAACCACAGAGAAGCACTCGGCTTCAAACCACGTTCTTCCACTCGGCATGCATGTTCCTGCTTCAAAATAACCCATCCACTTAAACAGTGTGATCTGTCTGATGGCTTGTTGTAAGAAAGGCTGCTAGTAGCTGAAGGAAAGCAGACCTTGCACTGAACTTGTTTATTGATTTATAAAGGAAACATGTGCTTACTGTGTTTGTAAAAATGAATGCACTCTTTTGCCAAAGCCTTTGTCTGAAGTACTCATTTTTGTATGGATGTCTGAATGTATGTGTCTATGTATATCTATAAATGAAAGTATGTACTGAATTGCATTTATTAATTAGAATATTTTTACACAAGTGTTAAAATGCTATGATTATGTAAAAGATTTGTAAAAAGACTGTATCCTGCACTGTGATTATGTACTGTATCACTTTACGTGATATTTAATAAACATTTTTACAAAAGAAAGCCCTAATTGTTCATAGCAACAAGAATTACGAATGTAACATTTTAACAGTATCTTGAGAAACGGTTATTAGGCCTTCCCTGCCCTTGACTGGTTGTGCAAATGAAGGCTATAATACCAATTTGATATAGGCACCATCAAATACCTGTTTGATCCTTTTGTAGAATGGTTAATAAGCGTGCTTCTGTAGAAAACCATACTAGCTTATCAGTTTCTGGCCTAACGTTTCTAAATCATTCATGAAAACAGTCTGGTTGTGTCACTGTCCAAACAATAACGGTATACTGTATTCCAATGTGCTTCAATTTCAACCTTTGTAGTGGATTTATTTTTTTGGTTATCAAATTATTTATCCAAAGAAACAAAACAATATGACTAATATTTTCATTTTCACACAGAAATGCAGCTACTGTGCCGTCTCTGAAACGTTTAAACGAGTGTATAAAATACCCTTTCACACAGCATGAAATTGCGCAATCTATGCCGGTGTAATACCGTCGTAACCCTTTCACACAGCCAAGGGATCATGCGAGTACAACTTTCAAACCTGTCAATCAACAGATTGTTCTCATGGCAACAACAGACTGTTCACTGACAAGACCACATAAGACACATGCACGCAGTGCTTAATTTGTAAAGAAAGAGGTGCCGGGACGCAAGCAAAGACAATAATACCAACCCTAAGAAGAGCATATTCAAAATCATAACACGTTTATTTGAAAGAGTATTGTACGTACTTGTGTTAGATGTTTACAATCCCGTATTCTACATTAAAAATAAAAAAGTCCAGAAGGACGATATTGACGAAAAAACGCACCCCAACACTAACATTGGTTTGACCCACGGTTTGCACTATTATCAGCGATGTGTAAGCAACAGAAGCTGCTGGTAGATTACAAAAACGATTAATTAAACTTAGGCTAGGTAGTTGTTAACTTAGTATGTTTCATTCTCTATTAATTAAATTATATTCATTGAAAAGGCAAGAGAACCAGATTGTTATTATTTTTATTGTTTTGGTTTAATATAATAATATAATGTAGCAGGCTAATTAATGTTCCTATTGAAGTAGGCTACATATATATATATATATATATATATATATATATATATATATATATATATATATATATATATATATATATATATATATTTCATTAAAAAGTTGCCGTTGTTCTTTGTTGAAATTAATGTTGAGCTTTCATATTTTGTTGCATACTACTCATTTAATCAAACCAAGTTGTGTAAGAAGTTGCTTGTATCGTTCATGACGTTTTTCAAATCAAGTAAGCTTATTTGTGTATAAAAAACGAGAATAGAGTTGCAGCCAGTGTCATACTTAAAGGCACTCAAGCTGAAATCGTAAAGTAATTTAAAGTAGGCTACAAACATGGCAACGGACTGTCTCTCTTTAACGCGCACGTTAAAGAGAGACAGTCCGCATTTTACGAGATTTTTAACTATAGGTACCGGCACTATGACTCAAGCTCAGGCACAAATTAAGCACTACGCTATAGTGACATGCCATGTTGACTTTGAAACCACACCCACTATAGCGCTTCAGTGGCGGTATAGCCCTTCACACAGACCTATAAGCCGGTACAGTGGCGGTTCTGAACCGTCATAACTCCTCTGTGTGAAAGCACCTAAGACTATTATAATTTGTAAGACATTTTAATGAAGACGTGATATTGTGATACAGTACTGCTAGATCTAAGCAATAGTAAGGTTTTTCCATAGGTCCACAGTTCTTTAGCTTTCTTCTTCTGTTACCCAGTAACAAGATCCAGCCAATCAGAGTCCAGATTCGCAGGCTGTGGTTGTGGAGTTGTGCTGAGAGGGTAGGCTACTGTAACTGGTTGTCTTGCAATGTAGATACTGATTCAATTTGCTCGGAATGGGGAAATGTATACTTGGAAAGGATCATTGATCACTCAATAAGGGAAGTGAAAGCACAAGTCCTGAACAATATTGTCATAGCATTTGCATTTCCGGATTGATTCCGTTTTGCCTGCTGTTTATCTGTACCCCTCTTGTCAATATTGAGCTCCTAGTACCCTATGAAGCCTTCTTTGTGTGAATATTAGAACTAGAAACACATTTTAATGTATATTTAAAACCTTACCGGACATTTACTGATTACTTTAGTTTTTTTCTTCTAAAACACAATAAACCCGTCACCTGTTGTTGCTCATCATAACATGAGTTCATCTCACAGAATGACTGTATCTTTTAGTGTGTACATGCTGTATGTAGGCTTTTCCTATTGATACCCTGCATACTGCAAAACTTTGCATCCACCGATGCTAAGATTCTTGTACAGAAATGCTGCTTTTGTGCACCAGTTGGCCTATCTAGCAGCTATTGAGCTCTGTGCATACAACTAATTCACACATTTTTCATATCGATTTTCATTTGCCATATAGCGATCCAGTGAAATGATACAATTCCCATTGAATTGTCTTTGCTGCATCATCTTTTAACAAGTCACAGATTGTCCACTTTGTTGGTTTTAACCACCTAAGACAGCATTGCAGTTAATCCATAACTATAAACCAACTCAACCATAAGATTTGTAGCTATACCAAAAGAAATAACAAAAATGATCTTTTTTCTTTTGATTTAAGACATTGAGAGGAAAACCTCCGAGTCAATTAATTTGACTAGTTTGTTTAATCAAGTTAAATTAACTTGATCTCTCAAGAAAAGACAGCAAGTTGTGTAAAATTGTGATACTGCAGTGGTTTTGTAATGTGGACTAATGTCTGCTGGGACCTAAGCTGAGCGCAAAATACAAATCAAATCTCTGCCATGGGACCTCCTGTAAATGTGTTTATATTTAAGAATACCTGTAAAGAAAGCTTATATATTTTTGTCAACCATACTTTATATTTTGGTAACTCTTTGGGAGACATCTACTGGAACCCTTCACTTTGACCTAAGAACTTTTGTTTAATAAATGGCATTAACAGTATAATCTGGACTTACAATGTGGTTGAGCTGCAGTCTAACTAGTACTACACTCTGATATTGCTTGTAGTTTATCAATTTATTACAAGTTAGATTGCTGTTCAATCTAAATTGTGGGAACAAAAGCAGCTCTGTGTGCAGCAAGTGAGATGGCTAGCAGGCAGTGGTTCTCAATTAGAATATTTAGGCAGGAAGACAGAATTCTGAAGGACCCAGCATTTGACTGCCATGATATAAAGATTTAGATCTCCCTTTTCAAGGATGGGGAACAGTTTTGTGACCCTTCTTAAAGCTGCAGACACTAACCACAATAAAAGCTGCAGTGTCCCCAGGTCCTGCTGAATTTGACTTTTGTTGAAAATACTGTAAACATGTGTACTGCAATATCACATGGTAAAAACATAGCAAATAGCAAAGCAATGTAAAAAAAAAACATGGTAGTTTTATACCTTCATAGTATTAGCATGAAAAGAGCATGATAAACATTTCAGCTGCTGAGAATATCTTAGCTCAGAATCATGCTTTTTCCAGACTAATACTATGACTTTACTGCAACTAATCATGGTTTGTTTTACTATGCTTTTACCACAGTATATTGCAGTAAGCATCCTGGCCATAAGACAGAGCCAAGCAGTAGATAGTTGCTCTTAAGTTCTTGTATTGCATAAAGAAGGAAAAACATTGAGTGAAATAGCTTGCATCACTTGGTTTTCAAGGTGCGGTATCCGAAGAATAATCAACAAGTACAGAGAAACATCATCTGTAATTAACAAACCCAGGACTGGAAGACCCAAAAAGCTGTCTAACAAGGATGAGCAATACTTGAAGATAATATCCTTAAAGGAATAGAAAGAAGACAAGCATTGACTTGACAACAGAACTGGCAGAAGGCACAGGTGTTGTTGTCCATCAAATCAACAGTATGAAGGTCACTCTTGAAATCATGACTTAAAGGATGTGTTGCAGTAAGAATACCTCTGTTAAGAAAGGGGAACAAGACTAAAAGGCTGAAATATGCACAAGAACACAGAAATTGGACTATGGAACAATGGTCAAAGGTGCTTTGGACTGTTGATGGATGGGTGACACCTATGCCTTATGCCAGTTCTGTTGTCAATTCAACGCTTGTATATATATTGTAGCAGAGGGGGAGGATAAAGGAAAAATGTAGTCTATCTCCCAGAATACTAACTAAACTTTAAATGTCTTAAACTATAAGCCAGACCACTTTAACAGCTCAACAAAATACATAAACCATCTAATACACACACCATCACGACGACACACATGCATATATATATATATATACAGTACTGTGCAAAAGTTTTAGGCAGGTGTGAAAAAATGCTGTAAAGTAAGAATGCTTTCAAAAATAGACATGTTAATAGATTATATTTATCAATTAACTAAATGCAAAGTGAGTGAACAGAAGAAAAATCTAAATCAAATCCATATTTGGTGTGACAACCCTTTGCCACAAAAAACAGCATCAATTCTTCTAGGTACACTTGCACAAAGTCAGGGATTTTGTAGGCATATAGTCAGGTGTATGATTAAACAATTATACCAAACAGGTGCTAATGATCATCAATTCAATATGTAGGTTGAAACACAATCATTAACTGAAACAGAAACAGCTGTGTAGGAGGAATAAAACTGGGTGAGGAACAGCCAAACTCAGCTAACAAGGTGAGGTTGCTGAAGACAGTTTACTGTCAAAAGTCATACACCATGGCAAGACTGAGCACAGCAACAAGACACAAGGTAGTTATACTGCATCAGCAAGGTCTCTCCCAGGCAGAAATTTCAAGGCAGACAGGGTTTCCAGATGTGCTGTCCAAGTTCTTTGAAGAAGCACAAAGAAACGGACAACGTTGAGGACCGTGAGACGCAGTGGTCGGCCAAGGAAACTTACTGCAGCAGATGAAAGACACATCATGCTTATTTCCCTTCGCAATCGGAAGATGTCCAGCAGTGCCATCAGCTCAGAACTGGCAGAAAACAGTGGGACCCTGGTGCACCCATCTACTGTCCGGAGAAGTCTGGTCAGAAGTGGCCTTCATGGAAGACTTGCGGCCAAAAAGCCATACCTCCGACGTGGAAACAAGGCCAAGCGACTCAACTATGCACGAAAACACAGGAACTGGGTGCAGAAAAATGGCAGCAGGTGCTCTGGACTGATGAGTCAAAATTTGAAATATTTGGCTGTAGCAGAAGGCAGTTTGTTCGCCAAGGGCTGGAGAGAGTACACGAATGAGTGTCTGCAGGCAACAGTGAAGCATGGTGGAGGTTCCTTGCAAGTTTGGGGCTGCATTTCTGCAAATGGAGTTGGGGATTTGGTCAGAATTAATGGTCTCCTCAATGCTGAGAAGTACAGGCAGATACTTATTCATCATGCAATACCATCAGGGAGGCATCTGATTGGCCTCAAATTTATTCTGCAGCATGACAACGACCCCAAACATACAGCGAAAGTCATTAAGAACTATCTTCAGTGTAAAGAAGAACAAGGAGTCCTGGAAGTGATGGTATGGCCCCACAGAGCCCTGATCTCAACATCATCGAGTCTGTCTGGGATTACATGAAGAGAGAGAAGCAACTGAGGCTGCCTAAATCCACAGAAGAACTGTGGTTAGTTCTCCAAGATGTTTGGGCCAACCTACCTGCCGAAGTTCCTTCAAAACTGTGTGCAAGTGTACCTAGAAGAATTGATGCTTGATGCTGTTTTGAAGGCAAAGGGTGGTCACACCAAATATGGATTTGATTTAGATTTTTCTTCTGTTCACTCACTTTGCATTTAGTTAATTGATAAATATAATCTATTAACATGTCTATTTTTGAAAGCATTCTTTCTTTACAGCATTTTTTCACACCTGCCTAAAACTTTTGCACAGTACTGTATATATATATATATATTGTAACCTGGCCGGCACTCACGGTCGTTCGTTTGCCCCTATAAGGTAGACCCAGACACAAGAAATGGAGTTTAAAGCGCTTACGCGCTATTTTTTAATACACCAACAAAAATAAACAAACAAAACGAAACAACACCTAGCTCCGTTTTGAGCACTGACTAAACATTTTATGCAGGTCCCTGACTAGCTCGCAGGACGGCTAAGCCGCTTACCTGTCATAAAACACTGGAAACCACACAGGTTTAACACAGCACTTACTTCAAGGACTGCTTGGAAGCAGAGCACCTCTCCTGCTTCCTTCTACTCAGCAGCCGTGAACAGACTGGCTGCTTCCATTATATACCCTTGCACCTGGTATTAATTGATAATACCTACCAGGTGCGGGTGATAATTAAACAAATAAAACAATTAATTGAAACAAAACAATTAAACAAAATGTGCATTCGCACATGTTTTCTGCAGGGAGGATATTAACCCCCTCCCTGCTGTGTTACACATCCTCCCCTCAAGTGTGCAACACTGATCGGCCATTCCAAGGCCACCCCTCCCCTAAAACACAACCACCCACCCTCGAGTCCACAAATGTCAATTTTCGCCCTCTTCCACGGACGGGCTTGAGGGTGGGTCGGTCCATCCGGCGCTTCTAAGAAGGGACCGTGAACCGGCGACACGGGACCCCACCGGGATGACAGGGGCAACCGGCCACGGCCGGGGAACAGGAGGATGCAGCAGCGGGCAGAGGTCTTCACCTGGGGACCGGGCGCAGCGATGTCCGATCACCCAGGGGAGCGAAGCAGCGAACAGGGGAGCACCAGCGACGTCTGGCAGCAGCCCAGCGACATCTGGGTGCTCGGGAGAGCGGAGTAGGGAACCAGGGGCAGAGCTGTGGCTGATGGTGCAGACTCCTGGGCTCCAGGTCTAGCGCAGGGAGGTCTAGGGCAGACCGGCAGGGTGTCCAGGAGCAAGGGGCAAGGGACTGCACTGACCAGCGCGGACAAGCTTCTGGGGCTGGGGGCTGGAGCTGTGGTGGAGGTGTGCTCTTCAACTCCTCTGGCTCGGGAGCTAGCACCTCCTCTCCCTTGATTGCAGCCGGTGGCTCCAGAGACAGCCACGGCTCCACTTCCTCTGGCTTCGGGAAGGACTCCTCCTCCTCCCGCCCTTGACTCAGCACCAGCTCCTCTGGTTCAGGAGACTGCTGGGCTTCTTTTGCCGACTCCAGCTCCCACTTCTGGAACAGCAGTTCCAGCTCTGTAGGCTCCCGCTCTGGCAGCCCTAGCTCTAGTCTCCACGCCTTATTCTGCTCCACTTGAGCAGCGGTGTTTCTGTTGATCCTTTCGATCAACTCTTTTAGTTCCATTTCTTTTGGGTCGTAGGGGCCCACACACGCTGCCACCATATGTAACCTGGCCGGCACTCACGGTCGCTCGCTTGCCCCTATAAGGTAGACCCAGACACAAGAAATGGAGTTTAAAGCGCCACGCGCTATTTTTAATACACCAACAAAATAAACAAACAAAACGAAACAACACCTAGCTCCGTTTTGAGCACTGACTAAACATTTTATGCAGGTCCCTGACTAGTTTCGCAGGGACGGCTAAGCCGTTTACCTGTCATAAAACACTGGAAACCACACAGGTTTAACACAGCACTTACTTCAAGGACTGCTTGGAAGCAGAGCACCTCTCCTGCTTCCTTCTACTCAGCAGCCGTGAACAGACTGGCTGCTTCCATTATATACCCTTGCACCTGGTACTAATTGATAATACCTACCAGGTGCGGGTGATAATTAAACAAATAAAACAATTAATTGAAACAAAACAATTAAACAAAATGTGCATTCAAGCACATGTTTTCTGCAGGGAGGATATTAACCCTCCCTGTTGTGTTACATATATATATATATATATATATATATATATATATATATATATATATATATATATATATATATATATATATATATATATAATAAAATTGAATACTTCAAGGGAAAACATCACAGTAGAACAATGTAGGTGGAATCCAGAACTTTAATTGAGATTTCTACATACAGCATCATTGCATTGAATACGTTTCATAAACTGTAGGTTACACATAGTAAAGGCCAGTGAAAACAGCAGACACAAAATATTTGTTAAAAGAAGCTGTAATATATTTGTTTATTTAGCAGATGCCTTTATCCAAGGCGACTAGGGTGTGTGAACTATGCATCAGCTGCAGAGTCACTTACAATTACATCTCACCCGAAAGACGGAACACAAGGAGGTTAAGTGACTTGCTCAGGGTCACACAATGAGTCAGTGGCTGAGGTGGGATTTGAACCGGGGACCTTGTGGTTCCAAGCCCTTTTCTTTAACCACTGGACCAAACAGCTTGATGCCTCCCTGATGGTATTGCATGATGGATAAGTATCTGCCTGTACTTCTCAGCATTGAGGAGACCATTAATTCTGACCAAATCCCCAACTCCATTTGCAGAAATGCAGCCCCAAACTTGCAAGGAACCTCCACCATGCTTCACTGTTGCCTGCAGACACTCATTCGTGTACCGCTCTCAGCCCTTCGGCGAACAAACTGCCTTCTGCTACAGCCAAATATTTCAAATTTTGACTCATCAGTCCAGAGCACCTGCTGCCATTTTTCTGCACCCCAGTTCCTGTGTTTTCGTGCATAGTTGAGTCGCTTGGCCTTGTTTCCACGCCGGAGGTATGGCTTTTGGCCGCAAGTCTTCCATGAAGGCCACTTCTGACCAGACTTCTCCGGACAGTAGATGGGTGTACCAGGGTCCCACTGTTTTCTGCCAGTTCTGAGCTGATGGCACTGCTGGACATCTTCCGATTAGCGAAGGGAAGTAAGCATGATGTGTCTTTCATCTGCTGCAGTAAGTTTCCTTGGCCGACCACTGCGCTCTAACGGTCCTCAAGCGTTGCCCGCTTCTTTGTGCTTCTTCAAAGAGCTTGGACAGCACATCTGGAAACCCCTGTCTGCCTTGAAATTTCTGCCTGGGAGAGACCTTGCTGATGCAGTATAACTACCTTGTGTCTTGTGGCTGTGCTCAGTCTTGCCATGGTGTATGACTTTTGACAGTAAACTGTCTTCAGCAACCTCACCTTGTTAGCTGAGTTTGGCTGTTCCTCACCCAGTTTTATTCCTCCTACACAGCTGTTTCTGTTTCAGTTAATGATTGTGTTTCAACCTACATATTGAATTGATGATCATTAGCACCTGTTTGGTATAATTGTTTAATCATACACCTGACTATATGCCTACAAAATCCCTGACTTTGTGCAAGTGTACCTAGAAGAATTGATGCTGTTTTGAAGGCAAAGGGTTGTCACACCAAATATGGATTTGATTTAGATTTTTCTTCTGTTCACTCACTTTGCATTTAGTTAATTGATAAATATAATCTATTAACATGTCTATTTTTGAAAGCATTCTTACTTTACAGCATTTTTTCACACCTGCCTAAAACTTTTGCACAGTACTGTGTATATATATATATATATGAGAATCAACTGGGATTTCTATTTTTAGAAAATTCTGGAATTTCTATTTTTAGAAAATGAATGAATGCAAACTCACAGGAAGTTTTTTGTCCTTTTGTGGATATCTGGTGTTAACAATGCAGGGCACTTTAAATGGATCTTATTGACACTATAAAATAATTACATTTGGCTAAATTTTACTTTAGGAATCCATCAGAAAGCATTTATAAACATCCTTTTAAAGGTTTGACAAATCTAATGACACACTACAAGTGGAAGTCACAATACAAAGTTTCCACTGCTTTTTGCATAAAGGGAAAGCAAGTCTATTCCATATCTGCAAGCATGGTTTATCCAAGTAAACTGTTTGAAAAAAAAAAAAAAAAAAAGATCATAAAACTTTAAATGAACAAACTTATATCAGCGGGGATGTATTTTTTTGAGAACAGATTTATAAATTGATTACAAATTTTAAAAAATGTAGGTAAAATATTTTTGTGGATAACTTGTTATTAATCAATAGGAAATAAACCAACCTGCTTTCCTGCAAATAGATGCAATGAAATCTAAACGGTTGTACTTCATTTTATAATTCAGAAGGTGGCGCCAATGAGATACACAGACACAGCAGCTCAATTTGAGTCGTCTGGGATTTCCCTCCACAACTCCGCCTTCTCAAATAGCATAACACAGTTAATGTATTTTGGGCAAAGTTAGGAAATGAAGCATTGGACTACTGAAAGGGGCTCAAATAACTCTGACGTCAGAGCGCAGTTAGAAAAACATCTCCCTCTGTTTCGACATGATGTTTAATTTGTAATGGTTCTCCTTCAGTTTTCAGACAATGGGATGAATATTATTATTAATTAATTTGTTATGCAAATGTCATCCCTGGCATTTAAACATATGTTATGGTTCACGTGTAAAATCGGTAAACCTATATAGATTAACCGGTAACTGTAGATTTACCAGCTCAGCGGTCACTCGATAAAGTAACTGGTATATGCGTAGATTAACCAAGATCAGCGGTCAATGCATAAAAAAAGACGACAGTGGTGAACGATATATTTTACTTACGTTACATCCATGATCACTGTCTGGCAACAATTCAAAACACAAATTAATGTTTTGGCGGCAAAATGACGTCACGCTCTACATATGATTCACATTGAAATGCAAAACCTGTGTGCGCTTAAGTTATGATTTTTTCTAAATTAGTTCAACTGTCTAATATCTGTGTATATGTCTGTGTATCAGACAAAACATTAACACATGGTCACTGCTAAATACATAAATTATTATTATTATTATTATTATTATTATTATTATTATTATTATTATTATTATATTGCAAGAAGGGATGGAGTGAAGTTTAGACAGATTAATCAAACAAAAAAAAATCCTAAGGCTGACGTTTAAGAAAAATAAATAATAAATTAGTTAATTTACTTAACACATCTTACAGAATGTTTTTTTTTTTTTGCTATTAAGCTCCGACTTTACCTTATTTCCAAATTCACCTAAAAAATGCTGCAGCATTTACTACCAGTAGCACTAACTACATCTCCCTAGTTATTTTATACATTGATACATTTATACATTATATAAAAGCTGCATATCCCTGTTGCACATCAGTTTCATTGTTGTCCAGCAAGGCAACAGATCTGACCCTTCTTTACAACAGATGCTCGGTTGACAGGTGCTTCTGTATCCAAGCCTGCACACATTTCTGATTTCATGAGGAACAGTCAATGAAGGAGTAGAAGTGATAATCACATCTCACTCCAGAACAATATCAATACCTTTCAGGCAGGGGTCAGTGCTGTCACACATCCTATATCAAGGATTCTGCCATTAAAAATTACCAAAGTAGTTTTGTTTTTATTTTATTTACACCTTTTCTACACAAAACATCATAATGTTTAACCGAAACACTGTTTTCGGAAAACAGATTCTCAATTTTTTATTTTGATCCACGTTGCTATTTCTTGAATCAGTTCACCACCTGTAGTGTTTATGCCTTTGACTTCATGTGCGAATCAGCTGTACTCTCGCTCTATGCTGGACATGAGTTCCTCTTCAGAGTCATCATAGAGAGCCGGGGTCCGGGTCAGGATTGGGGATGGATTCTCACTGCTGCTGTGCAATCTGAAAACGACAGTGACCTTTGATCAGTTATTAAGATCTGACCACTCCAGTTCCACAGTACAATCCATCTTGGCTTCATTCCTACACTATTAAATATGCTTTGACAGACCAGTAGCCTCTAGTAACTGGCAGCTGGTCAGCATTGTGATGTGCAACCCTCATATTATGTAAAGGCAGTAGAATATGCTGTGATATTATAGGTGTAATTGCAGGGGAGTGTATGAAGGAAGTAAACAGGCTGTGGGTGTCACACCACGAGTGTCATATAATATTATATACGGCTTTACTGTTAATATATAAGTTACAAAACCATAGCAATTGTTATTGAGTCCATCTGCTTGTGAATAGATCTTGCAGACTATTTGTTATGATAGTCTGTGGATGGAAGTCTTTGTAACTTTTTAATGGTCGTGAGACTTGTAATCTCTTATTTTTATCCATGGAAAGAAATACAGTACCACCCAAAAACATTTGTTTTCTATAAAATCATTTAAAATAGTTATGTGCAATTATGTAAAAAAAAAAAAAAAATGAACAGTGAAGCTATATCTACCTTAGTTTAGTTCTTAAAAAAGGGAAAACATTATTAAATATAATTTCTGCATGGTTTTAGAGAAACTAAAAACAGTTAAAAATATTTGATATGTATATTTAAACCAATTGGAAAGGACACTGTGTGATGGTACACAGGGAAGAACAGAAGCCTGTGTGTCTTCCTCTGCCCCACTTCGTTGAGCAGTACATGTAATCTGGATCGGACCCTGTGAAGAGCCGAAGAAACTACACAATGATTGGGTGCCTAGTGAAAATGACAGAAGAGCTAGTGAATTGTTATGGTTTTTAAAAATTAGCAATCAGACCTTTTTAACTTATGCGGTGTGTCAGCTGATAACAGTTGGAAAAGTCAACCAGTTATATTACAAATATAATATGAAATATTACTAAAGCTTATTACTAAAACTTTGTTTTAAACATTGAACAAATGGTTGTTGTACATATTAAAGCACAAAAAGGATGAATTTCTTTGTAGTTATTTGTGTCATTTATAGATACTGTGTTTTATTCTAAGGTACTGGCATGGAATGAACACTACAGACAATCAATCCATTTGTGTTACAAAAGTTTTTACATTACGTAATCACAGCGGGCAGTCTGGCGCTGTTTGATTAAATTATCATTTCAAAATGTGTGTTGTTTCTTATTTATCTCTAGCTATTTATTTGTGTTGAAGTTATGACTAATTTCTTTTAAATTAATGATATGTACTTGATTTACTACGTTGAGCAGCAACTGATTAATATGCAGAACAAGGTACTCACGTGTCTGTCAAATTGTTGTTCTTCAAATCATTGGTCCTTCCTTGCTTCAGGGAGTCCTTTATATTAATATTGAGGGTGTGTTAGTGTGTTTACAGGTACAAATAAAATAAACAACACACAACCCCCCCCCCCTCATGTGTGTGTGTGTGTATATATATACTGTATATGATAACCTGCCATATATTTGTTAATGATCATATAAACAAAAAAAACTTTAAAAAATCGAGTCTAATTTGGGAATTTGTTAAAATTGTCTGTTAAAGTATTTAATTGAATATGTCGACGGTTACTTTATTAAACACAGCTGTTCTACGCTGTATTTACGACATTAAATGGCATACTGATATCTGTACGTGTACATGTGTGGGGAATTGGGTTTCACATAAAACTAGCTTAATGACTTTAATTTAAGCACTTTAA
Source organism: Acipenser oxyrinchus oxyrinchus (assembly GCA_030684275.1). NCBI lineage: Eukaryota > Metazoa > Chordata > Actinopteri > Acipenseriformes > Acipenseridae > Acipenser > Acipenser oxyrinchus. Next base: position 77,978,870 of record CM060251.1, on the reverse strand, counting down.
TTTTGCAGTACATACGGTAGCTGTGTGACAACTATTTTTTACAAAATGATAAATCTTGTACATGGGATCTGAATTCCATCCGTGTAGCAAAAATGTAGGCTACTGAGGACAAAAAGCCATTCGTAATTTATTTAAAACTATATAGCGTCATCTATAAATTTCAGTTAAATTAATATAGCAGACCTGTGCTGAACTGTTACACTTTACCTGCGAAAACACTGCTACAAATTGACATGACAATTTATTAATATGCAAATTAAGAGAATTATAAGGAAACTGGAAACAGAGAAACGTTTTAAATAAATACAACCGTAACTAAACAAATGTCTGTGGATAAGATTATAGCCACACCACTGATTCAATTATTTATCGATTATTTTTACTTATTAAAAATAAATAAATAAATAAAACAGGCGGACTATATGCTGAAAGTCCTTTTCCCAGTGTACAGACAGTAAAAAAAAAAAAACACGACAGCACAAATTCATTGATGTTAAGAAACTTTGTCAATCAACAACTCTGTGTTAGTTCATTGTGACTTACTTACATTCCTCTGCATTTTTTGGCTGCAGGTGTCTCTGTTGTTAACTATGTTGTTTTCCCAGGGACTGACCAGCACTGTGCCATCACAGTCGAAGTGTTGTACTTCCATTGAGCCAAAGAGCCCAAAGGCAGGCTGTTTCTTAGTTCGCATCTGGTCCACTTTCTGAATATAAGTCATCGAATTAAAGTCAGATCCTTTGTACACCTGTCTTGAATTGCAAAAACTGTAGGTGTTTGATCTGACAAAGGAGTTATTTTTATGTTTTCTGCTCGAGTAAAAATCACGACCTTCGTATTCTGCCAAAACTCGATCGATTTCCCCGTCTAAACTGTCTTCGTCGTCGATTGAAAAATCGGAGTCGTGTCCTTCGCTGTGGCAGCCTAGGCCAGACCTGCTGCGAGGCTTGGTTAAGTCGGGAAGTGGCTGAATCTTGTAGGATTTATACAAGCACGTTTCCTCTTTGGGGTCACTGCAGTTACCTCCATGCCTTTCTTTTTTATTTATGTACATATGATCCTCTTTTTGTAACCCAGATGAAATATTTTTCCATCTGCTGCTTCCACTGCCCATGGTGTTGTCCTCCGTGAGATTATACCTGATTTAGCTGTTGTCAAAGTCAATGCAATGCGTTAGAATCTGGCGGTGGTTAAAGTTTCTCTGATGTCTGGGATGCGGTTGAATTCCCCTGCCTTCCATCAAAGGGTGATTTTCACATTGAGTGAGTTAAAATTTAACTTCTCCACTTAGAGTCTGACATCAGAACTTGGAAGACTGAACAAAGTTTTAAAAAAAAACGACAAGTAAAATCATCACGTTTTCCTTAGAAACTAGTGTAAAAAAATACTGAAGTACAAACTTTATTGCCTAAATAACTTTGTTGACTATTTTAAGACAGAAGACAGTCTACAGTTGAAAGGTAGCCATAGTTTTTAATACAGCAGCAGTAGCTGACTGGAAGAAGTGTTCTCACGCTGAAGTTAAGCTGAAACTACATGGTGCCGTGGTGCTCACAAGCCATCTGGATGCATCTGGCTGAAAAGACCACACTGTTTACACAGACCTGCATACCACGCTCTTTTGTTAGTATCGCAGAAGATAAAACACTGCTTTCAGCTGCCCTTGCTTGTGCAGCTCGGGGGCTTTCGATTGCCCTCTTGAGAGTGCGGTGTCTCCTTCACTCAAAAGAAGGGTTACACAAACAATGGACGAATGCACGCATAAAAAAAAAATAAATAAATAAATACATGCTCTTTTTCTTGCTGTACAATAAACATCACATAAAATGTTGACGTATTATAATGATTCTTTATTAAAGATAGCTAAAATAATTATTACATTAGGATTGTGGATGCAGTTAAATTATCGATTTACATAGATATAAATAACACATCAAGGCATATTAATAAACCCATTAATAAATTAATAATAAACCTAAAGTAAGCTTACATTTTAGCAGACCTTTTAACAACAATGAAAAACGATTCCTTTGATGTTAAATCCTTTCAAAGGTTCATTGTTTGTTGTTGCCTTATTCCAAGTGCTCCTTGAGTTTTACAGTCAAGGCCATGACCCCGTTCAGTATATACTGCACATTAGCCTATATTAAAAGTGAATAGAAACAATGATATGTGGGGTATCAGGAGGCAGTGTGGTCCAGTGGTTAAAGAAAAGGGCTTGTAACCAGGAGGTCCCCGGTTCAAATCCCACCTCAGCCACTGACTCATTGTGTGACCCTGAGCAAGTCACTTAACCTCCTTGTGCTCCGTCTTTTGGGTGAGATGTAATTGTAAGTGACTCTGCAGCTGATGCATAGTTCACACACCCTAGTCTCTGTAAGTCGCCTTGGATAAAAATGTCTGCTAAATAAACAAATAATAAAAAAATAGCATTCATTTCCATTTAGGCGTTCCAAAAAATCTGAAGCTATGCGGCTTTCTATAGGATCATTGTGATAATGTATTGGTTGGCATGACAACTCTGATAAAAAGGTACTGTAATGATATATGTGTCAAGTGATAGTGTTTGAATTAGAATAAAGACTATTCCTTGCAGTCATGCAACCAGACTGTATTTTGGGGGGTTGAATGACCTGGCATAATGTGGTTCCAAGGAGAGGCCTCACAGCCATTGCCACAGAGGTGTTGATTGCTTGTCCTGAACTTACTGAGACCTGTAACTTTGCTTACAGTATTACAGTACTGTGCTTTTTCCTGCTCATCTGTAATTTATCCCATTTGCTTTCTTTGTAATTGATTGTGTACTGCTGCTGCCTCCCAAGACACCTTTGGAAACGAGATGCAGAACATAATGGGGTTCTTATCCATGGTAAATAATAAATAATTGAATTTAAACCTGCTTTTACCATGTTTTTTTTTTTTACCATGGCTGGTGGTTGGCTCAGACAACTGTCAATACCGGCGTTCGGTATCTGATTAATTAATAAAAGCCCTTTCCGTTCATTTCAAGTTCCAATCTGGTTGCCTAGAAATACATTTATGGCATTGAAAAGCCACCCACCATATCCTGCTTTTGTAGCCTCTTTAATATTGACAACTATTAGAGTGTTATCCTGCAAGGTGAAAAAAGATCTCTACACTAGTTTGGGTAATTTTATAACAGATGGGTGGCCCTACTGTCATTTTTTCTGTGCATTTTTTTAAACATCGTATTATCTTGTTATTAAGTATACCATACAAATGCTCAAACAGTTTCTTGCTCAAGAAGTCTCTCTGGATCACTAAGGCATTTTACAGAGTGAGTACCCAGATGTTGTTGTTCATAGCTCACAGATGTGGCGGTGACGAGACTGGAGAAAGTTAAAAGAACATCCACAGGCATTACCTCAGCTGTGGAGCTCTTGTATTTAAGTACAGAGGGTCCTCAGCTAAATCTCTGGTTTTGGTTTTATGCTGGAAAATGTGCATTTCTGTAGTCGCGCTGATAGCCTCCCAAACCTGGATCCATTACAAATGAATATTGCTCTATATTTGCTCTTTAATGTGTGAACTTAAAATTACTAAAAAAAACCAAAAAAAACACTTTTTCAGGCATGTAGACATCTGGTGTCTCAAATTTTCACTTCAAAATGAAACACTGCAATTTACAGCTAATAATTTGTAATTGTACGTACATGCCATATATACATACTGTACATTTATATATTACAGTTTATTAGCTGTAAGTTACCAATGTGTTCGCTCGGGTTAAGCCTTGGGCTTTCTCCTTGTGGTCCCCTGCATTACACAATGCGGATGACTTGGAAAAATAGCTCTGGCTCACCCAGTCCCCCGTCAAAGCAGCTGGTGGTCCAATTGAAGACCTGATTTACAACCTGCACTTTTCATCTTCCAGTGCCACAGAACAACAAAAGCCACCCACCAATAAACACTTAGGACTCTAGAATGGTTTCAGCCTTTATGTCTGTGGTGAATATTAATGAGCATTTTAGTAGGGTTGACAAAGAAAGAGCTACATTTATAGCCCTGGTTAAATCAAAGAAAAAAACAAAACTCCCCCTTTCCTGTGTATATTACGAGATTAAATTATTCTTTTGCCAATATTTACTGTTTAAAATTCCTTTACAATCGAAGGTCTCATAAGTCACTGTGGAATGTAATGACATATCAAATTCAAAGTTTATATCCACGGTATACAATACACATTTGAAAAGCACTGAAACATGTGCACAGTCTGTTTATGAATTAAAAGATAATGAGAACCAGAAAAATGAAGAACATTTTAATTGTGGAACCATTGGGAACCGGCACAGAGAATACAAACAAACAATTCATTCTCATTTAGTGGTCAGGTTTGGACCATGTGGCTCATGTCCAGTAATCTGCATTTCCCTTCTAACCAGGTTGGTTAGTTTTGTGCAAACAGGGAACCACAGAGATAAATTGCTTCTTTTTTTTGTTTTACTGTAAAGGCTCTGCTGAGGCCTATACGCAGTGTTCCAAACCAAACTGTTCTGATTAGACAAATATTTGGCAATTTTTTTCACATAAAATGTAATCAAAGGCTTGCCGTGGTTCTTCTCCCACCCACAACTTTGCTGCAATTCCCCGTTCCCGGGGGTTTTTAGTTGACTGCGTATTTCCATCCAGTCTATTTACTTTACCAGAATTTTAAAAAGATTTGCGAATTACTTGAATAATCTGTCTAAATGGTTTGTGTTCCATCTTCTTCCTATTTTCTCTTTTATCATTTCAGTAGAAATCATTAAAACATAATTGTCAGTATTCTCTGTCCTGCCACTCTTCAGAACAAGTGATGACCCAGAACAGTTAAATTAAAATATCAAAATACTGTAAATCCATAAATATTTGCAAATGACACCCATAAAACTTATTTTGCTCCAGAAATGTTGGCGACTTGTTGCAATATACATAGTATGTATTAGTGGAATTTGATATTCGTGCCAAAAATGTTTACGTTTTTTTTTCATATGCGAAAAACGCAAAATAAAAGGCTCACAAATATTTATGGCTTTACAGTAATCACAGTAATCTTCAAAAAGAATAAACGATGGTAAGTTTCAATAGAGATTTGTCTACTCCCCATGTGAAAGGGTGATGGGTCCAAAACAGGACACACAGTACACCCAATGTGAAGCAGACAGGCACAATGCAGAGAAACATTTCTCCATTTTGTCTCATGTAGACATGGTTCAACTAGGTGTTTTACGTTTTTCAAAAGCAGAAATGAATTAAAGACCAGAGTGAACACTTCGAGATTATGCCCAGTGTTTCTTAAGGAAGAGAAAATATGTATAAGTAGGTTTGTTGGGCCAAAATGGCCCTTTTTATGTAACCTGTTCTCCTGGTTGCTCCAATTACACTTAGGTTTTCTGCCATAGGGAATGTTTTCTGAGTACTTACATTGTTTATTTTTTTAAACAATGTATTTCAAACTACAGAAAATACTGCAAGGGATGATTTCTGTATCGACAAACTTATTTAAGGGTCATTATTTTAAACCCCATATTGTGTAATGGCAGATTATTCTGGTCCCCTTTAAACAATTTCTCTTACATAGTGTATGACAAAAGAAAAGATACCTAAAACTTGTCCATGTCCACAAATCTAGCAGCTCTTTTTTATACTTGTTGATCTGAAGTTCTCAGAAAAGAGCCTCCCCTCATATTTACTTGAACAGGAATATTTATCAGTAGGCAGCAAACTTGTAAAGGTACTCCAGGAAACCCTTTTCAATGCTATAAAACAGCACATCTAGTTTCAGTTGAACTTGACCCCTTTCATTTACAGAACCTTAAACCCTAGAAGCTCCCAGGAATCTATCCTTATACACTCTCTATACCTTTTTAATGACCTTGCCTGTTTACATTCCAGATACTTCTGCCTTAATGCTTTGCAGCTAAGGTAACCCGTTTTTTAATGAAAGTGAACGCCCTTTTTTTTTTAGCACAGTAAAGCTGCAAAACATTTAACTCAGAAATGTTACTGGTGCGGAAACTGATAGAACCCTCCAGATGAAAACATCAGGGTTGCTACAGTTACGTTCTGCTTGGCAATGAAGCGTGTGGCCTGCGGATATCCTGTACAACGCAGCCTCCACTTGCTTATACCAGTTCTGGGAATTTCACAGGAGTGAAGTTTGTTAGTATCGGTTTAATGTGTCAAATGAAAAAAAAAAAACATGACATCATTTTGTAGTTTCTTTGATTACATGATGTTAAATAAAATATCTAAATTATGTTCATATAGTCATGGACTAGCTAGCACCATGCCTTAATGTTGTAGGCAGTCCCAGTGTCCCTCAGAGTAAGAAAGGAAAGCCACTGAAAGAATGCTGAGCCAAACACAAACGACTGAACAAAATCCTACACCACCAGCAGCAAGGAATACATCTCCCCTGCAATCCACAACTCCTCTATGTAACCTCCCTTTAGCCTTTCTCTGGAGGTAGGCCCACGCAGAACATTAGAAGGCAGCAGATCAAAATATAGCCTTTATTTTTCTTCATATTAGAATCTAAGAACATACAGCTATGGCCAGATGTTTTGCATCACTCTCTAGAATTAACTAATTGTGCTTCATGAAACCGCTTTATAGTTTTCCATATACTTAATGAAAAAGTGACAGCAATTGAAAAATGTGACATTTTGAAATCTAACATGAAATACCATACTACTGTTATGGCTTTGTGGCGGAGTGTCCCGCCCCTTTGTTTATTATTTATTTTATATTATGATTTATGTTTTATATTACGGCGAAGCGCGCATAGCTGTTATTGTTTTTGTATTTTTAAAAACCTGGTGAGGATGCGTGACTGATCAGCTACTGATTATTTAACTAGCTGACAGTCGCGCATCCTTACTAAACTCGTGCAGACTTGGCCGAGGGGTAATAAGATAATTAACAGCTAGTTAACCCCTCGGCCAGAATATAAAAGACCTCGGCTCAGAAGGGGGAGAGCAAGGAGAGAGTTATTAAAATATAAACAATTGCTATATATTAAAGTATACTTGTTTCCGTTATTGTTTATTTGTTTAGCCAACGTGCCCTTTTGTTTAGTGTTTGGTGTTTTTGTTTAAACCTTTTGTTTGTTCATTTAATAAAATCACCACCACCATTCCGTGTTTTGGTTTCTTTTTCTGGTTCGTGACGTCACCACCCACACGCCACTCAACATCAGCTCGGTCACAGGCTTCCAGTAGACTTTTGCAATATTATTTTGTAGCTTCTTTGATTACACGATGTTAAATAAAATATATACATTTATTAAAAAAGTCTTAATGATATGATGCAAAACTTTTGCCCATAGCTGTATAGTTTGCATTTATCAGGAGACACACAGTTCTTGACCTTTTCTAACTACTTCGTCCCAGTGTAATTTTCAAGTAGTTTGAGTGCACAGTAACTCATCATGCAAATGCTTTCAGATGACAAAAGCTTCGTTAAGCTATATTCCCAGAAGACAAATGGCTAGTTTCACAGAGCCTAATAAGCACTAATCTTGGACTTCCTAATGTTATCTGAGATCTGTGAAACCTACTGAAAAAGTGCTTCAAATTAATGTATGCTATTAGCTGCTTTTAAACTGACAGGTATGTATGCTACAGGTATGTATGCTATTAAACTGCCAGGTTTCTTATTGACAATTGAACAAGAAATTAAGTAGCTGTCTTGAAATAAAAGTTTTTTTTTTTGTTTATCCCTTTTCTAGTTATTAAAATACTTCTTTACTGGGGCTCTGATGCTCCCGAGGGTTAGGGAGGCAAAACCGGCAGGGACTGCTTTTGTCCTCCAGAGGCTGGCTTGGTCGTGGGATTGGAGGGCACCCACTGAACCTTCGGGTCTCCTGGGCCATGTGGAAAATTGCTGCGGTGAGGGGAAAAGCGATTGGGCATTCCAAACTGGGAGAAAATCAGGGGGAAATAATAATTGGACATACTACATTTTTTAACATTTTTAATTAAAAAATAAATAAATAATATATATATATATATATATATATATATATATATATATATATATATATATATATATATATATATATATTTGTGTAGTGATACTGTAAATAGGGTAATTTAATTGATCTGTTAATGTTTGATCTAAAATTACCACCATTAACTTTATTACTTTGATGTTATCCACCAGAGGTACCTGTTGAATGAGGTTTGTGAATAAGCAGTTTTCTTTTTTAATATATTTCTGTTTAGATCATTGAACTAGAACACATTGACTGCCAGGCACTGATCATTTTTATTTATTTATTTATTGCTGGGGGCCATGGAGATCTCTGGTGTGTTTATGCTCAGTAAACTTGAAATTTGCTATGAGTGACTCTGAATAAATTTCAACATCTCACTTTTATATATATATATATATATATTTTTTTAATGTATGAAAAACAAACGATTAAATGCTTTAGCCATGTTATCAATTGAAAAAGACATGATGGCTGACATTCCGGACTTTAATAATAAAGTAATCGAAAAATCTGCCAAAATAAGTCATCGCAGAGCAAACTTTTTGTATCACTTCCAACAAGAAACAGATCCACTGGACAGTGCTTCTACCACTGAGGTTGGCCCTCTGGACCCCACACCCTCACCTGCATCTGTGTGAATACCCAAAAATGTTGGCCACCAGCCACCACTGCTGACATAAAGGGGTTTAACAGCAGTTTTGAGCAAAATACGGGAGAAAATCTGTCTTGGGAATTGTCTGGGAGAAGTGTCCAAAAAACAGGAGAGCCCTGGCAAATAAGGGAGAGTTGACAGGTCTGCATTAATGTATCGTTCCTAAAATTCTTTCTGAATTGAGTTAACTGAAATTAAAACTAAAACTGAATAATAATTGAGGAACGTCCTGGAAAAACGTCATGGGACACATATGCGGGCTGAGTATTAGAAGACAGAAAGGACATACATGACTCTCATTACTCGGAGGAACTAGAGGAGCTTCCTCGCTCGGGCTGGGAAACAGATCCCATGAGAGCACAGAGGTTCCATGTGGCTGGACCTGAAAACATACAGGATGGGGAGAGCCCCTACTGTTCAGAGGACCACGTTCTAGTGGCCTGGGTAGACTCGGCTTCCCAAGGGGCGGAAAGGTCTCGGACCTGGAAATAGAAAGAGTTAGACAGGGCCGGCACAAGGCTCTCAGCCCCAAAGGGACTGTGAGCCCTGAAGGGACCTGTGAATAAGAAGACAGTTAGAGGCCAGAGCTGTGAGAGTTGAGCTTGGCTAGTAGAGACAGGATTAGGATAGAGCCTATGTAGAGGCAAGTGAATAAGCTGCGAAAGTACAGGTGTGGCTGGGGGTCCAGGTGTGGCCGGCAGAGATTGACAGGTGAGATAGCCGAAGAGAGTTCCTGCTCACCCGCCTCCCCCCAGCTGACGTTTTGGCATGCGTGTACCTGGAGTCACGAATAATAGATGGGATTCGGGCGCAAGGTGGACCTTTCGCCTGGAACTGCGCGCATCGACTTGGCCAGAGTGGTTGGGAAACTCTGCATCGAAGCAGAATTGAGGTAAGGATAGGAATCATAGTGGGAAAGAGGCCGTCTCCGGCGCCCCCCCGAATTATGCTTTAAGGCTGACACTTGATAAGCCACTGAAAGTTTATTTTCCAGAAATGAGTTTTGTTAGTAATAGCATTTGTAAATCATGCTGAAAAGATATTACTGTGGAATTTGTTGTTTATGGTGTTTTTATAGTTCAAGGTGCTAAATCAGGAGCCTCACAACCTCAATCAATTAAGCAATTAGTGGCTTAACATGTTGTTCCATATTCAAATAAACTGTAAATTTGTGATTGACAAACCACTTATTTTGAGAAAAGAGGTTTTAAAATGTTGTTTATGACATTTGTATTCATTTTTAAACCAACCAAAATGGTCTACAACAATATTAGGTTGGGCTTCTTAAAATTACAGCAATAACAGTAAGCAAATGTTTTCTTTTTTGCTTTTTTTTTTAAAGAAAAATCTAACATCAACAACAGAACTGTAAATGTTGTTCTTATTTTTTTTTTAAATGTAACCATCATGGTTTACAAAAATGCTATGCTGTCCTGTTTAAAATTAGAACCGTAACATTTCAAACCCACAGAATTGTAAAAGGCCATCATAAAATGACTAAGAAAAAACAATTTGCATTGTTAAATAAAGATGGAAGGAAATTAAGTGCATTTTTTTCAAATTTTAAGTATGCCATTTTTGCAATGTTGTAAGACCGTGCTGGTTTGTTTCATACAGAGATTTAATATCCTTAGCCTTTGCTGAAGGTATTTTCCTGGCTTTATGGTATGTTTGGGTCAAGAGCTCAGGATCTGCCACGGATCACTGCCTTCCTTTCTTGAACAGGTTGACTTTGATCCAGTTGTCTGATCCAAAGGTGCAGGAAACTTTCATTTTCAATGACGCATCTTTATCCTTCCGACTGTAGTGATTCTTGGGATTCTTTTCAAGAATTCTTCATCTTCTTGAACTCGAAGTTGAGGTACAGAATGTAGTACAGATAATTGTGTTCACCTCTTTGATCACGTGGAGGAGTTTCAGTGTTTCCATGTTTCTTCTTTGATACAAGGTTATCAACTCGGTCTCTTGATATCCTATGGACACTAGCAAAAGCCTTCTTACACACTTGAACTTAATTTCCTTCAGTGACATGGTAGGTAACACTGCATGAATGTTTGCCATTTGAAGTTTTTGTGTAACCATGTTACATTTGCAATCTGGCTTGAGAGAATCCAGCAAGATGCTGATCAGACAGGGCAAAAGGCTGTGGAAAAGAACAGGAATATCAGTCTCTGAAAGTAACCACACCTAACAGTATCACAACAACCTGCAACAGAACCTATCTACGTTAGAACTGAAGATTAGTTCACTGCGTTCCTGTGAAACACAAACACCATTCTACATTGGCAGCAGGGCTTCCAGAACGGGTAAATATCACTTTTGTTCTGGTAAGGTTATCAACTTATAAACAAACATGTATATAAATTGTTGCAATTGTATCTATCTTGGTCCTAAAATGTCCATTGTTGGTAAATAAAAAGGACATTGAGTGATGATGGTTTATTTATTTTGGTATACTGCTATACTGTTATCTAAGCGTAATTACCTCATAATAATGCACCATATGTGTTACATAACAATTTGAATACAAACATACATATATCAAAATGGAATAATTATTACAGAGAATAAGAACAAATTACCATAGTAACAATCTACTACAATGTTGTACCAAAAGATTAATCCTTAAACTCACATTGATGGGAACACAAGGTAGAACATGCACATAAACTCACTCTAACGTGACAGATGGTTAAACTTTGAACAACTAAGTTAAAAGATTCAAGCCTTTGGATTTTTAATGCTGATTCAAGCATTAAAAATCCTAAAAGGTATAGACAACCCAGGGGACTTTTTTGACCTGAAAAAAGAAACAAGGACCAGGGGTCACAAATGGAGATTAGATAAAGGGGCATTCAGAACAGAAAATAGGAGGCACTTTTTTACACAGAGAATTGTGAGGGTCTGGAACCAACTCCCTAGTAATGTTGTTGAAGCTGACACCCTGGGATCCTTCAAGAAGCTGCTTGATGAGATTCTGGGATCAATAAGCTACTAACAACCAAATGAGCAAGATGGGCTGAATGGCCTCCTCTCGTTTGTAAACTTTCTTAAGTTCTTATGTTCTTAACTGACCACTACACTGATCATTAGTATAACCAGTGACCTACAGTTTGTGATGTTTACTATGTAAATACTGGAAGCGATGTATGAACGGTAAAAAGTCTAAAGCCATTGTCATCTAATCCTCCCAACGGTAGAGGGAGGTACAGCCTATGTCACTGTCAACATTTTTACTCTTCCTGTGAAACAAGTCCATCCTGACAAAAAGAAAATGTTTGTTGATTGTTAAATGCCCCAGTTGCCGTTATGCTTTTTTTTTCATCAAATAAATAGTGTTGCATAATAAATCTCCTTAACGATATTTCAGTGTTTCTTATAAACCTATTGTGAAAGAGAACTGCGAAAGAACAAACTTCTGCCTTTTTGTTCTTTGGCAAATGCGGAGTTACCGTAATGCAGTCGTTGTTCTGTGCAGATCCAGGAAAACAAAACCATAAGTGAGAAATAATTAATACCGAGTATATTAGCTGATTAATAATGACGAAGGAAATTAGTCACTGCATTTCTTTCTACTGTATCTTTAAATCGCAAGAAAATATTTACGTACTGTAATGACAATCCTATTGTTGTATGAGTGTTTTCAATCCAACCCCTCCGTTATCGTAAAAAAAAAGGTAAAATCAAATAAAACATTCATGTACTAAAAACTTCCTAAATCTGAAAAATGCAGCGCCAAAATATTTTGCTCAAGATCTGGCGCCAAACGGGATTTACAACAGATGAAATGATATTCATAAAACTAGCCCAACTACTGATGTATATGAATCGATTAATTTTCTTAACATGGGCATGTATTGTGTTTTTTTAATTTGCCCTTTATATCTGGAAAATAAATACAAGCTACAGTTCAGCATCTTCAATTATTGACTTGTGTAATTTCGTAGTAAATAACATGTTAACAAAAACATGATAACGCTTCTGCAATTAAGCGTAGGCAGTCTGAAATTAAAAACAACGCATCTCTAACATAGAAAGAAAATAATGATACAAAAACACAATTAATTCGATGACGCAGTCACTGCTGTTACTTTCTAGTTGCAGTTAGTCTCATCAGTACATATAATTATACACGCTATCAATATGGTTCTAACCTATACGGTACTTTAAAATAACTTTGTTTATAAATGTATTATTTCTGCCATATTTAATTATTGTTAACTGGTTAAGGTTTACTTGCTTACCGGTATTCCTAAAACTTTTAGCGCATAAATATAACTTTTTACCTGTAAAACACACACACACACACATATATATATATATATATATATATATATATATATATATATATATATATATATATATATATATATATATATATATATATATATATATATAGTTTTAATAATTACATTGATGCATTGTAAGTATTGTTTTGTTTAAATTAGAATTATATTTCTTTGGCGCTTTTTTCACCCCAAAATTACAAAACCAACTCAAATTATCCCGCAATCTGGAGACTAAACTCTGATTGGATGTTGTGTTTGGTTTTATAACTCGCGAGGATGTCTTGTATGGGGTTGGCACTTCTAGCAGCCTCTTGATTGGTTCAGCTTTTCTGGCGCCAAGGTTTTGAGATATACATTTGAACACAAAAATTTAGCTAGTCATTTTACTGCAGAGCGTTGTAGGTGCTGTTTGAATTGAGAGAAAGCTACTGACAGGAGGCTTTATAAGTTGGCGCTTTTTTTGGTTGCTTTTAATTTCTCAGTTAGAGAGACGCGTTTGTGTCAGTTATTTTATATAAATTTATAATAAGCAGTTCTGTTTAGTTTTTTGATAATTACATACTCTAAAAATGCTTTCTGCTCGCTCTCCACTGTCGTCCAAGAACGAAAACACAATAATTTCAAATATGACAAACATTTGTTTGACTGATAAGGAGAATACAGTAAGTGCCCCTTTTCTCTTTAAACTTGTTAGTTTTCTGTAAACCATTGTATAAGGAATCCTGAGGAAACTAACGAGCTGCTATCGCGTAAATGTTAAACTGATGTAGTACCGATGTATAGCAAATTGTATAATATAACTTATTCTACTTCATGTAGCCTCCAAGCATGAACACGACCAGAATTTTAGCATCGAAAACGTCAAGGAGAATCTTTGAAGAAACTGAAGTAAGTAAACGATTATTGTTGCTATGTGTGTGTGGAGGGGGTTGTCTTGGCGCCAAAGACAGCCGGGCATTGTCACCAGAGGCCGCGTTTGTTTTGTTGTTTTGGCACAATACTGGCATCAGTCCTTTGGGGGTTCATACTGGCATTATAATTTGTCCTTGTAATAACGGATTCTGACAGTATACTTCTATTGGTTATAGCAGTAGCTTGCATTTTATTTGAGTTGTAGATAGAAGTACTGTACTACTTCATACAGTATTAAATACATGTGTTTATGCTTCACCCCCTGTTCTACTGGTAACTAAGTTTCATACTGTAAGTCAAAGTGAGTGTGTGTGTGTGCTTATATGTACACTTTTTTTTGAAGGCTTGCATAATGCCACTAGTTAATTTCCATTGGCTTTTTTTTCTATAGGTGACAAAGAATGACAAAATCCAGGAAGAGCCTCTCTTGAAAGATAACCCACGCAGGTTTGTCATCTTTCCCATCCAGTACCATGACATCTGGCAGATGTACAAGAAAGCAAAGGCCTCTTTCTGGACAGCAGAAGAGGTTTGTTCCTTATATTATGTATATTGCCTCCTGAATCTGCATTGATCAGTGTTAATGCACAAGACTGGATTTAAAACCTCTGGTATACTTTTGAATTGACTAGGTTGACCTCTCCAAAGACATTGCGCACTGGGAATCGCTGAAAAAAGAAGAAAGATACTTCATCTCTCACGTACTCGCGTTTTTTGCTGCGAGTGATGGCATAGTTAATGAGAATTTGGTATGTATTCAGTGCTGCTTTGACAAAATGTATGTTTTCTGCAATGACAACTGTAGCCTGTGACATGAACCATTTGAACCTGGTCTCATTTTATTTTTGCTTACTAGGTGGAGCGCTTTAGCCAGGAAGTTCAAGTGACTGAAGCCCGTTGTTTCTATGGTTTCCAAATTGCAATGGAGAACATCCACTCAGAAATGTACAGCCTGCTTATTGATACCTACATCAAAGATCCCGCAGAGAGGTACTTTTTGTTTAATGTATACATTTAGAGCAACTAATGCATTCTATACCTGATCTCTCCATGTAAATGTGATGTCTTTCTTCTGTACAGACTTAAATGTGTAACCGGTGGGCTGCAATAACTGTAGATGTTTACTACCTATATTTTAAAATTAAGTGTTGCATACTTTTTTTTGTGGAAAATAAACTATTCTACCCTACCCCGCCATTAGGGAGTACCTGTTTAATGCCATCGAAACCTTGCCATGTGTCAAAAGGAAGGCTGACTGGGCTATGAACTGGATTGGAAACCAGGAAGCGCAATATGGTGAGTTGCAGGCCTTTGACCTGTATTTTAACAATGGCTCACTTGACTATTTCTAATGTGAAACTGATTTTTAAAATGGCAAATTAACTAAGTTTTTAGTGTTGTGTTAACACATTTCTTTACACCTCAGGCGAACGTGTTGTGGCCTTTGCTGCAGTTGAAGGAATCTTTTTCTCTGGATCATTTGCTTCAATATTCTGGTTGAAGAAACGAGGGTTGATGCCAGGGCTTACTTTTTCCAATGAACTCATTAGCAGAGATGAGGTTGGTCTCTTTTACTTGCTGTGAAAACTTTTTATTTTTTATTTTTAATTTGCTGCTTGTGGTTCCACAGCTTGACTTGGCCTGCTGACAGTACAGTGAAACCATGTGTGCTTTATTACCACTTGTAGTGAATGTAATTATTATGATGGTCTCCCCCCATGATCTTTTTAGTCCACATTGGTAGTGGGTTTGTATTTTAACGGTATACTGTACCATACTTCTAGTGGATGTGCCATACAATTTCTCTTGGGGCTCTGTAGCTGTCCACTGTCTATTGCCAGTTGTCCCCCAAGTGTCAATTGTGGTTGACTTAATTGTTTTGGTTTTTTTTTTAATTTCAGGGGTTACACTGCGACTTTGCGTGCCTTATGTTCAAGCACCTAGTGCATAAACCCTCGGAAGAAAAAGTAAATGAAATCATCAAGGATGCTGTCCGGATAGAACAGGTAAGTGAGTTATCTAGATCTGCCTTTAATGCACTTTAACTTGCACTTATCTGCTCCCTCTTTTACTGTATTTAATCCTGCACTTAACCCAGTCTGCAGTATATTGTATTTCACCTGCACTCGTATCTAACCCTGATGTAACTATCAACACTGTGACCTGCTCCTGAACTGCCCCGATATCAAATTGTACTGTGTTTTGTATTTGCTCTTATTAGGACTGAAGTCATTGTATTTTGTATCTTGCTCTTAATTGTACTTTAATTCTTTATGTATTTTTTGTATACAAATGTAAGTCGCCCTGGGTAAGGGCATCTGCTAAGAAATTAATAATAATAATGGATCTGTTTTCAGCTCAAGTATCATTCACAATTTTAGCTCTCTGAGTGGTACCACAGTTGCAGTGGTAGACCTACCACAAAGCCAGGAGAATCTCTTCAGAAACACCTGCATCTCCTTTCTATTCGGCACTGTTATTATAAATCCAAACCGGTGCTCTGTAAATCTTTTCACGTTGTCATTTACTTCCCATCTCGGCACAGTTGTGTGACCTTTTTAAAAAATGTTTACAACATCAAAAACGTTAACCTCAAGGTAAAATACCAACAAAACCGTTATAAAAGCCAAAATAACAATGATCCATGTAATGCTTCATCCTTTTTTCTCCATTCCGTTCCTCTCTACACACCTGCTTTGAGTAACTCAATATATATTTGTTTTGCAGGAGTTTCTAACCGATTCGTTGCCAGTGAACTTGATTGGAATGAACTGCACTTTAATGAAACAGTACATTGAGTTTGTGGCTGATAGACTGATGCTGGAGCTGGGTTTCAGCAAGGTAATTTAGTTTATTGACTTGGCTTACAGTATGTGTGACTGAAATGAGGCTAATTGGAAGTTTGATCCATCTAGGTATCTGAATAAGTTTCCATGAGTCTTGACACTAGCTATGTTTCCATTAAACTTTTTTTTTTTTTTTTGACAGCTTTTTGGGTCTTCTAGTCCTGGCTTTGTCTATTACAGATGTTTCTCTGTATTTGTTGATTTTATGGTTTGGATACCACACCTTGTAAATTGAGTGATGTGAGCTATTTCACTCAATGTTTTTCCTTCTTTATGCAAGTCAGGGTTGTTATAATAGTAGAAAACACTAGTGGAGGCTTTGAGTAAATTGTTAATGCTCATAATGCATCAGAGTAGAAAAATGCAACATGTGTAAGACTTTTGCATAGCTGTGTGTGTGTGTGTGTGTGTATATATATATATATATATATATATATATATATATATATATATATATATATATATAATGAATGAGAGAGAATCAACATGTCAAATTTTAGTTAATTCTTCAAACACATCTTTCCTTTGTCCATTTTCAGTCCAGCAACATGTTATATAACCAGAATGCTCAGTGAGGTTGGTTATTCTTAGCTGACATTCGCCTGAGTTTATATGCTAGTCTAGCGAGCGACTAGAAAAAAATGTATGGAAATCCATATAGAACTTTTTTATTTGTTCGGATCAATAAGCTTGTGATGTCATTACGCAGAGCTGTTTGTTTGCTAGAATTCAGTTTAATGGAAACCTGTCTTTGGTTTTGTAAGATTTGCATATGTGTGAAATTGCTAGAAATGTGTTCATCTGGAAACATAGCTACTGTGTACTTGGTTTGAAAAGTATACAAAATATTGTATTATTCCCCCCCCAGCGATTTGACTTATTTTGAAGCCTCCATTTAAAACTAATAGACTAGCACTTAATGGTCA
This sequence comes from Acipenser oxyrinchus oxyrinchus, assembly GCA_030684275.1. Classification (NCBI taxonomy): domain Eukaryota; kingdom Metazoa; phylum Chordata; class Actinopteri; order Acipenseriformes; family Acipenseridae; genus Acipenser; species Acipenser oxyrinchus. The sequence continues at coordinate 77,961,246 of CM060251.1, read as the reverse complement.
CTTTTAAAAACAATCTCCGATTTATTCTAAATTTAGTAGTCCAATTGCATCCCAGTTGAGGTTTAACTAGGCACTTATTGAGTGTTCCCTTTGGGACCAATTTATTTGTACTCTTGCAAAAGGTTTTCTAATGCATTTGTTTTTCTGCAGATATTCAGAGTTGAGAATCCTTTTGATTTTATGGAGAACATCTCCTTGGAAGGAAAGAGCAACTTCTTTGAGAAGCGGGTAGGAGAGTATCAGAGAATGGGAGTGATGTCCAAGCCAACAGAGAAAACATTCACGTTGGATGCAGACTTCTAAACAGGCTTCATAGTTTTGTATTAAACTGGTTATTTCATGTGATACTTGAAGGAGCGTTGGTAGTACATGCCATACTCTTCTGGAAAAACATCTCCTGCAGTACTAGCTTTTTATATTAAAGTCTTTTAAAATGTGGAAAAGAACATGGATACTTGAATGGGCATAACACTTGCACAGACAAAACTGTTTGTCACTATAGATTTTCATGTACGTTAAAGTATTTTAATGTGTACAGTTTTTTGTATGTATTATATTTTATGCACTTTAAAGATTGTAATAAATACCCTTTACTTGCATTGGTCCAAAAGCTCTTGCTACAGGTGTCTGGGGGAGGGTGGCTTGTTTTAGAGCAAGAATGGCAAAAGTGGGCTGGATGGGGGCATGATCAAAGCGGGTGTTCCCTATCGAGATTAAATCCAGCTGTACTTTTATTAAAGATGGCAATCTAGTTAGGTTGCATAAAAAATAAATTCTAAACTAGACTTAAGACTCAATGTAACACTTCACATTTAATTGTATACAATTTATTGGTGCAGATTTTGATTTCAAACTTGATCTGTTAACATTTTGACTCTGAAATTTCCTGTTGTGAAATGGCTTTTAAGGTGATTAATATATATATATATATATATATATATATATATATATATATATATATATATGTGTATATATATATATATATATATATATGTATGTATATGTAACTGCATCCTGAACTCAAAGTAATTTACTGATTCTTGTTCATGGGATTTGAGTGGTATCATTCTTAATGTAATGTTTACAAAGAACACATTACAGAAATGGTATTTTTGCAAAAAGGAAAATAAATTTAAAATAAATTGAGCAGTATAAATGTGCAGGTTTTTCTTTTTTTATGTACTTATCCCAGGTAACTCGTCCTCGGTTTAGCGAGGGACTACTGCATTTTACATTTGTATAACCAGCGGCATCTAAATGAGCAAACCCCATGATAATTGCAATTATCACAATTTTTTCCAATATTGCCAACCCTAGTATGAGCTATAAAAGTGAAGGATACCCTTTATTATCATTCAATTTCAGACTCGACCAAAAAGTTAGACCCTTAAATCCGCTCATAGAAAATTGTTTGTGCGGTATGGTTATTGAGCTATAAAAAACCATGGCCATGATGAGTCACTTGATGAAAACAAATTTGTGGCATATTAGCTGGATATTGGAAGCTTAATGTTGAATTGGAAAACTGTCTACTTCATTAATATGATTTCCAGACCCAGGCTTTTGTTTATTAGCATCCTGTGAGTCCCCAGGGACTGCAGTGTTCATAAAGTAAGATAAAAATGGTTATTCTGCCACTCTGTCATAAGCTATTTGCTCACGGCTGGAGTTAAACCCAGGCATTTGAGAATCTATCTTTATACTGAACGTTCTCTTCTTGCCATTCACACGTTTAAATCTTCAGCGTCTCACGATCATTTTCTTTTTATTGGTTTACTGCATTCACATAAGGGTTTGCCTCGGTTGCAATTTACTTTTTCAGAAAGCAAACCCAGATTGTTATTGTCATAAAAAAGTAGCTTTATGTGCAAGGCTGGTACTAAATTGTTCATGGTGTTACTTTCCACATTCAGAGGCTACAAAAAAGACATCTTCACTTTTTTTTTTTTAAATTTGGATTCACCAATTATTATTCTTATTTTCTCCCCAATTTGGTAAGCCCAATTACTGTTTATTTCAACCTGGTTTACCGCTGCTACCCCCACGCTGCCTCGGGAGAGACGAAGACGGACACACGCGTCTTCTGAAACGTACCGTCAGCTGTCTGCTTCTTTTTCACTCTGCAGGCCCAAAATGCGGCCACCTCAGAGCTACAGCGTTGGAGGATCACACAGCTCTGGGCAACTTACAGGCAGGCCTGCAGGTGCTCGGCTAGTTGTGCACCGCCCTCTGGGAACTCCTGTCCACGGTTGGCAGTGGAATAGCCTGGACTCGATCCGGCGACTTCCAGGTTATAGGGTGCATCCTGCACTCCACACGGAGTGCCTTTACCGGATGTGCCAGTCGGGAGCCCCTTGACATCTTCACAATTTAACATATACTTGTTTACATCTTGTTTTACTATTTCATTGCACATTGTTCTTGCACCAACATTTCTGCTTTTTATGTGGGACGCACAACACTTGTGCTGCATATAAAAGAGAAAACAACCATTGAAAGTCTTTAAAAATAGCATTACAACTTTACATTTTTCTACAGATCATTTACTATCCTGACTCCATCAGCCACCACACTACATTCTCTACCTGTGTATGTATTAGCATCCCACCTGATGTCATCTACCTGGTCCTAGGTGCAGCTAAGGGAGTTTATTTTTTAGGTGGGATCCATTCAGAGTCAAAATAGGATGAGGAAAACTAACAATCTACAAAAGATGGGTAAGGAACTTGCAGGAAAAATCAAAAAGTTATTTGAACACACTGACCTATCTTCCCAGCTCCAACCCTGCTTGCAATGCATTTTCATATTCTGTGCAGTCACAGCCTGCTTCCTCAGTTTCATTTATGTATGAATTGAAAATTGCACCCCGGTGTTAAGATCAGTGTGCTTTATGGTGTGGCCTCTAGCAAGCTTTTAATCCAAACCGTTGCTAACAGTGAGACCATGCACTCTATTCATGCAGGTTTTTCCCCCCTGTAAATATTCTCAATGGTAAAAGGCTTTATAAACACTTTGCTTTATTACAACCTACAGAGGGTGTAAATAGTGTTTTTCATACATCCGTATGTATGTACTGTACATAGAAATGTCCAACTAATAAAATTGGTTATGGCAATCTTTAGTGCATGTCATAACCAATTTTCAGAGTATCAATATTTAGGAGGTGTGCCTATGCATGTGAAATATATCTAAAGAAGTGCCTATGCAATTGCAATGAAACTCTAACTCCATTCTTTACCACACGTTTTCAGAATCTGGAGATACATGAAGACAATAGTCTCCTGGCCATATCCATATATATATATATATATATATATATATATATATATATACATTTGTATGTGTCCTATACATACTGCAGGTGTAGGTTATTTTAATGTACATTTTCATGATAGCTTATATTTTTAATTTACAGCAGTGACTGACAATTTGTTTAAATAAATAAAGCAGAAACCTCTTTTAAGAGACATGGAAACTGGTAAGTGGAAAGCTCTCAACATCAACTTAGATACGTGATCATTTTTATATGAAGCTACTGCACTCTAAATCTATTATATCTATTAAATTGCACCGTGATGGTAGTTGAATGATATTATTGCCCTGTGTGGTTCAAGACCACTTAACAGCAGCTATATTTGGCTTTGTCACAGCTCAAAATGTTTGAAAGCCACTAACTTGCAGTCTTGCTAGAAGCAGAGGAAAATGGGTAAAGTGTTTTGCTGTTTAAGACCCTTATTTAGACCCTAATTTTGCAGTCATTATTGAAGGAAAAATGGATGATCACATAGTGACAAGATGACACAATAAATTCAATCAGACTGCCTTCCCTGCTTTACCATCTTTACCATCTGAGACATACAATACACTGAATCAAATCTAATAATAAAGCCATCTCTTAATGCAGTGGCTTTTAAACTGGGTTTAAAGTGGGGGGCACCAGGCTGACAGATTTTCAGGTTTGCTCAAAGCGTACAGTCAAACTCTACACACATGCCTGAGATTGGTTTGGGCTGTTATAAATGACTTCTATAGATTTTTTTTTTCTTTCAAAATGAACTTGAAAAGTCACTGCTGAGAAACTTGCACATTTTAATTTATGAACCAGAATTAACTAGGGTCTAAGAATTTGACAGATCTCATCAGCCAAGCAAACTTGGGTCTGCCTAGTGCTTGGATGGGAGCCGCCCCCAAGTTCTGCAGAGCTTTGGGTTTGGTAGCTTCGTCAGAGCTCAACCCAAGCCTCATGCATGGTGTTTGTGCCCGGGTGAGCTGTGCAATGTGTCGGAAGTGCAAACTCTCACAATCAATTTAGATTGCAATGACTTACTATAACGAGATTTTCAATGTCATAAACATAAGTACCCACATTTTTCCACAAAGTGTTGTTGTGCAATTATAGACCATTTACAGTGTGCAGTATCTATCACTATATGTCTCTAATGTGAAGAAAAAGAAACCGACAATGCATTGTGCCCCAACTTGCTGAATCCTGCTGACTGTAAAGGCAACTCGCTGTGGCTTGATCCTGCATAGGAAATGTCATTTCATTTTTATCGAATTTGCTACCACTGCCATTCCATCTCATTTTCAAAGGGATTTTTTACCTCCAGTCTAGCTATGGGGTCAGGCTCTGCACCAGAACGTGAGGAACATCTGGTGGCAAAATCAGCAGTGTCAACCTTAGTTAGAAGTTAAAGCTTTCTCACCAGCTTTAACTTTTTGTTTTGTGAAAATCTGGATTCAGAAGTTATAGCTGTCTATTACAGTGAAATATCAAACAACATTTTCCAGCTGCTGACATGACTGTTAGGGTTCAGTTTAAATTTGAAAGCCATTTATATTTTGATTCATCATCAGTGATGTCTTATCAAATCCAAATGGGTTAAATGTTGACTCAGTCTGGCCCTTAGAGTATTACAAAGCCTGCTGTCATGCAGCTGGCATAGAGGAACTGATGGTGCTTGACTCCCGCATCCAACTGCATCCTTCTCTGAAAAACAAGATGCATTCGTGTGATTTGCTGTCATTTCACAATTCACAGAACAATACTGACAGCCCTCCTACTGTACTGTAGAACATGCGCTACGTATTACAGTTTTTTTACGATCTGTGGATGGAAGTCTTTGTAACTTTTTAATGGTCGTGAGACTTGTAATCTCTTATTTTTATCCATGGAAAGAAATACAGTACCACCCAAAAACATTTGTTTTCTATAAAATCATTTAAAATAGTTATGTGCAATTATGTAAAAAAAAAAAAAAAAAGAACAGTGAAGCTATATCTACCTTAGTTTAGTTCTTAAAAAAAGGAAAATATTATTGAAGAAAATAAATTGCATACATTATTAAATATAATTTCTGCATGGTTTTAGAGAAACTAAAAACAGTTAAAAATATTTGATATGTATATTTAATCCAATTGGAAAGGACACTGTATGATGGTACACAGGGAAGAACAGAAGCCTGTGTGTCTTCCTCTGAGCTAGTGAATTGTTATAGTTTTTAAAAATTAGCAATCAGCTAATTTAATTAGCCTTTTTAACTTAAGCGGTGTGTCAGCTGATAACAGTTAGAAAAGTCAACCAGTTATATTACAAATATAATATGAAATATTACTAAAGCTTATTACTAAAACTTTGTTTTAAACGTTGAACAAATGGCTGTTGTACATATTAAAGCAAAAAAAAAAGGATGTATTTCTTTGTAGTTATTTGTGTCATTTATAGATACAATTGCTTTGACTCATTTTTCAATACAGCATTCCAATGTGCATAACTCTTAACACAAGATGCTGAACTACTCATTTTGGGGTCAAAATCCCATGCAGAGTGCAAAATAAATACTACTGTGTCAAATGAGATAAATACATCATGCAAAAGCAAATCATAGCACCAAAACATCAGATGCTTTGATCACTGAAGTTTAATCATTGAAGCATTGCTAAATAAAACACCCATTAGCAAATAATGCTGTCAAACACAAAATAATTCAAATCAAAACAAAGTCTAAACATGTCATTTGCTCATATTCAAATGATCAACATTATAATGAGCAAAATGATAGCAACCTACAGAATAAAACAGATTCTAAATAATGTACAGTAAGCATTCAGTGATATTCTACACAAGTATCAAATATTATGTATCAGTCCAAAGATGACCAAAACCCAAACTACTGATCAAAATCCTGTATCCATTGCAAAATGAATGCAGTGGAGTCAAGCATGCAACAATAAAGACACCAAAACATCAGAAACTTTGTTTGAACATTTCTTTTTAATCTTTGAAACACAACATAAATGAGTCCTACAGTAACTTTAACAAATACTGCGGTTGGAAGAAGAAAAAAAACTACAGTAGTAGAAAGCTAAAGTAAAGTATGCTGACATTTTGTTTTACAAAGTATAATACATAAAATAATCAATTACAAATGAACAAAATCTACTTACAGTAACGATAGAATATTAGATACACTGTAACATGCATTCACTGATATTGACATCAATGATGTATTCTCTGCTCTGCATTTGGCCAAAGATTTTCATCAACATCACAGTTTATGTTTTCATTAGCAAGGCACCGAGGAAAGTATCTTTTGGAATGCCTTATCCAAGCCTGGCACTGTTGTGCTGTTATATCCTCACATGTCACATCCATGGCTTGGATGAGTGTGGCCTGCTGGTAAGGGTTACGCTCATAGACCTTCCACCTCCAGGCAGAAAAGAACTCCTCAATGGGGTTCAGAAATGGGGAGTATGGTGGCAAGAACATGGTTTGGAGTTCTGGATGTGCTGCAAACCACTCTCGCACAACCACTGCGCGATGGAAATTCACATTGTCCCAAACTATGACAAATGTAGTTGCTGCATGTGGTTGTACGAGGCGATTGTGAAACACATCCAGAAAATAGAGAAGGTAAGCAGAATGATATGGCCCAATGACTGGGTCTCTGGCCACAACACCACTGTCAGAAATTGCTGCACACATGGTTATATTTCCACCACGCTGTCCGGGCACATTGACAGTGGCTCGTTGTCCAATGACATTCCGACCCCGTCGTTTGGCCAGGTTGAAGCCTGCCTCATCCATGTAGATGAATTCGTGGTGGCTGACCCCTGCATCCAATTCCATCATTCTCTGAACAACAAGGATAATGCATGTGATTTACAGTAGATTCTGCCATAGAAAAATCACAGAGCAATGCTTAGAGCTTGTCCATTGTACTGTAGAACAATGGCCACTAAGCAAAAGAATATGCACAATGATGCAAAATGATGTACCACTATGCACCACCGTGTTCTTACCACCACTAGAATACTTGTAACATTACTGTTTACTCACTTGAACATATTCACGTCGTAATGCCTTGACTCAGTCCTCATTTCTTTGGAAAGGAACCAAATATATCTGCTTCATAGATATTTGGTGCCTTTTCAGAATGCGTGCTATAGTGGTAGTGCTTATGGTCTCAACCCCTTGGAATGTTTTATTATTTCCTAAGATGTTTTGCTGTATGTCCCTGAGGTATATATCATTTTGTGCCACCACCATGTCCACAATGCCCATCTCCTGCTGAGCAGTTAGGATGCGCCCTCGCCCTCCAGAGGAAGGTCTTCTTTCAGTCCTGCAAGACAAAACTTTGACATCAGCACCAAATATATACAATGAGTAACACTGAGTAATTACTGTAAAAAATAACATTAGAATGCTTCACACATACCTATTTTCAGCACGAAATGTCCGGATAATTGATGCAACCGTTGACCTTTTGAGGTTTGGTTGGACCGTGCAACCAGCCTCTGCCATAGTTGAACCCCTGTTTATAACAAGATCAACCACTGTAGCTCTGATTTCATTGGACACTGTAATGCGCCTTTCTTGTTGACCACGACCGCGACCACGACCACGACCACGACCACGACCACGACCACGACCACGACCACGACCACGACCACGACCACGACCACGACCACGACCAGCAACTTCCTCTAGCTCCATTTTAACTACTACTGCCATTTCCTCAGAGCTTTATGTAGTGATGAACTAATTATCAATTAAGCTGTCTTGCATTCTCACAGAGAGAAAGATATTTGCAATTACGACCCCCAGTTGTTACCAGGTGATCAAGTAGTTAAGAACTCTACCAGATAAGTGTTAGCATTTGATATAAGTCCTAATGGTTGACAGGGCAACTTTATGATTGGAAGAGGTGATTTACAGTTATGCATGTTGTATGTTAGCATGGAAAAATGTGTCTAAATGGTTGCATTTTACCACTCAGTTTGTCATTTTGTGTTAAGAGTTATGCACATTGGGTCGCTGTATTGAAAAATGAGTCAAAGCAATGGTAAGAAACTGTAAAAGAATATGCACAAAGACACACAATTCTGAGCCACATTGTACACTTACCGATTCTCAGTCTGAAATGTTCTGATAATTGAACCTACAGTAGACCTCTTCAAATTTGGTTGGACAACATGACCAGCTTCTTGCATTATCAAACCTCTGTTTATGACGTGGTCAATCACTGTTGCTGTAATTTGATTTGAGACTACCACACGTTGTTGTTTACCACGTCCACGTCCACGTCCAGCAACTTCATCCAATTGCTCCATTTTGTCAGAAACTGCTGCAGTTTTTATGTAGTGATGTAATGATTATCAATTAAGCTTCCTTGCATTCTCACACAGATGAGGTCATTTGCAACAATGAGCACTAATTGTTGCCAGATGCTCAAATAATTAAGTATTTTGCCAGATTATCAATTAGCATTTGAAATAGGTTGTTAGGAAAGACAATAGTACTTAAAGACTTGAGTAGGTGATTAAAAGTTTTGCATTTTGTATGCAAACATGATAAAATGTGTCTTAAGGTCAGAATTTTACAACTCTGTTTGGCTTTTTGTGTTAGGAGTTTTGCACTTTAGAACTGTGTTTCGAAAAATGTATTAAAGCAATTGTAAAATAATGTATTTTGTCAATGTGTTTTGTTGTTAGTAACCTATATATATTTTCTTATAAACATGCGTAAAACGTGTGTGTAATAATAGTGCTAATTAAATGTGTCTAAACGAGACTAAATCTGAATGTCATTCTGTATTTTTTTCATTAAAAAAATATAAATAAAAAAATATTCAAAACATGTTGTATAGCCAAAAACTTTTTAATCCCTCGAGAATGATTGTTTTTTTAAGCAAAATAATTGAAACCAGTAGGCTTGAAATAAGGTCACCTGATTCAAATGTACTGTATTCTTGTGTGTGTGTGTGTGTGCTGTGTGTGTCTGTGTGTGTTTCTGGATGTAGTACTGTGGTTTTTTTTCTTTAATGTGTATATAGTTAATTTTGGTCATTTTTATTTTTTACTTGCTTTGTATTTTGATATACAGTACGTTTATACAGTTACAGTTTCTATTAGTACATTGTTATGTTGGTTAATTCAGTTAGCTTTAGCTGAAAAACATTTGGGAAAATACAAATATAATAACATAACTGTAAAAATGTACGTAAATGTTTTGAACTTGATGTACTGTAAAGTGTTGCGCGTGTAAGAGTGTGTTTGAACGTACGACACCCAGCACAGATACAACCGGGTTTGAATTGTGTATAAAAATAAAGTCCATGAATGGCGATGAGGGAAACTAATTAGATTTCAGTTTGACTTCTTGTGTGTAACATAAAGGGTTGTTTCAAAGAAATGAATGATGTTGTAAATACTGGTACTCAATCAATATTTACGTCTGAAATAATCGGCAAATAGATAAAAAAAAAGGTTTTACTCAAGTAATAGTAGCGACTAAGCACATTATTTTCAGCTCGCTTTGAACTTTCTCAATATATTTATCAAATACAATAAATATCAGTGCAGTATTTTTAAACCTCCCATGCCCAGCGCTTGCTCCAGAATTCTTCAAAACCCGTCTGTGAAAGTAAAATGAAACGTGTTTTTTTTCCTGCCACCTGAATTTGTCTAATGAACTGGTAAAATTCATGAACTGCAGGGCTGAGAGTAAATTACGTCAAACAAATACATTATACCCGAGGAAGTAAAGTGTGGTGGTCCCCGTGAACTGTATTGGCGGTACTATTACAACCACATTAATAATTAATGATTGTTATACAATTATTGAAAATAGCGTGATAATAATAATAATAATAATAATAATAATAATAATAATAATAATAATAATAATAATAATAATAATAATAGCAAACATTTTTTGAAATTGCTTAATAAAAGGCTCACAAACAGTTTGTGATTTGCAGTATGTCCAGACTACTTTATTTTTTTAATTTTTTTTTTAATAGAACATAGTTTATTTGGAAGTTTTATTTACAACATATGTATTATTTGTGGAGATTCATGTCCCCCGACCTAAAATTCAATACAAAATGTATTTACATTTTGATTCACTTTATTTTTTCAGTTTCATATATTCATATATTGAAGTGTGTACCATAGATGGTTAACTATCTCCAGTATACTTTTAGCGTGATGTAACCACATTAAGTATTATGTAGGATAACCTCAGATGATCTTTTATTGCAACCTACTCATTCAATTTTATTACATTCTGTGTGTATTATGAATGTGTGTTTGTGTGTGTGTGGTATGTGTGTCGCTGGGTGTTTTTGTATACAGTATGTGTGTTTATGCCTTATTTCCACATCATCTGAACGGTTGTCAGGTTTGCTATTTTTCATTTTTATTAGGTTGTCCAGTGTGAACCCAGCCTTACACACATACTAAAATGTAAACATACAGAAAAACTGATCCAATTTTATTTGACCTTTTCTTGTATTGCAGTGAATGATTATATATGATGGAGCTTCCAAAAGAAAGAGAAAACAACAGGGAGCACTGAAAAAAAGGCTTTTTTGTAAAGTTTTCAGAGTAGAGGAAGACAATGTGAAGAAGAAAGCAGCCAGGGACAGTCAGCACCACACAAGCTAATAGCCACATTGAATACAGATCCTGGAAAGTGGGCAGCGAAAATTGATGAGGCAAGGCAAGGCCCTTGTCAGCAGATTCATCTCAGTACAATCGTCACTTCACAACTGAGAACTATTACAGAAAGATGCCCAATGGACAAAGAGTGTGTTGCACAAGGCTGTCGTATTCCATTACAGAGGATGCTTTATTCTGTTTCTGTTGTAGGTTGTTAGTAGCTCAGGACATAATTTGTCTTGTTCAGGGTTTCGAGCATGGCGTGAGATGGCAAAGCACTTAAAATCTCATGAGACATCTCTGGAGCACATGAAATGCATGCAGAAGTGGGAAGAACTTGAAATAAAACATAAATAGACCAAGACCATCGACCAAAAGTAGGAAACACTATTTCAGACTGAACGACAGTACTGGAGTAACATTTTACAGCACCTGCTTGCTATTGTTCAGCTCTTGGCTCAGCGTTGCATGAGTTTTCATGGTACACATGAATGGCTGTATGAACATGATAATGGAAACTTTCTGGCTCAGGTTGAACTTCTTGCAAAGTTTGACCCTTTAATGAAAGAGCATGTATGCCGGACCAGAAATAAAGAATTGCACTGTCACTACCTTGGAAAGAACATTCAGAATGAGTTGATACAGCTGAAGCGCACCAAGGTGGATGAGGACATTGTAAATAAGATCAAGATGGCTAAATACTAGGCCATCATTTTACACTGTACACCTGACGTAAGCCATGTTGAGATGATGACCGCTGTTTTCCGCATTGTGTATATTGAGGATGGCAATGTGAGCATCAAAGAGCATTTTCTCGGTTTTCTGAATGCAGAAGTGACAACTGCTGCAGGTCTAACTGAGAGAGGCTAAAGAAGCAATCACCTGTTCAGAAGCAGAATCCCTTGCAAAGGAGCTGGTATCCTTCCACTTCGTTGTGTGCTTAGTTGTGTGGCACCATGTGTTATCTGAGGTAAGCACCTTGATGTTGCTGTTGCGCTACTTAGTACTGTGCAAACTGTGCTAATGAATTACCGACAGAGTGGTTTTGAACAGGCAATATCAGATGCTAGTGAATTAGCAGACAACCTCAAAGTAAGTAAGGACCTTCCCCAGCCACGAGCCAAGAGAGTCAATCTCAGACCCCCCCAAAAAAGTAGAGTTTTTAAATCCATTATTAGATGTTGCACTATCCCGACTTGGTGAATAATTCTGTCAGCTGAAAGACCACAGCAATACATTTGGGTTTCTGTACAACCTAACATCACTGTCCAACAAAGATGAAAAAGACATCCAGAAGAGTTGCATGGACTTGCAGCTGGCCTTAAAAGACAGCGACACCAACAGTAAATCAGATGTGGCTGGAACTGACTTGGCAAACAAGCTACACAACCTTCCTTACCTCTTACCAAAGGAATGCACTGCTGTAGGAGCTGTGGAGTTCATTGTCAAGCATGGATTGTCAGAAGTATCTGCAAATACCTGCATCGTGTTACATGTCTTATTGACTCTGTAAGTGTAGCCACTGCTGAGCGCAGCTTCTCAAAACTAAAGCTCATAAGACCTAGCTTCGTTCTACCATGACCCTAGAACGGCTAAATGGTCTGGGTGAAATATCAAATTGAGCGTGAAATTTGCCAATCCCTGGACTACTCAGTGATGATTGATGAATTTACCCCATTTTTTTTTTTTTTGTAAAATTATTTGAGCCGGCCCTGCTGTCAGCTTTATAAAGGTCTTCAAGTACATTAACCGAATTATAGAAACAAGATACAACATATGAAAACTTTGCATATAACAAATTCTGTCATGGGCAATTCTATTACAGTTTTATTTTTTTAAGACAATGTGCTTAGAATGACTGTCAAAGAAGATGCAGATTTTTGTTTTTTATTACCCTGGTAGGTAATCTTGCAATTGTAGTGTGCTTTCAGATGCACCACAATGTTTTCTGGTAGACTTTGGCAAACCTTTTGATTGAGGAAGTCATGACTGTGGTGAGTGACATATGACCGATGTCAGCTTCCCTATAGCTACAGTATGTGCCTGCAGCGCTGTGAATTTAGAGTGGGTGTCAGCTCTGCAGAAGGGGCATTTTTGAGGGGTTCAGGAGCATGAAAAGGTTCATAACCCCTGAGGGATAAAAAGTACAACTCAATTAAAAGCGGTGACATTATCCCCATTAATGTCAAGCTCTAAATACAGTATTCTGCCAATACTAATAAAAATGACAACTGCATAAGTATGGTAAATCAATAAGACCTCTGCACTGGGTTTGAGATCATAGTCATTTAGCAATACATTTTAAGTTGACGGTTGAGAACTATGGTTCCTTGTGGCAATCTCTTTGAAGTTGTAGTGTGCTATTTTGTACATAAATGCTGGACAGAAACAGGTCTGATAAAGCACTTGGACTCCCAACTCCCATTTTGTGTGTGTTTTTTTTTTAAACATTTAGAAAATTTGTGGGGGGTGGTACAGTATTTGAAAAGTTAAGAATGGATATGACTCACCAGTAAGTATATATATTTAGAAACCTCTACATTTGTTTCTTTACCTTATATTTTTGATTGAGCATTTTGAAGTTGTAGATGGTCTTTTTGTCATCAGTAATTACTGAACCAAAAGCCTCTATGACAAGCAGATGGCGCTGTTGGGTAGAGGTGTTTGAGGTAAATGCATCAAATGGAAGTCCTTTATTTCAGTTTTTCCTTTGGGGTTGTTCTCAGAAAAAAATACTTTCTGTTTGTTTTTACATCTGCTGCACTAAGATCTATAAGTAGCCACACTTAGTCAAATACATTTTTTGCCTAATGTTGTTTCTACTGCAGTGGGTTATCATTGGTTGTCAAAAGCCATTTAACTGACAAATCAAAAGTAGAAGACAAGGTTCAAACTGTATCTCTCAACATGCCCTGCCGTTGCAAAGGCACAGAGAATGCTCACAAATTGTCACAAAGGTCTCTCTGGATATATGTGAATCTGCACGCTTTCCTGTCGGCTGTGATTTCACCTCCAGACCCGATACATTAACGAATGTGTGGATAGCAGCTTGGATTGTGTGCTGCAGAACATGCAGCCCCATTAGTGTCTTTCAGTTGTCACATTTAACCTGTCAAAATATGCCTTGCCCTGTTTGGTGCCTGGCTCGTTTTCTTTTCAGTTATTTTGCAGAGCGGGAGTTGACACCAAATGCAATCATGTCGTTAATTCTCCAGCTGCTTGCACAGGTGCCATTGTGAAGATGCTGTGAGCTGTAAATCAAGAGTTATTATTTCAGTCTTTCTAGCTCAGATCATTGTCCTGGGAAAGTTAAGTGCTGAATTGTTTTAAAGTCACACAGAAATACAGTTTGATTTGTGGGACAGACGGGCAAAACTGCGTTTGGAAAATTTGTTAACAACCTTTAAGTTAAATTATGTTCAGGCTTTAAAATAATATATATGGAACACATAATACAAACTCCAAAATGAATTTAATAGGACAATAATAGTAGAAACCTGAACGATTCCTTGGCTTCAATGACTGGTAATTGTAGGAGAGCCACTGCTCTGGCTTGATTTGCTCCTTTGGCATTGAATAATTAAACATTAAAAACAAAATCTTCACTTTTTTTGCAACTCATTTTTTTTGTTCACACTTTCAAATTACTTTATAACAAATATTAAAATACAGTTTTTTCCAATGACGCAATCGTGTCTAGATCAGAAACAGCATGATGACATTCCAACATTTGTAATCGTTGGGTCAATACCCTTAATGTCACTGCAGGTTTTTTTTTTCTCTAACCTCATTTTATACTACCATGACTCTAGATTGTAGTACAATACAATATCTGTAGCTCTGCAAATAAGATACCTAAATGCATACAGTCCCAGTCAACCTGGAGTCAACTTCAATTTAAACAACAACTTTAAAAAATGTCCAAACATGTTTCCACTGATGAGAAACAATTGTGCTGACTGAGGGAAGGTGATGGAAGGAGAACAAATAAAGCATGCAAGGGCATGTGCGGCCAGCTCAGTCAATTTGAAATCTGCTTTCACTCAAGTCTTCTAAAAATAAAACGTCGCTAGAAATATGACATTGGGGAGATCCTCTGGGTTTTTGGAGAACTGTAGATGCATACCGATATTAAAACAGTGGCACAACCTACAAAGAAATCAATGATATAACCTTGTAACCTGAAAGAAGAAGATTTTACAGAATTATTAATACAAAGAGGGCTTGGAGTAGAATTCTAATCCCACTGGATAGACCAAAGTGTTTTTTTTCTGTTTTCTTTGGTTTAATTGATTATCTATCTGTTGGGTATTCCTAGAATCATAAGGCATTTGAGAGCAAGGTTCATAGTTCAGCTTTGATTTCTGTGGACCAGGACTGACAAGTATAAACCTTACCATGCAACATGTTTTACTCTGCACTGCATGGTCGCCTCATTTTTTTTTTTGTATTTAAGATTTTTTTTTTGCACAACTTCATAAATGTTTTAATTCATCTTCAACATTTAATGTTAGGAATACTGAATTGGCATGTTCATTACTCTTTGTGACAGAAAATCTGAAATCCTTCCTTTCTGTATTTTTTTTGGTAGCACTTTATATTACAGGGCTTGAATAGCCATTACATTGTAATACCTGAGTAATTGCTAATGTCTTCCTGCTCGTACAATGTAACTACCGTGCAATTACATGGACATGGTCTTGTGAACAAATATTTTGTAATTGCACACTTATTCCACCAGCAACTATCATGTGACATTGACAGCCATTGGTAGCTACAGTATGCCCTGCAAGCTGTTTTTTCCCCCACCCAAATCAAGAGAATTTTATTTGAAACAAAAGAAAGGTGATGCTTCTTCAGTCACTATTATACAAATAAGATAAACCATGTGTCTTGTAAACTGTGGCATAATGCAGAGAAGCTATCTGCTGAAAAGTTGGTTGTAAAATAGGTCAAAGCAACAGCTACAGTGCTTAGCAATAAAGGATCACTGCGTGACATGTCTCCATGCTTCCATCAATTTGTTTTATGCGCTAAAAGTCATGCGTATAAAAAAAGCTCGACAACTGTGATGGAAACAAGCAAAATTTGAATTTAATTTTAATTTAATGACACATGTCATATGTCAATCAAAGCTACAGCTTTGGCCAAAAGTTTTGCATCACCTAAAATTTTAGGATTGAGACATAATTAAAAACTAAAAAAACTGCATTAACATAATTTCAATCTTTTATTTAATCTAAGAAAGTACAAAATTATATAGCAAAGTCTACCGTAAGTCATAATAGTAGTACAGTATCTCATGTTAGCAGTGTTTTAAAGTGGTTTGAAAAAGGTGCCGGTGTGGACTAAAGAAAATTCTGGGATTTCATCCAGTTCTACGAATTTTGTATCATTTCTAAAATACGTTATTATTAAGCTTTTTTTAATTACTTGTTAGTTTGTAATATATATACAGTGGAGTAGTGGTTAGGGCTCTGGACTCTTGACCAGAGGGTCGTGGGTTCAATCTCAGGTGGGGGACACTACTGCTGTACCCTTGAGCAAGGTACTTTACCTAGATTGCTCCAGTAAAATCCCAACTGTATAAATGGGTAATTGTATGTAAAAATAATGTGATATCTTGTAACAATTGTAAGTCACCCTGGATAAAGGCGTCTGCTAAGAAATAAATAATAAAAGTATTTAAAATCTTTTTTTTTCTTTTTTGCAACTGCTGTTGAAGTTTTGGGGTGCTTCCAAACGGGATTATACTACATGCTACCCACTGGGGGGCTCATGTAACACCTTGAATAGAAAGTATTTCATTTATACTAAAAACTAACCAGTGAGGGGCTCATGTAACACCTTGAATAGACAGTATTTCATTTATACTACATGCTACCCACTGGGGGGCTCATGTAACACCTTGAATAGACAATATTTCATTTATACTACATGCTACCCACTGGGGGGCTCATGTAACACCTTGAATAGACAATATTTCATTTATACTACATGCTACCCACTGGGGGGCTCATGTAACACCTTGAATAGACAGTATTTCATTTATACTACAAACTACCCAGTGAGGGGCTGTCACAAAGACGGCAGCAGTGAGTGACGTCAGACCAGAGACCGGGAGCAACACAGAACAGACAGAGACAGTGAGGTTTTGGTGAAGCTGAGCGTGATCGCTCAGCATTTAATAATTAAACAGAACAGAAAATAAAAGGTTTGAACACAAAACACGGCACATTCGCCAAAACAAAAGAGATAAACAAAACGGACAGACACTAACAAACAGGGATGAACAAACACGGTGAGCACAAACAACTAATATTCTTTTTACTATTTCTATCTTCTCTCCTTCTCCACACCCGTTCTCCACTCACCGAACACCCAACCCCGAGTGAGTGAAACGTGCATCTATATATACTGTTGTGCTGGGATTCAATTACTAATTAATTATTCACTTGAATCCCAGCACGTGAATTAATTACGTGCAACCTCGTGCTCACATATTAAATACTTTAAATGCACGTGAAGTGATGTGCCCTCCTCGTGCCTAAATACAATTATACATTTTTAAACACACGTGAAACACAGACCCGCTTATATCCCATGTACCAATGACTATACACCAACATTTACACACAACACGTAACATACAACACAAACTACGAACAAGGGCGTGGCCACATTGCCACAGGGGCTCATGTAACACCTTGAATAGACAGTATTTCATTTATTTGCATCATGACAGAACCTTTCGAAAGCAGCTATTTATATTTCTCTTTGTATTCCAGATATTGCTGTTTACTCCAACAATCAGGGTAATCAACAGAATTAATACTTGCAGGTGAGTTTCTTTGCTCTTGTCCAGATATTGAAGATCCTGGCTGATGAAGTTTGCTGATTTAGTTCAGGCTTGGTGCCGAATTCTTTTTGTAGGTCTGATGTTTTTGATTTGTCCAAACTGTCGGAATCGTTATTCGATGATTGCTTAGTCTTAAGGTCCCTTCACACCAAGTGTGTCGCGTCAAAGCGTCAGCATCCAGCATAACATTGTTTTTTTATGATTTCCATTACATGAGAGTAGATGTTAAAACTTCAAGCTGATTTGAACTCGGCTCTCGCCAAGATAAGCACCATCTAAGACGTAGCTTTACAGTAAACTAATGTGATCCATCTGCATCTCCATCCATTTGCATTCCATCTGATGATGTAGCTATCCTTCTGCCTGGTGTTGATGGCTGAAGTGTAATTCTGGCTCCAGGGATCAGCTTATTTTGCCTCCCTAGCGCATCAGCACACACAATGGCTGCGATGCTGGCTCCAGGGATCAACCACAGTGCGGTCTCCCCAGCGCATCAGCATGACAACCGTCTGGATGGAGCTAAGTTGGGTACATCTCTGGGGTCTTCAAGTGGGAACCTTCTGTCCTCGGTGTTTCGTCGACTAGCCCATGACACCTCAAGAGGGCTCAACAGGGATTCTGGTGTCCCAGCATCACCCCCCTCCGTCTCCACTCAACTCAGCCCAGCTTACTTACCCGTACATCAGCGTTGCTTTCTTTCTATTGTGCTTGAGATCCCCGGCCAGAATCTTTCTGTCTCAACCACAGCCAGTTGCTGCTCCTTTCTGCTGCTTCAGATAAGTAATGGCAATAATAAAAATAAGCCGTTGACCAACATCTGCCAGCGTTTTCCAGTCTCTAGCAGCTCCCAGTTGTCCTGGGCGAGGCTTGGTTTTAACACCTTTTCTTGGTGGTTGCTCTCCCGGATGGAGGAATATTGTCTTTTGTGTGTAATGCTTTGATGGAACTGGTGGCAACTTATTGGTCATGTTACGCTTGTCTTCCTTGTGTTGTTCCACACTCTCCCATCTCATCCATTCCCCCTGCTTTAGCCTTTACACACCTCATCCTATCATCCTGCATTTGCACCTCGTTGACTTCCTCCGTTGAGCTTGTGCCATGTAGGAGGAGCTGAACTGAGACCAAGACCCCCTCTTCCATGTTGAACTTGCCCCATAATATCACCGATTCGAAGGGCAGCCTTTGCATCTTCCACGACTTTCTTTGCTGCCCACTTTCTTCCAGTTTTCAACACAGGTGCTGCCTCCATTACGCATTTATCGCGTGAATCTACTAATGTCATTTCCAGTCGGACCTTGGCGCACTTAAACTCCTCGGTTAGAGCGTAGACAGGTAGCTGCAGTATTCCTTTAGCATAAATTCCCACTCTGCTGAGGCAGCGTGGAACTCCCAACCATTTCCTGAACTGATTAAAGCTTCCAGTTTCTCAAGTGTTGTCAAAGAAACCTCATACACAGTCAGTGGCCACAGCAGCCTTGGCAGTAGACCAAACTGAAAGCACCAGAGTTTCAGTTTGGTGAAGCGCTGCTGTCTATGCTCTTCAACCCTTCCGCTGCTTGTTGTCTAACTTCTCCCACACAAACTGTGTCCTTTAGATCCTCGTCCTACCATCGCCCAAGACTTTTCACTGGCTTCTCAGACACTGTTGGTATTGCCTCACCATTAATGTAGAACCTTTTATCTACTACTTTACCTTTAATTTTAGAGATGCTCCTTGATTTAGTGGGCCTGAATTGCATTCGTGCCTATTCAATGTTATTGGTTAATTTGCCTGTAACAGGGATCTTGCTCGTGGGTGCGTGCATTCGCTGCTGAGTGACAGACAGGAGATCCAGACAGAGGTTGAAGTTGACACGCCCCGCAGGCGTGCAGGATTTATTTACACACACACAGACAGAACAGCTCACGTGACACTACCAACCCTGGTAGCTCACTGAGTGCGTACGGTCAGCGTACGAAAAACAAAATAAAACACAATACAAAAAACTATAAAATAAAAGGTGCCGTAAAAACGGCGTGCGCTACTCCCTAATGCATGGAGGTCCCACTTGCTCACCTCGCTATACTTTAAAGGGATCTACCATCCCCGAACTACTCTTTATGTATCAACACAAACCCTGACTCCGACAGTCGGTGGTTTTGTCAGCTCAATTTTTCTCACTGGTGAATAAATTCTTTACAAATTTGAATGGATCTTTATAAAAGTTAGTTCTCGCATGCTCCTTCTTTTTGTAGCGTTTCCGTAGGCGCTCAGCTCTGCGCAATGTTGCAAGCTTGTCCTTTATGACACTTTCTAACAGATTGAGTCCCTCCTTCTGACTTTGTTCTGCTCTTCTCTATTGCTTCCTCAGCTACCTCCTTTCTCTAACTAAACGTTCAATCTCCTGCTGCCATCTAGACTTTCCAGGAATAGTTTGTACTTTTTCCTTTCTATTTTCAACTCCAAACCTCTCGCTGCCTGAGAAGAAGAGAGAGAAAGTAGAAGTGAGTATGAGTGAGAGAAGGATGGAAAAAGCAAGTGAAACAGTACAGAGTGAGGAGATATAAAAAAGAGAATGGGGAAGTGTGATGGGGTGCAACCTATTTTGTGGTGGTTTTGTGTTTTTGTATTGTTTAGAGTGGATATGAGTGAGTTTGGGGTGTGGTTCAGTGAGTGAGTTTGTGTGAGGAATGTGTGGAATGTGCCTGGGCTAATGAGGTGTGAATTGCCCAATTAGCCCAGGCACCTGTATAAAAGGGATATGTTAGTTGGTGAGTGTTTGTGAGAGTGAGAAGACCTGAGTGAGTGAGTGAGTGAGTGAGTGAGTGAGTGAGTGAGTGAGTGAGTGAGTGAGTGAGTGAGTGGGTGAGTGAGTGGTTATTTTTGGTATAGTTTGTTTAAAGCCTGTTTTTGTTTGTCTTTTTGGTTGGCCATCGTGCCTTTTGTTTTGTGTATTTTGTTTAATTAAAAGTCTTTTTATTTTCCCTGCACATCCTGACTCTGAGTCTCCTTGCCTTGGTCAGCCTGTCACAGGAAGCCTATGAAAGGATAAAACAGCACAGCAGACACTCTGAAAAACATGCCAGCCACAGCCCTATATATTCCATTAAGGCTGGCTTTTCTATATAGGGATAATGCCATATTGTATGGACTTATATATCTTAGGATAAATAGTTCAGTTTCACAAACTACACGAAATGACATTGCATTTGCGGTTCATTAGTGCAGGTAGCCTAAATGTTGACATGTTACATTTTTATTGTTTTATTTCTCTTTATAAAAAAAGTAAGCAAACAGGTAATCTAACCCTAAACCTTGATTCACTCTAGTTTATTTTTCAATCTGGACAAAACTGCTCGGACTGGTCACTATAACAATGTGAAACGTCTTTAAAACTATACATCGCAATTGCTCCCTATAAAAATTAAAAAGAATGATAATTTTCATTTCTTTTAATCAATCAAAATGCTCAAAGACAAAGACAATCCTGCCCCACGAGGATACTAAATCAGTGAGCAACGTCTTACAAACCTATACCACACAATTTAAGTATGAAAACTCATAATAATTATTATTTTTATTTTGTAGACTATAGAGATTTTTCAAGACGTTTTGTATTGCTTTAGTGCACCGTCCGTGCAGTTTTGTCTTGGTGCGGCTTTAAGCCTCCCCTTCTAGATCTGTGTGCTTCAGTAGCTGCTCTTTCACCCTCCTCTTCTAGATCTGTGTGCTTCATGTAGCTGCTCTTTCACCCTCCCCTTCTAGATCTGTGTGCTTCATGTAGCTGCTCTTTCACCCTCCCCTTCTAGATCTGTGTGCTTCATGTAGCTGCTCTTTCACCCTCTCCTTCTAGATCTGTGTGCTTCATGTAGCTGCTCTTTCACCCTCCCCTTCTAGATCTGTGTGCTTCATGTAGCTGCTCCTTCACCCTCCCCTTCTAGATCTGTGTGCTTCATGTAGCTGCTCTTTCACCCTCTCCTTCTAGATCTGTGTGCTTCATGTAGCTGCTCTTTCACCCTCCCCTTCTAGATCTGTGTGCTTCATGTAGCTGCTCTTTCACCCTCCCCTTCTAGATCTGTGTGCTTCATGTAGCTGCTCTTTCACCCTCCCTTCTAGATCTGTGTGCTTCATGTAGCTGCTCTTTCACCCTCCCCTTCTAGATCTGTGTGCTTCATGTAGCTGCTCTTTCACCCTCTCCTTCTAGATCTGTGTGCTTCATGTAGCTGCTCTTTCACCCTCCCTTCTAGATCTGTGTGCTTCATGTAGCTGCTCTTTCACCCTCCCCTTCTAGATCTGTGTGCTTCATGTAGCTGCTCTTTCACCCTCTCCTTCTAGATCTGTGTGCTTCATGTAGCTGCTCTTTCACCCTCTCCTTCTAGATCTGTGTGCTTCATGTAGCTGCTCTTTCAGCCTCCCCTTCTAGATCTGTGTGCTTCATGTAGCTGCTCTTTCACCCTCCCCTTCTAGATCTGTGTGCTTCATGTAGCTGCTCTTTCACCCTCCCCTTCTAGATCTGTGTGCTTCAGTAGCTGCTCTTTCAGCCTCGCCTTCTAGATCTGTGTGCTTCATGTAGCTGCTCTTTCATGCCATGTTACTGAAAAAACATCACCAACTTGGGCAACTGTCATTCAAATTAGGTTGCTTTTAAAGTGGTCCACATTTAAAGCGCCCTTAATTTATGAATAAACAGGTGGAAAATTCAACATAAAAGGCTGTCCGAATGACTTTGATGAATCACTCATTTAAGAAAAAATGTAAGTGTTGCTTCTTGGTCCATTTTCTACGGAAGTGTCCAAGTACCAATTAAATAAAAAAAAGTATCTCCTATGTAGGACTTTATATTTCCTAAGTAGGACTTTTTAACTCCTACGTAGGACTTTATAACTCCTACGTAGGGCTTTTTTAAAAAAAAAGTCCTACGCAGGAGATATAAATTCCTACTAAGCTGATATAAAGTCCTACGTAGGAGTTAAAAGTCTAAGTAAGAGATACTTTTTTTTTTTAATTGGCACTAGGACGCTTCCGTACAGTACATTTGATGCCTAGCTTATTGCAAATACATATGTACTGGAGGTAATAAATACTTCACTACAGCAGTTAATACACATTGGCACCAAATAACGAAGGTTAACCTAATCTAATGTTAACATATCATAAACTGCTCAAAACAATAATATCTGTTTCTACCTATAACTAAGCTGTTCTGTGCTATGTGAAATATATTGTGGCAATTCTCTGTACTTTTTCATTCTAGAATCTAAATTGATATAAGTTTCAAAATAATGTCCTCTGCATTTAAATTGTGAAAAGTGTGTTGACTCAACGCTTCTGCATGTTGACATGCAGACTCAATGTTAATTAACACGATGTCTCATTATTATTGCTTCCCAGGGGACTAGTCTGCTTAAACACAATACTGGCTGGTGAATTGTTTTTTTAAATGGGTAATAAATGAATGCACAGAAGAAAAATATCACTTTTCATCTTTAAATAAAATCTATATTACAGTGTTATTAAGTTCAAATTAGTATGTTATTTGAATACATCAGCCTTTGAATTAGCCAAAAACATCAAAATAAAGAATGAACAGATCTGTACATTGGGAGAAAAGGAATTATGTTTGGCTTTTGCAATGTTATTAAGAAGAGCCATTATTGTAATTACTGTCTGCTGGGTGGGGGGAAGCGGGGGAGTTACAGAGAAAGTGTCAGTTTTGTTCCTGATTATAATGATGTACACTGCATTTTTTTTACATTATCATAAAAACCCTTTGTGGGCGATTCCATAATACTACTGATGGTTCACTGGGTGGCAGGGTCTTCTGTTGCCAGAAAGGCTTTCC
Organism: Acipenser oxyrinchus oxyrinchus; assembly: GCA_030684275.1. Taxonomy (NCBI): domain Eukaryota; kingdom Metazoa; phylum Chordata; class Actinopteri; order Acipenseriformes; family Acipenseridae; genus Acipenser; species Acipenser oxyrinchus. Next base: position 77,937,621 of record CM060251.1, on the reverse strand, counting down.
AAAAACACAGACGACAGAAATACTTTTCCACTGAAACTCAAATGTGTAAATTAAACATCCATTTAAAATGATAGGATATTACTATTAGAGTACCAAACGTTTTATTATTATTATTATTAATAATAATAATAATAATAATAATAATAATAATAATAATAATAATAATAATAATAATAATAATATCTCATTGATTAAGAGGTACAAATGTAATGAAAAATAACTATGGTATAAGGAACAGAAACTATGGTATAAGGAAAGAAATGTAGTGTTCTGAGTATGTTTCTTGCTAGTTTAAGATTATTTGATTTCCCTCTGAAAATGTATATATATATATATATATATATATATATATATATATATATATATATATATATATATATATGGGTGTACATACTACTGTTTAAAAAGAATAATAACAATAACACAATAATAATAAAAAACATCAGAATCAGAAATATGAAGGCAACAATAAATAAATCCTTGTTCATAGCAGACCATTACTTTACACTAATCAAAGTCCTCTGCTGTTAACGCAAGTGCATTTGGAACGGGATCCAGAGAGAGAGACAACTAGTTTTGTTTATGCACAAAGCGGTCATTTCAGTTGGAATGGCACTTCTAATCTAGGAAGGTTAGCTGGTATAGAAAAGCTTTCATAATTATATGCACAGGAATATGTCTGATTTGCATTCTCAGCCTTCTTCGATTACCACTATTGCTCTCTGGGACTTGAATAATTAAAAGCTTTTACATGGCTGTGAAAAAGTAATGATAATCCCATTTGTGAGCAGAAGAGTCACTTTCCATTCCACACGCCCGCAATGAAAGGAGGTTGGCTTTTTGTATGTGCCTCTGTTTGAGAGTTAATGATTGATCGGAGCACATTAGGTGCATGGAAAGCAAGTGAGACAGGTCAGAGTCGGTTCTCTGGTAACTAACCCAGCTTCACGAAAGCATAGCTTGTGGGAGTTTATACAGTCTATGAAAAATGCATTCGTCTGACATCTACAGTACATCCCCTCTGTTAGAATAATCTGCTCTAATTATTATTTTGTAAGTGCGAAAATTATATATTAAGAAAAACATGAAAACCATGTACTGTATTGCTTTATTCTGCTTTTATTGGGTTGAATTGTGAAACATAAAGTAATAGGTATTCCTCATTTATTTTGTGTTAGCTACAATTACTTTAATTATATATAGAGACAGTTAAGTATTATATATACATAATAAAATTAAAAAACTGTACATACATTTTTTTTATTCCTATTGAAATTTCTCCAATTCTTAAACTGTAAATAAAAAGTTATTTGGGAATCTAATATATATATATATATATATATATATATATATATATATATATATATATATATATATATATATATATGAAAGGCACTATGAAATAACGAGCCAAATTATCATTTAGAGATATCTCAAATTCATTTATAGATATCTCTAAATATTTGAAGAGATCTTAAAATGATTTAAAGATATCTAAAAATGCGTTTTAGATATCTCATTTAAAGCTCAATTTAAAGATATCTGTAAATCATTTTGAGATCTCTCTAAATGTATTTTAGATATCTTAAAATGATTTAGAGATATCTTTAAATGAATTTGAGATATCTCTAAATGGTAATTTGGCTTGGCATACACCAGTGGGATTGCATGGTAATCATGGAGGGGCAATGCTAATACTTCATAGGTCACAGAACCTAGTTAAACACTCATCACATTAAAAAATTGTTTTAACAATGACTTTGTAAGATTTCAGAATGATATTATAGAAACGTTCCAGTTTTACTTACAGTAACTAATCGTGGCCATCCAGGGTTACAGCAGATGTAACTGGAGGGTTCTACTTGTCATCTATGCTTTTTTTTATTTTATCTCCGATGATGGTTACATTTAATTATTTGTTAAGTGTTTCTATTAAGATTCCCTCATAGCTTTGTTAATGTTCTGTGCTAAAATTATGCTAATAGACTACAATTCCAGTTCCAGCGTTTTGGTTTATTTTTGGTTTATTTTTTATTTTTTATCTGTTTTGAAGTTGTACGATCAGCATTTCTTTCCACTAGAGTGGTTTATTTTTTATTTTTTATTTGTTTTGAAGTTGTACGATAAGCATTTCTTTCCACTAGATTTGCAACAGGTTTGCAGGAGATAAGGAAGTCGATTTCTGTCTCAGTAATATGATGATGCTTCAGTTTGTCCCATGAATTTGATGCATTTTGACCCATGGAATGATATTAACCATATGAAACTGTCTCTGGCCAACCACACCTGGAACGAGCATCTCCAAAATCTAGAAAAGTGTAGTATGATGGCTGTGTGATGACATCAAATTCTAGAAAAAAGAATGTTCAGCTTCAGACTATTGCATGCAAATGTTGGTAGCCTTTTTCTGAAAATGACCCTATTTTATGCTAATTTGCTTTTACATTTTTTTTTGTATCATGGCTTGTGGCGGAGTGTCCGCCCATTATTATTATTTGTATTATTGTTTTGCGGCGCGGATAACAGCGCCGCGTATTTATTATTATTTATATTTAAAAACCTCGTGAGGATGCATGACTGATCAGCTACTGATTATTTAACTAGCTGACAGTCATGCATCCTTACTAAACGATGCAGACTGTGGCCGAGGGGTAATAAGATAATTAACAGCTAGTTAACCCCTCGGCCAGAGTATAAGAACCTGCAGCTGTCTGTTCTGCGTTGGTGGAGTTTTGGAGTAGAGAGCGGAGAGAGGCGGAGACGACATAAAACAATTGCTAAAACGTGCTGGTTTAGCCAGCACGCCACTTACTTGTTTGTCTGTTTATTCGTTTGGCCCTCGTGCCCTTTTGTTTTGTTGTTTTGTTTAAATATTTTGTTTTGTTTATTAATAAATACGCTGAATGCCATAGCATTCAGCTTCACCCGCCCATCCACTGTTAGTTACTTCCTGGTCCGTGACGTCACCACTGCGAGCCAGCCTGCCACATATGGTGTCCTGCGTGGGACAAACAACGCCTCCAACAGCCGGACCAGGAAAGGAAAGGACGTTTTTTTTTGTTCTTTTTCAAATAGTGTTTTTTTGTGTTTGAAAAAAAAAAAAAAAAAATGGATAAAGTTGATGCCTACATGAAGAGGTGGCATGAGCATCAGAGGGAGTTGAAAGAAGGAGGGGCTACATGGTGCCTCGCCTGCCTGGAGTATGGGCACCTCCCTGAGGTGTGCCCATATGAAGACCCCTCTTTGTGCAGGCCTTTGATCGAGGTGAGGTGGAGACTGCGGAGGAGTGGATCCACCTAAAGGCCATACCATCGCCGCAGGTGGATCAGGAAACCTGCCTCACCTGCCTCAAAGGGGAGGAGTGGTGCTTTGCCGTCGGCAAGGTCGGGCACAAACCACCTGACCAACCCCTCCATGGCAGGAGGTGGAACTGCTGGTCCCGAAGAAGGGAAGGAGGCGGTGCCAAGAAGGCAAAGAAGCAGGCTCCAGCGCCTGAGGGGAGCGCGAGCATCCAGCGCCCAGAAGGAGGGAGCGAGCATCCAGCGCCCAGAAGGGGAGCGAGCATCCAGCACCCAGAAGGGGAGCGCGTGCATCCAGTGCCCGGAGGGGGAGCCCGTGCATCCAGCGCCCGGAGGGAGCCCGATGCATCCAGCGCCGGAGGGAGCCCGATGCATCCAGCGCCCGGAGGGGAGCCCGTGCATCCAGCGCCCGGAGGGAGCCCGTGCATCCCGCGCCCATGAAGGTAGAGCCTGGCGTCAAGAGCCCAAGAGAGGGAAGCTCAAGAGTGGGCGCTGGGATGGCTACCTTAAGCCTGGTCGAGGCCTCAAGTTGGTGCCCTTCCTGCGGGAAGGGGGGTCACTCCGTCGTCAACTGCCCCCGCCCTGGAGAGGAGGAGAAGGGACGATCGAAGGGCAGCTGGGAAGCATACCTCAGCGCACTTGAGGCCATGAACTGGTGCACTGCCTGTGGGGAATGGGGCCACTTTGTGGTCAACTGCCCCATTCTCCAGGAAGAGGAGGACAAGGAGAAGCACCGATTCCCTGCAATAGGCGGAGACTACACGCTGTCCCCACCTCCACCGCTTCCAGTAGGAGCAGAGCAGCAGGAGCTGCCTCTGTCTCTACCACCACCAGGAGCAGAGCAGCAGGAGCTGCCTCTGTCTCCACCACCACCAGGAGCAGAGCAGCAGGAGCTGCCTCTGTCTCCACCACCACCAGGAGCAGAGCAGCAGGAGCTGCCTCTGTCTCCACCACCACCAGGAGCAGAGCAGCAGGAGCTGCCTCTGTCTCCACCACCACCAGGAGCAGAGCAGCAGGAGCTGCCTCTGTCTCCACCACCGTCAGGAGCAGAGCAGCAAGAGCTGCCTCTGCCTCCGCCACCTCCACCAGCAGAGGGTGAATGCCTGCTGGTTCCGTCTCAAGCGCCCGTGGGAGTACTGCTTGCGCTCCCAGCTCCACCAGCAGAGGGTGAATACCTGCTGGTTCCGCCTCAACCGCCATGGGAGGACTGCTTGCCTCTCCCAGCTCCACCAGCAGAGGGTGAATGCCTGCTGGTTCCGCCTCAGCCGCCGTGGGAGGACTGCTTGCCCCTCCCACATACACCAGCAGAGGGTGAATACCTGCTGGTTCCGTCTCAAGCGCTGTGGGAGGACTGCTTACCGCTCCCAGCTCCACCAGCAGAGGGTGAATTCCTGCTGGTTCCGCCTCAACCGCTGTGGGAGGATTGCTTGCCCCTCCCACCTCCACCAGCAGAGGGTGAATGCCTGCTGGTCCCGCCTCAGCCGCCGTGGGAGGACTGCTTTCCCCTCCCACCTCCACCAGCAGAGGGTGAATGCCTGCTGGTTCCACCTCCACTGTCATGGGAAGGACTGCTCCTGCCCTACCTCGCACCGCCCAAGGATGCCTGCCTCGCACCGCCCAAGGATGCCTGCCTCGCACCGCCCAAGGATGCCTGCCTCGCACCGCCCAAGGATGCCTGCCTCGCATCGCCCAAGGCTGCCTGTTGCTCCGCATCGCCTGGGGCTGCCTGTTGCTCCGCATCGCCTGGAGAGCCACCAGTTATAGAGTGCGAGGGAGAAGTGGAGCTCCCGCTGCCGCCTCCATGGCCAGGGGCTCCCCTCCCGAGTTCGCCTCCGAGGGTCGCTACTGCTGCTGCTGCCGTCGCCTCCCGAGGGTCGCTACTGCTGCTGCTGCCGTCGCCTCCCGAGGGTCCGCTGCTGCTGCCGTCGCCTCCCGAGGGTCCGCTGCTGCTGCCGTCGCCTCCCGAGGGTCGCTGCTGCTGCCGTCTCCTCCCGAGGGTCCTGTTTTGCCTGGGGTCGCTACCAGTCCTGCCATGCGGCAGGAAATACTGTGGCTGGAGCCCCATGAAGGGAGCTGCCGGCCACGGAAAAGGGGAAGGTCAGAAGACCAGCTCCCCAGCCGCACTTTGCGGCAGGAAATACTATGGCTGGAACCCCATGAAGGGCAGCTGCCGGCCACGAAGAAGTGGGGAAGGTCAGAAGACCAGCTCCCCAGCCGCACTTTCAGCGGCAGGAAATACTGTGGCTGGAGCCCCATGAAGGGATCTCGGCCTGTGCGTGGTCCACTAGGGCGCTACAGTTGTTGGGGTGGGAGGAGGACATCCCGCCGTGGCCGCCCGGAGACACCTTGCTTCCCCTGTTCCTGGGCCAGGACTGCTAGCGGGACTTTAGGGAATAAGGGGGAGGTGGCGAAAAGGCCATGTGTGCTGCACAAGGGGGCATGTGTGGCGGAGTGTCCCGCCCCATTATTATTATTTGTATTATTGTTTGCGGCGGATAACAGCGCCAGCGTATTTATTATTATTTATATTTAAAAACCTCGTGAGGATGCATGACTGATCAGCTACTGATTATTTAACTAGCTGACAGTCATGCATCCTACCTAACGCGATGCAGACTGTGGCGAGGGTAATAAGATAATTAACAGCTAGTTAATCCCTCGGCCAGAGTATAAGAACCTGCAGCTGTCTGTTCTGCGTTGGTGGAGTTTTGGAGTAGAGAGCGGAGAGAGAGCGGAGAGACGACATAAAACAATTGCTAAAACGTGCTGGTTTAGCCAGCACGCCACTTACTTGTTTGTCTGTTTATTCGTTTGGCCCTCGTGCCCTTTTGTTTTGTTGTTTTGTTTAAATCTTTTGTTTTGTTTGTTTATTAATAAAATCAACTGAACGCCGTTGCGTTCAGTTTCGCCCGCCCATCCATTGTTGTGGTTTCAGTTACTTCCTGGTCCGTGACGTCACCACTGCAAGCCAGACTGTCACATGGCTTTACCATGGTAATAGCATAGCCAAATGTAGTAAAGCATGGTTAAGCATAGGGTGTGCGTTATAAAGCACGGGGATATGCAGTTGAGCTTAGGAACAGCAACGATTGTGCACATTTGCCATGGTAAGTTTATTTAAGGGATGCTTGAAGCAAAGAATTTTGTTTCCCCTTATTCAATCATAGACTGGATCAGCATCTCTTCTTCATACCCCTAAGACTCCAACAGACTCTCTTCACTTCTGTTTGTCTTGGGTTAGGCTTGCTGCTGTTCCCCTGGTGTCAGTTTGTGAAGGGATGAAGGTTCTCCGCCTATATTTTATTTGCATTGCTCTTCAGTCTGTAGTCTTGAAGGAGGAAGCATGTTGATTTTGGCTATATGTTTTTGTTCTGGGCTACTATCTACCATGGTATCGGACAGGGCATTTTCCTCCTTCACCTGCCTTGTAATTTTCTACACTTTGCTCTGTTCACATCTCACTGCTGCAGTTTCTGCAGACCCAACCATGTCGTACATTAATTGCCTTGCATCTGCTCTGATTGATCCCTTCTTGATGTTAGTTTTCAGCCTCCACAAAGTGGAGCTCACTGCCTTCATCCACGCCTCTTCTCCCCTTGATCTCTTCAAGGGATCTTCTTCGTTATCTATTTATAATGAAGTGGTCAATTTGGTTTCTGTCTCTTCCATTGGGTGAGATCCATGTCAGATTGTGGATGTTCTTGTTGTTTAAACACAATCTTTGGATTTTTCTTTTTAATTTCAAAGGTATTTCAAAGAACAATGTAAAAGTTACAAAGGCCACTATCTTCCTTCAAGTCTGGTACAATACCAGCCAGTTCCATATTGCTTCAGCAAGTGCTGTGATACCATCCAGTTCTATATTGCTTCAGCACATGCTGTGATACCAGCCAGTTCCATATTGCTTCAGCACATGCGATGCTTTCACTCCTCGCAGCTTCTGGTCTGCTCAGTCTGTTCTCCGATGAGTGGGTAAGGAAACTGCACATTCCTAAAGCAAAACAATCTGTTGGATTTCCAGTAAGACTGTTAAGTAAGCCTTTTTGGGTGCAAATCTATGAACATATATTCATTCACATTCATTTGGGAAAGAATGAGACCAACTGAGAAGATTCTAGAAGAGGCCTGGACTACTTTTAGATTTAAAACACTTGATAAATTACGTTGTTTATTTATTTATTTGTTTATCATTTTCGCACAACTCCAGTACCCATGATTCTGTGAGAAAGTGGGGGATGTTTGGTATACTGTCAGCGTTCTTGTTGATGGTATTAGAATAGTAACTTTTGCTAAGGTCTCACTTTAAACCGCTTTACAAAACGTGTTGGGAAATATAATTTCACATGTGAGTTTTATCGAGAATTTCAGGAGATAAAACATCTGTAACTGCGAAAGGTGGGAGGTCTCAGGAACCTGAAGCTGTGCACTTACAAGAGTGCTGCAGGAGCTAAATGATCTTACAGCCAATCAGGACATAAACCTTGCTATTTATTCTTACCAGACATCCCCCAACATCCCCGTTGTCATGCTGACCATGGCATATTTAGTTATCCCAAGAATATCAGTCTATTGTCACATCTGAGTGATTGCATTTTCTTGCACCATGTCCATGATGGGGTATTGGCTTCTATCCCAGAGGCTAACATTTGATGTTCCCTGGAAAGCTCTCATCAAAGTAATGGCCTGTCCTGAACATGCTAGCTTTGGGGTTGATTTGAACTTTTACCCCACTAGTATAAGCCACTGCTGGAATTTTTTAGAGCATTTTACGACACCTACACAACGCTGCCAGCGGTCGGGAAGGTGGATTACGCCAGGGGTTCCTTCTTTTCCTGTTACAGATACACAAGCTAATACAGACAAAAGTAAAACTATTCTTGTATGACTTGCTCTTGAATTAGCAAGATGATATGAGTCACTTGTTAACATAAATACAGAAAAAACATTATTATTATTATTATTATTATTATTATTATTATTAATTTCTTAGCAGACGCCTTTATCCAGGGAGACTTACAATTGTTACACGATATCACATCATTATTATATACAATTACATTATTTCTAACACATTATTCAGTGTAGAGTAATGGCTTAATAATGAAACACAACTGCAACATTTTTCAGTCTCCTTCTGTTATTGTTTCCGCTCTTCATAAGTTCTTGTGAATTATGAACAAATTCCAGTAAAGTGACACTAACCTCACAGCAGTAGAAACAGTATTAGAGTTAAATGAATGGATTAGGTTTTCAGATACACTTGGGGAGAGGCTGTATATTATTCTGGCATGTTGTATAAACTCCCGATTAAATGAAGTGTTTCTGATAAGTCTTTTAATCCTATACATTATTACTATCATTTATTTACAATTCATGTCAGCAAAGGAAATTAATGAGATCATTATATTTTAAATGATTTATTGTGTTGGCCTTGTATTGTACTCTGCTTTTATTTTAATACAACAATTACAAACATTGTATTCAGCTATTGTTGACCCACGCCCCTATTTTAGAATCAACTTTAAACCCTGTTTCCTTCGAAAGAATTAACAAAAGGAAGTGTTTTTTTCTGTCTTAACATACTGTTGCTGTGGCAACACAGTGCCGGCAAGGGGTGCAAAATGCATCTGCTGCAACATCACATCCAAACCATTCTTTTATGTGCCTGATGCAAATGTAAAGACAACTGAAAGAGTGGTGTTAGTACACTTCTACTGCGTGTACAGTATAAAGAGTGGTGATACTGGCTCTTTAACCAGCACATCAAAATGGTTTCCTTTCAAGTACGAAATGTAACCCTTACCTAATGGGTGTTTACCTCCTAAAGACCCGAAACCTGAATATTCTATACCAAGATAGATATTTCAGATCAGCTGAATGCATGGGCTTAAATGAAGGCTTCAAGAGTGGGGACCATGTTTGTTACACTGTTGTTTGTTACATCCCACTGTGGTCTTGTGTCCCATGTGAAGCCAACGGCTTGAGTCACCCCTTCCCAGGGATCAAGCAATGTAAGTCGGCTGACTTTGTGCTCTCTCCCAGGCTGCCATAGCTCTGGCTGGAGTTATTTTATTCTCTTTTTGGCTTCGGACAAAATTACGAGACGGTTTGTATAATTTAAACAATTGTTATTACTGTATTTTGTATGGAAGAAATATTTTCTTTTCTCATTGTATTTTTCTGTAATTTCAGAGACTAAGCGCAGGCTTGTTTGCAATGCTTGCTGCGGCACACGTGTAGTGAGAGCTGCTGCTGGGTTCAGCAGCGCTGCGCAGGACCAAGAGGCTGCTTCGGGTCTGGTTGCTTGCAATCCCTCCCACAGCATTACGAGGACTGTTAGTTCATTCTAACAAACAGGCATCCCTCAGTCTCATGTGAGTACTGAGTGGGTGGTTTTGCCAGTAGCTTGCATGCGTGGGCATCCCTGTACAGTGCTACCCGCGGTAACTGTGAAGGAATGGACCTGTACCAGGACCGAGGTTACCACACCGGTACCGTACTGTACCGACCCAGTGCTAACGTCACCAAACCATACCAAATCGACCTGGTACCGTCCCGGTTCCAACAGAGCTGTTAGTTTATTCTAAAGCCCGCTGCACACAGCCCGAATCAAGCCGTCCCGACTCATCTCACCTGGCCGTACAGAGTCTGGATGAATCCTAGCGGTGTGCGTGCCCTTAAAACCAAGATTATGCAGATTTCAGTCGGGATGTCTTCAGATTTGAAGATTGAACATGTTGAATCTTTTTCAGATGCAGTTTCGTTCAGATGTGATCAGTCTGTCAGTGTGCGACGGTTGCCGACCAAGACTGACTGAGACTGATTAGTCATAAGGTTGTCAACCAATGGTGAAGCAGGTTTACATAGTAATCACCAGTCTAGTGGTCAGCAATTCAGTAATCCAGTCAGGAAAAAACTCAATTGTGACGTTAAACCAAAACTGAGCACAACTGATCGCAGAATCTGTGAATACTCAGATGAGATGAGTCGGGACGGTTTGAGGCGGGCTGTGTGCGGCGGGCTTAACAAGCAGGCTTCCCTTAGTCTCGTGTGTGTACTTACATGAGTGGCTTTGTTAGTAGCTTGCACAGATGGGCATCCCTGTACAGTAATACCCATGGTAACTGTGAACGGGTGGACCAGAACCGTACCAGGACCGAGGTCACCAACCCGCTCTGTTCCCGGTACAGTACCTTACCGAACCGGTGCTAAAGTCACCGAAACGGTACCAAAATGACCTGGTACCGTCCCGGTTCTGACCCGCTACCGAACAAGGCTTACATCCCCGGTCTGGTACCAAGCTGGTCTTCAGTCTGAAACAGCCCAGTTGCTGTCTTTAAACAGACTGAGGCAGCACCTGTACATTGTTATTGTAGACTGCATTGCATAATGCCTGGGTTTTATTCCCTGTGAGACATGCAAGGCCAGTCAGCATGTTGAGGACAAGCAGGACAGATGCTCTTCCTGCCTGGGGCCAGAGCACGCAAAGAAGGCACTGGTGAACCACAGCTTCTGTGAGTTTTGTGCACATTTCTCCAAGCGCACGCTGGAGAAACGTCTCTCCCGCAGCTCTACAGAGCGCTCTGCATCTCTTCTGAACAGCGCTCTTCCCCAACACCCTCTGTTAGAGAGGTGACTGTGTCCTCCCCCATGGCTCTTCACGATCTTCCTCATTACGGTCTTCCACATCCTCCTCTGCCCTCCTTCTCCTCCTCCGAGGAAAAACAAGAAGCTCTGGGCAGCAATTTCCCACCACGGAATGGTGCTTGCAGGGTCACTGTGTGAATATTCGGTGCCACCTGCCCCACCTGTCCCCTTGGGGTCCCAGGGGCTATGAGCACATATTGGCAGCAGCATGACATGCTGTCCATCGTCATCTCTGAGGAGGTAGGCGAACAGGAGCTGGAGTTCTCATCTGAGGACGTGGAGTCAGACAGCACATCCCATGTGGTTAAGCTCTTCCTGTCAGCAGAGCTTCTACTACTGATCAAGAGGGCCACTGCAGAAGGTGAGACAAGGCAGTCCATCATTGATGATGAGCCTACCACCTTCCCGTGTGCTCCCCAGTGCACCCATCCAGTCATCCTGGGGTCAACTGGCTACTATTTCCTGGTCTATGGACACCCTATATAGGGTACACAATATGGAGAAGATTTTCAGCAGTAGAGGCTTCAATTGCCACGCTGGTACAGGCGTCTAATTTAGCGCGCCTGTCCAGGGACGCTATCTGCCCTAATAAACAGTGCCGGGTCTTGAAGGTGATCCTCAAGCGTCCCTATTCAGCCAGTGCGATTGCTGCACGGCTGGGCAACTTTAATAGTATTCTGGTAGCCTACCAGTCCTATTTGATGAGCTTCCTCTCTTACAGCCACAGGCCCTCACCAGAAGAACTGGATGAGCTGTGCCTGGTTAATAAGATCCTGCTCCATCTGTCAAGACTGAACGGGCAGGCTGTCGGTAGAAACCTGGCTGCGCTGGTAGCTACACGCAGACAGCTTTGGCTTTTCCAGGCATGCGTGCCGGACGGGGACAAAGCACCGTTGTTGGATGCCCCGATTACACCCGGGCATATCTTTGGTCCCGCAGTGGATGTGATGCTGCAACACTCTCACCGCTTACGGGAATCCAACAGCCCTCCAGACTGGCACAACCAACTGTGTTCAGAACCGTGGAGGCTACAATAGGTTCCACCGCCCAGCGCAGAGGCAGAAGCCTCAGGCCAAGCCCCAAGCCCAAGGCACCTTTTCACTGAGCCTTCTGAAGTATTAGTGTCAGTGCACCACGACATCTGGGTGTTTACTACCCTTCAGATCGGCTACTCACTGCAGTTCTAGCATGGTCCCCACTCTTGAAGCCTTCATTTAAGCCCATGCATTCAGCTGAGCTGAAATATCTATCGCTGAGGTCTGTGAGAACATTTTATGCCCTCGGGGGTGGGCCATGACTGGGTCAGGCTCTGCTAAGCAGCTTTGGTATAGAATATTCAGGTTTCAGGTCTTTAGGAGGTAAACACCCATTAGGTAATGGTTACATTTCTATTTCAGGGAACTGGGGTTATGATAATAACCTAACGTTTGCAAAACCATTCTTTCATGTCTTCTTTCATGTAAGGAATATAACTTGGCTAAGAAATATTTTAGACTAGGGTTATGCTCAATCCCTGGTCCATATGTTTATTTTACATGATTGAATTATTGTAACTCTATTACAATAATTCAATCACTCACAGGTCATGAATTGACTCATACCAGGTCAACAGACCACATCACATTGAAAGTGCAAATAGAATCCCTGGAATGTACTGTACAATGACTAATGCAATGATAAATACAATGACTTGCTTGAACAAGTCATTGTATTTATCTTGCTCTTATTGTATTATTACCTGTACTGTAACACTTGAAATGTATTTGCTTACGATTGCAAGTCGCCCTGGATAAGGGCGTCTGCTAAGAAATAAATAATAATAATAATAATAATAATAATAATACAATTTGTATATCCCTGTTTATTTATTTCTTTATTTATTGCATCTATATAGCACTTTTTATACAAAGGTATCACAAAGCATTGTACAGTGCATAGCAGAAAAAAAGAACAAACCACAATCGAGGACCATTTTTCATAGGCGATCTATAATATTATAAAATATAACACCAAGGTATAATATTCCAACATCGTAGCACCTTTATATATCAATCATTTCTAAAACAATAATTTATCAGAATGTGTCGGTTTGCTTAATTTCCACCCTGCCCATGTCTGCCAAATAACATTCAACGTGTAAATCTTACCATAAATACATCACAGCTGCTCTGTGGCACACAGGACAACATTGTAAATGAGAGGCTGTGTGTGTGTGTCCTTTACTGGTAAAAACAACCCCCTCTTTCACAGAGCCACCACAGCTGTTCTGGTCACCAGTCACTGTACAACACATAGTGGCTTTAAATAATAAATGAGGCAATATATTGTTTTTGTTTCTCTAGAAAGGTGTTTTTTTTAGCTGGTGCTTTAAGGCAGTCTACCTTATGTTAGGACCCTTAATGATAAGCTGACAGGTACAGTATTATGATAACAGAAGAAATCTATGAGAGGCGGGTAAGTGCTTTTTAAAAGGTAACCTGAGGCAGAGAGGCTGTTTTTTATTCTCACACTGCTTCCCCTGACAGTACTGTTTCTTATTGTCACACACTGTTTCCCCCTGACAGTACTGTTTCTTTGCCCCTGTGCTATGCTGTTTTCTACATCTTAACCTTTGCCGAGTTCAGATTTGCTTTCACTGATGCAACCCTTAGTGCACATTTAACTTCTCCTCGTAGTTCACATGGATCTCAGTGGAGACCGATCCTGAAATGCATTACATGTTGCATTGCAACCTAGCCCTACAATGTTGATTTCCTGTATTAACTATTAAGTTCAGCACCAAACTTGCACTTCTTGATACTCAACGGTGTAAAAACCAAGGCTCATTAAAAAAATAATAATAATAATAAACTTACATTTTGCTGTTGATCGTTCTGGCTTTCATGAAGGTAATTTTTCCTGCTTCAACACTTATTAAGTTCACTCCTTGCTAATGCTGTTAATAGAAATGGCTTTTGGTCAAAATTGGCTTCTTTTAAATCAAAGTGAAACAAAAATGTGGAAACAAAGAAACTTTTTAATATTTTTTATGATTATGACCCTTTTAAGACCAATGTTTTATCAGTACATTCATGTTGTATACTGTAACTCCTGGTTCTTATTCATGTGGTATACTGTAACTCCTGGTCTTCGGGGGTGATTAATTTATTCATATTGTTGTCTGTATCAGCATTCAAATGTCAAAGAAAGATACAATGTTGCTTGTTTACACTGTGATTGCTTGAGATGTACCCTTTCATAGTGATTAAATACATTCAGACTCTTGAAATTTAGAACTACTGTACTGAATAGGATGTGAACAGTCCACTGCCAAAACAATGGCTTCAATTAGGTCTGAGAAGTGAGAATGTGTTCATTGACATTAACCAATGTTTTTTACATAAATGTGTCTTTTCATTCATGGTCAGACTTGAAAAGCAAATGTCAGGATATTTGTTAGTCTTTCCATATATATACAGTACTGTGCAAAAGTTTTAGGCAGGTGTGAAAAAATGCTGTAAAGTAAGAATGCTTTCAAAAATAGACATGTTAATAGATTAGATTTATCAATTAACTAAACGCAAAGTGAGTGAACAGAAGAAAAATCTACATCAAATCCATATTTGGTGTGACCACCCTTTGCCTTCAAAACAGCATCAAGCATCAATTCTTCTAGGTACACTTGCACACAGTTTTTGAAGGAACTCGGCAGGTAGGTTGGCCCAAACATCTTGGAGAACTAACCACAGTTCTTCTGTGGATTTAGGCAGCCTCAGTTGCTTCTCTCTCTTCATGTAATCCCAGACAGACTCGATGATGTTGAGATCAGGGCTCTGTGGGGCCATACCATCACTTCCAGGACTCCTTGTTCTTCTTTACGCTGAAGATAGTTCTTAATGACTTTCGCTGTATGTTTGGGGTCGTTGTCATTCTGCAGAATAAATTTGGGCCCAATCAGATGCCTCCCTGATGGTATTGCATGATGGATAAGTATCTGCCTGTACTTCTCAGCATTGAGGAGACCATTAATTCTGACCAAATCCCCAACTCCATTTGCAGAAATGCAGCCCCAAACTTGCAAGGAACCTCCACCATGCTTCACTGTTGCCTGCAGACACTCATTCGTATACGCTCTCCAGCCCTTGGCGAACAAACTGCCTTCTGCTACAGCCAAATATTTCAAATTTTGACTCATCAGTCCAGAGCACCTGCTGCCATTTTTCTGCACCCCAGTTCCTGTGTTTTCGTGCATAGTTGAGTCGCTTGGCCTTGTTTCCACGTCGGAGGTATGGCTTTTTGGCCGCAAGTCTTCCATGAAGGCCACTTCTGACCAGACTTCTCCGCACAGTAGATGGGTGTACCAGGGTCCCACTGTTTTCTGCCAGTTCTGAGCTGAAGGCACTGCTGGACATCTTCCGATTGTGAAGGGAAGTAAGCATGATGTGTCTTTCATCTGCTGCAGTAAGTTTCCTTGGCTGACCACTGCGTCTACGGTCCTCAACGTTGCCCGTTTCTTTGTGCTTCTTCAAAAGAGCTTGGACAGCACATCTGGAAACCCCTGTCTGCCTTGAAATTTCTGCCTGGGAGAGACCTTGCTGATGCAGTATAACTACCTTGTGTCTTGTTGCTGTGCTCAGTCTTGCCATGGTGTATGACTTTTGACAGTAAACTGTCTTCAGCAACCTCACCTTGTTAGCTGAGTTTGGCTGTTCCTCACCCAGTTTTATTCCTCCTACACAGCTGTTTCTGTTTTAGTTAATGATTGTGTTTCAACCTACATATTGAATTGATGATCATTAGCACCTGTTTGGTATAATTGTTTAATCATACACCTGACTATATGCCTACAAAATCCCTGACTTTGTGCAAGTGTACCTAGAAGAATTGATGCTGTTTTGAAGGCAAAGGGTGGTCACACCAAATATGGATTTGATTTAGATTTTTCTTCTGTTCACTCACTTTGCATTTAGTTAATTGATAAATATAATCTATTAACATGTCTATTTTTGAAAGCATTCTTACTTTACAGCATTTTTTCACACCTGCCTAAAACTTTTGCACAGTACTGTATATATATATATACAGCTATGGCCAAAAGTTTTGCATTAACCTATAGAATTAACATAAGGTCATAATGAAACCTGCTGAATAATGTTACGTTAACATATTGAATTACATACCTCTTTGTAGTTTTCCATATACTGTACTTAACAAAAAACTGAAAAATGTGACATTTCGAAATCTAACATTAAATACTGTACTACTGCTTCATATGTCAATGTACCTGTAACCACCCTCTGATACTGTTGTGTAGCTACTCTACATGTGTAGGTTCTTAATGTATAAAATAACAGGTAAAAATCTTTCTTCAGGGTGACCAGGAAATGTGGGCAACTTTAAAAAGCACATTTCCTACTACTTGTGAACTAGATTTTATAATTGACAACCTAGAGGCTCTTGTCCTCTGATATGACTCGGGGCAAAAGTTTGTTGAAGGGATAATACATTTGTATTAGCTAATTATGTCCTGTCTTTCCTACAGACAAACCAATTTCTAGCAACCCAAAGGCATTTGCCTTGTTTACTAATAACCATTGAGCCATTTGTTTTACATATGTGGTGCATGTGTCTTGTAAGTCATACGAGGTGTTTATCATTACTGGTACATGGCTACTGCATATTCAAGGGAGCTTCATAACAAGTCTACTCACCATTAGGAAGAGTAGACTGTGCAAGCATAAAGCTGCACTATTCTATTACATTTCAGCTGTCTCTTTGTTAAAAAGAAAGAAAGAGATACAGCACTGCATAATATGTGTCAAAGCCATGTAATCTCATACCTCATTTTGAGCAACAATGGTCTCCATGGTGGTCATCATCAGCCATGACTGAAGGACTGGGATGGTTAATTAAGAAACCAAGGTGTAAGAAAGAAATGTGTGTTAACACTGAAGATAATGGCAAGAAAAAAATATTGTAGCGTTGCCTGGAAATGAAGGAGTCTCAGGCAGGATTTGCAGGTTCTCGAATTCACGGTTTATTAAGCCGGGACTCTACACTGGGCAGGTAAAAGTATAGTGCTACTCAGACTGTGACAAATAATAAAAAAAAGAGTAAAAGTGTCTAAAGCACAGTGTTCTGGCCGTATGCTACAGCCAACTAAGAGCAGTTCCTTTTAGTCCCACTTTCCTTCTGCTCTCCTTGGCAGTTTCTTCTTCTCTTCTCTCTCTCTGTTCTCAACAGCAGTAGCTCACTACATATCCCCACCTATCCCAAGCAGACACGACTTCCCGCTCCCCTGATGGTTGCAACATCTCATCCATTGGTTTGCGCCAACAATGTTGCAACTGGGTACCACTCGTGTGGCAAGCTGAGCCCCTGATTGATGCTGATTCATCCGTCTCTGACGTCCCTGAACACCTGCTGCAATTGAACTGTTGACCCTGGGTCACGGAACCTTCCTGAACGTGGTTACAGCAGACCCAGGGTCATTACAATATGATTCAATTTGAGTACTGGAACAACAGGTCTTGGGTTAATTGCAGTTTTTGTTCTGTATGGTATCTGGACTAGGACTAAAGAACCCAAAGCAATATCCATGTATTTAGTCCTAATTGACAGAGACAAAGTTGACGATTGAAAGGCACCTTGTATTAAGCCAAGTGTGGGGTGTGGTAGGACTGAAGTCATTGCCATAAGTTGTATTTTAGTTAACCTGATGTAATGCCTATTGTACACAATGGTGTAATATGTACTTCCCTCTGTTTTCATTAGATCATAGCAACAAGCATTATAACACTGTTGTAAAGACAAACATGCTCATTATAACTTAATTTTATTAAAATAATATAACAACATACAGAAAGCTACAAATGAAAGGAGTCCATTCAGCCCATTCATACTTGTCTAGTTCCTCATAGCTGATTGATGCCAGAACCGCGTCTAATCTGCTTTTAAAGGATCCCAGTGATTCAGCATCATCAATGTGGCTTGGTAACCCATTCCATACACTCAATATCCTTTTCTGGTCTCTGCTGAATTTCCAGCTGTGTACTCTGGTCCTGAGCTCTCTGTGCAGCACATACAATATTGACTAGGATTCACTTTTTGTGAACTCTTTTTTGGATTTTGAAAACTTTAGTAAAGTCTCCCCTAACCCTTTATTGTAGGCTAATTAGTTTCAGTTTCCTCAACCTAGCTTCATAGGATACATTTTATCCCTGGGATCAGTCTTGCATATCCTTATTTAGAAGATGATGGAATAAGTAACAAAAGCCTTTGAAAATACAAAGGATCAGATCCTAACATTCATATTCAGATCACAAATCCCACCCTTCTCTGAATCACTAGGAGAAAAAAACACTTGGTTCACATTTGGAGCCTCATTCACTGAAATTCAACTTGCTTGGGTCAAATTAAGTGATAAATACCCCTGTTTATTGCATTTGATAATTCATCAAATAATTTCTTACATACAGTATATGAATGTACAGTATGTATTTTTAAATGCCTGTTCTGTCATATGTGTTTTTCTAAAAATCAGATGCATTGTCTCAATGAGATTATCCTTGTAAAACATTTTATGAAATTCATAATAAAATACTCTAAATACACTTACAGATAAACCCATAATGCATTCCTTCCATTACCATTAGCAACACTGACGCTGCCCCCACCCCCGCTTTCATTGTGCCGAAGATTCTTATATTATTACAGCATCTGTAAACCTCAACTCTCGACTATACTGGACTACATGGCACCCAATTGTACCGGCTCTTGTATCAGCTTGTACCTGCACTGAACTGCTCTATACCTTGCAGCATTCAACTTCTGCTCCTAACTATAACTGTATCTTGTATCTGATTTTACTCTTATAGGTAACCATACTCATGTTTTTTGTATTTGCTCTTATTGGGAAATCACTCATCAATTTATCATACTTACTTGACTTTACTCATATAAGCAAATTTTTACTATAAGTTATAACTGCTCTTTGTCAAACTTGCTCTTACTTATACCTTACTGTATTCTTTATTTTGCTGTTACTTAAATTTGATCTTATTGTACTTTCATAACTGCTCTTATCTGTAATATGATATTCTGTAATGTGATATTTTATAATGTGATACTTTGTACTGTGATATTTTATAATGCGATACTTTGTACTGTGATATTTTGTAACAATTGTAAGTCGCCCTGGATAAGAGCATCTGCTAAATAAATAAATAAATAAATAAACAAATAAATAAATATATTCGTTTTAATTTGTGATATGCATATTCTAGCATGGTACTGGTACTGGCTAGTGTGGTACAGGTACAGAACAGCTTCTTGTGCTGCAAGTCACATGGTCTGATAGCAGCTAGACCATTGGACAGAGGCTGACCTACAGCACAGGAAGTTAAGTACCATGAAGCAACAGTTTTATTGTGTTTTTTTTGAAAAATATGTGCAGTATATTATTTATTAAAGTAAAAAAATAAAGGAAATATCAAATCGCTTTAGAACAATATAAATTGGACAATGTTAAAGTTGTGATAAAGTTTGATACATTTAAAACACAAGTTATATTTTTGAACAAAACATTGATGAAGCACATGAAATACTGCTTCATCAATGGTTCTGAGATACTGGTTCTGAGATCTTATCATTCATATTTTCTCTTAGATTATATCAATAATTCAACACTGCTGTTTGTGCTGTAATGATGCAATTTGCACTTGTGCACAGCAGGGGAAACGTTTAAGCCAATCAGAACATGTTTATTTGGCTTTCACTTCAGTAATGGTTTATTAAGCTCTTATGCTGCATAAAGCAAAAAAGGCCCACTGTGCCATGATCAATTTTGTGATAGAACATAACCTTTATATTAACTGGATATGCCAAACTCAAGTCCCAATTTAAGCAGTATCTCAACCCTTTGGTGGGATGGTCGTGAAGTGGAGCAAGCCAATTTTATTTAAAAATAAACTGACAGGTTGATTGCTCTTCAAATACCTTTCTTTTTTGGCAAGGCTTTAGTTTTGATCAATCTTTCTAAGCACAGTGGCATTTTCATTTCTTTTTTTCCCCCCACTTTGATCCCCCGTGTCAAACAGGTCGAGCTGGGAATAACCTAGTCCTTCAGTTACATTCTCATTAAAAATAAATCCCAGGCATTAAGACATTTCTTCAGGGGGTTTGGCTCTTAGCAGATAATCCCCCACCTTTGTATTATTCTCACCAACCAGTGCGCTCATTTGGACTGATACAATAACCTTGTCGCAAATGTAAAAAAATAACCACTAATACTGCTTTACAGAAATACCACTCTTGCTGTATGCGCTACCACTGAATAATGTGCTGCTGTCACCTGTCACTGTCTGTGTGTTTGTTTATTATCTCTGAGTCTGTAGGGTTACAGACCAGGCTGTTGATGGGTCACCCCTTAAATAGTTAAAATAGCTCGTACATTTTGTGTACTTAGTGATGAGTAATGTAGTCATATTGTAGGATTGTGCTGGCAAATGATGCCTTCATTGCATACTGTCGAACAGGGAATTTAGAAACCAATATAGTCTCTAAACATTAAAGGAACATTCTTGTATTGTAAATATGTTTATCTGTTACATTTGTGAAGAGTCTGGTGAGGCAGAATATCTGCTGATTTGAACTAGCAGAAATGTACCTTTAGCTCATGAGGCTGAATACTCATTTCTGCCATACTGTAAGTGGCCCCAGGTTCACTTTGTGAATCTTGTCCTAAAAAAATAATTGAAATGTATTTTTTATATTGTGTTAAGTATGTAATCGGCGGAGTCTAGGCTGAACTGGCCCAGTTATTTTACCCTCAATTTTCTCCCCAATTTAGAATTTCCAATTTCGGTCATTTCCCCCCACCACAACCCTTGTCACTTGCCATGCTTTTATCACGTGATGACTAGGATAACGGATTTATCTGTGTATTTTAATTGGTTAATTGTGTTTTGGTTGTAGGTGTGCATTGCACACTTGATGACCTGATACAGAATGTTTTTATTAACTTACTTTCAATGAAGCTTAGTGATCTTTAGGTGAAATTTTTCTTGACGTATGTTTCATTGTTCCCTTTATCTATTGCACGTGTTTGGCAGTTCTCAGATTGACTTCTCCATTCTCCTATTCTGCTTCAAAAAGTTATGAGCAGAGAATTATTTATAATTGCTTGATGTACAGCCAGGAAGTTACTGTAGCCTAAAGATTCAGCTAAATTAATGCTGCAAGCGGTGGTGAAGTGTGAACTGAGAACTGAGACATTCCTCCAAACACCGGCCCACACAAATCTACAGACACTAACACTCAATTAGTCATTTTCTTTCATTTTCCCTTTTACCTCCCCTAGCTAGAAAGAGGGGGTTGATTATTGCCTCCTGCGTTTATAACAGAATGTAGTTGGAAGGACAGAGGGAAGTAGTTATGTTAAAATCATTATAACATGGCACGTGTTGCATTGCATTATCTCAGTTTTGGGAGTTTGCTTGTCATCCGGCTTTAATGTAGCTGAGCTTTCTGCTATTAGAGCCTAATTACAATTCGGTCAGGCGGCCCAACTTCTTTTACAGGTCTGAAAGGCTCAGCATCTACTTGTGTCACCTGCATCTATTGGTGTGACCCTTCTTCAACCTCCACAAAACAAATTGTCCCTCTCTCCACCTACCACAATTACCTGCAGATGGACAGGATTCCAAACTAGTTCACCGCTTGTCATAGTAACCCATGTACTAAAGTGATAGCAAAGCAGGCCAATAACAGAACACAAAACCAAAACACGACCACTTTATCTTGACCTATCACAATGTGTCTGTGTGCTTCTAGACTAGTTCATGTATTAATACATAACCAGATCTGTAAGCCTGCTCCTTCTGTGAGAACTAGCAGTCCTGACACAATAGATTCATATTGCTCTTGTGCTGGATTTTACATCTGGATGTTAACATTTTAGCCCTCTTTATCTGGCTTGTGGTTTTGGTCTAATATATCAGCCTGATTGATGTACTTGACAACCCACTGTTAGAACAGCTGGAAGTACTGCATTGCAGATATTTGATTTAAATTGGCTGGCCTTTTAATTTAAAATTCAAACAGACAGCAGGAAAAAAAATGGTCACAGTTTTGATCAATTCCTTGTGAATTCCACATCGAGTATGTGTCATACAAAGTAGCAGTTGCCTTTCTGCTGCATCCTGGTTTTGTATCCAAACCATTGCTCCATTTTTCAGCAACGTATATACTATATATATATATATATATATATATATATATATATATATATATACACACACAGAGCAGGAAATCAACAGCAGCATGGTTTGGTTGGATACACATGTCAGGGTCCAGGGATATGACTGGTCAGAAGCTCTCTTAGTTACTGCGAAAAGGTGTTGGAAATGTTTCAGATGTGAGCATACAGTCAAGCTAGCTGGTGAATTACCAGGGATTTATGGGTCATTCAAATTAGCACTTTGCCATTAATCCATTTAAATGATATTGAAATGTATTTGAATGAAAAAAGAGCATGGAATTGGGCAGGGATCTGGAATACTAAGCATGCGCAAACATTGTAGGATTTCGCCTAGCACTTGGGCAATTGCTGACCCTCTAAAAACTTTGCAGCTCCTCTTACAAGTGAGTAACTAAGAGCTGTATAAAACCACACACCTGCAGAGACCTGTCATTGGCCTCAGGATGGCTGCTGTGGTACACTTCCTGATGCGGCGACGCTTGGCTCTTGTTGAGGACAGGCAGGAAAACCTTCGGAGAAGATGGGAAAGACGGAGAAGTCCAACTGCTCTCTGTACTCCTAATTCACCTCACCTCGCTAAATAACCAGATGCACAGGCGGCGCTTATTGTGACCCTCATTATCATGATTGTAGCTCATTATTTCTGTGTGTTGAGTAATTTGCATTGCTCTTAAGCTTACATAGGCCGCAGTGCAAAATAATTGCCTGGCAGCCAGGCAATTTGGGTTTTGTGCTGCAATTGTTTGCACTATGCCTATCCTTACATCAGCCCCTACATGTTTTAAACAAAGTCATTAATCACCCAGACTGCTAATGTTTCAGTAGGCCAACCTTTTTCAAACTACCACAATGAGCACGTTGAAAGTGCCTACACTGGACAAATCTGATAAAGTGAGTAAAGCAGTCACTGGCAACAACAACAGCAGCTGCATAATGACAGGCTACAACATTGTCTCTCTTTTGACTTACAGTCTTAAGTCTTAAAGCTGAGCTAATAATAGATATGGAGATTCTAAATGTAGGTAAACTTGATTAATTACAGCCAGGGTGGCTAAATCCTGGAGCAGTGATACTTGCCCTCGAGATTCAATTGAACTGCGGCTTGAGCCTTGAGCGTAAGGGCAGAATTCTGAACCACTGTTGCAATTACAGATAAGGCATCCTATTGTGCCATGCAGCTATCGCATATACCCAGCTATTGATTTCAACAGAACCTGATCTCATCATACTGAAATAATAGTGAACACTCAACCAGATAGAAAAAAAAGACTACAGATTGTGAGCATGGGGGTGGGGGGGAGTTGAATTTCTTTAACAAAAGCATCTGTAAACCTAATAATGAGTCACGCAGTTAGATCCCATGTACTCACTCACAGATGTCACGTCTCGTCTTACCTTAAGACCAACGGGTACGGCGATCCTTAATTATTGAGGTCAAAGGTGAATAAGTGACGGCAGTGGTATGTGAGTGGCCCAGTGGATTGACTGGTGAGGTCATGAAACTCTAACGTCAAGGTTGAAGGCTTTACTGTACTGTGGTTTACTGAGGGTAAAAAGGAGGGCTGTAAAGGTTCGAGGAGTTGTTCGCTCATCAGGAATTCAAAGGTAATTCACCATAAATCAGAAATTTTATGTCACCTACAGTACCTACAAATAAGAACATTCCTAATCTTGTAGTTACCCTGATAAAAGTTTACCACAGTATTTTTGCATGGTGTTTTTGCACTATTACCATGCTTTTCCCCAGGTTATACTATGCATTTACCATAGTTTACCCTGGTTTGCCATGTTTATTAATATGCTTTACTATATCTCTCTATTCTTTACAATGCTTACCTGGGCTTTACCATTCTGTCACTGTGCTTTATTACACTTTGCTATGCTTTTACTATGGGAAACTCTTATAAGGGTAAAAAATAATTCCCCCGATGTTGGTAAAACCTCCAACAGCATAGTGGCTGCACTAGGCCTCCACTAAGACATTGCTCAATTGTGTTTGATTTGTTATTGTATGGTCCATAAAAGCAATTCCTTTTTGTGTATAAAGGTGGACGAATTCAATTGCGAATGTGCCAAGGAAAGTGTTTGTTCTTTTATGTGTTGTTTCAAAGACAAAGTTTCACCGCGTTGGAAATTTAGGGTGAAGAGAAATCCTGGTTTTCAATAGCAGTATTACTGTAGCATTTATACTTGTTAGAACTCGTCCATGGCTTATAAAAAATAAGTTATATCATCTTTATATCAAGCAAACTCAGATTTGATAAATGCGCAAATCCTGTTCAATATGGGTATCCAATGAAAGTCACAGAAGAGTAAACAAACTCTCAATATAAAAGGCAGCCAGTTATTTACATGAGCTGACATGGAGATTGTTTACTTGGGTTTCATGTTGCATTTCAAACAGGATCTTTCACAGACAAATACGTTATGTTTTTATAGGTACCCTCATCACCGTAGCAACCCCAATTTTCTTCACCGTTACTGTGTTTGCAGTTGAAGGATTTTAGTGCCAATTAGCATTCAGAAATAGATTCTGTCAATAAGGGAAGAGGTGCCAATCTGTTATGGGCTTTGTCAGGCAATAAAAAAACCAACAACATTTTATCAATAGGAAAAATTATGAAATATTTGAATGCTGTACATGGGTGCTCTATTGAGAAACCTTTTCCTCTAAATGCAAATGTGCTTAATAATGTAACACTTGATAAAAGCAATCTACAGCCAGCAGAGCCTTCAAGATAAATATATGCCTGGATCGATGGTGTGAATTAGTGATGAACCAACTACACTGTAGCTGCCACAGCGTTCACAAAAAAAAAAAAAAAACTGTGAATAGAAACAAACAGAGCATTGACAAGCAATTACTCGCTAAACAAGAAATATCATGACATTTTCCACTTCATATATGAGAGCATTGGATTGCCCTGCAATTCTCCAGTACCTTGGGGCTGGGACAGAGTTTATACACAGCCTTAAGATTCCTGACAGTGTTTTGGCTGTTAACTTTTTTCACACTCTTGTTAACGGAGGGAAATCCACCTGTGAAAGATAATGTTGGCTTACTCACCATTGTTTATTTTTTTCTTTTTGAAATGTGTTGTACTAGGTATTTTTTAAATAATCATTAGTTCATAATTGATATTTATTAATAAAGCAGAAAGCTATCCTTTCTTTTTTTGGTGTTGTTTTCCAAGTGTTCTATATTTTGTTTTTTTTTTACTCGCCGATCTTGATTTCTTCCTGACTTCTGAATGGCTGCTGTTACAAACTGTGCTCAGTAAACCTTTGAAAACACTTTGAAATAAAAAAGAAAACTCCAGCCTCTCAACAAAGAAAGGCAAAGATACATACATTCTAAAACAATATTATAACAAATCTTTATGTGAAATCGTACTTTATGTCACAATATTTAATTCAAAGAATGAAATTCAAAGCAATCAGGTACATTTGGTGCTCACTAACTAAGAAATACTAAAAGAACCTGAAATCCAATGTCATTTTGACTGGAACTCTTTTTCTCCAATCTATTTCACTGAGTCTGTTGTCACCATGGGAACCCAATTATGTAGTTGTTGTGTACACTGCCTTCTGACTGTGGCACCAAGCAACATTTTGTCTGCACTATAAAATCTTACTTACCAGAGCAGAGTTGTATTGAAGTTAAATATTGGGTCTGGAAGTCCTAGGGCCGGGTACTGATTTTTCTTCAATGTGGAGCCAAACCTGATAATGGGTGCTGGGATATTTTAGTCAAGCCATTGGAGGTTATTGGTTGAACCCACAAACCAGCATCTTTATGATGTCACAGTCTGAACACTTTAGGGAGACCTCAGTGCCTACTCCAGGTAGATTCAAATAACAATAATTATTCAATCCATCATGCCAACTGCATGAGACTAAATCTCAAAGTTTAAGCATTTTGTATAGGGTCCTGTGACAGGAATGACTGGGCGGTGACGTCAGGCAGAAGCAGGAAGGT
This sequence comes from Acipenser oxyrinchus oxyrinchus, assembly GCA_030684275.1. Classification (NCBI taxonomy): domain Eukaryota; kingdom Metazoa; phylum Chordata; class Actinopteri; order Acipenseriformes; family Acipenseridae; genus Acipenser; species Acipenser oxyrinchus. The sequence continues at coordinate 77,911,457 of CM060251.1, read as the reverse complement.
AAACACACACCAGGCAAGTACTGCAGTTAAAGTAAATGACGCGGTGCGTCTTTTTATTTTTAAATAACAAAAATAAAATAAATATTTAAACAAAAACACTTGCTCACAGAGCAAAATAAAACAAGTAAACAAAACAAATCTCGAACACAAAATAAATAAAACACAGGTCAGGCTGGGCAGATTGCCTTCACTGTTCCTATGTTTTTTTTAAGTTTCGTTTTTCTCTATCTCTATCTCTATCTCTATCTCTATCTCTATCTCTATCTCCTCGCTCTCTACGCTCCTCTCGTACATCCACCACGAGCGCAGAGAGCTGCAGGCTTATATTCCGTGGCCGAGGGGTTTAACTAGCTGGCAATTATCCTATTACCCCTCGGCCACAATCTGCACGAGTTTTCTAAATTAAACTGCTGTCAATGTGGCTACCCATCCACGCTACTAAACAAAACAAAACAAAACAAACAAACAAACAAACAAACAAACAAACAAATCGGCTATGCCGTCCTAAATACATACACAAAACAATAACAAAACCCGTGGCGCTTCGCCGTCATATAAATATAATAAATAAATCATAATAAACAAATACAAAATAATACAGAGGCGGAGGGGGAAACCCGTTCTAAAAATAAATACATTTAATCAGCAGGGCTTACTACAACCCTGCTACAGGCCCTATATCTAAATAGGATGAATCTTGGTTAGGACAATTTTAATAAAATCATTAAATAAATACATTAGTATGTATGAGGCTGTGTGGTCCAGTGGTTAAGAAAAGAGCTTGTAACCAGGAGGTCCCAGTTCAAATCCCACTTCAGCCACTGACTCATTTTGTAAACCTGAGCAAGTCGCTTCACCTCCTTCTTTCGGGTGAGACGTAATTGTAAGTGACTCTGCAGCTGATGCATTGTTCACACATCCTAGTCTCTGTAAGTCGCCTTGGATAAAGGCGTCTGCTAAATAAACAAATAATAATAATAATATGTAATTCATCTTCCCTACCAGGTATTTCCAGTAGTTCAGTCCCTTCAGTTCTCTCAGTCTTGCTGCTCTGTTATTAATTATAAATGAAACCCAGCCAGCTCTCCATGAAATTGTTTCTGAGCTGCCTGGCTTTTACCTTGCATTCACACCTAATCTCTGAGGTGCTAAAACTCACATCACAGTAGGAACAAAAGGCTCACCTTGACCTTACCACACCATTACCCCACAAAAGCTGCTTGCAGATATAGAGGGTAAAATGTTTTTTTAAAAAAACCCTCAATATTATTTTATAGCACTGTGATGCCTAACTCTTTTTCCTTTCTAAAACTAGGAAGCTGCCAAAAGGGCTCCTCTCCACTCATGATGAAGATGCCAGCAACCTTGAAATCGGTCTTACTTCAAGTTTAAATGGGTTATTAAGACAGGTATCACTAACATGTCTGGAAAAGAAGCATGTACTGTAAAGTAACAATGGGAGCACAACTCACCATGGAAGTATGAAACACCCTTACTACTGGTAGAATAGTTATGTGTGTTTTTACTATTATAAACGTAGTCAAGTTCATCAGCAGCTGGCAAACATCCTTGTATAATGCTAAACAAGTGCTTCATTTATGTGGTAAGTACAATAATAATCAATGAAACCCGCAGCACTGGACTGAAAGGGCTGCTTCACTCAGTTTTGGAGCAGCGTCTTTTTCTTTTCGCCAGTGACAGAACAAAATTCACAGGACCAATAACGATGTTCAATGGGAATTACCTGGAAAAATACACACATGGTTAACAATGAAAGTAAGAGGGTAACAAAATAGCAATTAAATCACTGCATGGCTAAATACTAATACCTTACCATTTACCTTACCTAGTGTAGCACGAGGTTCAATACAAATACATGTTGGCAATACCATATATTTCTTACGAAACTGCACATTTTAGACCTACAATGGCATGGTTTACATACAAAAATAAAAAGGCTTCACCTTTTTGGCATGCTATTTTGGTAGTACCTTTTGGGTAATTTGGGTTTACATGTATTTTTTTTTTCTTGGGAGAAAAATTCTCCTTCCAAATGCAAATTGCCCTATTACAGTAATAATAAAATACTGAGGGTATATTTGTGAATGTTTATTTCAGCGTTCCAATACCAGTGACTACTGATACTGAGCAGCTTTTTTAAAGATGAGATCAGGATCACATTTTAAAGGTACAAACTTTCCTTTATTAGCCTTCACTGCAGCCTGCTCTAGCAGCTTAGTGGTCTCAACGCTCAGCTCACTGTGAAGTCTCCCAGGCCAGTCTGTGTATTCCTAACTGATGAAAACCATTATCCCACTCACCCAGGAGTCATACACCTATAACAACCCAAATAAAACCTGCGAACAACACCCACAGGACCCTTAGCTGTCAATCATTTAGTGCGACAAAGTGCCATTCATTTTTCATCAGGGAAGTCTAGTGGGTATATTTCCTGACTCCCCTCACATGAGATTATGTCATAAACATGACTGATGTGAGTCATCAAAATTTGACACCAAATCCAATTACCCTCCTTGTTGACCTTTACAGGACCCTTCACTTCACTGAACTTCACTACAGTCAAAAATACCAAAACACCACGAAAAACACCTATAGAATATTTCTATTACACACATTCATACACCATAAAGCCAAAGATAGTATCAGTTGTGAGAATTATTGTTTTTGTTCGAGAGTATAGTGCCAATATTGATGCATGAAAGGCATAACAAAAAAGGAAAAATATACAGAATATTAAAATGTTTGCACAACTACAGTATAGTGTACTGCATCCCTATGGTAAAAAAAAAAACCTCTGTGGACTCCATGTTTGCAAGAAATAAGCTAATTGGAATAAAAACAGCATGCCATAGATAAAAGATAATTACCATTATTTAAAAATAAACACAAAAATAGTAATATTTTCGGCAGATCTTTAGTTTGTTTTTTCCCCCTGGATTTGACTTTTGTTAAAACAACGTTGGGTTCAATCCCATCACAGCACATTGCATTTGTAAAATGCAGTCATTTTTCAGGAGGATAAGTAAAATAAATAGACACCAAAAATAAACACCTTTGTTGATACCATCCAATGCATGCAGGAGCAATGGGTAGAACAGTCATGAAAAATTGCATGAAAAGCATTTATTAACTAGGTAACACAGCTGTAAGCAATCGGCAAAAACAAACAAACAAACCCTGGTTCCCTGAAATAGAAATGTAACAATTACCGTATGGGTATTTACCTTTGAAAGACCCGAAGCCTGAATAAGGTATATCAAAGCTGCTCGCAGGGCCTGCGACGCAGTCATGGCCCGCCACCAAGGGCACAAAAGCACTGCGCTCACAGACCTCAACGCCATTTTTACTTCAGGCCTGCTGCAATCATGGACGCAGCAACCTTGAAGGTTGATGGTTATATTTCTATTTCAAGGAACCAGGGTGTGACAGGATGAATGGTGCAGTGCAAAGGATGTGGAATGTCCAGACCGTTGTCTCCCAAAGAATAATCCTTTTTAATAATTAACAAAAATATTACAAAATAATCCAAAATGAAAAATAATAATATACCCCGCTATCAGCAATGATATTGGGGTAAAATAAAACAAGTCCCGACTCAAAAAGTAAACAAAAAGGCACTCCTTAAACCACAATCCTCCGTGCACGAAACTGTGCTCTTCTCCTCGGTGGATCATGGTGCGTGCGCTGTGCTGTGTTGTGCTCTGTGGTGAGGGCGTGCTCTGTAGTAAGTGCTGGCTCACTGGCTACAGCCTCCCGTCCTCCGGCTCCTCTATTTACAGACAAAACAACAACACGTAATACACAAAAAACAAACATCGGCTCCGGCCGGTCGCTTTCGTTACCTCAGCGCAAGGGAGGTTTTGGCGTAGCTGCTTCCCCTTTGTACCCAGCAAACTCCTCCCTGCAGTCAACGCGTCGCCTGGTTTCTCCAATAGAGGGCTGCCCGCAGCTGACTGCAATGGAATCGTCCTGAGTACTTGCAGCTACGCCCCTCCTAATATGGTTACCTTCCGGTTTCCAGCTACCACCGAGGTAGTAGATCTAGGAGGCAGCTTACCTTCCCCTTACACAGCGCCCTTTCTAATCGGGAGGAGATTTACAGCATCGATCCTTTCTCTCGCTATCACATATCTCACCCCTCAGAGTGATGCCGAAGGAACACTCGGCCAACTCTACATTCCCCAATGGTCCCCCTCCCTTGAAAAAATCTGCGTTTTGATGCTCCTTACCCGCACGATGTTTCACAGTATAGTGGAAGGGTTGCAGCGCCAGATACCACCGAGTTATCCGGCGTTATTGTCCTTCATCGTATGTAACCACCTTAAAGGAGCATGATCAGTGATAAGAGAGAAAGAACGCCCCAACAGGTAATAGCGAAGAGCGTGAGTAGCCCATTTGATGGCTAAACACTCCTTCTCAATGACGGAGTAGCTAATCTCCCTAGGAGCCATTTTTTGCTCAAATAAATAACAGGGTGTTCTACCCGTCAACTTGTTGGGACAGGACCGCCCCCAGACCAATGTGGGAGGCATCGGTCTGCAGGATGAACTCTTTGCCAAAATCTGGTGAAATCAGAGCGGGAGCTTGACAGAGTCGCTTCTTAATCAAATCAAATGCTTCCTGACACTGCCCTGTCCATTTAACTATTTTTGGAGCAGCCTTTCGGGTGAGATCTACCAGGGGTTAACTATGGTGGCATACTCGGGGATAAATCGGCGGTAATAGCCGGCTAGCCCCAGTAGTGATCTCACCTGTGACTTGGTTCTCGGGATCGCCGTCTCCACCAGCGCCTGGACTTTGGAGGCGATCGGCCTCACCCGCCATTACCCATAATGTAGCCAAGATATTGGGTCTCCTGTTTGCCAAATGCACACTTGCCCAGCTTGGCTGTTAGCCCGCCTCCCTCAGAGACTGGAGGGCGGCTGAAATTCTAACAATATGCTCCTTCCAGGTGGAGCTAAAAATCACCACATCGTCAATGTGCGGCGGCATACTGATGATGGGGAGCCAAGACCTGGTCCATCAGTCTCTGAAAGGTGGCGGAAATGGAACAAGCCATCTGGGGTAGAGAAAGCAGTTTTCTCTCTTGAGCTCTGAGTCAGTGGAATCTGCCAATATCCCTTCGTCAGGTCCAAGGTCAAAATCAACTGCGCCTTACCCAGTCGGTCAAGGAGCTCATCCACCGGGGCATTGGATACGCATCGAACTTGGAGATGGCATTAACCTTTGAAAGTCCACACAGAACCGAGTAGAGCCGTCCTTCTTGCCCACCATCACGATAGGACTGCACCACTCGCTCGGGAAGGTTCAATGACTCCAAGCTCGAGCATATCCTCCACCTCCTTGCGAACAGGAACTCTGCGACTCTCTGGGATCCGATGCGGTCTCTCCCGGACCCTGACCCTGGTGGAGTAATAATAGCATGAGAAATAACATTAGTTCTGCCGGGCAAGTCAGAGAAAACATCATTAAACCTTTCCACCAACTGGTAGAGCTCCCGTTTCTGATCCGAAGTAACTGTTCCCCATCGGAATATGAGTTGTAGCTGGTGGATTGACAGTGGGACCAAAATCCTCTTCCAAACTGTCACCGGCTACAAATAGGGCCTCCCTTTCATTCCAGGGTTTTAGCAAATTGATATGATAAATTTCGGTTTTATTTCGCGATCGGGTTGTCTAATTTCATAATTTACTTTACCAATTTCCCGAACCACCTCATATGGCCCCTGCCACTTAGCATACAACTTAGATTCCGATGTGGGAAGTAGCAACAGTACTTTATCACCTGGCCGAAAAGTCCGAATCGTGCTTGTTTATTGTACTGTTGCTCCTGGCGATGCTGAGCTAGTTTTAGGTTCTCTTGTGCCAAACGACCAACCAATGCTAGGCGGTCTCTTAACATAATTACATATTTGACTATGTTTTTAGAGGTCTTTGTTTGCTCCTCCCACCCTTCTTTCACAAGATCAAGGATACCTCGTGGTTGCCTCCCATACAGCAGCTCAAAGGGAGAAAACCGGTCGAACTCTGAGGCACCTCTCTCACTGCAAACATTAGGTAAGGGAGGAGTTTAGCCCAATGTTTTTGCTCTTGGTTGACAAACCGCTTCAGCATCTGTTTCAAGGTCTGATTAAAACGTTCCACCAAACCGTCCGTCTGCGGGTGATAAGCGGAGGTTCGGATCGACTTAATTTGCATCAATTTGTATAATTCTTTCAAACATTGTGACATAAAGTTCGTTCCGTGATCAGTGAGGATTTCTTTTGGAATCCCTACTCTCGATATAATGTTTACTAACTCTTTAGCAACTGCTGCGGCACTAGTGGATCTCAATGGTACTGCCTCTGGATATCTAGTCGCGTAGTCCACCACTACCAAAATGTGCGTATATCCAGAGTCAGACTGGCTCAATGGACCCACTATATCCATAGCAATGCGCTCAAAGGGAACTGAGATTAGGGGCAGTGGGACCAGCGGGGCGGGCGAACTTCGCCCGGCGCTACTTGCTGGCATTCGGGCATTCCGCTACATATCGCCCACCTCACTAAAAACTCCCATCCAATAAAATCGAGCCAATATTCGTTCCCGAGTCTTATCGATACCTAAATGGCCCGAACAGGGGACATCGTGAGCCAACCGCATGATCTCACGTCGAAAAGACTGAGGAGCGAGTAATTGTGTTACAATCTGGCTTGTGCTCGTGGCTTGGGATACTCTATATAGTAAGTGCCCGACAATAATGTGGTGGGGATATGTAAGCGGCGGCTATCCTCTACATCCCTCCCTCGATAGACCGAACCTGCCCCCAGATGTGTACCAGCGAAGGATCGTTCTTTTGTTCCAATGCTAGGTCCACATCTCGGTCCCAGAATTTCGGGATATCGGCGGAGCTAAAGTAGCTTCAGCACTGGGGGCCTCAGTAACCTGCCCCGCAGGTCACACTGAGTCCCAATCCCCTTACCCTTACATTTGACCGATTCTGAAGTTTCCCCTACCAAACCCCAGCCTTGTTTCATTAATGTTCCTTCCCATTTTTCAACCCTCCGCTCTCTTTTTGTTTTTTTCGGGTGAAATCGGGAATGGAACAGATCAGTGTGCAGTGGAAAAATATTCCCAATAGCTTCCCCTGCTGCTCCCATGGTCTTACCGGAGACTGGCTTTACCGTTTTATAAATCATGCTGTCAAAATGCGGCCAGTCTCGACCTAAAATAACTGGATATGGTAACTTTTCTGCCACAGCCACGATTATGCGGCAGATATGACATCCAACTGTCAAATCTAATTTGGTGAGGGGGTAGTCCTTGTTATCCCCATGGATACAGGAAATGACCACAACCCCCCGTGACCACCAAGGTACCCCCTTCAATAGAGCCTTCAAAATCAAAGTTTGCCCACACCCTGAGTCCACTAATGCGTGGGTGCTCACATCACCAACCCGTACATTAACAATACAAGGCCCCTCCCAATCATTACCCCTGGACTTACCTGGTGCTGTCAGGACATAATGGGAGGCCACACCACATTCCATGGCCGCCGGGCAGTTCCTGGCGAGGTGGCCGACCTCCTGGCACCGGTAACAAGTGGGGCGAAAGGGTGCCCACGGAGCGGTGTGTCCCGTTGCCGATTTGGCAGCGGGGAGGGTACTCTGCTCTTACCCACTGGGGGTCGCCCTCGCTCTCCATTGTGTTGGAGGGAGGCCGCCCATGGGGTGGCAGCTGCAGTGCTGGTCCGTGGGTGGTGGGGGTGAAGCGTGGTGTTGGTGGTGGTGCCGCCGTCGTGGCCCATTGGAGGCAAGAGTAGGTAGGGTGACCACTGGAGCGGTAGGCAGGGCGTCCTCGTATCCTTCGGCCAATCTGACTGCCGCATCCAGCGTGGTGGGGCGGTGGCGACTGACCCAGTTCGGGTGTCTGGCCCCAACACCCTCACAAATTGCTCGATCGCGATGAGCTCAGTCACCTTTTCCGCATCATTGGTGCGGGGCAGAGCCACCGGGTCACGTGGTCCACCAGTTGTTGCGCCACCACGCGGGTCGCAGTCCTGGGGGTCGCTGGTATTCCCGGAACCGGCGGCGGTGGGTTTCTTCAGTGATGTCTAATCGCTGGAGAATGGCCTGCCTCACTCGATCGTAATTGAGGGCGTCTTCATTTGTTAAGGCTTGGTAGGCTGCCTAGGCCTCCCCAATGAGATTGGGGCCCAACTGGGTAGCCCACCCATCCCGAGGCCACTGTGCTGCCGTAGCCTGCCTTTCAAAGGCTACTAAGTAGGCCTCGGGATCATCCTCCAGCGACATCTTCACCACCCTTATCCTTGGTACGGGTGGCACTGGTTCAATTGCCGGTCCTCCCCCCCGATTGGCCTCCAGAAACATGGCATGCATCCGCTCCATCATGGCCACCATTCCTTCCTGATGTCTGCGCTCCTGTGCCTCCAATATTGCTCCCAACGCGGCGGCGTCCATCCCGAATCCCACTTCTGACACCAACTGTGACAGGATGAATGGTGCAGTGCAAAGGATGTGGAATGTCCAGACCGTTGTCTCCCAAAGAATAATCCTTTTTAATAATTAACAAAAATATTACAAAATAATCCAAAATGAAAAATAATAATATACCCCGCTATCAGCAATGATACTGGGGTAAAATAAAACAAGTCCCGACTCAAAAAGTAAACAAAAAGGCACTCCTTAAACCACAATCCTCCGTGCACGAAACTGTGCTCTTCTCCTCGGTGGATCGTGGTGCGTGCGCTGTGCTGTGTTGTGCTCTGTGGTGAGGGCGTGCTCTGGGGTAAGTGCTGGCTCGCTGGCTACAGCCTCCCGTCCTCCGGCTCCTCTATTTACAGACAAAACAACAACACGTAATACACAAAAACAAACATCGGCTCCGGCCGGTCGCTTTCGTTACCTCAGCGCAAGGGAGGTTTTGGCGTAGCTGCTTCCCCTTTGTACCCAGCAAACTCCTCCCTGCAGTCAGCGCGTCGCCTGGTTTCTCCAATAGAGGGCTGCCCGCAGCTGACTGCAATGGAATCGTCCTGAGTACTTGCAGCTCACGCCCCTCCTAATATGGTTACCTTCCGGTTTCCAGCTACCACCGAGGTAGTAGATCTAGGAGGCAGCTTACCTTCCCCTTACACAGCCCTTTCTAATCGGGAGGAGATTTACAGCATCGATCCTTTCTCTCGCTATCACATATCTCACCCCTCAGAGTGATGCCGAAGGAACACTCGGCCAACTCTACATTCCCCAATGGTCCCCCCTCCCTTGAAAAAAAATCTGCGTTTTGATGCTCCTTACCCGCACGATGTTTCACAGTATAGTGGAAGGGTTGCAGCGCCAGATACCACCGAGTTATCCGAGCGTTATTGTCCTTCATCGTATGTAACCACCTTAAAGGAGCATGATCAGTGATAAGAGAGAAAGAACGCCCCAACAGGTAATAGCGAAGAGCGTGAGTAGCCCATTTGATGGCTAAACACTCCTTCTCAATGACGGAGTAGCTAATCTCCCTAGGAGCCATTTTTTGCTCAAATAAATAACAGGGTGTTCTACCCGTCAACTTGTTGGGACAGGACCGCCCCAGACCAATGTGGGAGGCATCGGTCTGCAGGATGAACTCTTTGCCAAAATCTGGTGAAATCAGAGCGGGAGCTTGACAGAGTCGCTTCTTAATCAAATCAAATGCTTCCTGACACTGCCCTGTCCATTTAACTATTTTTGGAGCAGCCTTCGGGTGAGATCTACCAGGGGTTAACTATGGTGGCATACTCGGGGATAAATCGGCGGTAATAGCCGGCTAGCCCCAGTAGTGATCTCACCTGTGACTTGGTTCTCGGGATCGCCGTCTCCACCAGCGCCTGGACTTTGGAGGCGATCGGCCTCACCCGCCATTACCCATAATGTAGCCAAGATATTGGGTCTCCTGTTTGCCAAATGCACACTTGCCCAGCTTGGCTGTTAGCCCCGCCTCCCTCAGAGACTGGAGGACGGCTGAAATTCTAACAATATGCTCCTTCCAGGTGGAGCTAAAAATCACCACATCGTCAATGTACGCGGCGGCATACTGATGATGGGGAGCCAAGACCTGGTCCATCAGTCTCTGAAAGGTGGCGGAAATGGAACAAGCCATCTGGGGTAGAGAAAGCAGTTTTCTCTCTTGAGCTCTGAGTCAGTGGAATCTGCCAATATCCCTTCGTCAGGTCCAAGGTCAAAATCAACTGCGCCTTACCCAGTCGGTCAAGGAGCTCATCCACCCGGGGCATTGGATACGCATCGAACTTGGAGATGGCATTAACCTTTTGAAAGTCCACACAGAACCGAGTAGAGCCGTCCTTCTTGCCCACCATCACGATAGGACTGCACCACTCGCTCCGGGAAGGTTCAATGACTCCAAGCTCGAGCATATCCTCCACCTCCTTGCGAACAGGAACTCTGCGACTCTCTGGGATCCGGTACGGTCTCTCCCGGACCCTGACCCCTGGTGGAGTAATAATAGCATGAGAAATAACATTAGTTCTGCCGGGCGAGTCAGAGAAAACATCATTAAACCTTTCCACCAACTGGTAGAGCTCCCGTTTCTGATCCGGAAGTAACTGTTCCCCCATCGGAATATGAGTTGTAGCTGGTGGATTGACAGTGGGACCAAAATCCTCTTCCAAACTGTCACCGGCTACAAATAGGGCCTCCCTTTCATTCCAGGGTTTTAGCAAATTGATATGATAAATTTCGGTTTTATTTCGGCGATCGGGTTGTCTAATTTCATAATTTACTTTACCAATTTCCCGAACCACCTCATATGGCCCCTGCCACTTAGCATACAACTTAGATTCCGATGTGGGAAGTAGCAACAGTACTTTATCACCTGGCGAAAAGTCCGAATACGTGCTTGTTTATTGTACTGTTGCTCCTGGCGATGCTGAGCTAGTTTTAGGTTCTCTTGTGCCAAGCGACCAACCAATGCTAGGCGGTCTCTTAACATAATTACATATTTGACTATGTTTTTAGAGGTCTTTGTTTGCTCCTCCCACCCTTCTTTCACAAGATCAAGGATACCTCGTGGTTGCCTCCCATACAGCAGCTCAAAGGAGAAAACCGGTCGAACTCTGAGGCACCTCTCTCACTGCAAACATTAGGTAAGGGAGGAGTTTAGCCCAATGTTTTTGCTCTTGGTTGACAAACCGCTTCAGCATCTGTTTCAAGGTCTGATTAAAACGTTCCACCAAACCGTCCGTCTGCGGGTGATAAGCGGAGGTTCGGATCGACTTAATTTGCATCAATTTGTATAATTCTTTCAAACATTGTGACATAAAGTTCGTTCCGTGATCAGTGAGGATTTCTTTTGGAATCCCTACTCTCGATATAATGTTTACTAACTCTTTAGCAACTGCTGCGGCACTAGTGGATCTCAATGGTACTGCCTCTGGATATCTAGTCGCGTAGTCCACCACTACCAAAATGTGCGTATATCCAGAGTCAGACTGGCTCAATGGACCCACTATATCCATAGCAATGCGCTCAAAGGGAACTGAGATTAGGGGCAGTGGGACCAGCGGGCCGGGCGAACTTCGCCCGGCGCTACTTGCTGGCATTCCGGGCATTCCGCTACATATCGCCACCTCACTAAAACTCCCATCCAATAAAATCGAGCCAATATTCGTTCCCGAGTCTTATCGATACCTAAATGGCCCGAACAGGGGACATCGTGAGCCAACCGCATGATCTCACGTCGAAAAGACTGAGGAGCGAGTAATTGTGTTACAATCTGGCTTGTGCTCGTGGCTTGGGATACTCTATATAGTAAGTGCCCGACAATAATGTGGTGGGGATATGTAAGCGGCGGCTATCCTCTACATCCCTCCCTCGATAGACCGAACCTGCCCCCAGATGTGTACCAGCGAAGGATCGTTCTTTTGTTCCAATGCTAGGTCCACATCTCGGTCCCAGAATTTCGGGATATCGAGCGGAGCTAAAGTAGCTTCAGCACTGGGGGCCTCAGTAACCTGCCCCCGCAGGTCACACTGAGTCCCAATCCCCTTACCCTTACATTTGACCGATTCTGAAGTTTCCCCTACCAAACCCCAGCCTTGTTTCATTAATGTTCCTTCCCATTTTTCAACCCTCCGCTCTCTTTTTGTTTTTTTCAGGGTGAAATCGGGAATGGAACAGATCAGTGTGCAGTGGAAAAATATTCCCAATAGCTTCCCCTGCTGCTCCCATGGTCTTACCGGAGACTGGCTTTACCGTTTTATAAATCATGCTGTCAAAATGCGGCCAGTCTCGACCTAAAATAACTGGATATGGTAACTTTTCTGCCACAGCCACGATTATGCGGCAGATATGACATCCAACTGTCAAATCTAATTTGGTGAGGGGTAGTCCTTGTTATCCCCATGGATACAGGAAATGACCACAACCCCCGTGACCACCAAGGTACCCCCTTCAATAGAGCCTTCAAAATCAAAGTTTGCCCACATCCTGAGTCCACTAATGCGTGGGTGCTCACATCACCAACCCGTACATTAACAATACAAGGCCCCTCCCAATCATTACCCCTGGACTTACCTGGTGCTGTCAGGACATAATGGGAGGCCACACCACATTCCATGGCCGCCGGGCAGTTCCTGGCGAGGTGGCCGACCTCCTGGCACCGGTAACAAGTGGGGCGAAAGGGTGCCCACGGAGCCGGTGTGTCCCGTTGCCGATTTGGCAGCGGGAGGGTACTCTGCTCTTACCCCACTGGGGGTCGCCCTCGCTCTCCATTGTGTTGGAGGGAGGCCGCCCATGGGGTGACGCTGCAGTGCTGGTCCGTGGGTGGTGGGGGTGAAGCGTGGTGTTGGTGGTGGTGCCGCCGTCGTGGCCCATTGGAGGCAAGAGTAGGTAGGGTGACCACTGGAGCGGTAGGCAGGGCGTCCTCGTATCCTTCGGCCAATCTGACTGCCGCATCCAGCGTGGTGGGGCGGTGGCGACTGACCCAGTTCCGGTGTCTGGCCCCAACACCCTCACAAATTGCTCGATCGCGATGAGCTCAGTCACCTTTTCCGCATCATTGGTGCGGGGCAGAGCCACCGGGTCACGTGGTCCACCAGTTGTTGCGCCACCACGCGGGTCGCAGTCCTGGGGGTCGCTGGTATTCCCGGAACCGGCGGCGGTGGGTTTCTTCAGTGATGTCTAATCGCTGGAGAATGGCCTGCCTCACTCGATCGTAATTGAGGGCGTCTTCATTTGTTAAGGCTTGGTAGGCTGCCTAGGCCTCCCCAATGAGATTGGGGCCCAACTGGGTAGCCCACCCATCCCGAGGCCACTGTGCTGCCGTAGCCTGCCTTTCAAAGGCTACTAAGTAGGCCTCGGGATCATCCTCCAGCGACATCTTCACCACCCTTATCCTTGGTACGGGTGGCACTGGTTCAATTGCCGGTCCTCCCCGATTGGCCTCCAGAAACATGGCATGCATCCGGCTCCATCATGGCCACCATTCCTTCCTGATGTCTGCGCTCCTGTGCCTCCAATATTGCTCCCCAGCGCGGCGTCCATCCCGAATCCCACTTCTGACACCAACTGTGACAGGATGAATGGTGCAGTGCAAAGGATGTGGAATGTCCAGACCGTTGTCTCCCAAAGAATAATCCTTTTAATAATTAACAAAAATATTACAAAATAATCCAAAATGAAAAATAATAATATACCCGCTATCAGCAATGATACTGGGGTAAAATAAAACAAGTCCCGACTCAAAAGTAAACAAAAGGCACTCCTTAAACCACAATCCTCCGTGCACGAAACTGTGCTCTTCTCCTCGGTGGATCGTGGTGCGTGCGCTGTGCTGTGTTGTGCTCTGTGGTGAGGGCGTGCTCTGGGGTAAGTGCTGGCTCGCTGGCTACAGCCTCCCGTCCTCCGGCTCCTCTATTTACAGACAAAACAACAACACGTAATACACAAAAACAAACATCGGCTCCGGCCGGTCGCTTTCGTTACCTCAGCGCAAGGGAGGTTTTGGCGTAGCTGCTTCCCCTTTGTACCCAGCAAACTCCTCCCTGCAGTCAGCGCGTCGCCTGGTTTCTCCAATAGAGGGCTGCCCCGCAGCTGACTGCAATGGAATCGTCCTGAGTACTTGCAGCTACGCCCCTCCTAATATGGTTACCTTCCGGTTTCCAGCTACCACCGAGGTAGTAGATCTAGGAGGCAGCTTACCTTCCCCTTACACAGCGCCCTTTCTAATCGGGAGGAGATTTACAGCATCGATCCTTTCTCTCGCTATCACATATCTCACCCCTCAGAGTGATGCCGAAGGAACACTCGGCCAACTCTACATTCCCCAATGGTCCCCCTCCCTTGAAAAAAATCTGCGTTTTGATGCTCCTTACCCGCACGATGTTTCACAGTATAGTGGAAGGGTTGCAGCGCCAGATACCACCGAGTTATCCGGCGTTATTGTCCTTCATCGTATGTAACCACCTTAAAGGAGCATGATCAGTGATAAGAGAGAAAGAACGCCCCAACAGGTAATAGCGAAGAGCGTGAGTAGCCCATTTGATGGCTAAACACTCCTTCTCAATGACGGAGTAGCTAATCTCCCTAGGAGCCATTTTTTGCTCAAATAAATAACAGGGTGTTCTACCCGTCAACTTGTTGGGACAGGACCGCCCCCAGACCAATGTGGGAGGCATCGGTCTGCAGGATGAACTCTTTGCCAAAATCTGGTGAAATCAGAGCGGGAGCTTGACAGAGTCGCTTCTTAATCAAATCAAATGCTTCCTGACACTGCCCTGTCCATTTAACTATTTTTGGAGCAGCCTTTCGGGTGAGATCTACCAGGGGTTAACTATGGTGGCATACTCGGGGATAAATCGGCGGTAATAGCCGGCTAGCCCCAGTAGTGATCTCACCTGTGACTTGGTTCTCGGGATCGCCGTCTCCACCAGCGCCTGGACTTTGGAGGCGATCGGCCTCACCCGCCATTACCCATAATGTAGCCAAGATATTGGGTCTCCTGTTTGCCAAATGCACACTTGCCCAGCTTGGCTGTTAGCCCGCCTCCCTCAGAGACTGGAGGACGGCTGAAATTCTAACAATATGCTCCTTCCAGGTGGAGCTAAAAATCACCACATCGTCAATGTGCGGCGGCATACTGATGATGGGGAGCCAAGACCTGGTCCATCAGTCTCTGAAAGGTGGCGGAAATGGAACAAGCCATCTGGGGTAGAGAAAGCAGTTTTCTCTCTTGAGCTCTGAGTCAGTGGAATCTGCCAATATCCCTTCGTCAGGTCCAAGGTCAAAATCAACTGCGCCTTACCCAGTCGGTCAAGGAGCTCATCCACCGGGGCATTGGATACGCATCGAACTTGGAGATGGCATTAACCTTTGAAAGTCCACACAGAACCGAGTAGAGCCGTCCTTCTTGCCCACCATCACGATAGGACTGCACCACTCGCTCGGGAAGGTTCAATGACTCCAAGCTCGAGCATATCCTCCACCTCCTTGCGAACAGGAACTCTGCGACTCTCTGGGATCCGATGCGGTCTCTCCCGGACCCTGACCCCTGGTGGAGTAATAATAGCATGAGAAATAACATTAGTTCTGCCGGGCAAGTCAGAGAAAACATCATTAAACCTTTCCACCAACTGGTAGAGCTCCCGTTTCTGATCCGAAGTAACTGTTCCCCATCGGAATATGAGTTGTAGCTGGTGGATTGACAGTGGGACCAAAATCCTCTTCCAAACTGTCACCGGCTACAAATAGGGCCTCCCTTTCATTCCAGGGTTTTAGCAAATTGATATGATAAATTTCGGTTTTATTTCGCGATCGGGTTGTCTAATTTCATAATTTACTTTACCAATTTCCCGAACCACCTCATATGGCCCCTGCCACTTAGCATACAACTTAGATTCCGATGTGGGAAGTAGCAACAGTACTTTATCACCTGGCGAAAAGTCCGAATCGTGCTTGTTTATTGTACTGTTGCTCCTGGCGATGCTGAGCTAGTTTTAGGTTCTCTTGTGCCAAACGACCAACCAATGCTAGGCGGTCTCTTAACATAATTACATATTTGACTATGTTTTTAGAGGTCTTTGTTTGCTCCTCCCACCCTTCTTTCACAAGATCAAGGATACCTCGTGGTTGCCTCCCATACAGCAGCTCAAAGGGAGAAAACCGGTCGAACTCTGAGGCACCTCTCTCACTGCAAACATTAGGTAAGGGAGGAGTTTAGCCCAATGTTTTTGCTCTTGGTTGACAAACCGCTTCAGCATCTGTTTCAAGGTCTGATTAAAGCGTTCCACCAAACCGTCCGTCTGCGGGTGATAAACGGAGGTTCGGATCGACTTAATTTGCATCAATTTGTATAATTCTTTCAAACATTGTGACATAAAGTTCGTTCCGTGATCAGTGAGGATTTCTTTTGGAATCCCTACTCTCGATATAATGTTTACTAACTCTTTAGCAACTGCTGCGGCACTAGTGGATCTCAATGGTACTGCCTCTGGATATCTAGTCGCGTAGTCCACCACTACCAAAATGTGCGTATATCCAGAGTCAGACTGGCTCAATGGACCCACTATATCCATAGCAATGCGCTCAAAGGGAACTGAGATT
This sequence comes from Acipenser oxyrinchus oxyrinchus, assembly GCA_030684275.1. NCBI lineage: Eukaryota > Metazoa > Chordata > Actinopteri > Acipenseriformes > Acipenseridae > Acipenser > Acipenser oxyrinchus. The sequence continues at coordinate 77,894,854 of CM060251.1, read as the reverse complement.
AGGGGCAGTGGGACCAGCGGGGCGGGCGAACTTCGCCCGGCGCTACTTGCTGGCATTCGGGCATTCCGCTACATATCGCGCCACCTCACTAAAACTCCCATCCAATAAAATCGAGCCAATATTCGTTCCCGAGTCTTATCGATACCTAAATGGCCCGAACAGGGGACATCGTGAGCCAACCGCATGATCTCACGTCGAAAAGACTGAGGAGCGAGTAATTGTGTTACAATCTGGCTTGTGCTCGTGGCTTGGGATACTCTATATAGTAAGTGCCCGACAATAATGTGGTGGGGATATGTAAGCGGCGGCTATCCTCTACATCCCTCCCTCGATAGACCGAACCTGCCCCCAGATGTGTACCAGCGAAGGATCGTTCTTTTGTTCCAATGCTAGGTCCACATCTCGGTCCCAGAATTTCGGGATATCGGCGGAGCTAAAGTAGCTTCAGCACTGGGGGCCTCAGTAACCTGCCCCGCAGGTCACACTGAGTCCCAATCCCTTACCCTTACATTTGACCGATTCTGAAGTTTCCCCTACCAAACCCCAGCCTTGTTTCATTAATGTTCCTTCCCATTTTTCAACCCTCCGCTCTCTTTTTGTTTTTTTCAGGGTGAAATCGGGAATGGAACAGATCAGTGTGCAGTGGAAAAATATTCCCAATAGCTTCCCCTGCTGCTCCCATGGTCTTACCGGAGACTGGCTTTACCGTTTTATAAATCATGCTGTCAAAATGCGGCCAGTCTCGACCTAAAATAACTGGATATGGTAACTTTTCTGCCACAGCCACGATTATGCGGCAGATATGACATCCAACTGTCAAATCTAATTTGGTGAGGGGTAGTCCTTGTTATCCCCATGGATACAGGAAATGACCACAACCCCCGTGACCACCAAGGTACCCCCTTCAATAGAGCCTTCAAAATCAAAGTTTGCCCACATCCTGAGTCCACTAATGCGTGGGTGCTCACATCACCAACCCGTACATTAACAATACAAGGCCCCTCCCAATCATTACCCCTGGACTTACCTGGTGCTGTCAGGACATAATGGGAGGCCACACCACATTCCATGGCGCCGGGCAGTTCCTGGCGAGGTGGCCGACCTCCTGGCACCGGTAACAAGTGGGGCGAAAGGGTGCCCACGGAGCGGTGTGTCCCGTTGCCGATTTGGCAGCGGGAGGGGTACTCTGCTCTTACCCCACTGGGGGTCGCCCTCGCTCTCCATTGTGTTGGAGGGAGGCCGCCCATGGGGTGACGCTGCAGTGCTGGTCCGTGGGTGGTGGGGGTGAAGCGTGGTGTTGGTGGTGGTGCCGCCGCTCGTGGCCCATTGGAGGCAAGAGTAGGTAGGGTGACCACTGGAGCGGTAGGCAGGGCGTCCTCGTATCCTTCGGCCAATCTGACTGCCGCATCCAGCGTGGTGGGACGGTGGCGACTGACCCAGTTCCGGGTGTCTGGCCCCAACACCCTCACAAATTGCTCGATCGCGATGAGCTCAGTCACCTTTTCCGCATCATTGGTGCCGGGGCAGAGCCACCGGGTCACGTGGTCCACCAGTTGTTGCGCCACCACGCGGGGTCGCAGTCCTGGGGGTCGCTGGTATTCCCGGAACCGGCGACGGTGGGTTTCTTCAGTGATGTCTAATCGCTGGAGAATGGCCTGCCTCACTCGATCGTAATTGAGGGCGTCTTCATTTGTTAAGGCTTGGTAGGCTGCCTAGGCCTCCCCAATGAGATTGGGGCCCAACTGGGTAGCCCACCCATCCCGAGGCCACTGTGCTGCCGTAGCCTGCCTTTCAAAGGCTACTAAGTAGGCCTCGGGATCATCCTCCAGCGACATCTTCACCACCCTTATCCTTGGTACGGGTGGCACTGGTTCAATTGCCGGTCCTCCCCGATTGGCCTCCAGAAACATGGCATGCATCCGCTCCATCATGGCCACCATTCCTTCCTGATGTCTGCGCTCCTGTGCCTCCAATATTGCTCCCACAGCGGCGTCCATCCCGAATCCCACTTCTGACACCAACTGTGACAGGATGAATGGTGCAGTGCAAAGGATGTGGAATGTCCAGACCGTTGTCTCCCAAAGAATAATCCTTTTAATAATTAACAAAAATATTACAAAATAATCCAAAATGAAAAATAATAATATACCCGCTATCAGCAATGATATTGGGGTAAAATAAAACAAGTCCCGACTCAAAAAGTAAACAAAAGGCACTCCTTAAACCACAATCCTCCGTGCACGAAACTGTGCTCTTCTCCTCGGTGGATCGTGGTGCGTGCGCTGTGCTGTGTTGTGCTCTGTGGTGAGGGCGTGCTCTGGGGTAAGTGCTGGCTCGCTGGCTACAGCCTCCCGTCCTCCGGCTCCTCTATTTACAGACAAAACAACAACACGTAATACACAAAAACAAACATCGGCTCCGGCCGGTCGCTTCGTTACCTCAGCGCAAGGGAGGTTTTGGCGTAGCTGCTTCCCCTTTGTACCCAGCAAACTCCTCCCTGCAGTCAACGCGTCGCCTGGTTTCTCCAATAGAGGGCTGCCCGCAGCTGACTGCAATGGAATCGTCCTGAGTACTTGCAGCTACGCCCCTCCTAATATGGTTACCTTCCGGTTTCCAGCTACCACCGAGGTAGTAGATCTAGGAGGCAGCTTACCTTCCCCTTACACAGCCCCTTTCTAATCGGGAGGGAGATTTACAGCATCGATCCTTTCTCTCGCTATCACATATCTCACCCCTCAGAGTGATGCCGAAGGAACACTCGGCCAACTCTACATTCCCCAATGGTCCCCCCTCCCTTGAAAAAAAATCTGCGTTTTGATGCTCCTTACCCGCACGATGTTTCACAGTATAGTGGAAGGGTTGCAGCGCCAGATACCACCGAGTTATCCGAGCGTTATTGTCCTTCATCGTATGTAACCACCTTAAAGGAGCATGATCAGTGATAAGAGAGAAAGAACGCCCCAACAGGTAATAGCGAAGAGCGTGAGTAGCCCATTTGATGGCTAAACACTCCTTCTCAATGACGGAGTAGCTAATCTCCCTAGGAGCCATTTTTTGCTCAAATAAATAACAGGGTGTTCTACCCGTCAACTTGTTGGGACAGGACCGCCCCAGACCAATGTGGGAGGCATCGGTCTGCAGGATGAACTCTTTGCCAAAATCTGGTGAAATCAGAGCGGGAGCTTGACAGAGTCGCTTCTTAATCAAATCAAATGCTTCCTGACACTGCCCTGTCCATTTAACTATTTTTGGAGCAGCCTTTCGGGTGAGATCTACCAGGGGTTAACTATGGTGGCATACTCGGGGATAAATCGGCGGTAATAGCCGGCTAGCCCCAGTAGTGATCTCACCTGTGACTTGGTTCTCGGGATCGCCGTCTCCACCAGCGCCTGGACTTTGGAGGCGATCGGCCTCACCCGGCCATTACCCATAATGTAGCCAAGATATTGGGTCTCCTGTTTGCCAAATGCACACTTGCCCAGCTTGGCTGTTAGCCCCGCCTCCCTCAGAGACTGGAGGACGGCTGAAATTCTAACAATATGCTCCTTCCAGGTGGAGCTAAAAATCACCACATCGTCAATGTACGCGGCGGCATACTGATGATGGGGAGCCAAGACCTGGTCCATCAGTCTCTGAAAGGTGGCGGGAAATGGAACAAGCCATCTGGGGTAGAGAAAGCAGTTTTCTCTCTTGAGCTCTGAGTCAGTGGAATCTGCCAATATCCCTTCGTCAGGTCCAAGGTCAAAATCAACTGCGCCTTACCCAGTCGGTCAAGGAGCTCATCCACCCGGGGCATTGGATACGCATCGAACTTGGAGATGGCATTAACCTTTTGAAAGTCCACACAGAACCGAGTAGAGCCGTCCTTCTTGCCCACCATCACGATAGGACTGCACCACTCGCTCCGGGAAGGTTCAATGACTCCAAGCTCGAGCATATCCTCCACCTCCTTGCGAACAGGAACTCTGCGACTCTCTGGGATCCGCATGCGGTCTCTCCCGGACCCTGACCCCTGGTGGAGTAATAATAGCATGAGAAATAACATTAGTTCTGCCGGGCAAGTCAGAGAAAACATCATTAAACCTTTCCACCAACTGGTAGAGCTCCCGTTTCTGATCCGAAGTAACTGTTCCCCATCGGAATATGAGTTGTAGCTGGTGGATTGACAGTGGGACCAAAATCCTCTTCCAAACTGTCACCGGCTACAAATAGGGCCTCCCTTTCATTCCAGGGTTTTAGCAAATTGATATGATAAATTTCGGTTTTATTTCGCGATCGGGTTGTCTAATTTCATAATTTACTTTACCAATTTCCCGAACCACCTCATATGGCCCCTGCCACTTAGCATACAACTTAGATTCCGATGTGGGAAGTAGCAACAGTACTTTATCACCTGGCGAAAAGTCCGAATACGTGCTTGTTTATTGTACTGTTGCTCCTGGCGATGCTGAGCTAGTTTTAGGTTCTCTTGTGCCAAGCGACCAACCAATGCTAGGCGGTCTCTTAACATAATTACATATTTGACTATGTTTTTAGAGGTCTTTGTTTGCTCCTCCCACCCTTCTTTCACAAGATCAAGGATACCTCGTGGTTGCCTCCCATACAGCAGCTCAAAGGGAGAAAACCGGTCGAACTCTGAGGCACCTCTCTCACTGCAAACATTAGGTAAGGGAGGAGTTTAGCCCAATGTTTTTGCTCTTGGTTGACAAACCGCTTCAGCATCTGTTTCAAGGTCTGATTAAAACGTTCCACCAAACCGTCCGTCTGCGGGTGATAAACGGAGGTTCGGATCGACTTAATTTGCATCAATTTGTATAATTCTTTCAAACATTGTGACATAAAGTTCGTTCCGTGATCAGTGAGGATTTCTTTTGGAATCCCTACTCTCGATATAATGTTTACTAACTCTTTAGCAACTGCTGCGGCACTAGTGGATCTCAATGGTACTGCCTCTGGATATCTAGTCGCGTAGTCCACCACTACCAAAATGTGCGTATATCCAGAGTCAGACTGGCTCAATGGACCCACTATATCCATAGCAATGCGCTCAAAGGGAACTGAGATTAGGGGCAGTGGGACCAGCGGGGCGGGCGAACTTCGCCCGGCGCTACTTGCTGGCATTCCGGGCATTCCGCTACATATCGCGCCACCTCACTAAAACTCCCATCCAATAAAATCGAGCCAATATTCGTTCCCGAGTCTTATCGATACCTAAATGGCCCGAACAGGGGACATCGTGAGCCAACCGCATGATCTCACGTCGAAAAGACTGAGGAGCGAGTAATTGTGTTACAATCTGGCTTGTGCTCGTGGCTTGGGATACTCTATATAGTAAGTGCCCGACAATAATGTGGTGGGGATATGTAAGCGGCGGCTATCCTCTACATCCCTCCCTCGATAGACCGAACCTGCCCCCAGATGTGTACCAGCGAAGGATCGTTCTTTTGTTCCAATGCTAGGTCCACATCTCGGTCCCAGAATTTCGGGATATCGGCGGAGCTAAAGTAGCTTCAGCACTGGGGGCCTCAGTAACCTGCCCCGCAGGTCACACTGAGTCCCAATCCCCTTACCCTTACATTTGACCGATTCTGAAGTTTCCCTTACCAAACCCCAGCCTTGTTTCATTAATGTTCCTTCCCATTTTTCAACCCTCCGCTCTCTTTTGTTTTTTCGGGTGAAATCGGGAATGGAACAGATCAGTGTGCAGTGGAAAAATATTCCCAATAGCTTCCCCTGCTGCTCCCATGGTCTTACCGGAGACTGGCTTTACCGTTTTATAAATCATGCTGTCAAAATGCGGCCAGTCTCGACCTAAAATAACTGGATATGGTAACTTTTCTGCCACAGCCACGATTACGCGGCAGGTATGACATCCAACTGTCAAATCTAATTTGGTGAGGGGGTAGTCCTTGTTATCCCCATGGATACAGGAAATGACCACAACCCCCCGTGACCACCAAGGTACCCCCTTCAATAGAGCCTTCAAAATCAAAGTTTGCCCACATCCTGAGTCCACTAATGCGTGGGTGCTCACATCACCAACCCGTACATTAACAATACAAGGCCCCTCCCAATCATTACCCCTGGACTTACCTGGTGCTGTCAGGACATAATGGGAGGCCACACCACATTCCATGGCCGCCGGGCAGTTCCTGGCGAGGTGGCCGACCTCCTGGCACCGGTAACAAGTGGGGCGAAAGGGTGCCCACGGAGCCGGTGTGTCCCGTTGCCGATTTGGCAGCGGGGAGGGGTACTCTGCTCTTACCCCACTGGGGGTCGCCCTCGCTCTCCATTGTGTTGGAGGGAGGCCGCCCATGGGGTGACGCTGCAGTGCTGGTCCGTGGGTGGTGGGGGTGAAGCGTGGTGTTGGTGGTGGTGCCGCCGCTCGTGGCCCATTGGAGGCAAGAGTAGGTAAGGTGACCACTGGAGCGGTAGGCAGGGCGTCCTCGTATCCTTCCGCCAATCTGACTGCCGCATCCAGCGTGGTGGGACGGTGGCGACTGACCCAGTTCCGGGTGTCCGACCCCAGCACCCTCACAAATTGCTCGATCGCGATGAGCTCAGTCACCTTTTCCGCATCATTGGTGCCGGGGCAGAGCCACCGGGTCACGTGGTCCACCAGTTGTTGCGCCACCACGCGGGGTCGCAGTCCTGGGGGTCGCTGGTATTCCCGGAACCGGCGACGGTGGGTTTCTTCAGCCAGAGGGCTGCCCCGCAGCTGACTGCAATGGAATCGTCCTGAGTACTTGCAGCTACGCGCCCCTCCTAATATGGTTACCTTCCGGTTTCCAGCTACCACCGAGGTAGTAGATCTAGGAGGCAGCTTACCTTCCCCCTTACACAGCGCCCTTTCTAATTGGGAGGGAGATTTACAGCATCGATCCTTTCTCTCGCTATCACACAGGGTTATGATAATAATCTAATGTCCCCTTTCAAGTATGAAATGTAACTATTACCATATGGGTAAGTGTACCAAAGCCGTTACAGAACGACTGGAATGCTACAAAGCTAAGCCGAGAGGCTGCCTTGTGCATTACCATATGGAACCCCAGTAACAGTAGCTAGGGCTACTGATTGAGGGAGAAACTCACCTCTATGTCTGTTGTAAGGGTCAACTGAGAAGCCGTCCTGAAAATCCACGACAAAACCTAGTAAAGGTTTGGGGAGTAGCCCACACCGCTGCATTGCATATGTCCTTGACAGATGCACCCTGGAATAAAGCCTACGAAGTTGCCATGCCCCTGGTGGAAAGGACAGTGAGTTTTCTGGAGGGGGCAAGTTGGCCAGCTCATAGACAGTCCTGATTGTGTCTGCTATCCATTTGGACAGTCTCTTCTTAGACAGGGCTTGACAATGGGACTTCAACCCCATAGAAGAAATAAAATTTCATAGAAGAAATAAAATTTTTCAGACTGTCTCCAACTTTTCATCCTGTCAACGTAGTATGCAAGGGCCCGCACAGGGCAGAGCGTATGGTGTGGTCGCTCCCTATCAGACTGGAAAGGAGGTGGATGGAAAGCCTTCAATTCCACAGACTGGTTGACATGGAGAGCCGAGGTAGTCTTCGGCACGAAGGCAGGATTGGTACGGAGCGTAACCTTTGTCCTGGCCTCTGTAAAAATTAGGCAGGCTTTTGTTATAGAGCACCTGCATCTCACTCACCCACTTTGCGGAAGTGATAGCAAGCAAGAAAGGCTACCGCCATGCTTGTCCTCAATAGGCAGACTGGCCTTGCATGTCTCGCAGGGATAAAACCCAGGCATGATGCAAGAAGCAAGCAATGCAGTGTACAGTATACAGATGTACAGGTGCTGCCTCAATCTGCTTATAGATAGCAACCGGGCGGGTCAAGACCCGAACAAGACTGGGCTGGTGCCGCACCGGGGGGTCAGAATCAGGACAGTATTGGGTCTGTTCAGTACAGGTTTGGTGACTTTAGCACCGGGTCAATACGGTACAGTTACGGGTCAGAATCGGGACAGTACTGGGTCTGTTCAGTACAGGTTTGATGACTTTAGCACCGGGTCAATACGGTACAGTTACGGGTCAGAATCGGGACAGTACTGGGTCTGTTCAGTACCAGGTCCGTTTGGTACCGGTTCGGTGACTTTTGTAAAAACACAATAAATGCAAAATATATAGAAGAAAAAGTACTTATATGAACCAGCTCTCCTGTCAGGTCAGTTCTTGAAAGGTAAAATGGCGTTGAGGTCTGTGAGCGCAGTGCTTTTGTGCCCTCGGGGGCGGGCCATGACTGCGTCACAGGCTCGTCGAACAGCTTTGATATATCTTATTCAGGCTTCAGGTTTTTCAAAGGTAAATACCCATACGGTAATGGTTACATTTCATACTTGAAAGGGAACCAATGTTCAGTCCTTGGTATACAGTAAACACAGTTAGCATGAATATACACCTCATTTAATACAATTGTTATATATTTCATTAATTTGTTTAAATGAGAAAACACAATCACATGGTAGATTCCACAAGCTTTAATCTGCATATTGTTTAAACGCAATGTTAAGGTCTGTAGTAACTTATGAATATAACTAATGGTTCTGAAATGTATATATTTAAAAGCACACATACATCTGTAGTCTATTCAATACTTTTTTGCTGCACATTGTACTGTAGTCTATACCGCTATCAGTGTATATATTGAAAAATAATAATAATTATTATTATTTCAATTTGATCAAAGAATCTTGCCTGGACTACTTTCAGCACATCTCATTGTTAATGAAGAATTGTTTGGTGCAGCCTTTAGTTATAGTAGAAAGTTAAACTGAATCTTCACTGCGGAAGTCTTGTGAACATAAGGTATGGCTTTCTGACATGTTTCCATGCAAAAAAATACTTTGTTTTTGGTCAATTTGCAGGGATTTTTAGTGTGAGAAGGCAATTTACTCACCATTTTAAATCGCACCATGTTTCGGCCGCACACTTCCTATGGCGTGAGGAATGTGTGCGATATGTGTGCGCTACGTCACATTCTCACGACAATGGAGAGAGAATCTGGAGTTTCTAAACTGCAAACCATGCCTTAGCTGCACTCAACACAAAGCTTGGGGGAGTGGCTGGGGTGTATTTTTAAAAAAGTTTCTTATTAAAAAGAAAATCTGTGACAACTTAGTCAATATTTCAATGAGAACCTTTGCCCTTGTCTTCATGTAATATTCAGTAACTTCTTAATTTTTAATCAAATTATTCAAATTATTAATATATTAGCAGACACCCTTATCCAGGGCAACTTACAATTGTTAGAAGATATCACATTATTTACTTACAATTACCCATTTATACAGTTGGGTTTTTACTGGAGCAATCTAGGTAAAGTACCTTGCTCAAGGGTACAGCAGCAGCGTCCCCCACCGTGGATTGAACCCATGACCCTCCAGTCAAGAGTCCAGAGTCCTGACCACTACTCCACACTGCTGCATTTCCAGATGTTGATAAAGGGCTAAATTGTCTTTACGAATAATTGGTTTGACTATAAGGCAATAACCTCTGCTGAAGGGATTTTTTTTTTTTGTAGGCCCTTTATATTTTATTTTTCATGCACTTCAAAACTAATTGCCAGCTTGCTTGACACTAGAATTGACAACATGGCCTAGTTTCAAACTCAGAGACAATGGCCTGCTTCAGTTCTAGTGTAACTGGGGGTGACTGTGTGCTGCTAGTGCTGTCTCCCAGATCTCACTGGCTCCTGTAAGAAAGAATGTAATATTGTTGAATAATTATATGCAGTTTGCAAGTTTTGAAAACACAAACTTACCATCAAATATTATTATTTAAAAGAGTAATTACTATTTAACATCTGGTAGAGCTGATTACATTTTTAAAATTAAAATGCAATGTCAAAGTAATGCACTAATTAGAATGGCATCCATGGAAGGTGATAACGAAGTATCTGTGTTAATAGAAGTGTCATACCTTAAAAACTAACGTGTGGTAGAATGTGAGTGGGTTTCTCAAATAGTTAAACATAAAAGGCATCATTTAATCAATTCATTTTTAAACTACATGATTACTCTTAATTGAAGAAATATGTCCTAGTACTATTTTGAGATGGAATTGGAAACTAAGATTTATAGAAGTCACTATATCGGCTTTATCAGCTTTTAGTAGAAACATTCTGGTAACGCTGAGCATGATGAATGCTGAGAACACAGAGGTTCAAAATGGTGGACATCATGGTAAGCAAACATGTCAGTAACATTCATCCCCACCAGGGCTGTAAATTCAAAATCAGAGCCATCAGTAACGTCATAGATCCCTATGACCTAGACTAAAGCCACACTATATGTAACTGTAAAAATGTAAGTTTGACTTCAGACAGACAGGGGGCCTACACATACAAAACAAGGTCTTTAGTGCATTTCATTACAACTCGGCAAGCAATTTAATAATATACAAACTAATATACGGACAGACAAACAGCCTACATATACCCCTTATGATACATTATAAAATTGTATAAAATTATTCTTTTACGTTTAAAATTCACGGCAGCGATGATAGATATTTAAATAAACTTATATGGATGTTTAAATGAAAACAAAAATTGAACATATTTTAAAAATTAAAAAAAAAAAGATTTATTTGAATCAAAACTTTTGTGAAATGGATACAAATAAATAAATAAATAAATACAAAGCAAAATAATTCTGAAGGCAAACAAGGAAATTAGATTCCTATTTTTGAGTAATAAATATGAGGGTAATAAGTATGAAATACATGTGAAATGAATTCATTTTAAATCTACAATCTGAATCTGATATGCTGATGGAGGGAAACGTACATATGCCATGCCCAATGGGCCCTGAAAAATGTATGTACTTCTGCAGAGAACCTAGCTAGCAAGTGCTATAAAAAGTAGAGCAGGAGCAGCAGCTTGAAAGAGGTGAGTGGGGAGGGGATCCAGGGTGCATGTGGTGGGTTTGTGGCCCTGGAAGAGGGAGGAGAGGTCATACTCGGAGAGAAGGAGGAGAATGAGTGTGAGTTAGTAGGGGAAACAGAGTGTGTTGGGGTTGGAGGTGGGGGGGGGGGGTGAGAGGTGTTAAACACTTTGTGGCTATCACAGATTTTAGAGGAGAAGAAAGAGGCAAAGTCGTCAGAAGAGATAGAGGAGGGAGGAGGAGAGGGGGAGGGTTGAGGAGGGAGTCAAAGGTAGAGAATAGTTTCCGGGGGTTGTTAGTGGAGGATTGGATAATAGATTGGAAATAGGAGCGTTTAGCAGAGGAGAGAGTAGAGGAGGAGGAGAGGAGGGAGCGGTAGAGTTCTAGGGCAACAGGGAGTTTGTTTCTCTTCCATTTCTTTTTCAGCAGAGCGCAATTTGCTGAGTGGAGCACAGAGGAAAGCCAGGGTTGGGGAGTGGAGGGGCGGGCAGGCCGGGAGGTGAGGGGACAGAGGGAGTTGAGGGAGGAGGTGAGGGAGGAGAAGAAGAGGGTGGAGGTAGCAGAGTCTACAGAGAGTTGGGAGAAGGAGTAGATAAGAGGGAAGTGAGAGAGAGTGGTGGAGACAAGGACAGAGGGGGATAGAGAGCAGACGTTATGGCGGGAGGTGACAGTTGGGGGTAGGTGGTGTAGGGAGTGACAGAGAGGGTGAAGGGGCGGCAGGCCCAGGAGAAGGTGAGGTCCAGTTGATGGCCAGCTTCGTGGGTAGGTTGAAGGAGTGAAGGAGAGGAAGGAATCCAGCAGAGTGGGTGGGGTTGGAGAGATGGATATTGAAATCACCTAACAGGACAGTTGGGGTAGACAGAGAGGGGAGGGAGGAGAGGAGATTGTTGAGTTCATCGAGAATGTGAGTGAGAGTTCCAGGGGGACGGTACAGTACAATTAGCAGGAGTTGACAGAGAGAGGTTAGTTGGACAGCGTGAAATTCAAAGGTGTTAACAGAGTGAGGAGAGGTCAGAGAGGACAGAAAGAGAAAGGAGAGTGAGAGGAGAAGACCAGTCCCACCTCCCCGTCCAGTGAGACGCGGAGTATGGGACAGGATGTAGAAAGAGGACAGAGCAGCAAGAGTGTTATCAGGAGAGAGCCAGGTTTCAGTGAGAGCAAGGAAATCGAGAGAGAGGTGGGAGCTCTATAATGGAATTTCAGCCAATTGGGAAATGCAAATCAAGAGTTTATTATAAAGAGGGTTATAAATATGAAATCAATAAGATACAAGGAAATAATTGACGCCATTTGTTTCTGACGTCAGTAGATAAAGACAGCGCAGCTCAAGAGGTTGATATATTGGATATCTTTCAGCAAACCCCTGAGGATGAATTATTTTCTTATGTGTCAGTCATCATTTTTTTATATAATGCTTGTAATAATTGGATATTCTGTAGCTCCATAAATTGTGTGTTTATGTTCTAGTGTGACTCGCTAGCTTAGCTTTTTAGGATACCAACAATCCCTCAGCTTTGCACCAGAAGAAGGCTGTTTTCAAATTCTCTGCCTAAACAATGACTTCCAAAATATAAATTGAAACATTGGGGTCTCTTTAATTGATCTAAACATGAATGATCTAAATTCCAATGCCTATTAATTTTTTTTTTGTGATTATAGATATAGTTGACACAATAAACTATAAATAACCAATAATTCAAAAAACACACACATCCATAACTAGAAGTTGCTAACGGCTTCCAAGGTGTTATCATGAAATTTAAGCATTGTGATTGGCCACTATCCATGTGACCAATGAGCTTCATTCAGTTGTGGACAACTTCCCATATGCCTCTACTATTCTGCAAAGTTTCAAGAGTTTCTGTGCAAAAATATTGATGTTATGGAACATACAACATTTGAGTAAAATGTCAATATGGCCACCACCGGTTTCAGAGAAGACGACATTAGAATAGTTTTGACAAATCCAATATGGTCGCTGAACCATGTGACCAATCGACTTCTCTTGAACAAATCTAAATCTAGGGCACAAGGGTAGTCTGTGCCACAAGTTTCACATCTCTACCATAAGCGGTTTCGGAGAAGATTTTTTTTTAAATTGTCCAAAATTCTTGAAAAATCCAAAATGGCCACCAAACCATGTGACTTATAACCTTCATTTTCACTCTGAAACAACTTCCCAAAGGCCTCTACCACCCTGCCAAGTTTCGTGAGTTTCCGTGCAACAAAGTTGATTTTAGAGCCATTTGAAAAATAAAATTAATTCAATGGAGGAAGAAGAAAAAAAAATCCTAACAGAAACAATAGGCTTCCCAGCCATTCTGACGGAAGCCTAATTAAAATGTCAAAAGGGCTCATTTCCAGGGTAATTCATGAACTCAGCATAAGATCTCCAAACATTGTCTCAGCCCAAGCAGCAACAGAGACCAGCTCCGTTCCAACAGTTTTTAAAAAGTGACTAGAACAATCCATTGTTTTCTTTGGTATTGGTATGGTATTTTTAAAATGTACATGTCATGAATGACCAAGTTGTTAGGATGGTGGGGGTGGAGCAAGAGTTATTATTATTGTGTGCACTAAATATTTTTTTTAATATATTCACGGTTATTATTAATGTGTTTAATTTTTATTATTATGATGTGTTTGATTTTTATTGTTATAATTTTTGTGTGTGACGTTTCTTTTTTTATCACTGCGTGGTTTGTTTTTGTTGTATTCACTAATTGTTAATTAGTATGCTTGAACACCACACCTGAGACCAGTTTGGGATCCCTGACTCCCGACTCCCACAGTAATCATCTCCGGTGTTTTCACCTGCCCTAATCTATCCCTCACAGACAATAAAAAGAGTGCTTCGACTCACAAACGAAAAAAAGAATAATGAATGAACTGTGACAAGGGAAGAGGAATAAAGGCCCGCAAGATCGACCCGAGATCAATGGATTAAGTAGGGGAGCAGGTGGACAAGAGTGTGAGAACAGAGCTGTAGAAAGGAAAGAACAATGTTTCGTGGATGAAAGAGTACGAAGATTGAGAGAGACGCGACTCCGGCAGCACACAGGGAAGTACAATACAAAAAACAAAAAAAGCCGTATTGGTGCCCATGTTTGGCTGCTTAAAGACACTGACGGATGTTATTTTTGAGATTTCAATCCTGTGACTGTTATACCCCCTCCGGTGATATACCGGGTGGAATTGCTTGGAATGAGCCGAGACTGTGTTTTCTTTCTTTTTTTTTGATAGATCAATTGAGTGAACCAGATGAGCAAGAATAAGGAATAATACTGTATTGTAACTGAAGTTTTTATATTTTAAAGAATTTGTTTTCTGTACTAAATAAAGCTTATTTATAATTGCATCTTGTGTGGAGTGTGTTGTGTGGTCCTGCGATAAAAAAAAAGAACCTGCAAAGAAGGATTTGGATAAAAGCTTATTAAATATTAGATTTAATCACAAAAGTATATTCATATTTCGGGACCTGGTGCCCGTATATTTCACCAGGTGGCGTAGTTTGGCTACCTTTAGTAATTAAAATAATCACTTATCTTTGACTTAATTGTCCTTCGTGACATAAATTGGCGTAGTCGGCAGGATCCCAGTAACCACATAATACTCTTCAATATGCAAGAGGAAGGGGCAGTAGGGGGGGAAGGAAACCCTGCACAAATTAATACAATGATGATGCCATGATTTATGGGGATGCCTTGGGTGCCCAAGTTTGGGGGAGAAATGGGTGGAGTTAAGTAAGAGGAATGGCGGGCTCAGGTACAGGCTATGCTGAGGGCTCAAGGCCTTAGTGAAGCACAAAAAGTTGATTTTCTTTGTGGAGCGCTAGAGGGGAACCCTAAACGTGAAATCTCATTATTGGAGCCAGCCAAGAAAGCAACTAGTTTATTAATTTGGGAGGCATTAGATGAGTTATATGGAGATCGCACATCGGTAGCACAATTACGAGATAGATTCTTTAAGTGTAATCAAAGTAATGAGGAGGATATGGGGGCCTTTACTCTCCGGCTCCGTGAGCTGTTTTCCAGGTGGCGAAAAAGAGAACCAGATGGATCTGCCCGGGCTGAAGAACCGCTCCAGGACCAGTTTATTTTGGGTTTGCGTCCAGGGACTATGAGACAGGAGTTACAACGCCAGGTACGTCGTACACCCACTTTGACTTTTTTAGATGTTTTTCGAGAGGCCCGGGCTCTAGAAAGAGAGGAGGTGGACAGGCCCTGGTGTGTCGGGTACTGACGACTGCACCTTCCCAGACACCCCCAATTCATCTGGAAACTTGGAAGGAGCAACTGCGAGTGGAGTTACGTCAGGAAGTACAAGAGCAACTCACGGCTATGGGTAAGGAGATGATTCAGGAAATAAAAAATCAGTTTGTCCAACAGCAGGCTGCAGCCCCCCTCAGGCCTCCCCCTGCCTTTCAAAGTCGGAGGGGATCTGAACCTAGTCAGTCTTGGCCCCGGCCTAGACCTGACTTTCGATGGGATAATGAAGGGCGTCCCATTTGTCTGGCCTGTGGTCGCGGGGGTCATGTCCGCCGGAACTGCCCCCAGGGAGGCCGATCTGGGGAGGTTTTAAACTAGAGTTCCCGGCTACTGTAGGGCAAGTAGCTGGGCTTGAAGACCAAGGGAGGGGGTCTAAGGAAGCGCCCGTACTGGTGGGAACCTGCCCTGTGGTGGAAGTGGAAGTGGAGGGAGTAGAAATACCATGTCTGTTGGATACTGGATCCCAAGTAACTATGTTTAGCCTTGCTTTCTTTCAGAAGTGGCTGAAGAATAACCCATTAAGATCTTCGGACGAAGTGCAATGGCTGAAGCTGCAGGCGGCTAATGGAATCACTATCCCTTATGTAGGATATGCTGTGTTGAATTTTGCAGTAGGAGGAATTAAGATCCCCGATCGAGGTGTGGTGATTGTGGCCGATGACTGCTTGGGCGCTGAAAATGGGGTGTTGGGGATGAACGTCATCTTGCATTGCTGAAAAGAGCTGTTTGGTGGGGGCCACCCAGGAGTGACGGCATTTAAGGCCACCGTGTCCGCTAAGGCAAAGGGAGAATGGGAGAAAGCCTTTGCGGTGTGCCAGAAGATTGAGCAGGCAGAAGCGGTGGACGGGCAGATGGGGTCTGCCCGATTGACTCGACAAGCTCCGATACAGATCCCTCCACATAGCGAGATGATTGTGTGGACTCAGGTGTTGGAACAGTCAGCACATGCCGAATATTGTGCCTTAATTGAAGCATCAGATGAGGGAAATGGCTGGCAGGTAGCAAGAACCCTGGCGTGGGTTAAACAAGGACGTGTGCCTCTGCGACTGAGGAATTCCAATCCCTACCCTGTGGAAGTACCTCAATGACGCCCCCTAGCCACAGTGTATCGTATTGACCCTCAGACTGTGCAGGGAGAGCGGGACATTTTTTTGACCTCCCCCCAGCCTGATATCGTGGAGGTGGATGTTCGTCCTATTCAAGTACCAATCCCCCAAGATGCCCCTTATTGGTTGTTGCAGGGGGAGGGACTGACTTTGGTCCAACAGAAACGCTTGGAGACCCTGTTGCAGCACTGGAAGACAGTTTTTGCGGCCCATGAAGATGATTTTGGGAGGACCAATGCTGTCCTTCATAATATTCCAACTGGAGATGCTCCCCCAAGTCAGGAACGGTATCGGCCTATTCCCCCCAGCCTGTATCAGGAATTGAGGACTCTTTTAAAGGGCATGCTTCAAGGTGGAGTTTTGACGGAGAGCAGTAGTCCTTGGGCAGCCCCAGTTGTCTTAGTTAGAAAGAAAGAATGGTCTTGGAGGTTTTGTGTAGACTATCGTAAGCTTAATGCACTTACCCATAAGGATGCCTATCCATTGCCTCGCATTGAGGAATCTTTGACAAGCCTGAAGAAGGCCGAGTGGTATTCTACTCTCGACCTGGCCAGTGGGTATTGGCAGGTGGAGGTGGACCCCCGTGATAGAGAGAAAACTGCCTTCACTACCCCCTTAGGATTATATGAGTTTGAGAGAATGCCTTTTGGACTGTGCAATGCCCCTGCGACCTTCCAACGGCTTATGCAGCGTTGCCTGGGAGAACAGGTAAATGACTCTCTCTTACTCTATCTTGATGACATTATTGTACACTCACCTGATTTCAATACACATATTTCTCACCTTGAGCAGGTTTTTCTGAAATTAAAGAGGCATGGTCTAAAGCTGCAGCCACAAAAATGTAAACTCTTCCAGAAGGAGGTGCGTTACTTGGGTCATGTGGCTAGCCAGAAGGGCGTAGCAACTGACCCAGAGAAGATCACAGTAGTCCAGGACTGGCCTCCTCCAACGACTGTCCAACAAATGTGTTCTTTCTTGGGATTTATGGGCTATTATCGACGGTTTATTCCAGCTTTTTCGAAAATTGCCGCTCCCTTACATGCCCTGTTGATTGGAACTGCCACCTTGGGAAAGAAGACGTCGCCTGTAACCTGGACTGATCGGTGTCAATCCGCCTTTTGTTCAGTTGAAGACTGCCCTGGTGAGTGCTCCTATCTTGGTGTATGCAGATTTTCTTGCTCCCTTTCGAGTATATACGGATGCCAGCTTAGATGGGTTAGGGGCATTTCTTGCCCAAGTACAAGATGGCACAGAACGAGTCATAGCCTATGCAAGTAGAAGTCTACACCTTACCGAGCGTAACGATAAAAACTATAGTTCATTTAAATTGGAACTGTTGGCCCTTAAGTGGGCTATAACAGAGAAGTTTAAGGACTATCTTTGGGGAGTGGAGTTTACTGTCTTCACCGATAACAACCCTCTTGTCCACTTAGATACAGCCAGGTTGGAAGCCACCGAACAGCGATGGGTTGCACAATTAGCTAATTTCCAATTTGATATTAAGTATCGCCCAGGTTTGGTAAACAAGAATGCAGACGTGCTTTCCAGGCTTCCGGGGGAACGCTCTGATCCAGTGGTGGTTGTGATGGCAGAGATACCTGGAGGGCCCAGTAGTGAGGCTCCTTCCGAAGAATTGGAACCCTGGGAGGAAGGCTGCTGGAAGTTATGGCAACACAAGACTCTGATATACAGAAGATTCTTCAATACCTTGAACGAGGAGTGAGCCCAGAGGTCTGTGTACGTAAGACTCTTTCGTATACCATTCGACATCTTTTACAGGAATGGGTTTCTTACAGTGCCGGGATGGGATGTTGGTCAGATGCAAGTTTGAACCCAACTCTGAGGAAGAGCAGCACCAGATCGTGGTGCCTAGGGAGCAGACACACAGGGTCTGGGAGAAGTATCATAGTGCAGCAGGTCACCTCGGAGAAGCAAAACCTTGTCCATCCTGCGGAGGACCTTCTTCTGGCCCCGGATGGGGGAAGACGCAAAGAGGTGGACAGCTGAGTGCCCCCGGTGTGTGTGCAGTAAAGCGGGACCGGAGATAAGAGCCCCCCTTCAGCCTGTAGTAAATTCATTCCCCCTAGAAGTCATTGCAGTTGATTATTTAGCATTAGGTCGACCTACTGATACATATCCTTACATCTTAGTAATGGTTGACCTATTCTGTAAATTTGCATGGGCAGTGCCAACTAGAGATCAAACGGCTCAGACTACAGTCAAGGCTTTGTGGCAACACTTGATTCAACCTTTTGGTTGCCCTGAACGTATCCATTCAGATAGAGGAGCACATTTTGAGTCTGAGGTTATGGCCCAATTATGTAGGATCTATGGGTGTACAAAGAGCATACGACCCGTATAAGCCCTCAAGGGAACGGGGCTTGTGAACGTATGAATAGAACTTTGCTTACGTTGTTGTTGAACAACAGAGGTGGGCAGAGAAACTCCCGGAGCTAATACATGCGTACAATAATACAGTTCACAGTACCACTGGACTAACTTTGTTCTTTTTGGGCGACACGCACGGCTGCCGGTGGATCTGGTGATGGGAACTATTCCCATTGTAGAATGACGTGACCTAGAAGGGTGGGTCCAAGTCCACCACCAGACCCTCCTGCGAGCTTATGATGTAGTGGCAACCCGGTCGCAAAAACAGAGGGAGAAAGATGAGACTCGTTACAACCGCAGAAGTAAGCAGATTCCGTTGTTGCCAGGTGAGCGAGTACTGTTGCATAATTTTCGCCGTAGGACGCATGAGAAACTGGCACCTCGTTGGAGACCAATTCCTTTTGTTGTAGTAAAGCGTTTGAGACCTGATAGTCCAGTTTATAGGATAAGGCCAGAGGGCCAAGATGGCCCGGAACAGACAATACATCGTAATAATTTAAGAGCTTGCCCCTCATTTCCAGTAGAACCTCACATACCAGTATGCCCCCAACCAGATTCCATTAGGTCTCTTATGGAGTGGGGAAGGAATATGTGCCCGCCGGTGGGGCAACCAGTTCTAATTAGATCTCTTGTACCTGAGCCTGCCATTGCCCAAGGACCTGAACCAGAAAATGAAGATCCAGTAGGACTACCCCATGAGGGGGAAGCTCCACTACGGAGGTCTCAACGGGAGGGTTGAGGTAAATTACCCCAGAGATACTGTGAGTAGATGAACTAATTACACCGTCAGCACGACAATGGGTAAAGTGTGGGGGAATGTCATGAATGACCAAGTTGTTAGGATGGTGGGGGTGGAGCAAGAGTTATTATTATTGTGTGCACTAAATATTTTTTTTAATATATTCACAGTTATTATTAATGTGTTTAATTGTTATTATTATGATGTGTTTGATTTTTATTGTTATAATTTTTGTGTGTGAAGTTTCTTTTTTTATCACTGCGTGGTTTGTTTTTGTTGTATTCACTAATTGTTAATTAGTATGCTTGAACACCACACCTGAGACCAGTTTGGGATCCCTGACTCCCGACTCCCACAGTAATCATCTCCGGTGTTTTCACCTGCCCTAATCTATCCCTCACAGACAATAAAAAGAGTGCTTCGACTCACAAACGAAAAAAAAGAATAATGAATGAACCGTGACAAGGGAAAAGGAATAAAGGCCCGCAAGATCGACCCGAGATCAATAGATTAAGCAGGGGAGCAGGTGGACAAGAGTGTGGGAACGGAGCTGTAGAAAGGAAAGAACAACTTTTCGTGAATGAAAGAGTACGAAAATTGAGAGAGACGCGACTCCGGCAGCACACAGGGAAGTACAATACAAAAAACAAAAAAAGCCGTATTGGTGCCCATGTTTGGCTGCTTAAAGACACTGACGGATGTTATTTTTGAGATTTCAATCCTGTGACTGTTATACCCCCTCCGGTGATATACCGGGTGGAATTGCTTGGAATGAGCCGAGACTGTGTTTTCTTTCTTTTTTTTTTGATAGATCAATTGAGTGAAGTTTGACTATGCAGTAAATCTGTGTAGGGACTAAAATCTGTGTTTATACGCATTGTGCTGAAGACTGATTTTCCTGGGGCTAGTGTGTGTGCCGGGATCAGCATTGCTGCCAGCTGGAACTGTTATTGCTGCACGGGAGAATCTGTGAGCATTCCTGGAGGCTAGAGGGAGCTGTGCTGGACATGGGCTATTCTTTCTAGAGCCCTCTGTAGGCACGGGTGTAACGAGTTGGATCTTTTCTCAGCTATCAACGGAACCGGGACAGAAATTCGTGAGATTGAGATTGATTTTTTTTCTTTTTTTGTTGTTTTGTTTTCTCTTGCATACCCAGATTTCTAGCTGGTCACGTTGGACAAGTAGTTGCACTAGGATTTAGTGGATTTTATTCAATTGTTCTGCCAAATATTGATCTTATCTTTTTAGTTGCTATACCCTCGTGTGGCAAAGTGCCCCCCCTGTGTATATTGTATGTCACGTGTTGTGTGTTCGGTGAGTGGAGAACGGGATAGGAGACGGAGGTAATAGTGGTAAAAGAATAAGTAGTTAAAGAAGCTCACCGTGTTTGTCTGTGTAGTCCGTTTTGTTTGTCTCTTTATTTTGGCCTCAAGTGCCGCGTCCTGTGTTTTTGTTTGTTACAACCTTTTTATTTTGCTGTTCTGTTTAAGTATTAAATGCTGAGCGCGATCACGCACTCAGCTTCATCAAAACCCCAAGTCTCTGTGTGTTTCTATCTCTGGTCTGAGTTCCTCCCTGCAGCCAGGAGGAGCCCGAGCGTCCACAGCCCAAACGGAAGGACCCGAACATCCTACGCCTGAGTGGGAGGACCCCGAACGTCCTACGCCTGAGTGGGAGGACCCCGAACGTCCTACGCCTGAGTGGGAGGACCCCGAACGTCCTACGCCTGAGTGGGAGGACCCCGAACGTCCTACGCCTGAGTGGGAGGACCCCGAATTTATTACGCCTGAGTGGGAGGAGCCCGAACGTCCTACGCCTGAGTGGGAGGAGCCCGAACGTCCTACACCTGAATGGGAGAAGCCCGAACGTCCTACGCCTGAATGGGAGGAGTCGGTGCGTCCACAGCCTAAGAGGGAGGAGTCGGTGCGTCCACAGCCCAAAAGGGAGGAGTCGGTGTGTCCACAGCCCAAGAGGAAGGAGTCGGTGCGTCCACGGCCCAAGAAGGGGAAGGTAGAGCGTCCACAGCCCCAGTCTCCACCAGCAGAGGGTGAATTCCTGCTGGTTCCACCTCCATTGCCATGGGAGGACTGCTTGCAGCTCCCACCTCCACCAGCAGAGGGTGAATTCCTGCTGGTCCCGCCTTCGCCACCTCCATCGGCAGGAGCAGAGCAGCAGGAGCTGTCTCTGCCTCCGCTACCGCCAGGAGCAGAGCAGCAGGAGCTGCCTCTGCCTCCTCCACCAGCAGAAGGTGAATGCCTGCTGGGTCCCTGTCCACCAGCAGAGGGTGAATGCCTGCTGGGTCCCTGTCCACCAGCAGAGCGTGAAGGCCTGCTGGGTCCCTGTCCACCAGCAGAGGGTGAATGCCTGCTGGGTCCCTGTCCACCAGCAGAGGGTGAAGGCCTGCTGGGTCCCCCACCAGCAGAGGGAGAATGCCTGCTGGTCTCCCCTTCCGAGGCAGAGCCGCACCAGTCCCCTGCAAGAGATGGAGGGCCGCACCAGTCCCCTGAAACAAGGGTAGACTACACGCCGCTCCCACCTCCGCCGCCAGGAGACTACACGCCGCTCCCACCTCCACTGGCAGGAGCAGAGCAGCAGGAGCTGCCTCTGCCTCCGCCACCTCCATCGGCAGGAGCAGAGCAGCAGGAGCTGCCTCTGCCTCCGCCACCTTCACCGGCAGGAGCAGAGCAGCAGGAGCTGTCTCTGCCTCCGCCACCTCCATCGGCAGGAGCAGAGCAGCAGGAGCTGCCTCTGCTTCCGCCAACCCCACCAGCAGAGGAGGAATTCCTGCTGGTATCACTTCCCCAACCAGCAGAGGATGAATGCCTGCTGGTATCACTTCCCCCACCGTCACGAGGAGAGGAGCAGGAGCTGCGTCTTCCTTCACCAGAAAAACCAGGACTAGATGCTGGTGGTCCTCAGCAGCCCTTGCATAGGCTGCTGAGGAAAGCATGGGAAGAACCGCCCGCCGCAGTGGCCGAGAAGAGGGCCAAAACCCGCACCCCAGCTTGTCCTGACTCCCTGCCTCGCTTCGCCCAAGGATGCCTGCCTCGCTTCACCCAAGGATGCTTGCCTCGCTTTGCCCAAGGATGCCTGCCTCGCTTCGCCCAAGGATGCCTGCCTCGCTTCGCCCAAGGATGCCTGCCTCGCTTCGCCCAAGGATGCCTGCCTCGCTTTGCCCAAGGATGCTTGCCTTGCATCGCCTGGGGTTGCCAGTTGCTCCGCATCGCCTGGAGTTGCCAGCCGCTCCGCATCGCCTGGGGTTGCCAGCAGCTCGGCATCACCTGGGGTTGCCAGCCGCTCGGCATCGCCTGGGGTTGCCAGCCGCTCCTCATCGCCTGGGGTTGCCAGCCGTTCCGCATCGCCTGGGGTTGCCAGCCGCTCCGCATCGCCAGGGGTTGCCAGCCGCTCCGCATCGCCTGGGGCTGCCTGTCGCTCCGCATCGCCTGGGGCTGCCTTTTGCTCCAGACAGGGTACAGGATACGAGGGAGAAGTGGAGCTCCTGCTGCCGCCTCTATGGCCAGGGGTTCCCCTCCCGAGTTCGCCTCCCGAGGGTCCGCTGCTGCTGCCGTCGCCTCCCGAGGGTCCGCTGCTGCTGCCGTCGCCTCCCGAGGGTCCGCTGCTGCTGCCGTCGCCTCCCGAGGGTCCGCTGCTGCTGCCGTTGCCTGGGGTCACCAGGGATCCTGCTTCGCCTGGGGTCGTCGAGGGTCCTGCTTTGCCTGGGGTCGCTACACTGTGGCCAGAACCCCATGAAGGGGAGCTGCCGGCCATGAAGAAAGGGGGGGGAGGTCAGGAGACCAGCTCCCCCAGCCGCATTTCCGTGGCAGGAAACACGGTGGCCAGAGCCCCACGGAGGGGAGCTGGCGGCCACGAAGGAGGGGGGGGAGGTCAGGAGACCAGCTCCCCTTGCAGCAGTTTCGCTGCCGGAGATCGTGTGGTCGGAGCCCCACGGAGGGGAAATGCCGGCCATGAAGAAGGGGGAGGTCAGGAGACCAGCTTCCCAGCCGCACTTTCAAGGGCAGGATAGTGTGTGGCGGGAGCCCGGAAGAGGGAGCTGATAGCCACGAAGAAGTGGGGAGTGGAGGACATTCCACCATGGCCACCCCCAGAAACACCTTGCTTCTCCCTCTTCCGGGACTTTAAGACTGAGGGGGAGGTGGCCATTGAGGCCATGTGTGCTTTGCACAAGGGGGTATATGTGGCAAAGTGCCCCCCCTGTGTATATTGTATGTTACGTGTTGTGTGTTCGGTGAGTGGAGAACGGGATAGGAGACTGAGGTAATAGTGGTAAAAGAATAAGTAG
This sequence comes from Acipenser oxyrinchus oxyrinchus, assembly GCA_030684275.1. NCBI lineage: Eukaryota > Metazoa > Chordata > Actinopteri > Acipenseriformes > Acipenseridae > Acipenser > Acipenser oxyrinchus. Next base: position 77,871,155 of record CM060251.1, on the reverse strand, counting down.
TTAAAGAAGCTCACCGTGTTTGTCTGTGTAGTCCGTTTTGTTTGTCTCTTTATTTTGGCCTCAAGTGCCGCGTCCTGTGTTTTTGTTTGTTACAACCTTTTTATTTTGCTGTTCTGTTTAAGTATTAAATGCTGAGCGCGATCACGCACTCAGCTTCATCAAAACCCCAAGTCTCTGTGTGTTTCTATCTCTGGTCTGAGTTCCTCCCTGCAGCCAGCCTGTCACATCTCGTTATTGAATGATGTGTTTTAAAATGTGTACTAAGTATGCTATCCCGTGTTAACCAGAATAAGGAATAATACTGTATTGTAAATGAAGTTTTTATATTTTAAAGAATTTGTTTTCTGTACTAAATAAAGCTTATTTATAATTGTATCTTGTGTGGAGTGTGTTGTGTGGTCCTGGGATAAAAAAAAAAGAACCTGCAAAGAAGGATTTGGATAAAAGCTTATTAAATATTAGATTTAATCACGAAAGTATATTCATATTTCGGGACCTGGTGCCCGTATATTTCACCAGGTGGCGTAGTTTGGCTACCTTTAGTAATTAAAATAATTACTTATCTTTGACTTAATTGTCCTTCGTGACATACACATCGCTCCTTGCAGATATTTCAATGTGTCACTCAGGAGAGCACATGAAGGAATGCAGAAACATGTCAGTTATAGGAAAAGCACTGATTGGCTACGGAAAAGGATAGTCAAAGCATGAGGCTTCTGGGAGATTGAGTTCTTGTAAAACTCCCAGCAGCAACTCCTCAGAAACCAATCACAGCTTTCCAAAGAATCCTTGCCATTTTGTTTTGTTCACTAATTGCTACCTTTAAAAACTTGAATTAAAATTTGCCATAATGCGTGCATCTTTAAAAAATATGAGACTTACAAAGTGACGGTGATGATAATAATATCGTGTTTGCTCTCAGTCCTTTAAATCTTATTATAATTCATCTGTCATTTATAAACTGGATGTTATTTATTCGCGGAATGTATTTGGTTTTCTATAAAAATAAAATCCTGCTATTATTTGTGGTTATTTTGATGATATCATATTTTACATATTTGATATGTGGACAAAATACTAACACTGATTGTAAGTTATTAGTCTTTAAAAAGCATCCATACCTGATTAGTCTCCATATAATGCAAGCTCAGTTCAAGATGGGAAAGAGTTGCTTTGCAATTATCCCTTGGGGAATAGAGAAAAGCAACAAGCAGCACACATAACATAACGTGTTTTCAGTAGATCCAGCCGTGCAACATCACATCTGCGGACATGTGGCCAACCACACAGAACCTTCAGAGCACTCCTTAGAAGCTGTTTTTACTTTAGAAATTTTACATATGAAAAGCAGAGACATATTTTTCTCATTTTGAAATCTATCTTGCAGTCATTCAAATCTAGCAGCTAGGAGAATAAACATTGTTCCAAATTACACCACAAGATTCAGGTGTTATCTCTACTTGGCCTGAATATGTTATTTCACAGGGAATTTATGGCACTGTCATCGTAGAAATGGCCAAGATACAAGTCCCCAATCAAACTGCCTCGAATCAATTCTCCTCCTCTACAGTGTTTGAGTTCACCTGATAGTAGTCATTGTCGTCACCAGCATGTGTCAGTTTATTTTTCCCAGGGGGTTAGATCCACTTCCACATCGTCTTTACTCTGGAGTTCCGGATGAGGACAACTCAAGTATTCCTGTGGGTTTCAGAGATTAATTATCTCAATTATCAGGCGAGGTTCAATCATACAATAATACTGTAAGACAAGCAGGCCCCACATGTGGTGCAGCAAGGGTGCTCCTTTGAAAATGGGCATACAATGAGTTCCAGGCAGGTGTAAGGACTGAAAACAAATCTGCTTCCACTCCAGTGACTGATGGTATCTTAATTTTGTTAGAATTTTCTCTTCTTATTTATTCATACTTCCGTGCTGGGTGTTTAGTGGCAGTTCTGAAGAGTTGCTAATGGAGTGCTTCTAGGATAAAGAATGCAATGTGTCCGTTCTCAGTCCCACACAAACAACAGCATATTACTGTTATACAACCCTAGCTGAGCCATTATCAGAGCACAACATCACTAGCAAAGGAAACAGAATTCATTTTGAACAGATGTTGCACAGTGGTGCTGATAAGATAACTAATACTGATATGGTTCTATGGTACTGCAATGGATAAGCAGTATTTGCTCATACCATTGTGATGCCATTGGTTTTCCAACATGAAAATGTTTTTCTCTATAGCAGCATTCTATCAATCGCTCATACAGTCTCTGTTCTGATACAGTGGCCCTTGAGAACAGAGACATTGCATTTCCATTGCTGCATTACATTGTCTGCACCTGTATCCCTTTAGTAATGCTAATGGGGAACCAATACCCCAGATTCATGATTCCAGCCAGTGCCACATTTCAGGCCGGCCCAGGAGAGGGCTGGTATGTAAAACGTCAGGCCTGTGCAGAGCTGTGCAGGGGCATCATCAGAGGGAGCACTCGGGACACAGGCACCACTGATCCAATAACGCTGGAACAAAGCAAAAGCAGCTGACCATGTTGTTTCAAGAAACAGTCATGCAGGTTGAAGATGCTGCGTGTCTAGTTACCAAACTAATCCGATTGTTGTTTACCTGTGATAGGGTTTTATTCACCAGGTGCGTATCCAGTAAGAAACCAGTAATGTGTTACAATTCCTAACTCTCTTGCTGGTCACCAGCTCAGTAGCATCAATTGCCACGTTTTTTACACAATAAAGCAGGTGCAAAAAAGTTTATTGTGTTTAATATCCATAGCATAATACGAATAATACATGATTACAGTATTCTGTTCAATCGCAGACCGACCTGAATAAAAGTGTGTGACAATCCTTGTCATGACTGATTTACGGGTTTTAAAAAATGACTTGATTCTATGAGTTCAGTGTAAAATAATGCTGCTTGTGCAAGACCTGACCTTTGAGCGTGGGACATGAATATGGGGCCTTCTGTACCCTATGTGACTAATCTTATATAGATTGTTTTCCATGCTACAACTGATGAGCCTGTTTAATATTGTCCACTTGCCTGCAAGTTTAAACATTTTTATTGGCACTGAGAACTCAAAGCCACCTGACCAGACTGCAGTTACAAAGTTGGATTATGGTGACTAAATTGGCATTGATTTACCAGTCTTAAGCCTGTGACTGCTGAAAACGAATCCTTAAGTTTGGACAGCTTTAAGGAACAATTTTAGCACTTTAATGTACAGCACTAGCAGGCCTTCACTGGTCTACTTCCTGCCTGTACGCTTGCTGGTTGTGGTTAGGTAGTACAGAGAAAAGGGGTGGAATGTACTAAGTGTTTGGTGGGGGTGGGGGGGTCGGAAACATCACAATTTAAAAAAAAAATTGCTTGGTATAAAACAGAAGCCTAAACATTTTAGACTTATAATTATACTTCAGGGGTATCTTATATTTACTTCTAAAAAATGACAATAAATCGTGGAAAATGGTAAACACAGAACGAGAGTGGATGCCTCCTCCTCTCCCGCAGATTGGGAGGGTCCATTAACAAGTTACAATGTACTGAGCTCGGTCTGTAGCTGGTCGTTCCTGACATGTAACAGAGCTTCTGTTGTTGAACAAACTGTCTCATTTACACATGATGTCTATTGAACCTGCTTGTATACAGAGAAAGTAACAGCTTTACTACTCCGGTACACTTTTTCTTTTTTTAAAAGACTTTCTGTGTTCCTGTTACCAACTTGGCATTCTCGTTGTTTTCAAGTTGTTTTCTTGCTGATTCACCCGGAGGATTTTATTTTTCATTTCCTTTTTGTCTTCTCTTAAGTTAAATGAATGTGTGAGTAAAGAAGGAAAGAAAGCCAGAAAAGAGAAGGCGGCAGTTTTACAACACCTGTGCAGCAGCTCTCCTATAGAAACCACGAAAACAAGACGGGCTGAAGAAAAAGTGGTTGTACAGAAGTCGGTAAGTAACTGTCTTTGTATAATTATTTAGTCTGATCTGTGTATGTGCTCTGAAATTAAATTGGATCCGCAATTTAAATTGAAATGCTGTACAGTGAGATGTAGTAGTAAACTTTAAGTGTAATAGCGGTAGCACTTAATACATGTCAATTCCTTAAGTTGATGCTTTAGTGTTTTGACAGATCAAGGTGAAACTTTCCAAATATTCTCTTGGGGTAAGATAACTTGGCAGCGTTGCAAAATAGTTGGGTGCATTGTACTGCACCCCCCTCGAGTTCCATAAGCAGTAGCAGTTTTTGGCACACGCAGTTGCCCTGTTGTCATTGCTTAATTACTATTTTAAAAAAAACAACAAAAAACAAACAACAACAAAAAAAAAAAACTAAGACTCACCTCAAGTCTCCAACAGAGTGGATGAGTTAATAGCCATTTTACCGTTTATTTGATCTATAAGCCACAAGCCAAGTTCATGGCCGTTGGTGCCGCGTAATCATGGAACCCACGATTTAAGCGAAAAACTGTAAGGCATTTTAAAACGGATTAATTTCGACACACTGCAAACAAAGTTCGCTTGCGCGTGCCGCCAGTGCTGCAAACTTGAGGTGAATACATGATGTGTAGTGTCTGTCATGCGTAGGGCTGTGTGTTTGAATGAATCTGAAAGACATTAAAATAAATAAATACGCAATGTATGGCCGGGACCTCTTGCGATACTCGATTACATCCACAAGGGAAATCTGCCGGACCTGTATCTTAACCTGAGTATTATTGACTTGCGTCTGCTTTGACTGTGCCACAGTAGGCGTCAGGGGAGAGAAGTGTTTCTTGACTAAACATGAAAATATTTAAAGTAAAGAAATAAAAATAAATACTTTCTACAATGCCGCAGGAAAGGTTCATTTCTAACGGTCTCTGTGTGTTATTTTTGCGATGGCTGTAGTTAAATGCAATAGATTTAATAGTGTAGTTGTTGCTCTGTTTGAAAGTCATGGTATCGTAGTATTACTGGTAGGAACAGGGAATCGGGGCCCCGGAATCAACCTTTGCATGGGGCCACGGTGGGACAAACGCCGCCAAAACGGTGCAGTCTCATGTTATATCTTATAACATTTTGAATAGCTTTAATCACATCACAGCATTTCTATTAAACCACACTGGTCTGTCAGTTCGCTATTAAAACTTGAAAAATAGTTTTAAATTTTTACATTGATAGTAAAATATTAGTTGTTTATTATTATTATTATTATTATTATTATTATTATTATTATTATTATTATTATTTATTTCTTAGCAGACTTACAATCGTAAGCAAATACATTACATTAAGGAATAGTTACATTCCTACGGGGTGGGTTATGCTGACATGGGTATATATATATATATATATATATATATATATATATATATATATATATATATCATAATCGGTATTGTCGTTCACGTTCAAACAAGTCAGCTAATGATAATAATAATAATAATAATAATAATAATAATAATAATAATAATAAAACTCCATGTTTGTAATAAAAGTATTTAAACAGGAAATTAAACAGAAATACCGTACGCTAGGTCGGGAGTTTAATAATGAATGCATTTTTCAGCCAGCTTACCCAAGTAGCCTTCTAGGTTACACTTCGTTCAGCGAGGACCCAATGGGATAGTTGTATGTGGAGGGGCGGGCTCCGAGAATGGACTACAGACCGTGAACATTATGAAACGAGTTCAACATCTTCAAGAAATTTAGTAAATTGATTATTCTAAATACAGGGCTTTACTTACCATCAACGAATTGTCAGTAAACCATGTTGCCGTTGTATTGCGTTTGCGTGAATTACTCACTATGCATAATAATATAAAACAATATTTCTGCAAGCGATATGTTCTCCAATACTTTATGATTAATTTCACACACTAGCCTACTTATCATGTAGGATCTTTAAAATATGTTCATATTTAGTCCTGTAAAATTGGACAATGTATGTTTAAAATAGCTAAAACATTATGCTGCTTTGTGATGTGATGCAGTTTGTTCTGCACAAATTGGCTTTAAATTCGAAGGTAAACTTTTTATTTTTCGGTCATTTGCACGTAACTGCACGTACTGCTGGCGGTGTACATCATTCACTGTGGAAACAACAGAAAGTGCTACTTGTTGAATAAAACAAAGCTGCAGAATGGAGCATATTTGATAATGAAATACCACCTCCCCACCAGTTTGATCTCTTATTTTCTGGTTTTATCCACATTCTTCAAATCCCAGTGTACTTGATGTTGTGTCAAGACATTTGTTCTGCAAACCGCTTCACAATCTGAACATGTGTAAATGCATTCTTTAGTACTGTCATACTATACTGTTCCAGTGCCATTCCTCAGTATTTGTATGACAGCAATCCAGTAGGGGTTTACACATTTCAAATAAAAATTGATTTTATATGGGTGCTGTGTTGTTTTTTGTTGTTGTTGTTGGTCAGCAATACAGCTGCCAGTGAAGAGTGCTGGTAAATAATATTTCCAATGTACCCGACAACAGAACTTTTAACATAAAACCAACAACCGAAAGGCAACTGAGATCTCCCTGTCTTCCACAGTTCTAGCTCTTCAACACAGGCATTTATGAGGTAGTTTTTTCAGGCTTCCAGCCTTTCTGTGTTTATATAAGTGTGCCATGGACTTTAGAACAACCCACCCAGCTGATTCACACACACGTCTGCTCATTGTATTGAAAGAAAAGCTTTTTTCTTTTCTTTTGGTTTCCTTTCTACTAATCTTCCAAGATCTCTGGTGCATTAACATTTGGACGTTCTCTGCACTGTATCCTGTTCTGCTCCGTGGGAATAGAGCGGGCGGATTTGCATTAACAACAAGAAGTTATTAGTGTAAATGCTGCATGTTTAATATATTCATTCATGTTAATGCATTCTACTGGGGAATGTAAATTAAGAACCAACCTTAGAGGTTTGGAAATGTGTTTGTTAAAATCTTCTGGTGGGTATGTGAAGGAGGGTTGATCATTTTGTTTTGTTCACTTCTGTGCTATTGTTCCTCATTTTGCATTAACTGGAGAACCTCCTGAAGTTTCACACCTGCTGTCATCAGCCGCTGGCACTCTGAGCTTGGTATAAGAGGCTGATGTTGCATCCCTTGAAAAGTAACTTTTTTGAGTTCAGTTTTCAACATAGGGCCACATGCATTCTACAGAGGAAATGCAGTAGTCCCCAATCTATAGCAAGTTTAAAACGTATCTTAACAACATCAGGATCCCACATTACAGTGCAGCCGCCCAGCACAGAGGAAAAGTGATTGCTGTGCCAGCGGTGCAGTATAAACAGTATGGAAGAGGGGTATTTTATTGAACATTGAACTGCACGGTTTATTAATCAAATACAGCAGTGCTGTGACTGACAAATGTGTTTTTTCCAAGGCTAGCTTAGGGTCTGTCTGCAATCGAAATGTGCCTGTGAAGTAGTAGCAATGCAACTGGGATATCCCAAGTCCAACATAAGAGTAACAAAATCCTGAAATAAGACACCCTAGGGTCAAGTAGGGTTTATTATGTTGTTTTGGTAGAATGATTTTGTCACGGTGCTTGTCTGCCTTTGGAAAATACATTTTAAATGAATAATTTGATCAGTAGGATAAAACATAGGCTTTTGAAAGAGGGAAAGGTCCTCTAGCCAACCCAATTCAAATATGTGATGCCAAATGACTGTCTATTAAATTATTCAGACTGCATTCACTTATGGCAGCAATAACATGGAGAGCTCATAGGAGGGATGAGTAAAAAAAGAAAAGTGGGAGTCCAGTAAGAAGTCAATTACTAAACCTCATATACTGTAGGGTGTGTAGCACTGAAACACACACACACTCACACTCACACACTGTTTACCTCTGACTTTAATATTCTCAGTAATTGAAGTATCACCCAATAATTTGATATATACATATTTATCTATTTTATTTATTTATTTATTTTTTTAAATGGTGAGGATTTAACTTTAGGACTGCAACGAAGGATACATTTTGTCCTTCAAAGGTTAGGAACACATTACCGAAGGAAGGTTCGAACCTTCGATGGTACTAATTTGCATAATTTACTGGTGACGTTACCACAACTACTTGTTTATTTGATTGAAAATCCTGTTTTACAGGTAATCCATATAAATGGAATACAACATTCTCATGTAGTTTAAAAATACGTTATATAGAACAGTAATCATGTTTTTATAATTTAAATAAAAATACACACTGTTTATTTACACTTAACCAAATGCAGCAGACTTAGGCAAAACAAAGCTTTATTTAACAGTCACCGTTCTAAGCAGTATCAGTCACATTTTACTACTACCAAAAATATTAATAATAATAATAATAATAATAATAATAATAATAATAATAATAATAATAATAATAATAATAATATGAACTTACGCTTGTCAAGTGACCCCAGAGATTGGTTGTGCCTCCACAGTTTGCATTCAACTTTTTTTTTAGTTTATCTGGGCAATTAACAAAAAATCCCAAACAGCAGAGGGGTTTCGAGACATTTCTTTCAATACAGCTTACGCTATACAACGCTTTGCTGTTGAGATGGCGAATGAAGAAATTAAAGGTTTGCCTCTGGATAACACAAGCTGGAGGGGGGAGGGACGGACGGTGCTCAGTTTCATCTAAATTAAAATGATTAGTGTTGGCGTATATTTTGTATGTTTCTACCATAGCACTTCTCTTACACTGTCTTGTACACTAGGTATTCAGTACATATTTTACCGAAGCACTACAACTGCTGTAGGTACCACCCCAGTGCTTTGGATACTGTACCCTGCTCCATACACGGCAGCGGCGCCATATAGTGTTGCTACGTATAACGATTTGGCAATGGATTTTAATACAACAACTTTTGTTTACATAATATGCATTATATAAATCCAAAGATCTAATTTTGCATGTGAGTGACATTTAATGTGCGATTTATAGTATTCACACATTGTCAGATGGTTACTGGTAACAGAAAAAAAAACAAAAAAACATACCGTGCGTGAATGCAACTTGACGAACCTTTGAAGGTTTAAAACTACCTTTGAATTCCTGGCTAGTGAACGAACCTTTGAACACAGCCCTATTGAACTCCAAGCTTATGTCCACTTGATATAGACTGGGGTGGCTCCTACATCAAAACATTAATTTAAAAAAAAAAGCAACAGATACAACAGTGAGGATGAAGGCGTTACTTGGATACCCCTATTTGTAAGAATTGTTTGCGGTAAATGTCACACTGCTTCCTGTTAATTGATTGTGGTAAAGGTGGGGACACTGATTGCTTTATTTGCTTGTGGGATGTGGCATTGATTAGGAAAAATGGTTCATGACAAAGAAAGGAAGAAACAGTTTCCCATGGCAAGACAAAACTGGATAAGGGAACCACTTTGACTGAAACTGGGCAAAAAGGATGAAACAGGAAACATGTTATAAGAGAAGCTACACTTACATTTACCAGACATCATAATTGCTACCCTCTCTGCCTCAATCATTTAAATATCGATTTCAGCACAAATATTGTTCTCAGCAGCAAATTAAAATTGAATGGCACCAAAACAAAGCAGCAGCTCCTGTAGTCCTAAAAGCATGGTAAAATAATCCCTGGTTAGTGAAATTTTACAGACCAGAGATGTCATTTAGAAAAGTCTCCCCTGAGCATTGTTTTATGACCCTTAATTCGGATGAGACGGGATGATAGGGGGAATGCTTTATGCTTTTTTTAAAGGAAAATAGAGGGGTAATTTAGCCTTACTAACAGGTAAAAAAAAAAGAAAACCAGAAACAGTATATCCCTCAGAGACACAGTATTGGGAAACCCAGAGGTGCCTCACAATCTAATACTGTAAATGTGCTCTGCAGCAGTAAGAGGTGACCTCTGTCAGGAGATAGCCATCAAGCATCTGCATTGTTGAAATGCAATTAGATATGCCTCCACTTTCCTCAATGCAATCTTCTAAAACTATTTCTTTTTTTTTTTTTAGCAGGGAGGTCATTCTCTGTGTTCCGTTCCCAGCACTGAAGGGTATTCCCTTTGTAGCCTACTACTCGGCTCACACACAGGGAGTAGTGCTGTATCCAGAGTTTGGAACCTTGTGCTGTAAAAGTACCTTGTTTGAGGGTGTTAGTAGCATTCCAAACCAGCCTTCTGTTTGAGATCTGAATATGTTGCCAAACTCATTACCTAAAATATGCTGTCTGGTTGTCATAAAGAAAAAAAAAGAAACTCTGAATCCCATGTGGGATTATCTGATGGTGCCTCAGTAATCTTTCAAAAGACTGTTGATGACAGTTTCAGTGCCGATTGCAAGTTCAGGTCTGTAGTTTGCCCTTTCATATCAGAACCCCGTAACACACAATGCAGATTGCTGCCTCCTGTTCTCTGTAGGTTGTAAGGTGGAATGCAAAAACCCAATCTCATCATTTATTTGGCATTCAAAGCTTTGTTATAGCTCGGTGTCCAATTTCTTTTGATCGCTTTTTATTTTCTGGACAAATCTGCCTCATCGAGCAGGGAGATGGAAAACACATATGCTGTGGAAATGCATTAGCTGTACAAAAGAACGATCAAAACCATGGTGATGGGAGTTTCACTATGTGTGTGTCTGTCAAATTGTTTAATCAATGTACTTTTACGGCCGTCTGTCACTGCTGCTTTTATTTTCTTTAGTACTGCTGCATTTCTTATTCTGTATTGGAGATGTTAATCTTGTGAGTGTATGTTTCAGTAAACAAGTATGTTAGCAATACAGTATGCATCCCCTGCCAAGTCAGAGCTCCCAGTAGATCGTGACCTAAAGTACATGTACATGCTTATGTAACAGAGTAGCACACGCAGACAGACGTGGAGGTGCCTGCATGTATCGGATTTTTGATACTCCCGGTAACTTGTTCCACAGAATGGCCAAACCAACTCTGATATAAGACAAATGAATATACAAAGGCACAGTCACTTCTGCTGTATGCCTGCTGTCATGGATATGCATTCCCAGACGGGATAATCAAGACATGACCTGGCCAGCATTTGTTGATTTTTAATGTTGAAAAGCATGCAAGAGCTGCTGCTAGTCGATCACAGTAAATCAATGAGACTGTAATAAGAACTACTGCAACCAATGACGGAGAATTAACAAATGTATTTTTGTGCTAATAATCATTAGTACTATAGTACAATTGATGTCATGTGCATCACAGCAGTATATGTGGTTTTACTAAGATATGCCAAATTTAAAATGCATCAACTACAATATTTCATTGTATACAATTTGTATAAAGCGCTAACTTAGCTGTACATGTATAATGTAGCAAAAATATGTAAGACTTAAATATAATGGTTTTTTTTTACTATTAAATGATTAGAAATAACTGAGAATTATTACATGACCTCATCTTAATGTAAAATCTAATACACTGGGTGATCTTAGAACTGAGTGAAATAATAATTTTTTACTAGCAATGTTAGAAAAAAGGATTTGAGAAAAACTATGTGATATTAAAAGAAAGATCTTCAAACTGATATGCTTATTCTAATTGCGAAATTCAACAAGTGTTTTGAATTTGCCAACCTATCAAATAGTATTAATACTCTAGCAATTTATTCGCCCCTTTCCAAATATATTGATATTTTACTCGGTTTCAAATGTAATAGCAAAATGGTCAGTATAAAGCTTAATTTAGCCAAATTTGTATTTTTCAAGAAATGCCAAGTACAAATTTAAAAATCTAGCCCTACTGTTCATTTCAAAGGAGAGTTTATTTTAAACACAATATTTCAAACATATTTCGTTGAACAAAATCTAAAAATCCCCAAAGTGTCCGATAGTGTGTTTCGGACTTTGAACTTGTTCTGCTTTTCCTCATGCTAAGGCAGAGTTAGCAGCCTACTTTATACTGCTTGTTGCTATGTGAAGTATGCAGAGCAAAGTAATTAAGAAACAATACCGGGGTGGTGAAGACATTGTGCTTTATCCATAGGTGTGTGTAATACAGCAGATTCATTGCAGGAATGACAAAGTGTGGAATGCGCTGGAGCGCACTTTACATGTGCACAGCTGTTACATCAGAAAGTTTACAAGTGAGAGGAGGTCATTCGGCCCATCTTGCTTGTTTGGTTGTTAGTAGCTTATTGATCCCAGAATCTCATCAAGCAGCTTCTTGAAGGATCCCAGGGAGTCAGCGTCAACAACATTACTGGGGAGTTGGTTCCAGACCCTCACAATTCTCTGTGTAAAAAAGTGTCGCCTATTTTCTGTTCTGAATGTCCCTTTATCTAATCTCCATTTGTGACCCCTGGTCCTTGTTTCTTTTTTCAGGTCGAAAAAGTCCCTTGGGTCGACATTGTCAATACCTTTTAGGATTTTGAGTGCTTGAATCAGATCGCCGCGTAGTCTTCTTTGTTCAAGGCTGAATAGATTCAATTCTTTGCACTCTTTCTAGAGCAGCTATATCCTTTTTGTAACGAGGTGACCAAAACTGAACACAATATTCTAGATGAGGTCTTACTAATGCTTTGTAAAGTTTTTACATTACTTCCCTTGATTTCAATTCAACACTTTTCACAATATATCCGAGCATCTTGTTAGCCTTTTTTTTATAGCTTCCCCACATTGTCTAGATGATTTCCTAAGATTACAGTACCAGGACATTGTCTTGCATCCCATGTTTATTCTTGGCATGAACTATTTTTTCCAACAGACTTGGAAGAGGATGTTGGAAGAAACGGCCAAGAAATCCTCCTATTAATATGTCATAGTTCCTGCTTTGACATTTGCACCCCCACCCACCCACACACGCACGCACGCACGCACACACACACACACACACAAACATCCGACACTCGCCAGCTAACTGGTTTTCCATTTCACTGTTCTGTGCATCAGTAGTGAAACTACACTACATTGTTTCCCTGCATGGAAGATCAGCCTTAGCCTTTGCAGTGTAGGCCCTGTTCCCCCTGAAAACTAATTCACATTACAAGTGTGTGAGCATGGCTGTGTGTTGATGATCAATTGATTTGATCTTGTAGTGCAAGCAAACACCACAGTCCTGCAGCTCTGCCCCTTGTGCAGTCTAGGTCTTTTTACACTGTTATACATGAAAGGATGGCATCCGAGGACAAAGGTTGCCCACCCCTTGCTCATCACACACCTGCACACACGTTGCAATAATTTGTCCTCTTGGTTACAACAGCTACAGCTAACCTTCCTTGGTAACGCTGGTTAAATTGCTCTGTAATTTCTGTATTTGTTTTATTAATTAGCAGAATCATCAGCAGCATGGTGCTCTCCCCCAGTTGTAAACAAAAACAAAGATATAGTATTTTCTATGCAGAGGCTTTTTTTTCTATTGCTAATTGTCAGTTCTATAAGGAGTGTGCATAAACTGCAAGTTATCGCTTCAACTGGTACTAAAATCTCACACTGACTACCATCTGTTGTACAGAGTACGGTTTTGCAATTAGATTATTATTATTATTTGTTTATTTAGCAGACGCCTTTATCCAAGGCGACTTACAGAGACTAGGGTGTGTGAACTATGCATCAGCTGCAGAGTCACTTACAATTACGTCTCACCCGAAAGACGGAGCACAAGGAGGTTAAGTGACTTGCTCAGGGTCACACAATGAGTCAGTGGCTGAGCTGGGATTTGAACCAGGGTCCTCCTGGTTACAAGCCCTTTTCTTTAACCACTGGACCACACGGCCTCTGCTAGATGGTTATGATTAGGCTGAATGTTTTGGGTAAGGTTATATTTGGCTTTAGATTTATGTGTAACTGTATGTTTGACTCCGGACAAATAAAAAAAGGTACATATGAACTGCAGGGCTTAGCTGTTTACTTAAGACACGACACATTTAATGCACATTCTTTTCCTAAAATTAAATTTGAACAGTTGCAAAGTGAAAATCACGCCAGACTGAAAAACTGATGCCAAGCTTGTTATTTTTAATATATAGATGAACCTGTTTTATATCACCTCGCTTAATATCATACCCCGTTTATTATCACGATTTTTCAAAAACCACTCGCCATGCACCATAGGTTCTTTGAGAAATTACCTCTCTTAATATCATCTCACAAACCTGCTTGTTGTCACCAGGGTTGCCAACTATTTTTACAAAAACCCACCCACTTCTTCCGGAAAACCCGCCCAATCAGAAACCCAATCACAATCACCTCTGATGTTGTTCCCCATTGTATCAAATAGCAACTGCACTATTTGCAATTGTACCTTTTTTTGTGTTTTATGTGCGTAATTACCAGGGATCCTAGGAATCCGTTTGCCGCGGAAAAAACACGGATTGTCTATGCTGTCGGAGAATCTTGCAAGGCTTTTTTTGGTTGTTTGATAACCAAATCAATACACCTATCATATATAATCATCAAACACAGGCAAGTTTGCTTTAAAGCTTTAAATTTAGTAAACATACTTGTTCAATAAAACTGCTTTTGGTGTACAGAGGTCAAGGTTGAAAGGTAGCTGCAGTTTACTTGTCTAGTGCGTTTTTAATACTCAACAAGCTGTTTAAAGATGCTGAATATGATAAAAAAATCACCCCGAAATATCAGGTCAATGAGTTTTGCAATAGCCATCCAGGTGACAAAGACTAACTCCAGATAAACTAATATTAATACTATTTTTGGGGCTTTATTATAAGTACACAGATGTACTTGTAACTTCCTTCAAATTTGAAAGTGTACAAATAAATACTTCCTGTAAAAACTAACTGTTATTCAATAGTACTGTTTGTATCTCATAATGTGATGCGGGGGGCACTCATTTTTTATACTTTTGTTTTAATTCCCGAATAACGTGGATCATTTTTTTTTTATTATTATTGCAGAAAACTACGGTCCCTGGTAATTACTAAACATTCATCTGAAATACGAATCAATCATTCCTTTTCTTTAATCAAGTAAAACCCTTGAGAACAAATTCTCATTTGCAAGCCTTGTACCAGACTGCCTTTTAGAAAGTAATACATTACCCACAATGCAATGTGCGTCATATCCACAGACATTGATGCGTGTTATTGTTACAATATTTAGCAACAGTGATGTTAACACTAAGGGTTGTGTGTCATATAGCTTTGTATTTTGGTTTAAAATATTGTTAATACTTTAAAACTATTCAAAATATATCCAAATGTAATACCCGCACAAATGCCCAAAAACTAGCACAAAAATTAGGCACCTGTCCAAAGTCATTTTTTCATGCACAAAACAAAAATACAAGCCCAATTGGCTGTGAACCCACCCAATCTGGCAACACTGAGCCACTTTTGTGCAGCCTGTCAAATGCAGCGTGGCCGGGCTTTACTAAGTAACCATAGGATAGAATTAATTTTCAACGCAACAAACAACCAATAATCATCTCGGCTGATAAACTGACATTTTGTGCTGCCTGTCAACAGGATAGAGTTCAGCTACAAAACAGCAATGTCACCAATTTTTTCTTCTTAAACACAGTCAGCCTTATACAAATGCACACAAAAAAAACATCTCTCATCAGTCGACAATTTATACCTTTTTTTAGATAATGACGCAAACTGTTTTGTTCCAGTTAATGATACAAAACATATTTGTCCTGCAGTAAACTGTATGTATTTGTTTAAATGTGAAGAACGACTAAATGTTCAATATTAAAACACTGCTCTTTAATTCACTGTTTTTTTTCTCGCACTTGTAATGTGCTGTCCTAGGCAAACGTGAAACCCGGTTTATATCACAAATTATGCCTGCACAGCAATCATGATATAAAGCAGGTTCATCTGTATTTTGTACTTAACAGTCATTCTTCATACTCGCTAAGAGACAACAAATAACTTCTGTTCACTATGTGGATCTCACGCAGTTTTGTCAGTAGTGCTGGGACAATTTGAATGTTTAAACAAACACTGCTTGAAATGTATTTGGTGGAAAAAAAGACCATGTTCATATTCATTGCTTTAGCAGAATGTTTTAATGAGTGTAGCAAATTGTGCATGGGAAAACAAATGCGTAAATGATTTGTGCAACAGTCTTACCGTTGTTAAAGAAACCTACCTTAGACCTGGATGCTCTATATAACTATAGGCCTATCTCTAATCTCTTGTAAAGGTGGTAAATGATTTGTTTATGGTTGCGGATTCTGGAGCATTATCCATCTTGGTCCTCTTGGACCTTGGTGCCGCATTTGACACTGTTAATCATGAAATACTTATTAGCCGTCTGGAGACCTTTGTGGGCATCTCTGGCACTGCGTTGTGCTACTTTAAGTCCTATCTGTCAGACAGGAAGCAATTTGTTTCAATGGGGGGTTATTTGTCCAATTCCAGTTCAGTTTCCACACGTGTCCCGCAGGGCTCTATTCTGAGCCCTTGTTATTTAATTTCTATATGCTGCCACTTGGCCAGAGAATTCGTCACCATGGAGTTAGTTTTCATTCTTACGCTGATGACACTTAGATTTACTTACAAAATAGACCTGACACAAAATTAGCTACTTCTGTACTTTCATACTTTAAATTTTGGATGCAACAGAATTTTTTGCAGCTAAATTGTAATGATACAGAGGTTATGCTGCTTGGCACGCCGCGTCAGTTGAGTAAATTGGGCAGCTTCAGTTTGGTCATTGACGGCCTGGAAATTAGCTGAGTTCTGAAGTTAGAAATCTTGGTGTTATCTTTGATCCTTGTCTAACCTTCAAAGCGCATGTTAGAAAAGGCGTTTTTTTTTCCACCTACATAACATAGCCTGTTTTAAGCTCTATTTTATCTCTATCTGATCCTGAGAGACTTGTGCATGCCTTTGTCTCCTCACGTCTTGATTACTGCAGTGACTTGCTTGCTGGTGCTTAAACATGCTCTCAGTAGGCTACAGTATGTTCAGAACTCGGCTGCGCGAATTCTAACTACATCTAAATCCTCTGAACATAGAACACCTGTGTTGGCATCCCTGCATTGGTTGCCTGTTAAGTCCAGGATTGATTTTAAAATATTACTGCTGACATATAAGGCCTTGAACAGTTTGGTAACAAGCTACATCTCCGATATGCTAATTTAATATATTCCTGTGCGAAACCTGCGATCTGCTGAAGCTGGGCTCTTAAAGAGTCCCAAAAACTAGGCTCCGGTCTATGGGAGATAGGGCATTTTGCTGTTATGCACCCAGGTTATGGAATGCACTTCCACACATAATTAAGGATTAAAAAAATGTTGATATCTTTTTATTTTTTTTTTTCGATGCAGCAATGGGTTTGTTTTATTCCCAAGATTTATTTTTTGCTGTAATATGGTACAAATGTATCTCTTTGTTTTGTTTTCCAGCTAATTTAAAATGAATGAATATCTGAGTATTTGTTTGAACTTTGAAAGAATATGAAAACTTCACGCTTGTTCCAGCACTATTTGAAAGACACACATGCTTTCTGCATTATGTTATATCTACACCTACCTACGGTAAGCAGGTTGAACAGTAAAGTCATTATTGGTCAATCGCCATTCCTGCTACATTCTCACTTGTTTTGAGTGGAAGAAACCACGGAGATACTTTTCATTTATGGATAGGGGTTTTATCCCTATCCCTGTCAAAACACAAAACAATATTTACAATGTGTACACCTTTTATAAAATGCACAGGGTCTTCACCCTCCAGTTTGTAAACATGGCAGGTGTGTCTGATACTTTCTTCATAATTAACATGCGAGAGGACTGAACTTAAAATCCTTTTTTCCTTTTTCTTCTGTAAGTATTTGGGCAATGAGGGGGGGCACTTTTATTCATCCATAAAATTGGCGATCTTGCCTGTGTTTAGTGTTGTTGGAGAATATCCCTGTAATATCCTTTGTTAAAGCTAATTGTTAAAGCTATCCCATCATGTCTGACAGTGTTAGAGCTGTGCTCTGTAGTGAGTTAATCCAGTGACAGAGAAAGTGTCTGTGTAATCTTATGTAAGTGTAGCGGATTTATTGATATGAAAGTCTTCTTATTAGGCATCTATATTAGGAATCCTCAGCTCAGCTACTGGCACCTAGGCTAGTTATATCACAGTCCTTAAACAATTTATAAGATATGACATTGCCTTTTCATTACACCCCCGTGGATACTCTGTTTTGGTTCACAAAAAACTCCCATTTCTAGTTTTTAAAAAAAATTAACATTTGATGCTTTGCTTAATAACCTGAGAGATAGAATGTTAGCATTAAAGCTGTCTGTTCTACTGTTATAAGAAAGATCCCAGGGAGAAGGTCAGTGTATATTATCATTCTATGGGGAAAAAAAAGATTACAGTCTAAGGGTGTGCTGCAGTAGGATCAGGCACAGCGTTATTGAAACAGTGTTTAAGTAATGCATTGTATTATGTTCAGCCTGGTTGTTGACGGCGAATAAGAAATAGGTGCTTGTGTTTGTTTATTGTCAGTAGGCTACTTGGAAAAAGGGTCAGGAAATGATCTTCCATGTAATGAAATCTGAAATGAAATCTGCTGAAGTTTGATGTTATCTATCCTGATGAGAAGTGACCAAAACAATTGTTAGTCATCCTTGTATGCAACTTTGTAAACCCTCAAGAGTTTGGCACTGTGATTGTCTGTGGTCATTAACGTGTTAGGGGTGTGCAAAAAAGGGTTACTTGTACTTGGAATTGTTTTCAAGCAAGCAGTAAGGCACGACAGGCTGTGAGATATACTCTAATGTCACCACGCCCTGGGTGCGATGCAAACCACGAGATGAAGCTGCGTGGCTTCAACTGCCCGTGGTGTGGTGATATTGGAGTATATCGCATGCCCTGAAGTGCTTTATTACACTTATAAAATGGGTTAACTAACTAAATTGAAAAAAAAATAAATGTCAATAATTTAATTAACAAAAAAGTAATCCTTATTAAATATCCTTCCGCCTAAAACTGAGCTAAGAAAACTGTTCCATAGAACATTTTTTTTAAATAAAGCCAAAAATGCATAATTAAAACAAAAAAAGCGATTTTATAGATGTTGAGGAGGAGTACAGACATCGACCGGGGCCAGCGGCAACAAAGCATCCACTTAACCACCAAAGTCTCTTAAGAGGGACCCAAATCTTTTTTAAAAAGCTGAAAGTTTAAGATATTTTTTTAACTGTGTTTTCAGAATGGTATAGGGAAATGTTGCAGTTCTGACAGAGTTCAGGGAGAAGGAGCAGAGGTATCAGAATGGCAAGTTTTGAATTGATTTGAATAGTTGAATAGTTATTGATTTGAATTAGTTTTGCTTTTTTCACTACTTTAATTAATCATTGGTGTCCAATTCAGACTCATTCAATATCTCATGTACACTTTGGTTTCCCCAAAGGTCAACATTTACATAAATCTTGTCCGTCATGTTAATTGCGATAAATTCCAATGTGGCTGCCGTTTTCTTTTTTTTTTTTCTTTTTTTATATGGAAATCTACTTGTGATTTGCCCCTTTTTGAAAAGAAGTGCCAACCCATGGTGACATGCTGTACTATCAACACCCCCATGTGACCTGTTTTGACCAATCAGGATAGAGTATTTAAAAGACCCATTTTATAAGAAGTATTTATCGGCAGGTATTCAATAAATCCATTCATTAAGTGTCTTGAAAGCCGATTGGAAGAATATTTTCCTCTCATCCAGGGCACTGACATTTTTACTGCCGTACTGGCGAACTAAGGTAGTAAACTGACAAATGAAAATGAAATACCTGCCGATTTTTTAAATACTTCTTAAGCACGATTCGCACTGGACTAAGAAACCAAGTGTCCTCAGAGTTGGTCAAAAACAGAGGACGTCTAGTAACCTCCCAGACGTGGATTGTGTTTTTATCAAGGGAAGTCAGTAAATTCAAAATGAAATGCGTAGTTGTGGCCAGAGAAGGTGCTTTTGTCCATGATCGGTAAACAGTGAACCAGGTGTAAATAACACATTTTGTTGTACCTTCTTTTCCAAATGCTAGAATAACCATTTCGTCCTTTGAGTGATATGTATTTCCATACATATCTTCAATTGCACCGTTATGCATTCATTTTTTAAGAGTCGCCAATTTTATGTTTTGTATTTTCACCCGTCCCCAATTTGGTTCTGCCCAATCCGTAGTGTTGTACTGAACTGGAGAATCTCAGGACAGATCGTACCAATTTTAATATTATATTATGGTACATTGTGAAGGCTGGTATTGTTTTGAGACGAATACCCTGGAAATGCTATCTCAATTGTAACACAACACTGACCTGGTCGATTCACACGGGAGTAAAAAGACATAGGATGCATGAGTTTGAAATTTTAGCGATTTACAGTAAAAAAATCAGAGGACCTCTGTGATAAAAAAGAAATGGATGGTTCGCACGGGGCTAAATTTCACTGATGTCGGTAAAAATTCCGAAACCACCTGTTTATGTGGTGATTTTTAGTCCTGTGTGAATCAGGCTTCAAAGACAGTCCCGAGTAAGTTTTTACACCCCCCTAAAGTCTACCTAAGTATTATCTAAGTAGAGTTAAAGTAATGACATATGGTTCACAGGTGCAATCAAAGAAAAAAAAATGCTGTGAATATTAATGCCAGTTAGATTGCTTCAAGGTTATGTGTTGTTTCTGAAGTTCCTTGATAATCAGACTTGAATCCAGTAATACTGCACTCCGGTTCTCTGAGCTTCCCTTTATTAGAGGTTATTCTATACTTAGTTAAGCTTTTATAAGGTATCACTGTACCTTTTGGCATTGTAACCCACAGATAATGGGTTAAATCCTGAGCAGTCAAGCTACATTTGGTGTGTTAAGTACATCTGTTTGATTAATTTGCATGTGCTGTGTACAGTGTACCTTAGAATACCATTTATTTGGAATTTGGCTCAAGTTTGGCGCAATGTTATGCACTGGAGCTGAACAATCATGTGGTATGTTTAGTGATGAATTACAGGAGTAGAAGTAAAGAGAGTAAGCAGATTTCTAAGAGCTGTAAATAGCCTCTTGACAGTGGGAGTCTGACTAGTTGTAGTGTCTCTGTTCCAGACTATATAGCTCAGCAACCAAGGACTAGCAGTGTGTTGTGCATCTTTAAGGAATGGTAATCTTGCAGTCTGTAACGAAGGGCTTCTGTCCTCCTCGCTATAAAAGGTAGGCGGCTCATGTCAAGTTACACTGCTGTTTTACACATCAGAAGCTCAGCTGCAGAACGAGAGACATTCTTTCAGTTACAGAGGGCAGCGAGGTAGACTGGGGGCCAGTTTATAATAACTACAAAAAATCTGACCGCTGATTCATGAGTTTATAGTTTAAATGCTCATAACACAAAACTGTAAGTTTCGTTTGCTACGTTCAGACAATGATCTGTTCTCTGAGGGAGCAGGGGAAAAAAATAGATCAATTAATTGAATCTAAAGGGACCTAGAGTGAAAAGGCTGGCATTTCTGTCACTGTCTGTAATAACTTGCTGTCTCTGACAGTTATGTTGGTACAGGGATTCCCTAGACAGGGGTCCTAAGAGTAAAAAGTAAAAATGTGTAATGATTTTTGTCATTTATAGGTTTGGGTTTAACAATGTCTACAAAAGGCTGCCGAGGTTAAACAGAGGGCTGTAAGCAAGTACTGAAACACTATGTGTTTTCTTTCAGATTTCCCTGATATTTAGACCTGACAACACGATACCTTAGACAAATAGTCACATACAGTATTGACCAAACTCAAAAGCTGTGACGCACAAAATAAATACTGTCTATAAAGGGAGAATTAAGTGTGATGCAACCAAATTAAATACTCCACTAACAATATTCTTAATTTCCTACTACAGTATTCCTTGTTCTTGAGTCTGTATTTAGTTTAGCAAAACATCAAAGTTCAATTCCTATTTGTGATTATCATTACTACTTTGCATTGTAAAAAAAGGGATTTGCTTGGTACGGAGTACAAATAATGCAACAGCAGTGTTCAGATTTCACAAACTGATGGGCTGGAGAGAAGCCTGATTACAACACTAGCATCTTTGATAACCTGAGGTTTGCATAAAGCCCATGTTAGCCTAGTGTAACATAATTTATATACTGCACATAAGAAGTATAACAGGAATAAAAAGAGGGCTGCAATATATGAAGCACATACTGGAAGGCAGAGTTTTTCTTCATCCCAACATGCACTAATACAAGCAGATCTGTTCATAAGACGTCTCCAGAGGTTAGCGGTCTTTTATTTCAGACCAAGAGAAAACTACTGCCTTTCTGTGGGTGTGGTCTCAGTGTGGAGTGAAGCAGAGACAGAGATGAGCAATTCCAGAATAATGATGTCGGATTTACTGGTTTACAGGATTTTTTTTTTTTTTTTTTGTAAAAATGAGCAAATGAGCAAAATGTTGTGTTTAAGAATCAGTGAGAGTTCTGATCCCACCGCATTGTACCCTTGCTCAGGGCATAATGAATAGTGTAGTGTGTGTAGAGTACTTGGAACTGCAAATGCAAGTCAAAAATGAAGTTAGAAAGACCAAGAGAGAGCTAGAAATGAACATTGCTGAGGGGGCTAAAACCAATTCCAAAATGTTTTTCCAATATTATAACAGCAAGAGAACATTCGAAGAGGAGGTTAAATGTCTAAGAAATACAAATGGCAAAATCATAGATGAAGAAAAAAAATAGCAAATAAATTAAAGGATTACGTTTCACAAGTTTTTACAAACGAGGATATGGACAACATGCCCCACATGTCGTCCTGTGCCTATCCAGTTTTAAATAACTTTAGCATAACAGAGGCAGAAGTGATAAAGGGACTAGGAGCTCTTAAAATAAACAAATCCCCTGGGCCGGATGAGATCCTCCCAATAGTACTCAAAGAAATGAAAGCAGTTATTTACAAACCGCTAACCAAGATCATGCAACAGTCTCTTGACACAGGGGTTGTACCGACAAACTGGAGAATTGCAAACGTAATACAGATCAACAAAAAGGGAGACAAAACTGAACCAGGTAACTACAGACCAATAAGCCTGACTTCTATTATATGTAAACTTATGGAAACTATAATAAGATCCAAAATGGAAAATGACATATATGGTAACAGTATCCTGGGAGACAGTCAGCATGGTTTTAGGAAAGGGAGATTGTGTCTGTCTAACCTGCTTGATTTTTTTGAGGATGCAACATCGACAATGGATAATTGCAAAGCATGTGACATGGTTTATCTAGATTTCCGGAAAGCTTTTGACAAAGTCCTGCATAAAAGATTAATTCTCAAACTGAAAGCAGTAGGGATTCAAGGAAATGCATGCACATGGATTAGGGAGTGGTTAACATTTAGAAAAGAGAAAGTACTGATTAGAGGTGTGTGGCGGAGTGTCCTGCCCCTATGTATTTATTTATTATTATTTGTATTTGTTTGCGGTGCGGATAAAAGCGCCGCGTCTTTTGTTATTATTTATAATTTAAAAACCCTGTGAGGATGCGTGACTGATCAGCTACTGATTATTTAACTAGCTGACAGTCACGCATCCTTACCAAACGTGATGCAGACTGTGGCCGAGGGTAATAAGATAATTAACAGCTAGTTAACCCTCGGCCAGAGTATAAGAACCTGCAGCTGTCCGTGCTGAAGGTTGGAGTGTAGAGTCTAGAGAGGAGAGTGCGGGAGAGCGGAGAGAGCGAGAGAAAATAAAAGAACAATTGCTATATTTAAAATATACTTGTTCCTGTTTGTTTGGCCATCGCCTTTTTGTTTTGTGTTTTGTTATTGTTTAAATCTTTTGTTTTTGGTTTGTTTATTTAATAAATCCGGCTGAGTGCCGTAGCATTCAGCTTCACCCGCCCATCCATTGTTTTGATTCAGTTACTTCCTGGTCCGTGACGTCACCACACCTCACCACTGCAAGCCATCCTGTCACAAGGAGAAACCTCAAAACGGAGCAAGGTAAGCAGTGGAGTACCACAGGGATCAGTATTAGGTCTTCTACTATTCCTAATCTACATTAGTGACTTAGATTCTGGTATAGTAAGCAAACCTGTTAAATTTGCATACCACACAAAAATAGGAGGAGTGGCAAACACTCTTGCAGCAGCAAAGGTCTTTCAAAATGATCTAGACAGCATTCAGAACTGGGCAGACACATGTCAAATGACATTTAATAGAGAAAAGTGTAAGGTACTGCATGCAGGCAATAAAAATGTGCATTATAAATATCATATGGGAGGTATTGAAATTGAAGAAGGGAACTATGAAAAAGACCTAGGAGTTTATGTTGACTCAGAAATGTCTTCATCTAGACAGTGTGGGGAAGCTATAAAAAAAGGCCAACAAGATGCTCGGATATATTGTGAAAAGTGTTGAATTTAAATCAAGGGAAGTAATGTTAAAACCTTAACATGCATTAGTAAGACCTCATCTAGAATATATTGTTCAGTTCCGGTCACATCGTTACAAAAAGGATATTGCTCCTGTCGAAAGAGTGCAAAGAAGAGCGACTAGAATTATCCCAGATTTAAAAGGCATGTCGTATGCAGACAGACTAAAAGAATTGAATCTATTCAGTCTTGAACAAAGAAGACTACGCGGTGATCTGATTCAAGCATTCAAAATTGTAAAAGGTATTGACAATGTCGACCCAGGGGACTTTTTCGACCTAAAAAAAGAAACAAGGACCAGGGGTCACATATGGAGATTAGATAAAGGGGCATTCAGAACAGAAAATAGGAAGGACTTTTTTACACAGAGAATTGTGAAGGTCTGGAACCAACTCCCCAGTAATGTTGTTGAAGCTGACACCCTGGGATCCTTCAAGAAGCTGCTTGATGAGACACTGGGATCAATAAGCTACTAACAACCAAACGAGCAAGATGGGCTGAATGGCTCCTCTCGTTTGTAAACCTTCTTATGTTCTTGTTTATATATATATATATATATATATATATATATATATATATATATATATATATATATACAGTACTGTGCAAAAGTTTTAGGCAGGTGTGAAAAAATGCTGTAAAGTAAGAATGCTTTCAAAAATAGACATGTTAATAGATTATATTTATCAATTAACTAAATGCAAAGTGAGTGAACAGAAGAAAAATCTAAATCAAATCCATATTTGGTGTGACCACCCTTTGCCTTCAAAACAGCATCAATTCTTCTAGGTACACTTGCACAAAGTCAGGGATTTTGTAGGCATATAGTCAGGTGTATGATTAAACAATTATACCAAACAGGTGCTAATGAACATCAATTCAATATGTAGGTTGAAACGCAATCATTAACTGAAACAGAAACAGCTGTGTAGGAGGAATAAAACTGGGTGAGGAACAGTAGGGACAGTTTACTGTCAAAAGTCATACACCATGGCAAGACTGAGCACAGCAACAAGACACAAGGTAGTTATACTGCATCAGCAAGGTCTCTCCCAGGCAGAAATTTCAAGGCAGACAGGGGTTTCCAGATGTGCTGTCCAAGCTCTTTTAAAGAAGCACAAAGAAACGGGCAACGTTGAGGACCGTAGACGCAGTGGTCGGCCAAGGAAACTTACTGCAGCAGATGAAAGACACATCATGCTTTCTTCCCATGCTTACAATCGGAAGATGTCCAGCAGTGCCATCAGCTCAGAATTGGCAGAAAACAGTGGGACCCTGGTACACCCATCTACTGGCCGGAGAAGTCTGGTCAGAAGTGGCCTTCATGGAAGACTTGCGGCCAAAAAGCCATACCTCCGGCGTGGAAACAAGGCCAGCGACTCAACTATGCGAAAACACAGGAACTGGGGTGCAGAAAAATGGCAGCAGGTGCTCTGGACTGATGAGTCAAAATTTGAAATATTTGGCTGTAGCAGAAGGCAGTTTGTTCGCCAAAGGGCTGGAGAGCATACACGAATGAGTGTCTGCAGGCAACAGTGAAGCATGGTGGAGGTTCCTTGCAAGTTTGGGGCTGCATTTCTGCAAATGGAGTTGGGGATTTGGTCAGAATTAATGGTCTCCTCAATGCTGAGAAGTACAGGCAGATACTTATCCATCATGCAATACCATCAGGGAGGCATCTGATTGGCTTAAATTTATTCTGCAGCATGACAACGACCCCAAACATACAGCGAAAGTCAGTAAGAACTATCTTCAGCGTAAAGAAGAACAAGGAGTCCTGGAAGTGATGGTATGGCCCCTCAGAGCCCTGATCTCAACATCATCGAGTCTGTCTGGGATTACATGAGAGAGAGAAGCAACTGAGGCTGCCTAAATCCACAGAAGAACTGTGGTTAGTTCTCCAAGATGTTTGGGCCAACCTACCTGCTGAGTTCCTTCAAAACTGTGTGCAAGTGTACCTAGAAGAATTGATGCTTGATGCTGTTTTGAAGGCAAAGGGTGGTCACACCAAATATGGATTTGATTTAGATTTTTCTTCTGTTCACTCACTTTGCATTTAGTTAATTGATAAATATAATCTATTAACATGTCTATTTTTGAAAGCATTCTTACTTTACAGCATTTTTTCACACCTGCCTAAAACTTTTGCACAGTACTGTATATATATATATAAATGTGTGCATGATATTGCTACAGGACTATGATCTTTTTTTTTTTTTTTGAATCGGTATTTTATTTTTTCTTGTTTTTCTCCCCAATTTGGAAAGCCCATTTCTCTCTCCTTTTTTCTTTTTTTTTTTTTAAATTTCAACCCGGCTCACCACTGCCACCCCTGCTCTGACTCGGGAGAAACGAAAATGGACACACGCGTCCTCCGAAACATGTGCCATCGGCCGTCTGCTTCTTTCCACTCTGCAGGTCCGCCATGCAGGACCACACAGCTCTGGGCAGCTTACAGGCAGGCCCTCGGTCAGTCTACAGGGGTCGTTGGTGCGCAGTGAGCCACGGACAGGACTGTAATCTTGCATTGTTATTCCAGATTCGCTCAGCTGGCTAATCCTCATCAGGGTTATATAGGCAGGTTGGGGACTTGAGGCAAAGTAAATGTGAAGATTATTCAGTATATTTTATTTCCTGTGCAGATATTGTTGCAAAGGTCTTAAAACCTGCTCACGAACCCCATCCTCTTGTACAAAGTGTTGAGAGCTGTGTGAGATCGGAATGCTTTACCCCCAGCTCACCAATCCAATTCTAGCCAAGCTCAATAATGCCAAACACCAAGTACCATTATGGGTGTCCAGTAAAATTTTTCCACACTTACTATTTCAAAAGACTTAAAAGTGCCATTCCCTTTATTTCCCAAAACATCCTAGTTTTTGGGTGGTGTTCAACACAGGGCTGTTATCAACAGGAAAAAGACTGGGAATATCCTCAGAATGGGAAGCTTTTTGTTGCCTTTGTGTATAATAAGGTGGAATCTGCTTATTATTTTTAATTTTAACCCCTTATCCATTATGTACTCTGTGTGTGTGTGTGTGTGTGTGTGTGTGTGTGAGTGAGTGATTGTATATACAGTCAACCCTCTTTATACCTCCAGGTAAGGGCCATGGGCAAAAACGGGCAATAAGCGATGGTGGCGTTATAGTGAGTGTCAACAAAAAAACAAACAAACAAAAAAAAACCCCACACACACAACCTTCTATGTTTGCAATACATTCAGACGTTTTATTTTTTTAGTTATAAAATTACAGTATCTCCAGGCCATTTTAATATAACATGAATCTTTTTTAAAACTACAGTACTAGTTCTTAACGCCACAGTTGGTCTGCTAGTGACATTTTATCATCTTTTCCCATCTGTATGAAACATACATGGTTACTTTTGAGGAAGAGTTTATACTTAAAAAAATAAATAAATAAATAAACACTCATTTAGTGTCAAATCACCCGAACCGTTCCATAAAAACAAAAAAGCGTCCCATTTTTTAAACATGCTGCTGAATACTGTCCCCCATTGAATGATCTATTTATTCACAAAGCAATTTAAGCTCAACAGCATTCTTTTTTAAGCAGTTAAAAAAAAAAAAAAAAAGAAAATGTACAGGCAAATACTTTTTTTAAACAAAGTAAAATAAATGAATAAATAAATAAATAAACTGCTGTTTACTAAACTGCAGCTTTAGTTTAAGTGAGCCTTCATTTGTGCAAAACTTGCACATAAACAAACAAATCTTACCGTTCTTTTTTTTTTTAATATGTACTGTGGTTTATAAAAGTCACTTATTTTAGACTGCGTCAAGCCTTTTTTCAGGTTAAACAAATTGATCCGTTCCATCAAGGTAAGCCATCCATTAGAATGTCTCCAATTGTCCTTCGATTAACAGTATATGCCTCTTAGACGATGCGATGTCTTGCTGACTTGCTTTCCTATTTTCAGATGCATACATGCAGATTTGTTTCTTTTGCTCTGGTGTTAAATGTAGGGTCGACTCTACATGTTGTACTTTCTGTTTTGCATTAGGAGTGGGAGTGTTGATGACATTGGTGTGAACGTTCAGTTAACAACAAACTAATAAAGAAAGTTAAAGGTTAACTGCATAACTTTGTTGTTTTAATTGTCCCTGATTATTTTGCTGGCGCTACAATGAGGGAAACTACAATGCTTCTATTTACATTAGCTTGGCTCGATGTTTGCGTGTGGCGGACAGTGGGTTGGCGATATAATGGGTAAAAATAGCACTGTTTTATATTGGTGACATTCTTCTTTGGTGACATTCTTGGCCCATTCTTCTTGGCAGATTTGCTCCAGGTTGTTCAGGTTGGTTGGACGACGCTTGTGGACCGCAATTTTCAAATAGTGACACAGATTCTCAATGGGATTGAGATCAGGACTTTGACTGGGCCACTGTAGGACATTCACCTTTTTGTTCTTGAGTCACTCCAATGTTGTTTTGGCCTTGTGCTTAGGATCATTGTCCTGCTGAAAGGTGAATTTCCTCCCATGCAAGCTTCAGTTTTTTAGCGGACTGAAGCAGGTTCTCTTGCAGTATTTCCCTGTATTTTGCTCCATCCATTCTTCCTTCAATTTTAAGAAGATATCCAGTCCCTGCTGATGAGAAGCATCCCCACAGCATGATGCTGCCACCACCATACTTCACTGTAGGGATGGTGTGTCTTGAGGTGTGGGCAGTGTTAGGTTTGCGCCACACATAGCGCTTTGAGTTTTGACAAAAAAGCTCTATCTTGGTCTCATCTGACCACAAAACCTTTTCCCACATCATAGCTGGGTCACTCTCATGCTTTCTGGCAAACTCCAGACATGCTTTCAGATGGTACTTTTTGAGTAACGGCTTCTTTCTTGCCACCCTCCCATACAGGCCAGTGTTATGCAGAGTGTCTTGATATGGTTGACTGGTGCACCATTACTCCACTCCAAGCCACTGAACTGTGTAGCGCCTTCAAAGTGATTGTTGGCCTCTCTGTGGCTTCTCTCACAAGTCTCCTTCTTGTTTGAGCGCTGAGTTTTGAGGGACGGCCTTTTCTTGGCCGTGCCTGGGTGGTGTGATGCAGCTTCCACTTCCTGATTATTGATCCAACTGTGCTCACTGGGATATCCAAACACTTATTTTGTACCCTTTCCCTAATCTATGCATTTGTATTACTTTATCTCTAACTTCTGTAGAATGCTCTTTGGTCTTCATGTTCCTTCAGATTCACAGCCTGACCAATGATCCTTCAACAGTGGGGTTTTTATCCAGAAAATGTGACAGCAACTTTAATGGTTCACAAGTGGAGGCCAATGGTAAGGTAATTGTGTCCTCGTTAGGGCAATTTCTTTCATCGGTGTAAACTGGGAGCTTCCTCAGCACAGGGGTTGAATACTTATGCAAGCAAGATATTTCAGTTTTTTATTTTTCTTAAAAATATTTCCCAACATAAAACCAATGTCACCTTACAATAATTGATTTTGAGTTTCAGTGTTTTAAAATAAAATATCAAGCAGAACGAAATTTCAATGTACCATTTGTAATTCAGTAATATGAGAGAGTTGGTTAGTGGTCTGAATACTTTTGCAAGGCACTGTGTGTGTGTGTGTGTATATATATATATATATATATATATATATATATATATATATATATATTGTGGTTTGCAAAAGTATTCACACCCTACTAATAATGTCACATTTTGTTGAATTACAAATAATGTATGCACAGTTTTTCAAACAAACTTTTTTTATTCAAAGCTGTAGTGGTTAAACTGAACACTGTTGTATGAGGGGAAGTTAAATGTCAGCAAAACTTGCAAAGAAAATGTACGAAATGAAATTTACTGGTTGCATAAGTATTCAGGCCCCTTAAGTCAGTACTTGGTAGAAGCACCTTTTGCAGCAATTACTGCTATGAGTCTTTTTGGATAGGTCCCTACTAGCTTTGCACAGTAGGATGGTGAAATTTTTGCCCATTCTTCACAGGAAAATTGCTCCATTTCTGATAAGTTTGTTGGGGATCGTCGATGGACTGCAATCTTCAAGTCTCGCCATAAATTTTCGATTGGATTCAAGTCAGGACTTTGACTGGGCCACTCAAGAACATTAATTCTCTGCTTGTTCAACCACTCCAGTGTAGCTTTGGCTTTGTGCTTCGGGTCATTGTCCTGCTGAAATGTGAATTTCCTCCACAGTTTCAGAGTCTTGGCTGACTCAAACAGGTTTTTCTCAAGGATTCACCTGTACTTTGCACCATCCATTCTCCCCTCTATCCTGACAAGCTTCCCAGTCCCTGCTGAAGAGAAGCATTCCCATAACATGATGCTGCCACCACCATGCTTGACTGTTGGGATGGTGTTGACTGGGTGATGTGCAGTGTTGGGCTTGCGCCAGGCGTAGCGCTTGGAATTTAGACCGAAAAGTTCAGTTTTTGTCTCGTCTGACCACAAAACCTTTTTCCACATGTCTGCAGTATAATCTACATGCTTTTTCGCAAACTCCATACATGCTTTAAGATGAGGCTTTTTGAGTATTGGCTTATTTCTTGCCACCCGTACATACAGGCCAGCTTTGTGTAGGGACCGGCTTATTGATGTGTGAACACTGACTCCCATCCCAGACACAGAACTTTGCAGATCTCTCAAGGTCATTGTTGGGTTCAGAGTGACATCCCGAACCAGTTTCCTGCTTGCCTGACTGCTCAGTTTGGGAGGGGGACCTGATCTGGGTAGTGCATGGGTGGTATGATGCATCTTCTACTTCTTAGGACAGTGCGGAGTAGTGGTTAGGGCTCTGGACTCTTGACCGGAGGGTCGTGGGTTCAATCCCCGGGGGGGGGACACTGCTGCTGTACCCTTGAGCAAGGTACTTTACCTAGATTGCTCCAAAAAACCCAACTGTATAAATGGGTAATTGTATGTAAAAAAAAATAATGTAATTGTATGTAAAAATAATGTGATATCTTGTAACAATTGTAAGTCGCCCTGGATAAGGGCGTCTGTTAAGAAATAAATAATAATAATAAATAATAATTAATGATGGACTTCACTGTGCTGAGAGGGATAATCAGCTCCTTTGAAATTTTCTTGTACCCTTCACTTGCTTTGTGCCTCTCTAACACTTTATCCCTGACTTGTTTCAAAAGCTCCTCGGTCTTCATGGTTGCTTTGTTGGATCACTATGTGAGTTGCAGCTTGAAAGTCTTTATGTACCCGAGGGAAATTATCTATAAGTTAAACCACGTTGAGTACACACAGGCTGAAACCATTTCACTAATTTTTTGGCCTTTCAAACAAATCATTTGCACCTGAGCTGATTTAGGGCTGCAGTAGCAAAGGGGTTGAATACTTATGCAACTGCGATTTAATCTGTTTTTCTCTGTACATCTTACTTTATTTATATTCTATATGCATTTTTTAACTTTATCAATGTGGAGTAGTTTGTGTTGATTCTACATGTAAAGTCCAATTTGAAAGCAAATAAAATGTGAAAACTTTGCAGGGGGTGAATACTTCTACAAACCATTGTGTGTGTGTGTGTGTGCATATATATATATATATATATATATATATATTATATATTATATATATATATACATATCACATATGCCTATATATATATATATATTATTGTGCCATAGCCTTATGTTTTTGCCTATTGTGTGTATATATATATATATATATATATATATATATATATATATATATATATATATATATATATATATATATATATATATATATATATATATATATATATATATATACAGTACTGTGCAAAAGTTTTAGGCAGGTGTGAAAAATGCTGTAAAGTAAGAATGCGTTCAAAAATAGACATGTTAATAGATTATATTTATCAATTAACTAAATGCAAAGTGAGTGAACAGAAGAAAAATCTAAATCAAATCCATATTTGGTGTGACAACCCTTTGCCTTCAAAACAGCATCAATTCTTCTAGGTACACTTGTACAAAGTCAGGGATTTTGTAGGCATATAGTCAGGTGTATGATTAAACAATTATACCAAACAGGTGCTAATGATCATCAATTCAATATGTAGGTTGAAACACAATCATTAACTGAAACAGAAACAGCTGTGTAGGAGGAATAAAACTGGGTGAGGAACAGCCAAACTCAGCTAACAAGGTGAGGTTGCTGAAGACAGTTTACTGTCAAAAGTCATACACCATGGCAAGACTGAGCACAGCAACAAGACACAAGGTAGTTATACTGCATCAGCAAGGTCTCTCCCAGGCAGAAATTTCAAGGCAGACAGGGGTTTCCAGATGTGCTGTCCAAGCTCTTTTGAAGAAGCACAAAGAAACGGGCAACGCTTGAGGACCGTGACGCAGTGGTCGGCCAAGGAAACTTACTGCAGCAGATGAAAGACACATCATGCTTACTTCCCTTCACAATCGGAAGATGTCCAGCAGTGCCATCAGCTCAGAATTGGCAGAAAACAGTGGGACCCTGGTACACCCATCTACTGTCCGGAGAAGTCTGGTCAGAAGTGGCCTTCATGGAAGACTTACGCCAAAAAGCCATACCTCGGACGTGGAAACAAGGCCAGCGACTCAACTATGCACGAAAACACAGGAACTGGGGTGCAGAAAAATGGCAGCAGGTGCTCTGGACTGATGAGTCAAAATTTGAAATATTTGGCTGTAGCAGAAGGCAGTTTGTTCGCCGAAGGGCTGGAGAGCGTGCACGAATGAGTGTCTGCAGGAAACAGTGAAGCATGGTGGAGATTCCTTGCAAGTTTGGGGCTGCATTTCTGCAAATGGAGTTGGGGATTTGGTCAGAATTAATGGTCTCCTCAATGCTGAGAAGTACAGGCAGATACTTATCCATCATGCAATACCATCAGGGAGGCATCGGATTGGCCCCAAATTTATTCTGCAGCATGACAACGACCCCAAACATACAGCGAAAGACATTAAGAACTATCTTCAGCGTAAAGAAGAACAAGGAGTCCTGGAAGTGATGGTATGGCCCCCACAGAGCCCTGATCTCAACATCATCGAAGTCTGTCTGGGATTACATGAAGAGAGAGAAGCAACTGAGGCTGCCTAAATCCACAGAAGAACTGTGGTTAGTTTTCCAAGATGTTTGGGCCAACCTACCTGCCGAGTTCCTTCAAAAACTGTGTGCAAGTGTACCTAGAAGAATTGATGCTTGATGCTGTTTTGAAGGAAAAGGGTGGTCACACCAAATATGGATTTGATTTAGATTTTTCTTCTGTTCACTCACTTTGCATTTAGTTAATTGATAAATATAATCTATTAACATGTCTATTTTTGAAAGCATTCTTACTTTACAGCATTTTTTCACACCTGCCTAAAACTTTTGCACAGTACTGTATATATTATTATTATTATTATTATTATTATTATTATTATTACTATTTATTTTATTTTTTTTCACAATCACATTGCCTTATAGCCAAAATTGTGCCATAGCCTTATGTTTTTGCCTATTGTCATTGACTTGCCCCATTGCTGCTGTACTTTATGCATCCAGGGCAGGTCAAACATAAAGAAATATCACAAATTTTGCGTCCCTTCCAGCTATTTCAATCAGGCAGTGTGATGCCCGGTCGTGTGGGGCAGTGTGTATAAAGAAAATAAATATCAAGTCTTAACAAATCCAACATGCAAGAATTGCAATCTTGTATATGGTATAGTTTGCATAAAATGTAATGAAACAAAATATGTAAGAGACAGGTACATCATTATATTAAAGAATACAGAACCACCTATCAAATAAGAAATAAAAAGGTATGTTAAACATACTGAAACGTTTGGAAGTTGGCGTACAGCTCTCCGTCTGACTTACTGACTGCTGAAATAATACAGTTTGGATCCCCACCGTCATATCTGTTTACATCGTCAAGCCGAATTTCAGAAAGTCAGAAAACAAGGACGTTTTAATCACCGTTTTAGTGTTCGGAGCATCTTTTGTAATATGTTTTGTAATTCATTTTCGGTAAGTCACAGAATCGCTGTTCAGCAGTTTTTTCACATTCAGCCATTTTCTCTTGTTGTGAGAAGTGGAGATGAAGGGCGTTCTTTTGAAAAGGGTCAGGATTGACAGTGATGTGAACCAATAGCGCCATTTTAAAATTCAGACACAGAATTCATTATCCCCCATATTGTTCATTAGTTTATTAAAATTATATGATATTGCAGTTAATGCAGCACTTGCCAGTTTCAAGCAGGATAGAGTTGTAATTGATAGGAAAACATTTTCATCTCTGGCAATTGTGTTGCACAAAGGGAAAACCATCAACTTTTTTTTTTTTAGTTTTTAACTATTGCTAATCAAGAAGTGTTCCAATATCATTGATAGTTTTACATTTCGGGGGGCTTTATAAAGTGTAATAATAAACCTCACTGTTTTTCAAACTGGAATAACTTCTGTTACTTACTTAAATTCTAGCAATGGCCATATATATATATATATATATATATATATATATATATATATATATATATATATATATATATATATATATATATATATATATATATATTACTCAACCCAATTAAAGGGATAATTAGGGTCAGCTGTTTGAGTACTTTGGTTAACAACCAGGCCTGAATTGGGCCAGCCCTGCCCAGTATAAATCTGACTAACTTTGGCCCTTACCATCAGAGTGAAGTTGTCAGCACACAGGTTCTAGAGGCACATCATGCCACGAACAAAAGAAATTCCTGAAGACCTCCGGAAAAAAGATGTTGATGCCTATCAGTCTGGAAAGGGTTAGAAAGCCATTTCTAAGGCTCTGGGGCTCCACCGAACCACAGTCAGAGCCATATTGTCCAAATGGAGAAAGTTTGGGACAGTAGTGAATCTTCCCAGGAGTGGCCATCCTGCCAAAATCTCGCCAAGAGCAAGGCGTAAAATCGTCCAGGAAGTCACAAAGAACCCTAGAACAACATCCAGGGATCTGCAGGCCTCTCTCGCCTCGGCTAAGGTCAGTGTTCATGACTCCACCATCAGAAAGACACTGGGCAAAAATGGGATTCATGGCAGAGTAGGAAGGCGGAAAGCATTGCTCACTAAGAAGAACATGAATGCTTGTCTCAAGTTTGCCAAAAAGCACCTAGATGATCCTCAAGAGTTCTGGAACAATGTTCTATGGACAGATGAGTCAAAAGTGGAACTTTTTGGCAGACATGGGCTCCGATATGTCTGGCAAAAACCAAACACTGCATTCCACAGTAAGAACCTCATATCAACGGTCAAGCATGGTGGTGGTAGTGTCATGGTTTGGGGATGCTTTGCTGCATCAGGACCTGGACACCTTGCCATCATTGAAGGAACCATGAATTCTGCTCTGTATCAGAGAATTCTACAGGAGAATGTCAGGCCATCCATCCGTTAGCTGAAGCTGAAGCGCAGCTGGGTCATGCAGCAAGACAATGGTCCGAAACACACAAGCAAGTCTACATCAGAATGGTTGAAGAACAAGAAATTTAAAGTTTTGGAATGGCCTAGTCAAAGTCCAGACCTAAACCTCATTGAGATGTTGTGGCAGGACCTGAAACGAGCAGTTCATGCTTGGAAACCCACAAATGTCACTGAGTTGAAGCAGTTCTGCATGGAGGAGTGGGCCAAAATTCCTCCACGGCGCTGTGAGAGACTAATCAATAACTACAGGAAGCGTTTGGTTGCAGTTATTGCTGCTAAAGGTGGCAATTACTTTTTCACACGGGGACATTGGGTGTTACATAACCTTCTTTAATAAATAAATGAAATATGTATCAAATTTTTCACTCAGGGTTCCTTTTATCTAATATTAGGTTTTGGTTGAAGATCTGATAACATTCAGTGTCAAAAATATGCAAAAATGCAAAAATCAGACAGGGGCAAATACTTTTCACGTGTGTGTGTGTGTGTGTGTGTGTGTGTGTGTGTGTATATATATATATATATATATATATATATATATATATATATATATATATATATATATATATATATATATACTTACAAAGTCTGAACTCTAGATCCTGTTTAGAGGTTTTAACTAGGTTAAATGAAATTCTGGCTTCCAAAGTGTTAAAGCAGCTTTAAAATCCTAGATTATGTCTATAGTTCCTCAAGTTCAAATAGCATTATTGTATTCGCTTTACCTGCTCTTTACTTATGCACATATCATTCTGATAATGTGTAATTCGTATTTCATGATAGAGACGGTGGTGCCATTCTGTGGCTCTGGTTGGAAATCAGCTAGGAGCCGAAGCTGTGTAAATATATAGTAATGCATTCTGTTTCGAGTCACGATTTCCGTAATCACGGCTATAGCAGTTTAATGTCAATTGTTTGTTTGGCAAGCAGGCAGCCAGGCAGGCTGGGCAGGATGTGTTGAATTTGTTATCAACAGTATGGTTAAGAAAGACTGATACAATAATATGTAAATTCTGTAACAAAGGGTAGATTTAATCATTAAGCTAGGGAGATTATAACTACAAGAATGCTCACATACAGAATGACTCCATGTTTTTGGGAGTTGTCCCCCCCTTCCCCGTCCCCATCCCCTTTGCTTATATTTTAAGGTGTTCGAAAGCAATATCTGATGTACATATTTAACTGACATTTTGTAGAAAGATAATTATTATTATTTATTTTTTTTAAACTGACTTTTCATTTCACCATGTTCCTGGTTTAGGCTTTAAGTCTCTCTCCTTATCAGGCTTTCATTAATTCAATAACACATTTATTATTTATTTATCAACCTGACACATCATAGTAGTTGCTTATGCTTTTGAAATGTATTTTGCCAAGGCTGTGGTTTCCTATTCTGGCCAGGGCCAGGAGATCCTTGCTTGCTTTCCTGACTGCTCTGGGGGAAGGAAGACCCTGACTGAGAAACTGCACGCATCACAGTGAACAGCGCTTTCAGATGTTAGATCCCAGAGACCCTTGTGATTGGTAGAGTAGAATCTGCAGTCTGTTTATCTGTTTTCTCTCTTTTCCCTGAAGAGCAATCTCTGTCACCATGGAAAGTCCTGCCTGATTCTCCTCCCATACACCCCAATGGGATTTCGAGTAATGAGCTAGTGCTTTGGATCCCAGCCAGGACTGGAGCGATGATCTTCTGATACAGAACATGCTTTGCCATCAAGACCAGCTGCCTTTCACCAAGGAAATATGAGTGTGCCCTTAAGTCTTGAGGGAGATTGAGCGTTGGATGGTTCTTGGGTGAGGAGACAGAAAGACAGAAAGAGGGTGTTAATTCAATCAGATGCTGTTCAGTGATTCAGATGCTGATTTCACGTCTCGTGTGCTGGAAGTGTTCCATAGAGTGGTAGATTAATGAGCAAAGTGGTGGTTTCTGCCAGCAAGTCTAGTGTTCCCCTTCTGTTGTGTGACAGAAGTGGGACAATCTATGCCTGGAAATTGTTGGTTAATTAATGCTCTCGTACACATCAAAAAAGTGTCTAAGCAGCATGAAATCAGGGAACTGTTTATTGTCAAAACTGTGGATATCACGTGGCAGGTTGCTCTCCTGTAATACCAGTTATGTTTCCATAACCTGCAGGGGTGTGCAATTCATATCACCTGAAGCCTGGGACAACTAGATCTGTGTGAGGGACAACAAGTTTTGCCTTTGTACAAATTAGTTTTTATTTATTTATTTTTCCTATGTTCATTCTGTTAGCAATTTCTAGAGAGCCACGCAAGTTTCTGAAAACTGAACTGTGGAAGTCTGGCACCTACAAGTAAACATTTAAAAAAAGTGTTTACATCCCATCCCACGCACAGACTAATTGTTTTAAACTTAAGGTATTGTTTACATTTTTTGTAAATTTAGCAAATAAGTGAACCTGACATTTAAATGCAGCAATCTGGTGTAGAAAAAAAAACAAACCACCACAATCGCTAAGGTATTAGTGGATTAGAAAGAATCGTGTTGTGTGATTTTATAAAATTGTTTCTGAGTCAGCTTTTGTGTTCAAGCGTGTGTACTTGTTGGAGTGTTTATAAAAATTTTTTTAAAAAAAACTCTCACAAAATCTTTTGTTTAGAAAATCCAGAACTGGGTACCCGGTTATTTTTTAGGGTAATGATTAAAAATAAATACATGATACATATTGAAATACTTACAGTACACATACATTTAGTCCCTTTTGAATGTGTAGACTTGTGTATCCTTTTTAAGTACTGGAAACATTGAAATAATAATAATAATAATAATAATAATAATAATAATAACGTTAAATGCACTGCATGCTGTGTGATTCT
Source organism: Acipenser oxyrinchus oxyrinchus (assembly GCA_030684275.1). Taxonomy (NCBI): domain Eukaryota; kingdom Metazoa; phylum Chordata; class Actinopteri; order Acipenseriformes; family Acipenseridae; genus Acipenser; species Acipenser oxyrinchus. Next base: position 77,832,638 of record CM060251.1, on the reverse strand, counting down.
TTGCAACATCTATTGCTGTATTCTGCTGCTGGCATCCAGCAAAGGAGCCTTGTGTGGAATTTCTTTTTTTTTTATTTCTTTTTTTTATATAAATTTAGGTGTCGCCAATTTTTTACCCCGGTTTTCTCCCCAATTTTAGTATGCCCAATTATTATTTGTATCCTCGACTCACCGCCAGAACCCCCGCCGACTCGGAAATGGCGGCTGGAGCACGCTCCTCAAACGCGTGCTCCTGCCAAGCTGTTATTTTTCGCACTGCGGATCCACATCGATGCCACCAGACCTATAGTGCTGGAGGACAACATAGATCTGGCGGCTCCACTGCAGAACCACAGGCGCCCTATCGGCCACAGGGGTCGCTGATGCGCGGTGAGCCGTGGATTCCGCTGCCGACCTAAGCCCTCCCTACCCGGGCAGCGCTCGGCCAATTGCATTACATCTAGGAGGACTTTTATATGACCAGTTAATAAATGTTCTGGATTTGTATATTCTGATATATTAGATAGGGGGACAGCTGTAGTCTGTGCACCAGAAGGGAAATCCAGTACATAATGGTTACCATGGGACTGGAGTGTGGCATACACTTGGGACTTTACAGATCTACTGTACATATCAGGGGTGCAAATATGGTGCTATGGTATTAGATTCTAGCACCAGGGTACTTCATATAGCACCATCAACATATTAAATTCTGGCACCAGTAGACATATTTCTTTTTTTTATTGTATTCCTTAGCACTTTTTTAAGAAAAGAAAAAAAAAGAAAGAAATCCACAAGAATAACTAACTTTGTCAGGAAAGCGAGGACATGTCCTGCAAGGAAGGGACACGTGTAAAAGCCAGCAGAGAGCGGACTTCTCTTGGTTAAGGGGTCCTTCAGAAGTATCAACAGATACAGTCAGCATGCACAACTTGCTCTTTTTTAAAGCTGCAACTTTCGAATATTAAAATAGTCGAATATTCTGTTGATTATTTTTTCGATTATTCGAATAATCGAGCTACTGCGTCAATGAAGATTTTAATCATTTTATACTCGCCATTTTATAAAAACTTTACATGATGTAATAAAATACAGACTCAGGTTGTTGTTGTTGTCAGAAAAGGAATTATTTATTGAAAAATGCACAGAAGTAAAATCTGTTTAATGTTGTGTCTGTTGTTGCCATTTAAAAAATAATTATATATATAATTTTTTTTTTTTTTTTTTTTACAACCAAAAATCTTTGGCTAAAACACCATGTAGCTGTATATAGTTTTTCACTTTTATATTATTAATAGGGTATAATGAAATTTCATATTCTTGATTCAGTTTGTCATTTCCACATGTATAAGCATCCGGAGAATCAGGAGAAATATGTATTAGGTGCGGCAGCCTGGTATTTCAATATCCACATTGCATTTCCCTGACTTTTCGCAGTATGTGATTACATTGCTGTATGTAATTCCAGTACTTTAGACAGAAATACCACTAGAACCGATTTCATTCTCATCTGAAGATGTGACAATCATCTATTATACTGTAAACTCTTTTATATGGGCTCCCATGGTCTTCTTAGCAGAGCAGTGTGTTTTAGACCTGTGGGAACCCTGTGAGCATGTCCATGTATCTGATGAAAGACACACTAGTGCAGTACAATTCTTTTCTCTGGGTGTATGTGTGTGCTGATACTAGACTTGCATTGAAGGGGCAGAGCTCTTCTAATGGTTTTTCTGTCTGGAGCCTATTTGAAGGTTTCATTACATTTATTTATAACGTTGTTAATATTGGCATCCAAACAGGTAGTTGCCAGAAGATCTGAATTGATGTGCATAGATATTCTGACATTGCTCGCTCCCTGTATATTAATTAGGCAAGTCCACTAAAAGATGATTAAACAGTGCTATCAGTCTGGTGCACAGAGTTTTTATACAGGAGAAGAAACACAAAATTAAAATATGCATTATTACATACAGTATATATCGATTAAATATGATTGCTGATTTAAAGTTTTTAATTTAATACATTTAGCACATGCTTGAAAGTCTTTCACTAATCCTATTTTTAAGGAATTGCTTGGAGTTTCCATACAAGAATTCCGGCCGTGCCATAGTTAATGCCCTTGCTAAACAAAAGCCTGCCACAGAACTCTACACTAAGCAGTGTTCTTGTGCAGCTGTTTTGTGAATAAGTAGTAAACTGGCATTTGTATATCATGAAAGCATTATCCTGCCTGCTAATAGCAGGGCTACTTGTACATAGCAGGGTACAGATTACATAGATTTAATTATTTCCTTGGAAGGTTAAACACAAGGGCGCTTAAGGAGAGCTTGCACTGTACTGATAAGCACACTAAAATTAGCCTGTTCGACTGGATCCTTATTGAAGTTCTGAAGTCCCACACTGAACTGTTTTTAAGAATGTCATGTGAGAGTTGCAGTATTGATATTGCTGTCCTATAAGGTAAGTAAAACATTGCATTGGAAAAGATCAGAGAAAGGGGCTGATGGAAATGGAGCTTCCGTTCCTAATCTTTATTATTTCCAATGCAAGTCAGGCGATAGGCCAGCCTTTCAAGCACCAGCCAGGCACAACTGTGCACGACATCTGACAAAATCTCAGTCCAAGTTGATGCGTACTGTACAGAGCAGGTATAACACTGCACCAGGTATCTTGCATGTATTCTGAATGACCCTTTCAGAATGTATACAGATTCTACTGTCTTGGAATTACAAGACCTTAACCTGCTCCTGCTGTGCAGAGGCTGAAAAGGAAACTCAGCTTCATTCTTGGACAACAGGCCATGCAGGCAGTGTATTGAATACATGCTGTTTTACATAAATTAAAGAGAGAGAGGAATTTAAAATGTGATGAATATACCAGTACTTGGTATACCACAGACCACACAGGAGTCTCCACTCGCTATATTTGTGCCTCAACCTTGCCCAAGAGAGGATCACCCTCCGGCAAGGTGAGGGGTGATTCTTGGGTTTTTGTTCCCTCCTGTAATGTATGATGCTACCAATGTCCAGAAAAAACGAGGTGCACAAGAAGTGTTTTTTTTTCCCTAGAAAAAAAGATCACTCTCTCTTGTCCTATTTAAGTTTTTTGAAGTTTCTATCTTTTTCGTGGTTAACACAATATTATGTGTAATTTCTTGCCAACATTGTTATTTGAGAGTTTGATTTAACCAATAAATAAAAAAAAAAACAGACTAATATGTGGTAATCCCCTCTGTCTCAGGTATTATTGTTTGAATTCTTGACAGCTGAATTATAATCTTTTTTTTCTTTTGTTTTTGCTAACATTGTTAAATGTTCAAGAAGTCAGGCAAAATCTCTGCTTAAAAGCTTAAAACGAAATTTTCAGTTGAAAACTAGAATTAAATGCTTTTGTGTTTGTTGTCAGATTACCCAGGCAGGCAGAAATGAGAGAGGGTGGCTGGGGTGTTTTGATTTATGCGTGTTAGAACCCAGTGAATCACAAAGCCGTGATTGTATGTGGTGTGTCACGGAGTTATGTACCACTGTTGGTTGCCCCTGTTTGGTCCTGCGGTGGATGAGATGCTGCAGCACTCTCGCCCAAGACGGAATCCACGAAGGAGCTGGTTTGTCTGCTTCCCAAGCGACCACCCCCAATGTGCAAATCAGCTACAAACTGGCCCCCAAGGCGCCAGCAACCTCAGAGACCGGCACAGCCTGCTGCACCTGCTGCCAGAGGTGGTGTTCAGAACAGGCCTGCGGCTGCTCGCCGTGGAGACTTTAATAGGCTCCGCTGCCTGGCGCAGAGACGAAAGAAGGATATTGTTCCTTGCTGGAGGCTTAATGCACTCTGAAGTCTCCATTTGAGCCCTTTCATTCAGCTGAGCTGAAATTTGTATCACTCAAAGTGGCTTTCTTGCTTGCATTCACCTTGCGACGGCTTGGGTATACTCGCCCATTAGGTTACGGTTACGGTTACATTTCGTACTTGAAAGGGAATGTTAGGTTATTTTCATAACCCTGGTTCCCTGAAATAGAAATGTAACCACTAACCTTTAAGGTCGCTGCGTCCATGATTGCAGCAGGCTTGACCTCGGGGACGGGCATGAGTGTGAGCAGCTTTGGTATATAATATTCAGGTTTCAAGGTAAACACCCATTATGTAATGGTTACATTTCTATTTCCGGGAACCAAGGTTATGATAATAAAGTTTTCCATTTTCTTATGTCAATCCACCTGTTGGTATATTTTGCTGCACAACGCATTTGATGTTTGTTTTGGAAGTGCATTTTACCTCCTTCCAATGCTTCTTATCTACATATTCAAAATCATCAAAATATATGTTGCTTTGTAATATGTGGAGGTGCTAAGTTATGTTTTTATTTCATCAGAGGCACTGATGTAATGGAGTAGTTGTTCCAGATAGTGTAAAATTGCACACTGGGATAAATATTCAATTTCGTGCAATTGTTTTTAATTACTTTTTTTCAAACCAACATGTTATTATAGACGGCTTAGAAAATCTGTTTAGTAAACAGGGCTTTCGGCAATTAGGCGGTAATGGAGCCCCAATTAAATTTTTCATTTTTTTTTTTTTTTTTTTTTTTTAATTGTGCATGGTTCTTTGTTGTATTTTAGGGCAGTGCAGCAGTGAGTCTTAATGTGCTACAGAACACCTGGCAAAGTTATGGGTTATGAATCAACTGGGCAATACTTTTCTCAGTATTAACTTAGGGGAGATTGCCAGGAGAGATAGAAAGATCTTCTAAGGATCGCAGTGCATCCAGATCACGCTCCACCCTGCAACAATGCTGTGCGTACAATACGGTCAGCAGAGAGCATAAACTAGACGAAGAACAAATCTTTCTCTTGGCAAATGTTCCCGAGTAAGAGTTGAGAAAAAAGTAATTCTGTATAATGTGTGGTTAAAGATATCAATACAATCAGGAATATGTTGAGAGCAACTTGCTGTGACATGGAAAAGATGGGATACAGCACAGGTAAAGTAATTAATTTCTTTGTAAACGCTGCATTAACCAAAGCAGGGCCTTGATACCATATTTCCATTTTCCTCCTCATGATGCATCTGGAAAGTTTAACCTATTTATACAGAAACAATCAGTACAGTGCCAAGGCATTGTACATTTCTGAGGCTACATTATTTGAGATTAACATTTCAAAATGTAAGCTGTTTAATTTAGATTTAAACATGCTTTATTGTCCTATACAGTACCTTGCATACTCCATGCCATGAATGATGTGTTCATATAACTCGCCAGGATGGATGTGAACAACCTACCCACATTCACAGACTATATAGTTTTTATTGAGATTTTTTTAAATTAGTTTTTCAGTAAGCAGGCTTTTCTTTTTAGTATATGCGTTCTATAATCAGTATTTATGATGTCTATTCCAACATAAATACCTGCATGACAAAAATACAGTTTCCAGATCTTCCAATTTAGGCAACCATCTAAAGGGGTCTGAGATATGATTGCCAATTGCAGGAGTTTAATGTAATCATCCTATTAAAAAATGAAGGAAAAGGAACAGCCTCATTTATATGTAGTGGTAGTCAGTACATTAATCTGCCCTCTTGCAGAAAGACCTGTGCATCCTGTTTCATCGCTAAAGATTTATAACCTTTTTATAGCATGAATTAATTGTCAGAAGCTGTTCTGAATGCTTACAGATTCCCTTTTTAAAATGGGCTTTGTAATAGCCACTGAATTGTGTAGGATTGTGGTAGATTGTGAGAGCTAATGTAAAAGGCTGTGGTGGTAGTACCCTGGTAGCTGAATGAATGCAGTTCATGCTGATGAAACCCTGAATTCATACAGATCTCATGAAGGTGGATAATGCTAGCATTATTTTTTAATGCCAAGGATATGAGATGGGAATATTTAATAACAAACCGCAAATCTAATTGAGATCTCTGGACCCCCGAAAAGGCTGCTTTGAATCACTTGCCATGTAATATTTATATTAAAAAAAATCTATCTAGCCTTTTGATGTTTTTGAGATACATTTTAAGATGATTTTTGTCATTCATGTTCCATTAGGAGTTTGCAAAAGATGTATTTCCTTTAAAAATGTATAAAGATGTACCATTTGAATGTAAACGTGTTAGAAATGGGTTGGTTTGTCCCACTATATACACACACACAGTGGTGGCAGGTAGCCCAACAAACTAGTGGGGCTGGGTTATTAAAACCAACATTTCTTTTCAGAATTTACCAATATTGTGCTCAATGTCGTGCTCGATTTTAAAAGAATACTGACCTGTCAGTGGCAGATCATGACGTAACAAGAGGGCACACCTTCGCTGTAAATGTAAACAAGGGTCTGCATTAAATGAATTGATGATAAGAAAAACTAACATCTTATATTAGCGCTGTAAGTTAACATGTTGGAGTAATATGTCCCTGGAGGAGCTTAGCCCTTTCAGCCCTTAATGGCCACTGTGTGTGTGTATTTTTTTGTATAAAAAATGCTGTCTTTATACTCAGTCACACTGACTTTGTCACTTTAAAATAATGTATTTTAGCAGTTTGTAAACAATACAGAAAAAACACAAAAATACACTTCTGCACATTATCCACCCCCTCCGACACGTACCTTGAAAAATTACTGAAATCCGAGACGTCGTTGTATTTTTTTTTATTCCTCCTGTCTGTTCTGCTTAGTGTGTCTGCACTGTCAGTGACGGAAAAAAAAGAACTCTGTGTCATCTGAACTCCAAGCCCTGGTGTATCTTTTCAAGCAATGTCCACAATATCAAAAATACAGACGTGCTTTCTTTTGCATGTTCCAATAAAATTAATTTACTCAGTTTAACTTAGTGTGTAGTTCAAATTATAAATGAGGCTACTTTTATTGGCGTAAGGATATTTAATAAAAAAAACCTAATTTTTTTGGCCTAAACGTGATTTATGTTTTTTTTTCTTCTTCAAATCCACTGTTTGATCTGGATTATAAATGCAATAAGGCCCTTCAGGGCATCCGTATATGTTAAATATACAGACTTCACCGGGGTTGGTGGCACGACTTCATCTCATGCCGCACAACGCCCCGAGGCATCCGTGTAGTCAACGTATTTCATACATATACACCATCTGCCAGGGTAGCGTTCTTTAAAGAGGAAGAATGTGAACTTCTATTTTTTTATTTTGTTACCCTCAACCCTAACATTAAAGTGTTACAGAAAACCCTGCAAAGTTTACAAGAACCGCATTATGCTAGGTCCCATAGTGTCTGTATTGCAGCATTATATTTTAAAACATATTGCCGACTATTTTGACATTTTTAATCACACATCATTGGCATCAACTGGGCAATACATTTCTTAACATTCGCTCTTGAGCGTGCGCCAGGAGAAAAGAAAAAATCTTCTAAGGAGGGAGCATGAACTGGATACACTGCAGTGGTTAGAAGACAATCTCCTAGCGAATGTTAATTTACCTGTGACGTGCGAGTAAAAAGATATCAGAACTAGCTTCGCAATTTGCTGAAACTTTGTCTGCGATATTGACTGCAGGGGATTCTGGGACTCTTGAACCTGGTCAAAAGACCATCTCATGTCTCCTGTTTCTATTATTAAAGATTATATTATATTGTATTTCATTTAGAATGACAATAGTTAAAAATACAGATGAACCCATTTTATATTGCCTCGCTTAATATCATACCGCGTTTATTATCACCATTTTTAAAAAACCACTCACCATGCACCATAGGTTCTTTGAGAAATTACCTCTCTTGGTTTTTTTTTTTCGATTTGATAAAACACAGTTTTCGAAAGATTGTGAAAAAGTTCAAAACGCTTAACACAAAAACCCAAACTATTCACTCCAGCGGCAAACGCCTCCAGCACGTACAAAACCCAAGTTTTGGGGTCAGATTTGATAAGTACATCTTGCAAAAGCATATACGGCACCAAAACACCAAATTTATTAGAAATTTTAATCATCCAAGAAAAATAACATAAATGAATCTGTCAAATATTGTTACCTAACACTAAATAAAAGTAAAATAAACTCAGGATACATAAATCTTTTTCAAATTACAAGTGACTAAAGGGATCTAAATTATAGTGAACAAAAAATATAATCTAATACAATACTATGCAAATGCATAGATCAGTCATTCCTGAGCATCAAGCCTCTCTTGTGCTTGTGGCCACAGATTTTCATCGACATCGCATCTAATGTCTTCATTTGCAGCGTGGAAAAATCCTTCCTGAATGACGTATCCATCCCTGGCATTGTTCTGCTGTAATGTCGTTACAAGCTTCATCCACTGCCTGGAGAAGGGTGGCTCGCTCATATGGGTGGCGATCACACACCTTCCGAGGCGATTGTGCAGCACATCCAGGAAATTCAGCAGATGCACTGAATTGTATGCCCCTAGTAATGGGCTTCATGCCACAACACCATTCTCGGAAATTGCGGCACACATAGTGATATTCCCACCACTCTGCCCGGGCACATCGACTGTGGCACGCTGGCCGATGAGGTTCCGATCACGGCGTCGACATTGGGCCAGATTGAAGCCAGCTTCATCTATATAAAGGAATTCATGTCGGTCGACACTGGCATCAAACTCCATCCTCCTCTGTGAAAAAAGGGAAGAATAGATATTAGCATTTGAAATATGTCTAAGAGAAGTAATAGCACTTAAAGAATTTAGCATTTTGTATGTAAACATTTGAAAATGTGTTTCGAGTTTAGAATTTTGGAACTCAGTTCTGTTTTTTGTGTTAAAGTTTTGAACGTTTTGATAATCTTTTGAATAATGTGTTTTAACAATCGTACAAAACTGTAATATCATCTCACAACCCTGTTATTGTCACGTTTTGTGCAGCCTGTCAAATGCTTCACTAATTAACCACAGCATATAATTAATTTTCAACGCAACTAGCAGCCAATAATCATCTCGGCTGATAAACTGGCATTTTGTGCAGCCTGTCAAATGCTACATGGGCGGTCTTAACGGGATACAGTTCAGTTACAAAACACCAATGTCACCAAATGTTTCTTCTTTAAGATAGTCAGTCTTATACAAATGCACACAAACGCCTAATTGATAGCTCTCATCAGTCGACAGTTCATGTTTTTTTTAGATAATGACACAAACTGTTTCGTTCCAGTTAATGACACAAAACGTATCTGTCCTATAGTAAATGTACAGTATTAAAACACTGCTCTTTAATTCACCGTTTTTCTAGCATTTGTAATGTGCTGTCATAGGCAAAAGTGAAACCCGGTTTATATCAGGACCTGCACGGCAATCATGATATAAAACGGTACTTTTTTTTTTTTTTTTTTTTGTATGGTGAATATTATAAATGTTGATTTATGTTTGTATTTTTTGTAGAATATTACAAATATTTGAATATTAACAATATATTTTTCAGCTTGCATTTGAAACATTGAGATGCGGTTTGTTCTACCATCGTTTGTATTTATGTAGAAATGGGAGACCATACGCTTGCTGTCTTGTTACTGAATGAAAATGCAATGTTAAGTGCAAGAAGCACTGAAGGGTTGTGCCCAGGGGCAGCTGCATGTAGTATTCTGACTCGGGTATGGTGATTGAGGTCACTTTTACTCTATAGCAAAGCAGGTTTTAGAGCATGTTTTTATATTGATGGGCATGCTAGTGCAAAAATGGAACCAAGTTGGTAATGTTATTTTTGCAGAAAACCAGTTGTGACTCACATCAATACTGCTGTGCTTATCCAGGCTATAAATAAAAGAAAACACTGCTCATTCAATTATTCAGGAAGCACAGGCTTTCTCCATTAACAAAGCATACAAAACGGGTATAATGAGGCGCTCCACATGCAGCTCTTGCAATTTCACTGTCGGCTGTTCAATATTTTTATATTTAACTGGCGAGTTGCTATCTACTCCTGTGTTAATTATATATCTTGGAGCATTGATTACGAGTTTCCGTTGATGTGTGGGATTCTGAATTAGACGGGTCTCTGCTTTACATAGATGGGTTTGTAAAACTGTGAAGCTGTAGCTTTTAGTTCTGAGAGCCACAGCCAGACACAAGCAAATACGGTTGGTGTTAAAATGAAGTGGCCTTTTGTTAAAAAACAAAGAGACAAAATAACAATAGTGCGGAAAACAGATTAGGTGAAACAGTAAGGCTATGTTCACATTCTTGAGTGAAGCAGAGTCCTGCTTTTTAACAGCTTTCTCTGTGTGGGAGAAAGTCGTAGTTGTAACTGAGTGTACTTTCTAAAATTACTTTTTAAATCTTGAAAACTAGGTCTGTGTACGGATAAGACTGAAGATGCTGTTAGGTTAATTAAGTTTGTCAATCTTCCCCCAGAGGATTTCTGTTGATCTACTTCAAAGGAGTATATATTGTAACAGAGGGCCATAAAGATTTAAATTGGGGAATAGTTGAAATTACCTGCTGTTCGGATCTTTACAGCCTTGTGGTGGCATAGCTCAGTAGACACTCTCATGCTGCCACGCATGTGAAAGGTAAATAGAAAGCTGAATGCTCTGCTAGCCAAGACGGCAGTGGAGCAATATTGAATAGGAATTATTTCTACATCATTACAACTTTAATTATAACAATATTAAATAAAAAATCTAGCGGGTTAACGTTCAGGTTGTTTCTTTCAGATAATATACGAGCTGCAGTGCATTCATAATTATGCTTAACTTGTGACAATTACCTTTTCTTCCTCATATTTATTAACTAAGCGATAATGATCAATAATTCAGTGACTTGGCATATTCAGCTACCATTGTTTATTTTGCATGCAATGATATACATAGCTACAGAAGTGTGTGTCTTTACATTAAAATGCAGATCATTTCTTTAGCTGCTTGCTTTTACACACACATAAAATATATTGTTCTCATCTACAGATATTAAGATCGTTGATGGACCATGTGAGGGTGAGACCCTCACTGTAATATTGAACTGCCTGTTATTGTGATTGTTATTCTACTGGCGCTAGAGCAGTGATTTATTATATATCGTGCATGTTGTTGAGCAAAGTGTATTTGATATATGACAGTGGATTGGTATATTTAGATTAGGGAGCTTCTCTCAGTGAAGTGGTAATGGTTAGGGACTAGAGAATAATAATGATAATAATAATGAGTAAACAATAGAATAGTTTAACGATCGTGTTTGTAAACAAGTCGGTATTCATGCAGGTTAAACAAATACGTATAAATGAGAAGAAACTTGTCTAATGTATTTAATGTCTTTCCTTAGGAGGGAGCAGTAGTACTATTAGGTGGTCAGTCGTGAGTTTGTCTTGTGAATGTCAGTCAATGTATTGTAGCATTTCAGGGGAACAAACAAGAGCCAGTTGACCGCAGCAAGATCTCATTCAGATGTTTCACTCAACATCAGGACACCACAACACAGCCCCGAGCTGCTCGCAGGCAGCTCCTAAACAGAGACCCCGAGCCTAGATAATATAGGAATGGGACATGCGCTTAATAGAATACTATGTGTGACTATAGAGCGAGTCAACGACAGGACGTCACACAAAGCGCGATGGAAGAGAGCTCTAAAACATTAAATGTTAATTTGTTTAAATGGTTTTTATACGATATACTGCTGAAGGAGAGGCTGAAAATGTGTCAAAAGCTTTAGTTAACATGTTTTCTATTGAAATGGTTATATATTCATTTGAATTACAGTTCCCCTTTAACAACGTCACGGTACGTAATGTGAACAAATCCTGCGTGCATGTGTGCGGAACCAAAAGGAAGCCTGTGTGCTTGTGAAAATGTTTGTTTAAATGTTTTATTCCTGCTTGTGTCTATACTTTATAATTCTGGTATCATGATTTCTAACTTTTTTATATTCTTCTTACTTTTGTGAGCCTTAATAAACTTAATTTATTTTTGCTTGTTATGAGTACTAAAGTAAGCTTTTATGATTGATTTGTGATCCTTAAACCTATATATATATTGACTTAGTTATTTGACGGTTAACCTCTCTTGATATTAAACTGAAAAGCTTCTATTTTGTTTAGTTCTTTTCATAACTAGGAAAGAATCAAATAATGGAAGTGTGAATACAATTTTATAAGAAATATGAAAATTTGTAAAGGCTGAACCATAGTTTTTATATTTAAATATGAATCGCATAACAGAGGCGTCTTCTTGTATATTAAGAAATGAATATTAACTAATATGTTTGTATAGTACCAACATAGTGGAGGCGTGGCCTAGGATATTGAGGTATTAATGTTAAATATTATATCTTCATAAATATGCACTACATCTGACACCAGTAATGTGTATTTCAGAAACTTACCAGGGAATATTTATGGTAATGTTTATCAAATGCCTTTAATAAAACAAAATTGAGTTGCATAATATTTCAAGACTGTCCTAATGACAGCAACACAAACTGTAAGTAGGCCTACACTTCCCCTTTTATTAGAAAACTGGACAAGAAGTGTTAGGGCTTCCTTTGCAACAGAGATGAAGGTGGAGTTAAGGCCTCTATACACCGGATGCAATGCTACAAGCGAATGTGTCGTACGACACACAGCACCACGACAAAAAAACATTTTCCAGCTGGCGATACAATCAGAGGAGAGTCGCCTATCACCACTGGTGTGAAAGGTAGTGTTGCAGCAAATGTACCATTTTTATCACTGGACAAATCGCATCACGTCCGATGTGTGGAAACCTTTAGTCCCTGAAAGGATGTGTCAAAGTGATTCCTAGCATGTGCACTCCTCCTGCTTTCCCTCGTGTTCTGTGAATGTATCCATCGTGTGCCTCCCACCTACTTATTGACACATAGTGAGTGGAGTCTCCTCGGGACTATTACAGTGTTGTGAAATTTCACAATTTAATATCTGATGATTCAGACACTCCCCCATGCTTAAATACATTGTGTAGTTAGATATGCTATGCTATTCTTTGGAAGATTTTCTGTAATAGTAGCAGCTGCCTGATCCTCTTTTAGCAGTTGTTCTTATTCCTTCATGGGAAAACTTGCCCTATCCACTGACAAGGACTGGCCCAGCGGCATGCTCACTGAGTCCCTGACAAACCTGCTCAGTTTTACTGAAGCCCTGGGGTGCACATGCATTGAGGTACACACTTTAACCCCCCTGTATACCTCTATGTTTTTTTTTTTTACACACAAGAGAAGTATAATTTTATTCTGGCACTATACAGGACACCCCCATATGTTTTGTAAGAAAGCTATGATTCTGAGGTCTTTTTAATAACGCTGTCTGATATTTGTTGCGAAAAATAGATAATTTTCCTCCGCTGGCTTAATGCGTTACAAAAAGATGCATCTCCCAGCCCGTTTTTTTCCGTTGTAAAATTTGTGTCGATCGTGAAGTTAGTAAAATGCAAAGCTTTTGTCTTTGTTGGAGAAACTTTGCAAGGTTCTTTTAATAAGATTTTTTCCAGTAATGTTATTTCTGACTCTATGCATGTCAGGGACTGGCTCCTCCAGTCTGTTTTGTAATTTAGTGCTAGTCTAAATTAGGACTCAAAATTGGTAGAATGTAATTTGATCTTTTTTTACATGCATGGTTATTAAAAAAAACAAAAAAAAACACCTTAACCATGGAATTTTCCAGAAAATGGTATACATACAGAAATACAACTACTACTATTCATATCTGTAAAATGTTGTCAGTGGTAGTACATTTAGTAATGGTAGTAAAGTGGGAACTTTTCAGTATTTTCAGCCTTTGGAAATGCTTATTGTTATAATGCAAGTCTACCTGAGATATTGGGTTCTATGTCTAGTCACTAAATGATGTGCTGTATTTATTCAGAAATGATTCTCCAGGGGAGCTCTACTTTATATTTTCAAAGATTTGCTGAAAGACTACAGCTGCTTGCCAATATGTTATTCTTTTACTTTAAAAATATTATTAAAAAACTGTCAGCATAACATTAACAGCATGTAAAACATAGAAAATCATTTGCATGCACAGTTCAGTGTGGTTTTTATTTTTTTATTTTTTTTATTTTCTCTGTAGTGGAGGCATTAGTACATATGCATAAATGTATTATAATAGTGCTATTCCATATTGTTGTGTGGGTGTAGGTCAGGAGGTGATATCATCACCGAAGATGGAGATTATGTTGTGTTTTTAAAATGCCTCAAATGTTTATTCCCATTGCTTTTTAGACAGTTTTTTTTCCCCCATCATGAGAAACTTTTTTAAAAGCTTTTTTTGCTCATTCTTGCCCGATGCCCTGCTACAACTAATTCAGTTTCATGCCATCTGCTGCTGCAGTCCTCCTAATGACTCCTCCTGGTTTGTTTCAGGTCTAGACAGCGCGTGCGAGGATGGGGAAGCAGAACAGTAAACTGCGCCCTGAGGTGCTACGACCTCTTGGGAGAACACTGAGTTCACAGACCACGAGCTCCAGGAGTGGTACAAAGGCTTCCTCAAAGACTGTCCCACTGGGCACCTGACAGTTGAAGAGTTCAAGAAAATCTATGCAAACTTCTTCCCTTACGGAGATGCGTCCAAGTTTGCAGAGCATGTGTTCCGCACCTTTGACACCAACGGAGACGGGACTATAGACTTCAGGGAGTTCATCATTGCACTCAGCGTCACGTCTCGGGGGAAACTGGAGCAGAAGCTGAAGTGGGCATTCAGCATGTATGACCTTGATGGGAACGGGTACATTAGTCGGGGAGAAATGCTTGAAATAGTACAGGCAAGTACCCCTTTTTATTGCTAGTTTAAATTCCACTCAGGGCTTTTAAATATTATTTAATATTAAAATACTGCAGAAGTGTTTAAAAGTAATTATTTGTTTAGCATCGTACCTTCATGAAAGATATTTTGTTTTCAAAGTGATAACGTTTCGGATTCGGTAAATACTTTAGAAGAATGCTAATGTAGTACTAATTAAAATATGCAAATAAAGAGTAGTGTGTCAGTTTGTCAAGATTGTGCAACTTCCAATCCACAGCCACCTGTGTAACCTCAGTAAGTCACTTCAGCTCATTAGGCCTCATCAGCATGGCCTGTTCATTCTGGCAGAAGCAGACCTCCTGTTGATACCCTGTCTAGGGCATGTTGCTTTAAACTGAGCAAAGGCAGAGTGTCTTTCATCAAACATTAGTATGGAGCACTGGTAGGTCAGGTCAGGTCAGTTATTTGTACATCAAGGTACTTGCGTGATTTGAATACCACTTATGATTCACTATTATTTACTTGTTTAGTGGTGGTGAAATTGACTTTCACTTCAGCCAACAGTACAACTAGTGCTGAGAGAGAGAGAGAGAGAGAGAGAGAGAGAGAGAGAGAGAGAGAGAGAGAGAGAGAGAGAGAGAGAGAGAGAGAGAGAGAGACTTTTAGTACTCCTTTATTAAATCAATCGTTTACAAAAACACAAAAACCTTTGATTAAAATAAAAAATAAAAACAAAACAGGCCATCTCTCTGGCTCTGGGGATCAATCAAACCCTAACTAAGAAAAACTTTATTAAAAACAATGAACACTACAAAACAAAAGTATTCCCTCCACTAACAAAATCCCAATGCTTATACCACAAAAACTCTTCAGTACCAATTTTTACACATTGAGAAGTAATTCCTCCTCCTCGCTGACCTCGCAGAGGGCGTTGTTAATCCCCCACTTCATTTTAAAATTCTCTAAATCCCTGGTCAGTTTGTAAAAAGCAAAATCAATTTTTATCCTGCTGACCACCAGCACCCTCCAGATACTCAACACATTACTCACTCCAGCCCCCCCCCTCCTAGCTTTATGAGACTTCAGTATGGCCAGTTTCGCTTGACCTACAATAAAATTTGCCAAGCAGCAAGTGGCTCTTCTATTAGCTGAATATCTAAAACCAAAAACAAAAACCAACCGTGAGAACTCAAACCCCAAAGTGCCCAATATGCTCTGAATCAAATCAAACAGGGGCGTGAGTCTCAGACACTCAGTGAAGGTGTGAAAAACAGTGTCCCTCTCCTCACAGAAGGGGCACTGTTCTACTATTTGGGGATCAATCTTATTAACGAAGGAGTTGGTGGCTATGATCTTGTGTAGGATCCTCCACTGCAAATCCCCTGAGCGCTTTGGAATAGGGGTTTATAAAAGGACCTCCAAACAGGAGAGATAGAACCGGGGACAGACAGGTGTCCTCTCCAGACAGTATCCGGCAGATCCCTAAGCTGATTAAAACATACACCTTAAGGCATACTCCATACAGCTGCTTTTTCTCCATAGTACTAAAAGAAAGTTTTTAAAATTCCTGAATGACAGCAGCTTCCCATCCTGCTCTTCCCTCCCTCACAGACCCAGGGAGTCACAGCCAGGTCAGGGAACACGGCCGGCTCCTCTAGCAACTGACGCTTTGTTAAAAACAATTTATCAAGAATGCAAACCCTGGAGAAAATGAGTCTCTCAACTCCTTCAGGAGCCTATGAATGACTCGGACTGAGCAAACACCCACCTGTGCAGCTACCTGCTCCCCAGTCCTCCACTGGAACAAGTTAAGATCCATCAAATGCCCCAGCCTTGTAACTCCAGCCCTTGTAAAGGTAGAGAACAAGCTGTTTGAGGAAAAGGCCTGACAGGGGAACAGCGGGTTAAAAAATAAGGGTTCTTCCATTAACCAAAAATCACTCAAAGAATCTTCTATTTGTGATGCTCTGAAAATGCTCCAAGCATTAAGCACACTCTCATAGAAAGAAGGCAAGTTAAAAGACCTCAATCTGCTGCTCTCCAATAAAAACAGGTGCCGATCAAAACTCATCCTTCCTGCTGTATGGAGGATGGAAAAAGCAAAGAATCTCCAGCCCATACTGTCTGGAGAGTAAAGCAGCTTCTGTGCCGCCTGCAGCCGAAACGCTGCCACTCTGCTGACCAGGTTCATCAACCCCTGCCCACCTTCATTTATTGGTAGGTATAAAATCGCAGGTTTAAGCCAGTGAAACCCACCCCAAAAAAATTCAATTAAGCATTTCTGAATAGCCTCTAAAAACCCTTGTGGTGGATCTACACAGACCAACCTATGCCAAAGCATTGAGGCCACCAGATTGTTTAAAACCAAAACACGCCCCCTGAAAGAGAGCTGGGGCAGCAGCCATACCCACTTCTGCAGCTTCCCCTTCACCTTCTCTATCACTCCCTCCCAGTTTCTTTTCATGAAATCGTCATTCCCAAAAAACACCCCCAGTACCTTAATCCCTGTACGGTTCCACTGCAGCTGCTGTGGAAGTCGAGGAGGCCCAGTGTCCCGCCAATCTCCAGATAACAGACTTTCACATTTATCCCAGTTAATGCGAGCTGAAGACGCCTTCTCAAACTTATTCAAACACATTGGGAGAGCTTTCATATCCTGACCATTCTTTATCAGGACTGTGATGTCATCAGCATATGCTGTGAGTTTCACTACTGGAGAGTTGGACACTCCTGGCACTGCAAGCCCACTCAGATGTTTCCTCAGCTCATGTAACAGAGGCTCTATAGACAGCGAGTACAGCAGCCCTGAGAGTGCACAACCCTGCCGGATTCCCGATGTACTGGGAAAGGCCTACTGAGAACATTATTGATTTTCAACACACTAAACACATTGTTATATAACAGTTTCACATATGAAATGAACCTCTTCCCAAAACCAAACACCTGCAATGTTTTAAAAGATAACTATGATCAACCCGATCAAAAGCCTTTTCCTGATCTAAAGAAAAAGCCCAATATTAATATTAAAAAGTTTTGCTACGGTTAAAATATCTCTGATCAGGAACAAGTTATCAAAAATACATCTGTCCGGGATGCAGTATGTTTGGTCTAGGTGGATTAATGCATCTAAATGGTCTTTTAAACGATTTGTTAATACTTTAGAAAAATTTTATAGTCGGAACATAAGAGAGCTACAGGACGCCAGTTTTTATGTTGCAGAGATCCCCTTTTTGGCAGTAAAGTTACAACAGCTCTGCGGCAGCTCAATGGAAGTTCCTTTCCTTCAATGCTTTCCAACAGTACTTTAAAGAAATCCTCTCCAATCACTGTCCAAAAACACTTGTAAAATTCTACAGGCAATCCATCGAACCCTGGCGATTTCCCATTGCTCTGCTGCTGGACGGCGGCTGTAAGCTCTTGTAAAGACAGGGGGCGTCCAAGCTGAGCTTCCCAGTGTCTGACAGCCTGGGCAGGCCCTGGTACAACTCCTCGGCTGCCAGCTCCTCACACTCCTCGGCCTGGTACAGCTGGGTGTAGAAACGCACCGCAGCTCTGCGGATTTCCTCTGGATTGGTAGTTTCCACTCCGCCTGGCAGTTTTAAACAGTGTAGCTGTTTTTCTCAGCAGATTTCTTCTCTAGCCCAAAAAGAAACTAGTGGGAGCATCCATATCCTTCATCTGTGTGAACCGGCCCTGACCAGCCCCCTGCACCCGCTGCTCCAGCAGACTGCCCAGACACTGCTTCTTTTCTTTCAACCTCTGTCCAAGCCCGGTCCTGCTCTCTCCATCCAGACTCAACTGTAGATCTAGGATCTCTTGCTCTAGTACACTCATGGCTTGCTTCAAAGTTTTAGTGCTATCAGCTGTATATTGCTGCGAGAAAATCTTAATCTGGATTTTGCCAATATCCCACCATTGTCTCAGTGAATCATAAAACACAATCTCCTGTCTCCAACTCTCCCAAAAAGAAACAAACAACTGTTTAAAATTGGCATCCTGAAGTAAATTACAATTAAAATGCCAATAAGAATTGTGATGTGTGGGTAGAGGCAGGGAAAATACAACAGAGATGTAGTGGTGATCAGACAGACTATTTGGGGAAATACTGCTCCTAACAATCCTATTCATACTGTGCTGTGAGGTGTAAAACCGGTCTAATCTCGCTCCAGAAATTTGATTTGAATTCACCTTTAACCATGAATATTGTCTGCCTGTGGGATTGAGCATCCTCCATACATCCACTAATTTACACGCAGTCAAAACCTTGGAAAGCTCCACCCCAGACTGCGAGTGAGGCTCTACATGATTCCTATCAACTACATGATTAAGAGTACAGTTAAAATCGCCTCCTAATACCACAACACTCTCAGAGCTACAAATAGAAATTGCCTGATACAAAATTTTAAAAAAATCAACACGTTCCTTTCCTATATTAGGAGCGTATATGTTAAAAAAGTTAAACAGAATATTCCCAATTTTCCTCTCTACTCTTAAAAGGCGTCCCGGCACAATTTCGTCTATTAAACTCGGTTTAACCGTAATCCCTGGAGAAAATAAGATCGCCACCCCGCACTAACATTAGTACCATGGCTCAGGATAACCTCCCCTTCCAATCCCTAACCCAGTGATTCTGATTCTCTGAATCAGTGTGCGTCTCTTGTAAAAACAAACACTCGCTCTCTTCTGTTCAATAAACTCAAACAAAAGCTCTTTTCTTTATGTCTCGACACCCATTGGCATTAAGAGATCCAATCTGAAGTAATGTCATCGAGATTGTTAAAAATAAAACAGAAAAAACAGCGCATTTTGAAAAAGTTCTGTTACAAAACTTAGCCATATTAAAACCTGGTTTTCCTTACGCGTTGCAGTAACAAGCGTTTTGTGCTACTAATTAACTTTGAAAGTCTGAAGCGTTTTTCTGATCAAATTCCTCCATTGTAGACTTCTTCATCACTACATTACTAGACATCACAAACAGCTTTAAATTGGAAAAGTACGACTGCACGCTTACTGCCCTTTTCCCCTTTGTGATATCTAAAAAGTCACTTATTTGTTTCAGTGTATATAATTTTTGTTTATTATGCTGACTCACCGAGATGCTCGAAAGCAGCGAGGAGTCGGACAGCCCCCGTCATCTTCAAGATCTTCGCCGACAGAAAACTCCGCTTCCTCCATTGTGTCATAGTCTGCAACAGCAACCCCTCCTCCCTCTTGTTGAGGCAGGGAGTCAGCCAGGAAAGAAACGGTAGCCGCGGCGGGCTGAGACCCGGCGCTGCCACTCACCTCCCTCCCTGAACCGGGAGTCAGCACAGACCCAGACTGAGATCCGGGTCCGTCTCGACCGCCAGTCCCCAAGCCCTGATCCACCGTGACAGCGGTAGAGACCCACCGCCGGGGATCTCAGACTCGAGCTCCCTCTCCGCGCAGCCCGAGTGGAGGCTCGGTGCTGCCGTGTGAGACGGACACAGTGCCCCATACTGACTCATCTTCTCCATTTTCTATCTCGGCTTCATTGGCAGCTACTACTCGCTGGCTCACGGCCGCAGCCTGGTTGTCAGTATCTGCCCCGCAAATCTTTTTTCCGCGGCATTGGTTCCGGCTTCTTCAGCCCGACTCCTCCTGTGCCCTTCGAACAATCTCGGCTCCACCATCCTTGTCCGCACCGTCAGCAGGTTCTTTCCTACAAACTCTTTTTAAGTGACCATATCCCCCACAGTGAAAACATCTCATTAATTCTGAACTAATATAAATAATATAGTCCTTGCTTTCTACTGTGATCTTTACTGAAAGGTCTAAAACATCTTCCTGTCTTTTCATTAGCAGAAACGTTTGTCTCCTAAAAGACATGACGTGTTTAAAATCAGGGTTTTACACCCCAGTGGGACCATTTTTATCGGGCCATAATTTTGCCGCACCGCACAACTCTCTCTCTAAAACTTCATTCTTAATAAATGGAGGCACATTAGATATAATAATCTTTTTGGAAGGGGTAGATAAAGGTAAGGCAGACACAAATGATTCTCTCACCCAGAGCCCACTCTGTACAATTTTGTTAACCATTTGTTCCTGGCTGAGAAAACCACTATGGCCTTGTTCATTCGTGAGGCTGACTTAATATTTTCAGCCCCAATCTCCTTACCCACAGCAAGCAGACACTCTTCAACAGACACTGCATCATCGGGAATACATTTAAACCCATGTCTGCAGGTCATAGACCCAAACCCTTCCACTTGTGACCCCATACATAGGCCACAAGCTGACAAAAGTCAGCTCACGGACCAAAAAAACCCCAAAACACTTATATTTTTTAAACTCACTTATTCAGGGGAAAAAAAAAAAAAAATGTATATATTAAAAACCCTAAAAGTCCTCCAGAGCTCCTACTCACAGCACCTCTGTACTCACCACCACTCAAGCTCCTCCCACTACCCACAATCCTGAGAGAGAGAGAGAGAGAGAGAGAGAGAGAGAGAGAGAGAGAGAGAGAGAGAGAGAGAGAGAGAGAGAGAGAGAGAGAGAGAGAGAGAGAGAGAGAGAGAGAGAGAGAGAGAACACGCTGGAAAAGTTATAATGCTGTAGCTCTTTACAGTAAATTGTAACGGGAACATTTCAAGACTAATTCTGTGAAAAGAAATGGCTGCAAACTCAAACAAGTTTTTAAATATGTTTATCTATCATTAATATTATTTCTTACCTCGTCTGAACTCCACACAATGTGAACTCCTGGTCTCCATATCGCTTGGGTCAGGAGAAAGAACCAGATATCTTTCCCAGAGATCCTTTTATAATCCTCATTGGCCAAATACATGTTCCTCCTCCATAAAACCCCTGTACCCAAGTCAGGTTGTCCAAATTTCTCCCTGCTTTCTTGGGTAAGGACTAACATGTGTTTCTGTTTATTATTTTGTTTGAAAAAAAGTATAGGGTTAGGATTTCTTTTTCTCTTCCTCTTCATCTGTTTTAAGTGTGGTTTCCCCCCTTTCTCCATCTTCTAACACAAATGTATGTTTAATGTGTGTAGACATGTCAGTCACTCCAACTCGCAAGGAAGCTCCTTCCCCTTTGGTGGTTCACCATTCTGATAAAGGTCGTTCTACTCCCTCTACTTCTAAAAGAGCAGACAGCCCCAGAGAACAACGAGGTCCAGGTTTTTCTCCTCCAAGGAAAAGAACGAGAAAATCCACACACTCCTGCAGCAGCAGGGAGAGAGGCGTATTGGCGAAATCAGCGACCGCCATTATGGAGGCTCCAGCAGCCACGGCTCAACTAAAGGAATATGAGCAATCAAAATAGGCTCAACCTTTACAGCCTGTAGCTCACACAGCAAGTTCTGGTACCGTTGCACCCGGAAGTACACAGAAGCAATACTTTCCAGGTGCCACCACCCTAGGAGACGATGACGTCATTGACTTCGCCCCTATATACACAGATGCAGATGCTGTACTGAGAAGGATTTCATCCTCTCTCAAGGTACAACCCCAGACCTGTGCAGATCAGGATGACTTCCTTAGCATCTTAGATGCAAGGGATAAAAAAGCCTTTGAAGGGTTCCCCTTCCATGAGACGGTCTGGAGGCCTGTTGAGGCTATTTTGCAAAGATCTGCTACTTCTGCACCATACCTGCCCAGAGTAGATAAATTCTACAGGGTACCAGTGGATCATAAAAAACACCTTTTCAAACAAACTGGATACTATTATAGCTACACCAACTGCAGTTATGTCCTCCTAGATCTGCTTCTTTGAATGGATCTGTTAAAAACATTAATAATTTCTTAAAAAAAGATTAGTCTGCCTCCACATGCAGCATGCGTGTTAACAATTATCAGATCCATGCAGCGAAATTGATACTAATGCCAGAGCTGCGGCTAATGTCATCTCTGCAAGATGGTGCATCCAAATGAAAACCTCTGTCTGCGGCCATCCAGACAAAAATATTGGAGATAGCCTTTCCGGGTGATCTTTTATTTGGCACCAGCCTGAAGGATTCCATATCTGACATGAAGGAGGCTAGACACGTCTTGATCTTGCTCTACTACAGGGAGAGGTGCACCGTGCAACAGTGGTTTTTTCAACAGACAAAGGTCATTCAGAAACCAGCCACCTCTACCATGGTTCAACAAGCAGGGCCACTTTTAACGTGACCAGGAGTTCAGACCACGTAGATTAGGACGTAGCTATTATAAAGACATTTTCTCAGCCTTCCAACCCTACTCTACCCTTTCCACTGCCAAAGGGAGGAAGGGTGTCTCATTTTCTAACCAGCTGGGAAAAAATTACATCAGACCCCTGGGTCCTGAAGCTTATTCAACAGGGCTACAGGATTCCGTTCCAGGTTTTACCACCATCAACAGGCATCATCATTGGTCAAAGCCAAAGGGCTTCTGCCTGCAAGAGGAAATAACAAATATGCTGCATTCCCATGCCATAGCAGAGGTCCCCTTATCTTCACAGACCCAGGGCCAGTACTCAAGATACTTTCTGATACAAAAGAAAAACAGGAAATTCAGGCATATTCTAGACCTCAGGAACCTGAACATTTTTATAAGACGGTATCAGTAGCTATTATCATCAAGGCAGTTCAACCAGGGGACTGGTTGAGATCTATAGATCTCAAAGATGCCTACTTCCATCTTCCTATACACAAGGAATACAGAAAATATCTCTGATTCTCCATCAAGAACCGCCAATTCCAATTCAAAGTACTTCCTTTTGGGATCTCCACAGCCCCCAGGGTATTCACCAAGGTAATGGCCATGGTAACAGCACGAGCTGCTAACACCGCCTCTGCCAGACCACACTTACATCAACAATAATAAAGAAAATATTATTATTATTTGTTTATTTAGCAGACGCTTTTATCCAAGGCAACTTACAGAGACTAGGATGTGTGAACTATGCATCAGCTGCAGAGTCACTTACAATTACATCTCACCCGAAAGATGGAGCACAAGGAGGTTAAGTGACTTGCTCAGGGTCACACAATGAGTCAGTGGCTGAGGTGGGATTTGAACCGGGGACCTGCTGGTTAGAAGCCCATTTCTTTAACCACTGGACCACACAGCCTCCTATAAATAACACAAAATACACTCAAATCATACCACAACAACAACACCCATTCTAAAACCAAAACAATACAGCATTTACAATACCTTCACCCGTGCTAAATAAACACAAATACATTTTAAATCTTAATAAAAATCACCAACAACCCATTCTTTTAAATAAACCCTTTTCTTCTGCCCTGCCACAGTGTGATTTATAGGATTAATGGCAGTTTCTTATGTAACAATCTGCAATGTAAGCAGAAGCCCAGTGTCCAAAGTGTGTAATACGACAATGTTTTTAATTACAGTACCATTATGCTTGAATGGTCCCCATTGGAGAAAACGGTTTGTTCGGTAACCACTCATGCAATGCTTTTGTTTTCTGTCAATTCAAAATTAGTGTGTGATAAATAAAAATGGTATTACTATAGATTAGCATTTCCTTAATCCGTTTTTAGTATAATCAAAACTTATTAACTGAGTAACCATAAACACTCTGTTTTGTATTGCACCTTCAAAACAAAAGGGGCACTGCAGAGTGCTTGCCACGTATGTGTTGTGATGAATTAGGTTGGGATTACCTTTGCTGGAGACCTGCCTCTCTGTAAAATATCTTTTAAACCAGCCCTGGTGCCTCTGAGTGATGGACAGAGGCATTGTCATCGTGGTAGAACCCTTCCTCCCTAATAATGAAGAAGAGAAGTTACAATTCATGTTTTACAGATTTAGTGACTGCAATAGGAAAAGGCTTCATGCAGTCAGCCCTGCCAGTTGTGCCATTACCAGACCAGACTCAAGCATCAGAAATGAAGGCCAATGACATTTCTCCTTGCTAGGAGTTCAATGGATTTTTCTATCATCATTCCAAACGTAGGCGATCTGCATTTGCTATTTGTGGAATGTGACACCTAATTTGAAATGTGCCTCTCCTAATAACTTTCCATTTTGATGACATCAGTCTTCAAAGATTACATTGCCTAATGTTGCACTGTGAATGCATTTCTAGGATTTCTAGTCCTAATAAGTCACAGGCAATATTTGCTGTTCAAATGTTGAATGTAATTTCAATTTTCTGTTGTTTTTTGTTTATGACTTCACAAAGGGTCCTTATCATTCTGTTGTGTTTTCCTAGTTTGTAACAGACAGCTCTTCTGTTGTCAGGCAATTTACAAAATGGTGTCCTCTGTGATGAAGATGCCAGAAGACGAGTCCACTCCAGAGAAGCGCACAGACAAGATCTTTCGACAAATGGACGCAAACAATGACGGTGGGTGAAGCTCTGGCACTCCAGAGGCAGATCTTTAACACCTAAACCAATTAGAATTGAATTACTGATTCATTTCAGCCCCATCACATCGAATACATTTTAGTCAAGGCAGCATTTCATGGTAATTGATTTCTACTGTCAATTCTGAAGCTTGTTTAAAATCTATTTGACTCCTATCCAAACTGTTGCTGGCAAATGTCATTGGTATTGAAACATCTTGCTCTTTTAACCCCTATATAGCCAAATGTTTTTGTCACAGATGTCACCACAGCCAAGCATTGTATGACCGTTTTTACCACACTGTCTTTGATGCAGTTTAATGACGAAATGCTGTAGTTACACAGCTAAGAATGGACACATAGCGCAAAATCAAACATGGCTGACGGCGGCCACTCAAAGATCAATAGGGGAATGGAACATTGGCGATGAAATAACACAGAATAGAAGACAGCGTAACCTTGTAACCCTTCCTGCTCAACTCACATTCTACTATTATCATGGTTTCGAAGACTTTCTGCACAATCAGTATCTTTTTATGGATTCTTTGAGGTTCCCATGCATGTCCATGTACTGGTGTAGACAAGTGATTAAAGTTGGGGGGTAAATGGAATTTATTAAACTGTAGGTTAACAGTAATGTCTACATTGAGTTACAATGCAAAAGCAGCCAAATACAACACAATGTGTAATATGTTGCTGCCCTTATGCTGTATATATTGTCCTTTCTGTGGTCACAGAATTAAATGTGAATTATGAGCTTTAACAGTACTTCTGATGGAAACTCAAAAACAGAATACTGTGTGATCTCCTAAGACGGAGTTGAGGCAAACAGAGAAAGTGAGGACTTAAGGAGGCTGTGTGGTCCAGTGGTTAAAGGAAAGGGCTTGTAACCAGGAGGTCCCCAGTTCAAATCCCACCTCAGCCACTGACTCATTGTGTGACCCTGAGCAAGTCACTTAACCTCCTTGTGCGCCTTCTTTCGGGTGAGTCGTAGTTGTAAGTGACTCTGCAGCTGATGCATAGTTCACACACCCTAGTCTCTGTAAGTCGCCTTGGATAAAGGCGTCTGCTAAATAAACAAATAATAACATAAACACACACATGAACTAAAGTTTTTATTTATGTTTTTTTTAAAATTATTATTTCCTTTCTCTCCTCAGGTAAACTTTCTCTTGAGGAGTTTATTAAAGGTGCCAAGAGCGACCCTTCCATTGTGCGTTTGTTACAATGCGACCCCAGCAGTGCAAGTCAGTTCTGATTGGACATCTCACCTGTCTAGACACTTTCCAGTGAACCACTGGCTTGTGCATTTCAGCTTTGCTTGCAGATGCCTTTTCAGTCATTCCGAGGTCATTGGTGGACACACATTCATTGCCACATTCTGCCGGGTTTTTTTTCTTTTTTCGTTGTTTGTGTATAAAAGGGGAGCAGCATTGCGCTTGACTTATGCAACGGTTTTATTTTAGGATGACTTTTTTTTTTTTTTTTTTTTTAAACCCACAGTTATAAATAACTTTGTTCTGTATGGCAGCTTATTGTTAACTGTTATTGTTTCAAATAAGCTCTTTTAACTAGTTGTAAACATAAGTAGCAGATGAATGTGAGGCTGTCCATTTCGAGTTGCTGTTTTTAAAGACAAGAAGCACCTACTGGAGAACGGTAGACCTGTTTGGCAAATTCCAACTGAATGTAGGGAAGATCTGAAAAGATGCATTGAATTGATTTGATATCTTTTCTTTAGCAGGCTTGCTTGCTTGTATGTAAATGTACGTTTCCTAATGTCTTTGCTTGTATTGTGAAGTAAACTTATGAATGCAATTATAGTTGTGAAGGGCAATTAAAAAAAAAAAAAATTGAAAACAAGTATTTTGTTGCCAGTACTGCTTCAAAGTGCTTTTTTTTTTGTGATGCTTAATCACTAGTGACTTTGCATGGCAACCATAGTTTTGTGGATATCTTTTTATTGATTTAAGTATTGAATGTACAATTTTAGTAAAATTGAAAATGGAAGTTATTATTTAATATATAATTCATATTAATCTTGTTATTTGAATTCTTAATGATCCTGACCAAGAAGGCTCAGGATTAATGTATATGGTTTAGTGAAAAGTGACCTTTTCATTGGTGAATGGTATAACTAATTACTGGATGATAAGACAGAATTTGTTGTATCCTTTTGCAAAGTCTCTACATATATTACTGTCCATATGTTTATAATGAACCTTGTGCATTCCAGTGTTACTTGATATTATTTTCATCTGCCTACTGCCAAGAAATGTAATTAAAAATAAAGTCTACCGTTTTCTTGTGAGCGTGTGATTTCTGTTGCAGTTAAGTAAATATAGCCCAGTTGTAAATGCTAGAAAACATGAGCACATTCCAGCCAGTGACCAGTGTTGTATGTGTCATGTGACTGCATGACTGTCTTACCCGTGGTGAACAGAATCATTTTTCCAATACAGTAAACATGTTGGGCCTTGCATTGGATACCTTTTCACAAACCTACTTGATGTGTTCATAGCAAATTGGATAATTCCTTGGTTATCAGCATATGAAACTACCCACACCTCCCTCATGTGTAGTTAGGATTTATCCAGTATCCTATGACTCAAAGAAGTGCTCTTGAGAAATTCACACAAGATCTTCTCTTTCTTCAAAGATATTCCGCTGTCTTGATAGGAAGTTGGATTCTGTATCACACAGGGCACAGATGGAATCAGGTGAACGGTTCGCCCACCTGAGCGGATTATTTGTGTAGAAGTGTCTTGGTTAACCTTCTCGAGATGTCTTTGCTGGCAAAACAAGTGTGAAGCATTCTGTCAATCAAACCAATAAAAAAATCAAATACAATGAAAAAACAGTAATATTGTCATTCCACTTTTCAAGTGCATAAAGAAGGGAGAAGATTGTCTGGCTGAAAGGGCCAGGTCAGAAGTCTTTCCATTGTGAAGATAACAGAAGCCGAGATACTAATTATTGCTGTCATTTACGCTATGTCCTGTGAACATGCAGTGACATTTAGATGAAATCTATAGGCCACAAAATGACTTGACCTGGATACCCAAGGTTTACATAGTGCGCTACACAGTGTGAAATGCTCTGTGTGACGTTTGCGTCTTCATTGGTACTCCATATGGCATGATGGTAGGAGAATAGACGCTTAATCATTACTAAGGAGGAACAATGTGTCGGCAGCTACTTGCAGATTCCACGTGACCATGAATTAGTCATCATTTATTTTTCTATACACTCATTTTACTAACTAGAGAGGAACGATATTGAGCTACTTCAGATTAGATCCCGTATTAGATCCTAGCCTGTCATGTTGGTTTTGATGTCATACCCCTGACCACCCCCCGCCCCCCCTCAGAGCACAACCAGCATTACATCATCTCGGTAACCATTCTTTCCAAAATGAACAGAACTGGAACATACAACTGATATCTACCAGAATACTTTTTTTTCCCCATTGGGGTCCTGATTGTTTCTAGTTTCATGGCTAGGGCATACAAGAAGTTTTACCAATAGTAAAAACAGCTAACTCTCAATTGGAATTCTTATTGAATTGAGAGCAACTTGGATATTTTGTTAGCTTCCTTTGATAGTTACCAAATTCTGGTTGAATATGAAATATTTGCTTTGAAAGGATGCAAAATAGAGGCAGCACAAAGTCACAGTGATTTCCATTTAAGTTAACTTGTTTCTGTTCCTTTTGAAAAGCAGCCTGTATTGTAACATATAAAGTAGCATGGGAGAGATTAATATGGTTGTGTTTTGTCATCTTACAAGCTTATATCCACATATACAGTGAGTGGCTTCTCTTCTTATTATGATAGCCATGTACTGGTAATCGGTGTAGAAACAGCTTTAGAGATCAATCACAATAGTCTCAGGCAGGTCTTTTTAAGGTCCCTCAACAATAAGCACTGTCATTATCCATCAGGCCTGATTTTACTAATGTATAACATCATCCTGAGAGCTATTTTGAACCCCTAGCACACCTGTGATTGATTCACTTAGAGACTGTGGATTCCCTTTTTGGTTTCAGCAGACACATGCAGTTCAGTCCTGGCAGGTCTTAAACACTGTGCAGTCAAATAGCTTCCAAAGACTTCAAGAGTGGATGCTGCTTTCCTAATATTTACCTATTACATTGTGATATTCCCATTTAACCCATAATGCAGCTTCTGAAAACCTATAAAATCAGCTCACAGTATATGGCTTCTGAGAAAGTACAGCAGCCAGTTGCAACACTTCATAAAGCTGTCAGTTTTGCAGTATTCTGTCACGGTCTTGCCTCATAAGGGCAAGCACAGGAGGGTCATTTCTCCTGGTGGGTAAATGATTATATATATTCATCCTCTAGGCCAGAGTGAAATGAATTTAAGCAACCCAATAAACCTTTTAAGAGGAACAAAACCCAATCACGACACTATAATAGGATAACAGCTTCCTTCGGAGAAACTGCGTTTATTAAGAATACACACTGCTTTTGTTCAGAACACATGTTCAATTTAAAAAATGTGTTTTAGTTTACAACATAATTCTATCTTTTAAGAGTGTCATCCTATTTTTAAGCATTTTAAGTAGCCTCAGAGAGATTATGTTTATCAAGAGTCAGAGCCATCGATTCAAAAACGGTAAGTTCTTAGCAGTTCTTAAAGTGGTTCTTAAAAGGTAGCACTGATATGGCACCTTGGTACTTCTATATTGGTACTTATGTACTTATGTAAACAGTATGTATTGGTTTGTGAAAATATGAAAATGTACAGAACCAATGACTTGCCATTGAAGTGTCAGTGCTTTGTCATGATGATCAGGGGATGGTAAGTGTTGCACTGCAATTTGATCTCTCAGTAACTGGGCTGCAGTTGCTTTTTTAGTATTTACTTAGCTAGCAGTGTAAAGCTTGGTCAGTCTTTATAGCATCCTGGGATTTTTGTTCAGAAATGATGCAATACAGATTAATTTAGGATAGTATCATAAGAACTAGATTGTGTGCAGTTTAAGTCCTGTGTAAAAGTTTACCACTGTATTTTTGCAGTTTTACCATGCTTTTCCAATAGTTATGCTGCTTACTTAACCTTAGTTGACCCTGGTTTTGCCATGTTTATTAATAGGCTTTACCATAACTTGCTATTTACCATGCTTACCAATGCTTTCACGATGCTTTATTATATTTTGCAATGCTTTTACTATGTGAAATTTTTATAAGGGTTGCTACAGTGTATGTACTACACAGTTTCCTGACTCGGCTGCAAGCTGTTTCTTGGCAGACCTTGAGTGTTTTTGATATTGTATATTTTATTTTTTAAAAAAGGTCCCAAACAAATATACCACCAAATGTATCTGGCTGGCTACCTTCTAAGACACATTCCTCACGTGTCCTCAACAGACAGACGTGTCCTCAACAGTCCACAACCAGACTTTATTCTGTTATTTCACAACAGAATAAAAGACATTACTTCTGAGGACAATTTTGCACAGTGCATTTGCCACCCGGTGGTCAAATCCTGTAACTGTTACGGGGAAAGTGAAAATCTAAATTGTTGGGACTAATGACATGCTGGTGAGGGATAGTGTTGTCATTATGTAATGTAGTTAAACTCCATATGTTACCTATTACAATCTGATTATATTTTATTAAACTACAGTATATATATATATATATATATATATATATATATATATATATATACAGTACTGTGCAAAAGTTTTAGGCAGATATGAAAAAATGCTGTAAAGTAAGAATGCTTTCAAAAATAGACATGTTAATAGATTATATTTATCAATTAACTAAATGCAAAGTGAGTGAACAAAAGATAAATCTAAATCAAATCCATATTTGGTGTGACCACCCTTTGCCTTCAAAACAGCATCAAGCATCAATTCTTCTAGGTACACTTGCACACAGTTTTTGAAGGAACTCGGCAGGTAGGTTGGCCCAAACATCTTGGAGAACTAACCACAGTTCTTCTGTGGATTTAGGCAGCCTCAGTTGCTTCTCTCTCTTCATGTAATCCCAGACAGACTCGATGATGTTGAGATCAGGGCTCTGTGGGGCCATACCATCACTTCCAGGACTCCTTGTTCTTCTTTACGCTGAAGATAGTTCTTAATGACTTTCGCTGTATGTTTGGGGTCGTTGTCATGCTGCAGAATAAATTTGGGGCCAATCAGATGCCTCCCTGATGGTATTGCATGATGGATAAGTATCTGCCTGTACTTCTCAGCATTGAGGAGACCATTAATTCTGACCAAATCCCCAACTCCATTTGCAGAAATGCAGCCCCAAACTTGCAAGGAACCTCCACCATGCTTCACTGTTGCCTGCAGAGTACAGTCCAGAGCACCTGCTGCCATTTTTCTGCACCCCAGTTCCTGTGTTTTCGTGCATAGTTGAGTCGCTTGGCCTTGTTTCCACGTCGGAGGTATGGCTTTTTGGCCGCAAGTCTTCCATGAAGGCCACTTCTGACCAGACTTCTCCGGACAGTAGATGGGTGTACCAGGGTCCCACTGTTTTCTGCCAATTCTGAGCTGATGGCACTGCTGGACATCTTCCGATTGTAAGCATGGGAAGTAAGCATGATGTGTCTTTCATCTGCTGCAGTAAGTTTCCTTGGCCGACCACTGCGTCTCACGGTCCTCAACGTTGCCGTTTCTTTGTGCTTCTTCTAAAGAGCTTGGACAGCACATCTGGAAACCCCTGTCTGCCTTGAAATTTCTGCCTGGGAGAGACCTTGCTGATGCAGTATAACTACCTTGTGTCTTGTTGCTGTGCTCAGTCTTGCCATGGTGTATGACTTTTGACAGTAAACTGTCTTCAGCAACCTCACCTTGTTAGCTGAGTTTGGCAGTTCCTCACCCAGTTTTATTCCTCCTACACAGCTGTTTCTGTTTCAGTTAATGATTGTGTTTCAACCTACATATTGAATTGATGATCATTAGCACCTGTTTGGTATAATTGTTTAATCATACACGTGACTATATGCCTACAAAATCCCTGACTTTGTGCAAGTGTACCTAGAAGAATTGATGCTGTTTTGAAGGCAAAAGGTGGTCACACCAAATATGGATTTGATTTAGATTTTTCTTCTGTTCACTCACTTTGCATTTAGTTAATTGATAAATATAATCTATTAACATGTCTATTTTTGAAAGCATTCTTACTTTACAGCATTTTTTCACACCTGCCTAAAACTTTTGCACAGTACTGTATATATATATATATATATATATATATCATTCATACTTTTGCGCTGTAACTGTAAGACATTTAACTCTAAAGCTTGTTTTGAGTGCTTCCGCCAAAAAGCCCTGATTTCGAATCTTGACATCTATGACGTCACGAGGGGAAAACATGAACCCTTTATAAACCGTAAACATGCAAAACGATCATACATACAGGCCTATTTCACGATGGTTAAATGGTGTCAAAAATACATTTCACAAGGGAATGCACTGCTTGAAAAAAAAAGTACTGTATTCCGTGAATGTAAAATCAGCAAGTTTGTCAGGGCACAATGATCACTTTGTACAACACGGAACACGGAGACTAAAGCTTTTGTTTGTTGGTTTCTGGCAGGTACAAATTGTATTTTTTGTCTTTTGTAAGACACTGGTACACAAGTTCACAAACACACGCAGACCTTTACAAAGACAGCTGTTCACAAAGACAATCATCAGTGAGTGACCATTGATTCATTTTCCCCTGACAACAGTGGAACCATTTAAAAACCGCAATACTTTTTAATTTTTTTTTTTTTTTACCAGCCTTAATTAAACAAATTTGTACCGTTTACTTTTATATCAAAAATACATTTTTAAATAGCTGCATCTATAAGACACTTCTTTCACGGATTTCATATTGCTGACTTAAGAACATAAGAACATAAGAAAGTTTACAAACGAGAGGAGGCCATTCGGCCCATCTTGCTTGTTTGGTTGTTTGTAGCTTATTGATCCCAGAATCTCATCTAGCAGCTTCTTGAAGGATCCCAGGGTGTCAGCTTCAACAACATTACTGGGCAGTTGGTTCCAGACCCTCACTATTCTCTGTGTAAAAAAGTGCCTCCTATTGTGTGCTCAAGATTTCTGATGCAGAAATCAAAAGGCTGAATCCTCCCAATCAGCTTTTTTAGGTAAACTTTTGATTATGAATTTTATCTTTAAGGTAATGTTCATATGCACATTACTGGGTAAGGGCGTCTGCCAGGAAATAATAATAATTACATGCAGTTCACAAGGAGGTTAGGCCTATTTAATTTCACTAAATCGGGGAAAGCATAAGTGTTTATTTCATGAATGAAGCTGAAGAGCTATACGTGACCATGCAAGTCGTCTCGGCCCTGTAATATAAACAATGCTTTATTATTGAAGTGGATGGGAAACGGTAAACATTATTTGCAAGATATAAATGGTACCACAAACCGAATATAGAAATGCACATTTTTTATTTTATTGCCATAAATGGGATTAACTGTATACAAGAACAACATTCAGAATTGGCGTCCTGCAGACAAGGGGGCGTGTCGCTCGCATTCCTCATGCCAGTGTGGTTATTTTCTCCTGCTGGAGGTTCAAAACAGTTAGGAATCAGGCCTCAAACCACTTATTCTTCCTCCCCACAATTTATTTCATTACACACCACACTCCCGCTGTCCTTACTGTAATACAGACTACTCAAAACGTCGGAGAATTACATAATGATCGCTTTCACAGATTGAAGTCATGTATATCTCTCTTCTGTTCCTGGTATGTGTTCCCCTAGTGACGTCACGCCAACTTTGCATCATCAGTGCATTGTTGGTATTTTACGGAATTATTGATAGTTTTATGTCTCTCAGTGCTCTAAAATTGATCATGGAGATTTAATTTCTTGCTCATTGTGAAAGTACGACCCCAAAGCCAAAAAATGATTTTCCATGTGAGATATGGACTTTAACTGTCTCATTGAATGGCCCTGATTTATTTTTTCCCAGTAAAAGTAAGGCATTTTCTGATTTGGTGTTTTTATACATGACCCACTTGGTCAAAAAAAAAAAAAAATGTATTACTTTCAGAAGATAATAAGTTGACAGAGTTTCCTCTGGGACTTGGCTATATTAGAAGTGTAGTGTTCATTCTTTTTCTTGTTTTGCGACAATTTGCCAACAGTTCAGAAAAGGGCTAAAGGTGTGCGCCAACATCACAAATATTGCTGTCTCACTGTGAATCCTCTTCAATTGCAAAAGATGAATAAAGGCCCTTGTATGTGTAATGTCAAGCTTGCAATACTGCCTGTCTGTCGACAGAGCCAATGCCCCTAATGGACATTTAATGACATTTCTCTGAAATGACTAATCAATATACCAGCTCAGATTTAGAGAAGGACTCCAGAAATAGATATGTGAAGTGATTTGTGACATTTTCCATGGCCAAATAAAGAATACACATTAAGCTTCTTTGATTATGTTATTCTAGAAGACTACATTCAGTACATTTAAAGCGAAAAAAGAAATTGAATAATTTTTCAGAGTTTGGGGTGAAAGAGGATTATACAGAGAGGCGTCAGAGCTGATTACCAGGGAGTCCTTTTGGTTATTAATTAAGATCAATGGACCCTCATGGGTGCATTATCCAGTGTTATACACTATAAGGGGATTTCAGATATATATTTTAAGACGGCTAAATGAATAAATGATGAAATGAAGGAGTTTGATGGAATTGTAATGAATTGCCTTATAACGCCCGATTTAGATTTAGATTTCTTTTTTTGTGTGTGCTTTGTCACTTTTTATTGGTTAAAAATTAAAATCAGGCCCATACAGACAGAAAATATATATTTTAATATATTTTTATGAATGGGAAGCATGTTTAATATATGAATAATATGTTTACAACCTTACCATATATTTTCAACATCTAAAATAAATATATGGCTCACAGATTAAATTATATTTAAAATATATTCCAAATGCTCCAGATTTTTTTAAATGTATTTTTAATACATTACTAATTCATTTTATTTAACTAAAATATATATTTTACAATATATTGTTATCAATATATATGTATTTGCAACAAACTTACCTTACATTTAAAATATATTATGTTTTTACCTTACATTTGTCATACATTTGAAAAACATTATTTATGGGTGCTGTTTAAATATATTTAAAAATATATTTAGCAACAAAATGGTTTAAATATTTTGGAACTGAATAAAGATACATTACGAATGTATTCATAAGTTTCCCTGAAATATATAATGATGCTAATATGTGATGTTGACATTAGATATTGATTAAACATTAACTATATATATATATATATATATATATATATATATATATACAGTACTGTGCAAAAGTTTTAGGCAGGTGTGAAAAAATGCTGTAAAGTAAGAATGCTTTCAAAAATAGACATGTTAATAGATTATATTTATCAATTAACTAAATGCAAAGTGAGTGAACAAAAGATAAATCTAAATCAAATCCATATTTGGTGTGACCACCCTTTGCCTTCAAAACAGCATCAAGCATCAATTCTTCTAGGTACACTTGCACACAGTTTTTGAAGGAACTCGGCAGATAGGTTGGCCCAAACATCTTGGAGAACTAACCACAGTTCTTCTGTGGATTTAGGCAGCCTCAGTTGCTTCTCTCTCTTCATGTAATCCCAGACAGACTCGATGATGTTGAGATCAGGGCTCTGTGGGGGCCATACCATCACTTCCAGGACTCCTTGTTCTCCTTTTTACGCTGAAGATAGTTCTTAATGTCTTTCGCTGTATGTTTGGGGTCGTTGTCATGCTGCAGAATAAATTTGGGGCCAATCAGATGCCTCCCTGATGGTATTGCATGATGGATAAGTATCTGCCTGTACTTCTCAGCATTGAGGAGACCATTAATTCTGACCAAATCCCCAACTCCATTTGCAGAAATGCAGCCCCAAACTTGCAAGGAACCTCCGCCATGCTTCACTGTTGCCTGCAGACACACATTCGTGTACGCTCTCCAGCCCTTCGGTGAACAAACTGCCTTCTGCTACAGCCAAATATTTCAAATTTTGACTCATCAGTCCAGAGCACCTGCTGCCATTTTTCTGCACCCCAGTTCCTGTGTTTTCGGCATAGTTGAGTCGCTGGCCTTGTTTCCACGCCGGAGGTATGGCTTTTTGGCCGCAAGTCTTCCATGAAGGCCACTTCTGACCAGACTTCTCCGGACAGTAGATGGGTGTACCAGGGTCCCACTGTTTTCTGCCAGTTCTGAGCTGATGGCACTGCTGGACATCTTCCGATTAGAAGGGAAGTAAGCATGATGTGTCTTTCATCTGCTGCAGTAAGTTTCCTTGGCCGACCACCGCGCTTCACGGTCCTCAACGTTGCTCGCTTCTTTGTGCTTCTTCAAAAGAGCTTGGACAGCACATCTGGAAACCCCTGTCTGCCTTGAAATTTCTGCCTGGGAGAGACCTTGCTGATGCAGTATAACTACCTTGTGTCTTGTTGCTGTGTTCAGTCTTGCCATGGTGTATGACTTTTGACAGTAAACTGTCTTCAGCAACCTCACCTTGTTAGCTGAGTTTGGCTGTTCCTCACCCAGTTTTATTCCTCCTACACAGCTTTTTCTGTTTCAGTTAATGATTGTGTTTCAACCTACATATTGAATTGATGATCATTAGCACCTGTTTGGTATAATTGTTTAATCATACACCTGACTATATGCCTACAAAATCCCTGACTTTGTGCAAGTGTAC
This sequence comes from Acipenser oxyrinchus oxyrinchus, assembly GCA_030684275.1. NCBI lineage: Eukaryota > Metazoa > Chordata > Actinopteri > Acipenseriformes > Acipenseridae > Acipenser > Acipenser oxyrinchus. The sequence goes on along the minus strand of CM060251.1, from coordinate 77,795,955 downwards.
CTAGAAGAATTGATGCTGTTTTGAAGGCAAAGGGTGGTCACACCAAATATGGATTTGATTTAGATTTTCCTTCTGTTCACTCACTTTGCATTTAGTTAATTGATAAATATAATCTATTAACATGTCTATTTTTGAAAGCATTCTTACTTTACAGCATTTTTTCACACCTGCCTAAAACTTTTGCACAGTACTGTATATATATATATATATCTATATATATCTCGTACAATACATAAATTATATATTTAATTGTATTGAAACATGTATTTACCTTTTTTAATTTAATATGAATCAATATATTTATGAAACAAAGCATAAGAACATATGAAAGGTTACAAACGAGAGGAGGCCATTCAGCCCATCTAGCTCATTTTATATATGTATTTGTCATACAGTATATGGATGTTGCCGGAGCAGACTCATTTAAATTAGTTGCTTGTAAAGGATGCTGGGGGTTGGGATTTTTGTGTGGAAACTGCGATTATTTATTGATTATTGTAAATACTGGATTACTGTTTTTGTGATAATTGTTTATGGTTCATTTGGGAGTATTTCTGTGATTTGTTATTAATCAGTGAAAATCACCCTGAGAGCTGTGTGCGTCCACAAGAGTGGGGAGGTCCCTGTGTGCATGTGTTTGCGTTTGTGTTAGTGAGCGGTGAGTCACTGCTGCTGGCAGTCTCTGGTGTTATGAAAAGAGCTTTATTAATCCTTAAAGGTGATTTTAATTGCCCTGCTTGTCTATAATATTGTTTGTTTCTTATTATGTGGCATACACAAGTACATACTGTATATTAAATGTCATGTTTCAAATGTATACATAATGCATTTTTCTCATATGAAATTTATATTTCTCAATATATTTACTTATATTTTAAAAGCATTAACAGTATGTATTCACATTTATATTTTTTAAATACATAAAACATATATGTATCATGAATTTTGTATATTTTTCATATCTAGAAAAGGGGCCAATTGTGGTGTATTAAAAATGTATAAAATATCTTGATAATATATTTTTTATTATATTCTATTTAATTCAAGAATGATGGGAAAATATAAGTATCACACATTTCTTATTATATATTATATTCTATTTCACATTATTTAAGATATAATTATTTTCCTTAAAAGGCAACTTGGTATGCCTTTAATTTGCCAAGACAAAGCAGTAATATCTGAGGATGATGGTATTCCCATTACAAAAACACAATGGCATTATGTGCCAATTAGCAGCTTTGCTGGCAGGGTATCATGGAAGCTCCATCAATGTCTCGCCCCAGAGATGGTCTCTCCAGGACAAGGCTGAGGTGCATTGGTGTGGCAGAGTGTGAAGCAGAAGAAAAGCCCAAGTGAATACACCTGCAGGTTCTGGCACTGAAGAATTCATCACAGGAGCTGAGTGCCTTTTCCATATTGTAATTTCCCATTTCATGTCTATGTTTAATGGATAATTGTTCACTTATTTCCATGCCAATTTGCATGTGTTTTTTGTAAGAGGCAATGTTACTTGTCATGAACAAATTGTGAATCCATCTCACTGGAACTCAGCTATCACTTATCTGTAAGCTCATGCGTGCTGAGTGTGGTTGATAAATGATCCTCTGATTTGAGACAATCACTGGGAGTTTCTTATTCCATCAGGGGAAGAGGGATCTTCAATAATAGCTACTGAATAATGCATTGGGAATGCTGGCAACAGTATCATCGGTGGCCTTTAAAACACAAAATAGATGGTCCTATGGACCATCAATAAGGAGCTGTGAGACTTGCCAGGGAGTTTGTCTTGCACTTTTCTTCTGTATATACTGGTTATTGTGCCATTTCTACACCGCAGGCTCAATTATATATGACCTCTTATTATGACTTTAAAATGACACAACAAGTGTGTACTATATCAAATAACTCTAACTACATCAAAGCTTTCTAATGACCTCAGCAACCATCCATCCTAGGACTCCCTTTCATCTCAGCTTCACCCAAAAACCCACGGTGACCACAGACAGAGCTATATATCACATTTTCACTGTTTAAACCAGGCTTCTGAATGTGTGAGAACAAGGGGCATTAGGAAATGATATAAAACCCCAGCAGCTCGATAAAGTGTCACTCAGGGTCTTATGAATACTTCACAATTCTTCACAGTCATACTTGTACTCAAGCGTGTGCAGGCATGGAAATATAAAATGTGTCCATGCTTCAATATAAAACATTGTATTTTCCAGTGTATATAAGCAGTGTTGCCTTTCTATAATTTAGTGCGTGAAGCATTTCAGGGAACGATCTTTGTCCATTATTTTTATCTTTACTTGTCAAAGCAGCTTTACTTCAGTTTCTGAAAGCATAATTTTTCTTTGATGATTCTTGATATGCAATCTTACTTTAAAAAAAACCCACATCAAATACATTGAATTGAATGAAAAAAATGAAGAGAGTAGAGTAAAAATAGAAACTTATAATTGAAAAATCTACAGAAGGGAAAAGTGGGAGATATTGGCGCTGTTTTCTTAATTTTTGTAAATTCCTCATTTGGTAAGCGGCAGCAATTAAAGGTGTAAATAAAACATAGGTATTACTGTAGTACTAGCACATCAGTAATTCATGTGTATCAATTCATGTGTTATTTATCATAAAAAAAAAATCTGTCTCTGGTTGTTCTACTTATTTCATCAAATTTTTACTACATGCTAATGGTAATACTGGTGTGACATTTTAAACTCCCTCTTGCAATTTAAATAGTGTCAGTTGAGATTCTAATACCTACAGTGATGCAATGGGCTTCACCCAATAGAAAGTGAAGATAAAATCTGGGAACAAACTATCAACAGAGAAAATCTCATGAACGTTTTATGGTAATTCAGAAACGAAACAGTTATAAATAAGAGGTGGTTATGATTGCTCGATAGATTTATTAAGGATAATTGAATTATTAACTTTAATTGAATTATTAACTTTTATTGTATTTTGGCTAATAACAACAAAGAGCATGCAAACATAAGTGGATACTCTGAAACCCAATGGAAGAGACATGATAGCAGCCAAAACACATTTCTAAACAATCAGGTCATGTTGATACTGATATTATCTAAAAATGTGAACAGTTAATCAATTATCAAACTCGACCACTGTTTCATTTAGTTAGGCCTCAATATATTTTATACTAAGCATCCCCGCCAACACAGATCTTATAAAATATATTGCATTCCATTAAGTTGAAGTCAAGCAACTCACATAATAAAATGCTTTTATCATATTATTATCGCATGTATTACAATCCCATGCCAACTCTTCCCAATGTTCCCAACATTCTTGTTTCCAGAGCAGACATGAAGTCAGGCATGAGATCATTGTGAAGTTAACTTTCTGTACTTAAAACAAGATGTTCATATCTTTCTTATTACATGTTACATATTCATAGAACTTTCTTGCTCCAATTTAATTCTAAGAAACAGAAGTGTTATTTATTCAGAGTCTATAATTTATACAGTAATGTCAGGATTCAGGAGCAAATCTTTTGCAGCATTATTTGAACCTAGGCCTGTGGGGCAGCATATAGTAATTGAGCTGTATATATGCATTGTGAACAATGATAAATGACTACATGCCAAGCACAATCTGTCCCGAAGTGACAAGCGATGGCAAACTCTTTATTATATACAGTGTTTTGCCACTTCAGGAGTCGGGAGCTGTCAATTCTTCCTAGTTGCACATGGTCCGGCAAAACTCACTGGGTTCAGACCTCAGCCTCAGCATCATTGTGAGCCAGTGGCTCCAAGCCACTGTAAGGTGTAGCCATTTAATGAAATAACTTTGTGTAACTCACAGAACCTTGTGAATTTTTAATTGACAGAAAGTTGGCTCTTTGAGCAAAAAAAAAAAAATATATATATACAAGGCCTAGTCATCCATAAAAAATCATGAGGCACTTGCCCATGTCCCCTGCCACTAGCGTTTTTATAACAGAAGAAAAAAGATATGAGGACATTATTATATGTTGTTTTTTAAAATACTAATGTTTAGTTAACAGGTTTTTTTTTCTGAATAAGATACTATTAGAGAATTTTGAGTACCTGAGGTTCTAAATTTGCAGGACCTGTGTGGTTTTGTACAGTGCAAATAAGTAGCTTTTTCTTTGCAACATTCAAATTCAATATAAAAGAAAATAAGAAATGTAGCAATGCCAGAATATTTGTTATAGACACTATACTTAGTTTAAATCCTAATCTATTAAACGTGAATTTTAAAAGTGATGTCATTATCTAAATACCGAGAAGACAAGAGTGCTTGCATACATAACGTTTTGTGAGCTATTAATTATAAAATCACATTCAGCAATAAAATGAGCTTAAACTGGTTGACAAGAAGGAGAGAGTTTAGCCTTGTGAGTTGTAAGCACATCATAACCAATGAGGGTTGCAGCTCGAGTTTTTCGGCTGACCAGTCGATTTGATTGGCTGTTTGGCTGTGTTCTGACTTATACTCATGAATATGCTTTTTACTTCTCAACTACCAGTGTCAATCACACACTGTCTGAAATAAACCTTGAAGTATCCCATTAACTTCCAATGCAAAAGTCAAATGCTTCTAAATATGCAGGAACAAATATTTAGGGTTTCTGGTTTTCAGGTTTTATTTTGAGCACAATATGCACACAATGAGGAATGAAATGCATTATATTTTGTGGGAAAACAACGTGTAACAGGGCCTAAATAAATCATTGTTAGTATAATTTTAACTGAGGCCTGTGCCTCGAGCGCCTCATAGCTGGCTACGGTCTTGTATATCTATATATCCATGTGAAAGTTCCATGAGCTCAATAATTATAAATAAAAAGTGACCAGGAGAGATAGAGTACGGGAAGGGGCCAGGTCAAACTGTACCTGGAGAGCAGCTACAATGAAGGAAAAGTTGTTGAGGAGTGATGTAACCAGAGCAGAGAGGATGAGTCATAAATCCGTAGATTACTCAGAGCTGAATTATTTTAAGAATATGGTGACAAGAATGATACACTTTAAAAGATTAGTGTGAGGATCTGGTCCCACTTTATCAAATCTAAGACAAGAGTACTTGAAGTTTGTGATAGACTGTGATTGAATTATGAGCTCTTGCTTGAGAAAAAGGCTTTGAATAATACTTAGAATAGCTTAACAAACATTGGATGGATGGATTTCTTAAGGCTTGAGCAAGTAAGGATATAATAAATGTAATTAGTTTGTGTTCCGTAGTGTTTCTCACATATGAGATACAATAAGTTTTTTTTTTCCATAGCTTATAAATCTAATATTATAGAACATTTAGATTTATGGGTACTACTGTACATTACTGTACATTATTGAATTAACAGTGTGACTGATACACTGTGTCTGAGTGGTTTTCCCATATTGTGCTGGTTGAATTCCCAGCTCAGTCTTATCATGCTTTAAGAGACTAATCTGGTGCATTAATCTCATACTGTCCTCCATCTCCCTCTCCACAGCGCTGCACTCTCTTTCATTTCCATGATGGAGTATCCACTTACTTGTCTTCCCTGTAATGCAATTACCCTCACTTCTTGATCAATCGTTGTCAGCTTGTATTGATTTGTGTACTGAATAGAATTACAGACAAATCATTCTTTACTTGACAGGGGCAGTGCGTCTTTGTAATTATAACATAAAACACCTCGCAAGGTAAGATGTTGCACAGTAATATATGTCTTGATTAAAACTACCTGGGAATACATTGTTTGCTGCTACAAATGTGACTTCAAATGCTTCACTATGTAATAATAAGATGCATGAAGTATTATATACATTGGTAGTGTGGTCCAGTGGTTAAGGTCCAGGGCTTGTAACCAGAAGTTCACTGGTTCAAATCCCACCTCTTCCACTGACTGACTCACTGTGTGATCCTGAGCAAGTCATTTAACCTCCTTGTGCTTCATCCTGTGGATGAGATGTTAAATCAATGTCCTATTGTAAGTGACTCTACATATAATGCACAGTTCACAGCCTACCTCTGAAAAGCACTTTGTGATGGTGGTCCACTATGAAAGGCGCTATATAAAGATATTATATTATATATCATGACTGAGTTAGAACAACCTCAACAGAAGGTACAAGTAATTAAGTAAATTATTGCAGGCAAGACATAGATACAGTTTTCTTAGTTAGCTATCATTTTCTACTCTCACTCAATACAATTCATATTGCCTCCTTACTGTAGTTCAATAATTGTTCAAATCAACCTAATTGGCTGAAAACACCCATCTCACTTCTTACATCCAAATAATAGCAACTGCTGTACCTTTTATATCTAGTTAGTAACTGGAACACAGTCTTTGTTTTACTCCATCCATCATTTGAAGCTCATGATGTATGAAAATACAGTGTAGTGCCCTGGTGCAGATTTAAAATATTTGTTTGCGGTTGGTACTTTATAAGCCAATGGTTAAAATATGATATTTTTTTTCCCGTAAAATGTTCTCATCATCAAATCCTGTTTTCTTAGTTTAACTTTTGTAAATGTCATAGAGCGTACAGCCAGTGTTGTACAAAGATATTTCAATAAGCTTTTAACTCAATTAAAAAGAGCACATAGGTGTTTTTGTTGAACTGAACTATACTCTAGACGAGTTTCATTATTCTTCATTGGCTGTTATTTTGATGTATGTGCTGCCATCCCCTGGCTGATGGGGGAATCTCAGCTCACTGAAGTGACAGGTGAAACTCTGCATCTAACTCCTTACTATTAAACACATTTGGAAGTTGAATGCTAATTCTCCTGCTTATTCTCTGCAATAAGCACATGTGGTGTTGGGAACAATTAGCTACTGTGAGCCGGACAAGCATTTGTAACTTTTCTTATGTTCTCGTTCTTAAGTAGCCTGTTAAGAGAGCAGGTGCCAGTCTTCTAGATGAAACATGCTGAGGAGCACCTGGGGCTCACATCATGGAACTCCTTTACATAAAGAAGCTGTCAGACTGTCGAAATCCAAACTTGACAAAAACACCACTTGTTGAGCGATTGTTTCAATTCAGTGTTAACAAGTTCTGCTCTGTGGTTTGTGGGACAAGAGTCAAGAACCTATAATGAATTTCTTTTAGAGACTTAAAGAAGATTCACTTTCACAATCACCACAATTTGACCAGACTGCCTCCCCATGATTTAGAGTCATCAATTAAGCTTTCACTTTGAGTCTGTTCTTGCACTAAACTATAATTTGTGTATCTTTATAATCTGATGGAAGTGCAACTGGACATAAATGAGGTTATATACAATGCAAAGCTGACATGTATCTGTACTTTCAGAAGAGATTACGTTACAGAAAGAAAAATAATGTAAGCTTATAAAAAGTAACACAGTACAGATGTGGTTGTTTTGAAAAGTCAAACATTTTCATAACCTTATTAAAAGTGGCACGATATCCCTGGAAACAAAAGATGTATCCAAGCAGATTGCTTTTTAACAAAAAAAGAACATCTGTATGTACTGTATGTAAGTACACCTGTTCTGTATGGTTTTCATTTTGATCTATTAACTGAATCAATTAATAAATACATTCCAAGAAAAGTCTACCAATACCTGAACGGTTCAGAACCCATTGAGTTCCTGCTGTTGGCACAATGGGACACACAGTTCATACAGCCCACACACATGAAACGAGCAGCAAACAGAATCTTAATGCTCACCCTTTAAACAACAACCTAACATTGTTTTCACAGAGCTATTTTTAAACACCTCCCATTGTATATGCTCTAGAGATTAGGCTGCCAGCATGGGTGAAAGACCTTTTGTCAAATTTAGCTCATCCTTACGGCCCACTGTCTCGCCTCCTGAGGGCGTACACACTGAACTCACAGGCTGAGGAAGTGATGCGATGGGGAGGCACAGCCCCAACACTGCAGGAGCAGATGGTAGTCCTGCAGCAGATCAAGCAGGAAGCCAATTGACTTCTTGTGATCAGAAGCAATGGGGAGTTTCTACATGAAGAGAAGGTGCAACAGCTAGCAGCTTCCTTGAAATGGGTGTCAAGGTTGCATCTACTTTTTGTCACAGATGCAACCTTGTCTGCAAGTGAAAAGTTGTAAGGAACTGCTGGGGGGTGGTCCTTCACATAATGTAGGTGGTAGTGCTGCTCGAACCCAGGTCTCCTGGTTTAGAAACTAATTCAATGCAGCAGTGTAGAGTAGCGGTTAGGGCTCTGGACTCTTGACCGGAGGGTTGAGGGTTCAATCCCAGGTGGGGGACGCTGCTGTATCCTTGAGCAAGGTACTTTACTTAGATTGCTCCAGTAAAAACCCAACTGTATAAATGGGTAATTGTATGTAAAAAAATAAATAATGTGATATCTTGTAACAATTGTAAGTTGCCTCGGATAAGGGCGTCTGCTAAGAAATAAATAATAATAATTTCATCTGCACATTCCAATATCAAACTGGGGCTATCACCAGTTTCATCTGCAGTCTCCAATACAATGTGCAGCTTGATGTCAAAGATAGTCTGTATGTTAATTAATCCACCAAAACCCAATATTTCCTAGACAGTATAACTAATTCACAATCTTCAGTTATGCCTTCTTGTTTTCTGCAGCCTGTCCTTCATGCATGAACGGCGACCACTATCAGCTCGAAAAGAGATGGTTAGTTGACTGAATCCTCTGGAGATGATTTTATCCAGTCGGTATGTCGATAAGACTGGACAGAATCATCATGACTTATATACTGCAAGTGAAACAGAGTAGAACAATAAAAGCATACATTATTATAAACATATTTTCTGATCAAGCCATCGGGAGTGGACCACTGTAACAAATGTCAAGTGAGGAGAACACAGTGCTACATATCGCAGGGTCACAATTCCTCAGTTGGTTGCCTGGTTACTAGTAAGTCAAATGTCATTATTATAATACAAGCTTTTTTTATTTAATGTTTGATCACAGAGAATGATGTCCTTCCTTACAGAAAGAGTCTGCATTGTCACGCTCTGTTCAGTTTGTGCTGGTTTGGATTCAGCTGCAAAAAATGTTGTTTTGATCTGTGCTCATATCACTCAATCGTTTGATCTCTCTATTACTGCACCATGGATATCGTTTCCATGAGTATGTATGTATTTATCCCTTGTGTTTTGCTTCAAAGTTCAAGAATGTAAAAGACTGATTTTCTCCCTCCTGAAGCTCATCTCTTTCTTGTTTATCTCTTTCCTGTGACAGACAGAGCTGTTGTCCAGTGATACATTTCATTATAGAATAAACAGTGACACAATCACTGTCCATCACAACAAACACAGCCCAAGGTGAAATACTGATATTTGACATAAAACACATTGCCATACGAAACATACACATCATCACAAAATCAAAGAAGCCATACTTTAGATATAAAAGACTGCCTACTCGGCTGTAGGAAGGATTAACAAGTAAATAAATGTACAATACCCAATCAAGAGTAACTAGCTGATATGTGTAATGGTTTTAATTAATCAGCACTATCAATTATTAATTACTTTCAACCAAGCTCAAGATCTGGAAAGTGAAACACAGTCACACAATAACACAACACAGTTATATAGTCTATACATGTTATCAAAGTGAGTTCAGTAATACTCAATAACACAACACAGTTATTTAGTCTATGCATTTTATCAGAGTGAGTTAAGTAATATGGTACAAAATTGACAAAGTTAATTAGTGTCAAAATAATCAGTTTAGCAATGGATAATATTCAATTAATATTTCAACTTAAATGTGACATGTCAATTAGAAGTAAATGCAAGCATTCATCAACATTTTTATTTGTCTTTTAATAGCAAGGTTCTTAAATCAGTACTCAGATAGCATGACTAAAAGATAGAATAGGCTAGGATAGCTGTTTGAATATATATATGGCTCAGTATATAGGAAATCTTGCTGTCAATCTGACCGGTACCGGCAGGTCAAATCAGTTCATTCATTTATTGGTTCAACGTCTGTTGACCTTTCCTCTTTCTTCGATGGTGATCCAGTTGGTCCAGTTCTCAATGTTAACCACATTCTGGGGTGTTGTGGTTGAATATCCTTGGGAGCGCTCTGCTCTTCTGACTGCTTGCTAGATGTTGATAGCAGCATCTTTTTTTTTCCCAACTGACTGAGTAATTCACTGGACCAAAGACCAGCTTCTCTCTTAATTGGAATTATTCTAGGTTTCAGGAATTCAGGAGGGCCTGTCTCCCCCAGTTACTGTGGTGACCAGGGGCCCATCTCTTTCCAAGCTACACTGTTACAAACTCCACAACTTCAGATCATTACAGCAAAGTTTAACCCTTTCAATACTCTTATGGTCCTACACTGCCTTTTGGTTGTAGCCTTTAATATATGTCAATGGTGACTTTGCTACAGGGAATTGAAATAGAAGAGATTGTTTTTTGAGGTATATATAGTTTGTTTTGCCTGGTATTAATCCACAGTTTAGTGGCTGTAATAAAACAGTAAATACTTTCACTGAAGTTGCTAAGCACAACCTTATCTTAATTCTGTAATAACATGAAGTTTCACAGTGCAACCTAGTAAAAGAAAAAAGAACACATGATGAGTCAGTAGGGTACGGTACTCTTAACTCACACACTCAAAAATAGAAAATTTTGCCAATTTTTTGCTTGTTAAGCTTTAATGGGTCATTTTAAGAACAATAAAGTGAGGAAAATTCAGAAATGATGAATTTATTTATGAAATATAGGTGAAAACATTACTGAATGTTACCCTTCAGAGCGGTGAGCGTCGGATGTAGTAGCCACTAGAGACCGCTAGAGGGTGCAAAATAACTTAACTAACACACTCAAGAACACAAAATTCTACCACATTTCTCATCCTTGACCTTAATTATATTAATTTAAAGGAGAAAAAAAAACACTGAAAAAAAATTCTAGTTATTTACAAAAATATAGTAAAACAAAATACAGCTGCAACTTCAGTCCATGCCACATCCTATGGGACTTACACCTAACCCCTAAAATTAACCCCTACATCTAACCCCTAAACCTCTACCCCTACCCCTAAACCTAACCATGAACCTGTCACTATCAAACTAACTTTTTACTATTACTATTATTTCAACACCGTTTCTTTTGCACCCTCTAGCGGCCTCTATTGGCTACAACATCCGACTTTGACCACTTTGAACTAAAATGTAGTACGCAGTAACGTTTTAACATATATTCCATAAATACATTCATCATTTCTGTATTTTCCTTACTTTATTTGTCTTAAGATGAGCAAACATTTGGCAACATTTTCTCATTTTTGAGTGAGTAAGACTCGGAGTTGTAATCCCTAACCGAGTCAAATGATCACAATGTTTTCATTATTACAGTAGTGTTTGTTTTGTTTAGGAATTATTCCTTTTTAAAAGTCAGCTCCTTATCAACAGTAACATCCTGTACCAAACACAATGCATCTCATTCATAAACACACACAGAAAGAGGGTATTTTACAGTCAGTACTACCTTTCCTGGTATCCTGAGAACTATCTTTGGGGTGGATAGTGTACCCAAAAGCACTTAATTTACTGCACAATTTGTTCGCCGTTGAGAGTCATTTCCGTTATCAATGCAAGGGTGGAGATCATTTCCATTGGAAGTAATAACCTTTAAGATAAAGCCTGGATTAGTATCATTTTAGTATGTTCTGTATCCATTATTCACTGTTAAGGGAATCCTATTCAGCCTGTGTTTCCTAAAGCTACTACCTTCCACTAATAACTGCATGACTAATGTTATGTGTTTTGATTCCATGAAGACATTATTATCCGTGCCAAATTCAGATAAATTCCTTCGAGGTTACAGAAACAAATCGTTTAAATTCCGAAACCGATTCAGTTTCCTTATATACAGTAGAAACACGATACTATACCCTTATTTACAGCCACCTGCTTTTATCAATTAGTAAACCCTGGAACAGGTTTTATTCAATATGAAACTAGGCCCCTACAAGTGTTCAGCACCTGGTTGCTGTTTATTTCAGAATATACTGCATTTATTTTGGAAGATTGCGGTTTGGTGTAATTAAACTTTCAAACCTGCAATACACTGAACATTTATACAATAAGAATATTATTTTGAAGTAAAATGAAATAATCAGTTGGGCATAACAATTAGCACTGTCATTAAGTCAGTTATTATGGACAGCTACAATTATAAAAGAATGATGCAAAATAAATAACTCATTATGTTGTTTGTTTTTCATGTAGCAACCCACTCTTACACGGTCAGTTCTGAATGTATTTAAATCCTTATCATTCTGCCAAACATCTGTAGGTAAGGGATACATCAAATTGTACAATTTTAATAAATGTAGTGTTTTTGTAAATGTTCTCTATTTTGTACTAAGTTGAAACCATGTATTAACCAAGGCTATAGAAATATAGTGTAAAAAACTATAATGCCAACTTTGAGCACTTGTGAATTAATGCAGCATGCCTCACCTACCTCTTGCCCTTGCCTTGAAAAGTAGTTCACTCGCCATGCCTGAATAGCAACAGTGGTGTCAATTGTATGTGGGCAACTCAATGCTAGATATCTGACTAGGTAAGTTGACAAAGACCAACATTTGGTGGAATCGAGCTAGCCTATAGTTCACAATTACCTCTAAAAGCCCAGTGAAAACCTGCATTATAAGTAGCATGTATTTGTTAGCAACAGAGATGCCAAGTTAAGAAAGGAGAAATTAGCAGCATGTGCTGAGCTATGCGAGGTGGACTTTTTTTTAATTTTTTATTAAGGCTAATGGCTGTTAACCCCTAGAAATTAAAAGGTTCTCTGGCAAGCCAATGACCTCATCTGTGCTGTTCAGTGTATAATTTTGGTAATTGTAAACACACAGCATTTAGAAATTAAAAATAAATAAAAACACTTCCAACACTGATTTGTTATTTATTTGGAATTCTATTTATTCTGGATTTAAATATTAGTAAATGAAGAGTGGTAAATTCCTCTCTATCTTTTTTAGGAGAGTGACATTTGTGATTTCCATTTTAATAACTGATAAGCAACCAAGTAAATGTGCGATTGATGCGTTCTTGTAGCACAAATTTCCGCAGAATTGTGAAAATGCACATTCGAGGGCTCCAGCGTGACCCAACTCAATTCCACCTGCAGAAATATGTGGAGTCTGCAGCTTTGAAGAGAAATTTTGTATTTATTAAATAATGTACTAAATCCATGATAAGTAATGTATAATGTTACAATAAAATTAATGTTAAATCAATTACATCAAACTGCCTATAGATTGAGAATCCAGAGAAATGTAAATATTGGACTTTCAAAAATGTGTGCTGCAAAGTTTGAAGATGTCTCTAGAAGCTGTGTGCGACGTCAGACAGCAAGCTCTGGGATACAAACAAGAACGCAACCAATGATGCAAGGGGACATTTGCGCACCAGTTTCTGAAGGGCCCCTAAACCGTTTACAAAGCAACTTGGCTCAAAGCTTTTAATGTCAATTAAAATGCCCCGATAAACTGAAACAGTACTAAAGAAACTCAACACATATGGTATTGAAAATTTCCTAAACATTCATTGAGTATCCATCATTTATTAAAAATCATATGGTATTACAACCTTTGACATGCAGAACCACCAAAATATTAGCTGCTACAGCTAAATTGTAAACATTGGCACCTCTGAAGCAAGTAAGAAACACTTGCTTTTCTAATAATTAGTTGATCTTCAGAAATGGCCTGCATCTTGTTATAAGGGACATGGAAATATTGTTTATCAGCACACTAATCTATACACAAAAAGCAACTCTGTTCAACACCTTAAGACTGTAGCCAAGTACACAGTTGCAGTTAAGTTCTGTGCAGTTATAACAGCTAGGCAGGGTGCAGAGTATCTACAGAACTGAGTCACCAAAAAGTACAAGGCAACAAGTTTAGTACTGAATTTACAACAAAGAAAATACCACTACACATATTGTGAAATGGATTTACTTTATACTATTAAACAGGTGTGTAGATAAAAACGTAATTAAGAAAAAAAGTTTGACATGTAAATTGTCAAAACAATGTTGTCTGCCACCTGTTCTACCAGAGGTAGCTGTGCCATAAAATGTGTTCAATGAAACAAGACTCATTGTCTCCCATTTATTGTAAAAAAAAAAAAAAAAAAAAAAAAGTACAAAGTTATAAAAAGTTTCCATAGGAACAGCATAAAATGTGATCCCCCTCTTAGTTATCCATTTTGTTGCATTTTATTAACAGGCTTAAAAACATTAAATGTAGGCAACATTAAAATGAAGTTACTGGTCGCTAGTAGTGACCAAAGGTATCAGGACAGACTACACCATGCCAGAGTCTGCAGGTTAAACGATATGTGCTGAAGAGCAAGTTGAAGGAAGTTCTACTCCACTTTCCCAAGCGCAGGAGACGGGCACAGGGTTAGAAGCAGTCTCCTCAACTTTAGCAATGCCACCTTGCTCTTTGATTTGCTGCATCAGTTGCCTGAGGAAACAAGAGATTATGGTTAGCACAGTGGAGAGAACATAATGCAAGAGCACAAATCTAGCAAAGATTCATACTAAAAAAATCAATATATTCTCATTTAGTTTCCATGGAGGATTGTCACTCACCAACAAAAAATTAAACTTGCAGCAGCATTTCTACCAGAATGGCTAACACATCTGATAAACAAGGTCTCTTGCTTTGTCATTGTAGATTTACCCAATTTGTTCAACACAATAGACATGCAAGAAGATGCCTGTATATCCATCTTATCAATGCATATTGTAGGATACAGTTATTTGGTAAAGTCTGTAACCATTATTAAATAATGGTTTATTGAAATGTCTTAAATCATTCAAACTAAGTATGCATTTGTTGAATTAATAGAGCAAGCATCTTTAGTCCTTCCAGATAAGATTACTTTGAATATGCTTGGCTTCCTTTGTCATGCAGATGCTTGCATAGATTTCTCATCCTGCAAGCTCTGGTATGCCACATAGAAACTGCCACTCTGACAATTCTAAAAAGCCAAGTGTCATCTATACTAACCAGGAAGTTCTTGACATCACATAATGGATATCCGGCTTCTGGAATCCATTGAAGGTGGAAGATGCAGCAACCGTGTAGGCTCCCATATTCTCAAAGAGCATCCAGTCTCCAACCTGAAGATCTGGCATGTCACAGAGCTCAACAATGCGATCCAGACCATCACAAGTTGGTCCCCAAATGCTACAAGAGTAGAATCTCTCATCAGGCTTAGGTTTCTGAAAAACAAAGAATATTTAGTGCACAAGTTCTATGGTTTAAACTTGACACTTAAATATGATAAGCTCCAACTAAAATTCTTACCTTGTGGAGAACAGGTCTGACATTGGCATGGTCATACAGGATGCAGTTAAATGACCCATAAACACCATCATTAACATAGTACATCAAAGTTCTGTCATTAGCACCATCATCCTCATCTGTAAAACAAAAGTAACTTCAGTCACCAATGCCTTTAACTTTATATATAAAAAAGTACAACCACACACACATTCTTTATAGTCAGATAAATTTACCATCAGAACCAGCCTGCTCCCTGAAGACAACTTTCTTGGCAATGACATTGACAGCTAGCATATAAGCAGATGCAACATAGTATCTTCCTGGCTCAGCAATGACCCCAACACCAGACTCAACAGGGAAGTATTTGTCAAGAGCAATGTTGATGACAGCAGTAACCTAAAAATAAAAGACAAAGTTGGATCCTTTATATACAGTATATTAAATGTTAATCAAAAAACAGAGGTAGGACATGTTACTAATTAACAGTATCATATTATAGGGCCCCTAGAGTGAACCACGATGGCTTTACCAAGGAGTTAAACATTACCTCTTCAAACTTCAGTTTAACATCTTCGGAGCCAGGGAATCCACCACCAATATCCAGCAAATTCATGTTGAACCCAAGTTCTGCCTAGAAAGAATTGGAAACTTGTTGCTGAACATGCATTAACCATCCAACAGATCCATTTGTCATTGTACCTAAATGTTTGCATATATCTCAATTAAGAGGCCATGCAGCAATTGCCAAGGATGCCCCTCAAACTGTCTATTCAAGGCCATTATAGCTGCAGTGCCCTTTCAGCTACACCTATAGGCACCTGTATTTAAATAAAAAAAATTGGATCCAAACAAAGTTATATGGTTAAGTCACATCAGGTATGAAATACTGTTCTACATTGTATTGGTGTTTATTGGTCCATCTTGGTCCCCGCCAGTTCTTCCATAAAATGCAACATCGCTATGCTGCATTTTGTATGTTACATGAGGGAATGAAATTTGAGTCTATATGCTATTAAATAGTCCCTCACAATCACAGGAATAAACACAGGATTTGCCACCCTACTTGCAAAATGTTCAATGCACAGCAATACTGAGAAGTTGTGAATTTGTCTTCAGTGGTAACTACTGCGGTTAAGTGTCACTAGCGCAGCGCATAAACACTTTGCAGTGCAGTGAGAAGTGTGGCGGGATTCAGTGCAAGCATCAGCATGAAGCAACTCATTACATATGCAAATAAGTAAAACAAAAACAGCTTAGATAAATGCAGTGGCGATCATTCCTATAAAGCCCTGGACTACACAATTAAATAGTTCAGATTTAAGATTATCGTTTAAAAAAAAAAAAAAAAAAAAAAAGTTACAGTAATTGCAGACAGTGTTGTATTAACGCAGTGAGCAGTTTTGTTCAGGTTGACATGTGACAGTCTGCATTGCTGCCTCACTTCACACTGGCATGCTGTACCCAGGTCAGGACCCAGTGTCATGCAGGTCAGCTACGTAATTACATACTGCTTTTGACAGAAGCAGGGTTGACCTGGGTGACAGACGCAAAAAACAAATATGCGCATCAATGCCCAGGTAGAAGTGCCAGTGTCTAGTGTTGGCACAAGCAGCACATTTGGAGGAATTAAAAGAAAAGGTGCATAGTGCGATTGTGCTAGGTGAAACAGCCATTTTAAAATGTCAACTTAATGTGTATAAAAAAATAGCTTATAAAAGATTGTCTAGGACCCATTTTGAAATTACTGAATGATAGTCATTACATACCTTCATTTTAAAAAAAAAAAAAAAAAAAAAAGTGAAATGTTACTGTTCCGATTTGATTTATTAACACCATTAAAGTCATTGCTGCAGAAACTTTCCCTTTGATATTAGGATATTTTACTGCAGATTTCCATGGGGGACCAATTAATTTAACAAAACAGTCATGTGGATTAACAAAAAAAAAACACAACTTTGTGAAGTTAAACTTGTTTGTAGCCAGTAACAAGCTTTATATATGAATTCTAAGCAAAATTACCCAACATACTACACTTTGGCCTTCACTTGCACTTAGCGGCCTTGGTATCCTCTACAAATTTATTGAACTGAAAGCCATTTTGGCCTTGCCCTTTCTGTTGTCAATTTAGAGCCCGATATGTGAAGGATTACATGAATTTACAGAAACTCTGCTTGCAATACTTACTCCCATATCAAAGACACAACGAGCATCTGAAATAGCCTGGGTGTATGTTTCAGGATCAGTACAGCCACTGCCAACATGGAAGCTGTAAAAAGAGAAACCAAGTTAGTAGTGGCATTATTTAGGCCATTTCATTAGTTGCGGTCATTAACCCTTAGCAGTCCATTTAAAATCAGCGCATCTCAGGTGCACCAGGTCCAATTTATTTTCACAGTTTACTTTACACACGCTGTTTAAAAGTATCCCCCAAAATAGTAAAACAGGTTTAAAAGGCACTGCATAACAGGACACTCAGTACTGCATTTCCAGCCCTGCCCCATCCCTTGTTCACTGTATTTAACACTGAAATATAAATAAAAATAAAGTCTCCTGATCACTTGTTTTATCACCTAACTCCTCAATAATGCAATCAAATTCATTGTATTACTGTAACATCTCAAAAAGCTTTGCAAATGTCTGATATTCTTTAAGCGCTGGATGCGGAAACAGCCATCTTGCTTATGTCCGTGTTCTCTGTGGTGCAGGGTCTATGTATTGCTCAGATCCGCCCTTTTTCTTCTCTCCTTAGCTCATAATCGCTCTCACTTGGCCATTGAATTGTTCTCCACTTTTTCCGGAGAAAAAAGTACTAGAGACCTGTGCTTGACGTCTTTGATGTCGGACAGGGTCCGATATCAGACCGGAAAGGAATTGTTATGTCGGACCTTAAGGGCCAAACTGGACGACTAGATTAACATTAGAAAATACACTGTATACTTTTGAAATCATTTAAGTTAAGAAAATAAGGGCCACACTTGTTTACACATTATGTAATGTAAATTGAGACCAAGGATAATTTGCCAATAAAAACAAAAAACATTCAAGTTACAGAATGTTACTAACCTTACTCCAATAATGTCAACACCCAGTTCCATGGCACGCTCAAGTAGGGATCTGCAGGATTTAAGTGTTGCACCAAATTTCACACTCAAACGGCACAATGCTTTGGAGTCATCAGTGGCAATCCGAAGAACCAACCTAAAAATGAAGGACATGAATTTAGTAGAGAATAAAATGCAAACAGTAAAAAAGTTTATATTTATCCACACACAATTTTTATCTATCTATATTACATAACATACAGAAATCCCTGCCTAAAAACAATCATACTACATTGATTTACCACAACATGCAAACCTGCTATAGGTCAAGCTGATCATTACTGCAAAACTGCATTTATTACCGATTGTGTTTTTTACGTTATTGAATATTGTTAAATATTCATTATATAACTGTTCATTTTTTTTTTTCTCCAAAGAAACGCAGACTATAGTCGGTTTTCTTCAATGTGCACAATTTACAGGCTTTTTGCCAGGAATACAAGCCTGTCATCCTGCTCTGGATTCAAGGCGGCACACTTGTTTACAGCAAATACAGGAGGGGCGTACTTAAAGCATTTTCAAAACTGATTCGCTGGTAGGATGGGACCAGCAAATCAAATGCTAGTTAACATGCGCAGGAAGAGAGCACCGCCCACTGCTTGTCTGGCAAAAAATACTGTAAAATAGCAAGGCAGGGCATTGTGCATTTGTTGATAAACTTAAATGTTATGTGCATTGCAAAAAATTATTGAATAGGTTATCCATTATTTAGATCAATGTATATAATGAGGAATGGAATCGAAAAATCGATTTGCGATTTAATCGTAGCTGCCCTAGCACATACCTGAAATAAATTGTAACTATTTAACACGGACAACAGGTTTATAGCTTAGAATTATACCACACACTACTGTACAATTAGACAAGTATATGGAGCACACACTACAGTCACTGAAGAGATGTTTAAAAAAATTACTTACTTTGCATTACTGTGGCTTCTTGAAACTTTCGCAAGTTCAACTTCACTATCAAATGTCATCATCTGGACACCATGGGCAGCAGCATATTTAATCTGGGACACTTGTTTGCAAGGGTTAGCATAAATAATCCGCTCAGGAGAAACACCAATGCTCTGGACCAGCTGAATTTCATTCTGCAAAACAGAGGACTGAAGTTGTCAAATCAGAACAGTGTACACATTTCAGGCAGTAGTACAGCAGGAATGTCTACACATTCATGGACAAAGGCTTAGTCACTCATTTTATGGTTTAGAAGACTGATTTATAGCATATCACAAGTACAAAAATGCTAGTTTATCAATACTGTTCTAAGTTCATACAAACTTGAGTGCATCTATTTAAACTAAACTTGCTCACACACCAATACTCACTTTACACTACCTAAACAGTATGTGATCACCCTGTTTCAATTGAGATGGTTAGTTGCATTGGTATTCAAACAGCCCATGTACCTTGCTTGCACAATCAAATCCAGCACCCAGGGAAGCAAGGGTCATCACTACAGCTTTGCTGTCATTACATTTCACAGCATAATATGGAGTCACACGAGGAAGGGCGCGTGTCCATCGCATGTGCTTCTTAAGAACATCACCAAGGTCCGCTACATAAAAGGCATCTTTGTCATCCTGAAGAAAAATATAGATAGTTACACATTGATCAAAATCACAGGAGAAGCAAACATTAGGGTGTTAACAGTTTACAGTTAATATTTAATATTGTAACTTCATTGAAGGGTTTAACAGTCTTAATTGTGAAAGTTGAAATAACCCATATGCTTAAGCATTTAAGACATCCCACATCCTTACAACACATTCACACTTACCGAAAGGAAGACCTCATTTATTTTTTGTTCCACAATATCCCTGGCACAGAAGCCTTCATCAAGGAAAGTGAAGTCAAAACCGGCAGTGCTGAAGCTGTTCATGTTTATGTTCTTTAATATGATTGGAGCTCTACTAATTCAGACCAATGCAACAAACTGTAGAAGGGAAAAGGGAATGTTAGTGCATCCTAGTTTAATTATAGCGAGCGCACACACTCTATCGATCTACACACGTGGATTGAACTTACATGGACAAGAAAGAGATGGAATCGTAGCAGTGTTCAGGGGTGCTACCAAGGCGGCTCTCCAGTGAAGTTAAACTCTTTCAGATACAAGGCAAGGCCTAGGCCCTCGGAGAAGCCGTTGTATACTTCCTTGAAAGGAGCGTTCTGCAAGACAGGACGAAGTTTAACGCATTATATTCAAATCACAAGTTAACCACAGGCACCAAAAAACAGACCCGCGCGGATGGATAGATACACACACGAGTGATGGTACCGAAATCAGTTTACATACATGGAGCAAACGAAACGTTAATCCCACATCCTTAAAACGGGCCTCAAATGACAGGTTTAAAACCACAGCTTAATAAAAAAAAAAACGCGTATGTGGCGAGGGTGGGTCTTACCACCAATTGCTTTCTTAATGTCTCAAATAAAGGTCAAATCACGTAAATACATAATTATCTTCCGCCTCTCAAAACACCGAATGCCAGCAAAGACCAAAACAAAATTAAACTTAAATCAGGAACCGAAAAATACATGGAAACTTGTTTCATCTTACTAGGTGGGCTACCACCAGTCCTCCAACCCCCTCAGTCAAAACGAACGTCATTACCACCGGCAAACTGAAGACCCGCCTTCTTATTAATACAACTCAGAAAGCTGTCCAATGAGACGAGGAATTGTCCGCGCTCCAAACAGATGGGGTTATAGAAGAGCCAATCATTTACAGTAGGACACGTTAAGTCGCTGTTGTGTCACGGTAATGACTTGCCAGCAGCCGTGTTTAAGATATAACTTTTCCGCCTTTTTTATATAAACACACAAACAACAATTTGAAGTACCTTATCACATTTGCCACTTCTATATATACTGATAACTTTAAAATCAAAGTCAATATAACAGTCTAGTTTGACATTTTAATTAGCAATCCGAGTACTGCATTTCATTTCTGGCAATTATTATTATTTATTTATTAGCAGACGCCCGCATTATCCAGGGCGACTTACAATTGTTACAAGATATCACATTATTTTTACATACAATTACCCATTTATACAGTTGGGTTTTTACTGAAGCAATCTAGGTAAAGTACCTTGCTCAACGGTACAGCAGCAGTGTCCCCCACCTGGGATTGAACCCACGACCCTCTGGTCATGAGTCCAGAGCCCCAACCACTACTCCACACTGCTGCCCTACAGAGTCTTATATCTGCTCCAAAAACCGTACTTATAGCACCCATTTACTAGCAAGGCCGTTATATAGTTACACCTACTACTAAAAAAAAAACTAAAAAAAAACTAAAAAAAACTTGTAGCTTCTTTTATACACAAAAGTAGACAACAAAATAAACCACGTATCCCCACGCCCTATACATACATATATGTCATACATTCCCGTATTCGATACATGTTATTTAAATATTTAAACTTCATTGAATAGGCTAAACACAGTAAGCCTTAGTAAAGCAAATGGAATAAAAGTTTTACCTTAAAAAGCATTTACGAAGAGTTTGTCCATTAGCTGAGAACCTTTAAAATGAAAAACAAACCCAAGCACCAAATTCCACTACTTTCAAGTGCTGCTATCTCAAGTGTACTAAACAGCCGCCAACTGCACGTTTTTATAGCCTTGCTTCGGTGTCCATGGTAACGCGCCAGCTGAAACCGGCCCTGATCGGTTTGCTCTTGCTGCCTGGGCCACGCGCTCAGAAAGAGACACCCACTTCCTATTGTGACGTCACCCAACTAGTTACTTCAGAGTGCGCAGACTAGAGGAAAGATTATTGTAGAATTGTAACGCTCAAGAGATAGTAACTAATTAAGCATTTTAAATACGTGCAATTCGATAGTACCGTCGTAGCTATTAGCATATTACAGTGCTAAACCTCATGTTAATAAAACAAAAATGTTTCTTGTCAGGCAAAATATTTAATTTAAAATAAAGAATATGTTGTATTACTGTTTAATTATATTCAGATATATTCAGATTTTTTTCCGGTCAGGTTTATTACTTAATATACCAAATTAAATATATGTAAATATTAATTCTGCAGTGCAGTTTTGGAAACTACCGTGTTAAACAAAGCTAAAGAAAAAATATATACCGATAGTAACAACCGTTAACATCACAACGCGCTTATTGAATGCTATTTAACATCTTTAAAAAAAAAAAAACGTAAATGCTGCTTGCGGGGCTGTATTTATCTGCAATTTACTACATTTCAATAATTAATTTTACAGGAAATAATGTCAGTCATAATTATCTAACAAAGACCATTACTATTGGTACACCACACATGCATTAAGACACGGGCAAATGTATCCATATACACCTCTGCTTTACATATTGATATCACTCTCCGCTGCTGTGCATGTGATCCTGTTCGGATGTTGTTGCACAACCTTCAAATTCTCAACTATCAAGATAAACCTCTCTCACTCACTACTTAAGAAAATGACCTAGATAAAGGCCACTCGTTTGTAACATGTTGCTACTCCTGTTTTAGACTAATTCAAAAGTAGTCACAGCAGCTTAGTGGATTAATAAAAGCACAGCAGTCTTTATTTAACAAAGCATACCAATTAAAAAACAAAAAACGTTCATGTTACCTGTTAAAATTTAAAAAGAAAAGTAAAAGAAAAAATGAGGGAAAAAATAATCTCATTTTTCCTTATGTAAAAAAACCAAAAAACTATGTGATACTTTGTAAAATGTTGAAGAATTTCAACTACACTTGTCAAATGTCCTTTTTGTGACCCAAATGTTTCTGAACCTTCATAAATAAAATAACATATATTAGATAGATAGGTTGTCTTTGAAACATGAAAAGCATAATGTCTCAGGCCAGTTCTAACTGGATAAAATGCCACAAATTCCATTGCTGTGTCAGGAAGCACCAACACCTTGCAGGGGAAGCCAGAGCCTAACGAATCCCATGGCATAGCCTTATACTATAACCTTATAAAGTACTGAAGGACTCTTTTCACTAGTATTTATTACCTCTCTGCATATCTCCAGCAGCAGGAGTGTCATCGAGGCACACCTGTATGTACATGGATTCCACATTTTTATGCATACTTAAAGAACCGCAAATTGAATTGTAATGACACTTGGTATGGACATTCTTTAGCAAGACTTACCTTTCCAGCTGTGGTATGCACAGTATGTTACAGACATACTTGTTTCTTGAGAATTTTTTTTTTGTTTTGGTCAATAAATTATGTTAACTTGAGAACGAGTGACAAGAAAAATATTCATGCTGAATGTATGCTATGACATACAAAACATACTGAGAACCCCTTCAGACCCATTATTTCGGTACCTAGCAATGGTATACAGAACTATTTTTTTTTCAATTTTATTTCCATAAAAATAAACCATGTATTAATCAAGGCTATATAGATAGTGTAAAAAACTATAATGCCAAATTTTAGCACTTGTGAATTAATGCAGCATGCCTCACCCACCTCTTGCCCTTGCCTTGAAAAGTGGTTCACTCTCCATGCATCTGTGGAGTCAATTTTATGTGGGAAACTCAATGCTAGATAATCTGACTAGATAAATTCACAAAGACCAACCTTGGGTGGAACTGAGGTAACCTAGAGTTCACAAACACTACAAATCCCAGTGAAAAACCTGCATTCAAGTAGCATGAATTTGGCAGAAAGAATAAAACACTTGATTCACCAATTGTCAGTAATTATTATTATTATTATTATTATTATTATTATTATTATTATTAATTTCTTAGCAGACACCCTTATCCAGGGCGACTTACAGTCATAAACAAAAATACATTTCAAGAATCACAGTACAAGTATTAATACAATTAAGAGCAAGATAAATACAATGACGTTGGTTCTAGCAAGTACAAGTATGACAAAATACGATTCAATAACGGAGCAGATAACAGTGTCAGTGATAGTTACGTCAGGATATAATTAAATACAAAATACTACAGATTAAATAACACTTGACAGATTACAGTACTCTAAAGTACAGGATTTAATGCAGTCAAATAGGGGGCAGATAAGAGCAAGTAAAGCCCATTTAAGGAAGAGTGATAAAGTGTCCAGGGGAAAAGAAGAGGAGTTCTACAGGTGCTGTCTGAAGAGGTGAGTCTTGAGGAGGCGCCGGAAGATGGTCAGGGACTGGGCAGTCCTGACATCTGTAGGAAGGTCATTCCACCACTGCGGGGCGAGGGTGGAGAAGGAGCGGGCTCTGGAGGCAGGGGAGCGTAAAGGAGGTAGAGCCAGTCTTCTAGTGCAGGAGGAGCGGAGAGGTCGAGTGGGGGTGTAGGGAGAGATGAGGGTCTGGAGGTAGCTGGGTGCAGTCTGGTCAAGGCATCTGTAGGCTAGTACAAGAGTCTTGAACTGGATGCGAGCGGTGATCGGGAGCCAGTGGAGTGAGCAGAGCAGTGGAGTTGCATGGGAGAAGCGAGGCAGAGAGAACACCAGGCAAGCAGCAGAGTTCTGGATGAGCTGGAGCAGACGGGTGGCAGACGCAGGGAGGCCAGCCAGGAGGGAGTTGCAGTAGTCTAGGCGGGAGAGTACCAGGGCCTGGACCAGGAACTGGGTGGCATAGTTGGTGAGGAAGGGTCGGATTCTTCGTATGTTGCTCAGGAAGAATCGGCAAGTGCGTGCCAGAGTGGAAATGTGCTGGGAATAAGAGAGGCAGGGGTCCAGGGTGACTCCGAGGTTCTTAGCTGAGGAGGAGGGAGAGAGTGTAGTAGATTCCAGAGGAACAGAGATAGAGAGATCAGGGGAGGAGGAGGAGGGAAAGAAAAGGAGGTCAGATTTAGAGAGGTTGAGTTTGAGGTGATGCGAGTGCATCCAGGAGGAGATAGCAGACAGACAGGTAGAGATATGGGAGGGGATGGTGGAGTCAGAGGTGGGGAAGGAGAGGAAAATCTGAGCATCATCAGCATAAAAATGGTATGAGAAACCATAGGATGCGATGAGGGGGCCAGGGAGCAGGTGTAGAGAGAGAACAGGAGAGGACCCAAGACTGACCCTTGGGGGACTCCTGTTGAGAGAGGGCAAGGTGTGGAGGTTGCTTCACGCCAGGTTACCTGGTAAGTGCTTTTGGAGAGGTAGGAGGAGAACCAGGCCAGAGCAGTGCCAGAGATTCCCAGGTCAGCGTGAGAGGATAGTAGAATAGAGTGATCGACAGTGTCAAAGGCAGCAGAGAGGTCGTGGAGAATTAGGACAGAGGAGAGAGAGGCAGCTCGGGCAGAGTTTAGTGAGTTGGTGACAGACAGGAGGGCAGTTTCAGTGGAGTGAGCAGAGTGGAAGCCAGATTGGAGAGGGTCGAGCAGAGAGTGGTTGGACAGGAAAGCAGAGAGTTGGCGGTGTACAGCCCGCTCGAGGGTTTTGGAGAGGAAGGGTAGGAGGGAGACAGGATGGTAGCTCTGGAGGGAGGTGGGGTCGAGGGTAGGTTTTTTGAGGAGGGGTGATAGAGGCTTGTTTGAAGGCAGAGGGAAAGAGACCAGAAAGGAGAGAGGTGTTGAGAAGGGAACCGATGAAGAGAAGTAGAGCAGGAGCAGCAGCTTGAAAGAGGTGAGTGGGGAGGGGGTCCAGGGCACATGTGGTGGGTTTGTGACCCTGGAGCAGGGAGGAGAGGTCAGTCTGAGAGGGGAGAGAAGGTGGAGAAGGAGGATGTTAGTAGGGGATGCAGTGGATGTAGGGGTTGGAGCGGGAGGGGTGGGGGAGGGAGAGGTGTTAAAGAGTTTGTGGATATCTGAGATTTTAGAAGAGAAGAAAGAGGCAAAGTCATCAGAGGAGATAGAGGAGGGAGGAGGAAGGGGGAGGGTTTAGGAGGGAGGAGAAGGTAGAGAATAGTTTACGTGGGTTGTTAGTGGAGGCTTGGATTACAGATTGGAAATAAGTACATTTAGCAGAGGACAGAATAGAGGAGAACGAGGAGAGGAGAGTGCGGTAGAGGTCTAGGGCAGCAGGGAGTTTGGTTCTCTTCCATTTCTTTTCAGCAGATCAGCAGTGTGATTCTTGCTGGCGGAGCGTGAGGAGAGCCAGGGCTGGGGAGGGAGGCGAGCAGGTCGGGAGGTGAGGGGACAGAGGGAGTCGAGGCAGGAGGTGAGGGAGGAGAAGAGGGTGGAGGTAGCAGAGTCTACAGAGAGTTGTGAGAAGGAGTCGATAGGAGGGAGGTGAGAGAGAGCAGTGGAGGCAAGGACAGAGGGGGAGAAGAGCAGAGGTTACGACGAGAGGTGACAGTGGGGTAGGAGGAGCAGGAGAGAGGGAGAGACAGAGAAAAAGAGATGAAATAGTGATCAGAGAGGTCCACGGGGTGACAGAGAGGGTGGAGGGGCAGCAGGCCCTGGAGAAGGTGAGGTCCAGTTGACGGCCAGCTTTGTGGGTAGGGGGGGATGGAGAGAGACAGAAGTTTAATTAGTTGACAAAGTTTAATTAGTTGACAATCTTCAGAAATGGCCTGCGTATTAAGTTATAAGGCACAGGCAAGTATTTTTTTCTTTCAGCACACTGATCTACAGAAGAGAAGCACCTCTGCGCTCAACACCTTATAAGACTGTAGCCAAGTAAACAGCCCAGGTTAAGTTCTGTGAGGTTATAATAGCACCCAGACAGACAGTGTGCAGAGAATTAAAATTCCACAGAACTGAGCCACCAGAAAGTATGGTAAGAAGCACAAGACAGCAGCAAGTTTAGTACTGAATTTATAGTATAGCTTCCTGGCACAAAACAATGTTTACAGGAAGCTAATTAGACATCTTTCTACAATACATGTATTGTGAAATGGAATAGCTTTATACTATTAAATCAGGTGTGCATAAAAAGGTATAATAAAATGTTTGTAACATGTTTAAGCAGTGTTGTCTGCCACCTGTCCTACCAGAGGTAGTTCTGTGCAGTACAATGAAACAAAACACTCATTGTCTCCCATTTATTGTACTTAAAAAAAAAAAAAAAGTTTCCATAGAAACAGCATAAAATGTGATCCCCCTCTAAGTTATCCATTATGTTGCATTTTATTAACTGCCTTAAAAACATTAAATGTAGGCAACATTAAAATGAAGTTACTGGTCCCTAGTAGTGACCAAAGGTATCAGGACAGACTAAACCATGCCAGAGTCTGCAGGTTAAAGGATACGTGCTGATATCGTTTCCCAAGCGCAGGAGACGGGCACAGGGTTAGAAGCAGTCTCCTCAACTTTAGCAATGCCACCTTGCTCTTTGATTTGCTGCATCAGTTGCCTGAGGAAACAAGAGATTACAGTTAGCACAGTGGAGACATTTTACATTAATGTTTTAAAAAAACAAAAAAACAACAACACATAAATAAAGGAGTAATGCTAGCATTGTAAGAAGATAAACTACTACTGTTTCCTTAATAACTATTGATAACCTGAGAGTAGAAACACCAGGCACGACAAGCAATTCCAAATCACAGTAATCAGGTTTTATTATTATCATACAGGTACAATTATATAGTAGTAGTGCATTTCTCTGGAGTATATGAACTCGCTCTAATACAGAGTAAATGCTTAGCTGTTAGAATCTGGACAGTTGGACTGTGAGTGAGCTTAACAGTGTAACAATATGTGTAACCCATGTAGCCTGAAACCCCAACCCAGTATTCCTCCTCTCCTTATCAACTCCCCATAGCAACCCTATTTAAACACAGACCCTGAATACACCTTGGCTTATCTTGACAAGGTTTTCAGACATTACATGTGTTGAAAAAGTTCAGTTCTCAGCAAGAAAGAGTTAGTCAATTAAATGATTATTAAAAGTACATTAAAATACTAAAATATTTATAGATATCTGCATTAAGTTTCCCCACAACATTTGAGTCATCTCACTAAGATTATTATTATTTTTTTTTTTTAACTTGCAGCAGCCTTTTTAACAGGCAGACTACATAGAAACTGCCGTTCTGACAATTCTAAAATCCAAGTGTCATCTATACTAACCAGGAAGTTCTTGACATCACATAATGGATATCCGGCTTCTGGAATCCATTGAAGGTGGAAGATGCAACAACCGTGTAGGCTCCCATATTCTCAAAGAGCATCCAGTCTCCAACCTGAAGATCTGGCATGTCACAGAGCTCAACAATGCGATCCAGACCACCACAAGTTGGTCCCCAAATGCTACAAGAGTAGAATCTCTCATCAGGCTTAGGTTTCTGAAAAACATAAGGAAAATATTTAGTGCACAAGTTCTATGGGTTTACATTTAAATATGATAAGCGCCAACTAGAATTCTTACCTTGTGGAGAACCAGTCTTACATCAGCATGGTCCAACAGGATGCATTTAAATGACCCATAAACACCATCATTAACGTAGTACATCAAAGTTCTGTCATTAGCACCATCATCCTCATCTGTAAAATTAAAGTAACAACTTCAGCCAGTCTTACCCTTTTATAACACTGTCACACATTATAGGTTAAATTTAAAACACTTTTTTTATATTCAGATATTTACCTTCCCTGAAGACAACTTTCTTGGCAATGACATTGACAGCTAGTGTATAAGCAGATTCTACATAGTATCTTCCTGGCTCAGCAATAACCCCAACACCGGACTCAACAGGGAAGTATTTGTCAAGAGCAGCATTGATCACAGCAGTAAACTAAAAAACACAAATGAGATATTTCATATATTGACTGTTGATAAATGGAGACACTAATTTGAATGTTGATAAATGGCGTTACTAATTTGAATTGTTTCATATTAGAGGGCAAATTTGCAGTTACTTTAAAGTAAACCACAATGGCTTTACTAAGGTGTTGAGAATGAACATTTACCTCTGCAAACTTCATCTTAACATCTTCCGAGCCAGGGAATCCGCCACCAATATCCAACAAATTCATGTTGAACCCAAGTTCTGCCTAAAGGAAAAATAAGAAAGATGTTGCTGAACATGCATTAAATGTTAAACAGGTCAGGATGTCATTATACCACATTTTTTGCATTATGAGTTTTTTAATTCTTGACCAGAGATACTGCTTGCAATACTTACTCCCATATCAAAGACACAACGAGCATCTGAAATGGCCTGGGTGTACGTTTCAGGATCAGTACAGCCACTGCCAACATGGAAGCTGTAAAGAGAAACCCCAAGTTAGTAGTGGCATTATTTAAGACATTTCATTAGTTAAACATCAGTTCATGAAATAAGCACTAAAGGGCAAAACATACCACTAAATGAACGTCTTTAAAAAGGAAAGATGATTCATACTTTTGAAAACAACATTTAATTTCAAGTAAATGTAATCACATTTGTTTAATATAAACATTAGCATTATTTGTTTATTTAGCAGACACCTTTATCCAAGGCGACTTACAGAGACTAGGGTGTATGAACTATGCATCAGCTGCAGAGTCACTTACAATTACGTCTCACCCAAGAGACAGAGCACAAGGAGGTTAAGTGACTTGCTCAGGGTCACACAATGAGTCAGTGGCTGAGGTGGGATTTGAACTGGGGACCTCCTGGTTACAAGCCCTTTTCTTTAACCGCTGGACCACACAGCCTCCAATGTGCAATGTAAATTTTACAATGTAAATTATTCAATGTAAATTTTAAGACCCAAGAGTAAATTTGCTAACAAAAAC
The DNA here is from genome assembly GCA_030684275.1 of Acipenser oxyrinchus oxyrinchus. Classification (NCBI taxonomy): domain Eukaryota; kingdom Metazoa; phylum Chordata; class Actinopteri; order Acipenseriformes; family Acipenseridae; genus Acipenser; species Acipenser oxyrinchus. The sequence goes on along the minus strand of CM060251.1, from coordinate 77,765,969 downwards.
ATTCTGAAGTTACTGAATATTACCAACCTTACTCCAATAACGTCAACACCCAGTTCCATGGCACGCTCAAGTAGGGATCTGCAGGATTTAAGTGTTGCACCAAATTTCACACTCAAACAGCACAATGCTTTGGAGTCATCAGTGGCAATCCGAAGAACCAACCTAAAATTAAGGACATGAATTTAGTACAAACAATAAAATGCAATAGTAAAAAAATTAAATAAAGCACGTCTTAGCTATCTTCAATATTTATTAGTTTATTTTACTATAGAATAAACCTGCAGTAAATTGTAGCCATTTCACACCTTCAACTGCTTAGAGAATTGATTTCTAGCATATCACAAGTACAGAAGGGTCGTGGGTTCAATCCCAGGTGGGGGACACCGCTGCTGTGCCCTTGAGCAAGGTACTTTACCTAGATTGCTCCAGTAAAAACCCAACTGTATAAATGGGTAATTGTATGTTAAAAAAGTGATATGTGAAATAATGTATAATGTGATATCTTCTAACAACTGTAAGTCATCCTGAATAAGGGTGTCTGCTAAGAAATAAATAATAATACAAACTTGAGTGCATCTAGTTAAACTAAACTTGCTCACACACCAATACTCTCTTTACACTACCTAAACAGTATGTGATCACCCTGTTTCAAACAATTGAGATGGTTATTTGCATTGGTATTCAAACAGTCCATGTACCTTGCTTGCACAATCACATTCTTGCATATAATTAGACAAGTATATGGAGCACACACTACAGTCACTGAAGAGATGTTTAAAAAAATTACATACTTTGCATTACTGTGGCTTCTTGAAACTTTCGCAAGTTCAACTTCACTATCAAATGTCATCATCTGGACACCATGGGCAGCAGCATATTTAATCTGGGACACTTGTTTGCAAGGGTTAGCATAAATAATCCGCTCAGGAGAAACACCAATGCTCTGGACCAGCTGAATTTCATTCTGCAAAACAGAGGACTGAAGTTGTCAAATCAGAACAGTGTACACATTTCAGGCAGTAGTACAGCAGGAATGTCTACACATTCATGGACAAAGGCTTAGTCACTCATTTTATGGTTTAGAAGACTGATTTATAGCATATCACAAGTACAAAAATGCTAGTTTATCAATACTGTTCTAAGTTCATACAAACTTGAGTGCATCTATTTAAACTAAACTTGCTCACACACCAATACTCGCTTTACACTACCTAAACAGTATGTGATCACCCTGTTTCAATTGAGATGGTTAGTTGCATTGGTATTCAAACAGTCCATGTACCTTGCTTGCACAATCAAATCCAGCACCCAGGGAAGCAAGGGTCATCACTACAGCTTTGCTGTCATTACATTTCACAGCATAATATGGAGTCACACGAGGAAGGGCGCGTGTCCATCGCATGTGCTTCTTAAGAACATCACCAAGGTCCGCTACATAAAAGGCATCTTTGTCATCCTGGAGAAAAATATATACAGTTACACATTGATCAAAATCACACAGGAGAAGCAAACATTAGGGGTGTTAACAGTTTACAGTTTTAACATTTAATATTGTCACTTCATTGAAGGGTTTCACAGTTTTAATTGTGCATTTAAGACATCCCACATCCTTACAACACATTCACACTTACCGAAAGGAAGACCTCATTTATTTTTTGTTCCACAATATCTCTGGCACAGAAGCCTTCATCAAGGAAAGTGAAGTCAAAACCGGCAGTGCTGAAGCTGTTCATGTTTATGTTCTTGAATATGACTGGAGATCTACCAATTCAGACCAATGCAACAAACTGTAGAGAGGGGAAAAGGGAATGTTAAAATGCACACACACACACACACACACATAATTGATATATATATATAAAGTGGTGGAGTATATTGGTTCAAGTGTGACAAGAAGCCTGTATCCTCTCCACTGAATTTGTGTCACACAAGTACATTGTAGTCTGACTGCCAATGTCAGAGAAGACTACAATTCCCAGAGGGTCAACCATTTTGAGACAATGGTTTTCACCTGTCTCCAATTAGGCAGACGTAAAAGAGGATGTTTTTTTCCAAACGCGAGCAGTGTAAGGGCTGCGACCCACGGAGAGAGACCTGTGTGTGCTGGAAATAGGTTGAAGTTTGGTGTTCTACCTGGGGGAAGCAATATTCCATCAGATTTACAGTATGACTAGTATTGCCTGGTTTAAGTTGTGATTTGTTTTGTTAGTAAACAGCTTAGCTGTCTGAATTGTAGAAAGAGGTAGTTAAAAGATAACAAAAAGCTTTAGTTAGTGCTTTGCACTAAGGAGCTTGTTTTTTTTTTACGTTTGAAGAGACGCAACACTCAGGTCTAATGGATTTAATCAAATATTTTAAACACACTATCACGTAAACTATTCTCTACCTTCTCCTCCCTCCTAAACCCTCCCCCCCTCCTCCTCCCTCCTCTATCTCCCCTGATGACTTTGCCTCCTTCTTCTCTTCTAAAATCTCAGATATCCGCAAACTATTTAACACCTCTCCCTCCCTCGCACCTCCTCCTGCTCCAAACCTTACACCCACTGCATCCCCTACTAACTCACCCTCCTTCTCCACCTTCTTGCCCCTCTCAGACTCTGACCTCTCTTCCCTGCTCCAGGGTCACAAACCCACCACGTGTGCCCTGGACCCCTCCCCACTCACCTCTTTCAAGCTGCTGCTCCTGCTTTACTTCCCTTCATCTCCTCCCTTCTCAACACCTCTCTACTTTCTGGTCTCTTTCCCTCTGCCTTCAAAAAGCCTCTATCACTCCCATCCTCAAAAACCTACCCTCGACCCCACCTCCCTCCAGAGCTACCGTCCTGTCTCCCTCCTACCCTTCCTCTCCAAAACCCTCGAGCGGACTGTACACCGCCAGCTCTCTGCTTTCCTGTCCAACCACTCTCTGCTCGACCCTCTCCAATCTGGCTTCCGCTCTGCTCACTCCACTGAAACTGCCCTCCTGTCTGTCACCAACTCACTTAAGTCTGCCCGAGCTGCCTCTCTCTCCTCTGTCCTAATTCTCCTCGACCTCTCTGCTGCCTTTGACACTGTTGATCACTCTATTCTACTATCATCTCTTGCTGACCTGGGGATCTCTGGCACTGCTCTGGCCTGGTTCTCCTCCTACCTCTCCAACCGCACTTACCAGGTAACCTGGCGTGGAGCAACCTCCACACCTCACTCTCTCTTAACAGGAGTCCCCCAAGGGTCAGTCTTGGGTCCTCTCCTGTTCTCTCTCTACACCCGCTCCCTGGGCCCCCTCATCGCATCCTATGGTTTCTCATAACATTTCTATGCTGATGATGCACAGATTTTCCTCTCCGTCCTCAACTCTGACTCCACCATCTCCTCCCGTATCTCTACCTGTCTGTCTGCTATTTCCTCCTGGATGCACTCGCATCACCTCAAACTCAACCTCTCTAAATCTGACTTCCTTTTCTTTCCCTCCTCCTCCCCCTCCTCTGATCTCTCTATCTCTGTTCCTCTGGAATCTACCACACTCTCTCCCTCTTCCTCCGCTAAGAACCTCGGAGTCACCCTGGACCCCTGCCTCTCTTATTCCCAGCACATCTCCACTCTGGCACGCACTTGCCGATTCTTCCTGAGCAACATCCGAAGAATCCGACCCTTCCTCACCAACTATGCCACCCAGCTCCTGGTCCAGGCCTTGGTACTCTCCCGCCTAGACTACTGCAACTCCCTCCTGGCTGGCCTCCCTGCGTCCGCCATCCGTCCGCTCCAGCTCATCCAGAACTCCGCAGCCCGCCTGGTGTTCTCTCTGCCTCGCTTCTCCCACGCAACTCCACTACTCCGCTCACTCCACTGGCTACCGATCACCGCTCGCATCCAGTTCAAGACTCTTGTACTAGCCTACAGATGTCTTGACCAGACTGCACCCAGCTACCTCCAGACCCTCATCTCTCCCTACACCCCCACTCGACCTCTCCGCTCCGCCTGCACTAGAAGACTGGCTCTACCTCCTCTACGCTCCCCTGCCTCCAGAGCCCGCTCCTTCTCCACCCTCGCTCCGCAGTGGTGGAATGACCTACCTACAGATGTCAGGACCGCCCAGTCCCTGACCACATTCCGGCGCCTCCTTAAGACTCACCTCTTCAGACAGCACCTGTAGAACTCCTCTGTTTCTCCCCTGGGACACTTTCACCCTTCCTTAAATATGCTTTACTTACTCTTATCTGCCCCCTATTTTACTGCATTTAATCATGTACTTCAGAGTACTGTAATCTGCCAAGTGTTTAATCTGTAGTATTTGGTATTTAATCATATCTTGATGTAACTATCACTGTCACTTTTATCTGCTGTATTATTGAATTGTATTTTGTCACACTTGTACTTGCTTGAACTAGTCATTGTATTTATCTTGCTCTTATTGTATTATTACCTGTACTGTAACACTTGAAATGTATTTGCTTACGATTGTAAGTCGCCCTGGATAAGGGCGTCTGCTAAGAAATAAATAATAATAATAATAATATCAAAATTAAAATATTACAGTCTAGCCTCTGGATAGACTGCTGTGGGATGTACCGCCACTCTTCCTGTGCAGCTGCAGCCAGCTAGCAAAGCTTGGCTGGTCGCGGTTGTCTCCTGTGGATGGCACTGGCGATTTGGTCCCACAGATGTTCTATTGAACTCAGGTCAGGAAAAAAAGATGGCCATGGTAAGACCTTTACATTGTTTTCTTGAAGTTGTGCAATTGTAATCACCGAGGAACCATCCTTTCGCCTACTCGACGGCGTACAAAAACCCTGCGTGATGAACCGAAGATTTCAAATTTTGATTCATCGGTCCATAAGACCTTCTTCCAGTCTTCAGTAGTCCACTGGCGCTGCTTCATGGCCCAGGCAAGCCTCTTTTTCTTATTTTGCCATCTTAGCAATGGCTTTCTTACTGCCACTCGACCTGTCAAACCTGCAGCTCGAAGTCTTCTCTTCACAGTTGAAACTGAGACTTGCTTACTTCGACCAGTGTTAAGCTGTGCTTGAAGCTGTTGTCCTGTGAGCCGCCTATCACGCAAGCTGTTGACTCTCAGAAACTTGTCTTCTGATTCTGTTGTGGCTTTGGGTCTGCCAGACCTCTTCCTGTCAGAGTTTCCTCCAGTTTCCAAGTGCCTTTTGATGGTGTAGGAAACTGTACTCACTGACACCTTGGCTTTCTTTGCAATTTCTCTAAAGGAAAGACCTACACTTTTAAGGGTTATAATGGTCTGTCTGTCTTCCTTTGTTAATTGCCTTTTCTCGCCATTATGATAGCAATATACTACTTCCTGCAGTACAATACTGTCCAAATAATGCTTAAGAGGGTGTAGTAACACAGTCTGTTCCAACACTGCTTTTATACAGACAGAGGGTTTGTAAGTAATCAGCAAAAGTTGGGACACCTGTAGGAATTGTTAGCATCAACTTTCAAGGCTTAATTTACTTCCATTGCTGCAGAACAGCTGTAAGTTGTTAACCCATTACTTGTTCCCTGAAAAAGGCCTTTTTGTATAACTCTGAAATGTACATTATTTTTCAGTTTTGGTAACCTAAACTTTTTTAACCTCTGGCAGTTTACCGCTTACCTTTGTACCATTTCAGGTTATTCATTGGACTTGAACTGCTTAAATTTCAATAAAAACTGGAAAAATGGGGGTGTTCTAAAACTTTTGACCAGTAGTGTATATATATATATATATATATATATATATATATATATATATATATATATATATACACACACAGTTGCACAGCTAGGGGTGGTTTTAGGGGTTTTAGGGGTTTATAGTAAGTGCAAATACTACTACTAAAATGCACTATGAAATAGGATGCAGCAAGTTAGGATTATAACAAGTTATATCTACAATGACTTAATAGTAGTGCAATAGTGCAAGGATTGTGCATCAGCTGAGGATCCAGTAACATGGTGCTGAGGTCAGGGAAGTCCAGTACACTGTAGGAGGGGCGGAGCAAGAGATATACAAGTGCAGTCTAAACAGGTTTACCCCAATTTGGCTCTTAAAAGTATTTTCTCCACTGGCCATATACAACATTAATATAGCATTTCGATTTCAAGACCAGGTCACTAACATACTTTGCATAAAATCTTTTCTAAACAAAGTTGTTAGGGCAGGTGAAAGGCAGACACAAATCAAGCATGTCCTATATAGACTTAATTTGCTAAAATTAAATAAATGACCAATTGTTGCTCCAATTAAAACCAGGGTTCAGACTACACCTGTCATTGCTAGTACTGTGGTAATAGTGATAGGAGTTTATAACGGAGTCTTGTCTGATGAAAAAAAACTGTCTGGGCTCCTCCAATTAAAACCCGTGCTCAGATTACGTGATCTGCTACTGCTAGTACTGTGGTTATTATTATTATTATTATTATTATTATTATTATTATTATTATTATTATTATTATCATAGCCTCATTTGATGTTCTCTTCTTTTGTAATTTCTTTCTCAGTTTGCAATACTGTCATTTGGGTAGATGAACAGTAATTTTACGCTGCAGTTGCACCCACTTTCTCACAAGAAAAGATGGATCGGGCTCGAAAGTGGCGGCAGTCGCTCCCATAACTCGCAAATCACTGAGACTCACACATGACTCAGTTTACTTCTTATCATGAAGACTTTCATTGTGGTAAAATAGCTTTCACTTGCTAAAGCACACCCGTTTTGCATATGCCATGCAGAAAATCTGCTGACTGTCTCCTAACCCATCCACCGAAAAGTATCTGCGCAGTCAGCAAGATACTATCTCGGGCTCACCAGGGGCCGGTTTTTCAACATTTTGGTAATCCGATTTCCGCGTTTGATCTGGATTACATTGTGCAATTGGGTTTTTCAAAACATCAAAATGCGACCGGGATTACTGTGATCCACATTTTGTTTAGGTAATCCGATCGCACTTTTAATCAGATCAGGAGTACTTTGGCCTGAAATACCAGGATTATTGTGATCCTACTGCGGAGGTGGATTTAGCTTTTAAATGATCATAACATCGATAATTTGTTTGAATTGTCATAACAAACACGCACTATATGTCCAAATAGAGTGTTAGAATATAATGTTTACATATTTATTTAAGTTTTGTATCCATGCAAGCAAAAAGGAAAATACGTATTTAGTGGTATAGTTTTAATTAAAAAAAAGCAAAAGCATTATATGCCTTCACATACGCCTCCTTAAAGCACGTCTGAGAGATGCTGGACTCCCTACCTATGAGCAAGACGATGAAGATATCTAAAAACATATCCTTATTTTTATTGTTATTTATTGTGTTATTTTTATTCAATTTAGATTTAGTTATTTATTTTCTGCTAAGTAGGCATACATAAAATAACCATTATTATTATTATTATGATTAATAATAATAATAATAATAATAATAATAATAATAATAATAATAATAATAATAATAATAATAATAATAATAATAAAATAAATAAAGTTGTGTATTAATCATTATTATCACGATCTTATTTATTTAGTTAAATTAAATAAACAAACAAATACAAATATAAATTAGGTTATATCATAAATAAGGCCTCTTTAAAAAAATGTAATCATGATTATTTGTTATCTGGATAAATGTAAAATCCAGATAAAAGTAATCTCGATCACAAAATATAGGAGTACAAAATCTGGATCACTTTGATCCAGATTAAAAGTTTTGAAAAACCTGCCCCAGATGCTCCAGGTGAATTGTACAATCCAATAAATGACATTTTGTGACATTTACATAATATGTTGAGAAATTATTATTACAATTAATACTGGTTTCATTGTCTTTTGCGATATCTAGTGACTTTAGAGCTTTGTAAAAGTAAAACGAATCAAACATACTTAAATATTTTAAGACAGGCGTGTAGTGGACACAAAGTTGTATTCAAAAATATATTTGTTTTGCAATTGACGATTACCGGAATAATCTTACATCGATCTCAACGGCTGCGTTCACGATTCTCACACACTGTCCTTTTCATAGGGGCAGAACCCGATCACCCTCTGTTCGCCCACCACAAATTTCCACCAGTGTCACTTTAGGTGTTCCGTACAAAACACAGTTAAGCCTTGGAAAAAGCAAACTGAAAAAAAAGACTTACCTTAAAAAGTGGTGGTGGGAATGACGCTTCAACTCAAGACTCTTCAAGACTCTCCTCTTCAGACAGCACCTGTAGACCTCCTCTTTTCCCTCTGGACTCTTATCACTCTTCCTTAAATGCTCTTTACTTGCTCTTATCTGCTCCGTATTTTACTGCATTTAATCCTGTACTTTAGAGTACTGTAATCTGTCACAAGTGTTATTTAATCTGTAGTATTTTGTATTTAATTATATCCTGATGTAACTATCACTGACACTGTTATCTGCTCTGTTATTGATTCGTATTTTGTGATATACTTGTACTTGCTGGAACCGAAGTCATTGTATTTTATCCTGCTCTTAATTGTATTATTACTTGTACTGTGATTTTTGAAATGTATTTTTGTTTACAACTGTAAGTCGCTCTGGATAAGGGCGTCTGCTAAGAAATAAATAATAATAATAATTATAATAATAATAATAATGATAATAATAATAATAATAATAATAATAATAATAATAATGAACCAAATTAATCAAAGTGTCACTAACAAAGCAGTGTTGCCAGGTTATCTCCTGAAGTTCCACCCAAGACGGTCCTGAAAATCAGCCAAATCACACAATTCCCCTACAAATTTAAACTAAATAAGCACAAATATATATATATATATATATATATATATATATATATATATATATATATATATATATATATATATATATATATATATATTGGTGACGTACCCCAGAGTTAACCGTTTGGCAAGTTAAAACATGTTAGTTCACTAGGCGCCCCACCTCATGTCTGACACCACACACAAACACACACACACACACACACACACACACACACACACACACACACACACACACACACACACACACACACACACACACACACACACACACACACACACACACACACACACAGAGCTTCCAGATTTTTTTGCAACATCTTGCCACATTTTGGAAGTAACCAGGCAAAATGTAACCACATTTATTTTTTAAACCAGCCAAAAAAAGCAAATGTTTCTGAACCTTCCTGAATAAAAGATTGGCTAGATAATAATGTCTCAGGCCAGTTCTAACTGGATAAAATGCTACAAATTCCATTGCTGTGTCAGAAAGCACCAACACCTTGCAGGGGAAGGTGGAGCATAGCCTTATACTATAACCTTATAAAGTACATAAAGTACTGAAGGACTCTTTTCACTAGTATTTATTACCTCCAGCAGCAGGGGTGTCATCGAAGCACACCTGTATGTACATGGATTCCACATTTGTATGTATACTTAGGAATCTATGGATATATGGAGGCCCTGTGTATGTACTGTATGTCACACTTCCATTTTTGTATGTCCATACTGTGGATGTAGGTCATCTTTATTTAAATATCTTCTGTTCTCTGGTTCCTGAGCACTAGTTGTTGCAGACGAGAACATTGATGTGGACCTAAACTCAGGCAGCGTGGATAGTCTGAAGGCAATCTCGAAAGGGTCTGTTTTCATTATCTAAACACTGTACTGCTGTCCAAAAATACCTAAACCCGTTCAATAAAAACGCTGTATCTGTATCTGACCCAGATTTCTCATCTGCCATGTACTCATAGCTGGAGTCCTCAAGAGCTCATCCGATTAGTCAAAACAATGAACTTCCCTGATCACACAGAGACTCTGCTCAGCAGCATCATCTCCTGTGTCTCAACTGAGCTGTTTTCACACTCCAAAACTCTCTGAAAGAGCCAATGTATCAGTGGAAATTAAGCCAGACATAGGCCATAGCCTGCAGTATTCCCTTTATTAGGAGGCACCAGACAGATGATAAAACATGATAAAGTTAGAAGTCTAACTATTGAACAATGGCCAATTCATAAAGCTTTCAATTTAGCATGCTGCTAAATCAACAGCATGCTATTGCCTCACTGCTTCATCAATATGTCCCAATATCAAGGCAAGCCATCCCAAGGCACTTTTAACAAGAAAAAGGACATTCGGAAGTACATTTAGTACTATAAAAACAATATAAACAATAAAAACAGCAAGGGAAAACAACATTTTAAAATGAAAGCAAATAATAGGAGGCTGTGTGGTCCAGTGGTTAAAGAAAAGGGCTTGTAACCAGGAGGTCCCCGGTTCAAATCCCACCTCAGCCACTGACTCATTGTGTGACCCTGAGCAAGTCACTTAACCTCCTTGTGCTCTGTCTTTCGGGTGAGACGTAATTGTAAGTGACTCTGCAGCTGATGCATAGTTCACACACCCTAGTCTCTGTAAGTCGCCTTGGATAAAGGCGTCTGCTAAATAAACAAATAATAATAATAAAAGCAACAGAGGAGGAACTCAAACCGAATAGATAGGAATAAAAATATTATAAAGATCTAAAAGCCCTATCATAAAAGTATGTTTTTAATTTACTTTTAAAAATTGCCAATGTAGGTGTGTCTCTCACTGTGCACGGTAGAGCATTCCAGAGTTCAGGTGGAACAAAAGCTAGACTTTGATCTAAGAGAACAAGGACTGTAGGCGAACCCATGTCCGCGGACATAAGGACATCGTTCACCAATCTTACTAGAGCAGTTTCAATACTGTGTCCAGGGCGGAAACCCAACTGGAATTTCTCACATATGCCATGGGCTGCTAAAAAGGAGTTTAATTGGTTACCTAACACTTTCTCTAAGACTTTAGATAGAAAGGGGAGATTTGAAATAGGCCTAAAATTGTTCAGTGTTTGTGGATCAAGGGTAGGTTTTTTAAGCAGTGGTCGTACTACAGCAGCCTTGAAAGACTCAGGAACAGTGCCAGATGAGAAAGAGATATTAATTACATTTAAGACGGTGAAAAAATATCTTTGAGCTATTTAGTAGGAATGGGGTTCAAATCACATGTGGTGGTTTTAGTCTTACCAGTTAGGTCAATAAGATCTGGTTGATTGATTAAAAGGAAAGAATCAAAGGTGTGGTTTGATAAAGCAGGACCCCGGCAAATCACTGTGTCTTTATTGCTGAGCGGCCTGTTTAAGTTGTCTGACTTCTTATATCATCTGTTTTTTTTTGTTGAAGTGGTTAATAAAATCATCGCTGCCAGCTGAAGGTAGTGCATCCAGAGAGAGTTCTTTCTGTTGATTAGTTAGTTTGGCTATTGTTTTGAATAGAGAACAGGGGTTTTCTTTGTTTGTTTGTGCTAGGTTTGAGTAATAAGCTGATCTTGCTGAAGAGAAGGCTGCCTTGTATTTCAGAATATTATCTTTCCAAACGAGAAGAAAGACTTGCATGGATTTACTTACCATACTCAAAAGGCCAGGTTAGGTATGTTCCTTTTCTTATTCGTTTGCGAATTGCATAGAAGTTGAAAAACGATATATATTTAGTAAAGTTGTAGTCAATACCACACAAAACAACACGATATAGCAGACTTAACTTTATGTTATACTGCACCAGCATAATCCACTAAAAAACATCTCTCGGGCCATTTCTACAGTTCTTATCTACCTTCCTGCATTGTTCTTTTCTAAGGAAACACACTGGCCACAGATAATGCTTTCAAGGACACCTCACAAAGACATGTGCCAGTGTGTCAAGAGAGAGTCCATGCTTAAACAGTGGTTGCAGATTAATGTTTTCTTCCAGTTTTTTTGGCAATAATAAAAAAATATATCTGGAGAACAGAGGTAGTTTAAGGTTGAGAGTTATTACTGTTTCCCTCTGTAACATGACTCCTTTCAATACAATACCATATTTTGTTCAAAGCAGCACTTACACTCAAACTGTCATTTACATTCCATGAGCATACTGGAAAAAAACAGAACCCTCCCCTCTTTCTCAAAAACCCTTTCCACAAAGTTCAGCTCCAGTGTTTATAGTTAGACAACAGCCATTAGGACTAGTCGAATCGTGCTGGTAAACTTCAGTGCTGATGTAAAGAGGAATCACGTGTCATGTGTGTTTTAGTAATCCTTGTTATTATGACTCAAGTGAAGTTTATTAGTGAAATTTGCTTATTGCTTGTAAATAAAGCACATTTTTAAATTCCTAAAAAATGTATTTTTTTTTTTTTAACACAAAGCTCAAAATACAGCTCGACAACAATCCCACAATGAACAATTTCCAGAGTACTTCAAATAAGGCAATGTTGTGTTCTACCACCACCAACACAACCCCCCTACAACCGCCCCCCCCCCCCCTTCAGATCTTTCTCTATTTAGATTAATCAAATAGACTAACTGAATACTTTAAATAAGGAAGAAACCAGAAACCTCGGTTGGACTCCAGTCATTTTTTTTATTTTTTATTTTTAAAGTTTAAATTAGTATTTTGTTAATCAGCATTGCTCTCTGGTGCAAATGGAATGCTCATCCACATTTTAGGTATCAGTATTTACCCCCTGGCTACAAAACAGCAATAAAAATAAAAAAGCGTACTTTGCCAAAAGCAATTTTCCTTTTAAATAAAATGTGTTCTGTTTTGCTCAGTTGCTAAAGTTGCTGTCTTAAAAAATATTTAGCATTTCCTCCACAGTTTGTCCTTCATTAGAAAGTAGACAGTGTGCTTATGACACACTTGTCTGACTGGTAGAACAGGGGATTCTAAGATCAACTGAAATTTTTGTCATTCTAAAAGTAAAGCTGAAAGCAAAATCCATTGTAAAACGCTATACATTTTTACATGAAATACCCAAAGATCTCTTCTTGTCACTGTGGTTCATAAGGTACCATACCAACCGTACTTTTTAAAAAATGGAACCGTACACCTCAAAATTAAACCTACACAACATCATTTATTTGATCATTATACTGTATGTAGAAGTAATGTGCAGGTGCTGTACAGTGTGTATAGCACTCGAATCATGTCAATTGATAGATTTCAGAAACAAAGACCTTACTTTGTTAAAGTGCATGGAATGTACACTGAGTACCTGATAGCAGAGTTCTCCCATCACTGTTTGCAGTGACAGCAGCACTGTGTCTCTTTCTTTGTACTCTTGGCAGTGCTCAACTCAACAGGCACCCTGTGCGGCATCAGCTTTTACATTGTCAGACTCATTGTACTCTCATCTTTGGCCTATCTTAGCTCAGACTGAAGAGTTTGGAGCCATTAAATACTTATTGTTGATGGTCACATGGGCACTTGTTCCCTGGAAACTGGATTTCAGTAGAGCCGAGTTGACTCCCAATGACAATTGAAATGGAAATTGTATGTTAATCAAGCACATAATAAAGCAGGATATACAAAATACATTTTGAATTCTGGTAAGGAAGCTGCCCTCTGTAATAGCTACTCAAAGTAATGAAGGCATCTGTTAGGTTAGTACTATTAACGCCTCATACCACTGCCTTAGATGAAAGGGGTTTTATAGTAAGCCATGGAACTGAAGGGAGCCTAACTTGTCTACAGTCATTCCATGCCTCTGGTCATAAAGGTACTGAGGACCTTCAAGCTGATCAGTTGGCCCTTCATCCTTTAATTCCACTCACCAGACTACTTAAGGTGTAACTTGTGAAAGCATGGTCCATTGAAACCCAAGAGAGTAGCGCAGGTCGAAATGATTGCCCAAACTAATTTGGCTAGGAAGCAAGAGGGATTAATAATGTACATCAGCATGTATTTTACCAAATGAATGCCTCTCACAAAATAATCCACTTGGTTCGAAAATGAATCCAGAAATGACAGATAACAAAGACTGCAAAAAGAATACATGCTAAATGCAAAAACATTTTCCTTGATATCATTGGGTCAAGGAGATATGCCATTGATTTGGCAGTTCACTGAATGAACAGCAAATCAAATCAAATCAAACTTTATTTATATGGAGCTTTTCATGGCAGAGTCACGTCAAGGCGCTTAACAGAAAACAACAGTTCAAAACATCAACAATATAACTGCAAAAAACATAAAATAATGAAACTAGTACATAAAAAATATAGAAGACCAATAAAAACAGCAAAACAATAAAAAAATTAAAATTAAAATGACAGTCAGATTAAAATGGAAACAATAGATCATAAAAATAGGTCTTCAATCTTGACTTAAAAATTGCAACTGAAATTGTTTTACCTTCTCAAATACACAGCAAAGTGGTATAGAGACACATGTCCAAATCTATTATTTTTCTGTGTACAGTTTGAACACAGAAGCTTTCCAATCCAATACCCGAAGGAAGCTCAGGAATTGTGTTGGGAATGAGTAATGCGCCATTGGGCAATTTCCTCATATTAGACACAGATGACAGCTGGCTCTGTCAGGAGACTATGGAGAAACCAGCTGCAGCATCAAAGCTGACTTACCCTTCTCTTCTTGTTCAACTGACCTTGTGTAACTCCTTAACTTTGCATTTTAAGTACACAGAGTTTTTGTCATTTTAGCCTTGGTGCCGGAATGTGATAAAAAAAATACCATGAAATAAAAACAAACAAAAAAATATCATATATCCTGGGAGTTCTGCAAACAGAAAGTCCAGAGGGAAAGTGGAAACTGAAATCCCAAGATGATGTGACATTGCAGGGATCAGTCAGCATCTGAACCCCACTGAGTCAGTCACAAGTGCAATGAGCTACAATACAGTATCCAGTTCTTTACATCAGAAATAGAAGGCAATATCACATGCAATTTACAAAACATACCAAACATGACACTTGAAGTAAAAGACAAACCCACCTGTGGTGATAAAACATTTCTGACCTCTGACCTGACTGGTGTCCAATAATGGATGGTAGTGCACATTTTAAAAGTCATTAACCTGATCATTGGAACACATTACAGAATCAATGAGGGATCGGCACTGTCCTGTAGACACCCAGGGGAGATATGTGAAGAAGCTATTGAGATCTTCAAGTCAGTTCCAAATGGTGCATTGCTGGAAGTCCTGAACTTTGACTTGTGAGATCAAAAGGCTTCAATCTAATGAGGTCCTGTTGGATGAGCTGAACTGCTTTTTTTTCCAGTTAAAGTAACTCCATACTTACAAGATGTCTTACTCTGTTTGAGGTCCTGGTCTCTACAGACATTCTAATATCTTGAAAACTCCATGTCAATACATTACCAATCTTCTTTACCTGCTGGATGTGACTGAACCTACAGTTATGTCCAAGAGTTTTGCATCGCCTAGAATGTTAGTATTGAGATAATTTAAAGACAAAAACTATATGAACATAATTTAGATATTTTATTTAACATCATGTACTCAAAGAAACTACAAAATGATATCACAAAAGTCTACCGGAAGCCATAATAGTAGTACAGTATTTCATGTTAGATTTAAAAATGTCAACTGTTAAAATTGTGTCACTTTAGCCAGAAAGTGCATGTCTGGAGAAACTCAGAACAAAGCAAATGAAACATTCAAAACATATGAAAATCATATAATTTCCTTGTAGGTCTGCAGTGAATTTAAAGGCTAATGCTGAAATATATTCTCCCTTATAAAAACTGATGCAGTTCCTTTAATAAGCTTTTAGTCATGCCCTCCCTCCCTCCCCCACCCATTTTCTCAGAAAGTATTTACCTAGATATATATTCTTGTTTTTTTCATTATGAGGTCTAATCAGGCCCTGGTTTCCTGGGCCAAGAGGGACAACAGTTTAGCTCCTGCAACAATGTTGCACTAATTGAAGGAACAGATTTTCTTTCAGGGACAAGATTGAAAGGAGTGGGGAAAAGGAACACAGTGCTTGATTAATACATGGGCTTTTTCTTTAGACCGGCCAGTCTTAACCAGTTTTTATCTGCTACTGTTTTGGAAAAGAGAACCCTCTCACTGGGTACAATACAAACATTGTTACCCAAGAATCACTACGAGGCAGATGGCATCTGTATCCCTTTTCCAAAAGGCCACTGTTGCAGGAGAGATTGGAGCAGAAGAAAAAAGTGCCTCTGGCCTCTGCAGCCGCTCTGTTGTTTTTGCACCAAAGAAATCAGACAAGGGGCACCTCTCTATCTCTGTTCAAAAGCATAACAGCGTTCACTTAAAGACAACACCCATCTGAGCCTGTGAACACGGTTGCATGCAGGTCTGCGTCTAACAGGGGCTTCCAAAAGACAGGACAGAAGTTAGACAAGCTACTGCTTTGTGGGGCTCTGCACAGATACATGTGTCAGCGAATCATGTAGCACAGTGGGAAGTAACAGCAAATCTTTAGATTCCCCTGCTGTATTGACGTATTGATGCTGTGCCACCTACAAGTACAGTATGAACATTTTCCAAGTAATTAGTGTAAACACTATAGCTGCATGTGTCAAGTTATCAGAATGTGTTCACTTTTATTACCGTCACAACCAGTTTTTCATGGTTTGGACAAAATGGTGAAATCGACAGCTTACATTGATAGTTCAGTTGTCAATTGAAGGGTTTTCTTGCAATAGAATGGACTGGCTGGGCCATGGTTGCCTACACCTGGTTTTTAAAGTATATTTTAGTGCGCTGAATTTACGACACTGAAAACTGATCTCCCCACTCACCCCTTTAAGAACAGTGCAGAAGCACATGTGACCTGACTGCTGTAGGAAGACTGTCAGGCATGATATTGATTTAATAATGTCAGAATAACCTTTAACACCAATGTCTCTGGCACTGAAGAACAGTTACATTGACAGATCAATGTGCCCTTAAACTTCAAAAGATCCTTTCAGTATTTTGAAAGGGAAAGTAATACTGCATACATACACAGGTATAGGAATGAAAATTGGAACCAAAAATATATCAACTGCAATATTATGCACCACACATGCATAAATGGCCAGGCCCTCACATGACTGATTCATTTATGAACATTAGAGGAGTGTTCATCAGACCATCAATGTCAATTCATTCCAGAACTTCATCTTATTGGTTCTTAAAATATCCAAGTGATTCAACCCACTAAATTCTCTTACTAAATGCAAATGTAATTCAACACATTAGGTAGAATTTAAAATGTGGGAAGTCTGTTTCAGTTACTATACACAAGACAGGAGAGCATTTCATTTTTTTGCCTATCAAATCAGTCGATATTGTATTAAATATCAGATTGTTGCTGTCTGAAGATAAGTTTGCATTGTCTTAAGGGCTAAACATTTTGGTGTGCAACACAAGTTATTTTGTTCAGCTGTTCTGCCGGTGTTAAATATTTTGCTATTTAAGTTCTTTCATGCATATCTGCTATTTGTTAAAGGTAGGGAACATGTAACACTGCAAGGAAGCCTGCCCATTATTCCTAGAACTTGTTATGCAATAAACAAAAAAAGAGGTTTTCTCAGGTCACAAGATGGGTACTTGTATATGGACCAGTGCTAGGCCTTTTGAACGTTGAATTTTAATTTTAGACTGGAAACACATTTTTTACACACTGTACTTCCTATTTCCATCTCCTGTCTGGAAAAAAAAAATCAACCTGGGACACCCAACGAGAGACAGTCCTGGTGACATTTTCCATGACCTTGTGCCTCACCAGAAGGAAGAGGGATGATTGCTGGGATGTACACCTTTCCAGGGAGGAGATTGGAATTTCAGCACGGCTGTTTCTAATGCACAAGGAAACCACAGCTGTGCTTCAGGAAAGGGAAAGATGTGTCTTGGCCAGGATTTCTTTTTGTTTTGTTTTATCCCAATAGGTACCAATACAGCTTCCATGCACAAATCAACCGCAACAGATGTGGCTTGCATTCAATGGCACAACCCCTCCCCAAAAATAAAATAAATAAATAAATAAATAAATAAATAAATAAATAAAAGCAAATTGTATTGAAAGTCCTTCTTTCATGGGCCCAGGTTCAAAAGTGGTGCAAAGTTGTCTCCCTGTTTTTCTAAAAGCATTAAATATGTTCGTAACACATTAAAATAAAGTATTGAAATTCACATGAATGCCAATAGAATTTCAGACGAGTAACCTACAAAAATCGGGGCATATCTCAAAGCCTTAACGTGAGAAAACTGTTAATTTTACAAAACTTATAAATACTGTAAAGTCTGTTTCTCAGTTTTTGTAGAACACCTTAGGAATACTAGCAATTCCAAAGGAAGTCAAGTTAATTTGCAGCCTTCAAAAGTGTAACCATCTGTTAAATGTTCTAAAATTGGCACCATTCAACCGCAATGTAGGTAAAAGAAGATGTGCCGTGGTTTAGTCCTCAAGGCTACCACTGCATTGTACCTGGGTGGGGCTAGGGCATGAGGTCTTATCTAAGATCTCAGAGCACTCCATCATGTTTTATGATCATTCCATCACTGTTTCAAATTGAGTATGTGAATAATTCTGTACTGATAGAGGTATATACAATACAAAAGCATATGTGTCACATACTGCTGCCTGTTCTAATTATGTGGGGGCTTATTGGCTTTGCAAATTACTTATTCAGTTTCTGCTGTACCTCCAAGGAGGTAACTAAATCCATGTGACGCCTTTATTGTCAATCATGCCACATCCGAAGAGGAAAAGACTGCAGAAAGATGAATCTATGGGCCATTTTAGTAAGACTTTGCTGCAGATTTCCACCCCCTAATTCCCTAAAGTGGTGGTCCTGGCAGAATTGTCAAACATCCCTCCAGAAATATGACCATTTCAGAACCCAGCAGACTCAGAAGGCTGATGTACAGCATGCCAGGTTTCCTGAACTGTATATAAACTAGGACACCTATATACTGTTTTACTAAAACAAATTGCATAATCTTTATAAATATAAAAAAGAAAAGAAAAAAAAAAAACTAAGCTAATTATCTTCACATCATATGGCAAACTGCAATGTTTCTGTACCTCACTAACACACAACACATACAGCTAAAACAGCAGTAGACATTGGGAGAAATGCCAGTACTCTATCAAGACAGAAACCATTGTATTTTTAAAAATGATTTTCACTGTTGCCACCCTCCTTACTAAGCTGTGTTATTGCTTGTCTAGTTTGCCTCATTAATTCTAGCATTAAATGCTTGAACTCCAACAGCAACTCCTGTTTTTAATGTTGTTATAATTTGCAGTATGCATTCACCCGAAGTGCTCAGCCTTTTGCAACTGCAGTGGTCACAGCAAAACATTTAAAAAACCGGTCTGCTGTGTGACATGAGTCAGTCAAAGAACAATACTGTGTTAACCACCACTCCTGCCTTACATATGAATGTTCACTACTCCAGAAATAACCTATATAATAACAGGTAATGAGAAGCAATAATGACAAAGCCAGACAGATAAAGTGCACTTCCGGTGGTGCTGCTTTTATTCTTCATTTTAACCCATTGCCACCCATTGTTTCCAAATGGAAACAATATTTTGGACATTTATCTCAGACATATTAAGACATTTTTTAATTCCCTCAATATTATATCATAGGCTGGGTTTTACATGCACATGAAACTCTACTCTACAGTCATGACTGTGACGTTGTCATGCAAACACATCCTGAAACAGTAAAAGGACATCCCTTTGGCAGCGTCAATCGCTTTAGCACGATAAAAATAGCTGTAAAAACCCATGTAATCCTGAGCAGGAATCGTGCTTGTGGCTCACGAAATTTCAGCAGTCAAGATCCCGGTCTTCTGACTTAATCTCCAGCAGAAAGGCTGTTCAAAACACACAAACGCACACAAAATGTACATTTATGAACTACTTTAACCCTAGATCCGCCGCGGTTATACTCATACCTAAGTATCTACAACCACCGATGGCAGTCATTACCACGGTACATTTTAAACATCATCAATATTAAAATGAGAGACAAATTATTGGATACAACTCAAAAGTTGTATTTAAGCACATCATATCAAACATCTGTACAGCCGAAACACCAGATTTAAATTTAAAGGGTTTATTTTCCAACTTACCACATATAAAGCACTACTTCAAAAAATGAAAAACTATAATAAAAGAAACATTTCAAAAGAAACTAGTGTGTAAACAGGTATATGTACATACAAAACTGTAAAAACAAAAGTAGCTTTTCATCTAAAACGAGTTACATTATTTCTCTTGTGTGTGTGTCACTCGCAGCACAGAATCCAGGTTGAGCTGCTGCAGCCTGCAGCTTTGCAGTTTTCAGATCAAAATGTTTCTGCTGAAGCGCAGTGGCTAGCTTCAAGATGAAATCTCTCCTACTGATATTTTCCCAGGTGCATTTCTTGTACAAAACAAAGGAATTGATGGCTGCTATCCACTAGAGATAACAACAGGCTTGTGTGATTACAATATATAAAATATTGTAGGTTATATTCAAAATAAAAACATGTATTGCAAAAGGCGGTTCTAGTGGTAATGAAATTGATATTTTTGATGTTCCACAAACACACACACAAATATAAAACTCTAAGTAGTAAAACTTGTACTTAGTAAAAATTATATTTTATACATTGTGTGTGTGTGTTGGAAAGGTAACCAGAGAAAAAAGTAGCTAATGCGTGGCGTGTGCGCGACAACACATGAATTAATTTCTCACATTAAATGTTTTTTTTTCTTCTTATGGCAACGCATGAAGCTCCCCTCACGATATTGAGTCCTTCTTTTCCTACTTAGTAAACAGACACGTACATTTAAATATCCCCTCCCCTAAATGCCGATGAATTGAGTAATCTGCATTGGCACGGCCTATTTTATTCCCTAGATCAAAACTCCATAGCAACGCACTTCCTGAAAAGTAGGGCAAACACGTGATGAAAACTGTCATGACTTGTGCATGTAAACCCCGCCATATTTAGCTTTATAAAACAATAAACTCACATGTCTAGTACCCAGCTGTCCTAAACAAAATGTATGCTAATCCTCCCTAGCAATTTTATTTTTCTAGCCCAACAAAATAGTTCATAATATAGCTAACAATTAATAAAATATTGCAGTTGCTTTTATAAAATGTATACACATAAGGTTATGCTAAAAACAGATGATTTTATTCTATACAGGTTTTGTTTGGTTCAACACGTTTTCTTGCCAACCAAATTAAATCTGATGAACGTGTTTGCATGTTGGGTCAAAAATGTATGCAAGACATTAGATACCTTCCAGTGTTCCTTTGGTAATGCCCCATAATCATATGATTTGTATTCTGCTGCCGTGTTACTTATATTCTTAAGACTACGGTAATGTCTCTTCACTAAGTGACCAGTTGACTTCAGGAAAGCTGGCAGGAAGTCGCTTGCTTAGACATGCCTGGTGATAATTCACTTGAAGCATCTTGGGCTTATCTTCGTCATAACAACAAATCAAAGACAGGATTAAAGAACAATGTTTAGATAGCGTGACAATTTGTGCAGACGCCTCTCTCAAAGCCAAAAATGATACCCTTACTGCTTTTGGCACCTGGTATTCTCAAACAGGACAGAAATATTTGGGTGGAATGCTTTGTTGACTGCAGTATGTCTAGAAAGTTACAGGAACAGATATATTACCCATCAAATTTATCCAGAAATGAAAGCTGAAATAATAATAATAATACTAATAATACTAATAATAATAATAATAATAATAATAATAATGACAGAGACACACATTGAAGTGAAAAGAAGAATATTTTGGCCTGTATTTAAGATTGCATTGGATTTAGGATTTCAGTCATATACAGTGATATGCAGGTTCTTAAAAAAATCTCCAGGGGAGAAAAGATAAAACTGTTTTGTCTGTACAAAGAAACACAGTTTCTACAAAACAAAGTATTTTCAAGGTCTGTTGGTAACTGGTAATGAAGGCCTTTCAGCAGTTTACCATGGCACAGTTCCTTGGGCCGGCTGCTGCCAACAGCCCAGTGCATCTGGACAGCTCCAGATTAGTCAGGGCAGCCCTGCAGACATTGGATTAACTAATTAAAGGTCATCCCCTTTAAAAGGTCTTCTCCCCTGCCCCCCTGCCCCCTGCCCCCTGCCCATGCTGCCACCCCGCCCCCTGGCAGGTTTGCTTTGGAGATGCCCCGCAGCCCGTCTAAGTTTTTTCCGTTCTTGATGGTGCTGCCACTCTGCTTCCTGTTGCTTTTGTTGCTGCTCAGTCTGAAAGAGGGAGAGAAAAAACTAATTACAAACCTACTTAAAGCCTTAATGTTAACTGAGTGTGAGCCCGACCAGCCTTCTGCAGCTGCTAAAGGCAGACAGAATTTCAGGGAGACAATGAATTACAAATGGGATGATTGAACTGGGGTGAAGCATTAGTGTTGGGGTCACTTTACTCTTTCACCAGCCGCTCATCAATTCAAACCTTCCTGATGAAGTGTAACATGTGACTGAATTGAACTTGCATCTCCCTGCACTTGTCCCTGCACTTGCAACTGGGCAGCTAGCATTAACAATGGGATGAAGAGAGTACAAATATCCAACCTAATGCTTAATTCAGGATACTTTCCCAGTACATCCGCAGAAGCCTTGGGTAACCTAGTTATATTAAAATTATACAATGCACTGGTACGACCACACCTAGAATACTGCGCCCAGTTCTGGTCCCCTTATCATAAGAAAGTCATTGAGACATTGCAGAGAGTACAGAGGAGAGCAACACGATTAATTCCATGATTGAAGGGTATGTCAAATGACGACAGACAAAGAGCTGAATCTGTATAACCTAGAAAGTAAGAGAGCCACAGGCGACTTAATAGAGGTATTTAAAATTGTCAAGGGGGTTAACAAAGTAACTTCTGAGAATTATTTTGCCACAGGTCACAGAAAGCAGAACCAGGGGCCACAGGTGGAAGTTGAAGAAGGGCATATTCAGAACTGAGGAGAAAAGGAGCTTTTTCACAGAAAGGGTGGTGAACCTTTGGAACAGGCTGCTGTCTGGTAGGATCCTTCAAGCATAGGCGATGCTGCCATGAACAATACTGTATAACCCTCTCAGTGACCATAATAAGACCTTTAACTAGCTGTCTGGAGGAAGGGCGGTCCACTTAGCCACGGATTCCCAGAGGTTTTATTTCCCCTAATAACTAAATAGTTAGGGTTTTTTTTTGTTTTTCCTCTCCTGCGTGCTAATGGACCACGCTTGCATTAAGCGAGCATAGGGAGGTCAAACTGCCTTTTGTCATTCTAGAATTTCTTATGTTCTTATTGCTGTCTTTAGAAAACAGTCTGTAAAAAGCTAGATTGTGCTAGACTGGTGCTTTAAGGCATGTTTCCTTAATCAAGCCTGTCCTTGGCCAGTAAACATAACATAACCTTCATCAGTAACACAGTGGCAATGTATGTTCTTTAAGATGCAATTAAGAACGGACAACAGTACAAAACATCATGGCTCTAAAATTGCAACTGTTTGTACTAATTTCCATAGCAACAAAGAAAATATGTTCAGTTTGCATACCTACGTAATTTTTTTGTAGGAGGATTTAAAAGAACAGGGGGCAAGAGAAAAGGAGAAAACAAATTCTGGCCTTGGTTAATAGTTTGTTAACACAAGCCTTGCCCAAGGCACAATCATTTATTCACTGGGCAATGGAATTTGTAGGGTCAAAACATGGGGACCCTTATACACTGATCGTGAGTCTATCTGTCTAGTGGTCGGAAGTCATTTTAGTCATGTTGGGGTGCACAGTAACCCTTTGTTCATTATACAGGCCATACACATAGCAGACTACTTCCACAAATTAAAAATCCCTTGAAAGCTAGCTAAGCACCATTTGATTTTCACTTCCAACATACACAACTGAAGCATGCATTCAATATCATATCACAGTCATCAACATTAGCCTTTGTTCTTAAAAATGCTAAACACACTTGCAATGTTATAATAACAGGTGAGTTTGAAAAATAACTGCTCAACGCTTTTGTTACGATCAAACCTAAAACAATATCTGGACCACCAGAACATTTTGAACAGACTGCCAAGTTATATGCCAATCTAGGTTTTGCTTGCATTCCCACTGGAAATGCTGTGAGTTTTTCAGAAAGCATAGTTCTTATGGGAGTGTGGTTCTTATGAGAGGGTACAGTATGTGTCGCTGTGACAGTAAGGAGTAGATACACAGCAAGCTCTATGAATTTAACAAAATGTACACCATAATTAGCAGCTATAAGGTCACACGCTGGCTGTATTGGTTTACAATAGATCCATCTGGCTGACGTAGAGGGGCGGACTTAGAAAGCATAGAAACCAAGCAAATCAGGTTAGATTCCATTCCAAGAACTAGAGACAGCACACAATACTACAGTAGTAGAAAGGGGCTATGAAAGCATTGACTAAACATAGTACTGGGGGCCCACTTCACTGTGGTATTACTTAAAACAGCCAGCTGCCCAGGGCTGACTCATCACCAGCAGGGCAGCATTTCTGCGATATAATTTGATCTCAGTTGCTGACACACTGACCTGGTATATCATTTCCCATGAGATTTTAAACTGTTAGCTTATGTAATTACTGCATGAACAAGGAAAGTTCTCCGCTGGGAGAAATAAATAAATAAATAAATAAATAAATAAATAAATAAACGGTTTATTCAAGCCTGAGTTAACTCGTGGCATGGTCTGATGATATTCACCCACCACAAGAATGTTCCCAGCACAAAACAACCACCCTACACAACACCAAATAAAAAGTACTATCCAAAACCTCTTTGCCTAATATTGCCTATCATTACGTAAAAGATTTGTTCATGGAAAATATGAAGGTAAATATAATGAAATCTATCACATGCAAAACTATTAATTTGTTAATAACAGTAATCAATTTCATTGGAAACACAAGAGCCTATCAGTTGTATTGTGACCTCTGCACCCTGACACTTCTTAATTATATTGAATCAATCGCTTTATTGTTCAGTCACTTTATTGTTAAGTATACTATAGTTCTTCATAAATATATTGGACTTTTTGCAGGGCAGAATGAATTTCAGGTAATCATCTGTTAATTACTTTTACTAGGAACATATAATTTTATAAAACAAACTAGGATTCCAGCCTTGGTTGTAGAAAATCACATTTTGAGTTTCCATAACTGTCTACAGAACAACTTTACCGAGAGCATTCACAGCTATACAAATGCTTTGAAAAGGACTTCTAGTCTAAACATTTGTCATTGAATTTAATGTTCTTTTAGTATTTTTATACTATACGTAAAAGTGCTATTAGAAGAAATGATTTCACGTCACCGGTAGCTGGACACTTCAAAGAATTTAACCACAATGTACAAGCATTGAAATGCACTGGAATCGAGAAGGTCTATATAGGAAGAAGGGGTGGTGATATTAACATATTGAGACGTGAGGCCTTTTGGACTTATACTCTCAATACAATTACACCCTTTGGTATGAATGAGGAGTTGGACTTAATCCCTTTCTTGATGTAGTAAGACCACTTTTGAAGATTTCTATGATACTTACTTGAAAGATAATTGGTTCCTGGGTACTATTGTTCTTTCTTCATATACATACATGTAAATGTAAATGTGAATGTGTATGTACAGTACTGTGCAAAAGTTTTAGGCAGGTGTGAAAAAATGCTGTAAAAGTAAGAATGCTTTCAAAAATAGACATGTTAATAGTTTATATTTATCAATTAACTAAATGCAAAGTGAGTGAACAGAAGAAAAATCCAAATCAAATCCATATTTGGTGTGACCACCCTTTGCCTTCAAAACAGCATCAAGCATCAATTCTTCTAGGTACACTTGCACACAGTTTTTGAAGGAACTCGGCAGGTAGGTTGGCCCAAACATTTTGGAGAACTAACCACAGTTCTTCTGTGGATTTAGGCAGCCTCAGTTGCTTCTCTCTCTTCATGTAATCCCAGACAGACTTGATAATGTTGAGATCAGGGCTCTGTGGGGCCATACCATCACTTCCAGGACTCCTTGTTCTTCTTTACGCTGAAGATAGTTCTTAATGACTTTCGCTGTATGTTTGGGGTCGTTGTCATGCTGCAGAATAAATTTGGGGCCAATCAGATGCCTCCCTGATGGTATTGCATGATGGATAAGTATCTGCCTGTACTTCTCAGCATTGAGGAGACCATTAATTCTGACCAAATCCCCAACTCCATTTGCAGAAATGCAGCCCCAAACTTGCAAGGAACCTCCACCATGCTTCACTGTTGCCTGCAGACACTCATTCGCGGTACGCTCTCCAGCCCTTCGGCGAACAAACTGCCTTCTGCTACAGCCAAATATTTCAAATTTTGACTCATCAGTCCAGAGCACCTGCTGCCATTTTTCTGCACCCCAGTTCCTGTGTTTTCGCGGCATAGTTGAGTCGCTTGGCCTTGTTTCCATCGCCGGAGGTATGGCTTTTTGGCCGCAAGTCTTCCATGAAGGCCACTTCTGACCAGACTTCTCCGGACAGTAGATGGGTGTACCAGGGTCCCACTGTTTTCTGCCAGTTCTGAGCTGATGGCACTGCTGGACATCTTCCGATTTGAAGGGAAGTAAGCATGATATGTCTTTCATCTGCTGCAGTAAGTTTCCTTGGCCGACCACTGCGCTCTCACGGTCCTCAACGTTGCCTCGTTTCTTTGTGCTTCTTCAAAAGAGCTTGGACAGCACATCTGGAAACCCCTGTCTGCCTTGAAATTTCTGCCTGGGAGAGACCTTGCTGATGCATTATAACTACCTTGTGTCTTGTTGCTGTGCTCAGTCTTGCCATGGTGTATGACTTTTGACAGTAAACTGTCTTCAGCAACCTCACCTTGTTAGCTGAGTTTGGCTGTTCCTCACCCAGTTTTATTCCTCCTACACAGCTGTTTCTGTTTCAGTTAATGATTGTGTTTCAACCTACATATTGAATTGATGATCATTAGCACCTGTTTGGTATAATTGTTTAATCATACACCTGACTATATGCCTACAAAATCCCTGACTTTGTGCAAGTGTACCAAGAAGAATTGATGCTGTTTTGAAGGCAAAGGGTGGTCACACCAAATATGGATTTGATTTAGATTTTTCTTCTGTTCACTCACTTTGCATTTAGTTAATTGATAAATATAACCTATTAATATGTCTATTTTTGAAAGCATTCTTACTTTACAGCATTTTTTCACACCTGCCTAAAACTTTTGCACAGTACTGTATGTATGTATGTATGTATATCTATCTATCTATCTATCTATATATATATATATATGTGTGTGTGTGTGTGTAAATGTATGTGCATGTTTATGTATAGGTGTGCTTGTGGATGTGTTTGTTCTTGTTTGTGTATATGCTGTAGTTGAATGTAGATGTATTTTATCACCTATTGTGATTTGGTAGGATGTCTTTTTGGATAAATTTGGATATATTTAAAATATATTTGTTTTTAACTTTGAAAATAAAATAATATGAACTAAATTATTTAAACTTGCTTCTTTGATGAGTTCGGACATCCGATGTGAGGGAGTGTGGTGGATTGTCCCGCCCCTATATATATATTCATTATTATTTGTATTTTTGTTTGCGGCGCAGATCAAAGCGCCGCGTATTTGTTGTTGTTTTTATAATTAAAAACCTCGTGAGGATGCGTGGCTGATCAGCTACTGATTTATTTAACTAGCTGTCAGTCACGCATCCTTACTAAACTCGTGCAGACTGTGGCCGAGGGGTAATAAGATAATTAACAGCTAGTTAACCCCTCGGCCAGAGTATAAGAACCTTCAGCTGTCCGTGCTGCGGGGGAGAGTGTACAGAGGAGAGTATGGGGAGCGGAGAGAGCGAGGAGAGAAAAACTGCATTTAAAAAAACAACTGCTAAGTATCGTGCTGGTGCTAAAACCAGCACACTTATTTGTTTCTATTTGTTTGGCCAACACGCCTTTTTGTTTTGTGTTTTGTTGCTTGTTTAAATCTTTTGTTTTGTTTTATTATTTAATAAATACGCTGAGCGCAGTAGCGTTCAGCTTAACCCGCCCATCCATTGTTTTGTTTCTGGTACTTCCTGGTCTGTGACGTCACCACACACGCCACTCAACAGCACTCAGTCACAGGGAGACACAGTTTATTATTGTGGAGTCAACGCACCGGCTTTTTGATTTTATGAAGAAACTTGCTGTGAATTAAGCGCAATGAGTAAAGAACAAACATTCTAATATACAACAAGGAAGCAAAGGGCTTGCAAAACGTACCTTCTTCAATTTAAATGTCAGCTGCTTGCTGCCCACTGTGGCGTCCGACACATTCAGAGTTCCCGATTTCTCTTCAAACTTCAGCCGATCTTCAAGTGTTGTCCTGTTGGCCAGAGAATGTTTAAGAGTTAAGGAAAATCTTAGTGCAAGTTATTTGTTTATTTATCAAAAAGGAGTAATCACATGCCTTTAACCTAATGCCAGATTAACTAAAACAGGTTCTATACAAAGTATTTGGAATGACTTCAATATGTTTTTTCAGCCTGATGGGTTTAGCTGTTGCACGGTTGGTTAAAGAATAAAGAACTCTGAAAAGGATTGAAGAGTTTGGTTGTCTAAGTGTGCTCAAGCCACAAAACGTTTTCCACTGGGCAACTTTCCAGTCTGTCTCAAACAGAAGCTGCACAAATTGGTGGTCACATCAGGGACAGCTTGAGGCATGTGTGGAAACCATCTATGCCTTGTGAATAAAACACAGAGAACATCAGTATCCAGTGCTTTACTTTCATAACCACCAAAATTAAATCACAATTTATTTTTGTGTGGGGTGGGGGTTGAGATGTCCCAAGAATAAATAAAGAATAAATAAAATTAGTCCCAAGAATAAATAAAGAGTTCTAATTGGTATTAACGACCGTACATGTAGACCAGCGATAGCCAATACACCAAACACTGCGATCCATTTTGGTGGATCTCAACGGGCTCTGCGATCCAACAGTAAGCTATGACCAACAATTATTAGTGGGATTTAATATAATTGTGTCCAATACGTAAGATAGCAATAATAAAAAAAAGCACAATGCAGCAACATCAACTATTTTGTTGTTTTGTGTACTATTAAGTAGCTGGGTAAAAAGAAAGTGTGCTAAATTCAAAGACCACATTACAGAAATTATATTTTAGCGAAAAGGGAAATACATTTAAAATAAAATGAGCAGTATAAAATGTGCAGGGTTTTTTTATTTATATATTTTAAACCGGACACTTAATTATCCCAGGTAAGTAACCTGTCCTCGGTTTAGCGAGGGACTACTGTATTTTATATTTGTATAACCAGCGGAATCTAAATAAGCAAACACCACAATAATTGTAATTATCGTTTCAATATTGTCCCAACCCTACTGAAAACACATAGTTAAAACACACAGCTCAATGCCTGCTCACAGGCTGGCCATGTCATTTTGTTAAGCAATGAAAGTAACCCTTGGCCGGTTGTCAAAGCCCCTGCTCTTAATAGGCAAGCTGCCAATTGGAAAAGGGTGGCTATTCTGGGAGTTAGCCCCCTCCTTACTTAAAGCTGCAATACAACACCTGCTGTGCTAGTTCCTTCTGGATTAAACCCAAGACAACTATACCTAGGCCAGTGTTCGAGAGTTGGGATGACACAATATAACCATCTTCCTTTTTGTATATCTGACTGTCCATTCATTTTCCCCATCCTTGCATTTTTCTGTTTGTCATAATTATGTGTAGATGTTATTAATTAGAGAATGAGTAGATGTAAATAGGAGGTTCTTGTTTCAGAGTTGAATATTACAGTTCCAAATGCTTGAAAGAAATACTGTTGAAATCGTGCTTTGCCTCAATAATAATAATACGTCTCAGCATTAACCCTTTGTGGTCCATTTATTCAGCGCCTGTCAGGCGCGTCAGGTCCACTCAGTACTGCATCTTCAGCCCTGCCCCACTCCTTGTTCACTGTGTTTATCACATAGGCTATCTCTTCATAGTACTGCATACTGATAAATCATCTCCTTATCACTCGTTTTATCACCAAACCCCTCAATAATGCTATCCAAGTCATTATTTTATTACTATAACATCTCAAAAAGCTTGGCAAATGTCCGCGATACTCTTTGAGTGCTGGATGCGAAAGCTGCTATCTTGTTTGAATATGCCTGTGTTATGTCTGTGGTGAAGGGACTATGCGTATTGCTCAATTCCGCCTCCGGCTTTTTTTTTGGCTTCTATCGGCCTCTCTCTGCCATTGAAAGCTTTTCTCGGCTTTTTCCGGAGAAAAAACGACTAGAGACCTGTGCTTGACGTCTTTTTGATGATGTCAGGGACAGGGTCTGGAAAGGACAGGGTCTGGAAAGGAAAAATGGTAATGTCGGACCAGAGGACCGAAAGGGTTAAGACCCAGACATGGGTCTTACAGCATTTCGTAGCACAGTTTATGCTGGCCATAACATGAATCACTGCAAGATTTTAAATTGAAAACAAACTAACAAAAACAGATGCAAACTCACTTCTGCAGCTTCTGTTTTCTGGCTGCATCTTTGAAGCTCCTAAACTCCTCTCCTGCTTTGATCTCAAAGAACTTGGGCTCCAGGGAGGTGCGCCGATCCTCGCGGGCTTTCTCCTTCCTCTCCTGCCGCTTGGCCCTCTCCTCGAAGTACATGAGCTTGCGCTGCTTCCTCACCTCCTCCACCCAGCCCTTGTCATCGTCTGAGCTCTCGGAGCTCTCCGCATCGCTGGGCTTGCCCTCCGGCTCTTCCTCTTCCTTCTGTAATGGCAGTGGAAAGTGAATGAGTGCTATCACAGTTTACTGCTTAAAAGCTTAGTGTTATCTAACTGTTAAGAGTGATAAAAAATAATTTAAAAAAAAACTCTTACCAAGAGAATTTCGTATTTGTAATAGCTTCAGGAGATGATTTATCATACCTTTTCACTCGTCTAACTTTCTTATATATTCTTTCTTAAAGTGCATGACCAGAGTTCAGAACCTGACATTTTGTTCTAGTTGCCAACTGCCTTAAATATGTAGCCCACACAACATAAGTAAGTGTCTTACAGATGTAAGAGTCAGCACACCTAGTGCACAGTGGTGTTTTGCAGCCATATAAAAAGAAAAAAAAATATCCTGTTGAATAAATGGTGCTGCCTCTTATTCTATGAAAATGTAGTTTGAAGATACACTTTTAAATTGCATTCGTATGTTAACTGTAGAGCCTCGACTCACAGCTGACTACCAAAAACGTATGTAAATTGTCGAAGTAACACTGCGATAGAAACAATTGCTGAAAAATATCAGTAGTCATGTTACAAAAAGTATTAAATCAGTGTATAGCCAGAAAAACACAGGAAATGGTTACTCAATTCACACTGACTTCATCCCTTTCCCATTTAAAAAAAAAACAAAGAAAAACCACACAACTACACAAAACCCCCAGAAACAAACTACCTTTCCCAGTGCAGTTGGGCAATACCCCTCCTTCCTGACTTGTATCTATCATTGATTCGTTCTGAATACTTTAAACCCACCCCAACTACGGAGTGGCAGCAAATTCCTACATTTCTATTGGAGAATCTGCTTGCGAGATTTAAAACAAGATAACAATTAGAAGGCTTGTTCGCTGGACTTAAAGCTATATTACAGTTAGATAGGGAGAATTTAAAACAGAATTCCAAGCTGTGGCGAAATGTAAAAAAATGCCTAGACACACAAACACCCCAGAAGAATGTGCCCGTGACCATAGGGATTTCGTTGTGGAAGACAGCAAAGGAAAGAAGGTACAACTTAAGTGTGCAAGTACTGTCGAGTTACTACTATACATATTGTGACAGAAAAAAAAAATGTCTAAGCATTTTGGAAAGTAACCAAAAACATTAATGTCATACAGTATATAAAAATCGAAATCCCTGAAAAAAAACAACAAAAAAACAGATTTACATAAAACACGAAAATAGCTAAAAATGCACACTGACAAATGAAATTAATAAAAACCAAACAGAAGCCCTTATTACACAGTTAAAAGTGGAGTAATTGCTTATTGCAGCCTGACATATTGGAAAACTGCACAACAGCAGAACATACCATAAATCTATTAAAAGTAAATATCAAAAGTCTACTATTACCTATCTTATTTACAAACAACTTCACAGTGGGAACAAAGAACACCAAAACTAGATCATTTGTTCACAGAATAGCTAGATGCAGAAATAATCCCACTTGACAATCTTCTGCTCAGTATTTTTAGTTCAGCCACACGTTCTCTCTAGTCAAAAACACCTGGGTGCTACTATAAATAATGACCCCTGGTTGCTGGAACGATGTGTGGAGGACCAATGAATTAGGTTTATATTACACATTCCTGAGCACTGCACCCCTTACGATTTGCTTACTTAAAAAGTTGTTTGCGAAACGATAGATACTAACAAACATATTTTAGATAAGAGTCTGTTCCTTCCAGTTATATAAAAAAAAAATTCTATTCATTGCAGCTATCTTGCTCTTTGTAACCTCATCCTAAGACAGAGTGGATAGGGCAGTGTCGTTCCTACCTGCTCATGTGCTAATTCACCCTCCAGCTTCCGCAGCTTCTTCTTCCTCTTCTCGTTCACCTTGGATACAATGGGGTTCAGAAGTCTGAACTCCTCGCTAGCCTCATCCACCTGGTAATCCGGGTTCTCAAACATCACTTTGAACCGATCGTCGCTCAGGATGTTCGGCAGATTCTGGGAATCAAAAACATTTCAAACAGCGAAAATTAACATGAAGTAGCTTTTAACTTGTAGAATCCTTGATGCATTCCCTGCAACAGTGGTAAATACAAAATTCGAGCCTTCGCTATTAAGACAAAAAAAAAGAAAAAAGATCAACATGACCTACAACCATCTAATGTAAAATGCAAGTGCGAAATAAATACAAAGGAAGGAAAAGGAGACAAATTCTTCATTGCATCCCTACATTTTGGTACTCTCGACTTGTGGTATAGAATGTCATAAGCCAGTTTTGTCACAGATGAATTGTGGTTCTACCGTAACTTTGATGGTGGTAGGAGTGGGTGCACAGACACAGCATTTACCTTTCCCTTCTTTTTCTTCAATGTCCGCTGGTCTGCCTCTTCCTCTTCTTCAATCAGTTTTATAGCTAGCTGTTTGTTGACCTTTGGCAATTTCTAAATTTAAAGCACCAAGAAAATGTTAAAATAAACAATACACATAAATCAAAATCGTAGCTGATTACACATTTCCGGGATATGCAACAATATTGGATGGGCCTGTGTGTAATAAATGTACACAACAAAATGTATATAAACAAAATCCCATATATTTTTTGACTTTCATTAGCATTTAATTGTTAGATCTTTGGACCAACTGATCAGCTATTCAACTACATTTAAGACTGCAGTAATAGAAAAGTATGTGATTGTTTGTTCGTATGATAAAATGCCACAATTCCATAAAACAAAAAATAAATAAAGCATTTTTATTAACTTCAGTAGTTGAAAGCTATTCTTTCACATATGTATTAGCCCTTCTGGTGTTCTCCCTCAGGGGACATATATTGTCCCACTTCCTAACAATACAACATGTAATAAAAATCCAGTGAAATGAGGTCCATGAAAAAAACAGATTTTACCATTTCCAGTATAATGACGGTGTCCTTGTGGCATCCGCGGTGAGAATGTTTTGCATTAGGAGCCTGGAGTGTTGACTGAGCAAGTCACAACTATGCATATTGAGCTGTAATGTATCTTAGCTATAAACACCCATTCCACCCAGTGTCATTTATCAGTAAATAGGAGGTGGTGTGGTCCAGTGGTTAAAGAAAAGGGCTTGTAACTGGGAGGTCCCCGGTTCAAAACCCAGCTGAGCTACTGACTCATTGTGTGATCCTGAGCAAGTCGCTTAACCTCTTTGTGCCCCGCCTTTTGGATGAGAGATTGTTGTAAGTGACTCTGCATATGATGCATAGTTCACACACCCTGGTCTCTTTAAGTCGCCTTGGATAAAAAAATAATAAATACAAAAACATTTGAAACACTCATCCTTCTTTACCTTTATCTGGACTCTCTGAGCCCTTGTTTCTTCTATCTTCTGCCTGATCTTATCTTTGCGGTATTCGTCATAGGCAAATGGGTTTGCCATGGTCTTGACCTATAAAACAAATCCTTATTAAACTTTCTGAAATAGCCCATATTCTAAATGTCATACAGAAATAAAAGTAAAGCATTCACTTTGGCAATGTTATTGTTGTCGTAGTTCATATAACAGACCTTGTGATACAATCGGATATCCATGAAGAATCCATGCATGTAGGCCCGGAGCAACGGGGAACCAATTAGATGTGCAAGTCCTGAAAGAGAAGACGATATGGTTTATAAATAAAGCTATACTGTATTCTGATTTGGTAGCTACATTGGAAAAAAATACATTCCAATCTTTCGTTACATACATATAATGGTTGGGAAATTGAAGGAATCATTTTACTCTCATACAGGAAACATGCTAAGATTCTTTAAACGTTTCCAAAAAACAGGTCATGAATATAAATAGAACCATTATGATGTTCATCTTCATGTCAATTTGCTATTGGCTGTACTTGATTTGCATCCTGGTTAACATAAGGTTTCCTCAAACTTATACACAAGTAGAGCTAATCAATGCTGTTATCTTGATTTTTATTACCGAGGGTGATGAGTCTAGCAGACCGGGTCAGATCCATCCATTTCTGACTGTTATAAAGTCACGTAACCACTTTGTACAGCAGCATTGACAAACAAAAAGAAAATCCACTGGAGAGCAATGGAACATGGCAAGTGAAAGCACCAAACAAGGAGCCACAGCATGCTAGGACTGCCACCATGGCTCTCAGAGGGTGCTGTAGCTGAGAGGTATTATTGCATCACCAGCTAAATATAAACACTATTGGTCTCAAGGAGGGATTCCATCACCAGAATAAAATTGGAAAGAGAAGAATGAAGACTATTGACTTCATGATAGATGGCTCTTTTTATAATAATATGGGGGTCTTCACTCCAAATTTGAATGAAATCAACTTTATTAATTTGAAAAGTGCCAGAACTGGAGGTTGGCACTGTCCACTGTTTGATTCCAAAATAACCCCAATTAGCGTCCTTTGGTTAGCAATGAAAAAAAACTCTCTGTGTAACTATAGCAGAGATTGATCCAATGAAAGAGGTTGCTTACCCAAGTTGTCCAAGTCCTTTCGGGTGACAAACTTGTAGTCATCATACACAGTGGTCTCAGGGTTCTCCTCCAGCTCCTCTGTGAGGTTGTCTAAGAAAGAGCACCAGCGTGGGGCAGGACCCAAGGCCTTTAAACAAGAAAAATAACAAGGCGATTCAGTTTAATACAGGCTTTCCATTAGACGACATTAAAAAAAAAAAAACTAATAAATCACCGTTCAAAGAACATGTACCTTAATAGAAACTTTAAACCACCTCATTTGAAATCGAGCAGCATTGATATTAGTTACCACCGAACCCTGTCCTTCAGTTGATTAGGTACAGCACAGTTACAATAAGAGTTCAAAATATATTGTGCCCAACTGAGCAAGTTTATCAATACATAATAATAATAATAATAATAATAATAATAATAATAATAATAATAATAAAGCAGCTCACGTAACATCTTGTTTAAGATCAAATCATAGTAAGTATCAACCTGTTTTGTGCCACTTTTTAGTTGTATTCAAATTCAAAACTAATGGTCTGTCACCCTGATGGCTTGTGGGTTGACGTCAGACCAGGAAATACAGACAACAGTACTGTGGGTGGAAGCGCTAGTGAACGTATTTATTGAAAATAAATGGTTTGAACAAACAGAAACAAAACACTGAACCCAAAACAAAACGGCACGGTGGCCAAAACAAACAGGTATTTCTAATTTAAACTTTCGTTTATTAATCATTCAGTCAAGTCCAGGCATAGTCTGCACGTGAACTGCTTTTAAAACACCTGTGTACAAATCCATACACTTTAAAATCAGAAAACACGACACAAACACACAACAAACAAAATACACACAGGGGCAGGGTGTACCTCACCACATGATCTCAAAGAACTACAATAATGAAATAAACTTACAGGAATGTAAAATGTATTCATTTTAGGATCTTCATTAGCTGTAAACAACATTCCTGTGGGGAAATAAATCAAGTGATATTGTTCTTCATTAACAGTAATCGGAAGATACATCTGAATATAGTTCAAGCAGTTTCAAAGAAAATCATGGTTTGTGTCTACTTTTAAGATTTCTAAAGTTGGTGTTTTTTTTTTAATTTGAAAAGAGAAAAAATAAACACTGAATATTAATTTGCATTGATGGTGGTGGTGTTTGAGGGAATTATAACCAGAATTATTGTTATTAAACGTTTCACTGGTCCTAAAAAAACCCAAATCTGCTACAATTTTGCAAAATCTCATTGATTTATGTCAAAACATAATAGAAAAAAATAAGCAGTACATTTCAGCTTGAAGTAATGCTAAAGAATACATACACCAGCACAGGTTTATTAAAAAAATTCAAGCAAATGATGAAAGGACCTTTCTCCTCTGCAGGAGTTGAACTGCACATACCTGAATTGGGATAGAGACAGACATCGTTTATATCATGTTCTGGCTCAAGTGTAGAAAATATTTTTCCCTACAAATCAAGAGAATACGTGCTTACTAGTCATGGACAATTTTAAATTGCAATGAAAATGATGAAGGGGGACGGGGGCTATTTTAAATACCTAAAACAGGAGCAGATCTAAATACAGCTGCTATTTACCTATGCATTAATTATGACAATACATGCTATCCCATTGTGATGACTCCAATTGCAATAGAGACTTGATGGCACTCAATACAATAAAGACACCCTCCAGAGGTCCAAATTAGGCTGGGTTTTTGAGGTGACAGAATTAAGACCTGCAATTGTTAAGATCATTGAAATGGACCATAATGTTTGATTCTCAAGGTTCTTCCAACTCATATAGAGTCCATTGTTTCCAGATTGTCAGCGGTTGTTCAAAACTATTGTAGGTTTTTGTTGTCTAGTGAACAAATTCAATAATTACATTATGTAGAAAGACACAGAGTAGTACTCTTATTATTTTGTTAAGAAATATCCTGTGTCTTTTAAATAAAACACCAAAAATAATACAATATAACTAATTTCAAATCATAAAAAACACACCTTGGGCACAGATGGATAAATATGATCACTTTCAGGTAGTTGGATAAGATGAACTAGAATATAGATGGTTTATCGATGAGAAAACACTTTCTTTACCAGATGTTGACTCACCGTATCTTTATTCCACATCTTTATGATCTTGGAATCTGCTGATAAAATCAAATCTAATTGATCCTGGAACTGAATGGATTTGATTGGAAGCCCATAGTGGTGATCCTTGACAAGCAGTGGACGATTAGAGCGGAGATCATACATCAAAATCTAGATGAGAAAAAAGTAAAATCTTTTAAGAAAATGTTTTTGGCTAGGACCTTTACCACTTTTACTTTGTAAAGCTATGGCTGAGCGAGACAAAAAATAAGACTATATTAGACTTTTGGGTTGATAAAGCTCACCCTTTTACAAAATCTCTATGTGTTGTTGTTAGTACTTTGTTTTCTTACCTGGCCTGTGCTTGTTCCGACTGCCATGTGCAAAGCCCCATTAAATTTCAAAGCAGACACCGATGGTAAACCTTCCACCCTAAACAGAAAAGAAGAATACCAAAATCAATCTCAGTGCAGCCTGTGCACAGAACATTCCACTCAATACTTCTGCATGCTTTGATATGGTGTGTCACTCTTCTACAACACCAGATAGAAGACATCATCATACCAGTTCATACCATCATCATACCAGTTCATTCAGAAATGTGCAATACATGGGAGGGATTGGTAAGTGAACTACAGAAAAAACTTTCTGATGCTGGACATTTATATCACTGTGGCTTTATAGCAGCACACCGATATCACAGGTGGCAGAGAAACAGGAGTGACATTTGTCTTTTTAGAACTAACTAAACTGCACTTTAACCCTTTGCGGTCCATTTATTTAGCGCTGTTTATTTTACACGCGCTGTTTAAAAGTAATTTTATTCATAGTAAAACAGGTTGAAAAGGCACTGCATCTCCAGCCCCGCCCCACTCCTTGTTCGCTGTATTTTTCACATACCTCTTCATAGTAGTGCATACTGATAAATCATCTCCTGATCACTCGTTTTATCACCAAACCCCTCAATAATGCTATCCAAGTCATTATTTTATTACTATAACATCTCAAAAAGCTTGGCAAATGTCTGTGATATTCTTTGAGCGCTGGATGCGGAAGCAGCTATCTTGTTTGTTTATGTCCAGGTTATGCCTGTGGTGAAGGGACTATGTGTATTGCTCAGATCCGCCTACTTTTTTTTTTTCCGGCTTCTCTTGGCTTCTACCGGTCTCACTCGGCCATTGAAAGGTTTTCTCTGCTTTTTCCGGAGAACAAACGACTAGAGACCTGTGCTTGACGTCTTTTTGATGATATCGGACCGGACCGCAAAGGGTTAACTAGAAAAAAGACTCCAGATCCCATCTAGTGGTCACCACAACAATTGTAGACATATAGAAGACAATATACAAGAATGCATTATTTCATGTTAAATTTGGACAATTCTATGATAATTGAACATTTGTTACACTGAGAAGGAATATCCATGCCCAAATTATTTATGGTGATGGGTCTATCCTAATACACAGAAGTCTGCTCATGACACATTCTTGGGCAATGTATCCATTTACATGGGTTGGTTTAGAAATGATTTCTCAATAATTAAAACCATGGCAACGCTTCTGTGTGTTGCATAATAAAACCTCTGCACAGGACATTCAGTTCTTGTACCTCAAAAATGATTTAATAAAATCACATAATACGACTAAGAGGAATGTTTACCAGACCCAACATGCCAAATCGCAGAGCTTCCTCTAAATATAATGACTTGGATTGCATTATTGAGGAATTTGGTGATAAATCGAGTGATCAGGAGATGATTTATCAGTATGCACTACTTGAAGAGATATGTAATAAATACAGCGAACAAGGGGTGGGGCGGGGCTGGAGAGTACTGAGTGTCCTGTTGATATGCCGTGCCTTTTAAACCTGTTTTACTGTGAATAAAATTACTTTTAAGCAGCACGTGTAAAATAAACAGCTTGTGTGAAAATAAATTGGACCTCACGCGCTTCACAGTTGCTGAATAAATGGACCACAAAGGGCTAATCTCCAGTTTACCACCAATCAAAAGGCATCACTTACTCTGTATCTTCTGTCACACTGCTTAAAGCACAGTCCAGTAAGCCAACACGACCTCTAGTCCTTGGATCCCAGCACTCCACTTTACCCTAACAAATAAACATCAGTGAGCCAGCTATGCTGTTACCAAATTTAAAATTCCTAACAATGGAAAATAAAAGATATTAATTGCATGATAATGATCATCACAGGTTTGAACTACAGCCAAGAGCCTTAGGAAGCTGTCTATTTAGTGGATCGCACTTTATAGTCAGATGTCAGAACTGTTGATGGGTTAATTGATCAATTATAAGATTTATACTTCATGTATAAAATCAAGCCAACACGAGGCTGGAAATCAAAGTGATTACATTTTTACATTTACCTCTGCTGTGCCAGTAGCAAACAGGTAATGGACAGGGTTAATGTCACACACATTGTTCTCCCTGAAATTAAACAAAACAAAGCATGTGTTATTTTCTATTAAAGAAATGCAG
Source organism: Acipenser oxyrinchus oxyrinchus (assembly GCA_030684275.1). Lineage (NCBI taxonomy): Eukaryota > Metazoa > Chordata > Actinopteri > Acipenseriformes > Acipenseridae > Acipenser > Acipenser oxyrinchus. Next base: position 77,726,414 of record CM060251.1, on the reverse strand, counting down.
TTGTACATTATGTTTGTATACACTGTGTTAAAGTTAATGTCCCCCTGAAAAGGTGATATAAGTTTTATCAATAGTGCTGAATTTAGAAATACTAAAAGAAACTTAATACAGGTTTTGCATATAATGTAATAGATTTAAAAATGTAAAATTCAACATGAACCTAACCTGTTAATTATATTTTGATTAAAAAAACAAAAAAAACGTTTCCAATGATATTCAAAATTCACATTCCCCAGTGCATTATTATCTATAAACCAGGATTAATGTTTACCTAAAGAAATATGCTGACTATAACCATAAACCAACTTTTTAATGAAAGTTAATTATTTAAAAGGAAAATTTACAATTAGCAGGACTTTGCACACAGTCGTGACCCCCACCAAGGTACCACACACACACGCAACTTTACTGCATGGTACATGTGCCCCCTAGTGGAATTATACAAAACTGCTGCAAGGTGCACAGATTCTTGGAAAACATACTTACGCAGCATCTGTTTGTAAGGAATTCAGAAATTTTCCTTGTTCCAGATTAAGTCTGTACACTTCTGAGCTACAAGAACAACACATTAATAATAGATATTTGATACTGAATTTCATGACAGATGTAGATATATTGTGTCAGTATTTAGAAAGCACAATATAAATAAACTTACATTAAACCAGTCCTGCCTACTTTGAGAACCTTAAAGATCCTCACTGAAGTAGAGCAGACATGTTAAGCCTGACCCTATGAATGTATATTCCCAGTATATAAGTATATCCCAAGTATATATTCCCAGTATATACATTCAAGTATACCACAAGTAATATTCCCAGTATATACATTCAAGTATATCCCAAGTATATATTCCCAGTATATCCCAAGTATATGTATTCAAGTATATCCCACATATATACATTCAACATCACCTGGGTTCTTTGTTTTATTCAATAACTAACAGTTCTCCTAATTAAACAGCAAATGTTTTCTACCCACCACATAACAATTTAATCCTCCTTACCTTGCTCCAACAAAGTACAGATCACATGATGGATAGTGATATGAAAAGTCTCTACCAAACTTTGGTATTCGTGTTTTGTAATAGTGGCCGTGCTGTGAATGAAATTCTACATAGCGGTTACAGTGCAGGAAAACCAGCTGGGAAAGAAAAACAATATTACTAAATGATCCTTTCAAGTTATAGACAAACATCTGCTGTATTTCTATGGCATTAAGGGAGGGGATTATGGTGTCATTAAATTTACAAGAACAATGGTAACATTTAATACAATCATTTGTATGTTGCACCTGACAGTTCTATTTCTTCATTTGGTTCATTTCAAACTCTTATATTGTGTGTATTGAACTGTAAGGTACTTTTCTAACCCCATTTTGTTTTACTTTGGTCTCAAAAATATTGTAAAGTTTAGAAATAAAGCTGTGAACCCAGACTGCTAACAGAACTGGGGCACAACAGTTAAGGAGTTACAAACATGGATCAGCTTGTAATACTGCAACACCTACCTTGGAGTAATCGTCTGATAAGATATCAAAAGTTACAACTGTGGGGAAAAAAAAAAGAATGAACAGGAAAACATGCGTGCTGTGTTGTGTACATTGTTATACTTCTGCGTAACAGATCATTCTGACCCCCACTGTTGAGACAAAGTAATAGGCTATAAGCAGAAATATACAACAACCAGCCCCTGCTCTCCCACTGGTTTCTATGAAGATCAGCTATTCTGTTATTACTCATTAAAGGAGAAATAAAGCTCTAGTGCTGGGACAAATATCAGAATATCCGAACGAATGATAAGTAAATGTTACGTATTGGAATGCTGGAAATGTTATGTATTGTGATCAACATTTGTTTTTTTATGTTTATACAAGCCCTGTTCGCATAGTTAACTCTTTCTGTGGGCTACAATGATTATTTCAGACAAACAAAAGTAAATAAATAAAGAACTAGAAGAGTGAAAATGGCATTGCTGTGGGGTGTTTCTCTGTAATAATGGATCTCCCTCATGTTTTATTGAATCATTAATTTGATGTTTATATATTTATATTATCATTACCAAGTAAAATATTTTTCTGTCCAAAAACATACTTAAAGGCAAATTAGAATAAAAAGGACCAGATATAAAAGTTAAGTTACACACAATGGGGTAACCCCCTTCATTTTTTCCCAGTAGGAAGTATTAGTAATGGTAGTGCTATGATAAATCTTTATAGGGGTATAGACCTAATTAGGATGCTGTAAACTTATAACATGTGCAGTGGAGGGCTTAGCCTAATGCCAGCCTATTATAAAGTATTGAATTTCCATACAAGCTTCCTGTCTATTTTCAATTGCAGTGAAAGAAAATGAAAATGGAAACACAGACAAAAGCACATTGTTTGTTGTGTGTGAAGTACAAACTAGCATACAGTATATGTCTTTACCCCAGGTATACACTTTTGGTACTGGTAACATACAAATATTAAATGTTGTGCATTCCTCCTTTTTGATGGTAGTTTCTACTTACCGTCCGAGTCGAGACACCTTTCAAACTTCAAAGACAATTGGTAAGTATCATAGCAACGAACCCGAGGTTTGTATGTGCCTGGAAAATAAAACTTATATTTGCCACTTATGCAGACAGAATCCAAGTCTGAATACTGGTAAGGTCACTTTTTGTTTCTTTTAAAAACCCTCGTACTACAAATGTGTGTACACAACTGTAAAAAAAAAGATTTTGAACACTCATGTGCTGTGTAACATAAAGGACTCAGCATCTGGCTATTTTGCTAAACACGCTATTACACTAGAATTGACAGATTATGCAATATGCCAAGCAAAAAGTTAGTTTGCTTGAAAAACGGTCTAACACAGTTTTCAATGCAGTTGCGTTGCCAGCTTACATTTACAAGTCATAGAGACTCAAAGCGATTATGCTTGTTTGGACTGTTACCAACACCATTGTGTCACTCTTTTTTTGTAGATTATAGCAAGATAGTACTGTGCTTGATGGTTATTTTTTTACTTCACTTAGATGACAACACACAGCTTTATTTACATGCAGTGTCCTTAACCTACTTAATTCTACAATCTCTACAGTCCGCTGCTAGAGCTTAGTCTCGGCTGTTTCTAAATGTAGGAGCTTCAAAGCCCCATTAAAGCCGTGCAGCATCTGGACACGATTCAAAGAACCAGACACCACTTACCAGCTGCCAAGATATACTGCCCATCTTTTGACACCTTAATCGCCGTGCTGACTGTTGGCATGTCAAAGTCCTGGATGAGCTCAATTCTCCTCTGTATATCTGCAAAAGAACAAAACCGTGATTATCAATGACGTTATACACACAGCGTTCTACTTCTATGAAAATCTGACAGTTGCGTTCACTGTAAGGTTACAGAATCATCATGTGACACTGCATTGAATCAGGTTTTTGTGTGTACAATTTCTATCTGGTGTCATGTGAAATAGAGTCGGCTGCGCATGCTCAATGGAGAGCGCACGATATTTCATATCGAAGCCACATGAAATACAGCTTGTAGTGAAATGGTGTCTGGCGGGAAAAGGCACTTGAATCTGTATTCAGCGCAGTGAAGTTATGGTCATATCTATGCTTTTTTTTATTTAGTAATCAGCAATTGTTTTTGTCATTTTTTCTCCCAATTTGGAATAGTCAATTATTTTTAGGATCAGCTCACTGCTACCACCCCTGCGCTGACTCGAAGATGATCACACGCTGTCCTCCGAAGCGTGTGCCATCAGCCGATCTTCTTTTTCACACTGCAGGCCCACCATGCAGCCACCTCGGAGCTACAGCATAGGAGGACAACGCAGCTCTGGGCAGTTTACAAGCAAGCCTGCAGGCGCCCAGCCAGACCACAGGGGTCGCTGGTGTGCAGTGAGCTGAGGACACCCAGCCGACCAAAGCCCCCAGCGATGCTCTGTCAATTGTGCGCAGTCCCCTTGGAACTCTCGTCCACGGTCGGCAGTGGAATAGCCTGGACTCGAACTAGCGACGTCCAGGCTATAGGGCGCATCCTGCACTCCACGCGGAGCACCTTATCTATGCTTTGTTTGAATAGTATATTTTAGAGAGCCTAATTTAATTCAATTAGTAATAAACAAAAGATAAAGATTGTTTTATACATTCTGACACATCTCACAGTATTACCATGTTGTATTTGTCTGTAAGAAAAAATATATTCTTAAAAAAAAACATAAAAATAATCTCGTCTGAATGAAAACCCGATTTTATTTAGAAAAACACACGAGACCTTTTAATAATAAAAAAGTATACCCCATTTAAAAAAATAAAAAATAAAATCACCCGAATTTGGAAACAATTTACGAAAAAAAAATCAGAACCCCTAGCCCTAATTAGAATCTATTTGTTAAACACCATTCCAGGATAACTTGAACACAGAAGACAATTAATATCCAAACCAAACCAACAACCTCTAACTTATCCGGCTCAGCTAAATCTCAACTACAACAAAACGAACAAACAAACAAACATAGAAAAAAGTAACTTGTTTGTAATAAAAGGGTTTTCTTTGTAGTAACGTTTACATTATCCTGAGATTGAACAGTATTTCACACAAAAAATAGGGGCGTGGCGAATAGGCTGTTGGCGTGACGTCACTATACAGTCCGATCAATCAGGGTTAAGTTTGGACACTTATAGGGACACTTTTTCATGACACCGGGTTACATTTCCCATCAATTTCCTGGCATTACAGAAACATAATGAGATGTTGCACTGAATCAGGTTTGCTTTTGTTGCTTCATATTACTTACACCAAGTAAGGCTATAATGAAAGTCATTAAAACAGACGAGAAATAAAAACAGATAATTAAGCTGCATTCCCACCCAAATACCAGAGTACATAGTTCCTGCTGGTCCAGTAATGTAAAATGTAAATCACCACATTAGTGGCAGGATTTGTACTATTACTATACCGTTATTTTCATAACGCACCCCCCTACTCACCAACATCTTTTTTCTGAAGCGCTCTTTTCTTCCGATCTGAGAGCCACTGCAAATACAATAGTAATTGTTAAGCCTTAATTAAAGGGTATATCCCAGGCTGAGACCTCCCCCACCATGCACACACACAAACAAATCAACACAATTTTACTGTTGTTAATACCTTCATTGACATTAGTATTTTCATACACAGCACAGATTTATAACACAAATGATTTAGTCAAAACCACTATTCATAATCAGATACGATACCAGTAAAACTGTCTGTCATGTTTACCCGGGGTGAGGTTGACATGAATTCAGAAACTAACCAGTGGGTTTAGTTTGAGAACAAATACGTTAAACAAATACATAGAATATTATCATTAATAATAATAATAATAATAATAATAATAATAATAATAATAATAATAATAATAATATTTTTTTTAAAAAAATGCAGATCTTTCAACAGACACAATAACTTGCGTTTTAAATATTTCACTAACTTACCTCTGGTAGCGACTTCCCACAGCTCAGGTTATAGATCTTTACGTCGTTTACACTGGAGACCTGCATTTTTCCTCTTCTCAATCAAGCCGTGCCTTCATACTTTATGTAAAATAATAATATTAACAAATCTTTTCCGTTTTGCCCCCTCACACCACGTTGTTACCGAGTAACAACCAACACGCTTTAGTAGCGTCAAGAGGTAACCGAAAGTGCGTGTTCCTGCTAATAGGTCCGTGAAGAAACAGTACGTAAGAAACATTTAGGTTCCTGTTATTGGTACTGTTATCTAGGACAATGAGAATGACTTTGTTTTACTGATTGATATAGATCTTAAGAGGAAATAACAGGGATGGGTATGACTCCCATTGCAAAGCAGTTTGTTCCATTCCTGGTTTTACTATGAGTTTAATATGACACACCTGAACTTGTTACCTATAGACTATAGCTAATCAAACTCCTATTAATATCTGGAATAGATGAAACCGCTATGCAATGGGAGTCTTATTTCCATCCCTGAAATAGCACCTGCCTAAACTCTTTTGAGCAAAGCAATTAATACTGATAGCGATTATTTTTCGACATAATGTACAGAACCTGCCCGTGGTCGGTATCAGAAAAGTCATTTTTGATTTGGGATGTCTTAACTGTCTGAATTGTGTTTTTTTATTCTGAGTAGGCTATAATATAAAGTTACACGTAATATCCGCACACAGAACCGCACAAACCAGGTTCTAAGAACAACCACAATTCAAACAACTATGGCATATATAACAACAGAGATACAATGCATTACAAAATCAACAGTACCTCGTGCAGCCTATATGCAAAAAGCTTTAAATATATAACTCAGAGTGATTATTTAATTGCTCCTATATGCACCTTAGCTCTATATTAATATTATTTTTATTTAGCAGACGCCTTTAGCAGGCGACTTAAAGAGAGCAACTTGGAGCACAAGGAGGTTAAGTGACTTGCGCAAGGTCACACAGTGAGCGAGCCAGGATTTGAACCGGGGACCTCCTAGTTACAAGCCTTTTCTTTTTTTTTTTTAAACACCGGACCACACAGCCTATAACATCATTTGTTTTGTGTTTTACCAACAAAAAAAGGTGCAACCTTAGCGTGGTACTGGCCCTTTAACCTAACACCTGATTCAACAGAATTCAAGTCAAATTCTGGACAGGTTGGCCAATTATTTGAGAAATACTGAATGAATGATTCACTGATCATTCACCCGATTTGACTGTAATCAATGTACTGAGTGACACTGCAGGGACGTCGTCGTAATTATCAGTTGAAACGAAGTATATCGAATTGAGACAGAAAAAGAATACCTTCAAACAATAATATCTCTGTATTAACAAAAAAATAAATAAATAAATAAATCATGCATTCCAGACGTCGCGTTGAACTAACTGAAGTTGGTAAGGACAGTGCTAAAGACAAGCATTACTGCATATCTCTCTGCATTGATTTAATATGACAAAAAGTGTGTGTTGAAATTCAGAATAGCTGACATTGAGAAATTAGACCATTTACAACTATAGAAAATAAACAAGCGGTTTCTTTGTGCCCATTCATTTAACATTTACATTTTCATTTTCTTTCTGTACATTTTACTGTATGTTCGATTGAAGAAAGCCACTCACAGAAATGTTTTTACCACAACAGGGAACACGAACAAGAAACCATCTCCATACTATGCAAATAGCCTTACCTGCAGTTGGATGATGTGATAATGATCACCTTTCCCACTCTAGAAACGGCTGTGTTTTCAACACCTGCCTCACTGTGGGCAGAGTAGTGATGGGAAGAGGTATGTATCAGATACGACTTTTTATAGATGTACATGCACTGAATAGGGTCTTCAGCTGCTATACAGCAGAGTTATAAAACTAAGTTTTTAACCGTATGTGGGGTGTTTTATATATATATATATATATATATATATATATATATATATATATATATATATATATATATATATATATATATATATATATATAATTGTTTTAAGCTGAACGCCCAACTGTCCGGGATTGTAGTGAGCAATGCCAAACGAAAAATGAAATGTATTTTGACATTATTTCTGACGTTGTGTAGCATGATGTATTCGACAGCATATGGGAAACTCAGTAATTGTTATTATTCTAGAAACTAGTGTGTTCATGAGAAAATGAACACACAATAAAATAATATCACATCGTTTGGAAAATACTTGTATCCCTGCTGACTATGGCAAACTGGTATACTGTTGCCCTCATTACTTTATAATAAACTAATGCAATCGTGACATCATCATCTTTCCATTTAGTTGTGCATTGCATTTATTTTACAAAGCTAAATTTTGATGTCTTTTTAATCTTTAAATAGCAGAAAAGGTTCATAGCTTCTTATAGTGAAGTAAAATGCAAATTTTCGGAGGTTGCTTAACTGTTGAAAAATGTAAATGAACATTTTATTATTGCGTTGATGGCTATAAAAGAAAATAGGAATTAGTTGTTGTCTGAAAAAACTATTAGTAGCACCCACCGTTGTTGGAAACAATTATTTGTCTATGTGACTGGGGGCGGACTCAAAGTCACACTAGAATGAACTGAACTTCCCATTATCCTCAGTGATATTTGAGAGTTAACAAAGTAGAGAAGAGTCTTTATTGGAGAGAGAGACAGGGGGTTGTGTGTAACATTGTCACTGTGCTACTATTACTGTGTTTTCTTCTTTTAGTGGCGAGGAAACCTACTGAAAAGGATTAGTGTACAGAAAGAAAGAAAATGGCAGAATTCTGGCTCATTTCTGCACCTGGTGAAAAGTCAAACCAGCAGTCGTGGGAGAGAATGAACACTGTCACCACTAAAGCCAACCTGTCCAGTAATTTCAAATTCACAATTCCTGATCTTAAGGTAAAAAAAAGTGCTGTGTTACAATTGAAATTAACAACTGCAGTTGTTTTTGTTGATGTTGGTATTGTTGCCAGTAACCATGTAAGAAGCTAATATTTTGTCTTGTACTGTATTTGGTATCTCTACAATAGGCTGCCTTGAAGGAAGAGTAAAGTTAAAGTGAGGAACAAAATAATGATGGAATAATATTAATAATAATAATAATAATAATAATAATAATAATAATAATAATAATAATAATAATAATAATAATAATAATAAGCTCTTTGGAACAATGATTGAACTTCTCCGGCTCCATCCTGCAACTTAACTTTTTAAAAGCCACCGTAGTTCAAATGTTTTCTTAGGGTTGGCTGCATATGGCTACATTTATGCCATTAAAAGTGTTTAATTCCTCTCTGAAAACGTGCCTTTCCCTTTGCCATAGTGTTGAAATGGAAACTCCTTATTGTATAAGTGGATCACCTTTAAAAAACTTATGCTGATATAACACATTTCTTACAACTATGGTTTTATTTTGATGACCTTACAGAGCAAGATATCTATCCAGGTATTTAATTTCACCCATTTTGTTAACAGGGTCAGTGTATTAAATCATTGTTATTGGTTTCCTACAGGTAGGCACATTAGATGCTCTGGTAAGCCTCTCAGATGAGCTGGGGAAACTGGATACCTTTGCTGAGAGGTAAAAGCAGCCATTATTTACTGAATACAAATGGTTAGTGCTTAATTGTTTTGAATATATACAGTGTTGCACTTGTGACAGGCTGACCCAAGCTCTCACCCAAAGCTGTGTAAGCTGAATGAACCCTCGTAGCGACCAGGGTTGTGTCCTGTGTAAACTGGAGCTGATCTGCTGTGTTCAGCCTACACACACACACAATTCTTCTGCTTTGTATTTAGTGTAATCAAGGGTACCATGGCATTTTCATTGTTTCTCTGTGTTTTAGTATCCAGCTAGTGATCAGCAAGACTTTTGGTATTGAGACTTTTGGTATTGACTAAAACGAAATCTCGATCGATCCAGTTTTGTTTCATGCCTGAAGGCAAATGTAGCACATGATCTTGCCCACTCTAGTGTTTGTTGTTCAAATTTGATGCCTACCTTTTTTATACCTATCATACCTTTTTTATAGAGTATATTTCTATAAATATCTATAGATTTATATATGATTTATATCGAGATTGTACATATCTACATAACTTAAGTTATAGGCTTATATAAATATCTGAATATATACTCAATAGTTATATTGAATATATAACACGAATAACATGAATACATAATAATATTTGTCAATTCATAATCCAGAGTAACCTGACCACTCACTGTATGTCAGATATGTACTGAATTAATCATGTTTGATATTTGCATAGAATCACAGTGTATATTAGGTACCTATAAAGTCTTATGATACATCTACAAGATTGAAAATAAGCTACACATTTTGAAATCCACCAGCAGCATCAGTTTAAAAGTAATATAATATATCCTCCTCATTCATAGACAAAGGCGTGATTAATACTAGTAGGTCACTTTTTGGTTTTGTAAGTTCATTGATTCACACCATGACTTACAGCTCAGTCATCTTTGGGATGTCCTTGAGAATGAGATTTAGCATCTGAAGGACATTTTCTGGACTAAAGCTTTTCATATGAATGGAATAAATGTGTACTTTTGTCAAGATATATTAATAATATTTTACAACAAAGCCATATATAAATGTAAAAAACAAAATGATGTTAAAGAGCTTAGAATTTGCTGTAAATAGCACATTTTGTTCTTTCTTTTTTATTTTTCTAATAACTGTCAGAATTTTAAAAAATATTAGAATATGAAAATGTTATTCCCACAGGATGCCATGTCAGTGTAGCGTCTGTAAAAAAAAAAATGTAATGAGGTAAAACAAGATTAATTTGACCTTTTTTAGGAACGTTGTGTAAATTCTTCCAAACTCTAACTAAACAAACATAAATATAGAGATACACATTTTTTATATAGGTATAGCTTTATTTAAAGGGTGTACAGCTAATGAAATAATGTAACTTCTGTTCGCAATCTCTTATGTGCAGTTTTGACAGAAGCACATGCATTTGTACAAGACTACTTGAAAGTAAAAGTATGCCAACAGAGCTGACATCAGCCTCGTCTAGTAACAGATATTCATTTTTTTTATTGAAAATACAACTATGGCCAAAAGTTTTGCATCACCCGAGAATTTTAGGATTGAGACATCATTTTAAAAAAAATACATATGAATATCATTTTGATATTTTATTCAACATCATGTAATCAAAGAAACTACAAAATGATATTGCAAACGTCTACCGGAAGCCACAATAATAGTATTTAGTACATGTTAGATTTTTCAATTTTAGTCAATTTTTCATTAAATACTGTATATGGAAAACTACAAAGAGGTATGTAATTCAATATATTAACGTAACATTCAGCAGGTTTCATTCGACTTTATGAAGCAAAATTAGATCCAGTTCTATTGGGTGATGCAAAACCTTTAGCCGTAGCTATACATGTTCACTGTTAAATGTGTTTACCCCAAACCTGCGCATGTGAGACTTACACAACAAATTGAAGGGCATGACAGGCAAGTAAATATTAGTGTAAACCTGTCAACGCCTCTACCCCATACTGGGGCTGTGCAGTCAGAAGGTATGACTGGGGTGTATGGTTTCAACACCTTTCATTACTTATTTATGCCACGGGATCGTAGGACGTTTTTCCATGTAAATTCACTTGCCGGAGTCTACTTGAGACTATGTAGCTCGGCAAAGATCAGACAGCCAAGGTGTCAGTTTCCTAATTAAGACAATGCACTGCTACTTTTTAATGGAGTGGAATCTGTTAGCCAGTAGTGTTTCATTAAACATCAATAATCTCAGGAGTGAAACTTTCTGATAAGCAGTATCTGTTGCAGTTCAAAGTAAAGGCCTCAGGTCTATGTCCTCCTGAAAGAGTTGTTTTTCCAAGTGTGACAAACCGGGCTGAGCTTGACTCATGCAGGACCATCTTCACTTGTCTTTTTGTGTAAAAGAACAGCACTCCGGCAGCACAGTTAGGTTTTTTAAACAAGGCAGGCCTGTATGTTTATTTTAAACACAAAACAAAAAGCTAACTCCTTCCAGGAGTGCTAACTACACATTTAAGTTCTAAACTAATAAACTGGAAGGCTAAGCCATTTACCAGTATCAAACATATATACTGTATATATTTCAAAAGTGTATCTTCCTGTCCTGTCCAGTCCTTTGTTCCAGCTCCCTGGTACTCTCTCCCTAATAGAGCCCTGGGCTCTCCTTTTATATGATGTGGCTGCTCCCAGTTATCACCAATTATTGCATTTGGGAGCACATGTTTCTCACATGTTTTTGGCAGGGCCTTCCCTGCCAACCACCACCAAAACACACAAATATTAACATTATTTACAGGCACATCAAGGTATCCCTCAAAAATGCTCCTTCAAGGTGCAATCTTTTTATTAAATATATACTATTATTATTGTTTTTTTGTTTTTTTTATCATGACCAACATTGTAATGGTGAGTTCACCAACAGCACAGAGTTGAAAAACATTCCATTTTGTTTTTCTCCAGTGTTCTAAAGAAAATTGCACATTCCATGTCTGATATGATGGAGGATTCCGAAGACAAAATTCAGGAAAACCTGTTAGCCAATGGAGGTGAGGGGTGATGCAGTGAAAGGGTTTTATATGAACGATAACATCTCTGTGTTGGTCTGCTTATAATGAGCTTCAAATGTTATATATATATATATATATATATATATATATATATATATATATATATATATATATATATATATATCATCCTCCAGAACCTTTCTTTTGAAAGACAGCTTGTTTATAACAATCCAGATGAAGAAGGACTTGTAGTCCGAAACGTCCTGATGTAATTTTTTTAAAATCAATTATTCACATTCTTTTTCTTTTTAATTTTGCACCTTATGGTACACAGCAGTTTTCCTTTTTAAAATATAAATAATTATTATTTAATTATTTAGCAGATATAAAGTAGATAGGGCAGGGTGACTTGAAAGGTCATACTGTCACATGATCTGAATGAAACAAAACAGACTGTTCAGTCCAGGCGCTTAGGATTGTCCAGACAAGCTTAAGTCAGGTGGAAGTCGACAGATGTGCTTAAGTCGACTTCCAGCTGAAACGGATGCATAATATTGCTGTATATTTAGTGTAAAGATGTATTCAAAAGAAAACAGGTCAACAGCATAATGCTGAGGGGAGCAGTGGAAATCGTACTGACACTGATGAAGGGGAGGAATTCCACATCTATTAAGTGTCTTTTTATTAAGGTTAAACCCGAACAGTGAAAAATGAACTATGCAATAGTGCTGACGTGTTTATACGCCGGACTGCAGTAACCTTACCTGCTGTTTTACACACAATGAGTTGCCAATGCAATGGCGATGTGACTGTTCATCTGCAGGTGAGAAGACAACACAGACAGCAAAGACAACCAAGAAAACGTCTTTTCAGGCTCTGCTGGGTACTTGACGTTGCTGTGGTGTACTTATTTAAGCATGTCCTCTGAAATGTTGAAGTTGTTTTGTTTGATGCTGTTGTTTTTGTTGTTGTTAAAGAATCTGGTCTTGAGGGTACAGTGATCAGGTTACGATGGATTCTATATTTGTCAGCCTCGTAGCTTGCTCACAATACCCGCACGACTAGGATAACATCACTTGAATGAAGCCTTCCCTGGGCGACACTCTTAATTTTTCATCAAACTACCTTGCATTTAATCCCCAAACCTTTTCTACTGAGTCTGATCAAGTAACTGCTTTTTAGGATTTTTCCACAGGATCTTAAGTTCCATCTTTATCCTTAGAATCAAAAGCATGTAAGAGCTAAGATACCAGCTTTCAGTTAGTTTGTAATCACATCAGATAACAAACATCTAATATTCTTACTAAAATTAAATGATAAAATATGAAAAATAATTGTAACTGCACTATAACTTGTTATATATTGTGTCATAGCATTTGTTTTTTAATGATTCATCCATATCTTTAAAACACTCATTAATAAGATTAAAGCAGTGCTGAAGTAACTCAGTATATAATAAATGAAAGGGTTTAGGGTTGTGGTCAATGTTTTGCTAATGACATCATTATAAGGTTGAAAGAACAGCACATAAAACAAGGCTCTTAAAGGACAGTGTGCTCTAAAACCTAGTCTAATAAATTGGTAGGCCTACATTAACCCACATTTCATAAGTATAGCCTAATATTCTTATATATAGCTTCCAAATTAAAAAGAATTATCATTGTACAACTTTTCATATTGTTTTGATGCTGTACTGTGCACCTCATATGTAATAATAATAATAATAATAATAATAATAATAATAATAATAATAATAATAATAATAATAATAATAATAATAATAAGTAGACAGAATGGCAGTCCAGCATCAGACACCCTCCTGAGATAGCTGCACCGAAATCTAAAAGATGTCATTTTAATCCTGCTTGGGAAATTTTATATTTTGTATTGTCTTTAAAGAAATCGCCTCAAAAATTCACTCCAATTCCACTGCATTCCAAAGACTGCACTGCAGTGCATACACTAACTATGTTTCCATCAACAAGACAAATACATTTCTAGCTAAAATTTCGCACAAAAAATATATGCGAATCATATCGTACAAAAACAGGTTTCCAGTAGTGGATCCTAGCGAACAAACAGCTGTATGTAATGACGTCATGCGTTTAAAAAATGGTTTACGCATGCATCTTCTTGATCAGAACTAAACAAAAAAAGTTTGATGCATTTCCATCCATGTTTTTTTTATTCACTCGCTAGACTAGCGTATAAAGTTTAAAATCTAGCGTTTCCTGTTTTCTGAACTAAAATCATTTATTCATGTCCAGGCAAGCACAGTACACGTCATACCATGTTTTAACACGTAATGCTAAATAACACCACACCGGTCATTTGTTGAAAATGAGACTGCCCCTTGCCATTAATCTTACTGCAGGGGGAAAGCCAAACTTCAGAAAGTTTCAAAGATGTTACAAGTAATTTCCTTTCTCCTCCAGCAGGTGGCATTCTTTTTTCCCCTTTACACAGCAGTCTGCTTACAATATTTATATTAAGAAAATTTCAGCAAACAATTTAAATGCAGGTGTTGTGTTGATTTTGAAGTGTTCACTGTGTTGATGTGTGCATTTTGTGTGCTACAGCATGTTCTTACGGTGTTCACAGTATTCATTTATGAAAACTCTCTCTTTGTTCTCTCTTTGTTTATACTGTTTCAGTTGACCTGGTCACTTACTTGACTCGGTTCCAGTGGGACATGGCAAAATACCCAATACAGCAATCACTGCACACCCTTTATGAAGTTATGGCAAAGGTACATTTAATATAGTACTTTCTTATTCAATTAAGTTGGAAAAATTTAGCGAAACGGAAAGGAGTAAAATCTGTAAAGTTTTATTTCTGACTTGAGGATAAAAGAGATGTTGGATATTTTTGCTTATGTGTGCTCTCTTCAGGGGTGAAGGAGAATCCTAAAGCGGCTGCTATTTTTTCCACATGGAGGTGGTATTCTGTCATTGTGCAAAGTTCAATCCAATTAAGGTGTATTCCTCTGAAAGCAAGTTTGTTTATCTGCATTACAAGAACCAGTGCTTAATTGAATTTATACCATAACAATTAGCCAAGGATGATAATGTTATAAAAAAAAACAACTTTAAATTCCACAATCTATTATTATTATTATTATTATTATTATTATTATTATTATTATTATTATTATTATTATTATTAGTAGTAGTAGTAAGTGAAATAGAAAAACATATTCTTAGGACATATACATATATAACTAAACTATACTATAACTTAAACACACAATTTTACTTTTTGATATATTAATATATTCTTTATAATCAGCAGGGTATTTTTATTTTTTATTTTTTAATGTTTCTATGTTCTGGTGGCAGCAAATCACCCAGATTGACACAGACTTGAAAGCCCGTTCTGTGGCATACAGCAACATCAAGGCCAATCTGCAGAGCCTGGAAAGAAAAGCTGTGTAAGTGCTTAGTTTACACTTTACCCAATCATCCTTCACCATTCCCAGGACGTCATTTCTGCTCTGTAAATTAATTACATGTGACAAACTAATACACATTTCCATAACAATACATTGCTTGTACTTTTGTAGGGGGAACCTTTTAACTCGAACATTAACAGACATTGTGAATAAGGATGACTTTGTGCTGGATTCAGAATATCTTACCACCCTTCTAGTTGTTGTTCCAAAGTAAGTCATGATTGTTTGATTTACAGTCTTCTAAATTATATTTTTAACATTTATTTTGTTGGGGTTATATAATACTGATCATTTTGTTTTTGTTTTGTAGGGCAAATTACGTCATGTGGCAAAAAACGTACGAATCTCTGTCAGATTTAGTGGTACCTCGGTCAACAAAGTAAGCAAACTGCTTTGCTTGTCTGTCACTGAGTAGCATGTAATATTAATTCAAGTCAACAGCTTTTCTGAAACCAATCCTGAAGAGACGCTTCCTTTTGTCTTGATAGTATCTCTTTCAGAAGTACTATATACTGCATGACGGTATGTTCTCATTTGTCAACTTGAAAACGCTCAATCACAACTTTGAGAGTACTGAAGAAGGCACTAGCTGAAATGTTTCTTTTTAAAGGGTCTCCTTCTGTCCAGCCAAGAAAGCTTGTGTGAGAGAACGAGGGCTGCTGTAAAGCGTGCTGTCCTAAGATATATTTAAAGGGGAAATAACATGTAATAGAAATTGCACTTAAAATGTTTTTAACAGTTAAAATGTTAATAAAGCTAACCAGATTCTTGTCCCATAATTACACCTTTAAGGCCTTTAAGGTGCTATGTAGAACTTATGTTCCCACTGCCCAGTGTCACGGAGCTCAGTTGCAAGCTCAAACCTGTTCTGGTTTAACACAAACTCCAAAATTGTACACATTAAACACGCCTTAGTGCCCCCCCCTTGAATGAGCTGATTACAGATAACTTTAGTAAAACCTGTGGTATTTAATGCTGTTTTTCACAAATAAATACAAGAGGAAACTGATTGGTCTGAGTGATGTAACTTGTGTACTCTAGAAAATTAATGGAGGATTCAGAAGGAGGACTTTTCACTGTGACTTTGTTCAAGAAAGCGGTCGATGAATTCAAAGCGAAAGCAAGAGAGAACAAGTAAGTCAAGGTCAAGTTCCTGCTGTATTCATTATAACTGACTCAATGCTTAAGATGCTTGTTTGGGGGGCATGATTCAGTAGCTTCTAATGGGGTCAAGATGGCAACCACTGAAGACTGAATTGAGAGCAGGGGATTTGCACAAGGCTAGGATTAGTGGCCTTAGATCTTCCCCAGCCTCCCACTTGCTCGGCAGGGCAGTGTACAGTACTTTATTTTAGTGTGTTATCATTTTGACACATATAGACATTCCTTAAAGACGAAGACCTGGTGCTAACATCAGATTTGCTTGATTGTGTGAAGGTTCGTGGTGCGTGAATTTAACTTCAATGAGAAGGAGCTGCAGTCTGAGAAAGAGGAAATGACACGGCTGGCTGCGGACAAGAAGCAGCAGTATGTAAGTTGTCCCCAGGCTTTTCTAGCTCTTAGGGTTTCACAATGACAAATGCAGCTTTATCAGTCAGAACACAAGTTTACAACCAGTGCTCTGGAATTAAATGACTTACATTTACTTTCATTGCAATAGGACACAGAGGTACATTTAACATCTAATGGATTTTGTTTGCAAGAGTTAGTTGATAACTGCTCTTGGTTATTCCCTCCTCTAATTGTAGTGGCTTGTTTTTGTTAATGGGAGCAGGGACTTTATAAAAGCTCCTTGTGGCGGATGTTAGCTGGCAGCTAAGGTCCTTTGGAGCCAACTTGTAGTTTTCATCTTATTCACTCGCACAGGTTTTGATAGTGTTTCATTGAATTAATTGAGCAGGGGGTAACTTGTTGATCTGCTCCAATTGTTTTAATCCGAGGCATTTTGCAAGCTGTTTTTAAACAATAGTCCCAGCATAGTGGCGAGTTTTGTGTATTTAAATACAGTGGGTGATGTAATGCCTAATGGTGTGCTTTGTGTTCACAAAAACACAAATGTGTTGGTACAGCACTTTCTCCTATTAAAGCTTAGAGAAAGTGCTGTGTCGCAGAGCAGAGAATGTTGTTACCACAATAAACAGGTGTAATGTGTATAAAATGCTTCAAAATATTTTTTTCAGTGAAGTAACTTATCTCTATTTTCTGAGAGGGTAGTTGGAGCAGAAGGTAAATGTGTACACGCTGCTCCCACAATCTTTACATTGTGTGTTGTATTACATAGATTTTTGCAGCCATTCTGCTATCATAGATGTTCGTTAGAGTAGAGCATCTTACTACTTTATCGGTAACTTCAAACACTTGTTACATTTAAAAAAAACGATTTACTCATTGTCTGATTGACATTATTTATAATTGTAGGGTCCTCTTCTGCGATGGCTGAAGGTGAACTTCAGTGAAGCATTCATTGCTTGGATCCATGTAAAGGCCTTGAGAGTTTCTGTGGAATCAGTACTGAGGTACGTGAATGTAGGTTTGACAAAGCAACAACTAGTATGTCAGTTACACACATCACTCACCAGTAAATACAAATCAAGCGTGTCAGTGACATTCATCCCCTGCCTTGCTGAGCAAACAAAAGAGCCATGAATATAGAGATCACTGTGACCTACATCCACTGCATGTAGGTTCCTCCATATCCCTTGGAAAATAAATAATTTATTTTCCAATTTTATCATGCTTGGATCAGTGTTCTCTAGATATATGTACACATTTAAGGGTGACATACACCTCTGTATACCCTCAGAAATGGTACACACAGTCAACTCTCATTAATACAAATGTCAAGGGACTGACAAAAGAATGTCTTGTCAGTAATTCTATTATCAGCAGTAGTCTTAGCCAAATGCATACTGTTTTTTATTGAAGTTACAGTAAAACTGAAATCAAATTTCAATTGCAGCACAATGAAAAGTATTATACCTTTAAAAGTACTGTGCATTTTATTGAAAATACAGTTGTAAGTGAACTTTTAAAAAGTATACGTTGCAACTATGAATGTCCCATTCTAATCACTGGCAGGACAACCTCAACATCAGAGCATTGAGCAAATCGGAAATGCTGGCAACTTGCAGCCAGTTCTGCTGTTCCTAGGCCTGTATTGTATCCTGGGTTTTCAGAATGATTGAGAAAGTGTTAGTGAGAATTTTGAAATCTGCAGCAACATTTTTTTCTTGTACAATGGTGCATTACCCCACTGCTTTCAACACCTCCACTTTTGTCTGCAAGGATAATGCAGGTGTTGTACTATAGCAATTCAAAATGCATCATGGGATCAGTACAGAGACTAATCTGGATGCATTTATTTGTTTTATTTACATTTTTCTTCCCAAAATAATTTGCACAAACAGAAAATTTGTGTTAAGTGAATTATTATAATACAAATAATTTACTAAAAGCTACTGGTACTTTGTCCGGGACCATGTAGAAAATTCATGTAGCAGGAAATTCGTTTAATCCGAGTTTGTCTAAATGAGAATTGACTGTATATGATATGTTGTATTCAAAACGGACATAAATACTTCTCTTATGCATTTTACAGTGTACAGTATATGTAATTAAATATAAAACAACTGTTTCTTAGATATGGCCTTCCTGTGAACTTTCAAGCAGTGCTGCTGCAGCCTAACAAGAAGAGCATGAAACGCTTGCGGGGCGTCCTGAATGCACTCTACAAACACTTAGATGGTGTTGCAGCAGCAAGCGTGGCGGACGTATGTATTCCTTTTACTCTTAATGACTCGACAGCAATGCCTTGTTTTAAGCCTAAATACTTAAAATATGACATACCTTCCGGTTGCAATGTGGCTATTTAAAAAAAAAAAAAAAATAATAATAATAGTAAGTGGCCAAATGCAGGTTGCACTTGCAGTAACACATACTAAAAAGTAGCCACGCAATATTGGTTTAAATTATAATTCATGTATGAAAAGTGGAGTCTCTCTTAACTAAGTCAGTAATTCAATATTCAAGTCAAGTGGTTCACAGTGCCACAATGTAATTGATCCAAATTGATTCATTTGTTTATTCTAAAGCTACACATTTGTACTTGCTTTAAAATGCATCTGTTCTTGTTTTCCAGGCTGTTGTGGATATCCCTGGATTGAGTATTGGGAATCAGGATTACTACTCCTATGTCTGCTTCAAGATAGATCTGAATCTGATAGACCAAAAATAGATAACGATGCCAAGGTGTAAGGTCATGATCCATGGGTAGATTTTTTGAGGAGGTTCAGGATCTCAGTGCTTAATAAACCAAAGAGTGTTGAATATCAACTGATTTAACCTATTTGTCAAAGAAGCTTTCAACAAATGCTGTAACTAATCCTTATTACAACTGCGTCAGCATGTTTAGCATACATGTTTAATAGGCAGATCATTAACGTCTCAAGTTTAACTGTAATGACAGCATGATAAATTTGGACAAAGCCAAGACAGGCCCTAGTCTTCCATTCACCTGTATTGATAAATCTGGTTTGTGGTTGTTGACTGTAATAAGCCACAATTTTTTTTTCATCTGCAATAAAGTTCCGTTTACTACACCTTAAATGCATATTATAACATGCATTTATAACAATGTAACTGGTTTTAAAATCCATCTCCCTGATCTTTTTATTGATCTATCTGTCTATAGGAGGGGTTTTTTTCTTGTTTTTTTTCGCCACTGGTGAGGCTTGCACGATGATGCATTATTCACTGCTTTCCACACTTCCTCTTTTGTCTGCAAGGATAATGCACATTTTTTGCCCTGGACACTCATATCTATGCTTCATGGAAATGGCATTGATGCGTGACCACTACAGCAACTCGAAATGCATCACAGTATCTGGGGTCCTAAAAGAGCACTAAAATACAGGACAGAGGCACTAATCTGGATGCAAGTTAAAGTGCAAAGGGACATATATTCTAGTTATAAAGCAGATTATCTATTCAATGATATCAAGATATTTGGTAAACAAGTGGTCTGAGTGGGATTAAACAACAAACATTTTGGCAGACTAGAACCGTACATGGGGAAGAATATTCATAGAGAATTATGCTCCCTCCTTTAAGACAGTACACTACATTTCTTCATTAGTATTACAATGTAAATTTGAGTTACGTTTGTGGACCTTTGTCATCCATTCTTTTTAATTGTATTCTATCTCTAAATTAAGCTTTGAAGTTTTGAAATCCAAGGCCTATGACACATTCACAGCCTGCAGGGACTTAAAATGAACAAGTGCAGGTGTAAAGAAGTAAAAATATTGATAAATATACTGGATTGGGTACTTATTTCCCTCCTATGATTTTTATTTCATATTTTGTGAAGATATTAACATGTACAACATTACAAAATGAACTGTATATTTAAAAACTTACAATTTTAATAATGACCATTGAAGTTATGAGTTGACAATTCATTAGGAACCAAAATACTTGAACTGTAGATATAGTGTATTATTGTCAAATTGGTAAACATTTATTAGAATGAATGTTTAAATGAAGAAGCATGTATTTATGTGCCTGGTCTTTATCTTTTAGAGGTGAAGCATCCCCAATCAGCCTAGTGATCCAGTCCAAAACACTTAAAATACATACATAATAAAAAAATAAAATGATATGCATTTTCAGTGTCATTACATGTTAATCCACAAGTAGTGATGTGTAATAAATTAGTTCATTTTCCGTGTCAGCAAAATACAGAACACTCCAGCCTAGATTTGTATAGCGAGCTCTGTGAATCGTCCCTAGACTGGCACAGTATTACTCAGCCTTGCCAAGTGTGTTTACTGAACCAAGCCTAAAAGAACAGGTGCATTGTCTCGTTCAGCCTTGGCCAATGTGTTTCCTTAACTTAGTCAAGCACAAATCACCTTTTTGGTGTTACGTTTTAAACAGTCATGAAAAAAAAAAGGACGGCTCGCCATGAATTACTCGTTTTTATTCCCAGACCAAATTGAAATAGCAAAAAGCAACTATCAATTAGCAAATGTAAGGTATGTGCCTGACTTTGCAAACATAAACAGGTTCATTAGGCAAGCCCCTAATATAATCTGACAGTCCGTTTAAATAAAATGTATGTTCCAGGTCTTTGTTTTACAGCAAATTCTTTCAAGGGTACACAGTTGCAAACAATATACGGTCACCTGCATGTGGTGAGCCTACAACACCACAAATCGACTAAATCTTTGCCGAGAGGACAGGGCAAGCAAAATATATACTTTTTACTCTTATCTTTGTTCCATTCTCACACACCCTCAGACCACGGACTGTTTCCATGTGTTCCCTGAAAGCTTAACAGCCACTTGGGCCATCCATCTCCACTGTGGAGAAACCCGGCTAGCACTTGCACCAACCAGTCTATTTTGTTCTTAATCTCAGCTCTAACCTTCTCAGTTACCATGACAAGAACCCTCCCGACCCATCAAACAATATTAAACAAAACAACTTCTTTTTTTTCCCCCCTCAAACAACAATGTATTACTCACAATCAGAGTTAAAAGGTGGTGTAACAAATGTACAAGAATACCCAAATCCCCCGCTGTCTTTTACTGACCACATATTAATTGAAAAACACACATTTAACTTTGAGGCCTCCTATTGCTAGAAAATATAAAATTACAGTATACAGTTATGGTTGGAGAAATTAGATAAATGCAAGAAGGATGTTTGTCATCCAGCCACACCGTGTACAATAAATTGGATTCATAAGTCAATGTATAAGACTATTCGAAAATCCAACAGTGCTGCTTCTTGAACACATGGACAGTAGGGTTCAATGAATTTGAGTATTCTTTATCTTGGTAACTCGTCCACAAGACAGAAGCAAAGTGCAAGAATGTTTTTCAAAGGCCGCCACTGGTTTTGGATTTACTAATCCCATGATGAATCAGTTTGACTGAAAGATGATAAAAGGGAGTTTGGTCAGTTTTTTTGTTGTTGTTTTTTTTTTATCAATAAGTGAATAAATCAGACTTGCTATTCTCATAACTCATCTCTTCCAAAATCATCCAGCTCCACATCACTCAGGTCAATGTCATCCTCCACAGGAAGCTGCAATAACAAACAAATACATTGGTTACAGCCCAGACGTTTTGGCTTTAGAGCAAGAATGACGTGACATTCCCAAATACAAAAAAAAAAATGTAAATAAAAAAATTATAATTTGTATTTCTAAAATATTTGTATCAGACACATTTCATGAACCTGCAGAGCAGACTGAAAATAAAACAGATTCAGACAAGTGAATATGCAAGAAACCAAACTTCTTAAAATAAGAAGCCATGAAATAAAATTGTAAGAATCACAACTTCAATCTTGACCAGCAGGTTTTTTTCAATTTGGTTTACAGCCAAGACTAGAAACAGATGCATTTTTTAAATTCTCTTTATAGAAGGAAATACAACTAATACTACAAATTAGCTTTAAAATGGGGACGTTTAAATATAACCTTTAAAGAAAACAAAAAAAAAAAAAAACGTTATACATTATATATTTTTATAGTTTACCTCTCCATCTTTGCCATCCCAAGGCTCGACTGAATTAATGTTTGGAAGTGTGCCTCCACCCACAGTAGCTGTTGATCCACGGCCCATTGAAAGATCCCTGATACAAAAGCAGGATATCATTTAGGTTACCAAGTTTCTTCCCCAGCTGACACTTCCGAGATACATATTTACTACCAAATTGTACCGTCATTGCAAGTAGTTCTGAAACATCATATGCCTCAGAATTACAGAGCCTGACCAGGTGAAAATTAGCATTTGGAGAGCCAATGAATGTACCTGAGAAACTCGTGAATTCCCTGTTCACTGAAGGACCCTTTCAGAAGGGCAAATTTCATTTTTCTATAGTTGATCGCTGCCATGGCTGGGTATCCAAAGCCTCCAATCCCCAAAGATTGCTCAAGATCCATTTGGGCTCCAGCCTCCGTCCACAGCCACCTGCAACAAAGTCAAGTGTTAATTAAGAATATTAAAACATGGTTGTCCCCTCTTTACCTCATCAGTGCCTTCAACGAGGGATCATTTTACTGCCTACCCTACAGTGCCAAGGACATCATAAATTATATATTTTTAAAAAAAAATAATAATTTGTTGCAAAAACATGTAATCTACAAAACAAAAATGAATGTGGCCTGATTACAAAACACAATGCCTCTTTCTGTAAAGTGCCGTTCTGCTTTAAGCATGCTGAAGTTGTAATTTCGTGAGAGGCTGCTGTAGATGGGGTTACATGCAGGCAGGTTTGAAATACAGCTGCAAATGAATGCTTTTTTTAGCACTGTGGTTCATAAGATCCCGACGACCAGTACGTATAACAATCTTTCTTGCTATATTAGCTATATGCTTTTTTGTAAGCAATCAGGATTTCACAGTCCTGTTTCCTATACCCAAGACAAAACATTTTGTTTGTGTGGGAGTCAGATAAAAACAAGCTACTGCTTAACTGGAACCAACCCAAAATGTGAACCAATTTAAATCGGTGAAATAATTGTAAATTAAAACAATTCACCTTTAAGGATGTGAAAATCAGTGAATTCTGAAATGTAGTGCAATAGGATTAGAGTGTGAAGGGGAGTGCAAGATCTGTTTATTTTTCATATTTGCTGCACCAACTAAAATGCAAGATATTTCTTCAATATTAATTGCACCAACCCCCACATCTTCTTCTTGTATTTTTCAGCCATTTTCATCATCACTTTCAGGTAAGCATTTCTGCCAGAAGCTCCTGTGAGACACGGAATATAAGGGATTTAAAAATAAATAAATAAAGTGGCAGGTTATCTCACCGTTTTGATTTTTGTTTAGCAATTGTTAGGAAAATTGATCAAATTCAACACCACTTGGAAAGCCAAAGTTTGCTACAATTGTTTCGGTCAAACAGTGAAGTGATTCTGATTTTCATACCTGTGTCCAGGATGTGAGGTAGAGCCGCAATGATACACAGCTGATAATCTTCACAGGTCTTCTTCAAAATGTCTCCATTAAGGATCTGTTAAAGAAATATGTTCAGTAAACTGCCATTTGCTTAAGACAGTTTCAGTACCTACTTGTTCTTTTATTGTGGCACTCCATTGTTTGATAGATTATACATATTGTAGATAGGCTGCAAATGTGCTTATTTAAATTGATAATATTTTTCAGCAAAAGTAGAAAGTGACAGATCTAGATAAATATAAAAAGTTACAACATATGTTATACATGCAAAATAATATATTTGGGACCTATTCAAATACATTTTTATTTTACAAGGGAAATGCAAAGTGAATGTTAAAGCACACCTCCAGCAGCTCAGGTGGTGCTGCATTGTCCGAGTGCAGATCAAGAGCACGAGCAACAATGTCAGCTCTGGATCGCCCACCTTCATAGTCCTCTGGCTGCTCTCCTTTACGGAACACTTTAATCGTAGGAAATCCTTGAATCTGAGATGAAATGCACAGTTATGTTAATGTGGCCACCATCTCGATACATTTTAGTTTCCAAAATAGGATTGCCACTACCCATCAGAAATAAAGCAGAGACTTGACATTTAAATGTTCTTCCTTTGGTACAGGCGTATTGTATAAATATTATATTCTACTTTATTTATACGGGTAAGTTACAACAGTTTCACTCACCCCATATCTGCTAGCTATCATCTGATGCACTGTTGCATCTACTGCTCCAAGCTTCACTTTGCCTTTCGTCTGTTCTTTCACTTCAGATGCTGCTGCAGCCCACTCTGGTTCAAGGCTAAAATATAATAAATGATTGTTTTATATGACATGACCTACACATTTATCTTTAAGTTTGTAGACAAAAAAGTTTGATATTCTATGCAAAAAAATACAAATAAACTATTTATTGCAGCTGTCTTTACCTTTTAAAAAGATTTAGCCGTTGTTGACAATAGTCATCCATTATGCGACAGGGCCAAAATGAAGGCCATAAGAATCATGAAATATGTACAGCAGTACATTCATATCCCAAGGGGACAAAAAGGAATTAGAAAATCATGACAATAAAATAAAAATCTTACTTTTTACAATGGCCACACCAAGGTGCATAGAACTCCACCAACCAGATGTCGTCACTGTTCAAAACCTTTTTATCAAAGTCGTCATCAGTCAGATCAACGACATCTTTCCTGCCTCCACTGCTCTGTGAAAGCAATAAAAATTCACACTTTAGGATAGAATTCAGACCAACAAGATGTCTATCTAAAACAAGAGTTGTTCAGGTCTCACCATGACAGCTATAAGTTACCACTGGGATGCACAGACTGCAAACTTTTAAACTGACCACCAGGTCTCATGGGTTACCTGATTAAGTGAACCTGTATCAACCTGCAGTGAGTTATTGGTAAGGCTGGATTTCATTTCCCAACCCCCGCAGGGTTGGGAATATGTTTGAAACATACAAAATATACGCAAACACTAATAATTTTAATTTCGAAAACTGAGTTCCATCCGCCCCTCCCCCCTCCAGCTCATGTTATCCAGAGGCAAACCTTTAATTTCTTCATTCCCCATCTCAACAGCAAAGCGTTGTATAATGTAAGCTGTATTGAAAGAAATGTCTCAAAACCCCTCTCCTGTTCGGGATTTCTTTGTTAAATGCCCAGACGACCAAAATAAAAGTTGAATGCAAACTGTGCAAGGGACTGTTGATGCACCAATTTCACCTCTAACCAATCTCCGGGGTCAACAAGAAGAAATTCATATTATTATTATTGTTATTAATATTTTTAGTAGTAGTAAAATGTGATTGTGACTGAACCAGCTTGGAACGATGGCTGTTAAATAAAGCTTTTTTTTTACTTAAGCCTGCTGCAGTTGGAGCATCAATTACGAGTAAATAAATAACGTGTATTTTTATTAATTATAAAAACATGATTACTGTTCTATACAACATATTTTTAAACTACATGTGAATGTTTTATTCCAATCAATGGTGACGTCAACAGTAAATTATGCAAATTAGTACCATGGAAGGTTTGAACCTTCCTTCAGTAATGTGTTCAGAACCAAAACGTACCTTTTGTTGCAGCCCTAATTTTATATGTGGCAACACAATTTTTTTTCTTATTTAATAAATATTGGGCCCTATTTAGCAATGTTAGCAAACCCTTAAGGCAATCGCAAAACACTTTTGTGGCCAGTTAGCGCACCAGAATCAGGTGCACGTGTGGGCAAACAGACTTTGCCCACCTATGTGATTTCGCAACACATGTTTTTGTGCCCACCCGGCAAGTTAGCATCAGCGCTTGACATGGGCTGAACTTGGGGAGTGTCCTCAATTTAATACAAATGTAGCGATTAAGCAAACCATCAACAGGAAAGCAGGCAAAGAAAAGAGAGAAAAAAACAAGAAATAAAAGTAATATGGAGTGCGCAATGGATTAATGTGATATTTTATAATGTGATACTTTGTACTGTGATTTTGTAACAATTGTAAGTTGCCCTGGATAAGGGCGTCTGCTGAGAAATAAATAAACAAACAAATAAATAAATAAATATTATTATTATTTCTACGTGGCCAGACAAAGAGTGGAGGAGGAGACGTCCCCAAATATTTAAAAGTAATCTGTCTTTTCTGACACCCAATGTATGCACCAATTTCACCTCTACAGACAAACAGTCACCGACATCTGCCAGCTGCGTCAGGCTGACCTAGAAGGAGACATGCAGAGAGCACACTGTTTGCCTGTAGCACTAAAGCACACGCACCAACACAGAATAGGCACTTAAATCGTAAGTTGACCTATTATGTCAACGTGCAAGTAGTGTGTGATCTGTGATGCAAACAACTACATCACAGATGTGTATGCAAACTATTGTAGCTCAGCTCATGACTTGTTTATCGCTGCTAATTCGCAAGTAGCAGCTGCGTTTCAGCAGTATGACAGTTTGAGAGGCTGGTTGATAGGGGACAACGGGTATCCGCCGAAGCGATGGCTACTGAGACCCCTGCCGAAGGTATAGTCGTACTGTGCATAATTAAATGTGCTCATACTGTAACTGAGCGAACATTTGGAATCCTCAAAATGTGATTCCGATGTTTGGATGTCTCTGACGGAACAACAGTACAATCCTCAGAAGGTTAGCAATATCATCCTGGCTTGTTGTGTTTTACACAACATAGCTCTCCGTAATGGACGTTGAAACATTACGGGGTTTGAAGGAAGCAGATGCTGAACTTGATGCACCAGTGTTGGATGTGGCAGATGCTGGAAGTGCCAGGCAGGTCAGACAAAGCCTTTTAGACAGGGGTTCACAGGTACGCATGCGGACTAATTAAAAAAATGAGGACTTTGTTATTGTTATATAAGACGCAAATGTGTACCATCAGTATCTTTTTAATAGAAAAGCATTTACAATAAAGGCAGCAACGGTGCTTACGGTTCAAAGGTGAGCTATACATGCCGAACTTAAGGAAAACTCCTGATTCTAAATTTTTCGCTCCCCCATTGCTCGCTTGCTCAGCAAGTGAAACATAAAAATGTTTAGCAGTCTGGGGGGTCAGTGAATACTTACGAAATAAAAAAAAAAAAAAGTAATCTATAATTTTGCCTATAGATTACTTTTTTTTTTTTCGTAAGTATTCACTGTCTCCCCAGACTGCTAAAAACAATGTAGCCTTTTGAGGCGCTTAATCTTCTTACTTCTTTTTTTCGGTTTCAGAATACCCTCCGTTCTCTGTCACAGATGCACTGGTCCTCTTAAAACGGAATGTTGAATCCTTATTGGTTGTAACCTGACTCCCCCACTACGCTTTGCTTGGCTGCGCGCATGATTCGCTATTTGATGCGAGTTAGCCCACACATGAGACCCAACTTCTAAATCACGTTTCCGTGCGCTATGGCAGCACTTCGCAAATGCAGTCATTTTTGCCCTAGCGATAGCGACTGCGCACATGTTTGCTAAATAGGGCCCATTGTGTCTTTATCTATTTTTAGACCATGATGTGCCATGAAAAAACAAAACAAAAAACACAGCCTTAATTACTGGTATTTAAGAGTGTGACATCGTGCATGTTTTTCTTGCAGCTTATTTGCATATGTATGAATCATACAACAAAATGGCTATACCTGTCTTCCTTGATCAGAGCCACTGCTTTTCCCATCAAGCCGTTCCTTCACCATGGACCGGAGGGAATTCAGGGCTGAATCGACAATGGCTTGGCTGCTCCTTGCACCTAAATAAAGAAATAAAGATATTAACTATGCAACAAAGTGTAAAATCTGTTTGTTAGTGGAACTATGTGGATGAAAGTAAAACTTAAAAATAAAATGACAGAGTACCTTGATAATCCTCTGCCTTGTTCTTATTGGACCCAAAGATTTTGATTGTAGGAAACCCCCGAATGCCATACTGACTACCCAGAGACTTGTGCTGATCTGCATCCACTGCACCAACTTTGACTACACCCTGGTCAAACAAAATGAATCACGTTAATGTTTTGCTCATCATTTATTGCTGTAATCCTTCGTCCTTCAAAAAGGACTAGCCTAGATACATTCGCTTTCATACTCACTTTAACCAAAAGCTCTTTCCTCCCATCTTAAAGTGATCAACAGTTTGCGTTATGCTAAATACAATGCTTTCTAATTGGAATATAAAGATTAAGTTTGTTAATCTGAATCTTAGCATGGTGTGCTAAACGACTTTACCTATAAAATCGAATTCGGAAACAGAACAAATAAAGGTAGGGCAGAGGTCTATATTCCTGTTCGGTTTTACAAATTCTTCCTGCAAATCAGCCAGAACAAAATAAAAGTCCTTACTTTTAAAGCTGTGGCTGCCTTCTTCCAGTGTGGGGTAAGGCTTTGACAATGACCACACCTGCAAAAGAAAGGTTTTACTGTAATCAAAATGAGATGCATCATTTAACTTGTACTGTCAGAATAATAAGAAGTATCTAAACGAGTCTGTAGTGTATATTAAATTATTCTCTGAATGGCAAAACGTTTGTTAAGCTTGGAGTCAATTATTAATTCCTGATGTTAGTACTACAAACCTGAATTCTATCTAGATCAGACAATTAGTCAAATCGAGACATGCATTGCAAGAAAAGGAAGTGACTGTAAAAGTAATGTTTATATGATATGCACAGTAAATACAAACTTGTGTAATAAAAGTTATACTAAACTAGTCATTGACTGACAGCATATCAGCTGCTGTCAGTATTTTACTTTAAACAGTGCAGTGAAATATGTACAATTTTAACAGTGTAATCGTGTTTTAGGTGCAGAGGTTCATATGGATACCAGGTTGCATCAGTTTAAAATAAATAAATAAATAAATACTGTCAGTGATTCAAGAGTCCCGTTCGTATTTAACTTACCACGGAGCATAGAACTCTACCAGCCATAAGCTGTCGCTCTGTAAAACTTCTCTGTTGAAGTTTGCCGGAGTTAATTCAACAACATCATCACTTGATGAGTAAAAACCATTCACAGTCAGAAACAACGTACAGGCCACCGTACCTGAAATAAAGATAACCAGTTGCTTTTTATATAGAGAAAAACAACAACATTTTAAGCAACTACTTCAGCTAGTGTCGTGTAAAATAAAGTAACAGACAAAAAAGCTGGCAATTGAAAATAACTCAAGGTAGTGGCTGTGCCTAACAGCTATGTTACATTTAAAAGGGAATTCTGCATTTACTTAAGACGTCTACTCATGCTTGGAGAGACAGAGAAGCCACCCAATTGTCAACTTTCTTCATACAGTTCAGGTCTGTTTGTATACGTGAGACCAATTTACAACCACACGCATGCTGCATCAAAGTGATGGAAGACCAATGACCAAATACTCGACTAAAGCTCAATACTTATGAACTAGGACATTATAGGGGAATCAAATAACGTATTATCATTTTGTCTTTTGATCGCACCTGTTGTCATAAAAAAAACTGCACAATGAATACCTTAAAAACAGTGTTCTCCATGTGCACTCGTGCGATTCCCAAAAGCACTGAAGTATGATTCAAATACAACGTGATACAGAAAACAACAAAGGTACAGATGAAGACAATGTACTTTGCAATGGAAGTTATAACACATTTAATTAAGAAAAGAATAACCATAAAGGCAGTAATTTAATACAGTATCAGGAAATGTATTGCCACTGCAAATCAGAAAATTGGGAAAATGCAATATACAGTATGGCTACAGTTGTATGCTAAAAAAAAATATCTTTCCATCTTTTAAGACACCACAACTTTGGCATCTGTACAAATAAAGACTTATCTTACCTATTAAGTTTTTCATGTTTGATGTTACCACCATCCGCAAACCTATCTCTTCGCTGAATCAGCTCTCGACTCCTTATGCCGCTCACACATGAACAAATCTTGGGCTCAAAAAAGACACAGAACCTCCGCCGTGTCGGGCTCTGATTGGCCTGTTTCATACGTCTCACGACTTGCCCAATCAAATGCCGACGTGTAGTTCTCACACTGAGTACGGAGTGGCAGTTCTTGTGCTAAGGGAGGGTCAAAAGCTACCTTATGTTTTACAAGAAATTGACACTAATTATAATATCACCGTTTTCCCGCTAGTTATAAATGTAATAATAGTGTAGTTTTGAAGGGCATTTCTGCACAGCATGCGCGCCAGCAACAAAAGTAGCTATCCCATCTCTATTTTTCATGTCTAGTAGCTTCCCAGATACACACGGGAATAGATTTTGCAGAGCAACATCCTGGTTTTTAAAACGTCATATATACCGGTAGTCTGTTTTTTCCAGAGGTTTATGTATGATTGACAAGCAGATGTAAGTTTCCGAGTTCATGTACTATTAAATATATATAGTTTATAAAATTGCATTAGTATTGCACACTGATCTGTCCCCGTGTATATTTCTCAGATTCTAAACAATCCACATGCAATTTCCCCAGTTGTCTCTATAAAACACAGGCGGTGCATTGCGTAGGATTTTGAACCCCGTAATGGGTGGAGTTACTGTATTCTGAAATCAAAACTTTTTTTTTCTTTGAATCTGATAGTGCCACCACAATATTTTTTTAACACTTGAAATGTGTGACTGTATTGAAAACTTTGAATGTGGGATATATATTCCCCAAAATGAACAGATTACTACACAGTATAAGCAATGATGAGGTTTTATAAAGGCTGTATTCACCTTTATTCACCTAACATTAAGTACCACACATTTAACCCACTTGTATCAATTTGGGATGCTATGAAATGTGACTTAACTTTCACCTGCTTATCGTGTCTAATGCTTTTGTTTATGTAAAAAAAAACAAAAAAAACAACAACTTTACAATCACCGTAAACTCATATATACAGATATACATGGATACTTTTCATACCTTGAAGGATATAAATGCACTGAAATAGGTGGGTCTGGAGAGCAAACAACTTACTGGCCCTTCTCTTTGGCTAACAGTGTCCAATACATTGTAAACCATACACAGACAAACCCTGTCGCTGGTTGTAGATGTGCAGCTGGGACGCATAGGAGACGCGTTGCTAGACAACCAATTGAGCAGGAAGTCCGGATTGGCTGTGGGCCGTGCTCAGAGAAAGAGAGAGAGAGAGAGAGAGAGAGAGAGAGAAAGAGAGAGAGTCTGTCCCGCCTGTACTTTTGCAACCCCCTCCTGACCGGCCTTCCAGACTCAGCTACCCGTCCGCTCCAGCTCATCCAAAACCTTGCTGCTCGCCTTGTCTTTTCCTTTCCTCGTTTCTCCGCTATCTGCACTGCCTCCCTATCGCTGCTCGAATTAATTCAGAACTCTTGTACTCGCCTTTTGCTGTTTTGACCTTTCTGCTCCCTTCTATCTCTACACTATCATTTCTCCCTACACCCCCTCTCGCCCCCCGCCGCTCCTGCACCTCCGGCAGACTGGATGTACCCCCCGCCTCCAGAGCCCGCTCCTTCTCCACCCTTGCCCCTCAGTGGTGGAACGACCTACCCACGGATATCAGGACTGCTCAGTCCCTGACCACCTTCCTGCACCTCCTCAAGACACACCTGTTCAGACAGCATCTGTAAACCTCGCAGCTCTCGACTACACTGGACTATATGGCATCCAATTGTACCAGTACTTGCATCAGCTTGTACTTGCACTGAACTGCTCCATACCTTGCCGCATTCAGCTACTGCTCTTAATTATAAGTACTTACTGTATCTTGTATTTGATTCTACTCTTATAGGTAACCATACTCACCTTTTTTGTAATTGCTCTTATCTGAAATCATACTCATCCATTTATCATACTCACTACCTGTTCTTACTCGACTTTTCTCATATAATCAAATATTTACTATAAGTTTTATCTGCTCTTAGTCGAACTCGCTTTTACTTATAATTTACGGTATTTTTTGCTCTTACTTGAATTTGATCTTATTGTACTTTCATAACTGCTGTATTACGATATTCTGTAATGTGATATTTTATAATATGATAACTTGTGATGTGATATTTTATAATGTGATACTTTGTAACAATTGTAATTCGCCCTGGATAAGGGCGGCTGCTAATAATAATAATAATAATAATAATAATAATAATAATAATAATAATAATAATAGCAGCAGTAGGTTGGTTTAGGGGATGTTGATCCCAACCAGTAGCGAGGGTTTCGTAGTGTAGTAGGTTCCTGGAGCGGGACGTCTCTTTTAGTGAGGCTAGCGGTCGCCATTTGTGGGCAAACTTTTATTATTAGCTTTGTTTTGTTTGTGTTCTTTATTAACCACTGCTGGTACCCTAGTGACAGCACCTGTGTTATTAAATCTGTGCGCCTGTATGACGTGTCAACACCCAATGCTCTGTGTCTGCCTCATTATTCTTTAGTGACGACCCACGCACGTAACATTTACCCGTTACAGTGTTGGACTGAATTACTTTTTTATGCTTGTGAAAGTGCCATGATATCTTTTCCAAACAGTTGTATGAGTGCAATACCCCCTGAGCCATTCTGTCCTCAAGCAATTGTACCAAATTACTGTATGAATTGTTGTTTACAATTGGAGGTGTTCAAACATTAAAAATAAATAAAGGTACCACAAACAGATTACTCGTGCCATATATCAGCAGGTTTAACCTTTACTGTTTCATGGAAAAAGAAATCCCTACATAAATTAAAGTGGATTTTTGAGCAAATCAGGCCAGTGTGTATTTATCAGGCTCTTGGTTAATACGCATTACTATTTATAGTGTACCGTATCATCCACAAATACTCAATGTCAACAGATTTTTTAAAAACATTTGCACAGTACAGCCACTAGAGGGTAAACGTTGAACACTGTATGTATTGTATACACTTCTGCAGTGTCACTTTTTCGATCATGTAAACATTATGCGTTTTGTCTGTAAAGTAACCCGCCAAGAATCTTACAATTCTAAAAACAGATTTTTTTTCTCATGTTGGCTTCGTATTTTGTTCAGAAAATGTAATCAGTAAAAAAAAGAAAGATTTACAACGGAATTACAACACAGTATATATATATATATATATATATATATATATATATATATATATATATATATATATATATATATATATATATATATATATATGATAGTTATTTTTAAGTGCCTCGTGAGAAAAGCGATTTAATATATTAAGACATTATTAAACACACACACACACACACACACACACACACACACACACACACACACACACACACACTTATAACACTTTTGCATTCTCAAAAAAAGAAATGTAATTCCAAAAAATAAAAAAATATAAACTTTTAAAAGTTATGGATACTAAAGAAGTGTTTGAGTGTCCGTTAAAAACATGTATTCTTCAAAAATGTAGTTTTTGTAGTTCACAAAGCGGTTGTCCATTTTCCCGTAATTATCTACATATGTTCGAAATAATATTGTGCGCTCATGCTTCGCTCTTTTCCAGTCTTAAGTGTGTTGATGGTTGTGCTATTTCTCCAGGAACCTGTTTATGATGGATCACCTGTTTCTGCACCAGAGCTGTCAATTACTTTTCATTAATCGCCTCGCGAATTTACGGCTGTGTGACGCGATGTGGGGGTCTGGATAAATAGCCCTGACAAAACAGAACCCCAGCTCTGGATTCCACTTTAAACACCAGGCAGCCGGCTGTTTCAGTTTCGTTGCACTCATTCCACACAATCTACTGGAAGAGAAGGGACCTGTTATACACCAGGGTACCAGGGAAATAGAATGTGCAGGGGCTCCCTGGTGCGCTTTCTGTTCTTCTGTATTGTTTATGCCGAGATCTGTTTTCTTTTATACCAGGAAAGTCTCGATGTGGTAAATTATATAATAAGATAACAACTATGAACTTGCATTTTTGATCCCTCAATTCCATGTAAGAAAAAAAAACAACAGTGACTGATTTACACTATTGCGCATTTTGGAGACACTAAAGTGACCCTAATTCTAATGTATTGAATATCTATTGGATCTCAATAAGCAAAATGTGGGGAATGCCCAGGATGAGATATGCAAATTGCCATGGTTCAGAGGCAAGTGAAGAAATGGAGATTGTGGTAAATATTGGGGGAGTGAGACAAGTCTTGTATGGGGATATCCTGAACCGCTACCCAGAGACCCGACTCGCTGAGCTAGCCAACTGCTCTTCTCGGGGATACGACGCAATCTTCTCCCTTTGCGACGACTACGACCCCGCTAGGAAAGAGTTTTACTTCGACAGAGATCCAGGCGCGTTCAAGTGCATTATAGACGTGTATTACTTTGGAGAGATCCATATGAAACGGGGCGTTTGTCCTATCTGCTTCCAGAAAGAGCTGGAGTTTTGGAAAATAGATCCTAGTTTTCTAGACGACTGTTGCAAAAGCAATTTGAGCGAGAAGAAGGAAGAACTGCAAGAAATAGCAAATAGAGTGCAGTTAATATTGGACGACTTGGAAGGAGATCCCTCAGACGACCGCTGGCAAAAGTGCCAAAAGTTTATTTGGAAGTTTTTGGAGAAACCGGAGTCTTCGCTTCCAGCGCGAGTGGTAGCCATCATGTCCTTTCTCTTTATTCTGATTTCTTCTGTGGTGATGTGTGTGGGGACCATCCCGGAGCTGCAAGTGGAGGATGCCGAAGGTAACCACGTGGAGCACCCGACTTTGGACGCCATCGAGACCATCTGTATAGGCTGGTTTACCATTGAGTATATTCTCAGATTAATCTCGTCACCGAATAAAGTACATTTTGCCTTTTCTTTTATGAACATCATTGACGTTCTGGCAATAATGCCATTCTATGTCAGTTTAAGTCTCACCTACCTGGGTAACAAGATGATGGAGCTGTCCAACGTCCAGCAGGCTATCCAGGCTTTGAGAATTATGAGGATTGCAAGGATTTTCAAACTGGCACGCCACTCTTCTGGGCTCCAAACTCTAACATACGCTTTGAAAATGAGCTTCAAAGAGCTTGGCTTACTACTCATGTATTTAGCAATGGGGATCTTTGTATTTTCTGCCGTGGGTTACACCATGGAGCAGAGCCACCCGGAAACGCTTTTCAAGAGCATCCCCCAATCTTTTTGGTGGGCTATAATTACCATGACCACTGTTGGCTATGGGGACATATACCCCAAAACCACCCTGGGCAAATGCAATGCAGCGATCAGCTTCCTCTGTGGGGTGATTGCCATAGCGCTACCCATTCACCCGATCATAAACAACTTCGTCAAATACTACGACAAACAGAGAGTGTTAGAGACTGCAACCAAGCACGAGCTCGATCTGATGGAACTGCATTCCATTGAGGGGAAGGAAAGGAACGAAGGCAATGCAGCAGCCGGCTTGAACGGCATGAACATGTCCCAAAGCGACAGTTACATTCCGCTTTTATCAGACGCGAAACAGCACAGAACGAGACTTCAAAGCTGTAAATAAACTTTTTTTTTGTTTTAGTGTTGACAAAAAGTCCTGGACGATATTGTGCAATCTATAAACAGGATGAAAATGACTAATTATAATAATTATTTGATTACTTTCTTGTTTAACTCTTTGGTAAAGAGGAATCAGTTCTGTCGCAACTGGACAACAGGTACTTCACTTTGCTGATTACTGATATTTAAAACATTGTGTGTGGCGTTATTGTGTCATTAAACAGTTATATAATCTGCATGATTATCACAACAATGTGTGTAATGTAGTGTAATATACACGATTTCTTTATGTGAAATGCGGCTTAGCCTCCTAATAAAACCGTATGTAAAATCTGTTTGCTGCTCTCATGTTTTGCTTTTGAAAACAATATTTTATACTGATACTATTTTAATGTTTAAACCCTAAACAAGATACACGTTCCAGGACCATTTCAACTGCAATCATTTTCCACAATTGTACATGTGTTGCATATTACAAAAAAACTTATAATTGCTACAATACTATCTATAGCGCAAAAAAAAAAACTTGTTTCTATAGAAGTATGCGTTGTTATTTTTTAAATGCATTTAAAGACATAATAATGTCTCAGTGTATAACAGTTGACCCCGGCCTATCTCTTAACTTTTACAATTATTATTATATTTAAGGTTAAACTACACGTGCCTAACACAAACGTCTGCACCTCAGAACCTCAGAAACAGGAAATGTATAACATCGTTTACACCTAATTATACCAAAGAAACTACAAGATACTGTACATGTGAGTGTAATTTGATTTCAGGATTCTAGTGACTTTATTCATTATTATTATTATTATTATTATTATTATTATTATTATTATTATTATTATTATTATTATTATTATTATACATGGCTAGTGTTATACAGAGTGCATCTTTTCAACATGACTGACTTGTATTCCTGCAGTTTATTTTTAAAGCAGTATCTTACTGTAATTACTGTTCACATTTTCTGTTGAAATCACAGCTAACCTTTATATTGCTGGGCTTATGTACACTGGCTTTAACATTGCTTAGTTTTTCTGTTCCCTCTAATATGAAACACAATCTCAAACGTGAATAATTTCAGTGGCCGTATTTATATCCTCTGCTGTTTTGATTAATTTAGACCCCATAGTGACTTTACTAATCATTTGTAGGCCTATATATGTTATTTTGCTCCAAAAAAGCCAACATTTTTACCGATAGCATTATTAATAGACAATGTAACGAGTTCTATTAAACACTGACAACTACGACGTTTTAATGGATAATTTTACTGACCCTAGATTTTACACACCCTAAATGCAATACATTTACAGAATGGCTGACAGTCTGCTTCATTCTGATTAATTTCAGAACTCTCTCTCTCTCTCTCTCTCTCTCTCTCTCTCTCTCTCTCTCTCTCTCTCTCTCTCTCTCTCTCTCTCTCTCTCTCTCTCTCTCTCTGTTTTCATCCATTATTTAACTCTAAGTCCGAAAATAATAGACAGCACCCCATCCACAGTAGGAAGAACAACCTAGCTAATCTAACTAATCTAACTAGCTAATCACTTTGTATCACATCCTGGTAACTATATAAAAACTTTGTAGTTAAAAAAAACAAATAAAAAACTGTTGCCTCAAAAGACTCTCAAACATGTTTCTCTCCAAGTCCTGCTGGTACACCAGGGTGTATCCATTAGCCTGTCCTGTGGCAGCACTGTCCCCAGTGGATGTAAGAAATATTACATTTGGTCTACTTTAAAATTCTTACTCATTTCCTAAATCTACAAGGGGCACAGTTTTTTTAAACTTCTTCATATTCAGCCTTGAAAAGTGCTTTGACCTTGAAAAATAGCGCTATGTTATCATATTTAAAAACACAGGGGTTATAAATCACAAAACCTCCTCACACCTCCTCATAACCTGTCCAAAATTATGGAAGCTTCTTGTAAATTCTTGGTCATTCATTAGAAAGGAGATTAATAGCCGGTCTACAGCAACAGCTTGTCTTTCTGTCCACCCACACAGAAAAGCCCTCTCTCTATCACAGCCACACAGCAGGGGCTTCATAATGCTCCTTGTCCGGTCTTTTCATCCCATTTATGCATCTCTTTTGTGAGTATTGACAGGTTCAATATTTAAGTTTGCGGGACTGGTTCCATTCCATTAAAATGGAGTCGAAGATAACATCTCAATAAATACTTACTTCAATCATTTCTTCTATTTCATTAAGAAAGAGAAGATAGTTTCCATTTCTGAATGTATGTTACAAGATGCCCAAATCACAAATGTATGGTTTATGTTACAATATGCTGGTTGCTTAGAAACAGCTTGCAGAGCGCACCCTCATGATGTCAACACATTCAAGTCTAACCTTGGATATGGTTAATAAAAAAAATTAAGTAGTACATGCATTCTTTTGATAAGTAAACAAAGTTGTGTGCACTGGGCCGTCACAAAAAAAATTCTTTAGCAAACTATCTATCTGTCAGCAGCTTGCTACAGAACCTTCACTTACTGCATAAACAACGTAGGCCAGTAACATACACCCTCTGCCAAACCATGCAAACACATGATGCAAATACCAAACTACATATGTCAAGGCTATTTTAAATGAATTACATAATAACTTAGGTAACGCTGTCCAAGATTAGAACTAATCAAGGTCTGTAAAAATAGCCTGAAAAGTTTCAAATATAAAGTTAAACCTTTTGTATACTTTAAAAAATATACATTATTTAAGCAGTTTATGAATAAAAACAATACAAAAAAAATAATAAAAAAATGAAACACTATTATACATTTCTTGATAATATATAAGATTTGCAACAGGTGAAAAACTGATCATAAATATCAAAATGTTTTATGATTTATTCACTTTTGTATGCTTTAAGAAATAGAATGTATAAAATAACATATGTGTTAGAATATATTATTATCACACAATATACTTCTTGCTGGTTTTGGGCTAGTAATGCACTGGTAGCTGAACCCAAAACCAACTCGAGACATATATTACTGTGTGATAATATATTCTGAACCATCCATTATTCTATTTATCATGTCTGTAATCATTCTAACAGGCAATAGGCAAATTTGGAACCAATAATTTCATTTGGCCAGAAATGAATATCCCCAAGCACAAATTAGCTTTCCTTAAGGCATTCCATAACCCCACTGATAGTGTAATTAGATTGCAATATTCTGGTCGGTATCTTGCCGTTGCTTAGCAACATCACAACCCTTGTCTGCATTTGCTGGGGAATGGGTGGGGCTTATAGAATAACATTTTGTTTGTTGTGGCTTGGTACTCTGTTTCAGGAGACCAGGTTTCAGGCCACTGCACGGCACACCAAGGAAGACTTGAGGTTTGATACAACAAAGTTGCCTCAAACTAGGTCTCTTGGTCTCCTGGAACCAAGTTTCAAGCCACTGTTCCTGAAAAAGTCTGTGAACACATGACCTGTTGAAACTCAAGTTCAGGTTGATGTCCTTTAATCAATATCATGACAACCAACATGTTGACCGCTAGATTAGAATAGATTGGGCAGTCTAATTATGAATATATTTTTTAAATTAGTAAAAGGGACCAATGTTAGAAACAAAGGAAACAAGAGACAAATTAATAATCAAAAACACATAACTAAAATGTATTTATGGTAAACTATTAGGATTTTTAAATACAATTAAATGTAAACCCTTTTCGTTTAAGAACTTGGCTACTATGTTCAGCAATCGGAACGGATGCACAACGACACATATTAAAGTTAGCAATGACCTCGAAAGAAAGCGGTACAGGAGGGGGAAAAAAGAAAACTAAAATCAGCGATTTTTTCACTTGTCCATCCAAAAAACAAAATCAGCCGATGAGCCGTCTTCCAGCGAGTCAACTAATAACTTTTGCCTGGTAGATTCTTTAACACTGAAGTGCCAGCAACAACCTGCCTCCAACCCCAGTGAGTCAGCTACCCCCAGCGTTTCAGACTCTGCCGTATCCAAACAGCACCATTCAGGGGACATTTATAGTGACATTTCATACTTTGTGAGAAATT
Source organism: Acipenser oxyrinchus oxyrinchus (assembly GCA_030684275.1). NCBI lineage: Eukaryota > Metazoa > Chordata > Actinopteri > Acipenseriformes > Acipenseridae > Acipenser > Acipenser oxyrinchus. The sequence continues at coordinate 77,686,026 of CM060251.1, read as the reverse complement.
GGGGGCTGACGAAAACTGAGAGAGCGAAGATTTACACTTAAACACCTAAACAGGCAATTGGACACCTAAACAGGCAGTTTAAGTTTTCAGCATCATTGGCTTGACAGATTCCCCTGCCTGGTGTATTAGCCACAGTTAAACAGGTGCTTCTGTAAACACTGCATCGCGTTTTCATTTGACACTGTGGGGAAAGGTGGTCATCAGAAACCGGGGAAATTGGTGAAGGCATTTTGCCACTGGAAGCACGCCCTGGAGGTGTTTCGTGAACATTCAAAAAGAAAATACCATGTTGATGCAACTGGCAGAGAACTTTGAATATGTACTGCAAAACAAAACAGAGGAAATATCACTGAAACTTGATTTGGAGAGAAAGAAGCAGGTGGCAGAAAACCAACAGAAATTAAAGAGCATCATAGAAACGATTATTCTATGTGGTCGCCAGGAATTAGCTCTGCGTGGAAACCAAGATTCAGGGCCTGTAGGAGTATTGGAGCCAGCTTACAATGACGGAAACTTCAGAGCTTTGCTGAGGTAGAGCACGAGAGGGCGACATTGTCCTCCTAAATCACCTGACAATTAAGTCAAATGCAACATATGTCAGCCCTGAAATGCAAAATGAATCGATAAATGTGATTGGAGACATCATTAGAAAAGAACTAGTGGAAAAAATAAATGCAGCTCAGTGTTTCATTGTACTTGCAGATGCATCAGGTACGTGGATGAGACTGTAAATGGTTGTTATGTGATTAAGGAGGACTTTCTTTCAGTTGTTGATGTGGAAGAGTTGACTGGAGAGGCAATCGTCAATTCAATTGAAAATCAGATGGTGAAAGCTGATCTTGATCTCAATTTTTTGCGAGGCCAGGGCTACGACAGTGTTAGCGCAATGAGCGGCCACCTGATGGAGTACAGGCCAAACTAAAAGAAAGGCATAAATATGCATGCTATGTTCACTGTGCCAGCCACAGTCTCAATTTAGTCCTGAACAAGTGTGCTCCGTTCAAATGGTAAGGAATTATTTTGGTACTGTGTCGGAAATTTGTAACTTTTTTCACGATTCAGCTTTGCGGTCTGCCTGTCTAAGAAAAGAAATACAAATGTTTTGCCAGATCAAAAGAAACGTTGATTGGTATCTCTGTGGAAACAAGATGGGTCAAGCGTCATAGTGCAATTTTTACTTTCATTGAGCTCCTGGCCGCATTGCAATCCAGCCTGTTGCTGATCAGTGAAAAATTCTCAGAGGATTCTTCAGTGAAAGCAAATCATCTTTTCAGTGCCATCGATAAAGCTAAATTCATGCGGACCATGAATGTTTGTGAAAAAATGCTTGCAAAAACTTTTCACCTGTTACAGTTCTTTCAGAAAGTCAAATGTGATCTGACTGAATGCATCACTGCAGCAGACTCAGTGATAGAACAATTAGAGGAAATGCACTGTAATGCAGAGAGCAAATTCGAAAAAAATATTTCAGAAAACATGTGCCCAAGCAAGTACGGAATTCAGTTCAGACCACTGTGGAGACCCACGGACAGTGATGGCAGTGATACGCGAAAGACTTGTGAAAAATACTATCGCCAGAACCTGTTCATAGCACTACTGGACTTCTATACATCTCAAATGTAGGAGCGTTTTATGAAACACAGAGCTGTCCTTGCCAATCTTAATTGCATTCTCCTTTGCAATGTCCGTATGCTAACTGAAGACTCCGCAGAGGTTCTTTCAAACCGATACCCAGATGATGTCACATCCACTTTGGCAATAATGGAATCCGAAATTGCAACATGGAAGTCTAAATGGTCAAATGCTTCACCTGTTCCACGGAGTGCAGTAGATGCTTTGAATAACTAGAACAAACATTTTTTTCTGAACATTTTCCAGCTACTGCACATTTTTGCAACACAAGCTTCTCCAGATTGTCAAGAATTAAAACTAAATCGAGGAAAGTCAGAATCTAGACTGAATGGACTGACTGCTCTCGGAACACAGAGACATTGAAGTATCCTCTGATGAAGTAATCAACACATTTTCAGCTGGAAACAGAAGATTAGACATGGTTCTGTAAATTTCAAGGTAAGCTATTTTTTCTTTAATACGATTTTACTTATTTTGAATATTTTGATAATGTAATAATTGTGTGTATAGTATAGTGTAAGAAACGTAGTTCATGGTAGTAGTTCGAGAGAGAGAGAGAGAGAGAGAGAGAGAGAGAGAGAGAGAGAGAGAATGAACCATTTTTAGTGTCATTACGGTAAAACAACAGTTCGCGTTGCGAGCATGTGAACTTTAGTCTTTTCATCAGACAAAAGAAAACAGGGCATTTCGTTGATTAGAACAATGCCAATAAAACAGCTTGCTGTGTTTTAAGTGGATGAAATCGACATCAAGTCTGGTCGTACTAGGGGCAAAAGGAGATGACAGAAACGTGGCATTTTAATTTCTTATTTTAAATGAAGTGATTAAATCATTACAATGTTAAACTGACCTATGCATTCGCATTGTTTTCAGTTGTGGAAAGACGTTCAATCATTTATTGTTTGGTACAATCGGAGGTGTTCTAGATTGAGACTAAGGTGTCGTTTTCGACTATTTTTAGATGTTAAAATATGTTTTGGTTTTTGCTTTTCAATATATTGTGAGCATTGTGCACACAATAAGAAACTAGTTTGCCTGTCGCCTCACTGTTGTTACTGATTTGAAAAATTCCACCCCATAAAACATGATGAATTAGAAAAAAACATGAAGAATTAGAAAGGCTGCTGATAAGCAGCCAGACATACCTTTTATGTTATCAAAAAGCTACACAAAACCCATTTGGGCACACACAAACATCTTTGACTAATTTACTCCAATAATAGACCCACTCTGTACTCACAGCAGGAAGACATTGAGAGCAAACATAATTCCAAAGTGTAATTATAGGAGTGGTTGTAACAGCTCTGGGATCTACAGCAAGATTACCAGCTTCAGTGCCAGGGGATATACATTGTGGAAATGTCACCAGTTTTACTGCACAGTGACTTCATGCATTTGTCGTCCAACAATCCCATTGCATCCTTATTGTTCATTGCTGTCCTTATGAGCTCATGCCTCTAGATAGCTTGCTCAGATAGGGAAAGACTAAATAGTACTACAGGATAAGAAACCGTCCCATCAGAAAAAAAAGTGCACTTCTGATAAAACCTTACAAGGGATATTTATTTAATAACAACAAAACATACTGTATGCCTTTACCATTTGTCATGTGACTGAATGATCACCCAATATACATCTATTATATAAAGCAGAGTCTGATTTTGATGTGATACAGCCATCTGAAATTTCTTTGGATCAGATGACTTTTATAAGGTAGTTTGTATAAGATGTAAATAATGTCACGTTGAAACTAGGTACTGTTTAACTTTTCATATTTACCTATATTAGGTACAACATATATTATAGGGTGCTGGTTAAGAAACAAGCTGATTTTCACCCACTCAAGGTCGGAACTGACAATAACCCCTCATGGCAAAGCCACTGTGACCTCTGGTGGAGTGGGTATCATCTTGTATCACACAACACCATACACAATATTCTCAATGTATATATACTGTGTGTGTGTGTGTGTGTGTGTGCGTGCGTGCGTATGCGTGCATGCGATGCGTCGCATGCGTCGCGTGTGTACATGTGTGAATTATTTAGTTATCTAAGATTTGATCATCTCGTCAAGTATCTCCAAGTTTTAACTGCTTATTTGTAAATCATGATAGAAGGACCTGATATCCATTATTTAGTTTTATCTGCAAAATCATATATATATATATATATATATATATATATATATATATATATATATATATATATATATATATATAGTACCATCCTTTCTTATATTGCCAGTGGGTGTTTACATGGAATCACACTAATGAGGAGTTTCACACCTCACATCAGAGAGGCTGACATTTGAACAATGCTTTACAGAACATCTTCAAGCTATAGACTGGTCGTCATGGTAATTACCTGCTGATAGAATGTAAAAGTAAATAACTAGTGCCAAAGGTCACATGAAGTACAAACCTCCACGATCTTCTCATTAAAATTCATGCTTCTGTTTTAATTGTTTTAAGTCCATTTAATTACAATGTAAACCCTGTTAAAGTCAGTGAAGCCTGAAGTCGCGGTGCTTTGTTTCTAAGAAGCCATCCCCTAATTGAGAAGGTATTTTATCTCTTCTGCTTTCAATCTGTGCAATTGCAGTTCTAACTATGATTCGTTTTATAAGGGACAGTCCATATCATTTGAATCATTACATTTCATTATGTTTATTCCTTCGGAAAATGATGACCGATCAGGCAGAACAGACAATGAAATGAACTGCTACATTTTTATCAAAATGTCAAAGGGCTTTTGTTTTTGCTATTTTTAGGTATGTACAAGCTGACTTCACATGCTGTTTTTAAGATGTGTGGATGTCATCTTTTACTTTGCTTGACGGTTATGCTAAACGTGTTTAAGAGTCACTGTTTTAGTTTGGAAGAAATGGTTTTAAAGATTCACACAAACAGATGTTCCTAACTCAGATCTTAGATCTGACTGACTATAAAACACAAAAAAGCTTCCAGCTGGACTGGGACAAACTGATCTCATATCAGTGGTTCACATCTCTGACTCTCAAAGTCCATTCCAGTCCAGTACTTTTTTTCAATCAAGTCCTACGTGAGTTAATTGCTCATTATTAGGCTTGCCTATAAAATCAAAAATAATATACATAAACAATAATGTGATGAGGCTCTTGAGATCCAGACCTGTGTGGATGTACTGAGACAACTGCACGTGGTGGACTCTTCTTCAGCTAATCTCATCCCACATTTTGCCCCGGCCATATTATTATGAACATTACATTCTGTTGACATTTAAAACAGTACTTTATAAAAAGAAAAGACCAAATAATAATACCTGTGACTAGAGGCATCAGTTTTCCTTGTTATTGTAAAATCCTTGATTCCATCTTGGCTTTTATTCTCCCTGAAGACTGTTCTATGCTTATACACTGAATATATCCTGCATTTGTCACTCAAATATAAATTATATAATATAAACAATACACCTGGTTGAAAATGAATTTAGCTCTTCAGTTCCAGAAGAAGAAGAAAAAGAAAAAGTGACTTTAATGTACTACTGTATTCCATTGCATTTTAAAATGCCCCAAGTTAAACAAGACACAATTTGGCCTAATTTGAACCTGTCCATTCATAAATGGAAATTTAAACATATTAAGATAATAAAAATATGTTTAAAATGAGAAGAAAATCATCATTGGCTGCGCTATGCTTTTTAGTTGGGGGACTGATATGTGACTAATCATATATAGATCAAGTGAGCTGCTCCTGTGGGGAGTAAAAGGATTTTGAGTGGGCAGAAATTGCCACCAGTGCAAAGTAATTGAGCAACATTTTCACATCCTTTGCGGTGTGTTTGTGCCTGGGAGTTTCTGTGGGTGGTTTTTGTTTTTTACTTAAGAACTACGTGCTCACTGGTATTGTCCAGTACCAGACTTGTTGGACTTGAGTCTGGGACTCACATTTTTCGTGACTCAGACTCATCATGGCCGCATGAGACTCAGACTCGACCATGTGTGACTCGGACTTGGACTCGGACGTTTGGGCTTCATGAGTCGGACATATTAACGACAAGTCCTTTTTTTATTTTCTATTACACAAGAAATTCTTCCTTTCCAGTCCCGCTTCCCCTAAAACTTCCACCAACAACTATATCTCTCAGAATACAATGTCTTTGGTTACTAGGAAACTGTGCACAATAAAAACACACAGAAAAAAAACATTATTCAATCACTGGTTAGCCCTGTTGTCTTTGCAGCCAATCATACTAAGAATAAGAAATTGGAAGCAAGTTAGGTTGTAGCGTAACCACATGTCCAGTCCAGCTACAAATCCAACAGTAACCATTGCAAAGACCAAGTTTTTTTTCTCTTTTGCATTTTATAATTTGGCTTTAACAAGCCTTTCTCTTTACTACTTTACTACTTTTTTTACTACTACTTTAAACCTGGTTCTAAGTTTTTTAAGCACAGTAGAAATGCATTGCTTAAACTACATTCTTGAAAAATACGTAATTTGATTTTGCTGAGCTCCATAAACCTCTTGAATATAATGTACTTGCACTGAAAACTATAGAACATTGGTCAGCTTAGTAATTTTGAGTTTACTGAAAACAAAAATGTACGAAAAAACAATAATCATATAAGTTATAATCATACTTTTAGAGCTTCTTAATTCATAGCAGAAAGTCGCTGTGTGATTAAACATGCTGTGCTTTGCTTCTAATCCCCACTCGTTCCCAGCACACGCCATCACTGTTTGCAAGCAACATCAATGAATTCACCTGGCAAATTTTGTGTAAAACCAGCCACTAAAGTCTCAAATCGAAACTTGCCTACCGTCAAACAGATATATCAGACTGATATGACAGGAGGACTGATTGATAGCAAAAAAGAATGACAAAATAACTTAATACCACTTCATTTATGAAAATAATTTATTACTGAAAAACACATTAACAATACGTTATGCATAAATGCAGAGAGCAAAAGCAAAGGAAAACCGACAATATGATAAAAAATATCCAAATATAAAGCAATAAAAATAACAAAAAGCGCAATTATTGCTCCTTATTAGAAAACAACAAAAGTATAACCCCCTAGAAAGACTCCTTCCACCATCATTAAACTCCAAAAAATCCTAATACAAGATAATACAAAGAATAAAAAACAAAGAGAGAACGCGAGAGAGGAACAGAAAACAGAGCACACACTGGACAATAATAATAACTAGAGTTGCTAGCAACTATGAATGCTTCCAAGCAGTTATCGTGAAATTTAAGCGCATTGGTTATTCTAGATGAATCGTAATCATCAGAACATTATGTTCTTATGTTCTTAACTGTGCTAATTGTGTCAATTTTGGCACCAATATGAAAAGACTTTTGAAAATTGCCCAAAATTTTCATTAAATGTAAGCTGGCTGCCACACCATGTGACCAAAGGCCGCCTTATTGACCATGGCACAACATTCCATAGTCCTCTACATCCGTGTCAAATTTTGTGCATTTTGGTGCAGCCGATAAGAAGTTTTAGGCAGTTTTATAGGCAGTTGCATATGTTAATGATGTCATGCATCACGTTTCACCTTAAGGAGAGGTCAGAGGTCACGGGCGATGACATTTTTTCATAGAGCACATATGACTTCCTATACGTGTTCCATTATAATTATGACCCTGTCGGCACGCCCTAGGAGTTAAAATTTCAACGTAAATTCCAATATGGCCGCCGCGCCATGTGAGCAATCTGTTTCAATCTTAAGCAGTTATTACTTTCCAATGGTCTGTGCAATTGTGTTGACAATGAAGAGCGTAAGTGCAATGGTGTTCTTGTTACGGGTTGCAAAAGTTTTTTTTACAATTATCAATATGGCCGCCAAACCATGTGACCAAAATGTGTAAAAGAGAAAAGATGAGATGATGTTGTCGTAAAAAATACATTGTTATCTGAAATCAAATGAACTGCAGCACATCTCGTAAATGCATCAGTCAGAAAGGAGTCATCCACCAGAGATTGATTTGACCGAATATTTATTGTGTTTGACAGAAGGACCAAGAGGACGTAATATACTTTTTGACCCATGGCCTTGTCCATTGAGCTCTAGAGCTGCCCATGTGCTGGCTGACTGAGATGATAATTATTGCTTGATGGCAGCTATTGTCAGCGGCAGGACCAGGGGCACTCTGGACCACCTTCCCCCAGAAGGACAAGGCCACCTGTGACCTGCGACTGTAATGAGTATGCCTTTCATATCATATCAGCTGAGTAGAGTGGTACCAAGCCACCTACCGCCAAGAAGTCGTGCTGCTAATATTTATAGCCTTTGTTGTCTTGGCACATGCACGCTGATTGCCGTGTTCGTAAACCGGTGGTGCTCCATCCAGAAATTTTTAAGCCAATCCTAGCCAGTCCTGGCTGACGGCTGGCTGCTACGGATTTGGGCGATCATATTTCTGATCCCATTAAACAGATGGGATGAACGGCATTGTTGATGTGCCAGTGTCACGTGAGAGGGGGAAATGAAACGCACATCACCCAGAAGAAGGAAAGCGCAATTCATTAATAAGAGACTGTTAATCGGCCGCACCTGGTATTTCCCCTTTGTGTAGGTTCATAATGGAACAAAAACATGAAGTTCACACAAGACAGACTTCTAGGATGAAGCTGCACACCGTATTGTTAATGTGTTTTTCCCACATCCATAATAAATCATTTTCATTTTGGTAAATTAAGTGATATTAAGTTATTCTGTCGTTCTTTTTTTGCTATCAATCAGTCCTTCTGTCTTATCTGTCTGATAAATCTGCCTGTTTGATGGTAGGCAATTTTCGACTGAATTTGCCAGGTAAATTCATTGACATTGCTTGCAAACAGTGATGGTGTGTGCTGGGAACGAGTGGAGATTAGAAGCAAAACACAGAATGGGCCGATCATGAGTTAGTTCTTTATGCAGCAGCATGTCTTCCGCTTTGGGGTCATTCACAGCAGATTTTAAATTACTGGAAGAAAAAGACACTGAGGGGGGTGGGTGTTCCACGCCAATGGAGAACCCGTCGTTAAGATCTGTTATGAAATAGTCTATGAACACTCTTTTGGGGTGGTGAAGCACTCAGGGAAACTGAATTAATGGGAGTGGACGGTCCCATGCTTAGTCATTATTTATTTGAACTTGTACGGGCGCTGCACTGAGGGCAAACACTTTTGCTGTGTCCGCCTATGCAGAAGATGCAGATATGATGGAATGGACAGGATTGAAAAGTGCAGACATTCTCCTTCCTGCAAACGTTATCTGTCTTCCCCGTCTGCCGTTAGTTTGTTGTGGGCGAATCTGAAATGGAGGATTTGGAAGAGATTGAGGAGGGTGGGATGGAATGATGAAGAAAGGGGGGGTATGGTGTGGTTTTGTGAGGATTGGGCTGATTGAGGACATAAAGGAGCTCGTGGTTCATAGAGCCACAGATCTAGCAGGAAAACACCTTTAGACCTGCAAAGTGGTGACAAAATAATTTGTTGTCAGAATGCCTCAGTTAATCCTAAAATTAAATTATTCTAAAGTTGCTGCTGCTTTAGTCAAAAAAGATTTGTGATAGTGATAGTCGTAAAAAGCTGTGCCAAATCCGTCAGGAGGCTAAGGCAGACGTCCAGTTCTGGGCGGCGCATGGAATATGCGTCACAGAGAATGTCTCTGAATATACCGAAAGCTGTGACAAACTCTGAGAAAGTTAATTTTTTCAACAAATGGGGGTCTTTGGATTTCAGGATGACCGATACATCTCCACAGTCCTAGACACGATTATCATAAACATCTTGGGAAGATAGAAGCAAAAGGACTAAATTTACATCCTTCCCTTCCTGAATCTGACCCCAGTTTGCTGGGAACGAGTGTAGGACGAGGCACAGGAGTAGCTGTGTTAGGAGCCTTGGAAGCAGAGACTGCTGTGGGAAGGTTAAAAGATTGGAGAACAGTGTTAGTTGCCCTCGGCCTGAAGGAAAACACGGGAAGCTGGCCTGGAGTAGGGGATTGCATAGCAGCTGCAGGAAAATTGAGCGGTGGCTGGGAAAAAGAATTATGGCGATTCTCCAAAGAGGAAAGGCAATGTAATCTAAGCAAGTGACGGTTGTTTGGAGCAATTGTAAGGGAAGTATAGTTTGACAGAATCGAATCCATAATGCCAGGTAAGAATAACCAAACAAAGAAATGACAAGGAGGCATGGGCAAAGGGCTCTTTATAGGAACATTCTGATTGCGTATGTGATTAGCGGCAGATTCACCTTTCAGAAACATAACATAGTTTCCATTATATTGCAGACTTAATAAAAGGGCAAATGCAATTGTAATGGGTGGGACCATGTGGCTTACCTTTAACTGAATGATTGTCTGTCAATGGGTGCATTTTCTTCTATAAAAAGCTGTCTGACTCTCATTAATGGTTGCTAGCTGTTGTTGGGGTTGCCATCACTGTCCGAGGGTCTGCATTTTAATCGACTTAGGTACGGTTGCTGCACAGCATTTTCCTTTGTTCCCAGTGCAATGCTTGTTTTGTTTGGGTTTTAATGAAATCTGTTTGTTAGGATGAGCCAAGGGGTTGCGTTGTTAAGATGAGCCATGGTATGACACTGGACTTCAAACCTCCAGGAAAATAAGTAACTGCTTTGGCTAATTTGAAGACAACGTGATTTTGTGGTTTGTCACTAATGTACATTTTGTCTTTCCATTTCAAGGGATTAGTGCCAGCCACTGTTTTCTAAGGTTTTATTTTCATTTTGTATGTTTTCCTAAAAATCGCAAGTAATCCAAGTCTGGTCCATGTGTGATTTACAATTATATTGGGTGCTCTCGCTTTTTAATGATTTATAAAATGAGAACACCTGATAAGTAGTGAAGTTTTGCTTAAACTAATGTTTGTTAGTATTGCTGCATTGAATGGTTCGAGTGCAGGTTTCGGGCACCCGCTTCCTCTCTCACAGGTGCAGGGATCTGTGGTGAAGCATACTGGTTTGTTTATGTTACTTTTTGTAGTATATTAGGTATGATTTGCATGATTTATTCACTTTGATTTGTCATGTTTTAGCTTTGTAGTGTGGTTTGTTTCTTCATTTTGTATTTACTTTTGTTTCTTGTTTTTTTAGGATTGTTGCACCATGCACTTTCTCTCTCTCTCTCTCTCTCAGGCACCTTGGGTGAGAGGCAGAGAGTTGTGTCTGATGTGTCTCTGATCCCCTTCCTTTATTTTTCTAAGGTTCTGAAGTGAGCTTTTGATAACATCAAACCCCATTTAGTGGCGCTCGAAAGTATTGCATCTTTTGTGATTTTTAAAGCTTGTAGTTTTTAATCCACCATTGTACTTTTTTGAAAAAGAAATGCAACTGCTTTTGTACTTTTTGTATTTCATGTCTCGCTAGTTTTCATTGAATTGAAAAGAGTTTGCATTTAAGGTAACTTGGTCATGTGCTGACTGTGTTAGAAAATCAAATAGAGTTCCTTCTGCTCTATATTCAATCAGGGATGGTGTAGTCAGGCATGTTTTGGTAGTGGTTTTTGGTTAATTGGGTTTTCTGGGAAAAAAAGTGTTAATTTGCCTAAACCAAATCCTATCACATGCTACACAACGAAAGTAAAACATAACAGATCAATTGTAACGAACAAAAAGCTGCGGATGATCCTGTAGTTAGTACCTCAGGACTAGACTAAACTAGTGCGCAAGTTAGCACCAATTGCAATGAACCAAGACCTTCCAGATAGTCCCCAGGTGCGGATTAAATATGTTCCCAATTGCAATGAACTCCAGATGACTGAAGACTAGATGTTTCTGATTTACGGTACTAAATTAAACCACCACCCTCTTTAGACTAAGTAGAAGAGTTACCTACTAACTCGAGTTAAAATGAGAAACCTCATTAAAGACACGTTTTCTGAAATGAAACAAGATATTTGCACGTCGTTTTATTCTACAGCTGGAATACCTGGAGTTATTGGGGCCATAGACTGCACACACATCCGTATTCGATTTCATAGGCAATATAAGGATCCGACCTTCATCAACAGGCGTAGCTGCTCATCAATCAATTGTCAGATGGTGTGTGACCATCATCTTCGAATATTGAACGTGGTTGCACGATGGGCAGGCAGCACACATGATGTGTGGATTTTCAAGAACAGCCGATTGCAACTACAATTTCAAGAAGGATTTTATCACAGTGTCCTCTGAGCTGACAAAGGCTACCCTTCCAGGAGGTGTCTTCTCACACCAGTGCTCAATCCCACATCGCTCGCAGAGCTGAAATACAATAGGAGTCATAAGAGTGTGTATTGAGAGAACATTTGGAATATTAAAACAGCGTTTTGCCTGTCCTTCATTTGGTTTGTGTACCACACCCATGAGAGCAAGCCAAATAATCATTGCATGTGTGGTACTTCATAACTTGTTAATCGACTGGGATGACCCCCTACCCCCACCACCATGCCTTACCCAGGGAGATACCAACCAAACCCTGAGAATTGTTATGATTGGACCTTGACCAGAAGAAAGGGAAGGACAGGCATTTCAAAGACTTTAATACATCACCACTTTACATGATGTGAGTAGCCTAGATTATTTTTATATCGTACATTCAACTTAATCAGCAATTGCAATAATTCAGAGAATAACTACATCAAAGGAAAAGTAAGAAAAAAAAATCTGTCTCAAAACTAAGTTAAAGTAAGACTGGTTTTTAATTGTCAGAGCTACTAAACTCCCCTTGTGTCCCAAGTAATTCTAATTTAAAACGATAATATCTCTCCTTTGATTTGTAAGCTTTCTGCTTTAGCGTTATCAGTTGCATCTTCTCACTGTGTAAATGTTGTAGTTCTTGATTCTGAAGATGTGTGAGCCAATTCCTCATCTGGTACAGGTGATAACACTGTCTCAGTAGATGAGTGGCAGACAGAGTGAAGGTTTCCACCAGACACTAGGTAACTGCGCTCCACAGCCTCGCCTCCTCCCCGTTCCTGAGTAGTGTAGAAAAATCTATAGAGCTCAACCCAAATATTATAAAAATATGGCAATATGTATTATTTACTGATGATTAGTGCACCTTATTAACAGTTTTCCTCACTTGCTATTTTGTTCTATTTTAGAGGGTGCACTAAGCATCAATCAGTATCATGCTCAACCTTCCACTATTGGACTGTTTTGTGTTAGAATAAATATACAATTATAATACATGTAGATATGAGATGATTTATGAAAAGTATTTGGAATGGTTACATTGGAGTTGGGTGGGTATTTCCTGTTCATGCTGCGCGTCTCTCTGCACCTGTGATGAATGGACCGTTAGTGTACAACTACTATTGCATTTAATAATAGCCAATATTCTGATGAAACTGCAATTAATATTACCTGACGTTCCAGATTCTTGTGCCTCAACCCCAATGCTATCACTATCAATAGCTCCTTCTATTTATGCAAGCAAATTGGGTATCATTGATGCAATAAGGCTGTATATCTGGGGCAAAGGATTGTCAGACGGTCCGCACAATCGCTGTTGGTGTTGCTTTGCAACAACATTTCTGGTCTCCAGTTTCAGCCTTTTCCACAATTTTTTAAATGTGATCTTGTTCCTGGACGCCTTTCAGGAAACGCAGCATTAAATCAGGTTGCAATTTCACCACAGCAGTTTGAGCGTTGCAAAACCCCCTCCCCACTCACCTCTTTCAAACTGCTGCTCTTGCTCTACTTCCCTTCATCTCCTCCCTTCTCAACACGTCTCTCCTTTCTGGTCTCTTTCCCTCTGCCTTCAAACAAGCCTCTATCACTCCCCTCCTCAAAAAACCTACTCTCAACCCCACCTCCCTCCAGAGCTACCGTCCTGTCTCCCTCCTACCCTTCCTCTCCAAAACCCTTGAGCGGGCTGTACACCGCCAGCTCTCTGCTTCCTGTCCAACAACTCTCTGTTTGACCCTCTCCAATCTGGCTTCCACTCTGCTCACTCCACTGAAACCGCCCTCCTGTCTGTCACCAACTCACTAAACTCTGCCCGAGCTGCCTCTCTCTCCTCTGTCCTAATTCTTCTCGACCTCTCTGCTGCCTTTGACACTGTCGATCACTCTATTCAACTATACTCTCTCGCTGACCTGGGAATCTCTGGCACTGCTCTGGCCTGGTTCTCCTCCTACCTCTCCAACCGCACTTACCAGGTAACCTGGCATGGAGCAACCTCCACACCTCACCCTCTCTCAACAGGAGTCCCGCAAGGGTCAGTCTTGGGTCCTCTCCTGTTCTCTCTCTACACCCACTCCCTGGGCCCTCTTATCGCATCCTATGTTTTCTCATACCATTTCTATGCTGATGATGCTCAAATTTTTCTCTCCTTCCCCACCTCTGACTCCACCATCCCCTCCCATATCTCTACCTGTCTGTCTGCTATCTCCTCCTGGTCACCTGGTGTTCTCTCTGCCTTGCTTCTCCCACACAACTCCACTGCTCCGCTCACTCCACTGGCTCCCGATCACTGCTCGCATCCAGTTCAAGACTCTTGTACTGGCCTACAGATGCCTTGACCAGACTGCACCCAGCTACCTCCAGACCCTCATTTCTCCCTACACCCCCACTCAACCTCTCCACTCCTCCTGCACTAGAAGACTGGCTCTACCTCCTCTATGCTCCACTGCCTCCAGAGCCTGCTCCTTCTCCACCCTCGCCCCGCAGTGGTGGAATAACCTTCCTACAGATGTCAGGACTGCCCAGTCCCTGACCACCTTCCGGAGCCTCCTCAAGACTCACCTCTTCAGACAGCACCTGTAGAACTCCTCTTTTTTCCCTCTGGACACTTATCACTCTTCCTTAAATGCGCTTTACTTGCTCTTATCTGCCCCCTATTTTACTGCATTTAATCCTGTACTTTAGAGTACTGTAATCTGTCACAAGTGTTATTTAATCTGTAGTATTGTGTATTTAAATATATCCTGATGTAACTATCACTGACACTGTTATCTGCTCCGTTATTGAATCGTATTTTGTCATATACTTGTACTTGCTAGAACCAAAGTCATTGTATTTTTATCTTGCTCTTAATTGTATTAATACTTGTACTGTGATTCTTGAAATGTATTTTTGTTTACGACTGTAAGTCGCCCTGGATAAGGGCGTCTGCTCAGAAATAAATAATAATACTAATAATAATAACCACTGTGGTGTGTTTTCTAAGATCATTCCAAAACACAAAAGTGTTTTAATGGAATGACAATTAAATCTTAGGCTTAAGCAATTCCTTTTTTATATTATTACTTTTATGTTTTATATATATATATATATATATGACTTGTTATTTTATTTTTATTTTTTGCTGAAAGCAATTTGCTTAACCAAGTAAATCCTTTGAACTATCACAAACTAGAATCAATCTGTTGAGGTTTGGAAATTGTCCTCTGCTGCATACTAAACCTGAGGATCGGCTGATCCAACTCTTTTGTTTGTATTTGGAAATAACTTCGGCAGCTGGGGATGATACCCAGGAAAGTATCGTAACAGCTAGTCCTCAACTGAGTATGTTTGATGTGTACTAACTCTGAATGTTTGTTGCAATTGACCCATCATTTCTGTTTTACAAAGACAAATAATACAAATACTACTAAATTTACAATTTAAGAACACAGTATATATACAGTTGCGGCAATGTGTAAATCAGATTGGCAGATGTTACCCGAATTGAAGTCAAAGTAGACACTATTCCAGATCACAGAGTCCATCCAAGTGAAAAACAACATCCACAGACTTGAACCTGAAGCTTATCTATAAACTTCAGGTAGATTCAAACAGTATTCCAATTCCATTTCCAAAAGGGAGATAGTGACAGACAAGTTAAAAAAAAGCATACAAATAGAATAATCTAGCTAGAAAAAATAAATCAAAATCATCTTTTTTTGTGCATTTTTCCAGAGGGATATCAGACAACGTCCGTTAGGTAAACTGTTCCCCCACTATTACCACTCGTTTAATGAAAATTGATTTGAATTTGTTTCAAGGACACAGACTCAGACTCTGACTCGGGACTCGAAGTCAAGGACTCGTGACTCGGACTCGAATGATAGTGACTTAGACTCGGACTCTGATGACTCTCACTCAACACTCGGGACTCGGACTCGAGGTTTAAGGACTCATCTACAAGTCTGATTAGTACACACATCAGTCTTGTCAGTAAGCACCCGATTCATTTTACTTTAGCTGTGTGTGAGATTTTGGTTGGAACAATTACAAATGTAAAATTTGTTAGTTTTCTTTTATAAAATGGTCACATTACAAGGTAACCACAAACAATGATAATGGAAGATGTGACTGACAAAGCATTACCATTCTGCTCTTCCACCCTGTCCTCTTTAAGTAACCTAGACTGGATTATTTTCAGTAACACGAAAAGAAAAGTAAGGATATCCCCCCCCCCCCCAATCAGTGGCTTGCTTCTATGAAGACAAAAAGATGCCACAAAGACCTGTCAGCTGAGGCCTGTCACTTGTTAGTGAGTCCAAACATGTCACAAACTCAGAGTAGACCTGTATTCATGTTCATGGAGTACAATGCATTAACACAACAATAATTACATTTATTAGGAAAGATAACCAGCTTGGAACTTCGTCCCTTGGCGAGTATGTCCTCTGTAAACCCTGTGATTACATTTTAATGAATGTAGTGCTGTCCCTTAACAAGCACCATAAAACAAGATCTACTCTAAATTATAACGATGTGCATTTTAATGAATGTAGTGCTGTCCCTTAACAAGCACCATAAAACAAGATCTACTCTAAATTATAACGATGTGCATTTTAATGAATGTAGTGCTGTCCCTTAACAAGCACCATAAAACAAGATCTACTCTAAATTATAGTGCTGTCCCTTAACAAGCACCATAAAACAAGATCTACTCTAAATTATAGTGCTGTCCCTTAACAAGCACCATAAAACAAGATCTACTCTAAATTATAACGATGTGCATTTGTATAATGCTAACATGCCAAAAAGCATTATTTTTTTTGTTGGTATGTGTAACATGGTTATTTTGTGTTCTTTTCTTTTCACTAAATAGTTTGTTTTTCTGATTAAGCCATGTATCACTATTTATTTATGTTTTATTCAATGTTTGTGTTTCACTTTGTATGATTTTGTAATATTTTATAATTGAGCACTGTTTTGTTTTTTTATTGTACATGTGTGTACGAATGCCTGTATGAATGCTTAGGACATTAGTGACAAACAGTCTGATGGGGTGAAGATTGCCAAGTGAAGGCAATCAGGAAACTCCCAATCAGAATGCATCCTTCAAAACTGCAATGATCTCCTGGGAGATTTAAAAACTGTGCAGTGTTTTTGCTGGAGAATAGACTGCTCTGACCTGGGCTTTGTCTCTCCCTGTCTATTTTCAAGGTATGGAACTCGATTTTGGCTTTTGTTCAGATCAGTATTACCATGGGTTATGTAGGGAATTGGTTAAAGTATTTTAATTCAATGATATTTGCTTGATAAGAATAGGCTGCTGTGACCTGCGCTTTGTCTCTCCCTGTCTATTTTCAAGTTCAAGCAGTAACCCGCTGCCGCTGTGATCCCCGGAAGACCTGAGCTGCATGTGGAGTTGTTGAGATGAAAGGCTGATGTGCTGTGTCCAGGCAGATTGTTGAGGGCAAACGGAGATCGTTTCTGTCTACAGTGCTACTTCAGGAGGTGGATCCAGTTAGGGCGCGGGTGGTTTAGAGAAAGTAACGTTGGTTGTTATTAAATAGCTACTAATTTAATAACGGGGAGTTTGCACAGGTTAATGATATAGGTTTGTGGCAAAGTGACTGAGTGGAAACAGGTGCAGGAGTGATGCAGTGCGGTAATTAAACAGACAGAGCCTTGTAATCCAGTTTGGAAAGTGAGTTTTTATTGTATCCAGGTCTGGTGTCCAATAATAATAATTCCCTGGGAATACACAGCAATGTGCACTGCATGGGGTAGACAATAACAGGCTTTTCAGACCCTAAACAATAAACAATACATATCTGTCCCACAATAATACCAATACGGTCACCAGTCCTGGGTGCGTGCAGCAGTGCTCGTGGAGGGTGATACAGTTTTGGGACAGTAGTGCAGTGTTGTTCTGGCTAGTGCTGGCCCTCGGTGACAGCTCCAGAATCGTGTTAGCCATCTAGTGATTCACAAACAAGACGAATTACATATTAGACAAACAAACAAAACACTCACAATACTGAAACAGTGGTTACGGGGTCTCTCACAGTCCTTCTCGGTTTATTCACACAAATCCAATGCGAAGGAACAGATTACGATTCTCCATCCCCTTTTAAGCTGTCACACATGACCCCTTGGCAAACGATTGCAACTGCCTCAAGAATCTGCGGCTGCCACGTCGTTTCCCTTCCGGGTCAATGCATGATTGCAACGGAGTCTCGCCCCCTTCCTGGCTGGCCGACTTCCCTTGAACCCTGGGAAAGAACTGTCAGGCCAGCCCATCCGGGGAACTCTGTTCTCGCTGCTTAGCGCCCTCACATATCGGGAGGGAGATTTACCACCAAGAATCATTGTATTTCTGTCACAAGGTTTTAATAATTTTGTTTTAATTTTGTTTTATTTAGTAGTTTTAATGTATTTATGGTTGGCCTGTTAATAGTTAATGTATTTATCGTTGACCTATTAATAGTGTTAATCTATTTCTGGAGTGTTATTAAATTATCCATAACTTTGTAAGTTAGGCAGCTTGCGTGCTGGTGCTGCCACTAATTAGGGGGGATCAGGTTGCTGACCTGTCTTTGTAATTCAATACAGACTAGATTAAAGCATAGTGATTTTAAGGGTCCCCAACTTACAAGTAAGTGGTTATTGCTGCAGCGGCTCATTTGTAAGTTGGGGCCCCTTAAGATCACTATGCTTTTATCTAGTCTGTATTGAATTACAAAGACAGGTCAGCAATCTGATCCCCTCTAGTGTCACTTGTATTACTAATCTCAGACTTCCCCCCCGAACTACCCAACGTAAGTCACAGGGTTGCTCATTTTGTGCACCTTTTTATATTGCAAATCATTGTATTAATAAATGGCCATTGGCCAAACTGTAACCGACTTGTCTGTTTGCTCTACTGCCAATTTAAAAATACTTGTGCGTGGGAACCTCTAATATTTTTCTGGGAATATTTCCAGATGGCGTAGTTGATTTAAATAATTTTACAGTTTATTTCCTGCATAAGGAATCAAAAATTAATTCTATTTCAAGCTGTGCCGCTACACGCTGCCTTGTTACATATGCATTGGCAATTCATCTCGCTCATTTCTATCTTTTACTACAAACATTTTCCTGGCAGATTCCTGATTTGTGATCAACTATCCTTGGGGGTTCCTTCCCAGTTCTGACCTTTCTTATGCAGAGGCTTGTAGGAGGAAAGCCTGCATTAATGTGGGGATTGGGAGGCTTGTGTAAAAGAGGCTTAAACTAAAATGATGAGGAACAATGTGATGATTCGTTTTTTTTATTAAATTAAATATTTCCTGTGATTTGAATAAAGGTTATTATGCATGTTGCACAGATAACAGCTGAGCCTCCTTCAAAAAATGAATAACTTTTTTTTTTTAATAGCACATACCTATAATACATTCTCACCTTTTACTGTTTACATCTTGAAGATGGGTAGCAAGCCAGAAGGCACAAAGATGCAATATATATTGATGCAGTCTTTCCACCTAAGATTCTTCGTTTTTTTTTTAAATCTCACAATTTATTCTGCTGGAAAATGTCAGTATCATAACAGGCATCGGATATCATGTAGCCCTCAGGTAGTTAACCTTGCTCAGCTTCCTTCTTCCCACTGATTAGCAGGAGGTTGGCAAAAATACAAGCCTTAATGCTTGGAGAGTTATGCTTACTGGATCAGAATGGTCCAGAAAGTTGGGATTCCAATAGGACAAGTTGAAGAGGACGCTTAAATGAACAGTTACAGTATTTGCTTAAGCAGGCACCTGGCATGCTGAATGCCCCGACTCAAATATTCCATGCAATAGGAGAGGGATGATTAACATGAGGATGGCTTTAATATAAAATCTGACAGACCACTGACTTTTCTCTCTGTGTACGTCAGACACATTTAAAAAAAAAAGTTTAATTTCAAATCCAAAACGGTTAACCTTCCTTTTCATGATGTCCAAAATAATCTTTGTGTAAAACAAGCATTGCATATTTCTATTTTTTGTAGAAAAAAAAGAACATAGCATGTTTTGGACTCTTTGTGAGTGAAAAAACAAGCATTTCAAAATTGCAGTCCCTTCTATCCTTTTTACGTTTATTGACCCTTAAAAACATTTTCTACAGGTTCCTTTCAAACCATGATCAATCAATCAATCAATCAATCAATCAACCTTTATTTAATATAGCACCTGGCACAAAAGCAATGCCTCAAAGTGCTTGTGGCAGTGTGACCCCGCCTTGTGCGTATTGTTTGTTTATATGTTGCATGTAGTGTGTTAAATGTTGGTGTATAGTCATTGGTACACGGGATATAAATGGCTCTGCGTAGCACGAGTGATAAAATGTATATTTGTATTTAGCCACTAGGGTTGCACATCACTTCACGTGCTGATTAAAATGTAATACTATGTGAGCACGGGGAAGGAGACGTAATTAATCCATGTGCAGTTGTACCGAGATTCTAATTGAATGATTGATTAGCAATCGAGTCTCGGTACAACTGCATAAAAGACGCACATTGTCACTCAGTCGGGGTTGGGTGTACAGAGAGGAGCTATGGAGAGATAGAGGAGAAGCGAAAAATAACAATTGCTATTGGTTAAGCACGATACTTGTTTGTTCGTTTTGTCCCGTTTGTGTTTGTTTACTGTTTTGTTTGGCCCTTGTGCCGTTTGTTTTGTTTAACTCCTTTATTTTCATTATTATTTAATAAAGAAACCGAGCGCTTTCGCGTCTCGGTTTTAACCCGCAGCTGCTGTGTGTCTGTGTTGCTGGTCTGTGACGTCACCACACCTCACCACTGGAAGCCATCCTGCCAGAGTGCTTTACATGGCTAAAACAGAAAATACAAGCAGGAAATACAATAATCACAGTAAATGAAAATACATGAGCAGGAGAGTAAAAGCATAAATAAGTAGATAAAACATACACATAAAAACAAGATCAGCGAAACAATAAAACCATCGAAGATAAAAGAAAAGCAATACAATCTGAGGGTCTTAATAGCAACACTTGAGGCTCCAATAACTGTATATGCATTGTGGTTCTGCTTATCAGCCAGTCCAAGTGATGGATGTAATCAGCTAGCAATGCATTCATGTCATTATGCTCCAAGGTGTGTTAATTAAAATGGTTAACTGTGCATTTTGGGATCTGGCATTGTATTTACTAGCCAGATTCCAGGGTTGGGGTCCATGTATCAAGTCCCCTCCTCCAGCCATTAGAGGGCGCACAATTCGGATTGTTCTCATTGCTGTTGGCTGACAAGCTAATAAACACAGGTGCCGTCCAATGAACACGACAGCTGTTTGGAGCACTATCTGTAATTCTCTCTTATAACCTGCCTTGTATGTGCCACCCTCAGGGAAGCTAAAATAATGTAGCAATTAATTTATAAACTGTAGTCACTAGGCTATTATAACTACTGTAATGAAACCTAAACAAGTGCGTTTGCTTTAAGCTAATAAGCACACATCTAATTAGAGAAGACAGAGCATAGATATGTGCTGTACATTTTCTTCAATTAAAGTGTCATCTAACGCCTAGAAGCATTAAGGTATGACAGGGGTTGGTTAACATGAGATAACCGCACACTTAGGGCGTTATAAGGCCTTTAACCCGTCAGTGTGCGGTTATCTCATGTTAACCCATACCCTGGAGTGCCTTAATGCTATTATAAATCTAATTTAAAATTACCATATTTATTTACTTTTTAAATGAGCACAGCAAATTAAAAAAATATGTTCAATAACAGTAAATATCACTACACACAAAAAATAGTTCCAGTGTAATGTAAACAAAATTTGTTTAAACATGTTTATATTTATATATTAACATACGTTTAATTGTAAATATAGCATGTATTTATTAAAATGTTAAGCACATTTCTGTATATCAATTATATTAACCTATTATACTAATTCATTAATGGCCATATATAACTTTGTAAATTACATAAATAAGTCTAATGATTTTTTTAGATTCTCCAGGTTTGCAGGTGTTATTGGGGGTTAGTATGTTGCTTTGTCATTTCCACTTCGTCTCAGTTTTTTTAATTACTGCTACAAATACATTGTTAGCTGTGTTAAATGCAGCACCTTTTGCTAAATTAACTTTTCAGCTGGAAATCCTAGCACAAATGAGTCCTATATAATCCTTATTTTTTCTAAGTCAAGAGCTGTTTATTTTTGTATTGTTGCACATACCTTCATTGTTCTTAATTATTAATCAGGGATAATGGTCTGCTGATTTGTTCAGAATACTATTATAAAGTAATAAACCATGCATCAAAATATACTATGATTTCTGGAGAATAACACCAAAAAGGAACAAGCAAGTGCCTGTTTAGTTTTTTTCACTTTGTTCATACCCTAGAAGGAATAAACTTGCCCTGTTAAACTTTAATGATGGACTAAAGTTGGTGCTTGTTTGTTGAGTCCTTTGAAGTAGAATTCTCATCCATTTCAGTCGCTCTGTCTTCCCTTAGGCTGTTCCTCTGATTTTACCACTTGAAGTCTGTCACTGAGTGGGTCTCTTTTAGCTGCCCCAACCAGCTCAAGGCAGACAGCAGGCCATCTAATTTGAATAGAACCTGTTTGCCAGAAGCATAGATAAGTAATTTGTGCTGTCAAACTGACAAACCATGCCAAGGGATATTATTTACCGCCCACGTCTGTTCTTTCTGAACACCTTATTAATTACCTCTGGAGACTGTGGAAGCCATTTTGCACACAGGCCAGATTTTTGGAGTTTCACATTTTTTTAATTGGAAAAGACTTTTGGAGTATCCTGTTTGTTTCCTTGGAAGGAATATTTAAAAACAATGCATAATTAATGCATTTTTAAAAAAAAAAAAATTATCTTGCTGACATACTTGAAAACAAGACTAAAAATATACATACTGGTTACCATGCAACTGCCACAGCATTCTCTCTTTCATGTGTGTCATTAACATCAAGCAAGATGAAAAGGTTGTCATTCAACCTTTGTATGAAATACTTGTGTGTTGCCAGGTAAGAGCCATGCAAGATAATAGAAGATACTATTACCCGAAGAAAACCTGTACAATAAGGGTAATACAAACAGGCATTTTTAACAAATGATTATTAGTATCATTGTTATTAGAAATATTATTTAATTATTATATATTTAAGAAAATAAGATAATTAAACTATTAAGAAGAGAAATGGGTAACCAGTATATTAACCAGTCAGCAGTTAATTTTTTCAAAAAAAAAAAAAGTGTATTATTTTATTTTAGCTACTGGTAACACTGTAGTTAAAATACTGTACATATTAGTTGTTTTATACACTGTTAAAATCGTGTTGTAAAAATATAGCAGTGTTATCAGCAACAAATTGGTAAACCTGCTTTTACAGATTTAAATTTGGTAATAACATAGTTTATTAAAACATTTTTATAACATGTTACCAACTGTTAATAGCTTAATTAATTAATTACTGGTTATTGTTGCTCGATCCTAAATATGTAAAGTCTGTTTAGAAAAATATGTGATAATTATTAATTTTGGAATAATGTAACAGACAGAAAGTGTAAATGGGACGGACAGTTTCTTTTAATTCAAATAATTATGATTTCATTGATAGACTGGCCAATTACAGCTCTGCATATACTTCCAAAAAAATCTAATTCCATGTTTTTCAAATACGTCTCTAATGTCTAAAACTACAAAAATAAATAGAAAACAGAACAGCTATTAGAGATTGTTTGGGTCTTCTAATACATCCATTCACTATACTGTATATCAGTGTAATTATGATGCCAATGCTTTCACTACACATCCACGGACTGAACAGATGAAAATGGTCTTGTCAGCAGTGGGGTGTTATCTTTAGTGCCAGTCAATGAAAAGCTGTCAAAAAGATATTGAATAAGGTGAAGGGAAAAAAATATTGCAAATAGATTGTTCTGAAAGTGGTCATCATTTGTCTCGATGTCATGTTAAACCTTGCAGTATTGTGTCTGCACAGGATAAATCCACTGAAATGCGATGTATCTTTTCAGTGGGGCCTTGTTCAATGCTAGTTAATATATTTAATTACTTTTTCTTATCTGGTCCCTCATGCAAGTTAGGCTAGCAATGCTTTTAATTACACTTGAACTAAACTGCAATTACTGCCATGGTGAATCGACATTGTTGCTGTCTGATAATACTAATGAGAGACAAAGAATAGATTCTCTTCTCATACATGCAGGTGGACTTAGGACTGGCATTTTTTTGGGAACTCAAAGGTAGCTATTGGGAGAAGCAATAATTGATATGGAGTTGAAGAACCTTATTGATTCACATTGTCATATACTGGCATATAGCAAAGGGCATATATTACTGAACCCCTTACTGAACAAAAGCTACCAAGCTTGGAAAATAATTGTTTGTAGCTGTGGACGAACTACTAAGTTCAGAAATTCACTTAGCTATATAAAATATGTACAGATACATGTCTGTCACAAACAAACATATGTATCCTCTGCCAAGAGGATGTATTTGAGGCAGTAGTACAGTATGTCTGTCTTTTACCATTGTACAGCACACTTACATTTTTGCATATTACTTGAGAAACGCATATCCAGTTGTCATGATATAAACATTATTTAGCTAAAGGCATTGAGAACATGCGTTTCTTCTCAATCAGCTAACCAGGGATTTTATATTCAGTGCCTCAGATGTTGGCATCATTAAAATATACCCCAAGGTTGTGCCAGGAAGCAACGACAATGACAGTTTGTAACAGCACATACAAAAAAAACTTCTTCAAAGCTTCAAGGACTACATTTCTGGTGATTTGCTGTAAAATGTGCAATTTCAAAGGAAGCACATTCTTTCATTCAACCATTTCCTGTAGGCTCTTTTATTTTATGTCTACCATCAAGTGTTCCTACTGCTCCCCATCTGAAGACTGAAAAGATTGCAGAAACTGACACTGCAGCTAAGGGTCTTGCAGTTGTATCAGACAGGTAAATTGACGCAGAATAATACATTTCATTGACTTTGACTGCGATACGACTCGTGTTTTTGATTCACATAATCATTATAGGTTGAACAGTCTATATTGTGTGCTGCTGCAGACACATTTTGTGCAGAATGTTTTATTAAAGTATCCAGTGGGGTTGAGTTGTTTTACTGTAGGATGAAAACCCCTTTCCCAAAAGTAGTAAATACCTACAAACACTTTATTAACAGTTTATAGCTTCATATGTTAAATAGTTTGATTGCCTTCCTTTGAACTTGTAGCTTGTAAATGATGCCCAGAGGATCCTGATTAATGCTTATTCTTCTCTTTCAAGTGTCTATTCACCTCTCTTTCCTACTCTCACCTGAAGAAGAGACCTTTGAGGTCTTGAAAGCTTGTGATTAATTATTGTTTAGTTAGTCCAATAAAAGGTATCTCAGCCCATTGAATTCAATGGAGAGGCAAGAGCTGGACACAAACTTCTAATTTCATGTTTCAATTATGAATGTCTTACCATTGAACTAAAGAGCAAGCTCTGTAGTTGGGAGGTAAGTGTCTTATGCTGATGTTAGTATTATTAGCTCATCAGTTGCTAGGAGATCCATTACAAGTTGGTAGCAATTTTTGTAGTGAGAGAGAGATAGAGATAGAAAGGTAATTCACATATTATTCTTAGTTCTTAATATGCAAGTGTTGTACAGTGTGTATTTCTCCAAGTTGATGTTTCTTTTTAACCTTTGCAATTCTAATTATTGCTGTTATTCAGTTTGCATCCCACACACTAATTTGCTCGTTTACAGGCTGCTCCAGAGATTGGTTCTCTCATCAATTAAGGCTTGTTGTTGATCTTTCTGTCTGTGCAATAATACAACCAGTTACCCTTCCTTATGGAGGTCAGTTAAAACTCATTAATCAAGGTTCTGTTTCGTATTCCTCTGCAAATCCCCCAGACTTGAATTAGCTAATCTAATTGGTCATAAATCAATAAAAAAAAAAGTTCATTGCTGGATTGCAGTTGATTCTCAACATTATCTCAGCTGTTTATTAATCAATTGAAAGGGTCATTATGTTTTTTATTTTTATTTTTAAAATATTTTTTAAATGTGCAATTGTCTGTTAATTGGCCACCATTTATAGATTATCCTGCCTCAAAAAAAAAAAAAAAAAAAAAAATATATATATATATCTTTACTCTTTAAATGAATGGTAATTAGTTTTCAGGACAACCTTGCATTAAGCAACCACCTTTATTATAATACAAAATTTTACAGATTTCCAAAAACACTGAACTCAAACAATGATTGAAGAAAAATCAAAAGTAGAATAAAAATCGTTGGAGCACAGCCTTATCATTCGGAGCATTACGGTGTCGCCTGCTAAAAAACAAAGAGTAAAATAAAAAATTTATGTGACGTGTTCATCCCAGTGAACAAAAAATATTAGACAGAGGAGCATCGTATACTCCTCCCCGCCGGACATGGCTGGGAGTGAGGAGGTGGTGGTTGGGGAGGAGGTGGTAATTCAAAGCACGGCAGGTTTATATACATAATAGGCTGATGGGAACTTGCCGGTATTTGGCTTGTAGTTTGACCAATGAATAAAAGCGATGTACTAGGAACTGTATTAATGACACTATAGATTTCCTGCCTGAAAACCTCATAAGCTTAAAAAATATGTTTTTTTTATAATTGTGTGTGTAATATTGTTTGATGGTATTGTGAACTCCCAACCTATGTTGTTAAACCACATGCCACATCAATATGTGTATTTTCAGTTTCAGGGAGGACCAGTTACACACTAGATGTATTTAAATAATTTCTAGTGCTATTGTAATTCCATTTTGTATTGCTACGTTTCGTTTTGCCCTCCAATTTGAAATTGTGTTTTTCGTGTTGATATGCAAATGAGCGAGGCCCATGGCGTGTCATGTAGAATTTTGTTATCACAGGTTAGTTTTGTCATACTCTGCTCTGCATGCGGTTTACATGAGCATTGGGTATTTTAGAGTGAGCATATGGAATGAGCAAAGCATGGCCGCTTCCCTTTGAACCATTCTTAGCGTAGTCCAAGATGAATTATTACAGGTGCTTCTCTATACACCTGTGTGTATAGATAGACAGATGGCTTTGAGGGTACCATTCTATTATTCCATTTCTAAAAGGGCTGTTTTAACTGGGTAGAAATAACAAGGCAGAAGGCAATGTACTCCATTTCTGTCTGTCCTTCACTGTTACATAATGAAATTTAAAATTTAAAGCCACTTTATGGTAAATAAAACCAATAGGAGGAAAGAAAAACAAGTTAAAGGCCACACATTTGAGGTGTTTGCATTAATAACTACAAACATATTTATAGCTTTGGTGGAATGCAATCATAAAAAATGACTTTTAATTATAGAAGACAACAAGGTCAAAGGCTGAATGTGGAACAGTGGTGAAATGGCTGAGTGTCTTCCAGAGAAAAGATCTCTAATGTAATGCAACCAGTCGCTGTCTAGCTCCACCTCGTCCTCCGATAATTCAAACAAGTGGGATGGCAGTGTTAGAGACAACAACAATAGTTTCTGAATGTTTAAGTAGTAGTCTTGATTGCTGGTTATTACAATTTTTAACAAATCATCACACAATCTCTATTTATTTATCGAACACTTTAGCTTGACGGCACAACTGTATTTATATAAGGATATAACTGATGGGGGAAAATATATTATTTAAAGTAAAATAGTTAAGTAAATGTACTTTTAAAAAAACCTCATATTTAAATGTACCAGCTTTTAAACATCGGACACCTTCTCTCATCCTCGTTCAATCTGGGAAGCAAAGCGTCAGCAAGCTTCTACAATGCCACGTAACTGAATCCCTCTTCTCTGAATGGATGGCTTAATAGAGATCCCTGCTACCATTGGTTGTTTCATGTGCCCATTAACAAGGCGGTCATTTTGACCGTTTTTGGAATTTAAATTTAAATTGCAGTGCGTGTGTTTAAGATACAGAGCTGTGCTTTCCTGACTTTTCCTAAATATATGTACTAATTACCCTGGCAAAGAAAGAATTGCGTAGCTGCAAAAATTAGAGAGATAAAATACTGTCATACCTAATCTGACTAGGAGCGGTCAAATTGATAGATACATATAAAACATATTATAACAATTAAATATTGTGGTATTATTTGTGTTTATCAGTCAGGACTTGCCGTCATGTATTGATGTTTGATTGTATCAGTTTGCATTCCTCAAGTGAGTGGTCTTCTGACATTTCTATTGTTTCAATGAGCCTCCTGATAGCCCATCAATCAGCCTTGACAGCTCACGGCACCAGGCTGTCTGTCTGCATTCTGGTTACTATAAGTCATTTGTTTTTCAAAGAAATTCATTGTTACCCCAATACACATTGAAAATGGATCACGGAAGATGCAGGGCAGCTAAGCAGTGTTTGGAATTACTGCAAATTCGATCAAACAATGATTCTGATGCAGCAGAGACGGACAATGACGAATCTGGCTCTGAAGCAGACTGGGTTTGCGAAGATGAATCTTCCAGCAGTGACACAGAGGGTGCAGGAGATCCGTGGGAGAAGAAGCAATCCTGTGGCAGCCCCTGCACCTGATCCAGCTGCTTCTCCAGCGGTAGCACCAGTGCCACCTGGTGCTCAAGAGGCTGGTAATGATGGCACTGTTTGGAACACTATAAATCCTGGTGTTGAAGCTGCAGGTAGAAGGGGTGAACATAATATTGTGAGGGAAGTTCCAGGGCCCACAACATATGCAAAACGCAACATTGATGAGAGCGCATTGAGTGCTTTTCGTCTATTGATTGACATGCATACACTTCACCACATACAACGTTGTTCTAAAGCAGAAGCCCATCGACAACTACAAGATGATCCCTGGTCAATGCCCTTGGAGGAATTAGAAGCTTTCATTGCACTAGTATATGCCCGTGGAGCATTTTGTGCCAGAAGCCTGGGTTACTGTTGATAGCTGTGCCAAATGCACAAAGACAGTCTGTGGTAAGTGTACTGCATATTTTGAAAAGCGCAGGATCTGTGTGATTTGTGCCAGCACTTTGTAAATGATTGTAAATGAAGCCCATTCTGTTCAGATGTTTATTTATTCATGTCATTTTGAATATAGTATGTCTGTGTATAAACACATAGCTTCGGTTGCGTATATGCACTTTGTTATGTAGGCAATATAAACCCATTTATTTTACATTTTTTTAATTCTTATTTACATTGTTTCAGTTGTACAGTTTTGTATATACCTGTATATACACAAATGTATTTTCAAATATTTGTTTATTTCATTTTTTACCGTTTTTTGAGGTTGCGCTTTATGTAATATGTCTGTATATAAACACATTTCTGTTCAAATGTATGTTTATTTACAATGTTTCGGTTGTGTAGATGCTTTATATGACGTTCCTGAATAAAACTATGACTTATATTCAATTGTTTGTCCTTTCATTCGAATATTTATGTTGTTTTTAATACTCGGGTCAAATTGACCAGTCATGGTTGTTCTAGGTATGCCTATAAACGCGGTCTTTCTAGTGTTAAAAGAACATTATTGATGTTATGAACTGGAGTGCTTCCACCTATGATTCTCCATTTTTTAATAAAAACTTGAAGCAGACAATGATAGCGCTAGCAGGGAGGGACTGTAGTTAAATTGGAACCCTTCAGTGAAAAAAGTGGACTGGTATTTAATTATGATCAGCTCAGTTACCTGGAGATCATTGACAGAAGCCCGGAGACCCTGAGACTGAATAGAAAACCTGGAGAAAAATCCAGAGGGTAGGCAGATAAGGGCCATCTTGTAAGTGTGAGAACCCATGCTGCCATTATGAAAAATACTTTCCAAGTAAAAATGTACTGACGGTATGCCTTTGTGTCTTAATAAAACATATTGAGGTCTGCATTGTTTTTATTGGTTCGCATGCGTACCTGCGTACCAGTTATGCAAACCCCTGCATATAACCTTATATTTACCAAATAACCTGGAAAAGAAACAATTCCTCCATTATCCTCTCATGCATCCCTTCAGAAAACAGACCAATAACTTCCAGTGAAGAAAGTCATTTTAACAAATGAGATGAAATCATTTTGCCCAAACAGTTGTAGAGCTTCTAACTACACATCATATGCAGGGGTTAGAAACTGTAATCACAAAAGCTACAAGTACATCAGCCCATTTGGATCTTACGGCTGTTTTCTGGTTCATTGAAATTTTCCTTTTCACATTAGAAAATACTGAGTGAAAATACTCTGAATGAAATGTGACCTGATAAACACTATTTATGATAAAGGTATTTCATCACCTTGGCATTTTAGTAGTCAATGCCTTTGTGATTTGCAGACAGCAAATATGATTAATTTGTGTCTTGCTTATTTATAATCAGCTTCATTTGCATACACTTATAATCTACATCATGATAAGGATGCATAGAAAAATTACTTCAGATTTTAGCAAGCAATACACATTACTATACCAGTTGTAATAAATGTTAACCACATGCATTTTTGTTCTTGAAGATCCACAAGCAGTGTGTTATGAAGTTCTGGAGTTGAATGTTTATGAATTAATTTGTTTGAAATGTACCAATGTGGGGCTCCCGAGTGGCGCATCCGGTAAAGGCACTCTGCGTGGAGTGCAGGATGTACCCTATAGCCTGGAGGTCGCCGGTTCAAATCCAGGCTATTCCATTGCCGACCGTGGATGGGAGTTCCCAGGGGGCAGCGCACAATTGGCTGAGCACCACCTGGGTGGTGACGGCTTTGGTCAGCCTTGGTGTCCTCAGCTCACTGCGCACCAGCGACCCCTGTAGACTAGCCAGGTGCCTGTAAGCTGCCCAGAGCTGTGTGGTCCTCCGACACTGTAGCTCTGAAGTGGCTGCATGGCAGGCCTGCAGAATGAAAAGAAGCGGATGTTTGACGGCACACATTTTGGAGGACCCATGTGTCCGTCTTCATCTCTCCTGAGTCAGCACGGGGGTGGCTGCGGTGAGCTGGGTTGAAATAAGAAAATAATTGGGCTTTCCAAATTGGGGAGAAAAAAATAATTGCCATTTGTAAGGTGGATGGTATTTCAGATTTACTCAGATGGACATCTTTGAAAATGACAAATTGATGATACTTTATATTGTCCTAAAAAAAATCTTTAGGAATGAAAACCTGAACTTGTGGGATTTTCCTCTTATTTTCTCACTGATTAAATACAATCTCATTTTGAGAAATGCCATGGTGTTAGTGCTTTAAATGAAGGGATTACCTTGATATGAGCACAGTCTGAGCTTCTAATGAAAAAAAGAATGGCTTGCTGCATAATAAAGAGTGATTGATAAGACTTTGCGAATCTGTCTGAAAAGAAAATGTGCCCATTACTATTTTCAGCACAGCATTACAGATTAGAATGTTTTCTGAGCAGAAAAACGCCCACATGCACTGATTAATTCCTTGTGAGGTGTGAAGGATTCGCTCGTTGTCAACATGGATTCATCGGCTATGTTTTGATAAAGCCATTAAGTCACAGAAAAAAATCAAGGATGACAAGGCCGAAAACGAGGTAAACATAAAAACAACAGACTGTAAAGACTAGGACTACATGTACCGATTAATATTGATCGCTGACATTGATTGAAGGTTTAGTACTAGTGGTAGCACCAGAAAAAAAGAGTTTAACCTTTGTATACTGGGTAAGGCTGTGTAGTTGAACTCATGACATTCCCATATTCCAAACATGTGCCCACACAGAAATACAAATCAAGGTTTTACTCAAAACAATTAATAAATAGAAGCAAAAGTGTGCTTGCATTACATGGCCTATTTAAATTAACCTGGAGGTGCTTACATAGCAGTAGTGACTGTCCAGGGACTGAATGCTATATCCGTTCATCCAATTCTTTCAATGTTCATAGTTGATTTGACTTTTATTTCCAGAGGGGGTCGTTTATTATTTTACTCTTCTCTCCCAATTTGGAATGCCCAATCGTTTTTCCCATCACCGCGGA
Organism: Acipenser oxyrinchus oxyrinchus; assembly: GCA_030684275.1. Lineage (NCBI taxonomy): Eukaryota > Metazoa > Chordata > Actinopteri > Acipenseriformes > Acipenseridae > Acipenser > Acipenser oxyrinchus. The sequence goes on along the minus strand of CM060251.1, from coordinate 77,654,253 downwards.
AATTCTCCCGTACAGCTCAGGAGACCCAAAGGTTCAGTGGACAACCTCCAATCCCACTACCAAGCCAGCTTCCTTTTTCACTCAGGAACTCAAGAGCGGATGTCAGCGAGCTACCGACCTCTGGAGGACAAAGGCCAGCCCTGTAGGTGTCCACCTTTGAGCTCACTGGGCTCCTAGCCAGCAGGGTTCGCTGTAGCGCGATGAGGAGAAACAGTCCCTGTCAGCTTTGCCTCCCTAACCCACGGGAGTGCCAGAGCCAATGCAACGCTCCCATCAGAGTCATCAGTGAAGACCGGCCTGCTTCGTAAAGCCAGGACGCCAACCTGTGCATCTACTACCAAGCTGATTGTTTTGCTTTTTTCCTGTGCAAATTTCTTCTTTAGTTTTTTTGCTTTAAGGCTGTCCATCTTATTTTACTCACAGTTCTTTTTATTTGACCAACAGCATTTATTTATTTTCTGCAATATTGATTTCCAAATGACTCTCCTTCATTGGCCCCATTTTGAATAATTGAATAATTGGTTGCCTTATCCTTGACATGAACTAAGACAGACATAATATTGTGCACATATAGTCTAAAGTGTTAAAGATGATAGATTTATTGAGGAACATTGGTATATTGTGTGTGCAGATGATATGGTATTTTTAAAAAAAGTCATACGATTACTATAGTGCAGAAAAAAACATGTGATTTTAAACGCTAAACAAATGTTTAGTCACAGAAAACCATTCGCAGCATTTAGTAATACATTTCACATTACTGTTGCTTAACAGAAATTGAATGATAGAAAAGAAAAGTTATAAGTAGAGCTGTTCCAATTAACAGATTAATTGGACGGATTGATCACAGATAAAATAAAATTACAATTTAATCATGCATAATTACATTTTTTATATAAAATAAAATCAACCAATAGAAGATCTGCATTTTCTCTGCGGCAGTCCAATCATAAGTGAGTGGAGGCGGGACATAAACAGTTGAAGATATCCTCTGCCTCGGCTGAAAGTCTTGAGTAAGTTTAACCAATGGGAGAGTCAAAGATCTGTCCCTTGTTATGCAGGTGTCCAATCATGAGTGATATTGTTTATTATAGACTGTTATTGAGAATTATATTGAGAACTTCAAAGCAATATTTCGAATGACTTTTTACAAATTAAAAAAAAAAAAAAAATCAGACAACAGAGACATTGTAGTCGATTTGGTTACGAATCAATTTTCAAGAAGAACTTTTTCAAAAAAACTGGAGATTGTTAAAAAAAAGTAAGGTATACACCACAAGTACAGTATTCTCGGGTACCTCTTACAAGATTCAGAATGGCTTAAGCTCTTTGGTGCCTCAAGTTCTGCTAGATGCGATAAAAGCAGAATTAGAGGAAGCCAAGTACGTAACTGTAATGGTAGATTAAACAGCCGACGATGGAAATGCAGCTCAGCTGTCTTGTGTTACAGGTATGTGACTGACAGGGGCCCGAAAGAATGGCTGATCTGTGAAAATGCATGACATTTACTAAAATAAAAATAATAATGCTTTTTAAAAAGACCAGATTCCAATTGGGCTTATTTGTTTTTGATTCTATTGATTCTATTGATTCTATTGATTACTAAGAGTCCCACTATCATGGTAAAAAGGGTGGTATTAACACAAATGTATTATTCATGTGAGGTGGTCAAAAACCACAGAAAAAAACCCGCCATTAGGACGTTTGTGAATTACAGGGGAAGCAAGGAGTAAAGTTTGGAGGAGTGATAATAACCTACCTCCAATCTTAACTCCAGTTTTACCACTGGTTACTAAATCGGGCCCTGAATGAGCTATCAAATTAAAGATTAGCAGCACAGTGTCTACCAAATTCAACACATTTGTTATTGCCAAATGCACAATCTATTTGTTTTACGTCGCTGGATGAGTTTGCTTTTGATTTCAAAGATTAGGGACAGAGTACCAATAAAAAGAGCACTAGCCTCCATAACAGCACTAAAGCTTTTTATCTTTGGTGATCTAAATCTTACATGTAGTTCGATTCAGGTGAACCTGATAAAGGAAAACATCGCGTCAGAAATTTAGATCTGATAAAAGGCAACATAACTATAGACTGGTCTGAAATGCCAGGAGATGAAATGTGTTCCTTGTCTTTAATTTTTCTTTAATCCCAAGATACTTTGCTTACAAGCATTGCCAGTTAACCACCCACCCCATTCTTTGAAGCTTAGAAACTCAAGCTCATTAAATACTCTCCACTGTGTATTCTGCTATTAGTGATTATTAAACTGACAATGGCTATATTTACAGCGACTTTTGGCACTTAGAATGGAACATTCCTTTTCCAGAACTGGACCAGAGTATATGGGATATATGATAGTACATCAGATAAATAACAGAAATGTATCAGTTAAATGTAGAACAATTACTTAATGAGTAGGTTCCAAGAATTACTGAAGAGTAAATGTTTCTGATTGAATGTATGATGAGATTGTCTTTTAGCGTGATGTTGTTTTCAGGGATGTGAAATTATTGCTGTCTGTTTCTTGCCATCTTGCCAGGACACTTTTGTAAATGAGGCCTCAGTCTTAATGGGTTTATTCCTGGTTAAAGAAAGAAAGAATAAATAAATAAATACATTTAAAACGTAGCATGTAATCATTAGTATATAAATGGTGTTATTGAAGTGATAATTTTGTGAAATTAACATGGAAACTTCTAATAGAACACTGTTTTCACATTTGCTTATTGCTTTAATCTTTATTATAAAGCACCTAATTACAATTTGTTAGAGGACATCATGACTGCTAATGATGTAACATTAAAAATACTAACAAAAGCAATTCATTATGATGATAATATAACAAGAGATATACAAAGATAAAACAATAGAGACTGATAAAAGATTTTTGTTGGAGAGAGAGAGAGAGAGAGAGAGAGAGAGAGAGAGAGAGAGAGAGAGAGAGAGAGAGAGAGAGCTTTTAAAATCCCTTTATTCTATAAATTAGAATACAATATAAAAACTAAATCAAGCCAAACAAAACAAACAAAATACACTGGTGCACAAAAAACATAACAGATCCAACAACATTTCTCATTCCAGTTTCAAACTGTACAGGTCGTGCACCATTTTAAAATAGGCAAACTCCATCTTGATCCTGGAGACCATTAGGATCCTAAAAATACTAATAGTATTTATAAAACCAGTGGCTAAAATCTTATTTTTTCGGGATTTTAAAATAGCTAATTTCGTCTGATCAAGGACAAAGTTAACCAATGAGCACCTATCCCTCTGTGCAAAACTATACTTTACACTAAAAACAAAAAACTTTTTAGTAGAAATAACCCCCAAGGAAACCAGCAGGTTCTCTAAAAATAAAAAGAAGGGCTGTAGCCGTGGGCAATCCACAAACAGATGGAAAACAGATTCCTCCGCGGGACAGAAGGGGCACAGGACACTGACCCCTGGTTCCGCTCGACTCAGATAACGATTTGTGGCAAAAATGCCATGCAGCACTCTCCACTGCAGGTCTCCGGAGCGCTTAGGCAAGGGAAGCTTATACAGCACCCTCCAGACAGGAACTTCATCAACAGGGACACCAAGGTGAGCCCTTCACTTAGTGTCCACCAGGTCTTTCAACTTATTAAAATGTCTGGTTTTCACACAGATAGTCTTCTTCTCAATTGTGTGGAAAGCCACCTCAGTGACCTTCCTAAGCAACAGCAGCTTTCCAGTTGGCTCCTCCTCCTCCTCCTCCTCCACTGTCACTGAAGGGGAGACCAGCACTGCGGGGAACAGGGGTTCCTGCTCTGGTGCCATGCGCTCCGCCAGAAACCTGCTCAGAAACTGGGAGAGTGTCAGACAGAGGGATGCCTGGAGATCACTCAGCACCTTCTCCAGGAAACGCTCTGATCTAATATTTAGTGCAGGGGTTAAAACCCTGCTGGCTTTCCAACTAAAAAGGTTAAAATCAATTAAATGCCCCAGTTTAGTAAAACCTGAGCTAAAAACCTCTCATTTAAAAATGGGGTTAAAAAACAGAGGCTCTTCAAAAACCCACTGTGTGCTCTGTGATTCTTCTGACCTTTTGATCTTTAAAAGTCTACAAACATTTAACAGATTCTTATAAAAACCCTCCAACCCTGCATCACTAAAACAATCAAGAGATATTAAAAACAAATGTCTGTCAAAACCAAGTCTCCCTGCCTTCTGCAATAAACAAAATGCCAGGTCTCTCCACCTCAGTTGTAGGGTGTACAACAGCCTCTGGGCAGCCTGCAGCCTAAACGCTGCCTTCCTGCTAGGGATAACAATGAGCCCCTGCCCTCCCTCCTCACGGGGGAGATACAAAACAGCCGGGTGCAGCCAGTGATGCCCGCTCCAAAAAAACTGCACCGGGCATTTCTGTATCTCATTTAACAAAACCAGGGGAGGATCCAGGCACATCAGCTTATGCCAAAGCATGGAGGCGACAAGATTATTAATGATGAGGACCCTGCCACTGAAGGAGAGCCGAGAGAGGAGCCACTGCCAGCTCTGCAGACTCCCCTTCACCCTGTCCAGCAGCCCCTCCCAGTTCTGCTGCATGGACTGCTCATTCCCAAAATAAATACCTAAAAGTTTGACCCCAGTTTTGTTCCAGCTTAAAACTGAAGACAGTAATGGGGGGGGGGGGTATCCTTCCAGCTGCCAACAAGAAAAGCTTCACTTTTTGCCCAGTTTACTCGTGCTGAGGTTGCCTTTTCGTACATTATAATGCATGACTCCAGCACAGCAACGTCTCGGCCAGTTGTGACAAACAAGCTGAGATCGTCATAATATGCAGAGAGCTTGATAGGGGTTGCATTGGATGCAGCTGGTACTGCCAATCCAGGCAGTTTCTCCCTCAGCTGGTGTAACAGGGGTTAGAGGGCATAGAGCATCCCTGAGAGGGAGCAGCCCTGCCGTATCCCCCTCTGCACAGGGAAGGGGACAGTCAGACCGTTATTAATCTTCACAACACTTAAAACATTGTGATAAAGCAGTCTTATAAAAGAAGTAAAAACAGGGCCAAAACCAAAAGCTTTTAAAACACGAAACAGATAATCATGGACAACTCTATCAAAAGCTTTTTCCTGATCAAGCAAAATTAAACCAATAAACTTTGGATACATTAAAAAGATCTCTTAATAAAAACAAATTATCACAAATCGATCTCTCGGACACACAGTATGACTGATCTGTGTGCACCACTGAACCAATGCTGGTCTTTAGGCGATTAGCGAGAGCCTTGGAAAGCAGTTTGTAATCAGAGCACAGCAAGGAGACAGGGCACCAGTTCTTGATGTTACAGAGGTCTCCTTTCTTGGATAGCAGTGTTATCACTGCCCTGCGGCAGCTCATCGGCAGCTCCCCATCCCGAACACATTCCTGCAGGACCTGGTACAGGTCCTCACCAACACAGCTCCAGAACTTTTTATAGAATTCTGCAGGCAGTGCATCCACTCCGGGAGCCTTCCCTTTGGAGAGCTGCGCCACGGCCGCAGTGAGCTCTGGGAATGCCAGCGGAGTGTCCAATCCGCTGCTGTCCTTCTTGTCCAGGCTGGGGAGACCCTGGAGAAGCCGCTCCATCTCTCCCGGGTTGCAGCCTTCAGCCTTGTAGAGATCAGAATAAAAGCTCACTGCAACACGCCTGAGCTCCGCAGGGCTGGAGACCTCTCTCCCCCCGGGCAGCCTTAGACAGCACATTGTCTTGCTGTCCGCTGTCTTCCTCTCCAGGCAGAGCCCTTCACCTTCTTCTCCAGCAGGCTGCCTAGGAGGTGCCTCCTCTCCAGCTGGCTCTCAAACTCAACAATCTCTCTCTCCAGCTCACTGACCACTGCATCCACTGACCTGGTGACATTTTGTGTGTATTGTTGACAGAAAAGTTTTATTTGAATTTTCCCTATATCCCACCACTGTTTTAAGCTAGTATAATTCGTTTTTCATTTTGCCAATTTTTCCAAACCAATTCAAAATAATCAGTGAAGTTTTTGTCCTGTAGCAGATTGTTGTTAAAGTGTGATTTGATTGGTAGTGAAACAGTGACGGAAACAAAATGATGATCAGAAAAGCTACTGGGTGCTATACTACTTTTAGTGAATTTGTTAATATGCTGTTGTGGAGTATAGAACCTGTCCAGGCGCGCCCGACAGCTGATTTTGATTACATTTGATCCATGTATATTGTCTACTTGTGGGATGAAAAATCCTCCAAACAGGTCAAAAGTATTTAATACAGTGGCCAGCTCCCTGACAGATTGGGGATGGGGTTCCCCATGGTTTCTATATTTATTAAAATCTCCCCCCACCACGAGGAAATTATCCGTACTGCAACCCCTGAGTACCTGACTGAGCTTCTTAAAAAATAAAATCCTCTCTGCCCCAACATTTGGCGCATAAATATTAATAAAATCAATAATAATACCAGCGTGTTTTATCTGTACTTTTAAAAGTCGACCTTGAATAATCTCCTCAATAGACAAAATATCCGCCCCAAATCCTGGAGAAAATAAAACAGCAACCCCAGCACTAAAATTAGAACCGTGGCTTAAAATACAGTCACCCCTCCACTCAGACTGCCAGTTAGACTGATTACTGCTGTCTGAGTGTGTCTCCTGCAATAAAATCACATTTGAACGCTTGCTGTTTAAAAAATCAAATAATTGTGCTCTTTTATTAAAATTGTGGCAGGGCAGGGCCCTGCCTGTAAATAATAATAATATTGTTGTTGTGGGGTGATTTGGTGGTGGTTGGCAGGGATGGGGTTAATTTCCTATCCCTGCCAAAATACATGTGAGAATGTGGCTGGAGCTAATTGAGTAATTGATAATTTAGGCTCCAGCCACATGGTATAAAAAAGGGGGAAATCCTTTGTTTGGGGGAGGTGTTTTGGGTGAGTGTTTGTTTGGGCTCTGTTTATTGTTTGAAAAAGAAAAACGGTAGTGAAGGCTAATGCCCAGCCTACATTTTTGTATTTCGTTTAAACCTTTTGTTTTGGCCCTTGCGCCAGTTATTTTGTAATTGTTTTAGTGTGAAAGTTTTGTTTTTGTTTAACTGTTTTATTTTTGCTCTGTGAGCAGTGTTTTGTTCAACTTTTTGATTTCTTTTTGTTTATTAAACTGCGCAGAAGCGCTTTAACTACAGTTTCCTTGCCTCTGAGTCTCTTTTCCTGCCAATAACATCTGGGCCCGCAAGGCTACCCTTTCACAAAATCCTTGCACCTGTTCATGTTAAAAGAGCCTAAAATAATTTTCTCCATTGATAAAAATAGATTATTCAAAAATAATAAACACGTTAAAATAAAAGTTTTCTAAATAAAATTAGCCATTAAAAATGTTTAGATGCGGCTAACGTTTTCGGAACTAAGCTGACATATTTTTTAAGTCTGAACCTCTTTTTCTGTTCAAACTCATTTATAGACTACTACCTTAATATTAAGTCTGCAGACCACCAAAACAGTTTCTGGTCTGGGAAGAAGGATTTAATGTCTACTCGCCACTTACCTTTTGTTCTTTCAAGAAAATCGCTGATCTCGTTCAGTGAATACAGTTTCCCCCTTTGGCAGGCCGTAATGTCAGAGAGCTGCGAGGTGTCAGAGAACCCATCCTCCCATCCATCCTTGTCTGTGTCGGCCGGCTGCAGCCCGGTTGGCTGCAGCCAGCTGTACCGGCTCCTCCACTCTATTCCCACGGGCTGCGGCTCAGGTCTCAGTGCCTCCTCCACATCCGTTCTCCGAAACAACCCCGGCCGCCGCCCTATCACCACTACGACTACTTGTCCCTGCTTCAGTTTGTAGTTTGGGGCAGGTTCGTTTAAGGTGCCCCTGTTCTCCGCAAGAAAAACATTTAAAAACCTCTGTGCTGGCAAAAACAACATAATCTCTGCCCCCTGTATTAAAACGCCAAGCTAAATTTAAACTTTTTTCCGGGTTTTCAAGCAGTACAAATATTTGTCTCCTAAAGACATGACATGTTTTATCTCTAGATTTTTATATCCAATTGGAATCATTTTGATCGGTGACATTATCTTATCATATCTGGAAAGCTCTCTTTCGATCAATGAATTAATAAAAGGGGGAATATTTGACAATATTACTTTGGTAAGAGGCGTAGATAATGGTGTTACAGTTACCAAAGAATCATTCAACCTAAATCCCTCTTCCACAATTTTGTTAACCAGATTTTCTTGGTTATGGAAAATGACTATAACTTTGTTCATCCGTGAGGCGGATTTGATCTTTTCAAAACCAACCACCCGCCTCACGGCAAGCAGCACATCTTCAACAGAATCATTATTTTCAGAAAAAAACTTTAAAACTGTGGCGCCTAGTAAGCCCCCCCAACCCACCGGAGTGGGAGCCCATCTTTGGGCACACACTGGCTAAAACATTTAAAAAGTACTAAGATTACAAAAAATACTTTAAAAAAAAACATTTAATAAATATATATACAAGTAAATGGCGATACAGTTCACATACGCTCTCACACAGCTCATAAACCCTGCTTGCAGCAGGCCCCTCCCATAATCCTCAGAGAGAGAGAGAGAAAATCCCAAACATTTCTCCAGGATGGAAGTGGAACGTTAACTACATCCTGTTATAAATATAAGGATACAGTCCTGTAAAGTTTTTACAGTAATTTAATTTTCCACTATAGCTGAGCCTGCAGTACATATTTAATATATGAATCAGTCAACAAAACAAGTGAGGCAAGGTTGAATAGTAAATATGACTTTATACTGTATATATTTTGTTTAAATATAGCTGATACAGCATACATAAATAAATACAACTTTCTATATATGTTGTTTAAATATAGCTTATACAACATAAGTAAATAACATAAATAACAGAAAATGTTTTTGAAGTCCAAACCGTATAGTTAGCAAAGTTTTCCTCTGTCTCCGTCTGGTTTGCTGACGGCTGCATAATCCAGTTTATATCCCGCCTGTCATATTTGTTTACATCGTCGAGTTGAATTTGTTTGAATTTTAGAAAGTCAGAAAACAGTGACAGTGACGTTTTAATCACCATTTTAGTGTTTGGAACATCTTTCTTTTGTAGTGTGTTTTGTAATTCAGTGTTCAGTGTAAATCGGTGTTCAGCCATTTTCTCCTGTGAAGAGTGCAGGGACAAACAATCACAATCTAGGATTTACAATGACTTATTCATATATATATATATATATATATATATATATATATATATATATATATATATATATATATATATTGTGTGTGTGTGTGTAATATGTACCTTTAGGTTAAATATCTGATTAACAACAGCAGCTTCAAAGCCATTCCAATTATTGAAAAATGTCTGTGCCTCATTGCCTGCTGCCGAAACAATGACTTTAAAAAAGCATTCCCGAAGAATCACATTAAAATGGCATGTGTTTCTGGGGATCTAATAACAAGCTTTAAGTTTTTTGTTTTGATGAATAAAGGAGGTGGGATTTATCTATTTATCTTGATTCTTTCAGTCACTTCTCCCCAGCGCTGTGCAGTGTATCATCCTTGTACTCCATGGACCATTTCCCCCATGAAACTCAGTTACAGTTTCCCAGCTTTGAATTAATTTGGCTACAGAGCATGAAGTATTCTCATTTATGTTTCATGAGGCACTGCTCGCTGATGCTTTATATTTAGCTAGGAGATCCCTCCGGACCTCATCAAATGTAGATTCCTCTTGTTAAAAAACATCAAAGAAGATTGTTTTCCCCCCTAGAACATAAGATGCATTAGAAAGCAGGTTAAAAAAGAGCTCTGGAATGTAGTTCTTATGTACTATAGTTACGCCATTCACCCCATAAAGATATACTGTGCAGTGACTGTAAATAAGAACACTGAATGAACAATAAAGACCTATGGGCACCAGGGCGGCCCTGGTATTCTAAAGGGAAAACAGAAAGATGCGCAGCCAAGACTGTCTGTTCTCCAGAAGTGCCCATGTGGTCATCACTCATGAAACGTTAATAATATATAGACTTGGTTACAGCAGCTATTGCCACCCAAGCTTATATTATCAGCCCTGTATCAAACTATGTCGGGTTTTCTGTTTTGCTTCCTATGATAAAAACGGTCTTGCATCAAAGGTATGTTTTTAGGACCACATCATAGGTTTCAGTACAATAACAAAGAAAAAGGTCAGCAGGAACTGTATCGACAGAATGCAATGGTTTATCATACTTGAACAGACAGTTCCTAAGACATTGCCTTTAATAGCTCAGCCAATTAGGTGTCAGTATCCTGTACATGTAGGTCTCCATGGACACCACGACCTACACTCACAGTACTTAACTTGTAACAAATATCCATGCTAAATTTGAGAACGTTTCAGCCGTTCTTTAGTCTAGCCACTCAGGGGCTAGTATTTATGATATTACCTACAGTAGATCAGTGGTTCCCAAGCTTTGTCAATGTAGGATTTAAATGTAGGATCCAATGTGTTTGGATATTTCCCATGGACCACTTGCCACACATTTTTTCACAGCAGCATTTTGAAATTAATTTGTATGTGTATATGTATAAGTACATGTAGAAAGTAATGTATTTATATAACGTACCTAACTTAATGAGATTCCTGGGCTTGAATCTTCACTACCAGGTCAGCAAGGAATGTTGTCATTCTGCACATTGAAAGTTGCTGATAAAGTTCCTATTTCTTTTGTTTAAAATTGTTTTTCACATTCTGAATGCTTTATAGATACATGGCTTCTCAATTTTGCAGGTATTATGCACTGGGGATTGAGTCATCCTTGATCCAGTAAATATAAATACATGCTACTCCCCACAACCGTTACTTCATGTAGCAAATTAATCTATCCATTTCCAACGCAATTTATTGCACTCACTGATCGTCAACTTCGCTCAATGTACATATAAAAACACACGGAATACGAAGACGAGGTGGGTGGGAAGCAGTTAAAAAAATGATGGTGGGCTGTGATATGTACATTAAACGGGATTGGTGGCACACAGTCAGTACCATTTATAGCATTTTGGTTAAATATGACAGCGTCAAGAACAGACTGTACACGTATTTCCAGAAGTAGTGCTGATAGAATTTTCTTTTGGTATATAGTCTTGTGAGATATTAAACCTGGCTGAATAAACCCATATAATAACATGGAGTTAGTTCACAAGTCAAGCTACAAATATAGACTCTTTTTGTTTCACATTAACTTCTGTTACTATATGCAGCTCACCTCTTGAAAAACGTATTGAAATAAATGTATATTCCTATGCCCCTGGCAACACTGTAGTTATTCAAACCGAGTTAGGAATATTCAATGCAGTGCTCTACTTTCATGCCGAATGAAAAGGCTGGGACACCCAGATTACATTTTTTATTTTCCTGGAGTTCAGTGAACACAAGGAGTAGAATGAGCACAGATTAGAAAGCAGTGGATTGACATGAATGCTAGATGTAGATTTGTTTTTTAAATAATGCTGGCTAAAACAAAGAAGGCTATAATTCTGACAAGACAAATGTGTCTTCATAATGTGTAAGTTATTTAATTAGTATTTGTTTCACATTAGAAGCTGTTTCTGTTAATGACAGCTTTGAAGACGATGCTTTGTATTGCATCAAAGGGAGCCGTAATATACAGTATATTCATTTATAAACACACCCGTAATAAAAGACAACAGATAAAGGAGAAAAATGCAGACTACATACATACCTTATAATTAACGTGGTTAAAGCTATTTGTTGTGTTGTTTAGTAATATTAGTAGCATAATGTGTGACTGTGTAGAAATTGTTTTTTCAAGAATTGCGTAACCGAATTTTGGGAGTTGTTTGCGGACCACGTGGTGTTTACTCATGGACCACAAGTTGTCTGCGGACCGCAGGTTGAGAACCACTGACCTAGATGATTACATTCTCAACAAGTGCTCTAAGGTATGCTGAAGTAACAGTTAGGATTCTTCTGTCAGTGTCTGTAGTTTTGCCTGTTGAAGTTCCACAGGACTGATGATATTGTAAAGTTTCTTCAACGTTTTTGGAATGAAACAAGACTCAGGGAGACCAGGGGGGATTCCAAACTATGACCAGTTTATTTTTTATTTAGCAACTGGTGGAACAGCGAATCCCTGTTTGGGCCGGGGTTCACGCCAAAATAATAAACTCCTATTTCTAATTTCTTTTCAATCGTCTCCACACTCCCCCTCACTCTCAAGTATCGTCTATTCTCTCAACCACGCTCTATCTCACTTCCACTCCACAGACTCACTCTCTGGTTCTTCTGACTGCTTCACAGTTACAGCCCTCTCGTTCAGCCTCTCTCTCTGTCCCTCGCAGTCTCACAGCAACCACTCTAGTTGTTGTCCAGTGATTTCCAGGACAGTCATTGGAGAATTTCAGAGATATAAAATAGCCAAAACCTTTTGATTATCCTGTATTAGCAATGTCCTTTTAGTATCATTGTCAGGGTAATTAAAATGAAATCCAATAATGCCCAGCCCCCAGGAGAAGTCTCAATACAAGTTAAAAGCAAAAGGGCAACAATGGTGGAGTTATTTTCCAGGTCTGTATTTGACCTTGAAAGCACTTTGTTCTTCATTCTGTCAGAACTGTTATCTTCCAGTTCGCTGTGCACTGAAAGGAAACACCAAATGTGTAGAACAAAACACCATGTCCTTGAAATAGACTTCACAGATACAGCAGCAGCTATAGTGACAGCAAAAAACTTCAAGTCTGCTGCAACGCGATATTCAGGATTCACCATAAATATCTTCCTGTAAACCAAAATAAGAGTAACAAAAAACTCTTCCTCGACCCGGCTGACTTATCTAATTTCCGTTCCATCTCCAATCACCCTTTTCTCTCCAAAACTTTCAAAAGGGCTGTAGCCAGTCAGCTAATGAAACATCTCACGGAGAACATCTCACGGATAACAGTCTGGCTTCTTGCTGCATCACAGTACTGAAACTGCTCTGCTCTGGATTGTGAATGATCTCCTGCTTAATGCTGATTATTATTATTATTTATTTCTTAGCAGACGCCCTTATCCAGGGCGACTTACAGTCGTAAACAAATACAAATACATATACTGAAGCTGGTGCTCCTTCTGTGCTTGTCACTCTTGACCTAACAGCTGCTTTTGACACCATAGATCATGGCATTCTTCTTGACCGCCTTCAGAAGTATGCTGGGATCTCTGGAACCTGTCTCTCCTGGATGTCCTCTTACATATCCGGACACATGCAGTCTGTTGTCTATACTGGATGTAGCTGTGTTGCAAACCCAGTCACTTGTGGTGTCCCCCAAGGATCTGTTCTTGGGCCCCTTCTCTTCAATATCTACATGCTTCCCTTGGGTCACCTCATCCGCCAACACAGCCTCATGTTTCACTCCTATGCTGATGACACCCAGCTCTACTTAAAACTCGACCCTAGATGTCCCTCTGCCACGGTCCAGCTCTCGGCTTGCAATCAAGACATTGAGGCCTGGATGTCTGCCAATTTTCTTCAGCTGAACACTAGCAAATCTGAACTCCTTCTGGTGCGATCTAAAACTCAACTTGAGAATCTCAATAGAGCTACCCTGAACCTCGGAAACTGTCTGCTGCTGCCTTCCCCCACAGTACGAAGCCTTGGTGTACTTCTTGACAGCAACCTCTCCTTTGATGCCCACATCTCCTCCGTGGTCAAATCTTCCTTCCACCACCTTCGAAACATCTCCAAAGTCCTTCCCTACCTTTCCCTCCCGGATGCGGAGATACTTTGCCTTGCATTTGTCTCCTCTCGACTCAACTACTGCAACTCTCTTTTATGGTGGTTTCATGGCACGCACCATAAACAGACTGCAGCTAGTTCAGAACGCCGCTGCCAGGATCCTTACCAGATGTAAAAAATGTGAACACATCAGCCCCCCGTCTTGCCCAGGTGCACTAGCTACCTGTAAAGTTCAGGATTACTTTCAAAACTCTCATCACACAGGTCCCGAGTACCTCCTCAACCTGCTGACCCACTATGTCCCTGCCTGCAAGCTGAGGTCCTCCGACTCTGGCCTGCTTGTTATCCACAAGCAAATGTACACCACCCTTGGAGAACACTCGTTTAGCTTCATGGCTCCAACTCTATCTATCTCCGTCATTTGATTTCGGTCAACTCTCAAGACCCACTTGTTCTCTCTTGCTTTCCATGCTCTTTAAGCCTGATATCTGCTATTAGCTACTGTGTTGTTGCTACTATTTCATATATTATGCTACTATATCATGTATTATGCATTTTTCACTGTATTTCATTATGCATTGTTTTTTACTGTATATCATGTATTATGCATTTCTCTGTATTTAAAGTATTATGGATTTTCTTGTTACTGCATCTTGTAAAGCACTTAGTGATGGTAGTCCACTATGAAAGGCACTATATAAAATAAAGATTGATGATTGAAGTTTAACAAATGTAGGGGATGCTGCAGGAGTGTCTTCTGTTTCAATAGTATTGCTTTTTTTTAAAAAGAAAAAGAAATAAAGAAGCAAATTGCCAAATCAGACCCCCTGTTCTACACAGCATGCTACCCCTGCACCATTCAAAGGCCTGCAACAGCAACAAAACAGCATTCAAAAGCACGGCAGGACTGAGTTTGCGAAGTAGGTTTATATATCTTATAGGTTGATGGGAACTTGCCAGTAATTTGCTTGTAGATTGACCAATGAATGTACTAGCACTATAGATTTTCTGCCTGAAAAACCTTGCAGGCTTTATATTCTTTTTTTCTAAATTTTAAATCCATATATGAGACATATGAGACTTGAGAAAGAGAGTGTAACAGTTTACAAAGATCTGCTCTCTGGATAGTGTCACGTTTGAGCACTTCTTTAATTCTCTAATAGAATAAGGTGAGGCAAACAGGAGGACAAATAGATTGCATAAACTCTTACAGTGTGTTGTTCTTGTACTGGCTTACAGATTTGCACATAACCAAACAACAGTTAATCAAGAATAAAAACACTCCATCAGAACTCACTCTGACATTGGGGGTGTTGCAATGGGAGGGTCAGTGCATAAAATACCTTTATATGCAGATTATATTTTGCTGTTCATTTCTAAACCTGAAACTTCTATTCCAGCAGTACTTAGAGTCATTAAAATGTTTGGCCGCTTTTCAGGTTATAAAATTAACTACGATAAATCGGAAGCTATGCCACTGGGTGCTTTTGGTGACCCTGCATCTATTTCCCTTTCAAATGGTCTGTGTCTGGTTTTTCATACCTGGGGATTAAGGTCTCACCCAGTTTGAAAAAATTTATTTCAGCTGAATTTTGCCGCTGTTTTAAAGACTGTTTAAAGAAGAACAGCAAGTGAGACAGAGAAGATGTACAAATTATATCAACAAATATATATATATATATATATATATATATATATATATATATATATATATATATATATAGTTGGGCCCAGTGTCCTTGATATAAGTCCAGGTCAGGGTAAGAAGCAAAAGAAAATAATCCAAAATGAAACAAAGTACCAATGTAAACAAGTACAGCAGTGAAGTAAAATAAAAAAAATAAAAAACATAATTGTCTCACCACTTTGCTGACGCGGATCCTCCTTTGCTTTTTAAATCCTTTCCAGCTGACGGTGTATTTTTATATCCACAGGTTTTGCTTTATCCAGCAATTACAGAGTGGTGGTAAATCTCCCTCCCGACCTGTGAGGGCGCTAAGTAACATGAACAGAGTACCCTGAACTGTTTGGCCTGACAATTCATTCCCAGGGTTAAAAGGAAGCCGGTCATCTAGAAAGGGGGCGGAGCTTCGGTGCACTAACTCATCGACCCAGAAGGGAAACGATGTGGCAGCTGTGGATTGGAGTAGCGCCTGCAATTGTTTACCAAGGGGTCATGTGCAACGGTACAAGAAGCGGACGAAGCAACGTAATCTGTTCCTGTGAGTGTTTTGTTTGTTTTGTCACTAACTGTTACTTGTTATTTAGTAGACGGCTAAACACTTTCGGAGCTGTCGCCAGAGGCCAGCACAAACCCGGACATAACTTCACTTGTTACCACGATTAATTGTATTTGCACTACAGCACTTTTAGGACTGGTGACCGTGTTTATTGTGGGAAACATACGTGTGTTTATTATTTGGGACTGCAATCCGTTTATTTATTCCAGTGCATTACACATTGTTGTGTATTGCCTGGAATTATTGTTTGGTCACCAGACCAGGATTATAATTAAAAATCAGTTCTGAGTGGATTACAATTATCTGTCTCCTGATTAACACATAAAAAAGAAAGCACCAAACTCTTACTGGTAAAAATGCAAAAACAGCAAAGAAAAACAAACAGGAGGGAAAGCACCCACAAACAAACAAACAAAATTCAGCTTGTGTTGGTAGCCAGGAAGTTATGGGTTGCAAACACGATCAAGTAACAAAGTAGGAATACCCCTCACTAGACAGACGTGTGCTTTCATACGGTCTCCCCTTAACAGTGTATTCCCACTTTTTATTGAACAAGCATGTGACCAATTTCAGATAGTTATAAAACATCTGTTATGTCAGTGAGTCCCGTCTTGGTTGCTAAAAACATATCTTTTTTTCCCATGAAAACTCCAGTACTCCCACAAGAAGAGTAGTGAAGCGAGAATCTCTCCTCTTCTAAGTTGTAGCTGCTGATAAAAAACCTGCTATATGCACATTCCAATAGAGATCCATCAAGGTTAATAGATTATGTCAGTCAGTATGTTTACAGTTCACTGAGTTTTTCATTTAGTCTAACACAGATTTTTGTAATAATATTTCTTCGTATTTAACATTTTCTAAACCAGTACAGAGTATTACAATATTCTTGCCCCTAATCAGTTGCTTTTCTTCCAATGGTTTCTGGAACAAAGTATGAAGTTTGCATCCAGGATCTCAGAATGCTCCCAGCAGGTTTGGAAATCTTTGTCTGCTTCTAATCTTAAAGTTTCTTAAAAGCCACCACAGGGTCTGGAATCCATCACTGAGCATCACAAATGTGTGTGACAGTTTGAAATACTTGGTATGAGACCTGCATTCTTTTAGCAGATCTCCCATCTTTACATTGTAACTTTCCCAGATGAGCCCACTTTACTTGGTGATCTGCATCACACCCCATACATTCCATTCTCTTTACATTGTCTGATCTGACATTCAAATGAGAAAATGACAATCCTTGTGAATCATTACATTCAAATATTATTCCACAATGCTTTACCATATGGCTACATGCAGGACATGTTTTTGGTTCTGCTTGTAGCAACCCAGTTCTAAATCTTTGACATCCACATATTAGTCTAGACAGATGTCTGTCTATTCCCCTTTTCAGAGAGAGTTTCCCACAGGGAGTAATGGTTCTGGCCTGATAACTATTTTGTTCATGCATTTCAATTTGATCACAGAGGGCTATTTGATTAGGTATCCCTTCCATCCAAAAGGTCTGAGTTGCCCAGAATTCATTATTTTTCATATCAAAGGGTTCCTAAGCCTCATTATCATTTCCATCATCAGTGGAATGAGGTTGGTTCTATCGAAGGGCCATATACATTTGCAGCATAAGCCTTCCATTCAAAGGGAACTAATACCTTATACAGGAGAGAAGGGGTTTGAGGGTCACTTGTGACAAAAGAGATAAATCATCTTTATCATAAACCCAAATTATGTTGTGCCTTACCAGAAGGAGAGCTGATCTCTGTATCAGTTATATCTCATAGTGGTATACATATATGGAAACAAGAGTTTCACTCAGTCTTGAAATCTGTAAGTAATTCAACAGAACCATTCAAGAGCAGTGAGGCACAATGTCACATCGCTAGTTCACACAGACTGATGTGCTGTCTTTTTCAAAAATTAAGCTGCATGATGTTAAAAAGGTACTAACAAGTAAACCCATCAAGAAATGCCAAGGCAAAATGAAACCATTAAATGCAGCACTAATTACATTGCAATGATAACTCTGTGATAGACTGTTGTTACATCCAGCTTAAATAATAGTAAGCTTGTATGTGGGTGATCATGGCACTGTGTGTGTGTGCGTGCGTGCGTGAGTGTGTGCGTGCGTGCGTGCGTGCGTGCGTGCGTGCGTGCATGCGTGCGTGCGTGTCTGCTGAAAACCCACCACCTTTTTTACAACCTCTTTACCACTGTAAGAACTTAACCGTTAATTCCTTCCAGCTGAAAGAAAATGCAGTCTCTCCAATTGAAAATGCATTGAATACATTTATAATTACCCATGTGGATTAAAACCTTGCCAACAAAAACTCAAGAAGTGACACCTCAGTTCATTGAAGTCAGAAACCCATCACATCACCATTTTTTAAATTACAATGGTTGTAATTACCATTGCTTTTTGTTTTTAACAACACATTTCATCAATAAAGGATTATTGGTTATAGTTAGCTCTTAATAATATTCTAGAATTTCTTTTGTTTGCCAACCCTCCTCATATTGTAGAATATTTGCTTGATCTTTTTCAACTTTAGAGTATAAGTTGCATATTCCCTGTCTTAACATCTTTTTGACAATCATGAATTCTGACAGCTCTGCTAAAAGAATCACTTTGGATGGACTTTTGCTAACGTACCTATAAACAGCTGAGTAAAGTGTGTCTAGGGGGAGGTTAACATGGTATCCAACTGGCTGATTCAGTTATAAATGGGGTGGAGCAATTTTCACATGGTCCTTGTGGGGATGGAAAACAACGTGAAGCAAGATATACTGCATAGTATTGGGAGTGTGTATGAAGCTGGTGCTGAGCTTCTACAACCGTGTGATTATTGTCCACCCTTACCCTAGAACCACCATCTCAATCACGATGACATACATTATAAAAACATCCATAAATTCATAAAAAACTGGCTTGAACACCTTGTCCATGAAAGGCATTACTCCCTGTGGCCCCACGAACTGGTTCATAGTACATAACTACAGCATTGCCATTTGCCACAATAATAGTTTGTGAGTAAACATAAAATAAATAAATATCATTCATTTGAGATTTGCTGATTGCTGATTTTACAGTGTATGCTTGACTTCAAGTAAAACACATAGCCTACTTGCTATTTTTTTCTGTTGGTATGAGTCAGGCTTTATTTTCTTTGCAAAAAGCCAATAAAGACTTCCAAGTCAGAATTGTAATTATTGTAGACCACATCTTGTGTTTCGAACTACTGGAGTCCATCGATATTTCTGAAAGCTTCTTGCCCTTTTCCAGCTGATTTGATCGCAGTCAGTTTAAACTCTGTAGAGTATGAGTTTATATGCCATCTTTTAATCATGCTCTTAATTTTAGTGGTGTAGTAGACTACTTGAATCTGTTCTTCCATTTATTTTTGTCCTGCCGTTGGTCACTGTATAACAGCCATTCTTTTTTTTTTTGGATCATGCACTTCACACCGTTGTGTTTGGCATATCCAAATGTATGGCATAATGGTGTCTGTATTTGCGAGGGACTTACCTGTGGTAGCACAGAGAATAGTCAGGTTGGGCACTGACTGTGTAAATAATAAACATACGGTACATTTTGCTGTTTAGAATAATGCTCGTAGTCTGCAATGTTCAAATATCTGTGCATTTTACATCCAAAAAAGACAGCAAAACAAAGTATCAGCAAATAGCACATCACACCCAGTGAAAGGATAGTAAGTGAACAAAAAACGTTCAACAGAACAGTAGTCTAGGATGGAAACATACAGTACAGTAGATGAATAATTAGTGTTGCAACGGCAGTGAACAGGAAGACATGACATTGCATTTGGAGAGGTTTTGTCCCTCAGCCAGGCTGATCACATTTGAAGATGAAGTCAACCCTCAGGCACTGAAAGAAATTCCCACTGCCATATAGTACATAAAGCATGAGCCATGAAAGAAGCTCATACAGAACACGAGCCATGAAAGAAGCTCATACAGAACACGAGCCATGAAAGAAGCTCATACAGAACACGAGCCATGAAAGAAGCTCAGACAGAACACAAGCCATGAAAGAAGCTCATACAGAACACGAGCCATGAAAGAAGCTCATACAGAACACGAGCCATGAAAGAAGCTCATACAGAACACGAGCCATGAAAGAAGCTCATACAGAACACGAGCCATGAAAGAAGCTCAGACAGAACACAAGCCATGAAAGAAGCTCATACAGAACACAAGCCATGAGCCATGAAAGAAGCTCATACAGAACACGAGCTATGAAAGAAGCTCATACAGCACATGAGCCATGAGGTTTTGAAGTAGTCGGTACACATTGTGCTTTCATGCAAAGCTATTATTCACAATTTTCATCAGCCCTTTAGATTTGAATTGACCTGTGATCAATTGTTACACTTTCTCTTCCTGATGTGGATGCTTTGCAAAAATTGATTCAATGTGAATAGGTGCTGTAAGCTTGTTCCATAATTGAAGCAGACACGTCACCTGAACTGAGCAATGTTCAGGGTGCAAAAGCGTAATACTAAAAGGAAGAAGAAAATGCAATTGGGCTCAGTCTTTGTGCCTGTGCCAGTGTTTTGCACCAGCTTCAGAATTCAGGTCCCATGAATAGCAATGTGCAGAATTTATATATATTTTTAAATCAATTAGCCATGAGAAAACGGCATAACAGCATGTACGTATTGCTTTTGAATTCATTCATGAGTTTAGCTCATTTATAAGAATTACAATCATTACCATTTTAATAAACCAAGGGATTCTTGAAGCAATTCCCCCAAAACACATCCTGCTTTCAACCATGTCCTACATGTGAAAAGTCTTGAAGCCAGCTGTGCTAATGGACCACTCTGTGACTGAGGGACTCCTACACAATAATCAATTTGGCTTTAGAAAATTCCATTTAGTTGAACTAGCAATAGAACTAGGGCTTAAGACAATAACAGCAGCCAAATCCTCAATGAGAAATACAAATTACACACATTCTTTGTATTCATGAACACCCAACCCATTCGGACAAGATCTCAGGAAATAACATTTCCTGATCTTATTATTATTTATTTCTTAGCAGACGCTAAACAATTGTTACAAGATATCACATTATTTTTACATCCAATTACATTATTTTTTACACATTATTTTTACATACAATTACCCATTTATACAGTTGGGTTTTTACTGGAGCAATCTAGGTAAAGTACCTTGCTCAAGGGTACAGCAGCAGTGTCCCCAACCTGGGATTGAACCCGCGACCCTCCGGTCAGGAGTCCAGAGCCCTAACCACTACTCCACACTGCTGCCCAGATCTTACAAACCATGCTGTTCAGTTGGTCAGGAGTGATGCAGTCAAGCCAAAAGGGGTCAGCCAGTGTGCACCAGCCTTTAGGCTTCTATAATGTGTCCTACTTGTCTCTGTGATGACAATTAAAGTTTTTTTTGTTTTTTTTTAATGTTTGTTTTATGCAGTTTAGGAAAAAATATAAATGCAAATCATCTCAACATTTTTTACTTTGTATTGTATTGTTTGGCCTGAACTGACAGGGAAACTTAATTCTTGTTTAGCATTTTATCTTTAAATTTTAGAAAAGTTGATGACATATGAATTAAATGTAATGCCAAACAAAAAGGCAATTATTAAAAGCCTCTAGATTTCTAAGGTAGCTGTAATGTATTTTTATCACTCGTCCTAGATTTGTACCATCTGTTTACACAATTACGCAAATGTTCCTATTATGAAGAATATGGATGCAGGCTCCCCACTGTTATATCAGTATTAATTACAGGGATAATGCAACTGTCATAATCTATGGTACTATCTTTCTGTTCATAATAACTTGTAATCCTTGATTATGTGTAGGCTTTTTCATGCAGATTTTTTGGCATTTAGCACAGCTGCTGTTTTATAGAATATCTGATTAACAATTCACTGGTACTGTGTAGGATGTATAAAAAATAAAAATATAAAAATTATTATATATATGTATATTGTAACAAAGGGAGACTCACAGCAAGAGGAATCTGGTACAAAACGAGACAGGCTTGTATATTTATTTTGAAGTAAAATTTATTTTCAAACAAAACAAAACAAAAGCCTAGCTCCACACTGGAGAACTAAACTAAACACTTCAACACAAAAGTAAACTATGCTATCGGACGGCTACCGCTTACCGATCAAAACACTTTGTAAATCTCTTAATAAAGAGTAGAGGTATATATATTGTGGGTGTTCCAAAACATGAATTGCCTGAAATATGTATCTGTTTGCTAAATGTAATTTGTTTGTTACCCCTGTGGTTAATTCAGAAGATCAAAGACCTACTTTAGCACAAGTTTTTATTATACATTATGTAGGTCATTGTGATTTTCTGGTTACTAAGATCTCTCATTATTAATTATTAATTTACCCCACTGTATCTAAACCCTGACAAGCAATGAGAACTGAAACATTGTAATATAATATACACATGCAATAGGTCCATGACACTGTCCCTGATTTTTCATTTCACATTGAAACTACCCCTCAGTTTGGTGAACCTATTCCCTGATTTTTCATGTGATATTGAAACTACCCCTGTGAGTTTGGTGAGACTGCCCCCAGATTTTTAGGGGTGCAACAATTAATCGATGCATCGGTCCTTAAATTTCCAGAGCCTCGATTACATATTGCTGAATCGGTCTAGGCTTAACACGGGAAAGGCTGATACGTTGATATTTTTGAATAAGAATATCGACATAACATAAACGGATACGCAGTGGCCTGAATTATAACGGAACTTTTCCTTCTTGTGTTAGGATATATACCGTGTAAAATGAGTTGAGTTGCTTCCTGGTGTCGATGCATTTTTTGCACTAAAAAGTGACAAGAACACAGCATACCGTTTGATGTTTTGCGTAATAATTTCAAAAGAATGACAATATTAAATTTACCGATTACCGTCTTTTGTTTCAAAGTATGTTGTGTTTGGATTATATAGCATTATATAAAAAGAAGCTGAATTTAGTACGGTAGTTCAATTAGTAAGGATTTGTGAGATTAATTCAAACGCTTTGCTTTGCTTTGGACATAAAGTGTTAACAGTAATGAACAACCATAGTTCAGAGAGAAATGACTTCTGTTATAGTAATTTTTGTTGTTATTACAATGTTAAAGGGACATCTGATGAAGACAGACGCATATTCTTTTTAGTTGTTAAATAATTGTAAGTGTTCTAATTTGAATGTAAGTTGTGCCTTTTTGTTTAACTATTATGCACAACAGTGTTTTTAGTTATTGGATCTTCCGTTAAAAAAAAAAAAAAAGTTTGTTCTTTTTTAAAAAAAATAAAACGCCAATGCATCGATTAGCGTTGATAAAGGCCTATACAATAATCGAATAAGAAATTAGGTTGCCGATTGCACCACTACTGATCTTTCTTTCATATTGAAACTACTGTGAGTTTGGTGAACCAGCTCCCTGATTGTTTTCCAAGTCTAGCACGAGTCTTTTAACTACATCTGTCTTTTAACTCGATTCTCCAAATGTGCAAAAAAAAAAAAAGGGATTTCAAATCCTCCATAAATGAATTTCCTATTTAGGAATTCAAGTCCCTTAAACTGGGCTCTGTAATTTCAGAGAAGTGACCTTTTGTAACACAGCTTAATGAGGGGAGATGGGAAATAAAACTTAAACTAGACTATTTTTGAGCTTGGGTGTAATTATATAAAAGTTTGTATTTTGTCTGTATTTTGCAGTGAAAAAAATGAGAATGTGGTGGCTGTGTTTAGGTGATGAGCTATTAGCTATTATAGATTTCCTCTGAATAGTTCAAATTACTCCACATGACCCTGGCTGATTTGTTCAGGTTTTTTTAATGACAGTCATTTGCAGCCTGTACATAGATGTGTCTTCGACCTGCTATCTATTAATGACGTGTCAGAAAGTCTAGTGAAATAACAGAGGATAGTCATAAGGGAACTGTAAATTATCATTTTACCCCACAGCTGTAAAACTGTATAGCTCCCAAAGTGGTAATAACATCTAATGATGCACACAATGGGCTCGTTAAATATATATGGTGCTATCACTAATGGTCCAATTTATCACAAGGATACTGGACTAGCATGAGACACCCAAGGGGGGAAACTGCATTAAATGAAATGTACGTGATGATGGAAGGGTCTACTGTACAAAATAAAACAAAGTTCTATAAATGATTGAAAACAAATACAAAATCAGTTTTGAAGTATTTTTATATTGGAACTACAAAAGCATTATATTTAAGTTTGAATTTAAATTTGTATGGGCCGGATCCTACATAAGGCATAACTTATTTTATTCACAAAATAAGGAGGAGTTATTTGGCAGCTTTGGTGCCAATCATTATTAAACCAATCGGTCAGGCTCATCCACCTATGGATTTATATGATTGGTCAATAACGTTGTTGATACCCTCCACTGATCGACCACTAATTCTTTAAGAAATGAAAAAAGATGGTTGTTCATTGAATGAATGACATCTGAAGTAAGTTCACTGTTATGCAATGTTTAATTTAGTCTTAATATTGTAATATTCATATTTCAGTTTTTTTTCTTTTAAAGCTTCAAAAAATAAGTATGACGGAATTTGGAAAATATAGCCGTTTTCTGGGGTATGTTACTGCATAGTGTAATACTTCCTTATACTTCATACTTACTTAAGGTTTAACTTAAGTGTTATATTACAGTACATGACTGAGTGATACATGCAGAGGGTACAAAGCTTTCAGTATTTTCAGCTTCTTTGTTTATGGTGAATTGGTTATATTTTATCAGTTGTTTTGTAAGGCTTATTGTGTACCAATATCTATACATTTTAGATGTATTTATACATTGGCACGCAAATTGGCTTTTTTTGTTTACACCTGGCTGCACACGTACCTGTACTTTTCTGTTGAGAATGTCACCCCTGATCTCATCAATAAAACAGAATGACACTTTGCTCTTATTTAATTAGTTATCTTTAAAAAAGTAACAAAAGTGAAACCTGTCTGAAATATCTATTGCATATACAGCTTCCATTTTCAGTTCAGTATGTATATAATATTAAATATCAATTTAATTTTACAATGATAAACAATATCATTTTAATAGAATACATTTTTCTCAATAGAAAAACAAAAATACCATCCCATGTTAACTCTTATACAGCAGTCAATTTCAGATTTATTATAAGGTGCGAAACTTCAAGAATGACCATTGAGCTTATGAAGTGGTTGTAGCCAGTGGGAAAACTCAAGTTTGCATTTTTCAAACACATCACACATAAGACAACATATCTGTTTAATTAGGCATGTCCTGAAATGGGCTGCTGAGAGTGTCCCACAGCACTAAGGATTTCATTAAATGTCAAAACGTTTTTATCATGGTAGCATGAATGAAGCCCAATATAGTACACTTCTACAGGCTAACACTGCAAATAGAAGACCTAGTACATAATTCATATGCTTGTCAAATCAGGCATGAAACAGAACGGGATTTCAACTCCCTGCTGGGATCTCGAGATGCAACGGGGTATTGTCCCAGTGTATGAAAGTAGGTTAAAGTGCATTTTGTTTTTTAAATATCAACTGAGGAATTACCATTTGGAAATTCCTGTAGTCTTAAAATGTGCTGAGAAATAGCTTAACTTGAATACTGTACTTAAATATGTTTGCTTTGAGATAAAACAAAGTAAGCTACAGTATTTCACCTGAAACTGAGAAGACATTCTTCAAGCACTTTAGGTCATTCATCTCCACTTGGTTATATGGATTTTCATCTCTCTTGAGAGCGCCTCACATTCATCACATACACTCTCCCATCTGGTTTAAATGTGCTTTGATCTATAGATCTTCCCAACTCAATTTGTGCATAGTTTTTAATAATACTATAATAATGATGGTATGATATGTGATTTGTCATGTACCCAAAATGAAAAACAATAACACCCTGCATTATCTATAGCTCTAGGGTTTTAATAAATGTAACTTCTCTCGTTCTCCACAAAGTTTGATTTCTCTTTATTGCCTACATGTGGGCTATACCAGGGGGTGGGGATCCATTCCGATTTTCTGAAGGCAGGTAATTATGTTTTCAATAAGCAAAAAACTGAAGTGGCAGAAACATTTAATAGTAAATGCTATTCTGCTGTTCTTTCAGTGAATTGGCGGGTGCCTCATTTCTGAAACCTTTTTTTTAGCTTTAGCTTTTTTTTAGCTTGAGCTGCAACTTAAGTATTGTGTTATCGAACAAATCAAAAGCAATGGGGCTATGAATCAATGATAATCCCTCCTAATAGCAGCTCCTACTGAGGTCTGAATGTGTTGTTTTGCTGACAGTCCCCTAAGGCAGTGGTTCCCAGCCTTTTTCAATTTAAGGTGTTTGGATTCTTCAATGTAGGGATCACCTTGGTGTTTGGATTTTTCAATGTAGGGACCACTTTGGTGTTTGGATTCTTCAATGTAGGGATAATTTTTTATTATTACTATTATTATTATTCTTTGTTTATTTAGCAGACGCCTTTAACCAAGGCGACTTACAGAGACTAGGGTGTGTGAACTATGCATCAGCTGCAGAGTCACTTACAATTACGATCTCACCGGAAAGACGGAGCACAAGGAGGTTAAGTGACTTGCTCAGGGTCACACAATGAGTCAGTGGCTGAGGTGGGATTTGAACCAGGTACCTCCTGGTTACAAGCCCTTTTCTTTAACCACTGGACCACACAGCCTCTTGGTGTTTGGATTTTTCAATGTAGGGATCACCTTGGTGTTTGGATTTTTCAATGTAAGGATCACTTTGGTGGTTGGATTTTTCCCACAGACCACTTGCCACACACTTTTTCACAGCAGCATTTTAAAACTAATTTGTATTTGTATATGTATAAGTACATGTAGAAAGTAAAGTATTTATATAACTTACCTAACTTAATGAGATACCTGGGGTTGAATCTTCACTACTAGTTCATCAAGCAATGTTGTCATTTTGCGCACATTTGAAAATTGTTTTTTTTTTTTTTTTAAATGTAGTCGTTGCCATTTTTATTATTTTCTCCCCAATTTGAAATGCCCAATTATTTTTAGGCTCAGCTCACCGCTACCACCCCTGCGCTGACTCGGGAGGGGCGAAGATGAACACACGCTGTCCTCCGAAGCGTGTGCCGTCAGCTGCCCACTCTTCTTTACACTCTGCAGACTCATCGTGCAGCCGCCTCAGAGCTACAGCGTCTGGGCAGCTTACAGGCAAGCCCCCAGGCGCCCGGCCAGATTACAGGGGTCGCTGGTGCGCGGTGAGCCGAGGACACCCTGGCCGACCTAACCCTCCCTCCCCCCGGACGACGCTCGGCCAATTGAGCGCCGCCCCCTGGGAGCTCCCGTCCACGATCGGCGAAAATTGCTGATGGCAAAGTTCCTGTTTCTTTTGTTTAAAAAAGTCCAGTGTTTTTTGTTTTTTTTCTTCACATTCTGAATGCTTTGTAGACAGTGGCGTCTCAATTCTGCAGGTTTAAAGCTTAATTTGACAAAACCACCAGACATATAACGCACTGGAGCTTTGGGTCGTCATCAGATCCAGTACATGTAAATACCACTGCTAAATGTTCTGGATTGTATTTATGACAAAGAGGCTTTCTTTTCTTCCTGTTCTGGTTAATGATGGTGTCAGAACAGACTGTACACATTATTTCCAGAGGTGGTGTGAAGAGAATTTCCTTTTCAGATACAAATACAAATCTTATTATATATAATGTTGTTAAAGCTGTTTGCTGTGTTGCTTAGTAATACATATTTTACAAAGTGTGATTGTGTAGAAATGGATTTATGCAAGAAGTATGTATGTCAGTGTGTTAGGCATTCATTGTCCAAGGGATTTTAAGAACACTTATACTAATGAAACAAATAATGACAATTCATTTTAAAATAATGTTTATTAGATTTTCAACTTATACATACAACTTTTCAATAGATGCACAATAGTGTAGATCTAATTTTCTTTCCTTGTCATTATTCACTGAGGTTGGGGATGTGTTGAAGGGCCAGTATTTGAATTTGATCAAAACATTTTTCATTTGCATTTTTAGTGGTGTCAAACCAGAAGAAACAGGGACCAGATCTGGACCTTGCATGCACCCGTATTCCAACACTCATTTACACTCCTAATGTGTCTGTATAACCAATTATTGATTTAATTATAACTTAATATCCCACTTAAAATCTCCCACTATGATCCAGTATGACTTTGTTTTGGAATCGGCACGGTTTACTTCTGCTGGAGGAGAAGAATCCATCATAAATAATGCTGCTTTTTTCTATCAATCCATATCCACTATTCTTTTTTCATGCATGTACTTCAGTTAACTTTTAAGTGATACATTCTCTTTGCTTTCACAGCTCTCTGAACACTCTGTCAGACCACAATAAACCCTACATTATAGTTTTTTCCACCAATTCACACTTGGGCAAAGGATATCATTAAATAGCATACGATTTTTATGAAAAAAAACAAATATTGATCATTAAATATAGCGGAACTAAGGGACTAAATTTAGACCCTTGGATGTGACAGCAAATGTTCATTGTAAGGTAACGCATGGGCGAAAGCTTTATGATAAAACCGTTTTAAAGAACTGCCAGCCAAGGGAAAAACACATAAAGGAAAGTATAGTAAATGGATCAAAATTACCACTGCAAAGAAAGTAATTTTATACATGTTTTAAGATTCTTCAGAATTGAAAGTGAAATGAACAGTGAAAGGTAGTAATAGACGTTGGGGGTTATTGGAACCCTAACCCTAACCCTGATCACCTTTCATAAATATTCAATTGAGTAGTTCTATTGGTGCTTCAAAACTAAATAGCTAAATAGTTTCAAAATCATTGAGGTTTCTTATCTCAAAGCCAGTGCACTGAGTCATGAGTCAAATGGCCTTCCAATCGTGTCCTTGCAAACCCCAGTTCTTACAAGATGTTGCCAACACTGCCCCCGAAACATTTCCAACAGAGCAATGCAAAGCAAAGATGGACAGAACATATTATCTATTTGCCATCTCTACTTTAAGAGTGCTGGACGTTTCAGAAAGGCATGTCAAACAGCTGTTCTTGTAATTCTATGGCATATCCCTGCCAATGTGACTTTGGAAGAGCACTGTACAAGTGATGCCGGATTCTCTCTTAGATTATTATCATTCTGAGCTTGGGAGAAATTGATATTCACAGCAGAGGGATAACCCTTCTGGAAATAATAACAATGTGTGCTCTGATCTCTGTTGGCTTTTTCTGTCTCTCGCAGACTAAGGCTCCTTACAAAAGCACTCTCTGGTTTTTAGTGTCAGACTCTTTATTGTTGCTACCTCTCACAGTTTGGGCACTCATCAAGGCTTACCTACCCTCACTGTGCCCTGAAAGAAATGACAGCAGTGATTGAAGTGACCTGAGCAAAATGTATATTAAAAAAGAACTTGAGGGGCTCCAGAGTGGTGCATCCAGTAAAGGCGCTCCGCGTGGAGTGCAGGATGCACCCTATAACCTGGACGTTGCCGGTTCGAGTCCAGGCTATTCCACTGCCGACTGTGGAAGCGCCGCCCGGGGGTGGAAAGCTTAGGTCGGCCAGGGTGTCCTCAGCTCACCGCGCACCAGCGACCCCTGTGGTCTGGCTGGGCACCTGCAGGCTTGCCTGTAAGCTGCCAAGAGCTGCGTTGTCCTCCGATGCTGTAGCTCTGAGGTGGCTGCATGGTGCGCCTGCAGTGTGAAAAAGAAGCAGTCGGCTGACAGCACACACTGTGTTGGTCTTCGCCGCTCCCGAGTCAGCGCAGGGGTAGTAGTGGTGAGCTGAGCCTAAAAATAATTGGCTATTCCAAATTGGGAGAAAATGATAAAAACAACTGACAACTACTAAATTTAAAAAAAGATCTTGAGAAATTAAAATAGTGCTACATTCATAAATATAAAAAAAATAAATAAATAATACATTCAATGACAATTTGGAAATGGTGGATTAAAGACCTAGCCTAATCTTTCTTAAAACTTTCTGATACAATGATGAGATAAGAAACGTGTTTGAGCAAGCCTTTAGATTTACCTTGTCATAAATCCTAGTCTATTCCAACAATGACATTATCATCTGTATGACCAAACTCTGGATAGGCTCCATATATTTTATGGACAGTTATATCATGTAATCAATGTGTTTATTAAACATTTACCACATAAAAAGGCCTTGGGACATGCGTCAGGCCTTCAGAAAAAATCAACAACAGCAGCAGTGTGCTCCCCTGTTTTATTGTTGTAATTGTATATATTGCATTGTACTCCGTCCACAGCTACACGCTGACCAGGTGTGTGACTGCACGCGGTGCTCGGTGCACGCGTTGCCCAGTGCACTCAGTGCCCGGTGCCCTCGGTGCGTATAGCACCTCAGTGCACATGGTACCCGGTGCACTTGACGCTTGGTACGCATGGCGCACAGAGCTCAGTGCTGCGTTACCTCGGTGCACCTGAATGCGCCGGTGTTTAGTGCACTTTCGGTGCGGCGTGGTGCTGGTGCATATGGTGCTCGGTGCACGCACTGCTTAGTGCTCGGTGCAATGGTTGCGCTCTGCTTAGTGCACTCAGCGTGCATGGTGCTCGGTGCATTTGGTGCACACAGTGCTCGGTGCACTCGGTGCTTAGTGCACTTGATGCGCACGGTACTCGGCGCATAGCACCTTGGTGCATTTAGTGCACACGTTGCTTGGTGCACCCGGTGCACATGGTACTCGGTGCATAGCGCCTCGGTGCATTCGGTGCACAAAATGGTTGGTGCACCCGGTGTGCTCGGTGCTTACTGCACTGAAGGAAAGGAGGTTCCAAATGCTGACTCACCGTCACATTCTCCAGTGAGTCCGGCCGGGCAACTGGTTCACCACCGTGGACTTACGGGACACATACTTTCACGTTCCCATTTGTCCAGAGCACAGAAAGTACCTCCGTTTCGCCTTTCAAGGAAGCATTTACGAGTTCTCTGTGCTCTACCTGGCTCCTTGTACATTTTCAAAATGCGTGGATGCTATCCTGGCCCTCTTGCGGATGCAGGGGATCAGACTGCCCACACGGCGATTGTGACACAGCATCTGACGAGGCTGGGCCTCACCATCAACGATACGATGAATCGGCTTATACCTGTGCAGTGCACGACGTACTTGGGGCTCCTGCTGGACTCCAGTATGATGCACGCATACCTGTCGGGCGACAGAGTAGCAGCTATTTAGGGTTGCCTCTCCCTGTTCCAACAGGGATCGAAGGTCCCCTTGGTCCGGTTCCAAAAACTGTTGCAGCCGTATCAGCCATCGAGCTGGGTCTATTAAGCATTGCGTCCCCTCCAAGCATGGCTCAATGCGTTCCACTTTCACCCCAAGTGCGACAGACACCGTCGGCTGACAGTGTCTCACACATGCTCCGCGGCCTTACGATGGTGGAGGATATCCTCTCACCTGTGTGGGGGCGTGCGGATGGGAGTGGTGTTAACTTGCCAAGTGGTGACAACAGACCCCTCCAACTTGGGTTGGGGGGCGATCTGGGCAGGTAGAGGAGTCCACGGCACCTGGTCGGGCCACTGGACAGCCCTGCACATAAATATGCTGGAACTGCAGGTTGTTTTCCTGGCTGTCCAGCACTTTCTTTTCCGGCTCCACTCGGCGTCGATGCCCTAGCCCACAAGTGGCCCAGGACGCTCCTTTATGTGTTCCTGCCAGTACCGTTGCTCCCGTCCTTCTTGGAGAAGGTCCAGTTAGAGAAAGCGACAGTTCTAGTGGCCCCCAGATGGCCCAGGAGAATCTGGTTCTCGACCCTATGCCAGCTCATACAAGGCCAGCCCTGGGAGATCCCGCTTCGCCTGGATCTCCTCAGTCAGGCAAGAGGCATCCTCTGGCACCTGGAACCTGGTAGGGCTATCAGACGCGGTTGTGAGTACTCTGCAGAGTGCTAGTGCAGACTCCACTAGGTCGCTGTACACCTATAAGTGGAAGTATTTCCAGAATTGGTGTCTGACTAGAAGTCATGACCCAGTTTCTTGCCCCATGCCGATTATCTTGCAGTTTCTGCAAGAACTGCTTGATGCTGGTAGGTCACCTTCCACATTGAAGGTGTATTTAGCGGCTATCTTTGCATGCCATGCCCCCATAGATTCGGTATCTCCGGATGCACATTTTTTGGTGACCAGGTTTTTCAAGGGTGCTTGGCGGTTACGCCCTCCCAGGAGGACCGTTCTCCCTGAGTGGAGCCTTGATGTTGTACTGGAGGCTCTCACGAAGGCAGCATTTTAGCCTATACACTCCATAGAGTTGAAGCTTCTGTTGGGTCAGTGAGTTGCAGGCGCTGTTGGTGCACAGCTCCTGTATGCGTATTTAGGACAATGGCAGCAGCGTGTCACTGCGTACAAACCCTGCTTTCTTTCTCAAGGTGATTACAGCCTTCGACATGAATCAGCCTGTGGAATTGGAATTGTCTTTCTATCCACCTCTGTTTGCTTCGGAGGATAGAAGATTAAATGTCCTCTGCACTGTGCGGGCATTGAGGTGTTATATGGATAGGACAAGAGCTCTGCGTCATACTGACCAGCTCTTTGTCTGTCACAGTATACCGACCCTAGAACAGCCCCTCTCAAAGCAGCGAGTGTCACATTGGATTGCGGACATAGTCTCTGCAGCGTATGACAGTGTTGGCTTACCCCCACCTGGGAGAGTAGCTGCGCACTCTACTAGAGGGTTGGCTACACCTTGGGTCCTCTTCAGAGGGGCCTCACTGTCCGATATATGTATGCCGGCTAGCTGGGCTACCCCACCTACATTCTCCAGGTTCTACTGCTTAAATGTGGTAGATCCCTCCTTGCCTTCAATAAGCACAAGGGTCCTTGAGGTTGCACACTCGCACCATTAACCTTCAGTTATACGGTTCTGATGCGTCCTTCGTATGCTGCCGTGCCTTCTCCCTCGCGATGGCTCTGGTATACATTATCCATACCTCATGTTGTTGGTGGTCATCTTCGAATTGAAAGGGAACGTTAGGTTACTTACCGTAACCCTCGTTCCCTGAAAGAGAAGATGACCACCAACCGCGAGGTCGCATTGGTCGCCCTCACGGGTTCGATGCAAAAAGAGAAAGGGCTTTCTCAGTATGACGGTTTTAATCCCGCAGTAGGCGGGACCGAGGGCGTCATCTCAGGAAGGGCCCTATCGGCAGCTCTGGTATAGAGAGCTCATAAAATACCTACCAATAGGCAGGCATATCCCATACCTAATGTTGTTGGTGGTGATCTTCTCTTTCAGGGAACCAGGGTTACATTAAGTAACCTAATGTTAATACGTTAGAACGTAACTACTGAGCAACCATGATGGCGATGCGCTGCTATGGTTATGTGAGTAAAGTACAGACTGAAGATAAGTAAAAAAAAAAATGACTTCCTTTTAGTGTGACCTTTAAAATGTTAGAATAGATTCAGAACCACTTAGCCATTACCTTTTCTGTGACAAATTAGGATGCTGTGATTGCCTGTGAAGTAATGGTCAACTGATTGAAATTACTGTTTTACAAATTACAGTCATTTTTCACAAATATGATGATGATGCAACTTTTACAGCTCCATTTTGTTAGAAACTTCACCCCCAGAGACCTGAATGTTAATCTGCTGTCTCTTGAAACAACTACTACAAGCTGTCTTTCAAATCTAGTGTGTTAGTGTAATATTGGCCCCAGTTAACTATTTATATTAGCCTTAGCAAGGAAGAAGACAAAAACAGTGATCTTTCAGGAAGGCTGGAATTCTCATTTTAACCTCTTTCAAATATTATAAATCACCTATGAGAAATCAACCAAACCCTGTTAACATAAGGATTTGTCAAAATGTCAGTACATCTTAGCCTTATAGATGTTATGCTATGCATACAACATACAGCATCATGCTGGGGTAAATCTGTCCTACACAGATGTTTGCTGTCCTATAACCCAAAAACATTATTTAGCTGAAGTTATTGAGAGTAACAAGTTAAAGGGGATAGATGGTGGTGTCTGTTAACAGTTAGTCCATTTATCTGTCTGTCATTCTTATATTTTGTATGTATCTGAAGAATCGCTTATCAAATGCTTAATCTATATTTTTCTGTACATACCGTACTGACTACTTTAATATTTTCTTCAGCCATGGCGTGGGATGTATGTGACTAACATTATAGTGTTATAATAGAAATCATTTTGCATAGTGAGCTGCATTAGATGAAGAGATGCTACACACAAGGATGCTCCTGCAACCACATCCAAATCAATCTAAGCTGAATATGAGACAGTACATTATTTCTCTACATAGGTAGACTTCTGCACTTCTCAATGTTGATTAAGCTAAAAAAAGCAAACTAAAATAAAACCACAGTGCTCCCCCTTTATAGCGCTGTAGTCGGGAGCCATAGTTAAGAGAACGTGCTGTTTGTGTTTCCGCCTTATAACAAGACTACTAGTGTTAGTGTAATGGGATTATAGGGCAAATGGGAGCCATGACCCTACCACCTTATAACCTTTTCCGCAGTATAAAGGGCCACCATATAAACGGGGAGCACTCTATCTGGTACATGTCCGTTATTTGGTATTTTTTCCCTCATGACATCATTCGATGCCCCAAGGACAAACAATCAGCCTAAAGGATGCCCCTGGTGACCCCGGATCTTGCTTCATGGTTTAATTTGCTTTTATGGACAGGATAGGGTTTTAGATTTAAGGATTTAAATATTTCAGACAGACTGGGGGAAACAGTGATTGAATTGTTTTCTTTAATTACTGTACAGGATCTAAATATGATTGTAATGCAGATGAAACCTGCAACTAGTACTTTAGATCCCATTCCAGCAAGGTTTCTGAAGGATGTCCTTGGTTACCTTTGTAATGATATTCTTGCGATTATAAATAGTTCAGTGGAAAATGAAATAGTTCCAGCTACTTTTAAAACTGCCCTGGTAAAGCCCCTTCTTAAAAAAATCCAACTTAGACAGCTCAGTTCTGAGTAATTTTAGACACATTTCAAATCTTCCTTTTTTTAGCTAAGGTCCTTGAAAAGATAGGGTTAAAACAACTTAATAGATTCTTGAATACTAATAATATCTTTGAAAAGTTTCAATCTGGGTTTCGCTCAAATTACAGTACAGAAACTGCCATGGAAAGAGTAACCAATGATTTATCGATGAGTGCAGATTCAAATGCTATATCCATTTTGGTTCTGTTAGACCTCAGTGCAGCTTTTGATACAGTGGATCACTCCATTTTAAATGACTGTCTTAAGTTTTAAATCTTATCTTTCAAACAGACAGTTTTTTGTTTTGCTGGGGGAGTCAGTGTCAGGTTTAGCAAGTATTACCTGTGGTGTTCCTCAGGGTTCTATTCTTGGTCCAATATTATTCTCTTTATACATGCTACCTCTAGGCCAGATTATTCGTAAATATGCTGTAAACTTTCACTGCTACGCTACTGATACACAGTTATATATCTCTGTGACACCTCGTAACATTATCACTACATCAGTCTTACGTGAGTGTATTATTGACATCAAAATTTGGATGTCCCAAAATTTCCTGCAATTAAACTCTGATAAGACAGAAGTTTTGATAGTAGGTTCTCAGCAACAACTCAATGTGTCAAAGATAGACTTGGGTGAGAACTCCGAATTTAATATTCAAGGTGAGAAATCTGGGTGTTATCTTTGACTCTGTTTTAAGTTTTGAGTCACATATAAAAAGGATTACAAAGGTGTATTTTTAATATCTAAGAAATATTGCCAACATTAGATCATTTCTGTCATTGTCTGATGCCGAGAAAGTAGTCCATGCCTTTATTTCATCTAGACTGGACTACTGTAACACCCTGTTTGCTGGGCTTACCAGCCAAGCCTTATCACATCTACAGCTTGTGCAGAATTCAGCTGCAAGGGTTCTCACCAGAACAAAAAAGAGAGCACGTATACCTCCTGTGCTGGCATCTCTGCACTGGCTTCCAGTTAAATATAGAATTGATTTTAAAATTCTATTACATGCGTTTAAAGCACTAAATGGAATGGCTCCAGATTACTTGTCAGAATTATTGTCTCTCTATCGGCCTCAGCGTGCATTGAGGTCAGCTGATAGTGCTGTACTGCGAGGGTAAGGCTTAGGAAGAAAGGAAAGGTTGCTTTTTGTGTTCGGGGTCCACAACTCTGCCCAATCATGTCTGAGGTTTGCCCACAGTGGCCACTTTTAAATCAAGGCTTAAGACTTATCTTTATCATTTAGCCTTCTGATTTTATTCTGACATGTCATGATTATTTTAACTGTTTTACTTAATTCTTGTATGAATTTTTTTTATCCTTTTATGAGTATTTTTTGTCCTCTGTTAGTGTTTTTGTAATATCTGTGAACTTGTGTGAAGTGCCTTGAACCTTGCAGCATGAAAGGCACGCTATAAATAAAGATTATTATTATTATTATTATTATTATTATTATTATTATTATTATTATTATTATTATTATTATTATTATTATTATAAGGCACTCCATGGTCTGGTTCCAGATTATCTAAACAAGCTCCTGTCCGCATATGCACCTACAGTATCTGTGCTCTAAGGTCAGCCGATTCTGGCCTTCTAGCTATTCCAAAGACTAAGACAAAGAGAAAGGGTGGAATATCTTTTAGTTATAATTAGGGCTTCTGTTTTTCTGTTTTTATTAATTGTATTATTCGGTGCTTATTTTTAGCTATTTTCTAGTTTTATGTAAATCGGGTTTTTTCAGGGCTTTCGTTTTTTATATACTGTATGAAATTTGTGTTTTTGGTTACTTTCCAAAATGTTTGAGTGTTTTTTCTGTTAAAATATGTAACAGTCGTAACTTGACAGCACACTTAAATTGCACCTTCTTTCCTTTGCTGTCTTCCACAACGAAATCCCTATGGTCACGGGCACATTCTTCTGGGGTTTTTGTGTGTAGGCATTGTTTTACATTTCGCCACAATTCTGTTTTAAATCTTCCGTATCTTAACTGTAATACAGCTTTAAAACCTGCTAACAAGTCTCCATCCTGATTGTAATCTTCTTTAAAATCTTGCAAGCGGAGTTTCCAATAGAAATGTAGGAATGTGCTGTCACTCAGTAGTTGGGGCGGGTTTAAAGCATTCAGAACGAATCAATGATAGATACAAGTCAAGAAGGCGGGACATTGCCCAGCAGCACTGGGAAATGTATTTATCATTATTTTTGTAGTAGGTTTTATTTTTTAATGAGAAAAGGGTAAAGTCAACGTGAATTGATTAAATATTTCCACAGTTTTTCCGTGTTTTCCGGTGTATATTGGCTATCCACAGATTTCATTTTTTTTGTATTCGGGGTGTTTTATCGGGTTTTATCGGTTAAAACCGAAAATCAGAAGCCCTAGTTATAATGCACCAAGATTGTAGAATAGATTGCCATCTGACATTAGAGAAGCAGAGTCACTTAATGTTTTTAAGTCAAGGTTAAAAACTCATTCTTTTAGATTAGCTTTTGAATGCTGATTTTATTTATCAATCTATTTATATTGCAGCGTGCACAGGGGAAGGCAGCAGTAGGGCTGGTAGGTGACGTAATCACACACAAAGACATAAGCCCGATATACTCTCCTTGCAAAGGAGCCGGCTCTTTTGTACAGCGGTATAGGTGCTATGCTTTAGTGCGAGAGGTCCTGGGTTCGCGCCCGCCCTCCACCTGTGTGGATTGCCTCGCCCTGTGTGATGCGCCTGCCTGCGGGAACCAAGATTGCTACATTGGTGTCAGAAGTGGACGCAGGTACCCCGGTACGCACTCGTCGGACTGTAGCCTGGTTAGCAAGTCCGGGGTGGACTTGAGGCTGGCAGAGGAGAGTGTAGCGTGCACGGGGGAAGGCAGCAGCAGGGCTGGTAGGTGACGTAATCACACACAAAGACATAAGCCCGATATACGCTCCTTGCAAAGGTGCTGGCTCTTTTGTACAGTGATATCGGCGCTATGCTTTAGTGCGAGAGGTTCCGCGTTCGCGCCCGCCCTCCGCCTGTGTGGTTTGCCTCGCCCTGTGTGTGCGCCTGCCTGCGAAAACCAAGTTCGCTACAATATTGTAATTGTACGCCTCTCTCAATTTTTATTAATTGTATGTTTTTCTTTCACTGTAATGTTGCTGCTTTTAATAATTGAGTATTTGCTTAATAGCTGTTATCTGACTCCTCCCTTTTTATCAGTCTTACTACTTTTTCTGTACTCTGTTCAATTATACTGTATACTTGTTGTTGATTTTATTGTATTGCAAAGCGCTTTGGGACACTGTGTGAATGGCGCTACATAAATAAACTTTAAACTTTATTACTTTAGGAAGGTGTTAAAGTGGCACGAAGCTGATGTGCAGATCAAGAAGGAAATGCAACAAGGTGTTAAACTCACAGCCAATTTCAACGTCTCCTTCCCGACACCATGAGAGATGTATAACTTCGATTCCCTATTGAGAAATGCTACTGACAGTCAGCCTTTGGAATTGAGTTCATAAAACTTGTATAAGGTCTCGTCAAATATTAATTCCATAGTATTGACATTAAAGATTTAAAGACCATCCAAAACACAGCTGTAGCCAGTGGCGAAATATATTTAATCTGTGCAGCAACTTCATTGGCAGTCTGTTTGTAACTGACAGCCATGTTTCTAATACAAAAATATAAACAGGGAATGATGATGTCTTATCATTTGACACAAAACAACCACATATAAGATGTAAGGGTATTTCTTCCTTTCAGGTCTTCCAATAGTAAGGTGTTCATCCAGCTGGTTCTTTGAGTGTTACTGAGTATTCCGTTTTATGGGGCACAGTGCCAGCAGCGTCTCCAACAGACTACAATTTTGACGCGTCGCTTGTCACTCCTATAGAACAGCTGACCAACATGAGCAGAGATGATTCTTGAAATGCCCTTCAGCCCATTGATGATGTAAAGTCACCGATAAAACCGCTCCAGGACCAGGGTTAGAGATCCTGCAGTATTGGGATGTTGTATCCAATACTTAAGCCCTGTTCACACTTGTATCGGTACGATACTAGTACAGTTTGTTTAGGTATAGAATATACCAGTACGAAAACGCTTTCTGTCCTAACTCACTTTTCAATACCGGTACTGTACCGATGCAGTTGCGATATACCTGTCCACATTCATGTATGTTTAAATCGACAGTGTTCGGGTGTTGAACTTGTTTCCATGACGACTGCTGTCACATCTGTTAGAATTGGATCCGCTGTTATGTAATATACAGCATGTTTTGCCATCCTGTCCATATACAGTATTTTGTTTTGGTGTTCAATCATTATTAAGAGACGAGCAGAACACGAAAAAATGAGACGAACAAAAAGGCGAAAACAATTAGCCGTCTTTAAAAGCTTGAGGTTGCAAAGACAGCGGGGCTTGCATCACGGTTTTGAGAATGCATGTTTTTTTTTTTTTTTTTATGCTTTTTGATATTCCCTCACAAGGGATTTTATTTTAGAGCGGCACTGCTCTGCAGTACGCTTTACATCAGATCATCACTCATTTTATGGAGATTATTTTGTCACTTATTTTGGCATTTTTTGGTGTAGTCATGATAAAGTATACTGCTCACCGTAAAATGTAAAGCTGTTTAAAGTATTTGAACTGTAAAGCAAGAAGTGCGCATGCTTCAGAATATTGTCTTAACTGTATCGATATCGTGTCGCTTTATCTGTCCACACTAAGCTGTTCCGAGTCGTATCGAAACAGTACCGGGTACGAAACTTGCTCTTTTTTGAGGTTCGTACCGATACAGTTATATTCGGTACGACACCGATAAGAACTCCAGTCTGGACAGGTGTTTTGGTACTGTTTCAGTACGGTTCCGCAAAAATACCAGAATGAAAATGCTAGTGTGAACAGAGCAATAGAGAGCAGATATCCCACAGTAGCTTGTTTCTACTCTTACCAGCTAAGAAACAGCATGTTGGTAAAGAATAACAACCACGATTGTTTCTGTATTTTTCTTCAACAGACATTACAAAGCATTCTGATATGCTCTTCCAGAGGGCTCTAAAATAACAGCTATCTGGTGGAACACCCACATCTCAGGCTGACTGCACCACTAACAATGTGATGTGACAGGAATGTTCCGGGGATTTTCATTAGCATAGTGCATTCTATAATAACAGCGTGGTTTAGAAACAAAGCCCACAACAGCATTTGCAAGTACTGTATGTTTTCAAAGAAATTTAGGTGCAGGTGAGAGGAAGAGAAGTGAGACAATTAATTTGGAAATCAATCAGATATTTAAAATTGCAGACTAATCCCCAGTGACTGCTCCAGGAAGAGCTTTTATTTTCCTTTTCTTCTGCATTCCAAAAACATGGACATACTTATTTCACCATTTACCATTTACTATGCACTACACAGATATCAAAGAGAAACTATTATGTTTATGCTTTTCCTGTTTTGCCCTTCTTTGGACAGCTCAATTAAATTTATCAAAACTCCAGAAAAAACCCAACTTGCCAACTGAAAACTAATGAATGACTGATATAATTTAAATCTGAACAGAGATAATGCTTTTAATGATAATTTTTGAAAATTAAAAATATTACACCAATGATTCCTTTAAAAGGTCATGCGTGGAATATTTATTCTATTTGCAACACAGTGCAACGAAGATATACCAGATATACCAAGATATTGTAGCGTGTATTTATATCAAAGTGCAATGATGTAGCCTGACTACGTCAGAGTGGACACCCACTCAATAACGGGGGCAATTACCCACCCGCACAGGTTTCTTTGTTCAGCACTGGAATGTTTGTGTGACAACACAAGACAGGGAGAAACAGGACAACTGAAATGGCTACATTTAAATGATTTATTACCAGGCAGTTTACAATAAATACACAAAGCAACTAACATAAAATTATTCAAATAAAATTATGTAGTATAAAAACGGGAGTTTTGTATATTAAAAGAAAATACAATAAAAACAATGTTAAAAACACAAAAAGAAATATACAAAGCACTATCGTAAAAACTGCACAGTAAAAAGGCTGGAGCTTTGTATATTAAAATAAAATACAGGAAATAGCACAAGAGTACACAGACGAAAATGGGTAATTATAATCACTTTTTTTTCGTATGGTTAAAACTGATGCAATCTTTCTACCATATATGGATTTAACAGCGCGGCGAAGTTTATAAACAAAGTGCACAAAGCAAATGTGAATAAAATAAGCGAGTCCTTTATATAATATGAATAAAACACACATATAAGTGCTCAAAAAAAAACGTGACTAAATAAATAAACGTGCAAATAATATTAAACAAAAACTAAAGTGCAACCTTACATCATACTAAGATATATCAGATATACACAGATATACCAGATATACTGTACCAGATATACCGAGATATACCAGATATACCGAGATATACCCAGATATAGCAGATATACCGAGATATACCCAGATATACCGAGATATACCAGATATACCGAGATATACCCAGATATAGCAGATATACCGAGATATACCCAGATATACCGAGATATACCAGATATAGCAGATATACCAAATATACCAGATATACCGAGACATATCAAATATACAGAGATATACTGATATATATCGAGAATACCAGATATACAAAGATATACCAAGATATACCAAATATACCAGATATACTGTACCAGATATACCAAGATGTACCGAGATATACCAAGATATACCAGATATACCGAGATACACCCATATATACCAGATATACTGAGATATACCAAGATATACCAGATATACCGAGATACACCCAGATATACCAGATATACTGAGATATACCAAGATATACCAGATATACCGAGATACACCCAGATATACCAGATATACCGAGATACACCCAGATATACCAGATATACTGAGATATACCAAGATATACCAGATATACCGAGATACACCCAGATATACCAGATATACTGAGATATACCAAGATATACCAGATATACCGAGATACACCCAGATATACCAGATATACTGAGATATACCAAGATATACCAGATATACCGAGATACACCCAGATATACCAGATATACTGAGATATACCAAGATATACCAGATATAGCAGATATACCAAATATACCAGATATACCGAGATATATCAAATATACAGAGATATACTGATATATACCGAGAATACCAGATATACCGAGATATACCAAATATACCAGATATACTGTACCAGATATACCAAGATGTACCGAGATATACCAAGATATACCAGATATACCAAGATACACCCATATACACCAGATATACTGAGATATACCAAGATATACCAGATATACCGAGATACACCCATATATACCAGATATACTGAGATATACCAAGATATACCAGATATACCAAGATACACCCATATATACCAGATACCAGGTAGCAGTGTGGAGTAGTGGTTAGGGTTCTGGACTCTTGACCGGAGGGTTCTGGGTTCAATCCCCGGTTGGGGACGCTGCTGCTGTACCCTTGAGCAAGGTACTTTACCTAGATTGCTCCAGTAAAAACCCAACTGTATAAATGGGTAATTGTATGTAAAAATAAATAAATAATGTGATATCTTGTAACAATTGTAAGTCACCCTGGATAAGGGCGTCTGCTAAGAAATAAATAATAATAATAATATACCGAGATATATACCAAGATATACTGTACCAGATATACTGTATACCAAGAATACCAGATATACCGTACCAGATACACCCAGATAATATTATAAACCCTCATCACCATTTATATTTGCAGGCCACAAATAAGCTATGTTTAAAAACACTTTAACGCTAAAAGAAACGGTCATTTGTCATAAAAGAATATTAAACTGTGAAAAATGCCCTTTAGGTGCCATCAAATCAAGCATTTTGCATTGAAATTACTGTTGTAATATACACTGTTGAACATATTTAAATTGCAGTACCAGTATTGATATTTACTTTAGTTAAAAGTTATGCAATTAATAAGAAGGTTTAGGGATTTGATTGCCTTTGTACTTTGGCTTGCTGGGAGGAGAAGCTCTTATGTTGGTACCATCTATGCTTAACGTTAGTTAGTCAGTGCCATTGTCACTCACCTTTCCT
The DNA here is from genome assembly GCA_030684275.1 of Acipenser oxyrinchus oxyrinchus. Lineage (NCBI taxonomy): Eukaryota > Metazoa > Chordata > Actinopteri > Acipenseriformes > Acipenseridae > Acipenser > Acipenser oxyrinchus. The sequence goes on along the minus strand of CM060251.1, from coordinate 77,611,227 downwards.
GAGCACTACATTTCATCCATTTCTAGGGACCTGAAACTGATGTACACATCATCACACATATTAGTTGTGATTTAGATGTGCCAGTGGTATTAGTTTACTGGCTCTGAATCCAAACCACAGTAAAAACCAACCTTTATTATCTGTTGTAATTGAGATTGTATTGATATACTCACGGGGACAAGGAACTCAATTAGGCTTCCATTTGCAGGGTTCGTGCCATAAAGAACTATCTCTAGATTTTAAGCAATCAAATGTATCCATTCAGCAATCCTGGATGCATCACTTTGATGAGTATTGATTTAGAGCTGTTCTTGTCAGGAAATCTAAGCAATGGCTTTTAAGTATTACTGTTTTCTCTTATATTAATACATAAGAACATAAGAACATAAGAAAGTTTACAAACGAGAGGAGGCCATTCAGCCCATCTTGCTCGTTTAGTTGTTAGTAGCTTATTGATCCCAGAATCTCATCAAGCAGCTTCTTGAAGGATCCCAGGGTGTCAGCTTCAACAACATTACTGGGGAGTTGGTTCCAGACCCTCACAATTCTCTGTGTAAAAAAGTGCCTCCTATTTTCTGTTCTGAATGCCCCTTTATCTAATCTCCATTTGTGACCCCTGGTCCTTGTTTCTTTTTTCAGGTCAAAAAAGTCCTTTGGGTCGACATTGTCTATACCTTTTAGGATTTTGAATGTTTGCATCAGATCGCTGCGTAGTCTTCTTTGTTCAAGACTGAATAGATTCAATTCTTTTAGCCTGTCTGCATATGACATGCCTTTTAAACCCAGGATAATTCTGGTTGCTCTTCTTTGCACTCATTCTAGAGCAGCAATATCCTTTTTGTAACAAGGTGACCAGAACTGAACACAATATTCTAGGTGAGGTCTTACTAATGCATTGTAAAGTTTTAACATTACTTCCCTTGATTTAAATTCAACACTTCTCACAATATATCTGAGCATCTTGTTGGCCTTTTTTTATAGCTTCCCCACATTGTCTAGATGAAGACGTTTCTGAGTCAACATAAACTCCTAGGTCTTTTTCATAGTTCCCTTCTTCAATTTCAGTATCTCCCATATGATATTTATAATGCACATTTTTATTGCCTGCATGCAATACTTTACACTTTTCTCTATTAACAAGCTTGCCTCTTTTTTATCGGTAGGGCCCTGCAAAATTCACAGGGCAATTAAAACGACAGGACTAACCTGCAATTCAGTCCTAAACCTCAAGATGTCCATGTAGCCACACCAGCTAAATGGATCTAAAGAATAATTAAGGAATCAATCATTAAATTCTGGCTAAATTAGAAAATACCCCCTAATTACGAGGGACAATTATGTCCATTCTAGAAATTGATGCGTTTAAAGAAAAAGCTTACCTCAAGAAAAAATGGATGCGCCAACAAAATCAAAAGGCATTTCTTTGAGAAATTGCACGCAGCAATATCCATGGACATGGAAATACAGAGGTGTTACAGGCGCTCCAGAATTTGATGAAGGGTGTACAAAGTTTAAAATCTCAACTCTCCCTGATTGCAATGCATGGGACTAGTGCAGTGATGGCGAGCCTGTGGCACGCAGAGTAGTATTTGTTGGCACGCCTAGTTACCAGCTATCTGCTGAGTGGCACTTTAGAAAGCCAATCGGTTTGATTTGCAAGGATGGCCCTGCCCCCAAATGAGCAGTGCTAACTGTATTATTATTATTATTATTATTATTTATTTCTTAGCAGACGCCCTTATCCAGGGTGACTTACAGTCGTAAACAAAAATACATTTCAAGAATCACAGTACAAGTATTAATACAATTAAGAGCAAGATAAAATACAATGACTTTGGTTCTAGCAAGTACAAGTATATGACAAAATACGATTCAAAAACGGAGCAGATAACAGTGTCAGTGATAGTAACATCAGGATATAATTAAATACAAAACACAACAGATTAAATGACACTTGACAGATTACAGTACTCTAAAGTACAGGATTAAATGTATTAAAATAGGGAGCAGATAAGATCAAGTAAAGCGCATTTAAGGAAGAGTGATAAGTGTCCAGAGGGAAAAGAGGAGTTCTACAGGAGTCTTGAGGAGGTGCCGGAAGATGGTCAGGGACTGGGCAGTCCTGACATCTGTAGGTAGATCATTCCACCACTGCAGGGCGAGGGTGGAGAAGGAGCGGGCTCTGGAGGCAGGGGAGCGTAGAGGAGGTACAGCCAGTCTTCTAGTGCAGGCGGAGCGGAGAGGTCGGGTGGGGGTGTAGGGAGAGATGAGAGTCTGGAGGTAGCTGGGTGCAGTCTGGTCAAGGCATCTGTAGGCAAGTACAAGTAGGCAACTGTAGCCATTATTATCTGCCCGTTCATGGTTGGCTGTTTATGCTGTTGAGCTGCTTTATTCAAGCACTCTGGGACCAGGAAGTTGATCAAAAACAGTCTGTCCCACAGAGGGTCAAATGTAATTGTGGTCAGCGATGGATGTGTCAGTGGGACACTTAATCATCTCCTGTACTAAATGGAGAAATGGCCACAATCATTCATACTTTACACTCAGGGCTGGAGGTCTGCGAGCCTAAAATAGGTTGGAATTACATAATCCCAGCCCTTTTGGCTTATGTCTTTTCTAAAAAGATGAACAACTTTTCACATGTGTCTTTCTGCAGGTGTCACTGGCGGCAACACATGTGTTTTTGCATTGAACTTAAAGCAAAGGTCCCACTCTGTTTTGATTGTCAGACCTTTCCCTTGTCAGAAATACTGAAAATATATTTTACTGTCACATACTATGTATTCTTTGTTTGATGCACTCTTTTTTTTAATAGTATTTTAATCTTCAAACTACGGGGAAATGCAGGTTTAAATTCTGATGGATTGTGTGTGGTGTCAGAATATGTCACCCTTCTTCATACAGTGGGAAAAGCAGGTTGTAAATTCTCAAAAAACAAACGTCTCAGCATAAATTATGCCTCTGACATCACAGCAATCTTTTTCTAAAAGGAAAGGAAAAACAATGCCTTACAAAGTATATTATCTGCTACTAGTGTTTTAAATAGTTATTTTACAAAATGTAAAAGCAGTAGATATGTTTTATGTAAGGAAATATAGCGCAGTTGAAACTGCAAACAAAAAAACAAAGCAATTATGGCCAGGGTTACTGATGCAGTGCGCCAAATTAGATAATCCAGGTGCAATGGTGGTTTATTTGTACAATCCCAAAGTCTGATGACAATCGGCAGTAAATAATAACAATGATAACAGGCAATACAGAGGTGTGTATTTCTCTGTTGTAATCCACGGGTTGGTCCCAAAATAATGACAGTCCCGTTTCCTAAACACCCACACGTAACACAAAACACAAACACAAGTCCACAGCGCTCGCGGTGCAAATTCAGTTTATGGTGAACAATAGTGCAGTGTAGTCCGGATAAGTGCTGGCCCTTGGCTACAGCTTCGGATCGTGTTCAGCCACTTAATAATAAACAGTGATTCTAGACACGACAAAAACAAACAAAACACTCACGATAACAACACCTGTTTTCCTTCCGGTTCAGCATAACCATACAAAGGAACAGATCACTTCGCTTTTATACCGTCAATCATGACCACTTGATTAACTAGTGCAACCGCTCCTCCAATCAGCGGCTGCCACGTCGTTTCCCTTCTGGGTCGATGATTTAGTGTATCGTAGCTCCGCCCCCTTCTAGATGACCGACTTCCTTCTAACCCTGTGAATGAATTGTCTGGCCATTCAGTCCAGGGCACTGTTCCCTTTACACAATGCCCTCACAGATTGGGAGAGAGATTCATCAGCAAGAATAATTTTGTCACAGTATTGTACGATGCATTGTGATTGTTTCTTTTACTGTCGTTTAGCATTAGAATTCTTAAACTTAATGCATGGTGTAATGTGGTTCGTTTACTGTAGTTTAGCATTAGAATTCTCAAACGTAATGTGTGATGAAATGTGATTATTGTATTTTACTGTAGTTTGCAATATAATATTCTAACTACACTATGTATTTATTGTATGGTGCACTCTTTTACTATGCTGTGAAGTGCTTTGAGATGGTGTTCCACTATGAAAGGCGCTATATATAAAATTAAGATTGATTGATCTTACTTGAATAAGGATTAAAGATTCTCATTGTCCAAAATAAAGAGGGACATATGCATAAGCTGATGCGTCCCTGTGAGGTGCTCTATCACTATTGCTTTTATTATGTCTGTAAATTTACAGTAAAATATAATATAATCTGTGAGCAAAAATGGTGTGAGGGACGGAAAGCATATTTATTTATTTATTTATTTATTTATTTATCTGTCTGAATTTGATCAATCTTGCCGCCTCGCTTTGCCTCCCACTGGTCCACAATGTAGTCGTCTTCCACTGCCTTCTACCACAGCTACGATCTCTGGCAGCAGTCTCCAACTGACTCCAGCAAGAATAGCATGTAAGTGTAGATTACAATGTGCAGCGTACTAAGGGACAGGGAATGGGAAATATAAGGGAATTGCTTTGAACACATTGCAAGTTCTCAGAAAGTAGTCTAATTTATGGGAGGTGAGGGGAGACCATCATTAAGTGTCCAGCGAAGTATAAAGGACTGGGATGGGGTTGAAGACAGAGTGAGTGTATGTTTGGCCTGGCAGTTTTAGGAGGGGGGCAAAATGTGGTGGGCAATATTAATTGTGGCCATTTTTTGTTAGGTATAGCACCCAGCAAATATCTCCAATAGTGGGATAGCTGTTCATGCTGCAAGCTGCTGTTTTATAGAGACTTGTCCATGTGAAGTTTAAGAAAATGAGCACAATCAAAAAAGCTAAACTTCAGAAATCTGCATAATCTTTTGTTTTAAGGGCACGCACACTGCTGCCATTCATCCAGACTCTGTACGGCCAGTTGAGATTAGATGAGTCGGGACGGCTCGAGTCGGGCTGCGTGCGGCGGGCTTCAGATGGTGAATATAAAGAGTGGCATGCTGGCTAATGCTGGTTCTTTATTTCATGACTTCCCTAACAAGGATAAAATTGTGCAGCACATCACAGACAAAAAGTTACCCTTAATTAATCATTGGCACCCTTGGCACTTAGTGACATATATATATATATAAATAAGACTTTGGGCACTCCAGCTAAAATGGTTTTGCCATCCCTGGATTAGTGGATCTGATACAGTGGTTTGAAAACCGTAATGTTGGAGTTCATCAAATGTATAAAGTTGCAGAATTAGTAAATACATACCATGCACTGGCACAAGAGTTGCACAGCACAGATGCCAGAATAAACAGTGTGTTAAAACTTTCCACTAAATTTATGAAAAATTGATGAGCTACTACAATCCTGATCAATGCAGAATAAAACCTTGTTTTATTCAACCAGCTGACAAGTTTCTGAAGGCAGTAAGGATTTTCGACCCACAACAAGTTTGTAATTTGGATAAAGAAACCCTCCCATTAGATTGTATTCCAGGGTTTGATGCTGACTGTAAATCAGAAATGGAGGGATAGCAACTATATGCAAAAGGAAACGGTAGTGGAATTTCTTTGACTGAATTTTGGAGAAATACAAGACTTGAAAGGCTAAAAGGCTAAAAAAAAGCGTTTCTTCATATGTACACATTTTCACAGAGCAACATCAATCCATGATAGCAAAATATAATGCAAAATTGCCTTTCATGCAAACATAAGTAACACAAAACCAATAAAAACAAAACAAATAATACAAATTAAAAAAAAACATATGTTACAGAATATATCAAATGCCTAGATTCCAATAAACTGTTATATTATAATTGTTATATTATATGATCTAGTCTTGCACTTATTTATCAAGTGCTTTGGAGAAGGTCCTGGGTTGTCCGATAAGCATTTAGCTACAGCGCCCCCTATGGAATGGAATAGTCTGGACAACAGTATCCAGGATATGATCAAGCATCAGATAAATAACCCAAATGTATCAGCTAAATGAAGAGTAATAACTAAGATTTTAATGAGTAGGTTCCAAGAATTATCAAAGTGTAAATGTGTCTGATACCAGATTGAATGTATGATGAGGTTGTCTTTTACAGTGATGTTATTTTTAGGGATGTGAAATTACTGCTGTCTGTTTCTGGTCATCTTGTCATCTTGTCAGGGCACTCTTGTAAAATAGGCCTTGGTCTCAAAGGGATTCCATTGAAAAAAAATATCTCCCTTTCTGTTGATTAAGTATATATTTGTGCCCCGTGAGATCCAGGTATCAAGGAAATGTAATTCATTTTTTTAACAAATGATTTGCGTAATTAAGTGTACTGGTAAATTAAAACCTACAAATACACACTTATGAGCTCTCTGAAATAATATTGAAAAAAAATCATTTTAAAATCCTGTTCTACTTATTCACAGGGATGGAGGAGTTAAATAAATGTAAGTAGCCATGTACAGCGTTCTGTTTATTAATCTGTTATACGTACTTTGTACTAATGGGATGATCAATTCAAATGATTGCTCATTATGTGGCTATTACTGTGGAGGCTGTATGTGGCTGGAGAAATAAATTACAGGTTAAAAAAGTCATGAAGAATGCAGGGGCCTATGTATAAGGTAACAACTTTGAATGCCACTGGATAGCTACCAAGAAGATTAGAATCAATTTGTAATTATATTTCTGACATTTAAACTAAGGAGATTGTTAAACACTCTCCTAGCCTTTTCTTATGTGAAAACCTAAAGGATTACGAAAGACATCCATTACTGTTGGGTATACTATACTATACATCTTAAAAGCTGCATGGGGATTAGAAAGGGAGTTATTTATTGAGTTATTTATTGATTTTACTTCCCAGAAGAAAAAGCGCTGAGGTGAATAATGTAATTTAGAAAAGTGCTTTGAAGACCCCACTGAAGGCAATGGTAGCATACATAGTAGGCGCGTTCACGACACTTTTTTGCCGGCTAGGTTGCAGACGGGAGTCTGCGCGTTCTGTCACGGTCTGAGCAGACGGAGCATGGACAGCTTTGGTAGATGAACAACAGTTCTGAGCAGAACCAAAATGGAGGTGGTGTTGAGAGAAATTCTAATCGCAGAAGAAGTGGATACAATTGAAGTTCCCTTTGTGCTCCACCAGCTTCATAATTTACAGCATGATCAGAAAATGTATAGTAGAAACAGACCCTGCTATAAAGAGATAATATAAACGTATGTTTTGTGAGACAAATGAATGAGTATTATAACGGGCAGGATTCCCTTCCCCGCTAGGGGTTGTTAGACAGTACTGTATTTTGATCTGGGACAAAAATAGTTCAAATACTTGCACATATGGTCACATATCTCACTTCAACTACCTGTTATTAAAGCTGATTTAGTCTCCTTAATTCAAAGTAGGTTATTCACTGTCCCTGACAGCTATCTATATATTTATATTTATATCGCATTACTTCAATTTGGCTCCGTTCATTTTAAATTGATCAAAATGACTGCAGCCCTTAAACGAGGGTGGCGACTATACGAGGGTGGTCTTTATTAATAATACTATGCTTTACAAACGCTGCAATATTTTATTAAATGATTTAAGGCCTTTTAGAAACGGCACCATGACAGGATCTGATCTGCAGCACTATACTCTTCTGTGTTTTTGGGGCTTGAATACAGTACATTTACTGACAGTTAACGAAAGCCTATTAGGTGGGAGTTGGGAGGTCAGGGGAGTACGAATCAGGAGTGTGTATTGGTTGCTATGGGGCGGGACAAGAAGAGGAGAGAGAACGGTATTTGAATATCAGTTTGATTTCTGTTAAAACTAAAATATTTCCTACTCGATTATTTTTTTTTCTCTCACTGTAATTTACCTGCTTGTTTGTAATTTCTCTGTGAGACATTTTAAAAAAAATTTTTTTATATATAATTGTACAAGACTGAGTAAAATTCCAATTGAATAAAAAACAAAATGACTAAACCCTTCAAGAAGATATCTTTAGCCAGCTTTCAGATTAGAGTGACCGGCAAAGCTCTAAATTCCTCTGAGTTTAAGTTTTCATCATCCAAGCTGATCACTGAACTGAACTCTGCTGGAAAAAAGGGACGTGAAGGACCGCTGTTTACACTAGAATGACCAAGGCGGTCATTTTGACCTTTTCTGGAATTTAGATTTCAGTCGCGGTGCATGTGTTTAAGATACGGAGCTGTGCTTTCCTGATTTTTCCTAAATATATGTTCCAATTACCCTGACAAAGAAAGAATCGTGTAGCTGCAAAAATTAGGGAGATAAAATACTGCCGTACCTATTCCGACCAGGAGCGGTCAAATTGATTGATACATATAAAACAAATTATAACAATTACATTTTGCGGTAATATTTGTATTTATCAGTCGGGACTTGCCGCCATGTATTGAAGTTTGATTATATCAGTCTGCATTCTTCAAGTGAGTGGTCTCTCACATTTTTTAAAAAAAGGGCTTGTAACCAGGAGGTCCCCAGTTCAAATCCCACCTCAGCCACTGACTCATTGTGTGACCCTGAGCAAGTCACTTAACCTCCTTGTCCCCCGTCTTTCGGGTGAGACGTAATTGTAAGTGACTCTGCATAGTTCACACACTCTAGTCTCAGTAAGTCGCCTTGGATAAAGGCGTCTGCTAAATAAACAAATAATAATTTCTATTGTTTCAATGAGCCTCCTAATTGCCCATCAATCAGCCTGTCTACACTCTGGTTACACTTGTTTTTCTAATAAATAAATTGTTAACACAATACACACTGAAAATGGATCACGAAAGACGCAGGACAGCAAAACAACGATTCTGATGCAGCAGAGACGGACAATGACAAATCTGACTCTGAAGCAGACTGGGTTTGCGAAGATTAATCTTCCAACAGCAGTGACAGTGAGGAGGATGCCAGCGAAGTGCCAGGACCGAGTGCGCGAAGAAGGTGCAGGAGATCCCGTGGCTGCCCCTGCACCTGATCCAACCGCTACTTCACCTGAGGCAGCCGCTTCTCTAGCGGTAGCGCCAGCACCACCTGGCACTCAAGAGGCTAATAATGATGGCACTGTTTGGAACACTATAAATCCTGGTGCTGAAGCTGCAGGTTGAAGGGGTGAACATAATATTTTGAGGGAAGTTCCAGGGCCCACGGCATATGCAAAACACAACATTGATAGCGCATTGAGTGCTTTTTGCCTATTGATTGACATACATACACTTCACCACATACCAGGTTGTAGTGAAGCAGAAGCCCACCGACAACTAGAAGATCCCAGGTCAATGCCCTTGGAGGAATTAGAAGCTTTCATTGCACTAGTATATGCCCATAGAGAATTTGGTGCCAGAAGCCTGCAATACTGTTGATAGCTGTGCCATATGCACAGCATATTTTGAAGAGCAGAAACGAGAATCTCATTTAATTAACTCAAATGTTCACAGTCAAGTCTCTTATTTAGAGAAGTAAGCTTGATCTGACAGTAGTCTTTAAGCTAAACACAGATATTCTAGAATAATTCAAACAGAATATAAGTGTAAATGTTTTATTTTAACAAAAGAACTGTAAGAGTTTGAAAATAAGAGAATATAGTGCAGAAATTAACTTAAAGTAAAAACTTCAGTCAAAGCATAATGATACCAGTCTGTGTCAGGCATATAGTAGGATCTGCCAAAGAGAATGTAATTAATTTGTTAACCTTGTCTTTGCTTGCTTGCAGTACCACAGGGGGTAATTGAAGGAAATAACTTTTTGGCAACTAATGCGAGTTTTAATGTTTGGGGGGGTTGAAATCCAAGGTTTCTATAATGAGTGATCTTTTACATATAAGAAATACCTCCTGGTACAGGAAAGGGGAGTCGGTGGTGAACTATATATGGCTTCATTAAATCATAGAAATTAATGAAGACCTGGTAAAAACAAGTGAGGGGGAGCCATAGCATAGGACCATGTTATGCCATATGTCTGAGAAAATGCTTACAGAAGACTCTTCTATTAATGATGGATGACCTCGAGAGAGAAGCAGGTGGTTCAGAACTTGCCTGAACAGGATTTTTGGAAAAAAACAGAGAGGTCAATTTTAGTTTAAAGTATTGAATAACTTGTAAAATGTTCTTGATAGACTGGATTTAAGTGAGAATAATTGGACATATAGTTGCAGGCTTAGAGGTTTGCAATGGACCTTCTCCCAGCCCCTATCCAATATGTTTTAGTTAATTGTTAAATCTATACATGTAATAAAGCCAATCTACTAAGAAGGATGTCTTTTGATGTTAAAAGGGAAATATATTTTTAACCCAGGATTCAAATAATTAAACCAAATTAGGTTTTATATATTAAAACACATCTCTCTCTATGTATTCTTCTATACTCGCACTGTATTCACTTGCATGCTGTGTTCAGGAACTCCCTGGTACCAAAAAAGAATAACATCAGTTCAAAAGCTCACCTTACATATTTTGGAGATGTAGGAGAGGTGGACTAGGGTATGATGGCTAATTAATCTTATTGAAGGAGTTACCAGGTGTTTTGAAAATGTTATTAACTTGAAGGACAGGAGCTGTTAAGGCGGATTAATGTTTGAGATTTAATTGAGACTTCTGATGTAAGAAGTAAAGCAAAAACTCTATAAAAAACAAGGTAAAACCCCAGTCAAGTGTCACTCAACTTGCTAACTACAAACTGATGTGATCCATGCATACACAGTATATATATATATACAGTATATATATATTGGAAGGTAAGAACTATTTTGAATCTGTATCTCTTTCATATTGATGCATTGCTATAAGGTATAGGATTTATATTTTAGTTGTGGAGAGTGATATATATTGGATGTTCTAGAATTTAGCGGTGGGTGTTTTCAGCTTTATGCATGCAGAGCTTAAAGGCAAAACATGTTACAACCATAAACGTACTGAAGTATTAATGCTATTATACCTGGACTTCCCAGACTTCCCAGATTGTCTGTCAGTTGGGATTTGACATAGTCTGTAACTACTCAATCCATTTTTAAGCATTTAATAAATTTAAGGAGTACTAATACTACTCTGATTCGTTAAAACTTCAAATCGAATGAGTCTGTGTGAGTTTCTTGATTAAAAGTCATCTGGATACGTTGCAAGCCCAGTGCATGAACGATCCACTTACAGTGAGTAAACATGTGAGTAAATTAAATAGAATATGAGATAGCGGGGCAATAGATTTGATTTTAATTCACATTTCTCAGTCAGAAGGCTCTGTTCTTCTATTTTGCTGCACAACAGGCAATCTAATAGAAAACATTCTCAAAGCCTTTTCTTCAATTTATTTCTTTTCTTCATTTATTCAGTAAATAAGCAACTCAAACATTAAATGCATATTGTGTACAATCTCAGGTTGTCTTATTTATTTTAGAATCTATTTATTTTTTGAGCAAACAAGGGTTTGGAGTATATGCATTGAAAATCAAACTCATTATGTTTCTTTACATTTTAATTAGGAATCCCAGTCGGCTCACTTGCACCTTAAAGAGAAGCCTCAAGTATCATTGTATGATGTTTACAATCATTCTGAGTGGCTCTAGATCAAGTTGCTCCAGTATTGAAGTGTTCTAGTTTTTCCTCCTGGCTTTGAGCTCGTCTGGAGATCCTTAGTGCAGGCACTAAACAGAACCTTCAACTCTTGACAGCCTCACCTACTCCCTGTCAGCTCTCTCTATATTTATAATATAAAAAATCTGTAGATTGGAAATATACAGTACTGTGCAAAAGTTTTAGGCTGGTGTGAAAAAATGCTGTAAAGTAAGAATGCTTTCAAAAATAGACATGTTAATAGATTATATTTATCAATTAACTAAATGCAAAGTGAGTGAACAGAAGAAAAATCTAAATCAAATCCATATTTGGTGTGACCACCCTTTGCCTTCAAAACAGCATCAATTCTTCTAGGTGCACTTGCACAAAGTCAGGGATTTTGTAGGCATATAGTCAGGTGTATGATTAAACAATTATACCAAACAGGTGCTAATGATCATCAATTCAATATGTAGGTTGAAACACAATCATTAACTGAAACAGAAACAGCTGAAACAGAAACTGGGTGAGGAACAGCCAAACTCAGCTAACAAGGTGAGGTTGCTGAAGACAGTTTACTGTCAAAAGTCATACACCATGGCAAGACTGAGCACAGCAACAAGACACAAGGTAGTTATACTGCATCAGCAAGGTCTCTCCCAGGCAGAAATTTCAAGGCAGACAGGGGTTTCCAGATGTGCTGTCCAAGCTCTTTTGAAGAAGCACAAAGAAACGGGCAACGTCGAGGACTGTAGACACAGTGGTCGGCCAAGGAAACGTACTGCAGCAGATGAAAGACACATCATGCTTACTTCCCTTCGCAATCGGAAGATGTCCAGCAGTGCCATCAGCTCAGAACTGGCAGAAAACAGTCGGACCCTGGTACACCCATCTACTGTCCGGAGAAGTCTGGTCAGAAGTGGCCTTCATGGAAGACTTGCGGCCAAAAAGCCATACCTCCGACGTGGAAACAAGGCCAAGCGACTCAACTATGCACGAAAACACAGGAACTGGGGTGCAGAAAATGGCAGCAGGTGCTCTGGACTGATGAGTCAAAATTTTAAATATTTGGCTGTAGCAGAAGGCAGTTTGTTCGCCGAAGGGCTGGAGAGCGTACACGAATGTCTGCAGGCAACAGTGAAGCATGGTGGAGGTTCCTTGCAAGTTTGGGGCTGCATTTCTGCAAATGGAGTTGGGGATTTGGTCAGAATTAATGGTCTCCTCAATGCTGAGAAGTACAGGCAGATACTTATCCATCATGCAATACCATCAGGGAGGCATCTGATTGGCCCCAAATTTATTCTGCAGCATGACAACGACCCCAAACATACAGCGAAAGTCATTAAGAACTATCTTCAGCGTAAAGAAGAACAAGGAGTCCTGGAAGTGATGGTATGGCCCCCACAGAGCCCTGATCTCCACATCATCGAGTCTGTCTGGGATTACATGAAGAGAGAGAAGCAACTGAGGCTGCCTAAATCCACAGAAGAACTGTGGTTAGTTCTCCAAGATGTTGGGGCCAACCTACCTGCCGAGTTCCTTCAAAAACTGTGTGCAAGTGTACCTAGAAGAATTGATGCTTGATGCTGTTTTGAAGGCAAAGGATGGTCACACCAAATATGGATTTGATTTAGATTTTTCTTCTGTTCACTCACTTTGCATTTAGTTAATTGATAAATATAATCTATTAACATGTCTATTTTGAAAGCATTCTTACTTTACAGCATTTTTTCACACCTGCCTAAAACTTTTGCACAGTACTGTATATATATATATATATATATATATATATATATATATATATATATATATATATATATAGTTTTAGATTTATATAAATAAGAGTACAGATTTCATTTCCCTTTAATAAAAGCTTTTGAACTCTCTTTCTAAAATAATAGTGCTGTTACATTTTTTTTCCACCAGGTGGCAATATGCACCAAGTAAATATACAATTTGCAAAACACTGTAATTAATTAAGTTGTGTAAAACTTCTATTCAGTTGTCACCTCTTCTGGTGCATTTAAAAGTAATTACAACACGACACATTTGGCAGCCTGTAATTTGTTTCTATCTATAGTACTCTCTGGGGAATATCTTTTCTGTTTGGCTGCGCAAACTGCCCGGTATGTCTGTTTTAGAAAACAAAAACCCATCATTTAGCGTGATTAGTTAGTGGTCTCTGTTACACAAGGGTATTATACTGTATTTACACAAGGGTATTATACTGTATATGTATGAGTAGTCCTATTTAATGACCCGTTGGGACTATGCCAGCTGTCGAGTGACAGCTGCAGAAAAAATTCTATTTAGCACCCTCAAAAAGAGGGTGCTAACAAAGACGGACAATTAACACATTTTAACAAAAAAAAACGTTACTAGTTAAAATTCTACATAAATATTATTTGAGGATTATTTGTGTTACTGCTGTTTATTTAACACATAATACACTGTGTGTGCTAATGCATAATGCACTGCATTATTTAGTACTGAAACATTCTTTTTGGAACAGTTTAATGCTCTGTTTGGACACTCAAGGGTCACACTGTATTGACATCAATGTTGAACACACTCAAACAAACACTGGAAAGCCATATCATAAGACTTGCCTAAGGCAAGGGTATTCAAGGTATTTTTGAGTGTTTAAAAAGCAAAGTCCTCCTCACAAGACCATTTCCCTATTGCCTTGTGTAATACAACTTCATTCAAACTCCCTATTTCTGTAAGCCTTAACAAAATCTTTTATGAACGCATGTAAACGTGCTTTAGGTTTTTAACCAGATTCAAGTGCACAGTGATCCTCAAACCCCTTCTCTCTTGTTTAAGATGCTAGCTCCTTTTGAATGGAAAGCTTATGCTGCAAAAGTATATGGTCCTTCAAGAGAGCCAACTTAATTTCTCTGGAGTTCACCCACTGATGATGGAAATGATAATGAAGCTTGGGAACCCTCTGGTATGAAAAATAATAAATTCTGGCCAACTCAGATATCTTGGATGGAAGGGATACCTAATCAAATAGCCCTCTGTGATCAAATTGAAATGCATGAACAAAACAGGTATCAGTCCAGAACCGTTACTCCTTGTAGGAAACTTTCTCTGAAAAGGGGGATAGAAAGACATACATCTAGACTAATATGTGGATGTCAAAGATTTAGAACTAGGCTGCTACAAGCAGAACCAAAAACATGTCCTGCATGTAGCCATATGGTAAAACATTGTAGAATAAAGTTTGAATGTAATGATTCACAAGGATTGTCATTTTCTCATTTGAATGTCAGATCAGACAATGTAAAGAGAATGGAATGTATGGGGTGTGATGCAGATCACCAAGTAAAGTGGGCTCATCTGGAAAGGTTAGAATGTAAAGATGGGAGATCTGCTAGCAGGGTTAAGTTTCTTGCAGATTCAGGTACCACACTGGTGATTCTCAGCGATGGATCCCAGACCCTGTGATGGCTTTTAAGGAACCATTGAGAGCCGAAACAGATAAAGATTTCCAAACCTGCTGGGGGCATTCTGAGATCCTGGATGCAAACTGGATACTGGGATCAAAAGACCATTGTTAAAAGTAACTGTTCAGGGCAATAATATTATAATATTTTAAAATTCAGTACTGGTTTAGAAATTGTTAAACAAGCAGAAATATTATTGCAGAAATCAGTTAGCCTAAATGAGAAGATTCAGCAAAACTATAAAACACTGACCTAATTTAATAACCTTGATGAGGCTTCTTTTGGAATGTGCTTGTAGCTACGTTTTTTTATCAGCAGATCGCAAACTCGAGCCAAGCAGGGCCCTCGCTTTTAATTCTTATCTGTAAATATACTAGGATTTCCGTGGTACCAGAAGGATCTTTATATATTTTATCTTAACAAATAAGAAGAACTAAATGGTACCAGAGAAATATGTTATTTAGTTTGAAGTAAATCTTTTATATCCTTAGAAAATTAGGAGAAAAGCCTGTTAATGCATATTATTAATTTTAAGGAGAAGGAGTGATAAGGACACATATCTTATTTGGGTATGATATATGTACTCTTTCTGTGTCTTGTAATCTCTTGTAGTAATATATCTTATTAGCAGGGTGTGTGTGTGTCATTATTTTCCTCATTTTTTTATTTTTTATCTAACTGCAATGTCAAGCTAATACTAGCAATTAGGTATTAGGTTCTATGTCATGGCATTCAAAGATAAGTGCCAAAAACATTTGCTCCCTGGTATTGTGTCACAGGTGCGACAAGTCTAGTTCTTTAAGCACATATTTGGTTTTTTTTTGTTTTTTTTAAATCACTTATTTTCTGGAGGTTAAATTCCTCCAGTGGCATAGCGGCTACAAACTACTTAGAATTGCCATAATAGCGCTTATTAGCAACCTAAAA
The DNA here is from genome assembly GCA_030684275.1 of Acipenser oxyrinchus oxyrinchus. Lineage (NCBI taxonomy): Eukaryota > Metazoa > Chordata > Actinopteri > Acipenseriformes > Acipenseridae > Acipenser > Acipenser oxyrinchus. The sequence continues at coordinate 77,595,347 of CM060251.1, read as the reverse complement.
ATATCCTGCATCTTATCTCTCTAATCAATTATATCAAGTTGGCAGGTTGTTAATTATACTGTATATGTCCTCCTGTTTTTGTGCAACCACGTTTGGTACTTAAATTCCATTCTATGAAATGACTGACAAATGAAATTACAATGGACTTTCAGCTGTATTACTTTGTGTTAATGAAATTCTGCTAACTGAATACAAGCAGAACAGATTATAAAATTAATTCAGTTTACAATTCTTAATCTCTAAACAGAGACCTGCCACTTCCTGAAGCAGCAGACAGCATTTACTTGCATTTCAAATGTTAATGCGTTTAAATCATTTTGGGGTTGGTAACTAGGCAACCATATACCATGCATTTAACCTAATACTGGTAACTTGGAAACCAATCACCAGAATACCATTTACAAATGCAGTTCTCCACAAAGAGAACAAAATAATCGTAATGTTATAATATTTTTAGAAACAACTTAGACAGAAGCAGTTACCTTAAAATCCTGAGTTGGGTTTGTTTTTGCAACACTTCTTAGCTATAAGACAAGCCCACTTCTCCAAAAACAATTAACAAAAAACATTTTAAATGCTTTCTCTAGTAAACAGTCTAGCTAAAATGTGCTACCATGACTTCCAAATAGAATCTGAGATATTTTGAGAGTAATAGTCTGTGCAAATGTGACACTAGCAGCACAGACTATTGAATGATAAGGATTTTCATGTCTAAATGCGACAGGGACCAGAGAGCTAAATCTTTAGAATAGATTAGATATATACATATGGAATTGAGGTGAAAGTTCAGGTCAGCAGCCAGACTGGCAGGAAACACATCCCCCGTCTGTTTGATATTCTTTCTGTCCTTTGCCTGCACACTTTCCTAGATGAAATGCCATGGCAGGTGGGATCAAACAACATTTCCATATCACATTATTGAACCTTCAGTGATTGAATCAAGGCTGGCTAACTAAAATCCCATACCATTGAAACGGCTTGAGTTATTTTCTAATTATTTTGGTCAATATGAAAATGTACTGATCCAAAATGGAAATATTGTTCAAGACAAGGCCTCGGAGCAATCAAACAACATTTACTCCTTGGGTTTATGAATATTGCTATTAATCAAAATGGGAATCAATATCTTGGTAATACGGCTTTGAATTTTGCTAGAAAAATGCAGTACAATAAAATCTTGATTGGTGCTTCGATTTTACTAACATTTCTTCACCCGAAACCTCTCATGTTGTGTGCAGTGCTCCTCTGTGCCATCACTGTCATCATAGACAAGCTGCACTCATTAACCTATTTACTGTACAGAATAGTACATTATGATCTCTGTGTAAAAAAACATTTGTGCATGTTTTGTGATTGTCCATTTAACAATTGTATCATAGTAAGCACCCAAGTCAATTTTACAACCCCCACCCCCCTTGAATTTTTTCATGGCTCTACAGAGGTAATCAAGGAACTGAGCTTCTATTAAACTGGGCGAACAATCTGGGACTGCCATTGATGCATTTTATTTGTGTTAAGGTTTTTGATGTTGTTCCTTTTTTGTGAAGGACAAGTCATTAAAATTCAGAAACCTTTTGAAAATGACATAGCGTTATTTTATGTACAGTATCTTGTAAAAGAACAACTGCTACAGAAGATTGTTTTATCCTAGTCAAACCTCTTTCCATCTTACAGTTGCACATCCACTCAGCTGAGCTCAGAAAATGCAGGGGAAGACGCGTTTGCATTTAAAATACCATCTGCTTTTTAATTTTGAAGCTTCACCATAATTGCCTAGAGAGATGATTTCCTTTTGGGTTTTTAATTGGAGGATTTTCTTGTTCTCTTTTCTGTGAATAGAACAGTGTTATCCAAAAGCCTGGAAGGTGTTCAGAAGTAAAACAAGCTGAAAATAATCCAACCCCACTGGGATGAAACAATGATTCAGATTCTTTCTGTACCTTTCAAACAAATGAAAAAGACCTTTGTTAAAAAAATTATTACTAAGAACTCCAGTGGACTGAGCTGTTTCCTCTGTTTCTGATAAAGGAGAAAGGGTTTTAATTGTTGGTCTTGTGTGCATGCTAAAGAAGAACTGAAGCTTGCAGAAATGCCCAATTTCATGACCTTTTAACACATTTTAACTGAGGATCAGGGGTGAACTTCTCAACAGGTACTGCAGGTACTCGTATGCATAGCCGGGTGTCAACATTAAAACAATGCAGATAATTTGAGTGATAATGAATAATGAACAAATATGTAATAACACCATAAACAAAGAAGCTGAAAATACTGGAAGCTTTGTACCCTCTGCATGTATCACTCAGTCATGTACTGTAATATAACACAAGTTAAACCTTAAATGACAAGCATTAAGAAATATTACACTATGCAGTAACTGCTGTAGAGAGGGTTTTGTTTCAAGATATTCTAAAAAAGGAACAATGTTATAAAAAAAATGTATAAAAAACAACTGTGCTATGAAAAAAATATACAAAAAAGGTCTAAGTTAAGCAATGCACAATAGGGGCTAAAATACCCTTCTAATTTTTTATGTACCAGGCACTACTCTTTTTATTACCGTAAAACTTCAATTAATCGCCTCTGTCGTTTATTTACAATATTTGCCAGCAGACTTGGCGGGTATTGGAGACAGGTAATTATTTGAGACCCGGCAATTATTTGAAGTTTTACGGTATACACTTGATTTGGCCATTTTAATCTCCACAGTATTCTCTGAAAACATCCCCATACTTTCCAGACCCCAGGTACTCACCTACAACAGGATCTGGCCTTGAATGAGAACATGTATCTTTATTATTTATGCAGTGTGCTTCTCTGTTGTGTTTATGTGTAGATTAATTACCATGATCAATTCTAGAAAAAAAAGGTGAGTGTGTTTCAGGCAGATTTAAAAATAAAATCCATGGCATTGTGTTTCCTACAAAATAAACAAAGTGGCAAAAGATACATTTTCATAAAGTAATATCATGAATGTGGTTTACTTATGGCTTATTTTAGGAGACATTGCACAAAGAAAAAAAACACCTCACCCTACAGTCCTCACCAGAAAATACTAGGATCACAACAAAACAAAACTTTGATCACTATACTTAACATTGCAAGTTGGGCCAGTGTTTGGAAAATGTGAAGCACACGTGCATCTGTATCCCGATTCTGTCCTATCTAAAGCAGCACTTTGTTGATCCTGTCTTTTTAATGTTAATCCCTGCTGTCCCACACATCACTTGAGTGCTGTGATAATTATTTATAATATTTATCAACTATGTAATTTATGGCAGACAAGGACGTGGATTTTTGCCTTCAAATTCATGTGCAGCAATGTTTGTTTGAATATTCAGTTTCTCCGCACTTAAGAAAATAAAAATTACTCCACGCCGCTGTTTGCAGGTCGTACTGCAGTGCTAAAGTCTTCTCTCATTGGTCAACCAATGAGCACTGACACAAAACTAAATGGGCAGAGATTTGTGACATATGCAAAAATGAAATCTGATCAGAATGAAAGCTCGGCAATTAACATGCAGTGATTATACTGACGTTAACTGTGGCCAATAGCAACTGACAGACACAGAAGCAGTATGAGGAACCAGAATGCAAGCACATGAAAGCGCATTTGAGAAAAGTTGCGCTAGTGCGATGTGTAAGTGGAGAGAATGCATGCGCTTTTGACGAATAGCAGACGAAATAAGTCCCGGTACCCATTACCAGCATTAAAATAAGTCCCGGTGAGTATCGCCAGAATTTCATCTCTGCTGAGGACTACAAATAAAGTTATTTACTTTCCAATACTGAATTAATAATATAATTAATTGAAGCAAGTCCACTTGAGCACCAATGACCCCTCCCAGTTACATCACGCAATAATAATAACACTGAAGAGAAATCTCAAGTATCAGAAACACTGCAGCACTGTTTTTCTTTCAGTACCAATTGTTGACTGCTTTTTTAATTTGTCTTTTTAATTCTGAGTATTTATTTGTATATCTTTATTGAATAAACATTGATTGACTTTTCCACTTGCCTCTGTGTTATATTGTAAATTATATAACAAACTAAGACCAAATATTTTGGTGTTAAAAATTGGCGACAAGGATGGGATCAAGGCAAACGGTTTAAATATTACTAGTCGGAAGTTGATAGGAAGAGGTAGTTGAAAGAAAAACAGTGGTGTTTGTTGGAACCAGGAGATTTCTGGCTAATTCTTGACGCTGGGCTGAGTGTGGTTGGGAATCCTGCTGCTGTGCTGCTGCTGCCAGGGGGTTGTGCTGCCGTGCTGTTGCTGCCAGGGGGTTGTGCTGCCGTGCTGCTGCTGCCTGGGGGTTGTGCTGCCGTGCTGCTGCTGCCAGGGGGTTGTGCTGCCGTGCTGTTGCTGCCAGGGGGTTGTGCTGCCGTGCTGTTGCTGCCAGGGGGTTGTGCTGCCGTGCTGTTGCTGCCAGGGGGTTGTGCTGCCGTGCTGCTGCTGCCTGGGGGTCGTGCTGCCGTGCTGCTGCTGCCTGGGGGTCATGCTGCCGTGCTGCTGCTGCCTGAGGGTCGTGCTGCTGTGCTGTTGCTGCCTGGGGGTCATGCTGCTGTACTGCTGCTGCTTGGGAGTCGTGCTGCTGTGCTGTTGCTGCCTGGGGGTTGTGCTGCTGTACTGCTGCTGCTTGGGAGTCGTGCTGCTGTGCTGTTGCTGCCTGGGGGTCGTGCTGCTGTACTGCTGCTGCTTGCGAGTCGTGCTGCTGTGCTGTTGCTGCCTGGGGGTTGTGCTGCTGTGCTGTTGCTGCCTGGGTGTCGTGGTGCTGCTGTGCTGTTGCTGCCTGGGGATAGTGCTGCTGTGCTGTTGCTGCCTGGGGATAGTGCTGCTGTGCTGTTGCTGCCTGGGGGTTGTGCTGCTGCTGCCTGGGGGTTGTGCTGCTGTGCTGCTGCTGCCTGGGGGTCGTGCTGCTGTGCTGTTGCTGCCTGGGTGTCGTGGTGCTGCTGTACTGTTGCTGCCTGGGGATAGTGCTGCTGTGCTGTTGCTGCCTGGGGATAGTGCTGCTGTGCTGTTGCTGCCTGGGGGGTTGTGCTGCTGCTGCCTGGGGGGTTGTGCTGCTGTGCTGCTGCTGCCTGGGGGTTGTGCTGCTGTGCTGTTGCTGCCTGGGGAGTCGTGCTGCTGTGCTGTTGCTGCCTGGGGGTCGTGCTGCTGTGCTGCTGCTGCCTGGGGGTCGTGCTGCTGTGCTGTTGCTGCCTGGGGATCGTGCTGCTGTGCTGTTGCTGCCTGGGGGTCATGCTGCTGTGCTGTTGCTGCAGTGGGCTCACCTGTCAGCAAGGACAGGGACGTGAAGAGTTGGCGGCTACCAGTTCCTATGCAGATTCTGTAGTAAATGCTGGGTCTGAAAGGGTGGTTTATCTTTCTAGGGAGAGGAAGATCAAATCAAGCAAATGTTCTTGTTTTTCTCGATCTGAGAATGAATTGGGAATTGATGAGTGGGTTGAAGAAGCTTGTAGTATTATTCGGGCTAGACGCATGTCAGCTGCTGAGCAAGTAGATTTTATATTATTATTATTATTATTATTTGTTTATTTAGCAGACGCCTTTATCCAAGGCGACTTACAGAGACTAGGGTGTGTGAACTATGCATCAGCTGCAGAGTCACTTACAACTACGTCTCACCCGAAAGACGGAGCACAAGGAGGTTAAGTGACTTGCTCAGGGTCACACAATGAGTCAGTGGCTGAGGTGGGGTTTGAATCAGGGACCTCCTGGTTACAAGTCCTTTTCTTTAACCACTGGACCACACAGCCTCCTATATATAATGGAAGATTCAGAAGGAAGTGCTCTTCATGAAATTAATCTTGAGAAAATATTTAGTATCCTGAAGGGGGCATTTGGAGGGTTTCAGTCAGCTGCCAAGTTACAGGAACTATTCTTTGAGCGTAAGCAAAAAGAGGGAGAGACCCTAAGGGAATTTTCTCATGCTTTTAATGGCCTTGTGGCAGCAAGTTGTGAAACTTAGCCCTAGGAGTGCTACAGACCAAGAACAAACTCTCAAAGCTCAGTTTTCTCAAAAAAACTGAAAAGTTCAGGGAGGAAGCTATTCGGTGGGCTGAGGAGGAGGAGAGGAGTGTCCCTGTGGGACAGAGCAGGTGTGCCAATCAGCAGGCTGTGAAGGAATTTTCTGAAGAGTATGAGGCTGTAAGAGCCATTGAGGGGACTAGTCCCTCCTTGGCTGAAATATTGCAACTTCTTCAGAAGCAACAAGTGCAACTTGATCAGTTGACTAAACAAATGCAATGTCGGTGGGTAGCACATTTGCCCAAACTTTTGTATGCCTATAATTCCACAGAACGTGCTTCTACAGGTTATTCACCTTTTTTTAATGTTCGGCAGGGATGCTTTCCTGCCAATTGACATCCTGTTAGGAGAAGAAGCCACCGAATATGTCCTTAGACCTGATGACAGGACAACCATGCATCAGCTACGGCTGAGTGAAGCATTGGAGAAAGCTGGGACGCAAATGCAGAATCAAGCAGAGAGGAGAGAAAACTATCATGATCGTCATATTCAGGGAAAAGATCTTGTTGTTGGCCAGTTGGTGTACCTAAAGAATCGGAAGGTGAGGGGGCGAAATAAAATAAAAAATATGTGGGATCCTACATTATATAAAGTTATAGGAAGACTGGACTCCACTAGCCCTGTGTATAAAGTAAGGCCTGTAACTGAAGAATGACCAGTAAAAAATGTGCACAGAGTTGATTTAAGAGAATGCCCCTCTACAGCTGGACCAGAACCTGTTACTTATCTTACATCCAATCCTGGTTTCAGACCTACAGAGAATATGAGCTTCTCAGAAGATAGTGATGATGAGAGCTGGTATCTGAGGGGATGCTCTAATCAACCCATTTATACACGTGAAGAACTCAGTCAGTGGAATACTGCCATGGAGACTGAAGAAGATGAGGCTGATCAATGTCGACAGAGCCTCACCTCTCAGGCTGAAGATGAGGAGGTCCAAGATGATGCTAGTTCATCCTGAAGCAGAAATTCAGTTCTTATCCGAGACACTCTTCTCCCTCCCCCTAATATAGCAAACCTCACTCATGAACAAATAGGGCCGCGAAGATCTCACCGGGCTACTGCAGGTCAGCATAGTAACAAGTTTAGACTCCCTAAGTCAGTTTTAAGTACTAATGCCCCTATAGATATAGTACACAATTCTGCTGCTTTAGTAGATGTATCTTACAGTGATTTTGTAACTGCAATATCTACTATTCTTCTACTTTAAGCACAAATGTACTTCAAGGGGTGGGTAATCTTCTAAGGGAGGGTCCCGTTCATAGGAACTTAAAATCAGACTTCTAAAAGATATTGTAACCGACTACTTTAAATGCCTCGCTTTTTGACGATTAAACAGATTGACCCTATAGAGCTCCCGTACTTTCGTTTGTTTGTTTGGGGGTCTATGGAATAGCACTCTTCCTGTCTTTTGTTTGGTCCTGCAGTGGCTGCTTTCTGCTGACTGACTGCTTTCGCTGTAACTTGACTGGGCCGTTGTACTAAATAAGTATTTATCACCTAATGTAGGAACCGCTGCACTGTTTTTCTTTTAGTACCAATTGTTTCTGCTTTTTTAATATTTCTTTTTAATTCTGAGTATTTTATTTGTGGACTTTTACTTGCTTCTACCAAAAACAACCAAACCAAAGAACATATTGTGGAATTCCGGGAGCTGTATATGGATCAAGAGCCGACTGCTGGCAAGCCCTGTGCTACTGTATTTTAGGGTTTTAACTGTTTGATTTCCAAAAGCATAGGAACCAAACTTTTCAGGGTAAGAGAATATACCGTTTGGAATATCCAGTGCATCATTCAAAGGCTTGCCATTCAACATCACATTATTAACCACACAATGTTTGACTGCATAACCCTAAAGCAAGAAAATATATTTACTTCATGGCTGTGTTTCACTATGAATTGTGTAGCCAGGGACACAGCATTGTATGTGGCTATTGATTTTACTCATTGAATGTTGCTTTTAATCAGTTTTAGGATTTGCAAGTAAACAGCAGTATTTCACAACACCATTCCTGGTCAGGCAGTGGCTATAATTGAACTGTATTTCAAGGAAAGGCTGGTGTCAGCATGACACAGGTCATACTCAGCAGCCTACACAGCCACCTTTGGAGCCATGCATTTAGCAAATTAACCAGCTGTCAACCATAATATGCAATGTTACGAAAAAAAATAAAACCTCAGTTGTGCTAGCATTTACATGTACATGTAGCTTTCAATAATATCATTATCTTCCCACTGTGTGATACACAGATCAACTTTCCGAGAACTCAATTAAAAACATTTGGTTCAAGGGCTTTTAGTTTTCGAGCTCCTTCACTTTAGAACTAACAGACTAACTAACCTAACAGAGCGGTGCTAGTAGCCTTCATCATAGCCTGTGAAACTCTGCAGGCCCCACTTGTCTTGGATGTGTCAAGTCAGAAAATGCCTTTTTGCTGATATTTTTTGCGTCGCTCAGCATAGAATGCTCTCACTTCACACGGAGAAACCTGTGGACATCGTTGTCACACAATTACTGCTTAGTCTCTGGAAACAAGGTGGAAGGGCAGCAACGAGGATAGACAGACATGGACATGAATTAAATAAAATGAAAAATTATAATGGGGACATTTGAAGCTTCCTCTTTAAAATAAACACATAGATAAAGCATATTTGTCTTAAACAAATGTAGAGTAGCCTAATTTTTCATAGCATCCCATTGTTTTATTTTTCGCTTGGAAAATTTGTGCTCCATGTACTGCTCCCAAACATCCAAGGTTATTCATTTTGCAGCTGTGATGGATGATTTGTCCTCAACAGATTCCCATCTTTTATTACCTGCCTTTAAATGTTCAATTTATGAACACATCTTTATGGTAAAGAGGTTAGTGAAGATGAACGCCTGTAAGCATAAGCTTGTGATATGGTTAATAGGCTATGCAAAATAACACAGTAATTGTTATCAAATACGGCCCTGGATTATTTAGCCATTCATATGCCAGCACAGGCCACCAAAGTGACCCGCAAATTGACATTCAAACATGCAGACCTGCGACAGTCATTGTACAACCCACAAAAAAAAAAAAATTATACTTTTAAATTAACTAATGTTGTTGTTTTCTTTTATTAACTCGCAATGTAATTTTAATAATTTAGGTCAGATTAATCATTGTCGCCCCTCCTCTTCATCTGCAGCAAATAGTCTTCACAAGCATTCCAGTCGATGAAACGGGACCTATGCAGCACTGTGAAAAAGTTATCATGCGCATTCCTAATATTTGGTATTACACAACAAATACCTGCCCAAAGCTAAAAGCCTGGGGCTGCAGAAAACAATCCTAGACACTATGACTGGAAGATCAAATGACCCATGTTTGAAATGGGGTCAGCCGCAAGCTCTGTGAACTAGGAACTAAGTCAACAAAATTGTTTTTATCATACCAAGTCCTGGTTTTCCCCTCAGCAGATTCAAGTTATATAACATTCTGGAGGAAAGGAATGACGCAGAGGAAGAAAGCCAAAAAGCTGTAATCCACGAGTGAACCACTCCCCGAATGATGTGTGACTCACTTGGTCACTGTCAGTTGCTGCTGCAGAAGAGAAGATAATATTTTGTTCTTGAACACTGTCACCATCATTAGGGTACATCCTTCTTTCTTTTTTTAAAAGAAAAAGCTTCAAAAAATAATTCAGGATGTTAATTTAAGAGCCCCCTACATGCATCGTAGTTACTTCTTGATAGCTCTGTCAGTTTTTTTTTTTTTATTTTACAAAAAAATGGTGCAAGCCAAATGCTTTGTTATATATGGTCCAGCATCTATCTCATTTGTACCTGTTTGTTCAGAAATTAAATGAAATTTCAAAAATAAAACCAAGATTGTTGTAACAGGAATGCAAAAGCACAAAAAAAAACAATTAGTCTGTTTTGTTTTTCATTTTTCATATGCATGTATCTCCTACTGTGAAATTCTTCAATCATTTTGACAGAAGCAGTTACCATAATGTTTCAAGCACTGCTTGATGCACTCTATTGCTCAAACCCCTTGATTTATTACAGACAGGGTTTTTCATTTTCCCATGTGTTTGTTTACTTTTTCTCTAATAGATACACACATTTGAACTGTCTCTTAATGCACAATTTATTAACACATCTTTATGGTAATAGGATTAGTCATAAGGAGCTCATAACGTTGAAAGCTTATTAGCATAACCTATTTATATGGGTATTAGCCAAAAGATTAAATTAGTGCCAATGCAAGTGCCCCTTATTATCCCAACCCATGCAAAGTTCTGCAAACATTCAAAGGAATGCCCACATCAATAGTTGTTTTCACAATTAGGTTAGGTTAAACTAATTTGAGTTCTTGAAAGGGGCTGCGACTGTGATCACACATCACACTTTTCCATCACAGGCCCCATTGTCCTGACATTGTGCTCTTTAAAAAGTCCTGGTTTTCAGCCACTTCCTGTAGCGCGACACACGCTACCTTCAGTCAAAAAACGTAAACAACCGCATTAGTTTATGGCAGCTGCATTGATAACACAATCAAATCAAATGCAAGGTGCTCGGACAGAGGCCAACCCTGGTCCTGGAGAGCCACAATCAAGCAGGTTGTATTGAAGAATATAAGTTGTTGATCAATTTAGCAAGTTCATGTGTTCAATTAAATCAGGAGTGGGCAGCTCTGGTCCATGAGAGCTGCAGGGTGTTCAGGTTTTTGTTCCAAATTATCTCTAAATTACTTCATTGAACAATTTACTACTTAAATTAAAAATATTACTGCTTAACAAGTCAAAATGAAAGTCTTTAGAAACTGATGATTAAGCGTTACCTATAAAACCTGCTTGATTGTGGCTTTCCAGGACCATGGTTGGCCACCCCTGTACTAGGGTAATCAAGAGCATAATTTTGATGATTAACACACATGCTTATTTCCTCAGTGTGCCATGCATTTTCATTTAGTTTATTTATTCAATGTGAATCTAGAATTGTGTGTAATACGATAATTCTGTAGCTGTTCAGTTCTGGAAGGATTTATCCTAGACACTTGGCAGAGCAGCGAGAGGTTGCAAGCACATCAACAACGTCAATAACTAGAGCCTGACGCAGTGAGTAAAAAAAGAAAAAGAAAGGAAAATGCCAAAATGTTATGTATTATTCTTCTTATTATTATTATTATTATTATTATTATTAATAATAATAATAATAATAATAATAATAATAATAATAATAATAATATAAAAGTAGCAATACATAATATGGCAAGTTAAACTAATTAGCCACAAATTATACACTAAGGAGTGCACTGAAATTAGCTAGACAATATTAAGAGTGAGAGGATGGCTATTTAAATAACCATTACAATAGCCTATATTTAAATGGTTTAATTAGTCTTATCAATTATTTAACAATGTGTCCCAGTTTTGAGCTTTGAAAATCTGGTAACCCTACTGTGACCAAAAATGGACATACTGATAAAAAAATATCTGCACTGCATATTTATAACATGGATTAATTTATTATTTGGAACAAACTGCAATATAACCTAAAACAATGTTGTAAACCAGTGAAGTGGTGACCACGGACTTCTGGTGGGCCGCGATGTGGTTTCAAGGGACCACAGCACATACAGAAATATTCTCTCTCAAACAACCCTGAGCAATGCATTTTTACAAATGCTTCTGTTATTATCTTTGGGGTTACTGTATTTGTAACTCTTACTACCTTGATGTCAGGTCTTTTGTACATTTATAGTCTTCATTTCCAACACCTGCAACAAGGAGAACAACATTTCCATTCTTTGGGTGGGGGTTGATGTAAAATTGGGAACCCCTGATCTAATCCGTGACAGACTGTAGCAACGTTGCCCTAAAACATAACGGTGCTCTGCCAAGGACCTGTTTCTACTGCCATGTGTTTACTGTACTGAGGCATGTTTATAAACCAGTCAATAAATCACCCTTTAGATAAAACACCAGGAGGATTAATATAGTGTGGTATGATAAAACGATTTCCATCAAGTCACTGCAACTTCAAAGCAGCATGGAAAATACTTGCACAGCAGTGATCGCAAGATTAATTGAAAAAGAGCTTAGGAACAACACTGACACACTGCTGTGTCGAGACATTGAAAAAATACATTCACAGATGAGTTTTGTGACAGGGCATTATGTCGTTGTGGGAGAATCAATGTTACATTGACGTAAAAGAATGCAAAGGTGTTATGGCCCAGATGTTCAAAGTTGCAAGATATCACATTATACAGATACCACGTTATTTGTTTACATACAATTACCCAATTATACAGTTATACAGGTTTTTACTGGAGCAATCTAGGTAAAGTACCTTGCTCAAGGGTACAGCACTAGTGTCCCTCACCTGGGATTGAACCCACGACCCTCCTGTCATGAGTCCAGAGCCCTAACCACTACTCCACACTGCTGTATCCATGTCTGGTGACCAACAACAATAACAACAAACAATAACGGGTTTGCAGACCCAAACAATAATAATAATAACCCAAACGTATCCGCCCCACAATACATACACTGTCACTAGTCCTGGGTGAGTGCAGTAGTGCTCGTGGTGGGTGATACAGATTATTTGTGACAGTTGTGCAGTGCTGTTCTGGTGTTAGTGCTGGCCCTCGGTGACAGCTCCAGAATCATGTTAGCCATCAGTGTGGTGTAATAAACAAGACAATTACGCGCAGACAAACAAGCAAAAAACACTCACGATGCTGCTTTTGATGCTTAACGGGGTCTCTCACAGTCCTTCTCAGTTTATCTTACAAAACCAAATGCGAAGGAACAGATTACGATTCTCCGTCCCCTTTTATGCTGTCACACATGATCCCTTGGTAAACGAGTGCAACCGCCTCTCCAATCTGCGGCTGCCATGTCGTTTCCCTTCTGGGTCAATGCGTTATTGCAACAGAGTCTCGCCCCCTTCCTGGGTGGCGGACTTCCCTTGAACCCTGGGAAAGAACTGTCAGGCCAGCCCGTCCAAGGAACTCTGTTCTCGCTGCTTAGCGCTCTCATAGGTCAGGGGGGTGATTTACAACCAAGAATCATTGTATTTCTGTCACAAACCTCCTCTTCCGTAAAGTTGCCCTTTCTCTACTTTCAAACACTGAGCCATTGCCTCGCCTTGTATGCAAATACACCTGCAAGATATTAGCAATGCAAGAAGAGTTACATAAAATGGACATAAAGTGGCACAATCTTTCAATAGCTAACCCCAATTTGTATTTTCTGATTTCCTTTTACTTATATAATGGTACTTCACTTAATCAATAGTATTTATTTTTACAATCCCGAAAGTTAATTGTATCTATAGGGATACATGCTCCCCCTTGAACGTCACACTGTGAGACAAACAGGCAAACGCCTGATACCACATGCATCAGTACGTGGTTTAAAAAGACAGTCAAGCCTCTCTCAGGAAGCAATACAGAAAGTAATATAGGCGACTGCCTTTTGTTTCCAGATGGTGTTTTTGTTATTCAGTATTCACAGTAGTGAGTATTTTACAGGGAACATATGTAGATACTCATTTTTTGCCAATGTGGACACTACACCCATTTAACATGCACCTTTAGTATCTTATTTCATTATGAGAATATAGCATAACCCCCCAGCTCCATTCAAAAAGCACTTTGTAGAAAGTCTGTCTGGAATACTTACCAAGTCCTATTGTTACCCTTTCACTGTTGCAAATAATAAAATATCCATATAATTGACAGATAGATGCATTTGGCTTGAAGTAATGAAGCTCCACTAATACAAATAATCTTTCCACCAGTCACAATCTGTTCATTCCACTCATGTACTCTTTTAGTTAATGTCCCTCTTCTTTATGTGTACTATAAATTATAAATGGTTCACTTGCAATAATGAGATGGGCTAAACGGAGGCAGAAAGCCAATGAACAATATGTCCTCTAACCAAGGGACATGTCTTGGTTTTAGATTAAAGGCAGTATTGCATCTACTCTCTCTATGCATTATGTAAAATAACCTTGCTTACAGAGCATGCAAGAACTATACAGGGAAGCTCAGTCAAGTACAAATAATGTAAATGCTTTTTGCTTTTGTTCCTTTGTGATTTACGAAGGCAGCAAAACCAATTAACTTACACACTATTTAGATGCACCACAGACTATTGCTATGATGTTTGCATTAATTCATCATTCGATGCTACAAGTTGCCCTTGCCAGCTGCTTGGCACCAATTTGACTGAACTACAGTATATACAGCTAGGAAGGAATCAGCATCTACATTTCCCTCTGCCACCATTTGTGAGTCAAATTGCATTATGGGGGAGAACAGGAGCCACGACCGTGTTATAACCAATTCCGCACTATAATGGGTTGCGTTATAATGAGAGGAGCACTGTATATGCTTTCTAAATAAAATCCAAGATCAATATCAATATCAAGTTAGTATGCCGAATATATTTATTTATTTATTTGTTGCATTTATATAGCGCTTTTTATACAAAAGTATCGCAAAGCACTGCACAGTACATACTCAGACCATTTAAACATATTTAAATAGTATACACAAAATACAAAAGCAGCAATTTTAAAGTTACATTAAAACCCACTAAGATAAGAAAGCAATTTTAGAAAAGTGCGTTTTTAGTCTTGACTAACACTGTACTGGTCCCAGCTTCCCTGACAAACCAAGGCAGAGCATTCCATAATTTAGGAGCTCTACAAGAAAAAGCCCTACCTCCCGTATTAACCAGCAACCCCGCATCTTGTGATCTCAGAGTATGGTTTGGAAGATACAGGGTCAGTAACTCCTGCAAATAACTAGGTGCTAATCCATTCAGGGCCTTGTAAGTTAACAGTAAAATCTTAAAATCAATTCTATACTGCACAGGGAGTCAGTGTAAAGACGACAAAACGGTAATATTGTAAAGAGGCCAAAACAGGTAATATGTTCACTTTTGCTGGTTGTAGTCAGAATTCTAGCGGCGGTATTCTGAACAATCTGCAAGCGGGATACCACACGTTTTGGGACACCAGAAAAAAGTGCATTACAATAATCAATTGTAGATGAAACAAAGGCATGCATTAGTCTCTCGGCATCAGATACAGAACTAATTGGTCTAAGTTTGGCTATACTTCTCAAATGGTAAAAAGATACTTCAGTACTAGTATCATTTTCAATAATTGGGTTTTAGTGAATTAAAAGCAACCTAATAATGTTTGTGAAATTCCTTCAAAGAAATGGAAAACCTGTTCTACTGGTAAAGGAACCACTGACTGAAAATGGTATGACCTTTTAACCACAAGAACATGCATGTACCATAAAAGGAAGTATATTTGAATTGTTCACCCACACCCACAATGATGTCATAATTCTGTGGTAAGTATGCAATATGAAGAAAAAACATTTGAGTAAAAGGATAATACATAAGAACATAAGAACATAAGAAAGTTTACAAATGAGAGGAGGCCATTCGGCCCATCTTGCTCGTTTGGTTGTTAGTAGCTTATTGATCCCAGAATCTCATCAAGCAGCTTCTTGAAGGATCCCAGGGTGTCGGCTTCAACAACATTACTGAGGAGTTGGTTCCAGACCCTCACAATTCTCTGTGTAAAAAAGTGCCTCCTATTTTCTGTTCTGAATGCCCCTTTATCTAATCTCTATTTGTGACCCTGGTCCTTGTTTTTTTTCAGGTCGAAAAGTCCCTGGATCGACATTCTCAATACGCTTTAGAATTTTGAATGCTTGAATCAGATCGCCGCGTAGTCTTCTTTGTTCAAGACTGAACAGATTCAATTATTTTAGCCTGTCTGCATACGGGGGGAGGGGGGGGGGGGATTATAGTTTTTTGACAAATAAAAGTCATGCCTTTACAGCACAGTGGGAAATGTGGCCTCAAGTGATACCTTAGAAATCATGAAGTACTCAAAAGAAGCAGACAGCTCAAGATTCTTCAGGCTCATATGGATTCTGAAACTCAAAATCTATATTAGACAGAACTCAGATGACTCATAAAAAAAGGTCAGAGAAGTATGAAGCTACTTACCCTTTAACAAAAAGGCTATAATGTGGGTGAACATTCAGTAATCTCTTTAACTCAAACTGCAGTGTCTCAGGATTAGAAGTATGAATGTTACTGTGGAGCAGGGTAAGACTGAATCCACATTTTATTGTGTTGTTGATACAATTCCTACATCCACAAAGGGCAGAAGTCATGACTGTTTTATATTCTTCCTTTAACCTTTAATTTTTCAGCTGTGCACAGTGGCAAGAAAACAAAATGCTTACACATTTTCATGACATTATTGAATTTTAAGTGATGTTAAAAATGATTTTGACAAGGCTGTTGGGTTCTTAAAACTCTTTACTGGATATTTCAATCAGATCTATACACAATGAAATAACAGGTAGTGTCACCATATTTATTCACACTCTTTTGTGCTCACTCTAGCCTGAACTAGTCGCTCGCTGAGTCCATCACTCAGGCATGATAAGTCAGATACTACTGAATTAACATTGTATCATAGGTATACAAGCAGTTAACACTGACTGTTCAGAAATGACAGTAAATACCATTTTACTAAGAGCATATTTATGAACATTCTAAGCATTTCCCATAATATTTCCTACAGCATGTTGAGTTATGCAGCCAACAAACACATTTGTTGGCACTGTTATGGGTCATTTGGGATATGAAACAGACTGCAAAATACATGATTCGCCCTGGTTGGGGCTCAGCAGAGTGCAGTGTAACTACTGCAACTAGTGAAAAGCTCAAGAGAATAACTAAATACATGTCTGCAGTTGCTGTACTCTGACTTTTAAAACGCTGTAAATGCAGAAGCCTTTTGTCGACTTTTACACGATTTGATTGATTTTTAAAAGTATTTTGCAGTCTGTTATTAACTCCTATTTTGTTAGAAGTGACAAAATCATGTTAATGTTACAAAATACTAAAAACAGTAACTTGTGAGTGTTTAAAAGAGCCTAAATCAAACCACTCAGTATAAGAGTTAATGCCTGTGACCACCACAGTCAGGCACCTTTTACTGTGGTATACCAACAAAAAAAAAGAAATGAAATGCAAATTAATAGTGTAAACATGATTTAAAAATAAATAAATAAATAAATAAAAACTTGGGAAATTGCATACTTTGAAGTCATAGCATGATGGAACAATAAAGATTTCTCCATATTTGCAATGGGAATGAATTGGATTTGTTGAGTCTGACTACCAGCACTTCATTTTCTAATCCGACCCCAACCATCCCCTTGTGGTCAAAGAGATATTAACTATGTAGGCTGCTGAACGCACTCTGACTGAACCTTATTGTGCCTCAGTTTTCAGTTAAATAGGGAACATGGGCACTTACTGTACCATGCGTAAAAGACCCTTAGTGATCCATTTACAGACGTTTTCCATTGTGGGCAACATGGGGACTATAAAGTAGATATAGCATTGCTCACGATAATATTTCTTATTTTGGCTATACAATAATTCTGGAAATGTATGACACTACATTCATTGTAGACACAAAGCTCACATTGAGAGATGCAGCCCAGTTAGAATGAAGGTGACTGGCACTGTGCACATACAATACTATTCTTCACTTTCATAACTCTTGCTCTAACACAGAGGAAGAAGTTTTATGGTTCAACAATCCACAAAATTCTCACTGGCACTAGAAAGTAATTTTTGCACATACTTCCTAGCACAACATATTACTTTATTCTAAGTGCTGAGAACAAAATACTGAACATTTTAAATCTTTAATTTACAGATTTATCAATCTTTTCAATATTTTCCATTGCTTTCCTTTTTTATTTTAAAGTGGGACATTTTATCTGAGTGTACAGCTGTCATCTGCCATGTGGTATTGTCCTGAAATGGAGATAAGATAAAAAGTAGTCAGTAGCACTCATGAGGCAATGTTATGCAAAGGAGCTGAATCATACAGCCTGACGTGATTGATTGTGCAGTTTATAATACCTTGAATACATTGTCAGGTGGTTGACCATGAAACAAGTCTGAAAGGAAATTGAACTGTATAGTGCCTAACTAGCTGGAGCAATAATTCACAGCCTGCTGTGAGTTTAAGAGGTACCAGAAGTAATATTGACTGGAAGTGAATCGGTAGGGGAAACCAGTGGCTACAGATGACTGTCATCTGAAAGTTGTGAATGAAAACACACAATTACCCAAACACTGCAAACAGAACAGCAACCTGGAGTCTCTCATCGAGGCTGCGGCCATGGTCTCATTTAATCCAACTGAAATACAAAAAACGAGAGATCTGGAACATGCTTTGAAGGCATACCCCACATGTGGTGAAGTGTGCCCCTCTGTTACTAGACACTGCCAGCTCCTCAGGTGCTGAATTTGTGTTGGGAGCAGTGATTTCATGCAAGTCTGCAAAGAAGAACAGACTGGGAGACTGAAGCCCCTCAGGGAGCTGTTCCACTTCAGTGGGACCACTGACAACAGCAGTGGGCATGAAACAACAAGCAGATGGCCCTTCTCTCTAAATTCCGGTCTCAGTGGAGTATTGTTCTTCCTTGACTGTTCATATGATACCATCTCTGTTCTGCAAGGTGCAAATACCCCATCATTCTACACCTGTTGCAAAATAAGAAGTGAGGCATTTAAAAAAATAAAAAAAAAACACCAACTGGGTGTCTGCAGGTATTTTAAAAAATAATAAATAATAAGGATATGTTTAATGTGGCATACAAATTAAGTACAATGTATTTTTCACAATGTTATGTAACAGTTAAAGACTTGACCATACTGAATATGAATTCACCACCCTCTTGTGGCCATATTGCATGAGTAACCTACTACCTCATCAATAGCACATTTTCACTAAATGTTGCTCAGATTGTTCAGCTTTTGTTTAAACATGGATGTATATCTGTTTAAGTTAGTTAGTAAGAAAGAAGGAGGAAAGGGAAACCTAACTGTTTTTTCTGTATTGTAGAACAGAAGTTATTTACAAACCACTAACGAAGGTCATGCAACACTCTCTTGAGACAGAGGTTGTACCAACAGACTGGAGAATTGCAAATGTAATACCAATCCACAAAAAGGGAGACAAAACCGAACCAGGTAACTACGGACCAATAAGCCTGACTTCCAAAATGGAAAATTACCTATATGGTAACAGGATCCTGGGAGACAGTCAGCATGGTTTTAGGAAAGGGAGATCGTGTCTAACTAACCTGCTTGATTCTTTTGAGGATGCAACATCGACAATGGATAATTGCAAAGCAGATTTCCAGAAAGCTTTTGACTCAGAAATGTCTTAATCTAGACAATGTGGGGAAGCTATAAAAAAGGCCATCAAATTGCTTGGATATATAGTGAAAAGTGTTGAATTTAAATTAAGGGAAGTAATGTTAAAACTTTACAATGCATTAGTAAGACCTCATCTAGAATAATGTGTTCAGTTCACGTCACCTCGCTACAAAAAATATATTGCTGCTGTAGAAAGAGTGCAAAGAAGAGCGACCAGAATTATTCCTGGTTTAAAAGGCATGTAATATGCAGACAGGCTTAAAGAATTGAATCTATTCAGTCTTGAACAAAGAAGACTATGCGGCAATCTGATTCAAGCATTCTAAATTCTAAAAGGTATTCACAATGTCGACCCAGGGAACTTTTTCAACCTGAAAAAAGAAAAAAGAAACAAGGACCAGGGGTCACAAATGGAGATTATATAAAGGGGCATTCAGAACAGAAAACACGAGGCACTTTTTTTACACAGAGAATTGTGGGAGTCTGAAACCAACTCCCCAATAATGTTGCTGACGCCCTGGGATCCTTCAAGAAGCTGCTTGATGAGATTCTGGGATCAATAAGCTACTAACAACCAAACGAGCAAGATGGGCCGAAAGGCCTCCTCTCATTTGTAACCGTTCTTATATTCTTAACAAGTACTAAAAGAAGAGGTATAACAGGAATTTAAAGAATGAATATACAGGTATATGTGAATAAGTATCACTGCTACTTTTTAATAAACTTACAGTTATAATATCTTGAAATGTAGTTGCTCAGTAAATAACTATTGTATTTCAATTCTATAAAGCGCAAGTTATGCTGACATTAGAAAAAATCCATTGTGAAAAAAACAACAAAACAAAAAAACAATTGAGGGAATTCTAATCTCCATGCTGACCCTGATTTCTTGTACTAGTAAACACACATAAAAATAAAACAGGAACACAGGCATGGTTCAATTCAACATCATTTATATGATAAACAATGCAAAAATATCTATGTTTATGTAAAACAAGTAAGGTTGTTTTTTAGGTTAGTAGATTATTTTATAGCACAAGTGCATTGTCAGAAATTGACAAGCAGGTGCTTAGATTCTGAATACAGGAAGCTGAATAAAATATTCCATAAAAGGAATTTAAACAAAAATGTACAAATTGCACACAAGTTAAGCCTTTGTCAGCATCTCTGTTTTGCTATAACTTTTATGCCAGGTATTGATCAGTTTGTGCAGATTGAAACAAATATTAGCATAACATATATAGGACTGGTTCAGTTCAAGACAGGGCAGAATTTGATGAAAGAAGGACATTTAGTAACTAAATTAAAAAGATTGATTTCCGTGCTGGAGGAGACTGTGAAGTAAAACCTCAGCAGGGCCCCGCTACCTCCTTCTCTGTTAGGGATGCGATCATTCTCCCTTTGAGACCCTCAGGTGTGGCACACTGGATATCCTTCAGGAAGAAGACCTTTTCTTTGTTGCTGTTCAGCCATTGCCGAAGGTAGAGGATTTTGCAGTCACACTCCCAGGGATTGTTGGCGAGGTCCAGGCCTTGAATGGAGAGCCTTCCGAGCCCTTGTAGCTTGTCAAACAGCCCCAGGGGGATTGTGGTCAGACCATTGGTACTGATCCAAGACTTCCAATTGCTGCAGCTTCAGGAAAAGACCGTATGGCAGCTTCTTCAACAGGTTCTCCTGGAGGAAGAGGTGGGTGAGATTGGTTGCCTGGTCAAATGTTTTAAAAGCCAGGGTGCTCAGCTTATTGCCAGATAAGTGCAGTCTCTCCAGCTCTAACAGGTCATTCAAAGCACCTTTTGGAAGCTTTTCCAGTTTGTTGTTGCTGAGGTCGAGGATCTTCAGATGGGGTAGGTGCTGGAGAGCCGTCAGAGGGACGGAGCTCAACCTGTCATCGGACAGGTCAAGTTGCTCAGGCACTGGAACCAGGAGGGGTTGATGGCCATGAGCTGGTTGCCTTTGAGGACCAGGTTCTGCAGTGGTCAGCCGCAGAAGACTTCGGAAGGCAGGTCCTGCAGGAGGTCGAGAGTGTGGAGCAGAGGGAGGTCTTTGAGGAAGCCTGAGGGCAGAGCTCTTTTCCAGATAGGTGGAGTGCTTCGAGGGTGGGCAGATCCTCTAGGGAGATGGTGCTCAGGTTAGTGAACTCAACAGAGAGTGAGACAGTGTTACTGGGGAGGCCTGAAAGGAAGCCTCCGAGGGACACTGAGCTGCAGACCACAGCAGTGCCATTGGCGGATGAATCGCTGATGCAGTGATCTGGACAGGAGAGCACGGTGGAGCAGCACTAGGCTACAAGGTATATCTTCCAGGAATCCATTGCACCTGCATTCAACATGGCAGTAATTAGAACAGAAGCGTGCTTTCATGTCTTAAGGTAAAGCAGCCGTGGTGTAGAAATCATAATACAAAAACCACCGTACTGTAATACAAAAACAATACATTTAAAACAATGTTCCCATGACATGCTTCTTTATTGCTGAACAGACATATTCCAACAAAGGCTTCCTGAGGTTGAGTTTAACCAGAGGGGTTAGAAAAAAAACATATTAAAAACAAGCCAAATATAAAAATTAAACAGACAGTGGCTGTGTAACTCGATTTACATGGTCTACATTAATGATCTATCTAGTGTCCATATTACATTTGCAAAAGCATAAAAAACTAAAATCTTTTTTTTTTTTCCCTCTTACTTTCTGCATCTCCCTCTTTCTCCAACTAGACCCGTGGGCAGATATAGAAAACCTCCTTTCTCTCTTCCTTATAAATGATTGCTCAGGCAGTGTTTCCTGTTATCCTCCCCTGCTACTTTCCATAACCCACCCTGTCTGTCTGGTTTCAAAGTAACCAGATTAGAATGTTCTAAAATAGGGGCCAAAGAGTTCTATCTGTACACGTTGTACTGCAAACACAGTGTGAGCATGGGGGCCTGCAACAATGCTAAAAATGAAACCTTCCCCTTACCGTTCTGATATAAAATCAGCATCTAATAATGTCGACAAAAACATTTCTAAACCTAAAATTAAATTTTCCATATGTTCGACTCAAACAAACCACGAAACATCCGTTTTATTTATAAAAGTTGGCAAGATGGTTCTCTCCAAGTGCAGTGTAGTTGCAGTTCTATGTAGTGCCAGTAGAGGGCCTGCAATAAAAGATGTACAGTGGAAATAACAGGCCTATGTGTTATTGCAGCTCATGTGGGTCTCAGTAAATATTGCATGGTGCCAGAAAGGGATAAAGAATTCACATAATAAATAAATATACAAAAATGGAAGAGCATTTTATGACACAAAAAAAATTAACATTTGAAAGGCACGTATTTAATACCCGTGTGCAAGCGGCTGGAGAAACCATTGATCAGTTTGTTGCCCACCTCAAGACAAAAGCAAAGTCATGGGAAAATGGGACGCTATGCGATACTCTGATAAAAGATCAAATTGTAGTGGGCATTATGGATGACCAGATCCGAGCTAGGCTGCTTTGAGAAAAAGATTTAGACCTCCAGAAAGCTGTACTGATTTGCTGTGCAACTGAAGCAAGCAAAGCACAATTAGGACAAATGGCTTCTGCACCCACAGAGAAGGCGGTAAACGAAGTAAAGAGAGTGCAGGGGGCGAGATCGAGCGAGTCTAAAAATAAAGCACAGTACAAAGATGTGATAAAGGATTGCAAATACTGCGGAAGAGAGCATGAAAGAGGAAAATGCCCAGCCTGTGGTGAAAGATGTAAAAAGTGTGACAAAATGTAACCACTTTGCGAATAAATGCCTGTCAAAGGTGAGAGCAGAGAAGACAAGTGAAATGAAGGAAAAATAAAAAATATAGGGCCAGAAACGTGCACAGACTGAAAGAAGTGTTGTAGACACAGTGAGCGCACAGGATGGTGAAGACTGGAAAGCTGACCTAATAAACCATTGTACTGTCAGATTTAAGCTGGATACAGGAGCACAGTGCAATGTTTTATCAGTATACAAAAAAATGTGAACGAAGCTAGACAGGTCACGGGCAAGGTTAGTGTGAGTACAAAAATAAACACCATGAGCTAGAATTTCAGATTCTGGAAGAGAAAGTACAGCCAGTCCTGGGACTAAAAACATGTGCACAAATGGGTCTAATACAACGAGCTGAGGAGGTAAAACATCTGAACAGTCAAGAATTGCAAGAAAAGTAGGCTGATGTGTTCCATGGGACGCCTTGAAGGAAAGCAGTATATCAGAGTGAAGCAGAATGCAAGACCTGTTCTTCATGCCCCACGGAAAATTCCAGCTGCGCTTCGAGAGAAAGTAGATGAAGAGTTAAACAGAAAGATTGGGAGTAATAGAAAGAGCTGAAGAACCAAGTGCATGGGTTAACAGCATGGTCACAATATGGAAACCAGAACGTGAGAGTGTGAATATGCATGGATCCCAAAGATCTGAACGCAGCAATTGAGAGAGAACATTATCTAATGAGAACAGTGAAGAATGGCGAAAGCCACAGTATGCAGCACCCGTGATGCCCAGTGTGGTTACTGGCAAGTACAATTGGATGAAGAAAGCTCAAAACCGTGCACATTTAATAGCCCCTTTGGAAGATATTGATACAAAAGGATGCCATTTGACATTAATTCAGCACCAGAGATTTTCCAGAGAATAATGACACCAATGCTGGAGTACCTAGAAGGCGTGGAAGTACCGTATTACTTCGAACTAACGCCGCGTAATTAGTAAGCAAATGTTATTTTATGGTACAGTCCCAACAGACAACCCAAGATGAACTACTTACAGCACAGCAGTCCTTCACGTCCCTTTTTTTCCCCAGCAGAGTTTGGTGCCAACACAGCAGGGGTTAAAACAAGGGCTGGCTGTTTACCTTGTCGTCAGCTTGGATGGTGAAAACTTAAACTCAGAGGAACTTAGAGCTTTGCCTGTCACTCTAAGCGCTATCTGAAAGCTGGCTGAAGATATCTTCTTGTAGGGGGTTTAGTTGTTTTGTTTTTTATTCAATTGGAATTTATATATAAAAAACATATTATATTATATATATATATATATAACAATTACATATAAAAAAATTTTTTTTAAAAACTTGCTTACTATCTATGAGAAGATTTAGTTTCGGTTTCTCTTACAGAGACATTACAAACAAGCCGAAACCTCAAACCGAGGTAATATTTTATAAATCTCTCCTCTTCTTGTCCCGCCCCATAGCAACCAATACACACTCCTGATTCGCTGGTACAGTACTCCCCTGACCTCCCAACTCCCACCTAATAGGCTCTTGTTAACTGTCAGTAAATGTACAGTTTTCAAGCCCCCAAAGCACACAAGAGTATAGTGCTGCAGATCAGAGCCTCTCATGGCGCAGTTTCTAAAATGCCTTAAATCATTCAATAAAATATTGCAGCATTTGTAAAGCATAGTATTATTAATAAAGGCCGCCCTCGTTTAAGGGCCGCAGTCATTTTGATCAAATTAAAATAAACGCTGAGGCGCCAGATTGAAGTAATACGGTAATTATGGATGATATACTAGTCTGGGGAGAGAATGAAGATCAGCATGACCAAAGACTTCAAGAAGTATTACAGCATGTCAGAAAAGAACATTAAACTCAATCCACAAAAATGCAAGTTCAGAGTTACTGAAGTAAATTACATGGGGCACACACTCTCAAACCAGACTTAAAGAAAGTGGAGGCAGTGAGAAATGCACAAACCAACTAATAAGACGGAATTACAGCAATATCTAGGAATGTTCACGTATTTAGGAACATTTCTGCCTCATCTGTCAACGGTTACTGCCCCTTGAGGAAACTTCTTAAAAAAATTGAGTGGTGCTGGACTGAAGAACAAGACAAGAGCTTTAAATGAGTTGCAACGACTGGTGACTGAAACGCCAGTGTTGAAATATTATGATGTCACAAAATCGGTGAAACTGAGTGTTGATGCTTCCAGCAAGGGTGTAGGGGCAGTGTTATTTCAAGAAGACCACCCCATAGCATATGCTTCCAAAGCATTCTCAGAAAACCAGTGCAAATATGCAAAAATTGAAAAAGCGCTAGCTGCAATAGTGTTTGAAAGTGAAAAGTTTTATCAGTTTCTGTTTGGAAGAGAATTAGAGTTTGAAAAGGACCACAAGCCTCTGGAATCTATAATGAAAAAGCCACTAGCTGAAACACCGCTCCGCCTTCAAAAGGTGCTATTGAAACTTCAGAAATACAGCATGACAGTTAAGTACGCCCCGAGTAGGAATTACTTGGAGCACATACAAGATAGAGACAAGGCCGAGGATGACATACAAGTGTGCACGGTGTTGTGTCTTCCAGTGGCAACTGAGAGGCTATAAGAAACACAGAAATGAAAAAAGATCAGACCTTGAAAAAAGTGAAGTCACTCATTTTAGACGGCTGGTCCAAACAAAGATAGGATGTACAAGATGGAGTTCGACTGTACTGGGACGGTAGATCTGAGCTTACCATTGAAGATGACTTAATTTTCAAAGGCAGTAGAATTGTGATACCAGCCAGCATGAGAACACATATGCTACAGAAAATACATGCAACAAGGCCAACAAGATGCTCGGATATATTGTGAGAAGTGTTGAATTTAAATCAAGGGAAGTAATGTTAAAACTTTACAATGCAGTAGTAAGACCTCACCTAGAATATTGTGTTCAGTTCTGGTCACCTCGTTACAAAAAGAATATTGCTGCTCTAGAAGAGTGCAAAGAAGAGCAACCAGAATTATCCCGGGTTTAAAAGGCATGTCGTATGCAGACAAGCTAAAAGAATTGAATCTGTTCAGTCTTGAACAAAGAAGACTATGCGGTGATCTGATTCAAGCATTCAAAATCCTAAAAGGTATAGACAGTGTCGACCCAGAGGACTTTTTTGACCTGAAAAAAGAAACAAGGACCATTTGTGAGATTAGATAAAGGGGCAGTCAGAACAGAAAATAGGAGGCACTTTTTTACACAGAGAATTGTGAGGGTCTGGAACCAACTCCCCAGTAATGTTGTTGAAGCTGACACCCTGGGATCCTTCAAGAAGCTGCTTGGTGAGATTCTGGGATCAATAAGCTGCTAACAACCAAACGAGCAAGATGGGCCGAATGGCCTCCTCTCGTTTGTAAACTTTCTTATGTCCTTATGTTCTTATGTTCTTATGTTCTTATGTTTTTATGTTCTAAGCCACCAAGGTGTGGAAAATTCAAAGAGAGTGGCTAGAGATATTCTGTATTGGCCAGGTATGGTAGCACAGATAGCTGACATGATAGGAAGGTGCCCCACATACAACATGTACAGGAGACAAAACTGCAAGGAGCCAATGATAGGACATGAAATACCTGAGAGGCCTTGCCAAAAAGTCAAAACAGCGTGTGTATTTTAACATACCAAACATAGTGCTTACCTTTAATTCTGATTTCCTCACTTGTATTTTCCCATAATTTATTTGTAAATCAGACGTTGCCCCATCTTGCCTGTGATATTTGGAGCGTAAAAACGTTGGTTTGTAAAAAAAAATTCGTTTTGATGTTATTGTTTGTTTTCCTTCAGGATATTGTCTGTGACAGTTTTAGCAGCCTGCCTGTTACAACAGGAGCCCTGACAAGAGACCTGGGGGTGGTGTTGGAAGGGGTCTTATGATTGCAAATGCTGGGCTATAAAAGAGTGGTTTTAGCAACTCAGAGACGACTTTTGACAGTTCTGCGGGATCTTAAGACACTCTGTGGAATAATAGAGAATAGTGCCCGAGATTTGTTTGTTTGACTGTTTTATACAAGTGTTTTCTGTTTACCCTTTTGTTTTGTGGCTGAGTTCGACTGTTAGCTATTCAACGGTAATTTCTGTCTCCAGTCTTGCAATAGCTGTTTTGGTACACTATTTATTCAGTATTTTTTTTTTTTTCAATATAATCATGCCTAAGACTTGCTGTGCAGTCCTGCGTTGTATTGGTCTATTCATTTTAACTAGAAAATAAGTATTTTTAAATAGAAAGTATTTTTACAGCTGTTGATTGATAAATCGCGTCTGAAAATGTAGCTATTAAAAACAAGCGCGAAGCTCTGAAGTTCAGCAGTACTAATCCAAACCCACTGTTTTTACTATGACAGCTGCGGTAGTTCTAGGTATAACGTATTATATTTCCATAAATTTCTGCAACCCTGGGTCTACTAATGGTTTGAGATTCAAATAAGAGACCCAGCACGATAGGGGAAGCTGTACAGGCACTGGGCCGGGTGGTGGTCATCACGCACGCACCAGAAAGATGAAACTTCAAGCACAACACGCAGCATCAAGCAAAGCAAATCAACACTATTCTGAGCAGCTGGCTTTTGAATCTACCGGGAACAAAGTTTGGGGGACGGGCCACTTGCGTTTTAACCAATCGTAATATCTTACAAATCATTCAATTGAACCTTGTTGAGCTCTATAATATGCTGCTTACGTGCCATCAAATTGAGAAAATCACTCGTGCAAGACAACTAAATATATTTTTATGTACTTTGACCCCCTGTCCGTTTTTTTTGGAAGATGTCCGGTAATTCTAAGCATTCTAATCTATTGGATATGTTCTTAAAAAATGTGTTACAATAAACAATTTAATATAACATGTTGTGCTTGTATGAGTGAAATTCAAATACTATAACACAGCGGTGTGTAAATGCACCAGAAAGAATTGAGGTAACAACGTAAGCCACCAAAACGCTGTACATGTTTTTCTTGCGTGCTCACCGCTGTGTGTTATCTGGTATGAGCATGCGCGCTGCTGTTAAGTTTGACAGCCCTTTGAATGAAGCGCAAAACTATTAAGTAGCATACTGTAACGTTAAGCGCGAAACTATTAAGTAGCGTACTGTAACGTTAAGCGCGAAACTATTAAGCAGCATTCTGTAACGTTAAGCGCGAAACTATTAAGTAGCGTACTGTAACGTTAAGGCGAAACTATTAAGCAGCATTCTGTAACGTTAAGCGCGAAACTATTAAGTAGCATACTGTAACGTTAAGCGCGAAACTATTAAGTAGCATACTGTAACGTTAGTCACAATGGCAGAGACAAATGAAGAAGTAGACCATAGGAGGGGATGAGGCGTCCGTTATTTTCGTATCTCAAAGGTGGCAACCCTATACACAATACATATAAATACCGTGTTACATCGGTATCTGTATTCAGGTTTGTTTTTTATTTATTATTTTTATTTTTTTTATAACTGCTCTTATTTGAAATCACTCTCATCCATCCATCGAATTTACAACTGCTCTTATCTGTAATGCGATACTCTGAAATGTGATTCTTTATACTGTGATATTTTGTAACGTGATACTTTGTACTGTGATGTTTTGTAACAATTGTAAGTCTGCTGAGAAATACATAACGATAATAATTGACTATAGAAACTGGTGAGTATGACATCACGATTCACGCTCCCGATTGGGCGGATTTTTATCAGGAAGAAGTTGGCAAGTTTTTGTAAAAGAAGTTTGCAGGCGGGTTCACACCCAGTTGGACTTGTTTGTTTTTTTACTGTGCGTGAAAAAATGGCTTTGGGCGGGTCCCAAATCTCTAGGCTAGTTTTGGGCATTTGTGCGGGTATTACATTTGGATATATTTTGAATAGTTAAAGTATTAACAATATTTTAAAGCAAAATACTAAGCTATATGATACACAAGTCTTCCTGAAGATATCAAGGTGTCTTGTCATATCTTCCAGTTTATATTAATTTGCACTACGAATCCGTTTGCTATTTTATTCAACACGCTGTTTTGGGATTGCATTTGTAGTACATGCCAGTCATGTTCTGTAACTTCCAGTTGTCATTCAGTTTTATTTTGCTCCTTTGTTGGTATCAGTTTTGTGAAACTGACTCTTCATTATTTTTTAACTATGGATATTTTAATATTTTTCGACAGTATTTACATTACTACACGCGATGTCAACCATCTGACACGCCTTTCTTCACCCCTTTACTACCGCACACTTTACAGGTACAAAAAAACACCTCGAAATGAAATGAATACCACACAAACTGGGCTGTTAAATGCTTAAATGACTGTCTTTCTGGAAAAAAATACAATTTGACTTTAAATGATTTCCAATACACGAGAGTAGATGTTAAAACTTAATAATTAATAATCTTCTTCCTACAAAGCATATTAAACTCTTGCGCTGTTTGCTAAAGCCATTGGGAGTGGATTACCCAGCAACAATGTTAGGCAGTAGAATATGCAGGCAGGGGCACGTCACAAATACACAACTAAGCAATTTACTTAAAGTCAGAAACCTGAACTGAAACACATCTAGCAAGGTTTTATAGTTATTGAAAGACTTTATTTTAAACAAATGACAATGTTTTATTTGAATATTATTATTTTCAGTTCATAGGGACTATTTTCTGTTGTAGAAGGTTGTACCTCAAAATGTTAGATACAATATATATTTCTCCTTTCTTTTTTTATAAAATGTGTATAAGTCCGTTTTTTAAAAGCAATAAGGCACTTGAGAGCATGGGTTGTGCTGGATATTGTCACTTCTTGGTTGGTTGCAGGCACTGGTCTGTGTCTCTTGCCTAACAACGCATCAAGAACTGACAATATCCAGCACCCCATTCCCTGCCGTGTCTTATTGCTTAAGCATACAACACAAAAAGTAATTCGCAAATAGTGTATCTGCTGTTTGTTACAATGGAGAACAACATCAGAGATAAATGTGATGTCACAACATACACTGCAGATTGGGCGGGTTTTGGGCGGTTCATCTCAGGAAGAAGCGGGCTGGTTTTTGTAAAAGTACTTTGGCAACTGGTTCCAGTACTAAACGCTGAGGTTAACAATAAATACATTACGATGAGTGCAGATCTAGTGTTGCATTTTGCCAATTTTAGCACCTTATTTGTGTGCTTGGTCCTTAAATTCCCACAGATTTTTGCTCTCGTTTCAGCTAAATCATCCAGAGGCATTAGCTTGAAAAGTTTACTGCTAGAATTGACGGGGTAAGACAATTATTTTGTACTGGATTATACTACTACTACACGCAGTTGTTATACATGCAAATTGTTTGCGTGTAAATTAACTAAATTAAAATGAATTGTTGAATGTTTAGGCGCTGCAGGATCTCGTGGTACTGTACGGTACTGACACAGTGGTATCGTCATGCAAGGACAACTGAAGTTAAGGTTTCCGTAATACTGCATTTATTGATTTATTTTTAAATAAGATGCAATCTAAATAAGTATAGTTCTTGTCTGTGTAAAGCTGTCTTGGAACAATGGATACGAAACACGAACGTACGGGGAAGTTCTTTATTATCCCGGAACTGACTTATTGGTCAATACTAGCTACAGTACAGTAGTTTCAGTTTTAATTAATGCGTTACTCCTATGTGATGTCTCTTCACTTCGATCTGTGGTGTGTAGTTTTGCATCGATTTTTAAGCCTGTGAAGTGGATTTTAGTCCAGAAAAACGTGCACGTTAAATGCTTTATTTTGAAGATCTCTTAACAAATTTAACATCTAAAATGAATACTAAAATATGGTCATTTACAGAATTTTAGGAAATATGAAGATGAATACATTATTTGGCAATATATTTAACAGCGTTGCACTTGCCGTACAGCAGTGGTACAGTGATGTTAAATTCCAGACATAAGCGAGTCTATAGAACAAATGACACACATAATTCAGCGATGACCGCAGGCACTGTACTGTGCATTAAGATAACATGTTGTAAAACCTAGAATTAAGGTGACCGGAATTCTAAGTCCTTAAACTGGGACAGTATGGAAATATTGTGAATAACTTCCAAGCTACGGGGAAGATTTTATTTTCACTTTGGCAATGTTTGCTCTAATATCATATTGAAAGTGAATGTAGAGACTCATGGTGATATTCAAGAGTGGAATCGTTTACTTTCAAAAACTTTTTTTGTGAATAAATGATCTTATTGTCTTTGTAATTTCATTTCTACACAGCAAGTATAGTTATTACATTAGACAGTAGCAATTCAATAATATCAAATTCTCATTACTGCTGCAAATCTAGTCCCTTTTCTGCCTAAGAAACGGCATCTTCTCTCTTTGATATCCACTTTCCATCTCACGCTATCCTCAGTGTCCAATCTGCAAACCAGGCCCTTCCTGTATGAAAACATCATATATATAAATGTGCACACACACTGACTTTAGGAACGGCTCCTCAACTCTAGTTGTCAGATTCTCTTTCACCATAGACAGATGTAATACCAACTACCAGTGTCTGTATTGTTGTAAGAGTCACCACCGTCTGATGAACAGGTACTGTGTATTAACAGCAAGGCAAAAAGAAACTTGAATCACTAGATGGTGCTTCAGGAGGGACTTTGTTGCTCTAGCCTGTGCTACACATGTCTATGAGAATGTGGTAGTGTACAGTACCAACAACTAAAGAGCTGGACCTTGATGCAGAGTATTTAAAAAAATAGAGTCAAACCCAATATTTAAGTCAGTGTGTGTGCATCATATATATATATATATATATATATATATATATATATATATATATATATATATATATATATATATATATATATATATATATATTAAAGTCAGGAATTGCATTATTATTATTAGTTTACAAGTTGTCCTTCACTTGGTTAAATTACTGGTAATCACACTGAAATAATCTATATTTGATCAATGTAAATGCTATATGGCTGGCGAATATGTTTTTTAAAATAAATGCAGCACCACAGAAGGCTGACTTTTTATTTACTTTTTTTTCTTTAAATGAAGCAGGCAAACAGAAACTTTGACTGCAAGTACGTAACACAGATAGTAACACAGATTGCTTTTAATGTAGGTTTTCAAGCGCCGACGAGCTAAAGCTTATAGCTTTAAAAAAAAAAAAAGTTTGAAATAATATTTGTTCATAATTTGTTTAGGCGTTAAACAGTATAGTAATGAACCTTCTGAATGTATCTTACAGAATACATTTTTTTTTTTAATAAGAGATGTTTACAGAATGCATGTTTTTTTTAATACTGTATAAAGCACTGGAGTTTACAGCATGCATGTAAATGTACAGTATGAGGATACGTGACAAAGGAAGTAGGTAACAAAGCATCTTTATCATGGCTTTTAAAAATCTAACCATTTGCAACTGCATGTGTGATTTATTTAACATTTGCAATTCTTTATGCCTTTATAATTCACTTAACATTTAATCCAGCAAGCTGCATTTTTCTTCATTAAAGACCGAAAGTGAACTGTACAATGTCAACTACAGTTTTGTCAGCATGCGAACTGTAGTTTAAATAATGGACCAGGGTTTGTATTATGAATTTTCTATTAACATGGTGAGACTATATATATGAAACAGTTGAACATAATGAATACAGAATGAACATTTGTTCAATGATACACATTTTTTAAATATTAAAATTGAAGTTGAATGAGGTCACGTTTGACATCAGTGTTCTAGATTTGAAAGATTATGTAAAATTTACTTTCTTTTTCTTTTTTAAACATATTTGCCAATGCAAACCCTGGTGTCAGTTAACCTCCCTGTGCTCCGTCTTTCGGGTGAGACGTAATTGTAAGTGACTGCAGCTGATGCATAGTTCATACACCCTAGTCTCTGTAAGTTGCCTTGGATAAAGGCGTCTGCTAAATAAACTAATAAAAATAACCAACAGCTGTGCTTTTTTTATTTGTCTTTTACAATGCATAAAGATAACAGTGCTGTAGGCAAATCCTTGCAATTCATTGTTACTGTATTTTTCTTGTAGGTTCATTGTGGTTCTCTCATACCAAAGTTACTATGAATACCCATTATCAGCCTACTTGGAGTATCCCATCCTTATTGCTCAAGGTAACTTCTCAGGTCTATAGCATGTCCGTACAACAGAAGATTAGAAATTCAGACTGAAATACATAATGAACCATCACTCTCAAATGCTGGTAAAATGTCTTTCTAGACTATTTTAATTGATGTAAGAGGTAACCGCAATGGGAAATGGTTCGCATAGTCTGGTTTGTGAAAACACGGATGATGTTGTAGACCTTCTCTTTGTATACAACAATAGCATCAGCACACTTCACACTTTGCTGAAAAAGCTTTTGGGCTGACCCAAACATAATTCATTCCATCAACAGAAATACGTTTTCATGATTATCAGGTTTTGTTGCTCCGTTTGTTTAACTTCACGTTTTAAAATACACATTGCATCCTGTTATGAATAAAAGGTGAGTAACTTCAAACTCCCCACAGTAGCTACATGTTGGCTGTTACTTTTATAAAGATGCCTTGGCCGATCTAGCCAATGTTACATACCTACATGATCAGCTTTTGAACAAAAAAAACAAAAACATTTGAGTAATTAAGATTGGAAACATCATTAAAAGGGTGAATGAATGTAATAAAATATATGAAAGTGTAATCTGAAGCTACTCTACTAATGTCCTGCAATCTGCAGTTATAGCCGACACTATTGCTCAGTTGAACGTTTCCTTTTGCTATAAACTGGTCCACAAATAAATAAATAAATAAATAAAAGACATGTTGCTTTCTTATCAGTTGTTACTATTCAGTATGACACTGCATTATGGTGGGGAATTAGATTTGTTTGGTTTTCAGATGTGATTCTTCTGTTGCTGGTTTTCTACTACAATGGAAATCTGAGCCACTGTCTGCTCCCTGCAGTTTTGTATCCTTTTGGAAGAAGGCAGTGCTGAACTTGACCACTGAAACACAGGCTACAGTTAGTCTCAGATCTTTCATACTATAGTGTTTCAAGTGGAAATGGTGATTACAAACATGCTGAATCAACAACTTGCTGACTACTGTTTTTCCTTGACCTTTGCCATTATTTTGGAGTCCCAAATATACCAGTGATACTGGCAAGGCTCTACTACTTTCTTCCTTTGTACTGAAAGAAACCACTTGAGCTCGTGCCATCAGGAAGAGCCAAATAAAAATGAGCAAGAATCCAAACGGCCTGTATTTGCATTAGGAATGGTAGAGGTCTAGATGATCACCTGATGGGACTAAATATAATTATTTTTTACATTTCTGTGAACTAGGTCATTCTATTCAGACTTTTTAATAAATTTAATTCAGATCAAGGCTATATGGAAAAGCACAGACAAAAAAACAAACAAAAAAATCAGTTCTCATGCACCCTCTGGTGTGAGAATGAATGTTCCTTTTCTATACAGTAGTCAGAATAGTTGCAGTATAGTTTGCTGTTCATTTTTTTTAATTATAGTGTTAAACTCCTTCAAGGCATTTGTTAATTAAAGAAAATAATACTATTTAAGTTTTACCTTTTAAAGTATAGAGAAATATACTGGTTCCATATAATGTAGTATGTATTATAATGCATTTTATTCAGACAATACTATAGTCAAATCGTAATAATTTTATTTAACCTTAATCCCAAAATGTCAAGATTTTTTGCTGTATGGCCTCTTATAACTTTTCAGAAGTGGATTATTGATTTGGCTATGGTAAGTAAGGGTGCTTATAGGAAGGTATTAAAGTGATTTTTCATCATTAGAATCCAGTTTATACCAGCAACAAAACAAATATTATTAAAATTGACCCTGGCATTTTTTATTTGTATAACCTTTTGTATATACAGTAGAAAAAACACTGTACATAAACAAAAAACAGGATATATTCAAAAGGCCAATATTTTTAAAATGGGCTACTGCTGAAACTGACAACTCCTTGTATTGAGAAGATGTAATCAGTGTAATTCAGCATAATGCAACATACTCCGTTTAATAATGGCAGTTACCATTTCAGACGATTGAATGCTTCCATTTTGTTTTCTAGAGCCTGTGCACCTTCATCAGTGCTGCTAGTAAATTTGCACAGCTACAGTGTTTGTGGGAAACAAGAGATGCTGGGCAAGTAAGTGCTCTGACATGGGGCATGGCCATATACACCAGTTCAGGTAAGTCAGAGCCTGTGCTCTTATTAAAAACTGCTACCTATGCTTGTAGTACATTAGCTTTTTTATGTCAAGGTTTCTTTGCCAACAGTTGAGAAGCTGGATGCTTTAATCAGTTCATACGTCAGGAAATGGTTGGGAGTTCCACGCTGCCTCAGCAGAGTGGGACTTTTTGGTAAAGGAATACTGCAGCTACCAGTCTCTGCTCTAACCGAGGAGTTTAAGTGCGCCAAGGTCCGAATGGAAATGACATTAGTAGATTCGCGCTACAAATGCGCAAGGGAGGCAGCACCTGAGTTGAAAACTAGAAGAAAGTGGGTGGCAAAGAAAGCTGTGGAGGATGCAAAGGCCGCCATTCGAATCTGTGATATTATGGGGAAGAGGGGGTCGGTCTCAGTTCAGCTCCTCCTACATTGCATAAGGCAACCCCAGCTCAAAGGAGGAAGCTGGTAGTCAACAAGGTGCAAACACAGGAAGAGAGGATGAGGTGTGTAAAGGCCGTTTCCCAGGCCAAGCAGGGAGAATGGATGACATGGGAGAGTGTGGAACAATGCAAGATCGACTGGCAAGACCTATGGACAATGGAACAGAGCAGGATCAGTTTCCTCATCAGATCAACATATGATGTTCTCCCATCATCACAGAACCTAAACCTCTGGGTGGGTGAGGATCCCTCATGTCCTTTGTGTTCATCACCTGCAACATTAAGGCACATTTTGACAGGATGTAAGGTGGGTCTTAGCCAAGGACGGTTTACTTGGGGCCATGACCCAAGTGCTGCGATGTTTGGGCTTAGCATTGGAAGACAACCGTAACATGACCAATAAGTTGACACCAGTTCCATCAAAGCATTACACACAAAAGACAATGTTCCTCCGTCCAGGAGAGCAACCACCAAGAAAAGGTGTTTAAAACCAAGCCTCACCCAGGACAACTGGAAGCTGCTTGAGACTGGAAAATGCTGGCAGATGTTGGTCAATGGCTTATTTTTCCACCTGAGATTGCCACCACTAACCTTCGACCAGACATTGTCTTGTGGTCTGGATCAGCATGCCTCGTTCATCTGGTAGAGTTAACAGTGCCGTGGGAGGATGCTGTGGATGAGAGGAAGATACTTCCGTATGCTCAACTAGCTGCTGAAGCGGAACCGCGAGGATGGAGAGTCTGGGTTTACCCAGTGGAGGTGGGCTGTCGAGGATTTCTGGCACTCTCTACAACCCACTTCCACAGAGACGTCGGATTCAGTGACCAAGAGTTGTGTCGCACAGTGAAGAACTTATCTGAAGCAGCAGAGAGGAGCAGCAACTGGTGGAAAAATTCTGGTTGGGGATCTCAAGCACAATACAAAGAAAGCAATGCTGATGTACAGGTAAGTAAGCTGGGCTGAGTTGAGTGGGGGAAGGAGGCTGTGTGGTCCAGTGGTTGAAGAAAAGGGCTTGTAACCAGAAGGTCCCTAGTTCAAATCCCACCTCTGTCACTGACTCATTGTGTGACTCTGAGCAAGTCACTTAACCTCCTTGTGCTCCGTCTTTCGGGTGAGACGTAGTTGTAAGTGACTCTGCAGCGGATGCATAGTTCACACACCCTAGTCTCTGTAAGTTGCCTTGGATAAAGGCGTCTGCTAAATAAACAAATAATGGAGGAGGGTGATGCTGGTACGCCAGAATCACTGTCAATTGTCATGCTGATGCACTGGGGAGACCGCACTGTGGTTGATCCCCGGAGCCAGCATCGCAGCCGTTGTGTGTGCTTATGTGCTGGGGAGGCAAAATAAGCTGATCCCCAGAGCCAGCATTACACTTCAGCCATCAACACCAGGCAGAAGGATATCTACATCATCAGATGGAAAGAAACGCAAATGGATGGAGATGCAGATGGGTCACATTAGTTTACTGTAAAGCTACGTCTTAGTTGGTGCTTATTTTGGCGAGAGCCGAGTTCAAATCAGCATGAAGTTTTAACATCTACTCTCATGTAATGGAAATCATTATAATTATTATGTAGTGCAATCTTCCAAAATCCTGTAAGAAATTAAATTAAGTCCTATCCTGGTTAACAAACTCACTAAATTAAAAAAATTAAAAATCAGCTTTGTAAAGATTTAATATACAAATTTATATATATACAAATATATATATATATAAAGATACAAGATGGGCTAACTTGTATACCGCCAGCCTAAAGGTAAAACAAAATGATCACTTTCTGTACATACCTTGAAACACATCTTGATATTTGTATTTCTGCAGCAAGGATTTTTACTACATTAATGACAACAGGGGACTTTCAAGGTAAGTAAACAAATATGAAACTTGTTATATGTTCCTCAAGAATGTTTACATCACTAGCATCCAAAGCATTTATCAACGTCAGTACTGAGAAAGTTGACAATCAAATGACAAGTTCAATGTTGACAATCAAATGAACTGCCTATTTGGTTTGCCAATTCTTTGATTAGCTCATTCAAGGTCACGTGATGGTAAGACCTCATAACTCTGTTAGCTCAACCTGTTAGCCTATTCGATTATAGGAAGGAACTTCAGTCTCAAAGTTTACCAGTTAGCTGTAACATTTTGTTTTGTTTGATTTTGTTTCAGTCCTTGCCAGGTTCTTTATTATGCTACTTTTCAATGGCTGGGTTACGGCCACCATAGTGTACTACAGAAGAGCAGGAGAGAAGCAGGAGTAAATCGAGTAAATCCAGCCCTGTACACTGTCATTCATCGTGGACCAAGACGGCATTAATAACCATTTATTCTACGCCAAATTTTACTTGTCACTGTTTTTCCTAAATATTATTCTAGAAGAAAAGGCATTATACATGTGCCTTGTCTTTATGTTGTTATTTCTTGTAACAATATTCTCAGCGTTAACTTAATAATTTTTATTGCAAATTGGGCCTGGGATAATGAAGTTGTAACAAGTAATTGGGTACCAGACATATAATCAAGTCATTTGATTACTATTTTTGTATTACATAAAAATAACTTGTATTTATATGCACAAGTACTTAAAAGTATTGCAATGGGCTTTTAATTATAGCAGTGCGTGAAACTGTCCGGTGTCACAAAAATATGGGTGCTGATTTATTTTATTTGTTGTCTGTCAATATCTGTCTACATTATCCACACAAACACAGAAGTTATTTTTACTGTTTAACTGATGGTTTTCTGAGGTAATCAAACTTTGGTGGTGTAACGAGAGTGTTGACTTTTTAGCTTGTAGCAGTCACTTTTTTATAATGTTTTTTAGGGGTGTGTGATAATACTGATATACGGGTATATTGCGATATTCATCAGGCAATACCTTAACTGGTATTTGAACAACAATACCTGTATTTTTGGTTTAACTAATTCAGAGAAACATCTTCAGGAAAATGTCAGCTATTATCTTGCGAGATAATCACTTCCTGCGAGAACTTGTAATGCGAGCAGCGCTAACACAAAAGAAAATTGACAGAAGCACAGATTTTGAGCTGCTTAAATTCTACAAAGCAAAGTCACATGTCTGGAATCATTTCCTAATAAAAAAAAAAAAAATCTATAAAAGGATGGCTGTATCGCATGAATCATTGCAGTATATTGTTTATGCAAGGCTTAAGTAAAATATGCTGGCGGTGTTATGGCAAATTTCACCCTCCCCTTAGTCCTAAACGAGTCACGTGGCGATTTCGCGATTCATTGAACAGAGTAAAAACAAAAATATATTTGTGCGTTTTTTATTGGTATTTAATCATAATGTTAATACTTTTCTTGCTTTTGTTTTTTATCATCTCTGGATACTTCACATTACATTGATGGCATTCTGCATAATGTTAATTATGTATTTGATTATAAGTTTCTTCTATATTAAAGAATTCATATTTGTATACATTTTTATATTTTCATATTTTGATACAGCTTAAAACATACGTAACTAGCCAAGCAAGACTGCGGTTTTTCTGTCTCTGAAAAAACTAGACATCTGCAGCTTGTCGTATCTTGGCGTCTGGCCAGAGCGCCATAGTTAGCAGGTCTCTAAACAAGATGCATGGAGTGGAAAACGACTACTCTGTGAAAAGAGATCACCGCAAACAACAAACTAGTTTGAACCATTTCTAACAGCAATAAAAATTGGGTATTAGGTTAAGGTAGTCTGTGAAATGCTTAAATGTGACGCACTATAGAATGTTCTATAGATTTGGGAAAGTCGTCCCCCCCCGTACCAGGAGGTGTGTTGAAGGCGTGTGACAGCAGGGTGGATCCATAC
The DNA here is from genome assembly GCA_030684275.1 of Acipenser oxyrinchus oxyrinchus. Taxonomy (NCBI): domain Eukaryota; kingdom Metazoa; phylum Chordata; class Actinopteri; order Acipenseriformes; family Acipenseridae; genus Acipenser; species Acipenser oxyrinchus. The sequence goes on along the minus strand of CM060251.1, from coordinate 77,555,893 downwards.
TGATTGGAAGAGTATAGGAAATGGGGGTGGAAATGCTAATATATTCATAGTATTTAATGTAGTGTTTTTGTTTGAATCGTCAGTCGATTCTTGGAATTTGACTACACGGACGTCTGTGTGATACCTGTGTATGTGTCTTTGGTTGTATCCAAGGATTATATGATTGTATTAACAGTATTTCTTTTATGCATATAAAACATTCTTGAACAAAATCATTTGACGATTTATTTCCCTACAATATATATATATATATATATATATATATATATATATATATATATATATATATATATATATATATATATATATATATATATATATATATATATATATACATATATATATATATATATATATATATATATATATATATATATATATATATATATATATATATATATATATACCCAGTGCCTTGCATAAGTATTCACCCCCCTTGGATTTTTCCACATTTTTTTAGTGTTACAACCTGGAATTAAAATGGATTTAATTGGGATTTTTACCATTTGATTTACACAACATACTTAACACTTTGAAGGTGCAAAATATTTTTTATTGTGACACAGAAGTTAATTAAACAAAAAAAAAAAAGACACTTGTTGGTTGCATAAGTATTCACCCCCGAGTCAATACTTGGTAGAAGCACCTTTGGCAGCAATTACAGCTGTGAATCTTTTTGGGTAAGTCTCTACCAGCTTTGCACATCTGGATTCTGCAATTTTTGCCCATTCTTCTTGGCAAAATTGCTCAAGCTCTGTCAAGTTGGATGGGGACCGTTGGTGAACAGCAATTTTCAAGTCTTGCCACAGATTCTCAATCGGATTAAGGTCTGGGCTTTGACTGGGCCATTCTAAGACATTCAGGTTCTTGTTTTTAAACCACTCCAGTGTAGCTTTGGCTGTGTGTTTAGGGTCATTGTCCTGCTGGAAGATGAAACTCCGCCCCAGTCCCAGGTCTCTTGCAGACTGAAACAGGTTTTCCTCTAGAATTTCCCTGTATTTGGCTCCATCCATCTTGCCCTCAATCCTGACCAGTTCCCCATTCCCTGCCGATGAAAAGCATCCCCATAACATGATACTGCCACCACCATGCTTCACCGTGGGGATGGTGTTCTCAGGGTGATGAGCAGTGTTGGCTTTGCGCCACACATAGCGTTTTGGCCAAAAAGTTCAATTTTGGTCTCATCAGACCAGAGAACCTTTTTCCATGTTTGCTGCGTCTCCCACATGCCTTTTGGCAAAATCCAAACGGGATTTGATATGGGGTTTTTTCAGCAATGGCTTTCTTCTCGCCACTCTTCCATAAAGCCCAGCTTTGTGGAGCGTCCGGGTTATAGTTGTCCCATGGACGGTTTCTCCCATCTCAGCTGTGGATCTCTCCAGCATCTTCAGAGTTACCATTGGCCTCTTGGTTGCTTCTCTGACTAATGCCCTCCTTACCTGGTCACTGAGTTTTGGTGGACGGCCTTCTCTAGGCAGAGTCGTGGTTGTGCCACATTCTTTTCCATTTTTTAATAATGGATTTAACGGTGCTCCGTGGTATGTTCAAAGTTTGGGATATTTTTTTATAACCCAACCCTGATTGGTGCTTCTCCAGAACTTTATCCCAGACTTGTTTTGATAGCTCCTTTGTCTTCATGATGCTGTTTGTTTAGATATGCTCTCTAACAAACTCTGGGGCCTTCCAGAAACAGGTGTATTTAATCTGAGATCACGTGACACTAATTGCACACAGGTGGACTCCATTCAACTAATTATGTGACTTCTGAAGGCAATTGGTTGCACCAGAGTTTATTTAGGGGTGTCACAGCAAAGGGGGTGAATACTTATGCAATCAAGTCTTTTCAGTTTTTTATTTGTAAATAATTTTGAAAAGTATGTAGATTTTTTTCCCCACTTCGACATTATGGACTATTTTGTGTAGAAGTGACAAAAAATCCTAATTAAATCAATTTTAATTCCAGGTTGTAACACGACAAAATGTGGAAAAGTCCAAGGGGGGTGAATACTTCTGCAAGGCACTAATATATATATATATATATATATATATATATATATATATATATATATATATATATATATATATATATATATATATATATATATATATATATAAAACCATAGATATGTGTGTGTACTTTTACTTATTTACGCATAACTCAGTTAATAACGTTTGTTAATATACTTTTATAGGGGGGCCAAATGTGCCATGACAGCTGTACTACCAACCTTGCTATCACATTCGTCAGGATCACCCGGGGGTCTTACTTGCAGAAGGTAATTCGAGTCCTAGTGAACAAGTACATCAATTTCAGGTCAACAAACAATCACATCTCGGCAGGGCGAATTACCCAGCTAATTCAGCAAGGGCGAAAATTATCACGGAAAAGTGCTCAGGCCATACAGAATGGTTGATTCTGCAGACTTCAGGGGCTTGGTGAACGACCTGCACCCACGATAACAAGTACCAACCGGAAACAATTCTCGGAGGTTATAATGTACAACAAAGTCAAGGCTGAAGTGAAAGCTGAATTGCTGACTGCTAAACAAGTGTTAACTTATGACTGGAAATTTTTCACACATGTGGAGTTCAGAAAAAAAAACAAAAAACATGTTTAATGTAAAATGAAAATAAGACATTTATTATAAATTAAATTATATTTAAAATCAATGTTTTTAGAGAATTTTAAATGGCTAATTCAGTTTTTTTGAAATATGCAAAATTGCAATATGCACACAAACTTGATTAATAACTGTTCAGTTCTTGTTCTGGTAGCAATAAAATCAAGATCAGCATCATTCAGCATTGAATTCCAATATGTAGTGCAATACATATCGCAATGTTGTCTTCAGTATGTCTGTTGATCATCATAAAATGTGGGCAAGTGGTTCTAATAACATAACATTCATTAGCTCAATAAATCTCAGAAAGGTTGCCATTGCCATTTATTTGAAATATCTAATTCCAGTGAAACCCTTAGGCAAAAATAATGACCCCTCTTTGCAACTAGTAATACCCCCAGTGAAGAAATAGAACACAACAAAATAAATAACACAAAATTGAAGGCTACATAATTTTATTGTCAAATATGTTTTACATTATTTTATTTTAGCATACTGTAGCTGTATAAAACATGCATTTTCAATGTAGCATTTTAAATATAAAGTGGACAGGCCAATATAAATTATACATTTTTTTTGTAAGATGGCATGTCAAATAATATTCTTATAAATATATGTGGGCCAATTTTGAGGATTCTATTTCCAGCTATGAGAATTCTCACAACACATTACCGGAAGCCCTGTAGCTATCACTATGTGTTAAAATACACCTACAGTATGTTTTAGTTAAATATTTTAGAGTTTGTGAATTGTATATATGTGCTGTAAGATTTTAGTAAAATTAAGTCACAGAAGCTCTCTTTTTTTTTTCTTTTTTAGGAATAATAAAACACATCTAGAATACACAAACCAAAGACAAATACAAAATGTCAGCACTTAGTGAGGGAGATATGAAAACAATACACAACAGAGATTAACACTCTTTTAGGTAATAAGGTAACTCCTTTATATTAAAATTTAGATATGAAATGTACATTTTCCTTCTTACATTGCTCAAATTAGATTTATAATGCTTTTTGTTCAGGTATACATTCAAAAAGATAGGAATACACCAATGTAATAGTTATGCATACAAATAGTGCACTAACTTGGTTTAACATCAATTATCTAACAGTAAGTAAACGTCACTTTCTAGGAATGGGCAAACACAATTATAAATTAAGGCAATATTTTGACAGAAACTGAAGCAGTTGTTACCAAGTACATTCTAATGAAAGTAACATTCTGAAACTTTATCGCTATCAAAGCTGATCAACATTCACATGCAGCATGATATCCATATGATCTTGTAAGCATATAACCTAATAACCACAAAGGCTTTATACAAGTGCATAGCTGCAAATGTGAAAAATAAATAAATAAAAGTTTTGTTCTATGAAAATTACAATAGCTTGGGTGCCAATCCAAATTATTACCGATAGTTTTTTACAGCGGTTGGCGTGCACTGTGTGTGATATTTCAAAACTCCATTCCATTTTGTATCCAGCAAATTTCCTCCGAAATGTCTTTGTAGTGATCAGTCTTTGCAGTCCCAAACAAAGCAAACTTCATGACATTCTGTTGGGGGTGATCCAGTAGTTACGCAAGCAGGATATGATGCAAAAAGGTTGCATGCTTATACTGTGGAGAACAACCTACTTGTGATTCAGCAGGTAGTGCCGTGAGTTTTGCAGAAGAAGTGTGCACATAAGACAGAGACCCAGTAATCTGGTTAGTTTCCCAAGAACCCTATCTATTACCCTCAGGATTAGTATTCTACATTTTCGCAGTGCTGTAAACCATGGTGATACATAGATAAGTCTTTCTAAAAAATATGTAGCATTTTGTGCATTTTTGGTACGCCATATATGTTTTTCAGTCTCTTTTGTGTTAGGAAGAAACCCATCACCTTGAAGAGTGACTGCATCCCAATAAAAGGCAGTTAGCTGGAAAGACAAAAGAAAAGATGGTGGATTGTATTTAATAAGAAACAAACATGGAAAACACTCTTCTGTCCAGGCCCTTTTTTCTTTATTGTAATACCAGTCCTAGCTACATTCAAATATGCATTCTTGCTCCAACACCATACCTAAACCATTGTCTTATAAATTATTTTTAAAATTTGTATACCCTCTGTATATCACGCCAACATTTTGTAGATAGTCAACAGACCCAAATGTAGTCACGATCACTTACAAACATTACTTTAAAAAATAACTTGATTAAATAAGTTATTTTGTATTAAAATATGATATCGAATGAAAGATCCACGATCCTGTACGTACATCCTACAAAACACAAAATCTACAAGATTTTTAAAGGGGAGGCAGGGGAGCATGCAGCATAATGGCTGAAGGCTACATACATTTTACATAATTGTAAAATTTAGTGCAGATACTTATGGTATATGAAACCCTTCAAGTAACTTCACTAAAATAATTCGGCATAACCTTGCATTTATAGGTTTTTTTTTTCTTCTATTCTCTAGGATAGAATCTATAGAATAGCAATTCCTAAGAAGTAGAACCTGCTACACTTGTAAACATCATCTAAAACACATACAAGCATTTACATTCTTACACAATCCTGCAAATAATCTCAAATTGTTAAACACACCAGGTTCAGTTTGTAGTTTATATTTCGTAAGGGCAGTGAAGTACATGCTTAAGGAAAAATAAACAAACAAATCCAGGCGCAGAAAAAAAAAAGGTCATGCTGCCGCAAGCACAAAACTCTTGGAGCTTTTCTGTGAAACTACATCCAGACTAGGTCCAGTGTTGCATCATTCATTGCACACTTTCACATTTAAAATAGAAAATATTATTGATATTATTTCTATAATACAGTTTTGCTGATAGAATAAACAAAACAAAAAATCTTTGTTCAGATTTTAATTTTGGGAGCGTTTCCGATGCTTGATTCTTCACTTTTAATCCGTGGAGGGGTCAGGCCATGGAGGGCTGTTGCAGGCACAAAAAAGAAGACATGAAATCAATGTCCAATGCACAGTGTGAGAATTTGAGCCTTGACCTTCTTGGAAATGACATGAGGAAGTTTCATCTGCAAAGGACAATGGTAAGTTTCCAGAGAGATTTGCCAACTCCATGTTAAAAGGACTAACACAAATCTCTAAAGAAACTTACTATATAAACTTTAATAAACCTAAATCAAATACTCTAGTATATATTAGTGCTTGGACAAATATCCAAAATAATATTTTCTGCCATATATTTTCAGATACAAAAATCAATCGTATTTGCTAGAGATGACAAGAAAATGATATGTGAGATTAAAATATAAAAAAAACACAGGATCAACATCACAGCTCTTAAAAGTTTTAGACAGCAAAAAGTAAACAAAACAGATTATGCACTCGCATAGTGATCTCTGGAATGTCATCTGGGTCAAAAAAAAGGCAAGCATGTCATTTTGAAATGCCTCGCTTAAAACTGTCCAACTTGCTGGAAATGTTCTATGTTTATGTACTATTTATTTTGGAAATAAACAAAACAACGTTGAACTTGAACTGCTATTTGGCATCCTTTGTTTTGTAGTTAATTGACTGGGGAAAAGTAACGTGTTAGTGTCACGTCTTGCTGTAAAATACAGGCACACACGATGGGTGTGCCTGTATTTGTGTGGGTTCTGAGCAATATAATGGCTTGTATTACATTTTGAAAATGAATGAATATCCAAACAAATATTTAAATTATGAGCGAGTATCCGACATGAAAATCCTGTGTTTTTTTTCTCTCTCTCTCTCTCTCTCTCTCTCTCTCTCTCTCTCTCTCTCTCTCTCTCTCTCTCTCTCTCTCTCTCTCTCTCTCTCTCTCTCTCTCTCTCTCTCTCTCTCTCTCTCTCTCTCTCTCTCTCTCTCTCTCTCATAGAAACAAACAGATTAAGTCATACTGCACACTTCAGAGAGCCTGGTCAGCATTAATCTTAACTTAGGGTAAACCAGTACCAGTAGTGGTAATTGGGATACGTGAAACCAGCTGTTACACTATGTTTTACGTTTTCAATGAAGACTAACATGTGGCAATGATTTCTGTCCCATGACATTCTGGCTCGCTCTACAACAGCACAACGCATTTTTGTCCCAGATGGCTTTCCATAGAGATCACTATGCATGCATGTGAGCATAATCTGGTTTGTTAACTTTTTGCTGTCTAAAACTTTAATAGACGCTCAAGAGCTGCTGTGTTGATTCTGTGTTTTTTTTTTAATATATATATATATATATATATATATATATATATATATATATATATATATATAAATATAAAAATCACAGAGCTCTTTTTCATTTGCCATTTTTTCAAACTGGTCGTGCATATCCTGGTGAGACGGTAACTAAGTTAAAGGTATTTTTGTCATTTGAAGCGATTACGAACATCTGATTTTTGTATCAGAATACATGTCAAAACATATTCGTTCGAATATGCAGATACTTGGCCCAGCACTAATTCTGCCTATATGTATCCTTTTCTTCAACTGTGGTCAGGACCACAAGTCTTGAAAACACAACTCTTAATAAATTATTCGCAAATGTTTATTACAAACCTGATTCTAAGAACTTACATCATTACTAGTCATTTTTTAAATAAGTTAACCCGAGTGTCATTCTTCTCCAATGACAAGGTGGCAGTATTTCAATGACAGTTAGCGGTATTGTGGTAAACCGGTAAATCTGGATTCCTGCAGTCCATTGAAAACATGTCAGTGTTATTTTTAAGTATAATTTTGATGGCTGGATTTTTTTTCCCCTGGGACCTAAACCGAAAATACACAAATGGTTCGCTTGGGTAAACCAACTGGTGGCAGGTCTCTCCGAAATGGGAAAACAAGAGAATGGCAAAACACTGCATGAAAGCTTTTTCAGGTAAGATAAAACTGTTTATAAATGAAAAAGAATGCATGTACAACACAAGGAAAATTAAACTATGATACTGGCTTTTTAAATTATGGTAGTATTTAAATACATGGAACCTATTCAGGATAGTGATTGCTTGGAGAAAAGAAAAAGCATTTAAACTTTGTGTCAACTTCTATTGTTCAGAAAAGAAAGCATGCATCATCTCAAATCACTGCAATTATTAAAATCAAACACACTAAAGCAGCAATGTTACCCTTTCTTATTTCTTCAGAAATCAAAAACATCGTCATCATCAACATCATCAAATGACCAATCCCAGTCTTTAAAGGCCAAATCAAGAAATCTGTAAAGGGAAGTTTGATCTGAGAGACGGATACAGATTCTTCTTGAAACTCATATTTGTATTAATGAACCATGGGCAATATAGATGTACTTGCTGCAATGTGCTTTTACATCTTTCTCTATAGCAGGAAAAAAAAAAAAATCCTGTCAGACTGCACTACACTAATACTACCGCTGTCTCTCGGACAATAACGGCTATATGACTGAAGTACATTTACACATGCAGCAATGCAATACAATATATATGTTAGAATTTGTCTGAGGGCTGTGTAGGGAAATGCAGTGTACAGAGCAAATAGACCATGATGGTTGTTGTTAGTAATGATTACATGACAATGCAAATAAAGCTCCCTATTACTTACTGTCTATATGGGAACAAACATACATAAGTTCAATGAAGGACGATTCGAAGCATGGGGCCAGAGCTACAAAATTAGCAATACAAATAAAAAATGTGGGAATATTGTTAGTTTATCAGAAAGACATTCAGACCTGGTCTTTCTTTAACAGAGTTGAATGACATGTGCCCTTGAAGAATATGAACTCCTTATAACACTAACAATGTGGGCCTGATCTACTTTGTTCTAAAAAGAAAATACTGTTCTAGATCTAGTTATATACATGTGTCAGGAGGCTGTGTGGTCCAGTGGTTAAAGAAAAGGGCTTGTAACCAGGTCCCCGGTTCAAATCCCACCTCAGCCACTAACTCATTGTGTGACCCTGAGCAAGTTACTTAACCTCCTTGTCCTCCGTCTTTCGGGTGAGACGTAATTGTAAGTGACTTTGCAGCCGATGCATAGTTCACACACCCTAGTCTCTGTAAGTCGCCTTGGATAAAGGCGTCTGTTAAATAAACAAAGAATAATAATGCAGGAGCCCTTAATTTAACATGTTGCCAAGATTCGTAATAAAGGGAATTCCAAACTAGGTATAACAGTGAAATGGTTAATGAATAGCCAGTGTTCGAGATACATTCATGCTTATTGTAGTGTGTGTGGCATTTATTGTTATCTAAAAATAACTGTAGCAATAATTAGCCAAAAATACATCAGGCTATGGTTTCATATGTCTGTCACGGTTTCTTTCATGTTGTGTGTAACCTCCAATACAGTTCAGAGCAGCAGTGACATTTGTTTTTTTACCTTGGTTTGTTTGGTGGAAGCTGCCGGCTCGGTCGGCGGGTGGATTGGTTGGGTTGTACCTTCATGGAAGCTCTAGGAGAAGATCTGGCGAAAGGATCTGGTGCAGGGGGCTTCTTTGGAATCTTTTTTACCAGCCGACTTACCCACTTCTGCTGCTCTTCTTGTGAATTGGCAAGCAACAGCAGATTTTTTGCTGTTGAAATGTCGTAGTTCACTAAAATAAAAGGAAATATAGTGCAAGATGCAATGAGAATTATGTTTACCAACAGTCACAAGCTATACCCTGAAAACCAGCTTTTAAAAAATAAATAAATAAAAATATAATAATCTTGTGCATCCAAAAAACAATTTATTTTGTTCTTGTTTTTTAACTTGTGATAGGTAGATAGACATGTTATTTATCCAAGACTAGATCCAATTGACTGTCCCCCTTCTCTCTCTTTATAAAAGGAGTTGAAAACCAAACAAACCTACCACTGAGGAAGCTTTAATGCATTGGAGGAAGCTGTAACAGAAATTAAACACCTGGCAGCTAAATGGTTAAATACAATGTACTTACCCCTACAAGGAGCAATAACCTCCTCTTTTTTGTCCATATGATCCTTGTGACATTTGATGTGACAGCGACGGCACTCCAAGGCAGGTGGGGGTTTAAACATGTTCCACAAAGGTTTTGTGCAAGCCTCACAGTTAGTGGGGAAGTGATATAGTGTTGGAATAAACTCATGTCCTTTATGGCAAATGTAGCTCGACTTCTCTCCAATAGGCAGTGGTTCTACAGGGAACTCTTGTTCTTTTTTGCTCTCTCCCTCATTAGCATACAGGATCTAAAATATAAAGTAATTTATTTATTTAATTCATGTACACTAGCAGTTTTACATATCATTGCATGTGAACTACAGTACACAGGCTATAGTACAGTTTCTATTGTCATACCCAATAGAAGTGCAGAATAATAAATCAAGTAAAAAAATAAAATAAAAAAAAACACACCACATAAAAATAAATCACTTATGATACCCAATACAGTTCTACCCCATTATAACGCGGTTCTCGGGGTCCATAATTGGAGACTGTGTTATTTGTGCTTCGTCTTATAATGAATATTGGCATTTTTGTTCCCGAATGATTTACAATGGCCAAATTAATATTGTAGTGTACTGTGGAAAATGAAAGGAGACACACACAATTTGCAGGTTCTTGAATCCACATTTAATTTGGATGATTATTCCTGGCCCATGTCAGCCTGGGCCACACCAAAACAAACAGTCTTGCCCATTCACACAGCAGCTTGTCTGACTCAGCTGTCAGCTCTGTCCACGTTGATGTGGGCTTTCATGTCCCCGCCTACCTGGATGTCAATCAATCCCGGTTGAGGCAAGCTTATCACTTCCCTGCTTACACACACACAGGGTCTGTAGACAAGTCATGTAACAGTATAAATCCTGCGTCGTTACAGTATAATAGAAACTGCTATTCGCCCAGTTTAAAGTTTATACCACTCTTATTTAAATTGTATATTTATTATAATAAATGTTGTAAACTGTAAATAAATAACACAGAATCCAAGGACATTTATACACACTTGTATGGTTTCGTACTTGTTTTGTAACATTAAAGAACACTTTGTTTTTACTTTTAGAAAAAAAAAATAGTGTAAGCATGGGAGCTTTATAAGTACTATGTCACCGTTTCAACTTAAATGGGCTTAAATACGGTAATGTAAAACAAAAATAAAACCCAATGTTTGAGTCAAAATGCATTATGGGGGAAATGGGAGCCACGACCATACTGTCTTATAACCGATTCCGCACTATAACGGGTCACGTTATAATGGGGTAGCACTGTATATTTCTTACATTCAGCAAAAAATAAAGAATGAAACAGGGATGGCATAAAGTTATCTCTGGTACACCTACACATGCGGTGGCTTATCTAGCCGATGTAATTTTGGTATTGCCACAAAATAAGCCATGAGGATAACAACAAGGCAAACAAGCCCACAGTGGGTCTCTGCAGATAGGAACTCAAGTAAACAGCTCAAGCATTACCTGGAAAATTCTTGGGATCTCTTTGGCATCTGCTCTGTATACATCCGTCTGTGTTACTGGTCGGACGTGGAACAGCTTGCTGAAAAAAAGAATGAAGATCAAATAAAATGTCCTTGCTTATGTCTTTTGGGTAAATGTTAACACAACACACAGATGCCTATAAATGTGCATTTTAAATTCTGCATAATGAAGTTTGAACACTTACGTGATATCTAAAACCATGTAAGGATTGGACAGTTCTTTGTCTTGCTCGCTGTTGTAGAACAGAATCTTCTTGCTACTCACGACAACATACTTTTTCTCCCATGCAAACTTCTTAGTATTGTTCCTAAGTGGTAATGAGAGCCACCCTTCCAATCTTGACTCTATATTAAGAGAAATAAATATATGTACCACATATATTAGTAGCACACAAACACCACACTGTAAATACAAAATGATCAGTATCATGAAAATATAGGCCAACATGACCTGCATCCATCATGTGTATATATTAAAAAAAAAAAAAAGTAGATTCTGACACCGTGCAATAACTGCTAAAGAATATGCTAGCAATTGCCCTCCCGATTTATATAAAACTGACATTTTTATTCCTCCACCTCTGTGGTATGGGATTATGGCTGTTTATTGGCAGTGAATGAACCACTGTTTAGCTCTGCTTTACTTAACTGATACAAATGGAGGTCACCAGCATATCAATGATTTGATTCATTTAAGTGTAGTCAAAACACTTGGAACACACACCAAGCAGTCATGGTAGTGCAGCACAAATCAGACATAGAAAAATGCACTCCATTGAAAGCAAAACTGGTCTGACTGTGTACAGTGTAGTTGCGGGAACTAGGGAGCAACAGGGGACTCTTTGTTCTCTATCAGAACATGACATCTTAACCACGAAAACTGAAGTGTAGAACAATGTTTGCCAGCAGTTGTGAAAAGATCATTCCTGCTTTGTAAAGGGATTTCATAAACAATATCCAGATGCTCCTAAAATACATTTATCCTTTCGTTAATAAAAGTACTTACACTTTAAAAAGCACACACTAAAATATCAAACTAGTTCATCTTAATGCCTTTTTTCGGCACTAAATTCTAAATATGTCTAACATTATCCAATAGAATAATTGTATTGGTGAGAGGCTGAGACTAGCTTGGCTACATCCTTGCATGTGTACCACAAATAAATTGGTAACTGTGCTTTTATGTGTTAAGCAATACAAGATTAGCCAACAGCTGATGTGCAAATTAATTCGAAAAATGGCACAAACTTGGCAAAATACTATGTCACTTTGTTATCTATTGCACTTCGGGAAAAATGCAAGTGAAAAGATGCAGCTCAGAAAAAGTCCACATGCAAAAACAGTATTAAACTACAGATCCCATACTGCATTTCTGTTGTTAATTCACATTAAGCCAGACAGACACACATTGAGTAGAAGAATCAGCATGTCAGTGAAAGTCCAGTAGGGAAGCAGTGTGCTGTGCAGGCTGTCCATGCAGGTCACCTGTGTTCTCAGGTTCTGATGGGGTGGGAGGGAAAAGTTCAGGTTGAGGTTCAGGCTCTTCCTCTAAGTCAGAATCAGAGTCAAAAAGCATACAGGATCGAGAAGGCTTAGTGTCAATGCCAACAGAGGTAGATGAGCGCTGGTAGGTGAATGACATGGCCTCCGAAGTGTGGGAATGAGTGATACGAACTAAAATCCAGTGCAGGGAAAACACCAACAGAAAAGAAAAGGAAAAGTAATGTATAGAAGCAACTGAGAATTTCTATCAACACATTAAATGGCAAAAGCAGAAGAAAAAAGACATGTAAAAGTGACATGGCTGTGGCTTTGTGTAAAAAGTGGTGTAATATATTGTTAAATGTGTTTTCTATAATGAAAACAAGAGGATATTATTGAAAAACATATCTACTCTACCATGTTGGAGCATGGAACATGCTACCGTTTACAATAAACACATTAATAAACAAATCCACGGATTTAGTACCAGGGTATGCATCATCTGTGTCGAAATCTGGTCCACTGCCAATACTTGTTGTGTCCATACTTTGAATATTTAGAGAGGCCAGATGACAGCGGAGCTGCTCAATATCACTGTCTTTGCTGTCCAGTGCCATCTGCAGCTCAATTCGCACCTGACTTTCATCAGTTATGAGCTACAAAAACAAATATACAAATGTAATATTAAGAAAATACATTTATTATGTAAAATTAAATAACTAAGCATTGTTTAAATTACCTCTAAGCTAATTTGACATACAATGTGACCTTTTTCTCATTGTTAGTAAAAATGTCTAAAGCTATAAAATGTACTTATGTAATGGTGCTTTGCTTAGAAAACATGCCTACATGCTTCTTAGAAAAAAACACACACACAGTACCGCCCCAATTTTAACCCTTACGCCAATATGATTAGTGCTCTTAAATAATCTTAAATTATAAAAAGCCACCTTCCTCACCATACAAAATGTTAAAGATGGTAGATTAAGTTAATATGAAGATATTTCAATCTATTTTCTATTAGTATGTGTATCCATCAAGGTTTAGCTAATGAAAAGTTATTTAAAACATCCTTACCGCTTGCATCTCATTGATCTCTTTCTGGTACTTGATCAGCATGCTGTTTAGTTTCTCCTTCTCAGACCGGAGCTCCAACTGCAGCTTCCTGTTCTCCTTCTCTTTCCTGCGCACGTCAGTGTCGTTCCCTCGCTTGCTGCCCGCTCCTACCCGCACTTCCTTGCGGTTCATGATCTCCGCCAGCTTGTTGACAGCCTGCCGACACACACCCAGCGTTTATAGAATTGGATTGGACAGTACCACACCCGCGATCTTATTACTCAAACACTTACTGAACATAAATAAAATCAAAGAAATCAAGTAAAACATTATCTACATTCTTTTTTTTTTAAACTTTAGATAATAGCGATATTACATTAAGGAGAAGAGCAGTTCTTAATCTTAACTACATACTTACATAGGATAGCATGAAAACAGATCAAATGCACAGATACAAATGAATGAGAAAATAAAATTTCAGCTTGAAAATACCACATTTGGGGTGCTAATATTTAAAGCCCCTACATGCCATCACTTAAAGTAAAATGGGCAACACTGTTCTCAGTATGAACACTAAATGTAACTGTGAAGGATATGCCTGCACTGAGAATTTAAATTAAATTCTTAACTTTAAGTAATACACCAATAGCAATTTTGTTAATATGGCTTTTATAAGAAAGAAAGAAAATGTTGCACATTTTAAAAAAGGTGTCAGTAATAAGGTTATGGCAAAATGCTTAGATAAAAAAAAAGTCATGCATGCTAACCTACAATAAAACTGTATGGTCTAGCTTTGCATTGCATAATCAAACGATAAATAAAATGCAACAGGTAGTTGCTCAGAGTTTAGACTAACTACTGTAATGATAAAACAATGCAAACTGGCATTCTTACCTGTGTCTTCAGTGTTCTTTCACACTGCAATTGTTTCTCAAACTGCAACTTGGTCATTGCCATGGCTTGTCCTTCTTCTTCCACCTTCTGCAGTTCTGTTTTAAGCAGTAAATGTAATATGTGTATTCAGGTAAAGAAACGTGAAAAAAACAAAACAAAAATATTCATGGCTACCGAAGTAGAGCTTTCAGACTCTAGAACTGCCGTAAGTTTACCACATGGGATATGGTGCGTTGATGTGGTAAACGTAGTTTCTAATCACCCTGTATAATGTATGTTACTTACGTTCCTGAGTTTCTTTTAATTTGTTGTTCAAGTCTTCCTTCTCATTTGCTAGATTTGCCACATCACTGGTTAATGTTCTATTTGCTTCCTCCAGCTAAAAAAAATACAAGGTTTATTAAAACTCAGAAATTAAATATTTTTGGGGACTAAAATAGTTTATAACTATCGGAGGCACCTGCATGTATGTATGTATATTCTTATTTGTGTGTTGCCTTGTCGCACTTCGGTTACCTTATGACTGATTGAATGTGACAGGTAGCATAGAAATAAGCACTTTTAATATTTCAATTATATGTGTAATTACTTTGTAATAGTCAATCACACAAATATAAAATAAAATCTTAATAGTTTAAGACACAGTATTTGGGTCCAACTGACCGATCCTATTGTAGAGTCCTTTTCCGTGAGCTCCTGTCTATGCCTGGCCATCATCTCTTTGATCTCCAGCTCTTTCATGATCTTCTCTTTCTCCAGGTCAGAGTACTGCTCCTCAGCAATGGAGCGAGCCAGCTGCTCAGAGTCTGCCTTGGTCAGAGTGATCTCCAGCTGTGCTGCCAGGGAATCTCTGCAAAAACACACCAAAGGGGAGTGGGAAGGTTAGTTCCCAAATTCAAGTTCTTACCATTAAAATTAAACTTTCTTAAAGTACAACTGCTTTCTGACATGATATGAACAATACTAAAATGAACAGTGCTAAAATGAATTGCAACACATGAACACAATAATGTTACCTCTCATCTTGCAGCTCCTGGAGCTTCTGTTGCATTTCTTTGCACAGCTTGTTCTTTTCTTCACATTCTTCTTTCAGTTCTCGAACCTGGGTCTTATACAGGGTCTGCAATTATATGAATCAAGAGTTACTGTACCCAGTCCAACTACATTTGACAATAGGTATATCTGGTACAGCACAGTTTATACTAAATCATTTTATGTCGAACACAAAAAAAAATAAAAAACATGCACAAATATACCCTGCTCCAAACAATGAGGTGTAGTCAGATTAAATGGTGTCAAATACTTCTATATTTTTATGCCAATGAAAAACAGATCGTGAGGTGTCAAGTGGGAATATTCAAATACCTTCCATACCTGTCCTGTTGCCACCCATACTTCAAAATGGGGGGTCATCACCAAGGACACCAATACAGGCCTGGCATTTATTGAAATACTGGCAACAAGTGTGTTGATCAGTATATAAATAAACATTAATTGTTTGTAGAAGTGTACGCTGATAGTAGGCGTAGTTACATTGGTAGTTAGCATACATTAGTACATGTGTTAGTTTAGCCTAGTGTTTAAGGCAGTTACATTGAAATTGAATTAATTGTTACATGTAATGTAATTGAGAAGTTGCTGTTATATATATATATATATTTTTTTTTTAAATATATATTTACATATACAGTATTTACAAAAAAAATATATACCATCTATCTATCTGCATTTAAACCCATCAGGTCAAAAAGCAGGACTTTAAAAGTGTTCCACATTGCTACCGAACATGCACAGCCACATTAAAGCTTGTTTTACATAAAACTATTTCAATTATACCGAGAAGTACTGCTCAGCTTCCAACTGATCCTGAAGTTCTTTCATCTGCCCATCTGCGTCCTGGCGCTCCCTTAAAACAAAACCAGACATCCCTCAGGAAAAATAAATGAGCAGCAGCACTCGTTACAAATAAACCACACACCCCCGCACATACACTTATTGTAAAACATTACAATTAAACTTTAAACAAACTCATTTAAGAAGACAATATTTTCAGTAAGACGATGAAGGCACAAGTTGACCGTAGAATCTATTATTGATTTTTTGTATAAAAAACCCCAAGTGACTTAATGGTAGAACATGTACTGTAGTACAACTAAAAGACATTTGGCAAAACCTTTTAACAAATATTTCACTATAAGTCTTTACCAATGTCACTGAAGAAAATCAGTCTTCGAGTTGAAACTTTGTCAAATAATTTTACCAAGTTTATTTTTCTATATAAAATAAACAAATCTAGGAAAATAAATTCAGATGTTATGTGGTGGTATTTCAGAACAAATCCATCAGCACTTTGTCATGAGTGAAAATTAGACAGCCGTAAACCGTGCTATGGGCTTACAAAGGCCCTTCATATTTTCACCAATGAAGTCTGCAAATACTACTTGCAGAAAATATATCTACTGTAAATAAACAGTACAGTAACAACAATTACTACTGACCTCTTTCACAGTTAGAAATTAATTAATGTAAACTAAGAGACTATTGTTTCTGCTTTATCAATGCTGAAAATATTATTTTTTTCGTGGCAATGTAACATGTGCAAAGCCATCTAAATCCCACTGCACTTGGGAGGCAATTCATTTTCTTACTTGCGCAGCTCAGTGTTCTGTTTCTCCAGGGTCGATTTGATCTCTAAGAGGTGATTGATCTCCTGCTTGAGCTGCTTCTCCGACACTTTCAGCGAGTTCACTTGCTGGCTCTGCATCTTCAGGTCGTTCTGCGTCAGACTGCGCTTCTGTGTCTCCTGCTCTATTTTCAACGTCAGATTCTTCACCTGAAAGAACGCATTTCTGATCAGGACACAGACAGCCTTAATGTGCCAAAGGAACACAGTTTTTTCTATGTGTTTTTTATTAGGCTGATACTTTAATCATTTTAACTGCCTTTTCCAAATAATTAAAACCAGCACCTCAAAGAATCACACGTGTTTCCCTCACGGCACAACAGGACATGCCATAAATAGTAACAATCTCAAAATGCACAACGAGACTGAGGCAGCATTCAACATTGCAGCAAACCAACGTTCTACTGCTGATTTACTTGCCTGCAGTGTTTACTACTGACGTATACAGATCATTGTAAGTAATCTAGTAATCTATTAAATTGTATTTTAACCTGTTATGCTAGGTAATGACTAAAAATGTCAGATTTATTTGTGACACAATGTGTTGATCACATTTATGACAGTATCCCCCATTGACCAGAGGTTCAAAAATCTGATCATGTGTATGTAACATGTCACAGATTTATCAAGAGTAATGATACAAAACTTCTTAAAAACACCTTAGGAACACCTTGGGAGTCCACAAACTGACCTGGTGTGCTTACTGCTTCTTTTGCAACTTCAAGGTTTATTTTCTTTCACAAAATTGTGCACTATAATTTGGGAGCCACACTACCAGGCTGAAAGTAAAATATATAATAGTTATTATGGATTCAGGGCATACCTCTTCTGTTAGTTTTTCCTTCTGCCTAGATAACTCTTCTAACTTCTGATGTGACTGTTTGAGATCACAGTCTAGCATAGAGCACTGCTTCTCAACCTCCAGCAACAAGTTTTCCACCTTCATTTTTGACGTTCTTTCTTCCTGAAGCTTCTTTTCCATCTCTGTGGGGAAAACAAACGTTTTAGTGGAATACTGTTATAAACAGCAATCCCACCAGATGATCAGATTTTTACATCACAGTCCTTGGTTATCACAGATGAAACCACAGCAATACATTTGAGGCTAATATATAAAAAATAGAAATGATGCCTGGAGAAATCATGATGATATGCCTGCAATGTAAACTTTACATACTCAAATCTCCAAGAACCAAATACTACTACTGTTTATCTCTTCTTCAGAGCCCCTCAATGAAAAGCCTTATGTACAACTGATTAACCATTTTTATCATTTCCAAAAAGTTTTTTAAAAAATTGAAATTTTATATCACCTTTTCTGAGAAGGCAATTGTTAACAGCTCTTGTTCTAGCCCCCAATTCACCTACCTTTTGTGGCCTCTGACTTTGCTCCCTCAATGGATTCATAGATCTTGTTTTTGTCTGCTAGCCGTGCTTTCGTAGCTTTATGCTCGACTTCCTCCTGCTCCAGACTCTGCTGCAGCACTTTCAATTTATAAGTCATGTCTATTTCAATGTTATTCTTCTCCTGCATGGGGAACAAGGATATAAAACAGGTCAGAAGAGAGAATGATTGTATACATACAACTCAGACTCACCAATTTAAACTAGTAAACCCGTTCCATCAGAACTGTGACTTTGATTGATACACAAATCAGTAATGTACACTAACCTCCAACTTCCATAAAGTAGAGCAGAACAGGAAAAGTAAAATACTTCCATTTGTTAGCCAGAATGGAAGGTTTAAATACTTGTAAGCCAATTTAAAATTGTATTGCACCATATACCTTCTACTTCAGAGGAATCAGACCAGAAGCTTATAGGACCTTGCTTACATTTTTCTAACTCACCTTTTGAATGTCTGTCAGCTTCTCATGAAGTTGCCTTTTGTCCATTTCAGCTTTGGATACTGAACCTTTTACATTTCTGAGCTCCACCTCCAGACCAGAGATTCGTCCTAAAAAATATAACAAAGTGGTCATGCTGCTCTCTGTCACATTCATCCATCTATCTATATGGGCTGCGCCAATTTTTGATCGGTGAATTTATGGGCATTAGTTGATTAAAATCGGTACATTAATTCATGCACATTTTTTTAATAAAGAAATATCATATAACAGCTGTCCTGCATAGTAAAACAAAGAAATCAATAGAATCTAAAAAATAAAAAAAGTCTAATGGTAATTTGGTCTTTTTAAAAGCATTTTTTATTATTATTTTAGTAAATGTAACAAATGTTCACAGAACGTTGATCCATAAATATAATGCACAAGAACTGAGAATGGATTTTCTTTCGTCTTTCATGCAAACATAAGTAACACTTTTGCTTAAAAGTGTACTGGTAAATTAAAGTCTATACATCATTTATTTACACTTAAGCGTTCTCTGAAATACTGAAAAAAACCCTTCCTTTTAAAATCCTGTTACAGTGCTCCCCCTTTATAACGCTGTGGTCAGGAGCCACAGTTAAGAGACTGTGCTGTTTGTGTTTCACCTTACAAGAGTACTAGTGTTAGTGTAATGGCATTATGGGGCAAATGGGAGCCATGACCGTATCGCCTTATAACCTGTTCCGAGTATAACGGGTAGGGCTGTAACGAAGGATGCATGTTGACCTGCGAAGGTTAGGAACACATTACCAAAGGAAGGTTCGAACCTTTGATGGTACTAATTTGCATAATTTACTGGTTACGTCACCATAGCTACTTGTTTATATTTGATTGAAAATCCTATTTTACAGGTAATCCATACAAATGGAATAAAACATTTGCATGTAGTTTAAAAATACATTATATAGAACAGTAATCATGTTTTAATAATTTAAATAAAAATACATGTTTATTTACACAATTGATGCTGCTTGCGATATATACAGTAAGCTTGCATTGCAGCAGCACCAACTGCAGCGGACTTTATTTAACAGACAAAACAAAGCTTTATTTAACAGTCACTGTTCCAAGCAGGTTATCTGTCAATCACATTTTACTACTACTAAAAATATTAATAATAAATAATAATAATAATAAATTTTGGTCATCTGGGCAATTAACCAAAAAAATCCCAAACAGCAGAAGGGTTTCGAGACATTTCTTTCAATACAGCTTATGCTATACAACGCTTTGCTGTCAAGACGGCGAATGAGAAATTAACGGTTTGCCTCTGGATAATACGAGCTGGAGGGGGGAGGGGCGGACGGTGCTCAGTTTTCGTAATAAATTATTAGTGTTAGCGTATATTTTGTATGTTTCAAACATATTCTACCATAGCACTTTTCTTACACTTTCTTGTACACTAGGTATTCAGTACATATTTTACTGAAGCACTACAAGCGCTGTAGGTACCACCCCAGTGCTTTGGATACTATACTCTGCTCCAATACATGGAAGCTGTGCCATATAGAGTTGCTACGTATAACGAGTTGGTAGTGGATTTTAATAAACCTTGTTTCCGTAATATGCATTATACAAATCAAAAGATCGAATTTTGCATGTGAGTGACATTTAATGTGGGAATTATAGTATTCACACATTGTCAACAGTTTCTGTTAACAGGAAAAACAACAATTTTTAATAATAATAATAATAATAATAATAATAATAATAATAATAATAATAATAAATATATATTTTATAGACACACACACACACACACACACACATACATAGTGTGTGAATGGCGTCCGACGATCCTTCGAAGGTTTAAAACAATCTTTGAATCCCTGGCTGGCGAATAAACCTTCAAACACAGCCCTAAGAACGGGTCAGACAGAACACCCTTTCTTTTCCAATTATTTTTCCTTCAGAATCGGTAATTTATACCGGAAACTAGAATTTGAGTTTTCCCTTCAGTTTGTAATCTGTTAAACGGAGCAGCCCTAATATCTACCGTAAAACTTCAAAGGCTATGGAGGCTGTGTGGTCCAGTGGTTAAAGAAAAGGGCTTGTAACCAGGAGGTACCCAGTTCAAATCCCACCTCAGCCACTGACTCATTGTGTGACCCTGAACAAGTCACTTAACCTCCTTGTGCTCCGTCTTTCGGGTGAGACGTAATTGTAAGTGACTGCAGCTGATGCATAGTTCACACACCCTGGTCTCTGTAAGTCGCCTTGGATAAAGGCGTCTGCTAAATAAACTAATAATAATAATAATAATAATAATAATAATAATAATAAATAATTGCCGGGTGCATGCTGAAAGTAGGCCAGATACAAACCTCTTGGTGTATTTTAACATGTTTTGTTGTATTAACAATGTAGAAGTTTGAGATTAAACAATTAATTATTTTTGATAATGACACATTGCTTTTATTGTTCATTTTTAAAAACATTTTAGAAGTTTGTATTATTATTATTATTATTATTATTATTATTATTATGATTATTATTATTAACAATGGTAGACCTAATTCCATTTTTAAATACAAATTCGTACTTCTGCTTGTTCATTTGCCAACATTTTGCATACCGTACCCTTGTTAACCAGTGCATATAAAAAGGACTGTATACTTTCGCTTTATACTTGAGGGTGTACAAAACAATGTAATTGTGTTATTCTGTTAATTAGTTCCCACCGACACACAACCTTTTAACAAAGTTGCTGGAATGTTTCAATTGAGTTACGAGGTTGTGTGCTAGCGGCTTCTCAATGACCACATGAAGCATGTGAAGCGAGTGATCTAATATAAACGCTGGTCTCAAATAATCACCGGTCTCCAATACGCACCGGGTCTGCTGGCAAATATTGTAAACAAACGCCAGAGAAGTTTAATTGAGTTTTACGGTATATATCTGTCTATATATCTATCTATAAGTCAAAGCTACCTAGTCTTTATAAATCAGTATAATATTACTGCCTCACAAAATAGAACAAAAAAAACTTGCTTGTTGTTATCAGTAGATAACTGGCAGTCTTGGCTAACAGAACACAGGCTCAATCAAAGTTTTTGGAGTCAATAATATAACTGAGCCCAGTATTAAACAATGACTGACTATGCTTCATAACCATAAAACCATTTGCTAAGAGGAAATATCTATGAACAGCCATACAATTGCAGAACACACCCAAAAAATGACTAAATCCTGTATCCATAAACATATCAGGTTAGATCAGGTTTGTAGTAAATAAGGGTTGTAATCCCTTTAGAATTGCACGAACAGCAGAATGAGATGGAAAACTGGCTGAACTTTAGTATGATATTTGTGTCTGTTCAAGCAGTGAACTGCAACTGTGCAGTAACAGTATTAAGAGAATGCCGATTACCAAATACCTTGCAAATCGCTTATGATCTCAGAGCCTTGGCTTCGATCCCGTTTTTCTGACTCCAAGGCTGACTGCAGACTGATGAAGTCCTTTTCGAGTTTAAGTTTGGCGTTTTCCAACATGCAGCATTTGTCCTGCACTTCCCGATTGTTTGACTCCAGCTGTTGTAATTGTTTTGTCATCTCTGTCTGGTTCTTCCTCAGCCTGGCTGCTGTATCAGCCTCCGTGCGCAACAATGAATTTGCTTCATCCAGCTAAAAATCAGCCACATGAGTAAAATAAAATGATTAGCAGCATGAACAGTGACTTACATGGGCTTTAGTAGTGCTGGCATGGGGCTTAAAACTACCAACCATTTAAAGAAAAAACTAAAAAGCTCAAGTTGAATGCAAAATTACTACCATGTGCACCTTCATCCAAAATTCATTCTGAATGGTCAATCACAAATAGAAAGATGTGGTTGCTAACTGATGTTTGGTTGCTATACCCATCCTTTCTCTTTTCTACATGCAGTAAAACGAGACAGAGAAGGTGGTCTAGGGTAGTTTGAAATGCATGATATTAAATAAATTGCAATTTGGGTTAAACAATTGCAAGCCAATATACTTTTTATTCATATCAGTATTTAATTCCCCACTTTACATCAGTCTATGGCACTGCATTGAAAGAAACATTTTGTGATCACACACACCTGTCTTTGTAATTGTATATTCATATCATTCGATATTTGAGAATTCTGATTCCGCCTCTTCAAATCGTCTAGTTGATCCTTTAGGATGTTAACTGTAAAGGTATGTTATGCACGATTTATTTATTTTTATAAATAAAATTAAAACCAATGACTTGCAACAAATAACAATCCACATACCATCATTTTCAAGGCAGCGTTTTTTGTCTGCCTCGTTTTCAGCCTTCCTTTGATACTCCACATTCTTGTGCTGCAGCAATGCTTTTTCCCTTTCCAACTGCCTTAGATTTGATTCAAGTTTTTTTCTGGAGCTAATCTAGAATGTTAATACACACATTAAATCTACTATTGACAAGAAAATCAGACCATCAATGTATTATTCTATTTCTTACTGTACAAGAGTAAAATGAGTTTCCAGACCAGGTTACAGCAAATAATGAATGACAAATAAAGCCTTAAAAGAAACTTAATAGGGAACTTAGTATTTCAGATTCTTCATAGCCTCAACCGGCAACCACAATCAAATCGCTGCCTTGTAGTTACGTTTACTAACACTCAAAGGAATGACCATAGAAATCATTTTGGATTGCGAAACGTGTGTTGGAAACTCTCTAATGTCCTTGAGGCTGGTCATTTTGCAGGAAAGGACTTGATAAGATTAAATCTTCTCGTGGTTATTGTCAATATAGTGTAATGCCCTATTCTCCACAACACCTAGACCCATTTAAACCAAATATTTTAATAACGCATTGTACCTAATTTTTAGATTTACCAAACATTTTTCAAAAATTAAACTAAACTTAAAATGTTTCAAAAAGATAATACAGTTCAAGTTATAAAAAAAAAACTAAAACCCACATACTGTATTCACATGCAATCTATAATATCCATTTCGTTATTGGTTTTGATGGAATACAAAAAGCATCACCTCTTCATCCAGCTCTTTAGATGTTTTTTCAAGACGGTTACTGA
Source organism: Acipenser oxyrinchus oxyrinchus (assembly GCA_030684275.1). Classification (NCBI taxonomy): domain Eukaryota; kingdom Metazoa; phylum Chordata; class Actinopteri; order Acipenseriformes; family Acipenseridae; genus Acipenser; species Acipenser oxyrinchus. The sequence continues at coordinate 77,531,828 of CM060251.1, read as the reverse complement.
CAGCTCTAGAGAGGAATCAAGAAAAAAATGAATACATCAACTATTCATTTCGGAGCAGTTGTCAATTTATTACAATTAAATGATTTAGACATCTAAGCCTATCCGGTTCCTAGTAACTGATTGATCTCAGGACACATCTGACTGGTTCGGTATACATGCAAATTCAATAGAAATCAAACTGGGGGGAGAGATCATCCATTTACCTGCTTTTCTGCTCCAGTTCATCTTTGGCTTGCATTTCATTGTTGAGCTTCTCTTCTATTTGATGCAGCTTCTTCTGCAGCTGTGCACACTGTCAAGGCAGTGAATGAGGTGTAAAGCTTAAATTTTGTGAGAATGAATGTACATAAAACACAAGTAACGGATTTAAGAAAACAACAAACACACAGTACAGAGGTCACTTACCACGACACTGTCCTATAAATGAAAAGAAGAAAAAAAAAAGAATTATCAGTGCTTAATCATGAAATAAGAACAGTTTCTTTGACAAAGTGTTTACTGCTACAATGTAGCAGTAATGAAGACTAGCACTTTCAAAATGTCTGACTACAAAGAAGTCCTCTCATTTAAAACTTGCAGTTAAAGCATTGCTTAAGTAAATAAACCACGGCTACCAAAAGCAGGAATGACATCTAGCCTCTACTGCATATGAAAAAGTACAAAATCTAGTACAACTAAATAGTTAATTCTAACACACAAACTTAAGAAAGTTTTACACATTTTACTCTATGCATTTGTATAGAGCCAAAACAATCATGCATTTATATGCGCTTGTAACAAAAACATATATCTACAGTATTTCAATAAAGTATAAAATCAACTAATTACAAACACAAAAAAACTATTTAAATAAATTTCTAGGACACCCACCTCCCCTTTATCTGAAGTCAAACGCTCATTTTCTACAGAGGAAGGCTTTAAGTCACTTAGCAACCTGCAGAAAAGAAACAGCTCTTATTTAAAATCTGAATAACTGTGCCGGCCATGCCAATCTGCTTACTTTTTCAGTGCCCTCAGATCTAAATCTCCACTAACCCTTTTATAGAAAAAAGCAATTTTTTTTTCAGCCTACTTTTCATACACTTATAAATTCTTGCTTGGCTGATAGGCATGTTCATACTTTTTTCTGAATTCTAATCTTGCTAATTCTTTACTTAAAGAAAGAAAACAAAAAACTGAATTTAAGTCTGCTACTTTGTAAAAGGAAAAAATACCACACAAAACATGGAATCCTTTATTTACCCCCAGCCAAATATTATTCTTGAATATATAGGCTTGTTTATTCCACCAGGTGCAATTCAGAAGAGCTTGCTTACAAGACTTACACGTCAATACCCAAAGTGGCTGTAATTCACAAACCTTTGCAATTGATGCAAGTGAGGATTCAAGATGTATTAGGCAAGTAATAGATGTAGATCCCTTCTGCATAACTATTCCATGCGGAAATATAATGCATGAAATATTCAGTTCTGAAAGTTGGCAAATTGATCAGGGGTTAATTAGGGGTTCTCTTTCTTAATTACAGACAGGCAAGGGTTACTGCCTTTTGTAAAGTACACAAAATCAGTCCTGGATATCATTTGCTACCTGGTTATTAATCAAATGCTTTACCAGGCTGCCGTGCTGGAATTGTCCTCTTTCAGCTTTAAAATATCTGCCCTTTTCTCAGTTTCCAACAGGCTTACTGAAGAGGCTGGGAAAGCAGTAAAACTCATAGATCTAGAGGGTGCCTTTTAAGAATAATTTACTGCTATGCTTGCTTGAAATACCCAGGTATTTTTCAGAGGGTACACGATTCCAGATCTTTTTTTTATTATTGAAGTTTTTCTATAGCATCTCCGTGGGCTACTGACAGCTTTGTAGATTACTGGAAACATTCAGAAATCTTTTTTTTTTTTTTTAAAGGGCATGCACAAACAATGCGTAATGCTACTATCAACATGCATATTCCTACGTTTATGTACACTGCGTACAAACAAACTAACAGCACTCATTTGTTTTCTTTACAATCCACCATGTAAAACTGTTTATGTTTCACATGCAAAACAACACAAAATGAAAATTAAAACGAGGTGTGCCAGTTCTAGAAATGCACTTACTGATTATCCCTGAAGTACGTAAATCCTACAAAAGGCAGTTGGTTTCCAACGAAGGCTTTGGGGACAGGGAAAGTTTCAACGTCTCCCTTGTCATCTTCAATTTCATCAAAGTTACTTGTGTCTATGTCACTGCTTAATTCTGCCACTACAGGGGCTGCAGCTGTGGACACAGAAAATTCTTGTCATAAATCCATCTCAAGAGGAAGGAGACCTCTTGAGAAAGGGTTTTTGCAAAATGTTTATTATTTTTTTCCTACAATTATAAACTGGCACTGTGTAAAAAACTGCATGTATGAAATTAATATTCTGTACTTTACCAGATACATTAGTAAAAACATAGTTTGGATAGTTACATAGTGCCACCATACTCATTAGCAGCACACTAGAGAACACTTTGAAATGTGTCCCTGCAGTATGCTGGTCTTCACTGTATTAAAAACAAGTGATGATGTTACTGATATTTCTGAAAGGTCAGCCTAGGGCAATACTGAAACAAATGGTGCAACTGATTGAGGTCAGCTACAGTATGTAATCCCATTAACCTCATGAGAATTTGAGCTGGATTTAAACAGCTTATTTGCCAGATAGTCCCAGCTCTTGTGGTGTCAGGAGAGTGCTATTTACCTTGGAAGCTCCACACATGCATATTGCCATTTTAACTTAATTAAAAGGCACCAACATTTCCCAGAGGTTTATCCTTCAGATTTCTTTGGAGGCTGTTTTTCATAAGCAACGACTCTTTCTGGGTTCTAAACCTTTTTATGTCATGAACGTTTTATGCAGAACACATGTTAAATTCAAAATGTACTTAACATGTATTCATGGTGGTTTTATGGGCAAAAAGGCAATTATCATCTCACTTTGTAAGAATAAAGCTGCTAAACAGCTTATTAAAAGGTTGTTTACAACCAAAGCCCCTTAAGTTCTAACAATCAGAGATAAAATAAAACTAATGAATAACAAGGATTTACATTTATTTTAAGAAAAAATCTGAATATAAGAAATGTACAACAGTTCAACTCTAAAATAAAATACATACATTACATATACAGCTTACACTTAAATAAATAAAATAAATAAATAAATAAATAAACCTAACCCTGACATACAGCCTAGGCGGAGTAAAACTTTCAAGCTGCTCAGAACACAGATTACAATGTTTATACCCAGCAATCTTTTTTCTCAACAACCCTGTAGATGCTCTATAACATGTTACCATTAAAGTGATACTGCATGTCCCACACTGCATACATCAACTTTTATTTTCAACAGGGCTTTGAGGGTATATTGCATTACTGCGTGGGTCTTTAAAACGTATGCCAGACATTCCACACGATGGGGACAAATAAATATTTTGAAGAAATTTAAGGACTAAATAGTAGCAAACAAAACACGTCTAAAAATAACCCATATTAAAATTAGCAATCTTACAGTTTTCTGTCCATCATACATAGCTCACACATTTAAAAAAGCAAACACCTACATTTAAATAAAAAAAATTAAAAACTAAAGTAATGCAATGACTTACTCTCACGTATGGTGTCAAATGTCCACTGATCGTTCTTGAAGAAAGGATGACATTTTATCTCTTCCACTCCGTTCCTCCCAAGACGCACATCCCTGTACATAGCAATTAGTCCAGTTTAGGGTACACATCTACAAAACATTCTCCCATAATGAAATTGTTATTTATTTAACTAGTTTTTTTATTATTATTATCAAATAAAAAAACAAATAAAACACAGGTTTGGAAACTAAATAAAAAGCTTATTGTGAAGAACAGCTCTGACAAAGTGCTACAGCATCTCAAAGGACTGCCTGCTCTGAAGCTCCCAAGACCCCCAGTGTTTTTCAATGTAACCCAGGCTTTTCAGCAAGTAGCAAAATGGACGGGGCTCTGAAGCCTGCCACGTGTGGTGCAAACCATATTTCAATTGAAATTCAGACAGGGAGGGAGTACTTGCATGCGAGCCAAGGAATCAGCTGCAAATATAAAAAAAAAAAAAAGTGTCCACACCATAAGAGTGCAGCAGGGCTCAATTAGGAGGGGGCGTTCAAGTGCAGCAGAAAAAATTCACTCAGTAGATTTGCTCAATTATATATTAAAAAAAAGAAGTAGCTGTTATCCAAGAGGTCATGTTATAACAAAAAAATAAAAAACTTTCAAAGCAGTCACATAATGAACACCACTGTGTACTTCACTAAAACCATGACATTTTTTAAATCAGGTTGTCACAAATCCCAGATCTAATAATTAAAATAAATAAAATAATAAAAGCAAACAAGATATATAGATATACTGAGCATAATTACACAAGCTGTGTTTTGTTTTTTGTTTTTTTAAATACGCTAACATTAAACCGTAACATAGTATAGATCTGGGAGGGTCACTACTTTAAATAAAAACAAAATAGCTTATTCCTTCCTGTCACATTAAGTGCCTGAATAGCTAACTTGTATATGTAAAAAGAGCATCTGTTTTAAATGAACCCCTACAGCACTAAAGTTCATGTAAACAGGAAGACCTCCACACGTGGGAGAAGTGCTCCCACTCCATGTTAACTGAGCCTCGCTCTTCACAAATATCTCCTCCTTGTCTCCAATCTCCACTTGGGCTCCAGGGTTCTTGCCGTGTACTACAGGGAGCTCTTTCATGAATGGCATTTCCTCAGGAATATGCAGTTCATCGTGAGCAGCCCTATATCAAAAGCTGAACTGCTGTGTTGAACTCTATATTCCAGCAGCTAGACCGTAAGTTCTAAATTGGCTAAAAACAGAGTGCAAGTAGATTCAGGTTTATTATAATTCATCACATGTTCACAGTCCTGTCTACTTTCAAAGGCTTCAAGGAAACATGGTCATTGTGGCTAGTACTCTCAATATTGTCTCTACTGTATATTTTCCTTGTTAGTTAATAGAATGCTGTATAAATGCATGCCATATACCAGGGGTGGGCAATTCCGGTCCTGGAGGGCCGGTGTCCCTCCTGGCTTTTGTTACAACTTAGCCCTAAATTACTTAATTGGACCAGTGACAAAGAGTCACTGAGAGGGAGACACCAGCACTATTAACTGAAGCAAAAGGCTGTATCACCATTTTAAGACTTAAATCAGGTGGCTAAGCCAGGTGGATAAATTTCTCTGAAGATGCTGTTACCATAGCCAAAGCTGCATTGATCATAAGAAAAGACATCTTTTAACACAAATCCTTCATATTCTCCGATGGCTTCCCGCCAGAATGCCAAGAGGGCTCCCTGCTCACTCAAGTCTCTTATTGCAATGATCCTCAATGGCCTCACCATGAAAAAGACTCCTCACTATTGGTCAGAATACTGTCTACAACACAAAAGAAAAGACAATCTGAATAATGCAAACCAGGAACTCGCTGGAGCGTGAACGACCTCTTCCAATCTACATTGGCTGCAATGTCCATTCAATGACCAGAAGTAAGAAACTCATCCAGCAGCTGTATCAGATAGGTGTCAGCATTATGTACGACAGGGTTATGCAACCTGAGGACTGGATGGCTACTTCTCTCTACGTTTTGAACAAGACGGTGGAGTGCTCCCTGCTCGTCTCCGGAAAGGACTATTTACTGCTAGAGCCCTGGACAACTTTAACCACAATTCTGGCTCAACCACTTCCGTTGGCTCTTTCCATGGGACTGGTAGCCGTTTGTTCCAATTTCCCCACCAAGCCCGGTGAGTGCAGACCACCTGCGACTACATCACCTTCTGGAACTCAAAGACACTCTCTCCCTGACAGTTACGCCTGTGTCCCAGCTGTGGCTCTGAAGACAACTGCTTTTGCCATACCATAGTGTTAAATTAGGCCCTTCTAGAGCTGTTTAATAGAGGCCTTGGAGAACCAAGATCAAGAGCCTTGCCAGTGTTCCATGCATTTTCTGGTGGCAACACGACATCCTCTATCATGGGCAAGAGCAAAAGGTCGGCTTGGCAGTCTATGAAGATGTTAGAGACATTTGTGCACCTGGCGCCTAACTCCTTTGAACAGCTACACTTAGACTCCCAGCACTCCCAAAAGCTTGAAAGACTCTGTTATCATGTATGACAAAACAAGTCATCGCAGCTCTGTGAACAAGCCCAGAATGGATCTCTTCTGTCAGAAGAATCAAGCTATGGACAAACTGCCACCCACGCAGGATGCTCTACTTAAAAAAATGGCACTAAACCACCTAACTATTAACTCCAGAGAAAGACGGAGGCATCTGTAACCCATTTTAAAGGACCAACACTAGACTAATTTTCTTATATACAGTACTGTGCAAAAGTTTTAGGCAGGTGTGAAAAAATGCTGTAAAGTAAGAATGCTTTCAAAAATAGACATGTTAATAGATTATATTTATCAATTAACTAAATGCAAAGTGAGTGAACAGAAGAAAAATCTAAATCAAATCCATATTTGGTGTGACCACCCTTTGCCTTCAAAACAGCATCAATTCTTCTAGGTACACTTGCACAAAGTCAGGGATTTTGTAGGCATATAGTCAGGTGTATGATTAAACAATTATACCAAACAGGTGCTAATGATCATCAATTCAATATGTAGGTTGAAACACAATCATTAACTGAAACAGAAACAGCTGTGTAGGAGGAATAAAACTGGGTGAGGAACAGCCAAACTCAGCTAACAAGGTGAGGTTGCTGAAGACAGTTTACTGTCAAAAGTCATACACCATGGCAAGACTGAGCACAGCAACAAGACACAAGGTAGTTATATTGCATCAGCAAGGTCTCTCCCGGGCAGAAATTTCAAGGCAGACAGGGGTTTCCAGATGTGCTGTCCAAGCTCTTTTGAAGAAGCACAAAGAAACGGGCAACGTTGAGGACCGTAGACGCAAAACTTACTGCAGCAGATGAAAGACACATCATGCTTACTTCCCTTCGCAATCGGAAGATGTCCAACAGTGCCATCAGTTCAGAACTGGCAGAAAACAGTGGGACCCTGGTACACCCATCTACTGTCCGGAGAAGTCTGGTCAGAAGTGGCCTTCATGGAAGACTTGCGGCCAAAAGCCATACCTCCGACGTGGAAACAAGGCCAAGCGACTCAACTATGCACTAAAACACAGGAACTGAGGTGCAGAAAAATGGCAGCAGGTGCTCTGGACTGATGAGTCAAAATTTGAAATATTTGGCTGTAGCAGAAGGCAGTTTGTTCGCCGAAGGGCTGGAGAGCTGCACACGAATGAGTGTCTGCAGGCAACAGTGAAGCATGGTGGAGGTTCCTTGCAAGTTTGGGGCTGCATTTCTGCAAATGGAGTTGGGGATTTGGTCAGAATTAATGGTCTCCTCAATGCTGAGAAGTACAGGCAGATACCATCAGGGAGGCATCTGATTGGCCCCAAATTTATTCTGCAGCATGACAACGACCCCAAACATACAGCGAAAGTCATTAAGAACTATCTTCAGCGTAAAGAAGAACAAGGAGTCCTGGAAGTGATGGAACTGTGGTTAGTTCTCCAAGATGTTTGGGCCAACCTACCTGCCGAGTTCCTTCAAAAACTGTGTGCAAGTGTACCTAGAAGAATTGATGCTTGATGCTGTTTTGAAGACAAAGGGTGGTCACACCAAATATGGATTTGATTTAGATTTTTCTTCTGTTCACTCACTTTGCATTTAGTTAATTGATAAATATAATCTATTAACATGTCTATTTTTGAAAGCATTCTTACTTTACAGCATTTTTTCACACCTGCCTAAAACTTTTGCACAGTACTGTATATATATATATATATATATATATATATATATACACACACACACACACACACACACACACACACACACACACACACACACACACATACACAGTGCCTTGCATAGGTATTCACCCCCCTTGGACTTTACCACATTTGTAGTGTTACAACCTGGAATTAAAATGGATTTAATTAGGATTTTTTGTCACTGATCTACACAAAATAGTCCATAAATGTCAAAGTGGGGGAAAAAATCTACATATTTTTCAAAATTATTTACAAATAAAAAACTGAAAAGTCTTGATTGCATAAGTATTCACCCCCTTTGCTGTGACACCCCTAAATAAGCTCTGGTGCAACCAATTGCCTTCAGAAGTCACATCATTAGTTGAATGGAGTCCACCTGTGTGCAATTAAAGTGTCACGTGATCTCAGATTAAATACACCTGTTTCTGGAAGGCCCCAGAGTTTGTTAGAGAGCATATCTAAACAAACAGCATCATGAAGACCAAGGAGCTATCAAAACAAGTCCGGGATAAAGTTCTGGAGAAGCACCAATCCAAAGAACATTCTACAGAAGTTAGAGATAAAGTAATACAAATGCATACATTAGGCAAAGGGTACAAAATAATATCCAAGTGTTTGGATATCCCAGTGAGCACAATTGGATCAATAATCAGGAAGTGGAAGCTGCATCACAAAGACCGTCCCTCAAAACTCAGCGCTCAAACAAGAAGGAGACTTGTGAGAGAAGCCACAGAGAGGCCAACAATCACTTTGAAGGAGCTACAGAGTTCAGTGGCTGGGAGTGGAGTAATGGTGCACCAGTCAACCATATCAAGAGCTCTGCATAACACTGGCCTGTATGGGAGGGTGGCAGGAAAGAAGCCGTTACTCAAAAAGTACCATCTGAAAGCACGTCTGGAGTTTGCCAGAAAGCATGAGAGTGACCCAGCTGCGAGTGGGAAAAGGTTTTGTGGTCAGATGAGACCAAGATAGAGCTTTTTGGCCAAAACTCAAAGCGCTATGTGTGGCGCAAACCTAACACTGCCCATGCCTCAAGACACACCATCCCTATAGTGAAATATGGTGGTGGCAGCATCATGCTGTGGGGATGCTTCTCATCAGCAGGGACTGGGCATCTTGTTAAAATTGAAGGAAGAATGGATGGAGCAAAATACAGGGAAATACTGCAAGAGAACCTGCTTCAGTCCGCTAAAATACTGAAGCTTGGGAGGAAATTCACCTTTCAGCAGGACAATGATCCCAAGCACAAGGCCAAAGCAACATTGGAATGGCTCAAGAACAAAAAGGTGAATGTCCTACAGTGGCCCAGTCAAAGTCCTGATCTCAATCCCATTGAGAATCTGTGGCACTATTTGAAAATTGCAGTCCACAAGCGCCGTCCAACCAACCTGAACAACCTGGAGCAAATCTGTCAAGAAGAATGGGCCAAAATCACACCGACACTGTGTGCAAAGCTGGTACATACTTACCCCAAAAGACTTAACCCTTTGCGGTCCATTTATTAATTCTGCGTCAGGCTCGCCAGGTCTAATTAATTTTTACATGCGCATTTAATTTTAGACGCGCTGTTTAAAAGTATTTTTTTCCACAGTCAAACGAGTTTAAATGGCCCTGCACATCAACAAAGCACTCACTAGGCATCTCCAGCCCCGCCCCACCCTTTTGTTTGCTATCGCTTTTACATATGCTACCAAATAAAAAATAATAATAATAATAGTCGTACATACCAATCAATCGTCTCCTGATGACTCGTTTTATCACCAAACTCCTCAATAATGCAATCCAAGTCATTATTTTATTGCTATAACATCTCACAAAAGCTCTGCAAATGTCCGTGATAGTCTCTGTGCGCTGATACTGTACTCCCAGCTTGTTTCCATACGACCGCCCCATATGATGCCAATGGGGTACTATGACTATTCATGAGATACGCCTTTTTTTTTTTTTGTCGGCTTTTCTCGGCTCCTTTCGTTCCCACTCGGCCATTGAATGGTTTTCTCGGCTTTTCCGTTGAAAACCGACTTTTTGCGTTTTTGCGTTTTAAAATGATGTCGGACAGGGTCCGACAAAGGACCTGGTGGGAATAACTGCAATGTCGGACCCAGTCCGACAATGGACCGCAAAGGGTTAAAGCTGTTATTACAGCAAAAGGTGGCTCTACTAAATATTAATGTGTGGGGGCTGAATACTTATGCAAGCAAGATAGTTCAGTTTTTTATTTTTCTTAAAAATATTTCCCAACATAAAACCAATGTCAGCTTACAATCATTGATTTTGAGTTTCAGTGTTTTAAAATAAAATATCAAACAGAACGAAATTTCAATGTACCATTTGTAATTCAGTAATATGAGAGAATTGGTCAGGGGTCTGAATACTTTTGCAAGGCTCTATATATATATATATATATATATATATATATATATATATATATATATATATATATATAAAAAGTTTTGAGTTATCCGTCGATCCTCATTTTCAGGATAACTACAGTACTCCATGAACTTTAACACCCATTGCAGAGCAGCTTGACTTTAACCATTTCAGACTTTCACAGAATGCACACGACAGGCATATTTGAGAGAATGGTTATGCCTTAATTCAAAACGCTTTGATGATTAAACTATAAGACGACCCCTACAGTGTCCTTTAAATGTGCACAACCATTAAATGTTATGAAATTCTTACCTATCTGTTAAGAAGGCACATATGAGGCTTTTGGCATGTTTAGAGATTTCAACATCATCTGGAAAGTTCAGGGAGTTCTTGTGATCCATAATTTTACTGTATGTTCCCACCAAAGAATCAGCATAAAAAGGAGTGTCGCCTAGAAAATAAATAAAATAAATAAATAGACTCGAGTACTGTGTAGGGATTGAACTTCTCAATTTAAATTTTGGAGTGCCCAAAATCCAATTCTCCAATAAGGAGAGGGATCATGACTAACTTACTCAGAGAATCAGAAAGACCCGCACTGATCTAGTCATTCTTAAACACAAACCCCCGACAGTAGGTTATTTTGGAGAATTGTGCCAACAAGGGACGATGTAAAATATGACATCCAAATTGTGTTTAGTCAGCATTGTTCACCTAAGCAGACTCAGTCAGGCTATTTTAATGCAGCTGATCAGAAGTTAAATACAAGTTAAAAGTTATAAAATTAAGCAGCAGATATGCCACATTTTCGTGGTGTAATCTCAATAGTTATTTTAAATAGTTTATGAAATATTCCCTCTCAACAAGGAAACAAAAAAAAGAGTGATTTAACTGTTACTGCAAGCCCAAGTTCCTTCTACTTACCAACCAGCATTTCAAAAATAAAGACCCCTACGGACCACCAGTCACACTCCCGGCCGTAGTAACCGTCTCCTCCTTGGGATTTCAGCACCTCCGGAGATATGTAATCAGGGGTCCCCACTGCAGTGTCGCACCTTACCATCCCTGTCTGCACAACGAATACAATATTCCATCTTAAGCAGGAATAATAAAGATATGATTGCCATCTGTGCAAAACATGTAAAAAGGTATATCTGAAGATTGTACAGTGACAATGCTTTATCATTAAGGTAATTCAGTCAAATGATACAATCATTTGTTTTCAACTAAAAGGAACTGTTCGGTACAAATTTAAAATGGTATAAACATAGCTAGTTAAATGTAAATGAAGGTAGTGTAAAGCAGTTACCACAGGGTGGTGCTATAACACAAACTCTATACTCTCCTAACATTAGCAAAAATCTAGGACTGCACAGGAGTGCTATAATTCAGCTTATTACCCAAGACAGCGCAGCCAAGATATTCTGTTTCATAGCATGATGGGAACGAGGCACAAGTATAAATGGTTTGTGGGGGGGTGAATCATTTTTTGCAGTATGTTGAAAACATTTAGTCTGATCTAAACATAATAAATTGGGTTTCCCTTAAACTTGTTTATTTTTTTAACTAAATGTATTACAGTAAAAAAAAAAAGACTAGCATGTTCACCATATTTTATATATAAAATGAATCTCAATCTAGCATTACAATCATAACAGATTTAAAACTGTTTTTTAAGCCAAAACATTCTGTATTTATATGTGTAAAAAACAAAAAAAAACCGACAAGGACAAAAATAAATGTATGCCAAGGCTTAATTTGTATTATTCCGTTTTGTTTAAATGAACAATACATCATGTCTTTAAATTTGTAAATATTTAATAAAAATTAAAAAAAGGACGCCAATAACAGTGCTGGAACTCATCAGCATGTCGGATCCTTAGTTTTCAAGAGCACAGGCCAGAGAGAGGCGTGGCAGTGTTTAAAATTACAAGAAATGTCAAGAATTCTCAAAAGTGATTTGACAAAAGAGATGTTACAAAACAAAAACAGTTACTGTGCTGTGAATGCGTGGCATGCTCTCTCTACACCAATACTAAAAAACTTCCAAGATGATCCTTTTGCATTCGGATTTAAACCCTAAAGGCTACAGGGCTTCTGAAACAAAATGAAATCGTACTTACTTTATCCATCTTCATGCACGTGCCAAAGTCTGCCAACTTTAAGTGTCCATATTTGTCTAGCAGCATGTTGTCAGGCTTTACATCTCTGTGTATAAAGCCCATGGAGTGAATAGCATCAAGGGCCAACACCACTTCAGCTGTGTAGAATTTGGCCCATTTTTCAGGCACATCATAGGTGCTTGTGAGATTCACCAGGTCACCCCCAGGCATGTATTCCATTAACATGTAGAGATACCGGTCATCTTGAAAGGCACAACATAGCTGGTAAAATACCAAAAAAAAATTAAGTATATTCATATAGCCTATTATAGTATATAGCTTACAAAAAACAACCTATTGTACATATCCTAATTATGCACCAAGTGACGCATTTGATGTTGCTTTATTTTGAATAAATTAGAAATAAATGTCAAGTCTTTGTTTGTGTGTCTAATTAGCTGGGATACACTTTTCCTTCACTGTTACTATTTGTTGTTCTGAGTATTATTTACCTTTTGATTTAGTAATGCATTTGATTTAACATTGCTACTTTATTTTTGCAAACATTTTGTGATTAAAACAAAAAATGTATTTGTTTCTCTGGTCCTATAACTTCACACGATAATACTTGAGCTAACATAATACTGCATACGTTAAATGGTATAGTTTATTTCATTAATGCTGTAATATTATGTAAGCACAAGCATTACTATACAGTATTGTAAATGTATATCCATAGTAAAACATAACACTCCTTGGTCTAGTAGAAAAAAGTTTCAACAAATGTCTTCCATGTGCAACTTGAATTGCTCAGTATTGTGTTCTGTAGCACAAGTACTGATTGTTGAGACTGTGCAAAGGAGTACGGCTATTTTGTACAGTAGTTATGACCTTTGCTTGCACTGTGTTTCAGTTCAATGTTCAGACTAACAGCTTTACTACATGGACACTGAACCAGTCAAGGGTTTTCCGACTGTTTCTATGACTTAAAGTAATCTTACCTGTACAACCCAAGGACTGTTTGCAAAAGCCATTATATCTCTTTCTTCCCAGAAAAAAGCTGAATCAGACCTCTTGAGCATTTCAAATTTACTAAGGAGCTTCATCGCATAAACCTTTTGGGATGCTTTATGCCGCACCTATGATAAAAAGCATGGACTATTAAAAAAAAAAAAAAATGAACATGAACACCTGAAAAAAAGTGCCACGGAACTGTAAAACGATAATATTATTGAAGAAACTACACTTTACTTGTATCATTTCAATCCCCTGTAAAACATTTAAGTAATGATTTTGAAAAATATTAAATTCTCCTGTTATGACTTAAACAGCAAGAGGGACCCTGTGGCAAAGGCATGCTGATAGTAGAGATTCCTTTGTTACACACTGCAGTTGAATCACTGTAATAATAAATTCAAAAATAGAGAAAATGCAAGGTTCTGAACTGACTACTAGAGGGCCAAAAGGTTTTTGTGATGTAAATCATCAACAAAACGGACTCTATGAGGCTACACAGTGCAGAAAACACCACTAAGCCACACAGGGGTCTATTTTACTGATTTAACCAGCAGCAGTATGAATTCCCCTTAGTCATCACGAAACAGTATAACACTTGACTTGGGTTGCAAGGGGGGAGGAGGCGACAACACACAACATATTACCTAGCGAAGGGCTAGTCAGTACCACTGCTATTTAATTTTTATAAACTACATTTTAAATCCTTACCGTGATACGTGATGGTCCTGATGGACTATTTTGTTTGACGTGCAGTGAGATAAATTGATCATTAATGACATACTGTACACTTTCTAGGGCGAAAAGGTCAAACTTTATTGATAGATTGTTGAATAAACCTAACTATTTCATCATTCAAAAACCATTTGGAGAACAAGCAGCAGCTACATTAATGCTTTTTTCGCATTGTATCATGATGGATATGGACACGTAATTTCACCTCTACTGTAAACAAGCATATTTTGTGAAAAATAGATTTACAGATACTTCTTGACAGTGCTCAGTAATATAAGCAAAATGTATTGCTGTATCTGGAGACCAGTTGGTTAATCCAGAATATAGCACACAAAAAAAAAAAACCTTGCCATTAGCGTTTAACATTTCTTACCAGCTGGACCTCTCCAAAAGCCCCTCTTCCAATCACTTTCACCACATCATAGTCCTCCACTTTCATTTGAAGCTCCCGGATCTTTCCCATGAATTTTTCATCTAGAGAAAAAAAAAAAAACAATGTCAAATTAAAAAATAAATAAATAAATAAAAAGTTTTATACAGAATCACACATACTGTACAGCACTATACAGTATGCTGTTGTCTATGACAAGAAAATCCCACCCAAACACTACAAATTATGCCAAGGTCTACAGTGACCATGGTAAGAATTAAAGGTATATTTTGAGGAACTAGACAATCAATCATTGGCCTTGTACTATGGTACCATTATCACACACTTGGAATACAAAGCTAGTACATTCTAAGTTTGTGAAACGAACTGTACTGTAGAAGTACAGTAGGCAAATACATACATTACTACAGTAAATTTCAGATATACATGCCTTGTTAGGCATTTAGTATGGGAACCATTTAATACATCAACACATATCAATATGAACAAAGAATTTTAAAAAAAAAACACTTACATCTCATTATAAATGTTTCTATGTTTTTGTTTTTCCTAAGTGCAGGGAAGTCCAAATCTAAAACTAAGGCATTCATGCAATCCTGGAGAAGAAAAAAGAAAGAAAAAAATAAACACGTTAGGCTAAATAGCAGAAGCAGACTGATTACAGGAAAACATGTTCTAACAGGCCAATAACTTTACTTTAATGCATGGTCTTTATTCTGTACTAAATGTTTATTGAGGAAATATATTATGAACATATTAAAGAATTTCAGTTGGCTAAAAAAACTAGTAAGATTACTGCCGTTTTAAAATTGAAGATGGTGCCAGTGTAATCCCAAGACAAAAATGGTCTGCATTACAAATTCCCTAAACTGTATAATCAAGTTTAATTTCCTGACTTTTCCCAGAAAGTAAATACACTCTGACCACAATTTACAACTACTGCACATGTCTATTTGCAGTACTGACTGCTTAATATGGGCACAGATCATCTTGTGGAAGGGTTCACAACCCTCTTACTGTAGCTCATGAAGAGCTTTTAAAATTGTTTAGGATTTTTATTTCTCACTCAGCCTATACCGAGTGGAATTCAGGGAACTTTAATAATACTGTATCTCAGATCAAGCAACCAAACTTTCAAACCACAAAAAAACACAACATCCTTACAGTTGTTCAAATATTAATATCTTCATGTCTATAAAATCAAGATTAATCAAGAGCATGTTCTTTAGAGCAATGAAAATTAGGAGCAAGGATTTGAACTGAAGAAAGATCTTTAAATAGGCTTTTTAAATATGTAAATCAAGTTTAATACAATTGTTATTTTTTTATTTTTTTTAAACCACATGAAAAGTGCCAAATGTAACTAACCAAATGAGTCCAAGTCTTTCATTCACCAACCCCCGAATAGAAAGGACCACAATAAATCAGTGCCACACTCTACTTCTGTAATTTTGGAAAATTCCTTATGCAAGGTAGCCCGGTTTCCTTTTTCACAAAGTGACCCAGTCTAACAGCAGAATGTCAGGAATCTAAACAGCCTGCTTACATAAAAATACTGTACAGTCGGATTACGAAAATCTAAAATTCTCTTTGTACAGGGACATACATCAGGCTTTTGTGTATGCATGGACAAATACTAGTCACAAAATTGAGAGAAAACTATTTCCCTGGGCCACTGTGCTCCAAACACAGGAAACCCCACCTCCCAATTCTCAACTCTTCCAGCACCTTTCTGTTCCATTAAAATCTGACACTTACAGTACAGTAGGACCGCACTCCTACACCTATCTTGCTAAATAGGAGGCTGATGAATAGTTTGAAAACTTCAATGTCAAAGTCACAGTTCAGTAATCCAGGAAATGACACATCTTGTCTAGGGCATTGCAGATAATTCATTTCAGCCAGGAAATGTGTTGTTGTACCGATTTCACCGTTCACTTCCTTTCTCTGTGACGGCCAAGGTTTCAACGCCCACCATCGGGTTCAAAATAGCATCTTTAAAACAAATAGCCATTTTTGGCAATAGTGAAATTGTCCTAATTGGGAATTTGTTCTACACCTTCTGGAGAAGTTTGTTTTACACTATTTTACAGGTTTAAAAAAAAAAAAGACCAAAATAAAAAACTGTAATCTGTAAAATGCGTTAAGCACATTTCGAAAAAGGGCAAAAACCATACTGTAATTGAAGACACCATTTGCTGGACGGTAATGCAATAATACCATGATGACAGTAGTTTTCTTGCTTCCAAAAAAAAAAAAAATAATAATTACAGTATCCCCAAGATACATTAAGCAACAGGAAATAGTTTGTTTTTGAGCAATCATTCCAAGGATATTTGAGGACAGAAATACAGATAGTAAAAAATCTCGCGGGAATCTGTTTTTGTAGTGTTTCTAAGATTACTCAATTATCTTTATTAACCCTTTTAATGATTGAGCTCTCAGTGGTTAACATGCCAGTGTTACTCTCCATGACATACCTCTTAATAATACTTATGCAACGCTCATTTAAGAGGGGGGATAATGTGTGCAACAAATATTTAGGTTAGAACCAAGATCCTATTTCCTATCGTACTTGCACAAATTACACCTGCAAGTGCAGAAAGGGTTACATTTACGGGCAAAATTCCTAATTTCAGGTCATTTAAAATATAACAATAATAACTTTAATAAAATGTAAAAAAACACTGAAAACCAAACCATTTAAGAACATCTTACTGATGTCTTTAACCAACTCAGAGATGAACGGAAGCTATTTTCATAAGGTTCTACAGAATAAGTTGTCTCTCTGTACATGTGGATGAGGAACGGCTGTTGAAACAAAATCCGTTTGTGGTTTTAACCATGTTGCTTCACCTTCAGCTCACTCATTTACAAAATACCCCAAGAAGGAATACGACGATGGTTGTTCCACTGCTGCCCAGTTTTAGTTGGTTTGTGGCCTGTGAGGATATCAGAGGCTGCCAGAAAGTTGTTTGGCCTGAATATTTTGGAAACTTTCTTTGGCAAAGAATGCAAATACATAGAACTTCTTGGGAAGTTGTTCCTTGTCAAACTTGTAAACATGCATCTGTAATTAACCAAATCAAAGATGTCCGATTCAAAGGTTCTTAGGTTTTACTATGAGTCAAAAGAGAAGTATGAAGAAATATTTATATTTAACTGAATTTGGATAAAAAATAAAACTGTTTTACACTTGTATCATTGTTAAATACACTTATTACCAAATACGACTATTTAGGCCCCTACAATTGAGCATTACAACAGGATTTAAGTTTTTTTTTGTGTTTGTTTTGTTTTTTATATATTACATACTGTATTGTATTTGAAGCACATCCCTTTCCTTCTCCCTCGATCAACAATTTTGCATTTTAAGCAACATTTTTTCTGTGGCTTGTGTTTTATTATACTCCACTTTGGAACTCACTTCCAAATTGAATCCGGGATGCTGAGTGTCAGTATTTTTAACTCTAAGCTTAAAACTTGCTATATACATTTAATTGGTATGGTGGTATAACTCAATTATTTAAGTTATTCTCTGAGAAGTCAGCTTTCCAACATTTTGGGAATAAAAATTCTCAAGCAATTGTGCTTGAAAACAAAGTGTGGTTTTCTGCCAAGGCAATTACTTTGGTTTCAGTATATTATGCTGTGTGGTTATTAATAGTAACTAGAATGTTACTGTATTTTGAAGCCAGCTGATGAACATGATTTGAAAAAAATGTAAGAAATAACTAGATAAATACATAGATTTAAAAAAAAAAAAAAAAAAAAAAAAATTAATAAGATTACAAGTCTGGTGTGAAGGCCATAATCTGCAGCACTACAGTACAGACTAACTGATACTGGCTAGACAGCAGAGGAGGATTTCCTATGGGTGGGGTCGATGGAATACTTGACCTAAAAATGCACTTCAGTCTACTCAAAGTGTTCCTACAACAATGACTTGACCATGAAATGTTTAGTGTATGTGCTGCATTTAAATACATGGCCTACAATACCATTTTTGTTTTCTTCTGTACTGCAAAGCCATCCTAGCAGTCATATAGGTACTGCAGCAAAATAACAAACAGGAAAGCAGTTGAACATTAAATTGACAACATACAGTACTGAGGTGGTCATGCAGTATTTGTCCCATTAAAAATGCTTGCAAATTTAAAAATACATCATATTACAAAATAACTGTTCTTAAATAAAAGAACATATGACTAACATATTCTTAACATTGGTCACAGTTGAGCCAATTCTAGCAAGACGTTACACAAAAATATTTTTTTTTCTTTTGGTGAACAAAAACATCATAAGACAATAAAAAGTATTTTGTCCCAACAATTTACAGCAAGTCACACAACTTAAATATGGCAGCCATATTAGGTCACAGATCAATACCATGGTCACTATTACACAAGCATGCATTCAAATGTAGTCACTATCTCAAATTGTATGAGAAAGAGAGATGTTACTTGTGAGGCTCGTCACTGAATAATACCGATTCAGACCCAGAGCAGCAGGTGTTGACACGTCGCACAGGCACGCAGGTTTAATGAAACAACACAGGCCCCCACACTAGGGCACCAACAATGGTAATCCTAGCGCCGGATTTAATAAAGAAAAGACAAGTGAGCGCTAGCCCCACTAAAAGAGACGTCCCACTCCAGGAACCTACTGCACTACAAACCCTCTCTATACTTAAGTTTGGGATCAAATCCCCTAAACTGACTTACTGCTGTTGCTCCCAAAGTCCTGGCCCCCCGCCAACTCTGGGTCTTCCCGACGGTCCTCGCTGGGCAGTGCCTTCAAAGGCGCCGTCTTGCAGTTGAAGGGTTCCATAGTAGTTATCCTGCGGAGCGGACGCTCTCCTCCTCGATGTAAACATAGCTATGGCTGTGCAGTAGCTTTGAACGCCAGCACTGCTGCTTTCGTAAAACAGGCGTAAGCTCCCCGGGAACACACACCCCAGCCAAACAGGACCTCCCAATCAGCTCCGCTCCAGGCAATCCTTCCAGTTTACTAAGCAGCAGCGCAGCTGAACCAGTGACAAGGTCCTCACTGTCACATATCCTCCCCCTCAGAACAGCACCACCATGCGATACCTCCACCCCCTTTGTCCCTTCTTGGGGCTTTTCTCCAGAGAACGGTGATGACACTGATGCAAGCCCCGGGCTTACTGCTTGTTGCTTGCAAGGGGCCCTCCAGCAGTGGCACTGAAGGGAGGCGCGGGGCACTCCAGTAGTGGCGCTGGCATCAACAGCCCTGGGCACTCCAGTAGTGGCGCTGGCATCAACAGTGATGGACCCACTGGATGAGTAGCTGATAGGGGCGCTGGTGTTATCATGTCTTGCTTCCGCCGCGCTCCCCTCAGCAGCATTTGTAGTGGCTGCTGTCCCTCTGGCTAGGGGCCTGTCCCTCTGGCTGTCGGGATGGTGGCTCCTACCTCTCTGGCACGCAGCACAGCAACTCCTGTCTCTCGGGCAGGCAGCCCCTCCTTCTTCTCTGGCTCTCGGGCAGGCAGCCCCTCCTTTTCGGTTTCCCGAAGCAGCGCCTCCGGTGGTTGCTGAGGGTTAAATGTGGCTTGCCCTTGTCACCCCCCCAGCAATGGTAGCCCTAGTGTCAGATTTAATAAAGAAAACAAAACTAAAACTAAAAAAAAGACTGCTCCAGGAAACTACTACACTACGAAGCCCTCCTCCTCGATGTAAACACAGCAAGCTTTCGCTCAGCGCCTATCTGTTACAGTTCTTTTTCAGGAAGGCACTAAGCGTACACTACCCCTGTTAAATGTAGCTCAAACCATGTTTATAAATTAGGGAATATGTAGCATGTAAACATGTAAATCTGCAAACATAAATATAAAAAATAAAATTTCTCTATCGCACCAACTCCTGAAACCCAATCTTTTTTATTTTATGGTATGGCCTAACAGTAATGCAGGCATGTGTACGCTTTATACTCAATAAACACGAACAACATAAAAAGCCTCCATATACTTTACCCAGAGATCAACAACCAAGTCCTTAGCAAGGCTGGCCACTATTGAACATGTAGATCTACAGTACAATGCAACATCCCTTTATGCAGTATACATTACGTACATGGCCAATTCAGATTACAGTAAGGTACAGTAGATCAGTGACTCCATGTACTGCAATGCCTAGCGCATCTCAAATGAGGGACTCTGTACTAGGGTTGGGAGAATATTAAATGAATTGCGGGATAAAAAGAAAAACTGCGATAATTGCAATTATCGTGGTGTTTGCTCATTTAGATTCCGCTGGTTATACAAATATAAAATACAGTAGTCCCTCGCTAAACCGAGGACAGGTTACCTGGGATAAGTGTCCAGTTTAAAAAATAAATAAATAAATAAATAAATAATAAAAAGCATGCACATTTATACTGCTATACGGCACACAAAGAAATAATAAATCCATTTCAAATGTACATAGAATAGTTTACAGTGTACATGTGGCTGCAAAAAAACAAAAAAAGCTTACCTGCTATTTTCTAAAATAGTCCACAATTGTTTTCTGTTGGTATAACCTTAGTGTAGCATATTGTGCAAATAGGGTACCTCCATTTTCTCCAAGAACACCCAAACAGATACTGAAGTTATAGCTTTTATTGTCAAGCTGTTTTGAAAGAGTTATTACTGCTGCTTTCAAAGCCTCACAAACACTGGGTCATTCTTAGGGCAGAAGTGGCGGCTGCTCTAATATACTACAAGACTAATTCAATGTTACTAGAACAGATGGAATACTTGGAATTGCGTGTGGAATAATTAAATAAAAAATAGTATACAAAATTCAGCTGTTATTAAAAATCGTCATAACGAATACAATATTGTATATTTTACGATAACTCTGCAATTATTTTTATAATGCAATTTATCTTTTATCATGACTTCTGTTCGATATGGTATTACCAAGTTATCGTAAATGGTCCCAACCCTACTCTGTACACATCTTCACAAACGTTATTATCCAACATAAAGGTCATCAACCCCTCAGACAGTGCATGAATGACGGTTTTTCAGCTGACTTTAATAAAGATTAACAATGGATCATGTGCCAAATGAGACTATAGTAAAACATAACCACGTGCACAGCACACTATTTTCCCTAATACAGCAAAGCCCTTTTCACACTGGCATGATCTACCCAGGTCTGCACTGCACACACTGATCTTGTCATCATTTTTCCTTCAAGCCTGCTGCAATCATGTACACAGCGACCTTGAAGGTTAATCGTTACATGTATATTTCAGGGATCCAGGGTTATGATAATAGCCTAACGTTACCTGTCACGGACGAAATGTAACCATTACCTAATGGGAATGAATAAAAAAAGCCTTCACAAGGCAATATTGCAGAACGTCTGGAAAACTGCATGGCTAAGCCAAAGGCTACCTTGCGCATTACCATTAGGAACCCTAGTAACAAGCAACTAGGGTAAAAGATTGAGGGAGAAACTCACTTTGATGTCTATTTGTAATGGTTGACCCGGAAGCCACCCTTAATACTTTAGATCCAAAGACAATGTTTTGTGGATCCAAGACCTAAGTCTCTAGAGCCTAGTAAAGGTATGAGAAGTAACCCACACCGCTGCATTGCAAATGCCATTGACAGATGCACCCTGGAATAAAGCCCACAAAGTTGCCATGCCCCTGAAGGAATGGGCAGTGAGCTTTCTGTAGGGGGGCAAGTTGGCCAGCTCACAGGCAGTCCTGCATGTGTCTGCTATCCATTTGGACAGCTTCTGTCTAGACAGGGCTTGACCATGGGACTTTGTGCCAGAGCAGACAACACATCGCCCAGACTGCCTCCAACTTTTTGTCCTGTCAACATAGCACGCCAGGGCCCGCACTGGGCACAGCAGCTCCATGCCACTGGAAGGAAGTGGAAAGAAGCCTCCAATTCCACAGACTGGTTGACATGGAATGCCGAGATAGTGTTCGGCAAAAGGCAGGATCGGTACAGAGTGTAACCCTTGTCCTACATTTCATTCACCCGTTTTGCGAAGGTGATAGCAAGCAAACAGTCGCTTGAGCAACAGCATTTCAGCTCAGCTGAATGCATGGGCTCAAATGGAGGCTTCAAGTGTGCACCGAGCACCACGTTTAACCTCCAGAGCCTGTAGGAACAATATCCTACAGGCTCGATGGGTCAGAATGCCATAAGGTCCCCCGTGCCGGACTGAGCAGGTCACGCCACTTGGGCAGTCTCCATGGCTGCCTGCTTAGAAGCTGCATCAAGGTTTAGACCAGAGTCTCCTGGGCAAATGAGGGGCTACTAGCCCTAACAGTGTTAGAGCCCTAACAGTGTTTAAGCCCTGTGCTGGAAGCAGGCACCAAGATAACAACAGGACACTGGGAGGGACTACAAGCAGTCTGACCCGAAGTGCGTGTCTCGGTCAACGCTGAGCTGCTGAGCCCAGCAGCTACGTTCGTGTTTCTGTAAAAAAAACATGCACAAGAGAAAAAACTCACACAAAACAGTAATACAATTACCGCTTAAAATATATTACATTCATTCACAAAAATGAAACTTATTTCAACTTCAACCGAAGCTAAGCAGCCTGTAAGAGAACACAAGTCAACCAACTTAAGTTGCTTGGTCCCTGGGGGGGCAAGACCGCTGCGGGACGTAACAAAACACACTGAGTGCAAAAATGTATGTGTAATTAGTACAACGATTACAACATTAAAAAGTATGGCATTTAATAGTGTTAAATTACACAAAGGCAAGCAATAAGCACATAGAAGTAATGTGTTACTTATCTGTCTGTGGCTCTCTCGTCAGGTGAAAGGAAAAATGACGACAAGATCTGTGTGCGCAGTCCCTATATGCCATCAGGGGCAGGCATGACTGCGTCACAGGCTCCAACAGGCAGCTTTGATATATTGTTCAGGTTCTGGGTCTTTAGGAGATAAATACCCATTTGGTAATGATTACATTTCATACTTGATAGGGAACCAGCTTGTTGCAGAGGCTTCCATCCAAGAATAAAGTGTAATAGTTTCAAAACTCTACATATAAAGGTCACAAAAAAGCCCTGAACGGTCAAACAAAGGAAAGTTTTCATTTTAGGTACTGCACTGAAGTCAGAACTGGTCATCCACCACATAAAGTGTATTTGTGCAGCAGGGTATTGCATGTCAGTTTGAGATTGCCCACTGATCTGGTTACTGTGCCATGCCGACCCTGAATATTTTTGCTAGCTGCTGCCGCCAAGTTCTAGGGTCCCTGGTCGGGTTATTTTTAACCTGGTGATAATGTTAGTGGATAGAGCCGCCTTCTAGGGAAAAAAAAAGCAAATGAGGCATACTGTACAGGCAACTTAATTACACAATGACAATTAAATCACCCACATATTTTGGCTGTTTTTGGACATTCAAATTAGTAGTAGAAATTGTATTTTTTATTTGAACATGCCACACCAAATAGTACAACACATGTTGCTTTACTTTACTTGCTGAAGTTGAACCATTTTCTCCCCTTCCCACCTACCAATCAACCAAATATAAACATACTGTAGCTTGTACAAGTCCTAGACATTCAACCTTTATCAACTTTCCCCTATAGAATCACTTCCCTATTACCATTCAAAACACAATTATCCAGGACATTTGATACCCACAAAGACTGCCAAGAAGTGAAACAAAAAACATTTGAGTCACAGTGTCTAGTTAAACCACTACAAGCAAAAGTAAAATAAAAGCATTTCCCCATAGAGACTATGTCCCATACATCCACATAACTAACACTCAATTAAAAAACACATTAGAGGCTACATATTTTAATATAATTTAATGAAAACAGCTGGTAGCATTCCAGCAACATATAGTAGCAGGTGTGGACACTTCATTAGGGGGATTAAACTAGTACTGTAATAAATAGATAAGGTAGCGAAAAATAGACAAAGAAGGAGCAGTCAGCAGACAAAAAGAAAGCACCCCTAGGGGCATTATCTAAGGGAAATGGCATTTCAGATCCAATGGTTTGTACAGAAAAAATATGATCGGTTAAGACAATGTGGCAGCCTTCTACTGTAACTTCTACTGGACATCACCTGCAATGGTACTTTAGTGAGAGAATCCTAGAATACAGCAGTAACT
Organism: Acipenser oxyrinchus oxyrinchus; assembly: GCA_030684275.1. Classification (NCBI taxonomy): domain Eukaryota; kingdom Metazoa; phylum Chordata; class Actinopteri; order Acipenseriformes; family Acipenseridae; genus Acipenser; species Acipenser oxyrinchus. The sequence continues at coordinate 77,507,253 of CM060251.1, read as the reverse complement.
GTAAATAACCAGGGCATTCAACTGGTGTAAATCATAGCACTAAATTCCGCCATTGAGAGAATACAAACTTGTGTATCACGGTTACGAAAATCAAAACAACTATCAGTACATGTGTATCACACTGAAAACATTTGAAAATATTTTTATGGATGTAAACACACCGCACTGTCTGTATCAATAATATTGCCAGACGTTAAAACAATGTGCACCAAAATGTTCAGTGGAAAGCACTTGGAAAGGTACCAGCTACAGTAGAAGGATACTACAATATGTCAAAGAGTGTGTTCTGTGATTATCATACGGTTTACAAAGTACTGTAGATGGAAGTACAGTAGACAGGTCCTTCAGTGCTTTTTGATGTTTATTTAAATATATTATTGTTCTACTTTATAAAAAATAAAATGTGTAAGGATCATTTGTGTGCCTCAAATAACAAGGAAACAATAAGCTATGGTAACAGTAGCAACATTTTTCAAATGAAGACTGAAATAAGTATGACATGTTGCCGAGTACTAGTGGTTCCATTTCAGACTTTCCACTGCACTTCATTTGCTTCCTTCACTAGCCAGGAATTCAAAGGTAGTTTTAAACCTTCGAAGGTTCGTCACATGGCATTCGCACACTATTTTTTTTTCTCTGTTAACAGAAACTGTTTGACAATGTGTGAATACTATAAATTACACATTAAATGTCACTCCCATGCAAAAAATGGATCTTTGGATTTATATAATGCATATTACGTAAACAAAAGTTGTTGTATTAAAATCCATTGCCAAATCGTTATACGTAGCAACACTATATGGCGCCGCTGCCGTGTATGGAGCAGGGTACAGTATCCAAAGCACTGGGGTGGTACCTACAGCGGTTGTAGTGCTTCAGTAAAATATGTACTGAATACCTAGTGTACAAGACAGTGTAAGAGAAGTGCTATGGTAGAATATGTTTGAAACATACAAAATATACGCTAACACTAATCATTTTAATTTCGAAAACTGAGCAATGTCTGCCCCTCCCCCCTCCTGCTTGTGTTATCCAGAGGCAAATCTTTAATTTCTTAATTCGCCGTCTTAACAGCAAAGCGTTATATAGCGTAAGCTGTATTGAAAGAAATGTCTCGAAATTCCTCTGCTGTTTGGGATTTTTTTGTTAAATGCCCAGACGATCAAACAAAAAACTGAATGCAAATTGTGCAAGCGACTGTTAATGTATCATGGAGGCACAACCAATCTCCGGGGTCACTTGACAAACTTAAGTTACATTTTACTTTTAGTACTAGTAAAATTTGACATAACTTGCTTGAAACTGTTACTTAAATAAAGCTTTGTTTTGCCTAAGGCCGCTGCAGTTGGTGCTGCTGCAATGCAAGCTTACCGTAAAACTTCAAATAATTGCCAGTCTCCAATACTCGCCGGGTCTCTAACAAGTGTAGGGGCTGCTGGGAAATATGGTAAATAGACACAGAGTCTCTTTTAAAAGCTGGGTTATGAATAAAAATATAATGCGCGCCATACTGAATGTTCCAGTCAATACACACACATGGCTGTACAGCGAGCTTAACAATTTATTTTTCAACAGCGATGAAGAGACGCAGAGGTTCAGGATGAATGATAAGAAATAAATAAGAAAACTGAATTTAATATATTTTAAAAAGGTACACGTAACAGTTTTTTTTATGACGTTATTCATTTTAAAACCAGTTGTGAAGCATTTGAGTGTGCTGAAAGTAAAATACAAACTTGTTTTCTGATATTAACAGGGTTGCCTTTTAGTGTATTTGTACGTGTTTTTTTTGTATTAACAGTATTTCGAGCATTTGAGTCTTGCAATGAATTTTCGTATTTTGCTTCTTTTCCAGCATTCTTATTTGTAAATGTACACATTATAAAACAAATGTCACTTTTGCTTTGATTTTGTGACAAAACTGGTACTTGTATTGATTTTATTGTTAATCTTTAAACCGTTTGAAGCATTTTTTAGTGTGTTGGGCTAACAATATGAACTTATTTTTCATATTACAGTAACACACTATTTCATGCAGTTGTTTTGCAATGAAGATTTGTTGCTGGTTAATTTTTCATCGATTGTCCATGCATACCAATGTACACGTTTTGAGGGTGAACAATAAATAAATGTGTTAATAAATATGATACTTACTGCTTTTATTAATTATAAAACCATGTTTGTTTCTTTATTGTGCTGCAAGCCTACCTTAATGCACGCTTTACAAGGCTGTCTTTAGTGGATTTTACTGTTTGTATTATTATTACAATACAAACTTATTACCCACTGACACAACCCTTTGCAGTCCATTTATTAAGTGCGTGTCAGGCGTGTCAGGTCCAATTTATTTTCACACCCGCAGTTAATTTTAGACGCGCTGTTTAAAAGTATTTTTTTTCCCACAGTCAAACGGGTTTAAAAGACCCTGCATATCAACAAAGCACTCACTAGGCATCTCCAGCCCTGCCCCACCCTTTCGTTCGCTATAGCTTTCACATATGCTAAGAAATAAATAATAATAATAATAATAATAATAAAATAATAATAATAATAATAATAATAATAATAATAATAATAATAATAGTCATACATACCGATCAATCAATCATCTCCTGATCACTCGTTTTATCACCAAACTCCTCAATAATGCGATCCAAGTCATTATTTTATTACTATAACATCTCAAAAAAGCTCTGCAAATGTCTGTGATATTCTCTGTGCGCTGATTCAGTAACAGCCAGCTTGTTTCCTTGTTTCTTATTCATGAGATACGCCCTTTTTTTCGGCTCCTGTCGCTCCCACTCGGCCATTGAATGGTTTTCTCGGCTTTTTCCGGAGAAAAACGACTAGAAACCTGTTTTTTTGCGTTTTTTTGATGATATCGGACAGGGTCCGACATTGGACCGGATAGGAATAATTGCAATGTCGGACCAGGTCCGACATAGGACCGCAAAGGGTTGACGTTGCTGGAGTGTTATAATTTACTTATGTCGTTTCTATAAGGTTGTGTGCAGGCAGATTTTTCATGATTGCATCTGAAGTATTTGCAGATGCTAGTGATCTTACATAATAAACGCTGAGTCTCAAATAGTCGCCGGTCTCCAATAGGCTACTGGCAAATATTGTAAATAAATGCTGGGCCGTTTATTTAAAGTTTTACGGTACTGTATATATCGCAAGCAACATCAATTACGTGTAAATAAACAACATGTATTTTTACTTTTTATTGAAATTATGAAAACATGATGTGTTCTATACAACGTATTTTTAAACTACATGTGAATGTTTTAATCAATTTATATGGATTACCTGTAAAATACTAGGATTTTCAATCAAATATAAATAAGGAGATATGGTGACCTCACCAGTGAATTATGCAAATGAGTACCATCGAAGATTCGAACATTCCTTCGGTAATGTGTTCCGAACCTTCGAAGGTCTAAATGTACCCTTCATTGCAGCCCTAAAGAAAGACCCATTCAGGGTTTCCAAACTCGTTTTTCTATAAATGTGATTTGTCCCATTACTGATTTTTGGTATTATATTAACTTCAAATATACCATGAATACTGCCTCGAACCCAGAACAATAGATTTAAGACTATAAATCATTCCGGCTATTTGAAAGTCTTCTATAATATAAATACTGTACTTTCAACTACTCTACAGTAGTCTGAGACAACCCTTGATAATGCAATTTATCTTTCACCTCTTGAAGGTTAAATCCAAGTTGTAAACAATTGTTTCAGTCTGAGCTGTATAGGTCCCCACTTCCCAACTCAATATTACATGCTGCAGTCAACTTAAGGGCTTTTAAAGACAAGCCCTTATATAGTGCATTAACTGGAATGTTTTATACATATACAAAGAGTCAATTACTCTCATATTACAGCAGTTGCATCCGTATTGCTACAGCCAAAACGTCACGTACTGATAAGTCAGTGGACTTCTTGATGGTACAATATTTAGAAATTGACAGACTGATTTTTTTGGGCCGATGTGATCTTTACTTCCCTGAGATATGAAGTCAAATCGTTCTGACCAAAAAAAAAAGCTAGATTCTGTGCTCATTTTAAAGCTCTTTCCTCACACTTTCAAACGATATGCCACTTTAAAATTGTGTAAATTAACTCCACCCCAGTTGCTGTTACCCTCTTGCTTCTGTGCACATCTTGTCCAGAACTGAAAGTTAAACAGTATATTTAACTTATAATTGCAAATTAAGAAATATCAGTGTCCATCAGGACCCGAAGGTGATGTAGCTTTTACAGTGTATATTGAATATAATTGGACCAATCTCTAAACTGATTAATTATGGCTAGAAGGATGCAATGGTACTGAAGTTTAACAGTTAAATGACATACAGTTTGACAAAATATATGCTGTGTTTAGCAATAAACAGTTTTGATCATTAACGTTTATATAATTTATTTTTTTTTAAATTCAGCACAAGCTTTATTTATGTAATTTGATATATCACATTTAGACTTCACTTTTTGCAGTTAAAAAAATTGAAGTTATTTTAACAATATAGTTAAAAAAAGAAATAAAATAACAGGTAGGTGCCAGTTAAATGCTCCAAAAAATTCTGTCCTCAAATGAGGAGAATGGCACTTAATGGGTTAAGGGTCCCTAAAGCAGTCATTGAACTAGTTTTCAGCTAGTCAGTTGTTCATTCTAGAAATGTATGTGAGGCTATGACATTTCAACTCTACAGAACAGATACAGCAAGTACTGACTTTCTGGAACATGACATTTTGGAATGAAGGGATCAATGACAGTGAATAGTTAACATTCCACAGAGACGTGAAATTCTTGAACGTTAGACAAACAGGAAACAATATATCAGTAATTGAAGCAGTAGAATTTGTTTTTATTTTTTTTTAGAACAACTTGTCAACATACAAGGTCTAACAACAATATATGCTCAATTCTAGTGAGGTACTGTGTCAGAGTTTGTAATAAACAATTTGAAAAGACCACAAGTCGTTCGTGAAACGTTCGTTTTATTTTTGGCCAAAATGATCAAGCCTCATAACCCTGAACCCTAGCTGGAGACTGAAAAACTGCAGGCTGTCATGTAACATTTCAAACTGAATGACCCAACTCAGGATTCAGACTTTAGGAGACATAATGTATTTACTGCATGCCTATGATTACAGAAAAAAAAACCTGTTGATTTCTAGCCACACCTGCCTCTACATAAAATAGTCAATGCAGAAGTATCTACTTTATCCAAGATTCACAAAGTAGCCACAGGTTTTTATGGTACTGGATTTCCTGTCAAACTTCCACTTCCAGGTCTCGTTTTCATCCTCTCTCGATAAACCTCTATTACACTCGAAGTGTTCACAATCCTATTCACTAATTGCCTACCACCCAGTCTCTTCAATAACCAGAGAGGCAGAGGATGACATCACTCAGTGTTCATGCTCACTGAGAAAGACAAGGATTACAATTTGTGATGCTGAACAGATGATTCTCAGCAGAACAGCCTTAAGGTTGGCGGTTTATCTCAAACACACAAACAAACAAAAATACTCCTTTTGTTTAAGATCATTAGTCATTCATTGTCTGAAAACGTGTTAAGAGTGAAAAGTTACTGCAATAGGCTACAGTACAAGAGACATCACTCTCAGTATAACCCTGCCTGGTGTAAACAGTCCGAAATCAAGACATCCAAAAAGAATAAATGAATACATCATGTATTTTAAAATGCTTGGTGTTAATTATTTTCTATGATATAATTTTTTTTTAAAATAGGTATAAAAATAACGAGCAGTCCACGATTAGTACTTTTGGATCCAACTACTAGTTGTTGAGAGTATTTGGGTACTTTCACTTAAATTACCACTGCTGCACAGTACTTTACCTTTTCCAACATCTGACACTTAAATTTTCCCAAAATAATTAAAATATCAATCTTGTCACAATACATAATCCTTTAGAATATTACGTGCTCACCAACAGCTATAATGACCCATGCTGTTGTAATGGCAAGATGCACAGTGTGCAAGTTGCTCAAATAGCTTAATGTAAGTCTTGGTCACACACACGTTCGTTGACAGCAACAAGACGGCAACAGTTGTCTCCCGCGTGTTGCCTTGTGTGACCGGCTTCGTCCACACGAAGTCTACAACAGGGCAACGTTCTGGCAACCTGTTGCCCAGAATAGGACTCTGTTGTATTTTTCTGGCAACACAAAGGCAACAAAATGTATTCCAGCCAATCCTGCTTACGAGCAGTCACATGTTCAACGCATGTTGAAACGCATGATTTAAAAATAAGGCTGACACACTTCTTTCATAAAAATCGCTTTTTATGGCAAACAAAAAAGACAGCAATTATTTTAAACAGGAATTAAAATAAGCTACTCTTCAAAAGCTGTCCAACGAATTTGGGGAGTCTCTCTCTGGCATTTATAATATTAGTTATATGTATTTTTATGCATTTATCATATTATAAGATCATGTTTTACTTTTATTACCCTGCTCTAGTTTCAATAGTATGGGGTACGATTATAAATATACATAACTGCACTGTTCGCAAAAGGTAGTGTAGACAGCTTAAGACTTATTTGTTTATTCTGTTGACGTTTTGTCAAATATTCCCATTTTAGGACATCAAATTATAAGAAAACCCACATTTATCCACATTTTATTTCATTAGGCTTCCAAGCCAAAGGCTGGGAAGCCTATTGTTGTTATTATTATTATTATTATTATTCCGCACAAACAACATCGCAGAGTTATGAAAACGCATACGTAAGTAGATGCCTATGGCTGGACAACCAGACTGGCGTCCCCGAATGAAAAAGTCACATGGGTCGACCGTCATATTGGATTTTGTGGAAATTTTGGGAATTTTTCAATATCTTGCCTTTAAAAACAACTTAAGGTGGAACTGTGATAATGGCAGCAGATAGTGCAGTAATGGCCTATAAAAAACATATGCTCAATCGAGGTCGATTGAACAATTACTTTGCCCGCTACACTGGATTGGTACCAAATATTCAACAATCTTCTTGTCTTAAACCGCAATGTCAATCGACACCTAAATTGCCATGCATGTTCATGACCAGGTCCTTTCTACCGTTTGTAAAATCCACGCTTTTTCGCTAAAAAACATGGCCTCGGCGTGCAAATAACCGTTTCACGACGGCTCTGTTTTCATACATTCGTGCATAAATCCAAGGTGCAATACACTACAGTCATGAAACTTTATACTCACGTAAAGTACTGGTGATATGAAAATGACACATTTCGGTCACATGGTTTGGCGGCCATATTGATAATTGTAAAAAAACTTTTGCAACCCATAACAAGAACACTGTTGCACTTATGCTCTTCAGTGTCAACACAATTGTACAGACCGTTGGAAAGTTTTAACTGCTGAAGATTGAAACCGATTGCTCACATGGCGCGGCGGCCATATTGGAATTTACGTTGAAATTTTAACTCCTAGGGCATGCCGACAGGGTCAAAGTTATAATGGAACACGTATAGGAAGTCATATGTGCTCTATAAAAAAATGTCATCGCCAGTGACCTCTGACCTCTCCTTAAGGTCGAACGGTGATGTATGACATCATCAACATATGCCACTGGCTATAAAACTGCCTAAAACTTCTTATCAGCTGCACCAAAATGCACAAAATTTGACACAGATGTAGAGGACTATGGGATGTTGTGCCATGGTCAATATGGCGGCCTTTGGTCACATGGTGTGCCAGCCATCTTGGATTTAATGAAAATTGAGCAATTTCCAAAAGTCGTCTTCTCATGAACGGTAAATACCACAGCTGTGAAAAATGTTGTGCAAACTGTGCTAACCAATGCGTTTAAATTTCACGATAACTGCTTGGAAGCCTTTATAGTTCCTAACAACTCTAGTATTAATAATGAATGTTTTTTTTGTTTTTTGTTTTTAAATCAGAGAACTGCCTTTGAAAACTAGTTCTTTAGGTAAAATGTAAAAATGTGTCTCTTCTTCACATCTGAGGTTTCAGCAACCTTCTCCTATGTAAGCTATGCTTCCACTTCAGGATATGTCCAGAATGGTACGCAAATCCAAGAAACACAGAGACTGATGCAACAGCTGACACAGAATCCTGAGCTTCCTGCAGCTCCTCATTCAACCCACCCTGCTACTCTACATCTCAGCATCACCTGCCATTTCAATCTTCAGAAAAGGTTTCATAAAAAGTTATTGATACTACTGTAAGTACCCCTCTTTTTTCAATATTAAGTCTTAAATAAAATTTAGTTGCCTACCCTCTTCCAACCACCAACTGACACTGAATTCAAAGCTTAATTCCAGATATCGTCTGCTTGCAATTTAAAGGTTTGTTTTTTTTCTATTAACATTAAGATTTAAAAAAAAAAATAAGAATAATTTTCAGATGAAGTAGTGGATTAAATCAGTCAACGCACACACATCTGAGTCAAGAAGTCAATGGTGGAACAAATCAGGTTTTTACTGGCATACAAACATATATAAAAACACACTGTACTGTTAGTTTGTTGATTAATACAGGTATTTAAAAGTGAGATTTTGATTTCCTGTCACATTTGTCATTTATAGAAATGAAGATGTTGTTCAAACAAATAGCTCAGTACTGTAGCCTACATCTTTGAATTCTAAAACAATATCTACTCATTCATAACAATTGCTTTGCTTTTTATTTGAGTTTGTATTTTACTATAATAAATGTACAGTAACAGCATGATCTGCAAAATTAAAAGGTTGACCACTAATCTAAAATGAAGTCTAAGGTGAGGTGAAAACCAAGGCCCTTGAGCACTTAAATGCCCTTTACTGTATGCAGCAAAATGTGCACAAGTCAGCTGCAGCCCACTAAACTTGAATAAAAAGGTGACCACTTATTGTTGTCAAATGATTGATGTTAAGTGCTAATATCAGAAGCTTTTGAGAATACTGAAAATGTACATGAACTCCCTGAATAGCTATAATCATGGCCTGACTGTGCCCTGTATTGTACTAATTGATTTTGCAATTCATTAAATACAAGCTACTGTACTAAAGCTAAAAAGAAAATGTAGACTCCATTATATGCCTGCTAAGTAAATGTTGAATTGCCGTTAGTCAGCAATTTCTCTCTTTTGCCAACAGTATTTTATGGAAAAGATTGCAATTTAGATTCAAGGTGCTGACTCCAGCCCGTTTAGAATAAAAGGTAGAGAAAAGACAACATGGCTCACACAGGACTAAATTCTTATCAAATCTCCTGATAAGAATTTTTTGTATCTGTAAAAAGTGCAGTGTTGTTTTTTCTTCTTCTTGTTCAAAGAAGCAAAACAAGACATCACACTTGCAGAGATTGATGTGAAATAGGGAATGCGATTAGTCTGAACTGTACCACTTATTCCTGGGCAGTACATTGCCTACCAGACCAAAGGGATAGCAGTGCATGTCATAAGGATGCATAGACATAAGTGTCTCATTTTTAATTAGTTGTTAATGTGAACTGTTATATCTTTTTTTTTTTTTTTTTTTGGTTGTTTTTTGTTTTTTGTAAAAGGCTGAATCTACCAATTATGATAAAGTAACATGTTAATTATTTTTTACAACTTAAGAGTTGTTGCAAAGTTTGTACTGCACCTAGTCCTGATTTCCAAAACTCCCTTTGTTTATATATATTACTGAAATGACCAGGTACCAGGACTGGGTAAAAGATTACTGTAGTGCAAGTTTCTAATCCTGAACAGTACTTGGGAAAGTAAAGAACGTAACACAACTACATTATTAAATTTAAAAAAAATCATGAATAACCTATGACATGATTTGTAAGCAGTGCATTGACAGTTTGTTTAGAAAGCACATATTTAAGTGGACAGAAACACATATCTACACTTTATCCTTAGAACAGGCCCAATCCTTTAACAAATCGACTAGAAAAACAAAAAATTACTTTAAAAAGAAACACTTTTTTTTTTTTTTTTAATAAGGGTGTATGCCTCCAATCTGCATCTTGTACGGCCTCCACACCACACCATAGCAGCCATTTTGCAGTATTAAGCCGACATCGGGTACAAAACTATAAAGATCAATTGAAAAGCTGTTTAACAATAACTGGATTTTGTATAATATTGAAACTTGTAAAGTATTTTTCACAAGTTTCTCTATAACGCATCTAACCTGGACAAGGGGTTTTGGTGGGTGCTGTATAATATGCATTCTTACAAAGCCCACACACCTTGGATCTTGTTCATGTCCACATGAATTACCACAAGGTACTGTATGCATACGTTCTCAAATTACTACGGCTGGCATATGCCCAAAGATTTCATTGAAATTTAGTGGAGAATGGAACAAATGATACAGATGCAGGAGGGAAAACGCAGAGCACTTAGCATTCCTACGTCTTGCACAATCTGCTGTGTTTTGTCTCACTGAAATTGAAACATTTTCTTCGATTCACCTACATTTTCCAACTTAAATATAACAAAATGGGATACAGTATGAAGAGTTCAGGGAGCTGACACACTCCTACGTGTAGAACAACAATGCGGCAATTGACTCAAAACCATATTTAGTCCTTTCTCTGGTGTTCAACACTCTTCGGTTGAATGTGATATGACAGAGGAATTTTAATACCGCATATGTTGGCTGCCAAAAACAGGGTCCAAATCAAGCACTGCAGTTGGGGGTCTAGAAGGCAACTGTTTTGTTAAGAGATCAAGAAGCCATAAATCACCCTGTTAATACAATTAACAGGGTGATTTATGATGATTTCCCTTAGCAAGGAGCTATAAAAACAGTTGGTCTAACATACATTATACATCATTAACAGATCTACTGTATGAGAATATTCATTTGAGAACACACATTGGTGATATTTACTGTACTATGTTAGGTTAACCCCCTTCTACTTGTGCCTAACTGGGGTCATCTTGAACATGATGAAAAAGTCAAGAGCTTTTTTTTTTTTTTTTAAGGAAACATTTTGTGGAACAAACTTAGATGTACTTATTTTACTGAGTTAAGACAGTGCAGACAGTGCTATCTTTCCTTTATGATACAGCAGAAGTCTGTCTTCTTTGTTGGACCTGATATGTATGCAAGAAACTGCTTGACAGAATACAAAACTGGGTAAACTACATTAATGTATAATAAAACTGATAAAGCAACAGAGTTCTAAACTAGGTCAGCATCCATTACAGTTCTTCCAAAAGGGAAGACCTTCACATGTTGGCGGGACAGTACTCACAAACCCGGCTCAATAGGCTTTCAATATATTCAAACTTCAAAGCAGTGGTACAATTAATTAAGCCCTTTTTACTCAATAAAAAACAAAAGTATGACAATGTTAAAGTTTAATAAGTCCAATAGCTACCATTATTACAAAAGACTGTCTCCAAAATCTTGTTATAGAGGCTTATCTTAATGTCCTTTGGACACTAGAGAACAGATCTTCATGGTCCCTGTCCCCACTCTATCCTTTTCCTCAAGGTATAGTATTACACAATTAAGACCAGTAGTTCTACCCCTGTTATTCCTCCAGTTTGCTTGCCATACCATATAGGCACAGAGACAATATTTTGGTACCAGTAGTGTCTGTAAAACTGCAGATCTGGTCTAAAACGTCATGATGTTCATGCATATTGAGTAATACTGAATTAACTGTTACAAGACCAATTTAAAATACCAAATTCATGTGGATTTACCCATACACTTAATGATGAACATAAAACAAGAAAATACATTTATAAAATGGTTGATACTTCACGTGTTCTGCTACAGTAAGTGCTGAATGTAACATTATATTGACATACGTTTACCAGTGTTTACACACTTTAGCTAATATAATAGGCTTTAATAGGCCGTACTTAAAGTCACCCTATTAAATACTGTTGCAATTTGAATATCACACAGAAAATGCCCTGGGGAAACTAACTTTCAAACTACAGTAGATCAGCTAAAACTTCAACACACATAACCCATCTGGTTCGGTTTGTTTTCCTATAGTAAACCACTGAACAAACTCTTAGACATCGATTTGTTTAGCTATTAAAAGGTCATCATTTTTCAATTGCTGATAGCTATACCATTCAGAGACAAAGTTCATAGTACTCTGAAATACTTCAGGATTTGCCAAATGGGTACAGTATTTTTTATTAATTTAAATAACTGCTTAACTACGGTCTGCTTTTTTTAATTTGGGGGCTACTCGTAACTTATTGATTATATTTTCTTTATTTAATTTAGTTACCGGTAATGTATTTATTTGACTAAATTTTGTATATGTTTAAAACATTTTTTTAACACAAAGGAATTAGAAAACAATATTTGTAGTAAATATTAACTTGGTTACTTTCTAAATCAGAAATTGAAGAAACCGTTCCAAACAGCATATTAGATTTTAAAACGGTATATAATTACGTATGTTTTACGGTGATTTACTGTAGCTACAGTCCGGAGACAGATCTTACAGTAGTGTTATTTTTGTATCTTTGTTTTGTTTATTAAGACAAAAACAAAACAGTCACTGTATTTATGACATCAACCAGCAAAACATATGCACTCACGTCAATGCAATTTATTTATTTTTTTTTTAAATCAAATGAATGAGGACATTCGTTATTTTTAAACAGAAAAAATCCCCACACCACTCCTGTTTGTACATTTCTAAATGAGGTGTGTCATCCTATTTTTATTGCAAGACAGAGGGTTACAGAATTGAAAACCATAAACCTTACTCTGTTCAGTTTATGCTGTAACGCTTAGCTGCAGCGCCAAGCTAAAAGAAAATGAAATCATTAAGTGTTTAAATATTAATCATTACACTGAAAACTTACCAGTAAACTTTCAAAATTGATCGGAGACCTGGGGTCCTTGATCATGGCTTCCAGTTGTCTCTGCCGGGCTTCTACACATTTCTCCGCCGAGGCCGACATTTTAACAGTTTTAACAAGTCTGTCTCTTTCCAGAAATAGTGTAACCCTTTCCTTGATCAAAATCCTGAGGATTTTCTCTGTTAAACTATCTCTTTGTTGTCAGTCAGTGCCTCTGGGCCTAAAAAACGAGGCTGAGAGAGGCCGCCCTGAGAAACTGACTGTCTCTGGTCAGGGTGGGGAAAAAAAACGACAAAAATTAAACACTGCCCCAAACGACACCGCGTCTACGGGAAAGCTCTAACATTTTTGAAAAAGTAGTGTTTCACCGGCATAAAGGGTTTTAATAAGCTCAAATCAACAGGGCGTTTTCTTTGCTCTCCCAATTTTGGCGGACTGGACTGCCTCTCCCGTCAATTTCAAATGTATTCTTTTCAATAACAAGCATGAGAATAAAAAAAAAATGTTTCTTTTTCACCAAATGCAATGTAAACTCCAAACACATTCCCGCTGGGAAACGAGAGAAGCAGCCGTTTTAATTCAAACAGATCTCTTCAGATACTGACGGATGTGCCTCCGTCGGAAAAAAAATCTTTTTTTTTTCCCTCTCAACTTTTCAGTGTAATTTGTTTCTACATGATGTCAGTTGGTATAAGTGCTACCTCCTCTTGTCCTCCATACTTTTCTCCAACTCTCATTCTTCTGACATCAACACACAGACACAGCCTCCTTTACCCACAACCCTCCTCTTTCCATGAATTCAACAGCCTCCTCCGCTAAACTGAGGGTATTCTGCTCACGAAGAATAGCATTGGCCTTGCTCATTCACTAAACTTTATTGAGTGACTGAGATATCGATGATGCTGCAGGATGGAATATACTACCAGTTCAGTACATGCTCACACTTTCTGATTCTGCGGTCACTAGATATATTTGTCTTGTGCTTCCCAAACAGATCTGCCTGCACAGCGTATGACGTGGTTCTGTTTTAAAATTAAGAAGGATCGCAAGACAACTCTTTTGCCCCGAACTACATTCGTCAACAAAACTCATTTATTCTAATAGACTAGATGAGTCAGATAGTGTATCTTGCATTTTATCTAGAGATAACCTGCGGTTTCCTGTCTGCTTTTGGGTTTTATTAAGCACATGCATTATTATTATGTGGAGATGTCTGTACATCTGTCCAGTCCATCTGTGCTGTATTGTCACATTTACATTTTTGCATATATCTGTTGATCCCCTTATTCAATTATAATGGAACTTGGGAATAAAATGATTTTGCTTTTAAAGTAATGATATCCTATCAATTATGTTGAAGTAATATACTGTAAGTGCAGACAGAAGTGATCAATCTCAAACATATACAGAGGATTTTGGGAGTCCATCCATTTTATTTATTTATTTATTTATTTATTTATTTTATTTTATTTATTTATTGTGTGTATTTATCAGGGACACATACAATTATAACATGTGTCACTTGCATGACACAGGATGCATTGCATTTTCAATTTAGCCAGTAGGCTAATTTCCATTGATAGTCCCTGGGCAGACATTGATGACAAATGTAATACATCTCTATATTACTTCTGCTCTAAACTATAGCAATAACCTCCTATTGAATATTTGATTTAAAATACATACGACATTAAAATTATAAACTACCTATTAAAAGTACATAACAGTCAACAGCTTACATAATCAAGTTACAGTACAATTTATATAATATAAATATCAAGTATACACAATTCAAATTCAACTATATCCTGAATAAATTAATGACTGCATAATTAATTATGTTTCAACCAAACCTTAATTTTATTTAAAAATATTTTAAAATCCCTTAAGACCTTAATTTCTAAAACAAGTGAGTTCCAGAATAAAGTACCTCTTATAGAGAGAGCTGTTTGGGCAAATGCTGTTCTGAGCCTTTCAACTCTACAATTCCCACACACAGCTTCCCTTGTGAGCCTATTAGTATCTTCAGAGAGCTTTTTCATAAATTCCCTTAAGGGTGGAGTACATAATCCATGCAAACTTAAATATCATTTTCTCATAAGAAAAGCTGACATAATTATCAAAACTCAGCAACTGGTACATAGTCAAAATGTTACAGTGATGGTATCTCACAAGATTTTTAGAGCTTGCTTATACAGAGAACGTATTGGTTTAATTACTGATTCACTTGCTTGAGACCAAGAGGTAATACAATCTGATATATGTGTAAAGATCATAGTGTGCATGAACAGTTTAACAGCTCCAGTTCTGATAAGTTTGTTGGGGATCATCGATGGACTGCAATCTTCAAGTTTCGCCATAAATTTTTGATTGGATTCAAGTCAGGACTTTGACTGGGCCACTCAAGAATATTAATTCTCTTCTTGTTCAATCACTCCAGTGTGGCTTTGGCTTTGTGTTTCGGGTCACTGTCCTGCTGAAATGTGAATTTTCTCCCCAGTTTCAGATTCTTGGCTGACTCAGACAGGTTTTCCTCAAAGATTCGCCTGTACTTTGCACCATCCATTCTCCCCTCTATCCTGACAAGCTTCCCAGTCCCTGCTGAAGAGAAGCATTCCCATAACATAATGCTGCCACCACCATGCTTGACAGTTGGTGGTGTTGACTGGGTGATGTGCAGTGTTGGGCTTGCACCAGACATAACACTTGGTATTTAGATCGAAAAGTTCCATTTTTTGTCTCATCTGACCACAAAACCTTTTTCCACATGTCTGCAGTATCATCTACATGCTTTTTCGCAAACTCCATACATGCTTTAAGATGAGGCTTTTTGAGTAATGGCTTCTTTCTTGCCACCCGTCCATACAGGCCAGCTTTGTGTAGGGACTGGCTTACTGTTGATGTGTTAACACTGACTCCCATCTCAGACACAGAACTTTGCAGATCTCTCAAGGTCATTGTTGGCTTCAGAGTGACATCCCGAACCAGTTTCCTGCTTGCCTGACTGCTCAGTTTGGGAGGGCGACCTGATCTGGGTAGTGTCTGGGTGGTATGATGCATTTTCCACTTCTTAATGATGGACTTCACTGTGCTGAGAGGGATAATCAGCACCTTTGAAATTTTCTTGTACCCTTCTCCTGCTCTGTGCCTCTCTACCATTTTATCCCTGACTTGTCTGTTTCGAAAGCTCCTTGATCATCATGGTTGCTTTGTTGGATCACTAGTGAGTTGCAGCTTGAAAGTCTTTATATACCTGAGGGAAATTATCTACAAGTTAAACCACTTTGAGTACACACAGGCTGAAACCATTTCACCAATTTTGTGACCTTTCAAACAAATCATTTGCACCTGAGCTGATTTAGGGCTGTAGTAGCAAAGGGGTTGAATACTTATGCAACTGAGATGAATCTGTTTTTCTATATGTATTTTTAACTTTCTCAATGTGGAGTAGTTTGTGTAGATTCTACATGTAAAGTCTAATTTGAAAGCGTCGTGGAGTATGCTCAGGAACCAACAAAATGTGAAAACTTTGCAGGGGGGTGAATACTTGTGCAAACCCCTCTATATAACTGTGTCATCAGCATACATCTGCAAACCCGCACCTGGGCACACCTAAGGGAGGTCATTAACATACAGATAAAAAGTAAAGGTCCAAACAAATGTGGGCTTCCCCTCATTAATTGGTTCAACATTTTGTGCTTTATCTACTTCAGAATTCAAGGCCAAACTCCTCCACTGAATCAATGAAAAAATCATTAAAAGTTTCAGCTAACATTAAACTGTCAGTCACTATTTTATCTATAATTTTTTGTTGATATCCCACATTTTGTCCTTTTCTTTTAGTTAGACAGTCTCTATATCATTTTACTGTTTCCCCTAGCTTCATTTATTATATTAATACAATATTCTGCCTTTGTTTTATGTATTTCCCTGACTTCTTTATTTCTTAATCCTTTAAAAATCCTAAGATCATTATCTCTTTCACTTAATGAACATTTGAATGCTTTCCTTGAACAGGTTGCTTAACCTAGCTTAAGATTGTGCATACAAACAAGAAAACACAAAACTGCAGGAGCGCAACCCTGAATTCTGTAATGATAAGGCATTGCATTGACTTTATAATGTGACGATATAAAAAAATTGAACGCTTATTAAAATATCTTTTTATTTATTTATTTAATTTTAAAATGTACACATACACATCAGAAAACCTCATTACGTTGGCACATCCAGCTTGTTTTCAAGAAAGACCCAGGAAACAAAGTAGACAAATTTACATTTAACATAATCAATTCTCACACACGTTTTTTCTTTCATCAGTGACTGCATATACTTTCAGCAAGAAAGTTAATTATGAATCAAATATTTAAATGTACCCAGTGAAGTTGCATTTCGAATGTCAAGTGGTAACTGATTCCAGAATCCAGGAGCTCTGCACATAAAAAGGTGTCTGGTCTATCATTGTTCTCATAAAAAGGAATTCACTTTACAGTTATGGCCAAAAGTTTTGCATCACCCTGTAGAATTAAGCTTCAGAAAGTCAAAGGAAACATGCTGAATAATGTTACATTAACATATTGAACTACATACCACTTTGTAGTTTTCCATATACAGTACTTAACGAAAAACTGACAAAAATTGAAATATTTGGCATTTCGAAATCTAACATGAAATACTGTACTACTATTATGGCTTCCACTTTTTGTGACATCATTTTGTAGTTTCTTTAATTACACAGTGTTAAATAAAATATCTAAATTATGTTCATATATATATATATATATATATACTGTATATATATATATATATATATATATATATATATATATATATATATATATATATATATATATATATATATATATATATACAGTACTGTGTAAAAGTTTTAGGCAGGTGTGAAAAAATTCTGTAAAGTAAGAATGCTTTCAAAAATAGACATGTTAATAGATTATATTTATCAATTAACTAAATGCAAAGTGAGTGAACAGAAGAAAAATCTAAATCAAATCCATATTTGGTGTGACCACCCTTTGCCTTCAAAACAGCATCAAGCATCAATTCTTCTAGGTACACTTGCACACAGTTTTTGAAGGAACTCGCAGGTAGGTTGGCCCAAACATCTTGGAGAACTAACCACAGTTCTTCTGTGGATTTAGGCAGCCTAAGTTGCTTCTCTCTCTTCATGTAATCCCAGACAGACTCGATGATGTTGAGATCAGGGCTCTGTGGGGGCCATACTATCACTTCCAGGACTCCTTGTTCTTCTTTACGCTGAAGATAGTTCTTAATGACTTTCGCTGTATGTTTGGGGTCGTTGTCATGCTGCAGAATAAATTTGGGGCCAATCAGATGCCTCCCTGATGGTATTGCATGATGGATAAGTATCTGTCTGTACTTCTCAGCATTGAGGAGACCATTAATTCTGACCAAATCCCCAACTCCATTTGCAGAAATGCAGCCCCAAACTTGCAAGGAACCTTGTGACAGAGAGAGAAAGAATTCGAACTGTAAATCTCCCTCCCGACCAAGAAAGGCGCTGGGTAAGGTTGATCGTATGCTTCCTCCGAGATGGACTGCCTTGACGGTAGGCGGAAACCGAAGGTGACCATATTAGGGGAGCGCAGTAGTTGCATGTACCTGGAAGGATTTCATTGCAATCAGCTGCGGGTTGTTTGCAAGGAGGAGGTTCTGGGTACAAAAGGGGAGCAGCTACGTTAGTACGCCCCTTGCGCTGATGACAGTATCCAGCCGGAGCCTGTGTCTTGTTATTTGTTTTGTGTTTTGTCTCAACCAGAGGAGGAGTGAGAGTCGGGAGCTGCAGCCGCGAGCCAGCACTAAAGACCCGAGCACGCCCCTCACAGCACAACACAACACAGCACAGCACAGCACCAGCACTCACCTCGTCCCCGGAGAAAGAGCACAGTTTCGTGCACGGAGGATTGTGGTCACAGGAGTGTTATTATTATTATTATTATTATTATTATTAGTATTATTTTGTGTTTACAACAAATAAACACAGACTTTTTGGGAGAACTCCTGCCTGGACTTTCACTTGTGTTTTACACCACTCACATCCTGTTCACAAGTGGTGTCAGAAGTGGGATTTCACGATGGACCCAGCAGCACTGAACACCATGATGGAGGCTCAGGCACGGAGGCTTGAGGAGACCTTGGCAGCGGTGATGGAAAGGATGAATGCCATGTTCCTCGCGCCAACCAGAGGAGGGAACCGTGGCTGAACCAACAGTGGCTCCTCCAAAACCCAAAGTGGTGAAGATGTCGCTGGAGGATGATCCCGAGGCCTATTTAACATCTTTTGAAAGACAGGCGACAGCAGCCCTATGGCCTCGGGAGTGGTGGGCTACCCAGCTGGGACCCAATCTGATCGGGAAGCCCAGGCAGCCTACCATGCTTTAACCCATGAACAAGCCATGGATTACGATGTGGTAAAGAAAGCCATCCTTCAGCTTACTGGATATAACAGAGGAGACGCACCGCCGGTTCCGGGAGTACCAACGCCCGCAGGAGTCCGACCCGAGTCATGGCCCAGCAGTTGGTGGACCAGGTGACCCGGTGGCTCTGCCCTGGCGAGCGAACAGCTGAAGAGGTGACCGAACTGGTCACCATTGAACAGTTTATACAGTTGCTGGGGCCAGAGGCCAGCAATTGGGTCAGCCGGCACCGCCCACCACGCTGGACGCAGCGGTCAGGTTGGCCGAGGGATATGAGGACTCCATGCCCACACCGCTGCCCACCCCGATACATCCGACGCCGACCTTCATCAGACCCAGGATGGCAGGCCCAAGGTCGGGCCCCTTCACCCACGCACACCCTTCCCTACCGACCAGCACCTTCTCAGTCCCCAACGGGTGGCCTCGCTCCACAACACTGGAGGCCGAGGTCAAACCCCAGCTGGGGTAGAACAGGGCCTCTCCCGCTGCCAGGTCGGCAGCGGGACAATCAGGCTCCGTGGGCCTTCCCTCTGGAATGTTACCGGTGCCATGGGGTCGGCCACCTTGCCCGAATTGCCCCTCAGCAATGGAGTGTGGTGCGGCTTCAGATTATTTGGTACCGGCGACAGGTAAGTCCAGGGGTAATGCTTGGGAGGGACCTTGTATTGTTGATGTGCGGGTTGGTAATGTGAGCACCCACGCATTAGTGGACTCAGGGTGTGGGCAGACCTTGATTTCGAAACTATCTTAGAAGGGGTACCTTGGTGGTCACGTGGGTTAGTGGTCATCTCCTGTATCCATGGAGATAGCAAGGACTACCCCTCACTAAATTAGATGTGACAGTTGGTAGTCACACCCGCCGTAATTGTGGCGGTGGCAAAAGGTTGCCATACCCGGTTATTTTAGGTCGAGACTGGCCATGTTTCGAATAATTATAAACCAAAAGGTACAGCCAGTCTCCGGTAAGACCATAGGAGCAGCAGGGGAAACTATTGGGGATATCTTTCCGCTGCATGCTGATCTGTTTCCCTCGGTTCCGCCAAAAAACTAAACGAGAGAGAAGGGTGGAAAATGGGAGGGCGATCAATGAAACAAGGTTGGGGTTTGGTGGGAGACTCCTCCACGCCTGATAAACGCCAGGGAAAGGGGATTGGGATCCAGTGTGACCGACCGGGCCGGGTTACTGAGACCCCAAGTGCTGAGGCTACCATATCCCCGCCGATATACCGAAGGTCTGGGACCGAGATGTTGATCTAGCGTATGAACAAAAAATGATCCTACGCTGGCTAACCTCTGGGGGCAGGTTTGGTCTATCGAGGGGAAGGAAGTAGATGGCACTCGGCCGCCACCTACCCTCACCACATTGTGCTTGGGCATTTGCTGTATAGAGTATCCCGAGCCCCGAGCACAGGGCAGACTGTAACACAATTACTCGTTCCTCAGTCTTTTCGACATGAGATCATGCGGTTGGCTCATGATGTCCCTTGTTCGGGCCACTTAGGTAGGGAAAAGACTCAGGAACGAATATTGGCTCGATTTTACTGGGCGGAGTGTACAGTGAGGTGAAGCGGTATGTGGCGACCTGTAGGGAGTGCCAACAGTAGCGCCGGGCGGGTTCGCCCGGCCCCATTGGTTCCACTGCCTCTGATCAATATTCCCTTTGAACGCATTGCAATGGATATAGTGGGCCCATTGAACCAGTCTGACTGTGGATATACGCATATTTTAGTAGTGGTGGACTACACGACCAGATATCCAGAGGCAGTACCATTGAGGTCCACTAGTGCATTGGCGATTGCAAAAGAGTTAGTGCAGATCATAGCGAGAGTAGGGATCCCCAAAGAAATTCTGACTGATCACGGAACTAATTTTATGTCACGGTGTTTAAAAGAACTGTATAAATTATTACAAATTCGATCCATTCGACCTCCGCTTATCACCCGCAATCGGATGGTTTAGTGGAACGTTTTAATCAGACATTGAAGCAGATGCTGAGGCGGTTTGTCAACCAGGAGCAAAAACATTGGGCTAAACTCCTTCCCTACCTGATGTTTGCAGTGAGAGAGGTGCCTCAGAGCTCGACCGGTTTTCTCCCTTTGAGCTGCTGTATGGGAGACAACCACGAGGTGTCCTTGATCTTGTAAAGGAAGGATGGGAAGAGCAAAATAAAGATGCTAAAACATAGTGAAATATGTAATTATGTTAAGAGATCGCCTGCAATTGGTTGGTCATCTGGCACACGAGAACTTAAAACGGGCTCAGCATCGGCAAGAGCAGCAGTACAATAAACAAGCACGGATTCAGACTTTTCGCCAGGAGATAAGGTACTGCTGCTACTTCCCACTTCGGAGTCTAAACTGTACGCTAAGTGGCAGGGACCATATGAGGTGATGCGGGCAATTGGTAATGTAAACTATGAAATCAGACAACCCGATCGCCGAACAAAACAGAAATTTATCATATTAATTTATTAAAACCCTACAATGAAAGGGAGGCCCTGTTTATAGCCAATGACAGTATAGAAGAGGATTTTGGTCCCTCTGTCAGTACACCAGCTACAGTTAACATTCCGATGGGGAACAATTACTTCCTGATCAGAAGTGTGAACTCCGTGGGTTAGTGAAACAATTTGGTGATGTTTTTCTGACTTGCCTGGCAGAACTAATATGATTGAACATGCTATTATTACTCCAGCAGGTGTCAGGGTTCGAGAGAGACCGTGATCGAATCCCGGAGAGCCGCAGGGGTGCCGCTGGCGGGAGGTGGGGAATATGCTCGAGCTTGGAGTCATTGAGCCTTCCCGAGCGAGTGGAGCAGCCCGATAGTGATGGTGCCTAAGAAGGACGGCTCCACTCGGTTCTGCGTGGATTTCAGAAAGGTTAATGCCATCTCCAAGTTTGATGCATATCCCATGCCTCGGTGGACGAAGCTCCTCGACCGACTGGGAGGAGCCGTTAATTTCGACTTTGGATCTGACGAAGGGATACTGGCAAATTCCACTGACCCAGAGTTCGCAAGAGAAAACTGCTTTCTCTACCCCAGATGGCTTGTTCCATTTCCAGACCATGCCCTTCGGGTTGCATGGAGCCCCAGCTACCTTTCAGAGACTGATGGACCAGGTCCTAGCCCCCATCAGCAGTATGCCGCTGCATACATTGATGACGTGGTGATTTTCAGCTCTACCTGGAGAGAGCATATTATTAGACTTCGGCCGTCCTACAGTCTCTGAGGGAGGCGGGCGGACGGCTAATCTGGGCAAATGTGCATTCGGCAAACAAGAAACCCAGTATCTTGGCTTCCTTATGGGTAATGGGCGGTAAAGCCGATCGCTTCTAAAGTCCAGGCTCTAGTGGAGACGGCGATCCCGAGAACCAAACCGCAGGTGAGATCACTATTGGGGTTAGCAGGCTATTATCGCCGCTTTATCCCCGAGTATGCCACCATAGTTAACCCCTTGGTAGAGCTCACCAAAAAGACGGCTCCAAAAATAGTTAGGTGGACAGGGGAGTGTCAGGGGCCTTTGACACGATTAAGAGGAGACTATGCCAGGCCCCAGCACTTATTTCACCAGATTTCAGTAAGGAGTTCATCCTCCAGACCGATGCCTCCCAGATTGGTCTGGGGGCGGTCCTGTCCCAACAAGTTGACGGAGTGGAACACCCGATTATTTACATGAGCAAAAACTGGCTCCACGGGAGATTAACTACTCCGTCATTGAGAAGGAGTGTTTGGCCATCAAATGGGCCACTCACGCCTTCGCTATTACTTGCTGGGGCGTTCTTTCACTCTTGTCACTGATCATGCTCCTTTAAGGTGGTTGCATACGATGAAGGACAATAACGCCGGATAACTCGGTGGTATCTGGCGCTGCAACCCTTCCACTATACAGTGAAACATCGTGCGGGTAAGGAGCATCAAAATGCAGATTTTTTCAAGGGAGGGGGCCCATTGGGGAACTTAGCATTGGTCGAGTGTGCCTTCGCATCACTCTGAGGGGTGAGATGTGTGACAGAGAGAGAAAGAATTCGAACTGTAAATCTCCTCCCACCAAGAAAGGCGCTGGGTAAGGTTGATCGATGCTTCCTCCGAGATGGACTGCCTTGACGGTAGGCGAAACCGGAAGGTGACCATATTAGGGGAGCGCGAAGTTGCATGTACCTGGAAGGATTTCATTGCAATCAGCTGCGGGTTGTTTGCAAGGAGGAGGTTCTGGGTACAAAGGGGAGCAGCTACGTTAGTACGGCCCCTTGCGCTGATGACAGTATCCAGCCGGAGCCTGTGTCTTGTTATTTGTTTTGTGTTTTGTCTCAACCAGAGGAGGAGTGAGAGTCGGGAGCTGCAGCCGCGGAGCCAGCACTAAAGACCCGGAGCACGTCCCTCACAGCACAACACAACACAGCACAGCACAGCACCAGCACTCACCTCGTCCCCGGAGAAAGAGCACAGTTTCGTGCACGGAGGATTGTGGTCACAGGAGTGTTATTATTATTATTATTATTATTATTATTATTATTATTATTAGTATTATTTTGTGTTTACAACAAATAAACACGGACTTTTTGGGAGAACTCCTGCCTGGACTTTCACTTGTGTTTTACACCACTCACATCCTGTTCACAAACCTCCACCATGCTTCACTGTTGCCTGCAGACACTCATTCGTGTACGCTCTCCAGCCCTTCGGCGAACAAACTGCCTTCTGCTACAGCCAAATATTTCAAATTTTGACTCATCAGTCCAGAGCACCTGCTGCCATTTTTCTGCACCCTAGTTCCTGCGTTTTCGTGCAGAGTTGAGTCGCTTGGCCTTGTTTCCACGTCGGAGGTATGGCTTTTTGGCCGCAAGTCTTCCATGAAGGCCACTTCTGACCAGACTTCTCCGGACAGTAGATGGGTGTACCAGGGTCCCACTGTTTTCTGCCAGTTCTGAGCTGATGGCACTGCTGGACATCTTCCGATTGAGAAGGGAAGTAAGCATGATGTGTCTTTCATCTGCTGCAGTAAGTTTCCTTGGCCGACCACTGCGCTTCACGGTCCTCAACGCTGCCCGTTTCTTTGTGCTTCTTCAAAAGAGCTTGACAGCACATCTGGAAACCCCTGTCTGCCTTGAAATTTCTGCCTGGGAGAGACCTTGCTGATGCAGTATAACTACCTTGTGTCTTGTTGCTGTGCTCAGTCTTGCCATGGTGTATGACTTTTGACAGTAACTGTCTTCAGCAACCTCACCTTGTTAGCTGAGTTTGGCTGTTCCTCACCCAGTTTTATTCCTCCTACACAGCTGTTTCTGTTTCAGTTAATGATTGTGTTTCAACCTACATATTGAATTGATGATCATTAGCACCTGTTTGGTATAATTGTTTAATCATACACCTGACTATATGCCTACAAAATCCCTGACTTTGTGCAAGTGTACCTAGAAGAATTGATGCTGTTTTGAAGGCAAAGGGTGGTCACACCAAATATGGATTTGATTTAGATTTTTCTTCTGTTCACTCACTTTGCATTTAGTTAATTGATAAATATAATCTATTAACATGTCTATTTTTGAAAGCATTCTTACTTTACAGCATTTTTTCACACCTGCCTAAAACTTTTGCACAGTACTGTATATATATATATATATATATATATATATATATATATATATATATATATATATATATATATTGGATGGATTGGAAGTATCTTGTCCACATCTGTAAAGCAGAGAGACATCATGTCCACATCTGTAAAGCAGAGAGACAAAATGAGATTTGAGTCTTCTAAACTGCAATGATAACAGACCCATGTTAGTATACATCAGACGGTGATGAGTTGAAACTCAGCAGCTTGAAGGCAAACCTGCAAAGTCTGTTAAACACAGTGTCCAAGCGATTTAGAGAGTTTTTCCAAAGATCCAAACAACATCTCTGTAGTCAGTAACAGGCAACAGTACTTCTAGAACGAGAGTTTCCTTTATTTGTGTTCTGAAACAATGATGATTTCCATGCAGCAAAGCTAGTTTGATATGTAAATTTTGTTTTATAGATTTACAAATATGTTCGTGGAAATTAAGATTGTCATAAGCCAAGGCATTTAAAGGACTTCGATTTGGTAAACTATGTATTGCATTAGAACTGCCTAGCACTAAATAGACTTCCTCATTCCATTCAAACCATGTGACCATGTTGCATTTCAACCACGCAGGCCAACCTACTGTACAGATATAGAGGGTGAGTAGGTGGTACCGGCAGCCAAGCTGAAAAGCCATATTCTCACATTATTTTAATAGAATGGTGAAGTTCAGATACAGGCAATTTAAATATTCCAGAAAAGCCCAGACAGGTAAAGACAGGTATAGAGAAAAATTATAATAACTCAATATTTGATCAAAATAACCCAGAACTACTCAACACAATTGCAAACATCCCACAAAGGCAAGAGAATAGTGCTGCCTTCTGTTTTACCAGAGCAACAAGCTAGGGTCTACACTGGAAAAACAATCTGTGATATCTATAGCATTTGATCTCAATGGCTTGCGTCTGCTTTGCAAGTCATGAGCTGCAGCAGCTGCTGTCTTGCGCAGTGGTTAAATAGTGTTAAAACAAAATGTCAGGTTAGATTACCAAACATAAGTGCAGGGATAAGAGCAGTGAAGGGAAAACTGCACCTTGTTTGGTTTCACAAAAAGCCCATGAGCCCCTAGTATATTTGATGGACCTGATATATTCAAACACAGTATAGTACAGATTTTAGCATCTCAACAGGATTTTTTTTTCATCACAATATTCATAGCAGACATGAATAGGACTATCATTTCTGTGACCCAAACATACACAATGGTGTTTTTTTTACTCGTGTCATTTGCTCATTTTGTGTTGTGAAAATAATTTATTTAACTAGGAAAGTCCTGTTGACATTAAAATCTATTTTTCAAGGAAGACCTTGAAAAATACAAACAAGTTAATCAAATTACAAGGAACAATTTAGGAGCACCGGCCAAAACAAAAACATATCTCAACTACATGGAGGTGAAATTTTGGTTTGTTTCATTTCTTCCTGAAATTGATTCCAAGACCATGAAGCAAGAAAACGGAATTCCTTTTTTCCAAATTCCATACAAACTTTAGGAACTGAGAAACTTTCAGTCTGAGATCTAAGATTATAAGTACAACTAGAGGTAATTAGCAAATTATAATTTGGGGTTTTGCCAAGGATAGCTTTATAAACAATTATGTACCAAGTGTTTTAATTATTTGTTTTATTTAGCAGACGCCTTTTATCCAAGGCGACTTACAGAGACTAGGGTGTGTGAACTATGCATCAGCTGCAGAGTCACAACTACGTCTCACCCGAAAGACAGAGCACAAGGAGGTTAAGTGACTTGCTCAGGGTCACACAATGAGTCAGTGGCTGAGGTGGGATTTGAACCGGGGACCTCCTGGTTATAAGGCCATTTATTTAACCACTGGACCAAATAGCGTCCTTAATGAAATTTTCGCAAAGATAAAGAAGTCAGACTAACCAATCTTGATGGACAGAATAACCAGGTTGGTTATAAACCTGAATACATAATGGTACAAAGAATCTAGTTTTATAGGGTAACAGGTACTCTATAAATAATGGTATCTCAGCCTCATCCTGCTTCATAATATACCTGTATTTATCATATCAACAATCAATAGAGTCATCACATGCTATTTACCCCCACTTTGTTATGCAGTCAAGGATTTACTATTTTCTTGAAATGCACCACAGTAACTATACTCCATATTGTTCCCACACATTTGTAATAAAATATTGCCTTGTCTTGCGTGTTGTGGGACGAATATGAATTATCATAAGATTTCTGAATATCTATATTGTGTACTGTAATTCTAAATATACTGTAATACAGAATCACACTTACGTTGTGTAATACATTAGTATGTATTAGTACAATACAGTAGACTCTCGATAATGTGAACCTCGCTAGTCTGAATTCACCTACCATGCTATCATAATGAAATGCATGCTGAAAGTGGGTGTAGAAAACCAACCTTAACATCATAATCCTGTGATGAGTTTGTGTTTCACTCCATGGGTTATTACTGATTCATGATTCAATCTAACTATCTGAAACAAAGACTAGATACAGCATTTTTAGCATGGTACACAATATTATCTGTACTCCAAACAAATCACTAAACTGAACAGGATCTCCTTTATGAAATTCTCCCATTATAAAAGCATAGCAAAGTGTAATAAACCACAGTAAAAGCATGGTAACACACAGAAAAGCATTATAAAGCCCAGGGAGGTATGGTAAAGCATGTTTAAAAACATGGCAAACAATGAGAAAACTGCAAAATTACCAGAGTTCAGATTAGGCAGATTCTACTATTATTATTATTATTATTATTATTATTATTATTATTATTATGCAATTGTAACAAAATAATTTAGGTAGTGTGACACGGTAAGGAGCTATCACCAGAAACAGAAAAATAAAGACTGGTTATTTATGATGTATTTTTCCTGTGAAACATGTAATGGCTGTTAGTGGCCAGTATTGAGTTCAAGATGGGGTTTCTGGTTAAATGGTTGTGGGAAAAAAATTGGCTACAGCTGGATCGCGAACTGCGGAAAGTTCATTTTATTTTTGCTCATTTTATTTTTGTAAAAATATTCCCCTTTTTGTTTTGTTGAGGTAAAGGGAGTAGCTCTCCTCATTAGTTAGGACAATTATCAGTTTAGCTAGAGCATAGTACAACAAGGGTTTTTGTTTGTTTATCTTATATGAAAAAAAAACATTCTGTTATTTTGGAGCAGCGCACCAGAGTGTGCTAAAAATAAACAGACGTAAAACTGTTTTACTCTAAAGCAGGGGTCTCTAGTCCTGGTCCTGGAGGGCTGGTCCCTCATGGTTTTAGTAATTTAGGGTACAGTTGGAACAAAAACCAGGAGGGACACTGGCCCTCCAGGACCAGGATTGGAGACCCCTGCTCTAATGAATGTTGTGTCATCTGTCTGCCTCCAGCTGCACACGGTCCCTACTTGAAAGGAGCCGTCTACTTTCCAAACTAGGGGCGCCCTTTCGCAATAGATACAACTTGGTATTATTTAGAACATTGGTTCTCAAACCCTGGTCCTGGGGACCCCCTGTGTGTGCTGGTTTTCATTCCAGCTGAGCTCTTTATTATTTAACTAGACCCTTAATTGAACTGATCATTTGCTTAATTAGACCTTTTTGTTGTATTGTTTTCAGCTAGCTGTAACATTGTATAAGTAACTTGAAATCTGCAACAGTTTATGAGATGAAAACATTTGAAAACGTCTAATTAAGCGAATTATTAGTTCAATTAAGGGTCTAGTTAAGTAACTGAGAGCTCAGCTGGAATGAAAACTAGCAGACACAGGGGGTCCCCAGGACCAGGGTTGGGAACCATTGATTTAGAAAACCAAGGTGCTGACAATTCTAATGTGTGTTTTCCATTTACATATTTATTAAATAATGACCCTGGCTGACAGGATATAGTTATACATGTATACAATTCTAGAGAATTCTAAATGACTGGACCTTGGATTATTTCATTCAAACCAAGTGACAATTTGACCTTTCAACGTTCTGGCCCCACCTAGTGGCAGAGTTGAAATGGGCTGGCAGAGTGGACAGGTCACATGATTTGAATGGAATGAGGAAAGCTGTTCAGTCCCAATGCAAGTCAGATTTAGAGAAAAAATGATAAGAAATCAACAATGGAGCAACAGATCCCAGACCCACTGAGAAAGAAACATAGCCCAGACCCACTGAGAAAGAACCATAGCCCAGACCCACTGAGAAAGAACCATAGCCCAGACCCACTGAGAAAGAACCATAGCCCAGACCCACTGAGAAAGAACCATAGCCCAGACCCACTGAGAAAGAACCATAGCCCAGACCCACTGAGAAAGAAACATAGCCCAGACCCACTGAGAAAGAACCATAGCCCAGACCCACTGAGAAAGAACCATAGCCCAGACCCACTGAGAAAGAAACATAGCCCAGACCCACTGAGAAAGAACCATAGCCCAGACCCACTGAGAAAGAACCATAGCCCAGACCCACTGAGAAAGAACCATAGCCCAGACCCACTGAGAAAGAACCATAGCCCAGACCCACTCAGAAAGACTGTGAACATCATGATATAGTAAGGAAAGTACAGAGACTACTGTTGAAAGCCAGAAGCCAGAAGAATACACGTAGAGCCCCTCTGCTGGTGAAATGGGATACATGGCGTTTATCATGTCCCATTACTGGTATTGGTCACAGAAATGTATTTATTTCTGTAGATACAGTTACCAGGATAAACAGTCAGCCGTATCAGTGTGATGCTGTGTGTACTGTTTTGAAGCAGGAATGTCCCAGGAATATTTGGCTCCTGAGAAATCCATGCCATACCGATCCAAGTGAGAGACAGGACCCCATAATCATTTTAATAGTTACACAAAAATGTTTATTTCTTGATGTCTGTTTATTTATTCATCCCACATGATCAGAAATCAACTACTATTTTTACATTCCCCAAGGCTGTTATATAGCTAAACTGGTCCACAAGCTTTCCTCAGCTCTTAAAACCTTGCTTTCCACTATATCACTCAATGGGACAAATATACGCTTACATCAGTAAGAGGTCATAAATAATGCAAGCTTTGATGTAGCAAGCGAAACAGCAAAAAAAATAAAAATAAAAAGCGTTACATTATTTATTTATTTTGCTTTACTTACTACAGGAAATAGTTACAGAGCTGATACTTTCAACTTATAAGGTAAGATCCTTCCTAAAAATAAAAATAAAAAAGGACTGTATATGGGCACTCCAACGTCATATCTTGAAGTGTGGTTGGTAATGTCAAACACAGTGGAGGTTCTGGCATAGTCTGGGGTTGTTTTTCAACCATTAAGATTGGATATGTGGTGAGTGTTTACAACAAGTACATGTGTTCGATAGTTTCAGTGGACCTGAATTAAAGTGGTCGCCAGCAATTACCATACCCATTTAGGAATTAAGGTAAGCAACAAGTTAAGAGTTTAAAATGTAGTTTAGAAAGGAATAAGAATTTCTTATCATTATAATTCCCTTCTATTCTCTAATGCTCTTTGTGCTCTGATTATTATATACCAGGCTTAAGCCGGCCTTTTGAAACATAATACAGCTTTTGAGGTTGTCTCCAAAGTGACACTGCAGGCAAAATGACATAGGCCTACCAGATTCATACATTTTAGTGTTGCCCTGAACAATTCCGTTTTCTTAAATAATATAGAGGCCATACTTCAGACCTGTGAAATAAAGTATTCCAGATCATGTATTTTTTTAAAGAAAGTTTTCTTATAAATATATATTTTTCAGAGAAGCCCGAGAGTCAATGAAGGCACATTCCACATCCTAGTTCGCATAGCTACAAAACTGTTAATTTTAATTGAAACAGACATATACTGTATATATAGTAGAACAATATATTTTTTTAGAAAGCGAGTACTTTCTCTCTCACTCTTTTTCCTTCAACACTTGCTATTTGACGTTCTTATTCTGTAATGGTATCAGCTGCACCTGTGTTTCCCCTTGTTTCCCCTGGTTAGTTTGAGACACAGTCACCCCCCCTGTGCCATCATTGAAATTGCTCAAAGGTAACAAGCAAATGAGGCCACACTCAGAAAGTTATGCCGATTACTAAAACTAACGCAGATGGAATGACAGCACAAAGCATGTCACCAAAATCGCTTTACAAGTCAAAGGCAGTTTGTTCATGTATTATTTAACAGAGAAAAGGAGGAAGAAAGAGGATTCCACAGTGCACAAAAAAAGTAAATATAAAAAACCGAATGGAGATCTAAAGATGAGGAAAGAGAATGCAGGTATTAGTTCATTCATCACCTCAAACACTTGCAGGCAGCCGGAGCAGAAAATCTATTCCTCTCAGTTTTGAACAATATTCTCTCCATCTCTGACATCCTCAGTTGCTGAATTCACTGTAGAGGCAGGTGAGAAATTGGTATGTCAGCTCCAGGCTTGTATGAAACGAGTCCTCATTGACTACATGTACGGCAAACAAAGTGCTCAAAGGGACATTTGTTTTCCCACCATTCCCGGTCAGACTAATAGGGGAACCAAAACATTGTGATAACAGCTTATAAGAAAAGATAGTTGAATGTGTTGAAGCCACACAAGAAGATGTTGACTTTCAAAAGATAGCGGTAGCAATCAAACACAAAGTTTTCAGTTAGTTGTGTATACAGTACATTGTACACTGTACACTTCAATCAATCAATATTTATTTTATATAGCACCTTTCATAGTGGACCACCATCACAAAGCGCTTTTACAAGATAGTGAGGAACAATGCATAATACATTAAACAATGTACTTTTCAACCACTGGGTGTGAATTTTAAATCTTTTTTTGAATTTTTTTTTTTTTTTTAGAAACACCCCTATTGGTGAAAACGGAGAAAAAGTACCGGTGAGTACCAGCAGAATTTCACCCCTTGTATTTACACATGGTAACTAGTTAGTTTAGCGCCCTGGGCGAGCAAGAACATTTGCGCCCCCTAGCGTTTTTTTTCGACGTTACATGAGTTAGGATATGTATATGTATTGATACAGTATAATGATATATAATATGTATTGTATGTTGATATCTGCCTTTTTTTTTGTAAATTTGTATTGTTAATAAAAAACTAATAAATAATAAAAACAATGACGCAACAATCAGTAACTGTCGTATTTAACCCTTTTGCCTACACAATGACCATAATTTGGCATGAATATGACAACTTTCTGTTTTAGCGCTTGTAGTTTGATAACCTTAAATCAGAAATTAAAACCCAATATATATCAACAGAAAGGCATTAAGAAGATACTTCCATAATATGTTTTGTTGTGGGATTTATTATATATTTTGTTCATGTAAGCCACGCCTCAAAAGAAAATTTGAAAAATGTATAATAATAAAAATATATATTTCTAAAACCTGCAAATGTTCAGCTTTTTACAAGGGATATAGAATAACAATTAGAGTTGCTGTGCAATTTTACAATGATTTCAAATAAGAAATCAAAATTGAAGTAGCTTGTTCAGTTGTAGAGCTACACAAGGTTTTGTGATGCGTGTTTTTACAAAAAATAACTGGAAACATAATATTATCCTGTTTGTGATTAAAGTAAATTATTTCCGTGTATAGAGGTCTCAATATATATATAAAAAAAAGAAAACAGAGACAAACTAATAATAAACAACAACAAAAAAAGATAATATTGACGAGACACCTAAATAGGAATCGGATTTAGATTACTTTCGCCTCCGTCCATCTCCGTCCGGAAAACATTTTTAAAACAGGACATTAAATAAAAATGTATATGTAGCGGGTGGAACTGATTGTATATACACCTGTTGGCAGTTGAGCGCTAATTATTGTAGATCAATTAATTATATCAGATCACTTACCTCGGCTGTATCTGACAAAGCTTTCCTTCCGTGTCCGTATGTTTGTTTGGTTGTTGATTATAGCAGTGACTGGTCGTGCTGGTTTTCTGTTTGAATTCCCCCCGCTACTGTAGGTTTTCTAGTGTCAACCACCGTTTCTTTTGCCCTTTTAATGAGATTTTATTTGTTTTGTTCTGCTGGTATTTTGTACTGCCACAATATTCAGTATTTAATCCTGTTGGCTAAACGACTTTGTATTCAAATTTATTGTTTCCAATTGATAAAGCGCACGGTAATGATACTTTTGAAGCGAAATGTTAGTATTCACTAGAAACGTGCTTTGGTGAATGGCTTGAATGTGCGCTTATAATTATAGCGTCCCTAACTCCTAAAATCTATTTGGGTTGTTTTGAAGAAGTTTGGGATTATATTTTATATAAATGTTCTTTTGTTGTCTTATACAGTACTGCAAATGTCTGATTTTTAGTGCTGTCAGAACACTGTCTTCTGTAGCACACTACTCTTTGGAAACTCACGCAGGTAAATCAATATCGTGCTATCTTCGACACCCGGCAGCCTATGGTAGTGTGAGCTGTTATAATGAAGCTAGCAGTAATTACAGTATTTTGTTAAGGTCCAAAATAATATATGCACACTAACAAAATACTGTAATTACTGCTAGCTTCATTATAACAGCTCACAGTAGTAATTGCGCCCGGGATCTTTTGTTTAGTTAATTTATTTACTTTCTTTAGTAGAACATGTATATTAGTTATTTGTGTTGTCATATTTTATGCCTTGAACTCTTCGTTTGTTTATTTTTCGTGTTTCACTGATATTTTGCATAGTGTTTTATTTAATTTGTATTTTTATTTAGGATTGGCTGGCGCTTAGACGCGTGGGCATTGTGGAACTGTAGTGCTGTTATCTCCCCATCTAGTGGACGCGAGCGGTATTGCAATTGCCTAGCTACAGAAATAATTGCACTTTGTCTTAATTCTGTTAAACTCTGTTTTAATAAAAACGGTATTTATATTCATATTCTGATACTGGCACATGGTGGATAACATTCTGAAAGTATTTTTTAAAAAGCGGATATAACGGTTTTTTGTGTTTTGTTTTTTAAAAAACTACTAGTTTTAACTTTCATGTGAGTTGTAGATCAGCACTTTGAACATGTGGAACAGCAGATGCATATGGAGGGAGATCACTGTCAAAAATATTCGTCTGCATAAAAATAATCTGTACTTGTAATTACGAGTACGATTCAAGAAAAGCTACGGGTACAAATCACAAAATTACGATTTGGATAGCGCGTGAAATCCCTGTCAAAAATTCGTCACAGGACAGGCTGTAGATTCATCTCCTATTCAAAGCATTCTCTTTTGAAAACGATGGATTTTTTTTAGCTTGATTCACCTGGATTTGTTGAGACACCCCTCCTTAACACACATACATGTTATTTCTACGATCGCTGTTTTCACCTAGCCTGACAAGAGCTCTTTATCGCCGAAGTGCTGTCCGAAATTGCCGGCTTCATGAATATTCATAAGCAGACAAGACGGGGGGGCATGGTTTGATCTTTTACTTGGTTGTCAGGGCGATCGAGAGTGAACGAGATTGGCGGTAACTCAATTAACTTTTTTGATAGCGGGTTAATTAGGTATATTTTTAATTTGATTTATCATCATTAATATTTCAATCACTACAATTATTAGGCTTAGGTCTACTATTAATTAGGCTTATATTTATCCATGGTTTATGCCTGAATTGTTTTAAATAGTGTCTTATTAAAAAAGTACATTGTATGTAAATTGATAACAAAGGTTTCATTTTAAAAAGTGGAACATTTACTGTGGATCTGTGGATATCAATGTAGAATTAAAAAAAAATTCTTCCCATTCAAATCGTCAAACATTCCTGCAATCTACCCGATATCAAGGATATCTCGATCGCTGGCTATCCCAACCCCTTGACAGCCAAACCACGCCCCCGTCTTGTCTGCTCATGCATATTCATGAAGCCGGCAATTTCGGACAGCACTTCACCGATAAAGAGCTCTTGTTAGGCCAAGTGAATACATCAATTGTAGAAATAATAACAAGTCTGTGTTGAGGGGTCTCTTAACAAATCCAAGTGAATCTTGCTAAAAAAAAAAAATCCATCGTTTTCAAAAGAGAAAGGTTTGAAATAAAGCAGACTTTACATTAGAGACAGGATAAAAGTCGCCACCGGAGCTCTTTGGATTCCCATGATGCACCGCATAGGCGGAGACGGAAAAAAGGGGAGCTGACTATCTTGTGTATATAGAAGATCTTTGCTGAGACTGACTGTCCATCTGTTGGGCGACTTTGAGCCATATTCCCGCTAACAAATTTCACCAACATGCAGCCACTCCTTTCCTTCTTTATCAGCAATGCAAGGTGCTGGACGCATGCGCTGTTAAATACACATCGATTATTCCCCCAATCAACAGCCTCTCCTGTGACCTCTGTGACGTGTTCATGACACTGATTTCATGCTCTTTCCAACTCTTAATTTTGTAAGTTTTACTCGTAACTTTGAGTCGTAGTCGTAACTGTGATTTGTACCCGTAGCTGTTCATGAGTTGTACTATTATTTTTGATTTGAACTTGTATTTTTGATTTGTACCTGTAATTACAACTACAAATTCGGTTTACGCATATGATCACATTGCATATGATCACATGTTTGACAGTGATCTTTCCAACTCTTAATTTTGTAAGTTTTACTCGTAACTTTGAGTCGTAGTCGTAACTGTGATTTGTACCCGTAGCTGTTCATGAGTTGTACTATTATTTTTGATTTGAACTTGTATTTTTGATTTGTACCTGTAATTACAACTACAAATTCGGTTTACGCATATGATCACATTGCATATGATCACATGTTTGACAGTGATCGCCCTCCATAGATACAGTTAAGTGCCAATACCATTCCCCATTGAACGCGGCTGTAATGGAGGCGTGTCCCACCACCCGCTAATCAATTACATGGGGACATTCACCGTAGTCATGGTTATGAACCAATGAAAAAAACAAGGTGGACAGCTGAGATATGATAAGAAAAGTCATCATGCTATAGTCATGAAATTAAACAGCTGCCCAGCTTGCGCCCTGGGCAGCTGCCCCCCACTAGTTCCGGCCCTGCATGGTGATATACAGTTTAATAGATGTTTACTCGAGGCTCCGGAGTTGGGAAGAAACGTTGAGAATCGTGGCGGCGGGAATGTCATTCCATTGCCACAGGAATAATCTGTTTCTAACCGGATTGAAAGGAACGGTTTTAACGTTCATGTGTAATCTTTCTGGGGTCGGCACAGAACGAGTTTGATCCAGATGTTACAGCAGTTTCGGGGGGAAAGATCGCGCTGATGATGTGTACAGTTCACGTTGAAGACAGACACTGATGCAGTTTTCTTGGGAGAAAGTTGAGGACGGTATTGCAAAAACACTTGCTGTTTTTAGTCCGACGCACGGAATCTCTATTCCTGATGAATATCTGGATAAATTTTCGTTTCGAAGCCCATCTGAGAATGACGCAACCCTAATAGTGGAAGACGTTAGTGATGCTGGATTATACACGTGACCTTCATTTATGGTGACGCGGAAGCATGGACCTCTGTTTCTGTATTGAGTATATATCATACTGGAACAAATGAGTGGTGGGATGAGCAGGTTTTACTATTCAAACAAATATTCTAATAAACTATTAACATGATGCATTTATACAAACATTAATAATAGGCTAAACGAGAGGTTTACATTTGCAGCGTCTTGTGTTCTCTCTCTCTCTCTCTCTCTCTCTCTCTCGCTCTCTCTCTCTCAATTCAATTCAATTCAATTCAAAGTGCTTTATTGGCATGACTTATTTTCCATAGTGTTGCCAAAGCAAATACATACATACATATTACTAACAGATGCATATATATACAAACAAGGAACAATGGTAACAAAATAATAATAGATAAAATAGAAGATAAATAATAATAATACAGAAATTGAAATAAATATTGAAATAATAATATTGAAACTATTAAATTGTGCCCTGTCACTGCGTGCCCCTCAGGTTGTGGCAGGTGGCTACATATTTGGCAGCCAGTGGAGCTGTGTGTCCCTCCCCTAAGAGGACAGCAAGTTTCTCTGAGTCTGTCATTTGTCTGAAAACAGGATATTTTTCTTGTATTTTAATGAAGAATGATTCTCTGATTTGGCTGTATTTTATACAGTGTAGGAGAAAGTGCATCTCATTTTCCACCTCTCCTGTCTCGCAGTGACCACAGAGCCGATCTTCTTTGGGCAGCCAGGTCTGCCTGTGTCTGCCTGTCTCTATGGCCAGGCTGTGGTCACTGAGCCTGTACTTGGTCAGGATCTGTCTCTGCTTCGTATCTCTGACAGTGGAGAGATACTCTGCTAGGCTGTAGTTTCTTTTTAGGGCCCGATAGCAATCAAGTTTATTTTGGGATTTTATTTCTGTGTCCCAGTGTTCCAGGTAGGAGTTTTTGGTTTGTTTTATAATTTGGTTTACTCTGATTGGGGGCTGGTAAGCAGTGCTGACCTGAAGCTGGTTGGAGTTAGTATTGGAGGGGGTCAGTGTGATGAGCTTCAAAGCCAGCTGGCATAGGGGACTCTTTTCAGGGCTGAGCTCTTGGGTCTGGAGGGCCTTGTACTGGAGTGAGTCAGGTTCACTTTTTTCAAGGTGCAACCAGAATTTGAGTGCTCTTTTCTTTATATTAATAAGAGCTGGGTATCGGCCTAATTCTGCCCTGCATGCGTGGTTTGGTGTATTTCTTTGCACCTGCAGTGTATTCTTGTATAGTTCAGCATGCAGGGTCTCGATTGGGTGTTTGTCCCATTTAGTGTAGTCCTGTTGACTGAGTGGACCCCATATCTCACTTCCATACAGCGCAATGGGCTGGATAACACTGTCAATTAATTTTAGCCAGATTTTGACAGGTATATTGATTTTATAGAATCTCCTTTTGATGGCATAAAAGCTCTGAGTGCTTTTGCTTTTAGTGCATTCACTGCCAGGTTAAAACTGCCTGACGACTGATGGTCAGACCCAGGTAAGTGTAGCTGGTGGTGTGCTCTAGGGTGGTGTTGCCGAGTGTAAAGTGATATCTGTTTCCCTGAGATCTGGCCTTTTTGAAAAATCATTATATTGGTCTTTTGAGGTTTACTGCCAGGGCCCAGGACTGACAGTACTGCTCTAGCAGTGCCAGGCTCTGCTGCAGCCCCTGCTCTGTGGGTGACAGCAGGACCAGGTCATCTGCGTGAGAGCAGGAACTTGACTTCAGTGTCATGTAATGTGAGGCCAGGGGCTGCAGACCGCTCCAACATCGTTGCTAACTCATTGATGTAAATATTGAACAGTGTTGGACTCAGACTGCAGCCCTGCCTCACCCCCGCCCTGAGTGAAGAAATCTGTCCTTTTGTTGCCAATTTTACTGCACATTTGTTTTCTGTGTACATTGATTTTATTATGTCATAGACTTTACCCCCTACACCACTTTGAAGAATTCTATAATATAAACCTTCATGCCAAATTGAATCAAAGGCTTTTTTAAAGTCAATGAAGCAGGCGAAAATTTTGCCTTTACTTTTTTGGTGTACATGTTTATCTATTAGGGTGTGCAGGGTGTAGATATGGTCAGTTGTGCGATGGTTTGGTAGGAATCCAATCTGACTCTTACTCAGGACATTGTGTTCGGTAAGGAAGGCCAGTATCCGGGCGTTAATGATACTGCAGAACACCTTCCCCAGATTACTGCTCACACAGATGCCCCGGTAGTTGTTGGGGTCGAATTTGTCTCCACTCTTGTGAATTGGGGATATAAGCCCTTGGTTCCAGATGTCAGGGAAGTAACCAGTACTTAGTACCATGTTGAACAATTTAAGCATTGCCTCCTGTAATTTAGGGCTGCTGTGTTTTAGCATCTCAGTACAGATGCTGTCAGGGCCGCAGGCTTTTCCAGGTTTAAGTGCCTGGAGCTTCTTTGTTAATTCTTGCAGGGTGATTGGAGCATCAATTGGATTTTGGTTATCTTTAATTGATTTTTCTAGTAAGTTAAGTTTTTCTCTAGTTTCATTTTGTTTATCTGTTAGATCTTTTTGAGGGATATCTTTATAAAGGTTTTCAAAATAATTTTTCCAGGTTGTTCCATTTTGTATTGTCAGTTCTTGTTTTTTTGTTGAGTTTAAATTGTTCCACATTTCCCAGAACTGGTTTTTGTCGACAGCTTGTTCTATGTCAGTAAGGGTTTTGTTTGTGTGTTTTTGTTTTTTCTGTGTCAGGGTGTGTTTGTAGTATTTCAGGGTCTCACAGTAACTCTGGCGTAAATCTGGGTTTTGTGGTTGATGGTGTTTTTGATTGGATAATTTTCTTAGGTTTGTTCGAATAGATTTACACTCATCATCAAACCAGCTTTGTTTGTGTTTTTGTTTCTGCTGTATTTTCTTTTTGTTCTTTTAAGATTTGCCATTGTGGCTGCATTCTCAAATATCTTATTGATGTCTTTAACTGCCAGATTTAGTCCTGACACATTTGGTTGGTACTGTGTGTTGAGGAAAGTGTTCATGAGGTTAGTTATTTTAGTAGAACTGATTGCCTTGTTAAATTCCTCTGCACTATTTGAAGCCCATCTGTATGTTTGATTCAGATTGTACAGCTTACTGGGCTGTGTCTGTGCGGTGCTAGACTGACCTGTCCTTTTCAGGAACACAGTGATTTGATTGTGGTCTGATAGAGGGGTTTGTTGCCTGACAGTGAATGCATTAAGAGAGGAGGGGTCCATGTCAGTGATGGCATAGTCGACTACGCTTGTTCCAAGAGCTGAGCAAAACGTGAACCTCCCTAAAGAGTCCCCTCTGATCCTGCCATTAACGATGTACAGACCCAGGGCTTGACAGAGATGCACTAATTCTCTCCCGTTCTTGTTTACGACAGGGTCAGGGTTGTTTCTCTGGATTGTAGAAGGTGAGAGGTACAGAGGGCTCTTTCCAAATACATGCCTGTTACCCTGGGAGTTTATACAGTCAGGCTCTGAGCCTGTCCTGGCGTTAAAATCCCCACAGAGCAGCACATTCCCCTGGACCTGGAAGTGGCTGATCTCTGTGTGGAGGGTGTTAAAATATTCTTCATTATAATAGGGGGATTCAGAAGGGGGCGTGTATGCTGCACACAGGTAAATATCATTTTCACACTGGGCTAGTCCCTTGTTAATTTTGAGCCATGTGTGTGTTTGGCCCTGTTTGATTGGGCTGATGTAGTTGGCGAGCTCCTCTTTGTACCACACTATAATCCCCCTGAGTCCCTGCCAGCGGACAGTACTCCGTTTGATAGAGGGCACTATTACCTCCCTGTAGCCTGAGGGGCAGTGAGTGATCACGTCTGTGCGGCACCACGTCTCTAACAAAATGAGAACGTCTAAGTTATTTACATTTTTAATAAACTCAGGGTCTGTGCTCTTCAGCCCGAAAGCCGAGGAATACAAACCCTGTATGTTCCAACAACTCACTGAAAAAGATCTCATGTTTATTTTTGCTTATATATATATTTTTTTGTTTGTTTTTATACTTATTAATTCTAGTGAAATATAATGCAAACAGCAACACAAAAATAGATTTTGGTACTTATCTATACTGTATATAAGTACACACATACATATATATACCGTATATATACACACACATACATATATACATACATACATAGAGATATATACATATCTATAGATATGTATGTACAGCGAATTTTTTTTTTTTTCTTTTAACTATATATATGCATGCTTGCTACATACACTATCTCTCTCTCTCTCTCTCTCTCTCTCTCTCTCTCTCTCTCTCTCTCTCTCTCTCTCTCTCTCTCTCTCTCTCTCTCTCTGTGGTTTGGTACGGCTTTGCTGAGGAAAAATTTCAAGCACGATTCCTGCTGTGCTTTACATGGGTTTTTACAGCTATTTTTATCGTGACAAAGCGATTGACCCTGACCTTAAAGTCGCGCTGACCAAAGGATGTCCTTTTGCTGTTTCACTATGTATTCGCGTGACAACGTCGCACAGTCATGACTGTAGAGTAGATTTTCACGTGCATGTAAACCCAGCCAAAGCTAAAAAAAAATAAAAAAAATGCTGTACTTACTTTTGTGTGTTTGAGAATGGCTTTTGACTGTGCTTGCAGGCAATCCTCCAGTGTGTCAGCACAGAAAACCATGACATTATTTCTGAATACAGGGCCCGCTATCTACAGACAAGTATATTTAGATTGAAGGTTTGATACTATTAATTGTACATGTTAAGATTAATTTCTGACTTTTTACATTTCTGTTCTTTAATGTTTCTGTATTCAATAAACTGCTGCTATTAATTGAACTTTCCTTATGTCTAGTGGGGGTGTTCATAGTAAGTCCTCCATCTCCGAACTTAAATAATATTTAGGACTGGAAACTACTCAGTTGTTCCTACACTGTATAGGAATATGGTTCAGGTCATTCGCACCATTTCATTACCTCATCTGACGTTCATACTTAGTTCTTAACGGGCAGCAGGAGATATTCTAAAACCCTATGACCAGAAGAGGGCACCAGACGGCTCAGAACAGAACATTCTATGCACAGAGTGTTCTCTGTGGATCTGTACAGCATGTACTGTTTGTTGTGTGAAACACATCTCTGGACAACAGAAAAAAAGTTAATTCCAAGGACAGGTGGAGAAAAAGGATATCAGCTGAACAATAATTGTAAATCACGTAAACTGTATTTTTTTAAAAAATATTAGTGACTTAATATATTGGAACCCTACACTTAACATAAGATAATTCAAGAAAACAGGTTAAATACAAGCATTTAGTGAAATTTAGCCACTAATTAATGACAAAGATCAAAATACACAATTGGTAGTTAAACAATATTTAGAAAGAGAAAAAGCACTTAAGCAATTTCAATATTTCTTCAGCCTACAAGCAGATGGTATCATTGTATTTTGTAGAATGTTTTGATATATGGCTGTATTCATTCCCCGAACTGCTAAAACGCCCCCATATCATGATCAAACTACCTCCATGTTTAACTGCAGGTACAAGGTTTTCTTCATACCATGGTCCATTTTGGGGGAAATGTTATATTTTAGACTCTTCGGAGCAGAGAATTTTGTTGAAGAATTCTTCAGATTCCTGCTCATATTTCTTGGCTTATTTAAGACAGTTTGTTTTATGAATTCTCTTTAAAAGTGTTTTCTTTGGATGTCCACTTCTTTCAGGCATTTCAGTTGAATTTGTTCTGCGATACTGCTTGATTATTGCTGTTTGTGGATTTTGGTATTCCATATTTATGTGATACTGTTCTGAGACGATTTCCATTGTTGCATTTTGCTACAAGTGCATTTCTCAAATGTGAATCCAAGTCCTTTGTCTTGGCCATCATCTGCTGTGATGCCAAAACGTTCAACAGATCTTGGAAATAATTGCCTATTTCTGGCTATTGATTTTATAATGCAGTTTAGTTACTGTCTAATGGTTTTCAATCAATTAATATATTTTTAAGTTAGTTCTGTTGCATCTTTACCGACTTTTGATGTAAAGGTGCCAATACATTTGTCATGAACAAAGATTATTTATTAAACTATCAGGAACTGTGTATTTGGTCATTGATTTTTTTACCTATTAAAAGAAAAGTATTGATGCCATGAACTGGAGTGGTTCCACCTATCACTCTCCATTTTTTTAACAAAAACTTGAAGCAGCAATGATAGTTCTAGCAGGGAGAGACTGTTAAATTGGAACCCTCCTGGAGATCGTTGACAGAGCCCGGAGACCCTGACGGAGGGGTGGGGGGTATCCAGAGGATACACAGGTATGGCTCAACTTGCAACTAGCGTGAGCACCTTCGCTGCCTTTATGAAAAATACTTTCCTGTTAAATGTACTGGAAGTCTGCATTTTTCTTTATTGGTCCGCATGCGTACCTGCGTACCAGTTATGTGAGCTCCTGATTATA
The DNA here is from genome assembly GCA_030684275.1 of Acipenser oxyrinchus oxyrinchus. Taxonomy (NCBI): domain Eukaryota; kingdom Metazoa; phylum Chordata; class Actinopteri; order Acipenseriformes; family Acipenseridae; genus Acipenser; species Acipenser oxyrinchus. The sequence goes on along the minus strand of CM060251.1, from coordinate 77,464,555 downwards.
CGTCAGCAATTACTGAATTGACACATTGTTAAATAATTGATAAGACTAATTAAACCATTTAAATATAGGCTATGTAATGGTTATTTAAATAGGCATCCTCTCACTCTTAGTATTGTAGCAGCAGCGTGTAGGGTTCTCAGCGGCGGAGTAATGAAGACGCTGATACAGGATTTTTGGTCAGTGACAATGATAACTGCCGTTTACTGAGGTGTGTTTACTGCCAGCACGGTGTCGAATCTCGAAGTCGAACTGTAGCTGTTCTAGCCAGTGAGCAAGTTTTTCTTCAGGCTCCTTGAAGCTGACTGGCCATCGAAGGGAGGTGTGATCAGGTCGCGTGTAAAATGCTGACCAGTGAGGCATGCCCTGAACTGCCGCAAGGCGGCAACAACAGCCAACAGTTCTCTTACGCAATACCGGTTCTCGGCTTTGCTGAAGGTACGGCTGTAAAAAGAAATGACACGCTCACCTCAGCCCGTCCTTGTTCTGTGGAGAAGGTGGTCTTGGTGCGCGTGTCCGCGGCAAGTTCTATCTGCCAATAGCCACTCCGGAGATTGAGGGAGCTGAACCAGGTGTATCCAGCAACCAGTCCAGGGACTCGTCAATTCGCGGCAGGGGGTAGGAATATTTCTTTGTGGCATCATTAAGGTGACAGTAGTCTATGCTGAGGCCCAGGGTCTGTTGGATGGTTTAATGATGTCCGCGACCTGTATCTCTGAATATTCGGTCGGCTGCCCCTTGTCTGGCCCAGGGGAGGTTGCGTGGTTGTTGGCGAATGGGGCGGGCATCCCCAGAGTCAATAAAATGTTAGTACTACTAGATGAGTGCGGCCAATTTCCTCAGGGCGGGCGGCGAAGATGTCCAGGAATTTGGTCAGCAATGTCCACAGCTGGTCCAACTGTTCTAGATTGATTAAAATACATTATTTTTTGGCATTTTTCTTTCTTTCTGCATCAGGTTTTATTTATTGACATTGTTGATGTGATTGCAACCTCTGGCTGCTCTGTCTGGGTTAAATCCCACCAGAGCTGAACAACTGCGGAATGATCCTATTACACACAATTCTGGATTCATATTGAATATATAAACTAAATTAAAACACATGGCTCACTGAGGAATACACACTACTGTGTTAATCACTTTATAAAAACAATGTTCTTGATTACCCTAGTACCTTTTTTTTAATTTTGTTTGCCGGGGCCATAAACTAATGCGGTTGTTTACGTTATTTTGACAAAAGGTATTTTGAGTGTGTCGCGCTACAGAAAGTGGACGAAAACCGTGACTTTTTATAGATTTTGAGCAAAATGTCGAGAGGGACTTTTGATGGAAAACTGGGACTGTCCCAGCTAAAACCGGACGTCTGGGCACCCTAACTGCATTAACAGTTTTGATACAGTAAAGCGTTTACACAATTGTTTTCTTCCATATTACATTTACAAACTTGTACTATTATATTTATAAACACTTTTTATTTCATGAGTATGCAGTATGGTGTAATAATTGAATTTATTAAGCAAGTTACCTGAATTAATGACGCGTCTTCCTTAATTGGCTTAATGTTTTTCTTTGAACATCGACAGTTGTCCACAAGTCTGTCTTTTAGCATGCTTTACCAGGTTTTACTACACTTCACTATGCTTTTACCATGGCATGTCTGCACTATGATAAACTGTTGGAATGGTACAGCATAGAATCAGTCTGCTGGGTAAAAGATGAAAAAAGTGCAAACAGTTAATAATAATAATAATAATAATAATAATAATAATAATAATAATAATAATAATCTAAAAACATATATAAAAAGGATACAAATGCAGGGCAATATGTTAAAAAAAAACCACACTGACAACAAAATGTAAATGTGTATATTAATTCTGGAATGTTATGGCGAATGTTTTAAACTAGTTTTGTTACTGCGTATTCAACAGTCCCTCTTCCTGACAGTGGGCTCTTCGGGTTTGATTAATGAGGGTGATACTATTTACAGCGCAGGGTGGGGGAAGTGTCTGTGCAGACGAAAGTTGAAGACACTGCTTGGCTTACTTCTCAGTACAGCAGAGCGTAGCGATGACACGACCGTGGTGCATCTCAGATGCGTTTTAAATGATACATTATACATTCAGTACGAAACCAGTGGATATTTCCGTGCAACCAGAGTAGATCCAATTGATGCCGAGGTAAGATGCTGTTTTTACACATCAGTTTGTTAAATTGATTAAATCCCACAGTGTGGTATGAACTAATGCAAAGTATCCCCAGGGGTCTTGTTTTATGCAAGAACGACATACAGAGTTTGTAGAACTAAAGCTAACGAGTATAAAACACCATAGACCACAATCATGTTTTTATAGTGTTTTCGTCTTTAACGTAGACTTTTAATGTTTAGATGCTGGTGCACAATGCGGGTATTTTGCTATTCTTAAGCTAATTTCTTGGCACATAATTAAGAAAAACGTATGGTGCTGCACCGTGTTACGTTCAGTCTGATGCACATGCAGTCAGTATTACTAATCAAGATAACCTACATTTTTATTTTTGTGACAGCTGTTTTGTTATGCTTACACTGGCACTCAGTTATACACACGCAAATAAATAAATAAATAAATAAATAAATAAATAAAAACAGCCCATTTTGTTAGGTTCAGTGACTATTTACGATTCATTTGTATTATACAATAGCTATTGTTGCTTAGTTTAAGTGTAGAATGGTTCACTCTAGCAGTTTGTGGAGTGCAGCTGCACGTTTTTTTTACTTGTTCTTGGTGAAAGAACCTTCTTTCTTCCAGACCAAGGGAGCGTTGTGACAGACCATGAGTCTTGTACTTCTTGATAATAGAAACAATAAGGATACTCAAATGCTTGTAAATCTTCTTGTATCCTTCTCCAGCTTTATGACAATACATAATTTTCTAGCTCTTTACTTTTTCTCATATTGACTTATTGGTAATGGCAGCAATCATCCTATGCCTAACCCTTTTATACTCTCAAAGAATGTTCACCTACAATCCAGCATTTTCTAGACTTTTCTAGAATTAGGTTCTGCATTATCATATTGAAATTTCTAGCACCTTGTAGACAATACTATCATAACATCAAAGGGTATGAATACATTTGAAATAGCATTTTTGGAATTTTTCAAAATAATTGCTGAAATAAATAATTGCAGACATCTATTTCTTGTAACTTTTTTTCCTCATCCACAAAAGCAAAACTTTTGCTACAAAAGGTTTTTCCTAACATTCTTTCTTTTCGAGAAATTTGTAGAAAATTTGGGGTAAACTTTTGACTACAACTTTAAATAGCATTACCAAAGCATTAACCGTTGTGCTACATTTGTACACCTTTTGGTAAAGGGAAAAAACATCCCGGTTGTTTTTACTAAACTAAGAATAACCATCAAGTAAGATACAAGTAGGAGCTCCTATAATACAGGTATGTGTTTGTTTGGAATCAATGTTGTTTTCTTTTTAGGAAAAAAAAAAAACTGGTGTAAACTTAGCACTTTGGGAAATGCTTTGTGACTATGTCCCAGTCATAAACACTTTCACTCATTGTTGATGTCAGGAACATAGTATGTCTTAAGAAGTGTAAATCAAAATGAAATTTTTTCCATTGGTTGTAACAGTATCACAATTATTCCAGTCAACAGTCAGTGCATTCAGTAAAGAAACAAGTTAAACGTAATTGAGATAGTAAACATTTCAAATATGCAGACCTTTGTTGGACAACATGCATAAATATACTGTGACGTTTACCCACATAAGTGAAGCTGGTGTGTTTAATACAAACAATGGCAGAGAGTAGTCAGACTGTCTAAGCGTCACTGAAATAGTTAAGTGATTTCTTCACTAACTTCAACCATTGCTCTGTTAAATTGCATTTCATATGCAGTTGAAGTTGTAGTATGTAATTTTAGATCCAGGCTACTGCCTCAATTGACTTCAGTATTCATTTTACTGTCTTCCCAATCGTTGCTTAGTTAAACTTTCTCATCATTTTTACCACATCACAAAGTAGCCTCCTCCTACATTTTGGGTCACAGGTCTTGTAAATGCTGTCTGTGCTGGATAGAGTGTCAATTTCAATGTAAATATTAAACAGGGTCATTCAGTGTCTGTCCACAACATAAAGTATAAAGGAACTCCTAAGAGCTGTGATGCAGCATAGAAGAGGGCTGCTTTATTGTGCTGTAATTGAAGACTTTACTTTTTATTACCTTTGTTTATACATTTTAATAACCAGCTTCCTAACCAGTGTTAGGAATGTAAACCAGTGTTGTTTAGTTTGTTGTTAATGTATAGTCAATATACAGCAGCCTGTTTATAAACTATTAAGTGCTAAAAGTGCATGATCAACTCAGAGTTGAGGATCATAAACTTCAAATGGTGTGTGACGCATATGTTGATTACTAAAAGCAATTGTAGGCTGCTGTTTGGCTTAGATAAGTGTAATATTTTTAAAAGCATAAATACAAAGTTAAACTGAAGTAAATTTCAGGAATTGGATGTAGGTTGCCTGGATATTAAAATGCTTTTTTGAGTGCTCATTTACATGGTTACTAAATGACTCACTTGCATGTTAAAAATATACTGTATGCATTATAGCCTGCTTTAGGAGAGTTAGTCACAGATGAAAAGTGGTTCCTCACCTTTTTAATAATTAGCCAGATTTCACTTTGTTATTCCTTCTGGTAGGCAAAACAAAGATTTTATCTATCAAGCTTATATTTTTCAAGGACACTTATACTGCTGTCACATCCTTATTCAGCTGAGGGTAGACAAAATATCTGAGTTTTAAAGCTGAAATACTGTCATTTTAACTAGGCTTATAGCGTGGGTAGACTCCTGACATACAACATCAAACATTCACAAGTGTCCACGCCAGACAGACATTGTGTATATCAATTTACACTATAAACACAGTTGCTTATGCACTGAATGAACAGTAAGGGTGAGTCTGTGTACTTGAATACTCAAAATTACATTATTGGAGTAATACATTTCCTAGCAGCATTTCTAAAGAAACCTTCAGAACGGATTGGCTTCTACCAGAAAACATTTAAGAGGCACACATTTCTTTATTGTGTGTGTGGGGTGGGGGGGGGGGGGTTGCACTAATTATGAGTCCAGCATGTCAGTCACTCCTCCTCGCTGCCCCACTGCATTTGACTTACTTTGTTATTTTGCTTTCCCTCAGTAGGTAAGCACATCAATGGACTAGCATTTGTAAGGCTTGAGTATTTGATTGTTTTATTGGAAATCCCCATACCTAATTAACAACTGACATTATAGATGTGGTGCTGAGATCAGGGTTGCTACTGTATCTTTCAAGAATAATAAATCAGGAAATTTTACTGCAAAACTGTATTGTCCTAGAATCAAATGGCAAATGCAGTAAAGATACTGTACAATGCATGTCAAATTGAAATGCTAATCAACTTTCAACACTATGCTCATGTTATGAATTAATCTTTCGAAGATGCTTTTATCCAAAGCAACTTACAGACACTAGGGGGTGAACTGTGCTTTATCAACAATTTTATCAACAATATGAGTCACTTACAATAGGACCTCGGTTTTACGTCTCATCTGAAGACAACATTTGTAACAACATTTGCTTTCTGATTGGCATATGGCCAAAAGTTTTGCATCACCTAGAATTTTAGGATGGAGACATAATTAAAACAAAAACAAAACAAAAACTATATGAACATCATTGATATATTTTATTTAACATCATGTAATGAAATAAACTACAAAATGATATCACAAAAGTCTACCAGAAGCCGTAATATAGTACAGTATTTCATGTTAGATTTCGAAATGACGCATTTTTCAATTTTCATCAGTTTTTCGTTAAGTATATGGAAAACTACAAGGCAGTGTGTAATCAATATGTTAACGTAACATTATTCAGCAAGTTTCATTCGACTTGATGAAGCAAAATTAGTTAATTCTATAGGGCAGTGGTTCCCAACCTTTTTCAATGTAGGGATCACCTTGGTGTTTGGATTTTTCAATGTAAGGACCACCTTGGTCTGGATTTTTCAGTGTAGGGACCACCTTGGTGTTTGGATTTTTCAATGTAAGGACCACCTTGGTCTTTGGATTTTTCAATGTAAGGACCACCTTGGTGTTTGGATTCTTCAATGTAAGGATCACCTTGGTGTTTGGATTTTTCAATGTAAGGATCACCTTGGTGTTTGGATTCTTCAATGTAAGGACCACCTTGGTCGTTGGATTTTTCAGTGTAGGGATCACCTTGGTGTTTGGATTTTTCAATGTAAGGACCACCTTGGTGTTTGGATTTTTCAATGTAAGGATCACCTTGGTGTTTGGATTCTTCAATGTAAGGACCACCTTGGTCTTTGGATTTTTCAGTGTAGGGATCACCTTGGTGTTTGGATTTTTCAATGTAAGGACCACCTTGGTGTTTGGATTCTTCAGTGTAGGAACCACCTTGGTGTTTGGATTCTTCACATATTAAAGCAATGGGGTTCAAGTTTTTAAACATGTCACTGTAATGCGAATCACACAGCATTAAGCAAGTAATGTGTTTCTTGTGTTCTTTCATATTTTTACAGTCTATGGCATACTGATTGGAAGGTATAACTGCTGTGAACCAATTGCAGAGCAGTTAGCTGTTAGGTATTAAGCAATAGTTTGAAAGGGGCAAGCTGCATGCAAGACAAGCTGTAGCAACAGAAAATCCCCACTCCTGGCTCTGGGAGATCTTGAAAAACAATAGTATGTGAACTCTTTCAGTGGTCTCTAATTGCAACAAGAGCTCTTTATAATCCTTTGAGAAGGTGGTACTCTAGATGGTACAGCCAGAGATATATGTAATTTCTGCAGTTTTAAATATTTTATTGTAACTATTTACATCTGTCTGAATCCTAAACTAGAAGACATTTTGTAAAAGAATACAATTTAAAAAAAAAAAAAAAATATATATATATATATATATATATATATATATATATATACAGTGCCTTGCAAAAGTATTCAGACCTTTCGCTGCAATAGCAGCTTTAAGTCTTTTGGGGTAAGTATGTACCAGCTTTGCACACAGTGTCGGAGTGATTTTGGCCCATTCTTCTTGGCAGATTTGCTCCAGGTTGTTCAGGTTGGTAGGACGACGCTTGTGGACCGCAATTTTCAAATAGTGCCACAGATTCTCAATGGGATTGAGATCAGGACTTTGACTGGGCCACTGTAGGACATTCACCTTTTTGTTCTTGAGCCACTCCAATGTTGCTTTGGCCTTGTGCTTGGGATCATTGTCCTGCTGAAAGGTGAATTTCCTCCCAAGCTTCAGTATTTTAGCGGACTGAAGCAGGTTCTCTTGCAGTATTTCCCTGTATTTTGCTCCATCCATTCTTCCTTCAATTTTAACAAGATGCCCAGTCCCTGCTGATGAGAAGCATCCCCACAGCATGATGCTGCCACCACCATATTTCACTGTAGGGATGGTGTGTCTTGAGGCATGGGCAGTGTTAGGTTTGCGCACACATAGCGCTTTGAGTTTTGGCCAAAAGCTCTATCTTGGTCTCATCTGACCACAAAACCTTTTCCCACTCGCAGCTGGGTCACTCTCATGCTTTCTGGCAAACTCCAGACGTGCTTTCAGATGGTACTTTTTGAGTAACGGCTTCTTTCCTGCCACCCTCCCATACAGGCCAGTGTTATGCAGAGCTCTTGATATGGTTGACTGGTGCACCATTACTCCACTCCCAGCCACTGAACTCTGTAGCTCCTTCAAAGTGATTGTTGGCCTCTCTGTGGCTTCTCTCACAAGTCTCCTTCTTGTTTGAGCGCTGAGTTTTGAGGGACGGCCTTTTCTTGGCAGTGCCTGGGTGGTGTGATGCAGCTGCCACTTCCTGATTATTGATCCAACTGTGCTCACTGGGATATCCAAACACTTGGATATTATTTTGTACCCTTTCCCTAATCTATGCATTTGTATTACTTTATCTCTAACTTCTGTAGAATGCTCTTTCGTCTTCATTTTCCTTCAGATTCACAGCCTGACCAATGATCCTTCAATAGTGGGGTTTTTATCCAGAAAATGTGACAGCAACTTTAATGGTTCACAGGTAGAGGCCAATGGTAAGGTAATCGTGTCCATGTTAGGGCAATTTCTTTCATCGGTGTAAACTGGGAGCTTCCACAGCACAGGGGTTGAATACTTATGCAAGCAAGATATTTCAGTTTTTTATTTTTCTTAAAAATATTTCCCAACATAAAACCAATGTCACCTTACAATAACTGATTTTGAGTTTCAGTGTTTTAAAATAAAATATCAAACAGAACGAAATTTCAATGTACCATTTGTAATTCAGTAATATAAGAGAATTGGTCAGTGGTCTGAATACTTTTGCAAGGCACTGTATATATATAGGCTTGGTACTATTCAAATTTTATTTTTTTCCCAAATCAACGATTTAATATCTGTATTTATTTTAGAAAGAATTTACCGTTTTCTTTAAATCTTTATTTTTCCATTCAAGTAAAGAATGGGTGAAATCGACCTAAATGCTTTAAAAAAAACAGACTTTTTATGCCATTGAGAAATGTCTTATTTGGCGAAACCCCTTTATCATATTCAACATGCAACAAAACCATGGTTACCAACATTCTAACTGAAATAACGTTTGGTCACAGCAGAGCTATACCTTGATATAGATATAGATCCTCCACAAATTTAAAAATGGTCTTAAATAAACTGAAGAAAATTCAGCATATAAAAGTGTATTACACAGGCATTTATAGCATACATTTACAAGTAAAAATACTATGCACAAAACAAAACATTAGATAGTTAAACAGAACTAACTTGTACTTATTATTTGGAGTCTGAGCTCCCCTTCTCCTGCTTCAGCACAGCTGGACTCAGAAGAGTCACTAAGTAAGCGCTTTGAATAACAGGCGCTGTGCTGGCAAATGAAAGTGCACAGTCGGTGCAGTTCATGGTGATTGACAGTCATTTAAGCGAATGAGAGCATTGTAGCACTGCTTCAGTCAACGAGATCTGTCAAAACAGGGTGAAATGACAGTGACAGACCACCGAGATGATTGACAGCGACCCCCAGCCATTCAGAGCGGAAAGGAGACGGGACGGACAGTAAGTATAAAAACTACACAAACGATGATTATTTTGGTAAGAAAATAAAAATAGTGAGTGGTTTTACCGACGTTTATCCTATGTAAATTTATTTTAGTCAAACTCATATTTTTTTAGAATTCGACGTTTTAACAAGCTTTATCGATTAACATCGAAAAGTAGCAAGCCTATATATATATATATATATATATATATATATATATATATATATATATATATATATATGATGGTTAAATTGAGTTTTGACAGCCATGCTTTAAAATATTCCATCTCTAAAAATATAGAACACACATTTTATTTTGTAAGCAGAACAGATTACCACAATATACAATAGAACATTTTGGGAGCGGAATAAAAACAAAAAATGGAAACGCCCATTCACAGCTACTTCATATCCAATTGTATAATAGCTAATTTAAGGGCTTCATAACCCCGTCCTCTTATGGATGAACAGCAATAATATCCTTGAAAGAAAACCAGCCACAGGGTCTTTGTAGGTCAGGGCTGCATGTGGCCAGGGCTGCAGTTGCTGAAGAATGTGCCAACAATTGGTGCCATTTCAAACCCAGCTTAAAAAAACCCAGCTGAGCTTTGCAGAAACCATATTCATTATCAGCTAGAAACACACATGAGTGGCTTTGACCAACTTCAGTCCAAGTTTCTCCATTCATTCCAAAATGTACTTTTATTACACTACAAACAGTAAACAGCAAAATGACCAGTGATTAAAAAACAAAGTGATAAGCAACTGCCTATTGCTTATATTTTCACTAGATGAGGTATTTTGCTAAGAAGGATTACAAAAATACAATTAGATAATATTTATATGTGTTTATTTTTGTGTTTCAGTCCTGGAAAGAAATGGTAACAAGGCAAATAAAAAAAAAAAAAGTCTTCAACATCTGAAGACAGAGACAGGCTGCAATTTATTTTAATTGTGTAGACTATACCTCAGGCCACACTAAGCCCAGCTGGTACATCAGCAAACAAAGCTATTCTAAAAAAAAAAAAAAAAAAAAATCCCAGGCGTATTGGCTAGATGTTGAAAAGAATTTCCAATGCGACTGCGATCTTTGTGTCAGAGTGCAGAGGTCAGAATCCAGGGGCCTGAGGATGTCAAAAGGTGGTGAGAAGAATGGCTGGGCTCACTGGCAGACTTTGAGAGCTCTTTTGTTTCCATTGAGTTGTAGGTGAGGGGCGATGCCTGTGGACATCAAAGCAATGTCCAAACGCTGTTATCTAGCCTTGTCCTTTGGCCTCCTGCTATGTAATAGCCTTTGCAGAGAAAAAAAAAAGCACTGGGAAAGCATGATGCAGAGCTTGCTGCACTGGGCTATTAATCCAACAAGCCCAGCAGATGAATAACATTTGTTTTTTCAACAGTTTGCCTACTCTTTATTATCTCTTCTGCTTTCCACAGGGCTCCAACCCCTTTGTGCCCTAAAGGGAGGCTCTGGTGATGTTGGTGGAGGAGGTGAAAATAACCATTGACATATATTATCAAGCTTTCAGAAACTATATTTATGCATAGTCCTGTAACAAAACAGACACCATTTGTGTTTTAAAACTTGCGTATCTAACCCCTGTTATAGTCATAAATGTAAGTAACTATATTGTACTTAAAAATAGAAAGCACACAATAATGAATAAATTAGGGGGTTGATTTAAGGTCTACAACATCTGTTTTAGTTGTTTCTTGCTACAACTGGGCAGTAGTTAATTTTCCATTTTACAGAAAATAGCACATGGGTAATTGTTTTGTAAATATGGTCCAACAAGCTTAATTGATTGTAAGTAATTACAGTGTGCAATGTGCTTTGCAATTTCATCTTTGTCTTTAGTCTTACTGACCCCTGTTCAAAAAACATTGACTCACACTTAATTGCAGCATGTTTTAAAAAGCCTGTGTGGATTAATCACATTTTTGCATTCATAAAACATTTCTTCCTTGCTTCTAAATATTCTCCTCTTTAACCTTAGTGGAAGTCACAATATTTGGTTTTCCTCCATACAGTCAAAAACAGTGTTTCATCTCACCACTGTTCTGGTTTGAATGACAATTTGAAATGAAGCAAGTAATTAAAACTGCACATTAAGAATGTATGTATTTATTTTAAAATAAAGTTGCATTAATAGAAAAAAATATATATCCTTGTGGTATGTGAATTGGACTTTCTGACTACCACAACTATACTTTTACAGATGTGAACTTATTCTTTTACTTTTATCGCCAAAAAAAGAGCTCAAACATTTACTGCCCTACTTTCCCCAATGCAAGTTTATTTGGAAAAAGACACATTTTAATTACATCCATGTACTGGTATATACCACCAGTATTGACTCAGCGATATGCACACAGATAGCATAATTTAAAGGTTATATCATAAACACAGAACAATAGACTAGAGATCCCGAGCAAAGAAAATGAAAGGATGAAAGTCCTCACCACCTGCTTGTCATGGTGCTTTTACTTCTGTTTTGTGCTGGGCAGATGAACAGTTGTTATTTATTGCTGAGAGTTTAGGGTGCACTGGGATCTTTTCAGTTGATATTGTGGCAAACCTCAGGTCCCGTCTGCGTTAACCGAGATCACTACATCGGACGTGAGGCTGACAGGGGAGAGTGTAGCGTTCACGGGGAACATGTGCCACATGGGAAATAACTAGAAAAGACCACCCGAGAAAAACAAAATACCTCTAACTGATGTAGTTAGGGCTTCCCAACACTAGGGTGCGGCAGCGCCACCGCACGGTACAGTAAACTGGAAATCATGATCTGACATAAAATTAATAAATAATGAAAAGTATTATATTGTAGCGTGCACGGGGGAAGGCAGCAGCAGGGCTGGTAGGTGGTGTAATCACACACGAAGACATAAGCCCGATATACGCTCCTTGCAATGGAGCCGGCTCTTTTGTACAGCGGTATCGGCGCTATGCTTTAGTGCGAGAGGTCCCGGGTTCACGCCCGCCCTCTGCCTGTGAGTGGATTGCCTCGCTCTGTGTGATGCGCCTGCTTGCGTTAATCGAGATTGCTACAATATTAAGAGCAGTTAATCTTAATACCCTCATGTAACATGGAAAAATCAGCATTTCAAAATTAGAACAAGGTCAGAGAGATAAGAAAAGTATGAATTATAGGCCAGCCAAGAGGCTGAGATCCCAATCTTAGCTAAACCAGTACTATTCATTTTTATTTAAGGAAAAAGCAGCGCTGCATTTAGGAAGAACTGCTTATTTTTGAAAGGTGTTTGTAAAAATGAAAAACAGCACTCACACATGCAGTAAGTAGAATCCTAGTAATGTCAGACTACATTAACCTACAAATGTTAAATGTATACAAATAACAGTTCTATCTGATTATACTGAAATGCAATCTGAAAGGTCTACCTACAGTGTAATAAAAAATAAGAGCTTGGACGGACAGACAGACAAATGGACATTATCAGTGCATAATTATAATTAATGGCAATCATTAAAATGTCGGCTAGTTCACTCGGCACATCAGTCTTGCTGACATTCTGTCATAGTTTTGCCACAACACAGCCTGAAGATGGTATTCTTCCATTACTGGCTAATATAACATTATAGTTTTAATATATATATTTTACCTTTCACTAGTGTAATTGTGCTTCTCAGATTACAGAAATGTGATACATGTATAATCCTATCAGAATCGTTTTGGGATGCACATGCTGTTTATCTTTATGATGGTGTACTGTATCAGTGAACAGGAGTGTTGCCTTGACTTCATTACTTCTGCGTAGAGCCAGACTGGTATTGCTGCAAATTGCTCAGTAAGTCTCAGTAAAAAAATCAGCCATTGTTTGTTTTATATATCTTTATTATTATTATTTTAAATTAGCACAACTCTGATTAATATTAAGAAAAAAATAGTTATTCTACAGTATGTTCTTGCTTCTTATTAATGCGAGCAACCTTGTAATGGGTCCCTGTATGTAGAACCTTGGTATATTTCAGGGGGCTGGAGCTGGGGCTCCTCCCTTGTGTCATCCCGCTAAGATACCTGTCAGTCAGCCTATAATTACCTGTCAGTCACCCTATTTAAACTGTAGCCAACTCCCTAATTCTTGTCTTGCTTTTCAGTTTGCAGTTACCATGCAGACTTGCAGACCCAATCTTAAAACAAAAAACTTTGTTTTCAATCGGTTTAAAATGATTTTTTTTCTCTCCTTCTGGCTGTCTTCCTTCAACAAATAATCCACCGAAAAAACTCTCAAAGAAATCCGCCCGAAGATTTCCATCAAGCCTCTGCCAATCCTGCTGCTTCAACCTCTGCCACTCCTGCTGTGCCTGCTGCCATTCTTCTTCGCCGCTCTAAATGCATCAAACCCCAGATGATTCTCCAGCGCAACCTTTTGTTTACAAGGATTGGCCCATCGACAAACTCGTGAAAGCTTTTTTCAGAAAAGGCTTGCCCATTGAAGCAGGGAGCGATCAGGCTGCTTTATTTGTTTCATATTGCAATTCCATATCGGCCAAGCCTGTTTTTCACCCTCAAAAGTCACAGCAGAGATCCCAACTTATCACGCTCCAGCGACGACAACCCTTAGTTTTCAATATCATCTGACCCTTCCTCCGATTTGCGTTATCATATTTTTAACGATATCAAGTAACTCATTCATCCTGTTACCACCTCAATTTCTACAGTACCTGGATGAGCTTGATAGCATCCATCACTTCCTTGTCAGTGTCACCAGCAGGGGCGCTCGTCTCTCCTGCTGCTTCAGCCACGCCCACATCTGCTCTTGAGCTGCCAATCTTCACTCTAGTGTCCACATCTAGTTCAGTAACCTCCTCTGTTTCAGTAGTTCATCGCCACTCTCTCTCCTCAACTGAGACGCAATATTATTGAAGGTTAAGAAGGTTGGTCTCTATTCTTATTGCAACCTCAGACTTTCTGGATCACAAGGACTGTGGAGATCAAAATGGAGCGAGGTAACCAGTGGTGTACCACAGGGATCAGTATTAGGTCCTCTGCTATTCCTAATCTACATGAATGATTTAGATTCTGGTAAAGTAAGCAAACTTGTTAAATTTGCAGATGACACAAAAATAGGAGGAGTGGCAAACACTGTTGCAGCAGCAAAGGTCATTCAGAATGATCTAGACAGCATTCAGAACTGGGCAGACACATGGCAAATGACATGTAATAGAGAAAAGTGTAAGGTACTGCATGCGGGGGCATTCAGAAAAGAAAATAGGAGGCACTTTTTACACAGAGAATTGTGAGGGTCTGGAACCAACTCCCCAGTAATGTTGTTGAAGCTGACACCCTGGGATCCTTCAAGAAACTGCTTGATGAGATTCTGGGATAAATACGCTACTAACAACCAAACGAGCAAGATGGGCCGAATGGCCTCCTCTCGTTTGTAAACTTTCTTATGTTCTTATGTTTGTTACTCTAAAATCTCAGGATCCTTGGCTGTGTAAAAAAATGTACTCTTGGAGAATTTGGGTTTGCATTTTCTGTTTATCGCGATGTCCTTTGTGAAGTTTATGCTCACCGACGACAAGAACTGGACTCATATTTATTTAACGTTGTTGATCTCTCAGTCAGATATGGCTGTACCATTTTTTTTATCTTTAATAGATTCTTCTGCTGCCCATTCTACCTCTCTGTGTCCAAAAGCAGCCTCAAATTATTCTTCCCCTGCTCTTCACAACACTCCTTTTTTAAGGAATCATGCATCTGTAGTTTCTCCTATTCATTCTTCTGGTCCTTGTTTCCTTTTTCAACAAGCAAAGATTCTCATGGAAGACCCTTCAGATATTCTGGCGGTAGACAGCTGTACAATAATTTAAATTCCTCATTCTGCATTTCCAAAGGATGCTGTTTTTTACATATATGCAGTTTCTTTAGCGATGCTCATTCAAATTCCATCTGCCCTCTTTCATCTAAATGACATTCATCATTACTAATCGCCTCTACCCTTACCAACATCCCGGCTCTGTCAGATGCTCTTCAATATCACCCTGATCGTTTTTTTTGTTAATTATCTAATTTCTGGTCTTACTAATGGTTTTTCTACTGGTTTAAAATCCATCCCTTTTTCCTCTAGTGCTTGTAAAAACCTCCGATCTGCTATAGAACCAGAAGTCATCGATTCTCTCATCAATTATGAGATCTCAAATGGATTCATAGAGGGCCCTCCCTTTCCTCAATTCTGAATCAGTCCTATTGGAGTAGCCATAAAGAAAATTTCAGACAAGAAGTGCCTCCTCGTTATATATATATATAAACGTCTCCACGGGTTTTCAGCCATGGTGATCTGCAGAACCTGTTCAGTTTAATTTTATACCTCTGAGTTCATTTTTAATTTGTGAGTCGTAAGATAAATTATTGTTGAAACAGTATTCACTACTAACGACATGACACCCGACTAATGACATTTGAAAAACAATTTGGGCAAGAGCAGTAAAACACATTATTAACCAACCAGGCATGAGGTATTTTGCTTTATTACAGCAGCTTAGATTCACTCGTGTACCAGTTCTCCTGACATGGAAACCACATTTTCACAAAGTTTCACTAGTAATCTTCAAAAACAGCACAAGCATTTTACGCATAGCTAATTTACATATCAACCCCCACCTTTCCCATTCATTTGCATGACATCCGGTGAAAAGCCCGGTTTACTCGAGTAAAATAAACTGAGCGAACGGAAACCCAAAAAAGCATTTTACATGAGACATTTTTCTCGTGTAAATGTCTCAAGTTAAAAAAAAAAACTTGCATGGAAACCCCATGATTGATCTGAATTGTCACCATTACCAAATTGTGAGTTGTATGGGCTTAGAATAGGAACAGCTTTACTTCTAAAAATGTCATATCTTAATCAACAAAACCATTTAATCATGTGAGCTTTTTATTGCCTTGTTATATTCATCTCTTCTGTCAAAACAAAGTCATTTGTGACTACTATGCAGTAATGTGAAAGATTAAGCTAAAAAAGCTCTTTAATTGCAGTGTGGTACCCAAGGTGCTAAGCATGAAATGGAGCGCTAATGAGAAGTAAATGGCTGTTTATCCACTCATAATATTAATGCCCTGGTTTTCCATTATACAGTGCAGGCCGTTTATAAGAATCATTGATATAAGAATCAACTGCATATAGTGACCAAAACCACTGGGACAAAATCATTCCTATACTAACCATGCTAAAATAATTCGCTTGTAAGAATCAAGCAATCAAAGAATCATTTCGGGGCAAACTGCATTTAATAAGGTACTGTATCAAGTGCAATGACGTGTACAGCCAATAAAGCTGCTTTTGAATTTGAATTTGATCACATCTTGTGTGATTAGGCAAGTACGCAGCATGTATACAGTATATAATCCCTGGTCCGCAGCAACTCCTAGTAGAAAAAAAGCAAGTCGTGCAGTTTACGTGTGAGTCGCCATGGCAGGAAAAGAGAAAGATGCTTTCTGTGGATGAAAAACCCAAATGCGCTGAAAACTTTGAGGAATGGCTTAGTGTACAGGGGCTTCAATGGTTGTGACCTCATCCATTGTCTTGAAAAGGAGACTAACAAAGTTGTAGATTGTGTAATGATCCAGGGAACACTGGACAAGTTTGTGATCAAACAGGGACTGCGTCGCTGCATTGTGCAGGTATTTTTTTGTTGTTGTCTGTTAGTGAAAATGTGTTTCAATAAAGTGAATACACATTCATTTAATACATACTGACTACGTTCCTGCAAGCTGCTCACCATGTCGCCACAAGCAAAACGTTTTCCCTTGTCGCTCAACTATTTTTCACCAAGTTCGCAACGGTGGCAAAGGCTTTGAAAAATGTACTTGTGTAAGACTGCCAGCACGATTACTTTCAACGTGTGCTGGTAGCTGAATCAATACAGACTGTTTAGTTTGATTTCATTTCGCCCAATGAAAGCCCTTTAGCTTGTTCACTAAAATGCATGCCACAAACGTTGTGTTTGGCGGGAGGACAGAAGTTCTAATTAGAAACAGTCAGCGGACTGCGCTTCTTGTAAAAAAAATTTAAAAAAAAAATCATGGCATCCAAACGGAAAAATTCTTGACATGTTTGCGGCGTGGCGCGGTGGAGAGGAGAGCTTTTAAAAATCAACTGCATCTAAGGATGGATGTGATTCTTATAAATGGAGTGCACTGTGTATATATACAGTACTGTGCAAAACTTTTAGGCAGGTGTGAAAAAATGCTGTAAAGTAAGAATGCTTTCAAAAATAGACATGTTAATAGATTATATTTATCAATTAACTAAATGCAAAGTGAGTGAACAGAAGAAAAATCTAAATCAAATCCATATTTGGTGTGACAACCCTTTGCCTTCAAAACAGCATCAATTCTTCTAGGTACACTTGCACAAAGTCAGGGATTTTGTAGGCATATAGTCAGGTGTATGATTAAACAATTATACCAAACAGGTGCTAATGATCATCAATTCAATATGTAGGTTGAAACACAATCATTAACTGAAACAGAAACAGCTGTGTAGGAGGAATAAAACTGGGTGAGGAACAGCCAAACTCAGCTAACAAGGTGAGGTTGCTGAAGACAGTTTACTGTCAAAAGTCATACACCATGGCAAGACTGAGCACAGCAACAAGACACAAGGTAGTTATACTGCATCAGCAAGGTCTCTCCCAGGCAGAAATTTCAAGGCAGACAGGGGTTTCCAGATGTGCTGTCCAAGCTCTTTGAAGAAGTACAAAGAAACGGGCAACGTTGAGGACCGTAGACGCAGTGGTTGGCCAAGGAAACTTACTGCAGCAGATGAAAGACACATCATGCTTACTTCCCTTCGCAATCGGAAGATGTCCAGCAGTGCCATCAGCTCAGAACTGGCAGAAAACAGTGGGACCCTGGTACACCCATCTACTGTCCGGAGAAGTCTGGTCAGAAGTGGCCTTCATGGAAGACTTGCGGCCAAAAAGCCATACCTCCGACGTGGAAACAAGGCCAAGCGACTCAACTATGCACGAAAACACAGGAACTGGAGTGCAGAAAAATGGCAGCAGGTGTTCTGGACTGATGAGTCAAAATCTGAAATATTTGGCTGTAGCAGAAGGCAGTTTGTTCGCCGAAGGGCTGGAGAGCGTACACGAATGAGTGTCTGCAGGCAACAGTGAAGCATGGTGGAGGTTCCTTGCAAGTTTGGGGCTGCATTTCTGCAAATGGAGTTGGGGATTTGGTCAGAATTAATGGTCTCCTCAATGCTGAGAAGTACAGGCAGATACTTATCCATCATGCAATACCATCAGGGAGGCATCTGATTGGCCCCAAATTTATTCTGCAGCATGACAACGACCCCAAACATACAGCGAAAGTCATTAAGAACTATCTTCAGCGTAAAGAAGAACAAGGAGTCCTGGAACTGATGGTATGGCCCCACAGAGCCCTGATCTCAACATCATCGAGTCTGTCTGGGATTACATGAAGAGAGAGAAGCAACTGAGGCTGCCTAAATCCACAGAAGAACTGTGGTTAGTTCTCCAAGATGTTTTGGCCAACCTACCTGCTGAGTTCCTTCAAAAACTGTGTGCAAGTGTACCTAGAAGAATTGATGCTTGATGCTGTTTTGAAGGCAAAGGGTGGTCACACCAAATATGGATTTGATTTAGATTTTTCTTCTGTTCACTCACTTTGCATTTAGTTAATTGATAAATATAATCTATTAACATGTCTATTTTTGAAAGCATTCTTATTTTACAGCATTTTTTCACACCTGCCTAAAACTTTTGCACAGTACTGTATATATATATATATATATATATATATATATATATATATATATATATATATATATATATATATTATGGTGCAGCAGTAATTCGAATACAAATTGTACTGGGTGCCAGGTATGTGAGCCAGCTGCAAAAATGGCATAAGTGAATTTATTTTTCAAATGCAAAGTTAATTGATTTAAGGAAGTTTTTGGTCTGTAAATGGGATGAAAGGGAAATGAATGACAGTAGTAGATCACCATTGTTTACCTTGTCAATATTCTTTAATCAGAAAGGCAAAATCCACTGACAGCTTCCTTCTCCACTGCTAGACCAATCAAGTGAGAGCAGGTGACTGCTTAATTAAGTTGACTGTTATATTCATGTCTTCTTCAGGTTTTATTGTACTATACGGTATGTATATTTCAAGCCCACAAAAAATGTAACATGTATTTTGCATCACCTCAGCAAATGCAGAGATGATAGCTTAAAGAAATACAATTTAAAAAATGTAACATTTCTGCCCATGTGGTTCTTATGCATTTTCTACAGACTCAGCAGTAGATGCCAGACAATAACCTTTCCTCAGTGCTCAGGTTTTCAAACTACGTCATGGTTTAAATTAAAAACATGATTCATATTTTTTAAAGGATTTATAGCCATCAATAAAGTTGTTTGTTGGTAAATTATTATAATATAGAACCCCACTAGAACCCTGAACAAGTAGTATTTTTTGTGAAGAATTTAAATGAGTCTGAAAAAAGGCCATGATTTGTTGTTACCAGGAAACAGGGACTATTTAGGTTGTTACTCATTTGTTACCATGGTAGTTGGTAATCCATGGCCTGTGATATAAAAAATATTTTTTAGTTTTAGTTTTTGGAAAACCAGTGCTGGCTTACTTGCTCAAATATTGTCCCTTTACTCATTGTCAAGACCTTGAAAACCTGCATGCGTGTGTATTCCTCCTGAATTTCTGGGGCTTTTATCGCTTAGCAAAGAATAACTTGGCAGCATCACAAACAAACAAAATAAAGAATGGTGGTTATCCCATGCAACCTAAAATTCAGACCTGTAATTATACAATAGGCTCCAAAATATATATACAAATGAATCCAAACTTTATGTTGCTAAGCAAGAAAATATAATGCTTTAATCTCAGTAACAATGGAACATAATAGACATAATTTGAAAAAGCAATGAACAGTAATTGACTCTCCCTTTAGCCTTAATTACAGTGTTTTCAGATAATATTTAAAATTATACACAACACTAAACTTATGACTTGGTGTGTGGAGAGTATCCACAGGAAAATGTTCTTTAGAATCCTGAGTCAAACAGCAACAAAAGCGAGCCGTTAAAAATGAGAACCTGAAACACATTTAAAGGTCTTTTATAATAGTGTTAATATCCTACACAAAGGTTATTAACTACCAGATTATTGAACTGGTGACTGTCACTGTGGTCATTTACTGTAGCCAATGTCCACTTTTCATGGGAATGAAACTAATAAGCAGCAGCATTGTACAAAGTTAGCATTGCCAAAGCATTTGTGAGTATTTTCATGTGATAATATTTACATACAGCTAATTAATCTCCAGAAATATCAAATTACAAATTTCAGGGTGGTGTCTGAATTTATTTTGAAGCCAACTGTATATTTAAGTTAGTCGCTTGGGTATGATTACATTTTTTAACACAGGGTCATTGTGTGATATTTGCACAGTGCTCATATAACAGAGCTGCTGTGATTGCACGATGCTGTGTGTTAACAGTTTCTGCAAAGTGCTTCAGAGAGAACAGTCTGACCTAGTATTGCATGTGCTTGGACATATCAGGCACTTCTTGTTGTATTGAATAAACAATTACGTAGAGGCACACTGTGTGTAATTTAAATAAACACTGCTTCTGGAACAGATTGTTAGGTTCTCCATTGGACATCCATTAACGGTTTGGGGATATGAGGAGTATAAAGAAAAAGAGAATGAGAGAATGATTTACTTGCATCTGCAGTGCTTTGAAATTGTTTGCAAATACTCTTCAGCAACATCTGTCTCTTTGAAATTGCATTGAGGAATAGGAAGGCATAAAGATACCTGCTACAAGGCTGTAAGTATTTGATGGGGTATGTACTTTCTATCTAATCTGTTTCTTTATATATTGCTAGTTATACAGATGTTGAAAATGTATACATTTAGAAGAGTTTTGTATTTAGAAGAGTAATGATTTGTCCATGCATTTTTTTTTTACTTAGTTACAAGTTATTAAGGAACGATTATATATTTATTTTTACTTTAATACATTAAAGAGAAATTCCTCTAAACATCTATAGTTGACTAGAGTAAAAGTGCAATTTTATCTTACATTCAGGTTTTCATGCTTGACAGATGGTATGTGATACAGTATCTGCAAGAATCGATTGGGTTTTAGATGCTTGCATGAGGTGTTGAAAATAGGGGTTTGTAACTGATTTGTCTGGCAGACCAAGGAGGGTCAAGACAATCTGACTAGTCTATCTGTATTCTTTTTTTCACATGGTTCACACAACCTTCTACAAAGGTGCCTGATTACTTTATATAATTATTTTTTTGGCTAGTCGATTAATTAAGCAAACGTTCTTGTTGCTGAAGGCTCTGCCATCTGGTAGTGAACAAACTTTAATATGGAAATTCAAAACTGTACCGTGTGTAAATTCAAGATATACGCTATTCCATGTGCCAGTCAATGTGTCTTTAAGCTGGCAAAATATTTGAACCACCTTGCTTTGGTACACATCTCTTCTATAGTCCCAGATAAGCTTTACGTTGAGTGAACCTTTGCCACCACCTTATTTAGTGGTGGGGTGTGTTTGAAGTAATGAAGATTAACCTGTCTAGACTGATGCTTGAAAGTTTTCAATGGTAACTTGAGCTTTAAATTGTAACATGCATTGTTTGGGAATAATTAAATGCTACTTGCAACAGGAAATTGCTTCTAATTTAAAGTACCTGTAAACAAAAACTCCTCCACTGAATTGGTTTGAAGACAACCATACTCCTCTATAATGTATTCTGTGTGTGTGTGCAGGTCTGTATGAGTGCTTAAATCAAAAGAACGTGCTGCAGAGCATTTTGTTTAATGAATATCCCTGGTGTAGAAGGTTTGTGGCATGCAAAGCAAAGACATTCACCAGACAGTACAGCTGGCTTTTGTTGATTGTTTTCTTGCATTCAGAACATTACTGAACTTCTTAATAGAAATTATAAAATTGTGAGGTTTCAAAACAGGTGTCATTGGTCAACCAGTGAAATCAAACATTGCTACTATTGCTACTGTAGATCTGCCACAGTGGTGCCTGTTATAAGTAATTTAAAACAATTGTCTGCTACACCGGCTGTAAATACAAAATTAGAACAAGCAGAAAATGGTCCTGTTTTCATATTCAAGTATACATATATTTATTCAGGGAATTAAGGGAAGTAACATCTTGTTTTGTAGGCTCTCCTTAGTGTTGATTGTTTCCAGAAAAACAACAACACTAAAAACAAGTTGTCAGTTAAACAGAGCGATTGTTAGAACAGAAGGCTTTCTTAAGCTCCTCAACTCATTTGTGATTGAATAGATGTTCGGCTTGGCTCACATGGAAGGGCAAGCAGACTGATTTTCAGACAGTTTATGACTGTTTTAAATGCATGCTCTGTGCTATGTGTGGCACGGCAAATTAATTCCAACTTTGTGAGAGATTGCTGATGGCATCCATAAAAAGGTGTCAGATCCTGCCATCTCTCTGTTAAGTGCTGTTACTTCCTGTCATTTACCAACAGGGTGCTGCACTTGCTTAGTATTGATCTCCTTTCCCTCGCTCCACCCCTCCTCTGCAAGACTGAGCCAAAAGAAAGAGAGAGGCTTTTTTTGTTTCAGTTTGGTCTAGGCTCTTTCAAACTCATCTTTGCAGGGATATGTTAAAGACGCTTTGTTACAAAAATCCTGAATGTGGTTCTTTCTTCTTTTGGAAAGATGGGAAATTCATATGCTGGGCAGCTGAAGACAACACGTTTTGAAGAAGTCTTACACAATTCCATCGAGGCCTCCCTTCGCTCCAATAACATAGTGCCCAGACCTGTCTTCTCTCAGCTTTATCTTGAAGCTGAACAGCAGATCACATCACTGGAAGGTAAGAGTTGCTTTATTATCTGTTTGTCACTCTTATTAGTCTGTAGCTGTCTTATCTTCTCCATCTACTTGGACAAAACCAATTTCACACGCTTGCCCATGCTTTTACCATAATGTAACATGGTTACCATGCTTTACTCCATGTTTAACTACAATTTATTATGTATTTATTATGGTATAGCACAGTAAAAGCAATATCAAGTAACCTATCATTATTTACACTTTTAAAAGCATAACATAGTTTTAACCCTGTAATATCCATGCCCATATATGCTACAATATGTTGCCATCTTCTAAAGAATTTTGTGCACTCCAGCCTCAAAAGCCAGGATTCTCCCATTCCAAGCTATGAAATCACAGAAATATTTTAATACTTGAACTGCATGTACTGTACCTGGCTCCAGTTGTCATCTCCACAGGGGACATTTCAAACGTCCTGGACGCATTGCTTAAACAATATGCCAGGTGACAGGTGACAGGTGAACTAAATCCTAGGTAATTAGTTAGAATACATTTTGCAATGCTTTATGAACAGTCAGTACATTTACATAAATTAATATTTTTATTTCTGTGTTTAACTTTCTGTGCAACAATTGATCCAATAACTGTTTTTTGACATGATTTCTGAAAGCTGTGTTTATAGCAGTGCATAGTATGTGGCGTGTCATATGATACTATAGTGTTATTGGAAGGTACTGTAGTATTTGTTTTATGTGGGCAGAGTGGTCGTATTAGAAAGGTTATTCAGGTGGTCTTTAATACAGGTTGACTGTTTTTGTCTTGCTGTTGTAGCTGGCAGAATAGAAAACAAAGATGATGATGAAGACGATGGATCAGAGTCTAGCAGCCCGCCAATTCCTTACCAGATGAAACCTCCCCCCGAAGGAGCCTGTACCATAGATGGTAGGTAACATTTATACCTTGGTGCTGTGCATGTGTTTCACTAGAGCTCTAAGATTGTATGTATGTATGTATGTATTATTATTATTATCATTATTACATTAACAGGTTAGCACCAACACAGGACTACTTTACATAAGGTAACACATTAGTGCTGATCTGCGTAATCTGTCGTTGGTCTAATAGAGAAAGACTGGCATTCATGCTTAGAGTCTACTAACTGCGAATGTGTAATGCAAACAAATTAAAAGACACTTGTTAATTCAGAAGCCTGTCATTTTTTGTAAGCTGCAAGCATACCACATACATAATGTAAATCGTTTGATTTTGCAAAATCCTATGTTTTGGTTTTAAAGACGTGGCATTCTTCTCGTTCTTGTTCTGTGGGCTGTGACTGTGCTCATAATTGGTTTCAATACTTGCATTCAGAAGCTGTACAGCACTTGGTTATCTCTGATTTCATTGACCTGTCCTTGACCTACACAGAGTAATTTTGAACCACTTCAGAAAAGTAACACTAATATTAAGAGAATGTTTTCTGTGATTGGATATACTGGTTGCTATGGATACTGTGCTGCATTTGTTTTTTGAAAGGTTATGTAAAATGCCAAATTTTGTGGATCATACATCTCAAATGCGTCACAAATAAAAGCATCACGCTCTAACTAGAATTTACTGAAGCATGCATCACATGACCTTTCCCTTGTTTTTCAGCTATATTAATGACAAAAATAAAAACACCAAAAGTCATATTTATCCCCAGAAAAGCAATATGTACATAAAATATAAATACAAAAACAACAGATTCTTCCTCTAACTCAAATTGGAAAGTGATATTCTTAAGAACACAATAATACACAATAGTTATGGTACTATTTTTATTAAAGGCAATATTATATTTAAAAACAATTAAAAAAAAAGTATGTTTGTGTCAGAGATAACTGTACAGATGTAGCATCTTTTGAAATGTTGCTTGTTTTCTCTCTAAGGATTCTGTCAGTCAGGGAAGGACCTGCGCCTGGCTTTTATATCAAATGAGCAAATGGAGGTCCCCCTAGGATTTCTATTGGTTGGAGTGAAATCCCCCAACCTGCCTGATCACCTCCTGGTGTCTGTGGTGGACCGCAGGTTTCTACCAGATGACAATGGACGGAATGCTCTGTTAGGTGAGCTGACTTGGTCCTTGCTTCTCGCAGGCTGTATACAAAGACCCATTCAAATATTCACATGACCTGCACATACTTGGAATGCACTGTCTCATTGCTGGATCAGTGGAGGTTTAATAGAAAAACCTGAACCAAGACAATGCTTATAGGTTGCTGTGCTGTTTATTCCAATGTATCCTCTCTATAGCGCTGAGATTTTCATCACATTTACCTAGTTAACCATCACACTTGTAGAGTGTAGTTTTGTACAGAACAGTTTGGGAACAGTTGAGTTTAAGTTTATTTTATTTGTAAAAATACATAAACTAAATGCAAAGTGAGTGAACAGAAGAAAAATCTAAATCAAATCCATATTTGGTGTGACAACCCTTTGACTTCAAAACAGCATCAAATCTTCTAGGTACACTTACACAAAGTCAGGAATTTTCTAGGCATATAGTCAGGTGTATGATTAATCAATTATACCAAACAGGTGCTAATGATCATCAATTCAATATGTAGGTTGAAACACAATCATTAACTGAAACAGAAACAGCTGTGTAGGAGGAATAAAACTGGGTGAGGAACAGCCAAACTCAGCTAACAAGGTGAGGTTGCTGAAGACAGTTTACTGTCAAAAGTCATACACCATGGCAAGACTGAGCACAGCAACAAGACACAAGGTAGTTATACTGCATCAGCAAGGTCTCTCCCAGGCAGAAATTTCAAGGCAGACAGGGGTTTCCAGATGTGCTGTCCAAGCTCTTTGAAGAAGCACAAAGAAACGGGCAACGTTGAGGACCGTGAGACGCAGTGGTCGGCCAAGGAAACTTACTGCAGCAGATGAAAGACACATCATGCTTACTTCCCTTTGCAATCGGAAGATGTCCAGCAGTGCCATCAGCTCACAACTGGCAGAAAACAGTGGGACCCTGGTACACCCATCTACTGTCCGGAGAAGTCTTGTCAGAAGTGGCCTTCATGGAAGACTAGCGCCAAAAGCCATACCTCCGACGTGGAAACAAGGCCAAGCGACTCAACTATGCACGAAAACACAGGAACTGGGGTGCAGAAAAATGGCAGCAGGTGCTCTGGACTGATGAGTCAAAATTTGAAATATTTGGCTGTAGCAGAAGGCAGTTTGTTCGCCAAAGGGCTGGAGAGCGTACACGAATGAGTGTCTGCAGGCAACAGTGAAGCATGGTGGAGGTTCCTTGCAAGTTTGGGGCTGCATTTCTGCAAATGGAGTTGGGGATTTGGTCAGAATTAATGGTCTCCTCAATGCTGAGAAGTACAGGCAGATACTTATCCATCATGCAATACCATCAGGGAGGCATCTGATTTTCTTGTTTTTATACACCGTATTTGCTTCAACCTGTGCTGATACTGTAGATTCCATTGGTTTTCATGTTATGTATGTTTGTATGTATTTATTAACAGTAACAATTATTTCTGCTACAGAGCTGTTAAGTGTTTTGTTTTTTTAGTGTCAGTATTAGCGTGCTTAAGTGTGAAACAAAAATATGTGGCTTTTTTCTGTTGAATCCATTTCTACATTTTTTAATGTTTGCCTCCCTGAGCATCATGGAGTTTCAGATACATTAATCAAAATGTATTTTTTTGTTTATAACTCTAAATGATATTAATCATCCCAGTAGTCAAGCATGTATAATCCAGGCAGCTGCTTATTAGAAAATGAGATTTCTTGAGAACAAAGCAGCCTGGTATTGGAATAATGAAATAGCAAGGGCAGCACGGAGCGCTGTGTCAGGGTGACCTGACATGAGACAGTGTGACACATCTACAACATTATTATGTGTTTAAAAGTGGTTTTAATTGAGTTTAGTTTTTATAACCTATTTATATGACAGAGTGCTCTGATGGTGTCTATGGAAACCCACCGTCCAATCCACAGGGAGCAATCTCAAAGAGAACGTGCTGTGCAAGGATATTGGACGAGAGATGGAGTTGTGCTTTTGAACATAATACTGCAATATTGTGTGTGCATCCTTGCAGTGTTTGTACTGTTGCAACCAAACACTTCTATAACGCAGCACCACATGCTTTGGAATGACTTGTTTATATTCTGGTTTATTTTATTAATGTATCTCTATGCCCCCCCAAAATCGATCTTGTTTATTCTAAATGGAAATTAGGAAAAACAGAAGCTTCCTTTCACTATAAGCTTGCACAGCCTCTTAAAAATCTCAATATTTTTGTAGCGGTTATCTGATGCCTGTTTGCTATTTTCACTCTACCAGCTGCAATTACTCAAGTGTTACACAGATCTAGCCCTAAGCTGTTTAAAAACAAAACACCTGACAAATCAATTACAACTGTTTTTATTTATCAGCGTTTCAAAAATGAATGATTAAATTACTAAGAAAAAGGTGAACATTTTAAAAAGAGACAATAAGCCGCTAAAAATCAGCACCACATAGTAAATAATAGGAAAGTATGATGGCATAAATATGAGTCAAAATAGTTCTACCATATTGTTGTGCTGTTTTCATTTAAATGTCCAAATCTTTCATATTCATTGTTTTTTGACGAAACAAACCAGGACTCCAGACAAACGTTTTGCCTTCGGAGCCAATGCCTTTTGTGTTTGATCAGATTGTTTATGTAATTCTCACACTTCAGTTTAATACATGTGATATACAGGGTTTTTTTTTTACAGACCCACGTTACAGCGCATTCATAACTATTGACACGTGTTTCTAAAGGGAGAGGCAGTATTTTTTGTGTTACAGGTGCCAATGGCTTCTTACCCCCAAAAAATTGTTGCCAACCGTTCGCGACCATTTTAGTCGCAGGCTTAAGAGCTGCAAACTGTTTTTTAAAATAGTGTCAAATGATTAAAGGCTGGTAGTTGGTGCTCGCTGAAACATGCTTCTTTAACCAGTAATGCACAGATTACTTATATTCTACAAGGAACAGTCACAGTGGGCTCCATGAGACATTTTGGAGAACAGACTTCACTGCATATTTCTATTCCAACCTTCCCTGGAATTAGAGGCAGTAATCATAGAAAAATGGTCACACATCCTTTGACACGTATTTAAACACCCTTTAGACT
Organism: Acipenser oxyrinchus oxyrinchus; assembly: GCA_030684275.1. Classification (NCBI taxonomy): domain Eukaryota; kingdom Metazoa; phylum Chordata; class Actinopteri; order Acipenseriformes; family Acipenseridae; genus Acipenser; species Acipenser oxyrinchus. The sequence goes on along the minus strand of CM060251.1, from coordinate 77,436,428 downwards.
TGCATGTGGTATGCTATATCTTCTCCCTTGCAGTCGGCATCAGTGAAGGAAGCTGCAGTTACAGGCGGTTTTAGAGCTTGTCAGTGCCTCTGAATAGTTCCTATCCTCTGTCCTGCAGGGTTTTCAGGTAACTGCGTTGGATGTGGAGAGAAGGGGTTTCGTTATTTCACAGAATTCTCCAATCACATCAATCTTAAACTAACAACCCAACCAAAGAAACAGAAGCACTTAAGGTGTTACCTCATCAGGAATGCACAAGGGGCTCTCACACAAGGACCCCTCATCTGCTGGAGAGGCACAGGTAACACATGACTCTGCGGTACATTCTTTAAGAGTGTTCCAATGCCAGTAGCTGAGCTTCTCATGTAGTTGGTCCACTTAGACATGACACTGACACATACAGTAGTTTGGAGGGAAAGGGTATCAGTAGGGAACTGGTTTATTTTTTTGTTTAATTATTTTTTTATTATTATTATTTTTTAATGAATAGGTTGTAAAACAACAGCTGTTATGTAAGATGCTCTTTTTTAAGACCATGGTGTTTTATGAAAGGGATTATTCCTCTCGTTTGAGAGGTGAACTGCAAACACGTGATATCCAACAAATTTAGATTCAAGTCATTTTGCTTCATATTACCATCAAGCATTTGAGTTTTTTGGGGGGAAAAAAATATGAATTTGGTAATAGGGAGATAGGACACTCCTCATTTGCTAAATCTCCCCAACAGCGTTGTCTTTCCTAGCTGTACATTTAGTTTACCATCAAAATTTGACACCAATATGATCAAAACACCGCATTGTTCAAGTACAGTACTCAGTTGTTCAGAGTTTAAAAAAAAAATCCTTGGAGTTCAATTACTGTATAAATCAAATGCATTGTCTAGTAAATAGTCCTCTGTACAGTACCATTTTGTTTTTGTTTTAAAGAAAGCAGAGGAAGGCAGACTAACTCCAGCCCAAACACAAGCCTTCCTCCCCTGTGTCCACAAGGCCCAGGACAACTGGCAGCCCTTGACTCAGCAGAAGCTGTTTTATCAGGAAGTCAGAGTGCTGTAACTGCTGCTCAGCCTACAGGTATGAAAGCCATGCTCTACTAGAGTGGCTGCTATTGGGACTGGCTAAAAAGAATTCACTAAATCATGCACTACTGTTGAATTTCAAATTTTACCAACTAACCCTACACATTTCTTTTGTGCAGAAGGTACTGATTAGAGTTAGAATTTGCTGTAGGTGTACTACCATGAAGGGTAATATCTGGTACACGTCTTTCTATACTAGCAAACAGCAAGGTCTCAATTTAGGGTTTCAACAGTACATTCAAATTAATTTTTCTTTATGGAAAGTCTCCAAACCAGCAAAATAGTTCCTTTAAATATGTTAATCTGTGCAATACAGGGTGTCATTTCTTAAAGTTAGTATATTTTGTAGTAAAAACACACTAAAAGAAACAAGTATAAAAAGCTGAACAGTGATTCCTGGACAGTTGCTATGTTGTTTGGACGTGAGCAGAGTTGAGTGTTAGGGGATGTTAATTGTTTGTTCAGTAAAGCATTCTCTTTGTAACCACAGGTATACTTGCTGAACAGGCACTGCCCCCGCTGGTGTCAGGGGCTCCCACTGCACATTACAATGGCAAAGATTGTCACAGACCCCAGCTCTCATCGAGCAGCAGCAGCCAGCCAGCCAGGAATGTTAACAGACCTTCAGTGATAGGTGGGTCTGTCTCTCCTGTGATTACTGGATTTCATGGTTAACAGTTTAACAGCTTTCGGAAGAGGCTGTTTTGTTACATTTTTATTGCAGTTTCCTTTATATGACAGTGGAGGATGTACTAAAAAGTCAACTTTGCTTTTTCCTCTACCCTTGTACTATCAATAAAACCCAGCTCTGGGATTTTATGGGAACTAACTGTTTCCTTCCTGAGGTTCTTGGGTCTTTGACTTTTGTCTCTTTTTATAAAAGGGTCGGCTTTATAAACAATGACCTTCAAGTGCTTCTTCAAGTGTAGTTCATGGTTATTGACGATTGGCTGTGTACTACAATATCTGATGCAGTTCACTTCACATACAACAGTTTTAAACCTGTAATGCTCTAGTGTTTTGTTTTGTTTGTTTTTTTTATATGGAGAGAAGCTGTTTTATTGCTGGAACAAAACACCAAAGACCTGTTCAGCAACACGTTATGCATTGCAAGGTTGACTTTTGAGGCTGGATTGTAAACGCAATATGCTACAGAATGTGCTACCAAATGGGAACAGTAAAAACCACTGCCTGCTTGTGATTCATTATTTCTGTTAAAGTTTATTTAGAATATGGAAGTATACTGAATAGATGTTTACTTTAAAAAAAATAGATTTTTAAGTCATGCATTAGTTTATGCTATAAACACAGTTGAATTACTGTCTCATTACAAAATACTAGTAAATGTGTTACATTTTTATATGAACTTGTTCAGTGAAGGAAGCCTTATTCATAAAACATTAGTGTAGCGCTGAATACCTTTCTATGCATTTACCAGCGTGCTAATGCTTTATGAACCTGCATTACAATGAGCTGCAGGTAAGAAAGCGTTCTCCATAGCTTGGCAGTGTATTTCTATGAACATATTTACAAAGTGTGAATACCCTGAAGTGCACCTAAATAAGACTTTTGACGATTCCTTAGGCACCTTAGCTAATTCAGGTCCTCCTAAAAAACGCCACAAAGGCTGGTCTCCAGAGTCTCCTTCAGCTACGGATAGTGCAAAGAACAACCCTGCGCCAGTCAGCAATGGAAGTAAGGCTGGTAAGTTAATAAACATTTTATAGGGTTAAAGAAATACAAAATTAAAGTGTCCTAAGATTTATTGCTTTTATAGTACTTTTTCTGAACTGTTAGATGTAAAGCAGGGGTTTTCAACCGGGGGTACTTCTAAGGGTCATAGGGGGTACACAGGACGACTCAGAAATGCACAAATAAAAATGAAAGTAAGAGAAAATAATGATCTTGAATTTTTATTTAACGGTATTATATATTCTCTAAACCACGATGTATACATATTTAATCTTTGTTTAGCTGCTCAAAGTGAACGGCTAATGAAAAAAAAAACACAGAATCTATCACGTCCACATTTTCCACCTGTACACATGCGCGATTTCGATTGCATGGATTTCCACTCTGATATACAGGTGAAGCAGGCGTCTGGCGATTGTGCCTGGAGAGCGCTCTGTGCTGCTCATGATCTTTGCTGTTTTCAACTTGTATCAGTGAAGCACAGTGTTTCTGCGTTTTTTAGAAGTGTAAATGCTCTGGTAAACATAAATAGTCATCACAATACTCATACTTTGACGGTTTTGTTTATTACCGCAGCTGCATTTTATTAACATTGATAGCGGCTGGTTGAATATGTGTTCTGTGTTTGATAAGTTTCTTACTTGCAATAGAAAAAACGAAGGAAAACACAAAAGTCAGAAAGTGCAAAGCGACATAAAGTTATACAGCGACCCTTTGGATCATTTTTAGTTACTGCAGGCACAATTGCCTGGAATTAATAACTGTTTTTGATATAAGTACATATCTGAACTAATCTGTTGGATTCATTCTCAAACACACAGTATGCAGGGCAGCATGTGAATTATTGACTGGAGCAACTTCCGAGCACCCAACACAAAGGAGGGGTTAGTGAGCCCTGGGCCAGTGGTCTTTAACTGAACCCGACACAAAGGGTCTCTACAGGATCATAAATAGATCGGAGCATCCGATCAGAATTTATGGAGAAAACGAAAGCTGGAGACAGCAGAAGGAAGTCATAATTAGATAATGTATTCATCCCATGCAGGGTGAGGCAACCCATTGAACAAACACAATGGAAGACAATTGTAGGGGTAATGTATAGGTCTTTATGTGAAAGTCCTATAAGAACTGGCAACTTGCAGCCAGAACTTTGAATTGGTTTCTGATTTGGTTCCCAAATTGGTTTCTGAGTCTAACATGGCTCCATAAGAGAAGATAGCATTAAGCTTTATACCTCTTGACTGCAAGAAGATTCTGTACCTGGCAATAAATGAACGTCAAAGAAAGCTCTGTGTTCAGGACTCCTGCTGATTAGGAAAAAGAGACGTCTGCAAGTCAGTTTATCTACGCGTCGAAAAGAACCATTCCCAGCTCGGATACAAGCTTCTGTTCCCAGTCATAACCACAGCATAACAAGACTGTGTCTGCCTGCGAGGCGAAGCATTCAAGGAAAGAAGAAAACACAGGACGTGTGTGAATCCCCCACATGGGTTTTGAAGATAAAGGTAAACACAGGACGTGTGTGAAACCCCCACAATGGTTTTGAAGATAAAGGTACACACAGGAAGTGTGTGAAACCCCCACTTGGGTCTTGAAGATAAAGGAGCCCAACTTGGGTTTGAAGATTTGTGGAAACGCAGCGAAAATTTAACTACAACGGAAGATTCGTTCTGCAGACTTTTGGGGTCTTCTTCAACGAACCGTTGAGTATAATTTCATTACCTTTCCCTTGTGGAACTAGAGTAATTAATTGTAATTACAACACATAGAAATTGATAAAATAGTTATCTTAAATTGCACTTTTAACACGCGTATGAAAAAACTCAGAATTTGAACCTTGTTAAAAAGTAACTAGGCTGATTAACTCATATTGTCATATGAAGAGCTTATTTGAAAGTATACTTGTGTAATTGTTATTAAACAATTGTAGCCCAGCCTTAGCTGTAATATGTTATTAGAAGAATTGTAATTGAACAAAGTTTTGTTTTGCATTTAAATGATAAATGCTTGGGTTTAATTACAGTTATATTGCCTGTGAGCAGTAGACGCAGGGCCACTGTCTGTGTAGTTGAGCTGAGGGAGTGACGTCATCACCTGCTAGCAGATCCATGCAGCCTGGAATGAGATTGAGACAGAGGAGTTCATGTACTGGGTTAGAATGAAATGTTGAACCTATACTGGATGTTAGGAAAGCACTAGGATTCAACTTGTACTGTAGTTTAAATGCATTATTGAGAAACGCCATATATGGAAGCATATACATTCAAGTAATAAGTGTTTACTTGTGCTGCATTGATATGTATGTGAACTGTTACCACATGATGATTTTCCTTTCTGTACCCTTATTATTATTATTTAATAAACTGCTACAATATTTTAACCTACCTTGTTGTGGTTGAGGGTGTTTTGTGTGTTCATTTTAATGCCTCGATCCTATATACGTCATTAAATAAAATGGTTATGATGAGGTTTTAATTACTGTGAATGAATATTCAGATTTAACAGATAACTAATAGATTGTCTTTATTTAGTCGGAGATCGAATATGGTAATAGTCATATAGTATTCATTCAAGTTGATTAACGTGCATTAATTTGAAATATTGTAATTATTCAAATTAAATTAATAGTTTAAATTATTAAACAAACTAACGTAATTTTACCCCCACATTAGTAATTAATTATAGTTTTATCTTGTAGTTAATGTTTTTGATACTGTAAACATTTTAAACGGCACGCGTAATTATGCTGAGGCGGGAAGCAAATAGTAACGTGATAAATATTTACAGTCCAGACTATTTTGTAGTATTTATAATGACTTTTCCCAATAGAAAGAGAAAGAGAAAGATTCTTAAATACTACCTTTTAATTCTTTGCATCCAAGTTTTAAGAATGAAGACTACTGTTTGGTTTTCTGTCTCAGCAATTTGTTAGTGCCAGACTGTTGTGTAAAATTATATATTAAATAAATGGGATAAAAAGGAAATGTGTTAACCAGATTATTCTGGGTTTTATTGCAACTGTGGTACCATTCAGTGAGCGGAAATTGTAAAGGGTACTTTAGCTGAAACCTCTCAACAGAAGGGGTACAGTTTCAAAAAAAGGTTGAAAACCCCTGATGTAAGGTATACATTTATACTTTGAAAAACAATGTAAGGTAACATTTCTGTTGGACTTTCATACATTAAAATGCCAAAGTGCTAAAGAAAGGAAGACGCACAGTAAAGCAGTAGAATGCCTTTATACTTCCTTTCCACAAGATGGTGCTGTTTAAAACAGTCATAACATGTTTTGTTTATATGCTCCATAGCTTTGATATTATACACACATTGATTTGACTTACACATGGTTGTTTTTTGTTTCTGTAGACAGTGGGAGTTTGGCATGCTTATCTCAGCCCTCTCCTGCAGCCCCACTTCTTTCTCCTTTAGCAACCTCTGAGGAGCCTGTGGCTGTGCCTGACAACCTACTGAAAATATGCAGGACTAGGCCAGTGATTTTTAAAGGTAATGAGTTTAAATCCCCACAAGGATAAACCCTAACGTATTGTTATGTTTTAATGTAAACTACTAGCTAACTAAATATCCCCACAGGTCTATCTTGGTTAGTCAAATGTAACCAATAAATAAAAAGGCAAGGCTTGCTGCTGATAAGTGGCATGGCACTTCAAAGGGCATGTTCATCTCCCACAGGTCATGGCAACTTGCCCTACCTCTGTGGAAATGTAAATGATGTGGTAATCAGCCCACTGTTGCAGTCTTGCTACCAGAATTCCCAGGCTCTCCCCAGAGTTTATGAGCAATATGGGGCTTCCCCCATCCAGCCTCTTTCTGTGGAGATGATGCTGTTACTCACAGTCTACTATCTGGTTCAGCTTGGTAAGTGCTATTCAAGTGATACTCAAAAGCTTGATGGTTACAGAACAGTTTTTCATCATAACTTTAAAACATTTTTTTGTTTTGTTTTATTATGTTATGTGGGTTTTTAATTTTAAATAATTTGACCAGTGAAGTGAAAATGAAAAAAATAAAAATAAAAATAACATGTGTATTTTAACGCAATATAGACTACATATATTAGCTTTTAGCTGTTTGAAATTGTATGGATGTCCTCTTTTTTTTTTGGTGTTTAGCACCAGACCAGGTTCCCCTGATTGAAGACTTGGAGCAGGTCTTCATGCGCTCCTGGCAGGAATCTCATCTGACTGAAATCAGGCAGTATCAGCAGACAGCCCCCCAAGTGACTCCTCAGGCCCCGAGCCAGATCCAACCTGTCACCCCAGCTCAGCTACCCTGGCTGGCCAGGCTAGCTGCCAGCTCTAGCAACGACAGCGTTCAGATTATTGTGTCCACCAGCACCCTGGCTGAAGGCCTATCGGAAACTTTCAAGTGCTTGGTTCAAGGCAAACTGGCACAAACCAACTTTGTAGTGATCTTATGCACTTCAGCATCTCGGGGCACTGAGTCATGTGTTGTGGTGACTGGTGAGCACAGATTGGTATTTAATACCCCCTTGTTTGCACCTGTTACATGTTATTTAAATTATTCACTCTGATCTCACTAAAGGATGTGCAAAAAAAATAATTATAGTTAAGTTTTCCCTGTGACATGATTTTAAGTTACATGGTTTGAAATTAACATTTCTCTAGTGCCAAGAAAATGTGGGTAAGATAGAACGATGCCACCTAGTGGGTTAATGTTGTAAAACCAGTTAAAATCAAATATCATTTTTTACTGACCCCTTTTCACCGATCTGATTAAACATTTGTGTAGTTTTAACATGTATTTCTTAATAAAGATCTTTTGTAATTGTTTTGGTACTGCGTGTTGTGTGTGATATTTACACACATTTTCGGTATCGTGCATCTATGGAAATGCAACAATAGTAATATAAAACAAAACCTTCATTTTTCAGGAAAACACCAAGCCCGGCGCTATGGAGAGCATGTCCACTCCAATCGAATCTCTCGAGGAGATTAGCTATGAGCTGGCCACTGGGAAAACAGACGCACTAAGAGCTTTCTTTTGTAGTATCTGTCCAGGTAAGAACGTGTTACGTATAGATTTGACATTTGAGTAACTCTAATCTTGGACTAACTAGTGGTACCTTTGGTAAGGCAGTCCAGGATTAGTGCTAACCAGATTCAAATGTAGTTAATAACAGCATACAACTATCTGTACACACCCTGTTTATCACATGTAACTGTAATGGGATTTTCTGAAGCTTCAAAATGAAAACTGTTTCATTTAGGGGGTCTATTACTGTATATAACAACATATTTAAACACTTAAAAAAAGTTTACAATGATAATGTGTGCTTATGTTGCCTTACCAGATATGGATACTTTACTGGAGAAGTTTTATCAGGAGAAAGTTGGCCGTGTTTCTTTGTCAAGCAATCCTGAATTGTCAGAGGACACTGCAAAACAAGAAGGGCAATGTTCTGGTAAGCATGACATCACTAAACAGATTTTGAGTGTTTATATTGTTGTTCGTATTTTATTTAAGTAGTGTTTCTGAAGTGCTGTCCCGTACTGTACATCCAACAGTGGCTCATCTTATGTATGTTTTGATCAGTCTGAAAACACTAACCCTGAATTAGATATCAGCTGTTTCAACTACAAGAAGAGATCTTTTCTGTCAGTTTCTGTCATTTTCATTTACCCTTAGTATTTGTGTCTTGCAGAGCTCATAGCTGAGTGGCATCAAATGCGTCCAATCCAGTTGGCTGTGGCTCGGAAACTACTTTCCCATGTCTGTGCCATTGCTGATTCCAGCACACAAAACCTAGACCTTGGCTCCTTTGAAAAAGTGGAATTCCTGATTTCTGTTCCTCCTTCAGAGGTGACCTTTCAACAGATTGTGCTACATCTTTGGAGCTCAGGTAAACAAATATCTCCCCTTGCTGTTGTGATACTGTGTCACACTACCCACCCTTTAAACTATATGTTACTACTATATGGTAGTGTTTACAGAAGTACTGTATACCATGGTAAAATCATAATACAGTAATCCGACACATATCCGACTGCAGTGGGACCAGAGTAAGGGTGGATATGTAAAAAGCCGGATAAATGAATCCGGTTTTAAATACCATTATACACAGCTGTAACAATTACTATATTCACACAATTGTTTTGAGATTGAGCTTTTATTAGGGAGCTCCCCTAAATCCCTTGTTTAGAAAGATGCTTGTGACAGAGTAGCTGTCTGCCGTGAGGGTGCATGCATTCGCTGCTGAGTGACAGGCAGGAGATCGAGACAGAGGTTGAAGTTGATATGCCCTGCAGGCAAACAGGATTTATTTACATATCGACTCATTGAACAGCTCACGGGACACTACCAGCAATGGCAGCACACAGAGCAACTACAACAGGTTACTTTGATACACAGGTAAACTTTGGTAGGATCTACAATATCTGAACTAATCTTCTCTGTTCAATAATAAACTAACGTTGCTGAAGAGGTTGATCATGGCGGATAAACGGTAAGGGTGGATATGTGACGGGCGGATACGTGACTGATTACTGTATGTACTCTAAAGCAATGGAAAAACACTATGGTTAACCAAGTTAAGGCATGGCAAACGCATAGTACAGTATAAGAATATGGAAAGACACAATCTTAGTTTTAAAATGGTGATATGAAATGTTTTGGTATGGCAGGAATTTTGCTGGAGTTGGGACTGGAAAAGTACTGCATGTCTAAGAAAGGAGCAGAGCAGTATGTGGTGAAGCTTGACTCACAGGCCAAGGGAAAGATTGACGCTTTCATTCAAAAATCCAGAGTGAACCCCTACACACTTTTTATACTGGTTCATGATCATGCCCATTGGGATCTTAGCAGGTACTCCTTTTACTTCTTTAAAAAAAAATAAAAAAAGAGCCATTATTTACTGTTTATGGTGATTGTTGTGCACTTCATAGATATTTGGGATATGTGCATAATGTAATGGGTCAAACAACTAGTAACAAAATCATCACTGACTAACACAGATTCTTAAAGACCTCCCCCCCAGCTCGCCCTTGTATTGAACCCTTCTTCAAACAGGCTTACATTACGCTTCACAGGTGAGCTATAAGAAGAGATAGTCATTCTCTCTTGTCTTTCTTCACGCACAGTGGAGCTAGTGGTCCAAGCGATTCCCCTGCAGGCCTGGTGGACAGACTGCTGAACTGCAGAGAAATCCAGGAGGCCCCGAACATTCTGACACTTCATGTCACATCCTTCCCCTTCAGCCTGCAGACAAAGTACACGCGCATCAGCCCCTACAACGAGATCCACTGGCCTTCCACCTGCAACAATGTAATTACTCGCAACTTTATATCTTAATCAGGGGAACTTTTTTTAAACAACAAGTGCTAAGATGAAAATAGCAACCCTTACGTTACAGGCCTAACTTTGAAGAAAAAATCTTTGAAAATATCTGCCACCACAGTGCAATTTACACCATGTTTGGGGAAGTTAAAGCACACCAATATACTAACTTTTGTAGACTTCACAAGTTTTAGAGCATTGCCAGTTTCATTTTTTTGTTTTTGTATTTTTTACTGAAGTAATATTTATTTTTGTATCCTGCCAGGATGTTGACTTGTACCATGAGAACACAAAATACTTTGGCCTCTCGGAGTTGATTGAATCAACACGCACAGGACACAGCCTTCCTGTACTGAGATATGACAGCTCATTCCAGGCAATGGTGATGGCTCTCGGAGAAAGGTAAGGGTTGGAGCATCTCAGGCTGCTCTGATAAAAATCGGAATATGTGTTATGCATTGATGCAGTGATATTCCCAATGTAGGCACTGAGTGCTGTACAATACAATCTGATGTAGAATCATAAGAGGTCTTTCAAGATGCTCTAAACTCAAGTGGCATGTACCATTTTCTATTTTGGAAACTACAGATTTTTTCTCTTCATCTCCTAAAGTGTCTTAAGTTGTTTTCTGCATGAATTGAATTACTAAAACACATGTAAGTGAGGACTAACACTTAAGTGCTGTTTTCTGAATATGATCATAACGCTATAGACACTGAGAGTCTGGAATTAGAACGTTGGTTACACTGCAGTCCCATACAAACAAAACACTTAAAATAATAATCATTGTGTTTAAAAAATTGTTTCTTTTAGTTGTAGAACCATAGTATCCCCAAACATATCAGTGTCAAGGAGACGCCCCCAGCAACCTTAATGTGCAATATTTTACCAGTAAATGCTGCAAAATAAAGTTGTCCAAATGGGAAAAAGGTGATAAAATGATGAACACAATAAACTTGTGATTCATGTGTAAATAGGTGAAGAATATAATACATAGAGATAGCGCTACTTGTTTTATTTTATTTGCTGCACTGCTTCAGATATGTTATAAATCCCAACCCGTAATAAACACAATAAATAGTAATCCATCCACTCAAACAAAATATTTTCAGAACTAAAGAAACTTATCTAGCAACAAACATTTATACATCTTCGGTGTTATGGAATATTTTTTCCTAGAAACATCAATGCTTCTAAAATAACTAGTCCAGTTATATGTAGTATTACATTGTTTTACATGATTTGTAGCTTTAGCAGTATTTTTTTATACATTAAGAAAGTTTAAACTTACAGTACACAGCAAAAGTTTAGCCCCTCCTGTTTCACTCTGTGCCATCTGATACAGCAATTCATCTGATCCAGCAATTCAGCTCTTGATAAATCAGTATTGTGATGTCCTTTCCATGTGATACAAGCTGTGTGATGTAACTCATGCAATACAAAGAAATATGCGATGATTGTAAAACCATTACTATTCATAATAAAAACTATAAAATAAATCCAATCAGTCATTTACTGCTTCTACCAGCAACAGCGTTGTTTCTCTGTAGTTTATTACAGTCATGTTACTGGGTTGAGAATTTGAACTTGTTTCTAAACTGCTACGATGACATACTTAAACATTTCAATGTGATTTTAGGTTTCCTAAGCTTCACAGCGCTGTGATAAGAACGTACGTCCTAATTCAGCACTATGCAGTGGCCATGATGGCAGTAGCGGGTCTCTCCCAGATGAAGAAATATACCTCGGTGGAAACGCTGGAGATTATCCAAAACCTCATCAACGCCCCAGAACAGTGTCCGAGTCGCCATGGCAGCATGGTGCTGCTGAGGGTCCCCTCAGTCCAGCTGGCTGCTGTAGCTTATGAGCGCCTGTGCCAAGTCAGAGAAAAGCTTGGCTTACAACAGCACTTCGAAATCATCTTGGGAAGTCCTAATACTGCACTCACTGTTGGAAAGCACTTTTTGGAAATGCTGAAAGTAAATAACATTTTCATTTGTCATCTGTTCTTGTGGTTTACAACAATGCTATGGTTTACAACACATATCCTAACCAGGTCTTGTTTAATATGACCCAGGTGGTTAAATGATGTAATTAAGAACCAGGTTGTAAGAAGGAAAGTGAGTGCCACTGCTCTGTACACTGATGCCCCATAGCTGTGTACAATATATTACTGTGTACAATATATTACCTCTGTACAATATGTCACACAGGAGGCTGTGTGGTCCAGTGGTTAAAGAAAAGGGCTTGTAATCGGGAGATCCCCAGTTCAAATCCCACCTCAGCCACTGACTCATTGTGTGACCCTGAGCAAGTCACTTAACCTCCTTGGGCTCTGTCTTTTGGGTGAGATGTAATTGTAAGTGACTCTGCAGCTGATGCATAGTTCACACACCCTAGTCTCTGTAAGTCGCCTTGGATAAAGGCATCTGCTAAATAAACAAATAATAATTACACATTTTCACAAATGAAAATGTCTAACAAAAAGTAATGATTGGTTAATTTAGCACAATTGTCCCCATTGAGACAATGGCCTCCTCTACAGGCTGGGTTTATCACCAATGAATAAAAAGTGTCATTTTGTTCCTTTTTCTTTCGTCTCTACTAGACGTGGCTGAAAATACAAGATGCTGACTGGGTTCCTCGTACATATTTGGAGTTGGAAGCCCTGCCATGCATACTGATATTTACGGGAATGGACCCACAAGGAGAGTCGTTGCCAAGGTTTCTAAATGTATATTCTTGCTGAAAACCAAAGCCCACACAATCCTTTTCATAATCCTTGACTCAGTGTACACTCCAGTGTTCCTTATTGCTATATATATATGTAGGGTTGTGAAGGAGACCGATTATTATAAATTTGGTATGAATCTGAGGATTCATAGATTTAGGGTAACAGTTGGATTGCTTCAGGTTAAAATCTTTTTTTGTAAAAGATCCTTTAAATATAGGCTTTTGTTCAGCTTTTGATTGTGCTGGTAGTCTCACTATTTCTGGGATTTGAAGTTCAGGTTTTTGCACACCCCTAATATTTGGGTATAGGGAAAAGGCACTTTAAGTATTTTTGTTTAATTTTAGTTTCTTTTCTATTTGTACCCAGGTCTTTAAAGTACTGCGACCTTCGTTTAATAAATTCCACTTACCTGATGAGGACAGCCCTGGAGCAGGAGCTGGGACTAACGGCATACCTGGTCAAGTCACACAGGCCCAGTGAGAAGGTTCCAGCTAGTGACCTCATCGAAAGTGACCCGGAGAAACCGAGCAGCACAGACAATGAGGAGGAGGAGATAGTGATGGAACGTGAGTGGACACGTCACCAGGGATCTCTTTCTGTGACTGGGGACAAAAGGGCTTTATTGATGGGTTTATGAGCCTACATTGTAAACAATAGCAGGTGAACAGAGGGGGGAGTTTGCATTCCTCCTGCATTCTTACTCTATCCCTGTAAAAGAATGAAGGGGGTGGGTTGATTCAGAGCTAGTTCACCAATGCAGGACCTCGGCTTACCTTATTACATTTTATGGTGTTACTTTTTTGGTGGTGGTTCTGGCTTCTGTCTCTCCAATATTGAGTTATCATTTTCCTCTAAAACAAAATGATTGCAAACACCATAAATGAAAGGGAAATGTTAAAAAGCAATTAAAATGTAATTTAAAACTACTCTAATGAAGCTACAGTGGGTCTGCTGTATTCTGATTTAATTATGACCCTGGTCCTTTATTGTAGCTGCTAGCTACTGCAAGGGGTCTAATTAGCATCCTTTTTTTATTGAGAAATACAATGGAACAGGCAGAATAAAACAACTGAGTCATCCTTTCTGTACAGCACCCAACTCTCAAAAGAGAAGCCCTGTTAAGAGACAGCGGTCTTATTCCCATGACTCTGCAGCCTCATCTAGATCTTCAAAAGCTTCAAGTAAGACTTCATCTAATCTTAAATGGCAAGAACAAATGGCATGCTTTATGTGACTCTCCCCCAGACTAGCCCCCATCCCCAGCTCCCCATTCTACCTCCATCTGCTCCTAATGCCCCTTTTACTGACTTTCCCCCCACATCTTATTCTGAACTCTCTTCCATCATTTCCAAGGCCCACCCAACCTCTTCCCCCTGGATCCCGTCCCTGCTTCCTGCATACCCCCTTTACTCCCTCTTATCCTCCCCTATCTAGTCTCCCTCTTTAACTCCTCCCTGTCCACCGGTATCTGCCCTGCCGCTTTTAAATCAGCTACCATCATTCCTCTGTTAAAAAAAACCCACACTCAACCCTGCCTGCCCTGCCAACTACCGCCTAATCTCTCTCCTTCCATATTTTTCAAAACTCCTTGAGCGTCTAGTTCACGTACACCTATCACAATACATATCCGCCAACTCCCTCTACCTCCGATTCCAATCTGGTTTCCGTCCTTCCCATTCCACAGAGACAGCCTTCCTCACTGTCCAGAATCATCTGGCCAACTCCTCCCACGCTGGCCTTTCTTCAATTCTCATTCTCCTTAATCTTTCCTCCGCCTTTGACACAGTCGATCATCCCATCCTCCTCTCCACCCTTTCCAACCTCGGCATTTCTGGAACACCCCTTAGCTGGCTGCACTCATACCTATCCTCCTGCACCTCTGCTGTTGCTTTCAACAGCCTCACCTCTCCCCCCTCCCCTCTAACTGTTGGTGTTCCCCAGGGCTCTGTCCTCGGACCCTTGTTATTCTTTCTGTACACCTCACCTCTTGAAGCTCTAATCTCTTCATTTAACTTCCCCCACCATTTCTTTGCTGACGACACCCAGATTTTCTTTTCCTTCCCTTCCTTCACCCCTGACCTTTCCACCCGTATAACTGCATGTCTGACTGCTATCCAGTCTTGGATGGCACGCCATTACCTCCTCATCAACCCATCAAAAACTGAAATCCTTTTCTTCCCCTCCCCTTTTATTATTATTATTATTATTTATTTCTTAGCAGACGCCCTTATCCAGGGCGACTTACAATTGTAAGCAAATACATTTCAAGTGTTACAGTACAGGTAATACAATAAGAGCAAGATAAATACAATGACAAGTTCAAGCAAGTACAAGTGTGACAAAATACAATTCAATACAGCAGATAAGTGACAGTGATAGTTACATCAAGATATGATTAAATACCAAATACTACAGTTTAAACATATGGCAGGTTACAGTACTCTGAAGTACAGGATTAAATGCAGTAAAGTAGGGGCAGGTAAGAGTAAGTAAAGCAAATTTAAGGAAGGGTGAAAGTGTCCCAGGGGGAAACAGAGGAGTTCTACAGGTGCTGTCTGAAGAGGTGAGTCTTAAGGAGGCGCTGAATGTGGTCAGGGACTGGGCGGTCCTGACATCTGTAGGTAGGTCATTCCACCACTGCGGAGCGAGGGTGGAGAAGGAGCGGCTCTGGAGGTAGGGGAGCGAGAGGAGGTAGAGCCAGTCTTCTAGTGCAGGCGGAGCGGAGAGGTCGAGTGGGGGTGTAGGGAGAGATGAGGGTCTGGAGGTAGCTGGGTGCAGTCTGGTCAAGGCATCTGTAGGCTAGTACAAGAGTCTTGAACTGGATGCGGCGGTGATCGGTAGCCAGTGGAGTGAGCGGAGTAGTGGAGTTGCGTGGGAGAAGCGAGGCAGAGAGAACACCAGGCGGGCAGCAGAGTTCTGGATGAGCTGGAGGCGGACGGGTGGCGGCCGCAGGGAGGCCAGCCAGGAGGGAGTTGCAGTAGTCTAGGCGGGAGAGTACCAAGGCCTGGACCAGGAGCTGGGTGGCGTAAGTTGGTGAGGAAGGGTCGGATTCTTCGGATGTTGCTCAGGAAGAATCGGCAAGTGCGTGCCAGAGTGGAGATGTGCTGGGAATAAGAGAGGCAGGGGTCCAGGGTGACTCCGAGGTTCTTAGCGGAGGAAGAGGAGAGAGTGTGGTAGATTCCAGAGGAACAGAGATAGAGAGATCAGAGGAGGGGAGGAGGAGGGAAAGAAAAGGAGGTCAGATTTAGAGAGGTTAAGTTTGAGGTGATGCGAGTGCATCCAGGAGGAAATAGCAGACAGACAGGTAGAGATACGGGAGGAGATGGTGGAGTCAGAGGAGGGGAAGGAGAGGAAAATCTGAGCATCATCAGCATAGAAATGGTATGAGAAACCATAGGATGCGATGAGGGGGCCCAGGGAGCGGGTGTAGAGACAGAACAGGAGAGGACCCAAGACTGACCCTTGGG
This sequence comes from Acipenser oxyrinchus oxyrinchus, assembly GCA_030684275.1. NCBI lineage: Eukaryota > Metazoa > Chordata > Actinopteri > Acipenseriformes > Acipenseridae > Acipenser > Acipenser oxyrinchus. The sequence continues at coordinate 77,420,143 of CM060251.1, read as the reverse complement.
GGACTCCTGTTAAGAGAGGGTGAGGTGTGGAGGTTGCTCCCCTTCTTCTCCCCCTCCCACCCCCACCATTTCATTTCCTCCCCTGTCCCTCATTCTGGTTAACTCCGCTCGCAACCTCGGCGTCATCTTTGACGCTACCCTTTCCTTTGCTGATCATATCTCGGCCACTACATGCACCTGCCGATTCCACCTATTTAACATCCGCAAAATACGCCCCTCCATCTCTTTCTCTGCCTGGTTCATGCTCTCATCTTCACCCACCTCGATTACTGCAACTCCCTCCTCCTTGGCCTTCCCTCCTATGCCTTCACACCACTACAGCAAATTCAAAACGCCTCTGCCCGTATCATATTCAACCTCCCCCGTTCCTCTCATACCTCCCCTCTTCTCCTTCAGCCACACTGGCTCCCTGTTTACTATCACTGCTTATTTAAATTCCTTACTCTATAAATCCCTCCATGGTCTCGCCCCACCCTACCTGGCTGCACTTATCTCTTACTATGCTCCCTCCCGTCCCTTACGCTCTCAAACTCTGTTGTCCCTCTCGGTCCCACCCTCGCCCTGTGCCCAATCCCGTTTCCGTTCCTTCTCCCTCCTGGCTCCCCTTCATTGGAATAAACTCCCACTCCATATAAAACAGTCACCTACACTACGCAGATTTCGCTCCTCCCTTAAAACACATCTTTTCACCCTAGCCCATCCCACTGCCTGCCCTAACCCCTAACCCCCGGTCAGGACCCTGCTTGCTTGCCCAACCCTGCCCTAGCCTCTGTTCTCACAGTAGCACCACTCTCTACTTCCTCACCCTTGCCCAATAAACCTATCTTCTTCCTTCCGCCATTTCTCTTGATTGTACCCTTTAGCTTAATAATTGTAAAGCGCCTTGGTCAAAGGCGTTATATAAATGTAAATAAATAAATAAATAAATGTGTAACGTACCAGCTGTGAATGGGCATGTAGCAGAAAGCAGTTTTTCCCTCTTGGGGTAAGAAAAAAACAACAACAACCACCGTGCTGTGTCTTTGACTAGTTAAGAGTCCTGCTGAAAAGGAACGATAGGCATGGTCCTTAAAGGAGCAATTATTTCTTTCAACCTGAGAAACTTCTTATTCTTCCAGATATAGTCATCTTATGGGTATACTATTTAGACCTAGTATATCTAATATACTGTGTCACAGGTTTTGAAATTTAAAAGGTGTCTTAATGCACCCATAACTTACAAGAAAAACTGAAGTTATAACATTTTTAGTAATGTATAAAGAAACTTAAGTTTAGGTCAACAAACATTACGACAAACCTGTTTCATCTAGTGCATATACCTAGATAATTATAAAGTGAGCGTACTGCTGTGGAGCATGATTTATATATGTCTTTTAAGAAATGAGATCAGAAGTATTCACTGATGTTTTTTACATTCAGCATTCTGTAGTGTATCAACTCCTGCAACTGGCACATCTGGAAAACATCTTCAGTCTTCAGAGCTTTCTAACCCGCACAAGAGTGCTAAGGACCTAGACAAGAACCAGCTAGACAGCAGTTTAAAAGTAACAGTCAATGAAAGCAGCACTTCCTGTGACCAGCAACCAAGGAAAACCACAGGGAGTCTGTCCAAATCGAACACTGTGATGTCCCAGTCAGCTCCGCAGTGCCCCAGGGCAAAGAGTTTAAACCAGCCACCCATTGTGCTCCTGCCCAAAGCTGTATATGATGTCATCACCTCGGTTGACAGCAGTGGCCTCCCTAAGTCAACGTCCTTCCTTCCCCATCATTTAGTGATGTGGGCAAGCTCCTTTCGACCTTTGTTGAGCAAGATTATGACCTGCACTGAGCAGTCTCTGTATTACCGTCAATGGACCATACCCACACACAATCATATGGACAGTAAAAATATGGCAGAGGGAAAAACAGACAACTTTCACCCCAGAAGACTGTTACTTAGTGGACCACCACAGGTGAGATTCGCTTAAATGTGTAGTTCACTGGCAATTGCTAATTAACATTTTACCACACAACAATATATTGTCAAAGCCTTTAAAACAGCAGCCACCTAACTAGCAAAATGCAGCCTTCAAATGTTGAATACATGACTGACTCTTTAAATATCTGTTATTTTAACCTAGATTATTTCACTTTGCTGTTTTGTTTTAGGTAGGAAAAACCAGCGCCTATCTGCAGTTTCTGGGTATTTTGTCCCGGATGCTGATTCGGCTCATGGAAGTAGATATTTACGATGAAGAAGAAATTAACTCAAGTGAGTTACAATGTATGTCCAATATAATGTGCCGTTTAGGTCACTGAGCATTATGCTGCATTTAATATGTTTGGAACTATACTGTGTAATCAGCACCATTACCAGTTTTATGTCTTGATTCACCTGTATGGGAGGCAATCCAGGGTTCATTCTGATATGATTGTTTTTTTGTTTTCAGATGTAATGGAAGATTCTGTTCAGTATCAGAAGCCTGATGCTGTGTGGCCTGATGTCGCTGTTTTCAATAAGTTGCCTTTTGACTACACTGTCCATGATCCCAAGTATGAAGATGCTAGTCCAGTTTACTCCAGAGAGCATACTATTGGGAACGAAGGTCAGTCATTCTTGTATTCAGAATGATATATAAGGTCTCTATTGGTGTAGCAGACATCGAGTTGATCTCTTTAGACTGGTGTTCAGCCTTACAACTAGAGTGAGTCCAAAGCAGCTTATATTTGTTATGGGATTATTTTTCAGGAAGCTCAAGAAAACAGGAAGATGTCTACTTGAGGCGTCGCACAACAAGGATGAAGTTGTCCAAATACGCAGCGTATAACACATATCACCACTGTGAACAATGCCATCAGTACATGGGCCTCAGCCCTAGATACCAGGTACGCAGCCTATAACACATATCACCACTGTGAACAGTGCCGTCAGTACATGGGCCTCAGCCCTAGATACCGGGTATGCTTCTGCCATCCGAGGAAAAAAAACGTGCTGCTTTAAAGTATGTAAATGATGCCCAAGCAATGCAATATTGCTTGCACATAGTAACTTATAGATTGTTTTTCTTCATAATTAGGTCTGAACAAAGTTTCACATAATAGAAGTTCAGAACTTTCTTCAAAAGTTGACATTTTCTGAATAGTTTTAATTTGATAAGAACATTTTGAATTGGAGCACAGGGAAACATTTTCCGTAATATTCCAGTTTTTGATTGCAGTTTATTTGAATGTATTGCAGCTCTACGAGTCTGCATTGCACGCCTTCTCCTTTTCCTACTCGATGCTGGGGGAGGAGATCCAGCTTTACTTCATCATCCCCAAATCCAAAGAGCATCACTTCTCCTTCAGCCAGCCTGGAGGGCAGCTAGAGAGCATGAAGCTTCCACTCACCTTCGACAAGGTACAGTACAACGGATACGGATTTACTAAACCAAACCCAAACCGACATTTGCATAAAATACCAAACTGAACGCTACCGACAAAAGATAAAACCGAACCAAACCCAATTTTCTTTATGCAATGAAAAAGCATCGGCAGTCTCAGTACTAAGGCGGCAGCTTGTCACACACTTTGCTGCATGTAGACGGTTCATATTAATGTCCCTTTATAATTAATATAGTAACATAAATCAAAAGGACATGTCTGATTTGATTCTGACTGCTCTCAATAGAGATAACTGTGGTTTCATACTGGGTGCGTAGATGTCTAGGGCTGTACAAATCCAGTTTGGTTTTTCAGTTTTAAACTTTCATTTCAGTTTTACTGAAAACCGATTGGACGTCAAAACCAGCTGAAAGTGAACAATGACTGTTAATCATTCAAGTCTTTTACTAACCCCTGACATGATATGATATTGTGGAAACGGTTGTGTCACACTTGACAGTTTTCCATACATATATGGATTGCTTATCCAATTGCGATGAAACTTGGTATTAATATTATGTAACATACATTTCTGAGGGTGTTACATTGTGGATATATATATGGAGGTGTCTCTGTATACAATGTATCCATCCATCTGTATGTCAGAAATGTCCTTTAGAATGGAGCAGAAGCTTCACAGAGTAATCTCTTAGGAGGTTTTCACTGATGGTGCTTTGATGTATGAACTAGAACATAAGAATCAAATGTAAGGATTCATATTTTGGTTCAACATTATTATTATTATTATTATTATTATTATTATTATTATTATTATTATTATTATTATTATTTATTTATTAGCAGACGCCCTTGTCCAGGGCGACTTACAGTCGTAAACAAAAATACATTTCATGAATCACAGTACATGATTGTGGGATACTGCAGCTTTAAACGACTGCTAAATATCTTTTTAAATAACAGTTTTGTTTTGCTTTAGAATCCGGATTGCATAAAGAGTCCGATCTTCACCCCAACAACTGGGCGACATGAGTACGGCCTTTTCAATCTGTACCATGCAATGGACGGTGCCAACCACTTGCACATTCTGGTCATTAAGGAATATGAGATGGCAGCCTACAAGAAATACTGGCCTAACCACATCCTGCTGGTCCTGCCTAGCATCTTCAATGGATCTGGTGTCGGTATGTCCTCCAAACCTAGCAAATATTATTGTGTAAAAAATATTTTAATATACATACATATACAGTGCCTTGCGAAAGTATTCGGCCCCCTTGAACTTTGCGACCTTTTGCCACATTTCAGGCTTCAAACATAAAGATATGAAACTGTAATTTTTTGTGAAGAATCAACAACAAGTGGGACACAATCATGAAGTGGAACGAAATTTATTGGATATTTCAAACTTTTTAACAAATAAAAACTGAAAAATTGGGTGCAAAATTATTCAGCCCCTTAAGTTAATACTTTGTAGCGCCACCTTTTGCTGCGATTACAGCTGTAAGTCGCTTGGGGTATGTCTCTATCAGTTTTGCACATCGAGAGACTGAAATTTTTGCCCATTCCTCCTTGCAAAACAGCTCGAGCTCAGTGAGGTTGGATGGAGAGCATTTGTGAACAGCAGTTTTCAGTTCTTTCCACAGATTCTCGATTGATTCAGGTCTGGACTTTGACTTGGCCATTCTAACACCTGGATATGTTTATTTGTGAACCATTCCATTGTAGATTTTGCTTTATGTTTTGGATCATTGTCTTGTTGGAAGACAAATCTCCGTCCCAGTCTCAGGTCTTTTGCAGACTCCATCAGGTTTTCTTCCAGAATGGTCCTGTATTTGGCTCCATCCATCTTCCCATCAATTTTAACCATCTTCCCTGTCCCTGCTGAAGAAAAGCAGGCCCAAACCATGATGCTGCCAGCACCATGTTTGACAGTGGGGATGGTGTGTTCAGGGTGATGAGCTGTGTTGCTTTTACGCCAAACATAACGTTTTGCATTGTTGCCAAAAGTTCGATTTTGGTTTCATCTGACCAGAGCACCTTCTTCCACATGTTTGGTGTGTCTCCCAGGTGGCTTGTGGCAAACTGTAAACGACACTTTTATGGATATCTTTAAGAAATGGCTTTCTTCTTGCCACTCTTCCATAAAGGCCAGATTTGTGCAGTATCACGACTGATTGTTGTCCTATGGACAGAGTCTCCCACCTCAGCTGTAGATCTCTGCAGTTCATCCAGAGTGATCATGGGCCTCTTGGCTGCATCTCTGATCAGTCTTCTCCTTGTATGAGCTGAAAGTTTAGAGGGACGGCCAGGTCTTGGTAGATTTGCAGTGGTCTGATACTCCTTCCATTTCAATATTATCGCTTGCACAGTGCTCCTTGGGATGTTTAAAGCTTGGGAAATCTTTTGTATCCAAATCCGGCTTTAAACTTCTCCACAACAGTATCTCGGACCTGCCTGGTGTGTTCCTTGTTCTTCATGATGCTCTCTGCGCTTTAAACGGACCTCTGAGACTATCACAGTGCAGGTGCATTTATACGGAGACTTGATTACACACAGGTGGATTCTATTTATCATCATTAGTCATTTAGGTCAACATTGGATCATTCAGAGATCCTCACTGAACTTCTGGAGAGTTTGCTGCACTGAAAGTAAAGGGGCTGAATAATTTTGCACCAATTTTTCAGTTTTTTATTTGTTAAAAAGTTTGAAATATCCAATAAATTTCGTTCCACTTCATGATTGTGTCCCACTTGTTGTTGATTCTTCACAAAAATTACAGTTTCATATCTTTATGTTTGAAGCCTGAAATGTGGCAAAAGGTCGCAAAGTTCAAGGGGCGAATACTTTATGAGCACTGTATATACATATAGAGTGGTGCAACGCCGATGTGTTATTTGAGGTTTCTTAACTAACCTCACAGATAGATTTCTTGATAGTTTTAGATCAATCCATTGCATACAGCCTCCATTATAGTACTTCTAAAGGAATAAGGTTTCATGTGATAAAATACACAGGGCAACAGTGTGGAGTAGTGGTTAGGGCTCTGGGTCATGGGTTCAATCCTAGGTGGGATACACTGCTGCTGTACCCTTGAGCAAGGTACTTTACCTAGATTGCTCCCAACTGTATAAATGGGTAATTGTATGTCAAAAATAATGTGTAAAAAATAATGTGATATCTTGTAACAATTGTAAGTCACCCCTGGATAAGGGTGTCTGCTAAGAAATAAATAATAATAATAATGTTTCATGTGATAAAATACAAGCAATGCATCTCTAAAGTTTTAAAAGGATATCTAAACTTCACATTTAACTTTTTGCAGGGGCTGCTCATTTTATGATTAAAGAGCTGTCTTACCACAACTTAGAACTGGAGCGTAACAGGCAAGAAGAGCTGGGGATTAAACCCCAGGATATCTGGCCATTCATCATTGTGGCAGATGACTCCTGTGTCATGTGGAACATGGTAGATGTTGTACCTGCTGGAAACAGTATGAGGTACATGTTGTTATCTTTATTTATCTTGAAATATCTACAGTAGTGTCGTTTAAAATGTTCCGTTTATTGATTTTAGATAATCGGCCCAACCACACAAAACAGGGGTCCTTTCTATATACCAGTATGATATCGAATGAGGCTAGTACGACCTGAGGAGCAGAATATGCGATAGAGGTAGCGTTTCAACCATATTGCACCGACACTTACTAACCTGCCCTGAAGGGTCACAGTCATTTCCCTTGTTGAACTTTGAGAAATACAACTACTCTAATTCATGCTGTGTATTTAAGACATAGGCAGAGACAATTACAGCAACAGAGAGCATCGGCTCATAGAAATTGACATGGTTTCTGATCAAGAAATGATAGCGCTTGAAGAGATAAGCGTGTGCACCAGGATGGGAGGCCTCTCTCTGTTTTGTCACACTCGGTCTCCACGGTTGGTGTTTGTTTTGTGTCAAGCTGCTATAGTCTGTCCACTTTTTGTTTGCTTGCCCCCATGCAATATCCCTCCCAAAGAGATTGAGATAGCGGGTGATAATTGGTCGAAAGACGTATTTAAACTTACGATCTTGCAATATAGAAACGAGCCCCAGGAATCCATGTAGAATCAAATGGATTCATCTGATTGGTCATTTTGTAAATTTGTGAGTGCATTCATCAAGCAGTCATTCAAGCTAATTTGCTTCCCTGACCTGCAATTTGAATGAAATACAGTATTATAATTTTGGTATCCAATTCAAATTCAGTTTTTTTTGCTTACTTCAGTTCAATTAAAGCAATCATGATTGAACTTAAAGAAATAGTTGTCTTTTATCTAGCTGCTAGCAGACTGTGTTGGAAATTAATACTTGAAATTTGAAATCTATTATGCTAAATAATCAAGCACTAATAACCTCAATTATTGTACTTTCTAGTAAATCATCATTTTCAGAGAGGAATGTCTCTTTGAAACATGTCCTGCAGCACATTGAGGCGACCCCTGCGGTCACACAGTACGGCCTGTGTGGGATGAGGAAGTGGGCCAGCAGACGCAGCACTGGGCAGTTCAGAGAACCCTTCTCCCACTGTCACCTCCACGACTTTGTGCTGCTCAACGTGGACCTCACACAGACTGTGCAGTTCAACCAGAACAGGTGCATGCATGTCTACAGAAAGAGACAGACCAGTGCATGTGATTTGACATCTGTAGTGGATGACAGTGACTAAGGTCGTGTTTATCCAAAGGAAGAAAAACAGTACCAAAGTGCAATTACATTACTAGGCTTAAAGGTTTTGTTTTAGTTCACAACTTGAGAACCCATCAATCTTGGACATTTTTCTCCCCCATTTTTACTCTTAATCCAGTCCCAAGAATATTTATTTTCTTCAGTTAAATTGTTTGGCATTGAAGGGTAATGTTATGTTATGTAATGTGCCTCAGGTTTACCTGTGTTGATGTGGATTTCAACCTCCGTGCCCACAGCGCTGGCTTGCTCATCTGCAGGTTTAACTACTTCAGTGTTATGAAGAAGCAAATCGCCATTGGAGGACACAGGACATTTATCATCAAATCAAAGGTGAGTGTACAGCGCTACAGAGTTCCTGTGTGAAGCCAAGCACCAAGTCAAAAACAGCGTTGATCCTGTAAGAAGAATATTGACCAACAGCTGTGTACTGTTTACTGTTCAAATTAGAGTCGCTTTACTGGTAATCTCTATTTCCATGTTGCACAGAGGAATGAAAAATCTCATTTTGAATCAATCCCTGTTCTAGCATTCCCGTCTGGCGAATTTTAAATGGCATTTTTATCATCTTCAGGTACTTATCAAAACTAATAGTATTGTTACCAAACAGTGAAAGGATTACATTGTTGATAAAGACAGGTGTTGTGTTTTAAAACCAGGTGTCTGATGTGCCAACGACCATTCCGCCTTCTCAGTACATCTGTGCTCCTGACAGCAAACACACTTTCCTGATGGCACCTGCTCAGCTGCTGCTTGAGAAGTACCTACAGCACACAAGCCAGAGATTCTTTCCCATGTCTCTGAAAAACTACGCCCATCCAGTGCTTTCTGTGGACTGTTACCTCAACCTGGGATTGGAGGTATTGTGTACTGCAACAAAAACAATATTTTAGTGTACAATGATGTACAGTACAGCTATGACCAAAAGTCTTGTATCACCCTATATAATGAACACATTTTGCTTCCTAAAGTCAATGAACCCCGCTGAATAATGTTACGTTAACATATTGAATTGCATACCGCTTTGTAGTTTTCCATATACTTTAACGAAAAACTGACAAAAATGGAAAAATGTGGCATTTCAAAATCTAACATGAAATACTGTACTACTATTATGGCTTCCGGTAGACTTTTGCGATATCATTTTGTAGTTTGTTTGATTACATGATAAGTAAAAGATCTAAATTGTGTATATAGCTTTTTTATTATTCTAAGTGATGCCAAACTTTTAGCCATAGCTGTATAAACCCTTACTGCACAGAATATATTTAATTCATCTTAGAAAGATACCAAAGAAAGTTATAAACAGAAGCACATGAACAAGATTAGTGTAATATTTACCAGGGAGTAAAAAGAAATATAGCCAAGGTTCGTAAGTGGAAAAGGTATTCATTTAGACATGTGTATTTTATTTTAAGAAGGACATTTAAAGTAAATGATAACACCGTAACTGTTACCTTTTTAATAAGCACGGGCTGATTGTATTTGTTTCAGATTGCTGTGTGTTACGTGAGCTCCCGTCCTCATTCCATTAACATCATCTGTTCTGGCCTGCTCTTCAGTGGTCTTCTTCTGTATATCTGTGACTCCTTTGTTACAGCAAGCTTTTTGAAAAAGTTCCAGTTCTTAAAAGGTAAATGAGCTTATGATGTTGTTTCTTTCGGGGGGTTGGTATAGAATGAATTAAGCTATTTGACAGGGGCTGGATGAAAAAAAAATAGATTCACCTGCAGATACTGTTAATTTGGTATGAGGCCATCATAGGCAGTTTATTAAATAAGACAGAGACCTTTTGAGACTGTTTCCTTGGATGGATCAAGCATTTAAGTATCAGCAAGCTATCACAAACTGTTAGATCTGTTTTCTTTTCCCATATAAGTAACTTGCAAAAGGGAGATGCAGCGTTTATATATAATATAACAAGTAAGTACAGTATAATTAATTCCAGTAGCATTTTCAGAAATACTAAACTAAACTTTAAAAAGCCATTGACAAACATTTTTTCGAAAGGTATTTCTAAATTTAGCACTATTGAATGTAATAGTTATGGATAAATTCCAATAGAGTAACAAATTAATCCGTCATGTTTGGAACAGCCCACCAATATAACTCTATCTCCCTTTTTAATTATATTTAAGCATTATAACTGCAATGCTGCTGTAAATAATCAATTGACATATTAGCAGAAGCTGCTGTCATTAATGCCTTTTTTTTTGGTTCACTGAAGGTGCCACGCTGTGTGTCATCTGCCAGGATCGAAACTCCCTGCGTCAGACAGTGGTCAAGCTAGAGCTGGAGGAAGAGTGGAGGTTTCGGCTGAGAGACGAATTCCAAACAGCCAACTCCAAGGAAGACAAGCCCCTCTTCATTCTGACAGGACAACATGTATGAGCCACTGTAACAGCTGTCACTACAAAGACTGAAAAAAAAGGAAAAGAAAAACAACAAAAAACTGCCACTGACAACGTAAATGCAAGCAGAAAATCATGTGACGCTGCCAGCAATGGTAGCTCATGGAAGATAAGCGGCAAAGTGTACGAAAATAAAACACTGTATAAACCAAAACTATAAACAAAAGGTGCAGTGAAGACAGCAAGTGCAACTTTGCTCTACAGGAGATCATGCTTTCACACCTCACTCCTATACTTGTGGGATCTGAAATCCCGAAACGAATCCCTAGTCCTACACAAATTAACCAAACCCTGACACCGGTTACACACACTGCCATCAACGGTTTCGGCTTTGTGCCTCTGGCGCTCTTCTTAAACCAAAGCTCTGATCACTGTTAAAACATACGGTGATCAGAGAGTTTAGCTTTTTTAGATTTCACTTAGTAGCGTGGACTGTTTGAGTCCAATGGCCTTGCAGCAACCCCCAGGTGTATCAACTGGACCCTTTTATAGTTCAAGAAGCTCCGCTGGGACAAACCCGTGTGCTGGTTAGGGATTGGCAGCTGGCCAATCACCAGCTGCTGTTCCCCGCTGCCAAACACAGCAGGTAGGATGTTCCAAATGGAGCGTCCGGTTCTCTAAGTTATTTACACAAAATCGTTTACAATGCTATTTACAAAAATAACGCCCCCAACCCCCGATAGAAAATAAACAAAAACATACTTTCTCATGTGCAAAAATACTGCATTTGACTTTTTTAATTGTACGGGTATATTTATGTATTTAAATTTTGTGGAATCACCTTAATCAAAAAGTAAATCTGTTTTACTCCTGCTCGTTTTTTTTTTTTGTCTTGTAAACGCTACAAGTGAAGGTCTGTAAGAGCTACGTGCTACTAAATGCAAACGAGAACTGAATCGTGAAGCTGGAAGCTTGTTTAATAGTTTTTTTTTGAAGATACGATGTAAGAGATATTCAGTTTATATTCTAACTAGTTTTGTTTTATGCTGATTTTTATGAACATACACAGCGGAAAGGATGAAAGGACGTATAATGCAGATTCACTTACAAGTGGGTCTTTTGCAGAAGTGGATTTTATTTTTAATAGACAAAAAGTAGTCTTTTTGCTGTTGAAGTGTTTACATACAGTTAAAAATACTGAACCTATTGTGACATGTTATTACTGCAATGTGATGCATATCAGTTGCACAGGGTTTCCAGCAAAACAACTCTTTTAAGGAGCAACTCTCCTGTTTCAGAGGAATTGTATGAACAAAGCAAGCTTCATAAGTACATTTTAATTTAAACTGCAATAAATTTGAAGCACGCCCGATCTGTAACATGAACAATACTGTAATATTACAGTAGTAGAGAACGGAAAGTAAACTTGGTGTATCTTACAATTGAGTGTTTAAAGTTGGACAATCTAGTTTATCAGTTACATTCTTAGAAATAAATTCCACCTATCGCCTATTTTAAGTGCATTCATCAAATGTTTAGTTCACAGACAAGATGATTCAAGTCCTTACTGTTAATCAGTCCATATTGGATCGTCAGTCCATAGTTTCATATATAACAGATCAGTTGTGTCTTTTTTTTTACTTGTTATCATCTTGTCCAAGCTTCAACTTCTAAGCAACTCAAACCATATTAATTTAAACGTGCATGTTATTAAAGCCAAAGCACTCTGTTTGCAGTAAACACGATTTTCCTTTTTTGGAGTCTATACATAAAGAGTAAGTAGCTGTGTTCCAAAAAATATGTCCCCACTTGCTACTACAACTGTTCAGATAAGATACCTTTCATTTTTATTTTCATTGTTAACATCCTGACAACTTTTTACACTTAACTTCAGAGTCTGTTTCAAAGCTCTTTTCAAAATGACCACTCTAGTGCACTGGGGTTTGAGATCTGTCCTCTAAATCACTGCAGGAAGAGCGATAAAAATAAAATAAAATAAAAACCATAACAAGTACTATTTTTAATATGCAATCACAGCCTTGTGTGTGAGACAAAGTTAAATCAGTTCCTGAAAAAGCAAAAGAAGCTAATTAATCATTGCCTGAAGAAAAGGGTATAGCAATTTACTGTGACAGTTTTCTTTCATACATTGTATTCATACATTTTTATACATTGCTTCTGAAAACCCGTTAAATAATGTAAAGCATTAGTATGGTTTGCTAACCTGACACTTGTAAAATATAAAATCTTTTTGTAGAATATAGTTCACAAAGATGTCCAGTGTTTTAGGATTTGTCTTTTGATGCTTTCTTTTGTTAGAAAAGTGATATATTTGTATATTTTCTAAATATTTTAGGTTTGAACTATGTTTTGTGTTTTGTGTAAAAAGTACTTATTTCTGTGTGTCTAAACTTTCTTGTCTAATAGTTTATTTTTTTAGTATTCATGGCTTCTGCATGCCTTACTTGAAATAAAAAAGAATACAAACTGCTTTTGTCACAAGAGTCTCTGTCAGATGATCAATTATGTTGAAAATCACAATGCCTTTGTAAATGCTTATCTTAGTAAGATTTGTTTGATTTAGTTATATGTAAGGTAGTGGCTTTAATTTCTTACATTTATAATACTCATTCATTATTGTCATTATCAATTATAATTAATAAAGTTTAATTAAGACAAGAATGGCTCATGATTGAACTTAAACAGTATTACATGTATTAATGTCATGTCTCAAAGCACACATGCATAAGAAGAGATTAACATTAGACATGTTAAAATGGTCACTAGGTTTAAAACAATACTTAGATAACCGGCCATATTACTTTCCCATTGGGAGTCACGTTGGGCATACCTCAGCACGATGTTCGGGGAGGAGAATGGAAGCTCTTCGATGCGTGTCTCAGGCAGTGCTTGTGTGTAGTAAAATTACCGCTAATGTCTACTTTTCTCAGCATAGTTGTTTCCACAGAACACTGCTTTCATCACACCATCTGATATTACATAACTTGCTCATTGAAGTCAACAGCAGTATTAATGCTAGCAAGTGGGACATGTGCTCTTGAGTTCAACCAAAGTGCACCCTCTTTAGACAGACATACTCTCACTTCCCATTCATCTTAAATGTCAAACCGCAACTTGGTTTCTTTTTATAAACCCCCTAGTATGCATTCTTAATATAGTTGTTTACTATGCAGCATCTTTTCCTATTAAGACAACTTATGTCTTCTTAGTTCATTTTTAACCCTTCAATAGTACATTTGCAGTTTATGGTATACCATGATAATAATGTGCTTGGTATTTGCCTTACTTATCATGACTTACATTGCTTGAGCATTGGGGAATGTTGTTTGGTTTCTGCTTTGGGGGTCATCTTGGTTATATCACCAAAATGGCTGTTTAACGTACTCAGACTACATGACCAGTGTCAGGTGACTCACAGGTTCAGGATGGCAATGCTGTCCACCTTCCACGTTTAAAAAGGGTATAATGTTAGAGTACCAAGTATTGTCAAGTTAAAATTAAGAACTAGATTTTTATTTTCATGCAGTAAAGATTCTGGGGAATGTCCATTAGAGTGCTCCAGCACCTCAACATTAATAGTTTGCAAATTAAAACATCTATCAACATGAAAGAAAAATAGGTCTATGCAAAAATACCAAGACGTGTTATTTAAAGTTATGTATACTGGTAATAGTCATGCAGTCGTAGTAGTACTAGCAGTAGTTTTTAGGCTTAGAGAAATTTGCTGTTAGCTAGACATACTGTAAAATGTTAGAAGCAAAGATCTATCAGATTGATACTGGTTGTGGTCCCAAGACTGCAGTCGGAAATTTAGGACCACAGTGTTATAGTAGAGTGAACTTGAAAAGATAAAAACAAACTCTGGATTTGTAAATGCAGTCTACTTTATAGACATATATATATATATATATATATATATATATATATATATAATAGTTATATAAATATCTTATTTGAAGATTAACTATGTCAGTGGTCCAGAAACCACCCAAGCAATGAATACTAATATGCAGTCTCTTCACTATTCTGCAGCTCTCCTACTGCCACATAATGAATGTGAAACACTGACATTTAAAATGGGGAGCTGGACCACAGCAGGTGGTACTAAGAGTGCCATCTGGGACAAAGGTAATCTTTCACCATGTGACACAAGGCATACTTGCAGGGAAATATGCTGTCACCAGCAAAGTACTTTATATAGCTTCCATAGAGGAAACCTGAGTGTTTCTAATTAATATGCTGTTGGTGACAGGACTGTGTAATAGGTAGATGTTGGGCTTAGTGAAGTCCCGCTGGGATCACCATTTGCACCAACAAATCTCTGACAACAAGCTGGAGCTCATTTTCATTCTACGCAAGAATGCTCTGCAGTCAGAAACCATTTACTTTAAATGTTTTTCACATGAAGAATAGAAGAGTCAAAGATTTAAATATTTTTGCTTTTGTTTTATGAACATCATCCATCTCTTCCCTACTGCAGTGTACATGTAAATGTGTATACATCTAATCCTATTACATACTTAAGGTGACAATCCATAAGCTTCTTGTGAGGAGTGTACCAGCAGAAGATTATAATTAATTGCATGTATACAAATCTAACATCTATGCACAACATATGCCGATTCCCCTATGTATGATATACAATGTATTTACCTATGCTGCATTGCTTATAGTCGGACTTATTCAAACTGTGATCTCAAATCTGTAAATACAAGTTTTTGTGAACGAAAACAAAGCATCCCTGGTAGCATAAACCAAGGCAGTGGTTTCCAACCTGTGATCCGCAGCCCACTTGTAGTCCGTGAGTAAACTCCAGGTGGTCCGCAAACAACTCCCAAAATTTGTTTAATCAGTTCTTGCATAAACCCATTTCTACACAATAACACGTTGTGCTACTACAATATGTATTACTAAGCAACACAGCACACAGCTTTAACCATATTATATATAATAAGATTTGTATCTACTCTGCATTGCCGCCCCCACCCCCCTTATCTGTCGTCTTTGAATACGTGTGTTTCAAATCCCAGTGAAGCAATACCAAAGATCACCTCAAAGCCACCATTAACTGAAACCGCTTTCTATGTGAAACAAATACTAACTAAATAACTTACACATTATGAAGGCACATTTGTCTTGTCAAAATTACAGACTTCTTGTTTTAGCCAGTAATAGAATTCACGTAAATGTCACAGGTTGCTCAGGTAAGTGTATACCACTATTCAGGGACGTCACTAGAGATTCATGGATAGGGGGGGCTAAGCCTCTTTTAGGGGGGTCTGGGCATACTCCCCCAGGATTTTTTTAAAGCCCCCAAAACGTCTTTTCATCATGTATTTTTAGAGTAACAACGGGTGTAAAATCTATCAAAATAAGGTTATTTTTGGTCAAGGTTGGCTAAAAGTATACCTGGCTCATAGTTTGTGTTAGACACTGATCTAATATGACTTACTTAAATTCTATCCAAATAAAGAAATTAAAGTCCACTCTGTCCCCATCCACCCAACACCAACAAAAGGCACAAAAATGGCTGTACTATGTAGCCAAAATACTTTTTGGATTTTATTTAGAGAGAGAGAGAGAGAGAGAGAGAGAGAGAGAGAGAGAGAGAGAGAGAGAGAGAGAGAGAGAGAGATGAGAAATGAGAAATGAGAAGACATGCAGGTCATATTATACCATTAGAAAAAAATCTTTATTTAAGTTTCACCCTTTTGTTAATTGTTGCTCAAAATTACCCCAATAATTCAGACACATGGAACATCTTAAACAGTATCATCCACAATGGGGCAAAACTAAATTCAACTAATGAGCGAAATAAAATAAAAAAAACTGAAAAATAATTAGGAATAAAATCTGATAAAAAAAGTAAGATCCCAAACAAATATTACAACCTATATTACAGAACTGCTCCTCCTGCTTCTCTCTTTTGATGCTTATTTTGTGGGTGGACGCATCAAAGTGTACCTCCTATTTTTAAAGGTGGCAAAGCGGTCAATGACACTATTGTGGCTTAGTGGCCCAAGCACTTCACCCTCAATGGACATGGCTGCAAGACTTGCAAGCCTTTTGTGACCCATTGTCTTACGCAACCAGGAGTGCAGCCAGCGCAGTGCACTAAAGGACCTTTCACAGGAGCAGCTGCTCACAGGAATTGTGAGGGCAACCTGAATGATTTCCTTCAGAGAAGGAAACATATCATCATCCAGGAGGTTATGCACAGCAAGCATATCTTTGGGAGGACATCCAGCCTCTCTTTTCCGGGCAAGAAAGTTTCTGGCCACCAACATCTCTTCTGTTTTAACATCAATACCGTAGTGCTTAGCAAACTCAGTTAAGCATGATGTATCTAGGAAGTTTTTTGAGTTGGGGCTGCATGCCTGTATGTCTTTGAGCAGACCTGCATCTACAGCAATTGAGTATGAAAAGATATGTGCATGATGTTACGTCATCTGTCTCATTTATAGCCTGGCACAGATAGCAAAACTACATTAAATACAACGTTAATTAGATATCATCGCCACATAACTTATGTCGAATTTAAAAGACACCGTTAACGTTACCGTTAGCTAGCTCGCAACGTCTGTTACACTGTAACCTACAGGCAGCGTCACATAAAAACGTATCACAAAGCTTTGATTATGACCAAAGTCTATAGTAGTGAATACTCTCTCTCTCTCTCTGTTCTAACTTACCACAAATTCACATCGTAGCCTATCTGCATGAATCCGTCCTGTCAGAGCCTTTTCCTGTCTGTTTACTGTTAGCTGGCAGTCTCAAGCCACAGAAGTACCTAACGTTAACCAAAATGTTACCTACAAGTAGGCCTAACAGTCACTAGCGCGTGCAGCAGCCTCTGCAGCAGCAGCCTCCCCTAGGTCCTAGTGCCCGCCCGGTAAGAAGTTTAAGATGCGATGGAACAGTTGACGAAAAAAAAAAGAAATCACAGAGAAAATATATTGACTGATATATTGATTTATTTAGGGGGGGCTAATGAATATTTTAGGGGGGCTAAAGCCCCTAAAATAGGCCTAGCGACGTCCCTGCCACTATTAGTCGCAAAACCAATCCTTTTCTCCTGTACATAGGGTTGCCACCCGCGGTATTTTACGGACTGTCCGTATTTTTATGTACTTTGACCCCCTGTCCGTTTTTTGGAAGATGTCCGGTAATTCTAAGCATTCTAATCTATTGGATATGTTCTTTAAAATATGTGTTAAAATAAACAATTTAATATTACATGTTGTGCTTGTATGAGTGAAATTCAAATACTATAACACAGCGGTGTGTAAATGCACCAGAAAGAATTGAGGTAACAACGTAAGCCACCAAAACGCTGTACATGTTTTTCTTGCGTGCTCACCGCTGTGTGTTATCTGGTATGAGCATGCGCGCTGCTGTTAAATTTGACAGCCCTTTGAATGAAGCGCAAAACTATTCAGTAGCATACTGTAAAGTTAAGCGCGAAACTATTAAGTAGCATACTGTAACGTTAAGCGCGAAACTATTAAGTAGCATACTGTAACGTTAAGCGCGAAACTATTAAGTAGCATACTGTAACGTTAGTCACAATGGCAGAGACAAATGAAGAAGTAGACAATAGAAGGGGATGGGGCGTCCGGTATTTTCGTATCTCAAAGGTGGCAACCCTAACTGTACAGGTTATTTTGGATTCCAGCAGACCACCCTCCACCCTGGCAAGGATGAATGCAGACAACGGCCAAGGTAAATAGTTAGCGAGAATTTTTATTACACAGAACACTCAATGGTAAAAATGTATATCAATGCAACCACAAAACGTATTACATTTTTTTAAAAAAAACCTGTCCAAAAACACCCCGTGCACCATTGTCCCCCTAGTCCGTGTGGGGGCAATACTCCTTTCCACGAACAGACAATAAAAATACTAATCACGTGCTTGGCAAGTGGCCACTCTGCAAAGTCACGCACAGAAGATTCTGTTCGAAGGAATATTCTCATATCCCAAAACAAACTGTGCTTGCTGCGCGTGGCAGCTCTCTGTTTGACGCCACGTTGCTACTCGTAACGACTTCTCCAAACGTTTGGAAATTTACCAGCATAATCACCTATTTATGCTCTAGTTGCATAATGAATGACTTATTCAATTTGTTTGATGTATATAATGAAACGTAATTACATTTAATTATTTCATTTATCACAATGTATCACACATGGGGATTGCATTCCTTTGCAGTCCATTATAACTTAATTTTAATTTGTGAACGTCCTATAGTTTCTGGATTGTCAGACTATACAGAGTCAGTTTGATGTAATTGTTGAACATTAACTTTATTGTTATATAACATTATACATTACTTATCATGGATTAGTACATTATGTTTAATTTACTATTAATTGCTATTTTATATTGATTAATTCATTTATTTATGTGGGTAAACACTTTAAAATATTTGTCAGTAATTCATGATGAATTATGTATGAACTAATTTATCAGCATGATAAAATAGGAATTCATGATGAATACACTTCAAATTCTACTAACTTAATTTCCTGTCTGCAATTCATCATGAATTACATATGAGACACTTATTTTAAAGTGTTACCATTTATTTAATATAGCATTGACAAAGCTGTTCACTCTTCTTTGCATAAAGATAATGTGTCATTCCCCTCTACTAACAAGGGGGCAGCTGTAGTTTTAGTAGCTATTTGAATTACGATTAGCAGGTCACTCGTGAATTTTCAAATTCAAATTCAAACTGGCTTTATTAGCATGACAGGAGTGATCCAATGTTGTCAAACCATTTCAACACAAATTTTAAAATATAACATAATGTTAATAGCACACAATATCAATCCATCCCCTGCCCCTTCCTCTTTCTTAACAGAATGTAAGCAATATACCCCCCACCCGTCTAATTTAACAATAAACAGTGCACTTCTATTGAGTGTCTACACACTGTCCCTCAGGCTGTGACAGGCAGACACGTACTGGGCTGCTAGCAGAGCCTCCTCTCCCAACAGGATCCTCAGTTTCTCAGGGTCAGGCAGGTTTGGAAACTGGGTCAACTGACTCGAGAATGTAGGGAGGTATGTGTCCCTTATTTGGCAGTATTTGGAGCAGGACATCAGGAAGCGCACCTCTGTTTCGATTTCTCCCCGCTCACAGTGACTGCACATCCTGTTCTGTCTGGCCAGCCAGCTCTTTTTATGGTGCCTGGCTGTGGTCACTGAGTCTGTACTTCATTAGGAGGGTGCCGCCACTGCATATCATGAAGCACAATCAAGAGAACACCAGCAGGTAATATTTCCTCAACGTAACTCCAATGATATTAATGATTCACTGTGTATTTCACGAAAAGTATTCCTAAGAGTCTCTACGTCATTTTGCTCGTCGGGCCAATGTTGGTGGCCAACCATATATCTTTTTTATACCCTGATGAAAGCTTTGCAGCTGAAACGTTGGTTTCTTTCTCAATAAATTTTGTAAACTTTTAGGAGTATGTTTGAGTGTGCGGCTTCCCCTTTTTTTTTTTCTTCGTCAACCATATATCTACCATGGGCCAACATGAATCCAATCATTATCCTACCTCGGTAATCCCCTCCAATGTAATGTAGATATATATAAATACAGTACAACATTTTGCCACATTCTGCCAAGTTAATATAACATAGTTTTATAAAATAACAGTTTTAAAACTATGTTATCTTTAATATTAGAACATAACAGTTGAACTAGTGTGATAAAATAACCAACAAAGTTGTTTACATTTTTGATGAATACATTAAATGTATTGGTTTTAAAATCTGCTAACATAGAAGGGAAAAAAGAACAAAAAGCTGTCAAGGACGGCTGATGTGGGTGACGTCAGACCAGGAAGTAACAACACAGGAGAACTAATTATGAGCTATTGCACGCACTTCTATTCGTTAAACAAAATGAATAACACACTGTTAAACAAAACAGAAAACAATACAACCCTATGGCCAAACAAACCAAACCTATAACATAGCAATTGTTATACTGAATCTCTCTCCCACCTCTCCACACACAACACGACTCAGAGACATCTACTCAACTCGCATACAGTGCAGTCACTCGTCCCCCCTTACACCGTGAGCTATAATTACATAATTACCCAACCTCCCAGCCAGACCTGAACAATTAAGCACACACACGTGGATTTTCATTCACTATGCATTCTTACAGGCTTTATCAATGAATCATACATTCATTCTCACGTAAACACGATCTCACAAACAAACAAACAGTGGCTGACGGCTGTTCTGTCCGTGATAACCCAACAATAACAATAACAATACGAACATAGACTACAACACAAATAACAATCACACCCACCACCATAACAACAATACACATATTTACACTAATAAGCAACCATATTTAAACCCAATAGCCTACCATAATAATACACCCAAAATACCTGAAAAAAAGAAACAAGTACCAGGGGTCACAAATGGAGATTAGATAAAGGGGCATTCAGAACAAAAATAGAAGGCACTTTTTTTACAGAGAATTGTAAGGGTCTGAAATGTTGTTGAATTCGACACCCTGGGATCCTTCAAGAAGCTGCTTGATGAGATTCTGGGGTCAATAAGCTACTAACAACCAAACAAGCAAGATGGGCCGAATGGCCTCCTGTCGTTTGTAAACTTTCTAATGTTCTTATGTTCTTAATGGACAGTTTAGCCAGGATGATGGCTCCTCGGATTGCAGTAGCAACTTCCTTTGAGCACTTGACACCCAGACCAATGTGGCCGTTATAGTCCCCAAAGGCAACAAAGGCCTTGAACCTGGTTTGCAGACTCCTTGATGGGAAGAGAGTACAGATAAATCTCCTCCAGAGACTCCTCAGGATCTTCATGTTCATGGTCACAGGCACCCACTTCTTATCGTTGGCCTTGCCGCGGGCACCACAGCTTCTGCCACGACCCCTGCCACGGCCTCGGCCGTGTCCCTGGCCCCACTGCCAAAGCCACCTCGGAAACCTCCTCTAGCACCGCCGTCATCCGCCATTTATCTATTTATGGGCAGACTCGATGGTAGGACGGAACTGGAAGTCAGCCAGCTTAGTGAAAGGGCGAAGCTGTAGGACTGCTAAACAACTCCATTATGAACAGCTGTAGGGTGCGTGGCGGTTGGATAGAGCGCGGTGCCGTGCTGATCAGAGGGAGGAGTTTGGCAGTACAAAGGGGACACAGCTACATGAGTACTGCCCCTTAAGCTGAAATACTAACGTGGCTGGAGCGCTGTTGTTTTGTCTTGTTATTGTTTTGCAGAAGAGTAGCGGCTTGGGAGCTGCAGCCACGGAGCCAGCACAAACCCCGGAGCACCACTTCCTGTTCACAGCACAGCACCACGGCAACAACACATTTCCCAGAGCACTTTGCATATAATGCACATTTCACAACCTGCCTCTGTAAAGTGCTTTGTGATGGTGGTCCACTATGAAAGGTGCTGTATAAAAATAAAGATATTATTATCACAACCACAAGCTGCTTATGACCCGTGGATCAGCAGAAGCATGTTACCTTATAGTCCTTCTTTATTCGACTCTTCAACAGTGTGCTGTTCAAAACTCATTGCCTGTTCTGATCATAACATCCACAGTCGATAGATTATATTTGGACATTACCCATCGTGCGTCCTAGATGAGCTTTTGTAGCATCTTGTGGAATGAGCCAAGGGATCACTGAGTCTTGAGTTTGAATGGACTTCATGGACTTGAGAACAGGAAATCTAGCGAGCAACAAAACATGTATGGCAAGCTGACCAGAGCTTATAATGAAAAACAACATATGAACAGTGGCACAAAAAGAACAATTCTGTGCTGCAGAGCTTTGAAACTTGGCAAACTTGGTAGCAGTCCTTTTGGAAAGGTGATGTTATGCTTGGCACCTTGCACCATAGGGGTCTGTTAAGACATGTCTAGAGACCATATTCATAAAGCATTTGCTTGCCAATATACTAGCACATTAATACTAATGATATGGTGCTTAATGAGACCACTTGTTTCCACAATGACGTTTGATCATTAGCATTACTCACAGTTGAATGCAGCAAATTTGAGGGTGTCTGCACCTACTGGATACCATGGGAGGCACCAGTGTTCCCAATGCAGACTGGCCAAGTCAACCCCAATAAAGAGAAAGGGGAACAAACTCGATGCCTTGTTCTTGCCAGCCCAGGGTCCAATAACTGTGCCAAAGAGAGGCTTATTAGAATGAGCAGTTACATAGCTGAATGATTGCTTTACGAGTGCTACACCACCGGGGTCAGTCTCTAGCCGAGTCTTGTTGCATCTCTTTCGCTGGACCCACTGTCTCCCACACACTACACTATGATTTTTTTTTTTCTTCCAGTGCTGTTTGAAGAATGCTATTTATGACATTAAATGGACAGACAAAACAAAAAAAAATGATATGTTCACATGAGAACATTTGTTCGTACAATATTCATGCAAATCATACACAATTAAAATTGATGGTATTCTTCAGAAAACTTGAATTTTAATGAAAAGGTCGTAAAAATATTTTAAATATTGTGCCAGGTAATAATAATAAAACAGAAAAAAAGCAAATAAAAGTAAATGCTTGCTATGAACATTCTTTAAGGCAAGTCCATCCTGCTATTGCACTGGAGTATAAAGCCATTAGGAGCCAAGCCAGTGGATGCTGCCTTCTTTAGCAAAGGCTTGGGACCTGTGAACTGCTATGCCCTTTGAAGTGGAGCTTGTGACTTCACTGAGATGCTTGAGGAGTAAGCGCAAGGAAATAAGCAGAGCTCTCTGTGTGTCTCAGGTTTCTGCTTGGATCATCGTTCCAAGAACAGTTCAGGTAAAATTAGTATGAAAACATAGTAAACATCTACTGGGGACTATATACACCTACTGCTCACTCACTCTGCTTAAGATACATGCTTGTCGTTCAACAGACAAGAAGGACACGATCAAACAGGATTAATACCACTACAGGTGGTGGGCAAAAGCAATGGAATCATGATATCAGAAGATCAGCTTGTGGAATTAGAAGATAGTGGAAGCCCTGGTGATTCTACTTGGTCCTGGGTAATTTTACTTTTTTATTATATTCACTAATTGTGGGCCACTTGCATTCATTCTACATGTACCAGCAATCAAGCCAGATAACAAAGCAGCCAACCGTGAACTGTGGAGGAACAAATGAGAAAGAGAGCCAGGTGATGATGAGAATTTTGTCTGAAGTCCTGAAGAACTGGATTCTGTAGACAGCAGTGTTTAGACTAGGCGGGAGAGATTTCCTCTCCTAATTTTAATCATTTAGCCTGTTTTGTTCAGATTTTGTGAAATGTATGAATAGATTTGTACAGTACGACCACCTTCAGGTTTAGTGAATTTTCGGTTTGATCCTTGCTGGAGTTACCTTGTCAGTGCTCAAATGTTGTCAAGCTCTTTGGTTCAATGGAAGACCAAGTCTTGTTTTGTTTTGGAAAACAGTCATTATTTAGTTCCCATAGCCAAGGTGGATACATACTATTGGCTGTGAAATGTAATGGTTTTAATGTATATTTATTATACAGTGCACATTCCTACTGATAGTGGTGTTTACTTAAACTACAGTTTGGAATCTGACAGGCAATGTCATGTGTTTGCAAGAGACATTGGTAAATTGATATCTAAAAACAAAATAACTGCATGCATGTGCACAGGATCTTGTGTGCTTGTCAGTCGCACAGGCCTTAATGAAATTTCAAAACCTCTTAACAACATAGTGTAAAAGAAGTTTCAAACTGTCTGTCTGCAGATTCTGTAAAAATTTAGTATAAACCTCAGAAATCACATAGTACACACGTATGATCTGAATAATAAAGTGAAATAAACTATTCTCACCTCACCGGTTTTGAGTATGGTACAGTATACGTTTTCTGGTGATATTGAGGTCATCTTGAGGTTTTAAAAGTTTACCTAATTGGGCATGGAATTCAGCAAATGAACACGTCGGGAAATTTCTAACTGGGGCAATGTACTACGTGGGGTGCCGCGGTTCTTCGTCCTTAGACCAATGATATTTCTTATCTACATCAACGACTTAGATCAGAGGATTATTAGCTTGGGGGAGTGGCTGACATGCCTACAGCCACCCAATAAATCCCAAAAGACTGAGACCACATACAGAACTGGGTAGAAATGTGGCAAATGAAACTCAGTTTCAATAAATGTAAAGGGTCACTTGCC
Source organism: Acipenser oxyrinchus oxyrinchus (assembly GCA_030684275.1). NCBI lineage: Eukaryota > Metazoa > Chordata > Actinopteri > Acipenseriformes > Acipenseridae > Acipenser > Acipenser oxyrinchus. Next base: position 77,395,476 of record CM060251.1, on the reverse strand, counting down.
AGTTGCCAAAATGTAAGATCCAAATACCAAATGGGCAGTATTATTAATTAGTCATTTCGCAGACACTTTTATCCAAAGCGACTTACAGAGACTTGGGGGTGAACTATGCATCACAACTGCTGCTGCAGAGTCACTTACAATAAGGACCTCGGTTTTACATCTCATCCGTCTACAACCATGAGAAAGACCTCTGTGTTGTAGTAGACTCACCACTGTCAGCAACCACACAGTGCAGAGAATCTACAAACAAAATGCTTGGGTATGTGTAGCAAAAAAGTTTGGAGTACAAATCCAAGGAGGTTATGATAAGGTTGTACAATGCACTGGTGAGACCACACTTAGAGCATTGTGTCCAATTGTGGTCGCCACAGGATCGAAGGGACATTGAAAGAGTACAAAAACAGCAACCATACTAATTCTGAAAGAACTGAATCTATTTAGCCTTAAACAAAGAAGAATGAGGAGAGAGAAGGGGGGAGGGGGATAGGGGTGATTGTTTTCAATAGTCTTAAAAGGAGTTGACATAACCCAAGCCAATACTACTAGGATGAGCTTAGATGGGCTCAATAGCCTCTTCTCATTTGCACATTTTCTTATGTGCTTATTTCAAGAACTTTAGGATACAAACAGGATATGTATCTTGCTTGATATTCAGGGTTTTTTTTGTCGAACTTAATAGTTTTAATTTACTTGTAATCAGTGCTGATGCATTAACAAGAAAACTTTAGGGTTACCCCATCTAATAAGAGGATTGAAAGTTGCAGTTTACTAAAAATAACTATAATTAAATGGAAGCATTGACCCTTGCCATTATGTCACCACTACAAAATGACAGCCGATGAGTTTTTAAGCCTGTGGTGAAGCCAGGAGTTCTTAGAGTTCATTACTCATTATACAGGGATTTAAATAACCCAAACATTGCATAGCAGTTTGAACCACTACAGAGCTGCAAAGGGATGTGTTAATGTTAGACTACAGGTGCCACCTGTAGTCTAACATTAATTGTTGATCTAACATTAATTGGAATTGTTGATCTTAAAGGGAAAATCAAACCAACATTTTCTGCTTGCCTCTTCATAATTTTACATCTACCTAACGTTTATCACAAAAATAAATTTTTGCCCACATGCCTACCACATACATTCTTTGGTCTGTAGAAGCACAGAGCTATCTGGCTGGCTTGGGGTTCTCTACACACACATTCTTTGGTCTGTAGAAGCACAGAGTGATCTGGCTGTCTCGGGGTTCTCTACCACAGACATTCTTTGGTCTGTAGAAGCACAGAGTGATCTGGCTGGCTCGGGGTTCTCTACCACACACATTCCTTGGTCTGTAGAAGGACAGAGTGATCTGGCTGGCTTGGGGTTCTCTACCACACACATTCTTTGGTCTGTAGAAGCACAGAGTGATCTGGCTGGCTCGGGGTTCTCTACCACACACATTTCTTGGTCTGTAGAAGGACAGAGTTATCTGGCTGGCTCGGGGTTCTCTACCACACACATTCTTTGGTCTGTAGAAGGACAGAGTGATCTGGCTATCTCGGGGTTCTCTACCACACACATTCTTTGGTCTGTAGAAGCGCAGAGTGATCTGGCTGGCTTGGGGTTCTCTACCACACACATTCCTTGGTCTGTAGAAGGACAGAGTGATCTGGCTGTCTCGGGGTTCTCTACCACAGACATTCTTTGGTCTGTAGAAGCACAGAGTGATCTGGCTGTCTCGGGGTTCTCTACCACAAACATTCCTTGGTCTGAAGAAGGACAGAGTTATCTGGCTGGCTCGGGGTTCTCTACCACACACATTCTTTGGTCTGTAGAAGGACAGAGTGATCTGGCTGTCTCGGGGTTCTCTACCACAGACATTCTTTGGACTGTAGAAGCACAGAGTGATCTGGCTGTCTCGGGGTTCTCTACCACACACATTCCTTGGTCTGTAGAAGGACAGAGTGATCTGGCTGGCTTGGGGTTCTCTACCACACACATTCTTTGGTCTGTAGAAGCACAGAGTGATCTGGCTGGCTCGGGGTTCTCTACCACACACATTTCTTGGTCTGTAGAAGGACAGAGTTATCTGGCTGGCTCGGGGTTCTCTACCACACACATTCTTTGGTCTGTAGAAGGACAGAGTGATCTGGCTATCTCGGGGTTCTCTACCACACACATTCTTTGGTCTGTAGAAGGACAGAGTGATCTGGCTGTCTTGGGGTTCTCTACCACACACATTCCTTGGTCTGTAGAAGGACAGAGTGATCTGGCTGTCTCGGGGTTCTCTACCACAGACATTCTTTGGTCTGTAGAAGCACAGAGTGATCTGGCTGTCTCGGGGTTCTCTACCACAAACATTCCTTGGTCTGAAGAAGGACAGAGTTATCTGGCTGGCTCGGGGTTCTCTACCACACACATTCTTTGGTCTGTAGAAGGACAGAGTGATCTGGCTGTCTCGGGGTTCTCTACCACAGACATTCTTTGGACTGTAGAAGCACAGAGTGATCTGGCTGTCTCGGGGTTCTCTACCACAAACATTCCTTGGTCTGTAGAAGGACAGAGTTATCTGGCTGGCTCGGGGTTCTCTACCACACACATTCTTTGGTCTGTAGAAGGACAGAGTTATCTGGCTGGCTCGGGGTTCTCTACCACACACATTCTTTGGTCTGTAGAAGGACAGAGTGATCTGGCTATCTCGGGGTTCTCTACCACACACATTCTTTGGTCTGTAGAAGCGCAGAGTGATCTGGCTGGCTTGGGGTTCTCTACCACACACATTCCTTGGTCTGTAGAAGGACAGAGTGATCTGGCTGTCTCGGGGTTCTCTACCACAGACATTCTTTGGTCTGTAGAAGCACAGAGTGATCTGGCTGTCTCGGGGTTCTCTACCACAAACATTCCTTGGTCTGAAGAAGGACAGAGTTATCTGGCTGGCTCGGGGTTCTCTACCACACACATTCTTTGGTCTGTAGAAGGACAGAGTGATCTGGCTGGCTCAGGGTTCTCTACCACACACTTTTCTGTCGATACAGAATGGACAGAATGCCTCTGTTTTAATCATCAGCATAATTGAATAATGATCAGATAACATTTTTTACTATTGAATCTCCTCCTAGGAGATGATGGGTTAATATTAGCATCAGCATAAGACCGTATCTAACTCTGGACTGCAGAGCTTGCTCTTTAGTTGAATGGAAAGGCCTTTGTTTTTTAACCGTATGGTTTGTGGTTCGCGTCCAGCCAATGCCTTGCTATTGAATTCAATGGACTGAGATGCCAAGCCATTACATAAGCTTAAATAATTTTAAAGCAGATGAATTCAGGACCATCTAAAGTCTGGAGAGTGAATTGAATAGCAAAGTAAACTGGATTGCATGTAACTACAGCAGTTGTTTCCAATGGGAGGGGGTGAGGTAGTTAGAGCTAGGCTAGATTCCATTGGTAAATATCTGCAGATCACAGCATTGTTGAGTATTACAATATATTGTAAGTAAGTCTGTCATAATGGGTTGCTAAGTGTGTCTTAACTTATGTCCAGGCATTTAAGTAGCAGGTCAGCCACCTTTATCTTGGACATTGCAATGCCCTCGGATTCAGAACCTCCCCTGTTTTCAGGAACCAAATATCAGTGTTTACTGCTTTTCATACAAAAAATCCATAAAAAGTAGATTGCAAATTCGAGACATAAAAGGCCATCAAATTGTCCATGTTGGCTGTACAGCATGTACCAGTGTTACAGCCACGTGAGTGTGTAAGGCAGACTGCGTCTGACTATATTAATAGCACACACATTGCCTTCATTCCATCTATTTCCTTTAAAAGCAGGTGCATAAGCCCTTCAGCTTGTTTGTACTTTGGTTTAACAAAGCAAGTATCGGATATGGAAATTAATGAACAACTGGTCTTCACTGATCAAAATCAAAATATCAATGTTATCTAAATAGCATGGGTCTCCAAATTAAATTCACTTAGCCAGATTATTAACTAGAAAACATACAGTACATAAAGTGCCTAATTGGGTGAGTAGATATAAGAGACCAGAGATGAAGATCAAAAGGAGTAACAACAGCATGTCAACAGGCGTAAGACAATGTTTGCTCCTCACAGCTGGTCACACATTTTTTTGAAATAAAACTTTGATGAATCATTATAAAAAAAAGATGAACAGGGGGAAGTGTTACGTGTGTGGGTCGTCACTGAATAATACTGAGGCAGACACAGAGCATTGGGTGTTGACACGCCACACAGGCGCACAGATTTAATAACACAGGTGCTTCCACTAGGGTACCAGCAATGGTAGCCCTAGTGTCAGATTTAATAAAGAAAACAAACAAAACAAATCTAAAAATAAAAGTTTGCCCACAAATGGCGAGTGCTAGTTCTACTAAAAGGAACGTCCCGGTCCAGGAACCTACTACACTACTAAACCTCACTGTAGCCTACTTCTGGGCTCAGGAATCAAACAGCCTCGGTTGGGCAATGCCTTCACGAGCACCATCTTGAAGTGGAAGGGTTTTGTGTAGTAGTTCTCTTCACGGAGCAGATGCTCTCCTCCTCGATGTCAACAAGCGCCTGTCTGTGTAACAATGGCTGTCCAGTAGCCTCGAGCTGTGGCACAGATGCTTTTGGAGCTCCACGCAGCCTCCCCAGGAACACCCCTTGGCTAATCTGGACCTCCCGATCAGGTCAGTGCCGGGCGAGCCTAACTGCTCAATTAGTCTCCTGTCCGCGTCCCAGTTGCACACATTTGTGCAGGAACCTGTGTCAGGGCTCTCCCTTTCACAGGATGGCAAATACATTCCTGAGATCACCTCCCACTAATGTGTCGGGGGTAGGGGCTAAACAAAACAAGCCAGTTGGGTTGTAGTCCAAGCTCCTAGACACTTGTTACAATCACAAGTTAAGTCTCACTCATTTGAAGTTTGTTGACCTTGACATATCTGTACAATGGCCAATTTGATCTCTTTCCCTCTGTCTTTCATCAAGTACCACTGATTGGCTCTCATGAGGACAACCAGGTTGCTCACTATCTTAGTAATTGTGCTTGAGTTATTTTTATTCTGCTTGCAGACAAATGTGCAAAACATCAGAGATTCAGTATGCAATGAAATAACCAAATACACTTTTGAGATTACATTAGAGCTGGGTAATTCATACATTAAACTGCATATTATTGAATTCCTGAAGCTGCTGCAAGCAAACCATATTACAGCTATTACAAAAGAGCATTGAAAAGGTAACATATCTGGGTTTTTAATGGATGCCAATGCATTAGAAAGAAAAAAAAACATGCCAACCATAACAGAAGGTCTCCTCAGGAAGAGAAGTTTAACATTCGTTGGATAGACCACCTCTATTGACGTATATCAGTTTTAACTGCTTGGATTGCACATATATGCACATATATGCAATTCTAATTCCATAGCACATAGATGTGATAGATTATTACTGTATAGTGTGCACTCAATGTTTTCTTAGTAATAACACTTTTGGTTAAAATAAACTGTAAGCATTAAGCAAATACATATAACCTTGATGGTATTAGGTATTAAAGAGCAAAAGTATTTCTCAACACTAAAGCAAGTTCAATGTAAGTTAAATTGCATAACAGATGCATGAGTGACAAGTTTTAAAGCACAGTCACAGCAAATAGGTGTATTTTTAATTTAAAACTATTTACAAAATATTAATGTCAATATAAATACAAATATATTGCAGTATACGGCAATATATTTTTATTTATATTGACAAATATGTTGTACATATATTTTTATATTTAAGAAATACATTTTGCCAATATATTTATATCGTAAAACAGCAATAATTTGCAAATTAAAATATATTGTTATATGTTACAACATATTGCAATATATTTACCAGATAAATATGGCAGTATATTGCAACATATATATTACATTTCCATAAGGGATTATCATGTCATCATTTATGATGCAATATTACTCTATACCCATAGAGTTTGTTTGCTTAGAATTTCAAAGCAGGATCAGCCTAGGGAAATCCAACCAATCCGAACAGGTTGAGTGAGTTACCTGACGGGAACAGTGTTGGGCAGGCTGCACAGTCATCTGAATGTCTTAAGACTAAGAGGTAGGGTTACTATGGGTTAGGCAGAAACTCAGACTATGACGTGCTCAATGTTCATAATGTACTGTAGGTCATCATTATAAGTGCATTGTCTGTTATGGAATGTTGTAAATGTTTGTTTATCCAATGTGCCTTTATCCAATGTGACTTACAGAGACTAGGGTGTGTGAACTATGCATCAGCTACAGAGTCACGTGCAACAACATCTCACCCTAAAGATGGAGCTCAAGGAGGTTAAGTGACTTGCTCAGGGTCACACAGTGAGTCAGTGAGTGAGCCAGGATTTGGACCGGGGACCTCCTGGTTACAAGCCCTTTTCTTTGACCACCGGACCACACAGCTTCCTTAAATAGGATTGTTTGTGGTTTGTTATCAATGGAATTATGGATTTTTGGTTTCCTAATGACTTTAGCCAATTGCTTTCATTTGCGTCTCAGCAGGAAGCTGTTTTCTTTGAGTTTAACAATCATGACATTCACATTAGTGGTTTCACAGACTAAGATTTGCACTAATTTTAGACTTTCATTAGTGTCAATCTGGGTCTGGGAAACCAGCTGTTAAAGTGACTGTGTATGCAAAAGAAACAACCTCTTCACTTGGCTGTTTTTACTAAGACTGATATTTTTTTCTTATGTATATATATATATCGTATTAGGGCACATTTAAATCAAATCCCCTTGGTGGAGAAGTGCATATTTTACCATTAATGATTAAATTTGTAAATATATATTTTGGTTATGTTTCTGCACTAATATGATTTCAGATGAAAAATGATTTCTGTCCAGATTTGTTGCCCCCACAAAAAGATAACTTAAATAACTTTTATTTTGTGGGGAAAGCCGGAAAACTGTATACATATATTTAGCAATCACCAACATATCTGATATGTTTAGACAAGTTTAAAATTCTAATAGCAATCCATTATTGAGGCTTGATTTCTGTGCTTGTCAACTGTGCTAGCAAATAGAAAATTCTTAAGAGATTTTGCATCTGTTTACAGGGTTACAGTCTCATTGCTATCATTTAAAGGTAGGGTGACTAAGGTTTGGAACATGTAAATTGGAAGTTAATTTGGAGATTTGTATACAGTAAATAGGAATTGTTTTGCATCAATTGCATAAAGCCATGTGACATTGTGTTAGAAAGTTATATAATGTTTGCAGAATGTAGATCATGAGATGTGAAAACATGTCTTGTTTGGGACATAATGCACTTTTCTCCTGGAAGCACTGTAAATAGAGAAGCTGTATAGAACACTCCTTTATCTGCTTTTCTATCCACGTGACTCCTGTATTGTTCCCAGCTGAGGATTAAAGCATTCTAATTGGCTGGAACAGCCCATTCCACTCAACTCCCACACAGAAATACTGTCTTTATTAACTATTTCTTTACAGGCTGACTGCTTGTACATTAACACAAGGCAAATGACAATCCCACACTGACCGAGCGACAGCCATTATGGTAGAACGAACCAGCATGGTGGTGCAACCATGTCTGCATCATGCAGGTTTTCAAAATGTTTCTTACTGGTGTTAGACTAGTCTTATTACTAGCTGTGTGGCAAATGAAAAAGTAACTTACTCAGTCAGTGTATGAAGAATAGCTTTATGTTAGGCTTGTAATCAATTCCATTATAAAATTAATTTATTATAAAGTTAAAAACAAAAAAAACGCAGAACATAATGTTAGGTCTGTTATGTTTTCCCAGCTAGAATCAGTCACATCAGACTTTAAACTTTTGAGTGCAGTTTATAGCCTGGGGCACATGCCTCTGAAAGCAAGATTCACAGCAACAACAACCACCATTCAGCAAAGTTTCAAAAGCAGACAGACAACACAATATGTACTGCTCAAATAAAGGCAAATCACATTCACTGCTGTCCAAAACATTTTAAATTATAACACGCTTCAAGGTTTGTTTGTTTTTTTGCTATGGTCAAAAAACATCAAGCACAACCATGGTGTACATATTTCTTATGTGTCTGTGCCCTACACTGTAGTATTAATACGCTTAGTGACATCATACGAAGCTCCTGATATATTGCGTGTCTTTGTTGTGGAATGTGCTGTATTGAGTGCATAAAGGAGTTTTTTTATGCTATTTAGGGCAGATGACTAAATGAAGAATCACTACCACAGCACTTGTCAGATAGTTTTCCCAATAAAATATTTTATTTGAAGAGATAATTATAATAATAATGTGTTGTTGGTGCAATAACATACTAATACTGTTTTAGGCACCTGAGGTGCTTTATTCAAAGGCTACACAAAAAAAAACCCACACCCCTGCATGGCCCCAACCCACACCCCATGCCAGAACTATATAATTTGCTAAACTTTTTAAAAGTTTCAAATGAAACTGCCAGGCAAAGTGTTTATAATGGAACAATACAATATCATGAAAATAGCTGAAACTGTGCATGGTGGTGCATATTTCATAATTATTGAGTACACATAACAGTTACAGGCATAAAATAGCATATTCTGTATTTGATCTGTGTTTGTGTTTGGGTTCGCCTATTGCAAATTGATTTTCCAATCAATTTGTTTCAACCCCATTTGTAAATCTCAAGTATTCCAGACAGCTGAAAGGGGAAACATGTTTACATGAATACATACTGTGCTCTCCTAAGATGTTACTTAATATAGACAGTTCTTAGATAAGGGTATGTTCAAAACCACTGTGAAGCACATACTGAAGGCTTGCTCTTCCTTTCCAAGGTCAGTGTTTTTCCTGCTTAGTGCCATATCATTGGCTGAATCTCCCCATCCCACTTAGCCCTATATGTTCCACCCCCATATCCCTTAGGCACACAGTGAAACATTTCCTAGAAGTTTCTTGTTTTTTTGATTCAGCGCTAGCAAGCATTCTAATCAGCAGAAATGTTATGTTAAAGACAGCATGTACTTTATATCTAGAGTTATAAGTAAAGGGCGTATTCCTTTCCCCACTCTGTAACTCTATGAGAAAAACAATCATGCTCTTGCTTGTATGAGTAAGGGATTATGAACCCTTAAGTTATTGTTATATGGAAAACATTACAGGAACAAATTATCAGCTAACAACTATAGGTGTATGGGGTACTGAAATGTTGTTTGTAATATTGATTCGTTACACAGCCTCATTAATTTTCTTAGGCTGGAACATGCAAGTTCATAATGAACAGGTGCTTGTTTTAAAGTGTTACCAAAAAGTTTCATACTAAACATCATGCTGTCGAATTTGAACCATCATCTTCTTATCCTATGTATATACTTTTAGCAAATTTGTTTAAGCAGCTTAACAAAAGCATGAGACCCTTGTAAGTAGTTATATTACAAGGTGGCAGAGAGTGGATTTCTAAAAATATACAGCATAAAAACTGTCAACAAAAACAGTAAAACAAGTAGCGGTATATGGCTTTAGATTCTATCTGTAAGCTTGTGGTAAATACAGTGCTGGACAGAAAATGTGAAACACCTACTAAAAACATATCAATAGGGGGCATAATGAATCGGCACTTTAATTGTGAATGCTTCCTCATAAAGCTCAGATAGCTCCATGGATTGGCCTGGATGTTTGTTAATGTTGTCCTATCAGTGCACGTGTGAAAATAATTTTGTAAAGACATAGAATTCTTAATTTCTCTATGCTAAGCTAAATCTTCAGTCATTATTCTTTCAAAACTCTGAGATTGATCAGCTGCTATGACCTGGACGTGCAGCATAGCACTCTGAGAGCCCTTTCATTTCTATTAATATAATCTGGTGTGTACTCTGTGCTTGCACATGATTTACTGTATCCTGCCATGTATTAGAAGCCATATAAAAACTAGAAGGGTGTTTGCCTAACATAGCAAACAAACCAGTGATTATGCACACATATTTGTACTGTAAATATAAATGGTTGGTTAGGTTTTTAGTTCATGTCTCGGGAAAACACTTTCCTATAAAAATCTGCAATTGTCTGCGTTTGAGTATACATCATTAAATCAAATCAATATGCCACAAGCTTTCCTAAAAAGAAATATCCACAAATCTATACAAAAAATAAACATACTGTAATACAATGGGCACATTATGTTATACAAAAGCATGTGATATGCCATAAAATCGACTGTAAATTGATTTGTCTTTGTGTGGTTAAAAGTGCCATACTAATGTTTTGGGGGCAGTTGTATTTATTTATTTTGATTTTAAAATGTTCTGTAGAAATAAGATTCGGGAGCAAGAATCAAACTGAGAAACAACAGCATTGAGTGACAGACCTTGAATGTTCTGCTAAAAATAGAATCCCCTGACTAAACGATTGGCTTCTTGTAACCCACTAACTAACTGCAGTATACACTGCAATTCAGACCATTTTCTTTATCCAGCATTTGAAATTTTGAAACCTTTAACTACTTTCTGCTACACTGCTAAATCATATGCTGTTCTTGCTGAATATTAATAAGTCTTGAACTGGTCCGAGCCACAAATGTTAATATTCATCAGTGACACCTATAATTTTTGCTTGGTCGGGTTTGTCACTTTCCTCTTGTGTGATTCAATTGTATAATACCTTTGGTTTTCCATTTAACTTACAGATAAGCTGTTGGCTCTTGTGGGGTTACTGGTGCAATCTCAATAACTCTGTGAATATGAGACAATGGCACAGGGGCTGACGTAACCACATTTTTTTCCTGCAGTAGCAATGTTCTGTTTTTTATAAGTCAGGAGCAGCTTTTATGTATTGGTTACTTACTTGAGAAGATTACAGGCAAATTAATGTAATAAATAAATACATAATACCCTTGCAATTAGCAGCAGTTCAAGTAGTTATTTATTTCCACCTACTGTGGTTGACATATGCTTTTGGTTTGTATTCATCAAGTGGAAATGACAACATTTAAAAGTATAAGTAAATTAAGAAACACATGTTAAGTACATTTTGTGGTACATACACACCTAGTGTTGTACCACAGTTCCAGAGGAGTTTGGAATTATCTCTTTATTATGCAGCACCAAGACATGATGAGTGCATTCCTATAATATGCAAGTCTTTGTGACCACCCATGTTTGATCCCTTCAGCCGAAAACCTTTGTGTTAAAATGTTTTATTAGAGATAACTAGTATTTTAAAACAGGTGTGTGCAGTAACCTGCTTTTCACCACAGTATACCAATAGTTTACTATATATATATATATATATATATATATATATATATATATATATATATATATATATATATATATATATATATATATATATATATATATATATATATATATATATATATATATATATATATATATATATATATATGTATATATATGATAAGGAGGGAGGGTTTAATTAAATTTGTTAACTGTTGTATTGTTTAATAATTACCTGCACCTGGCTATTATTGTAAATTAGAGCAAGGTGCAGGGTATTTAAAAAAACCAGTCAGTCTGCTTAGGGTTGCTGAATAGGAGGAAGTAGAAGGTGTGCTCTGTTTCTGAGCAGTCATTAAAAAAACAAACAAAAAAAACCCCTAAAAGTCTTTGGTAACCTTACTGGGTGTGTTTCACCTTTTTGGAAAAAAAAAAAAAAAAAAAAGTTATAATGACTATTGAAGTAAATTGCTTTGAGAAAATAGCCATGTCTGAATTTTGTGTTCAACCAAAAGCAATGTTTGGTTCACACGCAAAAATCAAGTTTAGCAACAACGTATGTATATAAATTACACAGCAGACTCCGTGTCAAGGCAATGTAGAAAAACCATTGGCTGCTATAATCACCTCATGACTTCATTCCACCAGTCAGTGCGCAGTGAAGTGAACACTCATATTTCAGACACGGAAGATGATAGGGGACTTTAAAGAGGTGTCAGAAAATTTGGAATTTTGCAATACAAATGTAATAAGTAGTTTATTGACATTTATAAAGCCCCAACTACATCTTTACAAAAAGAAAAAAAAAAGTGGGCTGCAGATTGAAACATGTTATGGATGTGTGAGTCCCACTCCCCTCGCCCCTTGCTGGGCCCCTTGTGGATGACAGTTTGCTACTGTGAGACAGGACTGCGAACACAGCAAGTAGCCTTGTGTTTGCATATTTTTTCCTTCAGCTAGATAAGTGTCTTATTAATACTTTATTTATTTATTTTACCTTCCGCAACAGAATATATCGACGGTGATTTGAAGAAAGCTTTGTTTCGTTTTTCAAATAGGAAGTGTGCTTCGCCTAGCTCAGCTCAGGATGGTGTGTGTCTAATCTCGTGATCTTATTGGGTAGTGGCGGGTTTCACTGTGAGATGTCATCAGTATAATTGGGTAGGTTTTAGGTAGAGAATCAGTAGCATAGGAAGACCCATTGTAGGTACCGGTATTTTGCGGCTTAAGAAAGGTTCGTTGTTCTTAAGAAATATTGAAGCTGTGGCCTAATCTGATTCAGTTTCATTGAATGGTCAATACTTTGTTTACCCGTACTGCTGGTGCATGGATGTTTACGAACTGTTAAAGTGGTAAGTCAAGATTTTTTTTTTTTTGAATACCTTTAATTTAACCCGAAAAGTAATGTTTTAATCTTTATTTTTAAAATGTATAGATATTTACATGATTACATTTTCAATGCCGATTTTTTTTTATTGGAATGTAACAAGTATTTTCAGTATTAAAAATATGTGTAGCCTAATATGGTTTATGTAAATAAATATAATAGACAGTAGTGGTATCATTGTATGGCTGCATGAGCATTTGTTTTTATTGACTTAAAATATACACTGGTCTTTAAAAGATGGAAATTTCTGCATTTTATGTATTTATTTATTTATTTATTTTCATTGTGCTGCCAGTAAGAGAGAAGTCTCATTTCCCCCTGTCATGGTCTTGAATACATATTGTGAATTATTCTGTATCGAAATATTATAAACCACATTTACCTTGAAATCATAGAATACATATTGCAGTTACTGTACCATATTTTCATATTCACCTCATGTACAGATACTTATCACAAGTCTGGTCAGGATTAGACCCAGGCTGTGGGAATTGTTTTACATTAAATATGTATTTGATAATGTTACGGTAATCTCCTAGTACATGCTAATTAACAGTACTATGTGTCTGTATGTACAAAATAATACAACAGAGGTATAACTACAGTGTAGGGAATGCAGTTAAGGTACCCACACGTTGAAGTGTAGTCTATGGCAAATTAGTTTTAGAATGTTTCACATACAGCACATCACTCCCAATACCTAATACATTTGTGTAAAGTGTTGTTACAATAAAACAATATGTCACAAACGAATCCCCCAATTTAGCCATCTATGTTTCTATGACATAGCAATAACACTGTTGGGGGTGTTAAAGTGGTTTGATTTCAGTTTAGTTCTACATCTCAAGTAATTAATGTATGCTGTATATTTCATAAATCAAGGCCGATTTCCTTGTACTGTACCCAGTTAACATAGCTGTTTGTTGTCACAAATACAGTAAAAGTCATGACTTTGAGGTTGTAAGGTAAAAATATTTAAATTCCATTTGAAAAGGGTTTCTCAGTTTCAATAAAAGCCAGTGTCAAAGTGAGTGTTGTCATTTCCTTTCATTTTAAAATTCTGTGCTTAAAGCACAGCACAATTATCAGAATAAAATGAATGGTGACTGATAATGTGGAGACGTTTAATTATATAACAGAAATCATAACTTCCAGATGAAATACACTTTAAGACAAGCTTTAGAAGGTGGCTCACACATATTGAAGGCTTCAATAAATTTACAGTAAATACAATAAATAACAAAAAGGCCCTTTCTTTACTGCATGTAATTTTGAGCAAGAAACATAGGTGCAGTATACAAAACATGTAAGCAGATTTCATGCAGTAAGAGAGCTTGTTACTGTGGGGACCCCTTTGACTGGAACACTGCCAAGTAAAATAAGAATGGGAAATGTATCTCCCTTTCCCTTCCTCTTTGTTTACCGAACAGTAAGGACAATTTGAAATGAACAACTTTAATCGGAACACAGCCTTTTTTTAATTGTGAAGCTGCTTGTAACGTAGAGTTAGATATGTTTTATGTCAAAAGAAGGCAGCATTTCTGATTGAATACTCCTGGGTCTGGGTCTGTCCATGCCAAATACCCACACATTGTCTATTGTAGGGGATGGGCAATATCAACAATGACTGTAAATACTGCACAGTTATAATACATAGAACTGATTTGGGATTCAAATGGAAGCGGAGCAGTTTTAAGAATAGGGCTTTGACACGAGCGTACACCAGTTTTCCTGTGACAAATTGTATAGAATGTATTGGCAGAATGAGTTGTTTACATGTTGGACACTGCTGTCTGGAACAGTACGGTACATTTTTTGTGCTGGAGATGTATTTTGGCACGACTTTAAAACGTGTATCCTTGGGGACTTGTGCGGAAACATCACTGTTCTGTTATAGTTTTTATTAACATTTATACTGGATACTTATTTCACTGTGGTTTCAGGTTATAAATTTGGTGCTTCATGTTTGCAGCGTATTTACCCAAGTGGAGAAGGGATGGATGGATGGAGGGGGGGGTGCATACTCTGCAAGCTTAGCATTTTTTACGTTACACAGACATTCATGTAATGTATAGGCCTAATGAAAGTGATTATTAGAATAATAATCCACATATCTGAAGTTCTGTATATCATACTGTATTATTAATTCCCATTTCATAGAAATACATAAACTGTACTTAAAAGCTCACAGGTACTTTATCATTTATACAATATACACTGCTACAGTATACTTTTAAAAGAAAAAGACAAAAACAAACATTAGATTCGGTCAAACTTTGAAATATATTCATTGAAACAGAGTATGATGCTGTTGCATGAGGAAAACACAACACACAACATGAGGCTTTTATAAAGAGACACTTATACCTGCTTTCCCTGATAGGTGCACCACTGTGACACACAGTATAGTAGAGATCAATAAGACATCATGACAGCCTTCAAACTCTGCAAAGCAACAGCTTAGGATGGATCCATGGTTCTTCGCAGATTATTCAGTCATTCAGCTGGACACTACCTGTGTGTTTTTGCTGCTACTGGTTGTTTTAGGTAAAGGGTTCAACAGGGCGAGCCAATGTTCATGCCTATTAGGGTAGCCCAGCTTTAAAAAAGTATCAAAGAATAAAGCAGGATTATTTGAAAAATATGTGGAAAAAAAGAAGTGAATTCATTTTTGCTTTGTCTGGACTGTTTCTGGCCTAGCAGTACAATGACATCATCACTGTAGCTCCATAAGTCAGAATCCTCCTTCCCTGTTCTTTCATCATAGTACTGTACATAAAGATAGGCGTGGATGCAGTTACTGTAGCATGACACCACCCCTACCGTGTATCAGAAACCGCCAAAGGGGGTATGTTTTAAAAAAAAAAAATCTATAACTGGTTTGGCTAGGAATCAGACAAATTTAAAAGTGTGGGCGGATATTGGTAAATTAAACAGATGGGTAACCTATCTGTTAAGAGATCTCTGTCTTGGATGGAATTGTTTTTTTCGAGGCAGAGTAAACTGTCATGTTTTTGATATGCAGGTTTGTTTTGAAAGGCATACTAGAGAAGTTAATTTACATTAACATAAGCAAAGCTCTTGTCTCATGAAGGCATTAGCCAGTGCCTTTGTCTGCTTTACTTGACTTAGTTTCTTGTGGTTTTACTGTGACCTGTAAATCACTGTGCATTTATTTTTTAGACACAAACCATGAACTACGTTGGGCAGCTTGCCGGTCAGGTGTTTGTCCAGGTGAAGGAGCTGTATAGAGGACTAAATCCTGCAACACTGTCAGGATGCATCGATATCATTGTGGTGCGTCGGCCAGACGGGACTCTCCAGTGCTCTCCGTTCCACGTCCGGTTTGGGAAAATGGGGGTGCTGAGGTCACGGGAGAAAGTGGTAAGAAAACGTCGGGAAGTAATCAAATGATTTTGTCAGCATGATCAACATAATTGAAAAACTTTTTTTTATGATTTGTAATGTTTAAATGCAGACCTTGTGGTTTATGCTAGTTGTTGGTCATACATAATCCATTTTATTATTGTTTGAATTGACGCCTACATGTATTGGCTATTCAAGAAAACATTTACTTCAACAATGATGTGAAATTTCTAGGCAGCTGCTGACTTACAATTTGTAACTTGCCTCTTGTGGATCACTTGCATAAAACAATTTGGTGGTGCTTTCCAAATAAACACATCAGTGAAGAAATAAAAAGTGTAGCACAACTTTCCTATTAGTAATACAAAATGTTGTAGACTTTCTCAGTACAGTTTGATGTGAATTTGTGCTTAAAAAAAGTGTATAGTCATGTTTTACTTTTACTTGTATGGATTATTTAGATGCAAAACTAAGAAGAATTTTAGTTTTTCATGAATTGTTAGCACTTTAATGTTACAGCAAACCAAGAAAGAAAAGTGTTTCGTGTTTGGTACTACTGTGGGTATTTTTTGTACAAATGCCGTAATGCATGTATAAGAGGTTGGGTGTTAACACTGAAGCAGCATGCACTCTTAGTTTTAACTAATATATACAAGTATTTAATACATATTTTAGAGAAGTAGATTTTTATTTAATCAATGGTGTGCAAGTGATATTATAAGAAACCGAAGTGAACATCTTGATGGCTCTATGTTCTTCTTATCATTAGTTTATTTGGCAGACACCTTTATCACAGGTGACTTTTAATTAAGAAAGTCACATATCATTTCCTTTGTTGGTTTGACAGATACTCATTGCAGCTTTTCCCTGTTCTAGAAAGTACCAATAGTATGACATTCACTCACTGAGATTTTCTTCTCATTCATACTACTGCATTTTCCAGATTTTATTTGGTCTTACTCTGCCAAACTCTAAGCGTAATTTGTTTGGACTTGTCTTTTTAAATGTAACTTGACTTCATTAAAACATACTGTTAAGAACCAGAACTACTTTGGAGGAAATATCCTTTTTTTAACAGACATTTGAAAAAGTAATATATCTGCCAACAATTATTATTGTTATTATTTGTTTATTTAGCAGACGCCTTTATCCAAGGCGACTTACAGAGACTAGGGTGTGTGAACTATGCATCAGCTGCAGAGTCACTTAAAATGTATGTACCCGAAAGACGGAGCCCAAGGAGGTTAAGTGACTTGCTCAGGGTCACACAATGAATCAGTGGCTGAGGTGGGATTTGAACCGGGGACCTCCAGGTTACAAGCCCTTTTCTTTAACCACTGGACCACACAGCCTCCTATTATAGCATTAGTGATTGTTTACAACTTTTACTGTAAAAAAACAAAAAGTATCATTGTTTTATGGTTTATGGTTCACTATAACTGAGACTTTAGAATAAGTACTTCCTTTATCAATGTTTAAATATGATGTCAAAAATGGACCCACAGGTAATAAATGCTGAAAGGATTTTGTCATCGACAAAGGCAACAATAGGCTTTCCTTTTGATAGGCTTTCACAACTCATCTGTTTCTCTCATTGTTTTATTAGGTGGACATAGAAATTAATGGGGAACCTGTGAGCTTACATATGAAGCTTGGAGAAAATGGGGAAGCCTTCTTTGTTCAGGAAACAGGGGATGATAAGGTAGGCCTGAAATTGATTTACATAGCCATTACACAGAAAAAAAAAATGTCAATAACAATTCATTTTATTTGGCTTAATCACTTTTGTTTGGTTTAATCGCAAACCATGTTCTGAACCTCCTCCTTCTGGCTCTGATTTCTTATTCACTTGCAAATAAGGCACATCACTCATAAAAGGAAGTACTGAATACATAGCTTTCCGCATTTCCTGTTTATTCCGAATTTTACCGACAATTTTTTTTTTTTTAACTGAGCCTTGTTTTTTACTGATTTTTAGACTACTATTCAGTATTTTCCCAGTACTATTTTCTAGGAAAGACACAATATTTTTATTTAAAAAAACTCTGACATTGTAATAAGCAGCCCTACACTAACCTAGGATACAGCAGGTACGTTTAGACGTCAGAGGATCAAATAACCAACATTCAAATGTTGCACGTGATTGGTTCTCTGTTACTTCTCAAACACATTATCACCTGATTCTGTTGGCCAATGGTCAATCTAAGTCTGACTATTGTGACAAGTGCTGGTAACTAGCTTGATCAAAAACTAAATTGAAATACTTACATTAAAATATAACATTTTGAGTGGATGAGGAGTGGAGGGAAAATGTAAATCAGTTTATGAATATTCAAAAGAAAACAAATGTTTCGAAGTATACAAAAAGCCAAATAGCAGAAGTGGGCCAGATGAGGCAGAGGATGCATAGCGCTGCAAATACTGCTGCATTGAGGTACATGTTCACGCTGACAGATAAAACTAAAACCAAGAAAGTGAACTGAGAGACGAGCAATCAATTTCTGTGGCTTTTACACGCGCTTTAATAAAAGAGAGAGAGTGCAGAATGACTATGTTAATGAGTTTGTCAGAGCTCTGTGCTTTGCTGGTCAGCCACTGTTTATTGCAGAGGGGTGTGGTGACTTTGTGCGACAGTACTATCCATCACATCAGCTAAAACACTGTCTAACGAAAATAATAATTTAAAAAAGCATTTTTTGACTGATTCAAATTTCGCTATAAATGGATTTATTGATTTATTTTCCTAAGTTTTCTTTTGTTTAAATGGCGCAGCTGTGTTCCAATTTTTTTTTGGGGATGTTCCAAGCCAACTGAATGTGATTTTGCAAGTTGTATTTGGTTGTACAGAGTAGTGGTGAAAAAAGTAACTTCTGCAAGGCTGTTTCCTTCTGTATTGTGCGCTTTTGTTGTTTTTGTGCATGACAGTTCAGCGTGAGAGGTAACGGCTGGACGTTTTAGTTACACAGTGTTCAGAAATTAGGATTTAAGAGTTATGTTCTGGTGCACGTTGTACTGGTTTTACTCAAAAGCGATTCCTGTTCAGGTATTTATGAATGGGAATAATAAGAGACACGCACTTCTTTATTGTTTAACTAAGAAAAATAATTGAATTTCTAAAATGTTCAATTATACAAAGGTACCTCATTTAAAGGTTTGATAAAAACTTCTGTTTAGTTTTTGCAATTTATTTTATTTACTAAAATTTAAAGTGTTTCAAAAATGTTTATTTTCACTCGGTGCATATTCTGTGTGATTTCCATCTTTCACAATAGTTATTCAAATGAATAAAGGACAGTTTAGATTAGGTTTATTTATAATGTTACAGGTTTAAACATATAAAATGTTTTAAATTTGACATTTTCTCAAGGAGTGCTAATAGTGGGTCGCAGTACCAAATGCAGCTGAGCAGGTGGGCCTTGTGTAAAAAAGCTTGGGAACCCCAGTGATAAATGACAGGATTTTTTGGCATAAACATAACTTAAAAAGGCAATTCTACTCACATTTAATGTAAAGCGTTAATTATCTTAATTCAAGAGCATTAAAGTTCCATATGATATAGTTACTCAGGTTTAAGATACATTTTAGAGGACAGAGATAGGGTGAACATTTTGATCTATAAATGCTGTCTCCAGTACACTCTTTTTCAAAGTTTGAAAGCTCAAGAGTTTACTGTATCCAGGCATGATGCAAATTCTTTTTTAAATTGAGGAATGAAGAATTCACAGATTGTTACCCCCAAGTAGAGTACAATAAATCATTTTCCTAGTACTGGCACAGTAGCGTGCAGGGGGTTTCCACATGGAGAAATATTTGTCTATCAGACAGACGTGACCTAAATCAAGCTGTGATAATCTGCACTTAGATTAACTTTGATCCATTTCAGTTTCAGATCAATGCTGCTTAACGTTTGCAATGTATTTCCATGGAGTAACCCTCTTTCCATCTGCTGCAGAGTATCAGTAAATCACATGCTGTAGCAGTCCCTATAGGATTTTAGAGCTGAAGAAGGATTTTCTAGTTCGGAGCGGTTTATCTTTTTCAGTTGTAAAATTCAATATGCTTTACGGTGTGCAAAATGATCTCATCGACAGATAGTCGCAAACACAAACTGAATACAGTGTAAGCATTTCTGACTGTAACCTTGAATAGGTTTAGTTTACAGAGTTTCTACACATTAAATTAAGACGCTTCTCGAGTAATTCTTTTTTTGGCATTAATCGTAGTCTTTTTTCAAACCCATTATTAACCTTAAATAGGATACTTGCCCTCTAAATCAAAAGAGCCATCAGTTGGACAGTCCTGGCCTGTATGAGTTTAGTACGATGGTTTGTCTGGTTCACATGTTTTGTACAGTTCCTAAATCATGGAGAATTCATGCTTCGCTGTGTAGATTATTTATTTTATAATGTCGACCCACACCACGACAGCATTAGAAAGTTGCCTGTCATGCTCAGCAAAATGTGTAGAACTTGGCTGGCTATAACTGTTTCAATAATGCATCGATAAGGAATGCGAAGGCGTGCAAAGTAACAGCCAAAGTGGACAATGATTTATTAGCTCAATTGATTGTGGAAACTATTATTAGCTATGCAGGCAGAATTTGTGCACACTGTGTATTATTCTGCACCCTGACTTTTTTTTTTTTTTTAAATAGCCTGGTTATAATTCCACATGACTAGTACAGTATCTATCTATCTATCTATCTATCTATCTATCTATCTATCTATCTATCTATCTATCTATCTATCTATCTATCTATCTATTCGTGCTGTCTGTCTGTCGCGGTGTCTGTTGGGAGTGCTTGCAGCGAGTGGAGCTCAGAGTGAGTGAGGGGTTCTCTCCCCTGTTGTTTTTTTTCATTCTTTCTTTTTTCACTTTTCATCCTTTATTTATGTTATAGGTTTAAAAAACAAAAGAAGGGGTAATAGTTGGGTCTGTTTATCGGCCGTGATGGCCAAAGTCGGGGATTCCCGAGGGGATCAGTTCCCAATTTTGAACATATGACACGGAGAAATGGCATAAAAATTGTAGTGGATGTGTCTGTCCCTGTTGAGAAATGTGTGGTAGAACTTGGAAAAGTAATTGGGTGTGAGAATATCAAGTCGGCCACGGATGAATAAGGTTGTAGTTGTATTTTGAGCAATGAAATAATAGTTTCGAAATGGTTCAGCAAGGGTTGGTTATTGACGGAGTGTTAGTGTCTGTTCTGCCTCTTGCGGCTCCCGCTAGGAAAATAACAATTTCCAATATTCCGCCTTTTCTAAAAATGAACTTATAGTGAGAGAGCTAAGTCGTCATGGTCAGATAATGTCAGGCATTACAATGATTCCTCTGGGTTGTAAGGCCCCTGAGTTAAAGCACGTAGTTTCTTTCAGGAGACAGGTATATATGCTGCTGAATGACCCGGCTGGAGAGCTGAATGTAGCGTTTAGGTTTCGGGTGGAGGGTAGCGATTATGTAGTGTTTGCTTCTTCTGATACAATGAAGTGTTTTAAATGTGGCCGTAAAGGGCATATTGCAAAGAACTGTAAGAGGACTGAAGGAGAAACTGAAAGTGAGGGGGAAGAAGTCATTGAGGTGAGAGAGAGCGTAGCTGAGCCGGGGAGCCAGGTTGATGGACCTTCGGATCGCAGCGCTGTAGATACTATTAGAACGGAGAGACAGACTGAAAAAGTCAACCCGGTTTTGGTTGAGGCTGGTGTGTTAGATGGTGAAAGTGAGTTGCAGGTATCGTCTAAAATACCTGTGGTGGGGGTGGTAGTTGACGGACAGGGCGGTGAGGGGAGAGAACAGATTGAAGAAAGTTTTGCACAGAATAAAGGTGCAGTTTTAGCGTTAGAGAAGGAGAGGGAAGTGGGTGAGTTTAAACTCCCCAAAGGGAAAAGAAAGGCTAAAATTAGGCACAGTTTTGCAGCAAAACGCAGCCTCGTTTCTGAGGATGGAGTCGACCAGGCTGATGAATCAGTGAGTGAGTTATCTGAGAGAGTGGACTGCGCTCAAATGCATTGCGCAACGGGCAGTGGTGGCGATTTTAGTGAGGACGGGGTAGTGATACTGATTCATCGGTTAGCTCTGATCTCTCGGCTAGTCAGCAAGCGAGAGGGGGTATAGTGCTGAAAGCATTCGGGCATTTTAAGCTCTATCAAAGGGAAAAGAGGGATTGATGTTATTGATCACTTCCCTGATTTAAAATTGTTTTTAAATTCGGCACAACAAATTAGACGTAATGCAGCTGTCTTGGGAATGGAGCAAAGGGAAAGAGATCAGTTAAAAATATAATAAGTAAAGTTCGTGCCTCTCTAAAAAGTAATGATGGATAAGTCTACACAAGCATTATTTCTTTTCATGTCTACATTTTTATTAGTGTGTGTTTTTTCCAGTGTATTTTTCCTTTAAAACCTATAATGCAGACTCTTAATATAGGAACTTTAAATGTTAATGGGGGTAGAGATTGTGCAAAGAGAGCAGCTCTGTTTGAATATTTGACCCAAAAGAAAGTTGATGTTGCCATGCTCCAGGAGACCCATACAGATGATAATAATAAATCTGAATGGATTCGGGATTGGGAAGGGGAGGTTATTTTTAGTCATGGAACGAATTTTAGTGCTGGAGTTGCCATATTATTTGCAAAGGGGTTTAAGTATGACTCTATCAATGTAAGTGAGGTTATTAAAGGGCTTGTTAAAAGTGCAAGTATCGGTAGAAGGGAGAAAGTTAGTATTTGTTAATATTTATGCACCAAACGATGGAAGAGAGAGGGTGCTGTTTTTTCAGACTCTCAATGGAGTTATTGCCCAGAGTCAGACTGAAGAAGTGGTTTTATTAGCTGGTGATTTTAACTGTACAGTTGACGACAAGCTAGACAGAAACAGCCCAGAGCCTCACCCCAGGTCAGTTCAGGAGCTGGTCACTGTTTTAACAGCGCAGGATATGGAGGATGTGTGGAGAATAATGAATCCTGATGTGAAGCAGTATACCTGGGCTAAGGGGAGGGATGGGAATATATGTTTAGCTCGATTAGATACGTTTTATGTTTTTAAGCATCAATTAAATTGTTATTCTAAATGTACTATTCACCCCACAGGTCTATCTGATCATAGTTTGGTCAATTTGAATATGATTATCCCTACTGTACGTGTTTATTCGCCTTATTGGCATTTTAATATTAAACTTTTAAAGGATAATCATTTTTAAAATGTTTCAAATTCTTTTGGGAACGGTGGAGGAGGCAGAAAAAGGCATTTTTATCAATGAGGCAATGGTGGGACGTGAGTAAAATTCAGACCCGACTGTTTTGTCAGCAGTACACTATGAATGCTACAAAGGGCACTAGTGAGGTGATGAGAGAGCTGGAGGAGGAGATTACTGAACTCCATAATGCACTGGAGACCACTTACAGTGACAGGCTTTATGAAGATCTGAAGCTCAAAAAGAGGAGTTTGGCTGAATTGTTGGACTCACAGGTACAGGGAGCTTTGGTACGCTCAAGGTTTTAAAGCTTTCCCAGATGGATGCTCCAACTCAATACTTTTTGCATTGGAAAAGAAAGTGGTTCAGAGTAAAGCAATACACTGTCTTAGAACAGTGAATGGTCAGTTGCTGTGTGAGCCTGAGGCTATCAGGGAGCACACTGTGGGTTTCTTTTCAAAACTGTACACAGCAGAGGCTGTGGATGGATCTGAGGGAGCCAAGTGTTTCCTCCAGGGGCTAACGCAGGTTCCAGAAGGCGAGAAGGAGAAGCTGGAGAGTGCACTGACGTTGCAGGAACTTTCTACAGCTCTGGAAGGGCTCAACACAGGTAAAACACCCGGAATCGATGGAATACCTGTTGAGTTTTATAAAACTTTCTGGTCTGAGTTGGGAGGTGACCTTTTGGAAGTGATGGAGGAATGCATTGTGGAAAATGAACTGCCACTGAGCTGCCGGCGCAGTACTGACTCTGCTACCTAAGAAAGGGGACTTGTGTCTTATTAAGAACTGGAGGCCTGTAAGTATTCTTTGCACTGACTATAAAATCTTGTCAAAGGCATTGGCAAATAGACTAAGCGGAGTAATGAGCACTATTGTGCATTCAGACCAAACGCACTGTGTACCAGGCCGAACAATATTTGATAATATTTTTTGGTGCGGATTTAATAGTTGCCTCCAAGCTCTTTGGTTTTAAAGCTGGATTGCTCTCTCTGGATCAAGAGAAGGCTTTTGACCGGTAGACCACCGGTATCTTTTGATGTTATTAGGTCATTTGGCTTTGGTCCCAATTTTTGGGAAAAATTAAGTTGCTCTATAGTAGCATTTTTAGTGTACTAAAATAAATGGTGTATTATGTGCTCCTTTTAAAGTTCAAAGGGGAATTCGCCAGGGTTGTCCTCTATCAGGAATGTTATATTCTCTGTCATTTGAACCCCTGATGGTAAAATTGAGAAAGATATTGAATGGGTTGTCTATCCCTACTGTGACAATGGAGCCTGTTAAGGTGGTGGCTTATGCTGATGATCTTGCTATTTTAGTAACCAATAAGAGAGACATTCAGATAATAGAGGAGAGCTTGAGGGTATTTGAAAGAGTGTCCTCAGCTCGGGTAAATTGGGACAAGAGTAATGCCTTTTAATTGGAGAGTGGGAGGGCAGCAGACCACCAGTTTTACCATCAGGGCTTAAATGGAACAGGGAGGTTTTAGATATTTGGGAGTGCACTTGGGAGAGCAGGGACTGGCTAAAGAGAATTGGGAAGGAATACTGGATCAGGTGAAAGGCCGATTGGATAAATGGCGGTGGCTTCTAATTAAGCTTTCCTATAGAGGAAGAGTTTTAATTATTAATAACCTGGTCACATCAATGCTGTGGCACAGATTAATGTGTGGGGATCCCCTCCATCTCTGCTGGTGGAAATTCAGAGAGTATTACTGAGCTTCTTTTGGGATGGGCTGCATTGGATAAAGCAGGGGTGTTATACTTGCCTGTAGAAGAAGGAGGACAGGGACTGATGGACATAAGAAGCAGAATAACAGCTTTTAGACTCCAGTCGCTTCAGAGGCTGCTGTACTGTCAAGAATCACTACCCTGGAGAACAGTGGCTTTTGCTTTCCTTCGTTTAGTAGGGAGGTTGAATTTTGATAGGCATCTGTTCTTATTAGATGGTGGAAAGTTAAATCTCTCAGTCTTGCCTGTTTTTATAGGGGATGCTGAATGCTTGGAAGGTTTTAGAGTTAACAGAGATTTGAAGTCTGTAGGGTTGTATTGGTTGCTTGAAGAGCCTCTAATTTATAATTCAGCGTTAAAATGCAATCTTTTAGAATCAAAGAGTTTTGTTTTACTTTTAATTTCCAGAGGAGTAGTGAAGGTCGGTGATTTAATTAATTTTGATAACCGAGCCTGGAAAACTGCAGAATCACTAGCAAGTGAGCTGGGTGTGAGATCAGTGCGTGTGATGGAGGGGTTTTAGTGCAGCTGAAAGCTGTTTTGCCTGCAGAGATGTTACAGCAGATGAGTCAGTTGTTCTTAGGAAAAAGCCAGCTGGAGACAGAACCGCCAGAGTTGGACCTGCAAGTTGAACCTGCAGTAGGGCAGACCACTGATATCCCGGGCAGATCCTGAAGTTTGCAGAAGGATATAAGGTTCAGTTCGGGGATACAAAAAAAGAAATGTATCGGATGTGTGTGAAAGTGTTGCATTTTCAAAATTTAAAGAACTTGCCTGATACACATTGGCGAGAGAGGCTACAGGTAGAGGACTCCATCACCCCTGCATGGAGGAATCTGTATAGATCACCAGTTCCTAAGAGAGTGGGGATCTACAGTGGAGAATATTGCATACCATTGTGGCCACCAACTCATTTCTCTCCATCATTCAGCCGGGGAGGAGATTCATGTCAGTTTTGCTCGATAAGGGAAACAGTTTTTCATTGTTATTTATTTTGTGATCGGTTAAAGCCTTTGTTTGAGTTATTGAATGATTTGTTTAGTGAATTGGGTCTGAGTTTTACTCAAACTACTTTTATTTTTGGGGTGAAGAGTGCTAAAGGAAATAAAAATCTTTGTCAATTGGCAAATTTTCTACTGGGCCAGGCAAAATGGCAATTTTGAAAAGTAGGAAGAATAAAATGAATGGAGTTTTAACTGATGCGTAATACCTATTTTTAAAGTGTTGGTAATCTCAAGAATTAAAGTTGATTTTACTTTTTATAAATTGGTGCACCAGCTAGAAAAGTTTCAGGCAATTTGGGCAATTGGGGAGGTGGTGTGTTTGGTGGAAGATGATAATTTAAAAATGTGTTTGTGATTGTTGTAATGGATGGTTTTGTATGGACATTTGGGCTATTTGTTTTGTAATGTTAATAGTGTTTTGATTGTTTGAAATAAAGGATATTAAAAATAAAAAAAAAATATCTATCTATCTATCTATCTATCTATCTATCTATCTATCTATCTATCTATCTATCTATCTATCTATCTATCTATCTATCTATCTATCTATCTATCTATCTATCTATCTATCTATCTATCTATCTATCTATCTATCTATCTATCTATCTATCTATCTATCTATCTATCTATCTATCTGATTCAGTACTTTTGATGCACCAGCATAACAGCAGAAGACCTCGACTGCCCTTCAATCTGATAAGAGTTAGTGATAGCTGCATTGCTGCACAGTCACAACAACTTTATCTCATTTTGTGTTTTGGCTTTTCACATTTATTTTGGCTGCAAGGTGAAAAGCCAAGTTAGCTTCTGAAACTGTGTTCGAGTTGAAGGATGTTCATTATGAATCATACTAGACTTGGTAGCCAGTAAGACAGCAAGAGGTTCCAGAGAGGATTAGAAGTGCTGAAGCAATAATAGATTATAACGTTTCTCTACAATACATTGTATCTACAGTAGATTCATGCATCCCAATGCAGTACAAAGGCAGAAGTATTTCTGGTACTTTTAAATTTTGCAGCGTAATTTTTCAAAGTTGATACATTACTGTTGTATACATCATATGGCAGTTTGTTTACATAGTCGTTTATTTTTTCAAACTCCTACTTTCTGTAAATTAATTTTCAATAAAAAAATGAGCAGAAAACAAAACAAACCCAAAATAAATGATAGCAGACCCCCCCAAGATATCCATATAACAATGATAAGGGGATATCTTGGGACCCCCCAAGATATCCATATATTAAAAATCTGCCTTTTACCCACTTCTCCCTACAATGACCCTAGAAAGCATTTGTTGTGTGGCAAGATGTTCAAACCTCTTTACCTCAGCAACACCTTCCTGTGTCAGGTAGTTAATGCATTTAAAACAAAAGGCTGTTTTTGCTTCCCTCTCTTATTCTCTCTCTGTCTCTCCTTGCAGGAGATTATCCCCTCATACCTTGCTACCTCCCCCATCCTGTCAGATGGGGCCACGCTCATGGAAGCACAGATGAAGAAGAATTCGGTGGAGAGGCACAGAAGCTCTGCCCACAGTGCATCTTCTCAATCACTGATCTCCATTCACGTGTCCCAGACAGGAGCGGACTGCCAGCCTGGCATCTGCTCCGCGAAGAAAAGACGGAAGAAACGACGGAAACCGAAGCTCGACAGCATGAAGAGAGAGGACAGTGGAGATCACTCTGAAGATGAAGACATGTTTCCTATTGACATGAGTTCTGACGAGGAAGCTGAGCTGGCAGACAATGTCGGGTAGGTTGGGGGGGATGCAGGGTTAGTATATGCTTGACATGTGAATGGGTTAACATCCGCTGATATCTACTGTTACATGAGGTAAATAATTCTGTTCAGCACAATTGTTTCAAGACAGTCTTACAACCACAATGATTTTAGCACTGGGGACCTACGTACAGTGACTTGCTTGTCATTGTCATTGTGCATGTTTTTTTTTAACAGCTCAGTAGTTTCCTTTGTCAGATAGTGGCAGTTATCTTACCTAAAGTTATCTGTGGTTCAAGGAATGGAACATGGGGCAGTTGGGGGGAGGTCATCTTTCACCCCAGGAGTGGTTCCAAACACAATAGAAGCAAGGGTGTGTATGTGTAACTGCTACATCAATGTCTGATTTTTAATTAGCTGGTCTACACAATCAGTGTGGTCTGTTTACAAATGAGCCTCAGCCTCACAAAGTTTCTTCCCCTTTACAAACATTCTTAAACAAATAAATTAAGCGCTTGACAGCAGAAGTTTTTAAATGAAAACAGTGATGTGGTGGATCAGTGTCAAGTCTGTGATGAATGTGGCAAGGGTTGATTTGATAATGCTAATTTGAACTTTATTGCTCTAAATTCATTTTTATTTATTTGGTACAGAGCATCGGCACGGGATGAAAAACCATTGAGCAGTGACTACACACAGAATATAGTACGTGCTTGTTCAGATGGAGAATGGTCACCTATTCAAAGGCAAGTGTGACCATTGTTGCATTGGCATGTCAGCAAAAACATGTAGCACATTTCTGGTAAATGCTGATTTTGTTCTTCACGGTTTTAATGTTTTATTGACACAGCTTAAACGATGCTTCCTGTCATCATTGTCACATCTGCTACGTTTTTCTAGACAGACTTTCATGCAGCTTCTTTGACACCTGCATGGTGGCTGTAGAAATGTTTATTTTTTTTCACAGTATTTGTAGTGTTTGCACTGCACTGAAACCATAACTGATTTTAATTGTTTTTTTTTACCAGATAATGAACAAGCATTGTGGGACATGAAAAGTGAATGTAATACATTGTGGAAATGAGGAGCAATAAAAAAGAATTGAACAAGGCCCTTAGTTTTGCACAGCAAGCTTAACTGCTATTTTGCAAAGCTGCCAGCAGAAGATATCACACAGCAGCTGCTCTGTATAGTCTATAAGAAAGTGACAAGCTTGTTGGCTCTGTATTTGCTGCAGACTGCTTCTTATAACATTGCCAGCAATGGTGAAAACTGTTTTGAAGTGTTATGTAAAATGATAGCCTTCAGCATAGATGTGAAGACACAAGAAGAAGACAGTGAATTTATAAAGCATAGGTAGCCAGAGGCTGAAGGCATCATACTGTTTGAGAAGTGAGAAGAGAGGTCTTAGTAAAACCTTGCTCTTCCATACTCGCTGAATGATTTTATTGTTGGAAAGGCCTAACGTCTCCTAGAGAGGCTATGCTGTACAATATGTTTTTCTCTTTACCAAAACCAATACCACAGGTAAAACTAACCAAACGGAGAGAAGAATGACATTTATTTGACATGTAAATTTTTCTCTTTTTTAATGTTCTATAAAAAGTAGCAAGACCGTAGAGTGCAAAGGTCCAGCCTCTGTTTTACATGTCCCTGGCAGTGGAGGCTTGTCTGTCTCTTGCCCACAGCAACCTTCTCTCTTCCAGTCTTCAGACAGGTATAGGACTGATAAATCATCTTGTCCCACACTGTGAACCCCCCCCCCATAACACGGTTTCTGTCTACTAACAATTGTAAGGTAGAACAAAAAAGGGGCAAACGGACACTCTGACCTGGTGTGGTGCTGAGGTTTCACTGGCTGACTTCAATGTGTGATATTGTGCACATTTTAATGATTGGCTGTTGTGCTTTTTAATACATGGTGAGGATCACTGCGGTGGGTCTGAAACAAACAACAAGGTGCTTAACAATAACACTGTTTGGAGTTTTGTCTGACTGGAGTTAGAAATAGTAAATAAAAATATAGTGAGAGTCAATGAGAAGTCCCCACAAATATAGGAATGCAAACACGTGTGTGTGTGATGTTTCCAAGTGTCTTACCACAATTGTTCCACAAAACCGACTTGAAGCCTACTCGAAATGTTAATTAAAAGGTCTAGAGCATTAAAGCTTGTAAGTACTTGTTTTGAAAGATTAAACATATTTTTTCTTTGGGAGCATTTTTAATAGATCACTTAAGAAGATTCAGTATGGTCTTTAAGACTTACAATAACTATAGATTAATTATCCTGCATGTCGTTTGTTGCTGGTTGACGTGTTGGTATAGGTTTGAAAACATTTGTGTTGGAAGATGATTGAATTGTTGCCATTCTAACTAAGCTTTTTCCTGTTTTGATTTTATAGCCCTGGTGGATCCCGCCCTTCAACCCCCAAAAGTGACTCTGAGCTGGTCAAGCCTTCAGACAAAGTGAAGCAGAACAACCCAGAGATGCTTTGGGCCTGGGGAGAGCTACCTCATGCTGCAAAGGTATGTTCCCCAGTCTTGGTCATCGCCGTCTCATTTTCTAACTAACAGGGTTGAGAATATTTACATAGTTTGTTTTCTTTCTAATTTCTCACTTCCAGATATGTCCGTATTATGAGCTTGTGTACCCCAAGTTCTCAAGACCATCTATATTATCCCTGCAATATACATTTCATGGTAGAGTTTGCAGAGGTCACACAGGGGTAGTTAGTGAGTGAAAATCCCAGCATTGCTCTAGAGTGGCCTGGAGATGTCAGATGATGGTCAACAAAATACTGAATATGTAAAGGAACAAGATTAGGTGTATTAATTTCTATAAATCTGCAAACAGAAATAGATTAACAGTGGTTTGCAGAAGTATTCCCCCCCTATCAATAATGTCACATTTTGTTGAATTACAAATAATGTATGCACAGTTTTTCAAACAAACTTGTTTTATTCAAAGCTGTAGTGGTTAAACTGAACACTGTTATATGAGGAGGAGATTAAATGTCAGCAAAACTTGCAAAGAAAATGTACAAAATAAAATTTACTGGTTGCATAAGTATTCAGCCCCTAAAGTCAGTACTTGGTAGAAGCACCTTTTGCAGCAATTACTGCTATGAGTCTTTTTGGATAGGTCTCTACAAGCTTTGCACAGTAGGATTGTGAAATTTTTTGCCCATTCTTCACGGGAAAATTGCTCCAGTTCTGATAAGTTTGTTGGGGATCGTCGATGGACTGCAATCTTCAGGTCTCACAATACATTTTCAATTGGATTCAAGTCAGGACTTGACTGGGCCACTCAAGAACATTAATTATCATCTTGTTCAACCACTCCGGTGTAGCTTTGGCTTTGTGCTTCGGGTCATTGTCCTGCTGAAATGTGAATTTCCTCCCCAGTTTCAGATTCTTGGCTGACTCAAACAGGTTTTCCTCAAGGATTCACCTGTACTTTGCACCATCTATTCTCCCCTCTATCCTGACAAGCTTCCCAGTCCCAGCTGAAGAGAAGCATTCCCATAACATGATGCTGCCACCACCATGCTTGACAGTTGGGATGGTGTTGACTGGGTGATGTGCAGTGTTGGGCTTGTGCCAGACGTAGCACTTGGAATTTAAACTGAAAAGTTCCATTTTTGTCTTGTCTGACCACAAAATCTTTTTCCACATGTCTGCAGCATTATCTACATGCTTTTTCGCAAACTCCATACGTGTTTTAAGATGAGGCTTTTTGAGGGTTGGCTTCTTTCTTGCCACCCGTCCATACAGGTCAGCTTTGTGTAGGGACCGGCTTATTGGTGATGTGTGAACACTGACTCCCATCTCAGACACAGAACTTTGCAGATCTCTCAAGGTCATTGTTAGCTTCAGAGTGACATCCCAAACCAGTTTCCTGCTTGCCCGGCTGCTCAGTTTGGGAGGGCGACCTGATCTGGGTAGTGTCTGGGTGGTATGATGCATCTCCACTTCTTAATGATTTTGTGACCTTTCAAACAAATCATTTGCACCTGAGCTGATTTAGGGCTGCAGTAGCAAAGGGGTTGAATACTTTTGCAACTGAGATTAATTTGTTTTTCTCTGTAAATCTTACTTATTTATATTCTATATACATTTTTTAACTTTATCAATGTGGAGTAGTTTGTGTAAATTCTGCATGTAAAGTCTAACTTGAAAGCGTCGTGGAGTAAGCTTACGTGAAAAGTTTGCAGGAGGGTGTGACAGGGTGACCGATGGTGTGGTGTAAAATGACAGACTCCAGTCCAGTTTTACAATTAAGCGCCTGGTCTTTTTTTATTTTCCTTTACCCCACGCAACCAAAACGCGCTCCAAACAAATAATAATTATAGATTAGATAAACAATAGGGAAGCCGGGATACACAACAATGTGTAACCCGACAAAATAACAAGAAACGGGGAGGTTGCAGTCCCAAAGTAAACCAACAACAAAACAATAGTCCGTCTTCTTTGTGCATCCAAGCACGGGAAAAACACGGGTAATAAAACTCAGCACTTCGGGTTGTCGCTCCTCCAGCGTATTCCCGGAGCGTCCCGTTAGTGCGCTAAAAAGACAAAGAGTAAATGGGTTAACAGGACAGTCCAATCCACAAAACGTCCCGTCCTTTAATTCCCTTCCTCTGTTTCCCCATTCGTTAGTTTTAGTTTCAGTTTCTCTCTTTCTCTCACACGCACTGTACCTTGCCAGAAGGAACAGAACCCCGGGCCACGCCCCCTTTTGTACGCCCCGTCCCGTCCCCATTGGTCAGCGAGGGCAACCGCCGTCAACCAATGCATGATTGCCACCTCGCTTCCCGACCGGGTCTGTGACGTTGCGCACCGCGGCTCTGCCTGCTCCTCCTCCCCAGCGTCCTCACCGGTCAGGAGGAGATCTAAAACAAGAGTTCACTCTCTCTTGTCACAGGGGTGAATACTTTTACAAACCACTGTGTGTGTGTTGTGTGTGTGTGTGTGTGTGTGTGTGTGTGTGTATATATATATATATATATATATATATATATATATATATATATATATATATATATAACCACATGTCAATATCAAAAATGTATATACATATATTTACTATTTTTTTTTTTTTTTAAGCCTTCGTTCACACAGAAATCGGAGCTGTCCACTGTGGTATACATACCAGTTTCAACAAGCACTCACTTTCGGGTGATTTCCAGTGATTCGACTTCAGAGGCCCACCTGAGTGTTTCACACTCCCCTCCACTCTTTGAACCAGTGGCTTCAGAGTGCGAACCCCAGGCTGACACAGGCTTTAACGTCAGGCCTGATTTTGAGATGCTGGGAACAACTGCACCATTATCAGAAAATGGAGAGCAATGCCAGGCTGAGCTACAGCCAGTCAGTAAAACAGATTCCCCGTCTAAAAAGAAAGGTACCACATATGCTGTACTCTTTATTAATGACATGTCACACAGATGAGGTGTAGTAATACACACGTCCAAAAGACACTCATGTTATTCTCTTTTAAACTCTTGTATTTGGTCTCTATAACTACACTTACAGTTTTTTATACAGTGCAAAAAAGGAAAAGGGAAGTGTATTGGTGCCCCCGTGTGGTTAGTTGGAGGTACTTCAGTTAAATTGTTACATTTTTAGATACCGTAATAGGACTTGCATATTATTTAAAAAACTCACATTTCAACAATGTAAGCATTAGATTTTATAAGCTAATATTTTGATTATCTTGCTGCCTCTCAATGAGAGTGGAGAGTGATGTGTCCTATGAGGTTTTTGGCTCAAATATTGCATTTTTCACACAATACTAGTTCCACAATGAATAAATTGGAAGCAGCTGAAATTGAGAACACCTCAGATTTATTTGTTATAGTACTTTATATAATTAAAGATGTTTCTTTAAATGGGAATTTCATATTATCAGTTTTACACAGTAATAATTTGATGTCCGAATTAATCTATTTTACAGATTTTACACCATAACTCTGCATAGAAGGGTATAATTTAATACTTTGTTGTTCTATTTATAGATAAGAGAAGTCGACATCTAGGAGCTGATGGTATTTATTTGGATGACATCACCGAGTTGGAACCTGAAGTTGCAGCTTTGTATTTTCCAAAAAGGTAACTTCTTAATGCAACGGTGAAGTACCTGTAAATACAGTTCTTAAGTGAGGTTTGAGGTCAATTTAGGACCCATAAACACTTAATTTACATGTTAAATGATGTTTTGCAACAGTTAAAACAAATAGTACTACACATGCTGCTTCAAAGCATTTACTGGTACTGTATGACAACTAACGTTTTTAAGTTCTTGCAGTGAAACCAGCAATCCTGGTAAGGACTGCCCCGACAGTGAGGCCAGGTCAGCAAACCAGTCCCCCCAGTCTGTCAGCTCTGGAGTGGACAGCGGGGTCGACAGCTTCTCAGACCAAGTCGGAGATCTACCGTCCATTGCCATTTCCCTCTGCGGTGGACTAACTGACAACAAGGAGATAACAAGAGGTACAGCAAAAGAAAATGGAGTGCTGGCTAAAAAAAATACAAAAAGTTAATGTCTTAATGCCCCCCCTGTGGTAAATTGGAGGTACTGCTCCAGCAGATTGACCCCAACATTTGTTTTCCCTTTAAATTTGAATACAATTATTTATTTTATTTGTTTAGCTTTTTTTTTTTTTTTTAACAGAACTGTTTCAAGAAAAAGCTGTATCGTATCAGCATTTTGTTGAGAACCCGGCAATCATTGATGATCCGAAGCTTGTGGTGAAAATTGGAAGCAAGTAAGTTCTGTGGTATATTACTACATGATAGTGTATGGCTGGTTTTAATGTAATTTCTCATTTCTGTGAATTATTTATTTATGTAAAATTCTGCTCAGCAGGATATGCTCCCTAATATGCCCCCTCATCTTGCCTTGCAGGGCAGCTCAGTGTACTTTTGACCAATATTCTGATGTGATTTTTTTTTTTTTTTACCTGCCCCATGCTCAGGAGAAAACAGTGTGGTTTTAAAGGCTGGTAATGCTGCACACAAAAGCAACACATTTAATTTAGATTTTATAAACCCAGGTTGTTTTCCCAATAGTGCCTAGTCGCTAGAATGTTTCTCATCAGTATCTTTCCAATATTTTAGGTATTATAACTGGGCAACTGCTGCACCTCTGATGGTAGCCATGCAGGTATTCCAGAAACCTCTTCCAAAGGTGAGTCAAAACGAAATGTTAGACCAGCAGCAGAACTCAATAACAACATCTCTGTTACAGAGAATGTATTATAGGCTACATTTGTCCACTCGCCCTCAAGTAACTGGTGCGAATGTAACTCCTTGTGTGCTTTTCTAGTTGATAGAGCTTGCTCACTGTCTGCATTCAGTGTTTGGGTTGTTACTAATTGCCACTTTGTGATGTCAGTCCTCTGCAGCCATTGTCTTCCCTTTCTTGTTGAACAATCAGTAATTGCTATTCCTTTAAGACGTGTGACTCAGTGACCCTTACTTTCCTTTTTGTCGTAGGGCATCCTATTTCAACGCAGATAGTTTTTTGTTTCTACCTATTTTACTACAGCTAACTGCTGTATACTGCGCAACTTGCTTGCATAAATGTACATTATGACATGTCCACTTTAGTGTACTGATAAAGTGCCCACATCCTGTAAATGTGCAGATGCTCTGTTTTGACATGCATTTAGCTAGATTGTTTTAACATTCGCACGCTTTATCTCAGATGTGTTCCTTTGAAGAAGTTGCTTTCCCAAAAAACAGATAACCCTCCCCTTTCCCTAAGTAAACCACAGCCAGTGCACCAATCACAATGTACCAATATGTACCACTTAAGTTGATGTTATTCTTGCATTCCTTAATAAAATAGACACATAACGTTATAATATTTCAAGCTTTTTATTTAATTTTCTAACCCGGCTTTGTTTTTATTCCTTGTTTTCCTCTCCTCCTGTTTTAAATATGTGTGCTAAGTATTCATGCTTCAGTTATGTCTTGTGTGCTTTGGGTGGGTTCGCATATAATTTGTTGAAGATCTTTGGCTCATCCGCTGTATGTTGTCATTTTAATTTTTGAAATTATTTGTTAGTTGTTGCAGCCTGCAGTTTCTTTTGCATGTTTTTCATTTTTGGGTTCTGTTGGTCATTTTGTGCATTTACTCCAGACCACTGTAGAGAACATCATGAAGGAGAAGATGCCCAAGAAAGGGGGCCGGTGGTGGTTTTCGTGGCGTAGGAGAAACAGCACTGTCAAAGCAGTAAGGCCTCCTCTTTTATCAAGAACACTGTCATCTCAAAAAATTCGGTGCCCTCTCCGTAACTCAGTTTTGGCAGCCAATATGGCACAGAGCCAATGTTTAAATTGTTCTTTTAATACTGACATTTCTGTATTAAATTAGCTCAAAAACACTTGAACTGTTTCCCACTGTTTTACGGCAAGATGTGTTTCTTAACCCTTTGAGTGCCATTGCTACTTTGTAATCTACTTATAGTTTACATTTTCACTTTAACTATAAGTGTAAATGTAATGTATCAAATTACATAAATACAGCTTGGGTTCAGATTTGTTTTCAAAGAACGATTAATTTGGTAACAATGGGTTAATTCTGATTTTTAAAAAAAACAACTAAAAAAAAACAAAAAAACAGAGGGAGCCTATTATAGGTCCCCGTTTGTGCAACAAAGTCCAAGAGCAGACATGAAAAAGGTCACCTACTAGAAATAAAGGACATACAAATATATCAGAAATAAAGGACATACAAATATATCAGAAATAAAGGACATACAAATATATCAGAAATAAAGGACATACAAATATATCAGAAATAAAGGACATACAAATCGTCACTGCGCTATAAAAGGATATTGCTGCTGTAGAAAGAGGGCAAAGAAGAGCGACCAGAATTATTCCTGGTTTAAAAGGCATGGCTAAAATAATTGAATCTATTCAGTCTTGAACACAGAAGACAACGTGGCGGTCTGATACAAGCCTTAAAAATTCTGTAAGATATTGACAATGTCGACCCAGGGAACTTTTTCGACCGGAAAAAAAGAAACAAGGACCAGGGGTCACAAATGGAGGTTAGATAAAGGGGCATTCAGAACAGAAAATAGGAGGCACTTTTTTACGCAGAGAATTGTGTGAGTCTGGAACCAACTCCCCAGTAATTCAACTCCCTCAATAATCTTTGTGTTGTCATGAGTGTAGTAGTTGGTTTAAAATCTTTATGGTCTAATAATTTTGATCACCCCAGCCCACCCCCCACAAAGTAATACTCAGTAATAATTTATCAACTACTGCCCTCCTGCTGTGCTTGTATTTAGAGTAAAACCAAAGTATCTATTCAAACATTTTGTTTTGATAGGAATCCACATCAGAACCAGGAGGCAGTATGTCAGGATCTATAGGAGGAGAGGAGTCTGGGCAAATGAGTTCTTCAAACAGGTAATAATGGAGTAGGACTTCTAGAACATTGCAAGATAACAAATACCGCGATTGTATTTACCTTTGCTTTTTTATATTGGCTGAATCTTCCAACTGTTTGTTTTTCCTTGAATTGCTTTTATAACATGTCAGCGGAAATCGGAATATAACTCATTTCAGCTGCACCCAGGAGGAATGACATTGGCTCAACCTGCAGAATACCAAATCAAATGAATGAGCACGTAAGGGAATGAGTAAGTGGCCGGATGAATGAGTAAATAAATGAATGAGCAAACAGCCATCCGCGATGATGAATGAATAAGGAGCAATTAGGGACAGCTTTACACACCGTGCAGTCTTAAATGTCATCCCAGGAGAGGATACTGTGATTTAATCAATACAGATCGTCCTGTCCGACTGCTCAGAACTCATTTATTTTACATGGGGACTGAGAAATGTAGACACAGTGTCTGGGCCTTATGCGGTTTTGTTTCTGTTTGTTATTTTAGGTTGAAAGACGAGTCTTCTTCCAGCGATGAAGACACCCATGCCTCCAAGCTGAGCTCCAGCACCTTAAAGCAGGAGGCCCTCTCGTTCTCCTCTTCAAGTGTTTTATACAGGAAAACTCTCCGGCTCACCTCCGAGCAGCTGGTGAGTTTCCATCACAACCAGCTATGAGTGGTGCAAGTGGCTTTTTGGTGTTGACTTTTGGGGACGATCCTTCTGCTTCAGTAAAAAGG
Organism: Acipenser oxyrinchus oxyrinchus; assembly: GCA_030684275.1. Classification (NCBI taxonomy): domain Eukaryota; kingdom Metazoa; phylum Chordata; class Actinopteri; order Acipenseriformes; family Acipenseridae; genus Acipenser; species Acipenser oxyrinchus. The sequence goes on along the minus strand of CM060251.1, from coordinate 77,357,735 downwards.
CAGGCTTTCATATTGAACAAGGAATTCAACAATGAGCCTCCCTGTCAAGCTTTGGAATGTGCCACTACCCCCAGTGTTTTATTTTCACACATACGGTGAACATTACCACAGCAAAAAGCTTGGAAGATGTTTCTTCTGAAATTATATAAATGTAAAACATATTTAAATAAATGGAGATAAAATAACAGGTTATTGCTCAGACTAGTTACCATAAGTACTGGTCTAGGGGTTTGGTACTTTGACATACAGTACCATTTAGGCCTCTTTCTTACAAACTAAATAACTAGTCTTAATTGATTTTTTATAAATATTCCTTGGTAGAATTTTGAACTAGATTATTCAGTTCAAATGTGTATGAAGGGGGCATATAGAACTAAAAAAGCCTTTATTAATTAACAGGGAAGCCTCCAGCTGAAGAATGGCCCCAACGATGTGGTGTTCAGTGTTACAACACAGTACCAGGGCACATGTCGCTGCGAAGGAACCATCTACCTGTGGAACTGGGATGATAAAATCATTATCTCGGATATTGATGGAACCATTACCAGGTGTGTACTCATTGAACATTCATAACTTCAGTATATGAATTCCAATACAAATAACAAGAAGGCTTTTTCATTACATGTTACCAGAAAACAACCCATAACTATGTGAAGAAACTGGCAAGCAGTTTTTTTTTGTTTTTATAAATAGGATTTGTGGTGCTGTGTAACTGAAGAGCTGTTTACCAAACCATAATTGTGTGAAGAAGAAAATGTCGATTCGGGGCATTGGGCATATGGTTTTTTTTTTTTTTTTTTTTTTTTTATAACCTCGGTTTTTACTGCTTTATACTTGATTTTTTGTCTACTATTCAATATTTTCCCGGTTTACACAATATTTTGATTAAAATTGTGTTTTTTTTATGACTCCGACATTGTAATAAGCAACCCTACATTGCATCCTATTATACAGTAGGTACGTTTAAATGTCAGAGGATCAAATAACGTTCACAAACACATTATTACCCGATTCTGTTGGCCAATCAAAGTCTGATTATTGTGGCAAGTGCTGGGCGTAGTAAATAGCCTGATCAAAAACTAAACTGAAATACAGTTGACGCCTCTTAATTGGGAGACCTCGGGAGAAGTAAAAATATCCCAATTAACCGAGATGCATTTAAAAGGACCTTTGTCACACTTATATTCATAATGTACAACATGCACAAGAGAGGAGTATTTTTTACTGTTTTTTTTTTTATTTCTAAATGAAAAGAAAGAATGAAATCAGAAAACAGTACAGTATGAATACAGTACTGCAGTGCCTGTAAATGTTAAATGCGTCATTTGAAATAGGAGTCAGTTTCTGTGACTGAGCTGCTTGGGACTGAACTTTGTCATCCACCATCCTCAGAAGGGGCAGCACAGCTTGTCTAAGGTGGTCCACCGTTTGCAACTTCTGAGCTAAGGCAACTTCTCAGCAGTTGTCAACCAAGAGGCATATATACGGTGATCCCTTGTGCTAAGAGACTTGTTCCAGTTGTGCAACCACTGCTGAAATATCTGGCCAGTCATCCATGCCTTCTTCGAGCTGGCATAATCCACTGCAAGTCGGTTCAGATCCTTCGGGAAGCAGCGCGGTTGTTTGCTCTTGCCAATGATTAATAGAAGTCGCTTTTCAGAGCCTAACATATTCGCACAGAACAGTGCAGTGATTCTCTCCTTGGCTTAATGAGTTTGGCAGAGCTCTGTGCTTTGCTGGACAGCCACTGTGTATTGCAGAGAGGTGTGTATTGGTGACTTTGTGCGACAGAACTGTCTATCCATCAGCTAAAACACTGCCTAATGCTGACAATCTTAATCGTAAATATTTGACAGTAAATGGTGATGCTTTAGTTGGTAAATTTATGGACCGCATTGATGGAAATGTCCAGTTTGATTTTTGACGCGTCTCCTGATGGCTTGGACCGTTCAGTTCTGTCGATTTTTTCTTTTCTTTTTATGATTTCAAGGCAAATAAACCCGGCCTATTTTGTGCTGATGTCACGTTCTTACCTTCTGCAGATACTATTTCCATCAGCACAGCGATTGCCCAAACATTCGCAAAGTACTAGCTAACTTGGGGAAAAAATGTGGCCTTGACTTGCACAGATTAAACTTAATCAGAAACCAGAACTGCTACGTATCACATTCCACATGTAAAGTATGTATACTGAGAATTTTTTAACCGATTTTTTTTTTTCTTTTTTTTTACTGATGTTTCAATTAAAAACTTTTTTTTTACCTATTTCTATTCCACTTTAATATTTGTAAAATAAACTTTTCCATAGAAATTCCCAGGAAATTTAATTTTAAGATAAAACCGAAAATACAGAACTCTAGTTTATATAGTATGTAGTGTTTCTTAAGAATACTACTTTTGTTATTTAACCAGGAAAATCCTGTTGTGATTTAAAATCTCTTATCAAGGGAGACCTGGTCAAGAAGGTGCTTTATAATTTAAAAAAAAAAAACAACAACCACCACAAAACACACACAAATACAAATGAGCGCAACCAATACAAACAAGTTAATACAATTACAAAAAAAATAATTAGGAGCACTGGCCAAATCAAAAACATGACTCAGCTGCATAGATTCATTTAAAAGTATCAAGACAGTAAGTTTAATTTCAGTTCCTCCTGAAGTTTATTCCAAGACTATGGAGATAGAAAACAGAATGTTTCTTTATTTTTTTTTCAAATTCCGTACAAACCCTAGGAACTGGAAAACTTAACAGTCTAAGATCTAAAATTATAAGCACTACTAGAGGTAGTTAACAATTGTTGTATGTGGGAAATTGCATAAAATGTATTAATGTGTTTATCCAATTCATTTATTTCATAAATAAACATGCTATTAATTGATCCGACTCATGTCTCTATTTTACAATTATAAATGATGTACCTTTGATATGGTACTTTTTTGTTTTTCATAAAAATATATATTTTTAAAATTTTTTAATTTAGTAAGAAATTTGTTTGATGTTAACCTTTCATGTATGACTTCAGATGGTTCAGTGACTCTTCCCTTTCCATACCTCAGGTCTGACACACTGGGTCACATTCTGCCTACCCTTGGCAAGGACTGGACTCATCAGGGCATTGCTCGGCTTTATCACAAAGTTAGCCAGTAAGTTTAAATAGTACAACAATATTTGATTTGACACCTCCAAGCGCTCTACATATTTAACACAGAACACAGGCCTATAAACATGTTTTGCTTTGTATTCTGTACTATATAATATAATGTATTTTTTTTTTTCCCAAGGAATGGCTACAAGTTCATGTACTGCTCAGCCCGTGCTATTGGAATGGCAGACATGACAAGAGGGTACCTGCACTGGGTTAATGAAAGGGGAACCATGCTACCTCAGGGGCCTGTACTGCTGAGCCCAAGCAGTTTATTCTCAGCATTGCACAGGTAAGCATTTGTCCTTAATTTATAATGTAATGTTCTTAAAAGAGTCCGTTGATTTATCTCCATTTGGAAAGACTTTCTTCTGTCAGTCACCCAGCTGACAAAACAGGTGATTTGAGATTTTGCAAGCAGTCCGTAAGGGCTGAGAGAGTCGCAGAAGGTCAATATAGTTCAAAATCCTGCCTTTAGAAATGCCAGATCTTGTGAAACTCAAGCAATGGGGTCATTTTAAAGGCAGCCACCTTGGGCATTAGAGTTTGTCAGCAGAGGTGCTTAATTACAGCTTTTCAGTCTCATGTGAATGCTTAATATTCAGTTATTGTGCCACAGCATCTCTTTAGAAATAATCATGCTTGAAGAGATTACACTGCAAGTAAATAAAGCAGATTCAGGATATCAGGATATTAATGTGCTATTAAAATGGGTAGCTTCATTCTGAGAGATGGAAAACCAAATATCTACTACTACAACTGATGAACACCAACTTTAGGGGTTACCAGCAAATACAAGATTCATTTTTCATTCATTGTTTACTTCTTCTAAATTGGAATAAAATACAATTTCTTCAATTACAGAAACACAATGATCTTTCTTTTTAAAATGATATTGTGTTTTTTGAGTTTACTGGAATGATTCACATGACAGCTTTCTTATTAAAAGATGGTTTAGCCTGATTGTGCTCCATTATAGCTTATACATTGAAAGATGAAAATGGGATACTGGGTGCCTTTGACAAGGGAAAGGCAGGTTTGTTTACGTTAGAATCCACAAATTGAGAGTAGATCATTTACATAACAAATAGGGGTCATTCCAGTTGAAGTGGCCCACATTCTGGGGAGGTGTTTCCTTTATCTGTGCTAATGATACATACTGGGAGAAAAGGTTCCCGTTTAGAATACAAAAGGAGAGCTGTGCATCTCTGCCCCACATTGTGAGGGTGGTGAGACAGAGCGTGACTCGGACAATTAAAAGCTTGTTTCAAAAGCTTTCCAAAAATATTATAATAAAGTTATGCAAGTCGTTGACGTAAGTGGTCCCTGGAATGACCCAGATTGAGACTGGTCAGTATTGCTGGAGGGATAGACCAAGCATGAATTCAAGTGTAGAAAAAGAGCTAAGCAAGCATGTCCTTTATCAAAGTAAATTTGTATAGTCATTTTGCATTTCACTTGCTTTTTCCATGCACGTACAATGCATTTGCTGTTATTTACCATGGTTGACATCACTTTGTCATATGCTCTACATTGTTAACCACTGTAAACTTTCATAAAGGACAGCTTGACTTTGTTGTGTCAATCAAACACGCAGCTTTTCTGAAGTCCATATTTCCATTAATGTACACTGTTAACGACGTAGAATGTCTTTGAAATATGTAATATAGGGTAAGGATTTAAGCTACTTCAATCACCCTCTCCTCTAATCCTACATGTCTGTATTTGCACTGCTATTGCCTAAAGTAAATCGTGTGTGTTCCTTTGTTTCACACACAGGGTGAATCTTGTAGAATCTCAGAAAGTGTTGCAAGTCTAGTGAATGATGTATTGAAATAAAACTCTCTCATCCTCATGGTCCCTGTGAAGAGTGTTTGTTATCGATAGAGAGATAAACCTGCTTAGGTTCTAAATAAAATCAATGACTTTTGTCTTATTTCCTGCAAATATATCTCAGCAGACGTAGACGCATGGAAACAGGAAAAGGTGACTTTTTATAGTGTGCTTTTAGTTCCGATGTCTTTAGTCTGATTTATATCTCTTCACTTTGTATTCCATTTATTTTCTCTTCAGTTAGTTATAGAAAAATTAGACCCTCCTGCTGAATGTGTGACATATCTGGATGGATTAACGCCATGGGGCTGATTTGTCAGTAGCGCTGTACTGTACACCTATCTGTGTGATATACATCACCTTATCTTGCTGCTTTATTTAGTATTCTCATCACTGGATTCTAATATGCCCCCAGTGATTCACATATTAGAACAGTCATTGCCTCATACTTAAGCTTTTTGTGGCTTTTGTCTTACCTTGTTTTACCATTTTATCAGGGAAGTGATAGAAAAGAAACCAGAGAAGTTTAAGATTGAGTGTCTGACAGACATAAAACATCTCTTTCATCCAAACATTGAGCCTTTCTATGCTGCTTTTGGAAACAGACCTACAGTAAGTAACAGTTTCCTTTATCAAGAAAATGTAATCATTGCTGAATTACAATCCGCTTTAAACCATTTATCACAGAATAATAGTTGATTTGTAACATTGTATACTAATGTCTAAAAAGGGATAGTAACTTTTAGTATTTTCAGTCCATTCCAATCCAGACCCTTGTTCCAATCAGACTTAATTGGACCCCTAGATTCAATTAAACAAAAAGACCTGGTTGGAATAATGCTCTGCCCTACTCAATTCAGAAACTTAGGACATGACTGGAAAGGGTTGAAAGAACCAATGATTTTCATCAACATTGAGTATACATAGGAAAGGACAAGATATGACATGACAACTTTTTAAATCACTAACGCATTCCTTATATATTCAAATAAAATGCCTACAGTTAAAATGGCAATTTCATGTTATTGTTATAACAAACTGCAGCAGTAGATATTCTGTATTTATTATTATTATTTATTATTATTATTATTATTATTATTATTATTATTATTATTATTTATTTCTTAGCAGACGCCTTATCTAGGCTTGACTTACAATCGTAAGCAAATACATTTCAAGTATCACAGTACAAGTATGAAACTGTAGCACCATAGCTTTTTAATAATACAGGTTAAATAAGAAAAAAAAATGACCAAGTCTTCTAACCTATTTGTTTTTTTTTTTGTCATTTTAATTTTTTTTAGGATGTGCATTCATATAAGGAAGTAGGAGTTGCTTTGAACAGAATCTTTACAGTTAACCCAAAAGGAGAACTGATACAAGAACATGCAAAGACTAACATATCCTCGTAAGTGATTGCTTCCGTGGTTTACGGTATTGCTCTTAAATCTCTTCTTTAGTTTTTCATTGCAGTCAAAATAGTTCCCCTTTACTTGGGTTGAATATTTGCAGTGACAGGTATATACCAGAGATGTTTCTTGAGAACCACTTATCTAATCATGATAAAACTTGGTGAGGACATTATTTTGTGCTTGTCAGAATTATGTTATTATCAGAATTTGGGGATCAAGGAGGTCTGAATGTCTGTACTACACATTTGTTATAACATAAACATGGGTAGATGTAGGCCATGGTGATCTCATTTTTCATGATATTGCGCTCTAATTTTGTATAATTTTATGTTTTACCTAACATCACCATAACATTCAGTGAAGGGGTAAACCATTGTAGGGATTATTTCACTGATGCAACACTAACCCAGATAGAGCACCATCTTACACTTGTGTGTTTTGTTTGCAGTTACGTGAGACTTGGTGAAATCGTGGATCACGTGTTCCCGCTGCTGACACGAGGCGATGCCTCAGACTTCCCCTGTTCTGACACCTACAGTCAGTTCACCTACTGGAGGGAGCTACTGCCGTCTGTGGAAAACCCAGATGTCCATTTAGAATCCAGTTAAACATTAGAACCAGATGTTGAATGATTGCTTCTGTAACGGGCAGTGTTGTGTGATATGCTGCCGTTATGGATTCTGTCCCCTGTTGGTGAAATGAAATTAGGCTAAAAGCTCTAAAACCATGAATGCTGAGGAGCCTGGCTCTTTTGCATTCTGGTTAAGATGCTTGCTTGCAGGGTGCGGGTTCGCCGGTGTTTAAACACAGATTTTGTTTTCTACACTGGGTTTAGCTCTTTTTTTTTTTTAAACAGATACAGTACATTTGTGCATTTTAATCCTACTTTATGTGCATACTAAGTTGTTAATTAATCAAAATAGTCTTTTTTGCTACATTTTTTTTTTTAACCTTTTTTATAGATCTGAAAACTAACTTCTTTTGTTTAATTTTAATGTTTATATATGTTTTTAAAAGGGGGCTAGGCACATTTTGGCAAAGCAAAAGTCACTTTGCTTAATACTGAAGCTTTTAATCTTCATTACAGATCCCTGAAAAAAAATAATTCAATAATAAAGAAAGGTTGTTACTCTTGCAGCCAAATAAAGATACAACCTGGTGAGAACCCTTTTATCATGAGACTGTAAACCAGTGTGCTGCTTCTCTTTATTTCTAAGAAAACAAGAACAACACACCAGCACAGCAGGTTAAATACATCAGAGAAGGTATCACTAGCTTCTTCAGGGCAGAAGAGGGGGACATAGAATTCCCCTGTAGATTGTAATTTATCTGATATGCAAATATGTGCCCACCAGTATTCCACAAGCCCTTTTCATCTCCATAAGTTTAAAGCTTCAGCAACTCTGTATGCAGACAGTCATGTGCACTCAGCCTTGACTGAACTGAACTACATAGACACTGTAAAGGTTGACGTGAAGTGACAAGCTAGGTAACCCGGGCAACAGATGAACTAGAAGTTTACACGACATGACTTGTTTCTGGAAACGCTACTTTTTAATGATCAAAGCTTTGCAAAGGATTTTCTGCTTTGAATAATTGCATGTTTTGTTAAAATATTAGCCCGTATATCAACTATTTGAGTCGGCATAAGTCACGTTTCATTACAGATATATCTGATAATCTATCTTTCCGTTTTGTTTTGTGAAGTAACAAAACTGAACCGATTTAAATAATCTCAAGTTTCCTACATCCACTGATCTTTTATGAACTTCAGCTGCAACAATATTCAAATATAACATCTATGGATCAGTTTATAATATATATCATCCTGTAATAAAAAGTGGGTTTCAATGATTTTAACTAATTACAATAATACATCATGTCAACCAGTTACAGTGATGTATAAACTGTGTTGGCATTTACAGTAAGGTCTGAAACTTCTTTTTTTTTTTTTTTAACCTATAAATTGTACTAAAGGTAAAGTGTGATCAGGGTGTCATGTAAACTTCTATTCATATAGATTCTTAATTCTGTGAAAGTGTTCCTAGAATGATACTATACAGTACTTCAGGATGATGAAGCTTTGGGAGGTTTACTTGAGATGTGTTAATGATAAAGTTACTGTATGTAGACACCTTTTAAAGAAAGGTATAGTTACTTCATGTAAATAATGTTAAAATCTAGTGCTACTTTGGCTTCTGGAGAACCTGAAACAAATGCATACGAACATATATGAACAATATCTTTTAATGAAATTATCCTTAATCTCAATATATTGTTTGAATAATGGCTGGGAGTAGTTAGAATGCAAAATGCCTATTCTTTCTGTGAAAGATAGTGTTATGATCTGCTTTGTATTGCCATACTCATGGTTGTCATTAAATTACTATTTTTGACTGATGTATGTATATAACAGAATTTAATTGTAATGAATGTGTGCAGTGAAATGTCATGTATATATGGCTGTAATTGTAATAAATGCTCAGAATATTCAAACTATGGTTTGTTTTGTTCATTGCAGCCCAAAGTGTTTTTTTTCCCCCCTCTTTCTCTCTCAATGTATCTGTGCTAACAGAAACCCAGGCACATTCACTGTTTTTACCAAAGAAATATCAGGCTACAGCAGGAGCTAAACAATGTGTCAGATGTTTTCAGTATTATTTGAAGCATCAGTTGTAGAAGTATATTCTGTAATGTGATATTTTATAATGTGATATTTTGTACTGTGATAACTTGTAACAATTGTAAGTCGCCCAGGATAAGGGTGTCTGCCAAGAAATAAATAATAATCATCAATAAAGACATGACAAGTTTTTTGGGGGTTTACGTAGTTCTCAAGACCTATGTATGCGTTTTCCATTTCATCCAATGGTATTTCAATGTAAACTATGCTTGACATTTTGGGATTTTTCTATTTAAAAAGCTAGAGGTGAAAAGGCAGTACTGTTTCTTTGTTATCTGTAGGTCACATGGTCTAATTGAAGTGCCTTTGAACAGTTGCTAACACATTCTGCTTTTACCTATTTTGATTGATATCTACAGTAAGTTGCTTCATCCAGTTCCAGAAACTGGTATACACGTGGCTTTTGTTCCTGTAAGAACAAGAACAGCTTTAGCACAGAGTACAATAGCTATTAGTACTGTAACTACAGCTGTCAAAGGTCTGATATATGTGGTACTCTGCACTGCTGAAAAGCAGTTATTGTTTCTGGTTTTCTTCCCCAGTACACTGATTAAACGTCATTGCTGGTTCAAATTAGAACAGAAGAAGCCTGGATGTTATCATTTACAGCCTAGTTTTATTGGAATTATTCTACATTATGCTGTGGAAGACATTGCCTTGAATGTGGAGTAGTGTGTTTGGACTGAAAGTGCAATTCTGTAAAAGAGGGCAGCATCTGGCAAGCATGTTAAATGTTCTACTAAATGTTTTCTTGTTCTTCTATGGTTCAGCTTTCTCTGCGCAGAGCTTCAGACCTAATTGATTATCTAGAATATGTTTAAATTTTCCAAAGATTCATATGTTTTGACTGCCAATGCTACCTCGTGCTTTAGACTTTCAAGAAGTTAAGAATGGGCTCTGTTACAGCTCAAAAAACAAACATGATTACCATGGCGTGACGACTTTTAGATTTATGATTTACTCAAGCAAAAAGGCTTTGATAAGTGGCTTGCTTGTGAGTACTGTACACACAAAGACTGGCTGATGTACTGTAGTAAAGCTATACCAGGTTACATGCTGTTTGATAGAAATTACTTAAAAAGGGCACTTTAAACCTCACTAGAAATGATCCCCTAATCTACTGTATTCACAAAAAATGGCAATCTCATCAATACAAACTGTCAAAGTGAAGAAATATTCAGATTTTTACACTTTTGTCAAATGCAGAAGGCTTGTGCTACTGTAGATGACAAAGGAAAGATATGTCAAGTTAAGTTTTGAACAGAGACTGTAAGTAATGTATTTTATTAACTCAGGGTTTTGCTATGCATAAGTAACTTCCCTTAATTTCCTTTAGGAGGCATAGTCTTCACAAGAATGCATGCAAGCTCCTTCACACAATACCAGTTACTCTCTAAATATGTTTGCCCTTGCTTTATGGATTTTTTAATCTTTGTTTTGTACCACCTAACAATGATATTCAGCCCAGTTTGTTTAAAACATGATAACTAACACCAATTATTTCTCGTTGAGAATCTGCCATGAAGTGTGAAAATGTAAGTTTTGTGCAGTATGTGGTCTCTGACCAATTGAGAACTTGATTAATATTAACACTTTACACTGAATACAGAACACACAAACATTTAATCACACTAAATGTTAACCTGGCATTTTGTGGACATATTTAGATTCTATTGGCCCTAATTTTAAGATATTCAAGCAGCATCCTGTACATTTCTTTCTATTATTTTGCTTAAAGGGGAATTCTCCAGGAGCATTTTGAGGAAAGAGTGGTCAGTTTATACATAAGAACACAAGAATATTTAAAGTTTACAAATGAAAGGAGGCCATTCGGCCCATCTTGCTCGTTTAGTCGTTAGTAGCTTATTCCCAGCATCTCATCAAGCAGCTTCTTGAAGGATCCCAGAGTGTCAGCTTCAACAACATTACTGGGGAGTTGGTTCCAGACCCTCACAATTCTCTGTGTAAAAAAGTGCCTCCTATTTTCTGTTCTGAATGCCCCTTTATCTAATCTCCATTTGTGACCTCTGGTCCTTGTTTCTTTTTTCAGGTCAAAAAAGTCCCCTGGGTGGACAATGTCTATACCTTTTAGGATTTTGAAAGTTTGAATCAGATCGCTGCATAGTCTTCTTTGTTCAAGACTAAACAGATTCAATTCTTTTAACCTGTCTGCATAGGACATGCCTTTTAAACCCAGAATAATTCTGGTCGCTCTTCTTTGCACTCTTTCTTTTTGTAGTGAGGTGACCAGAACTGAACACAATATTCTAGATGAGGTCTTACTAATGCATTGTAAAGTTTTAACATTACTTCCCTTGATTTGAATTCAACACTTTTCACTATGTATCCGAGCATTTTGTTGGTCTTTTTTATAGCTTCCCCACATTGTCTAGATGAAGACATTTCTGAGTCACCATAAACTCCTAGATCTTTTTCATAGATTTCTTCTTCAATTTCAGTCTCTCCCATATGGTATTTATAATGCACATTTTTATTGCCTGCGTACAGTACCTTACACTTTTCTCTATTAAATGTAATTTTCCATGTGTCTGCCCAGTTCTGAATGCTGTCTAGATCATTTTGAATGACCTTTGCTGCTGCAACAGTGTTTGCCACTCCTCCTATTTTTGTGTTGTCTGCAAATTTAACAAGTTTGCTTACTATACCATAATCTAAGTCATTAATTTAGATGAGGAAGAGCAGAGGACCTAATACTGATGCCTGTGGTACACCACTGGTTACCTCGCTCCATTTTGAGGTTTCTCCTCTAATCAGTACTTTCTGTTTTCTATGTTAACCACTCCCTAATCCATGTGCATGCATTTCCTTGAATCCCTACTGTGTTCAGTTTGAGAATTAATTGTTTATGTGGGACTTTGTCAAAAGCTTTCTGGAAATCTAAATAAACCATGTCGTATGCTTTGCAATTATCCATTGTCGATGTTGCATCCTCAAAAAAATCAAGCAGGTTAGTTAGACAGGATCTCCCTTTCCTAAAACCATGCTGACTGTCTCCCAGAATACTGTTACCATATAGATAATTTTCCATTGTGGATCTTATTATAATGTCCATAAGTTTACATATAATAGAAGTCAGGCTTATTGGGCTGTAGTTACCTGGTTCGATTTTGTCTCCCTTTTTGTGGATTGGTATTACGTTTGCAATTCTCCAGTCTGTTGGTACAACCCCTATGTCAAGAGACTGTTGCATGAACTTGGTTAGCGGTTTGTAAATAACTTCTTTCATTTCTTTGAGTACTATTGGGAGGATCTCATCCGGCCCAGGGGATTTGTTTATTTTAAGAGCTCCTAGTCCCTTTAACACTTCTGCCTCTGTTATGTTAAAGTTATTTAAAACTGGATAGGAACAGGTCGACATGTGGGGCATGTTGTCCGTATCCTCCTTTGTAAAAACTTGTGAAAAGTGATCATTTAATATATTTGCTATTTTTTCTCTTCATCTATGATTTTGCCATTTGTATCTCTAAAACATTTTACTTCCTCTTTGAATGTTCTTTTTTCTGTTGTAATACTGGAAAAACTTTTTGGAATTGGTTTTAGCCCCCTTGGCAATGTTAATTTCTATCTCTCTCTTGGCCTTTCTAACTTCCTTTTTGACTTGCGTTTGCAGTTCCAAGAACTCTTTCTGTGTAGTTGTTCTTGGTCCCTCTTAAATGTTCTGTAAAGTGCCTTTTGTCTCTGGATATTTTTTAATTGATCTATTAAACCATTTTGGCAATTTTGTTTTAGATTTTGATTTGTCTACTTTTGGGATGTAATTGCTTTGTGCCTCTAGTACTACATTTTTGAAAGATAGCCATGCTTTTTCTGTGGATGTTTTCTCTATTTTGCTCCAGCCTACTTATGTTAGTCTCTGCTTCATTCCCTCATAGTTGGTATTTTTTAAAATTGTAAACCTTACCTTTAGTCGTTAATTTTGTGGTTTTAAAAAGCACTTCAAATGAGACCATGTTGTGATCTGAGTTTGCCAATAGTTCTCTGACCTCTGTTTTAGTTATTCTGTTATTTGAAAAGACTAAATCAAGGCATGCCTCCCCTCTAGTTGGTGCCTTGACAAATTGCGTTAGAATGCAGTCATTGTCATTTCCACCATTTCAATTTCGTCCCTCGTGCTCCCCACCGGGTTTTCCCATTATATATGGGGGTAGTTGAAATCCCCCATTAGTATGGCTTCTCCTTTGCTACACACATTTCTAATGCCATTGTATAACAGATTATTTTGCTCAGTGTCTGAATTTGGCGGTCTATAGCATGCCCCTATTATTATGCCCATTGAATTTTTGTCCATTATTCTGACCCATATTAATTCTGTTTTTTTCTTTCAGATTTAACACCTGGGCTTCAAGACTATTTTTGATGTATAGCGCTACCCCTCTGCCTCTTCTGTCCTGCCTGTCTTTCCTATACAGTGTATACCCACTAATATTATACCCAACCCTCTCGGATAACCAAGTTTCTGTGACACCTATCACATCATAGTTACTTGTTAGTGCAGTAGCTTCAAGTTCTAACATTTAGTTTTTGAGACTTCTAGCATTTAGATAAATACATTTAATGGCTATCTTACCTGAGTTGCTGCCCTTGTTTTGATGTAGTCTCCTTTCTGTTTTTTGTTGATTTCTTCCCCCTTTCCTTTCTTTGTTTAAATGCTTCTGAACCTCCTCGAGGATCCTTTCTCCGAGTAGATTGGTTCCCTTTTTATTTAAGTGCAGTCCGTCCCGCCTATATAGATAGTCCTTGTTGTAGAATGTGAGCCAATGTTCAAGAAAGTTGAAGCCTTCCTGTGTGCACCACGATTTCAGCCATGCATTTTGATTTTGTATTTCCAGCTGTCTATATGGTCCTTTGCAAGGTGCCGGCAGTATCCCAGAAAATACCACAGTTTTGGTCTTGTCTTTTATTTTCCTTCCTAGCTCTCTGAATTTGTTTTGCAGGGATCTTGATCTGTCTCTTCCAATGTTGTTTGTAACCGATGTGGACGACTACTACCGGGTCGTCTCCTGTTCGTTCTAGAAGCCTGTCCACATTCTCAGTTATGTGCTTGACAAAGGCTCCTGGAAGGGGGTCCAGGCTGCGCACTGAACTTGCTGTGTTTCTCAATATGGAGTCCCCCACAATCATGACCTCCCTTATTTTTGCTACCTGGCCAGCACTGTTTATGGGGTCCTGGATGTTGTTCCTTTCGTTCTCTTGATGTTGGTTTTGATCATCTAAATTTTGAAGTGGCTCAAATTTGTTTGATGTTTTGATTTCTGGTGATTGTGTTTGACTAAGTTTCTTTTTTTCCCTGGCTCTGCCTACCTGAATCCAGCCGTTTAGACCCTCTTCTATCTCCTTGGTGGCTTTCTGTCTGGTAGGGGTGAAAACTTCCAAGAACTCCAGGTGTCAGCTCCTCAAGTTCCTGTTGCTCTGTCATTTCGTACAGCTCCATTTCTAGCTAACTTACTAATTTAAGCAAGTCCTGGATCTTGCAGCACTTTACACACACTTGAATTTGCCAGTTTGCCAGTGAACTCGCCAGTTCAGGTACATTCATATATAAAAACAGTACTTTATTAAATATATGTTGAAGGTTTGTCTCAAATAAAAGAAAGTCTAGCACAATGTTAAACCCATACAAAGCTTGCATTGATTCAAAACTTTTAATGGAAGGAAGAATAATTTGATATTGTAAGGAATTTAACTTTGGCTGTGCATTATTTCAGACCATATCAGGTGTCCGGGTTGCTGCCAGAAATCTATTTTATTGATACAGGAAATCCATTTTGCCTTACATTACCCTTAATGAGTTTTGCAAGCGAATGGCCTCTTCCTGTGACTCATTCTGTGTTTCCTGGACCGGAGATTGTGGTTTTGTGTTTCACATTGGAAAGTAACCACCATGACTGCATTTGTTTTTTGTGCAATAGCATTGTAGAGATGATAACATTATGGTTACCCTGTTCAAAATGAACTTGAAGTAATGTTACATTTCTACAAGTAATTTGTTTTTGCTAGTGCTGTATATGTAGATAAATCTAACTAGGTTCTGCAATGATCCTGACTATCTCTTTAAACGTCATGCATTCAAAGAGTTGACTTTCAACTCTATTTAGTTGAATAAATATTAAATTGGCCCTCCTATCATAGAATATTGGGAAGATTGGGGTTGTTGATTCCATGGCTTTAATTATGATAAACATATTTACGATTATTTGAAATTATATTCTATGTAAGTAGACATATCATTTTTTATATTATAAAAATGTCTCCTTTCACACAAAACTAAATGACCATAACTGGACACTATTTTGAAACTGTTGGCAGATGTTCTAGCTAGGCAGTTGTGGTGGCCATTACTATGATGGAATGGTGACCCACAAACATGATTGCTGATGGAAGGATTGTGGTGGCTTGCATTATTGAATAGAATTAATCCCAGTAAAATCCAATTGATCTTCAGGAAGGGTCAAAGACACAATAGGAGAGCCCAAATCCAGAGAAGCTTAAAGACAGGCTGTTTTTTTTTTTTTTTTTTTTTTTAACTCAAGCTGAAACTGAGAATGTCTGCAAATCCCTTGGGCTAAATGAAGAGTCTGGTACATACAGTTACATTGATATGGTTGCCATCCAGGGAGGTCAAGAGGCTAGGTCATGCTGGACTGGGTTATGTTGGACTGGTTTTACATCTATGATTGCACATATTGCAAGAGTCATCCACATACTTCTGAACATCTAAAGGTGAATTATCTGTCTGCAAGAAATAACGGGTTGTGCTCCAGGCCTGTTCAGCTGAGCAGCATGAATGCTTGTGATTGTACTTAAAACGACTGCTAGAACCACAAATTAATCATACTTTTGGTGAAGCAATTTTGAAGCCAGTAAGGATTTTCTTTTGTCAGAAAAATAAAGCATCCGATTTAAATTTCTTTGTGTGAGAGGGATATATATTCCCTGCCAGTTGGTTCTGTTTGGAAGGAAATAAACATATTAAATTCAGAGCAATAATCAAACTACTTCAACCAAAACGATGTCATGGATTAGAAAGAACGTTAAGGAACCAGTACCATATGGCTGTTTAAAACAAGGAACTGTAATTGACTAGGTGGCTATTTTATCCTTATTGAATCTTTGTTGCATCTTAAACCAATTAACAGATGTTAATGCTAACATTTAGAAAACAAATATGAAGAAAGCTAACTAAGGCTGGTAGTGAGCATGCAAGAACCCATATACTATCAGCAATTGAATAGCTATTTATGTATTATCCAAGCCATGAAATGTCACCCACCACAGATGGAAGCTGCAATTACTTACAAACAAGTGCTCTCAAGTGGGATATAATGATATGGTATGCTGTATGTTAGCAATTTCTTGAATCTTGGCAAATTGAAGTTTTACTTAATGGTAACATTAAAATAGTTCATTTGGTTTTACTTTTGGTACTGCACCCGGAAAGAGACTGGGCACGAACCGGCGATCCCACACTCCACAAGCGAAAGTTTAACCACAATGCAAAGCTGGGCTTGTCTAATCATTCTAGAGATTTTAACCTCATCTCCCCTTGTTGACAAGGGGACAGAATCCTTAATGACGCAGCACAACCCGTTACAGTAGCTGACGCTGATTGAAGGTTGATGTAAAGGCCAAGAGAGAGACAGAAATGAACATTGCTAAGGGGGCTAAAACCAATTCAAAAAGTTTTTCCAATATTATAACAGCAAAAGAACATTCAAGGAGGAAGTAAAATGCCTAAAAGATACAAATGGCAACATCATAGATGAAGAGAAAAAATAGCAAATATATTAAATGATTCAGTTTTTACAAAGGAGGATACGACATGCCCCACATGTCGACCGGTTCCTATCCAGTTTTAAATAACTTTAGCATAACAGAGGCAGAAGTGTTAAAGGGATTAGGAGCTCTTAAAATAAACAAATCCCCTGGGCCGGATGAGATCCTCCCACTAGTACGTAAAGAAATGAAAGAAGTTATTTACAAACCGCTAACCAAGATCATGCAGCAGTCTCTTGACACAGGGGTTGTACCGACAGACTGGAAAATTGCAAACGTAATACTGATCCACAAAAAGGGAGACAAAACTGAACCAGGTAACTACAGACCAATAAGCCTGATTTCTATTACATGTAAACTTATGGAAACTATAATAAGATCCAAAATGGAAAATTACCTATATGGTAACAGTATCCTGGGAGACAGTCAGCATGGTTTTAGGAAAGGGAGATTTTGTCTAACTAACCTGTTTGATTTTTTTGAAGATCGACAATGGATAATTGCAAGACATACGACATGGTTTATTTAGATGTCCAGTAAGCTTTTAACAAAATCCTGCATAAAAGATTAATTCTCAAACTGAACGCAGTAGGGATTCAAGGAAATGCATGCACATGGATTAGGGAGTGGTTAACATGTAGAAAACAGAAAGTACTGATTAGAGAAGAAACCTCAAAATGGAGCAAGGTAACCAGTGGTGTACCACAGGGATCAGTATTAGGTCCTCTGCTATTCCTAATCTACATTAATGATTTAAATTCTGGTATCGTAAGCAAACTTGTTAAATTTGCAGACGACACAAAAATAGGAGGAGTGGCAAACACTGTTGCAGCAGCAAAGGTCATTCAAAATGATCTAGACAGCATTCAGAACTGGGCAGACACATGGAAAATGACATTTCATAGAGAAAAATGTAAGGTACTGCATGCCAGCAATAAAAATGTCCACTATAAATACCATATGGGAGACACTGAAATTGAAGAAGGAATCTATGAAAAAGACCTAGGAGTTTATGTTGACTCAGAAATGTCTTCATCTAGACAATGTGGGGAAGCTATAAAAAAGGCAACAAAATGCTTGGATATATAGTAAAAAGTGTTTAATTTAAATTAAGGGAAGTAATGTTAAAACTTTACAATGCATTAGTAAGACCTCATCTAGAATACTGTGTTCAGCTCTGGTCACCTCACTACAAAAAGGATATTGCTGCTCTAGAAAGAGTGCAAAGAAGAGCGACCAGAATTATTCCTGGTTTAAAAGGCCTGTCATATGCAGTCATATGCAGATCAAAAATAAGGTTGATAATGCTAATAAGAGGTAGGACAAAACTTGGCTTGCAATCTATACTTGCACTGCATCATCTATACCACATAATTATGTTACTATGATTTATGTACTATATTACAATTGAATGGCATATGCAGTATGTTAACGTTTGTAAATGCATCATTAAAATGCAACCATAAAAATCAAAACTCTGGTTGTATTTAAATTAAAGAAAAAAGATATATATATATATATATATATATATATATATATATATATATATATATATATATATATATATATATATATATATAGTATAAGAAGCAATTATATGGTTATGGCTGATTGGCCACAAGAAAACACCATGTGGTAACTGGGCCCCCTGTTTGTATGCGATTGCCAGACAAACAGCAGCCCTGCTGAGTATAAAACCAGGGGCCAATACAACTTAAGAACATAACAAAAACAAATTCTGTAAATGTAATCATGAACACAAAAAGGTAGCCAATGCAAATAGCCAAATATGTTTGGGGTGGGAATCTATAGTGAAATTAGTTCTCCAAAATTGCTAGTTAAACTGTTCCTCGTGAAACACAGTAATGGCAGCATCTTGGATAGCAAAGCACCACACTGCCATCTTATCACTTGCAACAGGGAGATGCAGCTCTTATTTTACAGAATACCTGTCGAGAATGTATTTGTACATGAATCACGTGAGTGATTTTGAAAACTAAAAGTGTGTATGCACACTAGGGTTGCCACATTTTCCACAGACCAAACCCGGACATATTCATCAGCCAGTCTAGGTCTATCAAAGCTGCAGTATACTCTAATACAGTTTAACATAATACCACCAGATCAATAATCATGCAGTATACACAGTATTGTGCTGTTGATATTTCTGGTCGTTATGTCATGGCAAATTTTGCCCCCTCTATAATAAATATTAACAAACGTTATTAATACATGTTAAAAACTACAAAACAACAGCACCATCGGTTGTATGTTGATACAGAGACAAAATGAGTCAAAATGTACAAAATTTGGTTTGGATGTTTTAATGTTACAAAAAACAGAGCTATGGCTAAATATGAAATGCAAATTATACATACACACGTGCATATATATGGTTTAATTACCATTATATATATCGTAATTAAACCATATTGTATGTATTTTTGTATTCAATGTAAAGGTTATGTATTTAATCACATGTAGATCAATGTAATTTCCAAAGATGATAAATAACAAATGCAATACAAGTATAAACATCTAATTTCTAATATTATCTGTGAAATTTCATTATGAATTTGATTCACCAAATACTGTATTTTATCTAATTAAAAAATTCAGTTTGTACTTGAGTCATCCTTTGAGTGCTTGCTTTTTGTAACTGTATATGCCACTTAGCTCCTTGACATTTACAAGGCAGTGTTGTGAACTCTGGGAGGTTTGCCAGGCTGTGCAATCCCCTTAAACACACTGACAGCACACAGCTGCAGCATGCCAGTTGGGCAGAATAAGGCAATAAAAACAAGTGCATTAAAATAATACTAATATTTTGCCTTGTGTCATTTTGTCACATCCTGTGAACTCTGCTCTGCAATGAAAACAGCAGTGACTTTCTTTGTGTTATTATGAACGTAAATTGTCATTTATATGTGGTATAGGGCATTAGAGTTTCATGAATATCTCATTTTATTTGGTTCACTTACTAGTAGTTTAAAATATGTTTGTTGGCCCCCAAAAATAATAAAAATGTGCCAAATCTTTTTGATATACAGAGAACACCTCTATAATAACCACCAAATCAATAGCAGCCACAGAAAAATATATTTTTTATTATTTGTTTATTTAGCTGACACCTTTAATCAAGGCGATTTACAGAGACTAAGGTGTGTGAACTACGCATCAGCTGCACAGTCACTCACAACATCATCTCAACCAAAAGGCAGAGCACAATGAGGTTAAGTGACTTGCTCAAGGTCACACAGTGAGTCAGTGAGTGAGCTGGGATTTAAACTGGGGCCATCCTGGTTACAAGCCCTTTTCTTTAACCACTGGACCACACAGCCTCAGATTGAAGTGGTCTGACAGTGTGTGTCTCAATGCTGAGCTGGTTGTTATATGTCGCTGGTGACACGGATGGAGTCAGATAAATAATTTTTGAGGTTGGTGATCCAGTGGTTAAAGAAAAGGGCTTGATACCAGGAGGTCCCCGGTTCAAATCCCTGCTCAGCCACGGGCTCACTATGTGTGACCCTCAGCAAGTTTAATAGGTCACTGCGTATACAAATACTGGTATATAAAATACAGATCCATTATTATTGTTATTATTATTATTAGTGTAGTATCTTAATAATGCAGTTGCAGCATCAGAACTGACATTTTCTGGGTTAGGCAAAAGGACTTTGGAGCAGATGAAGCAATAGTTTGCTTATAGCTAACTGCCTGCAAGAACAACATCAGGTGTGAGCCAGACTTCTATTTTTGTGTGTGAGAAACAGCAGACCTGTGACTGATGCAATGCAAGTGTATTTCACAAATGACAGCTAACTTTCAGTGGTCAGGAGCTTATAAAGAACCAATGTTTTCTTGGTGTCTAGTGTATTTTATCAGCATGATATAACATTAAGGGTTTGGCATGTACTGTAGAAACAATTCTTAACTTTTCTGTGGTACAATTGGCTTATAACATGGCTTATATCATGTTTCTGTTTCCTGGAAACTAACAGACAGTTCCTGCTGTGCAAATGAATGCTTTTTTTCCACAGTGAAACCTATTTTTTTAGTTAATCAGTCATGCGGTTGCATAACTGTTTTTATTATGTTATATCTCACTAGGTAATTATTACGGGTAAGTTGTCTTGGTTCCTGCTGTGAAACATAAAGCAAAATGACATAATATCAAATAGCAGCAATGCCATTAAATTACATTAAGGATCTTTTAAGTGAAGAAGTGGTTAAAGCCTTTTTTTAACAGCAGTCTTACTAGCTGTAATGTTATTTAATTGTTCTTCAATGCTTGGTGGCTTCTGTACACATGTAGGAAAGAGAAGCAAATACTATATTAATTATTTTTTTATTTTACTGTTTATTTCAATTTCTGGCCTATAGGATCCAGCAGACAGCAAATTCAACTGTATAGCAGTACCTTGCCTTCCAATACTTGGCACAGTTCCACCACACTTACTGTATATATGATAATGGAAAACAAACTGTATTATAGAATGTATTTTAACCAAGATTCTTCTTACATTTGGGCCTCTAATTTATCCATATGCTCTTTACTAATAGGTTCAGTTTTCTATGCTTTTCCCATGCTGTACACTTACTGTGCTCTACCATGCAATGCTGCAATGCACTTTGCTCTACTTCAACCATGGTTTACCACAGTCCATTTTTATGAGGGTCTGCATCTTAATTGAAAACAAAATGGTAGATAGAAAAATGACTTTTTATAGCTACACTGAATAACCATTCTTACTGGACTCAGCATCAAATAGATGGGTTGATACTTTCTTCAGCTGGGCCAGTAAATGTATTTAAGCCAGATACAAGGAAAATATCAGCACATTTATTCATAAATAAACAGTGTTACTTTTTTACCCAATAAATCTTCCTTAAATGACATATGATTATATATCATATGTTAGGATTAAAAACATAATATCATGTGCAGTGCACACATTATATATTACCTTTGGTAAACATGTAGGCCATAAAAATGCGACAAAACAAGTGTCTATCTGTCCCTTGTGTTAATATTCCACGGAACATACATGTTTTTTTTCAATGGTAGAGATACTCTCCCTGAGTGCCAGCAGGTGGTGCCATCTGGCAAAGAAAAAAAGCACATGACTGAATGAGTGAGTTACCAGACAGCCTGCTCATTGGCAGAACTTCATGCCAAACACTTTGTCAGCACATTCCTGGAAGGTCAAAGCCAATGATGAATGCTCCTATATAGAAGCTGGAGTTTTCGTTCTGTGGATTGCATCACTCGGCGTCCTCTGTGCTTCATTCATTTGACACCTGTGGTTGCAAACCTTCCCCCATTGTTGCAAGCCTTGCTTCCTCCACAGTCCCTCTTGTGGCTGTGGCAGGAATGTCATATTTGGCTGACCCCGGGAACCTGGAAGTCATCCAACAACTTTCCACAACAGAGCTGCTCACTTTGCCCCGAGGTCTACGAGATCCTGTGTGGGGGTTAGCACTCCGGATGTACGTTCATTTAAGCCATGTGAAGTGCCATGTGATTCTTAAGGTTGAATGTGTCACCATTACTAACAATGCTAAAGAGATTGTTATGCTTTAGGAACCAGTATCACATGACACAGTAATAGGAATTTAAGAGGTGATTCCAAATTGCAGGCAGCAGGCATATTGTGTAACAGGTTGTCAGAGTTTGCCTGTTTGTTAATTATCTTTACATCTCAGTGCTTATGCAACCAACCTGCTTTCAATGTATGTTACCCATGCAGGTTATTACAATCTTCATAGAATACACATTCACTGCCTTACACTGGCCACAAAATGGAACATTTATAGAGAAAATATACTTCCTCTGCAGTAACCTTTCAGAAACTATACTGTATGCTGCTTATCACAGTGGTATGAACCAATGCACAATGCATATCTCTTCATTCTTCTCATTTTAATGGGTGACCCAGGAGTTTTCTTAATACAATGATGATTATCTTTCTCATACCATTTGCAAGCATAAGTTTGTGTTGTATTTTAGCAACTCATTCTGAATAAAATGGTGGTATTGCTGGTTTATTCTGCCTTTTAAAATGGCTTAGTTGATTGTGTCAGAAGCAAAATCTACTGTGGCATGATTCTTATTGTTTCAATCCAGGTTCAGAATGGGTTGGACAATATGTGTTTATTTTAAAAGAAAAATGTGTTAAGGTTCCAAATGATACCTACAAAATGATGTGGTTTTTCCATATACATTAAAAAAGGTTTTAAAACCCTGTAATACAAAACAGTTTCATCAAGTAAATGTCAGTACTGTATATATAGGTGCGTGGCTAAGTGTGTGAACTTGCCTCACACTTAATGTATGCCTGTCACAGGGCTCCCCTGGGTCCTAAACCCTGCTAAGTACTTTTGACTTTTGCAGATATTAAAAGTTTGCTGACATAAGGGGGTTTAACAGTAGAGTTTGGAGCAAAATACGGGAGAAAATCTGCCCAGAGAGTTGTCTGGGATAAGTATCCAAAAAACGGGAGAGTCCTGGCAAATAAGGGAGAGTTGACAGGTCTGGGAAATAGATCTGCAAATTACATGTACTGTATTTCGCAGCAGTTTGAAATGACATGGATCTGCAAAAACATCTGCACATCATTCAAGAGCTGACATGCAGCAGCTTACCAGAACTTTGTGTCTGTGTCACAGTGTTATAGATTTAATAAAAACACGTGGGTTGAATCCAAAGTTTTTATTTAAACAGTATGAGATTGTGAAAAATAATCGTTCCCTTTCAATTCGAAGACGACCACCAGCTACATTATGTATGGGATATGCCTGCCCATTGGGTAGGTTATTGCTGAGCTCTCTATACCAGTGCTGCAGATAGGCCCCTTCCTGGGATGATGCACTCTGTCCCACCCACCGAGGGATTAAAACCGTCATCCTGAGGAAGCTATTTCTCTTTTTCCTTCTCAAGATGGTACGGTAAGACCTCTGTGTTGAGCTGAGCGTGTTGATTGAAAAGAGCTTCTCGAGTCAAATTAAGTCGATTGTATTTCCCTTGCATTTGTGCTGAAACCTGGCTTGCCTCTTTCCCGGAATCAATGACTCTGAAAAAGAGCGAGCCTTTGGCCTTTCTGTCTTTCAGTGGCCTCCTCGCTTGCGTGGCAGGCCGCTGTTTGTTATCTGTCTGTGGTGTGTGAACGACTGCCTGTGCTGTCTCACTCACGAGTGGTTGTCTATTTCCTTCTTGAGAGTGCACAGTTCCTCCACCCACCGCGGTGAGTCGGGCCTTGTAAACAAACAGTATGCTCTCCCCTATCTATTTCTACCACGGTTTTCGCTGTCTGCTTCTGACTTGCCTGCCGTGGCTTCAGCCTTGTGTCTCCCTGGTATATGTTACGTGATGACCAGGTATGTGACTGTGCGGTTATGGTAGGCACAATTGCATCGCTGCCCCCCGGTGCTTCGGTACCATGGTGCACGCATAGCCCTTAGTACTTCGGTATCTCGGTACGCAAGATGCTCATTGCACACGGCACACGGTGCCCAGCACTACAGCGTCAGTGCACAGACACAGCGCTGCACGGTACACAGTGTCCGAACACTCAGTACAGGGTGACAGAAACGCACCTCAAGTGAGCGTGCTGACGGCCTATATGGACGGTGTACTGCGCGAGACCCTGCTCCCTGGTCTCCTGTCCAGCACACTGTGGCAGATCTCCGGTCTCCAAGGGCAAGCTCTCGGCTGTATCCTGGCTAGCTTGATGTGGCTCGCAGACAGCTGTGGTTGTCGCAAGCCAGGGTCCCTGATGCAGATAAGGCTGTGCTGCTAGACGCTCTTATATCCCCGGGACACACCTTTGGGCCAGCCATGGAGGAGATCCTGCAGAGATTCCACTGGAAATGCGAGGTGTCTGCGTTGCTCCTTCCCTGCTCTCCCGTGTGGGGCAGGTCGAACTGCTGGCGAGCTCCTCTGACGCAGACTGTCACCAGGACAGTTCCAGTCCCCATGGCTCTGCTGGGTGACCTAAGGCAGCGCATACAGGGCACACCAGTAGCGAACAACCGTGCCAATCCAGCAGGCAGAGGGAATGCAGGACGTGGCCAGCCCACACACCAGCGTCCCAGGAGACGTTTCTAGGGCCAACGCCCTATACAGCCACAACAAACTGCGCCATCGCAACCTCAGCAGCCCCGGCAGGGCCCCTGAAGGCTGGCGGCCTCAGACTCCCTTTTCGGCACAACAGCTGCAGTACTGACACACTTGCACCTCGGACACCTGGGTGCTTGCCACCGTGCACAATGGTTACTCGCTTGAATTCTGCTTGGGACCTCCTGCCTTTCGAGGTATCACGAATACTTTCGTGACAGACCCTCTCCAGGCCTTGGTACTTCAGTAGGAAGTGTCCGCCTTGCTGTGCAAGAGAGACATTCATCTCGTAGACCCCACCTCCCACAGAGAAGGGTACTATGCGAGGTATTTTCTGGTGCCCAAAAAAGATGCTGGCTTTCGTCACATCCTAGACCTCAGGCTCCTAGACCTCAGGCTCCTCAATGGGTTCTTACAACAGAGGAGGTTCCAGACGCTGACTCACCGTCATATTCTCCAGTTTGTCTGGCCGGGCGACTGGTTCACCAGCGTGGACTTACGGTGTTTGCTGTGCTGCCATTCAGCCTCACCCTAGCTCCTCATACGTTTTCAAATTGCATGGAGACTATCCTGGCCCCCCTGTGGCTGCAGGGGACGAGAGTAATAAACTATCTCTACAACTGGATGATCTGTTCCCAGTCGCGAGAGGGAGCAGTGGCCCACACGGCAGTCATGACAGAGCATCTGGCGAGGCTGGGCCTCACGATAAACGACGCAAAGAGTCGGCTTACACCGGTGCAGTGCACAACGTACTTGGGGACTCTGGCTGGACTCCAGTGCGATCCGCGCATACCTGTCAGACGACAGAGTTGCAGCTATCCAGGGTTGCCTCTCCCTGTTTCGACAGGGATCGCAGGTCACCCTCCTATTGTGCCACAAACTGTTGGGTCTGATGGCTGCAGCCATATCGGCCATTCAGCTGTGTCTACTTTGCATATGCCCGCTACAAGCATGGCTCAATGCGTTCCACCTAAATCGACAGATGCCTCCAACTTGGGTTGGGGGGCAGTCTGGGAAGGCAGAGGAGTCTGCGGATCCTGGTCGGACCGCTGTACGTCCCTGCATATAAACATGCTGGAGCTGCAGGCGGTCTCCCTTGCTCTCTGCCATTTCCTCCCAGTGCTAAGAGGTACGCATGTGTTGGTCTGGATGGACAACACAACAGTGGTGGCGTATGTCAGCCACCAGGGTGGCCTATGGTCCCCGGGGTTGCATCGCATTGTCTTCAGGCTTTTGATGTGGGCTCAGAGGAACTTGCTGTCCCTGCAGACCTCCTCTTGAGGGAGGGTCCCCTTCCGTCAGAGTGGCAACTCCACCCTCAGGTAGTGGAGCGCATTTGTGAACGATTTGGGACTGCTTGGTCCATCTCTTTGCCTTGGCGGAGACGACACACTGCCCCCTGTGGTACTCCCTCGACTGTTTAGGTGGTCCACTCGGCGTCGACGCCCGAGCGCACGAATGGCCAAAAGCGTTTTGTACGCTTTCTCCCCTATACCGCTGCTCCCGGCCTTTCTTGAACAGGTCCAGTTAGAGGAGGCGTCAGTTCTCCTAGTGGCACCCAGGTGGCCCTGGAGAATCTGGTTCTCGACCCTGTGTCAGCTGTTACACGGCCAGCCCTGGGAGATCCCACTGCACATTGATCTCCTCAGTCAGACGAGAGGCACTCTTTGGCACCCGGAACCGGCAGGTTCCGCTATGGGTCTGGCCCCAAAAGGGACCACTGGTTACGAACGAGTCATCAGGAGTTGATTGATCGGTATGTACGACTATTATTATTATTATTATTTATTTGGTAGCATATGTGAAAGCGATAGCAAACGAAAGGGTGGGCAGGGCTGGAGATCCCTAGTGAGTGCTTTGTTGATATGCAGGGCCATTTAAACCCGTTTGACTGTGGAAAAAAATACTTTTAAACAGCCGTGTCTAAAATTAACTGCGCGTGTGAAAATAAATTAGACCTGGCGAGCCTGACGCAGAATTAATAAATGGACCGCAAAGGGTTAATGTGGTAGATCCTGCCCTGCCTTCATTAGGCACAAGGGTCCTTGAGGGTGTAAGCTCACACCGCTAACCATTGGGTTATGCAGTTCTGATGCATCCCTCATATGCTGCCGTTCCTTCTCCCTCACGACGGCTCTGGTATACATTATCCCATACATAATGTCGTTGGTGGTCATCTTCGAATTGAAAGGGAAAGTGAGGTTACTTACCGTAACCCTGGTTCCCTGTAAGAGAAGACAAATGTTGGCCTATCTCGATTCTTTGAGTGCATGGTCTTAAATTCAAATTCATATTCAAACCTTTATTTAACCAGGTAAAGACACTGAGAACAAGTTCTCATTTAAAATGCCGACCTGGCCAAGAGGCAACATGTCTCGAAGTGACACCTTCTGGCATAACAGTAATATATCAATCAATTTAAATCATTTTTTATTCTATACACTACAATAATGCTTTTAACCTTTTCCAGGGTCCTACATCAGCAGAAACATCGACACATTGAAGAATATTGCTAGAGTCTGGCCCTAACAGCATGTTTCAGGCTTTGGCAGTAAAGCTAGTTTGCTTTCCTCATCTGTTATTTTAGAATCGGGTCAGTCTGTATCAACCTGGACAGGGTTTGAACCCATTGGCCCTTATTCATATATACTGTACCAACTACAAGACCTTTGTCTAAATCTACTTCATTGTGTGGCATTAACAGACATGTGGTTATTAAATACCAGGAATTGACCAATTTCTCAGGGTTTATTAATTAGGTAAGGACCATGTTGGCACTATTGTGCTACCCTTATGTACCTATAATTAGACACGTCTTGTGTTTTTTATACGGGCCTCTTTAGTTTACACAGTTTTCTTGGACATCCGAGCAAACATCCCGGCTCTAAATAAAAGCATGTGACAAGCATCCTGTTTTCCTTTTATATAATTATGTGTTGATATAAGCCAGAATTATGAAAGTAAAACCATTTTTAGTGCAGTGAGCTTTCCCCAGAGGGAAATGCTGTATTATTTTTGGGACACTGTGTAACAATCATCCTTCAGAGGCTGAAAGATGGACTGAAATAATGAATATATTGTACAAAGTGAGCTGAGCTACTGGGAGGCATTGTCTTTACATTATCATAGCTGAGACTGGCAATTTGAAACCAGTGAAGAAAAGGCACTGCACAAATGAATTATCTTAATATGTAAAGAAGAAAGTTTGTCTGTCTGTCTGTTCCTTTATGCATTTGGACTGCAGGAGCCAGTGCAACCAAACTTTGCATGGCCTCCTCTTTCATCCAGGGGAATGTCGAGGGCTATGTTTGGATCCAAAATTTTGACCCCCGGGGTACTTTATTTAGTAACCCCATTGCTGGATCACTACAGTAGCCATGTGTCTCAAATTAAAGAAACCCACAAAACCAAAAAAAATGAATAAAAAGGCAAAATGTAAAAAAAAATTAAAAACGGCAGAAAAAGTTAAAAAAAAAAAGGGAAATGGGTCCGAGCGCATTGTGCGACACCCAAGATCAGTAACTGCATGAAATATTGAAGTATTTTAGCTAGTTATCTATAAAATCAGGAAGGTGCAAATGTAAGGTAAGAGTTTATTAAATGTAGCATTTATTATTATTTGTTTATTTAGCAGACACCCTTATCCAAGGCGACTTACAGAGACTAGGGTGTGTGAACTATGCATCAGCTGCAGAGTCACTTACAATTACGTCTCACCCGAAAGACGGAGCACAAGGAGGTTAAGTGACTTGCTCAGGGTCACACAATGAGTCAGTGGCTGAGGTGGGATTTGAACCAGGGACCTTGTGGTTACAAGCCTGTTTCTTTAACCACTGGACCACACAGCCTCCTCCATGTCATATGTGATATTCAGTTTCCTGATGCACAAATGTAAATCTACCTGCAGATTATTTACTGCAATTGAAACAGCAACTAAATAATGAAACACCTGACTGCAATACAGTCCTGCACTACAAGAACCTCAGGTTTAGGTGTATTGTACAGTGTAACTGGGTAGCATTCCCAAAGGATCAGCTGGGTTTTATTTGAACTACAGATGTACTTTAGTCTCATGACTGTGCACCCATTAGATAAGCCGCAATTAGTACTGGCAATAGCTACATAACAACTGTTAAAGGGGTTATAGCTAATTAAATAATTCCATTAATCTTACCTGTCATTCACATGTATACAGGTTTGAAAACAGAGGACACTGAATGATTGTTCGTAGTATGCAGTTTTTATTCACTGCAGGAGGATGTTCCTGTAATGTTATGCAAGGACATCCTCCTAAATGTAACAAAAAATGTATACCAGAAGTATATATTTACAATAAATAGCAATACAATTCCATTTTTTAAAAATATTATTTTAATTAATTCAGGGATTATTTTACCTGACAGATCTTTACTTCATTGTCAACAGACTGTGCTTCGACACAGATTCATTTTGAACCCTGCTTATGGCCTCTTCGCAAACATCTAGATAGAACCTTGAGCTCAGTCTGTCAATTTCAGCCTCTCTGTTGTTTCCTGCCATTACCGGTGTTACTGAAGGGGCTACAGGCTGTCTGGATAAGTCTGACACAGTCAGATCAGTAACTGTCATTTCTTGACTAAACTCATTCTAAAGGAAATCGGAGTCCAAATCAAAACAATAGAGATTTGAAATTATTTTAGGCATTTTAAAGTTGTTATAAAAGCATATTGTTTGAACTACTGAAGCGCAGCTCTGTCCTGAATTTCAGCAGTATACCTCTGGGTCTAGATGTAAGCAAAGACACATTTGAAAGTAGTCCTGGTAAGCATGTTATTCCACTCATGTTATCCCACTCGAGTGGAATAACAAAAATTGATCCCATGATAGATATACCCACTCTTGCAGTATAAGAATACATATTTTTATTATACAGTACTGTGCAAAAGTTTTAGGCAGGTGTGAAAAAATGCTGTAAAGTAAGAATGCTTTAAAAAATAGACATGTTAATAGATTATATTTATCAATTAACTAAATGCAAAGTGAGTGAACAGAAGAAAAATCTAAATCAAATCCATATTTGGTGTGACAACCCTTTGCCTTCAAAACAGTATAAATTCTTCTAGGTACACTTGCACAAAGTCAGGGATTTTGTAGGCATATAGTCAGGTGTATGATTAAACAATTATACCAAACAGGTGCTAATGATCATCAATTCAATATGTAGGTTGAAACACAATCATTAACTGAAACAGAAACAGCTGTGTAGGAGGAATAAAACTGGGTGAGGAACAGCCAAACTCAGCTAACAAGGTGAGGTTGCTGAAGACAGTTTACTGTCAAAAGTCATACACCATGGCAAGACTGAGCACAGCAACAAGACACAAGGTAGTTATACTGCATCAGCAAGGTCTCTCCCAGGCAGAAATTTCAAGGCAGACAGGGGTTTCCAGATGTGCTGTCCAAGCTCTTTTGAAGAAGCACAAAGAAACGGGCAACGTTGAGGACCGTAGACGCAGTGGTCGGCCAAGGAAACTTACTGCAGCGGTTGAAAGACACATCATGCTTACTTCCCTTCACAATCGGAAGATGTCCAGCAATGCCATCAGCTCAGAATTGGCAGAAAACAGTGGGACCCTGGTATACCCATCTACTGTCCGGAGAAGTCTGGTCAGAAGTGGCCTTCATGGAAGACTTGCGGCCAAAAAGCCATACCTCCGACGTGGAAACAAGGCCAAGCGACTCAACTATGCACGAAAACACAGGAACTGGGGTGCAGAAAAATGGCAGCAGGTGCTCTGGACTGATGAGTCAAAATTTGAAATATTTGGCTGTAGCAGAAGGCAGTTCGTTCGCGAAGGGCTGGAGAGCGACACGAATGAGTGTCTGCAGGCAACAGTGAAGCATGGTGGAGGTTCCTTGCAAGTTTGGGGCTGCATTTCTGCAAATGGAGTTGGGGATTTGGTCAGAATTAATGGTCTCCTCAATGCTGAGAAGTACAGGCAGATACTTATCCATCATGCAATACCATCAGGGAGGCATCTGATTGGCCCCAAATTTATTCTGCAGCATGACAACAACCCCAAACATACAGCGAAAGTCATTAAGAACTATCTTCAGCGTAAAGAAGAACAAGGAGTCCTGGAAGTGATGGTATGGCCCCCACAGAGCCCCTGATCTCAACATCATCGAGTCTGTCTGGGATTACATGAAGAGAGAGAAGCAACTGAGGCTGCCTAAATCCACAGAAGAACTGTGGTTAGTTCTCCAAGATGTTTGGGCCAACCTACCTGCCGAGTTCCTTCAAAACTGTGTGCAAGTGTACCTAGAAGAATTGATGCTTGATGCTGTTTTGAAGGCAAAGGGTGGTCACACCAAATATGGATTTGATTTAGATTTTTCTTCTGTTCACTCACTTTGCATTTAGTTAATTGATAAATATAATCTATTAACATGTCTATTTTTGAAAGCATTCTTACTTTACAGCATTTTTTCACACCTGCCTAAAACTTTTGCACAGTACTGTATATAATATATATATAAAGCTAGCTAAAATCGTGAGAATGCATGGTTGGCAGCTAGTGATTATTGACAGATTGGCTGTCGACCACGCGTATGAGAAAGTCCATGCAGAATGTGGTCGAAAGATAAACTAGGCCAGTGGTTCCCAACCTTTTTCGTTGTGCGGATCCCTTCTGAACCTCCAAAAAATTTGCAGACCACCATGTACTACTATCATAGTAACACACAGCCGCTATACAAGTAAAGTCTATTCGTTTTGCTTTCCACTATAGTGTGGCAATTGATAACGATGCCATACAGGAAATTGATTAACTTGCCTAATGAGATGGCTGGTGCTGTCACAGCCTGAATGTCCGGTTGGAGTGATGACAGTTTTAGCCTTAAATCTGGTCCCACATCCAGCCTACTCCGGTACTTTGATTTCAACCCAACAAGCGCAGAAAATCCACTTTCACAAGAGTATGTGGTGGCAAACGGCATCAAGTACTTTAATGTCTTGTCGGACAGTTCCGGTTACTCAGATTGAACGTGTAACCACAAGTCAGTCAGATTTAGGCCCGCCGCACACAGCCCGACTCAAGCCGTCCCGACTCATCTCATCTGAGCATGCACACAGCCCGACTCAAGCCGTCCCGACTCATCTCATCTGAGTATGCACACAGCCCGACTCAAGCCGTCCCGACTCATCTCATCTGAGTATGCACAGAGTCTGCGATCAGTTGTGCTCAGATTTGGTTTGACGTCACAATTGAGTTTTTCCCGACTGGGTGTCGCACACTGCTAAGACTGAATTACTGACCACGACTAGATACTGGTGATTACTATGTATGCAGATTTAATTAATACTGCCCTGTACACATTTTTGTATTAACTTAGCCCAACATAGCGACCCTCATATTATGCATGGCATCGTATGCTGATTAGACAGCGGAGACAGTGTCGCAAGTCAACCAAAAGAAGCGCTTAGCCTATTAATTAATTGACCATTTACACCGTGCAAACGTTTCAGGCAGAGTTTGACTTTTTGTATAGTTTGTCTACTATACTTTAGCCTGTAGTAAATAAAATCCAACCTGTTGATTTTTATTTGACTTTGGCGTTTTTTTCTCAGCGTGTGGATCTAGGGGCTTGTGATTTGTGACCTACTGGAGATACATGCACCGGTTACTTCTGTTTTGCACAGTCAGAAAATATAGGGTGTCAGTAGATTCATAATAAAAAGGTAAATTGATCATTTACCTTTGAATAGTAAACGCCTAAAAAACTATTAAAATGTGCACATATCTGGTATTTTTGAATTCGGGACACTCAGAGCAATTCAAGACTAATGTATTTTTACCTGTGGAACTAAAGCTGTCAATATTCCGCCATCTTGTATGACAAGTTAGATGACGAGCTACGTCACTAAACCTGCTTCACTATTGGTTGACACCCTTATGACTAATCGGTCTCAGTCAGTCTTGGTCGGCAACCGCCGCACACATACATGCTGATCACATATGAAAGAAAATGCGTCTGAAAAAGATTCAACATGTTCAATCTTCAAATCTGAAGACATCCCGACTAAAATCTGCATAATCTTGGTTTTAAGGGCACGCACACTGCTACGATTCATCCAGACTCTGTACGGCCAGTTGAGATGAGATGAGTCAGGACAGCTTGAGTCGGGCTGTGTGCATACTCAGATGAGATGAGTCAGGACAGCTTGAGTCGGGCTGTGTGCATACTCAGATGAGATGAGTCAGGACAGCTTGAGTCGGGCTGTGTGCATACTCAGATGAGATGAGTCAGGACAGCTTGAGTCGGGCTGTGTGCATACTCAGATGAGATGAGTCAGGACAGCTTGAGTCGGGCTGTGTGCATACTCAGATGAGATGAGTCAGGACAGCTTGAGTCGGGCTGTGTGCATACTCAGATGAGATGAGTCAGGACAGCTTGAGTCGGGCTGTGTGCATACTCAGATGAGATGAGTCAGGACAGCTTGAGTCGGGCTGTGTGCATACTCAGATGAGATGAGTCAGGACAGCTTGAGTCGGGCTGTGTGCATACTCAGATGAGATGAGTCAGGACAGCTTGAGTCGGGCTGTGTGCATACTCAGATGAGATGAGTCAGGACAGCTTGAGTCGGGCTGTGTGCATACTCAGATGAGATGAGTCAGGACAGCTTGAGTCGGGCTGTGTGCATACTCAGATGAGATGAGTCAGGACAGCTTGAGTCGGGCTGTGTGCATACTCAGATGAGATGAGTCAGGACAGCTTGAGTCGGGCTGTGTGCATACTCAGATGAGATGAGTCAGGACAGCTTGAGTCGGGCTGTGTGCATACTCAGATGAGATGAGTCAGGACAGCTTGAGTCGGGCTGTGTGCATGCTCAGATGAGATGAGTCAGGACAGCTTGAGTCGGGCTGTGTGCATGCTCAGATGAGATGAGTCAGGACAGCTTGAGTCGGGCTGTGTGCATGCTCAGATGAGATGAGTCAGGACAGCTTGAGTCGGGCTGTGTGCATGCTCAGATGAGATGAGTCAGGACAGCTTGAGTCGGGCTGTGTGCATACTCAGATGAGATGAGTCAGGACAGCTTGAGTCGGGCTGTGTGCATGCTCAGATGAGATGAGTCAGGACAGCTTGAGTCGGGCTGTGTGCATACTCAGATGAGATGAGTCAGGACAGCTTGAGTCGGGCTGTGTGCATACTCAGATGAGATGAGTCAGGACAGCTTGAGTCGGGCTGTGTGCATACTCAGATGAGATGAGTCAGGACAGCTTGAGTCGGGCTGTGTGCATACTCAGATGAGATGAGTCAGGACAGCTTGAGTCGGGCTGTGTGCATACTCAGATGAGATGAGTCAGGACAGCTTGAGTCGGGCTGTGTGCATACTCAGATGAGATGAGTCAGGACAGCTTGAGTCGGGCTGTGTGCATACTCAGATGAGATGAGTCAGGACAGCTTGAGTCGGGCTGTGTGCATACTCAGATGAGATGAGTCAGGACAGCTTGAGTCGGGCTGTGTGCATACTCAGATGAGATGAGTCAGGACAGCTTGAGTCGGGCTGTGTGCATACTCAGATGAGATGAGTCAGGACAGCTTGAGTCGGGCTGTGTGCATACTCAGATGAGATGAGTCAGGACAGCTTGAGTCGGGCTGTGTGCATACTCAGATGAGATGAGTCAGGACAGCTTGAGTCGGGCTGTGTGTGGCGGGCTTTAGTTGCGTGAAGACTAACTTTAAAGAGTTGTCACATAGGTCTGTCATTCAGATGTGATCAGTCTGTCTGTGTGCGGCGGTTGCTGTTATGGTTAGTTAGCCATTGCAATACCCTGTTTTTATCTAGCGATTCTAACGTGTGCCGAGTTGCAGCGTGTGACATGATTTAGTCACCAGCTAAACACGTCACACGCTGCAACTCGGCACACATTTAGCCACACTTATACAATGTGTTCAAAGTGTAATATTGTGGCAGGTGCTACGTTCTGTCAAAGATTATTTCTGTTGTGAAATTGGGGACTTGCTATTTTTATTTTGTTTCCCCATGGACCACCTTCATTGGGGACCACAGGTTGGAAACTACTGAACTAGGCAATTGATAGTCGGTTAATCCCTCGACCACAATATAAAAACGAGAGAACGAGAGAAAAAAAATAATTAAAAATATAAACAATTGCTACTCATGCTGGATTAGGACCAGCACGATACTTGTTTGTTTATTTTGTTGGATTATTTTGTCTATTTGTTTTGGCCATTGTGCCTTTTGTTTTTGTATAGTGTTTTGGTTTTGTTTGTTCAATTTTAATAAATGCGCGACCAGTGCTTCAACCCACAGTATTAGGGTCTGTCCCTTCCTGGTGTGACATCACCACCAAGCCATCCTGTTCACAGTGGTAAATAAAAGCAATTGAAGTTCAGGACTTTTTCAATGCTAGAAGCAAGAGAAAAGTGTTTTCAGCCTTGTGCACTAATGTGCTGCATATGGCCACGCATTAAACGCCCAAGACGCGTGTGTGACGTGCATGGTGAGCAAATGTGTTTCTCCAGGTCAATACAATAAATATAAATCACTTGTTTATGCTACCCTCATTATTCAGCAACTGACATTAAACCAAACCCTAGAGCTGCAACACTTGCATCTCATTATACGGTACTGCAGCAATTTTTGATTCTGTCTGAATATTGCACATTATTCGTTTTTCATTCCTGCAGCTCACTCGAGGCCAGATTGCAGGTGGAATGATGAGATTCACTGCAGCACATCTCTGATCAAAGCTGTTTGTGAGTGCTGTTGACACTGTACAGTTCAGCTGGGAATACACATTCTTTTTTTAAAGGATGTATAGTAAAACATACTTAAATACTGAGTGGACGTGAGCTGCTGTCATTTTTGTTTTTGATGTGAATTTAAAACCTATTAAATGAAATAAGAAGAAAAGCTACCATACTTCATCTAAACAGATTATAGCACCGGTGAAAGTGAAAGTTA
This sequence comes from Acipenser oxyrinchus oxyrinchus, assembly GCA_030684275.1. NCBI lineage: Eukaryota > Metazoa > Chordata > Actinopteri > Acipenseriformes > Acipenseridae > Acipenser > Acipenser oxyrinchus. The sequence goes on along the minus strand of CM060251.1, from coordinate 77,321,777 downwards.
TTTCTGAACGATAAACTAATATACTGTTGATGTTACAGTATTTATATTGAAACACACTTTTTCACTGAGGTACGCATAGTATTTACTATAACAGCTACATCAAACAAGTGTACATACAGTATGTATCTTTGGTATTATTTATTTTTATTGGCTGGTGTGTTCTCATGTGTATTTCACATTAATTCTTTGCTCAAAGATAGTGTAATTTTAGATGCTATTTCTGGTTCAATGCATTTTGGTGTTAACTTTTATTGAAGTATCAGCCCTAAGCTATGGGAAAGGAGGGGTTGCATTAACGAGTGCTGATTGTATGCAAGTTTTTTTTCTTCGTTTTTTATTTTTTATTTTTTACTACACTTCCATAACATTGCATATTGCCACAACCAACACCAAACCCATTTTTAAATAAAATAAAATAACACTTTTAAAAACTGGCTTTATTGGTTTCTTCTTCTCCTCATGAATTAAAGACATTTTGAATTCATTGCTTCAGCTGCCCACAACACTGGAACTGCAACCCATCACAACACTGACACCTTATCTACTTTAAGCATAAATAAGAACATAAGAAAGTTTACAAACGAGAGGAGGCCATTTGGCCCATCTTGCTCGTTTGGTTGTTAGTAGCTTATTGATCCCAGAATCTCATCAAGCAGCTTCTTGAAGGATCCCAGGTTGTCAGCTTCAACAACATTACAGGGGAGTTGGTTCCAGACCCTCATAATTCTCACAAGTCCCCTGGGTCGACATTGTCAATACCTTTTAGAATTTTGAATGCTTGAATCAGATCTCTGCGTAGTCTTCTTTGCTCAAGACTGGATAGATTAAATTCTTTAAGCCTGTCTGCATATGACATGCCTTTTAAACCCAGAATAATTCTGGTCGCTCTTCTTTGCACTCTTTCTAGAGCATCAATATCCTTTTTGTAGCAAGGTGATCAGAACTGAACACAATATTCTAGATGAGGTCTTACTAATGCATTGTAAAGTTTTAACATTACTTCCCTTGATTTAAATTCAACACTTTTCACTATATATCCGAGCACCTTGTTGGCCTTTTTTATAGCTTCCCCACATTGTCTAGATGAAGATATTTCTGAGTCAACATAAACTCCTAGGTCTTTTTCATAGATTCCTTCTTCAATTTCAGTATCTCCCATATGACATTTATAATGCACATTTGTATTGCCCGCGTGCAGTACCTTACACTTTTCTCTATTAAATGTCATTTGCCATGTCTACTACTGGAATTACATTGTATGCAGTAAAATTATACATTCAAGCCTAAAATGTGTTTTACTTCCTAATATTCTGATTCAGTTGTATTGAGGAGCAGTTTGAACCTCAGGGAAAGTAAAGCAGACATGCCTTGAATTGATTTTGTAGTATTGATGCGAGTATGCATGTTTATTGACTTTTGGATAATTACAACCACACAAATGGTTTATCACCAATAACATCAATAAATGTTTATCAACACCACTTACTCCTGCAGGGTTTTGGTTCCACTGGGATTATTGAGGTTGGTTTTTGGTATACACACTGAATATAAAACCAGTCTATAAAGGTCATGAACGACCTAGAAATAAAATGTATGGGGAGAGAAAGCTAGAGAATCAATATAATTGTGTAAAATGTTATCAAAGAATCAACACAGCCAGATTGTTGAGCAATTGATACTGCTCACAACACGTCATGAATGGTTATATACTGGTTTCTATTTGTTTATATAGTACCCTTTAAAATTATTTTCCAGACCATTTATTTTAATTAGGTCCTTTTTCCCACTTTCTGAACTAAATAATAGTAGAAGATAACATAAGAACACACGAACATAAGAACATTTATGAATGAGAAGAGGCCATCTAAGTTTGTTTGGTTTCTTTTAGCTGATTGATCTCAGAACTTTGTCACGTTGTCAGATTCTGCCTTTACAACATGTCTAGGTACTGCATTCCATACCCTCCCCCCTCTCTGTGTGAAGGTGTCTCCTTCCCTCTGACCAGGTTTGTCCAAGTCTAGCTCTACTTCATTTTATAGTGTGATATTTTATAATGTGATATGTTGTAACAATTGTAAGCCGCCCTGGATAAGGGCGTCTTCTAATAAATAAATAAATAATAATAATGCGTTATTTCCAACTGTGTCCTCTGGTCCTGGTTTCTGTACTTACAATATCGGCTTGGGTTAATAAAATGTAACTTGAATGCAGGAAAACTGTGACACTCCCCTGAGAACACACATTGCAAAAAAGAAAAAGGAAAAAGGGAACAAAAGTCAACAACGATGAGTTACTTCAATTGAAATTGACACTGCAGACGATTTGCTCAGTTAATTGAATGCAATTTCCTTTTTCCTGATCTTTTTGTTTTAGAGAAAAAGTAAACTGAACTGGACCCATTGTCCGGAGTTTCATTGTAAAACATTGTGAGATATAGTCATACTGTCATTAGCACACTTGCAGATGAGCTGCAGCCTGCTGCTTTAACCACCATTTTAATCATGCTCTCTGTTTGAGCATCAGCGAAGTTGCAGGACGGAGCATCAAAGCAATCAGGATTATGTTAAAAAATATATTGCTGTGATACCTACAACACAGAATATGGCAAAGGTAAAGCAGCAGATCTCGTAAACACAACAGTGTGTTCTGTAAACCTGCAAGCTGCAGACACAGTATCCACACGTATGTGTGTAAACACAGTGTGCTCCAATTCATGCTCTTTGTTATTGTCCTTGGAAACATGTATGGGATTTTTTTTTTTTTATTGCAGCAAAAAAAATATCTTAAAATGCTATTGGAAGGACGATGAATACCCACATTACAGTGACATTGGGTGAGTTGGGTTAGTTAGCCACTGCAAATCACTATGATTTTTCTATATTGGAATTTGTATTTTTCGATGTTGCATCATATACCCATCAGTTTATATTTGCTGCAGCTCTGAAATAGCAGTCTTTTCCACATTACACTGTATTGATATCTCTAGATAAAATCTTTACATTCACAAAAGGGCTTTGAAGTACCAAAGAATGTGCGGTAGAGGCAGTTAAAATACCTCAGAACAGTAGACTATTATTTATAACAGAAACCACGCAGAGGTTAGAAAGGGTAGGCTGAGGGGAATGTTGCACATGTTTAAATAATTACAGTCTCAAATGTGCAGCATGTAGGTTTAATTTGCATGCCGTATGGCTTTGCTTTCCAAAGGATATGTTTTGAATACTGGAATTTCCCATATCTTCTGCGGTGAATGTAAACTACGCCAGGTAACAGCAGTGTAAAAGCACAAAGAATCCTGGTTTCAAAATGTTATTAGCATTTTTGTATCATATATATATATATATATATATATATATATATATATATATATATATATATATATATATATATATATATATATGTGTGCAGTCCACTCTGGTTTATATAGTACAGTATACTGCAGTGTTTTTTCTAAGGTAGTAATTGATCTAACCCCGCTTTTTGTACAGGTACATTGAACATGTTTTGGCCTGGTGGCATGAATATTCAGCTCTTCTTTCTCTCAAAATTAACACAGTTTCACTTCCACTGTTATCCAACAACATATATGGAACAGTACATACCATTTAGGACGGCCCTAGGGATGGATAACATGCTCTAGAATCAGTACTGGCACTGTTTGCCTTTCTCTCCTTGACGAGGGCGCTGGATCAATGCACTATCATTGCTGTTTATCATCACAGAATGTGCTGCTGACTTATCTGGAAAATAAACAGGTGCTTTGACTAAGCTCAATTGGCAGCTAATGGACTGGAACTTAGGCTTCAGACCCAAAACCTGCTACAAGAACAAAAACAAAAAAGATTTGAAGGTTTTAATCTAAATAAATGGCTACCTCTTGCGTAATGAGCAATGGAAACTATGCAGTTTGTCAGAAGCTATCATAAAAAAAGAATACCTACATCTGGAAATACTCCTGAAATAAACAACAAAGACTTCAAATGGCCTCCTGTGAAACGTTTTAACTTAAACATACCATAGCTAGTAATGCTATACTTGAATGTAACACTACTTAACCCAAGAAAAGTTACTAAACCCAAAAAAAGGTCCCACAGAGTCAGACATCTTCAACTAATATTATCAGCTTCCTTAGGAATATAGATTGAAAGGGTTACTGTAGTCTATTTGAAATCTGGTACAGCTACCTGATTATATGTACTTAAATAATACACAAAACCATGTGATTACCACACATTATGTTACCTGGGTACATACTTTATTGCACAGTAATTATATGGTGAGGATATATTTTTTTCTCTGTTTCCTAGTAACAACTGGTGATATTGATTGGATTATGAGTAGGTCTATAAATTAAACGTAGAATTTTTGTAGTCTTTGAAACTACCTGACTTTGTATGTGGGTTCTTTAGATATTAGGCAGACAACATGGTGCTTTTTATTATTCTTAGTCATAATTTCCTCTTAGATATTAATGTAGTTACTTTCAGTTTGAATGTAATGGCTGCGTAGCTTAATAGTGAGGGCCTGATGAAAAAAACGAAATAAATCTAGTTTTAATAAAAAGTAATAGCCAAGATAGACTTTCATAGGTCATATTCACAATGTGAATATGACCTATGTGAAAAACATTAATGATAAAAAGCTTCAAACAAATAGCTTAGGAGGTTAATGTAAGAGCTCATCCACCTTGTTGTTTCTTGCCATTATGTAACATTAACAGTTTTTTTTTTGTACACAAAATTAGTGCAAATTTCACACAGTGTGAAATACTTTGTGAAAATGGCACCCTGCATGTAGTAGAGTAGGCCTCATCCTTTGTTAGTCACACATGCCTTCGCAGCCTGAATCCCAAAGTGTTTAATATTTAATTGGCATTCGTCTGATTTAAAATTCAAATATATGTGTGGAAGGTGGAAGACTAAAATGAATGTTCTTGATGCCAGCTGAGAAATAACCTGAAGCAGCTCATCAAGTTAATTAACTGAAGAGGCTCTGTGCTAATCGGGGTGATACATTTCTCTGGTGCAATGCTGAGAGCTAAAACCTGGGCAGAGATTAATTGACTAATTAAGCTTTAAGTAAAGATATCTCTACATTCAGAGCATAAGGTATCATTCTTGCTTATTTATGAGAATGGTGAAAATGTAAATTCACTCGTTTTGTATTCTGTTTTATCAGTTCAATCTCAATCAATCAATCAATCAATCTTTATTTTATATAGCGCCTTTTATAGTGGACCACCATCACAAAGTGCTTTACAAGATGCAGTAACAACAAAATACATAATACTTTAAATACAGAGAAGTGCATAATACATGATATACAGTAAAAATAAAAAACATTGCATAATACAATATAGTGAAAAATGCATAGTACATTAAGTACAGTTAAGTCTGATTGAACACAAGGATCCAGTGTTATTTATAAGGATAACAATAATGACAGCTGGAGACCAGGTGGTATAATAAACTGAGTCTGAACAAATGAGTCTTTGTGAGCTATTGCAGGTCTTAGTTCAAATCAGATTTAAGCAGAACAGTACACAAAGTTCCATAGGACTGAAGCTCCTTTGGCTTAAAGAGGCCATGAAAGGAAAAAGCAAGACAACTGGTTATTTTGCTCGTTATGATTAATCACTTCATCAGGTTGTAATGGCTTTTCATTTCAGCTCATTGAATTAACTGGAAAGGCAGGCACTAGATGCCAACTGGAAACCTCACGACTTACTATTCAACTTAAGAGCTCGCTGTGCAGTCGAGAGGTAAGTGTCTTATGCTGATGTCATTGTCATTAATTCATCAGCTGCCAGGAGGAGATGCATTACAAGGGGTCTGGAACTCAGTAATGTTGTTGAAGCTGACACCCTGGGATCTTTCAAGAAGCTGCTTGATGAGATTCTGGGATCAATAAGCTACTAACAACCAAACGAGCAAGATGGGCTGAATGGCCTCCTCTCGTTTGTAAACTTTCTTATATTCTTACAAGTTAAAAAAAGAGACTAAGGGTCGTCCAAAATTATCATCAGTTATAGCAAGTGTACATAGCAGTCAAGACATATTTGAAGAGACATGATTGTTTGTGTGACAATAAAATATGTTTTTTTTTCTTTTTTTTGCTGGATTAATGAAGATTGGACATGTTAAAAAGAGATTATGCACTGCATCTTCATTATGTGTCAGAAAAAGACCAATAACATTTACATACACTACTGTAGATGCACTGCATGTGTTTCTCAATCGTGGAGTAATGATACACAACACATTTAACTGTACGGTACAATGAATCTCAATAAACAAAAAAGCTAAATTATGATTAAATTACAATAATGTAATAATGAAAACGTGTAATTGAAAGTGATACATTAGTGTGCTGGGAAGTACATGGTATGACATTTAGCAGTACTAAAATTTAAACGACTTGATTTAGATTGAACCCAAACAAAGGGAATTTTCAAAAGCTTATTTGTTGACAGTTTTGTTAATAAAAACACTTCCTGACCAGTATTATGTTTTATTCTGATAAAAAAAAAATAGTCTTCATCATTTTGACACATACTATTAATACTTCAAAATAAAGTGACCACACCCTATAATACTAAGGATAACCTGATGGAAAGTGGTGTGAGTCAAATGGACTAATTACAAACACAATCTTGAATAATTTAAAACAACACAGAATCTCAATTAAAATACAAATTCAACATTGTACTGTATCAGCTGAGGAACATTGAATGCACACTATTACTACAAAGAACCTATTGTTCCGAAAATTAAACACTTATTATAGCCATACATAGTTGACATTTTTCCCCCAAAGAATATTTCTATGATATTCTGTAGGGAGACCAGCCCATTTTTGAGTTCAAACAATAGTTTGCCATTATAATAATAATATTGTTGTAGGAAAAAAAAAACATATAATATTATCATAAATAACAATAATGGGATTCATGTCAATCAAGCCAAGCAGCATGTCACATGAGCTTTGCATTGCAAACTGATACCCTTTACAGTGAGACAGAACACCCTGAATTCTCTACAAGAAACACATTATATTACATTTGCTGTATCCTGTGTTGAACATAATCCTTATTGTTTTGATATTTGTATTCACACGTAACAGGTCATACATCACCTGTGGAATACAATTCTCAACTTGTATGGGAGCTTTCCTCAGGAAAAAGATCATTCTTCTGAATATATCCGGATCATGCTTTTTTCTGCAACAATACTTGTTTTCAATTCCCACTGTGCGGCAATCATTTCAACAAGAGCACCATTGTTGCAGGAAAGAGCATGATCTGGATACATTACAATGTTTATTACAAAAATTCTCTTGGTGAATGCTCCTGGGTAAAAGTTTAGAAATTTATTCCCCAGTGGATTTATGACCCATGATTTGTGAATAAAATTTTTTAAAACAATCTGGTTCATTTTGAAAAATATATTGCTGTGATATGGACAACACAGTATACAGCAAAGGTAAAGTAATGCAATGAGTTATGTTTCACTTTAATATAGTTTGCCTTTCTATTTTAATAGGCAAACCATGGAATGTTACAGAATTACAGCAATAAAAGGAACTTGGACAGGAAGGAACCCTGAAATTATACATTCTTTTTAGTTTGTTTCTTTTTAGTTCTAAAACAATCACAGCTGTTTTTATTTCCAGCACTGAAGTTTGGGTCCCTGAACTATTATGGTATATAATATAGTGCTCAAACCCAACATCAGCTGGCACACTTTAAGCTTGCTAAATAAACTAACATGCACTGGTTAAAAGTAATTTTCCTTAACAACATTTCTGAAGCCCAGAGCAGCTTTTCTTTATCCAACCACATTGAACTAACTTTGTTCTTTGAAAGGATATTTCTGTATGATCATGGTAATTTAAAAACAATCCGACAGCACTCTCAAATAATTTGTAGTTGATACAGATTCAGCTATGAAATGTAATGATAGTTGATAGTTGAGTGACTCACTCTCTCCATAGATTTTTTTCTTCATTTCTTTCTCTTGTGTTATTTTCCTGAGTACATATATGATTTCCTACCACTTAGAACCAAATGGTATGCCCTTGCTGTTGACCGCATAAACAAAGTTTCTCCAGTATTCTCATTAAGTCTTCAAGAAAGAGCTTTGCTTGACATGACTTTAAGGGAATGTTGGCTTACATTTCCTTTTATCCTTGCTTTCATGAATACTCATGGAATGTTGCTTACAAAGCCAAGTGACCACAGAAGCTCCTTCAGTAAAGAACGTTTTACTGCACATAGAGATATAACCAAGGTTTTAAAAACATGTCTTTCCTCTCATAAGCAGAACTCCAGTCTCACAAATCTCTAATTTTTTTCACTTTGACTCAGTGAAGCCAATGTATTGTGCTGCTACACTATAAGTTAACTTTGTTAAGGTAACAGAAACCTGCGGTAGCTAGTATTGCATTGGCCATGCCAGGGCTCTATAGATCAGACTGTGTTGATGGAGCAGTACTACACCACTTTGTACAACGTCATGCCACGCTATAATGGAGCCATGTGTTAGTGCACTGCTAATATTGTCTTCTGTGGTCGTCAAATGTTCATGGAGAGATGCATACCCAAATGTTATCCAATAGTTAAAGTTAGAGTAACAAGGAGTCCCACTCAACACGATCAAATGCCTTTTCTGTATCACCTGTAACTTTTCCATAGAATCAGTAAAGTGCCCGTTCCAACTGACATGTTATAGAAATATACAGTACTGTAGCCCCACAGACTTCAATTTTAAGCACACACCCAGAGGACAAAATTGGCTGAAATGATTGTGAATGTTCATCCCACTTATCTCTGTTTATCTCCCCATTAGAAGATGGAGTTTTTGCTGCAAGGTAATGTGAAATTTCAGTGGATGAAAAGGGTTGAGAGGAAAAGACAGCTAAGGTTCAGCCAGATGCTGTGAGAGAAAAAAAAATAGGGAGTAGCTGTAAGAGACTTGCAAATGTGGCACAAACTCTTCATTAAGGGTGTAATGAGCATTAATATTGTGTAACTGCAATGGTCTATTAAGTTTCTTTCCTGTTATTTTCTGGGCAGGATGATGAATGATTGACCATTTTCCACATTCTGACTGCCACTGCATTTCTAATGGGTTCTCGAGAATGATACACAATTCAGCTGTGCATGATCTATGCTTTTCTGGTTTGAACCACAAATAACACAGAGTGTACAGTATGAATGTGTGCCCGATTGTAAAATTGGACCTGTGTTTTAATATTGTATAACAGTCAGGAGAAAAAAAGAGCCATTGCTTTTGTCATGTAACCCAGTAATAAGGTAATCTTACAACCTGGTCATTGTCAAGTGCTATCCCTTGTTAGCCAACATCCTAACACACCAAAGCCTTAATCTTTATGTGATTAGTGATGTCATGTTATGAAGGATTTTTAAAACTACAGTACAGTTTTCAGTTATAATTAGTTGAGGTTTTAATTTTAAAAAATGGCATAAAATTCTTCTCTCTGGTCTTTTATCTCTTCTTGGTATGAAGGGCAATACTTTGTTGAATTACATTGACAATTATTGCACAAATATCATATGACTGGGCTGACCTAAAAAAAAAAAAAAAGTGTAGCTTATGTACAGTTCTCACTTCAAGGTCACTGGTTGTATTATCAACTGCACAAGTTTTCCCATTGAAACTGTTCCCAGATGAGTGGTGAAGTAAAACATCAATCCTTTCTCTAGGCTAATCTTTCAGATCATTACACTTTAAAGGGTGCAACTTGTCAGTCACATGTGCAGGAATGTGATTTCCCTCAATGGGCATTTAGACAGTTGACATTTATTATACAATATACAGAATAAGCTTGCTGTTTGAAGGCACGGTATTTGACAGTCCTGGTAACTACCAAAGCACCTTTCAATGACACAATCTTTAGTTACCTTATATCCATCTACACATACTTTCTCTACACTGTTATGTAAAGGCCTTTTAATTATTATTATTATTATTATTATTTACTTCTTAGCAGACACCCTTATCCAGGGCGACTTAATGGCCTGCAAGTTCGGTTTGATGCAGTAAGTGAACACCCTTGAACTCCTGTGTAATAACATTAATTTCTTCCCAGTTTAAAATGTGAATTCAGCTTCTTGATAAGTGAAAAAAATTATGAAAAACATTTCTGCACGTGTGGATTTATGCTACGTAGTAATACAAGTTTTTAGAAAGAGACAATGACAAAAAAATGAAACGTAAGAGTGGATAAGCAGACAGGATTCTCTTCATGCATGTTGCTGACACTGACAAAGACTTCAGGTCAGATTCTGAGAGTGAAATTGACATGGAAATCTAAGTAATTTGAACTCCTTCAAACATTCAATGGTATGCTAAATGTTTATCCTTGTTCAGTATTTCACATGCTTTGAAAGTTTATTAGTATTCGTTGTTTAATATTACTGGCCACACTTCTTTTATGGGCCACTTTTATAGTTTATACACTGCTAACAACGAGCCTATGAATACGTTAGCTAATGTTGTGAATTTTGGTTAATGGTTAATGGAAATTATGCAACTGCACGTTCTGATTGGCTAGAGACATTATAGAAGGGGTAGATCAGTGGTGCAGTAGAGCTGGAACTCGCATAATAAGCAACTAAGTCACATGACTTCTCCCACGCAACAATCTGATTCAGAGAGTCAGGAGTCCTCTTGATGCAGTGCGCTTGGAATTTCTTCTATTACAAACTACTTCTTTAAGAAGGCTAATACTGTTGATGAAGATGACACCAAAAGTGCTTCTACTACGACTGTGGACACAAACACAAACGAAGCTCTTCCATGTGGAATCCTCTCAGCTATGCCAAAACCTGACTCCAACATCATCGTTCAGCCAGTGACACACAGACACGTAAAGCCAAGCATTCTGACTAGATGGAGAAAGACACTTTGTGGGAATACTTGTAGAAATTAGACAAATGCATTACCTATTATATGTGTTGCTAGAAGTTCAGTATACAATGAAAATGTGGATTAGTATAACAATTCTTGTTGAAGAAAATCAATATTTTAGGTCTGGTACTTCAGATTTAGGAATACACCACTGGGGTAGTTTAATCTCTAGAGACCACTGGCTTCTACCTTATCACACAAACTTAGCACATCACTCCGAATGAATTTATTAAACATAAACTCAATTTAAAACAATGCTTCCCTACTGATGTCCTATTTATTTATACGTTTTTGGGCTCTGCACACCATGGTTTCCTGGCTTTCCAAAATGTTTCCAAATAAAATAACATTTACCTTCAGTCAGGCCGAATTAACACAGTGGCACTGGGGAGACTGACACAGGACAGGAATGCTTGCCACATGGAACAACATGTTGTATGGCTAAACAACTGTGGTTTAATATAAACATTGTGAAGGATTCCTCTAAAGTATAAACATCATTTTGAATGAAGTTTTGTATTTGGCAGTGTGGCAGGCTGGCTCGCAGTGGTGAATTGATGACGTCACGGACCAGGAAGAAACTGAATCACAAAACAATGGATGGGCGGGTGAAGCTGAGTGCAACGGCACTCAGCGTATTTATTAACCAAAACAAACAAAACAAAAGATTTAAACAAAACAGAAAACAAAAAGGCGCGTTGGCCAAACAAATAAACAGACAAACAAGTAAGTGACGTGCTGGCTAAACCAGCACGTTTTAACAATTGTTTTCTTGTACCTCTCTATCTCCCCGTACTTCCTCTCTGCATCCAACACTCAACACCGCAGCACGGACAGCTGTCGGTTCTTATACTCTGGCCGAGGGGTTAACTAGCTATTAATTATCTTATTACCCTCGGCCACAGTCTGCATGCGTTTGGTAAGGATGCATGACTGTCAGCTAGTTAAATAATCAGTAGCTGATCAGTCATGCATCCTCACGGGTTTTAAATATACATATAAAAAGACGCGGCGCTTTTACCCGCCGCAAACAAAAATACAAATAATAATAAATAGGGGCGGGACACTCCGCCACACATGCCCCCTGTGCGCAGCACACATGGCCTTTCGCCACCTCCCCCTTATTCCCTAAAGTCCCGGCTAGCAGTCCCGGCGCAGGAACAGGGGCAGCAACGGGCCAAAGGTGGCGGCCACGGTGGGATGTCCTCCTCCCACCCAAACAGCCGTGGCGTTCCAATGGCCAGCGACAGGCCGGCTCCTCTGGCCAAAAATTTTTGGGGTTGTCTCCAGACCTGCCCCCTTCTTCATGGCCGGCAGCTCCCCTCCGTGGGGCTCCGGCCACCCTCTCCTGCAGCGAAATTGCTGCGGGGGAGCTGGTCTCCTGGCCTCCCCCTTCTTCATGGCTGGCAGCTGCCCTTCATGGGGCTCCAGCCACAGTATTTCCTGCCGCGAAAGTGCGGCTGGGGAGCTGGTCTCCTGACCTCCCCCTTCTTCATGGCCGACAGCTGCCCTTCATGGGGCTCCAGCCACAGTATTTCCTGCCGCGAAGTGCGGCTGGGGAGCTGGTCTCCTGACCTCCCCCTTCTTCGTGGCCAGCAGCTGCCCCTCATGGGGCTCCAGCCACAATATTTCCTGCCGCGAATGTGCGGCTGGGGAGCTGGTCTCCTGACCTCCCCTTTTCCGTGGCCGGCAGCTCCCCTTCATTGGGCTCCAGCTACAGTATTTCCTGCCGCATGGCAGGACTGGTAGCGACCCCAGGCGAAACAGGACCCTCGGGAGGCGACGGCAGCAGCAGCGGACCCTCGGGAGGCGACGGCAGCAGCAGCGGACCCTCGGGAGGCGACGGCAGCAGCAGCAGTAGCGGACCCTCCGGAGGCGAACTCGGGAGGGGAGCCCCTGGCCATGGAGGCGGCAGCGGGAGCTCTACTTCTCCCTTGTACCCTGTAACTGGTGGCTCTCCAGGCGATGCGGAGCAACAGGCAGTCCCAGGCGGTGCGAAGCAGGCATCCTTGGGCGGTGCGAAGCAGGGCAGAAGCAGTCCTTCCCATGATGGTGGATGTGGAACCAGCAGGTATTCACCCTCTGCTGGTGGAGGTGGAGATGGAACCAGCAGGTATTCACCCTCTGCTGGTGGAGGTGGGAGGGGCAAGCAGTCCTCCCACGGCGGTTGAGGCGGAACCAGCAGGTATTCACCCTCTGCTGGTGGAGCTGGGAGCGGCAAGCAGTCCTCCCACGGCGGTTGAGGCGGAACCAGCAGGTATTCACCCTCTGCTGGTGGAGGTGGGAGCGGCAAGCAGTCCTCCCACGGCGGTTGAGGCGGAACCAGCAGGTATTCACCCTCTGCTGGTGGAGGTGGGAGGGGCAAGCAGTCCTCCCACGGCGGTTGAGGCGGAACCAGCAGGCATTCACCCTCTGCTGGTGGAGGTGGGAGGGGCAAGCAGTCCTCCCACGGCGGTTGAGGCGGAACCAGCAGGCATTCACCCTCTGCTGGTGGAAGTGGCGGAGGCAGAGGCAGCTCTTGCTGCTCTGCTCCTGGTGGAGACAGAGGCAGCTCCTGCTGCTCTGCTCCTGGTGGTGGTGGAGACAGAGGCAGCTCCTGCTGCTCTGCTCCTGGTGGTGGTGGAGACAGAGGCAGCTCCTGCTGCTCTGCTCCTGGTGATGGTGGAGACAGGGGCAGCTCTTGCTGCTCTGCTTCTGGTGACGGTGGAGACAGAGGCAGCTCCTGCTGCTCTGCTCCTGGTGATGGTGGAGACAGAGGCAGCTCCTGCTGCTCTGCTCCTGGTGATGGTGGAGACAGAGGCAGCTCCTGCTGCTCTGCTCCTGGTGATGGTGGAGACAGAGGCAGCTCCTGCTGCTCTGCTCCTGGTGGTGGTGGAGACAGAGGCAGCTCCTGCTGCTCTGCTCCTGGTGGTGGTGGAGACAGATGCAGCTCCTGCTGCTCTGGCGCTGGAGAAGGCAGCGACGGCTCCTCTCCCTCTGGCGCTGGAGAAGGCAGCGACGGCTCCTCTCCCTCTGGCGCTGGAGAAGGCAGCGACGGCTCCTCTCCCTCTGGCGCTGGAGAAGGCAGCGACGGCTCCTCTCCCTCTGGCGCTGGAGAAGGCAGCGACGGCTCCTCTCCCTCTGGCACTGGAGAAGGCAGCGACGGCTCCTCTCCCTCTGGCGCTGGAGAAGGCAGCGATGGCTCCTCTCCCTCTGGCGCTGGAGACAGCAGCACTGGCTCCTCTCCCTCTGGCGCTGGAAACAGCAGCGGGGCCCCTCCCATATCTGCAGCCAGGTAGTTGAGCACCATGGCTGCGATGTCTGGGAGGGATGCTGGTTGGTGTTTCTGTTCCCAGGCCTCCCAGCGCTCCCCATCTCTCGCCCACAGAAGGTTGATCACAGCAGGGAGGGCGACCATTATATCCCTCTCAGGCTCCGCCAGCCAGTCCCAGATCCCCTCAGAGGAGACGGGATTCTTCCGCCTCGGAGGATGCGGGTCCTCTCTCACCCTTCCTGGATGCTCAGGCTCCTTCCTCTCCTGCCATGGAGGGGGTTGGTCCGGTGCCACGTGCCCAACCTCACCAATCGCGAAGCACCACTCCTCACCCTTCAGGCAGGTGAGGCAGACGTCCAGCGTGTTAAGGACCCGCTGCTGTTGCTGCGCCTCCTGCTGCTGTTGTTGTTGCTGCTGCTTTCTCCTCCGGCTACTCTTCCCCATTTTTTTTTATTTTTATTATTTTTTTTCCAAAAAAAACACACAAAACAAAAAAATACTTTTGAAAAAACAAACAAAAACGTCCTTTTCCTTTCCTGGTCCGGCTCTTGGAGGCGTTGTTTGTCCCACGCAGGACACCATATGTGGCAGGCTGGCTCGCAGTGGTGAATTGATGACGCCACGGACCAGGAAGAAACTGAATCACAAAACAATGGATGGAGGGTGAAGCTGAGTGCAACGGCACTCAGCGTATTTATTAACCAAAACAAACAAAACAAAAGATTTAAACAAAACAGAAAACAAAAAGGCGTTGGCCAAACAAATAAACAGACAAACAAGTAAGTGACGTGCTGGCTAAACCAGCACGTTTTAACAATTGTTTTCTTGTACCTCTCTATCTCCCCGTACTTCCTCTCTGCATCCAACACTCAACACCGCAGCACGGACAGCTGTCGGTTCTTATACTCTGGCCGAGGGGTTAACTAGCTATTAATTATCTTATTACCCTCGGCCACAGTCTGCATCGCGTTTGGTAAGGATGCATGACTGTCAGCTAGTTAAATAATCAGTAGCTGATCAGTCATGCATCCTCACGGGTTTTAAATATACATATAAAAGACGCGGCGCTTTTACCCGCGCCGCAAACAAAAATACAAATAATAATAAATAGGGGCGGGACACTCCGCCACAGGCAGCATATGAAAAGGAATGGGACTTTGTTCAAAACGATCGATACCTCGTGATTGATTCTAGCAGACTAAATTGCTTTGCAATGCTCGAAGTACTACATCTATCAATCTACAGCTGCTACAGTGTGGCAGTAACTAGCATTTATTCAGAACTAGAAAGAAAAGTAAATGCTACAGCTGGTTACACTAGATTTAGAAATCTTTGCTTTGTGCTGTGCTTTAGTGTCGTATCATAATGCTTAACTATATATATAAATGTATTTATAAACTAACGAAGAAAGGCGGGTTAAAACTGTTCTGCAAACATCACATCCCACTTTTGGATTATGGTCATATCAATGAAATGGTTAAAGTTACTTTTAATGACGTTACTGTAGTAATTTTTGTGTTAGCCTTTAATACATTTAAAAAGTTCCCCTTAAAATTAAGCATACTTTCAATTGGTGGTTCTAATAAAAATGTGCACAGGTACCTAAAAACTCCCACACACCTTATCTCAGACATATGCTCCTCATTCCCAATGTATCTCAAACACTTAACACATAACAGATTCTTCACTGTTTGTGTGAGGCTCACATAGCCTTGTTACATGGGAGCTTTGAACGGAAGCCATATTAAGATTGTCAGTATTATAAATCATATAATTCATGCATAACTGCAAAACACATAGGAGACTAATGTTTAGACAAGCGTCTTCAAAAGAACACAGTGATGAAAAGGATAAAAAGAATATAGTGGGAAAAAAATGTATTCTTTTGAACTTTAGTTAACTGGTTCAGTGCCATAATAGGGCACAATAGTTAAAAAGCTGAGACCCAGCAGGGAACTTCCAATCCTCAATCTTGCTGACAGAGGTGTTACCCCCGAGATGAAAAAGGGAAAGCACAACTTGAGATATCCCACATCAATTATAAGACAGCATATGTCGGTGAATTAGGGCAGGTTTTTATTTTCACCATGTGTGCTATTTCTCCTGTTCTAGCAGGTGTCATTATTGGACTGAGGTGATTGATGAGCTGTATGATCGGGATGAAGAGAATATGTTTGAACAACTTCTTAATTGTGAAATGAAATAAAGAACTTGAGATGATTTGCTTTTGTTTAATGAAAAATGCTGGTCTGTGAAATTTGCCAGGTTTGACCATTGTGTGCCTTAATGGTGGGAATGAAACAAAGAGACACAATTACTTTTCTGCAATCTTGGTGAGCTGAATCACAGGACTGCACATAGAGCACTGCAGGACAACAACATTTATTCCTGGATTAAATCTCTTTCTGGAGAAAACAGCTTTCCGATCCTACTAAGAAGTATTGGTACCGACCTGGCTAGAATGCTTTATCAGTGTGGAGTTGGTCTAGTTATAGCATTATTTGTTGTCTTCTGAGCACACACAACATTCTGGAAGTTTTCAAAATGGGTTTGCCCTTTATTTTATATGTAAAGCCTCAGACTTTTGTACCAGATTTTGAGGTCTTAGGTTGATACGACATTCAGCCACTTTGATTTAACTGCAGATGAGACAAAATTACCCTTTGCAGACTGTGAAAATTCTCTTTTCAGGTCCAACTGACATAACTTGACTTTAGGGACTGTATCAATGCAAACATCCACTGAAAGTATAATATCTTATATCTTTCTAAACAGCCGAGGGTCTGAAGATTATTTTTATTTTTTCACTCAAATACATTTTTCTTTAGAAATGCCCTAATAAGTGTAGTTTAGTGCTCTATCTAAAAACTGTAAAATTACCAGAGGTAGCCACAACCCTCACAGGAACTAGGATCACAAATAATTTTATAAATGCCGCATATGACTCTTTGTACAAATGAGTCTGGTTAAGATACTCTCTTATGGAATATGCTTGCTTGCCTTTTCTCACATATACTATATCTTGTTATTCTACAGTGGATTTTTGTACTATTCACAGAGAGTCTTGAAACTTTCGTTAAAAATCATTTCCTACAGACAGGAGACTATTCAAAGTGAAATAATTTGTAGCCGACTCTGTCACACCCAAAATTACAGCAGTAGCACTTTTTACATTTAGTTATCACAAAGAGTGTGATTTTCTCACTGTAAAATTATGTACAAATCACGGCACAGCCACGGCTAAAAATAGACAATTTCATGGAATGGTCACAGTTACAAAGATGTGAACCTAAAAATATATTAATACAATATATTGTAATGTTTAGGCTAAATAAAAATGGATTTTTTGTATTTAATTGGAAACTATGATGTATTTCTGAAAGGTGAATCCACCCTCTAACCCAGTGTGCACAACTCAGATCATGGAGGGCTGGTGTCCCTGCAGGTTGTTATTCCAACTGCACCCTAAAGTACTTTATTGGACCTTATTAGAAGCTTAATTGGCCCAATTAACTAATTTAGGGTATGGTTAGAACAAAAACCAGGAGGGACACCGGCCCTCCATGACCGGAGTTGTGCACCACTGCTCTAATCACATACATAATCAAACTGTTCCTATAAATAGCCCTATTGCCTACGCCTTCTTGCCGTTTCTTTGTTTGATATCGTATCCTCGCAGGTTGTGTCGGTGGTGCCTCTACTTTCGCATTATGGACTCGACTCTCCAATCATAGACCCAGGGCACGGCATCCATTTCAAGACCTGCAATGTCATTCTGCTGCATTCCTTCATTCTACAGTTCCAGTAGACCAGCGAGTACCAGTCCAGTCACTCTGTTGCAGAACGTAAAATGCAATCATATTGTTATTTACGACATTAAGTTCTGGACTGCCATTCCTCGCTTGTGAAAAAAGTAAGAGCTCCAGTTTCTTAATAAAGTGATGCTTATTTCTGTTCCATATGCCTGCTTTCTCTAAATGTCACACAGCAATTTTTCAGGAACAATTTAAACAATAACTTACACCCCGGGAGATTCAATTTTGTCACTCGCATTATTCTCTAGGTAGGTCATTCATATATCGTTCAACACTATATACTACAGTAAAAAAAAACTACTCAAATTCCTGCTTCATTTTCTCCTATTGACTCCAGGAAAGCTACAGGCTTGTATGAACTGAAGGACACAAAACTCGTATACCCTGCCCTTGTATGAACTATGCAGAAGTGACATGTTTTTTTTTATATAAGCTGCTTGTCACTTAGAATCTATTATGCTTGCTTTCTCTAAATTATTGCTTTTAATACCGATTCCATACTCAAGCATACTTTGAGTTGCATATTTAAAATCTTATTGTAGAATTCTACTTTTGCTTAACTCAATAAAATGAGTGTCTTTTCATACGTTATTATTCATCAGGTTATAATATCACTCAGTAATCTCTCTCAATTATGGTTGATCATTTCGACAACTCAAAATTACGTGTCATGGTATGATGGTATGACGGTACTGCAATATTAACTCACCACGGGATTAATACCGTAGCTAAAAATATTATCGTGATAACTGTTGGATCATGGTATTGTAAATAAATCAGGAAGGCAGATTTTAACACAGAATTCACCTGTATTGCACTGCTAGATGGCTTGACTAGCAATAAGGGAAAGAAAGAATCATTTTAACGTAATTCACACACATTATTTATTAGAAAAAATACAATTGTTTAAATAATTTAAACAAAACAAGTCCTTTTTTAAATTATAGAGATTCGCTTTGTGGCTTTAGCTGGCATCAGCATAATGATTTAAAATAGTCTACAGTGTCTCCACTTCACCAGTATGTGTATATGCTCTGTTGAATTTTATAACTCATGCAGTGTTCTCTCTTAACTTGTATTAAGGATTTACAGTGCCGTAAAAACCACCACTTCATTGTACAGGTTCATTAAGCAAGTATAATATCCATGAAATAGTCTAAACTGGGGCTAAAAATAAATAGAAAACCTGTACAATTAGCCCTTACTTTAGTTGCTAGACTCAAGTGAAATAATGTAATTCACTAAAATATTGGACATAATAGCTAATATTTTACTTTTCCTCACCAATAGTTTACTTAACTCATCAATGCATGTTTGTTGGCCATGGTTTGAACATTGTGCCTGTGTACTGTAAATAGGAAATGTAATGCACATGGAAAAGCATACCTGAAAAAGCAATGTCAAAGAAGTGCTGCAAAATAAATAAAATCATTGTAGCAAAAAAAAAAAAAAAGAAAAAGAATGAAAAATGGCAGCCTGTAGCTTTGGCAGTCAGACAAGCAACGCAAACTAATCAGATTTAGACGATGAGTTATTTACACCAGCAAAAAATAAATAAATAAATCATCATTGTGGACGTTTTTTGGCTTCAAAAAGAATACAGACGGCATGGTATTTTATTTATTTATTTATTTATTTATTGGCTAATTTCCATTGATAATCCCTGGGCAGACATTGGTGACAACTATAAAATAATACTCATACTGCGCCTATTCCCACGCCTAAATTATTTAATTAATGCTAGAGCTACAATCATAAATAACCAATATAATACAGTACATTCCATCAATATGTCGGTCACACACTGCAACAATTCTAAAAATAATAATAAATAAATAAATCACCTATTAAAAAAAAAAAAAAAATTACCTATTGTTCATACATAATAATGAGCAACTTACATAATAGTCCTAATGCATTATTAACCAGTGATACAGTTATTAAAAACATCCTAAATAAGTTAATGATTGCACAATTGAGTATGTTTAACACAAATCTTGTTGCAAAAGATTTTTAAGTCACTTTAGACCTTCATTTCAGAAGGAAGCGAGTTCCAGAATAGAGTGCCTTTTAGAGTCTTCAGAGATCTTTTTCATGAATTCCTTCAAAGTCGGAGCACTTAAGCCTTGCAAAGTTTTAAATGCCAGGTTTGCATAGGAAAAGTTTACATAATTGTCAAAACTCAACAACTGGTATTTACTCAGAATGTTACAATGATGGTATCGCATAGGTTTTTTTATCCAAATTTTTTATGCCTTGCTTATAAAGAGAACGTATTGGTTTGATTACTGATTCACTAGCTTTAGACCAAGAGGAAATGCAGTAAGATATACGGGGGAAAATCATGGTAGCATAAACGTAAAAATAAAATTGTGGGTATATTCTTGAAACAATTAAACAGACCCAAATTGATGATTCTGTTTCTTATTTTTGTATACCTAATATCATTAGAACTGCTCACTTTTATTTTGAGGAATACCTGATTTCCATAAAAGGTGTTTGTTTTTATAGAGATATTTATTTAAGAACACTAAGGGCCCCATTTTGAAGCACGTGCAAAGTTTGCCCTCCTTTTTCTGAAAAGAAGAAAACCATTTTAGAATGTAAAACTAGTAAGAAACAACTCAAAAGAAAGATTTAATTGCTCCAACCTGCAACAAATTTGTATCTTGACAGTCGCATAATATTGATGATGTTTTTTCCTTTCAGAAAAAAATGGGGGGAAAACTTTGCAATTACTTCATAATCGGATGTGTAATATTGTGATACTCAATATATCGCGATAATTTCTGGACTAATATCGCGATAATGAAAAAATTAATATCATGACATCCCTACCATATTACCATGGATCGATGGCTTCGCTAATTGCAATCATGTCTCCTACAATGTGCATAACTAATCAGAGTGACATATCTCCTCGCTACTCACAATTAATGTTTCCTTTAACCATTACCTCAGATATATAGATGTCGCTGCCGGATATTGATCTGCTCCAACCTTCATTTATTTATTTATTTAAGCAGACGCCTTTATCCAAGGCGACTTACAGAAACTAGGGTGTGTGAACAATGCATCAGCTGCAGAGTCACTTACAACTACGTCTCACCCGAAAGACGGAGCACAAGGAGGTTAAGTGATTTGCTCAGAGTCACACAATGAGTCAGTGGCTGAGATGGGATTTGAACCGGGGATCTCCTGGTTACAAGCCCTTTTCCTTAACCACTGGACCACACAGCCTCCTTAATCTTCATCTTCCAAACCACCCATCACAAAGGAGTCCTGGATTCTGTTAACTCTTCACATTCAAGGATGTCTTGCTAGAAACAACGTTAGTCTCTGTAGTTTCTCGATCCATTGGACCCCCGCATCGAAGACCTTAAACTTTAATCTCAGGTCACGTATTCCGTACATTTTAAAGCATGTATAATATTGTATTAATAGTATTTGCCCTTTTCTTCTCTCTCTAGCTACCAACTACCTATTGAGGTGTCATGGTGCACTTCATATAGACCCCAAACTTCAATCTCAGGTGATGTATTCCATACATTTAAAGCATGTAAAATATTGTACTATTTGTATTTGCCTTTTTCTGCTCCTTCTAGCTACCTAGCGAGGTCCTGCTGCAGTTCAAGGGGTGTTTTCTATCTTTCTTAACACTCAAACCACCACGCGAGTCAATTTGACCCATTTTGGATTTAAAATGTTAATTACTTCCATTGTGAATCGTATGAGTATGTCCATTTTTGACTTTTCCTAACTATATGAATTAAATATCCTGATGGTGTTTGATAGCCAGAATCGCAAAAATGAGGAAGTTATAAATAGTTCTACCTAGAACTGCCACATGGGTCAATTTGACCCATGCATTACAATACATGTCTTTTTTTTAATATAATGTAAGATATTCAGCAGCAAATCAGATATTTAAGGGAAGGAGAAACTGTTAACGTTGCTGGCACTAATTCTGTTTTCTGTCCCCATGCTTCCATGCTGAGATATCTGGCCTCCAGACCCCAATCCGCATCTCCGGACCTGCTGTTTCTAACTACGCAGAACCAGCAAGACTCCAAGATTTCCAAAGCCGGCCTTTCTTCATCAAACTATTCGTGCCATTTCTTCAGGACTGGAGCTGCATCCACAGCTGCTCAATGAACATTCCCATGCATGTCATCAAAAGCTGGGTGTCGTGGTCTTCAGAAATGTCCCTCCTTACCATACAGTGCTACTTATCAGGATTGCAATTTCACTTCTGTTTAACTGGAGTTCTTTTTCCTGCTCTAGCCTCTTTCCCACGGATTCAAATGCTGCTTCGAGGCATCCAACTATCTGCTCCCAGTCCACTGGTATCCCCCAAACTGCCCATTACAAAAGAAATCCTGGAATCCCTCATCAACATTCTTCACTTCGGCTGCTTCACCCAATACATAGACACCCTCCCGAAAGCAAAACAATATCCTTTTCATCAATGTCTGTTTAAATGCAGCTGTGATTTTGGTACAACTTGTTATACATTGAAAGATTGTCATTTTTGATGCGTCGCCTGTCATCCCGGAGCACATTGCTGAAAGATGAGAAGGATCATTCTGCATCTATACTGTTCACAGGTACTGTTAAGCACCGCAGGGCAACTACTGCGAGACCTGGAAATCGTGGCTTCATGCTTCTCCACAACCCTAAAATGTCTTCGCTCTTCATTTCGTGAACCGAGTAAAATCAATATTCTCTCTGTGCCAGAATGTTGCCTTCAACAGTGGGATATTTTCAAATACCGGTTTCTCGTATATGTTAAGGTGTTTGGCATGCACCTAAAAACTCTGCAGCAGGCTGGCGAAAGCAAGAGTTTGAGTCAATTTCCATATATGACTTTATTTTTTCTGAGCTTTCCGAATTTTTGCTGCTGGATGACGTCAAGCTTTAGCACAGCTGTCTGCCTACAGTGCAAGGTCATTTGTCACTTTGTGAGCATGAACTGCAGACTTTTCGTAAGCTGAAAGTGTATGCATGATTCGGGGTGCAAACTCTTTAAGGGCCTCTAATTCTGCAGACTGGCAGAGATCAACAACCTCTTGAACACACAAACTGTGAAAAATGAAATGTAGTCCCCCTATATGTTCAATTTGAAAAAGAGCTGCCTTGAACCAGCTATTCCATCTGGTTATAATGGGTCAGTGGGATGCAGGGGGCTTTCTCTCTTTCTTGTAGAAACATATAGAACCATGCTTTCCTAGCCGGGCATGCAGTGAAAGCCTGTTTTACAGAGACAACCAATTTGTTCACGTTTAAAAGTATTTTCCTCCACAAGTCACCATCAAGGTTAAGTAGATGTGCTATGCATGTCAGGTGTACTGCATTTAAAAATAAAGGTTTCAAACCTCGAACCCAAGCTTTTCCCATGTGGGCAGCATTATCTTTCACAAATTCAGTGATACGATCAAATATTATTATTATTTATTTCTTAGCAGACGCCCTTATCCAGGGCAACTTACAATTGTTACAAGATATCACATTATTTTTACATACAATTACATTATTTTTTACACACAATTACCGATTTATACAGTTGGGTTTTTTTACTGGAGCAATCTAGGGAAAGTACCTTGCTCAAGGGTACAGCAGCAGTGTCCCCCCACCAGGGATTGAACCCACAACCCTCCGGTCAAGAGTCCAGAGCCCTAACCACTACTCCACACTGCTGCCCCAAATAGTATTTTAAACCTCTCCACAGTTTCCTCTATTGCCTGGCTCACGGTAAAATTCACTGCTTCCAAAACCTCATAGTTCAACCAAAAAACATCCAGCTTGTGTTCACCTGCTGCAGAAGTACTACTAATAGTGGCAGCATCATTGGTGCTTGTTAGTGTTACAGCAATAATATTGAGCACATACCATCGTTGTTTCATCTGCTACAATGCAGATTCCTTCACATGGCTGCAGGATTTCATTTCATTCTTGAATGTGACATTCAAAAACCTTGGTCAAATAAAACTTTCTAAGTTGGTTTGCACTAGGTATAACTACAGTGTTTTTCAGGTTACTTTCAAGAAAACCTTTAAGTTTTGCATTATCAAGGGATTGCAGAGGTATATTTGCTGAGCAGAAGGTTTCAGTGAGATAAGTTCCTTTCTCCTGTAAAGCTGCTCTTCGGTCATGGACTTAAACAATCCAGAAACAGTTTTTTGACGTTTTAAGTTTCTGTTTTCCTCTTCCTGTAATGCCTCTTGTGTCCGTTTGTGTGTGATACTTTCGAGGTGCTTGTCACAACTCGCTTCTCGGGTAAAATCAACTGGTACAAAACAACTTCCCTCTGCTTTCATGAAATGTTGTTAGGATATTTCTCTGCTCGTTGCTTAGCACATAATTTTGCCACTTTACTCATTTATTTAATTTTATTGTCCTGTCTAAGAAGTCAACAGTTTTTATAGGCTTCAGTCTGCCACTGGCTTTTTTTTTGCTCTGTCGGCAATTTAAAAGACTAACTTCCTGTTTTCAGGCTGCGTGTAATAAAATGGTGAAAGTCACAGGTTCCGTGACCTCTGTGACATAATCACATCCTTAGTTATCACCCATTTAGTTATCACACATTTAGTACACAGGTTCTTTATAAGAGAAAAACCATACAAAATGTGAGAAAAAAAAACTGTGGAAAATTTACCAATGCAAGGATAATATTTTTTGGGGGAAATAGACATGTTTGAGCATTGGGGCTAATAAATCCAAATATGATAGCACAGAACTTCAGTATTCTTCAAAGAATTTTCATAAGTAACTATTTTTACCATTTAAATAATAATAATACTACTAATAATAATAATAATAATAATAATAATAATAATAATAATAATAATAATAATAATAACACTTTAAATGTCAGTGACATTCCACCTCCATAAAAAACAGAATACTCCATATACCCATGTAAACATGCCTTTAGCATATACCCATGTAGACATGCCTTTAGCATGTACCCATGTAAACATGCCTTTAGCATATACCCATGTAGACATGCCTTTAGCATGTACCCATGTAAACATGCCTTTAGCATATACCCATGTAGACATGCCTTTAGCATATACCCATGTAAACATGCCTTTAGCATATACCCATGTAGACATGTCTTTAGCATATACCCATGTAGACATGCCTTTAGCATGTACCCATGTAAACATGCCTTTAGCATATACCCATGTAAACATGCCTTTAGCATATACCCATGTAAACATGCCTTTAGCATATACCCATGTAGACATGTCTTTAGCATATACCCATGTAGACATGCCTTTAGCATGTACCCATGTAAACATGCCTTTAGCATATACCCATGTAGACATGCCTTTAGCATATACCCATGTAGACATGCCTTTAGCAAGTTCAGGTGAATGCTATTAGGACAGCCATTTCCTGGATTCAGGGATGGGAATAAGAAATAAAAAAGCTATCCTAGAAACAAACACCACCAGTTATCTTGTGGGGTAATTGTATTCAATACCTGGTAATTTCGCCACACTGATCAGGGTCTCAGGATTGTCTACATTGCTGACTTCTGGATGCAGATATCCAAGTATACATACTATAACAATCACTGTATTCAGCAAATTAATACATTCAGAATGACTGGGTTTCTCCATTTGTTGCCAGTTTTAACCCACCCAAATATTCCTGAATGGATAGTCACCAAATCTTCAAAACAGATTTTATTGCACATTCTGTCCCACAAGAGCAGCATTTAAACGGTTTAGTATAATAACCTTTTGTAAGATAAGATTGGAAATGCAAGGCAGTCTGTATCCTAGAGGCTATATAACCTTGAAACAAAAAAGGCAAATCAATAGTTATTGTGAACAAGTACAATGTGCCAAGTGGTTTCAGAAAATTACATTGGATATCTGTTGGAAATAACTACATTTTGTCAATTTGTTTTAAAAAGCTGGTTTCCAATTTTGGCTTTGTGACCTGACCATTGAACAGTGAACAATTGCAATGTTAGGCTGCATTTACAAATGAATGAATGAGGGTTTTGCAACATATTTAGTTTGTTATAAAAAACGTGGTCTTATCTTGGTTTAATAACACTGTAACTCGAATTAATTAAAATAAATAAGGTATGGTAAGAATAGATAAGGATGTTTCATCAATTAATTATATGGTCACAAAAAGCTCTATCGCATTCTTGATTTTAAATTAAAATGAGAGATGGTGCTGTAGATGTGCTATGCTGTAATACAGAGTCGGTTATGGTGCTTCTCCAGTTTACTATCCAGTGCATCCTTTAATTTTAAGGGAAATACATGATCCTACAAAGTCACACATTATCTAGCAACTCTCATTCTGTGTATATTTGTAAATGACAGCACACAGCACATCCATCTCTAGTATCGCCTGTACAACACTGTGCATACAGTAGCTAATAACATGTACACATATGATAATGGCTGTGTAGTGCATCTCACTGTTGTGTATCCCAATTTTAATGAAGGTTCACATGGACTTTATTAACCTAGGAGACAGTCTTTTATCACACTTAATTAATTATATCTGTGGGAAAAACACAGGAAAATACCAGTGGGCAAAACACGTAAGGCACCCATCCACTCCCAAGTGTTTTATTTTTCTCTCTAAAACATGTTATCCCTTTTTTTTTATTTGTGTGTCGTTTGTATTTAAATTATAAATACAATGTTCTATTTGTTTTACAATTATTTGACTCCACAGTAATTCCATTTGTTAGATATAGGTTGACAGGTTGTTTCTTATACTGCAGCCCAAACAGAAGCTTTTCACTGAGCTTTTCCTATTAATGTATAATTAATTGTCTCTCATTAAAAATCAGCTTTTGTTGTCAAGTCGTTCAGCCTTTCTTGCGCCTTTGCAAGCACTTTAATCAACACATCAGTCCTGTAATCAAGCGAGATCAAAGAAACTTTCGTGCAACCACAGCAAAAAATTAAGTAGCACATTGATTGGTAATTCACAAAAGCAATTGAGCTACATCACAATTTCACATGGAGGAGAACGAGGGAGCTCTGACCAGGGCACAGAATTTCTAAAGGGTATTTGAGTGAATCAAATTGGTTTGAGTCACTGTTGAAATTGCACTCAGCAGAGGTCGAAGGAGAAGTGAGAAATTTATGCTAGTCTTGCATTAATTTCCCCCAAAGTTGATTTGGATATGAATTATGCAGTCAAGCAATACAAATCAATGTAAAATACAAGCTTTTAAATGGATAGCAGCTGCCATGTTTATTTCACTCTGTTTCCACACCTGTGTTTTCTTTATTCAGATGATATTTTTTAGTTCAAATTAATTTCAAGGGACAATACACATTTTATATTTTTGACAACTAATGAGTCAAGGGATAGGGTTGGTTTTTAACGTAGCAACCAATAAAATTTGTTTCTGAGATGTTTTGGGAGTATAAACAGCTTGGCAACATCCACCATTTAAGATCACAGGATGAAAAGAGGTGATTTTCTAGTCAACAGAGGATGCCAGCTGGCCCCAACATTGTCTCCTGGCATTTTCTCAATGGAGACAGCATTGTGTGTGGGGATTTATTGTATAAGGGGACGTCTGTTGAACCCCTCTGCTAACCCCTGGGATTCTGTGAGGGGCGTCCATTTAGCCCCCAGCCTACCCCCGAAGCCCAGTGTTCTCTGTGTCCCTTCTAGGGGTCCCTCTCCTGAGGGTGGTCTTGACGGCACTGCAAGTACCCAGCTTGCTGCAGGGCACTCTGGCAGTGGCGGCGCTGGTGCTGGTTTGAACTGCGCTCCCCTCAGCAGCAGCAGCAGCATAAATAATTTGGGGGGGCCAGCTCCTCCACGAATGACGTCTGTGCTGGTGGTTCCTCCTTCCAGGATGGCATTGAACACCTAGATTCAATTTAACAATTCAAAATCTGGTTGGAACAGGCATCTGAAATGGCCAATTCAATAATTAAGTCAATGGCATTATTATAAATAATAATAATAATAATAATAATAATAATAATAATAATAATAATAATAATAATAATAATAATATCTGGATACGCCCAGCGACTGCTGTGAATAGTGCAGCTGGCGACGAGGGAAAGACCTTGTGACAGCCTAGAGAGACAGCTGACAGGAGGAAATAGACCCCATTGTGGCTGGCAGGGGTTAGCTACCCTAGCTGGCAGTATCCAGCTCTGTGTTTTCAAATGAAACAGGATGCTGGAGACACCCGCCCAAGGCTTCTTAGAAATTAAAGAGAAAAATACCCCTAGAGTCTACGAGAGCAGAGGTGGAAGATGACTCAACGTTGGACAACACGGTTAACGACTTAGGAAAGGAAACAGATATGAGAATGGAGAGTACTTTGCAAAGGACTAGCTCAAGATCTGCAGTTAACAAAGACATGGAGCTCCAGGTTTGTGTCTGTGGCTGGAGCAAAGTGACAACAGTTAGGGGTTTGAAGATTCATCAACTGAGAATGAAATGCTTGAGGAAGAAGGGACAAGGGCCTTGCATTGATCAGTACTTTTTACAAAGTCAGTCGAGTGAAATTCAGCGACAGGAAGCAAACCGCAGTTTGCAGGATATCAGCACCCTTGTCATAGATTAGAGGAGGACTTACATGAACACAACTAGTGATGAAGCTAATGATCCTTGTGAACCCAGTCACATGAACCAGCATAAGAGAGAAAAGAACCTCAACAGGCACAAACCTGGAGTTAAATGGCCAAGAGCTTTTAATAAAACAGCATGGAACACAGTAAACACAGATCTCTGTTTTGTGTTGGAAAGGTTAGGTGGAACAGTCGAAAAGAAGCTGGATAAATTTGGGGATACCATCTACGCATATGGAAGCAAGAGGTTTGGACTTGAAAAAAAAAAAGAGAATATACAAACTATTCCTGGAAAGTCAAGACAGCAGCAGGAGATTGAGCACTTAGTTAGAGAAAGGAGGCAGCTGAGAAAGCAATGGAGGAGAGCAGAACAAAGTCAGGAGGCACTCAAAGGGTCATAAAAGATAAGCTTGCAACATTGCACAGAGCTGAGCGCCTACGTAAACGCTGCAGAAAGGAGCGTGTGAGAACTAACTTTTATAAAGACCCATTCAAATTTGCAAAGATGTTATTCACCAGGGAGAAAAATGGCACCCTAAAAGCAACTAAGTCTGATCTGGAGAGATATCTCGAGGAAATGCACACAGATTCAAAAAGGCAGGAGCCTATGTCGATTCCTTTAGACATCCCACCTATCAATCTACCAGAATACCAAATGGAGGACTGCGCACCTATGTGGAAAGAAGTAAAGCAAGCTGTGAAAAAGGCAAAGGCATCATCATCTTCTGGGCCCAATGGAGTTCCATACAGAGTGTACAAGAGTGCCCCTGGTGTTCTACGAATCCTGTGGAAATTGATGAAAGTAGCATGGGAAAAACAGGTTGTGCCAAGAGCATGGCACCGAGCAGGTGGTGTCTTTATACACAAAGAAAATAATTCTATGAGTATAAGTCGGTTTCGCCCTATTTCCCTGTTAAACATGGAAGATTTTTCTTCAGCATTGTTGCTCAGAGATTGTCAGTATACCTATTGAAGAACTGATTCATTAACACTTCAGTACAGAAAGCCGGTATTCCAGGTTTCCCAGGATGCTTAGATCAGTATGATCTGGCAGCAAATTCAAACAGCTAGAAAGGAGAGGAAGGAGCTACATGTGATATTCCTGGATTTAGCTAACGCACACGGTTCTGTACCACATGAGCTTCTTTGGGCAGCATTTGATTTTTTTAGTGTACCGTGGACAATAACAAACTTAGTGAAAGCCTACATAGGAGATTTGCAATTTTGTTTTTCAACTTAAGAATTCACCACTACATGGCAATGTCTAGAAATTAGAACAATAGCAGGATGCACCATTTCTCCACTGGCTTATATATGGACAATGGAAAAGAGCAGGATCAGGTCAACATATGATGTTCTCCCATCGCCACAGAACCTTAATCTATGGGTAGGAGAGGATCCATGGTGTCCTTTGTGTTCATCACCAACTACATTAAGACACATTTTGACAGGATGTAAGGTGGGTCTTAGTCAAGGATGGTTTACTTGGCGACATGACCAGGTACTGCGATGTTTGGCCTTAGCATTGGAAGACAAGCGCAGCATGACCAACAGGATGCCACCAATTCTATCAAAACATTACACAGAAAGAACAACATTCCTCCATCCAGGGGACCAACCACCAAGAAAAGGTATTTAAACCAAAACTCATCTAGGACAACTGGAAGCTGCTAGAGACTTGAAAATGCTGGCAGATGTTGGAACGTCTTTTTTCCCCACCCTGAGATTGCCACCACCAACCTTCTACCTCATATTGTCTTATGGTCTGGATCAGCATGCCTTGTTCACCTGGTAGAGTTAACAATGCCATGGGAGGATACTGTGGATGAGGCGTATGAAAGGAAGAAACTTTGGTACGCTCAACTAGCTGCTGAAGCAGAACAACAAGGATGGAGAGTCCAGGTTTACCCAGTGGAGGTGGGTTGTCGAGGATTTGTGGCACACTCCACAACCCGGTTTCTCAGAGACATTGGATTCAGTGGTCAAGAGTTGCGACGCATAGTGAAGAACTTATCTGAAGCAGCAGAGAGGAGCAGCAACTGGCTCTGGTTGAGACGAAAAGATTCTGGTTGGGGACCTCAAGCACAGTAAAAATAAAAAACGTTGATGTAAAGTAAGTAAGCTGGGCTTAGCTGAGTGGAAGACAGAGGGGTGTGATGCTGGGACACCAGAATCACTATCGAGCCCTCTTAAGGTGTTGTGGGCTAGTCGACGAAACACCAAGGATGGAAGGTGCCCACTTGAAGACCCCAGATAAGTACCCTAAGCTCAGTCCAGACTGTTGTCATGCTGATGCACTAGGGAGGCCTCACTGTGGTTGATCCCTGGAGCCAGCATTGCAGCCGTTGTGTGTGCTGATGCGCCAGGAAGGCAAAATAGGCTGATACCTGGAGCCAGCAATAATAGTAATAATAATAATAATAATAATAATAATAATAATAATAATAATAATAATAATAATAATAATAATAATAAAAATATTGAAACATCAGTTTAAGTCACTTAAAAAAATGTATTTCTATTAGGCAGTACTTTACAAAAGTCTTTAGAAAAATGTGAATCTACAATCTACATGTAGCGTTCTGTTTAATGTTCCATTGAACCAATTCCATTTAATACCTACAAAGGAGTGCTGGGTAATGGTAGGAGGTTATTTAACCATAAATAACCTTGCTTACGACAAGACCACACAACACGAGTCAAGGGTGTGTTTTTCACCTCACAAGAGAGAGATTTATGTATTGCACTCACAGGAAAGAATGTAAAGTGTGATGAAAAAGTACTATTAATAGAAAAACAAGATCACCGTTTGGTATCTCATGCTCAGCGGTTGGTCTCACTAGTTGTCTTTAGTTTGAGCCAGTTTGTATCTCTTTCTCCGATTTTGTCTACCTTTCACTCTTTTTCTCACACACACAAATCCACCACATGCCCTGCATGTCTGGTGGAACTGCTAAGCATGGTGATCACATGGGCACACATGAGATGAATGGAGGAGCCTTGGTGTAAAGGTTACAATTCATCTTCCTGTATTCAGGCATCAGCTTTCAATTAGATTTTAGTTTTTACATGCCAATGAATTAAAATGGCAACTGAACATGTTCTTATTTTGATAATCAGTAAAGCAATGACAGATACATATAAAGAGTTGAAAGAGACAGGTTACACTTTAGGAATCCCCTAAAGACAATACATGACACATTCTTAAAATGTGTTATTAATGTTCTTAAAGCTGCCAGAGTAAAACAATACTAAAGAGA
Organism: Acipenser oxyrinchus oxyrinchus; assembly: GCA_030684275.1. Lineage (NCBI taxonomy): Eukaryota > Metazoa > Chordata > Actinopteri > Acipenseriformes > Acipenseridae > Acipenser > Acipenser oxyrinchus. Next base: position 77,289,932 of record CM060251.1, on the reverse strand, counting down.
ACCCCACCCCAGACTGTAAAGGACCATTCATTTCATCTTGTTATTCCCTGTAATGAATAAAATATCTCATAGATATGACAGCCATCAACCTTTATGCTGCAGGATACATTTGTCACCAGAATTCTTTTAAATGGATCTGTGGGAGGGTGAAGGATGGTCAAAGGAGTGAAATCTGGCCTCCCAACAGGTGGAGGCAGTAGAGGGAGTAACTTGCGTGACCACATCAAGATGGAGCATGCCTTAAGCATAGAGTCGGGTTGTGACTGACATCTTGGGAAGGTCGGAAGCACAGGTGTTTCTGGTTGAGCTAATATCAAATCCGGGTTAGGTCACAAGCACAACTGAGTAGCGATTGGCTGTAATGGATTGATAAAGAAGTTGCTAGGGATACAAAAGAGGAACTGTGTGGACTAGCGCGAGGTTCCCTGGGTCGAGGTGTGCAGTGGACAGTGGGACATGTGGTGTTCTAACAGCCTGTATTGTCTTGTGTTTCCTGGAACCAAGCCTGTTGATACAAGAGAAGGATTACTGGAGACTTGAGAGAAGGAGAGCGCAGCCAAAGCGGGGGGCAGATGCACAACCATTCGGGAGCAGCATGACCTGACCGGGGTTAACAAAGAAATAACTGTATATATATATATATATATATATATATATATATATATATATATATATATATATATATATATATATATATAAAAATAGTGTTTGTGTGTTTAAAAAATACACTGTGTGTTGCACCCAATATAAGAGACTGCTATTTTCATCACGGAGCCCTCCCTATCACAGGGTCTGAATGAATTCCTCTGCCTCTTTCAGTAGCCTTGTTGCTGACTGAACAATCACTCTGCTATTCAAGCCATTTAAACTTAATTCATTGCACTAGAACGATTCATGTCACGCACAGAAGAATGAATCTAATTCACTGGTCATTTGGAATGGGGAAATTCAATTTACAGCTGCACAGATGTTCCCAGCTTCCCAGAATTTAATGAGGATGACTCATGCGCACGGGTTGGGGGCGGTGGGCTGTGGGCGGTGGGCCTCAAGACAGTGGACTTTAGAAGTGATTCACAGCCCTCCAGCACTGTTAATGGAAGCCCTAAAGTGCACTTTTCAGCAGTACCAACCCTGTGATCACAGTGCTGTATACTGACTTTGTTCTTCACTCTGTCTTTGAATGCTGCACACATCTAGACTGCATTAGCTGAAAGGGCTGGAGATACCTTTATCGTCTAAAGTGCTAAAATAGCACATCGCTGCAAATGTTACCCTCACCGGCACTGACACAGTCTACTTTTGAACAAACTCCTTTATTTTCATAACCTGGAGAGAACAGGGATAACGTGGCTTTAGTACTGGTCGGATAGGTTATATTAAAAAAAAACTGTAAACTAAACACGTTTCCTAAAATCACAATAATACATTTGCAACTCAACATTCATCTGGGTTACATTAAAAAAACTGAACCTGACCTATAAGCCACCTATTTCCCTCAGAGCTCCCCCATCACATGACTAGGGTCCAAAGACTACTGATCTACAGTAAATATAGGGGCTGGAGCATTGATGTTCTATTTGCAATTTAAGTTACTGAGACAATATTAGTGTTCTACATTCTTCCCCGACAAACTAAATGTTGTCCCAAACGTTTTTCATTTCACATCTGATTCACCCCCTGCAAATCTAACCTTTACATTTTCCAATGTCCATAACCGCAATTATACTAATTTATGCTTCCAGAACATCAGCATTTCTTTCTTTAACACTGTGGCAGGGCAGAAGAGAGCCCTGTGTGTAATTAGTGGGGCAGGGCAAAGCCTTGCTTGTAAAAAGATGTATTGTTTAGTTTGTGTGTTGGTGGTGGTTGGCAGGGATGGGGTTAATTCATATCCCTGCCAAATACATGTGAGAATGTGGCTGTTCCCAAATTAGATAATTGGTGCTAATTGGGAACACCCACATGATATAAAAAGGGAGCTAGAAGCAACAGTGAGAGAGGGGTTTTGGGAGCTGTAGGGAGAGAGGGCAAATGTGCCTCTGTATGTATTTAAGAAATGCATCGTGATAGTGTGAGACTTGGGTGAGGGATTTTCTGTTTCATTTTGTGTTCGTGAGTTGTTTTGTTTAACCTCTTATTTTGGCTCTGGGAGCATTGTTTAATTATTTTCAATTTTTTTTTGTTGTCAACTTCCTGGTCTGGGTACGTCACCACTCGAGCCAACCTGTCACAAACACACACAAGAAATAGGTCTTCATTCTTTAATTAGTTCACAGTGAAGGGTTTCTTTTTAGAATCCAGTGGAAACTGTCCATGTAAGCATGGTGGCAAAGATTTCCTAAACTGGCAGAGTGGCCATTTCTGCAGTTAGTTTCCTTGACGAATCTAACACCTGTGGATTCTTTGGAAAAAACATATATTCCACTGATATCAGATTGCTATCTACCCACTTCATATATGTTCGATATTATAGAACTATAGGTAAGTGTACTTTCGTAATATCATTTCCCCCCCTTACTATTACTTAACACTACAATACTCAAAATATATTAAACCATAAAACTAGCATAAGAGCTATATATTACTAAGTATTAGGTCTTTAAACTATTTTTTTTTGTTTTTAACTCTATGTAACCCCTGGGTAAGAATATTGATAATAGGGAAACAGTATAAAAGGATATGGCAGCCTCTGGTATGGTAGGGGCAGTCGTTGTGATGCATCCAGAGCATGGACAGGGGAGTTCCAGCATCTGTAGCTGGGGCTTCCTAGACGATCATAGGTGAAGAGTTGGGGTGCTCTTCTCTCCCTGGCAGGATGAACTCTGGGCTCTCCCAATTTTTTTGGCTGCTGTTTCATCTGGACACATCTCTGTTGTAGGTTTTGCAACATCTGCTGCATGATCTTGACAGTCTGTCTCGAGGTCTTGTGCAACATTTTGGTGATTCTCATCATGGTCACTGGAATGTTGTCTTCATCTGCACCTTGGGTACTCATAGGATCAGGAACATCAACAGTAGAACGTGGATTGAAAGGTCCTGCTTCATCTGGCACAGCAAGTTCAACTTCATCATCACAAACTGGATCACTACCACGACATCAAGTGAAGTACTGTACACTCTTGTCTTCACTCTCTGTATCACTTGGTTCATTTGAGTTCTCAACGTTTTAAAAATAACTTATTTGTACATTACCTGGAGAGCACAGGGACAATGTGGCTTTAGTACAGGTCGGGTAGGTTACATTAAAACAAAACTGACCCTGACCCATAAACCCTCTATTTCCCTCAGAGCTTCCCCATCATGTGACTAGGGCCCTATGACTACTGTCCTATAGTCCTATAGGGGCTGGAGCATTGATGCTCTAGTTGCAATTTACTTTATTGAGGCAATATTACAGGGTTCTACACAATCACAAGGTTCAATAAAGGTAATACAAGGAAAATTGTCTGATATACTGCTAAATTCTGCCATGTTTGCTGAAATCATAATCTATATTAAACACAGTAGAGTTTATCTGAGACAGCTGGTTAAAACTAATAAATCACAAATGCCAAAATCAATATGTACACTATAGTAACCGGTGTGTGAGAATGCATAACAAAGAGACAGGGCAACAAATCAATGTTAACAGATGGGTTATTATTCTCCTATACTTCACACAAACCATTTCACAATCCTTTAATACTGAAACAATAAAGGCATCTACAGCAATGACATATTCACAGGAGAGGAGGACAATCAACTGATCCTACAACAGTCTAAATAGTCAAATATAAACACCACCAATTCAGCACCATTAAGGGTAATACCAACATTTATATCATTTATAGAGATCTGCTTATAGTAGAAAAAATGAAAGGCATTGTGCAATGGAATGTAAGCTGTAATTTCGCATCCCCTTTTCTCTAGTTCAGTCATCATAATGACTGCCTAAAACCAGAAATAGTAAGTTTCACTGAAGCAGCCCATATCTTTCAGATAATTTTTTAAAAATATGTTTTTGCTGTGTTAATCAAGGTAATCGTGATACCAAATCCCCCATCAAGGGATCTGAATAAACCTGGAGCAGGATGAGTAGACAAAGTGAGCACCAGTGAATCTCAGCTTTAGAGTGTTGATGTTTATATATATATATATATTAAAACCACACAAAAAATCAGTAAAGTCATGGTATAGTGTTATTTAAATATGTTGAGTGTGGCAGCATTTATTAATGTATCTGTAATTGTGATTTATGGGTGCTAAAGATTTTCTTTTAAGCATAACACTGTGTTACTACATGGCTAAAATGGCATTGAATGAACTGCCTCTCTAGTCACTCCAGAGTATATGCACGGCACAATATAGCACACAATTTGAACTACTTTCCTGGTTAAATTGTGAAATTGTAGTTTACTGGTGCATTATAATTCAAAATTACAAGGAAAGGAAAAAAATGAAGCCTATGTCTTCCCTTGACAAATCAGTCCATCTTGATAAATAAGCATATCCGACATAATTATGAAAATTACCCATTAGAATCTCCAGTACATTTATATTTACTTACCAAATAACACTGTGACATTTCTAGTCGATGTGTGGTAACATAAGTGGTATGGCATTGCATGAGACTTATATTTTGGAAAGTGATACCCAATCCAGAAATAGTATAATTTAATAAAATATTTTAAACAGAAACTGAGTCATTTTATAATAGAGACAAGTAAAAACATTTGTAATCATATTATTGTTGTCACAGATAGAAATCAGAACAGGGTAATTATAGAGTTTCTATTCCTAAAAGTATCAATTAATTCTACTGGGAACTGCTATAACGTTCTTGACCCAGTTTAGAATCTCTGGAAAGTCAAGCCATCTATTTAAAACTGTGAGATTCCTTTAGAGAACAAAAGAGAAGTAAACCAATATTTTAAAAACACCTTAGAGATGAACAATGTTATCAGAAGTAAAATATATGGTAACAAGTAGATACAGTAACTCATTAATATGAATTTCAAGGGGGCAGTAAAAAATGTTGTATTATTATTTATTTTTTAGCAGACACCCTTATCCAGGGCGACATACAATTGTTACAAGATATCACATTCTTTTTACATACAATTACCCATTTATACAGTTGGGTTTTTTACTGGAGCAATCTAGGTAAAGTACCTTGCTCAAGGGTATAGCAGCAGTGTCCCCCACCTGGGATTCTCCTAAGGAATGTTTTTTTTTTTTTCTGTGTAAAAAATTAAATTTAAAGAATGAGGGGCATAGATGAAGTTAAATCTGGTTTACATATAGTCAGGTGACTAATTAGATATCCAGATGGTATACTAAGCACTTGATTTATTAATCCTAATTTACCATTCTCACATTCTTCATCATACGCACAGCCCAGAGTGTGCGTCAATCTAAGAACCTTCTTACTCAACTTCTCAAATACTTTTGTATCAATTGTGTGTCTTTTGAATGGAACATTTGTGTATGCGTGTTTGATAAATATGGGCTCAGGTTACTTATCTGGCTTCAGATTGTATCTGCCTCCACCTGATCCTCAAATGATCTCACATACTCTTTCACTCTTGCTTTTCCTGCCACTCCCACATAGCTACTCTGCTCTCTGAGTGCCACAGGGAGCAGGAAACACACTCACAATCCGGGAATCGATCAACAGTCAATAGAAAAAGAAGCTTCATTTAATTTGAAGTGCTGATGGAATAGGCTCTAATAAAGACAAGCACCTACAGAGTGTCCAAATCATATGTTAAAGAATGCAGCTAATGTATGAGCTGGTAAACGCTAGGTGCATAACAAAGATACAAATGTTGATATATTATTAGTTTAGTTTATCTGGCAAGTCTCCTTTATCCAAGACGACTTCCAGGTGTTACAGGGCAATACAAGGTTACAGTGCAAAATATTGAAATAGAATGTGGTTTACAGTAAGTGCAAATACTACTAGAATACAATATGAGATAAGAAGTAACAATCTGGGAATAAGACAATTTGTATCTACACTGGCATAACAGTAGTGCAATAGTGCAAGGATAGCGCATCGGCTGAGCATCCAGTAACATGGTGCTGAGGTCAGGAAAATCCAGTGCATATTATATAGTTGTCATGTATCAAAAGTTCATTATATATTCATGAATGTAAAATGCCTCACTTATTCTTTCATCAGATAGCCCTGATTCTTGGCTCAATGAACATTCAAGAAAATGTCACAAATATGCATAACAATTTATTTAATCTGCACTTTAAAAATAATTAATGTATAGCCAGAATAAGAGAATAATTGGATTGGAAAAACAGAGAATTCTGTAATAATAAAATATGAGTAATGGAAAAAAAACAAAAAAAAAACTGCTGACTATCATTCATGGTGTTCTAATATACTAAGAATTTAGTAAGAAATGAGGTGTCACTTCATGCATAATCAAAATGTCTTATTTTAAATGTGTGTGTGTGTGTATATATATATACGGGATGACAGACGCTGAATAAGCAGATTGGTATTAAATGAACACAACTGAAAACCAGGCAACACAAAACCATGCGGGTAGTAATCCTAGTCCAGAACACAAATGCCACAACCCTGTTCTAAACAAAGTCAATAGTCCAACATTGGTAAGGAATAAACAGGGCGGGATGCAAACAAACAAAGCTCCATACAGACAGTTCCAACAGGGGCAGGGAAGCTCGTTGTCATTCAGGTTTCAAGTTACACCAAGCCCTGGTCAGTGATGAAGGGCCCATCAAACCCCTTGCTATTTGTTTACTGGAGGTATTTTGTAGGGGAACTACCTCAGGGTAGCGGATAGCATAATCTACAATGACCAGGATATATTCCTAGCCATTCTTAGAGTTTTGTAAGGGCCCCACCAGGTCCATCCTTATACGCTCAAAGGGTGTTTATATTATGGGCATGGAAACTAGGGGACTAGGGGAGGTTTCTTTCCTGAGACTAGCTGACACTCCGGGCAGGACTCACAGAAGTTTGTCACATCATGCCACACCCCAGGCCAATAAAAACGCATCTTCTTCATGCCCAAATGTCTGCCCCACAAGTGTGTATGTTTCAAATTTAAAATAGGGGTCCGCTGTGAGCGGGGTACCAGGAACTGGTGCACATGTTCCTCTGGAATAGCCCCCTGGATTACCCAATACAATAACCCCTCATTTAAAATACAATGTGGTGTGGCACTGACGTAGTCCTTGCCCGCGCCTCCACCGCTTGCTGATAAGCAGATTTTAAGTTCGGATCTTCTATCTGGGCTTGTCTAAAAACTGTCCGATCTATCTCAAGGGCCCGCGAGAGGAAATCCACTTAGTTAAATTCAATTTCTGAGGTGGATGGTGGCTGAGGAGTACTGGACGGATCTTGTGGGATCTATAGGTGCATGTTTCCTTAAAAAATATATTTCCGTCTCGCTTATTCTGTGATTGGGATTTTCTTTTAGCCCTCCCAGTATTGCATTCTATTGGCTCATTGTTCAAAGGAAAAGTGGGGTTCTATGATTCTGAATCCTCCCTAGACGTGGAGAGTTGGGGCTCCTCTCATTCCCCCACTAGTCCCGCTCCAGTTTTTAACAACTCAGGAAAATGTATACAATTTTTCCCTATGATCACCAGGTATGGCGGTGAGGGGATTACCCCAGCCCGAACACAAAACTTCTACTCATGGATTTCCTTTTGGAATTAACTCAATTTATACTGGATTGAAACTACTTCTTATTTAAAGATACATTTTATTTACAAATTCGAGGCACAGCCATGAGCTCTGCTTTTGCTCCAAACCATGAAAATGTATATATGGGATATTGGGGAAAACTATATATTAATGACACTGCCTCTAACCTACTCCTATGGGATGCTTTGTTTTGGAAAAGATATATTGATGATGTGTTATTAATATAGACGGCATCTGAGACTGATTTATATTTGTTTAGAGATTACATAAACAATACCAATTTGAACTTAAAATTTACTATGGAATACAGCCAGACTAAGATACATTTTCTAGATTTGTTAATTTCAGTAAATGATGAGGGTTCTCTTAATACATCTATTTTTTGCAAATCAACAGATAGAAATACAATTTTGCGTGCAGATAGTGATCACCCAAAACATTTGCTCAAAAATATACCAATTTGTACAGCTAAAAAGAATATGTAGTGATACGTCTGATTTTAAAATGAAAGCTAAAGACATGCAAGCTCGCTTTCGATCTAGGAGTTATAATAATAACTTAATTGATACTGCTTTTAGTAGAACTGAAATGAAAGAGTGTATGTAGGACAAACAAAACAAAAATAAAACGATATGTATAGTAGAACATATGGATTATGCGAGACACCATGGTTCTGCCTCAAGTTTTAAACATTTTGTCGTATGTACTAAGAGAAAATCTGTTAATGAAGAGAGCTGCAATATGCTAATTTAAATATTATTTTCGTCTTCTTAGCAAGATCTCTAGCATTATACGTTGTGAGAGTCATGCGACATTGTTCAAATAAATAGTGGCAGTTGAGTTGTGGTTTGCTGCAGCAGAGGGTGCCTGAAGGATAACGTCTATACATGCAAGAGTGCAAGAATGAAAATAACATTGTTTTTGTTAAATGTAAACGTCATCTCTAGAATGCATTCTTTTCAGTCTTCATTTTTCCTAGTTTAATACTGTTATATATACAAAAAATGAAAGTTTAATCCCATCAAATTCTATAGTGGGCCCCCAAACCTTCACCCCAAGAAAGCTTGTCATAATCACACAGTAGCCCCTCTCTAAATTGGACATGTTTTTCTGACATAAGGAGGTGTCTGTTTTAAAAACAATACAATAAAATTGCACACACATACATTTATAGTGCTCAATGCATTTTAAATGTACATCATTGCGCTGAAATAACGCTAATGTGTTTTGGGTAGGCTACACATTACATTATGTAAAAATATAAATCTGTACAGTAGGACTGTACAGTATATAGTACAGAAGTAAAATCAAATGAATACTTAGTGCACTTTCATTTTACTTTTTAACACAAAATAAATCATGCTGCTGCATTGTACATATTGGTGTAAAATGCAAACAAAATACCATTTTAAATTGAAACTAAATGATTTCAGCTGGGGTTTTTTTTAGTAGCCTAGACAACTGACACAAAATAGATTATGGTCCTATACAGATGCTCAGAATGAGATGGAGGGGTTAGCAGCACATGTGTGCAGTCTTTTGCTCTCAACGCGTTGGGAAAACCAGAAATGTCATAGAAATTTGTTTTCAAGGTTTGTAAGTACACCCTGCCTTTCATGAAAATTATGTACTTGGGTGTTCACCTCAAAACAAAACGCACGAGAAAAAGCAGACTGGGAAAAGCCAGCAACAATTGCGACTGTTTAAACCGTGCTTTCAAAAGTTCTTAACAAATTGATACAATTGTAAGTGTTGCAATTGTTGGCAGCTTTCATACATCTCATTATAATATTTGAGAACCCTCATTTGCACTATCTCTGCCCCTTTTTTGCAAATTTATGCAGGCACATTCCCTAAAAAGTCGCAAATAGCATTGTGCTTGTTTAGTACATTTCCCCCAAGACTTCTGACTCGTTTACAACTGGTTTGCGACTATTGCGACATCTACCCCTACCCCAATGTACATCTACCCCAATGTGTCGAAATGCGTTGTGTTTGTTTTTTGTTTTGTTTCAATAAATGATACAAAGTTTTTAAAACAAAATGTAAGAGGAATCTGATGCAAAATATTAGTCATCAAGTCTAAAAAAAGAAGAGATTTTTAAGCATGCGACTAACCTCGTCTCTACGAGCATCATCGAGCAAAGTATACATGGTTTATATGTCATTGCTGTTAACTATTTTGTAATTCTACAGAGACATTAATATATAAAGTGCCTTATGGTCGGTACATCTTTTTGGAAAAAACTTTGCTGTACATGAATGCCTTCAAGATTATTTTTATATCATCCCTTTGACAGGAATCTTTTTTGATATGAATGCATTTTGTTCCCTGACATACATTCAAAGAAGTAATCTTAAATACATAATTTTAAAACCTACTAGCATTGTGCAGAATAACTAAAAATACATTGTATAATGAAATCTGAGGATAATTTTTTCTGTGTATATGCAACTCAGCATTGTGACCTTTGCAAGAATCATTCCTGTCAGTGAAAGTAATTTATTTATTTATTTTATTTATATTGATATAGCGCCTTTGACCAAGGCGCTTTACAATTATTAAACTAAGCGGTACAATCAAGATAAATGGCGGAAGGAAAAAGGTACGTTTATTGGGCAAGGGTGAGAAAATAAAGAGTGGTGCTACTGTGAGAACAGAGGCTAGGGCAGGGTTGGGCAAACAAGCAGTGTCCTGACTGGGGGTTAGGGGCTAGGACACGCAGTGGGATAGGCTAGGGTAAAAAGGTGTGTTTTAAGGGAGGAGCGAAAACTGCGTACTGTAGGTGACTGTTTTATATGGAGTGGGAGTTTATTCCAATGAAGGGGAGCCAGGAGGGAGAAGGAACGGAAACGGAATTGGGCACAGGGCGAGGGTGGAACCGAAAGGGACAACAGAGTTTGAGAGCGTAAGGGATGGGGGGGAACATAGTAAGAGATAAGTGCAGCCAGGTAGGGTGGGGCGAGACCATGGAGGGATTTATAGACTAGAGTAAGGAATTTGAATAAGCAGCGATAGTAAACAGGGAGCCAGTGTAGCTGAAGGAGAAGAGGGGAGGTATGAGAGGAGCGGGGGAGATTGAAGATGATGCGGGCAGAGGCATTTTGAATTTGCTGTAGTGGTGTGAAGGCGTAGGAGGGAAGGCCAATGAGGAGGGAGTTGCAGTAATTGAGGCGGGTGAGGATGAGAGCATGAACCAGAAGTTTAGTGGCAGAGAAAGAGATGGAGGGGAGTATTTTGCGGATGTTAAATAGGTGGAATCGACAGGTGCGTGTAGTGGCCGAGATATGACCAGCAAGGGAAAGGGTAGCGTCAAAGATGACACCGAGGTTATGAGCAGAGTTAACCGGAATGAGGGACAGGGGAGGAAATGAAATGGTGGGGGTGGGAGGGGGAGAAGAAGGGGAGGGAAAGAAAAGGATTTCAGTTTTTGATGGGTTGATGAGAAGGTAATGGCGTGCTATCCAAGACTGGATAGCAGTCAGGCAAGCAGTTATAAGGGTGGAAAGGTCAGGGGTGAAAGAAGGAAAGGAAAAGAAAATCTGGGAGTCATCAGCAAAGAAATGGTGGAGGAAGTTAAATGAAGAGATTAGAGCTTCAAGAGGTGAGGTGTACAGAAAGAATAACAAGGGTCCGAGGACAGAGCCCTGGGGAACACCAACAGTCAGAAGGGAGGGGGGAGAGGTGAGGCTGTTGAAAGCAACAGCAGAGGTGCGGGAGGATAGGTATGAGTGCAGCCAGCTAAGGGGTGTTCCAGAAATGCCAAGGTTGGAAAGGGTGGATGGAATGATCGACTGTGTCAACGGCAGAGGAAAGATCAAGGAGAATGAGAACTGAAGACAGACCAGCGTGGGAGGAGATGGCCAGATGATTCTGCACAGTGAGGAGGGCTGTCTCTGTGGAATGGGAAGGATGGAAACCAGATTGGAATCGCGGGTAGAGGGAGTTGGCGGATATGTATTGTGATAGGCGTACATGAACTAGACGCTCAAGGAGTTTTGAAAAATATGGAAGAAGAGAGATTGGGCTGTAGTTGGCAGGGCAGGCAGGGTCGAGAGTGGGTTTTAGATGTCAATATTATTGATCAATATTGTACAACTCAGTACTTGGTAGATCCCCGAGCTATTAATAATTTATCTTGAGGGAGAACACATCTAAATATAACGGATTGTCCTCTGATCTTTTTGCACAGTCAGTACCCAAAGTCTGGATATATTCTGGTTTGTTTCCTGAAATTCAATTAGCACTAATACGAAATGACCTTCCAACTTTTATAAATGTATTTTATTTTTTCGTTGTTTTTGAAAAGGTAAAGTATTACACCACAACAAAGATGTATATCAAAGCTCATTGTGAGCTGCTTGTTTCTAGTTTTGTAATCATTCTGTAGCAAAATCCTCAGACTACAAACGGATTCCTTCAGGCAGCTTAGAGAGCTCAAAAAAAGGTTAAAACATGATTGTCTAGCAAACATATGCTGGCCAGTGAGAAGTCACAAGACATTTTTTTTTATTCTTCCCTGGCTATTGCTTTCATATTTTTATCCAATAAACTTTTTTTTATTTTAAAAAGAGGAAATAATACAGGTTTGTCCCTTTTATAATGAATTTATTTATTTATTTATTTATTTATTTATTTATTTCTTAATTAATTAGCAGACAAACTTATCCAGGGCGACTTACAATTGTTACAAAATATCACAGTACAAAGTGTTGCATTATAAATTATCATTCCAAGTTATCACATTATAAAATATCACATTACAGAATATCATAATACAGATAAGAACAGTTATGAAAATACAATAAGATCAAATTTAATTAAGAGCAAAATAAAGAATACAGAATACAGTAAGGTATAAGTAAGAGCAAGTTTGACTAAGAGCAGTTATAACTTACAGCAAATATTTGCTTCTGAGTAAAGTCCAATAAGAACACATAGTAAGTATGATAAATTGAAGAGAATGAATATACAGTTATAGTTAGGAGCAGTAGTTGAATACTGCAAGGTATGGAGCAGTTCAGTGCAGGTGCAAGCTGATGCAAGAGCTGGTACAATTGAGTGCCATGTAGTCCAGTATAGTCGGGAGTTGAAGGTTTACAGATGCTATCTGAACAGGTGTGTCTTGAGGAGGTGCCGGAAGGTGGAGAGGGAGGGGTCAGTGGGATCTAAGAGTAGGAGAGGGAGGGGTCAAGGGTGACACCAAGGTTCTTGGCGGATGAGAAGGAGAGAGGGTGGTCGATTCAAGCGGAATAGAGATAGAGATCAGCGGTGGGGGAGGACAAGGGGGTGAAGAAAATTAGGTCTCATTTGGAGAGGTTGAGTTTGAGATGATGCAATTGCATCCAGGAGGAGATGGCCGAGAGATAGATAGAGATACGGGAGTCAGAGGTGGGAAAGAAGAGGAAGATCTGGGCATCATAAGATTAGAAGTGATAGGAGAAGCCATAGGAGGAGATGAGGGGACCCAGGGAACAGGTGTAGAGAGAAAACAGGAGGGGTCCCAGGACTGAGCCTTGGGGGACACCTGACGAAAGAGAGCAAGAGGCAGTAGGGGAGCAACGCCACGACACCCGGTACATGCGATCATCGAGGTAGGAGGAGAACCAGGCAAGAGCAGTGCCAGAGAGTCCCAGGTCAGCAAGGAAGGACAGGAGAATAGAGTGGTCAACTGTGTCAAAGGCAGCAGAGTGGTCAAGGAAAATTAGGACAGAGGAGAGGGAGGCGGCACGAGCAGAGAGTAGAGAGTTTGTGACTGAGAGAAGAGCAGTTTCAGTGGAGTGTGCCGGGCGAAAGCCAGATTGGAGAGGGGTCGAGCAGGATTTTTTTAAGATGGGGGTAATGCAGGTTTGTTTGAAGGCAGAGGGGAATTAGCCAGAGAGCAGAGAGGTGAGGAGAGAGGGAATAAAAGGGAGTAGAGCAGGGGCAGAAGGAAGAGAGGGAGGGTAGGATATTAGGGGTTGCAGAGGGTGATGTGGAGGGAGTGAGCAGAGGACAGGGTATGGGTTGGGAAGGGGGTGAGGTAGTGAAGAGTTTACAGGGATTGTTGATAGAAGACTGAATATTGTTATTATTATTATTATTATTATTATTATTAGTATTATTATTATTATTATTATTATTATTATTTATTTCTTAACAGACGCCCTTATCCAGGGCAACTTACAATTGTTACAAGATATCACATTATTTTTACATACAGTTACCCATTTATATAGTTGGGTTTTTACTGGAGCAATCTAGGTAAAGTACCTTGCTCAAGGGTACAGCAGCAGTGTCCCCCACCTGGGATTGAACCAACAACCCTCCGGTCAAGGGTCCAGAGCCCTAACCACTACTCCACACTGCTGATAGAGTGGAAGTAGAAGCATTTGGCAGAGGTAAGTGTAGGAGAGAAAGAAGCGAGGAGCGAGCGATAGAGATCCAGGGCAGCAGGGAGATTGGTTTTCTTCCATTTCTTTTCAGCAGTGCACAGTTCGGTACGAGCCGAGTGGAGCACAAAGGAGAGCCAGGGCTGGGACGAGGAGAGGCGGGCAGGTCGAGGGGGAGAGGGCAAAGGGAGTCGAGGCAGGAGGTGAGGGACGAGAAGAGGGTGGAGATAGCCGAGTCTACAGAGAGATGGGAGGAGTTGATAGTGGGGAGGTGCAAGAGACCAGCAGAGGAGAAGGCAGAGGGAGAGTGAGCGGAGGTTTCGAAGGAAGGTGACAGAGCAGGAAGGGATGGGATTGACAGAGAGTAAGAGATAAAGTAGTGGTCAGAGATGTCCAGGTGAGTGACCGAGAGGGTGGGGGGCAAGCAGTCCCTGGTGAAGACGTGGTCCAGTTGACGGCCCGCTGAGTGATTGGGGGGATGAGGACAGACAGAAGGCAAAGGAGTGAAGAAAGGGAAGAAATCCAGCAGACTGGTTAGGGTTGGAGACGTGGATGTTGAAGTCACCTAGTAGAACAACAGGGGTGGAGGGAGAGGAGAGGGGGAGGAGAGGAGGAAGTCAAGCTCATCAAGAAAGTGAGTAAGGGGTCCAGGAGGGCGGGAGAGAACAATGAGGAGGAGGTGAAAAGGGGAGGCGATTTCAACAGGTGCTAACAAAGAGAGAGGAGAGAGGAGGGGGGCAGAAAGAGCAGGGAGGGAGAGAGCAGGTCATGTTCCCCCACCCCGTCCAGAGGGGCAAAGAGAGTGGGAGAGGATGTAGAGAGAGGATAGGGTGGCCGGAGTGGTAGTGTTATCAGGGGAGATCCAGGTTTCAGTGAGAGCTTGGAAGTCACGAAAGAGATGGGAGGCAAAGGCAGAGATGAAGTCGGCTTTTTTGGAAGCTGAGCAACAATTCCAGAGGGCTCCAGAAAGAGTGAGCAGCGGAAAGAGGGCGAGGGAGGGAGATGAGGTCAGAGGAGTTAGATTTGCGGGGTCAGGGAGAAGCCAGAGGACAGCAATGAGAGGAGAGGCTTACGGGGATATTAAAGATAGTCATGGTAAGGAGCAGTAGAAGAAAGGAAGTAGTATGGGTACGGGAGACGAAAACACAGGTACAGGAGGAGTGAGAGCATTAAATGATAGAGAAAAGAAAAAGATTGATGCTTGGATAGAAGTTTATGTAGCCAGTCCACGATGGCCTGTCCTCGTGTGGACTACCACAGTGTAGACTACTGGCCCTTTGGTGAGCTGGCACACTATCTTAGCGTCACTGCTGATATAGTGCCGTGCAGGTTGAGAGCTGGGTGTTGTAGACAATAGGTTGCAAATGATTCTAAATCCAGTCAGATGCGCCCTGTGCGAGTTGGTAGACTGTTACACCAACACAACTCGCTCATGTTACAACCTCAACTGGCAATCATTCACTTTACAAATTAAATATTATTTACTTACAGAGCGATCGGTCTGTCGACTGCTAGCCTTCCTGCAGTGTTGTTACTGCAGACCCTGACTGTTGCTGGGATATGAATAGGTCCTAGCTTCAAACAAACACTTGTAAATCACTGGGGCTGTAGACAATAGGTTGCAAATTACCCGAAATACACAAAGACCCCTCACAAGCAAGTAACATTGGCTACATTTACAATGACTTTTGGCACCCAGAATGGAATGTTCTTTTTGTAGATCTGTGATGTCATCATACCGTCATCGTACCATAGTTTTCTAGATTATGGAAATGCACATTCCAAGCGTGCAGCGCCTAGGGGGTAGGCCAGTGCCACTCTTGTATGATTAACATCGTTTCATGGGTCAAAATGCCTCAAATTCAAGGGACACATTGAAGAAAAGTCATACACTTCTTTATCTCCTGTAATCCCGTTTCAAATCTCGTGTTAAGAAATTCTTATCATACAACTTCAGAACAAACAACACAAGGGCCAATGAAACTCGGTATAACAAAATGACAACCAGCAAAAGGACACAGAGCTACATTGGTGACTGTTTAAAGCACATTGTTAGTAATTGCACAACAATTAATAATTATAGTAGTTATAACCTTTCTTTGAAAATGTATTGATTTGAAGTTATGAATTGTGCATCTTTTACCAGACACGTGTTTTATAACGTTCATATTACAGTGTAACAGTTTTGATGGTTGCAATGCTAACCATATATTAACTTAAATATATATATTTTAAACTTAATTGAAATAGTAGTAGATGTAGCATGTTGGTACAGCTTTGGCACAGCACACAAAGTAACTCCTTTTGTGTTATGAATGAATCTTAATAGAAATATCTAACAAATAATTACGTTTAACCACCTTGGAGATATAAAAACAGACCAGTCGAACGCTCGTTACCTCTGCTTACATCTGTTGGCCACGATGAGGTAAATCAAACTGTAAAATGTCTTTGTTTGCATTTTAGTACAGTACTTTGTTTTCAAAGCTTTCTTTATCACTTCCTTTATACTGAGTGCAGTACCTTATGTTATAATGACAGTCTTGAGGAACAAATCAGCCAAGGGTTAGCAAAACATGATACAGTTATTGTTATAACTGTAACTCAGTAGCCCTTTCAACAAGTACTTTCCATGTATATTTAACCTTCAGACTGCCAAACTGTTTAGGTGACTGTGGCAAAGTGGTTTGCAGTGCTCAGTAATAACACAACACAGTTTGCGGTGAAAAACAGCTCTTTATAGGTCAAAAATAGGAAAAATTGAACATTATTGTTGGTCCTCACAGACTTTTATTATTGTTATAGTGATGGTTTTACTAGGGATGTAATAATTGATAAATTGAAATTCTCAGAAAACAATCATAGTAGACTGTGTCCTGTGGCCTTTTACAGTCAATTGAATTTGTATGGTGTTCAAAAAGCTTTTGCATGCTCACATCACTCAACAAATACTGCTACTTTAGCCGACCCGAACAGTACTAAAAACTTCGAGGCTTTGCTTTTGTAGCCATTGCAGATTGTCATGTTTGACCAAGTATGATGGGCTAAATCCAAAAATTCACTTTGCCATTTAATGTAAGCAGCGCTTTCATAAAAATATAAAATGTAAAATAAAAACATGATATGATATCGTATGAGAAGCAAGCTGAAGTCCAATATAGTGTTTCAGGGTAAACCATTGCATCTTTTGGTCACCTGTAGTATATAATTTCCTTTTTTATTAAACAAGAAATAGGGTAGATTTCTTCTTTTCACATGTCTTCTAATCTTAAGGGAGCCCACATCTGCTGTTTTAAAACCTTCTCCATTGTCTTTCTCAGTAGGAACAGAGTCTTTCTGGCAGCCCTCCAGCTTCTCTGATTTGAGAGGCTGGATGCAGGCTGGTGAGACATGTATGTGCTGCGTGCCTGGAATACAGCCAGCTCCAATTGTGAAGCAAGGCCAACGGGATCTGAAGTATGAGCAAACCCCGTTCACCCTTCAATGTCCCTTGTTTCCTGTGACTAAACAAGTAGGGTTGTTGCTATTTCCCATATTCGCACATTTAATATAGATGCCTGGGGCTTGCAGTGCATTCCGGCTTGCAAAAAGGGGTTCGGCCCTAGCTAAGCTGAATCCTGCATGCTTTCCTTTGTTCCTGGGTTTGCTTGGGTCTGTCATTAGGCATACACACGTGGATTGATTTAGCATTGGCTTATGCAGGGAGCTGCAGGTGTGACGCTGATCAAAGGGGACTGTTGGCTGGTATTTACAGTATATTGAGCAACGACAGGAGAGCAGGGAGATTAATAGATGGACAAGTCAGCAGAGGAGAACAGCATGTGTTTAAATGTGTGGGTTTTTTTTTTCCTGGTAGTGCTTTACGTTAGAGAAATAAATAAAATATATTGCAACTACTGTAAAGTGATTATCATATAAAGAAAACAAAGATCTTCTGGACAATGGAACCTGATTAGATGAGAGAGATTTGAGGTCAGTTTTTAATCAGTGTTGACATGGGATTATGCCAGTGGTGGCTTTTTTACTTTGAAGTTGAGGAAGCACTGCCTCCCTTGCCTCCTCTAAGGAGCCTCCACTGGGGTATGCATGGTATTGAAATGCACAGTCAGATCCTAAATTTCCAGCAAGTTGTTAATTTGTAGTGTTTTAATGTATTAAGCCAGAGGGTTTCCGTTAGGCATTTGTACGGTATACTGTTGAGGGAACTAAAACAAACCCAAAATGTTTATGACATTTTTGTTGTCTTTTTCTGCAACTGGAGAATTTTAAATTGACAGAACCTTATAAATCATAATAAAAAGCTTCTACAATCCCTGAAGTAAATCAGTTAATTTTGATAAAATATTAAAATAAGCAACTTTGGTCCACAGAGATAATTGAGATTTTACATTCCTGACACCAAACTCTACATCCTTTTAAAAAAAAAAAGCTCCAGTGATCACACATTGGCAGTGTGTGCGTGTGCGTGTTGTATCACACATTGGCAGTGTGTGCGTGTTGTATCACACTTTGGCAGTGTGTGCGTGTGCGTGTCATATCACACATTGGCAGTGTGTGCGTGTGCGTGTCTTATCACACATTGGCAGTGTGTGCGTGTGTGTGTCGTATCACACATTGGCAGTGTGTGCGTGTTGTATCACACATTGGCAGTGTGTGCGTGTGCGTGTCGTATCACACATTGGCAGTGTGTGCGTGTGTGTGTCTGTGGCAATGTGGCCACGCCCTTGTGCGTAGTTTGTGTTATATGTTGTATGTTACGTGTTGTGTGTGTAAATGTTGGTGTATAGTCATTGGTACACGGGATATAAACGGGTGTGTTTCACGTGTATTTAAGATGTAATTGTATTTAGGCACCGGATTGCACATCACTTCACGTGCATTTAAAGTATTTAATATGTGAGCACGAGGTTGCACGTAATTAATTCACGTGCTGGGATTCAAGTGAATAATTAATTAGTAATTGAATCCCAGCACAACAGTATAAATAGATGCACGTTTCATTCACTCGGGGTTGGGTGTTCGAGAGTGGAGAACGGGTGAGAGAGGAGAACGTAAAATAAAGGGGAATAATAATAATAAGTGTTTTGTACGCACCGTGTTTGTTTGTCTCCGTGCACCGTTTGTTAAGTGTTAGTTCGTTTTGTTTGTCTGTTTATTTTAGCGAAAGTGCCGTGTCCTGTTTCTGTTTTGTGTTCAAACCTTTTATTTTCTGTGCTGTTTAATTATTAAATGCTGCTTCACCAAAACCCCATCTCTGTTATTTATTTCCTGGCTCTGGTCTGACGTCACCCACTCCGGCTGTCTTTGTGACAGTGTCGTATCACACATTGGCAGTGTGTGCGTGTGCGTGTCGTATCACACATTGGCAGTGTGTGCGTGTGTGGGTCGTATCACACATTGGCAGTGTGTGCGTGTCGTATCACACATTGGCAGTGTGTGCGGGTGCATGTCGTATCACACATTGGCAGTGTGTGCGTGTGCGTGTCGTTTCACATATTGGCAGTGTGTGCGGGTGCATGTCGTATCACACATTGGCAGTGTGTGCGTGTGCGTGTCGTTTCACATATTGGCAGTGTGTGCGGGTGCATGTCGTATCACACATTGGCAGTGTGTGCGTGTCGTTTCACATATTGGCAGTGTGTGCGGGTGCATGTCGTATCACACATTAGCAGTGTGTGCGTGTGCATGTCGTATCACACATTGGCAGTGTGTGCGTGTGCGTGTCGTTTCACATATTGGCAGTGTGTGCGTGTGTGTGTCGTATCACACATTGGCAGTGTGTGCGTGTGCGTGTCGTATCACACATTGGCAGTGTGTGCGTGTGCGTTTTATATCACACATTGGCAGTGTGTGCGTGTTGTATCACACATTGGCAGTGTGTGCATGTGTGTGTGCGTGTTGTATCACACATTGGCAGTGTGTGCGTGTGCGTGTTGTAACACACATTGGCAGTGTGTGCGTCTGGGTGTGTGTGTTGTGTGGGGGAGTGGAACCTTTTTTCCCCGTCATTTTCAGCCTATTGTATAGATAAAAAAGAGCTCTATTCAACGTCCAAAGATAATATCGTTGCTCTCCAATGCACTCCGGGTCTCCAATAAGCGCCAGGGCTTATGGTAAATAGACACCGGGTCTCTTTTAAACGCCAGGTTATGAATAATAATATAATGCGCGCCATACTGAATGTTCCAGTCAATACACACACATGGCTGTACAGCAAGCTTCCCAATTTGTTTTTCAACAGGGATGAAGAAACCCTGAGGCTCAAGATTATAGATAAGAAAACTGAATTTAACTTATTTTAAGGTACACATAATGCATACATTTTTTTGTGACGTTATTCATTTTAAAACAGGGTTGCCTTTTAGTGTATTTGTACGTGTTTTTTTTGTTTTTTTTGTATTAAAAGTATTTTGTATTAACATGCTGTGTGGTCCAGTGGTTAAAGAAATGGGCTTATAACCAGGAGGTCCCCGGTTTAAATCCCACCTCAGCCACTGACTCATTGTGTGACCCTGAGCAAGTCACTTAACCTCCTTGTGCTTTGTCTTTCGGGTGAGACGTAGTTGTAATTGACTCTGCAGCTGATGCATAGTTCACACACCCTAGTCTCTGTAAATCGCTTTGGATAAAGGCATCTGCGAAATAAACAAATAATAATAATATCCATATTTTGCTCATTTTCCAGCGTTCTTATTTGTCAGTGTACACTACACGTTATAAAAACAAATTAGTCACGTTTGCTTTGATTTTGTGATAAAACTGGTACTTGTATTGCATTTACTGTTAATCTTTAAACAGTTTGAAGTATTTATGCTTCAAACTGTTTGGACATTAATGTTGTTGAAGCTGACACCTGGGATCCTTCAAGAAGTTGCTTGATGAGATTCTGGGATTGATAAGCTACTAACAACCAAAGGAGCAAAATGGTCCGAATGGCCTCCTCTTGTTTGTAAACTTTCTTATTTTTGAGTGTGTTGCGGCCAACAGTATTAACACAGTATTTCATGCAGTTGTTTTGCAATTCGTTGCTGGTTAATTTTTCATCGATTGTCCATGCTTACCAATGTACACATTTTTAGGGTGAACAATAAATATAATATGTGTAATAAAGATGATACTGCTTTTATTAATTTTAAAATCATGTTTTTTTTTATTTATTTTGCTGCAAGCCTAATAATAATACATGCTTGTGTTCTGATATTTACTGGGGTGTCTTTCGTGGATTTTGCTGTTTGTATTATTATTATAATACAAACTGTTATTACCCACTGACACAACCTTTAATGACGTTGCTGAAGTATTTGCAGATGTTGGTAATCTTACATAATAAACACCGAGTCTCAAATAGTCACGGTCTCCAATAGGTGCCAGGGCTACTGGTGAATATTGTAAATAAACGGGGCGTTTATTTAAAGTTTTACAGTATGTCATATCCAGTCATATTGGAGAGGTACCAAAAGTACCACCAAATGTTCCTGTCAGAACACTGCACTCTGATTGGTTATCATATTATTGTTAATAAAACAATGAATAATCCTCTCTCAACACTGAAACCCTAAACCTAAGGTCAGTATCCTATACTACAGTCATTACACATCTAAAGTAGTTAATTTGGCAGCGAATAAGCGTTTTTGTTACTTTAAACAAAAAGTGACCGTAGGTGCTGACTTCCTCAGTTGTCCTAACAGGAACATTTCGTGGGACCTTTGTAGGCACTGCTATTGGAGAAACGTATTACTTCCTGACTGCTGCTGCAATATGATTTGATGTGTATGATTAAGAGTAAAATGTGGGAGCCAATGGAACGTGAAGGACTGGACTAAGCTACACCCTTCATTTCCCTACAGCATTCATTGATCGCGGTTCTGAGATATATATTTAAACAACAAAGGCCAAACCTGAAATAAATAAATACATAAATAAACATTTTCCTTAACAAAATAATAATTGAAACTGGAAAATGCCATATAAATAATGTCATTTAAATAAAGTCAGCCTGTTGGGTCCAGCAAATGAAAATTACATCTATCAAATAAAAAAAATAAAAAATAAAGTGCTTGTTTAACAGTGACTGGAGTAAAAAAAAAAATTCCTTTATTCTGTGTAGTAGAGTTAGTGAAAACTACACGTTCTGCTCATTATATGATCATGGTTGTTTGTGTGTATGTGTGTTTTCATGCGTGTATGTGTGTATTCACCCTGCTGTCAGTTAGTTCACAGTATACCATGGAAAACCCTGGAGGGATTATTGCATTTTATATTACAGGGTACATTAAATAGGTTATAAAAATAATTAGAAAATAATTTTCTTGCCTCTTAATCCATTTTTCCAGACATCATTTTCATTTTGACTGAGGAACTTGTGAGAATATTCATTAGTCAGTGAACCAAAATAATAATAATAATTAAAAAAAAGAATAATTAACACTGGTTACAGGAGAGGCCTTCAGAGAGAAAAGCCTACCAAGACGATAGAGCAGATGGCCCACCTTGTAATGCTCATGTTGATGCCCTGATGAATGAAATATTCATAAGGGCATAATACTGCATAATACTTGAGTACTCATCATAGTGAAATTATACTTTCAGTACTTTGAGAAACCCCCCAAGAAATATTTAACAGATTACTTAGCAGAAATTGAGGCAGACATCTCATCTCAAGATCTTGAAAATGGACAAGCCTGTTGTTTTGAAAATGGGGGTAGGGACTGACTGGATGGACGCTTCTGTGACAGATGACATTAATTTAATGGATCCTTTTTTGTGTGCAGATATTGACGTAAGTGATATATCTACTATATCAACTAAATACATAAATACATTGTATTCCACTTGCATCATTTTTTAAAAACTCAATTTGGGATGATTTGATGGAAAACAGGCAACATCCTGGAAACCACTTGTTTGGTTTTGATTAACTGTGTCTGAGCATTTGTTATGAAATGCTATTCTAAATCTAATTGATGTGAATGTACTTCTGGAGGCCATGATTGTTATTATAATCCGTCTTTATGGTTTTATCAGCAATAACATTAAGATGTATAACCTTTTATTCATTTTTTTCTGTATGTCTTGCGGTGCTCGTCCCGTGCTGCTGCAGTGGTTCTTCGACGGTATAATTCCGCCTGTGAACAGCAAAAGGAACTATTTTTTCTTAAAAAAACAAACCAAACATTAAAAAAATCAAAATATAGTTTAGTTTTTCATTTATTTTAAGTTTATTTATTTTTTTAAGTTGAATTGCTGGTTTCCTGTGAAAGTGCAGTTTTGAAACATAGCGGGTATGTTCGTGGCTGAGATTTCTGAGGGTGGATCTAGGCATTGGGCTTCGGTTTTTGAATGTGCTTTTGCAGGTTTGCAGTTTGTTGGAAGGTTTGCTACCGATTTTCAGTTATTGACGGCTGGTGGACATCAATAATTGCAGGAGACCATTGTGAAGACCATTCTTGTTTGTTGGCTAGAGATGGGGCCAGTCATTTTTTATAGAGGACTTGTTTTTGTGACCTGTTATTGCCATTATTTGATGGGGTTGTTGTGGTTCTGACAGTTGACAGTTATACTAGATGTTCTTTTTAGCGGATTGATACCTTACTGTACTTTATCGATGATGGTTGTGTGGACATTCTGAAAACATTTCCTGGCCATTAATGCCGTCTACAGCAACCAATCAGAAGACAGCATTCCCGTTCTATTCATCTGACAGGTTTATAATGAGCAATATGTTGTGTAGACCATGAACACTCACCTTTCCACTTTCATCGCCTTTGGAGAAGCATCTTAGTCGACAAACAAAACATTGAAAATGTGCACACATCTGCACAGTAAATGCTAATTTATGATAAATAACAGTTTCTACATTTTTTTTTCTGCAGCATTAGTCTGGAGAATCTGGGACTTGATAGCCTTCCTCATTCCACTCAAATCATTGCCAAGATATGACCTTTGAACTCTGCCGGCCCCACCTTCTCTACATACACTATATAGTGAGTAGGTGGGACTGGCAGAGTTGAAAGGTTATATTTCCAGTTTCCAGACAAACTAAAGTTATTGAGAGTATCAGATTCTGAGGAGATAGGGGATGTCTGCCTATATGTTCATCCTTCCATCTAATTCTTATGAGGCCGATTTCTCCTGGGACTGGCGGTCGTGATGTCATTGAAATAAGTACGTTCTCAGTAACATAAGTAACAGGGTAGCGTAAACACCGAAATTACACACCATGCCAAATCCAGGATGCTAACATTAATGAGAAGTTTTTTTTTTTTTTTCTGAAGCATTTCCTATCAAACCTCAGTCGCTGAACAAGTCTTTTTCCTTCTGAAGAATGTCATGTGCACTACCATACCAGACCTTGCATACCCTTCTTTTTCTGTCTGTACAGAAATGCAAGCACAATCAGGCTGCTTCCATTTCCATGTTAAAAGGTGCTTACATGAATAAACAAGCTGCCAAGAGAGTGCACAGAACTAAACTATTCACACAAGGATGAGAAGCCACCGCCCACCACCTCTTTCCGTATACATACACTGCCTCGGGTGCAGGTGGACATGACGTGGGCAACACGTTTCGTATGAATGTGAATGTGGATTAAAGCCCCCCAATTGACAGCTCTTTATAGAAATAATCTGGTACAACATATATTTTCCTATATACTGTAGGTATTTATCAGTAGTGGGTTCTGGGCAACAGAAATACAAGCAATAGAACTAACGTTTGGTATCCTGGCTTTTTGATAAAAAAATACAATCTTGTTTATTACCTGCAAAGGTTTTGAACTAGTTTAATGTACATTATCATCCTGCTGTCAGATACTGCTGAGACTTGGGAAATGAAGTTTGATTTAAAAAGGATGTATAGAAGCAGCTGAGAGCAGCGTGGAATGGAATGACTTCTAGCAATAGGCTTCTTTGTGTTTATTTATAGTTGCTGAATTTTACTGTCAAGAGTCATAACAACACAAACTGAAACTGAGAACTAAACAGAAAAAATGGACATCATAAATTGGTGTGGTTAACATTTGTCCGCTATATCTCACATTGTATTAATCACCCAAGATGAAACACAATTCTTGCCACTTCTCCATGGTATTTACTCACCAAGCGTTCTGGTACATGAGTAGAATACACCAAAAATACACTGATAACACTATGGGCCTCAGTCACTAAACAGCAGTAACATGTTTTGCCCGCAGTAAGCCCATTTACTGCGTGCTTTGTACACCTGCTGTGTTTACTAACCAGTGGCAGGCAACCTAGCACGTGGAAAAAAGCGTGTGGAAAAAGTACCGCGTCCGAGTCATTTAAATATAATGAATAATGTTAATGTGTGGAAATGTATGCAAATGATGTCGCAAAATACCGCAAGGGAGGTATTTGATATGCAAACTATATTCACTTAAGGGCGCTAACTTTGCTACGTGCCTCAGCGTGTGTTAAAAGTAGCGCTTATTGAAACCAGGCGGTGTCACAGAACCAGCAGAAGAGCTGCACAGGAGAGCGAGAAGAGTCAGGGAGAGAGTATTTCAGACCAGGCAGACTAGGGCTGTGTGAGGAGGAAGTAATAACTAGATACAGACTGAGCACAGATCATACTAGCCTTATATGTAAGGCCCCAGAAAATTCACGATATCACCAATTTCACAGAAATCGTGTATTTGACTGCCTACCGTGAAAAATATGCATTTTATTTACAGTATTTTACATTACTGTTCACCTCCCCTGTTCATTTCATACTTTTATCAAGTAGAAACAGCGCTTCAGTAGCTGTACACAGTCCAGCGTCAATGCCAGGCATTTGGTTACTACGGCAACGGGGTCAAACAAATACCGGCTTCATGGTTGGTGAATTACTCATACTGTACAGTGACGTAACATGCAAGTCAGAGGCGGGAAGTTTAAAATGGTTGTTTAGCTAGTGTTGAATTATTAGCTTGCAGTGTATGATTAACATTACAAATGCAGACAGCTGACAAAAAAAGCTAAATTAATTTCAACAGAAGATCACGTTCAGAGCTACGAAGAGGGGACGTTGTGTGCAGATGATGGGATTCTGTTTTTCTCAACTTGTAACGTGTCTTTGGATCATCTAAGAAAAGGTACACAAAAACAAGAACAATAA
Organism: Acipenser oxyrinchus oxyrinchus; assembly: GCA_030684275.1. Lineage (NCBI taxonomy): Eukaryota > Metazoa > Chordata > Actinopteri > Acipenseriformes > Acipenseridae > Acipenser > Acipenser oxyrinchus. The sequence goes on along the minus strand of CM060251.1, from coordinate 77,263,771 downwards.
GAGAAATATTTATTTCCTAGGTGATTACTAGAGGAAGCTGACAATAACAAGAAGAGGGCGCGGGGAAACTGGCAAGCTTGTGTATTCATGTACAATTTCTTTAGATTTTTCTTTAGATCTTCCATACTTTGCCAATATTTATTTCAACAAGAGATGCATAACTTAATTTGCTACCATGTTGCAAACACATACAGTAGCCCTGTATCTCTCTACGTTACACGTTACACCAGAAAATTAAAACAAAAACATGCCTATTTCAGATTGTTGTAATAGAACATGTGCCGTGTTCCAAAGATGCAAAGCAAAGCAACCCAATTATTTTTAAATAAAAATTCATCTGTTCTGATGAACACCTGCACTCAGACTGCTGTGCTTGTCTCTGAAGCACTCTGTGTCATTCAGTAGGCATTTCTAAGGAGAAGGTGGGATGTAGATTTTCCTTAAAGACAAGCATGCATAAAAAATGCCACAAATGATGATGAATAAACTGGTAATACTGTTTTAACTGTTATAAAGGACTTTATAAAGACTATTAGAAAGTTGTTAATTATTAATACTGCAACAATACAGTAACTGTTTACATCAACAGAAACGTTGGGAGAAACTAGACATAACCCAACCCATGATCTTTTATGTTTGCTGTAACCCAAAATATAGAAGCATTGTGTAATGAACCTCTATGCTAAGCTGTACTGCATCTTTAAGATATTATATTTGTAACCACTCTCCAGAACCAGTGAAAATCCATTGTTTTCATTATAATTGCAGATGCCATTCTTAACAGGGCACATCCTGGACCATATTCACACAGTACCACCATGGTAAGTTTCTAAAAAGAACACAGAAAATGTATGTCAAAAACCTTAGAATACAAACCTTATACTTTATTGCTAGTAGCAGTTATTTTTTTAGTGGTGCAATGGTGGTAAATCCTCTATTAATATGGCCTTGCATGCCGTAGTTATTTGACGCAATAAAAAAAATCTTATGCTAGCTATACCCACTGGAGTTCAACTAAAATAAGCTAAGCTGAGTAGCTAGCAGCAAACATGTCACGGAAATACGAGAGCGGTGCGAAAAAAAGAAAAATCACTAAACTCAAACTAGCTAAAGCCGAGGAGGTTATAAATAGTACACCAAAACTAACTACATTCTTTAAAAGTCAGAGTCAGAAGAATGAAAGTGAGGAAGAGCCACATGAGTCAGAGGAGCAAGCAAAGAGCGGCGAGTCGGTTAGCGCTGAGTGCACAGCCACTACAGCAGAGGAGAGCGAGCCATTGAACTGCGAACTTAAGGCGGGAGAAACTTACAAAACAGATACTGCTATTGCTAGCTCTGATACGGCATGTTGGGGTCCGATAACTGAGGAGGTGAGATCACACTGGGTGAGCAAGGGCCCCCTTATTCGCCAGAATAAAGACAGCAATTTTTCCGCCTCAGAGAGAATTTACAAAACTCAACGCAGATGCCTCTCAAAAACTTTATTCACACGAACCCTCAAAAACGGGGAGTGCGTGCCACGAGAGTGGCTCCTTTACTCACCCTCCACCGGCAATGTGTATTGTTTCGTTTGTCGTCTATTTCAAGAGGGGACATGTTCATCAGCATTTATCGATTCGGGGTTCAGTGACTGGAAACATGCAAACGCTCGTGTAGAGGAGCATGAGGCTAGTAGCTCCCACCGAAATGCAATGCTAACATGGATTGCACGTACTCAGATCAATGGTATAGATGCTGCGCTTAAAACACAGTGTCAAGAGGAACAGGCGGGTTGTTTCTGTGATCAAGTTTCTGGCAGAGCGCGGTCTCGCTTTTAGAGGAGACAATGAACTCTACGGTTACCCCAATAATGGTAATTTTCTTGGCATTTTGGAATTACTTAGTCAGTTCGATCCTTTTCTCGCTGAACACATGAGGAAGTATGGGAATAAGGGAAGGGGGACTCCCTCATATTTATCATCCACTATCTGCGAGGAATTCGTTGCTTTAATGGGACAGAGCGTATTTGCTGAAATAATACTTCAGGTGCAAAAGGCGAAGTATTTTTCCATCGTAGTTGATTCTACTCCCGACGTTTCACACATTGACCAGTTGCCGTTTGTTATTCGCTACGTGTCACAGGAGGGCCAGATTTACGAACGTTTCCTGAAATTTCTACCAATCCTTAGCCACACGGGTGAATCACTTTTTCAGTCAGTAACAAACGTTTTAGAGAGCATGAACATTGATCTTCAGAACTGTAGAGGACAGTGTTTTGACAATGCCAGTAACATGTCCGGAACGTATAAGGGATTGAGATCGCGCATACAAGCGGTGAATCCTCTAGCAGACTGGGTTCCCTGTGCAGCTCACTCTCTAAATTTAGTGGGAATGAGCAGCGTGGATTGCTGCACAGAGGCAAACAATTTTTTCCACGTTTTTCAGTCACTCTTCAACTTCTGCTCTGCGTCACCCCGCCGCTGGAAATTGATCAAAGATGGACTTGACCCAAACGAAAACAAGCGTGTGGAGACACTTAAAGACCTGTCTGACACACGATGGTCAGCTCATGCACAGGCCACCAAAGCCCTTTTCCTGAATTATGCAAATATTCAGGAGTCCTTGAAAAACCTTTCAGATGATACAGAATTCACACAGAATTCTAGCACACGCGCTGATGCGCAGTCCCTTTTCAATAAAATGACAAAGCTAGAAACGGCCTTTCTATGCATATTTCAAGGAATACAGTCCACTAGCGTTGTCCTCCAAGCTGTAGATCTAGACCTGGTAACAGCAGTGAACTTAGTAAGCTCCCTCATTGATTTTGTTGAGGACCTGCTTATGCAGTTTGACACATTTGAGGAAAAAGCAAAGGACATGTCAGATAATGTGTCACAAGAGTTCAAGGGCGAGAAGAGTCAACATATAAAGAGAAAACGTCAATCAGATGAGTCAGTGGAGCCGGACCACATTTTGTCAGGAAGAGACAAATTTCGTGTTGAGGTGTTTTTGGCAATGATTGACAAATTGAACACTGAGTTAAAACACAGGCACGACGCATACAAAGAAACATGCGCCCACTTCAGTTTTTTGACAAATCTAATGTCTCTGTCTAATGATGAACTAGGCACGGCTGCCCGCAAATTACAAGTGAGGTATCACAATGATCTACAGGAGGACTTTGTTGATGAATTGATACAGTTCATTCATTTGTCAAAGCACACAAGTGCCACATCTCCAAGGAACTTGCTCCAAATGCTGCGGAAGAAACAGCTGCAATTTGTATTTCCAAATGTGGATATTGCACTGAGGATTTTCCTCACCTTACCGGTCACAAACGCGGGGGGTGAGCGGTCATTTTCAAAGTTGGCATTATTATGGAATTCTCAAGTTTGAAGGCAAGAAATTATAAAATCTAGCAATGGTAAGTCAAATGTGTCTTTATACTTTGTAATGTTAAGGAGGCTTGAGAGTAGCGCCAACTACTTGCCTACTGTAGGCCACACGGTTAGTGTAGCGCCGACTACACTATGTTTTTGTTTAATGTCACATCATGCTGCGCTGGCTGATAACGTGGTCCCACCGACTACAACTAGCGTTGATTTAATTCGAAACGATGCGGTCGGTAATGAGAGCTAGTGGTAGTGCCGACTACCATACTATTTTGCATGCCATAGCTACTGTGATGTGAGAGGTAACGCTGTCCACTGCCTATTCGAATGACATGATTGATGATTGTGTTGGTATTGTATGAGATTGTGCATGAGCGCAGAGCGCGGGACTATCAGCTGATTGTACAGTATTATTGGGGTCTCCAAGGGGGCCCCTGAAATGTCAGTAGCCCTGGGCCTCCAAATACCTTAATACGGGCCTTATTTAGCAGACACCTTTATCCAAGGCGACTTACAGAGACTAGGGTGTGTGAACTATGCATCAGCTGCAGAGTCACTTACAATTACGCCTCACCCGAAAAACAGAGCACAAGGAGGTTAAGTGACTTGCTCAGGGTCACACAATGAGTCAGTGGCTGAGGTGGGATTTGAACTGGGAAACTCCTGGTTACAAGCCCTTTTCTTTAACCACTGGACCACACAGCCTCCTAGTATGAGAATGCATGCTTAACATGTCAATGAGTCTGCAACAATATTTTTCAAAAAAAAAAAAAAAATCAGGAAGTGCATGCATTAACACACTGAAACCAAAATTACTATTCCTAAGAACACCCATTGCAGCGTTTTTCAATAGTTTGTATGTTTTTGGTTGTTGTACCAATGGTAAATTATATATTTTCTAAATCAGTTAAGTCTGGAAAGCATAGTTTTTCTCCTGTTTATTTCTTTTTGTAATGTAATTTTGTATTAAGTATATAATGTACTGTAACAGGGCGAGCAGCCCTGTACATTGTTTTGTTTATTTTATTTTAGAGCGCGGTCCCCCTCCGCTCCTGTGTTTATTTTGTATTGTTTATTTATTTTTATTGTATTATATTTATGACGGCTGCGCCGGGTTGTTTTGTTTATATGACAGCGCCTGCACATTTGTTATTGTTTAGTAACGTGGATGGGCAGCCCCATCCACGTAGTAATTAATAAACTCGTGCAGATTGTGGCCGAGGGGTAATAGAATAATTACTTGCAAGCTAGTTAAACCCCTCGGCCACGATATAAAAAGGCTGCAGCTCTCTAGCTCGGTGTGGTTGTTGTGGGAGTTCAGAGAAGGAGCGAGAGCGAGGTGATTTAAAAGAACATAGGAACAGTGAAGGCAATCTGCCCAGCCTGACCTTTGTTTGTATTTTTGTGTTCGAGATTTGTTTTCGTTTACTCTTTTATTTTGCTCTGTGAGCACAGTGTTTTTTTTGTTCAAATATTTTATTTCTTTTTGTTATTTAAAAATAAAAACGGCGCGAGCGCCTTTAAACTGCAGTACTTGCCTGGTGTCAGTATCCTTCCTGCTTCTGCCGTGACGTCACCGTTCAGCCAGCCTGTCACATGTACTTACAAAGAAGTTATAGTTGTTTAAATTCACTTCATGTTAAAGAAAAAACTATAAATTATTAAAGAGTTTAATAATTTAGTATTGCTTTTAATCAAAGCATCTGCCTCACTGGCAAGTATATCAATAACTAACTACCCCAGTGCAAACAGCATATACCCACACTTATCTTTTGTGATACCCCTGCTGCCCAACTAAAACATTTTGAAAGTACAAACCTATGTAGCACCAGCCTTTCTTTATTAAGATTATGTTTGTAAACCAAATGAGATAATCAAATGTGATTGCATTCTGTACATACATTGACTTGCCCTGCATTGCAGATCCCTTTATCAAGCCCTATTTTATCTGAATTCATTTTTTGTTCTCTTCTTTGTCCTTGAACTGTTTTCAATACTTAGCGCATTATGCTGTATCTGTGTCCTCCTCCATATCTTGTGCCCTAAAGCATTTTCATTTAAAATGTATAGTAAATACCTGAGGAGTATTTTAAATTAAAATGTATAGTAAACACCTGAGGAGTATTTTGGTCTGTCTTAAAGTATGTCTTGTAGTGCATATTTCAGTGTTTTTTTTTTTTTTAATTGAACAGATGTGGGCAGAAAATTCAGTAAAAAAAAGCCCTGTGACAAACAGTGCATGACTCATCCATTTGAGTTCCCAAGTCGTTCCAGTTTCATGTACTGTAAGTAATATTGCAGGAGCAGCTTGTAGCCTGATAAAAAAAGGCTTGATGAAGCAGCCATCAAAAAAAAAAAAAAAATGCATTTCATATCTAATCATTCATGTATGGTATGTATTCATAAAAACTTTCCAGCTGCAAATGCACTTACTGGTATAAGATGGTGTCAAACACAGCATAGTGCACAGCACTAATGCAATGCTTGTATCTTTTTTCATAGAATTAAAAGGGATGTGTGTTGTTTGTTTTAAGTTCCATGACAAATCTGCCTGTTTGCTTTTTAGTATCCACCATTTCCTCTGGTTTTATCATTAAAGTCTGCTCTATACCATTCATATGCAGATATTTGTAATACTCTTAGAATACAGGAAAGAAGTGACTAGGTAGCCATTTGAAATGTGATGATCGGGGTCCCCGAGAGACTCACCTGGTAAAAGCATGGCCACATGGATTGCAGGGTGAGTCATACAGTCAGGGGAGCGCAGGTTCGCTGACATCCTCTCTTGAGTTCCTGAGTGTAAGACAGGAAAATGGCTTGTTCGTGAGATCAGAGGACGCCCACTGAACCTTCAGTTCCCCTGAGCTGTGTGGGGAGTTGCGGCAGTGAGGGAATGTAATTGGACATTCTAAATTGGGGGAGGATATTTGGTCACTCTAAATAAAAACAAATAAAAAAATTAAATGTGATGATCTAATCAAGACTTTTCCATATATTGCATGTTTCACACACTATTACCATGCTTCGTGACACTGGTACCTGACTGTAAATAATATAGCAGGAGCAGCTCATGCCCTTGTAAAGTAAAGACTTGATGAAAGTAGATTTCAGGAAGAAAAAGTAGTCATGTATTAAAGGCATTCATAGAATTATTTCAACTATAAATAGAAGCACTTACTGGTGTTATATCACAACACAAGAAAGTGCACAAAAGTAATGCATGTGTCTTTATTGTCTTTTAAAATTAAAAAAAGTTAAATGAGAAATCTGCCTGTTTGCTTTTTGGTAATATGCAGCTGGTTTTATCATTAAAATCTGCCCTACCATTTATATCCAGGATAACCCGTTTGTTTCATGCTGCTTAAAATGTCAAATAGAACTTAAATGTCAAAGTAAAAATCAAATCAATAAATAAATGTTGCTGCCTTAATTATAATCAAGTTTTAAATAAACTATTTTCATCAGTGATTTTAATTAGGAACTGAAAGGGCAGAACCATATTGAAGCTCTTCTTAAAAGATAATTTGATTATGACTGTTCATTAATCTTCCCTTTTGTAAATGATTATCCCTCAGATTACAAGCGTACAAATTGCTTATTGTTTTATTTTGAGACTGCAAATCAATGAGAACGAATTGGTCTTAAATCTCTGCTCAAATTATTTCATGACAGGCTTTAAAGTTTTCTATTTTTTTATATATATAGTGGCAGCCTGTAAATAAATAGTTTTGGTGTTTGTATGTGTTTTGGTGGTGGTTGGCAGGGATGGGGTTAATTCCTGTCCCTGCCAAATACATGTGAGAATGTAGCTGTTCCCAAATTGGATAATTGGTGCTATTTGGGAACAGCTACATGATATAAAAAAAGAACCAGAAGCTCCATTAAGGAGAGATTATCAGGGAGCTGGACCCAGAGAAAAGGGATAGTGTTTGAAATGTATGTGTGAATAAGTGTTGGGTTTTTGTGACTGGTAAACAGCTTAGCTGTCTGGTATAGTTTAGAACTGAAACGTTTCATTAAGCAGTCCTAGAAGGAGTTAAAAAACTTACCTGTGTTTGGGAGTGCTGTTCCTTTTACACAAGAAGACGAGTGAAGAAGGTCCTGCATATGGCAAGCACACCCCCTATTTTGTCACAATAAATGATTGTATATAACTGTTATAAATGACTCTTCATGTTGCAGAGAATGTCAAAAAAAATACAGTAATGCTGTTTGTGACATAAATGTGAGCTAACTGGCTAATAATCAGGATAGGGAGAATTTTGACAGGCTAAAGTCTTTGCCCGTGATATTGAATTATCTGTGATATTGGATTTAACTCTCCTGTACATCTTCAAACAATGTCAATGTTTTTATCATCTAAAAAATAGTTTGACATATCATCATAAAGACCTCACCACTTAGAGGTCAGTGCTATCAAACACTATGTTGGAGGCAGCGGTTGAGCTGTGACGCGCAGCACCAGCTTTTCCATGGTGACCCCTACCCAAGGACTAACCAGGCCCAAACTTGCTTAGTCTCTGAGCTCTGAAAAGATCAGATTCCAAGGTAATGGTACAGACTACTATTGAAATAACCAGCTTGCTTCTGATATGCAGTACACAAAAAATCAGCTGGCCTTTTCATGCAAGGTACTTGTGAAAGTTATTCTTTCTAGCTCACTTTATACTGTAATATCCTGGCAAACTCTTTTATTGATAACATGTATGTGTCTGTTTGGACTGAAACATGTTTGTGTGCAATCCACTCTATCTCTGTAGTGTTGTTTTTTTTATTAATGTGGTGTACCATGCTTTTATGATGTCATTAACATTCCACGGGACAATGCATTTTCATGATTTGATGTTTATTATACATTTTATAGGTTTATTACATCTGCAGTTAGTGGAATTTTAATTTGCAGTTAGTGGAGTTATTAAATTTGCAATTGGCATGTTGTAAAGGAATTTTTACCAGTGCAGCCCAAGTTATTACATCTGCACACATTATTACATTTGCAGGTTGTACAAGCTCCACTAAAAATGTTACCGAGTGCCTGTGGCAGGGTGCCCGCCCCTTTTGTTTATTTATATATTATTTTGTCCTTATGTCTATATGTGTGCTGTGCTCTGTATTATTGTTTTTGTGTAAATAGAAGTGTATTTGTATCCATTAGTGGTACTAATTATTTAGATGGGGTTACCTCCTCATGCTAATTGAACCCAAACCCTTTAGTTGCTAGTGAATTCATAGTTCGTGCTTTTTGCAGTTCTTTAAATTTGAAATCTATTAATTTGCAAAGTAGTATCTAGGTAAAAACAAACAAACAAGGGGTTGTATTTAGTAAGCTTCACGAGCAGAACGATCTGATACACTTGCTGTCAAAAAAGTTTCTATTGCATTTTCGCTCATAGACATGGTATGATTATATATACCTATATTTTAACCTGAAGAAGGTTTAATCATGACACAAGCCTAGTAATGGCTTTCATGACAGGCTTCGTTAGGTGATGTAATGTTCAAGCTTGTGAAAAAAGGGTTGCATATAATAAGCTTACTTCTCATAAAATTTCAATGCCCTGAGCATATGCATACTGGAAGACCAAGAAAAGTTAATGATATTTATTTTGGGAGAAAACAGCTCTGTCAGCACACAGGATGTTAGCTGTCAGTTTAGTAAGCATTTTTTATGAAGCTGCTGCAAAGTTAATGCATGCTCCATATGCTGAACTGGATGTATGCACAGTGCCCATAATTCATCTGGAGCCCAAGGTAATGTTGTTGCATGACATAAAAACAAGTGATTTTTACTACCTTTGGTTATGTTACCTCAGGTACTGGTACAGCATGTGTCATGGTTGTTTGTTGTGGGATTTATTTAATACTTCCAGTACTCATTTACTGTGTGGTACCTTTCAAAACACTCCTCTAAACAGAGACCTGGCTGAGAGGGACAGTGCGGACAGTAGTACCGTGTATCGCTCCATATGCCCTTGTGGGAACATACAGCTTTTTTCTCAGACTGTGGTAGTGTTCGAATAAAATGACATTTAATAAGCCTTGCCATGGTTTTCAATATTTCATTCTCTGGTATTTTGTGTGTATCAAACACAAGGCTGGAGATCAGAGGTCTGAAAGTCCAGAAATATGATAGGGTGTCGTACTTAAGTACATTACATAGGTGTTGTACAAAGAAATCTGCACCATGTATTTGCCAAGCTTCTTCCTTGCAGCACTGTATGACTCCAACTTCTGTTCGGACCTATCCACGCCTCCCCTGTATTTATTGTACTCCAGGACACACTTGGGCTTGTTTGTTTGTGTGTGTGTGTGTCCTGACCTCGCACAGGAACTGCAACAGTAGCCTCATCGTTAGGGCCCTGCGTTTTACGTGACCTGCTTTCTTAGGCTGCACTTCATTCCTCCCAACGCAAGGTGGTCATGTAGTCTGCTTAATTAAACCACTTATTGATGAATAATCTCCCAATTCCTTTAATCATCCCAATCAGTCATTCTATTAATGCGCATTGATTAAACGGCAGCAGCAGCTACGAACATTTAATTAGTCATGCATTCCTTTATTACTAATACGTCTTATTCAATATTATTTCTTAGAATGTGTAAATAAAGAATTTAAATGTTTCAGTTTACTAGTAGGAACACATCATTTATCAGCAAAATATATAAAAAAAACACCACTGATTCCCAGAACAATTTATATAAAATACTGAAGTTATAACATATATATTACAAATATAACATAATAATAATGCAAGGTTGTTCGCAAGCAGCACATTGTCACTTACAGTTTCATGAAAGAATGTCCCATGCATTAAATGTTGCTATTAAACTCAAGCATCATCAGTTGGTTAACCCTTTCATAGATTGACGTTGTTCTGTAAAAACTTGGCCATAAGAAGAAACACTTCTTTCAGCATCTTCAGAATTGGTAACAACTGACAAATATTTTAGCCTTTCGGCAACTAATTCTTCAGCTTTAATCCAAAATTCATTCAAAGTCATTCTACTGCTGTTTTCTGTTGCATATGGCAGGTATTTGTACATTTCTGATTTACAGTCCACATCAAATCCTGGAATAGAATATAATGGGAGGGCTTCCAGATCCAAACTACACACTTGTTGTAGGTCGAATATCCTTACTGCCATCAGAAAGTTATAAGCTGGTTGAAAAAAACCTGGTTTCTTTTTGCATTGATCCGGGTTGTAGTAATTAGTCCGTTTTTCAGAAACGTCATGGAAGGTTTTTACACCAGGGCTGCCATCTTTTAGGAAACTGTTTGAGTGAGACTTTTAAAAAAGTACAATTTTAGCGTGCGGTGAAGTGCTGTGAGTGGCTTGGGCGCAAAACAAATAGACACTTTTTTTAAAAGATGGAAAATCATTACCTTAGGTGCATTCTGAGCCAGCATTTGAAGCTGCTGCATGTTCACCGTTGTAGCTGGAAGCAGCTGACTTGGAGGCCTTGATTACTTCTGCTGGGGGCTTATACTTGAAGCAGTTGGGCTCCATACCAGACATCTTGATTGTCATTATAGAGGACAGTGTGCCTTCCAAGGCCAGAGCATTCATTCCGTGTGTCAGTCTTGTTTAGACCAATCATTGAAAAAACTCTTTCTGCATCAGCATTAGAGTGTGGCAGGGTTAGAATCCGTTGTGCCACCTTGCTCAGCCTGGGTAGCTTAGGCATTCCTGTTAGTGGACTCTTGATTGTGGCCATGTGTGCCCACACCTTATCCATCCTGTGGTACACCTCCTGCTCACCGCCTACTCCCAAATGCTTCTGGGAATGTCCTTTTCCTCCATTGATAGTCCAGGAACTCATCACTCAACTTGTCCTGTTCTTTGGGATCTCCATACGGAAGCAGATGACTAAACCTGAAATATTTAGATTGAAAGACATTATATAATTGAAAATCCTTTACTTTTCAATTTCTTTCACATTTTCTTAAACATTTGATCTGTTTCCGCCTGGGTGTGGATTGCCTCGCCCTGTGTAATGGGCCTGCCTGCAGGAACCAAGATCGCTACAATATTCAACAGCAGAATACCAAGTGCCCCATCGTGTTATGCATGGCTCAGGTGGCAAGTTTATGAGTACAATCTTCTTGTTGGATTGCTTCTGTCAGGTGATCTTTAAAATGTAGTTTTCTGCTTGGGCAATGTTTAAACAGTTTTTTTAACGGTTGCAACCAGCTTGTCTGTTTTTGGAAAATGATTTGCCCAGATATTGCTGGCAAGGGCTGTGTGGTCCAGTGGTTAAAGAAAAGAGCTTGTAAGCAGGAGGTCCCCAGTTCAAATCCCACCTCAGCCACTGACTCATTGTGTGACCCTGAGCAAGTCACTTAACCTCCTTGTGCTCTGTCTTTTGGGTGAGACTTAATTGTAAGTGACTCTGCAGCTGATGCATAGTTCACACACCCTAGTCTCTGTAAGTCGCCTTGGATAAAGGCGTCTGCTAAATAAACATATAATAATAATAATAATAATAATAATGATAATAAGGGCTATTATGTGGGCATTACAAGTCAAATGTACTGAATTTGGCAGTAAACCTCGAAGAATGTCATTGTATGCCTTGATCATGTAACTGGCATTACTGGAGACAAATCCAGTCACATTATTAAAATTAACTTCAAATGCGTTTAAAAATTTTCCTGAGTGCAGATTAACTGTATCAGCTAATATTACTTTCAGTTCGAAGGTATTCGATAGACCTTGGAGAACAAACAAAATGTGCAAAACATACTGATCTTTTGCATTTGTAGACTCGTCAGTAACTACAGATACACTGTCGGACTTTACCAGTAAGTACAATTTTCATCTTGGCAACTCAGCAATTTGGGGTAGATATTCCCTTCTCAGTTAACCTGCTGTAGGAATTGCTCCCACATTTATAACATGTTTGTTTCAGAAATGCACATAGTTTGGGATTTTCCATTTTTTCCAGGGAAATATTAGCACAAACAAATCCCTCTGTCAAATTGAAAATAACATCTCTTCGGCGTTCATAATTTTCATTCCCCCTACGTTTTTTTTACTGGAGGACGTCGTCTCATAGCTGTCAATCTCAGCCTTTCGTTTTCTGTGTTTTTCTGATGAGAAATGTCGGTCTATTGTTGACTTTCGAGTGTGGCTATGGTCATGTGGCTGTATCGCGGTTATATATATATATATATATATATATATATATATATTAGGGCTGCTCCGATTTAACAGAGTAATCAACTGAATAATTTATTGCAGATTCACAATTTAATCGGGCAGTTTTTTTTTTTTTTGGCTGGACATTTTGAACTCCATTTCCCAACAATTTTTTTTTAAGGGGTTGGAAGAAAGAAAATTGCGCGAGAAGGCTTCTCACGTCCGTTCGTATCTGGTTTGTTGTTACACACACACTTCTTACATTTTCTACAACATCCATCCTCAATGTCTGCTGCCAGCTTGGAAAAATATGTCTGCATTTACTACAATCAAAGCAGACTTTATTTTTTTTTAAACTGTATTGGTGAAAAGGGAGTTTTTATGTTTAAGTTGGATGTACAAAGTTAATTTCAACGGAGTTGACTGTGCAATGGCCTGGCATGGTTTCAGGCGAGTAGATGTCTTTTACCAGTGTCACAAGCTGCGACTATAACATTTTGTTTTATTGATTTTAGTACTGTTTATATTACATTACTGTTCAAGTTGTTTATGTATACCGATTTTTACTAATTTTATATTGGTATTTACTGTTACAATTTTTATATTTTATTATTATAATATATTTATTTGTTTTGTCTTTTTGTTATTGTCATTGTTTATTATGTAGCCACTTTTTTTCTTTTTCAACACAGCTTCCTCGCATTAGAATTGTAGTGATTCAAAATGGGTTATTTTTGTTAAAGTTCTGATTTGAATGTAAACATCAATCTCTCTTTCCTACTTTTACCTGAAGAAGAGACCATTGAGGTCTTGAAAGCTTGTGATTAATTATTGCTGAGTTAGTCCAATAAAAGGTATCAATGTAGAAACTTGAAGATTAATTGTAATCTGTCCAGGTTCATTGTGGAGGGGAAAATTGGGGCAGCATGGATTGGGTTGGTGGACCAAAAGTAAATCCATTCTAGGTTTATCCCCAAAACCCATTAGAAGAGATAAGCCCCAGAACTTTTTCATTTCAAAAACATTTGTGGGGACCCACTTGCGCACCCTAGAATATGGCCCCAGGTTGTTTCCACGCTGTGCCAGATATTGTAGGGCATACAAATTGGTTCGGGTTACCAAATATTTAAACATTTCTTCAGTGATGAACAACTGAAAAAAGTTAATAGGGGTGTTCACACTACTAACTGGTGCACCAGAAAATTGTGGCATTTGAGGCTGGATGATGTTAGGTGGGATCCAGTGGTGGAATGGCTGAAATCTACCACCACTCGGTCCAGGCCCACCTACTGGACTGGGTTCAGGGTCATTTTCCATAGGCTCCTCTTTCACTGTTGATCTCTACCAAGTGCAACTTGGTTCATATGCACTGCCAGTCATCTGGCACAAAATCACTCTCTGATCCAGACTCTTTTAGGAGGTTAGTATCTGCACTGACCCACCTTCTTGCCATTTTCTCACCAGAATAACCTCCACTTATGTTGTGAGTGGAGAGGAGATAATTCAATAAAAAACACAAATACACTAACGTTCAAAAGTTTGGGGTCACTTAGAAATTTCCTTGTTTTCCATGAAAACATACATGAAATGAGTTTGAATAGGAAATATAGCAAAATGAATAGGAAATATTGTCATTGACAAGGTTAGAAATAATGATTTTCAATTGAAATAATAATTGTGTCCTTCAAACTTTGCTTTCGTCAAAGAATCCTCCATTTGCAGCAATTACAGCCTTGCAGACCTTTGGCATTCTAGTTGTCAATTTGTTGAGGTAATCTGAAAAGATTTCACCCCATGCTTCCTGAAGCACCTCCCACAAGTTGGATTGGCTTGATGGGCACTTCTTACGTACCATACGGTCAAGCTGCTCCCACAACAGCTTAATAGGGTTGAGATCCAGTGACTGTGCTGGCCACTCCATTATAGACAGAATACCAGCTGACTGCTTCTTCCCTAAATAGTTCTTGCATAGTTTGGAGCTGTGCTTTGGGTCATTGTCCTGTTGTAGGAGGAAATTTGCTCCAATCAAGCGCCGTCCACAGGGTATGGCATGGCGTTGCAAAATGGAGTGATAGCCTTCCTTCTTCAAGATCCCTTTTACCCTGTACAAATCTCCCACTTTACCACCACTAAAGCACCCCCAGACCATCACATTGCCTCCACCATGCTTGACAGATGGCGTCAAGCACTCCTCCAGCATCTTTTCATTTGGTCTGGGTCTCACGAATGTTCTTCTTTGTGATCCGAACACCTCAAACTTAGAATCGTCCGTCCATAACACTTTTTTCCAATCTTCCTCTGTCCAGTGTCTGTGTTATTTTGCCCATCTTAATCTTTTCTTTTTATTGGCCAGTCTGAGATATGGCTTTTTCTTTGCAACTTTGCCTAGAAGGCCAGCATCCCGGAGTCGCCTTTTCACTGTTGACGTTGAGACTGGTGTTTTGCGGGTACTATTTAATGAAGCTGCCAGTTGAGGACCTGTGAGGCATCTGTTTCTCAAACTAGACACTCTAATGTATTTGTCCTCTTGCTCAGTTGTGCACCGGGCCTCCCGCCTCTTTCTATTCTGGTTAGAGCCAGTTTGCGCTGTTCTGTGAAGGGAGTAGTACACAGCGTTGTACGAGATCTTCAGTTTCTTGGCAATTTCTCGCATGGAATAGCCTTCATTTCTCAGAACAAGAATAGACTGACGAGTTTCAGAAGAAAGTTCTTTGTTTCTGGCCATTTTGAGCCTGTAATCGAACCCACAATTGCTGATGCTCCAGATACTCAACTAGTCTAAAGAAGGCCAGTTTTATTGCTTCTTTAATCAGCACAACAGTTTTCAGCTGTGCTAACACAATTGCAAAAGGGTTTTCTAATGATCAATTAGCCTTTTAAAATGATAAACTTGGATTAGCAAACACAACGTGCCATTGGAACACAGGACTGATGGTTGCTGATAATGGGCCTCTGTATGCCTATGTAGATATTCCATTACAAATCAGCCGTTTCCAGCTACAATAGTCATTTACAACATTAACAATGTCTACACTGTATTTCTGATCAAGTTGATGTTATTTTAATGGACAAAAAATTTGCTTTTCTTTCAAAAACAAGGAAATTTCTAAGTGACCCCAAACTTTTGAACGGTAGTGTACATTTAAAATCAGAATTGCGAATTGCAATATAATACATTTAATATATATTTTTTTTAATGGCGCGGAAGAAAAATCCATTCAACCAATAATTGCAAATCGGGATATGGGGAAAGGAGAAAAAAAAATCAAATCAATATAGTATAGTCTTATTTTCTGTGGTTATTTGTGTGTGTGATTAATTATAAAAATGTTGTTAAATGGAGAAGGGAAAAAAAAAAACAATAATTACAATCAAATTGTCGGGAGAAAAAAAGATATCCTGAAAGGTTTTCAGGGGGATGTAGAAAGAAGAAAAAAAATCAATAAATACTAATCAAAATCATATTTTTTTTCTCCAAATTTAGAACAGGAAAAAAATCTTAAAACAAAGGTGATGTCCAACAAGAAGATGGACGATTTCAGAATTGGAAATGAATGGATAGAAGTGGAGAAGAGTTTTTCATTTCTTGGGTACACGACTGATGAAAATGGAGATTGCAAAGATGAGATCAAGAGGCGTTTAGTATTAGGAAGAGCAGCGATGATTGGTTGGTTAAGTTTTGGAAAGACAAAGATATAACAACGGAGCTAAGGAGATTCACTGCTGTTTTGATCAATTTAATTTAACCTGTTTTAACATTCTTCTAGCAGCTCCAATGGTGTGAGTTACTCGTATCATTATCATATTTTGACATACCATTACCAATTGTATCACAATAGCATGAAACATTTCCTTGTAATACCATGATGTGAAAGGATATTGAAGCTATGAACTCAGTATACTGTTTAATCGAAGCACCCAATTTCTTAAGACTAAAATCACCCCTTTCTGGTACTTGTTTAGGGTTTTGTTGTGAAATGTCAGGAATGACTGTAAATATGCTTTCCTAGCACTCCCAAATGTGTGGGTCTGAGGCACACTAGAATCACTATGGGAGCTTTCACTATGGGCAGCCATTGCCATGTTTTGAATAAATAGGATTTATTCTAAAATGCTGCCCTTTACCTGGTTATATCCATGGTGTTGAAAGGAGCAAGCGTAATAAAACATGATCACAAAATGCAATTACACCCATAAATTAAATATATTTAGTTTTGAAACATTTATCACCCCTATTTTGTCTTTTTGTTCTCTGTAATGAAATGATACTGTGAGGGTTGTGACATATTGAACTATAAAAAAAATAAATAAAAAAAAAGTCTGCCACTGAATGATAAGAGGATCTCTCATTATTACAAGTGAGTCATGTAATTTACAGTTTTCAGACACAAAGGAGCGTTCCTCTTTAAAGCTCCTTGTACCACTGTACAAAAGAGATAGATCTCTATAATACTGTGATGTGGCAAAGTGGTTGCAGTGCGCAGGTGTAGAGGTAATGCAGTGCTCAGGAATAACAAACACAACACAGTTCACAGTGAAAAACAGCTCTTTATTGTGCTGCAAATAACCCACGGGTTTCAGTCCTGAAATAATAACACACACTATACACATACACAATCACAAATTTCAACAGTGAGTGCTCCTAGTGCAAGTGGTGAATTATACAGCAATGGTGAAAAAGTAGTGCAGTGTAGTCCGGATTTGATGTTGGTTGATAGAGACAGCGCCCGGATTTTAGTCGTCTATAAATTACAAATGTGACAATTAATAGACAGACAGATACAACACGAATACTCACGGTCACTTTTAACTTGTACTTTACAGTGTACTTTACAGGTCTTTTCACAACCATAACAAAGGAACAGATTGCTTCGTCACATACCCTGATTTCCGACTTTCCCTGGAATGAATTGCCAACCTCAATCTCTCTATTTGATCCCCAGTACAAGCCCTTTTTTCCTGTCTTGCTCCCATCCTCCTCTATGCCACACCATCTTTGCAACGGCTCTCCCCCTGGGGATAAGTGGAGCTCACTTCCCAACCAGTGTTTTGTGTTTGTCTGTTTATTTTGGCACACCATGCCATTTTGTTTTGTGGAAAGTGTTTTTATTTTATTTATTAAATACGCGCTCAGCGCTTCAACACGCAGTCTGTCTCTTCCTGGTCTGTGACGTCACCATCCTGCCACATATGCATTTTCTCTTTAATATTATTATTATTATTATTTATTTCTTAGCAGATGCCCTTATCCAGAGCGACTTACAATTGTTACAAGATATCACATTATTTTTTTTAACAAACAATTACATTATTTTGTACACATTATTTTTACATACAATTACCCATTTATACAGTTGGGTTTTTACTGGAGCAATCTAGGTAAAGTACCTTGCTCAAGTGTACAGCAACAGCGTCCCCCACCTGGGATTGAACCCACGACCCTCCGGTCAAAAGTCCAGAGCCCTAACCACTACTCCACTACTCCACACTGCACCAATGTTAATCATGTTGTTAGAGATTGAAAGAGAATATACAGGAAGTGCACTTTCTCGGAATGAGTATAGTATTTCTACGTGCTGCTTCAATGATCATGTGTATTTTAAAGCCATTAGTTTTTCTAACTCGAGCTCAGGCACAGGTGCATAAAAGAGCAGATCATCCACTCCTCAGGGTTGGGTGTTCAGGGGTGGAACGAGAGAGAGACAGCTAGAACTGAAAAATATAACAACTGCAAATATGAAACCCAGCACTATAGTTGTTTGTTTGTGTGTCTCTGTTTTAAGTATTTGTTTTGGTCATCATGCTGTTTGTTTTTGTAAAGTGTTTTGTTTTGTTTGATTATTAAAAAGGCTGATGTCACCACAAGCCATCCTGTTCACACTGTTCGAAATGTAAAACTGCATGTTTTATATTAACCAGCTATTATTACTTAGTATTATTAATTTGTATTAGCTTTAAAGAATAGATATAGTTTTAATCCCAAATATGTGGATATTCCAATAGCTGCTGAATTCTAAGCCAGTTCCCCCAACAGCAGATACCATGCATCAATGATACAAAACACATATTATGATTGTTAAAGACACAGATTATGAGTTTCTTTAGTGACCCAACAGAACCATATGTACAGTACTGTACGTCACACAAATAGCCCATTTTTCCCACTCATGTCAGTTTGTCTACACTTTCTTGCACATACAAAGAGCAACGCACCAACTGTCAATAGAATGTTTACCTGCTAGACTTTCAGAAACATCAATGACCACAGTGTCCTTAAAAAAAAAAAACAGATGCTCTATAAATGGACTATTGCTGTGCCAGGTTGCCCATTGTCACGCATACCATGCGAGGTGACAGCTGTAGACGAAAAATGTCATAATAAAATGTAGTATCATGCCTTAAGTGTGCACAGAAGGCTGAAGTCATCAAACACCAGACTAAGGAATTATATTTGAGTATAAAATGGAAGATCATCTTGAGATGCTGCAGCTGTAAGTATCGCTTTGATGGATTGGACATGACTGTGCACATGTAGAGTGTGCTTCTCTTCCCAGCTTGTTCGTCAGCCAGATGGCACGAATCCATCACAGAGGATTGAATGCTACATTCCATGATAATAATAGAGAAGCTAGTGGGATGTTCCCAGCACCCAAACAGTTCTGAATTCATAATGTTGTACAGATATTTTTTTTTCTTTTCTAATGCATTTTGCACATCCCTGTGCTTATTGGAAGACATCAGCTCAAGACACAAGACATCTTATTCTATTGAGCACCTCCTGTGTTCAGTAAGTGATTATTTTGTTCCTGCAGGAAATATATATATATAAAAAATGTGTTCACAATATTCAATACTCGGTAAGAAGGATGTGCTTATCGCTTAAGTCTGGCAAAGGGTCAAAATGATACGTTGATACTGAGAGATTGAAGGTCTTTCTGCTGGTTCTGCCAGTCTTTTCCCCAGAAGATGCGAAGAGCTGAGGAGTCAATTGCTAGAGGTGGCAGTAGAAATCACAGGAGTCATGTAATACCTTGACTTATAGGAGGCACAATGCATTCAGATCCCCAGAAGGTTTTGGAACTCCCTTTGAATCGTTGTGTGTCTTGTAACCAATAATTTCAAACAACCATAAGAGCACTGCATTGAAGTTAAGGTGTACTAAATACATGTATTGTCTCTTTGCATCTGACTACTTTTCCTGCAAACAGCCCCCAAAGAGCTACAATCAAACTAGACAGGACTGAGAACTAATGGATTAATGTATGAAAGGTCTTAACCTGTCATCTGCAGTTGTACAGCTCTGGAAGCCTGTTTCTGCACTGCCAAACAGATAAATGCATCTGATTTGACTACCTGTCAAATGATCAACTTTGTTTCTGTAGTCATTCTTTATTTTTGTAACAAAATAAATACAGCATTCAACACTATTTGTGCCGTTTTCCCCTTCTCATCGTCACACACCTTTGTTGCAGCTGCTATATGTCATCATCCCTGCTGCTAGTACAAAGAGATGAGTCATCAGCCTGCTGAAGCGGAAAAAATAACAGAGACAGTGTTTTCTCCACATTGCGTGTTGTACCATACAATGATGCTGATGCCACAAAGACCCTTCCAGTGGGAATTCATAATATGAAAATGATATTTTCCACAGATATCTCTAGATCTGTCAGCTTGTCACGACTAGTACAGGGCTTAACGCCCCTTGAAAATAAAAGGCTTTAATAGAAAAACATGAAAGTTGCCGAAGTTTCTTTATTGTAATTTGTATTGAAGCCTGGGCTTCTAATACTGGTGGGTGTTTAGGAGTGGGCTCTTTGAAAAATGTTTCAGCTAAAAATAGATTGTATTTCTTTCAAGAACTCTTGCAGTGATAACCTGATGTCGAGAAAAAATGCTCACCCTTTTTTCTTGCTGCTTAATATTCAACAAAACACCAGTATTGTACTGTACACTGTATGTATTTATGTATGTGTGGGTATATTACTATGCAAAACTACATATGTGTTTGTCTGTGTGCATGTGGAACTTGAAAGCTTGTTTGTCTGTGTATGAGTGCAGTGTGTACTGTATAGATTTACTAACATCACAAAAACACAATCAGAAAATGCATTTACAGAAGAGTATTGTTCAGAAGCACATTTCCTTTTCCTTTTATTTAAAATGTGCTCTTTGTAAACTGGTGCTAATGCTTTGTGAACATTGCCTGATGCATTTCGACATCCCTGCCAGAAACAGATGATCCCAGCTGCCAAATCTGACAATAGCCAGGAAAGGAAATTTCTGAGCAAGGGTATGAGCTTGGGGCTTTGCAAACATGGTGCTGCTATAATTGTTCACATGAATCACTGACCTAGCCCCTGTATAGTCCACTGTTGCATTTTATCTTCTTATAGCCTATCCAGAATTCCATTCAAAACATTGCATTGGGTTAGAAAATTTGCTCCAAAATGTCCTAAATTTGCTCCTACAAAAAATAATTTTACAAATTATGATGAATTGAAATGTTTTTGAAAAAATGATGGCAGTACTAATTTACCATGAGCCAAATAAAAATAACAGTTTATGATAAATGCAAATGGAACCATTGGGAATACAGGAGCTCACGAGTTTAACAAACAAGGCTCCTTCAGAAAGAATGGGACATAAACAAGGGCAAAGCAGAACTGCTTTAATTCCTTATCTTCCAGATAAGGCCATTGTGCATTCTCACTTCAATATTCAACACTTTGTTAATGTCAGCAAATGGCTTTTTTTCGCAGCCCTACCTGTGCTGTTGAAGGTCAATGGTGCTCAGTTAAGAAAATTAAATTTACTTGGGAACCACTTAAAAACATTTAAAATGATTATTTATTAAAAATAAAAATGTAATAATAATTTTTAAAAAAATGGCTCTCAAGTAAGTTGACTTTTGTTAACGTTGATGTACAGTAACAAGGCAGACCCACTGTTAAAGAGCCCAGGGTAGCTTTGTAATTACTCTCTGTAATCATTACCTGATTTATTATATATAGTCAACTCTCATTACTACAAATTCCAAGGGACCAGCAAAATAAATGGTCTTATCAGTAATACTTTTTATCAGGAGTCTAAGCTAAATGCACACTGTCAGTTTTTAATGAAGTTACAGTAACACTGAAATCAAATTTCATTTACAGTATTATAAAGTATTATACATTTAAAAGTACTGTGCATTTTATTGAAAATATGGTTGTAAGTGAACTTTTAAAAAGTATACATGAAGTTGCAAATGAACTGCACTTGAGATTTGCATGTCCCATTCTGGTCACAGGAATTTTTGAACCACAAAAGCAAGGTGTCCTCAACATCAGGGTATTGAGCAAATCGGAAACGCTGATGACTTGCACCCACACTTTGCTGTTTATAGGCCTGTATTATTTTTCGGAATGTTTGACAAAGTGTTCTCGGGAATGTTGAGATCTGCAGCAACATCTATCTTTTTCTTGCTGCATTATTCACCACTTTCAACATCTCCACTTTTGTCTGCAAGGATAATGCACTTTTTTTTGCACTGCTTCAAGAAAATAATATTGATGCGTGAGCACATTGATGCATGAGACTCCTGATTTACAGCATGATTCTCCCATCACCTGATGAGATTCAAGAAACTCCAGATATTGTAGATTACCAATTGCAATGTATTATTACCTTAAGTAAATGATCTGTAACAAGCGCCCCACCCCTGCTCTCTCGCTGTCTTGCTTGCTCTAAGGGAAAACAGTAAAAAAAAGTATGTATATACAGTATCTTAATATATCTTTGTTGTAGGAAGAGCATTATAATAAAACACAGTGTAAATGTCCTAACCTAGGAAACTGACTCTCACCTATTGGTAGAAGCAGTCCAAATCTGCAGATAATGGAATTCCTCAGAAATCGTGGAATTTTCAGGCTCCCACGAAATTCACAGTCATCCACAGATTCACAATATTCTGCATCAAAATGATCAAAATGATCATAAACAGACTGACCTGAAATGTATAGCTTAGTTCTTTGATCCATATGCCTATTTTCTAGAAATTAAACATGAACTACAATTCCATGCCCCTCCCCCCAGCTCCAGTTTTCAACTTTAATTACTGTAGAATTTTAACTGCAAAAGCATTAAAACAATAAATGAATTTTACAATGACAGATCTTGTTTAAAACTGGTTCATTCATCCCAAACTGAAATATGTAGAGTACATTAGTTCATTATTAAATATTTGGCACATGTGGTTAGGCCATGTCAGTAAAGTCCACAGCCTATATTTTCCCTTTGGTCAAACTGCAGGAAAACTGCCCCCTCCATAATAATTGTATTAAACAGGCAATTTGCCAGTGTTTAAACTTGCATACCTTGCTTAAATTTCACATTTATCTCAACTACAAATGTGCTTATGTAACTGATAAACAATACTTGAAGGCGCTTTGAATCGAAAACCATTTTGTAATGAAAAAAGTTGTTTAGAAGAAAAGTGCCAGAGGATGAAAGGAAGTGGCTGGTGAATTGAATAAAATAAGGAAAGATCACGCTTGTTTTAATACAATATAAAAGTCCCATCATCAATAAAGAACCAGCTAACTGAATAAAGTTACATATTCCACATAACTAATTTAGAATCTAATTTAGAATGCCTGCACCATTCCTTGTAGGTCTAAATGTTTGATGATTTGTAATGTGTTAATTAAACAATCTGCTTACTGAAGCACTAACCTAAAGGCAGGAACTCAGTTTTAAATGATATAACTGTAAGGGTTTATAAAACAGTGATTGACTCTGTAGACCTGTCAAGTATGATTAATAGGCCACCGTCTGATTATTAGTACATTACATTAGTAAATTACTTGTACTTACATCTTACATATTGGCAGCAGAATCTTTTCAGAAGTTCTCCTATAGACACCTTCCAAGGTGAATGAAAGATTGACATCTGCATCATAGCAGGATGTGTAAATGTGATTACTGTAGAGCTACGGCATATAGAAAATTATTTCCAGTAACAATGTTTGTGCTTTACTGGGGAGATCTTCCAAAGATCAACTAAATCTTTGTGAGTGAACCAATCATTAAAATGTTTTGCCCTGCTGCTATAAGATCAATTTGTAACATATCCTGGTATATACTCCTATATGGGTGTGACAGGGTGCACGGAGGGTCATGGTCAGACAGGCAACACTCAAACAAATAAATTCTATCTTAAGCGCAGAAACAGTGCACGCTTTTATTAAAGGTAAACCAAATTAAATAAGATAAACAACAATATCAAACTAAAGTAACCTAATGGCAGACTTCTGCCCTGCCACAGTGGATTACATATTTTACACATTGTTAACACATCCATGTATTTATCGCTAACACACGTTTAGAAAAAATAACATTTTTCTCAAGTTTGTTTTTGTGGCAGGGCTGAGGCCCTGCAGATGTAAATATTATTATTATTATTATTATTATTATTATTATTATTATTATTTGTTTAGTTAGCAGATGCCTTTATCCAAGGCAACTTACAGAGACTAGGGTGTGTGAACTATGCATCAGCTGCAGAGTCACTTACAACAACATCTCACCTAAAAGACAGAGCACAAGGAGGTTAGTGACTTGCTCAGGGTCACACAATGAATCAGTGGCTGGGGTTTGAACCAGGGACCTCCAGGTTACAAGCCCTTTTCTTCAACCACTGGACCACAGCCTGCTATATGTTTTTGTTGGGTTTGAAAATAAAATGTGTTTAATTTGAAAATTAAGTTTGTGCTAGATATGGCAGGGCTGGGAGGTTAGACTTCCCTCCCTGCTTAATTGAAACTTCATGTGCAGCATGTGGCCAGGTGTTGAACGAGTAATTGATTGTCAATTAACCCCGCCCATATGCCTTTAAAAAGGGTCTGGAAAGCCAGTCCTTTTTTCTTTCTTAATTTAATGGAATTTTAATCCCACAAAAGTTTATTTGAGGGTGTGTTGGGTAGAATGTTCCTACAGTGAGACCTCCCTTTTATTGGGAGCAATGCTGAGCCAGCACAGCTTTTGTTTATTTAGCTGTGTTTTGAACAGTTTTGTTTTTGCATTTTTTTATATTTTTGATTTTCATGTATAAAGGTGTGTATGTCCTCCTTCACGAGGGCTACAAATAGCTGATACCCTAGTGGTGGTCATCTACCACTGCACCTGCCTGTGTGTAATTGTTTAATAAAACTTGGACGCCTGAGCGGTGTTTTCAACGTCAAATCTCTGCGTCTCTCAGCTGATACCCACACAGTAACAGAACACCCCTGTTACAGTATTGTGTTGCATTTTTCAGTATTTTGATTGCTTATTTTGGCTGTTATTTGTAAGGGATGCATTTATAGATTTAAATAGGGATGATTTATTAAACCAAAGACCTTAGTGGACAATTGTTGTGCTTTTGACGGCCTGACAGTTTTTTATCTCTTGACAAGAAGTTAGCCTATTATATTAATATAGATGCTGTATGAATTCATAAGGACTCTGCTGATACACAATGTTCAGCACAATTGTAACTGCATAAATATCAGAAAACATTCATCCTGTGACCTTTATGTAACTCCTCATTATAAGCGTTCTTTGTCCCAGCATGAGACTTCAGATTCTCCAACAATGGGACCTGCTGACTGGTTCTTTCCACTGAAAGAGGGATGTTTTTACCTAAAAAAGCCTTTTCACATAACCTGTAGTGTGCAGCCTTTTAATGACCAACTACAGACCTTATGGGTGGTACAGAATAGTGTATATACGCTTAAGACTCTATTACCCCTGTCATGGCTACTGGATTTGAACTGGTAGGTCAATGTTCTTCATTTGACAGGGGTAACCAATTGCATATGTAATGGATATAAAACTGCATGAAATTAGCAAGTAAAACAGTGATTCCTTGTTTAACATTTCAGTAATAGGAAATAGAGTGGGGGGTCTTCCAGTCAAGATATTGCTAAGACTGTGGAAACAAAGCAAGCTACTGTTGTCATGTTCTTAGACTCAAGGAGTGCTTCTTGATAATTACAAAAAAAAAACAAAAACAAAAAAAACAAGAGGTTACCATTAGAGACAATTTGAAGCCCTATATCAGATACTATCAGAAATGCAGTCTTGAATACATCAGGCGTTCCATTTGCATAACATGAGACGATTTTTGAGGTTTATAGCATAGAGTATATATATACTGTATATATATATATATATATATATATATATATATATATATATATATATATATATATATACAGTATATATTTTCATGAAGCTGTTTATCAACACAATTACGTTTGTCAACATAATAGACAACAATCTTAATGGCTAAGACAGGTAAAAACTAAAATTTATTTTTTTCTCAAACAAAAAGTCAGCTAAAGATATGAGGTATAAGGTTTGTTTGTTTCTGATGTTTTTTTTTAATTTAGTTAGTCGGGGTGGTTCTGACTAATACTGAACCTGAAAAGACTTGCAAAGTACACACCTACATAGTTATTGCTGTGAAAGTACACAATGATCATTTACATTAGAAATTTCCATATCTTCATGTATTTATTTATCATTTATGCATACTGGTACAGGGGTTCCATTATCAGTTCTGGTGTGATTGGAAGACACAAATCATAACTACAAAAAAATTCAAACATAAAACCCGGCCCGAAGGCCCGAACATTCAAATAAAGTCACTACCAAGATTTCCATTACATGAGAGTAGATGTTAAAACTTCATGCTGATTTGAACTTGGCTCTCGCCAAGATAAGCACCAACTAAGACGTAGCTTCACAGTAAACTAATGTGATCCATATGTGTCTCCATCCATTTGCGCTTCCTTCCATATGATGATGTAGATATTCTTCTGTCTGGTGTTGATGGCTGAAGTGTAATGCTGGCTCCAGGGATCAGCTTATTTTGCCTCCCTAGCGCATCAGCACACACAACGGCTGCGATGCTGGCTCCGGGATCAACCATAGTGCGGTCTCCCCAGCGCATCAGCATGACAACCGCCTGGATTGAGCTAAGTAGGGTACATCTCTGGGGTCTTCAAGTGGGCACCTTCCATCCTCGGTGTTTCGTCGACTAGCCCACGACACCTCAAGAGGGCTCGACGGTGATTCTGGCGTCCCAGCATCACCCCTCCGCCCCCACTCAACTCAGACCAGCTTACTTACCTGTACATCAGCCTTTCTTTCTTTCTATTGTGCTTGAGATCCCCAGCCAGAATCTTTCCGTCTCAACCACAGCCAGTTGCTGCTCCTCTCTGCTGCTTTAGATAAGTTCTTCACTGTGCGACGCAACTCTTGGCCATTGAATCCGACATCTCTGAGAAACCGGGTTGTAGAGTGTGCCACAAATCCTCGACATCCCACTTCCACTGGGTAAACCCAGACTCTCCATCCTCGCTGTTCCGCTTCAGTGGCTAGTTGAGCATACCGCAATTTCTTCCTCTCATACGCCTCATCTACAGCATCCTCCCATGGCACTGTTAACTCTACCAGGTGAACAAGGCGTGCTGATCCAGACCACAAGACAATATCTGGTCGAAGGTTTGTGGTGGCAATCTCAGGTGGAAAAATAAGCCGTTGACCAACATCTGCCAGCATTTTCCAGTCTCTTGCAGCTTCCAGTTGTCCTGGGCAAGGATTGGTTTTAACACCTTTTCTTGGTGGTTGCTCTCCTGGGCGGAGGAATGTTGTTATTTGTGTGTAATGTTTTGATGGAACAGGTGGCAACTTATTGGTCATGTTACGCTTGTCTTCCAATGCTAAGGCCAAACATCGCAGCACCTGGTCATGGCGCCAAGTAAACCGTCCTTGGCTAAGAGCCACCTTACATCCTGTCAAAATGTGCCTTAATGTTGCAGGTGATGAACACAAAGGACATGAGGGATCCTCTCCTACCCAGAGGTTTAGGTTCTGTGGTGATGGGAGAACATCATATGTTGACCTTATAAGGAAACTGATCCTGCTCTGTTCCATTGACCATAGGTCTTGCCAGCCAATCTTGCGTTGTTCCACACTCTTCCATGTCATCCATTCTCCCTGCTTGCCCTGGGAAATGGCCTTTATACACCTCATCCTCTCCTCCTGCTTTTGCACCTCGTTGACTACAAGCTTCCTCCGTTGCGCTGGGGCTGCCTTGTGCCATGTAGGAGGAGCTGAACTGAGACCAAGACCCCTCTTCCATGCTGAACTTGCCCCATGATATCACCAATTCGAAGGGCAGCCTTTGCATCCTCAACAGCTTTCTTTGCCACCCACTTTCTTCCAGTTTTCAACACAGGTGCTGCCTCCCTTACGCATTTGTCGCGTGACTCTACTAATGTCATTTCCAGTCGGACCTTGGCACACTTAAACTCCTCGGTTAGAGCGGAGACAGGTAGCTGCAGTATTCCTTTACCATAAAGTCCCACTCTGCTGAGGCAGCGTGGAACTCCCAACCATTTCCTGATGTATGAACTGATTAAAGCTTCCAGCTTCTCTACTGTTGTCAAAGAAACCTCGTACACAGTCAGTGGCCACAGCAACCTTGGCAGTAGGCCAAACTGAAAGCACCAGAGTTTTAGTTTGCCTGGTAAAGCACTGCTGTCTATGCTCTTCAACCCTTCCACAGCTTGTTGTCTAACTTCTCCCACACTAACTGTGTCCTTTAGATCCCCGTCGTACCATCTCCCAAGGCTCTTCACTGGCTTCTCAGACACTGTTGGTATTGTCTCACCATTAATGAAGAACGTTTTATCTACTACTTTACCTTTAATTATAGAGATGCTCCTTGATTTAGTGGGCTTGAATTGCATTCGTGCCCATTCAATGTTATTGGTTAATTTGCCCAATAACCGATTAGTGCAGGCTACTGTTGTAGTCATGGTTGTCATGTCATCCATGTATGCTCGAATTGGTGGTACTCGTATTCCAGAAGCCAAGCTCTCCTCCCACTACCCATTTTGATGCCCTAATGATTACTTCCATTGCCATGGTAAAAGCCAGTGGAGAAATGGTGCATCCTGCCATTATTCCAACTTCTAGGCATTGCCATGTAGTGCTGAATTCTGAAGTTGAAAAACTAAATTGCAAATCTCCAAAGTAGGCTTTCACTAGATTTGTTATTGTCATCGGTACACTGAAAAAATCAAATGCTGCCCAAAGAAGTTCATGTGGCACTGAACCATATGCATTAGCCAAATCCAGGAATGTCACATGGAGCTCCTTCCTCTCCTTTTTAGCTGATTGAATTTGTTGCCAGATCACATTGATGTGTTCTAAGCATCTTGGGAAACCTGGAATGCCCGCTTTTGTATTGAAGTGTCAATGAAGCAGTTCTTTAATAGGTAAGTTGACAATCTCTGAGCAATAATGCTGAAGAAAATCTTGCCTTCTACATTTAATAGGGAAATAGGGCGAAACTGACTGATGCTGCTAGAATCTTTTTCTTTAGGTATAAAGACTCCACCTGCTCGGCGCCATGCTCTTGGTACAACCTGTTTTTCCCATGCTACTTTCATCAGTTTCCACAGGATTCGTAGAACTCCTGAAGCACTCTTGTACACTCTGTACGGAACTCCATTAGGCCCTGGAGATGATGAAGCCCTTGCTTTTTCACAGCTTGCTCTACTTCTTTCCACTTAGGTGCACAGTCCTCCATTTGGTATTCTGGTGGATTGATAGGTGGGATGTCTGAAGGAATTGACATAGGCTCCTGCCTTTTGAATCTGTATGCTTTCCTCCAAATATCTCTCCAACTCAAACTTAGATGCTTTTAGTGTGCCATTCTTCTCACTGGTGAATAACTTCTTTACAAATTTGAATGGGTCTTTATAAAAGTTAGTTCTCACACGCTCCTTCTTTTTGTAGCGTTTCAGAGGCGCTCAGCTCTGCGCAATGTTGCAAGCTTATCTTTTATGACCCTTTGTAAGAGATTGAGTCCCTCCTTCTGACTTTCTTCTGCTCTTCTCCATTGCTTCCTCAGCTGTCTCCTTTCTCTAACTAAGCGCTCAATCTCCTGCTGCCGCCTAGACTTTCCAGGAATAGTTTGTACTTTTTCCTTCCTTTTCTCAACTCCAAACCTCTCGCTTCCATATCGTAGATGATGTCCCCAAATTTATCCAGTTTCTTTTCAACTGTTCCACTTAACCTTTCCAATGCAAAGCAGAGATCTGTGTTTACTGTGTCCCATGCAGTTTTCTCACAAGCTCTTGGCCATTTAACTCCAGGCTTGTGCCCGTTGAGGTTCTTTTCTCTCTTACGCTGGTTTGTCTGACCGGGTTCACAAGGATCATTAGGTTCATCACTAACTGTGTCCATGCAAGTCCTCCTCACATCTATGACAGGGTGCTGATATCCTGCGAACTGTGGTTTGCTTCCTGTCGCTGGATTTCATTCGACTGACTTGACTGACTTCGTAAGAAGTACTGATCAATGCGAGGCCCTTGTCCCTTTTCCTTCAAGCATTTCATT
Source organism: Acipenser oxyrinchus oxyrinchus (assembly GCA_030684275.1). Lineage (NCBI taxonomy): Eukaryota > Metazoa > Chordata > Actinopteri > Acipenseriformes > Acipenseridae > Acipenser > Acipenser oxyrinchus. The sequence goes on along the minus strand of CM060251.1, from coordinate 77,233,823 downwards.
CTCCCTTGATGAATCTTCAAACCCCTGACTGTTGTCGCCTTGCTCCAGCCGCAGACACAAACCTGGAGTTCCATGTCTTTGCTAACTGCAGATCTTGAACTAGTCTTTTGTGAAGTACTCTCCATACTCATATCCGTTTCCGTTCCTAAGTCCTTAACCGTGTTGTCCAACGTTGAGTCATCTTCCGCCCCCGCTCTCGCAGACTCTAGTGGTATTTTTCTGTTTAATTTCTTTGAAGCCTTGGGTGGGTGTCTCCAGCATCCTGTAAACACAGAGCTGGATACTGCCGACAAGGGTAGCCAACCCTTGCCAGCCCCAATGGGGTCTCTTTCCTCCAGTCAGCTGTCTCTCCAGGCTGTCACGAGGTCTTTCCCTTGTTGCCAGCTGCACTATTCACAGCAGTCACTGGACGTATCCAGATCTTCATGATTTCCATTACATGAGAGTAGATGTTAAAACTTCATGTTGATTTGAACTTGGCTCTCGCCAAGATAAGCACCAACTAAGACGTAGCTTCACAGTAAACTAATGTGATCCATATGTGTCTCCATCCATTTGCGCTTCCTTCCATATGATGATGTAGATATCCTTCTGTCTGGTGTTGATGGCTGAAGTGTAATGCTGGCTCCAGGGATCAGCTTATTTTGCCTCCCTAGCGCATCAGCACACACAACGGCTGCGATGCTGGCTCCGGGATCAACCATAGTGCGGTCTCCCAGCGCATCAGCATGACAACCGCCTGGATTGAGCTAAGTAGGGTACATCTCTGGGGTCTTCAAGTGGGCACCTTCCATCCTCGGTGTTTCGTCGACCAGCCCACGACACCTCAAGAGGGCTCGACGGTGATTCTGGCGCCCCAGCATCACCCTCCGCCCCCACTCAACTCAGCCCAGCTTACTTACCTGTACATCAGCCTTTCTTTCTTTCTATTGTGCTTGAGATCCCCAGCCAGAATCTTTCCGTCTCAACCACAGCCAGTTGCTGCTCCTCTCTGCTGCTTCAGATAAGTTCTTCACTGTGCGACGCAACTCTTGGCCATTGAATCCGACATCTCTGAGAAACCGGGTTGTAGAGTGTGCCACAAATCCTCGACATCCCACTTCCACTGGGTAAACCCAGACTCTCCATCCTCGCTGTTCCGCTTCAGTGGCTAGTTGAGCATACCGCAGTTTCTTCCTCTCATACGCCTCATCTACAGCATCCTCCCATGGCACTGTTAACTCTACCAGGTGAACAAGGCGTGCTGATCCAGACCACAAGACAATATCTGGTCGAAGGTTTGTGGTGGCAATCTCAGGTGGAAAAATAAGCCGTTGACCAACATCTGCCAGCATTTTCCAGTCTCTAGCAGCTTCCAGTTGTCCTGGGCAAGGATTGGTTTTAACACCTTTTCTTGGTGGTTGCTCTCCTGGGCGGAGGAATGTTGTCATTTGTGTGTAATGTTTTGATGGAACAGGTGGCAACTTATTGGTCATGTTACGCTTGTCTTCCAATGCTAAGGCCAAACATCGCAGCACCTGGTCATGGCGCCAAGTAAACCGTCCTTGGCTAAGAGCCACCTTACATCCTGTCAAAATGTGCCTTAATGTTGCAGGTGATGAACACAAAGGACATGAGGGATCCTCTCCTACCCAGAGGTTTAGGTTCTGTGGTGATGGGAAAATTGTTACTGTACATAAAGGGTTTCATGTCGGTAGTGTGCTTTAAAACTTGGGATGTGGGTGTCACTTTAGCACTACAGCCAGGGGTCTGAGAGTAAAACATTTACATATTTTAAGCTCACTACTCTTCCCTCGTAAATCTGCCTATGCAAATTAAACCACAGACAACCTGTAGGGTAGAACTCTAAAATTAGGATATTTTTCTAAGCGTATATTTATCAAGGTTTTTACATAGTTTATTAGTACCAAGAGTTGACTCCATAGTCTGGAGATTCATGAAATAAAATATTAGTACAGTACGTTAGAAAAATAAAAAACAAAACCATTTAAAATGTGCTATGGGCTGTTGTATTTGTTGGAAATATTATCCACCTACCATAATTCTCCTATAAACTAAACAGCTTGCTAACCCATTAGAGGATAAATGTACTGCAATGCTATCTTAACTGTGTTACTTATGCTACTGTATGCTGTTAAATCAACTGCAAAGATATATCTGTTACTGTGACAGACAGTGAATGAATCCGAGTCAACAATCTCCCTCCCGACCTGTGAGGGTGCTGTGTAACTGGAACAGTGTGCCCCGGACTGGATGGTTTGACAGTTCATCCCAAGGTCAGTTGGAATTCGGCCATCCAGGAAGGGGGTGGAGCCACAATACCAGAAGTCATCGCCCTAATGAGGCAGGCTAGGTGTCAGTCATGGATTGGAGGATACGTGACTGCACTCGCTATCGAAGGGGACGGGACTGAAGGTATATAAGGGGATGTGGCCACACAATCTGTTCTTCTGATATGGTTACAGAATGACCTGGAGGAGTATACAGGAACTGTGGGTTGTGTATAGTCAGTTTTATTATTTAAAACCAATTAATAAAGCTTTGTTTTCACCATTGAATTGTTGTTGGTCTGTTGTTATTAAGCACTGCATCACCTCTACACCTGTGCACCACAAACCACTTTGCCACAGTTACATATCAATGTCACTGAGTGCATAAGGTTTAAATTTGCAGGATTTCACAAAAACATTTCCCTCAGATTATTGTATGAAAATGGAGATACTTTAACGTTATAGAAAACATTAACGTTATCTAAGTAATGGTGCATTTAAAAGTAGCCATAAATACTACATTAAGAAAATATCACTGTATAGAAAACACTCAGTCAGATCTATAATATATCATATATCATGGCCTAATACAGTAGACAAAATTATTACACACATATTGTGTGTTGACAAATTTATACTGCCGTTATCATTTTATCGATTACAATTAAATCATTGGTTTAGATTGAACACTGTTTTTTTTTTTTTTAATGTTTTGGTCAATTCCCTTTTTTTATGTGCTTAACTTCTCTGACAGCCTCGATCTCTCCCTGCAGCAACATTTTTCTTGTGGCAGCTATCATCAGCCCTTGATTCAATTTGCTCAGAATGTGTTGATAATTTGCCCTGAACCGATGCTGCAGCTAGCTGTTTGTGTGTTTGGTGGCTAACTTACCGCTGTAAAGAATCAGCATGGTGAGTGTATCCGTTAGAAAATACATACGACCGTGAACGGTAACATTTATTATAAACCTTTTAGAAGTTAAAAAAAACAACAACTAGATATTAACATACTCAATCTGTTTATGGAAGCGTTGGATTTTTAAATTATAAATGCAGTAGTTGCTTCTAGTAGGTTCCAGTATGGACGGGATTACAAAAAAAAAAGTATGGACAGGATTTATGTCATTTTAAATTAAATGTACTTGATATTCTGACATTCAGAATCTTTAAACACTGCTCCACGAATATTCGCTTCTCAATTGGTCAGTTTCCCTAGTTACGGCATGCGCAGCGCTAGAATCGGATCAAAAAATCGGATCAGTGGAGCCTGCTCATGAACCGTTTAGTTTAGTACAATCCTTCTCAAGATCCAGCTCCAGTGAGCCCGGATCCAATCATGTTTTTTGATCTCGTTTTTTTTTTTTTAAAGCATCCCTCCATTCAGTCTGCAATATGCATTTATAGAGTGGTTATATCCATAGGGAGGAACTGGTTTCCGGAATTTATGTAGTGACGGCCGGTAAAGGATCTTGGGAATTGTAATGGTAATCTCATTTTATTTAACCACTTCAGCAAAACTTTCCCATCATGGACTTCACCATGAATCCATTATTTATTTAGCATCTTTTCATTTTAGTTATTTAGGGAATATCCTTTTGAAGCGGACACAAGATGGCAGATCATGTGATGGTCTAATCTGGTGAGACATCCTGACTGTAAAGCTAAATCGTTTATCTCATCCTATACAGAAAATTAAATGTGAAACTAAAGTTAATACCCCTTATAAGCTTGAGATTTTTTTTTTTTTAATTTTGCTACAGCAGCTGGAGAATAGAACATTTTTTACTGCCTTTCTTTGCATTTGTATTTATTTTTAAGTCTTTATACACTCAGTGCCAAGTACAAGTGTGCTAATCTAATGACACGTGTTGTTAAAGTTCAGATCTCAGCTCAGCTTGTCAGAGTGGGTTTTAAACAGGAAGAATTCTGATCTAATTTGCAAATGGGAAGGAGGAAGGAAGCTTTTTTAAATGATAGGCTTAATGGATTATCTGTGTGTTGGTGTGGGAAGCGATTCAGGCATTGCTTTCCTGTGTTTTAATGTCCCAGTACTACATTCAGTAAAATAGAGGAAGCACACTATTACAGTCGACTGTGAGGGATAACAATGATAAGTGTTGAATAAGCGTCGTTAGGCACGAGAAAATTGATTATTTTCTTACCGATTCAACACTTTGAGTTGTTTATGCCACTTAAAACATTTCTTCCTAATTGATAATTGTCTGATAATGAGATTCAGTTGATTGTTAATTTGGAAATTGTTTTTGGTTTTTACTCTTTTGTTATGCTTAGTTCAAACAGTTACAATGTTTGTCTCTCATTGTGGGAATGTTGCCATGAGTTCCTCTGAGTTTGAGTTTGAAACCCCTCCTACACAGACAATAGTGCCTGTTGTACATGGATAGTAGCAAGAACTATGTTTTAGACGTAGAACATGAAAGTGGCATTAGAAAAATAAAATGCAAAAAACAAAGGAATGTGAACCGGGAACGGAGAGTAAAGTTATTGATCATTTTGTCGAAGCTAATCGGTTTTCAAGATGAACTCATATCATCCGTGTAACTGATGGAGATTTACTAAGTGATGATGAAATTGCCGTTGTTCCTGAACCTATCCAAAATAAATGTGAAATATAAATTATTAGATGGAAGTGAAATTGTAATTATGAGAACCTTTTTTGACATTATGTTAATGTAGAATTATATTACTTTTAACAAACAATATGTAATGCAGAACAGAAATCGCAACCCCTTTTAGTTTGATATGTGTAATACTATAATTAACTAACTGTTAAAATGTTTTTTTGTGTCTGACTTTGTTTTTTGAGTCTGACTGTGGTTTCGATGATGAATCAATTTCTGTGGACTTGTGGCATAAACTGTGGATTTGTTAATCAACAATATATCTGCCTCACACTCCCCTTTCTTCAAAGCCACACAGCCACTTAGAAGATTAATCAATTAAAATATCAAAGGGTGGTGTCACATAAATATTTTATTCCTGAAAAATATATATTTGTAAAATTATGATATCTTTAATATTTCCCAGTAGCACAAGATCTGTTAATGTGCTGTGATAAAGCTGTAAATGTATAGAATTTTTGCTGCATCATTTGTTTGAATTATTCTTGTATCTAAATGACAGAGGCCAGCTATTTTGGAGTGTGAAGATTCACTTGACCCAGATTTTGAGTGCAGTGCAGTGAGTTGACATGTACTTCTAGTTTCAGCACTGTTAGCATGCTATCTCTCATTATTCATCATTATGAGGGCAGAGCTATTTAAATGTATCATAGTAATTTAGCCTAACAATCTAAGGTTGTCATGCTAGCCCACAGATAAGGGTTTCATGCTGTTTTTCTATCTCTTAATTCCTTGTCCCCCGCCCCGCCCCTGCCCCCGCAGTGTTGACCTATCAGGTTATACATTTCAAAATGGAAATAAAAGTACAAGGATCTTACACAGAAAATTGGCCAGTGTTGAAATCCCAGTGTTAACCATTAGTGTTGATTTTTGGTGTTACATTTTCACATTTGACACCACGCGGTATTGTTTGATATCTAAACCAAGGTATATTTCACAGTGTAAAATAAAGTACACTAATCCAGAGTAATAATATCAATGTCCAGGATTTTAGTTGGTGGTTTCTGTAATGGTGCTGCTTCTGTCCGTGCTGGAGAAGTTCAAGGTAGGCTAATATATTGTAACGGGCACGGCTGGACTGACTCGCTGTTGATACCTGTTGGCTGATTGTGTGCCGTGCCTGGAGCCGGCCTTCACAAATATGTTAATTAGAAGCAGAGGATGCTGGGAGTGGGAAATAGGGTAAGGTAAATACTGTTGTTATTGTTGTGATTATTGTAAGTGCCCCTATTAGTTATTTTGCCATACCCTGTAACTGTTGAACCCTTCCTGTGCTGTTTTATGTACTATGCAAATGTCACATTGAGAGGTGGGGGTAGTGCTCTGGGAAAAGGAAAGGACTGTCTGTGTGTTTGAATGGTGCTGACTTGGTGCTGGCAGCCTAAACAAACCATGGTGTGTCTCCCCAATCATTTCTGTGCCCGCTACAATATTTTCATTTACTTTTGTGGCGATGAAACACTATTTGACAAATTCTAAAGATATTAGATTACACTTGTTAGGTGAACATAGTTTATATACAGAGAGTACAATTGTGTACTCATATGAGTTAAACTGTCACTACAGCAGTGTCAGTATCACTCTCCAAGTGTTATTTCCAAACACTTAGGTAGTTAATTTTACAATAAAGGGGTGCTAGTTATACACTGAAAGAGATGTAAATTTAACTCCCATAGTGTTAAATGTTTTACACTATGAAAGTGTTATTTTATTTTTTTTAACTTTTTCAAAAGTGTAACTTTTACACTATGGAGTGTGGAGCCATATGTACACTGGAAAAGTGTTAGATTTGACTCCTACAGAGTTGATTTAACACTGGCCAATTTGTTGTGTAGAAAGGGAATCTGGGTGTAGTTCAAAAGTAGCTGTACAAGTCAACTTGCAGGTGATCTCAGAGCGTTACTTCTGCCTTGCTAAATTAAATTAAACTAAGACTAAGATAAGATACCTATTGAATTGTGGAGCTCTTTGTTAATATCATAGCTGTAAAGTCTGAAAGGCAAACTTTGTTTTGAAACTGTTGTGAATCATGTGATGAGAAACTTCTGTGAATCATGTGAATATTGACTGTGCTACGACTGCCAGTACCTCGAGCGATAGCTGATGTAGTAAAAAAAGGCAAATCTGTGTAAATAAATCTATACGCCAGAGCAGCATTACAAAGAAAACCTCTGTATCTCCAAACATCTTTCAAAGCAGACCCCTCTACCCTTTTATAGATGGGCATAAGGTATACAGCAAAACCATTCCCAAGTTCCTATTCAGATGCAGTATCAATAGCACACCAGGTGAGGCGTACAGTAAAGTGTATGTCTCTGTCCTTGAATAGAAATGTTGTATTGATCTTCAAGAGCGAGTCATGTGGCTATGAATCTTGGTGAGACAAACCTTTTTTATATGTTTCAAGCATATGACGAAAGACAGATTTGGAAACCAAATACAATTCCAAATAAAAAATGACTTTTCTAAACTGTAGCAATTTTATGTTCAACTAATGTGTTCTTGTTTTGATTGTGTTTATTTTTCATTTTCTGTTTCAACACATCCAGGTGACTTTTTAAACTGCCCCCAGCAATGCTCAGCTGTTTTGGTGGTTCTTACATCCACTAGGGCAGGTTGTTGCAGGGGGACAGATTAATGGTTGAAATATATTATAGATAATACTGCCTTTGTCCATGTAAGGAAATAAGGAGATTCTGGAGTTTTGGGTGCTAATGAATTACAAATCATATATTCTATTGGGGGTTAATGGATTTTGTTCAGGAATGATTCTTGAGGTATTATTATTTATTTCTTAGCCGATGCCCTTATTCAGGGCAACTTACAATTGTTACAAGATATCACATTATTTTTACATACAATTACCCATTTATACAGTTGTTTTTTTACTGGAGCACCTTGCTCAAGGGTGCAGTGTCCCCCACCTGGGATTGAACCAACAACCCTCCGGTCAAGAGTCCAGAGCCCTAACCACTACTCCACACTGCTGCCCTAAATTATATTATATTCTACCCACAGCTGTTTATTGTTCTCTGTATGCCTTGCATTATTATTATTATTTTATTTCTTAGCAGATGCCCTTATCCAGGGCGACTTACAGTTGTTACAAAATATCACAATACAAAGTATCACATTACACAATATCACATTATTATTATTATTATTTATTTCTTAGCAGACGCCCTTATCCAGGGCGACTTACAATCGTAAGCAAATACATTTCAAGTGTTACAGTACAAGTAATAATACAATAAGAGCAAGATAAATACAAAATATCACATTACAGATAAGAGCAGTTATAAAGTACAGTAAAATCAGTACAAAATAAGATCAGATTTAAATAAGAGCCAAAAAAAATAAATACAGTAAATAATTATATTTAAGAGCAAATTCAAATAAAAGCAGTTAACCTTACAGTAAAAATATGAGTTCATAAAAGTAATAAGCAAATATGAACAGATTCTATAATCTGTTCATAACTATTGTAGTTTGTATTTTTATTTATTTCAAATTTCTGGTGATTGAAAGAGTTAAAGCCTGTTCTAAGAAGCCGTTTGGAAGAAACAAAGATCCATTTAACAATGGGATATGATAAAGAAGCTGTGGCTTTTTTATTATCAAAGAACTGTTCACCCCAATGATCTTCCTGGAGCCCATGATTTGTTATACTTATTTCACAGTTCTTGACTTTTGTGTGACTTATTTATTAGCTTGTAAAGGCAAAGCAAATATGTTTTCCCTTTTGTTCTAAAGGGACAACCATACCCAGGTTTAATACATACAGTCTTTGAAATCCTAATCAGAAGGCTTGCAGCTATACACATTTAAGTGTTGTCAGTGGTTTTGACCTGTTTTCAGATCCATATCATGGCCTAGTTTTTGGCTGCTGCTGTTTTTTTAGGTTGTGTTTTAAAAAGTCTGCTGCTGGTGTTTGTGCCAATGTGTGGTGTCAATGACAGGGGTTACTGATACTGTAACAATATGTTTTAGTTTGAATGGTTGTTTGTTTTTTAGATGTAGTGACATGCTAACATGCCAGTACTTACCAACACATTCGGATACCCAACAGACATGTAAGAAGAAATACAGTTTGATGTAACAATGTAAACACCTGTGAAATGCACATACATATATTAAAATCCCCCACGTTTCTAAATACAGTGGATTTAGCCCACTCCTTGTTAGACAGGATAAGGTCCCACTCAGATGTTTCTCATTCTCAAAAAAAGCCCATTTTTTCCAAAGACGCCCCTGCTACAATAAGACACAGTTTCCACTCATTTTTTAAATCCAAGAAACATAATAAAAGAAAGAAAGCAAGTAAACTTTCTAAATAAAACCACCAGTCAGACCACATGTATGGTGTACAATTAGACAGATAAATCACAGACTTAAATAAAAGAAAGAAATAGAATACCCCCACCTCTACCCCGTCTGTCACAGGACATCTCACTCGAGTTAATCTCCTTGTTAGAGGTCTGCCTCGAAATAGTATTTCCTCTCATTGCACACACGCTTCTCAATCAGGAAGCACCATGGTGAGTCAGAGTTAAATTAATTTTGTGTGTGAATGACAGTGCTTCAAACGTGGAACAGATGATTCAGAGTTTCCATTGTGACCCTGCTGTTGTGCAGTGACAGGTGCCATCAGTCCACAAGGTCAATGCTTTACTGTAGGTAGAAGCTGTGTTTCTAATCATTCAGCAAAAATAAATAAAAGAGCATTAGTTACAGTATAGTAAAAAACTACTTTAGGCAAGAGCATACTGTAAGTCTTTAAGGATGTGGTTGGCATGATACATGTCACAGCCTGTTTCCATTTCTTTTTAATGTGCAGGATGAACAGTTGCAGGCTAGAAATGTAACTGAGGCATTACCTAAATAATGACACCATAATGATGTGCAGCAGGAGCTCAGATTAGTTCTGAAAGGTTATGCAATCCAAGATGAATACAGCAAATTAACGGCAAACAATTGCATTCTTATAAAAAGTAATTATTATACACTAAATACAGATGAAAGGCCATGGATACAAATGTTGCAAAGCTATTGTGAAATCGAATTGCACCATGTTTGCATGTGCATTTATTAGAATGCATGTTACCCAATACCATTCTGCGAAGATAAGATGCATTTACCAATATACAATGCCAATGGCTTGACAACAAAATTCAAATCTAGTGCCTATTCATTATGCTTTGTGTACTGAATTGAGTATTGAAATGCTCAGAATACCCAGTCTGCACTAAGTATGCATAGCAACAAATAATGACATACCTACTGGCAGTATGCATATGGTTGTACTCATTATGCATACTAGTAAGAGCATGTTAATATGTAGACTAAATAGAATGGGTAAAATGCAGGACCTGCAACAAGGACCAGGGGTCACAAATGGAGATCAGATAAAGGGGCATTCAGAACAGAAAATAGGAGGCACTTTTTTACACAGAGAATTGTGAGGGTCTGGAACCAACTCCCCAGTAATGTTGTTGAAGCTGACACCCTGGGATCCTTCAAGAAGCTGCTTGATGAGATTCTAGGATCAATAAGCTACTGTAAAAGATCCGCCCTCACCGTGGTTCGTTGCCCCTTTAAAAACACTGACCCAGCACACGCAAATGGATTTTTGAAGCGCGGTTGCGCTATTTTTAATGAAAACACAAAATCAAAATAAACAAAACAAACACCTAGCTCTCTTTGAGCACTAACTAAAACAAAACAGGAACCTAAACTAAACACAGGACAGCTAAGCTGTTTACCTGTAACAAAACACACAGCACAGCACACACAAAAAAGGACTCACTCTACCTTTTTTCTCTTTTAAATTACAGCTGTACCCACACACCAGCACAGTCAGGCTTCTACCCTCTTCAGCAGCCGCCCAGAGCAGACTGACTGCTCTCCTTATAAACCCTGCACCTGGCTCTAATTTTCAATAATAGCCAGGTGCAGGTAATGATTAATCAATAAAACAATCAAACAATTAAACAAAACAATTAACACAAATTAAACAATTAACAAAACAAAACCAAAATGTGCCTTACGCACATGTTTTCCTCTAGGGAGGAATTAACCCCCTCCCTGCTGTCTCACACTACTAACAACCAAACGAGCAAGATGGGCCGAATGGCCTCCTCTTGTTTGTAAACTTTCTTATGTTCTTATGTTAATACTCGGGCTGCTCTGATTAACAGATTAATTGAACCGGTTAATCAACTAAAGAGTTGATTGCAGATTATTTTTCTTTACAATTTAATCATGCAGAATTTTATTTGTTTTATATGAAATAAAATCAACCAATAGAAGATCTGCATTTTCTCCGCAGCAGTCCAATCATAAGTGAGCGGAGGCGGGACATAAACAGTTGAAGGTCTTGAGTAGGTTTAACCAATGGGAGAGTCAAAAATCTGCCCCTTGTTATGCAGGTGTCCAATCATGAGTGAGCAGAGGCAGGACATACACCACTAAAGCTTGTCTCCATTTCAGTTGAAGGTCTGTGAGTTTAACCAATATTCAAACATATGCAATTTTTGCTTCAATGTAATTAGTTATTTCGCCATCCATGTTATGTGCAGAAAGCTGTACCTGCTCTCTGTAAACTTTGAATAATATTTTATTTGTTAGGGAGCTTGAGATAAACAGTAGCACTACACTGTATCCAACACTTTACAGACAGTTGTGCAGACCAGCAATTGAATACCGGTACTCAGTCAGTGCTGTGGAGGAATGCTTGAAGGCCACAGCACTAATTCTGGGATGATCCCCAGGCAAGCTGGGAGATCTGGCAGTACTACAGTACTGTGTAAGTGATAATCCTTTTAGGCCGGATATTTTTTTGGTTTTATTTTTTTATTACTTTTCTTTGGCACAGATGACAAAGAATGAAGCAGGAGACTTTTTTTTAATCTTCTTTTCCCCCTAATCTAAAAAGATTAATAGGTTTTTTTTTTTAAGACAAGCTATAACATGTTCATATGGGATTTCCCCATTTAAGAAATATGAAACAGAAGTAACTCTTGGTATTTGGGGTATTTTTCTGAGGGGGTTGGGGAGATATTAAATATTAAATGAAGAGCAATTAAATAAAATAAATACAAAAATGAAGCTGTTGAGACTGGTATCCCAAAGAACATTGTTTTAATCTTGTGCTTGCCTTTGATGCTTTTTCAGTACTTGCTTCAGCAGAAGAATCTTAGGGCTTTAAGAAGAGGAAAGCAGCATGTCTTCTGCAAAGTGAATCCCCAGGAGATCCCACTGAATAGCACGAAATTTCCTGTACAATCTTGTCTAAAATATATTTAATTCCGCGTAATGGTTGCGATTTTACCACAGTGCAACACAGTGTTCTGTTTATGTCACTGGTTATTTTCCATCTGGGAAGGTTGAACAGAGATATTAATATTTCTTTACAGTTGGATTCTGTGAATAAATTGTAATAAAACATATATTAAGGTTTCTGGAACAAGCTGTTATACTCATTTAGTCCAAGTTACCTGAAATGGTCTCCCAGTCAAAAAAAATGTTTTAGTAAATGACCACTTTGGAAATCAAGGTTGCAGTGTGTGCCACATATTTAATACATATTTTCTGCCCCATTTGTTTGCTGATGGATCTGTCATGTTACATTTTTTATGCCATGCAAGCTGTAACTTCCCTGACAAAGCAGATCATTTTAAATAGTTCAAGGCACAGGCTGAAGTGACCAAACTGACCATTGGAATTGGAAAGTTAACCAGGCTTCTCTAGTGCTGCACTGGCCAGCAGTTTGGATGCACAGTAAAGCCATGTAAACCCCCTCCCGTTTTATCCTGCAATCCATTGCTAATGTTATTTAATGTGGCAGGGCTAATGTTAAGAGTTGTGACATCCTGATCAATATCTGATTCCATCACCCAATAGCTTTCCACACTCTGTTCTGGAGGTCAGGCTGATTAAATACAGCATGTCTCAGAACAATACAATTGAAGCCTATTAGCTTTTTTCTCATTGATTTATACTCAATCAGAACTTCTAAGCTAGATGTTTTTTTATGCACATTATATCCCCTTTTTAATTTTTACATTAGAGCAATACAATAGTTTATCTTTTATATTTATATATATACATATACTGTATATACAGTCACCACTGCTTAGAACGGGCACGTTTGTGTTAATGTGATTCACCTGCATCGTGCTGATGCTCATCTCTTTTCTCTTTCCAGCCATGCTTGCTGTTGTAGTCAGTACTGCGTAAAGGGATTAAATAGCCAAGGTACAGTACAGGGTTAATCGCTCAGTAACGAGGTGCAAACAGCTGAGTTTGCCTGAAATATACGGCATGCTTAACACGGTATAAACGATGCCTTTGTTATTTAAATCAGTTGCAATGGCAAACGCTATTTGTCCGATATAAACAACTGCCCGAAATAACCCTGTACGGTGTAAGTGGTGGATACTGTGTGTGTATCTATCTATCTATGTATCTATATATATATATATATATATATATATATATATATATATATATATATATATATATATATATATATATATATATATATATATATATATATATATATATATATATATATATATATATATATATATATATATATATATATATATATATAATAGTATGTAGTGGAGTGGCCGGAAGAATAATAGATGGGAGGTATGTCAGCCCAAAAACCCAGTGCAGTATTTTTCCTTTCTGACTGGGGGCAGGGGAAAATGAAAATGTAGTCATTAGTCTGAAGCCAGGGGTTCAAGACTACATTTACCAGCATGCACTGCTCTGGGTGATTAAGACTGGCAACACCTGAGCTGATTGAGTTAATTGGGTATAAAGTGATTGTTACTAGGAATGTCAGGTGGATATAAGCTCTCCTTTGTTCCCAATCGGTGTGGGTGTTGGGCTGTTGCTGGAAGGAGGTCAAAACTGTTAAAACATAAAATAAAGTATTGTGTGTAGAAGGAAAGATTGGTTTTGGATCGGCAAGCAGTTAGCTGCCCGATCTTGTTAGCGAGGTAACCAGAAGGAAAAGTGAGATCATGCTCCTGGACGGAGTTAATCTTTTTGTTTTTTGTTTTGTCAATACTTTTGTTTTGCAAGTCAAAAAATTAAGCATACAGGTACCAACCTGCTTCAAGAAAAACACTGTTTGAGTTGCATTTCTTTAATCATCGAGGACTGTGTCAGAAGAATCCCGAAAAAATGACAAAAGTCAAAGAACAGAGGACCAGTTTGTCACATATGGTGGAGAATGCGGGCAGCTGCACACCATCTTCACTGTATGCATATATATATATATATAAACCTTTGATGGAAAATGTGTTGAAAGCACTGGTATAGGCACTGTACAGCAGGAGACCAACCATCTTTAGCATGGTCAAAAAGCCCAAGCCCTTGCAGCACAGGAGACCAACCAGCTGTTTACCCAGGCAGAGAGGAGCAGACCAGAGCAGACCTACAGGACCTGGCCAAAAGGTGTTGGCCTGTCGTGGGTGACAAGAGACAAGCAACCGATACGGACAAGTCATTACCTACAGAAAATGACTAAGAAGGATAACGTTGAAGCATACCTCACGGTACGTGAACAGACCGCTGAAAGAGAGGGGTGGCCGGCCGAACAGTGGGCAGGATTGCTTGTGCCTTTTTTGACTGGAGACACTCAAAAATCATATTACGACTTGAAAGCTGACCACGCCAGGGTTAAAGTCCAGGGCTTGTAACCAGTAGGTCACCGGTTCAAATCCCACCTCTGCCACTGACTGACTCACTGTGTGACCCTGAGCAAGTCAATTACCAAAGAATGAATGCAAATGTTTAGTGGGGTGGGGATATCATCAGAGATCCTTACAGATCAGGGTACTCCATTTATGTCCTGAGTAACTAAGAAGGTCTGTGTGGTACTTAAAATTAAACATTTCAAAACATCTGTCTACCATCCACAAACAGACAGATTAATCAAACATTTTACTAATGTGCGCTATCAGGGAGGTGCTGCAGGATTTCTCCGTTCGAATTAATATACGGAAGGCATCCCAGAGGTTTGTTAGACATTGCCAAGGAGAAGGGGGGATAAGATGATTCTAAAATTCTATATATTCTAAAATATACATTGACACCACTCAATCTCGCAACCCGCAACTCTCAAAATGATGTTTTAAAAATACAAGCCCAATTCCGCTTATTATAAGCGGAATTGGCAACTGGGATGGCAAGAAAAATCTACAAATGGAAAGAAAAATGTACCGTTCCACAGCCGTATCGAAGTTTAAATTCAAATTTTCCTCAGCAACACAGTGTGACTGTACACAGGGAACATCTGAAATAATGCCAGACAATATTTCAACATCATATTGTTCAGAAACTGAAAGGGAGATTGAATTTGTGGCTGAATTTGACTTTCCCACTGAACTGTGTGTAGCTGATTGTGCATGTGTTGTGTCAGGAAATGCAAATGAAAACCAAATGAAGGATGAAAAAATGCAATATTTATTTTTTTAGGTTGGATCATCCACAAAGACCTCATTCCGAAAGGAAATACATCGTTTCTGAATCTCATTTGCTAGTTTATTTGATAGGTGTCCATTCTGCAAACATTCCGAATCAGCTGGAGCTATATCTAAGACTTTGGGGACGTATTCTGAAATAACACAGTGCTGCTATAATTGTGGGTAGGTCCCTTCATTAGGTTTAAATGAGAACAAATCCATCTTGGTTTTCTTTTCCCTGCAACCACTTACACAGCACATTTTTATTGAATGCAACATTAATCATAATCCATCCATCCTTCTATTATCATTAACCGCTTACTCCTTTACAGGGTTGCGGTGAGCCGGAGCCTAACCCTAATACACAGGGCGAGACTACACCCTGGACAGGACGCCAGGCCATCGCAGGGCACCACACACACACTCACTCACACAGAGGGCAATTTAGAGTGACCAGTCAACCTGGACAGCATGTCTTTGGACTGTGGAAGGAAACCGGAGTACCCGGAGAAAACCCACGCGAACACGGGGAGAACATGCAAACTCCACACAGACAGTACCCTTGGCAGGATTCGAACCTAGGACCCTGGCGCTGTGAGGCACCAGCACTAACCACTACGCCACCGTGCTGCCCCACATTAATCATAATAATACATCAAAATCCAACATGTGAAGGAAACATGTACAGTGTGAAAGACGTCTACTAAACAAAAAGAAAGCAGGTACAAGTTCCTTCCTTATGAGCAATTAGGACCATGTTTGTCACACAGACTAGTGTGTTTCCACACGGAGGTAATATAGCTTATACAACGCTTCATTGGGCATGCACCAGTACATTTTAGAGTACATGTGAGGTTACATGTGGCAGTCATGTTTTTTGGCTCAGAAGAGATGCTCGAGAACATTTTTTTTTTTTTAAACACTTAGGACAACACACACCCACCCCTCCCACCAAATCCACGTGCTCCACAGGGAACCTTGTTACAGAGTTTTGAATATCACTGAAGGGTTATGTAAGCATAATAACTATAAAAAGAAGTGAAAAACAAATGCTAAATAATTGGAAAAACAGACCATGTGCTGTATATACAATATATCTATGCTGGCACACCCAAATTTACATATACATACACCAGTACCTGCTATCGGAGGAGTGTAATACAAATGTATGTCAGCATACAGTATAAAAGAAGTAATAAAAATAAAGAGAAAATATCTATATAAATAATAGTGATACATAGCTAAGTAGATGGGTATATTGGTTTATCCCTCCTGGGCTATGTAAGAGAGAAAATGGTCCCATATTTCATTAAATTCACTGTGTTTATCCTGTATCCTTGCTGTGAGTCTCTCCATAGACGCATGATTAAACATTTAACCACTAAGAGACTGATGTGTTTCTTCTGTTTTTCCAGTTTAATAAAATGTCTTTTTTTGTAATAGTGGGATGGCTGTGTGGTGACATCAGGCCAGAATGCAGAAACAAAAACAAAGAAAGTACTGTGGTGGAAAAGGCGCTGCAGCGCCGTTTATTTTCAAAAATAAACACAAACACAAAACGAATAGGTCAGGCTGGGCAATCGCCTTCACTGTTCCTATATTTAATTTGATTCTTAAACTCCTCTCGCTCTTGCTCTGTTCTCTCCTCCGAACAACCCACCCAGACTGCAGAACGCTGCAGGCTTTTATGCAGGTGACCATCTCCCGATTACCAACAAATTAATCACTTTATTAAATCGGGAGATGGCCACCTTCTACATGAGGTTTTTTAACTACTACTGGCAGAGGACGAACTGCCGACCTCACCTCTGCCAGAACACATTTAAACAATAACAAAAGAAAAGGCTATGCCGTCATATTTATAAATACATATAAAGTATAACAATAATAATAATAATAAACAAATACAAAATAATACACCTGCACAGGGGCAGAGGGGTACCCCGTTCTAAAATAAATAAACAATACATTTAAATCAAAATACAAAATACATATCCCAGTTTGCTACACACAGGACTGATTTCAGTATCTTTTTCTGGTTCACAAATGTATTCCTGGAAGTGCTCCAGACTAAAAGGACACTTTTATTCTCCTACCGCCAACGTTTCCCTTTGATCAGGTTCAGTAGATCTCCTTGTAGTCCTTCAAACTAATCACATGGATATTTTAGCACCAGAGCTTTTGGCTCCATTCCTGTCCCTACTAGTCTATAACAGTTACTGGTTAAATACAGAATAAGTACAACCATAACATACATTATTGGATTCAGAGAGGAGTTGAATCCCTGACTGGGTTGCATAAAGAAAATTAAAAATGCAAATGAGTTCATTCGGTCAAACTGGCTTTCTAGTTAGAGGGTAGACAAACCATTGTTAGAAATAAATCACCATGGAGACCACACTGCTTGCTCCAACAGGCCCTACCAAGAAGGAGACGGCAGAAAATGTATTCATATAATATATGCCCAGTGGTGTAGTCGAGGGTATACACAGCTAAACAGTGTTTACCCACATTGAATTTGGCCAATATATTGTTTACCCACTTCTCATATAAGGGATACAGAGTTTACTCACTTCTACGCTCCTGTGAGGTGCAAATCCTGGGTTAAAGACAAGATATTTTAAAGGCGAGCATGTGTGTTGTGTTCAGAGAATGTGAGCGGAGCGAAGCGATGACAATTCCGGTCACCGCTCATAATATCCTCCACTCTTTCTTTTGCTCCACTCCACTCCTGCTCCATAACTGCAGACAGATGGACACACACACACGGATGACGTTTCTCACATTTTTATATAGCACAAATGCAGCTCCACAATCGGGGGAGATTATATATCATAATGAATTATAAAGTGCCACGTCAATCATATTGAATATAAAATTAAAATAAAAGCTTTTTTTAAAAAAAAACACAATTCTCAAGTCTGCAAAACATAAAAGTGCCTAATTGTGGTTTGAAACTAGAAAATGAATGGTTACCATGCACAGGCATGATGGGAAATACTGTATTGCATCTGTATTTGTCACCTTTCTTTTATAACTCTTGTGCAAACTCCATGGCTGAACATATATTTAAGAAAAATAAAACCATGTTCAGTTCTTTTCAGTGCTGTAAAGCAGCGGGCCGGAAATGTCCGCTCCAGCAACTACCCCGCTCCACTCCCCCGCTCAATATACAATTGGCTCGCTCCGCTCACAGTCTCTGGGTGTTCCTGCGCGTGAGACTGACAGCTGAGACCTCAGTCAGAACTGTGGCGCGAGCAGTGGGGTGTTGCCACTGGACTGCATGTTCTCTTTGTGTTTGTGTTTGTGTGTGTGTGTGTGTGTTGTGATTGGTTGTTTATGTTTTGCTAATGTTCATTGTTAGGCACGCTGGACCTGCATGGCTGTGCTAGTAACCTTCATCCTAGCCCGCAAAAGGACGCTCATAGAATTGTTTCCCGTAAAGCGCACTGTCGGGTCTGTGATTTTTCATGTGAACAGCACCTGACAGTGGAAATAACTGTATGGGGAGCTCTGGTTGGCTGAGGGAAAATAACAGTGTATGTGTTCATATTTATCTGTTCAATCTATCTGTTCAACTCCACCAAACAGGGGCGTTTACCCACTTTGTTATTTACTACTACACCACTGTATAAGCCCATATAACTAAATGTGTAAAATACTGTTGCTGAGCCACTATGCAGCAAAAAGAGCTATGTTCCAATCACTCTGACAAATGCTTAACACAGCGAAAAAAGTATAATTAAGTTTAAAGCTCACATTAAAGCTATCATCAAGATTTACACAGAATTTAACTTTTTCTTGCCTATTGCATTAGCTGAATAGGGATTAATTAAGAATCAGACAGCCCCTTTCAAACTTAATTATATTGTAGCTGGGCTTGGCGCTAGGGGAACATCATAATGTTATTTCAGTCAATCAATTTATTCTTGGAATCCACACTGAGAAAAGCAAAAGGCCACATTACATGTTTTTAAAATGGAAATACAAAGTAAACAAGCAATAAATACTGTTGTTTTCCTAAAACCCCACCATAAACCTGTTTAGCAAGAAGCTATCAATAGTTCTGCTAAAAACAGTAGATAATTGCCCTGCAACAGATCAAATATCCCAATACAAGGTCTAACCCCAAGCTAAGAACAGTACCATACAGGAACTACAGTGTATGATATGACCACACTTTCTCAGAACCAATGTTGCTACTGAAAAACATGCAAATATTTACTGTTGCATGGACACACATGACCTGAATGCAAGCTGCCATTATTAAGCAAAGGGATGTTGGCAACATAAAACATAAAAAAGCATGACCTAAATAAGATGACAAATTTGCACACCTGACCCCTAATGGAGAAGTCAGTGAACCAATTAAAGGACATGTTTGTGTCTAAAGGCAGACACACATAATGACTCCAAATATGTCCTATTGTCTGGAAGTGTGTTTTAAAGTCACTGTCCAAACGGTCACCGTCCGAATCAGAGTCTAAACACACACAAACCAGATAGCATGGCACATCCCTGGAAAATGTAACTAAATATCACTAAGTACATAAAAGAAGATTGCCACTCAAACACACCCACAGAATAAAATCTCCTTGTGTGTAACTTTCAATGCTGTGTGCCAATCAAACATTTTGTGATTTGACACAATGATCTCAGTCTGGGATTCCTCTGGCCAGGATGTTCCAGTCCTCAGCAGTCTGGTGGGTATTTTAAAGTCCCTTTGTCCTGTTTTTTTTGGGGTATGCTAAATGGCCATTTACACTAACAAGCTGTGGGCAGTTGAGCTGACACACAAGTATTTCTGAACACACTCAACTGTAATATAGCTTTAAATCCTGCAAACAATTCTCCGTTCCTAATTGTAATCTTGTTTTAAATCTCGCAAGTGGAGTCTTCAATAGAAATGTAGGAATTTGCTGCCACTCAGTAGTTGTGGTGAGTTTAACGTATTCAGATTAAATCAATGATAGATACAAGTCAGGAAGGAGGGACATTGCCCAACTGCACTGGGAAATGTAGTTTGTTTTAGCCCTAACTATAATCAGATGTTCTCTACCAATATGGCTGACCAGAGGGATGTAACTCACAAAGATGGTGGTCTTAAAGGGCTATTTCAATCATCCTTGTGTGGGAAGCCTGCAGTTGACATCAGCGCCACCTGTCATCGGGAGGCCGGACATGGTCGAATACTATCACCCTGTTCTATTTGATTGGCGTTTCTCTAATAGCCTACAGTATTACAGACATTCTGAAAAGCTCCCAATTTTCAGACGACAGTGCTCATCCGTAACTATATTTTTTATAAAAATTGTGCGGAAAATAAAGTTTCAGTATTTGTTCCTACACGGTTCCTATATTTTCCACACCACTGTTCCACATATACTCAAGGGTTTTTCAAAGAAAGAAAAACTAGCTTTTAAGACATAATTCCTGACATTTTAAACCATATCACTATGTTATAGCCCCACAATCTTTGTGTTATTTACTAAAATAAAAAAGACAGATATGGCCCATACATTTATCTATTTTGTTTTTACTTTGGTTGGTTGTCAAGATAAATTACAGGGGTTTTCTAGGACCGGATAAGGAAATGTGTCAAATGTGTCCACTTTTCATTACAACACCACCACACAAACCAGAAATGCCCTGTTCAGATAGGCTAGGTTGCAAACTTAACATTGCATGATCAGCTTTGTAAACTGTTAAGCAAAGTTTAAAAAACACAGCTTTGTAACAGGGTTTTTTAAATGTACATTTTTGGTTTGGTTTGGTTTTCTGAACTGTGGTAAAACAGAGAGCTATAGATCTTACTTGCTATAGAATTGATAGAAGTGAAATCATGTGTACCAACTTTGGCTCCTAGAGGATCTGTTTATTCCTGACACAAATGTGTCCTTGTCACAAAGACGGCTGACAGTGGGTCAGACCAGAAACAGGAAATAAATAACAGAGACTTGGGGTTGTGATGAAGCTGAGCGCGTGATCACGCTCAGCATTTAATAAACAAAATAAAACAAAAAGCACAGGAAACACAGGACACGGCACTTACGCCAAAATAAATAGATAAACAAAAACGGACTAACACTAAACAAACGGTGTACAGAGACAAACAAACACGGTGAGTAAAAAACACTTATTATATTTAATTTACTTCTCTCCACACCCGTTCTCCACTCTCGAACACCCCACCCCGAGTGAGTGAAAACATGCAGCTTTTATGCAGTTGTACCGAGACTCGATTGCTAGTCAATCATTCAACTGGAATCTCGGTACAACTGCACGTGAATTAATTAAAGTGCAATTCCCCGTGCTCACATATTATTACTTTTTACTTGCACGTGATGTGATGTGCCATCCTCGTGCCTAAATACAAATATACAATTTAAACACACGTGAAACAGACCCGCTTATATCCCGTGTACCAATGTCTATACACCAACATTTACACACAACACGTAACATATAACACACACAGGGGGGCACTTTGCCACACCTCCTGATTAGTGGCTATAATTTCCCAGAGAGATTAGACCTTTAACAAGATTACTGTACAACAAGCACTAGGATAAAGCTAGAAAAGCCTTCAGGGCTGCTTGGGCTCCTCAACACCGCACAATCAGGCATGAATGGATTGCTTCGCTTATGAGGCCAATTTTACACTCTAACCTTGCATAAACTCTAGTTAGTATTTAACTCTTGACTGAGGAGTAACCTGTAAATAAAAACTGGTGAGATAACAATTGCTATTTAGTTTCCTAGAAATCACCCCCATCAACCAAATGGAGAAAAAGGTTGGTGGTTATTCAAACAGTTGCTCAACCTTTAATTAACATTAATGATGGACCCTCGTAACTCTACAGACACAGAACACAGAGCTTTCTTTACTTTTGAGAAAAAGTGGAAAACTATAGTAGAAAAATTGCCTTTATCATAACATTAATGTACAGTATCTTACAAGGCAAAATATAAAATGCCCTGATGTGTTTCTTTTTTTTTTTTTTAACACTAACTGGATGTAAGAAGGGACCAGTGCTCCAATACAGCTTTTGACTGAGGCACTGGCAGTGATGAGTCATGATGTAGCGCAAATACGTTACAGGTGTTTTATTTATACAGTATATAAGCATTGGCTTTGGTTTATATGCTATTATTATAGGTTTATTTTGCAAGTCACTACTGTTAAGATTTAGAAGTAGGTACAATGTGTTATTTTAATTAATCAATAAACAAGTCTTTCAGGTGACTCTGGATTCATTTTGTCTTTTCATTTTTATACATGAATGTAAGAATGTTGCATGTTTTGTAAAAGTATCCCGACAAAATAAATGATTAATTTAATGATAGACAGGGTTCTAGGTAGGTCTGTAAATCACTGTGGGTCCAGTCTATTACATTCTAATGGCGTCTTACTGTCACATTGTGGAGACCACTGATAAAAATAGGCTGTAGTCCTAAAGTCCTACAACTGAAATGATATCGAGTTGCAGAGCTAAGTGCAGTGAAGAAGGACGTGCACAGACTCTATTCCTCTGCAGTGTGATCTTTTCCTAGGTGAGGTTGTCCTTTGATGCTAGAAGGAGTTGCTCTTAATACATATTACAGCCTGCAATGCATGCAGTAAGTAATACTTTGTCAAAGTATGAAATTAGTGTTTGCATGTTATTTTTCATTTTATGCATGTTATGTAATAATTTGTTGTTTTATTATAAAGCCAAATCTCTGCTTTAATGTATATCTTTCAGTCTCTGTAAGTCGCCTTGGATAAAGGCGTCTGCTAAAAAAAATAAGACAAAATAGAACAATTAAAAATAATAGAAATCACTTTCTTTGTGGTTTTTCTCTTTTTTTAAAAAAATGCCCAAATACTTTTGTCAGCGACTGTATTTGTACAAATAGCAGCGTGGCATCTTCAGAAAGACAATGAAATCTCATACAGTACACCATACTACAAAAAAACTATTTGTAGTTGCTAAACTATAACCTCTTTCACTAACTAGGTCTACAGGAATGCAATCTTGTTTGACACAGATGTGTATTTTTCAATTTAAATAATAAACACACTAATAAAATATAATTTACCTTAAAATGACTATTGTAACTACATTTTGAAAACCTAGGGCAGCATTTTTATGCCTGCTTCCTGCAGTTACCTGCAGCCCACAAAGCAGGGAGCGAATACTATAAGGATTCTTTCATGTTTCTCTCTTTTTGATCTGATTTGGATTTTTTCATTTTTTAGAATTAAACATTTAGGTACAGACTTGGTTCTTATTACGTTTGAAGTAAATCTATTTATCACAAATAGGTCAGAATAGCTTCTGTTTTCGCCTTTCTCAAAGTACCATTGACCAAGAATCAAAACCACTGATCCAACAATGACCTGCTAAGGATTTACATATATTGGACAGGAGTTCATTGTGCAAACACTTTTTATTTGGTAGATGTTGGGGGGTTCAGCATAGAGTATAGCATAGAGATAGAGCAAGAGAGACGGACTTCTTGAATGTGGAAATCAGAGAGAGAAGATGCAGTTTCTTTGGCAGAAAAGGAACTAGGTTTGCAGCAGTAATTAGCAATAAAATTGATTTTTGTGAATTGAGAATCTCTGAATTTGATATTATTGAATTTCTACTGTGCAATAAATATACTAGTGTAGAAATGAAATTACAAAAACTATGATTATCCCTGTCTCTGCATTCACTTTCAATATGATATTAGATCAAACATTACCAGAATGAAAATAAAAATCCTAGTGATTTCCCTTAGGAGATTGGAAGTTATTCACAATATTACCATACTGTCTCCATACTGGACTTAAAAATCTGGCCACCTTACATATAGAGGTCCTCATAATCGCGTAGTGAGAGGACAGTGAATGAAAGATTAGAAGTGATTATATTTTGGTAGAAGATGCTGTTTGTGCATTGTGGAGATTTTGTTTAGACAAAAAGTTCCAAGCACTAGTTACATCATATGTAATAAACTATAACATTAATATTATGGGTCAAATATATAAAAACATCTCACTATACAGTACAGACCATCGTGAATGGAGGCTATGTTTATTGTATTTTGCCAGTATTGCATGTACAGTTGTAATGTATCTATTATCTACAGTGAATTAGCAGTACAGCTATGGCCAAAAGTTTTGCATCTCCCTCTATAATTAAATCATTTTGCTTCATGGAGTCGAATGAAGCCAGTGGAATAATGCTACGATAACATATTGAATTACATACTGCTTTGTAGTTTTCCATACTTAACGAAAAACTGACATTTAAAAATGTGACATTTCGAAATCCAACATGCCTTAAATACGACTGTAAAACTATTATGGCTTCCGATAGACTTTTGCGATATCATTCTGTAGTGTCTTTGATTAAATGATGTTAAATACAACATCTAAATTCTTTTAATATAGGATTTTTTTTTCCTGTAATTGTCTCCATCCAAAAAAAAAAAAATGTATGTGATGCAAAAGTTGTGGCCACAGCTGTACCATCTCTCTCAGCAAAAAAAAAAAAAAATGTAAAAACGTAATAGTTTAATTTGACTATATCCATTAAAAAAGTTTAATTTTCAATGCAAATACGGTGTTTCTATTCTGAAAATGTTATGTATGATGTTCATAAATAAAAATATTAAGTTGTTTCCGATTGTTTGTTTTTCATTTTCATATCGATGCAGTTTTAAAATGGAGCCTCACATTTTGCGGGTGCAGCGGTTGTATGTAGTCCGAAATCTCGGCGGTTCTAGCGTTAATGGTTGTTTTTTCAGTTTTCACAAACCAAATAAACCACCAAGAAAAGATGTTAAAACCAAGCCTCGCCCAGGACAACTGGAAGCTGCTAGAGACTGGAAAATGTTGGCAGATGTTGGACAACGGCTTATTTTTCCACCTAAGATTGCCACCACTAACCTTTGACCAGACATTGTCTTGTGGTCTGGATCTGCACACCTTGTTCATCTGTTAGAGTTAACAGTGCCATGGGAGGATGTTGTGGATGAGGCGTATGAGAGAAAGAAACTTTGGTATGCTCAACTAGCTGCTGAAGCGGAACAGCGAGGATGGAGAGTCGGTTGTGTGTGCTGATGCGCTGGGAAGGCAAAATAAGCTGATCCCTAGAGCCAGCATTACACTTCAGCCATCAACACCAGGATATCTACATCATCTGATGGAAAGAAACGCAAAAGGATGCTGATGCAGATAGATTACATTAGTTTACTGTAAAGCTACGTCTTAGTCGTGTTTATCTTGGCGAGAACCGAGTTCAAATCAGCATGAAGTTTTAACATCTACTCTCATGTAATAGAAATCAACCATTTCCATATTCCAGTAGAGGGAGAGCAGAGAAACAAAATGAGGGGTCCCCAGGAAGTGCTGTCTGTCTCAGGCAAACCTCTCCCGAGGACTCGTCCTGTCTGTCCACATTCTTTTATCGCCAGAGTACTTTTTTTGCGAGAACAAAAGAACCTCATGACAAAAAATCCCCCTCACGACAAAAGAAATGACTTTCTAAATTCCTTTTTCACCACAGTACTTTTTTGTGAGACGTGTGACGAAAAAAGATTTTAAAAGATAAAATAAACACATTTCCCGCTCACAAAATGAAAATACAATGTTACAATCAATCTTACGGAGTCCCAATTATATACAGGCATGCCATGGTTTGCTAAAGATATATGATTTTCAGGCAGTTTCATTTTTTTTTTTTTAAACTGAAAAATAAATAAATGTCCTCCTCACGAATAAAGATTTTTTTTCTGACGAAAGAAGATTAGACCCTCGTGAAAAAAGGATATGTTGTCTTGAGGCCAATTCCTTTTTCAAGATCATGAACAAGAAGCTTCACACAGCAGGCGATTTTATAGGAAGTGTGTAGGCCCACAGGAAGATATTGCATCTCAATGGGTTTTTATTAGAAATGTACATTCCGGATTGTGTCGTTAAGGCAAAAGTGTCTGTATGTGTGTGTGTGTGTGTGTGTGTGTGTGTGTGTGTGTGTGTGTGTGTGTGTGTGTGTGTGTGTGTGTGGGGGTAGGGGGTTGGGCTTGACTCAGGCAGGGGTGAAATTACAGGCGTTATTGCAGAGGGAGTATTTTTAACATTAGGTAGATTGCTTGCATTTACAATTAGGCATGCTTGAAATTCAAAGGTAGAGCACAGCACACAGTCACGATAAAGAATCAAGAAGTGCAGTTAACATATTTCATGACTGGTGAAATACAATTCAAAGCTGCTGCAGTATGTCCACTGTTTTGTCATTTCAAATCTTTTCACCAAACAATCATTAAACTTTAAAGCTGCGGTGTCACATCATGAAAAACCACATTTGCAGGTGAAACACACAAAAATAAATATTGCTACATATAAAAAATATATAAACACATGACATTTTCAGGCCACTAAAATACAAATACTCAATACAAAACATGGTGCCTGAGATACAAGCTCTTGCAATGTCTATATATATATATATATATATAAAATATGGATTGTAGCATAACAGGAAAGTGTAATCAATCAGACTGTGGAGTCTGTATCATCTGATCCGAAGCTGCCAAACTCCACGTCTTTGTTATCTGAACCAAAAATAACCCGAACCCTAACCCTGAATCATTCAATGTACAGAGCAACAAATTCTAGTCAGGTTTTTCTATTCACATGAGCCGTGATATTTCCCCTCAGGCATTATTTGCACATGGTTATTAAAACTGGAAATTAACAGTGAACATTTGACTTTCAGCTAAAAGTTGGGTGGGACGATTGTTCAAACAAGGGCGTTGAACAAGGTTTGCGTGGGTAAATCAAATGTATCTCCCTAAAAGAAAACAACATGTAAAACCAAAACAAAATAGCATGCCAAAAAGATGAGACTACATTTTTCAGGGCAACAACATATTTATATTTAAATGTAGTTATAACCATAGTATCCCATCTGCTTCTTCCAGATAGATTTCTAGTTTGTGCCAAACCTTTGCACTGTGTTTTTACCATTTTTAGTATCCTAGGGAAAATGATTTTGTCAGCCAGGCTTGCAGGGTTGCTCAATTTACACAGGGAGTAAAGCAGCTTCATGATTGCACAACACTTATTACGCAACCTATTCCTTTAAACAAAGGTTAATTCATTGAGCATCCCAGAAAGACACGATGGACATGATTAATTATTACAGAAAGCTTTTAAAATAAAAATTCTGAAAGAAGCAGATTATATCCAAAAGTGGTATTTATTTAAAATGAGTTAGCATATCAGAGATCATGAGCAGCAATTGTGTTTCTAATTATGTGGGGATTAAAATGATCTTTCAGGATGACTTCTGCAAGTATAATGGTATTTTACTTGAATGGCTTTTGATTTTATGTAACAGGTAAATACCAGACATAATGGTTCTACATTAAATGGAAACTGCATGTTTACATTGCAAAAACATTTAAGATTTAAAAAGTTTGCCTTAACATGTTGTGACTCTCATAGACTTTCACTGTTTATCAAAAACACATCAAACAATGTGTACTTGATGTGCATAAATATTTCCACATTCTGTATGTTAATCATTAATTATAAATGGAATGTTTTAAAACACACTGATAAGCTACAACCAATAATACACTATACCAGAGCTTGTTTTGTTTTCACGGGATAGGAGCAAGGACTGAGGAAGAACCTCGGAATTGATAATAGGAGACAAGTGTTTTGTAACTTAGATATGAGTATGTGGATTGGGAGGAAACCTCTTGTGGTCCCATTAGAGAGATTGACCCCACTCCGGGCAAACTAGCAATACTAAGTTTGCATAAGATATATCTTGGAGTGAAGAGCGGATGTAGGACTCTACTACAGTAATAACGATCACTCTACAGGTATATAAAAATACAGACTGATCGCCAGTAATCACTGTTGTATATTACGTTTGTCCTTGCACGCATACCGTAGTGGGGTTATACAGGGGCACTATGGGATATTGAAGGTATCATTGTCAGTTGTTGCGCAGTTCGTAATAAAGGCAGTAGAATGCATGAACTCCGTGTCCTGTTTACTCCTTGCAAGTTATGAAGAAACTCTCAAGATATAACAAATTGGCGACGAGGAAGTCTGAACCTGCGTTCCCTTCTCTGTTCGGAAGATAAGTCATTTTTTTTTTTAAAGTGTAAAACTTTTATTTTCCGTGAACAGTTTAGGCTAATGTTAGCACAGTGTATTGCTAGCTAGACACGAACGTGAATGAGGCTGGCTAGAAACGAGAGAGACTAGCATCGTCTAGGTTGAGAAGAAAGGACTCAAGACGGACGTAGGAATGGGGAAACAAACAAAAAAAAAATACAGTGAGTGGGTGAGTGAAGTAAATGAAAATAACGTGATTTAAAAAAAAAAAATGGCTGGAATTGTCGGGAACATTGGACAGTTCGATGAGAGTGTGGAGCAGTGGAGCTCATACACGGAGAGATTTGACTATTTTGTTCTTGCAAATGACATTCCTAATGACAAACTGGTACCCACATTTTTGAGTGTTATGGGGGCAAAGACTTTCAATTTATTACGCAGCCTGTTACAGCCAGGGAGGCCAGGTGATAAGACCTATAAAGAAATAATGGATACATTGGCAGGACATTTCTCACCAAAACCCCTAGTCATAGCTGAGAGGTTTAGGTTCCACCGACGAAATCAGGAGGAAGGAGAAACTGTGACAGTGTTTGTTTCTGTACTGAGAAAATTAGCAGAGCACTGTGAATTTAATGATGTGCTAAATGACACTATTCGAGACAGATTAGTGTGTGGCCTACGTAGTGAAGCTACATAAAAGAGACTATTGACTGAAACCAACCTAACTTTGCAAAAGGCTATTGAAGTTAGTGTATCCATGGAGTTAGCAGCTAAAGAGGCTCAAAACTTGAGCTCATCAGGGAAAGTGCATAGAGTTTCCACTGAAAATCAGAGACAGGCCAATGGGCAAGGCACATGCTTCCGCTGTGGCAAAGTGGGACATCAGGCCTCCGCATGCTGGTGTAAGGAAAAAGGGGCACATTGAGCGTGCATACAGAAACAAAAAGAGCACAGGGAAAGTGTCAAAGTCAGAGAACAGAAAAGAGACCTTCAAAGATAAAAAAGAGACATGTTCACTCTCTGGAGCAGGAAAGAACAGAGGTGAGTGACTCATCAGATGAGGAAGTTACACTACACATACTGACGGTTGCTGGAGGTCCACACGGCTATTGGGTCTCTCCCTTGCTAGAAGGGCAGCCTGTGCGCATGGAGATCGACACAGGGGCAGCTGTATCTCTCGTGTCAGACACAGTAGACAAAAAAACATTGAAACACCTTCCACTTCAGCCAGCCAACGTGGTGTTAAAGACATATAATGGAGAATCTGTTGCTATGAAAGGAAGCACTGAGGTTACAGTTCAGTTAAATGGACAGACTGCAAAACTGCCACTCTATGTAGTTAAAGGTGACTACCCTTCTCTACTGGGACGCTCATGGATGGAGAGTATCAAACTGGGCTGGCCGTCAGTACGCATGATGACCCATGGAGACTCAGGTCTACCCTCCATTTTAAAGAGACATTACGAAGTTTTTAAAAGTGAGCTGGGTAGCATGAAAGACATTACCGTGAAGCTTGATATTAAGCCAGACAGCAAACCAAAGTTTCTGAAAGCATGACCCGTACCCTACGCTATCAGACCAAAGGTGGAGGCGGATCTCGACGCTCTAGTGAAGGACGGAGTACTGGAGCCGGTCAGTGTGAGTGAATGGGCGACGCCCATCGTACCTGTCCTCAAGAAGGATGGGTCAATCAGAATATGTGGAGATTTTAAAGTGACTCTTAACCCTGTGTTGTCAGTCGAGCAGTATCCGCTACCGCACATTGATGATCTGTTTGCAGGCCTAGCTGGGGTCAAAAGTTCAGTAAAATCGACCTCTGCCAAGCCTACCTGCAAATGCATGTGGATGGAAAGTCAAGGGAACTGCTGACTGTTACGACACACAAGGGGTTGTTCAGGTACTGTCGTCTTCCTTTGGAATCACATCAGCACCAGCGTTGTTCCAGAGGGCAATGGATCAAATCTTGAGTGGATTGCCAGGAGTTCAATGCTACCTGGATGATATCCTGGTTACTGGGAAGGACGAAGAGGACCATCTCCGGAACCTGGATGCAACTTTACAGAGGCTGCAGGACTATGGACTCCGAGTTCGAAAAGACAAATGCAAGTTTTTCCAGTCATCGGTGGAATATCTCG
This sequence comes from Acipenser oxyrinchus oxyrinchus, assembly GCA_030684275.1. Classification (NCBI taxonomy): domain Eukaryota; kingdom Metazoa; phylum Chordata; class Actinopteri; order Acipenseriformes; family Acipenseridae; genus Acipenser; species Acipenser oxyrinchus. The sequence goes on along the minus strand of CM060251.1, from coordinate 77,203,187 downwards.
GACATGTGATCGACGCCACAGGTCTCCACAAGGCTCCCTCCAAGACCAAGGCTATCTTGGACGCCCCAGCACCTCAGAACGTCAGCCAGCTGCCTTCCTTCCTGGGGTTACTGAACTATTACTGACGGTTTATCCCAAATTTAGCAACGATGTTAAAGCCGCTACATCAGTTGCTCTGTCAGGAGAAAACCTGGACATGGACTGACAAATGCGAAGAAGCATTTGTTAAAACAAAGGAAACACTCCTGAAGTCGGAGGCCCTGACGCACTTCGACCCATCACTACCACTACAGCTTGCTTGTGATGCATCACCATATGGCGTGGGAGCAGTCGTGTCTCACATCATGCCAAACGGTGAGGAGAAACCTATCGCTTTTGCATCAAGAACACTGAACAAAGCAGAAAGTAACTACGCCCAGATAGAAAGAGAAGCCCTAGGCATCGTTTTCGGCATTCACAAGTTTCACCAATATCTGTTCGGGAGGAAGTTTACTCTTCTGACAGATCACCGTCCACTGACGAGTATCTTCGGGCCGCACAGGGGAATTCCATCACTTGCAGCGAGCAGAATGCAAAGGTGGGCTTTGTTGTTGTCCGCGCATACCTACGACATCAAATACCGTAAGTCGGAACTTCACTGCAACGGGGATGGACTTTCAAGGTAGCCATTACCCGTGGGAAAACCAGACACACGCCAAGCGGACATCTTTTACTTCAGACAAGTGGAAAATGCACCTATCACTTCAAAACAAGTACGAAGATATACCCGAAACGACCCATTGCTATCTGAGGTGATGGACATAATCGTTAAAGGCAAAGCGACAAGAGACACGCCTGAGCTGAAACCGTACCTTTCTAGGAGACATGAGCTGTCAGTGCAGTCTGGTTGCCTTTTGTGGTGGAGGAGAGTGATTATTCCGCTGTCGCTGAGGAAGCCAGTGCTGCAACAGTTACACTCAGGCCATTGTGGAATGGTTTGCATGAAAGAGATCGCTCGGAGCTACTTTTGGTGGCCTGGTTTGGATGGAAACATAGAGGAGAAGGCGAAGACATGCTTCGCATGCCAGAGGTTTCGAAACCAACCCCAACCTGCTCCTTTGCATCCGTGGGATTGGCCGGAGGAGGCGTGGCAACGCCTACATGTCGACTTCGCTGGTCCATTCGAAGAGAGAATGTTTCTGGTAGTGGTAGATGCCCATAGCAAGTGGCCAGAAGTTGTGGTTATGAGGTCTACTACTGCTGAGAAGACCATCGAAAAGTTGGGTGAAATGTTCAGTCGTTTTGGTTCCCCAGAACAACTTGTGAGTGACAATGGACCACAATTCGTGTCACAGGAACTGGCTACATTCCTCCAGGTAAATGGTGTACAGCATATCAGATCCGCACCTTACCACCCATCGACCAACGGGCTGGCCGAGAGGTTTGTACAGACCATGAACCATGCCTTAAAAGCGTCACAAGGTCAAGGGACCCTGCATCAACGCCTGAACAGTTTTCTGTTAGCTTACAGAAACACACCGCACGCAACCACAAAAGCGTCACCAGCATCGCTTCTCTTGAAAAGACCATTACGCACCAGCTTTGACCTTCTCAGACCACTTAAGGAAAAGGAAGTCGTGAGATGTCAACAGGAGATCCAAGTCAAGAGAAGAGAGCAAAGAGCAAAGGACAGAGCCTTCAATCCGGAAGAGCATGTACTAGCACGGAACTATCTCCACGGACCGAAATGGGTTCCTGCCACAGTCATCGCACAGACTGGTCCTGTATCGTACACAGTCAAAACTGCAGACAATCTTATCTGGAGGAGACATACAGACCAGCTGTTGTTGGGAAAGGAAACTCCTGCGGAACCGAGAGCTGCTGGTCCAGAACTGTTCCTGGATGACACCCTGAGCCAGCAGCCTTTGCCAAGGGGCTCACCTTCTCAGGAAACTACTGTTTCAGCCTCACCCACACAAGTGTATGAAGAGACTGTGACACAGGCAACCAACCTGCCTACACCTATGTCACCGCCACCATCAGTAGACAGTGTTGACCGCCGGTATCCTACCCGAGAACGGCGGGCACCAAGTCGCTTGGACTTATAATGATGTACCCTTTTATCTGGGGCAGAATAATTCCCATGGGTAAGGTCAGGGGTTGAGGCAGTCTACCCTCATCCCTTCCTTTTTGTTATTATTAAAAAAAATTGGTGAGCTCATTGAAATATTATTTTATGGGAATTGTTTAATAAAATATATATATGGATACAGTTGTTTTAAGAAAAGGAAATCTAAACAAAAGAGATACAGTCTATTGTTTTTCAAAGGGACAATTCATGTAAGAGGGGAGGAGATGTTGTAGATTACGTTTGTCCTTGCACGCATACCGTAGTGGGGTTATACAGGGGCACTATGGGATATTGAAGGTATCATTGTCAGTTGTTGCGCAGTTCGTAATAAAGGCAGTAGAATGCATGAACTCCGTGTCCTGTTTACTCCTTGCAAGTTATGAAGAAACTCTCAAGATATAACAATCACAAAAATAAATAAATAAATAAATAAACAGAGCGACAAGGTAATAATAATAATAATAATGAAGGAAACAAGTGTATTGTTCAACACGAAGCAAACTTAACACAATAATATAATATAAATACACAATAAGGGCACATCTGGGCAAGAACAAAAAAATATACTCGCAAATCACTCAGAAAAGTCCCAAGTCCAAATTTTTAAATGACCAGGCTTCACCACAACTGTGAGGTTACACACAATATTAGCTTTACCCAGTTAGCAAGGGTTATCCTGCAAGAATGAAAAAATTGAGAAAAAATAAAGAGCTGATTAGATCTCACCTTTGCTAATCTGAAAAGTGCAAGGTAGACTTGAGCATGGTAAAATAAAGTTGTTTAGTATTTTTACAATCCAACAGGAGATGAATGAAATCCAATCCAAAAAAGCACAAAAAGGAAAAAAACATCAAGTATTTTTTTCCACAGTCAAACGGGTTTAAAAGGCCCTGCATATCAACAAATTACTCACTAGGCATCTCTAGCCCCGCCCCACCCTTACGTTCGCTTTAGCTTTCACCTATGCTAAGAAATAAATAATAGTCGTACATACCGATCAATCATCTCCTGATCACTCGTTTTATCACCAAACTCCTCAATAATGCGATCCAAGTCATTATTTTATTACTATAACATCTCAAAAAAGCTCTGCAAATGTCCGTGATATTCTCTGTGCGCTTTCAGTAACAGCCAGCTTGTTTCCGCCCCTATCCGATGCCAGGGGCAAGTATGACTATTCATGAGATACGCCCTTTTTTTTTTTTTGACTTGTCTTGGCTCCTGTCGCTCCCACTTGGCCATTGAATGGTTTTCTCGGCTTTTTCTGGAGAAAAAACGACTAGAAACCCGTTTGTGCATTTTTTGATGATGTCGGACAGGGTCTGACATTGGACCAGATAGAAATAATTGCAATGTCGGACCAGGTCCGACATAGGACCGCAAAGGGTTAAGTGACTTGTTCAGGGTCACACAATGAGTTATTTGTTTATTTAGCAGACGCCTTTATCCAAGGCGACTTACAGAGACTAGGGTGTGTGAGCTATGCATCAGCTGCAGAGTCACTTACAACTACGTCTCACCCGAAAGACGGAGCACAAGGAGGTGAAGTGACTTGCTCAGGGTCACACAATGAGTCAGTGGCTGAGGTGGGATTTGAACCGGGGACCTCCTAGTTATAAGCCCTTTTCTTTAACCACTGGACCACACAGCCTGTTGTAGAAGTGAGCCCTAGCTGAAAGAGGAGAAAAATATCTAGTTTACAAGTACACCACTAGGTGGAGCAAATAACGGCATTGCACTTGAATTGATACATTAGTTGGCCAAGGAAGAGGAAAAAAACATAAGAAATTATGTAACTATGTTACATAGTAGAAGACCAGCGGCCCATTTTTTTAAATTAAATGCTGGTTGACATTATTTTTTGCTGCTGAGGTTGCTGCGCCGATACGGAGTGAATGGGAGGGAAAGAATTGGGGGGCAGACCAGCTTTAGAAATGAGAGAGGAAAGATGAGTAGAAACACAGTTTTTTGTTATGATAGTATGGCTTGCATTGATGAACAGGGGATCAGAAAGGTTGGAGGGGTTGCTACGGGAAAGGTAGAGGGACAGAGAGGAATAAGGGCAAAGAGGGGGGTTGAGCTTACAGAGCTGCACGAAGTGACTTTGGCGGAGCTGGTCTGTTTTGGAAATGCATAGGAAGAGGAGATAGTGAGAGTCATTGACTAGAGTGAGATTGCAGAAGCGAAGACCAAGGGAGAGAAAACTGGAGGGAGAGGGGACAGCAAATTCAGAACAGCAGAGAAAGCCAAAAAAGGCAGAAAGGCAAAGAGATTCCATTACTAGATTGTCAAATGGAGAGAAACAACCCCTGCGATTGTGATTAGGTGAAGAGACTATCAGTACCAATGGGTAGATGGGAGATGGGAGGAGGGGGACAACACTTTCCAATCCCTCAAAGCCGAAGGTGGACAGTGGGGATTGATGAAGGGGAGGGGGGAAGAGATATACAGCATAGGCGATATTAGTATTGAATGCTTGCTAGGTACATTTTGAGGGTTCCCAAGGAGAGGTGTAGATTGTCTTTTCCGTGAACGAGGAAGGAAATAATGAAATCCTGATTGATGGGTGTGGCAATGTGCCCCGCCTCTGTGTGTATTTTTGTGTTTTATGTTGTATGTTGTGTGTGTTAATGTTGGTGTATTGTAGTTGGTACACGGGATATAATGTGGGTAATGAGCACGAGTGTTTAAAATGTATAATTGTATTTAGGCACGGGGATTGCACAGAATTAGTTCACATGCTGGGATTCAAGTGAATAATTAATCAGTAATTGAATCCCGGCACAACAGTATATATAGACCCACAAAGCACTCACTCGGGGTTGTGTGTTCAGGGCGAAGGAACGGGAGAGAGTGAGGAGATAATTAAAGTATAAAAAACAATTGCTACGTGGTACGTGTTTGTTTAGTATTCGTCCCTGTTTGTTAGTGTCTGTTCGTTTTGTTTGTCTGTTTATTTTGGCTAAAGTGCCGTGTCCTGAGTTTTGTTCAAACCTTTTTATTTATAATAAACTGCACAGCAGCGCTTTCATTCATTATTTTCACTCGCAGTGCTGTGTGTTCATTTCTGGTCTGAGGTCATCACTAAAGCCAGCCTGTCACAATGGGTGTAGGGTGGGATTATACTTGCAGAACCCGTCCGGTTGCGTAGGAGGAGCGGGTAGATGGAGCAAGGGCGGCGGCCATGTACTCTTGAGCAGATGTGAGTAGATTGCTAAGGGATGAATTTAGTTGAAAAACAAGTCGCTGAATTGAGAAACAGGTGCGTGACCCAAATGTCTGAACTGGGGGATCTGTAGATGAGAAAGAGCATCAGCAGCATTATTATTGATACCTAAGAGGTGTCACCCTTGTAAAATAAAGTTATTGGTAATGGATATCCAGACAAGCCAGTGGAGGAGTTGCATGATAAGGGGAGATGAAGAATGACCTTTGTTAGCGATGTGTACAGTGGCTTGATTGTCGCAGAACAGGATGTTTTTTTCTGCCAGTAGGGGGCCCAGAGGAAGGCTGCTATGGCAATAGGAAATAGCTCAAGGAAGGCTGTGGATTTCTGGAGGCCATGCACTGAAGAACTGCCGTAACCTATGGAGGAGGCGTCAGTATGTAGAGAGAGATCATGGGGTGCAGATATGAAATTGTAGTAGAACAGAGAGAGGTAGTTCCAGTGCTGCAGGAGAGAAGTCCATATCCTGATGTCTTTCCGTGCTGCTGAATAAATGTGGTAGAAAGGAAAGATGTGAATGGTAAAATTGAAATGTCCCAAGAGTGAAAGAAGATTCCGTTTTGAAGGATTGAATGAGGGAGTGAATGCATTCCAGGTTATTGGGATGCGTGCTTAGAAATGGAGAGTGTCCAATGTTATTCCGAGAAATTCTAGTGAGTGGACAGGACCTATGGTTTTCTCTTCTGAGAGGGGATCGCCGACTGTAAAGAAGAGGGACCTGAGTCTTGTGAGTGCTTCTGCTGTGAGTGCTTCTCTGAAGGAGGAGAAATGAGGAGAAAGTAATCCAGTAAGTGCAGTAGGAAGGGGACACCTTGTGTGTTGAGCAGAATCCAGCAGAGGGCTTCATAGAGCGAATTGAAAACCTTGCATGACATTTTTTTTGAAGCCTTTTGCAATCTCTGATGAGATAAGGGAGAACGATTTCTGGTTCCTTTTGTGCGGATTGTATATATAAGTCAATGAAAGGAGGATGATGGGATGTATTCTAGTCCGGTGATGAATCAATTGGAAAGTCCGGAGATGAGGTACGGGGTGGTTTTGTAGAGCCTGAGACAGGGGATGTTGATGGAAGTGGAAGCGATGAGGAGGGATGATTGTCATTTAGAGGAAAGCGGGCTGATGGAAAGGGAGTGTGTCTCCTGCCGGAATTGAAATTCCTTTTATAAAAAGAGCTTTCAGAAGTTTATCGTGGGCCAGTCTTTTAGAAAGAGTTGAGCTGGAGAAGTACCTTCAGGGCGAAGGCGTTTAGAGCGGTGGGGAGGCTGGGTAGCATCCGAGACCTGAATGACTGGGACAGCAGGAGCAAGAAGTTTGACAGAGGTTTCATATTTACCTTATTCCGTCGAATTTAAGATGCAATTTTTAACCATTTTCTGCTTCTCAAAATAGTCTGCATCAGAATTGAGCAGAGTAGTGATGCATGTATTGAAATCGCCAACAAAAGTGTCACTGCCCAAATACACAAGCAGCAACGTGACTTACTGCTGAGAAAAGACGAACCAAAATGTTACTGCCTGATCTCGAATCATCCATGAAAGACAAGCAGCCATTTTCAAAGAAGTGTTATTAGCTCCCTGAGAAATTTGAAGAGAAGCTTTTACAATTTCAGTGTTTCTAATTAACAGTAACAGCTTGGACAAATTGGAAATGCTGGTCAGACCCCCATATTTTTCAGCATAACAAGCAATACCATAGTTCACAAATTGTGAGAAAAACAGGTGTGAGTAATCACGACTGGAAATGAGAAACAGCACATAACTCTAATGCTCTGTGTGATAGCAGACACCCGCAAACTACCTCCATATGCATAATTGAGGTTGTATCTTTGTAGATGCATATTTATTTGATGTTTTATATTTTCCTCAAATTGAGGGTGAGAAATTTGGGCTGCGTCTTATATTCGAGGGCGTCTTAAATTCGAAGGAATACGGTATGTACAGTCGCCACCACTTACACCGTACAGGGTTATTTCGGGCAGCCATTTATATCAGACAAATAGCGTTTGCATGTGCCATTCCCATTGATTTCAATAACAAAGGCATTGTTTATACCATATTAACCCTTTGTTGCCGACGCACTGTAATTTCGTAACTTTTGTTACGATGACAAAACACGTCATATCTCAGCCGTCCAACCAGCAAATTTGTTTTTTTAAAGTGTGGGTCATAGCCATGACTACGGGGCTTATCATGATGGTTTAGGGCTATGGTGGGCGGGACATATAATATTTTGATTACAAAGATGAGTCTCTGCCGGCTTATTACTTAACTGAGTGCACAGCAGATTCGAAGTTCTGTATCTCCGGTTTTACAATTTCAAGCGTGCTAATATACATATCATCTAAACGGTAAGTACTTGGGCTAATTAGCCATATTGTTGTTGTTTTTTTTCAACTTTATATTAGTTTTTTTTTGTGCAGAATACATCTGCAGTTTTTTTTTCGCTGTGTCATTTCTGTGTGTGTGCGCGCTTGCTTGCTGGGCAGGGCTAACTTTTGACTGTAGACAAGAGTAATTACTGTACCAACATCATGTTTTTTTTATTTTTTATTTTTTAAACACCTTTCTTATAGTTAGTTTCACATATACGTTTTTATTTTAGATTTGTTTTTCCATTTTTTGAACTTGTTTCTCCTCGGGAGAGATGGCAAAACTAAATAGGTCTATCGCATGTGATGCCAAAAGTTAGGTGTTTGTGTAGTCGTTATTATTATTTAGCGATGCATTTATTATTATTTTTAAATTAATATTTTTTTATTCGATGTGTAAAATGAGGACTGCCTGTGAGTGCATGCGTCATGGAGGGGGAGGGGGAGGGGAGGTGGTGGCAGCAGCCTGACACGACCAGTCAGAGATAAGGAGTGTTGGACCAATGAGTGAGGAAGGGGGAGGGACTTGGGTGTGTGTGGAGAAAACAGTTTGAAAGAAAAGTGGTATCTGGCGGTGGGAGTATTGAGAGAGAGAGAGAGTTAAGAGAGGTTGAGTTTGTGATTGATAGAGGAATGAGAGCCATTGTTCACTAAAAGCTAAAAAAATAATAAATACATCGGTTTCCTACTGCTTTGAACTGCAGCTGTTGTCTGTCTCATTATATCCTGGAAAAGCCGCAGCTCAGCGCTACCTACTTGACAATGAAATTAGAGAATTTCCGATCATCTTTCTCAACAGAGAACGTATTCCTCTCTAGTCTGTCCAATCTAAGGTATATTTATCAGGAAACAGGAAGATTAGAGTTGTATTTACAGTATACATATAGGCCTTCACATTCTTGACAGATAGTGATTATAAACTAAATTAGTTAAAGAATATTGTGGTGGTGTTTTTTTTTTTTACTTTTGAATATACAGTAGTCTGAGCTAAGGTATGTAGCCTGATTTCAGAAGCTGCTCTTTAGGTCAAATTGCCAGATGGGTTGGGTCATCGTCATGAAGTGAGCACCTACTGTGGATCGAGTTTCTGTAAATTAAAATGGTGTGTCTGCCACCTGCCACTCATGATAGCATTGTGCCTTCATCTCCTGCTGCAGCACTCAGAGCTGCAATGGAAAATGCAGGACAGCATGTGTTGCCTTCATGCTCACAATATAACTATTTTGGTGTGCAAATTTCTGTTGTGGTACTGATCCATTCCGTGTTAAATATGGCTCTTGCTTTGGGTGATCTAGCCCGTGTTACATCTTTGGCTGGAACTAAAGAGTCAAAGCACATTATTATTATTATTATTATTATTATTATTATTATTATTATTATTATTATTATTATTAATACTACAACTACGACTAATAATAATAATAATAATAATAATAATAATAATAATAATGCACAGTATTTCAGTAATTGCAATGTATTTCAGTAATTGCAACTACTAAACACAATCCAAATGTGTTTCTAAATACCCTCTTTGTGACATAAAGATATATAATAATCACATAAAACAGTGATTTATAACAGAAAGTGCATGTTACATCTCTATTCTAGTCTCTTAATCTAATGGTGTCCTCCAAGTCTATTTTTCATATCACCCTGTGTTTTTTTTTTGCACTGTCAATGTTCTACAGTACAGTAGTTGTCTTTGTCTGTCTCTCACACACTCTCTCTCATTTGTTGATATTGGGTGTCTGCCATCTGCCACTCATAACAGCATCATGACGTCACCTCCTGCTACTCAGAGCCGCAATGGGGAAAGCAGGGCTGCTTGTGTGCTTGATTGGCATTCATAAAACGCAGTGGAATTGTGTTCGCTTCATGTTCACAAATTGCAAAAACATAATTCCAAAGCCCCTTTAAGTATAAAACTGTTGCTTACTGCCTAAAGCACAAAATATGAAAAATAATATAATTATATTTTGCTTTTGTTTTACAATCTGTTTTCCATTTTTAATGCCTACCTGCTGTGACTGCTGTAGGATACTGTTGTGACTAGAGATTACTTTATTTGACTTGTGTGAAGTCTGTTTAACCTGGTATTCAAAAATGAAAATCAAATCTGCAGAAAAATAATAATGGAGTTGGATGACAGTAGTTGAGAGAGGGAAACAAAATATTTAGGTTCCAACAGTGGAACTGTGGCAGGGCATAAGCCCTGCTTCTGTAAATCGTGTGTGTGTGTGAGTGTAAGGTTAGCAGGGATGGGGTTAAATCTATCCCTTCCAGTAATCACAAGTGTGGCCATTCCCCAGTTAGGTCATTGAGTGCTAACTGGGGGAGTGGCAACATGCATTTAAGGGAGGAGAACTCCTTTATCTGGGAGAGGGAGTTGGTGATTGTAACATAAGAACATAAGAAAGTTTACAAACGAGAGGAGGCCATTCGGCCCATCTTGCTCGTTTGGTTGTTAGTAGCTTGTTGATCCCATGGCAATGCGCGTGCACGTTTGGGAGAATTACTTGAGTAAATCAGGTTTGTGGCCGAAAAAAACGGCCAAAGAGAGGCATAGGGTAAATCTCATTTACTCGTGTAAATGACGAAACACACGGGAAAACCACGCCCAGTTTAGCATGGAAACCCGCATTTCACGTGTAAATGTTAATGAGCGTGTTTATCCTTAACTATAAATATTGCAAGGGATCATGTCAGTTGTTACTGTGGATTCCAAGACGGCAGAAAGTAGTGGCTGATGGGCGATTTTATGGTTAGCAGTGGAGTAGTTCACCTTAATGCTAATGCGGGCAGCCTTTTTTATTATTGTTTTTTGCTGTGTCTGGTCTGTCATGTTGTATGTATTTTGTGGGATTTACAGTTCTGTATAAAACCACTTACCACGAACTGTGTTATGCATTTGTTATAGTATTAAAGCAGCTGTTTGATAATATCCTTTCTGTAAAAACTACACTAAAGTTAAACACGAAGAGCAAGTTAGCTGCTTAACTGAATTAATTCCCGATTTTTGATCCCAGCTATGTCCAAAGACAATGCGCGTCTGCCCTCCACGTTAATAAATATAGTTTGTGAACTGGATGTCATAAGCCAGCTCGATCGCCCAAAACAGCACAATAACATCCAAGTCGTTGATGCCCTCTCAGAACTGACCAAATAAAATTGCAAATGAACGTATTGTTTGTGTTTTATTTGTTGCATCATTAATATTTAACACAGCAGTAAATCCAACACAACTTAAAAGAAAGGAGATAATCTCTGACAGCAAGAGCCTCCTCAAATTGAAAAACAATTTGGTCAAGAGCAGTAAAGCACATTATTAACCAAGCAGGCACAGGGTATTTTGCTTTATTACAGCAGCTTAGATGCAATTGTGTACCAGTTCTCTGCGCATGGAAACCACATTTTCACAAAATGTCACTAGTAATCTTCAAAAACAGCATGAGTACTTTACTCATAGTTAATTTACATATCAACCCCCACCTTCCCATTCATTTGCATGACGTCGGGTGAAAAGCGTAAAATAAACGGAGCGAATGGAAACCCCAAAAAGCATTTTACACGAGACATTTTTCTCGTAAATGTCTCGAAGTTAAAAAAACTTGCATGGAAACCCCATGATTGTCAATACCTTTAGTGTGTGTTAAACTGTTTTGTATGTAACTGTTTAGTGAAGGCGAATGCCCAGCCTGACAGCAATGTTTGTACACAGTAGGTTTTGTTAGAATCTTTATTTTGGCACTTGTGCCAGTTTGTCTGTTCCTGTGTTTAATAAATATGTGCTTTAGCACTTGAACTGCAGCTTCTGTTTTTGGCTTGGACCGTGACGCTACCCTGTCACAGGAATCAATAAACCTATTGCTATATATTTTGGAATTGTACCATTTTGCACACCGATAATGTAATGAGATCAGTTCTGCTCTGCTATGTAGAGTCCTGATATGCTGAAATCAAAAGAGCACTTGAAGCCCTGGCAGGCCTAGAAAGCACAGCATCTGCTACACACTGGATCTCTGCCCTCATTCTTTCCCTCTGAGGAACACAGTAAACTTATTTGCTTAGAATTCAGTTGCAAATTACTAGGTCCTGGTGATACACTGCATGTCATCAGCACTTGCAGCTTCTGAAAGGGAGTCAAAAGTTCACCAAACACTCGTAACGAGGTGCCACTCAGAATTTTGCTGTGCTCTTTATACAGTTTTTGCCAAGAGCAACAAAAAGTCAGGCACTATCATGGATAGGTCTTGTCTACCTCCAACCTTTTTTGCTTAATCTGCCACAGAACTGGTCGTAGATTTTGAAGTGTATGTAAAACTGTTACTATCAGAGAAACGATGAAACAGCAGAATTTTCTCATCTTCATATGACTGCAGGTTGTGAAATAAAATTGCAGACAGATTTAGAGCGCCTTTATCTGATGCCTGGTTCAGTGCATCTTTGTCTAACTGTGTATCTGCAATACCAGTGCAGTTCTATTTTTCAGAATTAGTATTACAGTATTTCCCAAGTTATCACTGACATATTGTGCAACTGTGTCCATCATTGCCATCTGTTTGTTTACACTTTCCGTTCTTTCTGGTTAAGTGTGTTGGTTCTAAGAAACCACAACAAAGACAGCTAAATTAAAAGAGCAAAGTATATCATTACTGTATTCTGGCAAACAGCGTACACAGTAAACACTGGCAATTATAAGGGAAATAAAGCCCTGTACAGCTCTCAGATTCAAAGTCTTATTATATGTTTACGCATTGTCTTAACAAGCTGTAAATATGTTATCAAGCTGTATCCCCTAGTATTCAAGTTTTAACATTTGTCCCAGTAAATTTGCACAGTCATTTTGCAGTTTTCCCATTTTTATGCAATGAATTTGCCACAGTTTACCATGATTTTTTATGTAATTTAATGTACTTTACCATACATCTCTGGGCTTTACAAGGCTTTAACCTATGCTTTATCGTGTTTTTATTATGCTTTATTAAACTTTAGATCATACGATGAACAGGATTGACCTACAAAGAAGGAGCTTTATCAGATATTGCAGCCCTCTACACAGAGATGTAGGCTCCCACCCAATTTTCCTTGCCACTCCTTGGAGTGTCACTCACAGGGGGATGTTTGGTCCATACATTTGAAATGGAGACTAAATGAATGAAACATTTTTTTATTATTTATTTTTCACTGGGTACTGCATCTGGACTTTATTACATATGGAAAAACACACCCTGTGAGTGGCGCCAGGGCTATCGCCTCTGTGGAAAGTAACAGCTGGTGCAGCTGTGTGTATGGAAACAGATAGACCCCTCCCAGGCTGTGGAACATCACAATAGCCAGGAGGAGATGCTAAATGACACGCTGGGGGCGCAGCATCATAATAACCAGGAGGAGATGCTAATTGACACGCTGGGGGCGGAGCATCATAATAGCCAGGAGGAGATGCTAATTGACATGTTGGAGGCAGAGCATCATAATAGCCAGGAGGAGATGCTAATTGACATGTTGGGGGCGGAGCATCATAATAGCCAGGAGGCAGAGGCAGAGGCAGTGGCAGAGCCGGGGATGGGGGTGGTCAGGGTGGCCCCAAAAATGAAGGTTGGTGTGCCGCTCTCGACTGCCCGAACACACACATAGAAAAATACACCTCCACACGCACCTGAATACTGTTGCCATCATATGTTTAACTCTATAACTGCCACAGGACGATCTAATCAGCCCAAGTGTTGCTTTTAGAATGTGCAGTATGATCGTATAGGCCCAAATGTGCACACTGTCTTTACTGCTGTTATTCTCCTATTAAAAATAACAGATTGCTTTCAAAACTAGACAGAAACCCAGCTATAACACTTGTATGATACTTTTTTGTATCTTTATTTGGCCATTGGATAACAAGAAATCAGGTGGCTTTGTGGGTGTTTCAGTTGGTGTTGCGCTGTTGGTCTCTCTTCTGCGGCGCTGCCTGCATGTGTGCTGTGTGAGAGGAGTGATTTGAAAAAGCAACTAGCTGTTTTGTGTTTTGGAGGTCTATATACATATAAGTTAAAAGTACCTGAAAAAAAACTAGTCAACCTCGTGAATAAAAAAAAAAATAATAATTTGATGTATGTATTAATTTATTTAGTTATTATCGCAAATCCGTCACCTCTTCAACCCCTCACACAAGGAACCTCCTTAATGATACTATTAGCCCCTTTAACACGTTTTGTTTTTAAATTTGTCAAAAAAAAGCGACAACAAGAAAAAAAAGTCAAGTTCACAGGATTTTTTTGCATGCTACTTATTTTAAAAGCAGTTAATACTGTTATCTAGCCAGAAGATTTATTATTATTATTATTATTATTATTATTATTATTATTATTATTATTATTTTCTTTCTTTTTTTTTTTACAAAAAAATAGTGTAATTTTATTATGTATCAGAAATAAAATAAATTGCACTTCAGCTACTCGCAACTATATAAACCCTGACATATATATATATATATATATATATATATATATATATATATATATATATATATATATATATATATATATATATATTCCTCTTCCTCTCATGTTCATGACAATGTGTGCATGGCAGGGTGTCTGACATCAAGACAAAGACAGTATGAATACCTTTGCCCCCCAGGGGACCTATTTTTTAAATTGCCCCAGCAGGGGGGTAGGAGTCTAAAGTCTATCTGAAATATGAGGCAAACCAATTTCTTTTCAATGTCCTTGTATTTTTCATTAATAAACCCTTCACTGTTTACATTAATGGTATTCCTAAGCAATCTTCTGGATTCTTAGTACCTCAATAGTGACATTAATTCAAGCCAGATATTTGCATCTCCGGTTATGTTTTCAACTATTTTACGTACTGAGTCTCTACAGTTTTTGAAATTCTTTCGGACTTTTATTTGAGCGTTGTTATGCTCTTAAAAGTCTCCTTTCTGCACATTAGCATTCCACTGTACAGTCATTCAGCACTCCACTGTACAGTAATTCAGCACTTCTGCTTTGATATACAATCATGAGACCAGTAAATCATCAGACAACTATTTGATCAATGGGCCCCTAGAGTAAGACTCGCCCCCCCATGGAATTAACCTCTAACTTAAATTATAGTATTTTTCACATACTTTGAAATGCCATTCCCTTTTTTCAATTAGTCTTTTAAATCATAGACGCTTACCTTACTGTGTTCTACAGATTCTCGCAACCTGACTATAGCGTTTTCCCTATAGCATTAGTCTGACATGTCCAGGTACCAGTGGTGCGGTTTGCACGCATTGTGAGATTTTTCCCTGTTATTATAATATAGTGTGAGAAACTGGGAAATGCACATAACATGGGTCTTGGGGGGGGAGGTCTGTGGGGTAGTATATGTTTATATTTCTTCAATACCTTTCAAGGGACAAAATATGTCACTCACATCATTAGTCATTAGTCTAGGGTTGTTTTTGCACAGTAAGTCTCTTTTCTGGTTTACAGTAACCTGCTAAAGCATGCCAAAAAAGAAAAATCTGACAGGAGGTTTTTCAGCTTTACTTAATATAGTGTCCATCCATGTTTCACTGGGCCAAATGTTCATTACAAACAGAAATTGATATTTATTTTTCTACCACTCTTAAATGCTGATTTTTTTTTTCTTACTGAGGTTTCTCTTTGCCAGAGGTCCTATCCCCTTTCTTTACTGAATAGTTGAAGTGTTGCCTAACATTCCGGTGGCTACTTTCTGTCTGGGGTTCTGTCCACATAAAACAAAGGGCTGACAGGTTGATTTAGAATATGTTTGTGAGGCCTTTTCACCAGTTGCATTATCTAAGGATCCAGAGGTACACGAAGGACGCAAATATTATTTAGCAACAAAACAGGTCTAATTTAATTTTGAATATTTTAAAATATTGCTTCATGCTGCCATATTTGGTAAATATCCTTTATATACTTAATGTGGCAGTTACCTGAGGAAATTATTTTTCCAACTTACAAGATATTTAGAAATTTTACAAAAATTTGGCATTGGATTTACCAGACACAAAAATAAGATTAGGTAATGTTTAAAGCCCCTACCAAGTACCAACCATTGCACTGTTGATGCAATATAATTGCAGTGTTTTGAAAGTACCTGCATCTCCTTACTTTGATTTCACATTATTTACATTGTTCAATTCAATTCTTCCCCTGCCGAAGCTCTACCTGCTGCAGCCAGGTCGGCCCATCAAGCCTGGCCCACTTTTCTGTATACAACCCAGTAATCACACCCTCAGCGCAGCTCAGTGCCGGAGCTGTATGTCAGGGGGTGTAACAGGGCGAGGTGCCCTGTACATTGTTTTGTTTATTTATTTTTAGAACAGGGTTTTCCCCCTCTGCCCCCCTGTTATTTTGTATATTATTATTATTATTATTATTATTATTATTATTATTATTATTATTATTGATTTATGTATTGAATATGACGCAAAACGCAGGTTGGGTTATTGTTTTGTTATTTATGTATTTAGACGGCGTGAGCCAATTAGTTTGTTTTGTTTAGCGTGGATGGGTAGCCCCATCCACAGCACGTTAATTAATAAACTGGTGCAGATTGTGGCCGAGGGGTAATAGGATAATTACCAGCCAGTTAAACCCCTCGGCCATGGTATATAAGCCTGCAGCTCTCTGCGCTGGGGGTGTGTAGGTGTTTTAGGAGCGGAGAGAGCGAGAGGAACGAGAGAGAGTGAAAACGAAACTTAATAATAATCTAGGTTCAGTGAAGGCGATTGCCCAGCCTGACCAGTTTGTTTGGTGTCCGTGATTATTTTTGGTTTAACATTTTTATTTTGCTCTATGAGCAAGTGTTTTTGTGTTTAAATATTTGATTTATTTTTGTTATTTGAAAATAAAACGGCGCACCGCGTCATTTACTTTAACTGCAGTACTTGCCGGGTGTGTGTTTACCTTCCTGCTTCTGCCTGACGTCACCGCCCAGTCACCCTGCCACAGGGTAAGCCAGGTAAGTCAGGTAAGCCTCATTAAATTGGGGATTAATAAATGCTGGCCTTGACACATAGCGCGGCATGTCTTACAGCTGCCCTCTGACAATCCTGGCTTTATCTCTACCATGCATATCACTATCCAAATACACACTTTAAGTCCCTCCCTCCGGTTGCAGCCTAGTTTATAAGCAGTGGTTCATGTAACTTTTATCCTTTGGTTCTCACGTGAGTACCAGCAGAAATTGTTAGGTGCGCACCAAAATTAGGGGTCATTATCCAAGTGGCTGTCTAGCTCCACCTCCTCCTCCGACAGTTCAAACAATTAGGATGTCAAGGATCAGGGTGCAAATTTGGAGCTAGATTCTAGCGCTAGTGTACCTCATATAGAGCGAGCGGCATTAAATTATAGCGTCAGTAGACATGTTTAATTTATTGTTGTTATTATTTATTTATTTATTTATTTATTTATTTATTTTATTCGTTAGCAACCATAGATGATAGTTTCTCATTGGGTATGGACTGCTCAAATGACCCACCCACACTCATCCACATACACAGGAGAGAAGGCTTGTGTTGTGTGAGAAATTGTAAGGGAGCTTGATTCGGGTGTTATTTAATAATTTAGCACCAGTAGGCTCTCCAGTGCTAAACTTTCATAACTGTTCAACACCAATTTTCAAAACGATTTGCACCCCTGTCAAAGATGCTGGGTTCAGTATAAAGGTTTCAGTGGTCATCTTACACATGAATATGCATCAGGGCAGAAAGGCATGAAGCTGACAGACGGGATCGATATTTGTTTTTTAAAATGTTGAGATGTGAAAACCCACGCTCACAAGCAGCACTGCTTAATGGCAACAACAATAGTTTCTGAATGTTTAAATAGGAGTCTGGATTGCTGGTTATTACAATTTTTAACAAATCATCTTGCATTCTCTGTTTATTTCAATAGCCTACCACCAAATTCCATCCCTGAGGATTCAAAAGCAAAAAACAAAGCACTTCTTCACTTTATTAGTGTTGTTGAACACTTTATCTTGACGGCACAACAGTATTTATAGGAGGATATATCTGAGGGAAAAAATAATATAATTAAGTAAAATGCTTAAGTAAGTTTTTAAGCTCACGTGTTAAATGTAATGGCTCTCAAACATCGACACCTCCTCTCATCCGCACTCAGTTTGCTAAGCGAAGCGTCAGCGACTTTCCACAACGTCACTCCCTGTAACTACATCCCTCTTCTCTGAATGGACAGTTAAACCGAGATCCCTGCTATCATTGGTTGTTCCAAGTGTTCAGTAAAAGAAAATGATTGATGTTATGAACTGTTGATAAGGTTCCAAAAATAAACCTACGAACAAACCCACTGGACTGGAAATGAGTGGAATTGTAAACATAAAACTAGAAAGAAATTACTCATAACAATAATGTCACATTCCAGCAACTGCATGATATATACTGTCAGATAATCATGCACTTAGTTCAATGTAAGAGCCTATACAGTTTGAGGTAAAACTGATAACTTTTTACAGTTTCCGGAATCATATTTTAATATATGTATGTGTTAAAAAAATAAATAAAGAAAATAAGGACAAATTATTTACAGCTTATCATAAAGGGATAAGGCACATAATCTTCTAGTCAAGAGTGAGCTGTGAGGCTTTGAGCCCATCACAGTAGTTAATGTTGTCAAATTTTATAGCCAGTCAACTGTTTGTACAAGTCGGTTCCTTTGAGAGAAATATAATTTGGTAATAATGCTGCCAATCAAGTAGAAAATAATTTATGAGCAGCAGATAAGTATTACTTAAGAGGCTATTCAGTTGAAGCAGTTTATGAATGACATAAAGAGCCAGTATCATACAGTAGCTATATCATTTATAACAATACCTGTGAGATGTATTAGAACTTGTTGTTTTTCTATCTTTCCTGTTCATCTGAAATAACAGGCAGGTCTGTTTTCAGAATTCAGGTTACTAATCACTCCTGAAGCTTAGTGGCTGCTTTTTTATTTTTTTTTATTAATCTTGGCTACCATGCTGGTATCAACACCATTCATCATTCTTTTTGGTCAGGCACTACAAAGTGTACCCATTCTAAGTCTGTGGGTTTTCTATAAACATCTTTGTCTTTCTAGCAGGACCGGATTAACCTAGAAGCAAATTACGCTATAGCATAGGGACCCCAGCAGAATTGGGGCCACTGCGAGGTCGCCATTTGTTTGGAACATTTTACAAAAACTGCATGCGGGAGGACGGGCCCACACACACAGGAAGAGAGGCGCACAGAAGCTTGCTTTCAGTTATTTTTGTTCTTTTATGAAGGCTAGGCATTTCTTTCTCGATTACAGCAGAGATCTCTGAGTCTCTCACACAAGCAGCTTCCTGCTATTGTGCAATACCAAATGCCCCACGCCCTCTACCTCCTCGGAGAGATCCGTCCCTAGTCCTACTACGTCAGAGGCATCAGTCTGCAGGATAAAACATTTGAATCAGTCTCAGTTTACTTGTTTATTTATTTCAGTTTTGGGGCCAATTTAAACATCTGTCCTGTCTTAAATGTGCACGGTATGCCTCTTTAAATTTTAGAAACTTTCCTTTTTCATTTGGGGGTTGGAATTTTAGAAAAAAAGGTGAGTAAAGGTAAACGCGTACAATGCGGAGGCTGAAGGAAATTCAAATGTGGATGTCTGCAGCCGGCAAGAACGGTTTAAGTCCATAGTGTTTGTTTCTCTTGCTACAAAAAAAGATTTAATTGTTATCACTTGCATGTGATTTCTTTCATATGGTAAAAGGCAATAAAGGCATCCACAGTTTAATAAGCCTCATGCCCAGCTATGATCAGAAAAGAAAAAAAGCCTACATAAGTTCTCTAATTCAATTCGAAGACACTTTCACATTATTATTGATTGGCACTGAAAAAAATGCATAAATTGAAAATAAAGTACAAGTTAGGAAATATCATCTTGCAATTATCAGGTTTTTAACAGGTTCCTATGATGTCATGTACGGTGCACTCACATATTCCAAACTTTGCATATGATTCGTATCAAATTAGATTTATACTGGGTTTGTTTGTATAAGAACAATATAGGCTATGTAATAACCGCAGACAGATGGACACACTGATGACGTTTCTCACATTTTTATATGCTAGCTTGCGCAGTTCAGGGGCCATGGAGCTGGTACCTATTTTCCTATTTAAGCCCTGATCCCCTGCACCTTCGCTGTCTAGTGTTTCATTTTTCGAATCTTGACTGGTAGTGGTACACGTTACTCTGCTCAGCTAGCCCTCAGCGCCCGTCTTGACAAACTGGAGACCCCTATTTCTTCAGCTCCACCTGCCTTCGGTTCCAGCACTTCTGCCCATACTTTTGGTACATCTTCCTCAGTGCCCCCCGTTACTCTTCCGGTGTTCAACCTCACCTCAGCCACTGCATTACAAAATGGCCAAAATGGTTTAATAGATCAATTAAAAAAATATTCAGCGAAAAAAGGCACTTTAGAGAGCGTTTAAAAAGGGACCAAAAACAAAGTACACAGAAAGAGTACTTGGAACTGCAAAGTCAAAAAGGAAGTTAGAAAGGCCAAGAGAGAGATAGAAATCAATATTGCTAAGGGGGCTAAAACCAATTCCAAAATGTTTTTTTCCAATATTATAACAGCAAGAGAACATTCAAAGAGTAGGTTAAATGTCTAAGAGACACAAATGGCAAAATCATAGACGAAGAAAAAAAAAAAGCAAATATATTAAATGATTACTTTTCACAGGTTTTTACAAAGGAGGACACGGACAACATGCCCCACATGTCGACCTGTTCCTATCCAGTTTTAAATAACTTTAGCATAACAGAGGCAGAAGTGTTAAAGGAACTAGGAGCTCTTAAAATAAACAAATCCCCTGGCTGGATGAGATCCTCCCAATAGTACTCAAAAAAATGAAAGAAGTTATTTACAAACCGCTAACCAAGATCATGCAACAGTCTCTTGACACAGCGGTTGTACCGACAGACTGGAAAATTGCAAACGTAATACCGATCCACAAAAAGGGAGACAAAACTGAACCAGGTAACTACAGGCCAATAAGCCTGACTTCTTTTATATGTAAACTTATGGAAACTATAATAAGATTCAAAATGGAAAATTACCTATATGGTAACAATACCTATATGGTAACAATATCCTGGGAGACAGTCAGCATGGTTTTAGGAAAGGGAGATCGTGTCTAACTAACATGCTTGATTTTTTTGAGGATGCAACATTGACAATGGATAATTGCAAAGCATACGACATGGTTTATTTAGATTTCCAGAAAGCTTTTGACAAGTTCTGCATAAAAGATTAATTTTCAAACTGAATGTAATAGGGATTCAAGAAAATGCATGCACATGGATTAGGGAGTGGTTAACATGTAGAAAACAGAAAGTACTGATTAGAGGAGAAACCTCAAAATGGGGCGAGGTAACCAGTGGAGTACCACAGGGATCAGTATTAGGTCTTCTGCTATTCCTAATCTACATTAATGATTTAGATTCTGGTGTAGTAAGCAAACTTTTTAAATTTGCAGACGACCCCATTCACCTCCGCCACGAGGGCCAGCATCAATCACAACCTGATCAAGAATATGGGGCGCTGGTCCTCTTCTGCGGTGGATTCCTATATTCATTCATCCCCCTCTGATATAGTTGCAGCCCATTTTTAAATTGTTAGTATGCCCGGAGTGGGGGCTTCCTGTCCGCCGGGGCCATCAGAGGTTTTCCCCTAATCAGCCTCAAGGGTTTTTTTCATCTCCACTGAGCGGCATGTATACACATAGTCACACCCTACTAAAATCACTAACCATCCCTCTATTTGTCTCATTTGTCTTTCTGAGTCTCACTTCCCCGACCTCAGGGCTAGGCATCCACCTCCCTTGCCTTCAGGGAGGTTCTCACCACATGAGTCAGAGCGGACCCGCGACCACACTCTCATTTCACAGCTCCTGCGCTTATCTTACTTCACCTCGAGGCTCTGTTCTATATTCTGCCTTTCTTTCGCACATGGCCTCTTGCGTTTAATATTAACTCTGAATTCTGTTCCAGCCTTTTGTACATAATAACAATTGTGCATCTGGTTACTAACTTCAATAAAATCTCAAAGCACTGAATCCAGTTACAAAAATCAAAACAAATGCTGGCTATCCAGAAAACCACACCAATGAATGAAAGCAGGAAACTACGTGCATGCATTCAAGAAATGTGTAGAAAACAGCAAACTATTCCAGATTTTATGCATTGCTTTTCCAAGAGAAGGAACTTCTTGAGCTTGAAAGCTGTAAGAAACCGATGATTGCACCACTCCTTACTTATCTCCTCAATTTCCTAGTGATGGACTGGAATAAATAATGTTATGTGTTGTCCCCAGCCCTTGTGACAAAACATCACAACACCCTGTCTTAAAAACAACTGGCAATACTAACATTACGTCCAGGCTGACAGAACTAAATGCCTTGCAAGACCTGTAACTTGTACATGTTGTCTCTCTTTATATCTTCCTCTACAACTTTTAAATAAATAAGAATTCTAAGATTAAACTATTAAGAAACTCCATCAAGTTGACAAAGATTTCAACTAGTGCCTTGCCTTCTTCAGTGAGTTTTTAAATATAGTTTAACCTGGAGGAACCAACACCTGTACATAGTAATGTACAGTAAAAGATCAGCTTCCACTGGCCACCATGGAACCATGGAAACTCTAGAGATGATCCAGTTGTTTACACACTCAGAGTTTTGCAACACAATAACAACAGTGATTTTTCAGACAAGGTACATTTTAACAGAGATAAAAGTAGTCTTGAATACTATATGTAATATAATATAGTCTTTGAGGCTTCCCCTTGAACAAAAACATTGTCATCATGAATGCAGTGAAACTAGAAAAGCAAATTCAGTTTAGATGGTATATGTGTTGTGAAATGTCCTATTTATATGGCATAAAGGTATTCAATCCCACAATAACAGGAACATGAAACCCAGCTTCATTGTGGTAGAAACATGGGCTCCCATGTCATACAGTATTTCTTTTCTCTTTCTATATACAGCTTACTATCTCTTCTTTTTGTTAATGTGAATGAGAAAAGTCACTTGGATTGTTTGCTGCTTGCAATGAGCTCCCGTTTTTCTCATCCAACTATGAAACTTGACTTATCTGATACCACTTACACCTGCCTAAATATTTGGACTAAACACCAAGTGGGTTTTAGGCTACTCATTAATCATTATGCCAATAGAGGTTACCCTACATCTGTGGGCTTATTGTAAGTGCTCTGATAACAAGGGTATAACTTGTCAATTTTATAGCATACTGTAAATACAATAAATTAGGTTAAACATTTTGTAATGTTTCTCAGACTCAAATTTTGTGTTTCATTATTTTACTTCTGATTATCCAATTCTCCAATGTATCTCTTTAACCAGGAAAGATCCCTAGAGATATACAATTCATTTTACACACACAAATGCCATACTATATATGCACACAACCTTTGTTAGGGAGTATAATAAGACAAATTGAAATAGGCAGTGAACAAGACAGTGTAGGTTTGTGGTGACCACATGTCGTTTGCCAGAAGAGACTGGTTTCATATCCCTTCTTAGTCATTGCCACACTGAGTCATCTTTACCTGAAGTTGTCAGTCCACCTGCTTGTAGATCATTCCACCCACATGTGCTAGATACCTGGGTTCTACCTAAATAGTTCTGCTACTTTCTTTTAAGATGTTTTGGTTTAATTAAGCTGTATCTACAATGAAAGTGTAAACTTATTTCAGTAAAATATCCTAACTTGATTCGATATAGTTTCACGTGTGACACTCAGTCCACTAGTAGCATGACCAATGTGATACCACCTTGACTTACACTGAGAACTCTATGATAAAGGGCATTTTGTAGCTGCCAATATCATTGATTGTGCAGTTTACAGACTTGTTCTATTGAGTCTAGTTAAACCACATGTTTGATGTTCACTGTATAGTGGCCCACAGGATTATTTCTGTTTCAAAACCATATCCGGTTTCATTTGTTTCTTGTTTGTTCCATGTTTCTATGTGTTTCTTGATGTTTTTTATTATTTATTTATTTGTATGTGTTTTTGTTTTATTTGTATGCGTTTTTGTTTTATTTGTATGCGTTTTTGTTTTATTTGTATGTGTTTTTGTTTTATTTGTATGTGTTTTACACTAAAATTCCACTGTACTGTACATTTGCATGTGTTTTTTTCTTTTTTTTTTACACTTCAGGACCACCATAGAATTGCTACTTCCCCATAATGTACAAATGTTCAACAAATGGCAGTTTTGTTTTAAAAGACCACACCATTAAAAGGAAAGCAGTTAAAAAAAAATGTGGGAACTAATTTTAGGTGGGTTTCACAAATTACTGTACGATTAGAACATGCCTCCCTGTGCATCCAAACAGAGGTACTAAGTCTGCTCAGAGCTCCAGATGCCAATTATATAGTGGTGGGAGTGGGTTGGATCAGGAACACATTGATTATCAGAGGGTAAAAACTGAACACAGGAGTAGAGGGCTGACTGCAGAATCACAGACTCAATTTGCTCCACTGTATTTGGTGTTTGATGCATATTTAAACAAGTATTTTGTTGTCTTCAGCAATATTATTTATTGGGACCCCCAAATGTATATATATATATATATGTACAATAGGGACATTAGGATGGATTGTGGTTCTAATGGGGAAGGGCTGAAAATGGATTGTTTAAAAAAACAAATGAAAATGAGATGCAATGTTTGTTTTTTTTTTAAAAAAAGAGTCAGACATTTAGAATTTTTCAAAAAGCTATAATCATGTACTAGTATACAATGTAAAAAAAACTACTAGTTTTTGCTCGGTCGGTAAACATAGGTACATCCAGCTAAATGCTTTTTCTGTCATTCTACTGAACCTTTTTTTGTTGTTGTTGTTCTTTTTTTTCCAACACATAGCAATTTACCTTGCAATAGTTGAGCAGAATCTAACATTAAGGAATTACCATGGTATCTTAAATGTCATTCCACATGACAAATGAATTGTTTTATTGGGTTACTGCGACTGTTTCAATATTACTTATGCTGCAACTTTTAATATAGGCCAAAAAAAAAAAAAAAATGCATACATGAAATCTTGGCACTTTCCTGTAAAGATGTTTTATGCTTCCCATAAACGACACTGTATAACATTATAAAAACACAGAAAACATTTGCAAAGCAAAGTCAAAGTGTAGTGAAAGCATAAAATAGCACAGGCAAGCGTGATCACTCACAGATAAGTATGGTGTATTATGGTGGATTCATAACCATGGTTACCATGTTTAAGGCATAGTACAGTGCAAAATTAACATGCACATTTTCAGTGATAAACATTTTATAAGGGACATGTGACAGAGATCGAATGATTCTTGGTGTTAGATCTCCCTCTCGACCTGTGAGGGCACTGTGTAAAAGGAACAGTGTACCCTTAACTAAATGGCACGACAATTTATTCCTTAGAGTAGGTGGAAGTCGGTCATTTAGGAAGGGGGCGGAGCTACGGTACCCAAACTCAATGACCCAGACGGTAAACGGTGTGGCATCTGAGGATTGGAGGAGCGGATGCGCTCGTTAACCTAGGGGTCATGAGCGAGGGTATAAATAGGGGACATAGTGTAAGTGATCTGTTCCTTTGTAAATGGTTAGATCAAACCTAGAAGGAGAATCCTGTGTTGCCAAAATGTGAGTGTTGTGTTTTAGTTTGTCTAAGTAAAAACTGTTTGTTTGTTATTTTAGACTGCTACTAAAGATCCGGAGCTGTCGCTATTCAGCCAGCATCAAACCCGGACACCAACACTTTCCCTTTGTTCACAGAGAACTTAATCAGTGTGTTTTTTGCTTGCGAGCTGCAGTTTAGATTATTCTTCTTTTTCAAATAGTAGACTATTGCTAAGTTCAAAAGGTATCTATTGTTGAATGTACCTCCTTTGGATGACAGCCTTCCCCACCAGCTGTGCCTCCTGTCCCTTGGGAGCTGCAGAAGAGGGATCTAGTGGTTGCTTTGGAGGGGAACTCAAGTGCAGCAGGACTGGGTTTTTTTGGTATATTTATGTACCAGAAACATATGAGTGCATTTTGGCTTCTTAAAAACGAAACGTAGCACTGACATCCTACCAGGTTTAAAACATGCTACGATACATTTATGTCTCTCTTGGGATGTAACAAAATCTTCCTTCCTTTTTATCATCTTGCTAAGTTTTCACAGACACAACCTTATTGTCAATAAAACAACAAATTATTACATAACATACAGTACTGTGCAAAAGTTTTAGGCAGGTGTGAAAAAATGCTGTAAAGTAAGAATGCTTTCAAAAATAGACATGTTAATAGATTATATTTATCAATTAACTAAATGCAAAGTGAGTGAACAGAAGAAAAATCTACATCAAATCAATATTTGGTGTGACAACCCTTTGCCTTCAAAACAGCATCAATTCTTCTAGGTACACTTGCACAAAGTCAGGGATTTTGTAGGCATATAGTCAGGTGTATGATTAAACAATTATACCAAACAGTGCTGTTGATCATCAATTCAATATGTAGGTTGAAACACAATCATTAACTGA
Source organism: Acipenser oxyrinchus oxyrinchus (assembly GCA_030684275.1). Lineage (NCBI taxonomy): Eukaryota > Metazoa > Chordata > Actinopteri > Acipenseriformes > Acipenseridae > Acipenser > Acipenser oxyrinchus. The sequence continues at coordinate 77,176,895 of CM060251.1, read as the reverse complement.
AACAGAAACAGCTGTGTAGGATGAATAAAACTGGGTGAGGAACAGCCAAACTCAGCTAACAAGGTGAGGTTGCTGAAGACAGTTTACTGTCAAAAGTCATACACCATGGCAAGACTGAGCACAGCAACAAGACACAAGGTAGTTATACTGCATCAGCAAGGTCTCTCCCAGGCAGAAATTTCAAGGCAGACAGGGGTTTCCAGATGTGCTGTCCAAGCTCTTTTGAAGAAGCACAAAGAAACGGGCAGCGTTGAGGACCGTGAGGCGCAGTGGTCGGCCAAGGAAACTTACTGCAGCAGATGAAAGACACATCATGCTTACTTCCCTTCATAATCGGAAGATGTCCAGCAGTGCCATCAGCTCAGAACTGGCAGAAAACAGTGGGACCCTGGTACACCCATCTACTGTCCGGAGAAGTCTGGTCAGAAGTGGCCTTCATGGAAGACTTTGGCCAAAAAGCCATATCTCCGGCGTGGAAACAAGGCCAAGCGACTCAACTATGCACGAAAACACAGGAACTGGGGTGCAGAAAAATGGCAGCAGGTGCTCTGGACTGATGAGTCAAAATTTGAAATATTTGGCTGTAGCAGAAGGCAGTTTGTTCGCCGAAGGGCTGAGAGCGGTACACGAATGAGTGTCTGCAGGCAACAGTGAAGCATGGTGGAGGTTCCTTGCAAGTTTGGGGCTGCATTTCTGCAAATGGAGTTGGGGATTTGGTCAGAATTAATGGTCTCCTCAATGCTGAGAAGTACAGGCAGATACTTATCCATCATGCAATACCAACAGGGAGGCATCTGATTGGCCCCAAATTTATTCTGCAGCATGACAACGACCCCAAACATACAGCGAAAGTCATTAAGAACTATCTTCAGCGTAAAGAAGAACAAGGAGTCCTGGAAGTGATGGTACGGCCCCCACAGAGCCCTGATCTCAACATCATCGAGTCTGTCTGGGATTACATGAAGAGAGAGAAGCAACTGAGGCTGCCTAAATCCACAGAAGAACTGTGGTTAGTTCTCCAAGATGTTTGGGCCAACCTACCTGCCGAGTTCCTTCAAAAACTGAGTGCAAGTGTACCTAGAAGAATTGATGCCTGATGCTGTTTTGAAGGCAAAGGTTGGTCACACCAAATATTGATTTGATGTAGATTTTTCTTCTGTTCACTCACTTTGCATTTAGTTAATTGATAAATATAATCTATTAACATGTCTATTTTTGAAAGCATTCTTACTTTACAGCATTTTTTCACACCTGCCTAAAACTTTTGCACAGTACTGTACATAAAATGAAAAATAACATGCAAAAATGAATTTCCTACTTTGACTTAAGTATTTGGGCACACATATACATACACATACATATACATACACATATGCAATGTATATATACAAGTATTCTTGTGGCAGTGTGCCCCACCCCTGTGTGTATTTTATACTTATCTGTTCTATGTAGTGTGTTATTGTTTGTGTATGTATAAGTGCAAGGGATATAATGTGGGGTTATGTAGCACGAGTGTTTTAAATTTTATAGTTGTATTTAGGCACGGGGATTGCACAATCACTTCATGTGCAGATAATATGTGTATTAGTATGTGAGCACGGGGAATGCACAAATTAGTTCACATGCTGAGATTTAAGTGAATAATTAACTAGTAATTGAATCCCGGCACAACTGTATATATAGGTGCACGTTTCACTCACTAGTTCAAGGGAACGGGAGAGAGAATAGAGTAAAAACTTAAAAGATAATTAAAAACAATTGCTACCCATGCTGGAGAACCAGCACAATACTTGCTTGATTGTTTCGTCCACTGCTCGTTTTATTTGTCTGTTTTTGGCTACTGTGCCGTTTTATTTTTACAAAGTGTTTTTGTCTTGTTAAACTTTTTTATTTTTACAATAAACCGGCACATCAGCGTGATTTCATCACTCACCAGTCCTGTCTGTGTCCTCTGTGTGTGTGTGTGTATATATATATATATATATATATATATATATATATATATATATATATATATATATATAATGTAAAACCTTTACCGTATGATTATTACATAATCTGCTTTTCTTGGACTGTGTGATAGGGAGAGGTTTGTAATGGAAATAACACACTCAAGTCTTAGAGGTTGGGTGCAGCACACAGTGTATGTTTCAAATACACACAATATTTACAAATATATACAAAGTTTTCTTCTCTTTCAATCCAGTTCAGGTTGTGTTCATCCCAAGTGGTAATGCGCCTACTCACTGCTTTCTCGGCATTCTCTCCCTCTCTCCAGTCTGGGAAACACCCAGGGCTCCCTTGCTAGTTCACACAGTTCCCCTTTTGTATCCCTGGTCACGTCTCCATCAATCTGTCACAGCCAACCGCCACTCAGTTGTGCTTGTGACCTAACCCGGATTTGATAGTTGCGCAACCTGAAACACCTGTGTCTCCGACCTTCCTAAGATGGGCATCACAACCAGTTTAAGGTATGCTCCATCTTGGTGTGTTCACGCGAGTTACTCCCTCTAATGCCTCCACCTGTCGGGAGGCCAGATTTCACTCCTCTTACCATCCTTAACCCTGCCACAGACCATTAAACGAAAGCCTCACTCCAATAATAGATGGGGTAGTTGACATTTTGAATTTCATTGTCCAAATCGTATGACATAGTCTGCAAGGAAACACAGCACAAAACTGGTACAAGCCAGAAATTGATTTTTTACTTCTCCTGTAATTTTCATTTTGAAGCCATTACATTTGAAATTCATCTAATCAGAATTTATTTATAATTATCACCATGATAACCCCATCCATTATTCATGCATCAATTGTTTCTTTGCTGTTGCTTTTCAGAGGTTGCTGCAGGAGCCTGGTTTTTACTTGAAAATAACATAAAATCCATGGAAATAACAGTTTCCAGTCATTTTGACCCTTTGACTGCTGTTGTGCAAAAAAGATTTACTGCAGAGCACGAAATAGCCATTTTCACACAGATGACTTAGTATATATATATATATATATATATATATATATATATATATATACACACACACACACACACACATATATACATACAGAGAGAGAGGCTTTAGTCTGTTTTCTCTATATTTTTCAAGTACTGTGCATTTTAATGATTAATCAATATGATTAACCACATGCAATTTTTGCTCATAGCTACAGCACACTTCAGGTGCATTTTTTAAACATAAGTGTAGCCTAACCAAAAAAAATAATAAACTAAAATAAGCTTGCACAGAGCATACTAAAAGGTTAAACAGACGCAGAATCTATGTCAACCAGCAGAGCTATGACTCATACATTAGCAGTCAGGTTTCCAAAACACAGTTTAGCAGAGAAGCGTATGAATGACTCAGTGCTAAAAAAGTTTATACAATGCTAATACTCTACATACTGCCAATACAAGATGCTTAAAAACTGTAGCTGCACTGCATTTATGATGTAGAGAATATACTGTATCTTGCAGCACAAAGGAAACAAGAACCCATTAATGAGTTCCCCGTTGGTCATGCTCCTGTGGGACAAGCGATCAGCTTCATTCCCTGTGCTGTGATTAAGATTTATAGTCATGTTAACACTTAGATAATCAAATCAGCAACATCCAAAATAAATGGATCAGACAGATGTAGTGTTAAACCGTGAAAAAAAGGTCAAAAGTAAAGAATTAGTTACCTAATGCCAATCCAAAAAATGGTATTATCTTAGAAAACAAAAGTTGCTTATAATTTGGGACCTACCTAATTCGCGATTTCGCGGATTTCGCGGAAATCGTGAAATTGAGGGGTCACCGCGAAATTCACCTCTTAGGGGCCAATGCATACAAACAAGTGCGGAGAGGAAAGAAAAAAGAAACGCGTTTAAATGAACTACTGCACAACGCAAGTGGCGCAAACTACGTATCTTCATTCTGTAGATAGCCCATTCTTATTCCTTCGCCGTCCTGTGTGCATTGCACTTAAGCAAAAACAAACAAAAATGTCCACAAGTAACATTTACAAAGAATTTCTCCAGAGCTGTTAACGTTCTTGTTTACTATTCAAATTACAAAGTTTTAATCAGCCTATCAATGCGTCTTTACTGCTTTTATGTGACCTGTACTGTGCAGGAGGGGGCGGGACAAAGTTGGTGCTGCATTGTTGTTTTGATTTAGGTTGCTAAAATCTAGTTTTCAGCATTGGAGGTAAAATAGTAGAAATGGACGACAAAGAAAGCAAACTATATTTTGGCTGATGATTGTTTCAAGATATTTCCCAAATAAACTACATGCAGACTGAGGTAATTGTTTTCCATATCTTAATGTGTATTTGGAGAAAATACGATTGATCGCTATTTAGCTTCAGAATCACACATTAAACGAAAGGCTACCACAGAGGCTGCTGAACAGAACGTAAAATAAACAGCTTTCAGAAACCAAACTGGAAAGTCAGCCCAGACAAAAAGTATTCCTGTCTGCAAGTTAAATCAGTACTAAAACGATCCAGCACAGCCACCTCGCTTCAACCTGCTGCTTACAGTTGGAATTTTAGACCCGAATAGCCACATCTTCTTTGTTTTGACTCGGTACTAATAAAATAAATTATTGGATGGGACAAATAACATGACAACGAACGTGCTGCATACATTGACTTCATTAAAGTATGCCAGATGCCCTTGTGTAACCGAGTTTTTGGGCTATTTCTAATCGATTTCCACATCTGTATAACTTGGCAAAGCTTTGCTTTAACTTCCAACTAATTCAGTGGATGCAGACGAGCAGTCTCAATGTATGGGCAAGTCAACTGCAGGGGGATGCTGCATACTCGCCTTTAACAAATACCAGCACTCTATTTTAGTAAGGAAGCAAGTGCCACTATTTTTAGGCTTTATAGTGTTCTGAAATACTGTCTACTTAGGTTTATTTAATGTTTAAACATGTCTGCGAAATTTCCGCGAAATCCTAATTTTATACCGCAACATACCCGTGAAAAATGCGTAAATTTACCGCGATTTAAGTAGACCCCTACTTATAATGCCCTTATAAAGAAAACTCTCACTTGGACAAGTGACTGCCTAATTTTTTCTTGCTAAATTAATATGTAATAATGTCATGGGTAGGGTGACAGCGATAACCAGTATACTAAAAGAACTTGACTATAAAGTAGCCAACTACGCCACCTTGAGTTTCAGAATGGCAAGGACCTTCATGGCAGAGAAATCTCTTATTTATCCCGACACAGGTTATTTTCAATCCCCGGGGTTCCGCACACACAACAACGGTAACAAGTTTAAAATTAAGAAAACAAACTTTATTAATTCTCCACAAGGTTAGGTTCATTTTAAAAAAATACACACAAGGAAGCTCCAGTAAAACAAACAAAATACAATATCTAAAAATACTAATTGGAGCTTCCCTCCCACGGGTAAAAACACTCAATTATTAATTACAGCAAATCCAACAAAGAAGACAAGATGCAATACTAATGCAGTTCTTAATTAGTAGTCCAGAATCCCGCAAAGGAATAGAAAAGTTTGAAGAATCCAAAGGGGGGGTGGTGTTACACTCCCCCCCCCCACCGTCCCTGCCTCAGATCGTTGTCCTCCAGGAGGCGCCACACCCGCCGGTACCATCCTCCAATCCGCTGCCGACTCTAGAGAGGGGAGATCCCAGGGAACCTGGGAAAGGTCAAAAGTAGCTTTCAGGGAGAGGAAATACAGATAAACCAGTTCACAATTACTCCTAAATCCAGCAAAGCTGGTTACTTCCCTTTAGCTGAACTTGCACCCTTGCGTGTCTCCACCTCTTTGTCTCCCCAGCCCGAATGTAACCCGCGTCGCCACTGCTCTCTCCTGGACTCTGGAACCGGTAAGTATCGCTGTTGTCAACTCCCCCCAGTGGTGCCTCTGGACAATGCACATGGTAAGTATCTGCTGGCCTCCTCCCAGTTGCACACGTTAAATAGGAATTCGCCCAATGAATGTAATGAAAAAAATACTACCCCCCCTTGCTTGTGTCTTTTCAGGTCCCCAGTACCGTATCGCCCCAACCGAGCCTGCCACGTTCGTCCAGGTAAGTAGTCCACCAATCTCAGAGCAGCACAAAGAGGGAACGCACAAAAAAACAAGGAGCCACACACAAAAAAAATACCAGGGCTACCACGACATAAACCACAGGGCGACCTCCAAATAGCCCTCACACCTCTATCCAGTCAATAAAAACTCTGTAAAAACAACCCTTTTTCATAAAACCTGTCTGTCTCTTCCTTCTTTATATATAATTGTTATGCGCCAGGTAGAGTCAAATAAGGTGCAATTTATCAACTAGGAAAGAGGTAATACAGCCAAAAAAAGAAACCAAAAAACATAAACAATTGTGGCAAAGATAAACAAAACACATTCCCGAAACAAATGGCTATATTACCTGTACTCCAATGAAGTCCCAATATCCAAAATGATCCAAATGTTTACAAAGCTCCCGTTCGTATTCCACACCGCCACTCCTAGATGCTGCTTCTTCCAAATACTATTTCCTCAGTGAACCATCATTCCATACCTCCAAGGTGCTTCCTCTTCCTGGTTCTCTAACCACCCCCTTTATACAACCCCTTCCCCTTACTTACCCAATCACCAATCATGCAGCATACTTAAGGCGGGATCTACTCAACAGTGCTAGTGAAAGTGCAGTGGGGTAACACAGATAGTGCAGTCAGAAATTTTTTTTTGCCAGTATCCGTTTGTCAGGTCCAAAGTCAAGATCAACTGTGCTTTTCCCAGTAGGTCGAGGAGCTCATCTACTCGGGGCATAGGATACGCATCGAACTTGGAGATGGCATTTACTTTACGAAAGTCCACACAAAACCAAGTGGCACTGTCCTTTTTAGACACCATTACTATCGGACTGCACCACTCGCTCCAGGAAGGCTGAATGACTCTCAGCTCGAGCATATCCTCTGCCTCCTTGCTGACAGGACCCCTACAGCTTTCCGGGATCTGGTACGGTGTTTTCCTGACCTTGACACCTGCTGGAGTATTAATAGCATGTTTAATAACATTTATTCTACTGAGTTTGTTAGAAAAAAAACATCACAAAACTCACCAACTTTTGGAGCTCATACTTCTGATCAGGAAGTAACTGTTCCCCTATCAGAATGTTACTTGACAATGGGACCAAAATCTTCTTCTCTACTGTCATGCTCTATAAACAGGGCCTCCCTCTCTTTCCAGGGTTTTAGCAAATTAATATGATAAATTTGGGTTTCATTCCGGTGATCGGGTTGTCTAATCTTATAATTTACCTTACCAAGTCCCTGTATCACCTCATATGGCCCCTGCCACTTAGCATACAGTACCTTGTACCCGAACAAGGGACACCATGAGCCAACCGCATGATCTCACTTTGAAAAGACTGGGGAACGAGTAATTGCTTTACAGTCTGACCTGTGCCCGAGGCTTGGAATACTGTATATAGTAAATGCCCATAAATAATGTGGTGAGGATATGTAAATGGCCAGTTGTCTTCAACCTCCTTCCACTCGATAGACCATAGAACATCTCATTCCCAGAATTTCGATATATCAAGCGGACCTATTGTAGCTTCAGCACTAGGGGGCTCAGTAACCTGTTCCCACAGGTCACACTGGATCCTAATCCCCTTTCCCTGGCGTTTGTCATGCATTAAGGATTCTCCCACCAAACCCCAACCTTGTCTCATTGACATTCCCTCCCATTTTTCCATCCTTCGCTCTCTTTTTGTTTTCTTTGGGCGGAATCGGGAGTGGAGCAAAACAGCTTGCAATGGGAACATTTTACCAATTGCTTCTCGCACTGCCCAAATGGTCTTACTGGACACTGGCCTTACTGTTTTGGTTATAACTGCTTAAAAATGTGTCCTGTCTCAATATAAAATAACAGAATACAGCAACCTTTTTGCGACAGCCACGATTACGCGGTGTGTCTGACACCCAACCGTCACATCTAATTTACTGATTGGATATGCCCTGTTATTCCCATGGATATAGTGTATGACCACAGAGCCCCGTGACCACCAGGGCACCCCCGCCAAGAGAGCTTCCTCAATTAAGGTTTGTTTGCATCCAGCATCCACTAATGCATGGGTGCTCCTATTACCAACCCATACATCAACAATACAAGGCCCTTCCAAGTCATTACCCTTGGACTTACCTGCTTCCGATGAAGGGTGGTGTGAGGCCATACCACACTCCATTGCCACCGTGCAATTTCAGACCAGGTGACCAGCCTCATGACACCGGTAGCAGCACAAGGTAAACGGTGCCCATGGAGCCTGTATATCCCGCTGTCAGGCTGGCAGTGGGGAGGGGCCGTCTGATCTCACCCATCTGGGGCTTGACCTCTGTCTCCATTGCTGTGGATCGAGGCGGCCCATTGGGTATTGAGGGGTTGCCAGTCTGATGTTGAGGGAGCCTCTCTGAGGAGTCCTGACTCGTCCGGCCGGTGTGCTGCTTGGGCCGGTTCGCAGGGAGGAGGCAGGCAGGCTTCAGCTAGGTGGTCTGCTCCCTCCAGCGCGGTGGGCCGATGTCGAATGACCCAAGCTTCGGTCTCTGCCCCCAGCACTTGCCCTAATTGCTCAATGGCAATGAGCTCTAGCATCTGCTCGGCTGTTCGGGTGCCGGGGCAAAGCCACTGGGTCATATGGTCTACCAAGTGTTGGGCCACCACGTGTGGTCTGACCGCTGGGGTTCGCTGGTAGTCCCAGAACCGCCTGCAATGTGTCTCCTCTGTGATATTCAGCCGCTGGAGGATTGCCTGCTTAACCAGGTCATAGCCCAAGGTGGCCTCATGTGATATGGCTTGATAGGCGCCTGGGCTTCCCCGATTAAGCTGGGGCCCAGTTGTGTGGCCCACCACTCCCAAGGCCATCTCGCCTTGGTCGCCAGCTGCTCAAACACCACTAGATAGGCCTCGGGGTCATCCTCCAGCGTCATTTTCTGCACCCGTGGTTTTGGTAATACTACCGCCAGGTCTACAGCCTTATTCCCTCCCAGTGTACTCCTCCCAGTGCTCCGCCTGCTGTAGAACCTCCCTCCGCTTCTGGTCCTCCAAAATCCTGGCCATGATATCCGGATCCATCCCGATCCCTCTTCTGATCACCAATTGTGACAGGTGTAGAGCGGTGTGGTAAAACAGTCGATGTCCAGACAAGCAATTTGCAATTCAAACTTCCATATTTAAGGAGGCTGTGTGGTCCAGTGGTTAAAGAAAAGTTAAAGTTCAATCTTTGTGCACAGTGGTCAAGATGGCTAGTGCTGTGCGGTGCGGTGCTGTGCAGTGATTCAATAGTGCTCTGGGTGGTTGTGCTGGCTGGATAGCTGCAGCTCCCTGGCGTTTAACACTAGAACCACCATGGTTATACTCATACCTAAAACCGCCACTGGCAGTCATTATGACGGTTACATTTTAAACAACATCAACATTAAAATGAAAGACAAACTATTGGACACAACTCAAAAGTTTTATTCAAGCACATCATATCAAACATCTTCACAGACGAAACGCTGTATTTAAATGAACAATTAAACACAAAAGGGTTTATTTTCTAATTTACCACATATAAAGCACTACTTCAACTATAATAAAATAAACATTTCAAAAGTAACTAGTGTGTAAACAGGTGTAAAGAGGTACATGTACATACAAAACTGTAAAAACGAAAGTAGTTTTTAATTTAAAATGAAAGTAACATATGTTTTCTTTTGCATGTGTGTCACTCGCAGCACAGAATCCAGGTTGAGCTGCTGCAGCCTGCTGCTTTACAGTTTTCTGATCGAAATGTTTCTGCTGAAGCACTGTGGCTAGTTTCAAGATAAAATTTCTCCAACTAATATTTTCCCCAGTGCATTCCTTGTACAAAACGAAGGAATTGATGGCTGCCAGGTCCAGTAGAGAAAACGCTTGTATATAAAAATAAAATAGACTATTGTAGGTTATATTCAAAATAAAAACATGTATTGTAAAAGGCAGCATTGGCGGATCTAGGTGGGCGGGATTATAACTTCCTTATTTTCGTGATCCTGCCTTTCAAATGCCGTCAGGGTATTTAATACATGTATTTAGGAAAAGTCATAAACGGACAACCGTATATCAGACACACAGAGTAATTTAAATTTGAAAACCTCAAACCGTCAAAATTACTGCCGTGGCAATTCTAGTGTTAATCCTCTGCGATACACAAACACAAACAAAACAAACAGTGCTCCGGCTTTGTTATTACTTCAGCGTAGGGCTGTACTCACGCAGCTGTGTCCCCTTTGTACTACCCAACTCCTCCATGTGATCAGCCTGGCACCACAGTCTATCCAATCGCTGCATGCCCTGCAGCTGACCACAATAGAGTTATCGAGTAGATTCACCTTACACAGCGCCCTTTCTTGTCAGGAGGGAGATTTGCAGCTAAAATCCCTTCTCTCTCTGTGACAACATATCATAGGTACTAATGATGACTTTAAGGGGAAGCCTGTATGTTAACTGCTCTAGCTTTTAGAAAAAAATATTATAATCAGCCACATCGGCCTGGTTCTCAAAGCTTTGCAACTTTAGTAAATCTCTGACAATAAAGCATTAACTCAAAAAGCAAACAACATGTGTGCATTATTTAAATTTAAGTTGAAATACATAAGCAAGGTAAATTGATTGGTAAACTGGAAGAATCCATACACATTTTATTTAGGGTAGATCTACAGTAGCTACTATTTATTCAGGTTCTTTTGTTTCTTGGGCCTCTTGATGACTTATCTGTGTAACAGATGTACAGTTGTCATGAAATGGACCAGATGCATCATAATCTGGTCTTTTCACATCTGGAAAAGTATTGTACAGGCAGATACTCTGAATCTCACTTGAAAGTAGTGCTGGGTTGAACACGGTATTTTTATGTTCGGATATTCACTCATAATTTAAATATTCGTTTGGATATTCGTTCGCTTTCAAAAAGCAATGAAAGCCATTATATTGCTCAGAATGAAAGCAGAGACAGCATAGCAGCAGGGGTAGGGGGCATGGCCCCTGTGTGTGTGCCTTTATTTTACAGCAAGACCTTACAATATGTAACACGTTAAAATAGAAAAATATCCCAGGAGTAAAGAATACACTGTGTAGGCCTTACTTTACCCCAGTGAATTAACTACAAAACAAAGGTTGCCAAATAGCAGTTCAAGTTAAACATTGTTTTGTTTATTCCCGAAATAAATAGTAAATAAAGTTGACACTGCATTTTATTGTATTTTTTAAAACTTTTTTTTCCATTCCTTGCCATTGCTGTTTCATCACAGTAAACAGTGGCCATTGACACGTTTTCATAAAGTAGTAACATGAGGTTTACTTGTGCCTTTTTGTAACTGAACAAGCAAACGAAAACTGAAATTTAACTTTAAACACTTCAAATAAAACAAACGTGGAAATAGCGTTGTAAAGTGAAGGGCAAAAACTCACCGTTTTGGTTCTCACTCTAAAGCAGCACAATGCGTTTCTTACCCAGATGGCCTTCCATAGAGATCACTATGTGTGCACGCGCATAATCTGGTTTGTTTACTTTTTGCTGTCAAATAGAGGCTCAAGAGCTGCTGTGTTGATCCTGTGTTTATCACAGAGCTCTTTTTAAATGGTTGTGCAACTTCTGGTGAGGCGGTAAATAAGTGCAAGGTATTTTTGTCATTTCTAATGAATACGAACATCTGATTTTTGTATCAGAATACATGTCAAAAAATATTTTTTTGACTATTCATATATTTGTATCAGCACTATTTGAAAGTGACAGATTTAAATAGTCCTTCAAAGACTGCTGACAGAAAACAGCTTTTGGGGCTGTCACAGGTGGCTGGGTGGATGACATCACCAGACCAGAAAATGCGCTTGTTTTTATTAACCCTTTCAGGACCAAGCATTTTTCAGTGGGATGCTTCCCCAGGACCAGGCGTTTTTTGGCTGTAGTTGACTCTCTTCCTATAAAAATTCACTAAAAATCTGTTTTTTACAGTAGCATCTTGGAAATGTTTTCCTTTTTTTCAGAACACTCTGGGGGACATTATAAAGTACTTCAGAAACCATACAAATCTTTTGCTTTTTTTTTAAAACACAATATTTAATTGTTTTTTTAAAGTATTTTTTATTATGCATTTTGCTTAGAGATACATGTAAAAAAATGTATTATTCTATGAACCTTACAATAAGGGAAAAAATCTGATACATTTAGTTCATTAAATAGTATGTGCTTATATACACTGTTTCTTGATATTTATAAATGTTGTAAAAACATATATACTGTAGCGTGCACGGGGGAAGGCAGCAGCAGGGCTGGTAGGTGACGTAATCACACACAAAGCCATAAGCCTGATATACGCTCCTTTCAAGGGAGCCAGCTCTTTTGTACAGTGGTATCGGCACTATGATTTAGTGCGAGAGGTCCTGGGTTTGCACCCGCCCTCCTTCCTGTGTGTGGATTGCCTCGCCCTGGGTGTTGCGCCTGCCTGCGGGAACTGAGGTTCGCTACATTGGTGTCAGAAGTGGATACAGGTACCCCGGCACGCTCTTGTCGCACTGTAGCTTGGTGAGCAAGTCCAGGGTGGACTAGAGGTTGGCAGGGGAGAGTGTAGCATGCACAGGTGATTGCAGTAGCAGGGCTGGTAGGTGACATAATCACACACAAAGACATAAGCCCGATATACGCTCCTTGCAAGGGAGCCAACTCTTTTAGTCCAGGAAACGGTGGGGTCTCCGTCTTAGCCTCTGTGGCCGGGGGATCGCCCCTGCCCGCAGAGACAGTGGAAGAGCAGACCTGCGGATCACCCCCTGGAGCAGTGCCAGCCGCGGGACTCATTAGTCCACCAGCTACCCCACCCGGAGCAGTCGGACCGAGGTGCTTATTATTTGGTCAAAACAAATAATAAGCACACAAAACAAAACAAGTACCGTGCTGGTTTTGATCCAGTACGCGTAGCAATTGTCCTTTAGTTGAGTTCCTTTTTCTCCATCTCTCTCTCACTTCCTGCATACAGCTTCTGTTTATATTAATGTGGCTGTCCTCAAATTGGCAAACAATTCACCAACTTAAAGACAACCACATTCCACACGAGTATTTCTACCAGGGAAGGTTTTTAACTCCTTCCCTGCCAGACAAAACAGCAATAATAATAAAACAGGCTTTTCACACAATACATTTAAATAATAATAATAATAATAATAATAATAATAATAATAATAATAATAATAATAATAATAATAACATACTCATCACAGGGGCTTTTTTCAGCTTCCTGATCAGAATGAAACCCAGGCTCATGTTAACCATATATATAGGTCTGATGAAAATTTGTCTGTCAGCTGCAGCTGCAGAAGGAGTGTTATGCAAAACTGAATCACAACTAGGTCAGTTATGTGAATCCTTCTGTCCCTACTAGAGCAGAAGTATGATCTGAAATACTGTAAATGAAAAGATGAAGATGAACATTCATTTTTCAAATAATTGTAAACCAAGTAAAATATTGCCTATTGCAATCAAACAAACGTATGCATAATTTATCTTAATCTATAATGTATTATTATTCTTTTTTTAAGGTTAATTTATTTACGATTAACCCTTCTCCTCATTGAAACTAATGAAATAAAAGTGTCTCTCCCTTAAAATCCTAAACTGGGAACAGCAGTATCACAGATTAACTCAGCAGTTTCAACACCATTTTATGTTTATGTGTATCTAGCTTCTGAAATCATGATTTTTTGCAAAACAAAATGGGGGTTCAATATTACGTTCCACTTATGTGATGGTAAGGAAGATGCTTGTTTTATGTAAATCTATGTGATGTGTAGATTGTCCCTTATTTTTAAAGATTGTGTGAAACTAATATATCTTCCCTTTACATTGTAAATAAGCACAGTAATCTGCAGTCCACCATATGTTTTACTGTGGTTAACCCTGTTTTAACACTGCTTTACAATTGTGACAGAGAAAGAATGAACCTTGGTTATAAATCTCCCTTCCGACCTGGGAACAGTGTGCCCCGGACTGGATGGTCTGACAATTCATTCCAGGGAAAAGTGGAAGTCGGCCATCTAGAAAGGGGTTGGAGCCAGAGTACACCAAGTCATCGCCCCAGACATGAAGCAATGTGGCAATCGCAGATTAGAGGAAAAGCGATTGCACTCGCTAACCAAGGGGGCGTGGCTGAAGGTACAAAAGGGGATATGGAGTGAGTGTTTTGTGTTTGTTTGTTTTCCCACCTAATTGTACTTGTTTGTCATTATTAGACGGCTAACACGTTCCAGGAGCTGTCACTAAAGGCCAGCACTAACCCGGACAGCACTGCACTATTGTACATGAATAAATTGTATTTCACCACTTGCACCAAAGCACTCACTCTGGACTTGTGATCGTGTTTGTGTTCTGTGTGTGTTTAAACTGTGTTTATTATTTCGGGACAGGACCCTGTGGTTTAAACTGTGCTGTGTATTGCCAAGGATTATTATTTACAGTCGCCAAACGACCCGGATTAAAAACAAATAAAGAATTGTTTGGACCACAAGCTTTGTTGTTTGTCATCTGTGCACCTGCGCACTGCAAACCACTTTGCCACAGCCATACATATATGTGATATACCATGCTTGCCTATGTTTTACATAGAATTCACTATACTTCTACCATGCCTAGCTACCCGTTGCTCTGCTTTTACCACTGCATACTGTGGTTATGAAAGCGAGTTGAGAAAACCATCTATTTTTCTTGTGGAAACATTATTCATTGAGCAATGGAAGCACTTCAAGATAAAGTTTTCAAAGTCATAATGCAATGCAATATCTTTTATTCTAATGATAGGCTGTGCTTATCTGGTGACCTGCTTGAGATTAGTTTCTAATCATCTGTTTGCCAGGTGTCTTTATGGCAGTATCCGTCAAGCAGTAAATCCCCAGACTTCCTCTTCTTATGCAGTAGAGATTTAATTTAGAATAGCATCTGCTCAATGGGAAGTCAGAAGGTGCTATTGCAGGATACCTTAGGAATAGCAGCAATATTTCAGTGTAATGATGCCATTTCAAAGACCCTGCTAACATAACCAATATGTTTTGAATTTACAGTAAGAAACTACTATCCATAAGAGACTACAGTGCATATTTTTGAATACATATGCAGCACGTGACAAGCCGTCTACATATTGCATTAAATGATATTAAGAACTGTTGCAGTCTCCATTACCCGATGCTTAATATTACCCTCTGAGCACCATCTTGATGCAATTCATTCTTATGTTTCGAGCAGGGAAATCTAATATCAGATCAATATAAAAATATATTTGAATTGCTGAATGTCTCCATTAAACTTTTTTTTTTTTTTAATAAATGATTTTGCAATGGAAGAGTGGTCAATATAAGATTGAGTTGAAACAGTGCTCCCTATATGGTTCTTAAAAACAAGTTACAGTTATTTTTCACACAACCAGAACTTACACTTTTACTTTTGTCTTTTAAAGTGGTCAATATTTAGACATGCATCATCTTTAGACAAACAAATCATCACGATAAGTAACACAAAACCAAAAAGATAAACAGCTGACAAAATGAAGGAATTAGCATTGTTTGTTGATACAGGAGTATCTGGCAGTTTATGAAACCAAAAACAAAACCATCAGGACAATAAAGGCTATCTTTAAGCATGCACATTTATATAAGAATTATCTAACTTCCAAATGCATTGCATTATGTACTTCCTGCTGTCAAAGTCAAATTGAAGCAATATGAAGAGTATGTCACAAGCTGGCTGTAAAAATAAATAAAAACTTGTGGTGAGTTAGACTAACAGGCTGGGTTGCAATGTGTATCTGGTTCTAACATTTAATGGGGTTAATTGTGTGCACACAGTCCTGTAGGGGAGGAGTATAAAAGGCTGACACAGGAAGCAGGAGCAGGAGCAAAACCAGCTGCAGTTGGAATTGAAATACAGGAGCAGTGGAACTATTTATCTGGGAAAGAGAAGTATTGGTGTGGTAAAGTAACCAGTATCATTCTATTTGCCTTAAGAGGATTACAGATGGTGCTGTGCACACTTAGTGTACAGTGGCATTGAAATTAACCAACAAGTGCACAGCTAACCTTGTGTGTTTGTGTTGTTGTGTTTCAGCCGCTTGCTAGGAAAGGCTACCATGAAGCAGGGGATCAGCAGACACGGCCCTGGCAGGAGAGGATTTTGGAAGTCCGCAGGCTCACGCTGACACCTCAAGGCCTGGCTAAAGCCCTCAGAAATTAAGTAATAGGCTGTGCCGGAAGGCCTGTTGCATGGGGTACTTTAGCTATTGAAAGGGGTGAAGCATTTGAGAACAGTCACCCTACTGTGATAACTGCAACCACACTCTGGGCCGTGCTTTGTTTGTTCCCTTCCCAGGTGGTGACAGCGGACCAGTGAGCAGGTTGTGGAGCAACAACATTAAAGAGGAGCATACTTGCTACCGCAGCCAGCGTACCCGACATTGCCTGCTGCGGCCCAGGAACGATCAGGACCGCAGCAACATTACCAGTCAATCAATCAATCTTTATTTTATATAGCACCTTTCATAGTGGACCACCACCACAAAGCACTTTACAAGATGCAGTAACAACAAGAAAATCCATAATACTTTAGATACAGAGAAATGCATAATATATGCTATACATTACACCTACTGAGGAGGGAGGTTGCAACAGGCTAGGAACCCAGTCTAGGAGGACTTAAATATTGCATAAAAAAAATAAAAAATAAAATAAAAAATGGGATTTATTGAGGGGATTGTCTTCTGGTTATAGGGGTGCTATAATCCAGTTAATAAATACTGCTATATGTTCAGGGTGTGAGACATTGCAACCCAGCCAGAAGGGTTAAGGGCATGTGGTTGATAATGTATGTTGCAGCCTAGTATAGTTTACATAACATTTATTGTGTGGGACGGAAGGGGGTATTTTAGTATTTATCGTGTTATGTGTGGAGAATATATGCTAGCAATATTTTATGGGGTTTTGGGGGATACATAAGGGGAAGGGTTATTAACATGTTATCAAACAATTAATCAATTCAGCTTTATTTTATATGGCGCTTTCCATGGGGGAACATTATCACAAAACATTTTACAGAGTATAATGATGGGACTGTGTGTAAATTGGTGGATGTAAATAGTTAGTAGTAATTAGTAATTAATTACCTGCCTGAGTTATGGTCCAATGGTCATTTCTGATTGTTATCACTGTGAAATTTTGGCGAATAACTTACCAGCATCACCTATTAAATTGCAGGATTATACTTTCCTGTATTGTCTGTAAAGACAAAGAGCTGGGCCTGGATTTTAATTGTATTTTTATGATTGAACTTGTGGATAAAATTGTCCTTTGGTGAACTGACCTCCTCGGTGTCTGGTGTTTACTGTGCATGTTGTAGGGCTGGGTTCTGGGTTACAGTGGGATCCTTTAGTAGTGGTTATACTAAATCAAATGTAGTGTCATTGCTTCAGAAGCAGCCCTGTAACACATAGTTAAAAATAGGCTGTACATGACACTAACAAGACTGATCACAAGGAAGCTACAGAAAGTGCTAGAGAATATATAATATAAGAAACGTGCAACATTATCACTTCTTGGGAGCTCAGAGTCTTATCTCCCACAGAACTGGCAGAAACATCTGCTGACTACAAAGTTCCCACAGCTTGATGGCAATTTTAGAATATTGTTTGTCTAAACAGAATCACTAAAATGCTGGCTTTCAGAAGCTGGAGGTTTGGTATGCTATAGTCGGCAGAGATCTGCAAGCATCAAAATTGTCATCATCAGCAAGAAGAAAACATGTTTATAATATTTTGATTATGCTGACATCTTGGGCAGGTGGTACGCTTTCCTGAACAGGCAGGATAGGACATGTTAAACTGACATTTTTGGATTTGTATGGGTTTGATTTCCAGTGAACAGTCAGGCAAGACTTTAAATTCAAATAAAAGTCTTTATTTCCATGTACATAAACAGAATAGATTGCAATGTTCTAACTCAGAGATTACATGCAACTCTTACGAGGTAATGGGGAAATAAACCCAGGTAGTAAATGTGATTGTAATGGCAAGCCAGTGGTGTAGCTTATCGGTTTTAAACAAATAAAGTTAAGCAGTTGTATGGCACTAATATCAAATGACATTAAAGAATATGCTCCTTGTGGCAAAGTCAAAATGTAGAAATAATACAACCTTCAGGATTCATTAGAAATCGCATGTCTGACAGCACATTAAATGAAGAGTATTTAGAATTATGATTCACTGTCAGTCTAACCTAATGGAACTGCAATGCACACGATTCATACCAACAAAAATGGTAATCTTACTCATTTTTTTCAGATGTGATATACAATAGGAATTGGCTTATTATCCACTCCTATGCAGACAGCTCCTATCTCAAAATGAACTGACTTTAAAACCCAGATGTTCAAAATCTTAAAAGAGTTCAAATGAGCGGAGTCATCCTGTGCTCAATCGCTGCATATTATTCAACAAAGATTCTGATGATATTTGACACAAATGTTGAATCTAAACAATCATGTCTAATAAAAAAACAATATTATGCAGTATTTTTTAAGCTTTCTTGGGGACTTGACAAATTATATCATACAAAATGATTCAGCTTATGCTTCTAAGATCTTGCTATCAACAATAGACTTCCACCCCCTTTCCCTGTGTTGCCCAATCCAGTAAAACTCTTTGGCAGTTTAAAACACCCTCTGATCATTCTGCTCACTGCTGTTGTTCCCTGTACTACTTATTGCTACATTTTGCCAGTGAGTACTGAGAGTGAGAGTTTTATAAGTCATATTTTGTTTTTCATAAAGTCCCCTTCCTTTAATGATTTTAAAAGGCTCTGTGTAGATATGACACTGTCAATTAAATAGACGTTTTTTGAGCTTTTAACAAATTGGTTATGGTCATGTAGACTGAATAACAGCTCAGAGTAAAATCATCTTTTATATAGGAAAATGTAAGATCAATAAAGTGGAAATACATATTAAATACAATTTACTGTAATTATTTTGTTAGCTCTATGTACTTTACATTCAAAAGGGGTCTGTGTTGTACACATGATTTCCATTACATGAGAGTAGGTTTTAAAACTTCATGCTGGTATTGGACTCAGCTGTCACCAAGAAATGTGATCTAATGTGATCCATTTGTGTTTCCTTCCATCTGATGATGTAGCTATCCTTCTGCCTGTGTTGTTGCAATGCTGGCTGCAGGTATCAACCAGAGTGCGGCCTCCCTAGTGCATCAGCATGACAACTGCCTGGACTGAGCTGAGTAGGGTACTTCTCTGGGGTCTTTAATTCGGCACCTTCTATCCTTGGTGTTTTGTCAACTAGCCCATGACACCTTAAGAGGGCTCGAAAGTGATTCTGGTGTCCCAGCATCCCCCCACCCCCTCCATCCCCCACTGAGCTAAGCCCAGCTTACTTACCTTCCTTTACATCGACATTGCTTTCTTTCTACTGTGCTTGAGATCCCCAACCAGAATCTTTTCATCTCAACCAGAGCCAGTTGCTGCTCCTCTCTGCTGCTTCAGATAAGTTCTTCAATATGTGTTGCAACTCTTGACCACTGAATCCGATTCCTCTGAGAAACCGGGTTGTGGAGTGTGCCACAAATCCTCGACAACTCACCTCCACTTGGTAAACCAGGACTCTCCATCCTTGCTGAACTGAGATCAAGGCCTCCTCTTCCATACTGTACTTGCCCCACTGATACGAAGGGCAACCTTTGCATCTTCCACAGCTTCCTTTGCTGCCCACTTTCCTCCAGTTTTTAACACAGGTGCTGCCTCCCTCACACATTCGTCGTGTGACTCTACCAATGTCATTTCCAATAGAACCTTGATGCACTTAAACTCCTCGGTTAGAGCTGAGACTGGCAGCTGCAGTATCCCTTTACCATACAGTTCCACTCTGCTGAGGCAGCATGGAACTCTTAACCATTTTCTGACGTATGAATGCTTCCAGCTTCTCTACTGTTGTCAAGGAAACCTCATACACAGTGAGTGGCCACAGAAGTCTTGGCAGTAGACCAAACTGAAAGCATCAGAGTTTAAGTTTGCCCGGTAAAGCGCTGCTGCTCTTCAACCCTTGCACTGCTTGTTGTCTCACTTCTCCCACACGAACTGTGTCTTTTAGGTCCCCATCATACCAGCTCCCAAGACTTTTAACAGGCTTCTCAGACACTGTTGGTATTGCCTCACTGTTAATGTAGAACCTCTTATCCACTACTTTACCTTTAATTATAGAGATGCTCCTTGATTTAGTGGGCTTGAATTGCATTCGTGCCCATTCAGTGTTATTGAATAGTTTGGCCAATAACCGATTAGTGCAGGCTACTGTTGTAGTCATGATTGTCATGTCATCCATGTATGCTCTAATTGGCAGTCACATTCCAGAAACCAAGGGTTCTCCTCCCGCTACCCATTATGACACCCTAATAATTATTTCCATTGCCATGGTAAAAGCCAGTGGAGGAATGGTGCATCCTGCCATTATTCCAATTTCTAGACATTGCCATGTAGTGGTGAATTCTGAAGTTGAAAAACAAAATTGCAAACCTCTGAAGTGGGCTTTCACTAAGTTTGTTTGCTTGAAAAATTAAATGGTGCCCAAAGAAGCTCATGTGGTGCTGAACCGTATGCATTAGCTAAATCCAGGAATGTCACATGTAGCTCCTTCCTCTCCTTTTTAGCTGATTGAATTTGCTGCCAGATCACACTGATATGCTCTAAGCATCCTGGGAAACCTGAAATACCAGTTTTCTGTACTGAAGTGTCAATGCAGCAGATCTTCAATAGGTAAGATGACAATCCCTGAGCAACGATGCTGGAGAAAATCTTGCCTTCCATGTTAACAGGGAAATAGGGCAAAACTGATCGATGCTTGTAGAATCTTTTTCTTTAGGTATAAAGTCTCCACCTGCTCGGCGCCATGCTCTTGGTACAACCTGTTTTTCCCATGCTACTTTCATCAATTTCCACAGGATTCGTAGAACACCAGGGGCGCTCTTGTACACTCTTGCCTTTTTCACTGCTTGCTCTACTTCTTTCCACTTAGGTGCACAGTCCTCCATTTGGTATTCTGGTGGATTGGTAGGTGGGATGTTTGAAGGAATCGACATAGGCTCCTGCCTTTTTGAATCTGTGTGCATTTCCTCGAGTTATCTCTCCAGCACAGACTTAGTTGCTTTTAGTGTGCCATTTTTCTCCCAGGTGAATAACTTCTTTGCAAATTTGAATGGGTCTTTATAAAAGTTAGTTCTCCTTCTTTTTGTAGCATTTCCGTAGGCGCTCAGCTCTGCACAATGTTGCAAGCTTATCATTTTTGACCATTTATAATAGCCTCCTTCTGACTTTGTCCTGCTGCCCTCCAACTAAGTGCTCAATCTCCTGCTGCTGTCTTGACTTTTCAGGAATAGTTTGTATTTTCTCCTTTCTGTTTTCAACGCCAAATCTCTCACTTCCATATGCGTAGATGGTACCCCCAAATTTACCCAGTTTCTTTTCGACTGTTCCACCAAACCTTTCCAATGCAAAACAGAGATCTGTGTTTACTGTGTCCCACACTGTTTTCTCAGACGCTCTTGGCCATTTAACTCCAGTCTTGTGCCCATTGAGGTTCTTTTCTCTCTTACGCTGGTTCATCTGACCGGTTTCACATGGATCATTAAGTTCATCACTAGCTGTGTTTATGCAATACCTCCTCTCATCTATGACAGGGATGCTGATATCCTGCGAACTGTGGTTTGCTTCCTGTCGCTGGATTTCATTCGACTGACTTGATTGACTTTGTAAAAAGTACTGATCAACGCAAGGCCCTTGTCCCTTCTCCCTCAAGCATTTCATTCTCCCTTGATGAATCTTCAAACCCCTAGCCGTTGTCACTTTGCTCCAGCCACGGACACAAGCCTGGAGCTCCATGTCTTTGCTAACTGCATATCTTGAGCTAGTCCTTTGCAAAGTACTCTCTGTTCTCATATCCGTTTCCTTTCCTAAGTCGTTAACCATGTTGTCAAACCTTGAGTCATCTTCCACCCCCGCTCTCGCAGACTCTAGAGGTATTTTTCTCTTTAATTTCTTAGAAGCCTTGGGCGGGTGTCTCCAGCATCCTGTTCCACTTGAGCTGGATACTGCCAGCTAGGGTGGCTAACCCCTGCCAGCCCCAATGGGTCAATTTGGGTCAAAGCTGTCTCTCCAGGCTATCACAAGGTCTCTCCCTCGTTGCCAGCTGCTCTATTCACAGCAGTCACTGGACGTATCCAGATCTTCAACAGTTATTTACAGTTTTTACTCTCATTTACAACTTCAAAAAGCCAGTGCACTGCTTCAAATAAATTCAGATAAAAAAGTTGTCTGTAAATTCAAATTACTTTTTCTTCTGTCTAAACACATTTAGAAAAACAAGGCCACATCCTCCAAGAGAGAACAAACAAGCACAATCTAGGCTCTTTCAAACCAAAAGCCGTTGCTACTTCAGAGGATGAAAGAACACTGCTCCTGTTCAGAGATTTACTAAACATTATAGTTTCAATAGCATAAATCATTACTAATTATTCTAGAAACTAACTAAAAGTAAACACAGACCATGTAGGGATTCCTGTATGCACATGCTATTTCTTTTTGGTGTTTATTTGATTTTGAAAAAAAACAAACAAGTGGTGCACTCTTTTCCCTGGGGAAAACAGATAAAAGACTGGTAATCAGACAAGTATAAACACTACGGGTCCATTTAGCAAAGTTCTCAAACCCCTAAGGCAATCACAAAACACTTTTGCTGACAGTTACTGCATCAAAATCAGACCTTGCACATCTACGTGATTTAGCAACTGTGTTTTAGTGCCCACCCAGCAAGAGAGCATTAGCGCTGGACATCAGCTGAACTTTAGGGGAGTGTCCTGATTTACATACAGTGATGTAGTGATTTAGCAAACCATCAACAGTGTTATCGTTTGCGTTTCAATTGACATGTGAAAAACAGGTCTAAACTGTGCACAAATTACATGGTCAACTATAAATACTGCTGAAACTACCAGGGAAGCAGGTAAAGAAAAGAGAGAGAAAAAAAGAGAAATAAAAGAAATATGGAGTCCGCACTGGATTTCTGTGGCCAGACAAAGAGAGAGGAGGAGGAGGAGACGTCCCCAAATATTTAGAAGTCATCTGTCTTTTCTGAGCCTGTCTGTCACAAAATGTATGCAGCAATTTTGCCTGAACAGACAAACAATCACTGACACCTGCTTCAGGCTGACCTGGAAGGAGACATGCAGAGAGCACACTGTTTGCCTCTAGCACTAAGGACACTCACTGCACTAACATTTTATGCCGCTGACTCGTTCCAATGTGCTGTGGGTTACTGTAAAAGCCTTAAATATTTATTACCAAAATATTTGGCGAATCACACCCATAAAACCTATTTTGCTCCAGAAATGTTGGCTACCTGTTGCAATATACAAAGTATGTATTGTTAGTGGAATTTGATTTCTTGCCAAAAATGTTTGCGTTTTTTAATACACGAAAAATGCATGATAAAAGACTCTCAAATATTTATGGCTTTACAGCATACTGCAGACATGAGCCAGTCATTAGTGGCACCTGCGTTTCAGCGGGATGACAGTCTGAGAGGCTGGTTGATAGGGGACAACAGGTATCCACTGACACTGCTGCTCAACCCCACGACCCCTGCTGGGGGATCACTACAGTACGCTCCTCGGAAGGTTAGCAATGGGTTGTGTTTTACATAACATAGTTCTTAAAATAGAAGCTCCAGTGGTGAAGGTTGCAGATGCTGCAAGTGCCAGGCAGGTAAGACAAAGCTTTATAGATGACTTTTTTTATTTTTGTTAGTATTCACTCTCCACCTCCAGGCTGCTAAAAAAAAAAAAATGTGTAGCCGTGCTTGAGGGGCTTGGTCATCCTCCTCACTTTAGCTGCTGGACATTTTTAATTTTGTTGTGCTTTTGTCAAAATGCCCTCGCTATCACAGAAGCACAGGTGCTCTTAAAGGGAATGTAGAAGCCTTATTGGTTGTAACCTTACTCCCCCCACCGTGCTTTGATTGGCTGGCGCATATGCGCTAGCCCATTCATGAGACCCGACTTCTAAATCACGTTTTCTCGTGCTATCGTGGCGATTCGCTAACGCTTTGCCTTAGCGGAAGCGACTGCGTACGTATTTGCAAAATAGGGCCCTATATAAACTACCTGAGCATTGTTTTTCTTTGAAGAATACATGTAATATATTTCACAAATTCTGTAGTCATAAAATAATTATTTAGCTGGAAAAACAAATGAGAAGCCAAAAAACCCTAATCAAAAAAAAAGAGGAATTTGCAGAATGTACTACACACCCTGTGTATAATGCACACAACTGAACAGCCTTGGGTTGTATAATGCACACCACTTGCACACTGTAATATACATGTCTTGTGCATTGTGCGTTATAAAAGTTACGGTTCTTCCTGCATATATGTTTTTTTCTTTCTAGTTTTATAGTTGGTAATGCAGAATTGAGTATGTAAATATGCATTTTGATTGGTTGTTATTGTCTTATGTCTTGTCATGTATGTTATGTATATTGTAGGTCATGCTCATTTAATAAGTGACACAACGCATTGTGGTATATGTAATACTCATTGTGGTTACCAATATGTCAGTACATGTGTACATGTGTACATTTCTTTTAGTACATCTCTTACTCATTTTATGTCTTTTATACATTTGGTATCTCATCCAAATTGGTATGTGTCATACTTATTTAGTATGTTCTTTTAACTGCTTATATCCATTTTGATGTCTGGCCCATCCGTACAAATATATATATATATATATATATATATATATATATATATATATATATATATATATATATATATATATATATAGACACAGTATATGAGATCTGTCATACAACCAGATAAAATAGAATTTGTTTGTCCATTGTACTATTCTAAAAGAGTTCTCGCTTCCGTCATAAATGTGTTGTAGAATAAAAAGAAAGGGAAAAGAGAGAAAGAAATATGTTTGAAAGCAGAAATGGGGGAGTTGCCCCCTGCCACAAAGTCAGAGAAAATGCCACAGCTGCATTACTTCAAAGCCAGCCACAATGGAAATGAAGTTTGTTTACCTAGCATTCCTGTGTTTGCCAGATAAAAGCAGGTCATAGCTGTATGAAAGGTTTCCTTGAAGTTACTGGCAAAGAAAGAAGTTTAAACAGTGAGATTCTTTTTATCCACAAGTAGACAATGGTAGGATTCAAGATGAAATACTGGACAAGGAAGTTTTGTTCATTTTTTTTCAATACATTTCTTTGAATTAACAGACATACCCAACTATCACAGAACACCTGTCCGACTAAACTTTGAAATCAGTGAATATTGTTATAGATTTCACTTACTCTACATCACCAAGTGTGGATTCAGGATAACTGTATACACTGAGGAAAACTACCAAATGCTAGGAGACTTAAGTACTGAATATCAGTAACCTTACACTATATAATAGTGATATATGGCATGGCATCAAAAGTACCTCCACTGTTTGTGTTCAAACACACTTTCCCTTGACAAATGTATCTTAAACATACCAAAACGTTGGGAAGTTGGCTCTTTTGAGCAAAAACGATATATAAATATATATGTGTGTGTTTTAGTTATTGCTCGATTAGAGCTAGTTTTTTGTTTTGTTTGTTTATTAAATATAGCGTGACAGCGCTTAAACTCCATTTCTGTGTCCTGGAGCAGGAGGTACAGCCGATGGAACGACAGGTACAGCTGAATGGAGCGAGAGGTATCACTGATGGCTACAGAGAAGGGGGAGGAGGTGAGGAGCCCACCTCCACCACAGCCACGACCACCACCCCTGTCCGGCGCTATTACGTGTAGTCCCTTGCCCCTTGCTCCTGGACACCCTGCCGGTCTGCCTCGACCTCCGTGGTTCCCTACTCCGCTCACCCCGAGCACCCAGACGTTGCTGGTGCTCCCCCTGTTCGCTGCTTCACTCCCCCTGGGTGATCCGACATCGCTGCGCCGGTCCCCAGGTGAAGACCTCTGCCCGCTGCTGCTTCCTCCTCTTCTCTGGCTGTCGCTTCAGTCATTGTTTAATTAAATTTGTTAATTGTTTTATTAGTATTTATCCCCTGTATCTGGTGATCATTGTAAATTAGAGCCAGGTGCAGGGTATTTAAAGGCAGCAGCCAGTCTGTTCAGGGCTGATGGTGTGTATAGGAGCCCGCTTGATAGTGTGCTCAAGCGTAAGAAAAGGTAGTGTAAAAACCTGTGTGGTGTGATTTTTGTTTGGCAGGTAAATGGCTTAGCCGTCCTGCAAGATAGTTTAGGTTCCTGTGTTTGTTATTGCTCGAATAGAGCTAGTTTTTTGTTTTGTTTGTTTGTTTGGGTCTGCTTTAAAAGGGGCAAACGAACGACCATGAGTGCCGGCCGGGCTAATTATATATATATATATATATATATATATATATATATATATATATATATATATATATATATATATATATATATATATATATATATATATATATATATATATATATATATATATATACCTCTAGAGGGAAATATATTTGAACTTTGATATATTTGAAATATATTTGCACCCATTCGACTCCTTGAGACCACTTTCAATTTAAACACAAAATGTCTCATTTTCAACCACAACATCTACAGTAGAGAAATGTTCGTTAATAATCAACAAAATGAAAATACATTCGTATCTCAGACATTCCTGTCAATGACTTTCAAAATTTAAATCACTCGACAACACCCATAATTCGTGTTTTTTAGGCGCTTTTAACAAATCTGTCTCTTTGAAGATTTACAGTCTTCACCAATTGGAGCACCAACCAAGTGAGCGACACAAATCTTCAACTGACAGC
Source organism: Acipenser oxyrinchus oxyrinchus (assembly GCA_030684275.1). NCBI lineage: Eukaryota > Metazoa > Chordata > Actinopteri > Acipenseriformes > Acipenseridae > Acipenser > Acipenser oxyrinchus. The sequence goes on along the minus strand of CM060251.1, from coordinate 77,149,985 downwards.
GACTAAAAAAAAAAAAAAAAAGAAATCTTCAACTGACAGCGACTAAAAAAAAAAAAAAAGCATAACCCATTGAAACACATTTTCCTTAAAAATACGTTTTTTTTTTTTTAAGGTCATTATCTACCTGGTTTAAATCACCGTTCCTAAATTGACTTAATGTACATTATTATTATTTACTAAGTTCACTTGCAATTTGAACCTTAACACCCGTTTATTGTCTTTTTTTATTACAGATACCATTATCCATGTATTATAAAAAAATAATAGATGGGCTTCAGTAAGTTAAAGGAAAACAATTCCATCTCGGGTTTCTGTGACAGTTTATAAAGTACCTAACGGTCTCGTAGTTTATGTATATATATATATATATATATATATATATATATATATATATATAATACAGTTGACTACCTTGTATTTTCAAACACCCATTTCATTATCCCTAAACTTGCAGATGAGAGGTTGAAATTAATTATGTAAATTGCATATTTGTGTCTGATTGAAAAATGTAACCTATTCCAAGCAGGTCATTAAAAGACAACGGATGACAAAAAATGAATTCTCCGAGGATTCTAGAAATGCAAGGCTAATCATTGTGTAATACATACTGCAGATGAAATATTAATCTGTTTGACTGTTGTTCATGTTTGACTAGGCCTATTCCAATTAGATTTGAATGGAAAACTCCTGTTCATTGTTCTGCAGGCCAATTGCATACCAATAAAATCCATAATCATGTAAAATATTTGGGTTCTGGTTTTAAAATAAAGATAAAGCAAAATTCAAACCTCCTGCATTTAATTTTCTAAATCAAAGGTACGGTAAATGTGATCTCACCAGAAAATGTGCTATTAATCTGACATTACTGTTGCACCTGCACTTATAGTCGCTGTAATGAAGGATATAAAAAGAACAGCTTCATAATAAAGCCGAATGCAATGCTCATTATGATTGTGCGATTTGACTGCACCCATCTCTTCTCCAGCTGAGTAATAATCAGTTAACTCAAGCCAATTCAGTTTTCTAATCAATCAAGATTACATCACAGTACAGTACAATATTATTTAAATATTTTACATATACAGTTCCTTCAATCTAGAATGGACACAGATTGAAAAATAGGATGATTTTCTTACTGATGCACTTTTGAGAGTTATGTATTTTCTTTTTTTCTCATTCAGTATGCTTCAGTTGAAGCTTCTGCTTTTCAGAGCATGCATTTAGAAAACAAAATGTGCAAATGATGTTCTTCTGATAATACAAACTATCTCTGCTGAACTGCATCTCACTCAACTTGATCATTACTACACTTTTTTCTGATAATTGTAGGAAATAAGAATATGTTTTTTCAAGCTGCAGTACAACTGGAACATGGCATGACTGTTATACTTTTTATTTTAATATGCACCTTCTATGCATTGTATAACTGAAGTGACATATGTAAATCACAACTAAAATTAAAGGAAGTCTACAATAATTGGGACACTGTGTAAAGTAAAATCTTTAACGATTCAGTATCATAGTTTAACCTTCATAGTGTTGTATATGCATTCATTTTCAATTACAAGCAATTTTACCTCACCTTAAGTTTTTGTGCTGTGTTTTACCACCCTCTCGTTTTCCTGTGTGTTACCCTCATACTGGGTTACCTGACTGAATACTTTGTGTATGTTCTATTTATATCCTGGAAATAAAATTCCTGCCAAAGTGCAACTTGAAATAACACCAACATGTTTTCAAAACACTACAGGAATCAAGATTTACCTGCTCACTGTAACAGAAGTAACCTGTCATTCAAATACTGCCACCTTATCAGTGGAGGAGAATGACACTCGGGTTAGTTTTTTATAAAATGACTAGCAACGGTAGAGGTACTTAGAATCATATTTCTATTATATATATATATATATATATATATATATATATATATATATATATATATATATATAAAATGCAAAATAAAATATAAATGATTTGCATCTTCATTCTTTCCCGATAAAAGTCAGTAGATGCACCTGTTGTTTCCCAAGCTGACTTTTTCTGACAGTAGTATGCCTGCCATCACATGCAGCAGTGATCAATGGACTCAATGGCCTATGAGTTTTAAAGCACTTGTTTAAATGTTCATCAAATGTCTACTGCTCCGGTAATTGTATACAGTAAATTAAATACCAAAACTGCTCTGGTTATGATCTAAAAACGCTAATTCCGGTGCTGCAGCCAAAAATCTAAACTTCCCACCAATCGTCGGGATAAATTGGAGTTGCCTGAAGCAGTTTTGTAAAAATTTTGTGAAAGTTCGGAAAGTTATTTCAAGTGATTTAGAAAGATAGGAAACAGCACAGCAAGGTCCAATACATCTTACAGGTATTGTTATAAGTTATATAGACATGATAGTGGCTCTTTAAAATCTTCTTAACTTGCTATGATGTTTCTGTAATCCACCCTTTCGATTGGGGCTTGCACATTCAATGAGACATTTGTGAAGTTGTTTATTAATGTATTAATATATTTATTAACTCAAAATTATAACCACCACCATCCCACAATTAATCACTTAATCAGAAACATACTTAGCATTCACTATAGTTTCCAAAGGTGTCCCTACACTTTACAGTGATTTACAGTGTGTGTGGTGTTGTAATATTTTATAGGGGATGACAATGTTCAGGAGCCCAGACATTAAAAAGCAGCAGGTGCAGCTACAGCTGGAACATCTTCCTTTTCAACTGCCTGACACTGAGCTGTGAACATTGCTGCTCAAATAAGCCATACATCATAAGTAATGCATGGACTGCTGTGTTAAAGTCCAACCCACTCCCCAGAAAATTTGAAAAAAAAAAAAAAATTCCCCTTTCTTTTTATGCCACGATGGATATCGTGGCAAGAAAAAAAGAGATGTTATTTAATAGTTTAAGTCAGATTCTTAAAATCTTATACATATATAACTGAAACATGGGCCAGAAACATAACCACCTCGCCACGGCTGTCAATTCAAAATTAGAGCTATCAGTATGATGAAACAGTTGCTGATCAAGACATATACCCACACTATGTACAGAACAGTATGGAATAAGAATTAGCAATACAATGTTTCACATTTTGATAAGCAGCTCTACATACATATGCAAAAATGTATGTCAAACATTGTGGCAGGGAAGAGGCCTGCCCCTGTAAATAAGATATAGTTGGTGGTGGTTTATATTATAAATATGGTTTGTTTGAGTTTTTTAAATAAAACTGTATAATTTGCTAAAATAAAGTGTGTGCTAGTTATGGCAGGGCTGGGAGGTTAGGTATCCCTCCCTGCCTAATCGAAATGGAATGTGCAGCAGGTGGCCAGGTGTCAATTGAACAATTCATACTCAATTAACCCTGGTCACCTGCCTTTAAAAAGAGGCGACAAACCAGATTCTTGTTTGTTCTTTGTTTGTTCTTGTGTGTGGTGTTTGTGCTGTCTTCTGCAAGCCTGCATGTGTAACCAGGGTGAGCTACCTTTATAATTTACAGATTAGTTTAGGGGAATTTTATTCCCACGGAAGTTTAATTTAGATTGTGCAGGGAGAAGGTTCCTGAAGCGGTACCTCCCTTTTAGTGGGAGTAGCACTTGGCCACAATGTTCTAGTTGTTTTGTACAGTGTTTGTTTTGTGTTTTTGTATATATCCATGTACCTGTGTGTATATATCCTCCCGCACTAGGACTACCATTGCTGGTACCCTAGTGGCAGTCACATACTACTGCACTGGACTGTCTGTTAATAATACAGTACCCTTTATTAATAAGTTTCTTGACAATTGGATAAGCAGTTCTATAGACATATGCACAAATGCAAGTACGACATACAGATGGACCCATGTACATAGGGACAGATACCCCCTTAATCCCCAGGATCTGATTTGCTCCAAAACTTGAGGTGTGATAATAACGTTAATATCAGGATTCATGACACTCAGACAGGCAGTTTTTTAGATACAGGTGCAATAAATGCAACTTGTAAGCGTGACACACAGATATCCCCCTATATCCAGAATCTGATATTCTCAACATCTTTAAATAATGTTAATAGCAAGTTTCATGACAATTGTAAGTGGTTCTACATATATATGGAAAAATATATTAAGTGTGACTTCAGTACAGATGTACAACAACCTCCACTACTGTATATCCCTTTTGCAGTAGGTTTCATTTTCTTTGTGACAGAGCACTATATGCAGATGAGCACTCTTGTTTTCTTGATGATCATTTTCTATAATGATTCCACAGATGGTTTTGTAAACTACATTTTTTGGTGTATAAACAGAAACATTTGCAAACATTAAAATGAACTATTTCAGATCCTTCTCCTGTGACATTAACCAGTGAACACACATACTGTACAGAGGGATTATAGCCAGAAGCAATCCAAAAGGTCTATAGGAGGGTAAGCAGAGTTACGTCTGGGGCAAAGTCTAGGCAGTTATCGTGTACAGTATGACAGACTGCCACAATTAGCACCTCCTTTTTGGAATGAGAACCCTAATAAAACTCACTGATTGGTTTAAGTTTTAAAAATGTACACACATTCAAAAACAAAAGCGGATTATAACACAAGATATTTGTTGTATGGCATCTTTATTCTGTTAGGTGGTATTCTAAAGATTGAAAAATTGAAATACGTGATCTGCTTGTTTCTAGCATATTATAAATGCAGTATTTCCATCGTTCTCTGAAGAGCACCACTTTTACTACTTTCAAACTCTGCTGAACAGCAAAATTCCCAACTCTGTTCTGTCAGTTTAATGTGCTTTGCCAAACACCCCAATCCTCAATCTCACAGCAATACTAAAATGACATCATTTTATTTGCATTCCTGGCTACAGCACAGTACTCGGTTTTCCATTGTCCATTTGGCCAGACAAAATAAATGTTGTGTATGCTGTCACCTAAGCCGTTTCTTTATATTTTCAGCAATCGAATGCAGTATTTAGAGATACCCAGCTTAGATTTGGAATCTCTCAAACTATTTTTCCTCAAATTTTCATTTCTTGGTTAATTTCCCAATTCCCCATCAGCATGCCGTACTGTAAGTTACACACAAATTCCAACTACAGTACACTGTAACATAGGTTATACCGAATGGTCAGTTATATTCAATGACATCACTTTATGCTTCATTATCATTTCAGAATTAAGTCTGTGGAGTACCTAAACAATGGCTTTGTTTGAGGACTTTTGGTAACCAGAATGGAACATTCTTCTAGAATTGTGGTGTCATTGTAGAATATTTTTTTAGATTTTGGAAAACAATGTTGAAAGGACGGTACGTCAGGAGAGGGTAGGCCACAGCAACTTTATCTTGATTAGCATTGTGCCTTGCGTCAAAATGTCAGTTTCCCAGGACAAATTATCGTCTTACTGAGACAAAAATACACTTCCTGATCCTGTAATTGCATAGCTAATTGGCACAGCTTTAGCATGCCATATTAATACATATATATATATATATATATATATATATATATATATATATATATATATATATATATATATATATTGTTATGTTGAGTGAATCTTAAGGAAATCATTGAGCAAATAACTAATTTGTGTAACCATTTTTAGGGAGAGAGAAACAAAGCTAGGAAAACCGAAATTCATCAAAAACATCTGCTGTAAAGCAGGTAAGTAAAATTAGAGATACCTGTAATATCTTAAGTCTTAAAGTCATTAAAGCAATGCACAGTTATTACGATGTGGGACATTCAAACTATTAGCATAGCCCCTCCTTAATTACTATAGAATGACATCTAATGGCAAGACACTTTGATTTATTTTCAGGAATGCTGTTTTTTGTTGTAAACTCTTTCCTTCCAATATTCTCTCATTGTAAGTGGCATTCTTATCAGTAAGAGATTATTTACATAAAGTGTTTTGTTAACATTCAAGTTAACAATACGACACATCTGCATTCATGAATTTTAATGGTCATGCTGGTGAAATATATTAAATAAGGAAAAGGACATAGTTGGTCTGTTTCTGTCTACATCTTTGATAATGTATGTGTATGTATTTACAGTGATTCCCCTACATTTGACGTCACCTGTTCAATTTACAATTAATTATACCTACATGGTACAAGATAACATCACACATTTCTGGTTGTAATCTGAGAACCTCTTCAACAGGATGAGCATTTTTGCATATTTGTAATTAAGATGGTATGATGCATAAGTCTGTATACAATAACAATTCAACAGGTTAAATATCCATAGGGTCTTATAGTCAAAGTGTCTGCCTGTCTGCCTTTACTTATTAAAGTTTGTATAATGGGATGACTATAAAAAATCATAAAAATCTCCATCAGGTCCCATAATTCCCATTATTTTGTAAAGATATGTATTGTTGATGTTGACAGTGTTTTACTTTTTGTAAAACTCTTTTGGGATTAAATGACGGGCACATGTAAATAATAATCTGTCACATAGTATCAGGGACATTAATCTAATTTTAAAAACATTATAACAGATACAACAGGGTCTGAGGCAGATAGTTAAGTTCCTGCTTCAAGTAATTTTAAATTAACTACATTCAGTAACATTGTAAGGTGGTGTTCGAATTAGCTGAGGTAGTGTGTGATTAGTTAAATTGAACAGAAGTTGATTTGCTATTTGGTTTCCACATAGTTTAGCTGTTCTTTCCCCACCCAGCTGTTATAATAATCAGGCAGGCTATTTGTGCGCCAGCACGAAGCACCAGCAAACAGAAGAGCCTCAACAAAAGAGCCAACTGGACCTCACCTTCTCCAGGGCCTGCTGCCCCTCCACCCTCTCTATCACCCCCCTGGACCTCTCTGATCACTATTTCATCTCTTTTTCTCTGTCTCTCCCCTCTCTCCCTGCTCCTCCTATCCCCACTGTCACCTCTTGCCGTAACCTCCGCTCTCTCTCCCCCTCTGTCCTTGCCTCCACTGCTCTCTCTCACCTCCCTCCTATCAACTCCTTCTCACAACTCTGCTACCTCCACCCTCTTCTCCTCCCTCGACTCTCTCGGTCCCCTCACCTCCCAACCTGCTCGCCCCTCCCCTCCCCAACCCTGGCTCTCTGCGCTCCGCTCTTCAAGAATCACACTGCGATCTGCTGAAAAGAAATGGAAGAGAACCAAACTCCCTGCTGCCCTAGACCTCTACTGCACTCTCCTCTCCTCCTTCTCCTCTACTCTCTCCTCTGCTAAATGTACTTATTTCCAATCTGTAATCCAAGCCTCCACTAACAACCCACGTAAACTATTCTCTACCTTCTCCTCCCTCCTAAACCCTCCCCCTCCTCCTCCCTCCTCTATCTCCTCTGATGACTTTGCCTCCTTCTTCTCTTATAAAATCTCAGATATCCGCAAACTCTTTAACACCTCTCCCTCCCCCGCACCCCCTCCTGCTCCAACCCCTACACCCACTGCATCCCCTACTAACTCACCCTCCTTCTCCACCTTCTCTCCCCTCTCAGACTCTGACCTCTCCTCCCTGCTCCAGGGTCACAAACCCACCACATGTGCCCTGGACCCCCTCCCCACTCACCTCTTTCAAGCTGCTGCTCCTGCTCTACTTCCCACTGTTCTCAACACCTCTCTCCTTTCTGGTCTCTTTCCCTCTGCCTTCAAACAAGCCTCTATCACTCCCCTCCTCAAAAAACCTACCCTTGACCCCACCTCCCTCTAGAGCTACCGTCCTGTCTCCCTCCTACCCTTCCTCTCCAAAACCCTCGAGCAGGCTGTACACCACCAGCTATCTGCTTTCCTGTCCAACCACTCTGCTTATCCCTCTCCAATCTGGCTTCCGCTCTGCTCACTCCACTGAAACCGCCCTCCTGTCTGTCACCAACTCACTAAACTCTGCCTGAGCTGCCTCTCTCTCCTCTGTCCTAATTCTCCTCGACCTCTCTGCTGCCTTTGACACTGTCGATCACTCTATTCTACTATACTCTCTCGCTGACCTGGGGATCTCTGGCACTGCTCTGGCCTGGTTCTCCTCCTACCTCTCCAACCGCACTTACCAGGTAACCTGGTGTGGAGCAACCTCCACACCTCGCCCTCTCTCAACAGGAGTCCCCCAAGGGTCAGTCTTGGGTCCTCTCCTGTTCTCTCTCTACACCCGCTCCCTGGGCCCCCTCATCGCATCCTATGGTTTCTCATAACATTTCTATGCTGATGATGCACAGATTTTCCTCTCCGTCCTCAACTCTGACTCCACCATCTCCTCCCGTATCTCTACCTGTCTGTCTGCTATCTCCTCCTGGATGCATTCGCATCACCTCAAACTCAACCTGATCTGACCTACTTTTCTTTCCCTCCTCCTCCTCCCCCTCCTCTGATCTCTCTATCTCTGTTCCTCTGGAATCTACCACACTCTCTCCCTCCTCCTCAGCTAAGAACCTCGGAGTCAGCCTGGACCCCTGCCTCTCTTATTCCCTGCACATCTCCACTCTGGCACACACTTGCCGATTCTTCCTGAGCAACATCCAAAGAATCCGACCCTTCCTCACCAACTACGCCACCCAGGTCCTGGTCCAGGCCTTGGTACTCTCCCACCTAGACTACTGCAACTCCCTCCTGGCTGGCCTCCCGTCTGCTCCAGCTCATCCAGAACTCCGCTGCTCGCCTAGTGTTCTCTCTGCCTCGCTTCTCCCATGCAACTCCACTACTCCTCTCACTCCACTTGCTCCCGATCACCGCTCAATGCTGTACTATTGAATTGTATTTTGTCATACTTGTACTTGCTAGAACCAAAGTCATTGTATATATCTTGCTCTTAATTGTATTATTACTTGTACTGTGATTCTTGAAATGTATTTGTTTACGACTGTAAGTCGCCCTGGATAAGGGCGCCTGCTAAGAAATAAATAATAATAATAATATTAATATATGTAGGGTTGGCAGTGCTCGGGGTTTGCTGACTCTGGCAGTTCAGCTCCAGCTCCAGGCTGGCTCCAGAGCTGAAAGAGATCCCCTGCTCTAGCTCCAGCTCCAGAGCTGAAAGAGATTCCCTTCTCCAGCTCCAGGCTGGCTCCAGAGCTGAAAGAGATCCCCTGCTCCAGCTCCAGGCTGGCTCCAGAGCTGAAAGAGATCCCCTGCTCCAGCTCCAGGCTGGCTCTAGAGCTGAAAGAGATCTCCTGCTCCAGCTCCAGAGCTGAAAGAGATCTCCTGTTCCAGCTCCAGAGCTGAAAGAGATCCCCTGCTCCAGCTCCAGGCTGGCTCCAGAGCTGAAAGAGATCTCCTGCTCCAGCTCCAGAGCTGAAAGAGATCTCCTGCTCCAGCTCCAGAGCTGAAAGAGATCCCCTGCTCCAGCTCCAGGCTGGCTCCAGAGCTGAAAGAGATCCCCTGCTCCAGCTCCAGGCTGGCTCCAGAGCTGAAAAAGATCCCGTACTCCAGCTTCAGGCTGGCTCCAGAGCTGAAAGAGATCCCCTGCTCCAGCTCCAGGCTGGCTCCAGAGCTGAAAGAGATCTCCTGCTCCAGCTCCAGGCTGGCAAGCTTGAGTTCTATCTTGTAACACAGTCCCTTGGAATTTTCTGTGGTTCAGATCCAGTTTCAGTCAGATACACCTTAGCATAAGCATGCCAAGCACTCAGTGACTTCTTAAAGGGTAGCTATGGACTGACATCTTCCAGTCACTGAAGATATTTCTTTTACTGAAACTTGCTTTCCTTCCCTAGGGAAAATAATTTGCTGTAGACAGAGGTATAAGCTGTGTGCCAAACAAGAGCGCCGTTTCAACTTCAAGAGACTGCAGCACATACAACATGGGCGCCACTGTCAGTGACAGCACATACCGCCTGCTTTAAGTTAAAGGCATCCAGCACATTTTGCTCAGCAGAGGCAATGTTCTCCCCAGTATGGGACTCCTCAGCAGGAATGCAGGCAATGTATTTTACAGTTAAATTCCACTCCTGGTCAACAAAGTGGCATGTCATTGCAAGATTTTTGATACAGGTCCACAGATCAAAAGTAATGGCAGCATGTGATGTAGACATTAGTTCTTGTTTTAAAGTACCCACAATGCCTGAGTATGCATTGCTCAACAGTGTTCCGGACACTGTCTTTCTTGGTATCCTGGACAAAGCAGGTTCAGGATCTTTCTGAAAAGATTAAAGTTCCATCAAAACACTTTCTCCAAAAAAAGATGGCCTTTTACAAACAAGGCTTTCAAAAGTAACCGTAATACATTAAATATGAAGGTGATGCTTAGAATTGTTTTATGCAATATAACTAAGCTTAAGAATACTGTAATTACTATTGAAAAGCTTTGTAAATTATTATTAATTTTAATATGTATGGGTCATTTTCTGTTAACTAGTATTATTAACTAGTTAATAATAGAGCTAACATTTTTTTCAGTAATCCTTTAAATATACTTACAGTATATTCCAAAAGTACTGATTAGTTACAGAAATAAGTTTTAAAGTATTGGTAAATATATTGTTTTGCAGAACATTAAGCCAGTATCCACACTGGCATGTTTTACATCTTCAATAAAGTACTTATGTTTTAAGTTTTAATGTAAAATTAAAATATTTACACAGTTCAGCAATACAGTAAATTGTAAGCATATTAGTTTTTAAGCTAAGTAATATGTAACTTGTTTCCTCTTTATAGTGACCAGCACAATGTTGTGTTGTATTTTCCTCTTTATATTGACCAGCACAATGTTGTGTTGTATTTTCCTCTTTATATTGACCAGCACAATGCTGTGTTGTATTTTTCAGTTGGTTTACTTTTACTAATGTACAATGTTTAGAATCAGATTTCATACATTTAAAGACTTTTAAAATGTAATAAATGCAACTTTTTCATCTCAATTTTAGTTATTAAATAAATAAGCTTTGGAGACATGTTCACAATTAATACACTTATGCAACAATACTGTAGATTGAGTATTTCAATATGAATTAATATTAATTCATTAATTAATATAATAATTAATATGTATTTCTATATAACAATATGTATTTCTCCAATCTGGGCATATTTACTACATATATATATATATATATATATATATATATATATATATATATATATATATATATATATATATATATAGTCAGGTGAAGTCAGGTGGTTTTTGGGTTGGTCAGAAAGAGGCCTTATCTTTATTTATGTGGCAAGGTCACATGACTCCAGCATGTGACCTTAACTCCATGGCATCCAACTTTTGGCCAATCGAAAGTAAGGAGCACAGCTAAAAAAAAACTGGCCAGCCCTAGTGTGATGTAATTATTATTTTGTTCACCAGGGGACTGTTTTAATTATTTTCACAGTTGACATGCTTAACCATCCAACCCCAACCCCAACCCCAACCCCAACCTCAACCCCCTTTACTACACTAACACGGTGCTGGATAATCTTCACAAACTAATTACATATGTGAGGTGTCAATTTGAACACCTAAATCTTTTAAAATTTGCCAAACTGTATTTTTATATTCCCAACTGTGTATGTATGTATAACAGCTAGTTCTTATGAACCACTAAACTCCATGCTTCAGGCTGTTATGGCATTGTGTTTAATGCACTGTGTCTCTAAAGGTTACAGCAGTTTACACCGCATCAGTATAATCTGTTTATGGAATATTACTTCTTCACTCTAATTCTGCTACTTCAAGGCATCATTATTATTCTAGTCTCACCAAGAGCGGACAATCATTAATGATGTTCTTATACTCATGAACACTTGAATAACTCAAACGCATAAACATACATCAGATGGTACAGGTCTCCATAGCATATTACATGAGAGGAAATGTACCTTTGTTTAATGCGAATATAATAAATATAATATCTGTTTTTCGAATGCTTGCACTGCTAGCTGGCCTGGGCTGTTCATTTAGAATTGCAGACATGGCTTATCTTCAGGGAAATATTAGCATCAGTTACAGTGCTAGGGTAAACAATTGATTCGTTTTAAAACATGAAAAACTGACTTCAAAATTATGATTGGGAATAGTATAGCTATGGTGCCGGCAGTAACTTTGTTTGGTGATAGCTATCATCTCATGTTTGAATGATCATGTGAATACATTTCTTCACAAGCATGTGCTGAAAATAATTAGGGACAGTGTTTGGTTTCATTCCCAAGTGATCGAGGACCCAAAATGTGTAAATAAATATACTGTAATACTGTATTGTGTCAAACATCTTTTCAGAACCGCCTGTGATTTTAAAATGCTGTTTGAGAATGTTTCAATAAACTGCAGCATTTACTGGTACAGTACTGGAGCTGCATACTGTACAGACCCATACAATTTAATAAATAATTCAATATTCCAAACCTAGTCAAACCTTTAGTACAGTATGTTGTATACATTTAAGTTGGACGCATTTAGAGACCTTTACTAAATAAAGAAAAAAAAGGACTTCTAGTAAGTTTCCCCAACAATCATAACGAAAAAGACTATTCTGTAATGTGATATAACTAACTTTGGCAAAGTGATTAACTGTGTGCAGGTGAAGGTAATGCAGCAGTGATTAATAAACAGACAGACAACGATAATCCAGGTGCAATGTTGTTTAATGTTTTTTAAATCCAATGGCCTGATGGCAAAACAACAGTAAATAATAACAATGGTAATGAAGCAATACAGTGGCGTGTATTGCTTATTTGTAATCTGCGGGCTGGCCCTGAAATAATAACAGTCCAGTTTTCAGTTCACCCACACGTAACATATACACAAACACACACACCAGTCCACAGTGTATGCTCTAGTGCTCGTGGTGAATACCGTTTTTTAGTGTTATACAAAAGTGCAGTGTTGTTGATCCGGGTTTAGTGCTGGCCTTTGGCGACAGCTCCGGATCGTGTTAGCCATCCAAATAATTACAAACAGTATTATTAACGACAAACAAAAACAAACAAAACATGTTTCACAACACAGGTTCTCCTTCTGGTCCTTTAACATAACTATTCACAAAGGAACAGATCACATCACTATGTCCCCCATGACCCCTTCGTCAACGAGCGCATCCACTCCTCCAATCCGCGGAAGCCATGCTGTTTCCCGTCCGGGTCATTGAGTTTGTGTACCATAGCTCTGCCCCCTTTCTAGATGGCCGACTTCCACCTAACCCTGGGAATAAACTGTCATGCCATTTAGTCCATGTGGCGGAGTGTCCCGCCCCTATGTATTTATTTATTATTATTTGTATTTTTGTTTTCGGCGCGGATAAAAGCACCGCCTTTTTGTTTTGTTTTTTATATTTAAAACCCTGTGAGGATGCGTGGCTGATCAGCTACTGATTATTTAACTAGCTGACAGTCACGCATCCTTACCAAACGTGTGCAGACTGTGGCCGAGGGGTAATAAGATAATTAACAGCAAGTTAACCCCTTGGCCAGAGTATAAGAACCTGCAGCTGTCCGTGCTGTGGGGGTTGAGTGTACAGAGGAGAGTACGGAGAACACGGAGAGCGAAGGAAATAAAGAAAAACAGTTGCTATATTTTAAATATACTTGTTTCTGTTTATTTGTTTGGCCATCACGCCTTTTTGTTTTGTGTTTTGTTATTTGTTCAAATCGTTTGTTTTGTATTATTATTTATTAAATACGCTGACCGCAGTAGCGTTCAGCTTCACCCGCCCATTCATTGTTTTGGTTCAGTTACTTCCTGGTCCGTGACGTCACCACACCTCACTACTGCAAGCCATCCTGCCACAGTCCAGGATACTCTGTTCCCTTTACACAGCACCCTCGCAGGTTAGAAGGGAGATCTAACACCAAAAATCATTCAATCCCTGTCACACTAACCCATACATCTCTGCTTCCTATTTGGGGACCTGAACTTAGGCATCAGAAGTGGAAAAGAGCTTTTTGGTGACTATATACTATACAAATATTGCAGTTGCCAACATAGACACCGCATGCCTCATAAAACCCCATAAATCTGAACACACCATGAACAAAAACATATTTCACTTTTGCTGCTTCTAACTCCTGGAATTTATTACCAGCAACTATGAAAATGTCAATACCTTTAACAAATGCATTATAAACTATAGAAGTACAGATGGATGGTTTACACAACTGAAACAATTTAAAAAAAATCACAAACCAACCCTCTGTGTTAGTGTTGTTATTTCTAATCTCTTGCCCTGTCACTTGATCAATTTAACACGAAACTCATGATCACAAAGGCCCCAAAGGGGGTTTAAAATACATTTTATTGTTAGTACTAAATACAAATGTTAATAAAGAAAATATATAGCACTCCTTTACCATGTGGTCAAATATTTTGAAAATGAAAGAAATTAAATATTTTGAAAATGCTATTTGTGATCATACAAAGAGTATTTACATATATTATCTATCAATTATATTAATAATCCTGGCTCTCACATTATACGTAGTGTATTCATTAGAGAGACAGGCAGCCATATGACTAAATGAGTTTCACAGCATTGTACAATTTAAAATATAACTCGTTTTAGTATTTGGGTCTCAGACAGGCTTAGTAGCTGTAACCGATTGTACACCTTAGTACACTGTTCTACCAACTGGAACATTGTGTAACTCACAGCTAAAGTGAATAATAAGGTAAAATAGGTGGAAGTCGGCCATCTAGAAAGGGGGGCGGAGCTACGACATAGCAAGTCATCGACCTAGAAGGGAAGCTTAAAAAATACAAAACTGAAAGATCATAATTGGATAAGTCTCCACCCCCCTGAATTAATACTTGGTGGAAGCACCTTTGGCAGCAATTACAGCTGTGAGTATGTTGGGATAGGTCTCTACCAACTTTGCACACCTGGATTTGGCAATATTTGACCATTCTTCTTCACAAAACTGTTCAAGCACTGTCAAGTTCCTTGGGGAACATTGATGGACAGCAATCTTTGAGGCAGTCATGCCTCAAATTTTCAGTTGGTTTTAGGTCAGGGCTCTGACTGGGCCACTCAAAGACATTTACCTTTTTGTAGCTTTGGCTGTGTGCTTTGGGTTGTTGTCATGCTGAAAGGTGAACTTCCGTCCCAGTTTCAGCTTTCTTGCAGATGGCAGCAGGTTTTCCTCAAGGACTTCTCTGTACTTTGCTTCATTCATTTTCCCTTCTATCCTGACAAGTGCCCCAGTCCCTGCCGATGAGAAACATCCCCATAACATGATACTGCCACCATCATGCGTCACAGTAGGGATGGTGTTCTTTGGGTGATGCGCTGTGTTGGGTTTGCACCAAACATAACGCTTTGCATTTAGGCCAAAAAGATCCATTTTAGTTTCGTCAGACCACAAAACCTTTTGCCACATGGCTACAGAATCTCCTGAGTGTTTTTTTGCATACTTAAAACGGGATTCAAGGTGGGCTTTCTTGAGTAATGGCTTCCTTCTTGCCACCCTACCATGCAGGCCAGATTTGTGGAGTGCTTGAGATATTGTTGTCACATGCACACTTTGACCAGTCTTGGCCATAAAAGCCTGTAGCTCTTGCAAAGTTGCCATTGGCCTCTTGGTAGCCTCTCTGATCAGTCTCCTTCTTGCTCGGTCATCCAGTTTGGAGGGACGGTCTGATCTAGGCGGGGTCTTGGTGGTGTTATACCCCTTCCACTTGTTAATAATTGTCTTGATATTTTTTTATACCCATCCCCTGATCTGTGCCTTTCAACAACTTTGTCCCGGAGTTCTTTTGAAAGCGCCTTGGTGCTCATGGTTGAGTCTTTGCTTTGAAATGCACTACCCAACAGAGGGAACCTACAGGAGCTGCTGAATTTATCCTGAAATCATGGGAATCACTACAATTTAACACAGGTGGGGGCCACTTAACTTGGTGTGTGATTTTGAAGGCGATTGGTTACACCTGAGCTAATTTAGGATTGCTATTACAAGGGAGGTGGACCCTTATCCAACCAAGCTACTTCAGTTTTTATTTTTAATTAATTTTCTAAAAATTTCTTGAATATTTTTTTCACTTGGAAGTTGTGGGGTAGGATGTGTAGATAAATGAAAAAAAACTATTTTAATGCATTTTAATTAAAGGCTATAAGGCAACAAAAGGTGAACATTTTGAAAGGGGGTGTAGACTTTCTATAGGCACTGTAGTTGCATACTGCATTTTCCATAATTAAAAAAAAATAAACCTATGCTTTCTGGTCACTAGCACCAGTTTTATCTAAGAGATTATAGTTGTCCTTTCTTTTAACACTTTTTCAGCGAAGCAGCAACACCTCAAGTATTTATAACCGAGGCCAGAGCTCTGAGCTTTTTCTAACTCACCATTTTCTCTGAAAAACCAACTTATACCCAATAACGGCCATCTAGAGAGTGTATTTTTATCAGTCAAAGGGTCAGTGTGTGGTTTGGTCTTGCAGTATTGCTCGCTAGAGGCAGATTTTTGAAGAAGTAGGCTAAAGTCTATTGTTTGTGAAGGTGTTAAGTCAAGATGTGTAACTAACATGCTAAACTTAATTACTTAAACTAATGCATTATAATTATATTTACTTAGAGCAGTATGTGCATTCTGCTTAAACATGTTAAATATTTTGTAATGTGAATTTAAACATTTAGGTAAGCTTGATAGCTAGCAGACACATTGTAATCACAACCTGCATGAGCAGGGGGGTTGTGGTGACGTCATGAAAGGTGTGTAGGCAAATGAAAATTGGACATAAAAACTTTAATCAAACGATACCAAAGTGTTCTTTTTCTGACCTCCTATCCTCAACTGAGCTCATGAGAAATTGAACCCAGCCTCTGTAGTTGAATCCTGATTTGAGACTCTGCCTGAAACGCCTTTACCTACTGATTGACATTGCCAAGCCACTCTGAATCAATTGCACCTCAAAGAGGAGGGTAAGCATATATTCATTGCCTGAACTATAGATGTCTTAAAGTAGAATTAATACAGCCATGATGTAAGGTGGTTTAGTTAGATTAGTATGCCTGACAGAAACTGTTTTTAACCCTTAGCGGTCCATTTATTCAGCACGTCTCAGGTGCATCAGGTCCAATTTATTTTCACATGCGCAGTTTATTTTAGACGTGATGTTTAAAGGTATTTTTTTCACAGTAAAACAGGTTTAAAAGGCACTGCATATCAACAGGACACTCAGTACTGCATCTCCAGCTCTGCCCTATCCCTTGTTCGCTGTATTTTTCACATACCTTTTCATAGTCGTGCATACTGATAAATCATCGCCTGATCACTCGTTTTATCACCAAACTCCTCAATAATGCGATCCAAATCATTATTTCATTACTATAACATCTCAAAAAGCTCTGAAAATATCTGTGATATTCTTTGAGCACTGGATGCGTAAGCAGCTGTCTTGTTTGTTTATGGCCGTGTTATCTCTCTGGTGCCGGGTCTATGTGTATTGCTCAGATCCACCCCCTTTTTTTCGGCTTCTCTCGATCTATCGGTGTCACTCGGCCATTGAATGGTTTTCTCGGCTTTATCCGGAGAAAAAACGACTAGAGACCTGTGTTTTACGTCTTTTTGATGATGTCGGACAGGGTCCGACACAGGAACGGAAAGGGAAATTTGTAATGTCCACAAAGGGTTACATTTTTTCTTGTTTGATTGTTCTTTAATACTTGTATGATATTTTTCAAACGTGATAAAACATTGTTAGAAACTTAAGTAGTGAAACACTTGTATTATTGTGGCAGTAATACTCCTAATTAGGAAAAGTTTCGTATAAAATATTGTTAAAAACATTGTAATATTATCATTATTTTTGTTCATTAAATATAGTCTCTTGAAAGGAGACTGTTATCCTAAATACAAGTGTCGTGTCTGTGTTTGTCTCTCATAATGTTTAGTGGATTCAGTGTATTCATTTCACTTGGGCACAGTGCATGAAAATTAACCACTTGGAGTACTGTTCCCTTCTGAGTTTTACCTTCATAAGACTCGAACGTGACAAAGCGATGTGGCAAACGCGGATTGGAGGAGAAACAGTTCCAATCGCTTACCAAGGGGGCGTGACTGACGGTATATAAGGGGACGTAGCGAGATGATCTGTTCCTTTGTATGGTTAAATGCTGAACCGGAAGGAGAAACGTATTGTTATCGTGTTTTTTTTTTGTTTTGTCTTGTCTAACATCTACTTGTTTGTTGTTATTAGACGGCTAACACAACCCGGAGCTGTCGATTCAGGCCAGCACTAAACCCCGGACAACACTGCACCTTGTGCACGATAAAAGAGTAGAAGACATAATGGAGCATATAGATTGTCTGGGAGGGAGGGGGGAGCAACTGCCCCCCCCCCCCCGTCCCATAGCAAATGATTCCTCTGGGGGTGGTGAGTAATGATTACATTAGTTGTAGTGATTGTGAGAGTAATGATTAGAAATGGAACCAGCATAACAGATTTGTGAGCTAGTTTTTCTCCTAGTTTAAGTCTGTATTTCAAATAGGTTTATTTGTACCTTTTATTGTTGTTGTGGACTATTTGGCGGTCACTGTAATTGCTGCTCTGTCTTGATGGCAGCTTGCTGTGTTCATTCAATTATTGTTATTTTTTATTATTTATTTATTTATTTAAAATTTAGTCGTTGCCAATTATTTTTATTATTTACTCCCAGTTTAGAATGGCCAATTATTTTTTAAGCTCAGCTCACCGCTACCACCCCTGTGCTGACTCGGGAGGGCGAAGACGAACACACACTGTCAGCTCTCGGGCAACTTACAGGCAAGCCCGCAGGCACCCGGCCAGACTACAGGGGTCGCAGGTGCGCGGTGAGCCGAGGACACCCTGGCCGACCTAACCCTCCCTCCCTCAATTTTAGAAAGGAAAACAGTGGTGCAATTTGATTGCAGATTTCTAATGAAACTGTAGGTGTTGTGAAACTCAGGAAAGAACAAAAATGCAGCAGCCTGATTGGCTGAAACACTTTACAGAATGTTGATGCAGAGTCGTTATCGGCATTGGGGTGGGTTGTCGGTGTGGTTTAGTTTTGTGTTCCATATGAAATATTTCTGGGGGCGCTCGTGGTTACACAAAGAAGCCTATTGGTGTGATGTAGTTATTATCTTGTTTAACAGGGGACTGCTTTAATTATTTCTGCAGCAGACTAACCATCCATATTCATGATATACTGTGAGAAGTACAGCAAATCTTTGAAAGAGGTCTGGCTCCAAAATAACGAATATTATTTACATAGGTACAATGTCAGACAACATTAATCCTACTCCCCTTACTACAATAACACAGTGCTTGATAATCTTTACATACAAATCATCAAAGTAGGATGTAAAGTAAACAGACACAGTGGCTGGTGTAATAGCAGGAAGCATTCAGTAGTCCAAAATGCAGTAAAACAGTGCAGTTTTATTTTGGCAGTCAACAGGTGCAAGACAGAACAATGAAAAAACCATAAAACAAACCAGATCATACAGATAAATTGTTATCACTCAGGATGAACTGCTATCCCACTATGTTATTCTGGACATTCAGTTTCAAAACCCACTGCTGCCTATATTTTCAAATCCAGTTAAAGAATGATAGCTCAATGCGTCAGAGACTGTATGGAGTTCTTGAGAGGTTAGTGCTACGGGAGAATATTCAGTTGATGCTGTCGCTGGGTGTCATTGAACCTTCTAATAGTGATTGGCTACAATTGTCCTTGTGCTGAAGAAGGATGGAAGTATGAGGTTTTATATTGACTTCAGAGCCACGAATGCCAGATCCAGGTTTGACCCCTATCCCATGCCACGCTTGGATGAGCTGATTGAGTGACTGGGGGACGTCGAATATATTGGCACCATGGACCTATGTAAAGGATAGTGACCAATATCCTTTGCTATGGACTCCAGAGAGTATACAGCACTCCAGACACCATTTATTCTATATCAGTTCACCGTGATGTCGCATGGAGCACCAGCCACATTCCAGCGGCTAATGGATTGCGTGCTTCAGGGAACTGAGGATTTTGCTGCAGCCTATTTAGATGATATAGTCATCTACAGTCGGACCTGGGAAGAACATTTGCAGCATTTAACCACTGTGCTCAATAAGATCCAGACAGCAGGAGTCACCATCAACACTAGGAAATGTGGGGGCCAACAAAGTACCATGGACTGGTGACTGTGAGCAGGCTTTCCAGACTTTCAAAGAAGCCTTGTGTCACGAGCCGTTATTGCAAAGTCCAGACTTTTCTCAGACTCTTGTGGTTCAGATGCTTCAGGAGTAGGACTAGGAGCAGTGCTGCTGCAAGGAGAGCCAGATAAGCTGAAGCCAGTGGCCTACATCAGCAGAAAACTCTTCCCCTGGGAAACTAGATATTCTACCAAAAGAGTGTTTAGACACTAAATGGGCATTAGACTTTTTTCGTTATTACTTGCTCGGCAGAGAGTTTGTTCTAGAGACTAACCATCATGCACTGCAATGGCTTGGGAAAATGCGGGACTGAAATTCTGTACCCCCAGGACCCCGGCAACAGAACAGGCAAGTTTCATTTACATTTCGTTTACTTTGCTAGTCACAGTAAATAAACATGATATATGTTAGATTCCTGTAAACTGTGTTACATACACATTTTGTTATACTGTGTGGAGTAGTGGTTAGGGCTCTGGACTCTTGACCGGAGGGTCATGGGTTCAATCCCCGGTGGGGGACACTGCTGCTGTTCCCTTGAGCAAGGTACTTTACCTAGATTGCTCCAGTAAAAACCCAACTGTATAAATGGGTAATTGTATGTAAAAATAATGTGATATCTTGTAACAATTATAAGTCACCCCGGATAAGGACGTCTGCTAAGAAATAAATAATAATACTGTAGGCATTAGTGATGGAGTACTGGAATATTCTCCATCACATAGGCATGTGTTACTCTTTTATAGGACATGTGCTCTACATCATATACATTAAATGGTATTTATCAGGATTTAAAATGTTGTGAAAAAGTAATACAAACCAAAAACACACTCTCTCTTTTAACTTTGACAGTTGACAGTCAAGTCACTTTGTGAGTCATGCTTCACTGGTTGTCCTCAGCTGCCCCACGGTCCTACAAAAATCCCACTTATAAATGTCTGCTGCCATTCCCTGTATTTCTCTTTGCTAATCTAAAGGAAATACTGTAGTTTCATTTGATGGTAAACCAGCCAATTATGTAACTTATATAATTATTTCAATTATGTAACATGTTTGGATAAACAATTTGTGAAATCCCACTTTTCTTGAGTACATTCTTTTCTTTTTGGCCATATTATATAACCCCCTTAAAAAATAGTGTTTGCAGTCGTTCTGAGTGGTTCTGTGTTGTTCTTCTCTTCTAACCCACTGCTAGCTTGCATTTTGGCCTGTTTATTTTTTTGTAGTATTCCTATTTCTTCACTAATCATGTCATAATGTGGCCTTTCAGCTTTTTGAAATTGCTTAAAAGGTGGTTAAACAACACCTGCAAGCAAAAGAGCAAACTGCAAAGTTTCAGAAACATTTGTATTCATTCTTGTTGGAAAGATCTGAAAAATCTGATACTATTTGTGGTTGTCTGACATTTTCTTTGACTTCATGTTAAATTCTTTCTTTGTCAGAGATTTGCAGTGCACAATACAGCAGGCTCTAAGCAGCTTCACAAAATGTATGATGGGATTGGATATCCCAGTGTTCTGGTCAGATTCATTTTTATTCAGTTGCTCCTGACAATCAGAATGATCTGTTTGACAACGGCACGGTATGCTTTTAAAGGACAATACAGTACAGTATCTGTGTTTTCTACTCTCAATAAACCTATAGGGAAAGCAGTCTGGCTATATTTACTGTTTTAACATTAAATTCTGCAGCTTACTAAGCCATACAAAAAAAAAAATCTTCTGTTTCAGTAGCTTACCTTCATTTTGTTTAATACTCCCATTGCTTTGATTAATTTCCATATATGCAATTTTAGCATGAAATTTATTTTAAGCATCTCTCCTAAGAAATTATAAACAAAATATCCCCATCAAACATGGCTGTGCAATGCTTCTTACTCTGATGCAAAACCAGGGTGCTCACATGCAAAACAACCCCTTATCAGTCAGGTCGACGTGCACAAAACTCACGTACCAAAGAGATTGACAGATTGGCTAGACATCCCTTTAGGCCTTCTGCAGTGCTGTGTCTAAAATAGTCAGTATTTAAATACTAAATCTGTATATTATATTAATTTAATTGTTTGAGATGTACAAATAATTAATTTGACGGTTAGACATGAAATAACTTCTTGAATAAACTTGGATGTGCTTCCACTTGGATGTCCTTTAAGAGCTTTTTTATTTGTTGTGGGATCTCCCCACAACATTGTTCATCAGAACCTTATATTTCTGCTAAGAGAGCTTACTACACAAACAGCTTACTGCCCCAGAAGGAGTGTCCCGATCACAAATCATATGCTATTTCCTTTAAATTGTCACTGTTAATAAATCTAGCTCAGAATGGGGCAAGATGTATTGCATGTGAAGTTTTGCAGGCATGACAAGCAGGGATACATTGCGTATATGCACACAATCACACAAGTACACAGTTTTATGCAAAATAACTGCCCTTCCTTTGAACATATTCATTTTTAGGGGATTGAATGTCTCATTTTGTAACATTAGTCACATAGAAACTTGTGTCATGAAGACATCCGTTGAAATTACACAGCAAATATAAAACAGAATATGCTATTCTTTGATGTGTGTATGTGGGGGCCATAAGGTTATCATTATGATGCAGATGTCAGAATAAAAGACAAGACTGCAATTGAATATCATTATTGTTGAGTGGCGGCAGCTATTGTTACCATACACTTCCTGTCTAATGTGCTACATCAGAATGATTTTGCCATTAAAGAAAAAACAGACATTATCCGAACTGTACTAAAAAAAATCTAGAGCATTTTCTATTTACCACTGTGGACAGCAATGGTCCTGCTCACATTGAGAACATAGGGGCCATTGTTTTTTTGTTTTTCATTATGAGCAAACATGATTTACAGTGTAGTGAGTCACAATATAAATACTAATCTTTATATAATACAGTCTCATAAATTAGAATGTTGCAGGGACAATGCAAATGTGTAAAGAAGTGACCTCTGCAAACAGGTTATTTCAAAGCACAAACTGATTGGTACCATTATACCAGAAATTCAGCATTCAGATCAGGTACAGTAGGAGGACAGGCAAAAACCAAGCAAGTTTTATTTGTTTACTAAGAGAGTTTACTGAGAGAATCTTAAAGGCAATGTCAGTTTCATTGGCTTGAAAGCTTCTTAGTCTGCATTTATTGCAGTCATCCAGCACAGTGGGCTTCAGAAAAATTAACACTTGGGGCTCCCCATTATGTATTACCTTGCTTATTAAACAGGCACCATCATTTCAATCGGAGCACTAACATTGTTTCAGAGGGAGAGTGATCTGGAAGCACTGCGATTGTTAAAATCAAAGTAAATGTTGAGAAATGTATTGCCCACTTTGCCCACTGAGACCCATGAGCCCTCTGAAGAGTCCGCAACATGCTGTGTCCTGTTTTGTCTGCGATACAGACAAAACAGGACACAGCAAAGGTAACAAGGTGTTCTGTAACACTAATATATAACATGCATTATAAAATACCTGGATGTGGCTTTTGGCTTGCTTTGTGAATGCAGCAAATTGTTAATTCAATTCACTTCTTTAATCAAATGCCTCCATAAAGCAGGCTTTTGTTTATGATGCCATTTTTAAAAGGGCTGTGATATTATTCATAGAATGCAAATGGTTATGGGAAATGGAAGGCAGTTTCTAAATAAAATGTAATTTATTTCAGTTGTGGTGGTTTTTATTGCTTGACACTTCCTGTCGCAATCTGCTACATCAATCTGTTTTAAACTATAACGGAGCAGACATATGGAATCCTGGCTGAAACAAGAAAACTGCAGCAAACAAATCATTCAATTTTCCAGACTGCAAAGACACTCCCTTCCTACCACTGAAATAATTGTAATGCAAAACTGAAACCTGAAATAACCTCATTATGTGTTTTGCATTCACACTAAAATGGGTAATTTTTAAAGCAGGGGTATGCTTAGTATGGGGTAATGGTATCCGCAGACCCTCACTGTACAATCTGGTGAAATGTGACCCTGTAAAAACACATTTAAAGTATTTGTAAACAGTTTTGTAAATGGTAGATATATGTTTGTTTTTTTCACTCCATATAGCTCCATATATAAATCGGAATTTTGACTTATTTTGCTTCAATTACATTCCCAAAACATCTTATTTTTAAATTTAAAAAAAAAAAGAATTAAAGTCTCCTTTGTAGGATTCCAGTCTCAATTAAAGCACTCCCTGATTTGCTCAGTGACTCATACTACCAAATAAAAGTCAATTAGCCACATGTGCACAATTAGTGTCTGCTCTTTATAGATGAAATCTTAGTAACTGACAAACAAAACACCAACCTAAGAAACATGAAAATCCATGTTAAAGATATCCAAGAGCCCGTTTGCTGTCTAAACAATTCCCTAAAGATATATGCTGGGTAATTTTTATTAGACATTTTCAGTGGGCTGCAACAGCTAAATGTTTTCACTGTACAGTGTAAGCCATGGGTGTGCACGTGTAGTAAAATCAAATGCTTACAGCAGCATAATGAAATAGATGCTCATTTGCAGTGACATATTGATAAGGCATAAAGTCTGCTGGTGCAAAATATCTTTGATGTTTATCTTCAAACAACATGGATGACTGTGGCTGGTCGGGTGGTGAAGGTGTTTGGGTGTGGAAACAATACAGAGCTCAAAGTTGAGATTGTGAATAACAGTGAATTTTGTTTACAAGACAAGGTGAGTTATTTATAATCTAAGGGGAAATACAGTGAATGCTGTTGCTGGTGCTCGGGAAATGAAAAACAATAACAAACGAAAAAGTGTCCAGAGGAACAGTCCTCTGTGACGGTGGTCCTTTTTCACCCCATCTTTCTTTTGTTCTGTCCATTCACGCTTTTCCTGTCTTTGTTTATTCTGCAGTATATATGTTGTTAGCACACATTCCCCAGCCTTTCTCTCACCTTGCTCCTTTCACCAACCTAGCGTTGTGAGGCAAGACATCCTTTTGTACCGAGCCCCGCCCCTCTAGTCAGCCAAATGCCACTACCTACTACACAGGTGTTCTCAAAGATGACTAACTAGAGTAACAGAGCCTGGACGACGTATGCTGCCCTCTTTTACCAGGATGGCGGCCTAAAATGCGATTTCATCATGGTCCTGTACATCCTGGTAAAGGAAACTCTCTGCTGGCTCAGTGTCACCTAATGTCGGGTGGTTGAATTACAGACCTTCTGTCCACCACAATGCCCCTAATGTGTTTTATTTTAATGCAGAGTGTAAAGGCTTTAGTGCATTCAGCAGTTAAAAATCACACCTTTCCATCTTTAAATATTGCCATTTGCAATGTACTGAAAGCAAAAGCAAACTACTTGCTATAAGCAAAAGATTAAAGAAATGTGTATACAGATAGTATGAGCTTGCACCTGCAGCACTTCTTAATGTGTGTAGGCCATCGACAGAAAGAAACACTTACCCAAGCATTTCTCTCCGGATAATACTGTACTTTAAAACAGTGATTTATTGTTCTGTTAGAATTGTGGGATTTTATAATTTCAAATATAGTTCTAAAAGGCAAGTGTTCTTACGACAAGCATGCAAGTCATATATAATCTTTTCACATCTTTTCGTCTGAATCGTAATTCACAAGTTTGCAACAAGATATGTGTTCTCTTTCTAATAAAGTAGAGTGGACATAAGGTTACACTTTGGAAGAATGTAGTAAACAGACACAGAGGTATAATTTAGTGTAAACATGAACTTGAACATTGTACTGCAGCCACATGTAAATGTAGATCAGTGGCTGTGGCAAAGTGCCCCCCCTGTGTGTATTTTGTATGTTACATGTTGTGTGTTCGGTGAGTGGAGAACGGGATAGGAGACGGAGGTAATTGTGATAAGTGTAAGGAAAATAGAAGCTCACCGTGTTTGTCTGTGTAGTCCGTTTTGTTTGTCTGTTTATTTTGGCTACCAGTGCCGTGTCCTGTGTTTTGTGTTACAACCTCTTTATTTTGCTGTTCTGGTTAATTATTAAATGCTGAGCGATCGCGCTCAGCTCCACCAAACTCCACCTCTCTTGTTGTTTTATTTCCTGGCTCTGGTCTGACGTCACACACAACTTGTCACATGTGGTGTCAGAAGTGGGATCTACAGCGCCTCCAGGACTCAGGCCAGAGCAGGAACCGCAATTTGTTGTTTAAAAAAAAAAAAAAAACAAAACAACAAAAAAAAAAACACAACAACACAACAACAACAAGAGAGGTGGAGTTTGGTGGAGCTGAGCGCATGATCGCGCTCAGCATTTAATAATTAACCAGAAAAGCAAAATAAAGAGGTTGTAACACAAAACACAGGACACGGCACTGGTAGCCAAAATAAACAGACAAACAAAACGGACTACACAGACAAACACGGTGAGCTTCTATTTTCCTTACACTTATCACAATTACCTCCGTCTCCTATCCCGTTCTCCACTCACCGAACACACAACACGTAACATACAAAATACACACGGGGGGGGGCACTTTGCCACAGTGGCATATATACATACATATTTTTTTTATTAAGTAGTAAGTTGAATGTCAAGATAGAAAAATAAACATGCCCTTAACTGCATGAGAAATATACAAACAGGATGTGCCCATGGGCAAACAAATTTGGGGGCTGCAGGTACTTGCTTGGAGGATGCATCCAGCAGGAGCACAGGAATTGCAATTACTTAAACTTTACATGCTCAATCCCCACTCCTCATGTCGTAATTTGAAGCTGTCCAACACAAACCAAATACTGTCAACAGTGTTCCAAGCCATTACAAAGCTGGTTAAGACAGGCAGATCTCATTGACCTTGGTCCCATACGTTTTATAGATGAAGATAATGGATTTAATTTGACTAGAGCTGAATTCAGATCTGCATTAATTTATTCAGTTACAGATTTTTTTTTTATATAAAGAAATGTTACCAGTAAACCCACCAAAAAAACACCCGCTATATTTTACCATAATTATTACACCTTCTGAATATTACTTAATTATTACACATGCTGACTATTACATAATTATTACACCTGTTGAATATTACCATAATTATTACACCTGCTGAATATTACCTAATTATTACAAATTTGTGTAAATAGGTGCATGTGCTTTTCCTTGTAAATGCTGTTTTCTTAGACAAACACAGTTACTCCTCTTGTTTCAAATACTAGCCTATGTCAGAATTTAAGCACTCCATGGTTAAAGAAATGTGCAAATGTAAGATATGATATTATATC
Organism: Acipenser oxyrinchus oxyrinchus; assembly: GCA_030684275.1. Classification (NCBI taxonomy): domain Eukaryota; kingdom Metazoa; phylum Chordata; class Actinopteri; order Acipenseriformes; family Acipenseridae; genus Acipenser; species Acipenser oxyrinchus. The sequence goes on along the minus strand of CM060251.1, from coordinate 77,122,711 downwards.
GCTGTATGTGATAAACCCAGTAAGGCTAGTGGTTGAACAATCTTGTTAGTCATTTGCCAGAATAGGATAGATGGCAACATTCAGCAACTTGGGTCAGAGCTGGCTGTTTCAAAAGCACTTTAGTAAGGAAAAACAAAAATGACAAAAAATAAATACAAACTAAATAATAATATTTGTTTTAGAAATGGCACTCAGAACAATTGAAAAAATCGTAAAAAGGTACAGTAAAAAAATCCTGCAGCTACAGCTTCCTTGCTGTATCTTTGTTTCTGTTACAGTCAAACAATTCTGTTAAAATATAAATACAAGTGCTTCCCCTTTACAACGCTGTAGTTGGGAGCCATAGTTAAGAGACAGTGCTATTCATGTTCCGTCTTATAACGAGAATACTAGTGTTAGTGTCATGGCATTATGGGGCAAATGGGAGCCATGACCGTATCGCCTTATAACCTGTTCCGCAGTATTATAAAGGGGGAGCACTGTATGACTGGAAACCGAAAGTCAAGGCCAGTGCTTGCAATTGTGTGTTTGTTCATTATACCATTGAATACCATTTTTTTTATAGGAAATTGATAAGGGGTTAGGGTACATGGTATAGGGTCATGATTGGCAAAAATAGGTTCTCCAACTCATAAGTTCTGCTAACCTGAAGGCACAAATCAGTCTATATTATAAAAGCAAAAATCTTGAATGGATAAACATGCTACAGTGGATGAAACATCTTTAATACAGTCTTATTTCATGGGCACAGTGAAGTAACATGGTGCATACTGTACCCATGTTTCTGCTCATCCCTTGACCAGGAGCACCTATGAACAGGTAATAGGTAAAGAGGTTTTCAATAGTACTTCAGTATATGATTTCCCTGTCAATTAAAGCAAAGATGCCAATACAAATCATTTAGGCTTGCAGATAGTCAAATTTCAGAAGTCAAGACAGAAAAAAAAGTCAGGGATTTAAAGAAATGTAAAAAAAGGCCTTTGCAGTTAACAGACAGACATGCAAAGCCGCATCAGCTTTTGGAGATCCAGAGTACTTGTATTACACTGAAAGAAATCATCTACACTGAGCCATTTATGAATTCATTTACGATTAAGCTATTGTCCAGTCATAAACCAATTGATACCCATGGATTATTTTTTCCTGTCATATTTAGATATGGCCATGCAGAGTGCTCATTTTACTGGGGAGGAAAAAAACTCTTTCATGTAAATGAGTTCAACTCCTCCCATTTCCTAGCTCCTTCTCCATTGAACTTATGGTATAAATCAATTCAACCAAAAACATGTTTCAATTTTTGCACTTCAGGGTGACATTTGATAAGCATTGTATGAGTCACTTAGGAAAGTCCCCTGCAAGCTTTTGAATGGGGGAAGGTTTTGGTTCCTTAAACTTTACGGAATTAAAAATTACTAGGGAAGAGTATCTTGGCTAATCCATGTGAAATCAATTTGTGTGTAATATATTTTTGCTAAGAAGGCTTTTGGATAAACAACTCCATCAATTCAAGAAGCTGCATGCAAAATAAGTATTATTTTTTATAGCTATATTTCACCAGCTGTTCTTCAAACTATATTTAAAATAACTGTGTTGTACAATATGCCATTATTCTTTCATAATGTTTAGCTTTTGGTTTGAATAAACAGAAAAATAAGCTGATGAATGGATTATATTTAAAATCTATGGATACTGTACATGGGTCCAAACAAGACCCTACAATACATCACAGACCTTTTTTTTGCCCTTGACAACCTGAACCATAAAAACACTTGTGAAACCTAGATATAAGCAGCACAAACTGATTTATAAGTACCATCAAACCTTAATTAACAGGTCATCTCAATATATTGGATATGCATTCTTTTGTAAAACAATTTTAATATCTGAACAATCTATTGCTCTCTTCGAGCATTTTAATGCCTACATATCTTCACATTCAACTGTGCCTTGCTAAGAAAAGCAGAACACAAAAGGTAGAGCACACTGCTTAAAGATCTACCTATAAATGCAAAGTAGTATGCAACTATTAAAAATGCTGCTCTCTCTGCCCAGCTTTTACATGCGATGGCAGTGCAAGTGCGTGCAGGCGTGTGCGTGCATGTGTGGTTCACATATGAGCATTTGCCTTACTGGATCTTAATAGCCCTAGCTCTTCCAAAAATAATGTTTTTTTTTTTTTTTTTTTTTTTTTTTTTTACTTTTAAAGACAGAATTAAAATTCTGACTGACAACCCTTCCTCAGAAAAATACAATATTCCAGGTACTGTATGTTAAAAGAGGGGGAGGTAAAAGAGTAGGCTATACACTACAGCACAGTAATTGGCCTTAAGCACACTCCTGACCAAACTACTTTATTTTGCCATCCAAATCATTACTAAACCAACTAGAAGGTCATGGTAATCGTCTATTTGGACCTACAGTCTTACTTTTTTTTTAAGAGGCTGGGGTTTTCACTAATTTCACAGGAAAGACTGGAGATTGCTGGAGCTAACAGACAATTAAAATAGGATATTGCTTTCTAGCTAAAGACTTACAACCTTTCAAGTGACTTGGCAGCACTGGTATATGTTATGCAGCTACACTTACCTCATCATATTTGGCTTTTACTAGTACTGAATGAACAGTGTATTATTCTTGAATAATTGATGGCACTTTGCTAAATAAGGCTGCTGGCAATTCTAGATTCATTCATATTGAGTATAAATCTATGACATAAGTAGGCTCTATATTTCCTGTGCAGCTCAGTAAAGTGAAATGGAAATTTGGCAGGATGCATTATGGGATGAAAAGAAGCTAAGTAGATACAATTGTGTTAATGCATGTTATGAAAGCAACCTAGAACAATAGTTTCTGAATAAAAAAAAATAATAACTAGAAAGTTGCGACATTAAAGTTTTTTAATAAAAATTGTTTTAAAAGACCAAAACAGATATCACAGTGTCATTATCCCTGAGAATGCATAAATCAACACAAAAACATCAAAGTTAGAAAGCGATCAGCCATATAAAGATACAATATTTACAAAAGGAGACAAGATAAACAAGACACAAATGGGACGAACCTCCCCCTTCTACTCAGCTCTTGTAAATTGTATGTGAGCATATCTCATTTCTCATATATTATTTTATTGATTTATTTGGATATGTATTTGATTGGAATACATACAATACCCATGTACTGTAATTATAATTCTAACTTCTAACAGGGTCACTAATGTGCCTCTAGATTTAGAGTGTCTTCTCAATTCAAGTGTTCTAATCAATAGGTCATTAATACATATTTTCACAGAGTATGCCAAAGCACATCTCACAGATTGTTAAACATCATTTCCATTACATGATGACTGCTCCATTTACTGCTATAAGGATTCCAAGTCATTATATGATTTAAAGACGGCTTCCATTGTTGAGATAACATAGTAGAAAACAGCAGATTGCTGCATTTTCACAGGAATACACAATGGGGATTGTGTCCTTATTTGGTGGAAAGTCCCCCCCCCCCACAGAGTAGACACTCAACATGGTACAGTGATTTTATAACCTCCCTGAGTGTAACAATATAAGAATAATCTGGAGGTAGGACACCCTATTGTATAATTAAGCTATGTTACCCTCACACAGATATAATGAACAGAGAATAACACCAAGAAGACTGGTCAACTTATTTGATTTCACTTCCTATTGCTATTCCCCCTTAACCCCTCCCCCACATGTAACTGATAGTTGCTACAGGACGTTTTGAAGAAAGACTCATTTAAATGCACAGTATAGAGCTGAGAAAGGAAATCCAGTCTAAATAAAAAGAAAGAAGAAAGATAAGGTAACATCCTCCTTCTACCAGAACCCTTAATGTCATTTAAAAAAGGAGAGAGAACTTTAAACAGCAGAGGTATTGAATAGTTGACCCTGTCTGTGCTCTTTGTCTGTTTAAAGTCTAGCAGGAGTGACATGATAGAAGTTCTAAGGACAAAGCCTGTAAACATAGTAGTTTTATAGAAACCAAATGAGGACATGGGTCTCTAGGGAATTTGGGGCATACTGCACAATAATATGGGGAGAGATTCAGCAGCTGGACATGCATTTGAATTTGATGAATGACCTATTTTTCTGTATTCTGGAGTTTAAAAAAGACAATCACACAAAAGATGTACACATCTTCACAAGGCACTACATGACGTAATAATCAGGTTTAGCATCACCTTATGCACCACTGCTTCACAGAGTCTTGAGGTTGATTGTATCTGTCTTCTGTCAGCCAAGGAACTTGTGAGAAGGCGGGTGAAGGATCATGCTTCAGGGATCCGAATCACACATTTGGCTTTTAACATCCTTTACGGCCTTAACACAATGATTTAGTTCTACTGGTTCAGATAAAACTTTTTTTTTTTTTAAAGTACGGGGGCATACAGAAATAGCACAAATACCTTCAATTCTAAAATATAACAGAATGTGACAGAACATGAGGCACAGAACAAATTACAGCATACCTTCTGGTTATTTTAATTCAGACAACAGATCTAAAATTGCAGGAACAAGGTTGTCAAGAAAATCACACAAATAAATTCAGTAGAAGTTTGTTTATTATAAAAATCCGATAATAGCAACACATTGTTTAAAAGGTACTTGTTTAAGACAGTCATTCCATTCACCTGTAAATAGGTAGCAAGACTTTGAAGAGGTAACAACAAGGTTCATATTAATTGAGAAAATGTATTTAGCAAAGTGTAAGTGCAATAACAAGGAATATACATGTTTGTCACAGAGTAAATACAGTAATAATAAAAACAAAATACCACGGTCTAAAAATCTAAAACACAGACAATGTCTGTACAAGGGAGGGAACACAGAGAGAGAGAGAGAAAGAGAGAAACCAGCATCACAATACTTCTTTGGCTTCAGTTCCTAAAAACACTCAAGTTGCTCACATTCATTATTCAACCGGCATACAATCAACCCAATACTTATTGTCAGGAAACTCCGTTTATGGGTCTGTTTCACTCTCTCTTACTCGTCATTCCAAACTCCAAACACTGCGTTCCCACTCCTGCACAGACAGACACAGACAGACAGACAGACAGACAGACAGAAAGAAACCCCAGGATGGCCACCCTGTTTGTAAAAACGTGGGTTATTTATATTCAGGTACGTAAATGTATCAATAATTCAATTAGTCAGTGCCCAATAAGGCAGATAAAGGGAAACGAGTGGAGAAGCCAACATAACGTGATACAAATCAATGATAAAGTGTCAGACAATATAAAACGTGCACTTAATCAATCAATAAATACAATTATAAAAATAATTATAATGTACAAGTGGAAAATAAATGTGCACAGGACATTCTTGACCCTGTTAAACTGAGGATGTTGAAAAGGCTTGAGATTTTGTCTGACATATTGAATTGTCCAGTAGAGAATTTTAAATACTGAAAAATACTAATCATAGAAAAGCTTCAGAGCATTTTGTTGCTAGGTTTGTTTAGCAGGTACTGTAGACACCAGTTTGAGGAGGTTGAATGATGTCCTTTGTGCCATTCGTGCATGCCTCATGAGCTGATGTTACCAGTTTGGCTTGGTTTTTCCATGTTCCAATGATCACAATGAATGCAGAAGCAGATGCGTGTGAAGATGGATGGTGATGGAAGAATCTGTAAAAGCAGGATCTCCAGGAAGTCTCATGGCCTTTACTAATGGTGAGATGCAAGGAGAATGGAAGCAGGTAAGATTGAATTTAAGAATACCTTGTTTGACTTCATGTGCTGAGACACAGGGGTTGAGGTTTGTGGTCGGCACTGAGTAAAACATCTGCAGAATTCGCAGAGAAAGTTGCAATGCTAATATATTCCAACTGGATGTAAAGAGACCCAGGAACAGGACATGCAACATCGATGAACTTTTATTTCAAAATGAACAAAAAAAACAGCTGTATATGTGAGTATGTATTTACATGGGTTGGACAAAAATAGAAACACTAGCCATGACACCGTCAACAGCCAGGACAGCATTGACCCGATGTGGTGCGTGTTAAACGTCTTTCAATTGTTCTGGAGGGATGTATGATCAAGACTCAACAGTTCAGGGAAGTTGGGGCAGAGAAACCTGTTATTGTGAAATATCAGTGATTTAGGCATTCTGGACACAAAATAAAAATAATAATAATAATAAAAAAAAAACATCTGGCAACTGTCCACCTACAATCATCCCTGCATTAAAAGTGACATCTACTTCTTTATAATTGAGAATGCCAGGGATGTAATTTGCATTCCAAATAAACCAGTCATGCCCATTTACAAAAATGTGTCTGATACACATTGCAGCTTTCAAATTTGTACCCAGCATCTGCATATATATATATATATATATATATATATATATATATATATATATATATATATATATATATATATATAGATGGGTATAAAGATATTGAGCAAGGGCTACAATATTAATATTCTTAACTCTCATACATTATTCTGTAGATGTGAATTATATAACCATTAACAAAAGTCTGTGTCTGTGCCCAGTGCTGTCTGCATTCCTTTGCTGCCTGGCTTCATTCCTGAACGTATTGCTCAATCCAGTGGGCTGAACTCACCTCCTCCCAACCTCCTGCAACGAAAGCCTCCAATGAAGGCTGCTTCAGTGTCAAGTTACCAGTTCACATACAACTACACCGTATCTATACACAGCCACTTCATTGACTAGCTTCTTGGGCAAGAAGTTCATTTTCCTCTTTATCTCCAATAGACGTAATCCGGATCAATAATACTAGAAACACATTTTGGAGTTCTATAGCGTAGTTGGAGGTGTATGAGGAAAATCTGTTCATTTTTTTCTGTGCCAAGTTTCTCAGTTTATATTTCTGAGGCCAAATTTTAGGCAGCCCCTGATACTGAGTATTCGTAATCAACACTGTGCAGTTGTTCTAAATTATATTAACATGAATGCACAAATAATTAAGCAATGGTGTCGCACACAGCACAAAATAGTGACTGCCAGGTGGCCTGGTTGTTAAATATTTAACAGCAATATTGAATTCCCTTAAACAACGCCTACAGAACCCATGTGCATTTTTGTTGTTGTTGAAAACTCAAGTATTTCGAGAAAACAATTGATTATTTCAGTGAATGACACATTCCAACCAATTTTCTTTCCGAATAAACCTATTTTAACATACACTATACCAGCCCTGTATAACGTAGAATGTTACTGTTCATATATTAAAAACAAACAAACAAACAAACAAAAAACGGTAGTCTAAAATGTGTGTGACAGTGCAGGGCAAGACAACAGATAAAGTCAAGACGATGATAATACAATACATGTTGCATATGCATATTGCAATATTATAGTCGTTGTATTTAAACAAATACTTAAAAAAAAAAAAAAAGGTGGTTTATATACATACATGCTGGTATTAAATGTATAGCAGTCCAGTAAAAGTTGTACACTATTTTTAATACACTGGACAATGATGTGTGCAATGCCCAACTGCTGCCGTTTTCGGTACCAAAAAATTGGTAACTCGGGAAAGAAAATGTGCATGCGTCTGAAACATCTATCACTTCTTTCGCGGATGGATATCACTTACTTTGCAACAAAGCAAAATGTAATGGAAACCCTGCAAGTACAACCTATCCTTTTGCATGTACAACAGGTTTGTGATTACGTATTTATTGATTCATCCTTGTGTCCAATGAAAGACTTGCTTTTGGTTCTACGATTTGGAAGGCGGGGTGTAAGTCTGTCAGGTTGGTGTGCGGGGAAGGGTCTGTGTAGTCAGTGCTAACACTTGGTTTTGGTGTGAATGTGCTGCTGACATAAGATAGAGATTCCCGGCCACGTAAGTACTATTAATACACCGCGGGAGAGGATGTCTTGCTGAAACAAGGGATCGGCCCGGGGAAAAACGGCCATCCCTTCTTACCAGCTGCACATAATTCAATTGTCCAATATATATAATTTTTTTTGGATAAAAACGAATTTGCACTAAAAATACATTCTACTTCCAACCCGGAGAAAGACTCATAATCTTGCATCATTTATTCTGCATGGATGTACATCAGTGAGGCCTAAACTGCCGGAGCAGAGGAAATCGGAAACCTCTCATCTATCCTTGTTTGCACTTTCTTTGGCGTCGCGGTATCTTAGATTCTGTGTATTTTAGGCATTAATGCATGTTGCAGCTGTTTTTTTTTTTTTTTCCTTGCAACGAATAACGTTCTGCAACATTGAAAGCACGCCTGAATGACCTTTTTAATATTCGTTTAATTTTCTGAGTTTTTGCATTTAGGATAAGGATCCAGACGCCACCTACAGTTTGGAAGTTGGTGTTTTTTTACTGTAAGGTATTACCTGACTTTTTTTTCTGATCAGTTCCTAGTTACGGTTTGCAATCCACAGTTCCACGTAAACAGTTAAAAGGACAGAACCCTGTTGCCAAGTAACTATTAGAATTTAGAACATTATTTTAAGATCAACAATTCCAGAAAAAAAGATGATAATAATGTTGACCTTGTTTCTTTACATATTTGTGTTTTGAATATTTGGATTTTTAAAATATTACAACGTTTTGTATCTTGACTTTTAAACATTTGCTGAAGATTTGCGTTTTGACAGTGCTTGCTTTCAAAACACTGAGCAGCAGTATATGAATCGAAAACAGTTTGTGTAATAATATCGAGCAAGGCGATACCAGCTGGAGTCATCGGACTGTGTGAGTGTTAGTACTGTTTGTTAGACCAGTTTTGTAGGGAAGGAATTTGGTATCGTATACTCATGAACATACAGAGATCACCCCCCATTAACATAACACGTTATGGGAGATCAAGGCATAAAAATCACGACTTTGAGGAGTTATCGTGTTTAAGGACTACCGAATCGATTCAGAGTTTCAGTCCGAATTTAGGTTCTCCGAGCCCCCCAGAAACTCCAAACTCGTCGCACTGCATTTCATGCATTGGGAAATACTTACTCTTGGAGACACTTGAGGGAGACCACGTTTTCAGGGCTGCACACTTGCACAGTGGAGAAGAGTTCGTCTGCAAGGTAAATATTTGAATTAATTTGGTAATCTGCATGCAACGGTGACTGCAGATCCTGTATGCATCTATGCTCGACCTAAAAATGGTATTATGTAGCATGTTTTTCTATTGATTGTAACTAGGGTTGATGGAATGTACTGTTTATATATATATATATATATATATATATATATATATATATATATATATATATATATATATATATATATATATATATGCATTTAACATTCTTGGTAGGCTATATAAAGGTTGGTCCTGTGATTCAGTTCAATCGTTTTCGTTCATACATGAAATCGATTACATGCGGTTCATTGTTCTGCAGAAGCAGCAAGCCTGGTTTGGGTGCAGTAGCCACAATAAATGTAACAAGTATTATGCTCACGATGATAATTGAGGGTTTAAAAGTTAGAACAGAACCCACAACTCCAGGTCAAATGCAGTGTTGTTCCTGGATTCAGTGTTACATAAACTGCATTATATAATCCACATCTTAGTTTAACAGACCCAACCACAAATTGCAAATTGTTCTTGCACAGTGTTCTGGTTTGAAATAACCCGTGGATGTCCCTGACAACGCAGCAGAAGAACAATGGGACATAATGACGCGCTACATAACTAAATTGTTGCACGTCTCGGGGCCTTTCCAGTTGGTTTCCACGTCATTGTTCTGCAGGATTTTAAACTGCTACATTTTAACTGCTTATAATAATGTAGTTGCAATACTCTTGCAGTAGTATTAGTATAAACTTTTTTTTTTTTGGTACAGGTACTGTATGTAATTGGTTGTGTGTAAATGCAGTGCAACCCGAAGTACTATGGGGCAACTGGTACATAACGATAGTTTAATTGGCTAAAGTATTACTGTTAATTAAATATATTTTCCTGGACACAAATGTTGTATTTTTTTTTTTTTTTAATGAATGAATAAAATCAGGGATCTCCTGCTAACAATCCGGTTGCGTTTCCTCAGCTAATCATAGAAGCTACACAAACACATTTCATTTGCGTTTTGTTAATGCGTCAGTGCGCATCCTGCTCATAGAAAGCCGGTAAACCAACACTAGATTGATTATCTGCGCAGCATCTTGTGATCTATCAATTTGAGAACAATAAATAAAGCTGCTTGGCTCTAATTCCAGGGGTCGACATAAGCGTTGTTCCGAAATCTTTAAAACAAATGCTTATGCGTTGTGTAAAATGATGTTTTAGTGTATCACAAAAATAATGTGCTGCCCCCAAATTTTGTCAGTTAGACGCAGTCATCCTTTTTGTGCATGTTCCTGCCCATCAAATATTTAATGCATAAACTGTACCAATACGCAGTTTAATTCCATAAGCACCCATGACTTTACAATTGCATTTTAATATCTGCAAATAAACAAAACAAAAAAAACAGCAAGATTCAAATTACTCTTTGCTTTAGAACCATTCATAAAATCCCATTGTTCTGTCACATTGATGGTGCTGCAGCTTGTGTCACTCAAACATTGGGTTGCATGGCCTAATACTGTTTAGTAATATCCTGTGTATTAGCTAATTTCACAATACAGTTAAACTTTAGAGTTAAATACTTCGTAGATGCCCTCCTACAGATCTTTTACTATTATAAAACTAGTGATAGTGTGCAATCAGCTGCTGCGCTGCATTTCCATGTGATTTGATGGGAGTCATGCACCATCATTTTCATGAAATAAGATTTCATTTCTCTGCACAATTCATACAGATTTCTATTTTAGATCTGGCATGCAACAATTTAATACAAGCAAAAACAACAACATCAACAAGTTAATCTGCTATTATGTTGCATAATTTCGTCCTAGGTTTTCTTGTACATTTGATCTTCTTTTTTCTCCCACAGGTATTTGATATTGCCCGATATCAAGAATCCTTAGCAGCCTATTTCTGTTTATCGGCACATGAAAATATAAACCAGATTGCAGAGATCCTCCTTGGTGAAGCAAGGGCTTATGTGTTCTTTGAGAAGAGCCATGGGGATATGCATTCATTTGTCCGTACCTGCAAAAAGCTCAGAGAGGATGAAGCTGCCAGACTGTTCCATCAGATAGCGTCAGCTGTTGCTCACTGCCATGACAGTGGTGTCGTACTGAGAGACCTGAAGTTAAGGAAATTTGTTTTTAAAAACCAGGACAGGTAAGATATGCTATTTAAAAAAAAAAAAAAGTTTTATTGTACACTGTAGTGTTTTACAGTTGCTGTTTTGTTGCTACTAAACTGTAAGAACCGTGTTTCTGAACATAGTTTAGCCTTACATATTCCCATGACTGCTGTAGGAATCTAATGCATTACCTTAATTTTCCTTTCTAAAATGAGTCAATTGTTTTGTATTCATTTATCATGTAGTCAAACTTGATTATAGAGAAACCAAAAATACCAGACAGGATGTAAATAGCTAAGTTTTTGGCAAGGGATTGGATTTCATTCTGTGTTTCCCAGTTGTATATAAATTGGTGTCCGGTTTCCTTCAGTAACAAATGCATCTTAGGAAGGGTGTATACCTGTCAAGGGTCAGTCTTTATTTGTGTGTGTTGTAGGTTTTCTCCAAAGTAAAAGGAATTCTACATGTCATGTATATTGACTGTCCTATTCCCTTCTATGATAAAAGACAGTAGTAAGATATGTGTCAGCTTAATCACTACATAATCACAGAGCCCTTTATTTGTGATACAGGCCTATGTTTTACAATAGGTAAGAACAAAGTACCTATTACCAGACATTATAAAGCAGTATTCATTTCTTAAAATGTAAATACATTTGCAATTGATAAAAGGATGTGTATTTTCTGCATACAGTGTCCTAAAATTGTACTAAATATGTAATATTTGTTTCCCCCCCCCCCCCCCGCACTTTGACGCAGTTTATTCAGGGATAGCCACGTTACCACATGCACCTAAGCAGGAGTTTTATGACCTTTATACTACTTTAACAATACTGAGGATGCCAAATGAACTCATTCAAATGAAGTATGCAAGCTTGGGCAATGGACACCATATGCCAGGCTGCTAAAGTGTTACCTTTGTAAACTCTAGAATTAGTGGAGTGTGACATTGACCTGAAATCAAACACAAAGCAGAATAAGAGCTGGTCATGGAACTGATATCGTCACCATACACCCTGGCATTCTGGCAGTTTCCTAATGAAGCTTGAAATTAACATTTGTCACCCTTGACCTATTTTGGCTGAGTCTTATTTGGGCTGCGGTTATAAATGTCTCACCCCCCCCCAGAAATGTTATTCCAGCATTAAGGTTATGGCTGTGGGAGTTTATTGTTTTTGAAACCTGACACCAACCACTATAATAAATGTGTTTTGTGTATAATGTATTGAAATCCATTAGCCTTTATACCATACAACTATTGAATGTACAGTATAAACCTGCAACCTTTATTTACCCCACTATGATTCCACAAATAGATGACATGATCTGATCCATTGGATGAAGCGACTCCTAAAAAAGGTTTTCATCTATTTATAGTTTGGTTATTTAAGAGCCTTTCATCCTTGGTATCCCTTTTGTTAAATTTAACCCTGTTCTGCTCTTTTTGATATTTAATGCAAAGTAAAGGGACATGTTATTTATTCAGTATTTTTCTTTCTTGTGTACAGTATATGCAATGCTCCTAGTAGGGGTAAATGCTTGGCATTATGTAGTCTGCATATATGTTCTCACAATCTAATGGTGGATTGTAGCCTTCTGGTAGTTGTCAACTTATCAACATAGATGGTATAAAAACCGTCCTGGATTGGCAGTTTTCCTGGTGACTCATTGCCAGCTGGTAAACCACAATGGAATTGAAATCTAAACAAGTGGAAGTGTTTGAGGAATGCAACAAAAGAAAGCCTGGGTTTCTTTCCATATGAAGTATGGGTTCCAGATCATAACTAATCCTACATCTATAGCAAGTTTATCCCAGTTCAATTTTTAATACATTAAAGGATAACTCCTTAATTTCAAACGGCAAAAAATTAGTATGGTTTAACCTGCTGCATAAAATACAAGAAAAGGTGTATTTAGTTTTACTATTTTGTTTTGTTTAGAAGTTGTGACTTAATAAAAAAAAAAAAGGTTATACAGTAGATGTAGCAATTAACAGCCTTTTAAAAGTATGAAGTGCAATTGTGTCTGTGGGTCGTAACCTGGAGCTTGATTTGCCAGAAGTGTCTGTCTGTAATAGCCTACTTGTAAGAACTAGCACCATCTAGAACAGCCACTGTGTCACGACAGAAATGCAAAAATGAAACTTGATTCACAGTTGATATTCCCTAGAATCATTGTGAACGTCATAAAGGTGATAGGACTAATAATAATAATAATAATAATAATAATTTGAAGCTACTTTGTTATCCCCAGACTGCTGCATTTTGACCTGTTTTGATGATTTCATTGTTGTATTTTGCCAGCATCATTGTGTGAGTAATGTCAAGACTCAATGACGAATCCCACAATTTTATTTGCAAATACAACATTTAGTTTATATATTTTACGAAAATCAAAAGATGTAATTCCATCTTGACTGCATTTATAAACTGCCAACAAATGGCTTGTGGTGGGGTTTTAAGTGGCAGTGTTGGGTTGTAAATCCAATGTGTAAGATAACTTGAATCCCTGTCCTGGATGATCTATTCAGTGTGCTTAAATAGTCCCTATTTGTTAACAGTTTTATATAGCTAGAACACACACACAAAAAAAGAAAGATTGGTTGATAATTTGATCACAAAAAGGGAACAGAAGAGCTTTCACTAACCAATAACGAAACCAAGGCAAAATCTGCTGGGGAAATATGTGCGATTGTGAGATACAATGGATGTGTTTCTTTTCTTTATAGCTTCCTCTTCTGTGGGACAAAGATGTATTTCCTGTATGAGGCCTGTTTGCTGCCCTTCTATTTTGTGGTTTGATTTTAGTAAGACTGGGAAATAATTCAAAAACAGAATAACTTCCTTTTTATTTTATTTCTTTCAAATAAGGCATTGACAATACCTTCTGTGTTGTAAATCCATCATGCAGGGTATTGGTTGCTGACATTGAATATGCCTTTGGATTGCCATTATTGCATGGCATGGGTGCCATTTCTGAATCACACGCATTAAACCTATTTTGCTCCAGAAATGTTGGTGGAATTTGATTTCGTGCCAAAAATGTTTGCAGTTTTTTTTTTTAATGGCTTAACAGTAAGTAAGCTTTTTTTAATAAAGATAAATAGAGGATACTGTTCATGGAGTACTGTTTTTATTCTTGCACTTTTTCTTTTAAAAATTAAACCACCTAATTTGGTGATTATTTCACTTGCTAGGTCTTAATCTTTATTTAGTGCAGAATTTCAAACAATGTGATCCACTGGTTTGTCAACCATCTTACTATTAAGTGAAGCCATCAAGTACTTATAAATTCACACATTTTTGAACATGTGTCTGGCTAATGGCAGTTAACTGGTACCATAGGTGCTTCAGAGGGGACCCTATGTTACCTGAAAATCTGAGTGTGTCTGTTGTGTTTTTATAAATTTGTCTTTGAAGTCTTACAGATCTTATTTCTTTCTTTTTTCTAGGGGTTTTGTTAAATTAGAAAGTCTGGGGGACGCATACATTTTGGAGGGAGAAGATGACTCTCTGTCAGACAAACATGGCTGTCCAGCCTACGTGAGTCCCGAGATCCTGAACACAAGTGGCAGCTACTCTGGAAAGGCAGCAGATGTGTGGAGCCTGGGTGTGATGCTCTATACTATGTTAGTTGGACGCTACCCCTTCCATGATGTGGAGCCTAGTTCTCTGTTCAGCAAGATTCGCCGAGGGCAGTTTAGCATTCCTGAGACTCTCACCCCCAAGGCGAAATGCCTTATCCGCAGCATCCTCCGCCGAGAGCCTGCCGAACGGCTCACGTCTCGGGAAATCTTGGACCACCCCTGGTTTGCTTCAGATATGCATCCCTCCAGTTCAGGATGTGGTGCAAATAAGGAGGCTTCAGATCAGCTGGTACCTGATGTTAATATGGAAGAAGAGTTGGACAAGTTTTTCAGCTGAGCAGCACATACACAAGTGAGCAAGTCTGGAGGACACAACAGCTGAAGACTTTTATAACATGAAGGAGTCCTTTTCCGACCCCATTTATTCACACCCAGGGTCAACCTAGCTTGGCAGCAAATGCAGTATCCTTAGTAAGCTTTGAGGAGCAGCAGGACGTATGAAATGCAGATGAAATGTAGCAGTTTCTTTGGCAAGTGGTGCTATCAAGTTAGATTGATACTAGTGGGGAAACTACAAACACAATAAAAATAGAAAGGCAACATGGAGCATAGCTTCTCATCTCATGAAGCCAAGGAAAAAAAAAAAAAAACTGTTGGCTGTACATGCAGCATAATACTCCATTTTTGTTTCTAAAAATAGCTGGCAAGACACAAATAAATATATATATAATTGACTCGACACACATTTGGCATCGTACTGTTTATATATATATATATATATATATATATATATATATATATATATATATATATATATATATATATATATATATATATATATATATATATATAAAATTTGTTTTTGGTTTCTTCCTGTCATTCAGGTAACAAGCAATTTCTAACTTTTTTTTTTCTTATTCAAGTACAGAGGTACACATGGATAGACAAAATGTGGGTGCTAACATAAACAACTACTACAATATTAATTCAGTTCATTTCTCTATATAGCTATTTTCAGCAACTTGTGTAATTCAACCTCATTTCTTCAACGTCAGTTACTTGGTATTCTTGTATTTTTTTTTTCTTGACTTTTATGATTTGCTCCCATAAGGGAAAAGTAACTTATTTACTGAACTGTTTGTGTCAACTGCCATTGTCGCAGTAAGCTAATCTAATTTCAAACCAGTTGTGTAACTGCTATTTTAAAAGATGTATTATTTTTATTAAGTTCATTAAATATACAGGGTTTAGAAATACTTGCTTCCAGATCTGATATAATGCACTTGATTTTTATAGGGGGAGGGGATATGAAAAGAGAACCATTGGGCTGTGATTTGATAGACCAGTCAATTCAGTTAGCAGAAAAGTTCAAACTATTTAATTGTAAGTATTCTAATTTGTTCGTACCAAGACAAATGTAAAATTGAATTTAACACTTTTTATAAATATATATTTTAAAAATAAAGGTAGTAAATAACATAAGGTTTATTTAATTGTTTTTAAAAACTTTGACTGGTCTGAGAATTAAGTCATGACATGGAGTTCAGATCGGGGATTGCATAGACTCAGGGCTTGCATTAGGATAAACTACAGTATCTGTAGCTTCGATGAACAGAGTTGCTTTTGCCAGTATAAGATTTATTACCCACTTCGTTAGCATCATAATTATTTAGCTATTACCTTTTGTTATGTATCTGAACACAAGTGAAAGTGGTAAACTTTCAGATCTATGATTTAATGCAGGCCCCGTAGACTTCAGTTAAAAAGGACATTTTGATCAAGTGCAGTATCCCTACCTCTTTGTGAAAAGACAATTTGGGTGATTTTTGTCTGTTTCACCAGCAGGGTCAACAACTCTGTTTAGTTTCTTTTACAATGAATGTGTTGGGCTTTAAAATCTTACATGCTAAAGCAACAGGAAACAAAAACCAGGAAGAGTTTGGTGTTATTTGTGGGGCACTAGAAGTGCTCACAAGACTGCAGCAACACCCTTGAACCATTTAAAACGGGCTACTGTAGACCGTTAGAATGATCCACTACTCTTCTGTCCAAGACCCACCTGTGACATGCACCACTACCTTTACTACATTTAAATAATCGCACTGCAAGTGCACTCTAGGATAAAAAGCCAGTATTTTAAATATTGGGGTTTCTTATGACGATGTGTTACACACTGTATTAAACACTTCTGCTTTCTGGTATTTCCAACCCTGAATATTTTTTTTTTTTTTTAGTTTTTACTTTTAGTTTCATGTTGGACTTTTTTTTAATTATTATTATTATTAATATAGGCCTACTATATAAAAAATAATTCTGGGCATAACTACTACTATGTTTCCAGTACCTCATTTTTACTTTTTATTACTGCCTGTACAAGTTCTGTGAATTGGTCATGTTATGGGTAGGTACTTGTGGACTCTTGTAGTATATAAATGTTACTTGAATTTGTGCTTTTATTATAGTATGTGGCATGTGCGTACAGCTATTTGGCATTTGCCCTATGGATGCTATTACCTGCCCAGCAGGAAAGCTTAACAAAAAAAAAACCTAAAAAACTAAAAAAAAAACCTAAAAAAAAAGAAAAAAAAGCAGATTTCGTTCTCGTGGATTTAATAAAAACAGAAACAGATAGCTACAATTGACCTGCTTTTTTGTTTTAGTATATCATTTTTATTTTATTTTTTCACACAATTAAGAATTCTGGTGCGAGTTACTCTCTGAAGAAGGTACTAAGTAGGTGCTAATGTTGTTGATGAGGACAATTCTTTTTGTTCATTTTTTTTTTTTTTTTTCCGAAGGGGAATGTTTAAGAGAAAGTGATATGCATGGTGGGGTATTACTGCCTCTGGTGTTTTGATTGTAATGTATTTGGTTTGATGTTTTGTCCAAAATCTCTTCAGTAAATAAATTGTGAACTGCATATTTAAAGAAATTGCCCCTATTTATTACTGTCCTAACCTTTGTTTTAGTATGTGAATTGCCCCTGATGAAATTGCAACATTTCATAGTAAATTTTGAATAATACTCCTGGTAAAAGTTAAAATATAAAGGAGGGAGAAAAATTCAGTCACTTTTTCTACAAGACCAAACTTTTTGGCCAGTCTAGGGCAGTGGTATTCAGTGACATTCACCGGAAGGCCAGGCAAGGCAATGTCGAAATCTTGGGTGTGTATCCTGGGGGGGGTAAAAATACAAAGCAAATATATTTATCACTATAATGCTATCAAAACTGCATGCTATTTATCTTAATTTTATTAAAACTATGAAATTAAAATGGACATCTAATTTCCTTTATTTTTGTCTAAAATCTTTGTTTTTATAAAATGACTGTGCAGCGAGTATGCAGGTTAAGTGATGAAAGCATGTCAATCAGGGACGGTGCCAGACTTTCGCTGGTGAGGGGGCTAAGGGGGGCAGCACACAAAATTGAGGGGGCTACACCCCACTTTGTGCGGGAACACATAAAATACATTCAAGTATTTAACACTAGAACGGCCAAGGCAGTCATTTTGACTATTTAAATTGCGGTGCGTGTGTTTAAGATACGGAGCTGTGCTTTCCTGACTTTTCCTAAATCTATGTACTAATTACCCTGACAAAGAAAGAATCGTTTAGCTGCAAAAATTAGGGAGGTAAAATACTGTCATACCTATTCTGACCAGATGGGGTCAAATTGACAGATATATATAAAACATATTATAACAATTAAATGTTGCAGTATTATTTGTATTTATCAGTCAGGACTTGCTGCCATGTACTGAAGTTTGATTATATCAGTCTGCATTCCTCAAGTGAGCGGTCTTGTGACATATCTATTGTTTCAATGAGCCTCCTGATAGTCCATCAATCATCCTTGACAGCCCACGGCACCCGTCTGTGCACTCTGGTTACTATAAGTCACTCTTTTTTCTAAGAAATTCATTGTTACCCCATTACACATTGAAAATGGATTGCGGAAGACGCAGGACAGCAAAGCAGTGTTTGAAATTACTGCAAATTTGATCAAACAACGATTCTGATGCAGCAGAGACGGACAATGATGAATCTGGCTCTGAAGCAGACTGGATTTGCGAAGATGAATCTTCCAGCAGTGACACAGAGGGTGCAGGAGATCCGTGGGAGAAGAAGCAATCCTGTGGCAGCCCCTGCACCTGATCCAGCCGCTTCTCCAGCGGTAGCACCAGTGCCACCTGGTGCTCAAGAGGCTGGTAGTGCAATATTTCATGATCACCATATTGGTTTAAAAGCAGGCATAACTTTGATGACAAAATACTTTGACATTTTCACCAGTATTAACAAAAAATATTGGTGAAACTATATCTGATCCTTTCTCCATAACACCTGAGGGCGACAGCATCTCACGCCTGCAAGGTCCTCATATTAAACGAAGGTGTACTGCAGCTGGAACTAGTCGATCTGCAAACTTCTGACGTGCTGAAGACTGAATTCAAAAACACCGAACTCAACCTTCTAGTCACAGAGAAGTATCCAAACCTTAAGAAGGCCAGCCTCCTTGAGCTCTCAAGGTTTGGATGAACATACACGTGTGAATTCAGCTTTATGAATGTCATCAATAGTGATGCTTACAACAGGCTTACAAATAAACCACTGCAGAGCTGTCTTTGTATAAGTCACATCACTGAAGCTAGATTTTAATGAGGTAGTACTGAGTAAGAAGTGTCACTTTTCTCACTAGTAACAACACCTGACCAAAATTTGCAAAATAAGTCATAAATACAGTATTTGTGTAGTGTAGATATTATCGATTAGTTTTAGAACGCCTTTTCAGTTTGATTAAAATGTGCAGTTCTTACTGTTTTTTTTCCAGCTCATTTACTGTGCTTAAATATTTTTTCTCTCATTTGTCTTGCTGTTTGTTCTTTTGTCTGCATGTTTCTCACTGTCTGGGACTATTGATGCTGAATCGCTCTTTACCTCACAAATGTGCATGTTTAAAATAAAAAGCATAAAGTGTGGTTCTCCAGGTATCAAAACCAACGGTGTTTAGCCCAGTAAGTCAATGGAGGCAAGGACCTTAAGGAAAGATCGAAGTTACAGAAGAGGAGTAATTATTTGGAGATGTTAAATAACAATAGTAAACTGAAAAAAATATATACTGTATATATATATATATATATACAGTGCCTTGCATAAGTATTCACCCCCCTTGGACTTTTCCACATTTGTAGTGTTACAACCTGGAATTAAAATGGATTTAATTATGATTTTTTTGTCACTGATCTACACAAAATAGTCCATAATGTCGAAGTGGGGAAAAAAATCTACATATTTTTCAAAATTATTTACAAATAAAAAACTGAAAAGTCTTGACTGCATAAGTATTCACCCCATTTGCTGCGACACCCCTAAATAAACTAGTGTGCAACCAGTTGCCTTCAGAAGTCACATAATTAGTTGAATGGAGTCCACCTGTGAGCAATTAAAGTGTCACATGATCTCATATTAAATACACCTGTTTGTGGAAGGCCCCAGAGTTTGTTAGAGAGCATATCTAAACAAACAGCATCATGAAGACCAAGGAGCTATCAAAACAAGTCCGGGATAAAGTTCTGGAGAAGCACCAATCAGGATTGGGTTATAAAAAAATATCCCAAACTTTGAACTTCCCCGGAGCACCGTTAAATCCATTATTAAAAAATGGAAAGAATATGGCACAACCGCGACTCTGCCTAGAGAAGGCTGTCCACCAAAACTCAGTGACCAGGTAAGGAGGGCATTAGTCAGAGAAGCAACCAAGAGGCCAATGGTAACTCTGAAGGAGCTGGAGAGATCCACAGCTGAGATGGGAGAAACTGTCCATGGGACAACTATAACCCGGACGCTCCACAAAGCTGGGCTTTATGGAAGAGTGGTGAGAAGAAAGCCATTGCTGAAAAAAACCCATATCAAATCCTGTTTGGATTTTGCCAAAAGGCATGTGGGAGACACAGCAAACGTGGAAAAAGGTTCTCTGGTCTGATGATACCAAAATTGAAATTTTTGGCCTTAGGGCAAAACGCTGTGTGTGGCGCAAAGCCATCACTGCTCATCACCCTGAGAACACCATCCCCACGGTGAAGCATGGTGATGGAAGCATCATGTTATGGGGATGCTTTTCATTGGCAGGGACTGGGAAACTGGTCAAGATTGAAGACAAGATGGATGGAGCCAAATACAGGGAAATTCTAGAGGAAAACCTGTTTCAGTCTGCAAGAGACCTGGGACTGGGGCGGAGGTTCACCTTCCAGCAGGACAATGACCCTAAACACACAGCCAAAGCTACACTGGAGTGGTTTAAAAACAAGAACCTCAATGTCTTAGAATGGACCAGTCAAAGCCCAGACCTCAATCCGATTGAGAATCTGTGGCAAGACTTGAAAATTGCTGGTTCACCAACGGTCCCCATCCAACTTGACAGAGCTTGAGCAATTTTGCCAAAGAGAATGGGCAAAAATTTCAGGATCCAGATGTGCAAAGCTGGTAAGAGACTTACCCAAAAAGACTCACAGCTGTATTTGCTGCCAAAAATGCTTCTACCAAGTATTGACTCAGGGGGGTGAATACTTATGCAACCAAATGTCTTTTTTTTTGTTTAATTAACTTTTGTGTCACAATAAAAAAAAGTTTGCACCTTCAAAGTGTTAAGTATGTTGTGTAAATCAAATGGTAAAATCCCCAATTAAATCCATTTTAATTCCAGGTTGTAACACTACAAAATCATGAAAAGTCCAAGGGGGGTGAATACTTATGCAAGGCACTGTATATATAATATATACAGTGCCATGAAAAAGTATTTGCCCCGTCTGATTTTCTGCATTATTGCATATTTTTGACACTGAATGTTATCAGATCTTCAGCCAAAACCTAATATTAGATAAAAGGGACCCTGAGTGAACAAATAACACAAGAATTTGGTACATATTTCATTTATTTATTAAAGTAAGTTATGCAACACCCAATGTCCCCGTGTGATAAAGTAATCACCCCCTTAGACTCAACAACTGGTTACGCCACCTTAAGCAGCAATAGCTGCAACCAAAAGCTTCCTGTAGTTATTGATTAGTCTCTCACAGCGCTGTGGAGAAATTTTGGCCCACTCCTCCATACAGAACTGCTTCAACTCAGTGACATTTGTGGGTTTTTCAGCATGAACTGCTCATTTCAGGTCCTGCCACAACATCTCAATGGGGTTTAGGTCTGGACTGACTTGGCCATTCCAAAACTTTAAATTTCTTGTTCTTCAGCCATTCTGATGTAGACTTGCTTGTGTGTTTCGGATCATTGTCTTGCAGCATGACCCAGCTGCACTTCAGCTTCAGCTCACAGACGGATGGCCTGACATTCTCCTGTAGAATTCTCTGATACAGAGCAGAATTCATGGTTCCTTCAATGATGGCAAGGCGTCCCCAAACCATGACACTACCACCACCATGCTTGACCGTTGGTATGAGGTTCTTACTGTGGAATGCAGTTTTTGGTTTTTGCCAGAAAGTTCCACTTTTGGCTCATCTGTCCATAGAACATTGTTCCAGAACTCTTGATGATCATCCAGGTGCTTTTTGGCAAACTTGAGACGAGCATTCATGTTCTTCTTAGTGAGCAATGGTTTCCGCCTTGCTACTCTGTCATGAATCCTATTTTTGCCCAGTGTCTTTCTGATGGTGGAGTCATGAACACTGACCTTAGCCGAGGCGAGAGAGGCCTGGAGATCCCTGGATGTTGTCCTATGGTTCTTTGTGACTTCCTGGACGATTTTACGCCTTGCACTTGGAGAGATTTTGGCAGGACGGCCACTCCTGGGAAGATTCACTACTGTCCCAAACTTTCTCCATTTGGACAATGTGGCTCTGACTGTGGTTCGGTGGAGCCCCAGAGCCTTAGAAATGGCTTTGTAACACTTTCCAGACTGATGGGCATCAACAAGTTTTTTCTGGAGGTCTTCAGGAATTTCTTTTGTTCGTGGCTAGAACCTGTGTGCTGTGTGCTGACAACTTCACTCTGATGGTAAGGGCCAAAGTTACAGATTTATATTGTGCAGGGCTGGCCCAAATCAGTTGTTAACCAAAGTACTCAAACAGCTGACCCTAATTATCCCTTTAACTGGGTTGAGTTAACTAGGCGGGGGGGGGGGGCAATAACTTTTTCACACCTGAAGATTGCATGTTTGATTACCTTGCACACCAAACAAATGAAAGCAGCACCAAAATATGGTGTCATTTTTTCTCTCAGACTTCCTCTATATACTACTACTACAACCCACAAAAATCTGACCAAATACAAAGTGAAAATTGTGCAAAAATGCAGAAAATCAGACAGGGGGCAAATACTTTTTCACAGCACTGTATATATATATATTCACCATTGGGTTATAGAGTGTACTGAAATGAATGTGTGTGACTAAACTAAAGTTTGATTGATTAAGGGCAGCTTACATAGAGAGTGAGTTGTAAACAAGGAAGGAGAAGGGTTATGGACTTTATTCATGCAGCGGCCATGTTGGATTTTAAAACAAGGCTTGGTGTTCAAGCCACTGTCATGGCCAACGCAGCCACTGATAAGTGGAGTAAGTCGATGATTTGTGTACCTCCAATAAAGCAGGAAGAAATCGATAAGTGTGCATTCATATCTACAAGAGAAAAATAATTTGACTGGCGCTGTTCAACTGTCATCATGGAGTCTAGTGCCTTCCACGAGGGGCGGAGACTGGTGTGATGACATCGCCGGTCACTGCATGACAGCTTTGGTAAGTCTCAGAATTTTCAGGTAAACAAAGTTAACCCATTATGTAATGGATACATTTCTATTTCAGAGAACCAGGGTTATGATAACGTTTTCAGTTCTTAACCAAATTTTTCCAAAGAAATACACATGTATATTGCTTGCATGCAAATAAACAAACAAATACCCACAACTAATCTGTCACAAAATGGGGGGGCAAGTCCAAGTTGTCTCAGACAGAGTGTAGGTATAGGTAATTTGACTAGCCAATACCTCTACATGTAATACAGGAATTTCTCAGGACAGAAAAGTGACAGCACTGGTACAGATGTACTTTAACCTTGTAATAAATGTACCATTAGGAGACAGGTTTATTTATTTATTAATACGTTTACATCATGAAAGATACATTGACAAACTACTGCATTAGTCTTCCCTGCCCAAATTGTTTTTTAAAAGTCACTGCCCTCAATATTTACATTATATTGCTGTAGACTGCAAGTCTGTACTTCGCCAGTTCATAATTCACAGTGGTCCTGCAGTGCTCTAGAAATGGGTTCCATTAAAAATCCTAGATGATTGCAACACAGTAATAAAAGGAGATAAAATGACACCCAATATTGTGTTGTAGTCAGTTAACTAGAAAGTTAGGAGGTTTGTGATTTTAACCTGTGACTAACAACCTATTAAATAGCAATTTAATTACATACACAAGGTCCCAAGCTTTATAGCTTGGTTTCTATAGGATTAAATATTCTAATTTATTTTCAGACAAAAAAAAAGAAAAACCACAGTACCCATCCATAGCCAAGTCATCCCTGGAAGGCAGCTTAGATCCTCTAATTCTGGACTGTTAAAATGCATGGTTCCAAAACATGTTACGCTTGGCGGGCATAAGTGTTAGCTGTGTTGCTCCTTTTCTTTGGAACTCACTACCAACCTTTATTAGAGAATCCACAGCAGTAGCCAAATTTAAAAAAAAAAAACCTAACTATAAACTTGGTCTTTAAAAAAAAAAGCAGACATACCTAATATGCTAGCAGATACCTTAGTTTGCATACACTGCTTTTCTAAATTCCCTGAATTAATAAGGCAAATCCTCACACATCACTGCTTCAGTGCATTCACCTCCCTTAGTCCTTGTTCATAATCTGAGATGCAATGACAAGAAGATGACAAATGGTCAGAACTAACAACTGATAAACAGATCTGATATTGATGCAGCATCAATATGCAGTTGTCTTATATTTTCTGGACCATCTTAAAGTGACTTGTAATCATTATGTTAAAATGCACATTAAATATTTAATGCATGCAAACAGAAAAACACAAAGCCACACAGAAATGAAATTAAACTCTGCAGTGTGCACATTATTTCATCAACAGTTGTATTGTAAATGTATTGTAAATACTTTTTTTGTTGGCTATGCACCCTTGGCCTCAATCCACGAACCTTATGCATTTTATATAATCTTATAATTATTGTTGGAAACCTGCAAAAACCCTGTACAACTCATTTCTTATGCTGATTACAATTTGTGTCAAGCTATAAATGGAAAATGTGAAACAATCAAATACAACAAAACCCTTGTTTAGACATGTAAGCTGCTGCCAGAGCAGGAGGTCCTTTGCCTGTAATTTCTGGTAAATATCACTTGAGATCCTCTTAACTTTGTTAACTTCATAATCAGCCTTTTCAGACCTATGCCGTAGGATATTATAAAATATAATTGGTACCCCATGACCTCTGGCTTTCACTCTAGAAACCAAAATAACTCTTTATATTCCTAATGTGCAAAACCTGCAATCAAACCACAACCACAACCAAGTGAAACTTTGCCCCTGACACTGTAAGGTTAGGCAATATGGGGAGTGAGTATTTCATATTAATATGGTTACAGTAAATCACAACTTCACTGGAAATACAGTATAATTAGGGCTTCTGTTTTTTGTTTTTTATTAATTTCATTTTTTGGTGCTTTTTGGTAAACTTTTTGGGGGGCTGTCGCTTTTTATATACTGTATGAAATTATTGTTTTCGGTTACTTTACAAAATGTTTGGCCATTTTTTTCTGTCACAATATGTATAGTAACTCGACAGTACTTGTACACTTAAGTTGTACATTCTTTCCTTTGTCACAACGAAATCCTTATAGACACAGGCACATTCTTCTGTTTTATTCTATCTAACTGTAATATAGCTTTAAATCCAGCGAACAAGCCTTCTAATTGTAAGCTTGTTTTAAATCTCGCAAGCGGAGTCTCCAAAAGAAATGTAGGAATTTAAAGTATTCAGAACGAATCAGGAAGGAGGGACATTGCCTAACTTAATGGGAGAGGAGTAAAGTCAACGTGAATTGAGTAACCATTGAGTGTTTTTCCCGGTGTTTATTGGCTATACACAGATTTAATTTTTTTGTATGGGGAATGTTTTATCGGTTTTTATCACTTAAAACCAAAAAGCACCAGTTAATAACAGACCTTATTTGAAATGCATTCATCAATACAATAACTTCTGTTTTAATGTCAATCAATTTAAGACTGCAGTCTGAATAGTGTTAAATTGTCATTGACATTTTAATTACTTCACCCTCATCTCTAAGCCTTTAGGTTGATTTAGTATTTCTAAATGTAGCAC
The DNA here is from genome assembly GCA_030684275.1 of Acipenser oxyrinchus oxyrinchus. Classification (NCBI taxonomy): domain Eukaryota; kingdom Metazoa; phylum Chordata; class Actinopteri; order Acipenseriformes; family Acipenseridae; genus Acipenser; species Acipenser oxyrinchus. The sequence goes on along the minus strand of CM060251.1, from coordinate 77,096,611 downwards.
TAATCGACACACATTAAGTTCAGAGGCTTAGGAGGAACTGTCACATGTTGGTCATGCTATGTTGAACAGCCTGTATGAATGCAGGTTGGAAGGAATGTGACCGACGGCCAGTTGAGGAGAAATGGAGTATAGGAAAGTACTTCTGTATTTTTCTTGTGGCAGACAAACACAAAAAACAAAGAAAAGGAGTTACATTTCATGAAGTCAAGGGCATTTGGATTGACCGTTTTCATATATAGCCCCAAAGAATGCTCTATCACAACTGGGTTGAGAGATGCTAAAAGGAAGAGTACATAATGTGTAAAATGAAAGCCTGTAATTTCAGTGAACTCAGTCATTTGTTGTTTCTAAGCAACCAGAATGAGAGTGTTCTATCTTCCCTTTTCTATTGAATTTAAGTTACAGTTATGAACACTGCTCTTTCCTTAATGTATTTATTATTTCTATCTTGCTATCCAAAAACAAAAAAAAAAACGAATTGTTTGTGTAATCAAATTTTTTATGAAAAGTTATTCAAATTGTAGTGCCATAAAGTGGTGAAGACTATATCTAACCAGAAATAACCTCCAGCAATAATTACAGTGCAACCTTTACATTGAAATAGAAAAGCATTGCACAGAACAGGACAGGTCGCTAGAGCGCTGTTTGGATAACAGGTTTTCACAAAAGTTTGGTTAATTAAAGTTTTACTGTATTGTCTGTGTTTAGCTCTCGCAAAATCATAATTTTCTCAACATAACTGATTATTCAAGCAATATTTTGATTACTTGTACTGGTATCTGTTAACAACTCCCAAATGACCTTTGACTGCTTATGGTAAATCAAACTATTATTGTGTGTTATTCAGCAAATAATTTCAAGAAAAAGGCTGATTTTTACTTTTGTTTAAAAGGTTAAATAGCCTATTTGAAAAATAAACAATAATAATAATAATAATAATAATAATAATAATAATAATAATAATAATAATAATTAGTAGTAGTACCTATTTTTATGTAACTTTCCAAAATGTAAATGTACATTTTAAACCCAGTGGGTGTATAATGATATTTGAACCGAGTGACAAGTTGTCGCCTGAATATCCAATATTAGCCGTCCATGTAAATTAGAACTTCCTGCTGGAGGAAGTGGGGGAGCATTATTGTGTCCTGATGTAGGCCTGTGACAGAGAATGAATGAATCGTTGTCAACAATCTCCCATTCGAACTGTGAGGGCACTGTATAACCGGAACAGAGTGCCCCGGAAGCCGGACATTCAGGAAGGGGGCGGGGCCACGATACCAGAAGTCAGTGCCTTAATGCAGTAGGGGATGTGTCAGTCATTGATTGGAGATTGGAGGAGACGTGATTGGCCGCGCCACCGAAAGAGGGCATGACGGAGGGTATTTAGGGGAAGTGGCCCCAGTGATCTGTTTCTTGGTTTATGGTTAAACTACAAGGACCAGAGAGAGAGAATTTAAAAGTACCATGAGTGCTTCGTGTTTTGTTTGTTTTGTCAGCTAATTGTCATTGTTTGTTTATGCTAGACGGCCAACACAAACTGGGAGCTGTCGCTACACACCCCTGACTACACTGCACCGTTGTTACATCTGTGTTTGTCTTTTCACTGCGCACCTGCACTAGAGCACCCATGCAGGAGACGTGTCTGTGTTTGTGTTGCGTGTAATTTAAGTATCTTATTCTTTCGGGGCTGTAACCCTCCTTGTGTACGGCGCAATACACATGGTTGTGTAGTGCCCGTGCTTATTATTTAAAGTGTTGTTGACACGCAACCCAGCAGGAAATAAAGAGCTGTTAATTGTGAACTGTCTTGTGTGTGTCTGTTCCAGAGTACTGCACCATCACTACACCTGCGCTCTACAAGCCACTCGTTGACAAGGCCTCAGTCAAGATTTTCAGTTTATGAGTGCAGGATCTGAGGGAGGACAGAAAACTTAAGGAAGCAGCCTCACCACTTCCTCTGGGGGTGTTCAGATGCTAAATTAGTAGCATATACAAATTAATTACATATCAAAGCTAATTGAATATAGGCCGGGTGTGAAGAATAATGCGCAAGCACCTTGCTTTAAGATTGTAACACATAAACTGTAGTTAAAAGCAGGCCCAAGTACATTTTCCATAGAAGGAATATACAGTACATGCAATAACTGTTATTGAAATTACATGATTTGTTCATGTGTTAATTAGGATACTTTCCACCAAATGAATACAGAACAGCAGTACAAAAAATAAACTATTACAAACTTTGGAGTTTCTATCAAGATTAAAGCGGCATGACCCCTCTACTGTCTCCTCGTGGACTCTCGTTATGTAATATGTCGGTAATGCAATGGACTGAACCATTATACAAGGTCTTCTTTAAAAAAATCATGACCCTTATGTGGTCTTCATGTCTGTCCGCCCACCTGTCTGTCCGTCACACTTGACATGGTGAACACGACAACCCTCTGAGGTATGAATGTGACAGTGCACTCCCAGGCTGGTTAATGTATTTCTAGACCAACCGAGTCTGACAGCCTAGTCCCCCATTGAGAAATAGCGACAGCCACGCTGCCTATAAGAATAACTGTAAACACTATAGAGGGTACCACACCTGACACGTTACTCTGCTGTGTAAATCACCATCCTTCCCCCTATTGTAACTGGTGAAACCTAGCCTTGATCAAGCATTTATTAAATAAGACAACAGAAAATAATTTATACTGATAATGCAATTTGAATTTGCTATTGTTCTATTTAATTTGAAGGCCACAGTCATGTATATAGCTTTTCAATTTGAACAAGTGATTACAAAGATCAGTCAGTTTGATCCTGAATACAGACCCAGCCTACATTCTAATCCCTCTTCTTTCAGATAAACCCACTTTCCATTTTATTTAAAGGCTTTATCTCTGTTTGGATTCTAATCTGCCATATTTGTCAGGTTTTGAAGTTTCACATTATATTGCTGATATTTAAAGCTTGAGATTCTATAATCTTCTGAGCTCATCTGATTAGATTTGCCAGAGCTATTTGTAGACTGAAGGAGGAGAGACAATATTACAGTTTTTCTCAATCTCTAAAGCACAGTTACTGATACTATTAGCACAATTCTCAAAACAGTTAACACAAACACCAAAGCAGTTGCATGATTTGCAAAACATAAAATACAATTGCAAAATGAAGCAAACATGTCAAATGTATTCATACATCTTGCAAAACCTAATATTTACACTAATTCTTGAAACATTTAGGTTTATATTGTATAACTCTTGAACCAAAATAAAATAAAAACTTTCCATTGTAAATAGATCATGCAATTCAAAGGCTTACATTATCATACAGAAAACCAGTATACACAAAACTTTTAATGTTTTTGTCATTTCATGGAGACTATATTTAGTCATTCATTTATAATTAAGAAATGATAAACTTGCATGATCAATGTCTGGTATTACAATTATATTTTTGTTCTGCATCACTAAGTCACCCAGCTCTGTCTGACCTCATAATTTCATCTCAGTCGCAGCGGATGTTCTCCCTTCACCCTTTCACTATTCCTTGTAAATGGAACTCTGTAGATTGCCTTCATGCTGACATTATGCCTCTTGAGAACGTGGTCAATGTTTGACACACTTATGCTGTTCACACCATGAAAAACATGCTCATGTGCAACTATGTAGCTTTGTATCTCATAAAGGCAGATGTCATTGTTGGCTCAGATCAGATCTACAATGGCTAGCTCTTGTTCTGGTGTCAAAAGACGAAAATGTAAATCAATTTGAATATTGATATGCTAATGTACAATACATATGCATATTTACTGTATAAAACAAAGTAGGGAGCTGTGTCAGCATGCAAGTTGCAAACTATAGATACAATAGGTTACATAAAGTACTGCTATCCACACATACCTATTCTCAGTTGAAGATGTACGGATTATAGATGCAGCTGTTGCAGTTTTTCTCAATTGTTAAAGCAAAATTTCTGACACTTTTCACACAATTCTCAAAACAGTTAACACAAACACCAAAACTGAGTACTAATTTGCTAAACTATTCACACATTTCACGAGTTTATGTTCAAAATGCCAAATTCCAAACTATATATTCGATTGCCTATATGCAATTCTATCACTTTAATACATGTTTCACATGTGAATGTCTTCTTTGTTGCTAACAATCAATGCTCATTATTTTAAATAACATTCTCCATGTTAAAATAATAATAGAGTAATTAATCAATCTGTTATCAAATGTTAACGCTGTGCATAAAAGGCTGTGATTCCCAAAGGAAACAAGTTGCAGTGTGTGAAAGCATGGAGCAAGCAGAGGAAGGTGATCATGGTCATCGACGTGGACGTGGACGTGGTATTGTGGGCAGATAGCCTGGACAAGTGAGACAAAAGTGTGCTCCTGTCTCAAATGAAATACGAGCAACTGTCATTGATCATGTCATAAACAGAGGCTTGACAATGAAAGCAGCTGGGTTGATAGTTCAACCAAACCTGAAGCGCTCCACGGTTGCATCTCTCATCCGTACATTTCATACAAATACGGTATATAATTATGAGCACGTTTTGTGTCACATTGTTATTTCATAGTAAATATCCATTGTGTATGCATTACTCTGCTTTTAGAACTGATAGGAAATCAAATAGTGGTGGCCGTGGTCATCTACTCAGCTGCAAAAGTTGACAACAGTTGAGATGGTCCGTGCCAGTAATGACATCCGCCTTCGTGAGATACAGAGCAAGATTGATGATAACAATAATGTATTTCATGGTGTGAACTATGTCAGCTTGTCAACCATTGACAAGTTGTATCGAATGATACAACTCTACTTGGTACCTTTTGAAAGGAACAGTGAAAAGGTGAAGGAATTACAATACCAATATGTATAAGTAAGTTTAAGTAAGTAACATGATATGAAATGCACAATTTCTCAATTACTGAGTCCTGTTCTGAGCAGGGACCTTAGTTCTGTAAAATGAGTTCTGATGGTCTCAGATTTCCTTCTTACAGTATAAACACACCTGAACATATTTTCATATGTTTACAGAGAATGATGGAGTTTGATGCCAGCATTTTTCCATATGAATACATCTTCGTTGATGAGGCAGGCTTCAACTTGGCAAAAAGACACAGACATTGGACAGCGTGTTACTGTGGATGTGCCTGGGCAGCGTGGAGGGAACCTCACCATGTGTGTTGCCATCTGGCATAACGGAGTTATTTGCTGCAGTCCATTGCTTGGCACATATAATACAGAGTGACTGCTAGTCTTTTTTGGTGAATTGCACAATCGCCTTGTCCAACCCGATACAGCAATGTCGGCAGGAAGAAAGGTCACAACGTTTGTCATTATCTGGGACAATGTGAGTTGTCATCATGCTGTGGTGGTGCAGGAGTGGCTTCCGTAATGTACCTTTCCACCGTATTCCCTTTTTCTGAATCCTATCGAGGAGTTTTTCTCCTCCTGGAGGTGGAAGGTGTATGATCACAATCCCCATGAACAAGCCACACTTCTCCATGCCATGGATGAGGCTTGTAATGACAATACGCCAGAAGACTGCCAAGCCTGGATCCGTCACGCCAGAGAGAATATTCGCTGTGATGTGTATATATATATATATATATATATATGTTGTACTGTAAGTTTAATTTTATAATTAATACTGTATTCATTTGTGCAAATCAAATATGACCAATGCATCCTAAGTTTACAGTTGTTCTCAATTGCTAAGACACTTTTAATGAAACTGAGGTCCACTTGATCTCCATCATAACCTAATGAGCACAACAGTATTCTTGTATTCTTTTTTGCAAAACAGTAAGTCATTTCTCATTGCTTTCACACACAATGCAAATGCTAAGCACATTTTTGCACAAAACAGTAAACACAACTCTCTACAAAAGATGCAAAACTCAGTTGAGTAAATCATGTCAAACAAAATTAAAACATTTGGTCACAGCTGATACAAATTACTCCCATGAATGTGAACCTCTTCTGCATCTGTGCAAAACTTCTTTGCACAATTGTTCAATCAGCAATCAGTCCTTATTCATGCATAAAAGAGGTCACCTCTGAGTTGCTGTTTTCAAGAATAGACCAAGTAAGAGGCAGAGGGCGAGGGCAAGGACAAAGGAGAGATAGAGGGGCCCATAGAGGAAGAGGGGTTCAGGTGTGTGGTGGTGGAGTAGCTCAAAGGGGAATACAAAGAGCTCAGGTTTCAGATGAAATTCGTACCACGATTATTGACCATGTTGTCAATCATGGCCTTTCCATGAGAGAGGCTGGGCAGCGGGTCCAGCCCAATCTCTGTAGATCAACTGTGGCATCAATAGTAAGAATAGTCAAGAATGAGAATAGGTAAGTTACAATGTTATACCACACTGTATTTCAGTATTACTGTACTGTATACAGTACAATATATATGTAAAACAGTTGTTCTGTCAATGCCCTTCTTGTGACCATCACAATGTCACAGTTTGTACATATTTACTGTATTTATAGAATTCAAAGCCAACCACACGCCGGTGGCAGAGGTAAAGTCTTCACTGCGGCACAGGAGGCTGCCATAGTGGATATGGTTGTTGTCAACAATTCCATAAGATTGCGAGAGATCCAGACAGCAGTCATTCAAGATCACAACAGTGTGAGTTTGGCTACTATTGATCGGGTCCTTAAAAGACACAAAGTGGGAATGAAACAACTTTACAAGGTTCCATTCCAAAGAAACAGTGACAGCGTGAAGAAGACTAGACTCCAGTATGTACAGGTAAGGGTTTGTCACTGTAATGCCTTTTCTTACAGTAAAACATTGCATTGCATGCAGCTGGAATATTTTAAAATGTATTTACTTTATGTATACATAAATACTGTGTTTCTATTGTATTTTTATCTGAGAGAATAATGGAGCTTGAAGCAAACGCAACACCCCATACATTCATTTATGTGGATGAAGCCGGCTTCAACCTTTCAAAAGTAAGGAGACGAGGCAGGAACCTCATTGGTAAGAGGGCCACCATAAATGTGCCAGGGCAAAGGGGTGCAAACATAACCATGTGTGCCGCTATCTCCAGCGATGGTGTTCTTTGCCACATCCCTACAATTGGCCCATACAATTCAGAACCTCTCCTCACATTTGTTGATGCATTGCACCAGAGAGTGGTATCACCAGAAGAGAGGGGGCTGGTGAGGCCTGGCATTTCCCGCTTCGTCATCATATGGGACAATGTTGCTTTCCACCACTCCCGTCTAGTTACTGAATGGTTTGCAGCCCACCCACGAATGATGATGCAATTTCTCCCTCCGTACTCTCCTTTTCTCAATCCAATCGAGGAATTCTTCTCTGCGTGGAGGTGGAAAGTTTATGATTACCATCCACATGACCAGATGTCCCTCCTAGATGCAATGAATGAAGGTTGTCTGGCAATCACTGCAGAGGACTGCCAAGCATGGATGCGCCATGCAAGGAGATTTTTTCCTCGCTGCATTGCGAGGGAAAACATCCGGTGTGGTGTTGGTGAAAACATGTGGCCTGATCGACATGAACGAATGGACTGAATGTGGTGTATACTGTATTTGTGTTGCCTTTTTTGACATTGTTTTGTTTTTGCAGTGATTGTTAGCTTGGTGTATTTTATTTTTATTCTCTGTATATACAGCATCATTGAATTTGTAAAGGACAAAATGGAAAAAGGTCAAATAAAGCCTTTTGTTTCTGGATATTCATGCTCTTGAGTGACATTCTTTCTGCATTGGTCATCTTTGGTAAAATCATTTTAGGAAAAAAGAATACAGCCCATGCTGTGATAATATGTTTACTTGACTTTTATGGTGCATACTATAATTATAGTATCAACAAATGGCACAAACATATAAAAGAGGGTTAACCATGTTAGGGTATACTGATAGTTGTAGTTAGTATTTATTGGGCCATTGTGTAACGACGGTAGTTGATTATGTGTCATGTATTTAATGTTTTGAGAGTCTTAGTGCATTTTGCAAATGAAATGTGTAATTTTGGCCAACGTGTTTCAGTTTGAGGCTGCGTGTTAATTGTTTTGAAAAAGTGAATTCTGTTTGGACAAAAGTGCTCAAGCAATCGAGAAAAACTGTAATATACATTTCTTTAATGTTTGGTTTTGTGAGTTTTGTAATTGGGTGAAATATTTGAAAAAATAGAGGTATTTTCTTTCGCTTGAATACTTAAAACACAAAAGCTCTAATTATTTCATGATTTGATGATGCAAGCATTTGGTTATGCAAGATGTATAATAAAATTTGACATGGAAACATAGTTTTGCAAATGTATGAAGCTTTTTCTAATTGAGTGGATGGTTCTGGTTTTTTGCGTTAACTGTTTTGAGAAATGTGCTAATAGTTTCAGAAATTGTTTTTTAGCAATTGAGAAAAACTGTAAAATCAATATTGACCGGGTGTTTCCTCTCATGCTCATTCTGTGCATTAAGAATATAAATTAATTATATATGAAAACAGCAACTGCTGGTAAAAAAAAAAAAACTATTTTAAAAGTGACATTTTGTAACATGCAATGTTTCCCTACTACAAAGACCTGGAGGGCAGTCTTGTGAATGATGGGGACCGTAATCAAGATGAATGATGAGGAACATGGAGATGGATGGATCATGACATAATAGGGAGGTTCCCTCAATTACTCAAAGAGCATCAACACTGACACTGTGTTTCTATTTCACTTTGAACTGGCAGACAGACAAGAATGACAGCAGTGTCTTCCAACCTATCAGTGGTGGAAATAATTACGGTTTGTATGTCCTAGTACCTTAAAGGACTGCAAAAGGAAACAACTAGCCAGACAATTTTAAACTATTTACCGTCAACTTTAGAGGAATGTCAAGAGTAGAGATTTAATGTTATAATACGACTTGAATCTAAACATTCAAAAAACATTCACCTCACTAGGTGGTTCAGAGACAGCATAAAATATGACAGCTGTGTGACAGTATAGGCAATTCACACAGACCAAAATGCCGCATCAGTGCCAGTACTGAGCCGACATAACTCGTCTGTGTGAAAGGGGTATGAGATCTATGATTGTAACTACTACTAGACGTAATTAACAATGTATTAAGGTAATCTGGAGATCTATGATTATAACTACTACTAGACGTAATTAACAATGTATTAAGGTAATCTGGGATTTTGCCATGCCTTATAAACAATTCTTTACCAGTTTTTCAGTCTAAACAATGGGAACATCTTTAAGTCCTGCGACCTTATATTGAATATATTTAAAACAGCCACATAAAGTTTGAGACAGTGTAACCAAATTACAGTCATATTGCATCACAATTTCGATACTGAATACATGTATTTTTTAAGTGTCCCAGTTGAAGGGCTCTGTATCCTTAATATATTATTAGCAAATCAAATCAATTGATTTGCTGTTACAGTTAGTGCTTGTGTTTTTGAGCCCCTTAGCTGCCAAAAATCACAAACGATGGTTTCAGGATATTGCAAAACTTTGCATGGAAGTTCCATTCACAGTCTGGATGTCGGTTTTTTAAATATACCAGGCCTGAGCTTGATGTACAGTGCATGTTTTTTTAAATATACCAGGCCTGAGCTTGATGTACAGTGCATGTTTTTTTAAAAATATACCAGGCCTGAGCTTGATGTACAGTGCATGTTTTTTAAAAATATACCAGGCCTGAGCTTGATGTACAGTGCATGTTTTTTTTAAATATACCAGGCCTGAGCTTGATGTACAGTGCATGTTTTTTTTTTACATTTCTAGCTGTCAGGTTAAGACAGATTTTTTTTTTCTTGTCTTTTTGTATAGGAAATGTCTTTTGAAGATTTATCAAAGATAACTTTTATTGTTCTGTGATACCAATCTCTGACTCAGAGTCCCTCTTATATATATATATATATATATTGTGAAAGATTTCACCACTCACGGGTTCGTGCCCCTTCAAAAATAAAACCCAGCAACAGAAATGGATTTTCTAGCGCAGTTGCGCTACTTTTTAATAAACACAAAAACAAACAACACAAAACAAAAACCTAACTCCGTTTTGGAGTACTTACTACACAGGTTATTCCCTGACTAACTTGCAGGACGGCTAAGCCGTTTACCTGGCACACAAACAAACCTACACAGGTTTACACAGCACTTACTCTTTCGTATGACTGCTCGGAAGCAGAGCACCTCTCTTCTGCTTCCTTCTACTCAGCAGCCCAGAGCAGACTAACTGCTCTTCTTAAATACCCTGCACCTGGCTCTAATTTAATAAGCACCAGGTGCAGGGAATGATTCATAATAAAACAAATTACCAAATCAATTACCCAATAAAGTCAAACAATTAAACAATACAAAAGGTGCACTTTTTTCCCCCTTCAGGGAGGTTTTAACCCCCTCCCTGCTGTCTCCCACATCCCGCTGCCTTACACATCCTTCCCCCCAAGTGTGCAACACTGACGGCCATTCCAAGGCCACCTCCCCCCCTAAAACATAACCACCCACCCTCGAGTCCATAAATGTCCTTTCTTGCCCTCTTCCACGGGCGGACTTGAGGGTGGATCGGTCCACGTCCCGGCCCAGCCAGGTAGGGACCGCGCACCGGCGACGAGGGACCCCAACAGTTTGTCAGGGGCGACCGGAACGACAACCGGGGCACTGGAGGCTGCAGCAGCGGGCAGAGGTCTGCAGCTGGGACCCAGTGTAGCGACGTCCGGTCACCAAGGGGGAATGAAGCAGTGACCAGGGGAAGCATAAGCGACGTCTGGGAGCAGTGCAGCGACGTCTTTGTGTCCGGGAGGAGCGGAGCAGGGGACCAGGTGGAGAACTGTGACCGATTCTGCCGACTCCTGGGCTCTAGGTCAAGTGAAGGGAGGTCCAGGCCAACTGACAGGGTGTCCAGGAGCAAGGGGCGAGGGACCGCACGCAGCTGTGCCAGACTGGACCGGCCGGGGTGGTGGTCGGGGCTGTGGTGGAGGTATACTTTTCGCTTCCTCCCCTCTGGGCTCCTCCCTTCTGGGCTCCGGAAACGGCGGTTCCTCCCCTCTGGGCTTTGGAAGCGGCGGTTCCTCCCCTCTGGGCTCTGTCAGCGGCGGCGCTTCCCCTCTGGGCTCTGTCAGCGGCAGCTCTTCCCCTCTGGGCTCTGGCAGCGGCGGCGCTTCCCCTCTGGGCTCTGGCAGTGGCGGCTCTTCTCCTCTGGGCTCCGGCAGCGGCGGCTCTTCCCCTCTGGGCTCTGGCAGCGGCGGCTCTTCCCCTCTGGGCTCCGGCAGCGGCGGCTCTTCCCCTCTGGGCTCCGGCAGCGGCGGCTCTTCCCCTCTGGGCTCCGGCAGCGGCGGCTCTTCCCCTCTGGGCTCTGGTAGCGGCGGCTCTTCCTCTCTGGGCTCCGGCAGCGGCGGCTCCTCCCCTCTGGGCTCTGGCAGCGGCGGCTCCTCCCCTCTGGGCTCTGGGGCTGGAGTCAGCGGGGCACCTCTTGCTTGCTCCCACTTTTGGAGCAGCAGGTCTAGCTCTGTCGGCTCCGGATCCGGTATCCCCAACTCCTGTCTCCACTTCTTTGTCTGCTCTTTCTGAGCAGCGGTGTTCCGATTGATCATTGCGATTAACTCTTTTAAATCCATTATAACTGGGTCGTAGGGGCGCCCACACATGCTGCCACCAAATGTGAAAGAACTCACCCACTCGCGGGTTCGTGCCCCTTTAAAAATACAACCCAGCAACAACAGAAATGGATTTTCTAGTGCAGTTGCGCTACTTTTTAATAAACACAAAAACAAACAACACAAAACAAAAACCTAACTCCGTTTTGGAGTACTTACTACACAGGTTATTCCCTGACTAACTTGCAGGACGGCTAAGCCGTTTACCTGGCACACAAACAAACCCACACAGGTTTACACAGCACTTACTCTTTCGTATGACTGCTCGGAAGCAGAGCACCTCTCTTCTGCTTCCTTCTACTCAGCAGCCCAGAGCAGACTAACTGCTCTTCTTAAATACCCTGCACCTGGCTCTAATTTAATAAGCACCAGGTGCAGGGAATGATTCATAATAAAACAAATTACCAAATCAATTACCCAATAAAATAAAACAATTAAACAATACAAAAGGTGCACTTTTTTTCCCCTTCAGGGAGGTTTTAACCCCCTCCCTGCTGTCTCCCACATCCCGCTGCCTTACAATATATATATATATATATATATATATATATATATATATATATATATATATATATATATATAAATACAGTATATATATATATATATATATATATATATATATATATATATATATATATATAAATACATATATATATATATATATATATATATATATATATATATATATATATATATATATATATATATATATATATAATCTTTCTAGATGCTCTGACCTTGAATGGTCTGAAAATCTGTGTGTATCTTTTAACACATTATACATTATACAGTTTTTATAATATGAAGTTAAAAATAATAATTAAATAGTGTGCTAATCTTAATGCAACATTGTTACTATTTGATACAATCTTATTCTGGTTCAAACTAAATCCAGATGACTGTAAGACAGAAAATATCACATATATTTAATCTATTTCTAAAAGCTTTGGGGTAGGAGGAAAAACACAGTCAAGGGAAACAGCAGTAAATTAGCACCCAAAAATATAAACTACTCTGATGTCAAAAGTGGTTCCATTAAAACTATAACATTAGCACTACTGTATGCAAATATATTTAATGGTTGTAACCCCTGAATATAAAGATGGTGGATTCAGAATGATTTATGACTTCATTTTGGCAAAGGAGGAAGGTAATTTGCTTGTAATGGCAGCTATTCCAAGATTCTTTGACATGAAGTGATGTGCACTAGAGTAAACATCTTTAGTATGCAAATAATACTGTGAAGCTCAGTGAATGTGTGATATTTTCAACTGACATGATAACAAATTGTTGTGATGCATTGGGTAGCTTTTTCCCCTGATTTTTTCTTAATAGATTCAATCAATTTAACAGTGAACAGGTTTTAACTGTTTTTGAGGATATTAATGCTTTTATAAACCGAACAAATCCTGTTAGCTTTAAAAGGGCAAATGTAACACAGTACATCAAATTGCAATGACCCACACTGCATAGTGCATAGTGCTTCTGTACAGAGATAGAGGTTTATTAAAAACAAAAAAATAATAAAATAAAACTCTGAACTATGATGTTTATAATGTAATGACTGTTAACCACTTTATACTTTAGTTTTGGTTAATGGCACCACCTCCTTTGATTTACTTAATGCATGGTTTCTTATCAGCAGTCATAGCAGCTCTCAGACTCATTGGTTTGTGTGGGAGTCGCCCACCATAATGCATTGCTTTTAATCACTCTCTGGCTATCACATCTTGTATCTCTTCCTGAGCAACTGTCAGTCAGCCTCTTCAAACTGACAAAAATCAGATCAAGGCAAACCAAAATAGCAAGCTGCAAGGACAGAATGTGACTCATGCAGAAAGAAGAGCTAAAAGATTGTGTGCTTGGGGTATCCTCGGCAGTTTAAATAAAAGCTAATTTGGCAAAAGTGTAGTAGGACAGTATTGGTCAATGCAGGATAGAAGTTTTGTAGATACTTTGCTAGATTGTTTTATTTATATACTTTTGAAATAAAAACTTACCAAATAACATTTTGGACCCTATTGTTAAAGCTTTAACAATCTAATTGATATTATTTATGAAAGCCTAGGAGAATGTCATTAAAATCAAACTTTATTTTAGCCATAAAAACAGGCTTAAACTTTGTGAATCGCCTCCCATTATATAAATATAAAACAACAATTACACTTATTGTAAATTAAGGCGTTTATCTTTCGATGCACTTACTCATGCAAATATATTTTTAAACAAGAACAGTAGTTCAAATGAATTTAAGGAGTGTAAGACTTACATAATTGGTATGCTGCAATTTATATTTGGATGGCAACCTATTATCAGTCACGGATATGCAGATAAAGCTGTTAGTTATTCTGGGAACCCCCCTTCTAATTGTTATCTTGGGGGATACCATTGGGAGATCCTGAACTTTCATCAAAACCAGTTTATCATGTCTGTGTCAACAAAGAAGCTTTTATTAAAATACATTTGAAATAACGTGTCATGGCGGGTACATTTTAGATCTAATTTTCCTGTAATGCATTAGCTATTAACTTTTAGATGATACAATCAAATGTGGCCCAGCAATGGTAACCGTCATGTGAGTAGTTGTGTGTTTGTGTAAATCTTTTAGTGCAATCATAACCTCACACAAACTAGGGCAGACCCAAAAGGTCCACTGCTCCAGTACAACATTAGGACCATATACTGTATGAAACAAACATGACTCAAATAGAAACTATAGTTTGGTATAATACTGATACAACAAAGATCTGAATGGCTTATTTTGAACTCATTTGAAGGGACTTTATCCTAGTTTACTCTACCATGTGTACATTAGGTCACAGCACATAGACGAAGTACTGATGCACAAGCAGAGATCCAACAGTGTTAAAATCAGTGACTGCTGTGACACAGTGTACTAAACATGCACACTGTTACCGCTATGCAGAACCAGTGTGTTAAACATTATCACAGTTCTATAACACAGAAACAACTTATTGGACGCCTACAATGCAAATGAACACCGAAAGCAACTGTTTCAATAAGGCAAAAAATCATTCAATTTTGCCATAGCCCACTGTCTGGGTGTAATAATTGAAATGTGTCACAGGACAAAACTAGTATTACACTACCTGTGAGCTGATGTGATAAGAAAAAGTCTTTATTATGCTATTTTCCTTTACATGTAATATATCACTTTGAGGTATGTACTCCAAAACATTTGAGATAGAATTCTAAATAATGCAGGTCTTGCTAGTACTGTGCTGGCATAATGAGAGTGTACTGTTTCTAGAGTATTCACCATTCATATCAAATACAGAACAAGAACTGCACATTTTTTAAATTTTTATTTTTTTTATTTTTCCAAACTGCACTATTTTAAACATCAGTTAAACACTTTTGATAAATACATCAACATTCTTGAGTTGTTTTACGTCCCAATAATTTGTTTATATTCTTAATAGATACAAATTTATTGAGTAATTATCTTGACAACTTAAATATACAAACTTAATGTCTCCACATACTAAAGGTTAACCTTCTTATAGCAGTGTTGACCAGCATTCATTGTTTAAATGCTGTCAGCATGTACTGTAACAGATTTGTTACGTAATCACGCTCAAATCTTGCATTTATTACAAGACACCCAGGGCAGGGTCATCTTGTAGTAATTTGCAAGTAATCCTTTTCTTGACTGCAACAGCTTGAAATCACAAAACAATTTACCCTTTTAATCTCAATGTTTTGGAAAAAAACTGACTAATAAAACACAGACATTATTAAAGGTCCAGTATCATAATTTAACCTTCATAGTGTTGTGCATACATAAACAATGTTACCTTACTTGTTTTCTAAAGACTAAAGGAATCGCATTTTACGCATTCAAATACTGCCACCTTGTCATTTGAGGAGAATGACACTCTTCTTTGTTTCTAAAATGACTAGTAATGCTGTAGAGCAGTCTTTGCATTTAATTGACTGCATACAATTACCATTGAAGCAAAATCTATGTTTTATTATTAATCTGTATCAAAGCTATTTTCAAAATGGCGGCTCTAAGATCTTCTGTCCTCTTTATCACTGCAGGAAGAGCGATTAAAAAAACATAACAACAAGTGCTCTGGCTTTTCTTTTCCATATCACATCATGGATCCTTATTGCTGTGTTACTTGACTGGCAATGTGGGTAATAATCCCTACACTATCAGTCACTAGAGCGGACATTTTGAAAAGAACTTTGAAACACACTTTAAAGTTATACGTTTAAGAAGTTGTCAGGATTTTAACAATGAAAAACAAAATATTACAGGTACATTATTTTAACAGTTGTAGCAACAAAAGGGTGACGTAACACTATATTTTTTGGAACCCTGCTACGTACTCTTTAAATTGCATTTTCTATTCTGTAATAATGCAACAAAATGAATTAAACATGTAGCAGCTGTAACAGCATTCCATACCCATAAAATAGGATTTCTAGTCAAGTAGTTTTGACTGTGCTGTTTGTTTAAACATTATTCAGGGGTTATAATGCAGAATGACCATAGTACACTAAGGACTACAGACAAAGAAAATGCAGGTTTATGTTGTGCAGATATTTGATAACTAGTTTAATGAGCCCTTTGTGGAAACATCAAATAACAATGTTAAGCTTATACATATGTCAAAAAATATAGAGACAGGGTCACATTGTAGTCTACTTGCTATAGGCCATGTAGAAACAAGTACAGCTCAAAATGTATCCACTCACCCAAACCCCAAATTGCATTTTTAGGGTAAATGCTGAAGCAGGCAAATGGGCTGAATAGACCCATTAATTATTGGGCTATGGTTTGGGGTTCATGCAATCTGAGATACATATTCCTAAAAGCATTAACCTGAAGGAATACATTCAGGGACTTTCCAGAACAGTGTATTTTTACAGCTGATGCAACTTAAGTCAATAATCAGAGCTGGACTAAAGGTGGCCACATGCTGGGAGAGAGAAGTAACCTTTCGTGTATATAATCAAAATGTGGAATCTAATTGCCTCAGTGTAAGAACTGCTAATACTCAAAATGCAGCTTAATGAGAAGTGATTCTACCCAGCCACATGGATGAAGCCTCCGTTTCTATTATTAATATTTTGACTGCAAAACTTAATTCACAGTTAAAACCAAGCCACATGAACTTGGATTCATTAGTTTAAAATATGACTATTTTGCAGACAAAAATCTGGATTTGCTTTGATCCAAAGTTCTGGAAAATTTAACACAGCGTGTGTTAAATGTGATACAAACTGTGTTGTTCCTAATCAAAACAGTGTGTTAATGTAACATTTGTGTAGGAAACACATACTGTGTGTCTTGTTATAGTAGACCAGAAGCAGCTGCACCTTATTAGAAAAAGGAAAAATCTTTACAGATACTGTCATGGAGAAACAGCTCCTTGGATAACTGGGTTACTAATCTACCTGGCCTCCATCTAATATTTAAATATTATATATATATATATATATATATATATATATATATATATATATATATATATATATATATATATATATATATATATACAGTACTGTGCAAAAGTTTTAGGCAGGTGTGAAAAAATGCTGTAAAGTAAGAATGCTTTCAAAAATAGACATGTTAATAGATTATATTTATCAATTAACTAAATGCAAAGTGAGTGAACAGAAGAAAAATCTAAATCAAATCCATATTTGGTGTGACAACCCTTTGCCTTCAAAACAGCATCAATTCTTCTAGGTACACTTGCACAAAGTCAGGGATTTTGTAGGCATATAGTCAGGTGTATGATTAAACAATTATACCAAACAGGTGCTAATGATCATCAATTCAATATGTAGGTTTGAAACACAATCATTAACTGAAACAGAAACAGCTGTGTAGGAGGAATAAAACTGGGTGAGGAACAGCCAAACTCAGCTAACAAGGTGAGGTTGCTGAAGACAGTTTACTGTCAAAAGTCATACACCATGGCAAGACTGAGCACAGCAACAAGACACAAGGTAGTTATACTGCATCAGCAAAGGTCTCTCCCAGGCAGAAATTTCAAGGCAGACAGGGGTTTCCAGATGTGCTGTCCAAGCTCTTTTGAAGAAGCACAAAGAAGCGAGCAGCGTTGAGGACCGTGAGCGCAGTGGTCGACCAAGGAAACTTACTGCAGCAGATGAAAGACACATCATGCTTACTTCCCTTCGCAATCGGAAGATGTCCAGCAGTGCCATCAGCTCAGAACTGGCAGAAAACAGTGGGACCCTGGTACACCCATCTACTGTCCGGAGAAGTCTGGTCAGAAGTGGCCTTCATGGAAGACTTGCGACCAAAAAGCCATACCTCCGGCGTGGAAACAAGGCCAAGCGACTCAACTATGCACGAAAACACAGGAACTGGGGTGCAGAAAAATGGCAGCAGGTGCTCTGGACTGATGAGTCAAAATTTGAAATATTTGGCTGTAGCAGAAGGCAGTTTGTTAAGCCCGAAGGGCTGGAGAGCGTATACGAATGAGTGTCTGCAGGCAACAGTGAAGCATGGTGGAGGTTCCTTGCAAGTTTGGGGCTGCATTTCTGCAAATGGAGTTGGGGATTTGGTCAGAATTAATGGTCTCCTCAATGCTGAGAAGTACAGGCAGATACTTATCCATCATGCAATACCATCAGGGAGGCATCTGATTGGCCCCAAATTTATTCTGCAGCATGACAACGACCCCAAACATACAGCGAAAGTCATTAAGAACTATCTTCAGCGTAAAGAAAGAACAAGGAGTCCTGGAAGTGATGGTATGGCCCCACAGAGCCCTGATCTCAACATCATCGAGTCTGTCTGGGATTACATGAAGAGAGAGAAGCAACTGAGGCTGCCTAAATCCACAGAAGAACTGTGGTTAGTTCTCCAAGATGTTTGGGCCAACCTACCTGCCGAGTTCCTTCAAAAACTGTGTGCAAGTGTACCTAGAAGAATTGATGCTTGATGCTGTTTTGAAGGCAAAGGGTGGTCACACCAAATATGGATTTGATTTAGATTTTTCTTCTGTTCACTCACTTTGCATTTAGTTAATTGATAAATATAATCTATTAACATGTCTATTTTTGAAAGCATTCTTACTTTACAGCATTTTTCACACCTGCCTAAAACTTTTGCACAGTACTGTATATATATATATATATATATATATATATATATATATATATATATATATATATATATATATATATATATATATATATATATATATATATATATTAACAGACTCATCCTTGCCCTTGTTTGATTATACAATATGTACGAAACATACAGAAAGGGCCTGAAGAAGAAAAGTGCCAGTTTTATTGAAAAATGCAAGGGCGGTCTTGCAAACTAAAAAAACAAAGAACTGCACTAGTCATATTGAGTGCTCTGTGCAAGATAAGTTCACTCCCTTTGAAGTGGCTTCAAGTTTATGACTAGTTAATATTAGTTGATACACTAGATACTCTGGCCTCCAGAAACAGTAATAAAAATGTGCCCCAAAGAAATTGGTTACCATAATATGCTGCTGTGATACATTGCACATATTGCTGATTCCAGCCTTCTGCTGCATCCTTTATTTCAAACATTTTTTTTAAACCAGTTTCCTAGACTTGCATATAATCAAACATCAGGATAAAAACATAAAGGCCCGATAGCCATTAGACAAAACAATAATCTATTTCTCATCATTTTAATGATTGCTGATTGTTCACATAATATCCTATATCTTGAAATGGCTGCAAATCTGAAACTGTGTATAAAAGAACATTCCAAGATCCTGCAGTCACTCTGATATGGTGAGGGTTCAGACGTGTTGCCAGATTATTCCAGACCTTAAATTTAAACAAGTTCTAACATTACAATAAATATGATGCTTTGCCAATTGAAGAAAATGCACATGATATGCCACGATTTTAATCAATTTTCAGCATTAAATTAAATTGAAAAAATAAAATCCCTGTGGTAGAAAGCCAGCCAGCTATAAATGAAATCACCTTCAACAAACTTTTATCATCTATAAATCTCTTAAACCCAATTTTGGCACCATAGCCCAGAAATATTAAGAAATAAATTTTACAATGTTAACTGCTGGTGGTTCACTTAACTTCCTGGGTTGCTTAGCAACCAATGGTTCCAATTGAAAGAAATAAAAAAAAGAACTGATTTTAGCCAAGCTAAATAAGATTTTTTTTTTGGTCCACAGTAGAAAGGATTTTCTCATTAAATAGATGATAACCCATGAACGTTCTGTACTAAGTACTGTAGCTATTCTGGGAAATATACTGTGGTATTTATAAAACCTATCGAATGGCTATTTTGAAGCAATACAATTTTCACCATTACATTTTATTGCCTGACCTTAATGATTTAAATCAGGGGGAGGCAACCTCAGCATTCCAGTCCAGGTCTTTGTCCCAAACAAGTACTTAATTATTCAATTAATTAACCTACGAAGGACTACTGTATGATATATCATACACAAAATAGCTCAAGTTTCACGGGGTGGAACTAGGCCATGATGATTTAAGACATGAAGTTAGTAACGTATAACTTATAAAAGAGAGCTTCCGTCCTTCAAAGGCCCTACGCATATAAAGAGGGGCTCCGTCATTGATGAGACCCGACAAACAGGAGGGGGGTCACCGTCTCTGAGATGACCCGACAAACGAAGAAGCTTGCGAACCAGAAAGAAAAACATTGATTAGTATTAATAACATGAAAAAAGGTTCTGGCCCTTCAATGGCCCAACATATGCAGTAGGGGGGTTCCGTCGCTGAGAAGACCCGACTAACAGGAGGGGGGCCACCGTCTTTGAGGTGACCCGACATATGAAGAGGCTCGCGAACTGGAAAGAAAACAAGTTAGTAGATGTTAGAACATATAGAGCCGGGTGTTCCGCCTCTTTCAAAAGCCCAACATAATAGAAGGGGGGTTCCGTCGCTGAGGAGACCCGAATAACAGGAGAGGGGTCATCGTCTTTGAGGAGACCCGATAAACAAGAGGGGTTCCACCACTTGGGGCCCTCACATAAATAGAGGCATCAATACTTGAAAGAGAAAAGGCAAGGAATCATGCATGCTAAAGGAGGGGTTTGGCCGGGGGTCCCCTCTGACTCACGGAGAACCCTCCTCTATGAGGTAAATGAAGGATTGCTAAACAAAGGGTTGGAGAAAGTGGAATCACTAACTCCCCAGAGGAGACCGATGCAAAAGCGGTTTAAGATTCTAGAGGAGGAGGGGGAAATGAAAAAACACACGACAACTAGAAGGAAGTGACTGAGGTTTAAATAGAATAGATTTAATTAGTGGAAGAAGATGATAGGGCACATGGGCCTAGTACCTCCCCCTGAACCACACCTAAAGGTTAACATTTAATGCCCTCCCACACTTATATTTGATGATGAAATGAATTAATAAGGGGATGGGTAGAGTTTGAGCAAAATTGTGGAAAGCACTATATTACCGGCCAAGTGTCCACCTCTGCCTGAATGGTGCTGGTGTAAATGCCTGGCTGTTGTATCAGAAGGTTGAAACTATACCCGTGCTAGTATTTACCATGCCATTGTTCTTTCACTTTTGGCAGCTCCTTAGATACTAAGATCCAGACCTGCATCATTGTGCCAACTGTAGCAAAGCTGTTTATCTGCCTGAAGTGGCAAGTTGGTCTTCACATGGGGTATCACACAAAATTGCTGAACACCATTTTTGTGGTTTGCAAAAAAAGACACAAATACCAGACCACTTGTAAGTTGGGGTATTAGGTCATTAAAGGTATAGATTTAACACAAAATAGATGTTTTTAAATCTATTTGATTTTCATATAATAAACATATTCATTTATTTACCTATAATTATTCAGAAAAAAATCATACAAGGCAATGTGGACTAAATCCTTGTTATAAGACAGGCTACAGGGTTTATTTAATGGATGCACCTGGGCGGCCGGTAGTCTGCATTTTGTGTTGTTTGAATAAGTCTACGGCCTGTCCAGGTAAGCATTGCTGGGTTTTAATCTATTTTTGAATTATGTGTGGGTTTTATCGGTCATGAATTTAAAAGAAATATAAAGGTCATGTCCATGAAAATAGCCGCTGGAAAGATACAATCTCTTTGCGCTTGCTTGTATTTTTGTTTTGAGTGCTGTGCTGGATATTGCACAGTAAGTTATGAATTGGTATTATTTTGTGGACTGTGAGTGTATTTTTATATTAGATATTTCTGCATGCTTTGAAATATGTGTTTGTATTTGAGGTTGATTTGTTATTTTGTTTGATTTGTTTAAGGAGACGGCGAGAGCCCATCACCCTTTTCTTTCACTTATACTGCACAGGTAAGTATTATTTTCTGTGACTGAGATTTGTGGATTGTGACTGTTACCTGCGATTTTAGCTTTCTTGGATAATGGAAGAATAAACTGAGATGTTTTATATCGGTCTTGGATTTTGGCTACACACACTGTTTATACACCTCTGGCATACACACAGCCCTAATATTAACTGGCTGGCTGGAGTGCTGGTTTACACTTAGTTACCACATCAACTCAAAATTCCTTTTAAAATGTAGATTATCATGGGTATCAGTAGGGTTGCCACCCCTGAGGTATAAAAAAACGGGACCTCCAAACAGAAGGGGGGTTTGGTGTAAACTCTTTAGAAATCCTCTATTCATCCAATAGAAAACATAGATAACTTTACTACTGACAACCAATTCATATTGTGTGTATATTGCAGGAATTTTGTAGCCTGATTTATTTAACTTGTGCTCAATTTATTGTACTGGCATTTAGTGTCCTGGGAAGGCATATTGAATTCCTGGGACACCTTCCTCAAAACTGGGATAATCCAGGGAAAACAGGGACAGGTGGCAACCCAAGGTATAAGTGAAACAAAAAAATCTGCTTGTATAATAATTGGGTGGAGCTTTATGTGAATTTAAAAGTAAGACTGTATAACCCTTTACACTTTTTTAACTAAGTTTTTAGATTTTTAAAAACATTTGACAGAACATAAATGACTACGGGTAAGGTGTGTACAGAATAACAAAGTTAAAGATGACCAGTTCTGGGATCATACTCAAAGAATCATCAGATGATTTTCTGAGGCACAGCATGATCGTCAGAGGCACTAGAAGGATCGTAACAAACTAATATCTCTGAAAGAATATATGTTTAATAGTGCCAGAAAGACAGTTAGGAACTAGCAGTAACTGCACAGGATCTGATGCCAACCAAGAATAGCAGCCAGGCAGTACTGTTCAGTTGTTAATCTTGATATTGTTTGAGTGATAAGTTTAACAGCTGTGATTTGTCTATTATTGAGTCTCTGAGCAGCTCAATTGCTCCTGAAGGTGAGGACAACTGGATGCTCTTAAATTCAACAAAAATAAAGAGAGCGATGTGTTTTAGCCGG
The DNA here is from genome assembly GCA_030684275.1 of Acipenser oxyrinchus oxyrinchus. Classification (NCBI taxonomy): domain Eukaryota; kingdom Metazoa; phylum Chordata; class Actinopteri; order Acipenseriformes; family Acipenseridae; genus Acipenser; species Acipenser oxyrinchus. The sequence goes on along the minus strand of CM060251.1, from coordinate 77,073,575 downwards.
GGAGAAAAATAATTGGGAGATTATGACACAGAATACGCTATGAATCCAAGTAATACACTCTGCTCTAATGTTATTGGTGAAAGCAGTCAAATGATTATAATAGGTCTGAAGGAATGTGTTTTCCTCGAAAGTTCTGTTTTTAGGAATGGCCAGCATGAAACATAAAAGGGAGCTGACAAAGCTGGATTAACCAACAAGGATTTGTTTGGTCATAATGAGGTCAAGTATGTGATTACAAATAGGAAAGTGTACAGGCTGAGTCAGAGTTACTGAATGAGCTGGAACATTGTGTACTGAACATCACATATAATCACTGACATTTATCCAGTCTGCCATAGAAACATGCAGACTGTACATTTGCTGTTTTTCCAGGCATCTTCCAGCAAATATACTGTATATCTGAGGATTGTACAGTTTGCAGTTTTTTCTAAAGGGCTATGATCTTCACAGCAGCCTTGCATAGGTTATAGTATAAATATAATGCACAACAGCCAATCGGAGCATGGTTAGCTGTGCATTTATTCTGCCATACAGACTGTGCAGTTATAAAATGTCTCAACACGCAGACACAGTGCTTCTGTAGTGCACTTGTGCAGTTGGATCTAGATGACCATAATTGCATGTTGCCATGGATACTAATGCAATGAAAAACCCACACCCCTTGTAAAAATGTACCATAGTAAAATGTCACTGCTTGTACCTACACACATCTCATCAATATCCAATGCAATTTGATTAAATGTAATGTTATTTAACCCAGGCTGATTTTTTTTTACCTTTTGGAGTTGTGTTTTAAGGATCAGTGGTCACAATCAAATGTGTTTTGTTAAAATGTAGAATGGTTTTTACTACTTTACACAGTGCAGTATGACTCATCACAGCCACTCTCAGCCTTCAGGCCACATTTTCAGGATAATCCAGGCTAATCTGCATTGTCCCAGTTTGGTTTAAGTACAAGAGATGTGATGTTGTAATTTAATAAATAATGGCACCCGAATACATAAAAGGAAATATATATATATATATATATATATATATATATACTAAACAAGCTGATGTCATGGTTGTTATTGAGTCTAAGGCTGAAAGGGAAGATGACACAGGATTTTGTTTTCCATGTATTTGTGTAGGTCTATTGTTCTTACTAACTTTGGTGAAGCAGGCACAAAGACATTCTAAATAAAAAGCCCTGCTCAGCCTCTACTTGTGGCTTGATATGCTGGTAATTCTGAAGACTCAAACAAGGTCAAACTGTATGAATCCTGAATGACAAAGGATAGAGTTGCTGGGAGGTGCATGATGGTAACCCATTGTTTATAAAATAACTGAGCATAATTTTGTATATAATCAGAATTCAACTTCAATTTTTACTTATACAGTCAAACCCCAAACTACCACCTACAGTATGTGATGATCTGTATGTACTGTATATTACTGTATTTACTATATTAAATAACCTATGCATAAAAAGCACTTGACTGTAGTATGAGGAAAATACAGGACTGGAATATACATGTTTTTCTGGGTAATATTTTTTAATAGTTTGTCAGCCTGAAAGAATCTGCCCTGGTCAGACCAATCAAGGCCAGATGATGGGATACATATTGGGAATTGCAGCTGCAAAGGAGGAAGAGGATGAGGAGGAAAGAAACTTCACAGCCATAGTAAAGAGGTGAATCCCAGCTTTACGCGTTTGGTGTATCATGATAGCCAGGGAAGATACTTGAAACTTCTGTCATGCGCCTCAAGCCATTTGTGCACAATTCTGTATGTGTGCACAATCGTCTTTAAAGTAGCCATTGCCATCAGCATTTTTTTAATAATGTAAAGGATGTACAGTTTGTTGCAGTTTTTCTAAAGGGTTATGGTCTTCACAGCAGTCTTGTAGGGGTTATAGAATAAATATGCATGGTCCCATGCAGGATCTTGGAAAAAGGTGACATCTGTAGAGGATTATATAACCTGCAGAGCACATGCACGCTCCTCATAATTCCTATTTCATTCTTGTCCATTAAGCTAAAGGCTCTGCAGTAAGTCTCTGAATGTAACAAGCTCACTGTAATATCCCCAGTTGAGAAAATCTAATTAATGTAAGGATTACAGCATTAACATAACTCTTTGCATTTTTGTTTCTTCACTAACTGAATTCACTGTAGATGAGCTTAATACCCAGTCTCTCCTTTTTTTCTTAGCAAAAGCAAATTTGGATTCAGCAGGTACAGAAGAACCACTGCAGTAAGCTAGGATTGTGTGCTAATAAAGGGAACCGTGGCCCAGCAAGAAGCAGCTGTCATAACCTTTCTTCTTAATCGGAATTCTTATGTGACTTGCCTCCCAATACCTTCACAATTAGTTTTGAATGAGATATTCATGGGAATTAACTTTTAAAAAGCTAGTATCATAATGTAACCTTCATAGTGTAGTACAACTATTTATTATAAATACTACAACTACTACTAAAATAATAATAATAATAATAATTTTAAAAAACTGTTGAAAGACCAGTCTTGGAGTGTATCCAGCAGAGTTGCGGTCAATTCCAAATGGAATTGGAATTGATTGGTCAATACCAATTCAATTCTGGAATTGGAATTGAAAAATATCAGTTTTATGGAATTGGAATTGACGTTTTGAAAGGAATGGAATTTATCAATGTCATTTAAATTCCATTCAATTCCATCCATTTTTGAATTGCTTGAAAACACATATCAGTTTCACCCATTTTCATATCAATATTAATTTTGCTGAATTGGATAAATATATATTTAATTTATAGTCTGTATATTCATCATAAAGTATGCAAAGCTTTGTGCATTTTGATTATGAAAAGTTTATGTCATGGTAGTCCTGGTGAAGCCTGGCTTAAGTGTCCAGTTAACACATCTGCATGTATTTAACACAATCCCCAGAAACAGGTGTCATGACTGATAAGCATATTTCAGCTTAAGTTGCCACTAAGAAGATGAGTTCGACCAAGGCAACCTCCAACTTCAGAAGGCACCTTCAAGTAAGTATACTGTGTCATAATTCATATCAGTCATGTTTTGAGATGGATAAATTAAGTAAATGAATAAATTGAGAATGTTGAGTGTATAATAAAGTTTTCTATTTTGCATTTTCAGAGAAAGCACCCTGAGGTCCTGAAGGAGCCTGAGGCCACCATCATGCCTATCCAATCTAACCAGACCACAGTGGATAGCTTCATGCCAGACCCTCAAATAAAGAAGTGGAAGGCCACAAATTCTCGCCAAGTGAAGCTGACCGACAGCATTGTTAGCTTCATTTCAAATGATCTCCTGCCCCTGTCTATTGCAGACAGCACAGACTTTCGCAACTTCCTCAGCATGGCTGAACCCTGCTTCACCATGCCCAGCATGAACCATATCAACCAGAAACTTATTCCTCAGCGCACTGCCAGTGTCCAAGATCAACTGAGGAGTCAAATGCAGCAAGCCCAAAACATGTGCCTAACCACAGAACTGTTGTCGAGCAGAGATATGAGGTCATTTATCGGCATCACAGGCCACTTCATCCTGGATTATACACTACAAAATGTCATGTTGGCCTGTCAGCATTTTAAGGGCAAACACACTGCAGAAAACCATTTTAGAATGTATGAGGAGATGATGGCATGCTACAACATAGCTAACAAGGTATTGGGCATAGTAACTGACAATGCCACCAACATGCTGAAGGCACACCATGTTCCTGCAATCGGATGTCCAGGACAGTGACACTGATGATATTGAATTGGTCAGTGTAAGTGACGAGCTGGATTATTTGCCACCTGAGTGGAGCCCCTGCTTCGCTCACATTCTACAACTTGTTGTCCGTGTTGCCCTGGAGCAGGCTAGCCCTATAAAGGCAGTGATAGCAAAGGTTTCCAGACTGGTATCATATTGCCACAAATCCACCAAAGCCACCAAGATCCTAGAGGGACATTTCAAGCTGCAGCTTGTGAATGCCACCAGGTGGAATGGCCAGTTATGTCACTGCCAGTTATGTCCTTGCATGTATTTGGGGTCTACGTCACGCTGTGGCCTAACCAAATGTGTTTTTTACATCCATTTCCAAGATTTGCAATAAGAGTAAAGATGTACACATCATATGAGTGCAAGTTATTATATTTAACTACACAATTTTAGTATTTCATGGACTGGAATTTGAATTTAATTGGAATTGATGAAATTGAATTGAGGTGGAATTGGAATTGACCCCAACTCTGGTATCCAGATTGTTACAGGCGCTCATGCTGTTTAGATTATAATGATGTTTATGCTAAACAGGAAAATGGTATTAAATGCCAAATCATAAAATGATGTTAAATGCTGAAGACTGATGTTATTCTTTTAAGTGCCGTAACTCTTATTTTCAATGGGGGAGTTTCCATGTGTGTTCTAATTTTACTCGAGATATTGTGCTCGAGCCAAATGAAAAATGACCCTATACATTTCAGGTTTCCATTGGCTCAGTTTAATTTACTCGAAGACCCTCTTTTCACCTGATGTCATGCAAATGAGGGGAAAGGAGGAGGTCGATATGCAAATTAGCCATGCGTAGCGTTCTCGTGCTGTTCGCAGACAGCTCGGGAAAATGTGGTTTCCAAGCAGAGAGAACAGGTACCCGAGAGAATCTCACCTGGAAATCCATGGTTGTCAGGTGACATCTTGTTTGATTGAAACTGTTTTAAAGCACAGTGTTAGCTGATGTAATAAAGCTTGATCTGTAAATACCTTGTGCCTGGTTGGTTAATAATATGTTTTACTGCTCTTGCCCAAATTGTTTTTCAAATGTCCATTGGTGGGGTGGCATTGTTAGTAGTGAATACTATTTCAACTAATTTATCACACAACTTATTAAAGGAAAAAAAAAATAACCCAGAGGTATGAAACTGACCAACCCAGCTATTGCAGATCACCATGGCTGAAAACCGTCAGAGACGTAGGATTATAGAGATCTGTGGCAGATACCTTCCACGTATGCTCCCAAGGCTGTCTGGATTGGGAGCAGTGGAAGTTTTCACGTGAAGTGCGGGTTTCCATGTGAAAATGGGCATGGATTTCCCGTTTTACGTCATGCTCACAAGTAAATTAGATTTTCCCTATCCCTCTCTGTGGACGTTATTTTCGGCCACAAACCTGATCCTCTCGAGCTGTTGCCACTTCACGTGTAAATAACTACACATGGAAACTCCCCCGTTGGGAACAAGTAGTTCAGTTCCACTTGCCACTGTGGATCAAGTTTCTTTTTGTTTGCTAGCAACACACTTTTGTGTACTAGATGGTGTTAGTGCTAACTAATAATACAAATTTTGGCTGATTTAGCTTACATCACATCGTTTAGCCTATACCACCTACATCTATGGCAGACAACTGGATCCAAAGAGCAACATCATAAAAAATAACAGTAAAAAACTCCATAAAACGAAGAAAGGGTCATTTGAAGCAACTTGCTCTTCAGAGAATTAACTTCCAGTAAAGGCACTGTTTTACCGGTCACATTAGGCAAGACAAATTATTTTTCCTTTCAAGCTTTTGAAACCGTGATAAAGGGTCTTGTTCAAATAGTTATTAGTGCATGATCGTCCGGTTTGACCGGGCTGTTTTGTTATGTAGCTGATTCTGGAGCCAATCATCCTTTTAGTTTACTCAATATACCTTCTTTTAGTTTACACTATACATTGAGGCTGCATTCCTCTTGAATGGGTTTGACACCCAGAGCTAGCTCTGCATTCCCTCTTGCTCCATCCACTCACTCTAACATTCACTCCAGCTGTGGTCTGCATTCCAAACCTGTTACAAACACACTCCCTGTCACCTCGCTGACCAAACAGAAAAAACAGGAGTCACATTTAAAAATGAGTGCCTTCTCATGAACTACTGACAGGATATAGAGTTTACAGTGAGGTGTGGAATGTGTCATGAATTGATACATAAACTTTACCCCTTGTTGCTAGGCAGGATATAGTAATTACTTAAACAGCCAACACAATGCATTTGCTGAAAGCACTTCAGTTTTTCCAGTAGCTATAGTATTTCTTACATTAGGTTTATCCATTTACTGACATACTGATTCAAACATACACTACCCTGAAAGCAGAACGACTGGAGTATGGCATTTATTGGCAGTTTAACTCATGACTAGATACCTGTTCCCTATTCAAATATATGCAGAATATTTAATGAGAAAGCTATTTCGCAAATATTAGGCTTTTGATTACCAAGAACAGGATTCTGCACAGGAATTGAAATGAATATGCCATGTTTGATACTATTTGTAATAGTTCAATGCACTTGAGCGCAGGGGTGTATTTCTTAGAAGCCCCTTATAAGATATAAGCAGCAGTGTTTCATTTACAGTGATTCAATTTTCACAAAAGCTAGCCGCGCTTTCCTTTGTTTATGAACATAACGTGAGAGATCCCTACAGCCTGGCATCGGCAACACATGCCTTTCCCAATTTCAAGTTTGTTCAGTTTTTTGTTTGTTTGTTTTTATTTTATTGACACCTGTGGATTGGTATGGTAGAGGTCTGTCAAGGTCCCTGACCTGACCTCCACTGACTAGTTTGGCAGTGCTTTTCATGGGCTATAGTTCCTATCTGTCTGAAGAACAATTCAAAATAAAGTAAACGCTGCACATTCTTAAGAATAATTTTAGTGTGTCAAATCCCAGTATTTTCTTTTATAATATCCTATGAGGGTATGTTCTGAAAATATAATGATACAATATTTCACACTATTTATAGTACACCTACTAAAACAGGTTACAGCACACAAATCACACAATAAAATGATATTAGCGCTGAAAGGTTAACATAAATCATTGGAGGTAAATTAAGTAAAATCTATTTTAAACTTGTAATGTTTGTAAATCCTCTGCATCTTGTCAAAGCATTGATAATTCTACTATATATATTGTGTATAGAATTATTATAGGGGCAAGGTATCTGTAAACCTCACAACCGTCGACTGCTCTGGACTATATGCCACCCAATGTACCAGTACTTGCATGGCATATGTATTGGTTCACTGGCTAATGTATTGGTTCTCTGGAATATGTATCGGTTCTCTCACGCATGTATTGGTTTGCTGGCGCATGTATCGGAAAATAATTCTAAGCAGGCACAATTTAGGCCTCTGGTCCTGCTTTAGTAGCACAATTTCGCCTTAATTTTATTTAGCAGCAGTGTGGAGTAGTGGTTAGGGCTCTGGACTCTTGACCAGAGGGTTGTGGGTTCAATCCCAGGTGGAGGACACTGCTGCTGTACCCTGTACCTAGATTGCTCCAGTAAAAAAACCCAACTGTATAAATGGGTAATTGTATGTAAAAATAATGTAATATCTTGTAACAATTATAAGTCGCCCTGGATAAGGGCATCTGCTAAGAAATATAATAAGAAATATAATAAATAATTTTTTTTATTTTTTATTTATGTACTGTTTTCCTGTGGGAAAAAAACTGAAATAAATATTTCACATTGATTAAAAGACACTATGAGTTTTTTTCTTTTTTAAATATTATTTTCCTCAGGCAAACACAATGGACATCGAAAGCCGGTGCACAATTAAAGCGAAAGGGCCCACTTCAAGCAGCAGAGAAGATCTCAAATAAATAATATAAACTGAACAAAGACTTTTCCAAACTTTAGCCAATACGGTTATGATTATTATTGTTATTGCCTTCATTATTATTATAACATGCATGGCCTTGGAACAGGTCCAAGGATGCATGCAGTTGTATTAAAAACATTTCTAGAATATTTGCTTCAGAGAAAATATATAAACAGAATATATAGAAAAATATGCGAACAGATTACAGGACGGTTCAGTAATGTGGATGGTGGGGCAAGGCAGAAGAGAAGTTTTGCAGGATCTATAAATTGACTCTAACAATAGTACTAATAAATTATTTGTTTTCAGAAGCTCCAAGCTTCACTAGATTATGACTTATTTGCTAACCTATGCATTGGCTGAAGTCTGCAAAAGGCGTTGTTAAGTTGATATTTATTTTAGATCACCTACCCTATACATATTATTATTATTTAAACTAAGCCTGTTATTATTATTATTGCAGTGTATTATTACACTGTCCTGGCGTACATAAAATATAGACCTGGGTATACAATACAGGGCACCTGCTTGGGCTACAGGTGCAAGTGTGATAGAGCTTATTTTGCTTACGTTCCATTAAATTCACTCTGTACGATGAGTACTTAGTTAATGTTCACTGGTGTGTATGGCTGCATTTGTTGTGTATTATTATTATATAGTAGATTGTATTATTATTTCTTGATAATCCCTGTCAGTTTAATGTCTCAATAGTCATAAAGGAAACAGAAATGGGAGCCGGAGCATAGATTCATGCTCATAATCATAACCGTATTGGCTAAAGTTTGGAAAAGTCCCAGCCCCAGCCCTGAGTCATCCATTTTTTTTTGTTTGTTTTTTTGAGACCACTCTAATGACTAGACATAAAAAAAATATATAGGTTCCTCCGCTCCACACAGCAAGGTAGTACTGGCGGACTGTCAATCAAAACACTATATATTTATGTATTTATTTTCAAAAGGTTTTCTTTAGTTTGTGCTGCTGTAGCGGTGGGGCATCACCACAAACATGAACTGTGTTATGGACTGGGGAAGGGGCTGGGATTCTGTATGTTACTCATAATGTGTATCTGTTTTTTGTGCTGCTGCGTGTGAGTGTGTTTCGCCGGCCAGTGCCAACCAATCTCTCCCTCTAATCTCCAGCAGCCTGCCTGTCAGTTTCTGTGTGTGAGAATATGTGGGATGTCGCTGACTGAGTGGATCCAGATGGGCCAATGGGTGATGAGTGGGCAGTCAGCGTCTCTAGAGCTGATAGCGAGTCACCCAGTGAATTTAAAACAATCTGCGTGTAGCTTTTGTTTTCGTTAAATGAGGATCAATAATAAAAAATGTTTCTTTTGCTTAGTATATATATACTGTATATATATACAGTACTGTGCAAAAGTTTTAGGCAGGTGTGAAAAAATGCTGTAAAGTAAGAATGCTTTCAAAAATAGACATGTTAATAGATTATATTTATCAATTAACTAAATGCAAAGTGAGTGAACAGAAGAAAAATCTAAATCAAATCCATATTTGGTGTGACAACCCTTTGCCTTCAAAACAGCATCAATTCTTCTAGGTACACTTGAACAAAGTCAGGGATTTTGTAGACATATAGTCAGGTGTATGATTAAGCAATTCTACCAAACAGGTGCTAATGATCATCAATTCAATATGTAGGTTGAAACACAATCATTAACTAAAACAGAAACAGCTGTGTAGGAGGAATAAAACTGGGTGAGGAACAGCCAAACTCAGCTAACAAGGTGAGGTTGCTGAAGACAGTTTACTGTCAAAAGTCATACACCATGGCAAGACTGAGCACAGCAACAAGACACAAGGTAGTTATACTGCATCAGCAAGGTCTCTCCCAGGCAGAAATTTCAAGGCAGACAGGGGTTTCCAGATGTGCTGTCCAAGCTCTTTTGAAGAAGTACAAAGAAAGGGCAACGTTGAGGACCGTAGGCGCAGTGGTCGGCCAAGGAAACTTACTGCAGCAGATGAAAGACACATCATGCTTACTTCCCTTCGCAATCGGAAGATGTCCAGCAGTGCCATCAGCTCAGAACTGGCAGAAAACAGTGGGACCCTGGTACACCCATCTACTGTCGGAGAAGTCTGGTCAGAAGTGGCCTTCATGGAAGACTTGCGGCCAAAAAGCCATACCTCCGGCGTGGAAACAAGGCCAAGCGACTCAACTATGCACGAAAACACAGGAACTGGGGTGCAGAAAAATGGCAGCAGGTGCTCTGGACTGATGAGTCAAAATTTGAAATATTTGGCTGTAGCAGAAGGCAGTTTGTTAGCGAAGGGCTGGAGGCGTGCACGAATGAGTGCCTGCAGGCAACAGTGAAGCATGGTGGAGGTTCCTTGCAAGTTTGGGGCTGCATTTCTGCAAATGGAGTTGGGGATTTGGTCAGAATTAATGGTCTCCTCAATGCTGAGAAGTACAGGCAGATACTTATCCATCATGCAATACCATCAGGGAGGCATCTGATTGGCCCCAAATTTATTCTGCAGCATGACATCGACCCCAAACATACAGCGAAAGTCATTAAGAACTATCTTCAGCGTAAAGAAGAACAAGGAGTCCTGGAAGTGATGGTATGGCCCGACAGAGCCCTGATCTCAACATCATCGAGTCTGTCTGGGATTACATGAAGAGAGAAAGCAACTGAGGCTGCCTAAATCCACAGAAGAACTGTGGTTAGTTCTCCAAGATGTTTGGGCCAACCTACCTGCCGAGTTCCTTCAAAAACTGTGTGCAAGTGTACCTAGAAGAATTGATGCTTGATGCTGTTTTGAAGGCAAAGGGTGAGTCACACCAAATATGGATTTGATTTAGATTTTCTTCTGTTCACTCACTTTGCATTTAGTTAATTGATAAATATAATCTATTAACATGTCTATTTTGAAAGCATTCTTACTTTACAGCATTTTTTCACACCTGCCTAAAACTTTTGCACAGTACTGTATATATATATATATATATATATATATATATATATATATATATATATATATATATATATATATATATATACTGTGTATATAGACTATAGCACAGCTTGGAAAAATAACCTCTGATTGGTTAAACAGCATCACATGTGTATATATAGCGTATACCATGGCTTGCATACTAATGAGCTGCTTCACGTGAATAAATCACTACGCACAACTACTGTACTAAATTCCATGACAAGCTGCCATTTTATGTGTTATTAGTTACAAAACCACTGCCAAAAATGAGTCAATCCACCTATTTCCTTTAATATACTTGGGGATGAAATGCCTGATAACTGGTAAAACACCAACTTTCTGAGTGAAGACAGCAGTCCACCTGAAAAAATAAAAATAAAATAAAATAAGTGCACCAGCAACTGTCAAGAGTAGACACATAACAGGAGGTGAGGAACAGCGAAATGAAATAGAAGAAAACAAAGATTGAATAAACACTAAAAAAACTACAGCATGGGCTGTTTACATACCTTAAAGAGTGGTTTAAAGAAAAAAATATGGACATTCATTTTAAGGAAAGTGCTAGAAGTTCAACTGGGTATTCAGTCTCCAGTTTTATAATACTGAGCTGGACTAAATAGATATTTCAGCAGTAGACGTTTTAACAAGTTTTTAACCAATTCCAATTCCTGTCAGTCATGAAAACTTTTAGAAGAGCAGGTAAAGACAAGGCCAGACCCCCAAATTACCAACCTGGATTTGAAGCGTCTGCGGGAAACTGAGGCACTGTCCCCTGACACAGCAGTCTGATTGGTGCGTATAGTCTGGTTTGATTGTCAACTTAAAGGCCCTTGGCTTACGCTTCAGGCCTTATCACCACCTGAGGCATGGTATATATAATGGGAACCACATGGCCCGTCGTGGTTTATACCTTTCATATATATGTATATATATATATATATACTGTGTATATATATATACAGTGCTGAGAAAAAGTTTGTGAACCCCAATGATAATTATGGAAATTCCATAGTTTTACCACGATAGCCTTCTTGAATGAAAACCAGTCTTTTCTTAAATATCCAATAGGGTTTATATTAACCAGTTCCATGTCTTTTGAAACAAAATGATGTATGAATTAGACAAACTGAGGCACTGTCCCCTGACACAGCAGTCTGATTGGTGCGTATAGTCTGGTTTGATTGTCAACTTAAAGGCCCTTGGCTTACGCTTCAGGCCTTATCACCACCTGAGGCATGGTATATATAATGGGAACCACATGGCCCGTCGTGGTTTATACCTTTCATATATATATATATATATATATACTGTGTATATATATATACAGTGCTGAGAAAAAGTTTGTGAACCCCAATGATAATTATGGAAATTCCATAGTTTTACCACGATAGCCTTCTTGAATGAAAACCAGTCTTTTCTTAAATATCCAATAGGGTTTATATTAACCAGTTCCATGTCTTTTGAAACAAAATGATGTATGAATTAGACAAACAATGAGTAATTAAGAATTAAGATTCAGGGTATGTGAAAAAGTAAGTGAACACCTGGTTTTATCAGCTCAATTAAGGGGATAATTAGAATCAGGTGTTTAAATAATTAGGTAGATCTTCAGGGGTGAGTTTGGGAGGCCCCATCCTATATAAAGATCAGAAACTTTGTGAGTTTGGTCTTCACCACACAGGTGTGTGGAAACACGTCATGTCACGATCAAAAGAAATCTCTGAGGACCTCAGAAAAACAGTTATTGATGCTCATCAGTCTAGAAATGGTTACAAAACCATTTCTAAGGATTTGGGGCTCCACTGTCAGACAGACAGATCTAAAAATGGAGAACGTTCAAGACCACAGTCACTCTACCCAGGAGCGGTCGTCCTACCAAAATCTCTCCAAGAACAAACCGGAAAATTATCACGGAAGTCACAAAGAACCCCAGAGTAACATCCAAGGATCTACAGGCCACTAGCCTTGGCTAATGTGAGTGTTCATGACTTAACTATCAGAAAAAGACTGAACAAGAATGGTGTTCATGGAAGGATAGCCAGGAGGAAACCACTGCTCTCTAAAAAGAACATTGCTGCCCGTCTGAAGTTCGCCAAAGAGCACATAGATGATCCACAAGACTTCTGGAACAATGTTTTCTGGACAGACGAGTCAAAGGTAGAACTTTTTGGCCTCTATGAGAAACATTATGTTTGGTGAAAACTAAACACTGCGTTTGAACAGAAGAACCTCATCCCAACTGTCAAGCGTGGTGGTGGGAGTGTGATGGTTTGGGGCTGCTTTGCTGCCTCAGGACCTGGATGGCTTGCCATCATTGACACAACCATGAATTCTGCATTGTATCAGAAGATTCTTGAGGAGAATGTCAAGCCATCCGTCCGTGAGCTGAAGCTGAACCGAAAGTGGGTCATGCAGCAAGACAATGATCCTAAACATACAAGCAGATCTACAAAAGAATGGCTGCAGAAGAAGAAATTCCATGTTTTAGAATGGCCTAGTCAAAGTCCGGACCTAAACCCCATCGAAATGTTGTGGCAGGACCTGAAGCGAGCTGTCCATGCAAGGAAGCCCTCAAATGTCACTGAGTTGAAGCAGTTCTGTAAGGAGGAATGGGCCAAAATTCCTCAAAACCGATGTGAGAGACTGACCAACAGTTACAGGAAACGCTTAGTTGAAGTCATTGCTGCTCAAGTGGGTGCCACCAGTTACTGAATCTAAAGGTTCACATACTTTTTCATACATGGATATTGAATGTTGAATCATTTGTGGATACATAAATGTTGAAAAAATATCATGTTTTGTGCCATTTGTTTAATCAGGTTATCTTTATCTATTATTAGGACTTAGATTAAGATCTAATAACATTTTAGGTTTGATATATGTGAAAATCCTAAGGGGTTCACAAACTTTTTCTCGGCACTGTATATATAACTTTGTGCTACCACACATACACTGATGTATTTACATATTGGTATGCTGGACTTCTCAAATTAAGTCAAACCTAGTAGTATTAAAGACCACCCGTCTACAATGACTACTTTAAACCAAATGTACTGCACAGTATTATTCAGAGACTGAAGTAATGATTTACATAGCAAAGAGGGATATTTCAGGAAAACAGTAAAAATGTAAAGATAATGCACCATGGTTTGTTTCTTGTTATAATGTCCAAGGCTAGGTTCTTCTACATCCCTACAAATGTGTCCAGTGGTAGGACACCCTATAAAACTGCAGTACTGCAGTATACCATGCTAAACTCTATCAACGCGTAGTAAAGCATAGTATCATCATCATGAAATTAAAGTAAAGCACAGGGAAGCATAATCAACTACAGATAAGTATGATTAACCATGGGGAATCATGGTAAATACATTCTCTTTACATGGTTGACTTTTTCTTTAGTTCCCAGATGAATTTAAGACTGTGGCAAGAAGGCTTGGTGGTGACGTCCCCACACCAGGAAGTTAACACACAAACACAGGTACTGCAAGTTGGAGTGCTGGTGCGCGTATGTATTCAAAAACAAAAAATAAATCAAAACAACACTCACAGAGCAAAATAAACATTTAAACAAAAACAGTCTCGCAACACAAAAATACCTCCATCCAACAAGCACCGCGCTGGTCCTTCCAGCACGCGTAGCAATTGTTTATTTTTACTTTGGTTTCATTCAATTTCTCTCTCCCGGCTCTCTCGTTCTTTCTCCTTCCAAACACCCATGCCATTTTTACACACGTGGCCATCTCTGAATTAGCAATAAATTAATCAATCCGGAGATGGCCACATTCTGCACGAGAGTTTAATTTTGTGTGGTTGACAGCCAATCTGTTAATAATGAATTCATCGCCTCTGCCAGACCACATTTAACAGTAACAAAATAATACAATCCGCTGTGTTTTTAATGCCAAATCATACATTTATCAGCAGGGCTCTTCTGCCCTGCCACAGAGACCCTAAAGAAAATAACCTTAAAATCACTGCCCATAAAAACCTTTTTGGTCGTCCCGAGAGCAGTTGTTAGAAGCAGGTTTGCAAGCAACATCAAAATTGCTCCTGTCAAAACACAAGTTGCTGTATTAGCCAAACCTGTACAGGACATTATGACCCCTGGCTCCCTTTGGGAAACATGTCTGCCTCTTCACAAAGGTGAATAACCCGCTTACCTGCTTTATTCATTTTAAACCGGTTATTTCACAGCCAGATCTGGTACTTCAACAACAAAGTGATAGGTACCAGGTTCAAGCTTCAAGCTCAGCCGTTTAAGCAAAGAGACTAATCCAACACTTACCATGTGACAGTTTATATAATTATCCACAGGATTTCGTCACTTTAATGTAAGTGATCCCCTGGCTCCTTGGTAAACACAATAGCTGACTGCAGTTTAAGAGCAAGACTGGAATTTAACACCGCTCTGAATGCACTTATTATGTTCAAATGGTATCTCAAACTGCAATTACAATGTCTTCTGAATTCCGTCAAACTTCTTTTTTTTATTTTCTGGATGACACCATTTTTTCCTTTTTCTGTAAAGCTTTGTGTGAATGCTTCTCCATTTAAAAAACCTGACCCCTAATGGCAATTTGTTGTAATTACATTTCATATACACAGCTGTGCAAGAGTCTTAGACATTGCATTTTTCTACTCAGATTACGAGCATCAGTAATTTTTTCAAAGCCTCCACTAGTGTTTTCTACTATTATAACAACCTTGACTTGCATAAAGAAGGAAAAACATTGAGTGAAATAGCTCGCATCACTCGATTTTCAAGGTGTGGTATCCGAAGCATAATCAACAAGTACAGAGAAACATCATCTGTAATTGACAAACCCAGGACTGGAAGACCCAAAAAACTGTCTAACCAGGATGAGCAACTTGAATATCCTTAAGAAATAGAAAGAAGACAACCGTTGAATTGACAACAGAACTGACAGAAGGCACAGGTGTCGTTGTCCATCCATCAACAGTCCAAAACACCTTTGACCATTTGACAAATTTGACAAACCCAGGACTGGAAGACCCAAAAAGATGTCTAACAAGGATGAGCAATACTTGATAATAATGTCCTTAAGGAATAGAAAGAAGACAAGTGTTGAATTGACAACAGAACTGGCAGAAGGCACAGGTGTCATTGTCCATCAAATCAACAGTACGAAGGTCACTCTTGAAATAATGACTTAAAGGATGTGTTGCAGTAAGAATACCTCTGTTAAGAAAGGGGAACAAGACTAAAAGGCTAAAATATGCACAAGAACACAGAAATTGGACTATGGAACAATGGACAAAGGTGTTTTGGACTGTTGATAGATGGACAACGACACCTGTGCTTTCTGCCAGTCCTGTTGTCAATTCAACGCTTGTCTTCTTTCTATTCCTTAAGGATATTATCTTCAAGTATTGCTCATCCTTGTTAGACAGCTTTTTGGGTCTTCCAGTCCTGGGTTTGTTAATTACAGATGATGTTTGTCTGTACTTGTTGATTATGCTTTAGATACTACACCTTGAAAATCGAGTGATGCAAGCTATTTCACTCAATGTTTTTCCTTTTTTATGCAAGTCAAGATTGTTATATAGTAGAAAACACTAAGGTGTTGCTTTTAACTTAGAAGGCATTAAATGGCCCTGCACCATCGTATTTAAATTATCTTTTAATGCCATATATTCCTAGACGCCCACTCTGATCACAGAATGCCAGGTTGCTTACTGTCCCACAAATTAAAAAAAAAAACACATACAGGTGGTAGAGCATTCAGCTATTATTTGTTTATTTAGCAGACACCTTTACCCAAGGTGACTTACACAGACTAGGGTGTGTGAACTATGCATCAGCTGCAGAGTCACTTACAATTACGTCTCACCCGAAAGATGGAGCACAAGGAGGTTAAGTGACTAGCTAAGGGTCACACAATGAGTCAGTGGCTGAGGTAGAATTTGAACCGGGGACCTCGTGGTTACAAGCCCTTTTCTTTAACCTCTGGACCACATATTGACTGGTCAGGCTATGTTTTCCTGCACCATACCTTCTAATACAGCGAGTGAAGCCCCAGTGTTTACAAGAGCTCTCGAGTCTCATAGTGGAAAAGTATGAATGGTAAATTCCTTATATAGAACCATAACAAGGCACTAGGAGTAATTATGAGGATTTTGTGTGGTCTTATATATGGGACTGTGCTTGCCAGTGCTGTTGGTATCTCCAAACCTACTAACAAAATACTGCATCTATGTGTTGCTTGAAATGTGACTAATCTGGGATGGCACGATACCAAAGCAAACAGTTTTCCCCAGAATAAGTCCTGATATTGTCTGGCTCTTTACTGCCATCTAGTGAATATCCTCCTTGCGGAAGATTCAATGGTGGTAGAAAGTTGGGTCAATGTGTAAATGTTTGACACTGCTTATATAACAGAGTCATATGAGTACTATAATAGCTCAGTCTAATAATAAACTCTTAGTTAAAGTGTTACATGAAATCATTTCATGCTCGGATGAATATATTTTATGAAGTCTTGCACTTGCTGCATTGTTTAAACATATATTTATGTAAGAAGACTAATTAGGAAGTTGATGGAAAATAATGAAAAATATGTATATATAATAGTACACATGCCTGAGGCTTTTTACTTAAAACCAGAGATTCACCAAAAAAAAGGGCGATATCCATATTACAATATTATCCAAATGTCAAGTTTTTTTTGACCATCTTATGTGAACTTATGTTTAGCCTGATAGCTTAAACGTGATTCTAGTGAAAAATAGTGCAGAACATCAGTGAACCCACTTTCAGTGGTTTATTTCTAATTGTTGTCTAAGAACCAGCAGTATTAATGAGGATTCATCCATGGTGGACATTCTATTGGGTTTGAGGTCTTGCAGGGCTGAGTGGATTATTGAAGAATTACTGTCTGGCTCAAACTGCCCAATGGATCCGAATCATGTTTCACATGGCCAGTTTCTGTTTGCTGCCACCAGGAGGCAATGTAAAAGTACCTCTTGAGCTGAGGTTAATAAAACCACCACAAAAGCCAGTTTTTCAAAATGGTTTAGTATTCATGAAACCTTTCTTGGATATTTTCTCTTGTATATATTTTTGTAACACTATTTCAGTGTGCTTATAAGCCAAATGACCTCAATTTATATCCTAGAGGAAAAACAGCAACTTGTACATGCAATAAACAAACCCATTCACTCACAGATATTATCCAGGATTTTTATAATTACTAGCTTAAAGAGAATCGTGGTACTGGTCTGCAATATGAGAAATTAATCAGTAAGAAATACTACATAAAACAAATGTGACATCCACTGGGGACAGTGCAGGGGGATAGGTCAGTGGTTACACTAGGGTGTTCAAGCTGGCCCATTATTAGCTTGCACTGTGGCTCGTGCTACAGAGATCCAGCCTTATACATGTATCCAAAATATTATCCACAAGGGCAAAGACATACAACATAACATCATTTATATAAAACACAACCAAAATATAAAGAAGTGACATTAAAAAAACAGATACGGTATATAGAAGTAGATATACAATTAATTCCTGTACGTTTGAAATAATGACCGACCAGATGTTCAGCTGAATAAATGCAATGTTTGCTGTCCCGAAGGATCCAAATCCGCAGTCTATTTCGATCTGCTTAATGAGAACAACTGGGATTTTTGTAATCAACTCTGCAAGTACACTCTGCCTGATGATTCACTGTTGTAAAATGAACAAAGTTGTTTGCTTTCAGCATTCCAGGAATATATTGTATGACTGTATTGGATCCAAAATATATTAAAGGAATATATTCATAGCAAAACTATTTTCTTTTTTTTTTATTTAACTAGTACATTTAATAACTAATTTCATCAAGAAGAAGCTCACTTTTGGCTTTAGATTACTGAATATTATCTTCCAGCGCCTCAACACATCACTTTAGGGAAACAATCCCCATGTGTTGCTGCCATCGACTGTCACAGGCCTGTTGCTAGCTGCTCCTGCAAGTTCTGCATTAAACCCAATTCACCAGCTCTCTCAGGGCATGTCTGTTTACATACTGGAGAGAAACTACAGCTCATAATTCAATAATCAGTCATTCAGACCATGTGCTTCATGCTGCTTTGGTTTTAAAGTCCATTGTTACCCCCATTGTAAAGCTTTGTAGACAAACACTGTAGTGTAATGTTGGAGGAGGGAAAATCTAGAGCTCATACCATGCTGAACAACAACATCAATCTTTCAGATCCTAATACAGCCACTCTAAAACTCTCAATTAGGTTTTGTTGCGTCCACTACAGACTCTTGATTCATATTCAGCTACAAATAAATATAAAACAAGTTCCCTTTCAAGTCGAAAATAACCATCAAGTATGGGATATTGCCATCAGGCAGTAGGGATTGGCTGAGCTTTTATAGCAAAGCTGCCGATAGGCCTCTGCGCGAGCTGCCACGTAAGCCCGCCCCCTTGGGAGCTTACTATACGCACCGCGCATAGACTCTCTTCCTCTTTTGCTCTTCAGGCCGTGAAGGCTTCCGGAGCGACCTCGCGGCTTGATAGTTATTTTCTCTTTCAGGGAACCGGGGTTGCATCCGCAACCTATCGTTCCCTTTCAAGTCGAAAATAACCATCAAGTATGGGAACAGTGTACCTAAGCCGTCGCGAGGAAGGATTCTCGGCAGAATCTCGGCAGACTCTCTTCCTCTTTTGCCTTCAGCCTATGTAGGACATTGAGCTGGTAAGTTTTCTCTCTGAGAATTACTCCACTGATTGTACTCGTCAGCCTTGAGCTTGAGAAGCTGGCTACTGCCCCTTCTCTGAGTTGATTTCAGTGTTCGCTCTACGGAGCATTATTATATTTTTTTCAACTTTCACGCTTTGCTTCGGCATTGCGTTCTCGTGTTGGCGCTCGCCGTCCGTCTTTCTTTCATTTTCATATAATTTTACATATAATTTTATATTGTAAAATATTTGTTGTTGGGTTTTTGTACTGTCTATTCTTTCTGTTATATAGAATAGGGTTTAGAGGACACGTTGCGCGCCTGGCTAGGCCACGCAATTTTTTGCAGTTTCGGTCTTGCCTCGGCTAGACCCGGAGTGTAGCCTGCTGCTAGCAGCCACTCCTATAATAACACCCGCGGATTGAAACATCACCGCGTGGTTGCTGCACGACTGTAGCTATGCAACAATAACATCGTGTGTGTGGCTGCAGTTCCTCTAAACTGAAGAAATAAAATAAATAAATAAATAAATAAATAAGTTTTAAAAAAAGATTTTTTCCCATACAATACACATAGGAAGACTACCGCCAACTGCACTTTTTAGTTGCCCCTTATAAACAGGTAGGTATAGCACAACACCTTGTCTTTTTAGACTGTGACACGGTACTGGCACTTAGCGTCTCCGCTCTGCGGATCAGCTGACGTTCGGGTCTAGTGCATAAGCGTCTTCACGCTCAGTACAGCGCCGGCGTTTCTGGTGTCAGCGCTTTGGCGCTTTGGTGTAGCGCTTAGGCTTTGTGCTTAGTGCCTCGGCACTTGGGGCTTGGTGCACGCACCTCGGCGCTCGGTGCTTCGGTGCACGCACCTCGACGCTTCGGCGATCGGTGCATCGGCGCTCGGTGCACGCACCTCGGCGCCGGCTTCGGCGCTCGGCGCCTCGGCGCTTCGGCGCTTTGGTGCTCGGCGCTCGGTGCTCGGCGCCGCACCTTGACGCTTCGACGCCGGCGCGACGCTCGGCGCTCGGCGCTCGGTGCCGGCGCCGACGCTTCGGTGCACGCGCACAGCGCTTCGGCAGCTTCGGTGCTTGGTGCCTCGGCGCTTCGGTGCACGCACCTCGATGCTCGGCGCCGCACTTTCGGCGCTCGGTGCATCGGCGCCTTGTCGCTGGTGCACGATACCTCGGCGTTTGACGTTTAGCCGTTCGATGTTCGGTGTCGGAGTGGCAATCATGTCTGGGTTCCACCGTTGCGTCACCTGCGAGGCAAAATTGCCGGCGGCGATCCGCATGAAGACTGTGTGGCGTGCCTGGGACCAGAGCACGCCGCGTCTGCCTTGGCAGACAGATCGTTTTCGCATTGTGCGCTAAATTTCAACAGCGCACTCTTCGCCAGAGGCGAGGAAGCGGTGGGTAGCCACTCCCCTTCCTCAGGGTCATCTTACACCCTGTCTGTCCCGCCGTCGTCCACAGCGACTCCGCCCATCACACTCGCGGGTATCCAGGAGCCTCCCAGCTTACAGCTGGCCAGAGATCCCCAGACCATAGGCGTGCCGGGAGTGCTCTCGTAGCCCGTCTATTCGACCCGAGGCTCCTCCCTCGCAGGGAGCGTTCTCGCCGATCACGGTCTCGCTCCCTGTCACCCGCGCCCGTGAGGGCGCTCCTGTTCTCCTCGTCGGGACAGGCGCTATAGGGACAAGTCAGGCGTGGCAGAGCTCACATCGAAAATGTCCCAGTTTATGGATGTGATGATGGGCCAGCAATCGTTGCTCATGTCCCTTACCAGCATGGCACCACCAACCGAACCAATTGCCAATCAGCCGGTGTTTCAGCCACAGCCTCTGGCCATCCCTGTTGTCCAACAACCCCAAAGGGTATGGGATGTAGATGCCATCTCCAGGGATGCTTCTGAAGGAGAGCCTCTCCTTGAAGAGGACAGTGTGGAAGCTGAACTGGCATCCCAGCACTCGGAGCAAGACACTGAGTCGGAGGCGCTGGACACCAGTGATCCCTTGTGGTCACTGGTGGAGCGAGCAACTCGCCACCTGGGGATTGAGTGGCCAGCCGTGGAATTACCTCGGCGGTCACTGTTTGAGTCGCCATCTGTACGGTCTCCACAGCCCAGGATGCTCCCAGCCTTCCCTGATTTCATTAAGGAGGTACAGTCCTCCTGGGGGGCCCCGGCTTCTTCACCGGCAACTTCGCGGAAGGCCTCCGCGTTTGCCATGCAGGGAGCGAGTGAGGCTGGTCTAGCGTCCTTCCCGCCGGTCGATGCTGTCTTTGCAGCCCTAGTTAGAACTCTGACACTTTCGGGTCTAGCTAAGGACCCTGCATGTCCTAACAAACAGTGCAGGACCACGGAGATCCATTTAAAGAAGGGCTACTTAGCGGCTACAGAGGCAGTTAGGTTGTCCAACGTGGCCAGCCTCCTTTCAGTTTACCAGGCGTTGCTGGTGAAGGATCTCCCGGAGCACCCGTCGGCATCTCTGAGGGCGGAATTGGCGCTGGTCGCGCAACTCCTAGTGAAGATAGCCCAGTTGAATGCACAGGCTCAAGGCAGGAGTATTGCTTCCCTGGTGGTCGCCAGAAGGCAGCTCTGGCTCTCGCAGGCGAGAGTTCAAGAGCCTGACAAGGCCCCCTTGTTAGATGCTCCTATTGCGCCGAGGCACACGTTTGGCCCAGCGGTTGAGGAGATGCTGCAACGCTCTGTTAAGGCCCGGGAGGCATCTCAACAGATGGCGAAGATGTGGCCGCATAAGCCCTTCCAGCCTAAGCGCCAACAAGAGCACCAGTGGCGTAGAACACCACCGCAGCACCAGCCACGGCCAGGGGGTACTAAGACCTCTCCCTCAAGCACAGCAGCGCACGGTCAACCTCCATTTGCAAGACCACAGCGCGGAGGGTGGCGCCCTAGAGGAGGTGGCAGGCCACGCCCTCGGGGCTCCGGCCAGGCCCCTCGCGAGCGAGCGCAGCCGAAACAGCCCTGAGAACTCCAGGCAGCTGTTAACCCGCCCCTACACTGTCTCACAGCTCCAGTTCTGGCAACAATGCACCAACGACATCTGGGTGCACAAAACTATATCCACCGGGTACACCCTTCAGTTCCAGTTAAAACCTTCCCCCTTCCGGGGAGTGGTCGTAACTGCAGTGAAGGACTCGGTTCAGTCCTCAGCTCTGAATGTGGAAATACAGGCATTGCTCAGCAAGCGTGCCAGTCAACAAGTAGACCCTGCTCTGATCGACCAGGGGTTCTATTCCAAATACTTCCTGGTGCCCAAAAAGGACGGCAGGCTCTGTCCTATTTTAGATCTGCGAGTACTGAACAAATACCTGCAGGTGTTATCGTTCAGGATGCTTACGCACAGGCACATCATCCAGTCAGTCCGACACGGTGACTGGTTCACCACCGTGGACCTGACAGATGCGTACTTTCACGATCCCATCTGCCCGGGTCACAGGAAATATCTGCGTTTCGCATTTCAGAGCAGGGTATACAAGTTTTGTGTCCTTCCATTCGGCCTGTCACTAGCTCCTCGAACCTTTTCCAAATGTATGGATGCCATTCTAGCTCCCTTGTGGGCTCAAGGTGTCCGACTGCTGAATTATCTGGACGACTGGCTCGTCTGCGCGCAGTCGAAGGAGCAGGCGGCACAGCACACAGTGATGGTTACAGACCATCTTCAGCGGCTAGGTCTGAAGATCAATTCAGAAAAGAGCCGCCTCGTGCCGAGCCAACAGACCGAATTCTTGGGTCTGCATCTGGACTCAGTGTCCATGGAAGCGACCCTGTCTACACAAAGAGTTGCCTCGATGGAGCGGTGTCTCTCCCTATTCAGGTTGAGAGAAACAGTCAGCATGGAGCTGTGTCAGCGCATGCTGGGGTTGATGGCTGCCGCCTCGCAAGCCCTTCCTTTGGGCTTACTACACCAGAGACCTCTGCAGGCCTGGTTCAATGCCTTCGCGTTGCATCCGCGGAGAGACAAACACCGCAGGCTAAGGGTATCCCGAGCCTGCTGGGAAGCACTACGCTGGTGGAAAGTTCCGTCGAACATCCGACAGGGCGTACGCTTGGGTCCCATTTTCAGAAGGGAGGTCATCACGACCGACGCTTCCAACCAGGGTTGGGGAGCAGTCTGGAACGGGACAGGGACCCGTGGAGTGTGGTCAGCACCCTGGAGGTCAGCCCACATCAATGCTCTGGAGCTCAGAGTGGTGGACCTTGCCCTCCGGCACTTCTTGCCAGTGCTTCTAGGCAAGCATGTGTTAGTGCGGTCAGACGCAAGACGCTTGCGGCCTCCAAGGATAACCAGTTTACCGTCATGGAGCTTTGACGTGATGTTAGAAGCCCTTACCAAGGCACCGTTCGAGCCTCTCCACAGCGTGGACATGAAGCTCGTGTCTATGAAAACTGTTTTTGCTATCAGTGATATCAGCAAAACGCGTGGGCGAGTTACACACACTTTCAGTGCATTCATCATGTACTCGTTTCGCAGGAGACGGTTCTAAGGTCTCCATGCGTCCAAATCCGGCCTTTTTACCCAAGGTCATATCCCCGTTTCATATGAACCAACCAGTCGAGTTGATGGCGTTCCATCCTCCTCCTTTTTCTTCCCCAGAGGAAGAACGGTTACACATGCTCTGCCCCGTGCGGGCATTGAGGTGTTATATTGACCGTACAACGACTGTGAGGCAAACAGAACAGTTGTTCATATGCCATGGTTCTAGGACTTTGGGTCAGCCGTTGTCTAAACAACGCCTTTCCCATTGGATAGTGGATGCTATTAAATTAGCATATGAATCTGCAGGCCTTCCGCCACCAGGGCAGTTGAAGGCACATTCCACTAGGGGTATGCGACATCCTGGGCCCTCTTTAGAGGGGTGGCTGTGTCTGACATTTGCGCTGCAGCCAGTTGGGCTACACCGCATACTTTTATGAGGTTCTACCGTTTAAATGTACTGGAATCCTCTGCTTAGTCATTCGGAGCATCCGTGTTACACTCTATGACGCCCTAGTTGGCGGTCATATTGAGTATTGTCACGATATGGTTTGACCCCACTTTAGGATAGGTGTCATTGCGAGCATAGACGCTGAGGCGCAGCTCCACATATGCGTAGATGTATTGCCTACGCAGTTGCGTTATGACGTAAGTCTGTCCTACTGCCGAGAATCCTCCCTCGCGACGGCTTGGGTACACTGTTCTCATACTTGATGGTTATTTTCGACTTGAAAGGGAACGATAGGTTGCGGATGCAACCCCGGTTCCCTGAGAGAAAATAACCATCAAGCCGCAAGGTCGCTCCGGAAGCCTTCACGGCATGAAGAGCAAAAGAGGAAGAGAGTCTCTGTGCGCTGCGTATAGTAAGCTCCCAAGCGGACGGGCTTACGTGGCAGCTCGTGCAGAGGCCTATCGGCAGCTTTGCTATAAAAGCTCAGCCAATCCCTACTGCCTGACGGCAATATCCCATACTTGATGGTTATTTTCTCTTTCAGGGAACCAGGGTTGCATCCGCAACCTATCGTTCCCCAAAATGTAGAAATGTAGAAACTCTAGGGTATACTGAATGCTGAATATAAATTGCAATTTGTCATCAGATTTCCAGTAGGTGACTGGGGCCCACTTTTTTTGTTTTCATTTCTTAAGACCCTTTCTTTCTATTAACTCTGTGCCACATGCTCAGCCTCAATGGTATTAAAGCACTGGCAGCCCACATCTCTTCTAAAGTAGCTGAGTTCTGGTACTCAGGGACTGAACAGAGTTCAGGTCAAGGTTACTGAAAAGTAATTTCCTCCTGATGGCCATTTAATTATTTTCTAGTAGAAAACAGGTCCGCTTCTTCTTTCAGCGAAAACCAAAAGGGTGCTGTGTAAGGCTACCCATAACATCAAATGCAGATGCTGTTGTGGGTATAATGGCTGAATGCAGCTTACCCCCAGAGGCATAAGATTATGCTAAACCTTCACCAAACTCATTCCCATAGTCTTGATCTCATCTAAATGCTCCCATTCTGTCTCAATGGTGAGTCAGTGAGGCAGTATGGTCCTGGTAGGCTCCATATGAATACATTATGTACAGTACTTTCTCATTACTGTTCTGCAACCTATTGATGTGCTTATCAATAAACTGTGCTTGCGAATTGAATTGTCCTGCTACTGACTGAAACTTTATTGTTTTACCCTTATGAATTGTTGCAACAAAATGAGTAATCCGTTGTTTACAGATAAGCAATATCTAAATTATGAGTTGCCAAATGCTTTCTCCTTGCTTTATAAAGTCATAAAGCCTTATTCCAGATTGGTTTGTAGGGTGGTAACCTGCAATTATTGGGACATAAGTTTACTGGTGTCTTGCTGGTAAAACCCAGCAGTTGCTTCCTGCATCTCTAATCAGTCTGAACTACAGTCAATTGCCAATTATATGTTTACAGTGAAATGGACCTTGCATTTACTGACTTTCATTGTAGAACTGTAACAAAGTTACCTGAAATGTGCACTTGTTTGAATTATTATTATTCTCAAGAGATCTTTAACACAGTTATTGAGTATTTCAAGTGCAAAAATAATGTGACTTACCAGTAGATGGCACTGTGTTAAAGACTAAAAATTGCTTTTGCAGAACATGTGTACATTTATGACAACATTTGTTTTGTGTCCGCATTCACATATTTGGCACTTTATCTTTCAACTTCCTTGATATATATTTATTAGAATCACTTGATATTAAGAAAACACTTGATTCCATATCACTGTTCTGTTCTTGTGAAAAAGCAACCAATAACCAAGACAGAATGACTTGAACTCCTTAAAACCAAAAAAGAGCTTATTTTGGAGTGTTACTATTTTTTATGTGAGACATCACATGTAATACAAATCTGAAGATTATTGTTTTACACCTAATTAGCAAATGTTACCCACATTTGCTATACTCAGAAGGATGCCAATATTATAAAGCAAGTATCAACTATTAAGTGTTAAACCCATTAAACCAGAGTATCTCAGCTATTAACACAGAATTAATCTGCCTTATTTAGCAACTAGTGTTGTAGTAAAGTGAAGACAATTCTGAACATCAAAAGCCATGAAAACAAAAGCATATATCTATTATTTTTACAGATACTGTATATGAAAACATAAGAGGAACTGTGAGAGAATGGTATATCCCATATGATTTGCAATTAACTTTTTCTACAAAACCTGACAGCTATATAGCAGTTCTACATCATAGGTCTGTACGACAACAGATAATGTGGCTCTGTCATAACCTTTCTCTGAGTGAAACTTTGTGAGCCATCTAGTCACAGCCTGGCAGGAGCTAAATTACGCTTTTTATTTAAAAAAGAAACGGCTTGACTTTAAATAATATTGCACCAATTATTTTCAAAGCAAAAATAGTGACAATGAATGCAATCCACGGCCTAATACTATATTTGCGCTGGATACTTTATTAAAAAAATATTAAGATTATTTTCTTGTTTCTACCACTTTATAAATTTATAAATATATATATATATATATATATATATATATATATATATATATATATATATATATATATATATATATATATATATATAGATAGATAGATAGATAGACAGATAGATAGATAGATTCGTGCTAAAACGTTTCTTGCTGTTATGTTTTTAGCTTGTTTTTTTTTTTTGGGGGTTTGCCAGTATTTTATTAAACAAAATAGCATTTTTTAATAGAGGTTTTTGGTAACCAAATCAAGTGCTGAGACATCATCATATTCGTTCCGTAATTCGTTCCTTTTTTATTTGCTCCATGTCTGCCAACTTGTTTTTATCATCAGAGCATGCGCTTTAAACAATTTGACGTCACTGGAATGGCAAAGAATGGTGCTAGGACCAGAAATAGACTCGTTACGGTTTTGCATGCAGGTGTCAAATAAAATGTCGCTGCAAGTAAAAAATAAAACCACCTTTAGCGAGCGAGCTTGTCATTATTATTTGTTTATTTAGCAGACGCCTTTATCCAAGGCGACTTACAGAGACTAGGGTGTGTGAACTATGCATCAGCTGCAAAGTCACTTACAATTACATCTCACCCGAAAGACGGAGCACAAGGAGGTTAAGTGACTTGCTCAGAGTCACACAGTGAGTCAGTGGCTGAGGTGGGATTTGAACCGGGGACCGCCTGGTTACAAGCCCTTTTCTTTAACCACTGGACCACACTGCCTGCCTGTCATGCGAGTAAAACTTCTTAAAAGTCGACTTCAACCATTATCCATGGCATTTTTCGCATATATTTTCTTATTCGCATAAGTTTTACCAAGCTTAAATGTTGGATGGTGTGGAAAGGTGGGGGTATTCACTGACACGGGAGACAGAAGATGATATTGGAAAACACCGCACAGGTGCACAGTTTTATTTATTTCCTTTTTGATTTATTTTAGCCCGCAGAGGGCGCTGTTGTCTCTGGCCTGTATACCGGCAACAGTAATCAGGACCACAGGGTTACCAACACAGGTATACTCAGGTGCACTCACAGGTGCTCAAAAATAATAATGAAAACCTAAGGCGAAATGAAAAGGGAAAACAAAACACAGTAATAAAACTACAAAAGTGCTGCTTACGCAGTGCCCCCACTGCCGCTACGCCGATCAGCTTGGGTCTCCGTCCTACGCTTGGCTATTCTCAATACACTGGGGTGGCCAGAGTTCCCCGTATCTCTACACACGTCCCCTCGGGTACATAATAATTTATTTTAATTTTTGTTTTATTTGTTTAAGATGGGCTGTCTTCCTCAGCCGTGCTTTCCTGTTTCGTCCTCTCTTCAACCGCTGGCATTCCTGCCGGGTCTTTGTTTACACTGGCGTCCTCAGCCAGCATCTCTGGGTATTCCCAATCGCGGCCACCCGAATGCATAACCAAGCGCAGTACTTATGGGCCTGTCTCTCAGCCACTCAGAGAGAGGGAAAGCCAACACACCCTCTTCCCCACCTCTCTGTGTCATCGCCATGACTGACAGGAGGATCTTACGAGGCTGCTGCCCTCTTCCTGCAGAACCATGCATGCACCAGACAGTCAGCACAGATCTCCCCTGTTACAGATGGAAAAAGGCCTATTGTCAACAAAAGACAACACATTATTCAAATTCTTTGTCGTATTATATATTTAAGGTAAGGCAAGTTTATTTTTCCATTAAAAGTGCTTCCGGCTATAATGTTCTGCCGCCCAGCTGTACAGAATTCCTGGGAAGAACCCTGTGAACATAGTGATTACCAATAGATATGCATTAACAAACATAAAGATCTCGGTAGAAAAGGAAAGATACCAATACCTATATTCAAAACTTTGAGGTTAAAACAAACTTGCATTTTTTTAATGACATATTATAAAAATATGTTATTAATAATAATAAAAATAATAATAATAGCATTATTTTGGGGTATTGTAATCATTATCACCCCATTTTGTACATCGCTCACTTCTCTTGTTTGTGCTAGGAATGACACTTCAGTGCTACGAAGTACGACAATGTCATTATACAGTGGAATCCTTTGTTAAAGTCAGATTCAGAATGGAAGCTCTTTTTTATTGAAATCTATGACCTTAAAAAAATAAAGTCCACAGCAATTGTCACTTGTTAACTATAACCAGGGAAGGCATTGAATGTACTTCGAGCCAACCAAGCGTATCTTAGCTTTATTACCTTTGTGTATTTTAATACAAATAATCATTAGTCATGTATTGATGTCTTTATGTCACACTTTTAAATAAATGTTTTTTTTTCTGAGAGATCAAGTTCATTCTTCCAATTTGAGGTTTAAAGGAATGCAGGTCTTGTAGAGCTCCATCAATCCACTTGTGAGTCTATGTATAACTCATTGATGTCTGCAGGGTTTATGATTCATGTTTCTCAGTCATTAGTGAGATAAATCTTGAAACATTTACAACACTGCGGATCTTTTTTTTTTACCTTTCATTTTATATTAAAAAAACAACGTTTACTTCGAATACTGTGATGCTAACTATTGTAGTCTGAATAACTGGTGAACTAGCCAGTAGTTTAACTATTTAATAGGAGGCTGTGTGGTCCAGTGGTTAAAGAAAAAGGGCTTGTAACCAGGAGGTCCCCAGTTCAAATCCCACCTCAGCCACTGACTCATTGTGTGACCCTGAGCAAGTCACTTCACCTCCTTGTGCTCCGTCTTTCGGGTGAGACGTAGTTGTAAGTGACTCTGCAGCTGATGCATAGCTCACACACCCTAGTCTCTGTAAGTCGCCTTGGATAAAGGCGTCTGCTAAATAAACAAATAATAATAAAAAAAAATAATAATTTAAATTGGTAACTAAGACTCAAAGACTACTCTAACCTGCTATATTGATAATACTTGCATGAAGAATGTGTGCATATTTCTATTTATATGATTTTGATCTATCTAGCTATCTTTCTTATATATATATAACAATCCTGGATTTGGTATATATATATATATATATACAGTACTGTGCAAAAGTTTTAGGCAGGTGTGAAAAAATGCTGTAAAGTAAGAATGCTTTCAAAAATAGACATGTTAATAGTTTATATTTATCAATTACCAAAATGCAAAGTGAGTGAACAGAAGAAAAATCTACATCAAATCAATATTTGGTGTGACCACCCTTTGCCTTCAAAACAGCATCAATTCTTCTAGGTACACTTGCACACAGTTTTTGAAGGAACTCGGCAGGTAGGTTGGCCCAAACATCTTGGAGAACTAACCACAGTTCTTCTGCAGATTTAGGCAGCCTCAGTTGCTTCTCTCTCTTCATGTAATCCCAGACAGACTCGATGATGTTGAGATCAGGGCTCTGTGGGGGCCATACCATCACTTCCAGGACTCCTTGTTCTTCTTTACGCTGAAGATAGTTCTTAATGACTTTCGCTGTATGTTTGGGGTCGTTGTCATGCTGCAGAATAAATTTGGGGCCAATCAGATGCCTCCCTGATGGTATTGCATGATGGATAAGTATCTGCCTGTACTTCTCAGCATTGAGGAGACCATTAATTCTGACCAAATCCCCAACTCCATTTGCAGAAATGCAGCCCCAAACTTGCAAGGAACCTCCACCATGCTTCACTGTTGCCTGCAGACACTCATTCTTGTACCGCTCTCCAG
Organism: Acipenser oxyrinchus oxyrinchus; assembly: GCA_030684275.1. Classification (NCBI taxonomy): domain Eukaryota; kingdom Metazoa; phylum Chordata; class Actinopteri; order Acipenseriformes; family Acipenseridae; genus Acipenser; species Acipenser oxyrinchus. The sequence continues at coordinate 77,043,193 of CM060251.1, read as the reverse complement.
CCCTTGGTGAACAAACTGCCTTCTGCTACAGCCAAATATTTCAAATTTTGACTCATCAGTCCAGAGCACCTGCTGCCATTTTTCTGCACCCCAGTTCCTGTGTTTTCGTGCATAGTTGAGTCACTTGGCCTTGTTTCCATGTCGGAGGTATGGCTTTTGACCGCAAGTCTTCCATGAAGGCCACTTCTGACCAGACTTCTCGGACAGTAGATGGGTGTACCAGGGTCCCACTGTTTTCTGCCAATTCTGAGCTGATGGCACTGCTGGACATCTTCCGATTGTGAAGGGAAGTAAGCATGATGTGTCTTTCATCTGCTGCAGTAAGTTTCCTTGGCCGACCACTGCGTCTACGGTCCTCAACGTTGCCGTTTCTTTGTGCTTCTTCAAAAGAGCTTGGACAGCACATCTGGAAACCCCTGTCTGCCTTGAAATTTCTGCCTGGGAGAGACCTTGCTGATGCAGTATAACTACCTTGTGTCTTGTTGCTGTGCTCAGTCTTGCCATGGTGTATGACTTTTGACAGTAAACTGTCTTCAGCAACCTCACCTTGTTAGCTGAGTTTGGCTGTTCCTCACCCAGTTTTATTCCTCCTACACAGCTGTTTCTGTTTCAGTTAATGATTGTGTTTCAACCTACATATTGAATTGATGATCATTAGCACCTGTTTGGTATAATTGTTTAATCATACACCTGACTATATGCCTACAAAATCTCTGACTTTGTGCAGGTGTACCTAGAAGAATTGATGCTGTTTTGAAGGCAAAGGGTGGTCACACCAAATATGGATTTGATGTAGATTTTTCTTCTGTTCACTCACTTTGCATTTTGGTAATTGATAAATATAAACTATTAACATGTCTATTTTTGAAAGCATTCTTACTTTACGGCATTTTTTCACACCTGCCTAAAACTTTTGCACAGTACTGTATATATATATATATATATATATATATATATATATATATATATATATATATATATATATATATATATACAGTGCCTTATGAAAGTATTCGCCCCTTGAACTTTCGACCTTTTGCCACATTTCAGGTTTCAAACATAAAGATATGAAACTGTAATTTTTGTGAAGAATCAACAACAAGTGGGACACAATCATGAAGTGGAACGAAATTTATTGGATATTTCAAACTTTTTAACAAATAAAAACTGAAAAATTGGGCGTGCAAAATTATTCAGCCCCTTTACTTTCAGTGCAGCAAACTCTCTCCAGAAGTTCAGTGAGGATCTCTGAATGATCCAATGTTGACCTAAATGACTAATGATGATAAATAGAATCCACCTGTGTGTAATCAAGTCTCCGTATAAATGCACCTGCACTGTGATAGTCTCAGAGGTCCGTTTAAAGCGCAGAGAGCATCATGAAGAACAAGGAACACACCAGGCAGGTCCGAGATACTGTTGTGGAGAAGTTTAAAGCGGATTTGGATACAAAAGATTTCCCAAGCTTTAAACATCCCAAGGAGCACTGTGCAAGCGATAATATTGAAATGGAAGGAGTATCAGACCACTGCAAATCTACCAAGACCTGGCCGTCCCTCTAAACTTTCAGCTCATACAAGGAGAAGACTGATCAGAGATGCAGCCAAGAGGCCCATGATCACTCTGGATGAACTGCAGAGATCTACAGCTGAGGTGGGAGACTCTGTCCATAGGACAACAATCAGTCGTATACTGCACAAATCTGGCCTTTATGGAAGAGTGGCAAGAAGAAAGCCATTTCTTAAAGATATCCATAAAAGTGTCGTTTACAGTTTGCCACAAGCCACCTGGGAGACACACCAAACATGTGGAAGAAGGTGCTCTGGTCAGATGAAACCAAAATCGAACTTTTTGGCAACAATGCAAAACGTTATGTTTGGCGTAAAAAGCAACACAGCTCATCACCCTGAACACACCATCCCCACTGTCAAACATGGTGGTGGCAGCATCATGGTTTGGGCCTGCTTTTCTTCAGCAGGGACAGGGAAGATGGTTAAAATTGATGGGAAGATGGATGGAGCCAAATACAGGACCATTCTGGAAGAAAACCTGATGGAGTCTGCAAAAGACCTGAGACTGGGACGGAGATTTGTCTTCCAACAAGACAATGATCCAAAACATAAAGCAAAATCTACAATGGAATGGTTCACAAATAAACATATCCAGGTGTTAGAATGGCCAAGTCAAAGTCAGACCTGAATCCAATCGAGAATCTGTGGAAAGAACTGAAAACTGCTGTTCACAAATGCTCTCCATCCAACCTCACTGAGCTCGAGCTGTTTTGCAAGGAGGAATGGGCAAAATTTCAGTCTCTCGATGTGCAAAACTGATAGAGACATACCCCAAGCGACTTACAGCTGTAATCGCAGCAAAGGTGGCGCTACAAAGTATTAACTTAAGGGGCTGAATAATTTTGCACGCCCAATTTTTCAGTTTTTATTTGTTAAAAAGTTTGAAATATCCAATAAATTTCGTTCCACTTCATGATTGTGTCCCACTTGTTGTTGATTCTTCACAAAAATTACAGTTTCATATCTTTATGTTTGAAGCCTGAAATGTGGCAAAAGGTCGCAAAGTTCAAGGGGCGAATACTTTCGAAGGCACTGTATATATATTAGGGATGCACGAATCCCGGATTCGCCCGAATACCTACTTTTGAGCAGGGTTCGGAATACTTAGGATTCGGTGGACCGAATCCGAATCCTACATCCGCCCAAACACACATCCATTTTAATACATCCCTCCAATGTGTGCAGTTCTTCTTTAAATAAAAGACACAAATCTGGTATTGAACGTAACTGTTGTACTTAATAACAGGTATTCAAGAACAAGAACACGTTTGATGAACTCTGTCGCAGCTCTCAACTCCCTAAATTACTGATGGCGCACGAACTAAATACATCACGCAGCTGCTGAATGTAAACATACCTCCGCCCCGTATGCAACACAGCACAGTAATATCATATTTTCATGGAGTGAAGTTATGCTGTAAACCTGTAATATATAGTAACGGCAAACTGTTGAAGACGCTTATGCTTTGTCTGTGAAACGTGTTAGAGATCATACCGAGATAAAAAATAAAAATAAAAACTCGGTACACAGAAATATATATTTTTTGTAACTTTACAACTGTCAGATGTGCAAGACGTTGTTGACCAATATGCTTTAGTAAATTACATTTTACGTCATTGTAATGTGCCAATACAAGTTAAACCATTTGGGAACTGCTGTTTTTTATTAAAATAATTGTAAAACTATTTCATAGCCTATTTGATAGGTGTTACACACACGGTGCATTTAAATCAACGTGAGTTTTATTTCGCAGGGAGATTTAGGTCACTAACAGTATTTTTTTCCTCATAGCTCTCAGATCAGTTGACGGGTTGAAACGTCATGAAAGAAAATAGTGGGTTATGGAAAAGATGCAGCTCTCCTTTCTTGTAAAGGTAAACAGTTCTGTATTTGACATTTCTGTTGTGGGGGGAGGGGGCAAGCAGTAAATGGTGTACGTTTCAAACTAAAATCTTATTCAGGGATATTCGGTAATAAAAATACTATTAACTAAAAGGCTCAAAACTATAGATTGTGCGCGTCCCTTGTTAGTAGCTGCCAGTCTGTTTTTCATTCAATAGTTTCCTTCAGTTTTCTTGTTTTTGTAGATTCGGTGTTTGGTTCGGTATTCGGCCGAATCTTTTGAGATGGATTCGGAATTCGGCTGAATCCCCAAAACTTGGATTCAGTGCATCCCTAATTTACACACACACACACACACACACACACACACACACACACACACACACACACACACACACACACACACACACACGAAATGGGGTACCAAACAAGAAAATATCATATATGAATATAAACTTAAATGCATATATATCAAACTTCATTGTATATATATATATATATATATATATATATATATATATATATATATATATATATATAGAACTTCAATATGTGGATGAAGTGTTTGGTTCTCCCAGTGTTGGTCTAGTCATACTAAACAAACCTTTACAGTTCCAAAGTATAAAGTAATAAACAAAACATTGTATATGTATAAGAATGTATGAGAAAACAATGGAATAAAAATATACTAGAGAAAAAAAATCATAACAAAATTACACTGATAATTATCTACCAAGGGAATTAGGAGAAGCTGAAGTAATGGATCAACGAATGCTTTATACATTTGTTACACAGTCATAGTTAAAATCCCACAGGAATCACCTAGACTGAAATCATAAGTAAATTCTTTCAGAGAATCTATAAAATATCCAAGCATTTTCCCTGTGAAATTCCATACAATTTGTTTTGAATTTGAGGACATTATTTGAAGGCTTACCTTAAAGTAGGGGTTCTAAACCTTTTTTGAATCACGCTCCATCTTAGCATTGTTTTGACTAGAGGGTAAGTACAGGTGTAGGGGTGAAATCTCATGGTTGATGTACTCATTGTTCAAATTACAGCGAGTTAGAACTTTAGAATATGTAATACCCAAGACAAAAAAGACACTAGAAATAAGATATTACAGCAATCTTAATTAATCTGTGCTGATTAATATAATCGTTTCAAAGGATTTATATAAATTTGCTAGGCTTTAATAGTCCATAGCACACATTTGTGGTTTATTTTAATCTCTTAGTTATGCTTTATTGAAGAAGAAAATTCCTACTTTATATTATCTACACTGTCCTAATATTACATTGCTATTATGTGTGTCCCTAAAGTCAGATGAATTTGACATTGTGCTTTTCCAACAAGTTGTAAAATGATACTGTATTCCTTCAAATTTAAGGCACCCTTGAATTTAAGATGCAGCCCAAATTTCCCACCCTCAATTTGACGAAAAAATAAAACATCAAATAAAGCTGCATTTACAAAGATACAACCTCAATTATGCATTTAAGAAAACGACATATGGAGGCAGTTTGTGATCATCTGCTGTCACACAGAGCATTACAGTAATGCACTGCTTCTCATTTCCAGTCGTGATTACCTTCACCTGTTTTTCTGTTTTTATGAACTGTGGTATTGCTTGGCATGTCGAAAAATATGGGGGTCTGATCAGCATTTCTGATCTGTCCAAGTTGTTACTGTTTGTTAGAATGGAGCCTAATAATGAAATGCTGAAATTGTAAAAGCTTCTCTTCGAATTCTTTGAAAATGGCTGCCTGTATGTCATGGATGATTCGAGATCAGGCAGTGACGTCTTTGCTTGTCTTTTCTCGGCAGCCAGTCCTGTTGCTGTTTGTGTACTCAGGGCTTTTGTTGGCGATTTTAATACACACATCACTATACTCGAATTTAAGACACAGGCCATTTTTTAGACGATTTTTTTTTTTAAAGTGCATCTTAAATTCGAAGGAATATGGTCATTTCAACTGAATGGACAAAATTGAACTGACTTTATAAAAGATTCATTTAAAAACATAAAAAAGAGCAAATTGATAAATAGACCATTTCTCCAAAAAATTACAGTTCCTTTGTGTCAGGCCCAAACTCTTTACCATTAAGTCATAAATTTAAGCTAATCTAAGGCCCAGTTTTGACCCAAAGTGGACAGTAGGTGTGCAATTGCTAATACACTTGTGCAACAGTATGCATCTACAAAGATACAGCTGTTTTCAAAAACAAAACAGGTTCCCAAAATGAAGTATAATATCAGTTGTGATGGTTTGAGGCTGTTTGCTCTTTAATATTTTAAATTGCAACATGTAGATAGAAGGTTTTACCAGCACATCCAGAAACAAATGAATGGGCTGTGTATTGATGAACCCAGTCCCAGTCCAGTCAAAGAAAACCTTTCTAAACACATTTTCAGTTTTTAATGGAAAATAGTATTCATGTTGCTAGCATTGCATTTGCTTTGTATTGGTCTGAGTACCTGTAGGCAGGCTAAGGCTATACAGTAAGTACATCCTTCACGTCCAGTTGCATTAAGCAATCTCATAGTATGCCATCTGATTATGAAGTCAAGGTCAATTGGGCTGCCTGTGTTTCAAGTCCCAGTAAAGCAGTGGTGACAGCAATCATTTTGACATTTATTATTATTATTTTAAATGGCCTGTGACTCTCCCAAAGCCTGAGCCCGGATGCTGTCTCTTGCCACCCTGATGCTGCCACTGGATCAGAGTTGTGCTTTGTGGTTGCCATTCCAGAAACACCTGGGAGAATGTCTTGATAGATACATTAGTCAATGCAGCCACTGCATGGAAAGAAAACCTAATGAAGTGGCAGCTACTGACTGCTACAGAGTTTTAAAATCCAGGGCCTGCTGGCTTTTTGTTCTGTAGTCTGACTCTATTAGACTCCAATTAGAGGCTTTCTGCCTTGGTGAACAACAGAAAGTATTGGATACAAGATGTGCTGGGATGTGATGGTGTTTTTTTACATCACTCCCATTATGTTATTGTGTTGTTTATGCTCGCTGCTGCTGTGTAGATTTATTTCTTCCAATGTGATTGGATTCCTGATGCCATCAGGTCTGATGTTTCTTCTCGCATTTTAAGCAACACGAAATTTAAATTAACAGCAGGAGCAGGACATTGCTTGGAAAAGTTCCAAAAACATATCTAGACTAACATATCCTTCACAGATATGTAAATCACATAAAAGCTATTGTACTAAATGAATAAGTAGTCAACTTCATAATTCAGTGGAGAATGGAAGATTACTGTTGCAGCAGCCCAGCTTTGAAGAACAATACAAAGCTATTTAAAACACATTGGAAGAAGTACTGTATTCTCTCACAGAAAATCTGTATTAAAAAAAATACCTGCAAGGTACTCTAACAGTTTTCCTGGCTTCAAATGTACACATATTCATACTGCAAACAGTCATACACACCAGCTATAAGATGCCATGAACACTTTATTTTCTGATATAAGAACTGGAGCAGCAAGACAAACAAACTCTCATTGGAACAGCAACCTCCTCTGGGACAGTCACCTCAAGCACAGGCAAGTCAGAGCTATAGAGATAGTTAACAAGGTCATTTTAGGAAAGGCAGCTTTTTAACACCACACAACAAATACACTGAAAGGTAAGAGGGCTCTTAAAACTATATATTACAGGTTTAAGAAGTTTCTCTCTTTCAATTATTATTATTTTTTTTGTACTTTTTGTGACGGAAAACCATCACTGTTTAAAACAAACAAAACCTTACCTGGAAGATGGGTTAAAGTTTATTTATTTTTTTAAACATATAATCTATTGTTATTAAGAATGTATTTTTGTAGTAAAATATACAATAGTACATATATAGAATGTTTATATAAAACGAGTAAAATGTTACAAGTAATATCTGTGTATTAGTGGGCAGAGTTGTACCGCATATATAAGCACAGTGGTTTGGTGGGAGTTTTTTTGGAGGTGCTCAGTTGGTTTGCTTGCCAGGAGCAGTAACTTACGCATTTGAAATATCTTAACTAGTAGGATCATTTAGAGAGCTTACGTGTTCCGAAGCCAGTGTGACACAGTAAATAAGTGGTGGCAATAGCAGTGCTATAGGAGAGGAAAGTGAAACTGATTGTTTGTACCTCTGTGCCTGAAGCGTTTGCCTGCAAATTGTATTTTGTGAAGTTGAGCTACGAACTGTTTGTATCCTGTGCTACATTCTTTACTTATAACACCACTGTCCAAGCCACTGGTTGACGTTATTGTGGTGGAGAGCAGGTTGCAGGCTTTTCCACTTCTTCACACTTTGTACTTTGGTTTTACTGATATGTGCAGCATATTACTCCCCAACTTGCACTTCTTTAATTACAGAAATGGCACTCATTAACAACTCAATGGAAGCTTTGTTTTAACATACAAACATACTGTTTTAACAGCGTGTGACAGAAATATAATGAGTTTTGGTTGTAAATCTCCCTCCCAACCTGTGAAGGCGCTAAGCAGCGAAAGGGAAAGGCTTTGGACGGGCTGGCCTGACAGTTCTTTTCCTAGGACCGGAAGTCGGTCAGTCTGGAAGAAGGCGAGACTCTGTTGCAGGAACGTATTGACCCGGAAGGTAAACGATGTAGCAGCTGCAGACAGTAAAGACAGCTGCAATCGTTTACCAAGGGGTCATGCGTAATGGCATAAAGGGGCCGGAGAATTGTAAATCTTTTCCTTCACTTGGTTTCAGAGCGCATACGGAACTGGAAGGACCGGGAGAGATTCCCCATTTGAACTGTGAAAAAGTATTCGTGAGTGTTTTGTTTGTAGAACTGTTAGTAATTGTCTTTTGTTCTGTGAATTCAGTAGACGGCTAACACGTCTCCGGAGCTGTCGCTGTGGGCCAGCACTACCCGGAACAACAACACCACAGTCACTGTTTGTTATCACCCACCTCGAGCACTACTGCACGCACCCGGACTGGTGATTGTGTTAGTATTATTGTGGGAGCGGATAACGTGTTATTATTTGTTTTGTTTTGCAAATCATTATTATCATTTTCCTGCCGAGCTTTACACATTGGTGTGTATTGCTGGAGGATTATTGTTTGGTCGCCAGACCAGGATTTTTATAAAATAAAGATCCCTTTTCCAAATCGGATTACAGTTTCCATTTGTGATTATTTCTGCACTGCATCACCTCTGCACCTGTTCTACTCAGCCGCCACTTTGCCACACAGCGACAGACTGAGGATTAGCTAATTTTGAGGCACCTTAAAATGAGTAATAAAAACATGAGCTATACATTACAGGGTTTTTTTTATGGATTAGTTCTCAATTGGCTCCTGTATAATGTTAGTTATACATTGAAAACCATTTATTAAATAACAGTGCAATAGTCTGCCACTACAATACTAATCAGGAGCAAGAGAACAAGTTGCTTATACAATAGGTGTTATAACTAAGAGCATACCTCCAGGTGCATTTACTGAATTTCTACACTAAAACTGATTAATTCTTTCCTCAGGATGTTCCTGGAATATTTTCCATTCAACCAGAATAAACTGTGACATATATATATATATATATATATATATATATATATATATATATATATATATATATATATATATATATATATATATATATATATATATATATATATATATTTACAGTATATATATTGTATATACAGTATATACACACAGTAGCATTCTCTAGAAATGTCTTTCATTACTGTTTATGTTTCTTAGTCTTGATAATTATTCAGTGAAATAAAGTCAATATTGAATCCTGTTTTGTTTGAGAAGGAATTCCAATTCCAAAGCATATTAAACTTCTTCTTCTTATTATTATTATTATTTGTTTATTTAGCAGACACCTTTATCCAAGGCGACTTACAGAGACTAGGGTGTGTGAACTATGCATCAGCTGCAGAGTCACTTACAACTACGTCTCACCCAAAAGACGGAGCATAAGGAGGTTATGTGACTTGCTCAGGGTCACATAATGAGTCAGTGGCTGAGGTGGGATTTGAACCAGGGACTTCGTGGTTACAAACCCTTTAACCACTGGACCACACAGCCTCCTCACCAGCAGATTCTGAAACCCAGACACACATGCAGCTTTTCTATATTAACACAATACTTGTCATTTGCATAACAGCCCCTAAATATCACAAGGGCTAACTATTTTTGGCCAACCTACGTTTAAAAAGACATTAAAGGGTCAAGTTAAAAACATTAGTGCTATTTAACAGCTATACAGACATAAACAGCCTTCACATCTTTCATAGCTCTTTAATTCCACAGCGATGCGAGCACGTGGTACACAGGACAAAAAACACACAGAGCTTCTCATGTCTACATGATGGGACCGCTTACTATGTCTTCATTTTTTTGCTGGTCTGGAGGAAATGTTGGAACTGAAGACAGAATCAAGCTGCACAGCTGAAAAAAATGAATGTATTTATTGTACCTTAATATATTTTCTATGTATATGTTGACATATGTGGAGTTTCTTTGTGACTTAAAAAAAATACTTTGGCCATAAACAGTTTATTTCAGATCTCTCCCTTAAACACACACACACACACACAATTAAAAGAGCAAGTAGCTTTTCATATATTCTTTACCCTCCCACTACTTTAATGATATTTGCATTCATCTAGAGAGGTTTTTTTGGTGTGTTAAGGTGCTGAAATTGATCTCCTCGCAACTGATGTGTTAGTGCTGCTGATATCAGCTTAAGACACATACTTGCCTCTTGACTAAAGAGCTTTAGTCTTTAAGCCATTAGTCTTTGAACGCATCCAGGCCTTGCCTTCCTATTCAATTAATTGGGCTGAGATGCCAGTTCCTTACAGTGCTTTCGCATACATTTGGGAGCTGACCTTCAGTTCTAGTTGCCACAGCGCTACCTAGTGATCTGCCACAAAAGCTGTAAACAAAAGCATTCTCCCCTGATATATCAAGAATAAATACATTTTGACAACAGTACTCCATTGTAAGATAATTAACGTCACGAGTTATTATTCTTGTGAAGATTTATGACTAGGCAAGGAAAATAGTGTATTAGAGATACCTATGGTTTTGTGTCGATGTTGTCTAAAGATAATGATACATTAAAATGAAATGAACTGCCATTCTATTTGGGATAGATAGATGGATGGATAGAAAGCATAGGACTAATGTAATGATGGCTGGGTTCCGTGGGGTGTAGGGCTGTGCAGGACTCAGTGACATTTAGCCCCTTTCACACTGGCATACTCTGTGGGTCGGTGTCACAAAGACGGCAGCAGTGAGTGACGTCAGACCAGAGACCGGGAGCAACACAGAACAGACAGAGACTTGGGGTTTTGGTGAAGCTGAGCGCGTGATCGCGCTCAGCATTTAATAATTAAACAGCACAGAAAAATAAAAGGTTTGAACACAAAACACACAGGACACGGCACATTCGCCAAAACAAAAGAGATAAACAAAACGGACAGACACTAACAAACAGGGACGAACAAACACGGTGAGTCTATAAACTTTAACTTTCCTTTACTTTCTCCTGCTCCTGCTCCTGCTCCTGCTCCTGCTCCTGCTCCTGCTCCTGCTCCTTCTCCACACCCGTTCTCCACTCACCGAACACACAACCCAGAGTGGGTGAAAACATGCAGCTTTTATGCAGCTGTACCAAGACTCGATTGCTAATCAATCATTCAATCGGAGTCTCGGTACAACTGCACGTGAATTAACTAAGTGCAATCCCGTGACACACATTATACACATTTTATCTGCACGTGAAGTGAAGTGATGTGCAATCCTCGTGCCTAACTACAATTATACATTTTTAAACACACGTGAAACACAGACCCGCTTATATCCCGTGTACCAATACCTTTTCACCAACATTTACACACAACACGTAACATATAAACAAACTACGCACAAGGGCGTGGCCACATTGCCACAGTCGGCTATGAGATTTCACACTGCTTTTGATAAAGCCGGGTTGACCTGGCTGACAGACGCAAGTACACAATGCGCGTATCAATGCCCTGGAAGCAGCTTGTTTTACGGAGGCTTCCATATCCAAGCTTCTCTGGTTTGAACCATCAGCTTAAATGTTGATTAGATCAAATGTTTCTTCATCCCTGCTGCAATTTGGCTCATAGTGTGTCTCAATCAAGAAAAATATGGCTAAACAGAATAAACAGAAATGTTTCTTGTGGAAGTTAAACGCAGGCGTTGCTGTTTATTATTTTGTCGGTACCAGCCACGATCCGTCGTAATAACAGCAAACTTAACATTATAAATGACAGTTTACCGATTGTGACCAGCGCTTACTAAACTGCACACCGCGTGAGTAAGCCGATACACAACATACATTACCAGAAGGCAGCGGACTTCATCCAAAAATAATGCAAGCTTAAAAGGCACCAGTGCCATCTACAAACTCTGACGTGCCTGGAGGTGTCAGCAGAAAGGTTTGTTTTAGGTTAATATATACCTAGAGCTTCTGCTTTTCGGTTTTAACCAATAAAACCAGATAAAACACCCCGATACAAAATAAATGAAATTGGTGGATAGCCAATAAACACCGGAAAACACCTGAAAAACAGTGGAAATGGTTCATCAATTCACGCTGACTTTACCCTTTTTCTATTAAAAAACCAAACCTACTACAAAAATAATACATACATTTCCCAGTGCTGCTGGGCAATGTCCCGCCTTCCTGACTTGCATCTATCATTGATTCGTTCTGAATAATGTAAACCCACCCCAACTACAGAGTGACAGCACATTCCTACATTTCTATTGGAGACTCCGCTTGCGAGATTTAAAACGAGATTACAAACAGGATGGAGATTTGTTAGCAGGATTTAAAGCTATATTACAGTTAAAATGCAGAGGATTTAAAACAGAACTGTGTCGAAATGTACAAAAATGCCTACACACAAAACCCCCAGAAGAATATGCCTGTGACCAGAAGGATTTCATTGTGGAAGACAGCGAAGGAAAGAAGGTACAATTTAAGTGTGCAAGTGCTGTCGAGTTACTACTATACATATTTTGACAGAAAAAAAAAACAAAACGCTCAAGCATTTTGGAAAGTAACCAAAAACAGTTTTTCATACAGTATATCAAAAGCGAAATCCCCGAAAAAAAACGATTTACATAAAATTCGAAAATATTTAAAAATAAGCAACGAAAAATACAATTAATATAACCCGAAAAACAGAAGCCCTATATATACCGTATAATGTGAAATTTGGGCTGGTATTAAATTTGGCGGGTTTGCTACCTTGGGGGATTTTTATGTTTTTTGTCGCTTTTCACTTAGCCGATTCACAAAGAAAAATACCACACAGGTTTGCATTTATACTTTTAATTCCAAAAACATTCAAATAAGTGTTTACTTAATGAAATATATCTGCTAATACAATATCTCATTTACAGTAACTCGTCATAGCATCTACAATGTAACTGCAGCAACTTGGAGAATAACAAAGGAGGCCTTCTAAAAATCAGTTACATATATCGTTCTTATATGGCCCTTAATTTTAAGGTACCGGTAAACTTTTATGATAAGCATTTGCTATCTCTTAGTTTTAAAACTTAGCTATGGTTCACAACATAACACAGTGGAAAGATCACAGTATCATGTAACTGTAGGACAGTATTGCCACATATGAAAACTTTAACAATAAAGCTAAAACAAAAATGCTTTAATTGGCTTTGAAATAATGTAAAACTGGTTAATAGACTAGCAAGCACTAGCAAAATCAGCTCAGTTGTATATGGTACAGAAATCATTTATTTTAACATTTTGTTTTGTTTATGGACTTTGCGATACCTGCACGATGGTGTCTTCAGTAATACGTATCTACAACGCATCGACAATAACAATCAACCATTTTGTTACAGACTTTCTAACAAGTGTGACTCAAACATTTTGGCTGTTACTTAATTAAACCCTTGTAAAAAAAATAACACAAAAATGCTTAACATAAAAAAAGAACAGTCCTACTACAGTAGCAGGCACAGTTTACATGCCTCTGGGTTTCTGATTGCATCATCAATTCCAGATTTTTGTAAATCCATTGATTGAAATCTGAAAGTCTACTTCAAATGTTTTCAAGCAAATTTGCTGCCATTCTGATGGCTTGACATCACTGCCATTCTCATATCCACTTTGATATCTGACACATTCTTTCCCTCGTCCGGCGCTTTTTTAACCTGTTCTGTGTACCAGTCTGACAGAGGGCGGGATCGCTACGAGGGTTGGTTAAGATGTGCGCTGTAATAAAAAAAAAAAAATCCTGAACCTTCTAACGCCCCTTCTATCGATGACACAACGGGCGTTTTGTTGCGAAGTCCAGTGCGTCGGTTATGAATTAGTATGATAAATTGGGAACATTTAAACATTAACATTGTAAATATTGGTTTTACAGTCATGTCACTGTAGTACTACCTACCTACAGACCTACAGCCTTACATAGTGATCTTTGCTGCTTATGTAACAAGGGTAGCTTAAGTTAAATATATGGATGCTGATATGTGGGGACGCAGTACAGGACCTTCGTTGTAGGCAGCATAATTTAATGCTGTATTAATAGTTACCAGCCTATCATTCTAATTCCAGGTCTGGTTTTCTTTACGACCCCGTAGCTAGCTGGAGGGTGCGAGATCTCACTTAGGGGATCTCGCGAGAATGTTAATGTAGAAGCTACGTGCAGTGTTTGCCTGTACTGTGCTATTATGGGAATCCCTGTTAAACGTCCCTCCTGATGTGTTTTAATTGCAGGTGAGAACGTAATTTAATATAGCGAAGGCATACTGAGGTGTTTTGGGGATGGGGATATTGTTATAATGTGTCATATCGCATTTGTGGCTGCGATTGAAATATGTGTTCGGGATAATGGCGGACGCACGGGGACTCGCAGACCAAATTGTAAACAAAGAAAACGTAATTTGTGACATGTTCCTTGAGTAAGAGGGTATAATACTGATTTATTAGTTAATAATGCTTGAAATTCTGTAACAATAGTCTAGCAGAGAGTTTGTATTTCACTTTATGCTTTTGTTTCTGCGTGTTAAAAGTGAAAGTAAAGTGCATGGATAACGAGATCTCACTTAGGGGATCTCGCGAGAATGTTAATGTAGAAGCTACGTGCAGTGTTTGCCTGTACTGTGCTATTATGGGAATCCCTGTTAAACGTCCCTCCTGATGTGTTTTAATTGCAGGAGGACAAAATAAAGAGCCATTGAACTGACCAGCAAGCTTGGGAGTATCGTGTTAACCCAATCTACACACTTTTACACAACGCAGAGCATCTGATTGGGTGGGGCCAGGGGTACTGCATGATAGACAGCCTGTAAAGTAGCCAACACCCTGACTGGATAGTAGTTTATATTTAAAGGGGAATTTTAAAGTAGGATAGCTCCAGTTTGCTACACCTTGCTTAGCCAGTAGGTTAATATATACATAACTCAGCCAGCTATATAATCGACCCCAAGTAAGGCTTACATATTTAGTGAACCCTGTTTACTGACGTAGTCACGTTAATGAGTAGGGGTTACACTTACAAAACTACAATTTGATGCAGCAATCAGTGAGCACATTTTTTAAAATATATGAACCTCTTTAAAAATCGTAATGGTGATTAAAACCACATTTTAAATAATGTGTTGCCTCGCTTGTATTTCTCAGAAATACAAGCGGAAATACTGTTTGTTGATCTTCATACAGTACAGTGTACTGCAATAATAATGATAATAATACTATTTAATAAATCTGTCATTTATACTGGGGGGTATGTTTAATGCTGTGCCTGGTAGGTTACAATTAACTGCTCTGTTTATTCATTAAAACACTGAGAAATTGTGGTGGTGACAAGTTGTAAATTTGTGCTTGCAAAACAGGTAAAAAAATGTGTTTCTCACCTTCCACCCAGCGGTATTCTTGAAAAAAGTTATAGAGTAGGATCCCTGTGTAAAAAATTTGTGAATGACAAAAAAACTTTTCCTATCAGTTTAAAATATTTTGATTAGTACCATGTTTCTGTACTGTATTTTACTTAAAAAAGGTAGAGCAATACAACAATAAACCCTACAATTCAGTTATTATAATATACATCATAAACCATAGTTATAAGTTGTACTATCTTCTTGTTTTATATATATATATATATATACACTGCTGTTCAAAAGTCTAGACATGTTGCATTTTTCTACTCTGATGCATTATGAGCATCAACAATTTGCTCAAAGCCTCCACTAGTGTTTTCTTCTATTATAACAACCTTGACTTGCATAAAGAAGGAAAAACATTGAGTGAAATAGCTGGCGTCTCTTGATTTTCAAGGTCAGGCAGATTTCCAGGTTGACTAGGAAAAAAAAAACCTGCTTTAATACTGTATCTAGTCAGTGCATATACTAAGCTGGGGAAAGGAGAAGCATTCCACTGTTTTTTGGGGCCGGGTCAGATCTGGGCCTAATAACAAGAATTTACATCGGGTCGGGTAAATAATTGTCAGTTCGTGGTCAGGTCGGGTTGATTAATTTGGACCTGTGAAGACCTCTAAGGTAAAGCCAGGTGTCAGGGAGGCTTATTTCACAAGGGTTGAAGGTATTCGTTTGAAAAAAACAAATTACATTTGATAGTTCTGGCAAACATTTTCCTCTGAATACATTTGAATCTTGGTTGTTTCCAACAGTAGCATATTAGTCTCTGCACTAGAATTATTAGAAGTCTTGGAAACATTACTTTGCACTTCAGACATACGTTGGGCTTGAAAAGTAGAAATAAAAACTTCAACAAGGAAAATATGCTTTCTGTACGGTGCAGAATGAAGTAGGAAACT
Source organism: Acipenser oxyrinchus oxyrinchus (assembly GCA_030684275.1). Lineage (NCBI taxonomy): Eukaryota > Metazoa > Chordata > Actinopteri > Acipenseriformes > Acipenseridae > Acipenser > Acipenser oxyrinchus. The sequence continues at coordinate 77,026,954 of CM060251.1, read as the reverse complement.
TGGACTGGTCACTTTACAACAGAATGGTTTGTTAAATGGACTTTTTTTCTATTGCTGTTTAGTTTTAAGTAGGATTTATAATTGAGTGTTTACAGTTGTGTATGAACACACAATAAATACAATACATTCCTTGACGTAAGCTAGCTTTCATTTCTCTTCAGGGACCGTCTTCAGTTTAACAATACAGTATTCTGTATTTCGATGCATATGCGCTACTTGCTGTACCATTTTGTTTAGCTAACCAATGATGTCTTTTTTTTTGTTGATTGGTAGGTGGTTACGGCTTCAAAATACCGTCTCGAAATATTTAAACGACATTTTTTAAATGTTTTATTTGCTGGAGTTACTGTCAATCAGGTCTGCAGCTAGTGCGTAATGGTATTACGTTGATAAAGCATTTTTGCATGTGTTATATGAAGTCGGGCTTGCGGGCAGGTCAAAATAGGGACACTAAAGATGCCGTGCCGCAGACATGACACAGCGACTAAGTCCCAAAATTGACTCTGACGCTTGTCTGGAAAACAAACTGTTATATAAAAAAAAAACACTTGAAAAAATGTCATTTTTTTAGCCGAATGTAAAATCAGTAAAATCAAAAGAACGATATTTTGTGAGATTTATATTATATTTTGAGAAATTATTATACTATTAATATAACAAGTTTCATTGTATTTTATAGTTTGTAGCGACTTTAGACCTATGTTAAACATAAAACCACACAAACATACTTAAATGTACTAGGACAGATGTGTAGCAGACAAAAAGTTCTATTAATATATGTATGTTTTTCGATTGATACTGAGATAATTTTACATTGATTTCAAAACTGGTGCAGCACACACCGTCCTTCCCATAGGGGATGAACATGATCACCAGGGATCCTAGAAATCCGTTTGCTGCGGAATAACTCGGAAAAACGTGGATTTTCTATGATAACATGGAAAAACACAGATTTTTTATGTTTTTTTTTGTTTTACAATTGGGGAGGGTCAAAAGACATGTAAGGCTTTTTTTGTTTGTTTGATAAGAACCAAATCAATACATGTATTATATATATAAACATTAACACAGGCAACTTTGCTTTAAATTTATGTAAACATACCTGTCTAATAAAACTGCTTCCAGTATTCAAGTTCAGTTTACTTCACTATTCAGAGCTGTTCAAAGATGCCGAAAACAATATAAATCAACCCTAAAGATCAGGTCAACGGGTTTGGCAAGGACAATTTTCACGTCGCTGGTGATGTGCTGTTTTGTACTTCATGCAGCAAGGCTGTAGATTACACTTGTAGTCAGACCATTGCAGAACACATGGGAAGCGCTAAACATAAATTGAATGCAAGGAAACGTAAACAAGATGAGGCTGAAACTGCAGGGCCATCGAAAACACTGAAACGGACCACTGTGTTTGGATCACAAATGCCAAAGAACAGCGTGAAACTGTGGTTTCAGATTTTGTCAAAATGTGTGTAAAAGCCGACATTCCTCTCTACAAAATGGATCAACCGGTAGTTCGAGATTTTTTCAGCGAACACATTAGGGAGGTGTTGCCATTCCGAAGTCAGACTAATTGTAGCTGGAATGCTGCAGCTGTATTTTACCAATAGCCGTCCGGATAACGAAGACTAACTCGGAGTTGAACTAACATGAATATTATTATATTTGTAATATTTTAAGTAAAAAAAAAAAGTGGATGGCTGACTTCCGACTGACCCTGGAATGAACCGTCAAACCATCCAGTCCGGGGCACACTGTTCCCTTTACACAGCGCCCTCACAGGTAGGGAGAGAGATTCATAATCAAGATTCATTCTTTCTCTGTCACACATATCCAGGAATAAATTATTCCATTAATATAGATCTGACATATGGTTAACTTTCCAGAGACATTTCCCCCAATGTAGATATAGGTGTCTGTATTTCTTTGCACATTATAATATGGCATATTATTGTCATAATATTGTTAAAACGTAGGTTACGTTTATACCAGAAAAAAAAGAAAATATACAATTTAAGTTTTACAGTGCAAGCAAATGTATCTTGAAGTTGAAAGATTGCTTTGTTCCTGCTCTTTGTATTCCATTGTCTGACAATGTTACATAGTTTGGAAATAAGGCACTGGAAGATAACTGCAGAAAGGGTTGCACGTTGACTGTATATTGATCACACAGTGTTAACAGTAATAAATGTGAAAAGGTTTGCATTTATAAGCTGTGAAAGGGGCCAAGCTGGTTGAGTGCCAGCCCCAGTTAATGTCCTAGACAGTGAACAATCCAATTAACATTCTCTTCTGTGCATGCAATTTATGTTACAGTGCTAATAGAATTGCTATCTGGAGACATTTACAATGCATTAAAATGATGCTGTGTTGGTCCTTTCCACTGCCCCATAAACAGTGTGCATTGCTGTCAAACATGTAACATTGTTATTTATTTGAAATAAAATAATATTTGTCACCTGAAAAAGGCAGCTCACTAATCATGCAGTCGTTTGATCGTAAACCATAGCCAACACATAGTCATGAAAAAAAAAACATGGGAACAGGTAGCAGAACCTCACAATGCAGCTTTTTAATGAAAGCTTGCTCAGAGCCAATAGCTACCAAATACTAATTATGGGCCTTGAGCTGCATTAGAGTAGTTTTATTGCAGAGACATCACAAGTAACCACATTTAAATATGAAAGCAGTACACCTTGTTAACTGAAATTGATACTTTGATATGGTGAAATTTCTACAGAAGAAAGAAAACTGTGTTTTCTACCTTTTGATAAATTCTACATATGAAGACCAAGGTCTTTGTCTTGCCCAGGAGGGCCACTCGTTTAGAGAGAGCTGTTTCAATGTCTATCCATTCTTTAACCTTTCTTTCATGTTGGTTTTGTGATGCTGACGAGATGATTTTGTGATTACTGAGGTTGTTTCTTTGTAAATGCATATTTTATTTTATGCTTTATTTTTTCCTCAAATTGAGGGTGAGAAATGGGGGCTACGTCCTAAATTCAAAGGAATACGGTGTGTATATATATATATATATATATATATATATATATATATATATATATATATATATATACAGTACTGTGCAAAAGTTTTAGGCAGGTGTGAAAAAATGCTGTAAAGTAAGAATGCTTTCAAAAATAGACATGTTAATCGATTATATTTATCAATTAACTAAATGCAAAGTGAGTGAACAGAAGAAAAATCTAAATCAAATCCATATTTGGTGTGACAACCCTTTGCCTTCAAAACAGCATCAATTCTTCTAGGTACACTGGCACAAAGTCAGGGATTTTGTAGGCATATAGTCAGGTGTATGATTAAACAATTATACCAAACAGGTGCTAATGATCATCAATTCAATATGTAGGTTGAAACACAATCATTAACTGAAACAGAAACAGCTGTGTAGGAGGAATAAAACTGGGTGAGGAACAGCCAAACTCAGCTAACAACGTGAGGTTGCTGAAGACAGTTTACTGTCAAAAGTCATACACCATGGCAAGACTGAGCACAGCAACAAGACACAAGGTAGTTATACTGCATCAGCAAGGTCTCTCCCAGGCAGAAATTTCAAGGCAGACAGAGGTTTCCAGATGTGCTGTCCAAGCTCTTTTGAAGAAGCACAAAGAAACGGGCAACGTTGAGGACCGTGAGACGAGTGGTCGGCCAAGGAAACTTACTGCAGCAGATGAAAGACACATCATGCTTACTTCCCTTCGCAATCGGAAGATGTCCAGCAGTGCCATCAGCTCAGAACTGGCAGAAAACAGTGGGACCCTGGTACACCCATCTACTGTCCGGAGAAGTCTGGTCAGAAGTGGCCTTCATGGAAGACTTGCGCCAAAAGCCATACCTCCGACGTGGAAACAAGGCCAAGCGACTCAACTATGCACGAAAACACAGGAACTGGGGTGCAGAAAAATGGCAGCAGGTGCTCTGGACTGATGAGTCAAAATTTGAAATATTTGGCTGTAGCAGAAGGCAGTTTGTTCGCCGAAGGGCTGGAGAGCATACACGAATTAGTGTCTGCAGGCAACAGTGAAGCATGGTGGAGGTTCCACGCAAGTTTGGGGCTGCATTTCTGCAAATGGAGTTGGGAATTTGGTCAGAATTAATGGTCTCCTCAATGCTGAGAAGTACAGGCAGATACTTATCCATCATGCAATACCATCAGGGAGGCATCTGATTGGTCCCAAATTTATTCTGCAGCATGACAATGACCCCAAACATACAGTGAAAGTCATTAAGAACTATCTTCAGCGTAAAGAAGAACAAGGAGACCTGGAAGTGATGGTATGGCCCCACAGAGCCCTGATCTCAACGTCATCGAGTCTGTCTGGGATTACATGAAGAGAGAGAAGCAACTGAGGCTGCCTAAATCCACAGAAGAACTGTGGTTAGTTCTCCAAGATGTTTGAGCCAACCTACCTGCCGAGTTCCTTCAAAAACTGTGTGCAAGTGTACCTAGAAGAATTGATGCTTGATGCTGTTTTGAAGGCAAAGGTGGTCACACCAAATATGGATTTGATTTAGATTTTTCTTCTGTTCACTCACTTTGCATTTAGTTAATTGATAAATATAATCTATTAACATGTCTATTTTTGAAAGCATTCTTACTTTACAGCATTTTTCACACCTGCCTAAAACTTTTGCACAGTACTGTATATATATATATATATATATATATATATATATATATATATATATATATATATATATATATAGGTATCTGTGACTTATCCCAGTGGGCTACAAGCTGATCAAATCAAAAGTTACAGTAAACACCATCAAACTTAATTAACTTATGACAGATTCAAGGGTAGCCATAAAATTAGATGAAGTGTTTTTGTCAAATTGTTTATGTAAAAATATAAAGTGATGGGGTCTTCACCAATCTATCACTCTGTGGCCCTCAAACTCATGCCAGGAGGGACCACAAGTTTTAACAACTGTGAGCACTAAATTAATTTCACTTGTGACATGATGTGGACCATAATCCAGGAGTTAGAATACCATGGTTTAGATACAAAATACTGAAACAGTACAACCCTTTCCCCCATATTAAAATATACAATTACTGAAAATAAAATAAAGAAAATGACGGCATTCCACTCACCTTCCCTGGCCAGTATGGGTAAAGACAGGTTGTCGAAATCACAGAGACACATCTGTTTTTACTTATCTCCACTGATTATATGTTGTAGAGTTACAGTTATTTCAGTTTTGCAGAAATAATAAGTCAATATCACAAGCGACAGGATAATTACCTGGTCTTTGGAAGTTTGTTTTATTATTTACTTTGATTCAGCTCCAGTAACTTGAACTTCTCTCTTCACACATATCCAATTGCCTTGCACACCCTCACTAACAGCTTCATTCCATCTTGTTTAAGGATGACTGCCCACATGTCTATTTTCCATGCTGTGGTTGATTTTTGCTTTTATACTTCAATAAAGAGCCCCATTTCACCAGTCAAAACAGTTCCTAGTGCACACATATTTGTGTCATTTTCTGATAAAATGCATGTGAACATTTACAAAGGTTAGTGACCTTGGCTAAGTGAGACAAAAAGAACATTGTTGTTCTACCCCTACTATGCCACTGCGAGTAAAAGGCATTACTATCCCAGAAGACTGCTGGTGTCCTATTTACTTTTGTGACCTGGGACTTTCAGGTGCCACACAATAGCTAAACACCATAATACACTTAACACTGCATGGGTTAAAGTGGCTTGTAATGTAAGTTTATGTAAGACATACAGTTGTTAAGAATGCGACTTCCCCCATGGTCCAAATTTCCACCATGGTCCTAGTCTTTCAATCCTCTGGTGCTTGGAGCATGTTGACAAATTTTTAAGAACACAATTTTCTGCAAGAATCAGTCACAACCTCAAATGATGAATCTCCTTGTCACAAAGACGACTGAGCGGTGACATCACGTCAGAAGCAGGAACAATAAACGACAGAGAGAGGTGGAGTTTGGTGGAGCTGAGCGAATGCTTTCGCTCAGCATTTAATGAATAAACAGAACAGAAAAATAAACGGTTGTAACAAAAACACAGGACACGGCACTTTCGCCAAAATAAACAGACATAAACAAAACGAACTAACACAAAACAAACGGTGCACGGAGACAAACAAAACACGGTGAGTGACAACACTTATTCTTCTTCTTATATTTATATTTTATACCTCCTCTCCACACCCGTTCTCCACTCACCGAACACACCACCCGAGTGAGTGAAAACATGCTGTTTTATGCAGTTGTACCGAGACTCGATTGCTAGTCAATCATTCAATTGGAATCTCGGTACAACTGCACGCGAATTAATTAAGTGCACTCCCGTGACCACACATTACATTTTAACTAGCACGCGAAGTGATTTGTGCCCTCCGTGCCTAAATATAAATCTACATTTTTAAATCACAAGTGAAACACAGACCCGTTTATATCCCGTGTACCGATGACTATACACCAACATTTACACACAACACGTAACACAAAATACACACGGGGGCACTTTGCCACATATACCCCCTTGTGCAAAGCACACATGGCCTCAATGGCCACCTCCCCCTCAGTCCCAAAGTCCCGGAAGAGGGGAAGCAAGTTGTTTCTGGGGTGGCCATGGTGAAATGTCTGGCACCCCCAATTCTTCGTGGCTGGCAGCTCCCTCCGTGGGGCTCCGACCACACAACCTCCGGCAGCGAAACTGCTGCGGGGAAGCTGGTCTCCTGACCTCCCCCTTCTTCATGGCGGCAGTTCCCCTCCGTGGGGCCGGCCACCCACCTCCGCAGCGAAACTGCTGCGAGGGAGCGGGTCTCCTGACCTCCCCCTCCTCCGTGGCCGCTAGCTCCCCTCCGTGGGGCTCTGGCCACCGTGTTTCCTGCCACGGAAATGCGGCTGGGGAGCTGGTCTCCTGACCTCCCCCTTTCTTCATGGCCGACAGCTCCCTTCATGGGGTTCTGGCCATAGTGTAGCGACCCCAGGCGAAGCAGGACCCTCGACTACCCCAGGCGAAGCAGGATCCCTGGCGACCCCAGGCGACGGCAGCGGACCCTCGGGAGGCGGCGGCAGCAGCAGCGACCCTCGGGAGGCGGCGGCAGCAGCAGCGGACCCTCGGGAGGCGGCGGCAGCAGCAGCGGACCCTCGGGAGGCGAACTCGGGAGGGGAGCCCCTGGCCATAGAGGCGGCAGCGGGAGCTCCACTTCTCCCTCGTACCCTGTACCCTGTGTGGAGCAAAAGGCAGCCCCAGGCGTCGCGGGCGACAGGCAGCCCCAGGCGTCGCGGAGCGGCTGGCAACCCCAGGCGATGCGGGCGGCTGGCAACCCCAGGCGATGCGGAGCGGCTGGCAACCCCAGGCGATCGCGGAGCGGCTGGCAACCCCAGGCGATGCGGGCGGCTGGCAACCCCAGGCGATGCGGAGCGGCTGGCAACCCCAGGCGATGCGAGGCAAGCATCCTTGGGCGTCGCGAGGCAGGCATCCTTGGGCGGCGAGGCAGGCATCCTTGGGCGGCGAGGCAGGCATCCTGGGCGGCGAGGCAGGCAGTCAGGACAAGCTGGGGTGCGGGTGTTGGCCCTCTTCTCGGCCTCTGTGGCGGGCGGTTCTTCCCGTGCTTCCCTCAGCAGCCTATGCAAGGGCTGCTGAGGACCGCCAGCATCTAGTCCTGGTCCTTCTGGTGAAGGGAGAGGCAGCTCCTGCTCCTCTCCTCGTGACGGTGGGGAAATGATACCAGCAGGCATTCATCCCCTGCTGGTGGGGAAGTGATACCAGCAGGCATTTATCCTCTGCTGGTGGGGAAAGTGTTACCAGCAGGCATTCATCCTCTGCTGGTGGGGGAAGTAATACCAGCAGGCATTCCTCCTCTGCTGGTGGGGGAAGTGATCCCAGCAGGCATTCATCCTCTGCTGGTGGGGGAAGTGTTACCAGCAGGCATTCCTCCTCTGCTGGTGGGGGAAGTGTTACCAGCAGGGATTCATCCTCTGCTGGTGGGGTTGGCGGAGGCAGAGGCAGCTCCTGCTGCTCTGCTCCTGCCGATGGAGGTGGCGGAGGCAGAGGCAGCTCCTGCTGCTCTGCTCCTGCAGATGGAGGTGGCGGAGGCAGAGGCAGCTCCTGCTGCTCTGCTCCTGCCGATGGAGGTGGCGGAGGCAGAGGCAGCTCCTGCTGCTCTGCCGATGGAAGTGGCGGAGGCAGAGGCAGCTCCTGCTGCTCTGCTCCTGCCGATGGAGGTGGCGGAGGCAGAGGCAGCTCCTGCCGCTCTGCTCCTGCCGATGGAGGTGGCGGAGGCAGAGGCAGCTCCTGCTGCTCTGCCGATGGAGTGGCGGAGGCAGAGGCAGCTCCTGCTGCTCTGCTCCTGCCGGTGGAGGTGGCGGAGGCAGAGGCAGCTCCTGCTGCTCTGCCGATGGAAGTGGCGGGACCAGCAGGAATTCACCCTCTGCTGGTGGAGGTGGGAGCTGCAAGCAGTCCTCCCATGGCAATGGAGGTGGACCCAGCAGGAATTCACCCTCTGCTGGTGGAGACTGGGGCTGTGGGCGCTCTACCTTCCCCTTCTTGGGCTGTGGACGCACCGACTCCTCCCTTTTGGGCTGTGGGCGCACCGACTCCTCCCTTTTGGGCTGTGGACGCACCGACTCCTCCCTTTTGGGCTGTGGACGCACCGACTCCTCCCATTCAGGCGTGGGACGTTCGGACTCCTCCCACTCAGGCGTGGGACGTTCGGGCTCCTCCCACTCAGGCGTAGGACGTTCGGGCTCCTCCCACTCAGGCGTGGGACGTTCGGGCTCCTCCCACTCAGGCGTGGGACGTTCGGGCTCCTCCCACTCAGGCGTGGGACGTTCGGGCTCCTCCCACTCAGGCGTGGGACGTTCGGGCTCCTCCCACTCAGGCGTGGGACGCTCGGGCTCCTCCTGCTTGGGCTGTGGACACTCAGGCTCCTCCCACTTGGGCTGTGGACACTCAGGCTCCTCCTCATAACTGCGGAAGGGACAGACGGCAAAGTAATGCTGCTGGTTACAGAGGCAGCACAACAGTGGTGACCTACAGCTCCTCGGGTGCCTGGCCCTGATGTGCGCCTCCTCCTCCCTGTCCCTCGCTTCCCGGTCCTTTTTCCACCTCATCCTGTCTTCCATTTTTTGTTGTTGTTGGTTTTTTTTTTTTTTTTTTTTTAAACCCCAAATTGCGGTTCCTGCTCTGGCCTGAGTCCCGAGCGCTGTAGATCCCGGTTCTGACACCACGTGTCACAAAGACGACTGAGCGGTGACGTCACGCCAGAAGCAGGAACAATAAACGACAGAGAGAGGTGGAGTTTGGTGGAGCTGAGCGAATGCTTTCGCCAGCATTTAATGAATAAACAGAACAGAAAAATAAACGGTTGTAACAAAAACACAGGACACGGCACTTTCGCCAAAATAAACAGACATAAACAAAACGAACTAACACAAAACAAACGGTGCACGGAGACAAACAAAACACGGTGAGTGACAACACTTATTCTTCTTCTTATATTTATATTTTATACCTCCTCTCCACACCCGTTCTCCACTCACCGAACACACCACCCGAGTGAGTGAAAACATGCTGTTTTTATGCAGTTGTACCGAGACTCGATTGCTAGTCAATCATTCAATTGGAATCTCGGTACAACTGCACGTGAATTAATTAAGTGCACTCCCGTGACCACACATTACATTTTAACTAGCACGTGAAGTGATTTGTGCCCTCCGTGCCTAAATATAAATCTACATTTTTAAATCACAAGTGAAACACAGACCCGTTTATATCCCGTGTACCGATGACTATACACCAACATTTACACACAACACGTAACACAAAATACACACGGGGGGGCACTTTGCCACACTCCTGTTTGGTGTTTAATACATTGATGGCACTGCAGTATATATAGAATGCGGTTGACTGACTCCTGCTCTTTCATATTCAGCATAATTGTACACTAGCACCTCAGTCTTTACAATAGAATCTAACAGTCATATAAAACCTGTAAATATATTATATATATGCATCACAATATATATAGATATAATTAGATTTTCAAGACTATTCAGTATTTGGGAGTAAATAATAAAAATAGTAAAACTTTGGCAACACACTATAAATGATGGCCTTAGCCTGTACGCCTTGTTTGTCCTTTTCTAGTTGAAATGTATTCGGTACAAATGTAACACATTTATTATTATTATTATTATTATTATTATTATTATTATTATTATTATTATTATTATTATTATTAATAATAATAATAATAATAATAATAATAATAATCTTTGCCACATCCACATGATGGGATTATTGTGTATCCTGTGGTGTATTGGAGTTTGGTTGCTGAGTCAATTAAAGATTCTGTGCGGCATTCACTTTAAGTTTAATTTTCACTTTTGGTACACTCGAGTGGGTATTACTTAGGTAGCCAATTCAATTCAATGGAGTGGTCTATGTATGTACAGTATTTTTGTAAATCAATTTTTCTCAAGTTTTCTTTATTTTTTTTGTCTTTTAGGTAGCATTCTGCCCATTCTGTAAACCTGCTTCATTTGTAGGCTATAGACTACCCTATATTATGTGGTTTTGATCCTACCTCAGAGCAAGATTAAAATTGAACCCACAACAAGTTTATAAAGCAACTATACTGATGCACAATGAAAACGCAACAATCTAAGTTTTATATCACTAGCTCATTGGGCACATACATAACATTATTTACATTTTAAATAGTGAGCAGATAGGTTTGTTGATTGTTTGAGTAGTATTGTTCCTTGGGATAACAAAATACTGGGCTCAAGTCATGTGATTTCATAAAAACACCAGCTGCTCAGTGTTTGGTATATGAATTGAGTTAAAATTGCCAAAATGAGTTGATTAAGAATCTGTATAAATAGCCATTAGAAAAGACATGATTTTATAATGCAAGAGCAGCGAAAGAGATGACCATGCCTCACTTGAGTACTGAAGATCGCCTGTCTGCTATCGGCATGATAGAAGGCGGCCTGTCTGTCCGATCAATTTATACATCTGTTCATCCCATACCGACATAGCAATAGCCCATCATAGACTAGTTAGCATGCCCGGAGTGGGGGCTACCTGACTGCCAGGGCCACCAGAGGTTTTCCCCTTCTAGGAAGGGTTTTTTTCCTCTCCACTGAGCGACAGGCAAACATATAACCATGCCACACTAACACTATTTTAACCTCTCCAGTTTGTCTTGTATGTCCCTTCCTTTCCCGTCTTTCTAGCTATTTCTTTTATGTTATGCAATGGCGCGTCTCCTGTTGGTTGTCTCACGGTGGGGTTTTCTACGGGGAGCCGGAGGTCCATTCTTAGGGGGGGGGCAAGTGAGTCTCACTTCCCTGACCTCAGGTCTGCTTCAGCGACCTCGTCCTCGCTCTGAGGGATTCTCACCACTGTGAGTCAGAGGGGACCCCTCACACTATCCTGTCGCAGCTCATGCGCTAATCTTACCTCATCACCCGAGGTATTAAATTTGCCAAATTATTACATAGCAAAGTTACTCGACTTGCATGACGTTTGATTTAATCTGTTTAAAGTTACAATGAAAGGTCTTGCTAGTGTTCTTTATTTATCTATGGACATGTGCACAGCTGTTTACAGAGGTAATGCAAAAACTGATTAAAATGGTATGTGTAAACCATTCAAAAAGAAAGTCCAAATTGACATAATATATAAATAAGTTTGCATGACTTTGTAAACCTGATGAAAAAATTTATGCAAACCTTTCCAAAGAATATATTTGTAAAGTTTTACACAGTTTGTAAACCATTATTTTACTAAAGCGCAAACCTTAGGTCCAAATGGACTTAAAGTCCTCCATTAGGTTCTTGGTCTAGTAAACCATTTGTAAAAATAAAGTTTACAATAGGCTTGCAACATGTGCAAACTTAAAGTTTGTATATTTTTTACAATATGTTTACACTATTAGTAAACCGTATTTTTCGTGCAGTGTGCCTGCACTAATAGTCGTATCTACAACATTTCAACAATAGCAATCAACCATTTTGTTACAGACTATCAACAAGTCTGACATAAACCATTTTGGCTATTACTTAATTTAAAAAAAAAAACAAAAAAAAAAACATACACATAAATGCTTAACATAAAAAAGAGTCCTACTACAGTAGCAGGCGCAGTTTACACTGCCTCTGGGTTTTTGATCGCATCATAATTTCCACATTTTTTAAATCCATTGATGGAAATGTCTGGTCTACTTTCAATGTTTTCAAGCAAATTGGCTTCATTACTTTGACATCTGACACATTATTTCCCTTGTCCAGCACTTCTTTAATCTGTTATGTATACCAGTCTGACAGAGGATGGGATCGTCCCTCCCAGGATACAGTCCATGGCTCCCAGTTTGAGAACCACTGACATAGACAATTAAATAAATCTGTTTTTACCTACTTGTTATTTCAGCTTAAGTGGAACTCATGTAGCCTATGTAATCTTTTTTGGTTTAAAGTTGTTCATACTTGTTCAGGAACTTGTAAGATATCCCAGAATAAAATTAACAGTAGAGCTGCCTGCCTGAGAGAACTGCAAACCTGAGAGTCCTGACAAACCATGCAATCATAAAGGACACGGGTCCCCACGTCCCTGAGAGCCTTGTGACTGCTTATCAGCATGACCCTGATTGTATTAAGGATGATACAGGCGATTTGTCAAGTCTGAAATTACAACGGCACAATCCCAATAAACCCAACATTCTGCCAGGTAAGCTAATTGCAGGAAACCATCTGATTCTACCTCAATTATAATATACCCGACAGATTTGTCCAAGCCTGTTCCAAGTTGAGACTGTGAATCTGTATAGTTTATATAGTGTTTTATTTGTGAAACACTGTTTAAGTCTTATTTTCTTTATAGGAGTACAGGACAGTTGTTTAATAATAATAAAAAAGCTTGGAATCAATACCATATTAATGTTAAATATGAAATCATACTTATACTTAATTGTACTTTTTTTCAGCAGTTGCAAAGAATACTAAAGGTCAATCTTCAGTCCCCTTCAGCACATGTAGTTTCTACTACAATATTGCTTTTACATACCTACATCTTTCTAATGCCAAAGTTTGACATTTACTGTTCAACTTTCTTGCATTTTCACAGTTCTTTATAAAATGTCAGTATCCTCTAATGGTATATTACAGTGGAATAACTTCTGCTCTCACTGAAACATCATGTTAAACTCCTTTTAGCAGACCAGAACATGAGAAATAGGAATAAATAAATAAATAAATAAATAAATATATGATAATACTAATAACAGCATTGACAATGCTGAATCATACACACGCTTCCAGCTCAGCACATTGCTACAGAATGGGCTACGACCGTCTTTATGACAAATCATTATAACACCAATCACAGAGGTGCTCTGGGAGAGATTTCCAGTTGGCGCTGACATTCAAAACAAAGTGGCCAGGTGTACCTTGTTCATCAAGTCTCTGTCAAGTCACTCCATGCCAGCCACATGTGGAGTGTTTCTGACATTTGCAATCCTATCCCAGGAGCACATGCATCCTACTGGATAATTCAAAATGACAGAATTGTTTGTGGGAAGTCAATGGCTGTGATTCAGTCTGGATTAGAATACTGCTTGAAATGTAAGTTAACTAAATAAAAGCAGTAATATGTAAAAGAAAAATAGACAAAAACTAAACATTTTACTACGTATAGTTTCACAATTTAATTAAATACATTCAGCAGTAGCAATAGATTCAGCAGACAGTACAAGACTGTCCCCTACAGTGTAAAATATCTAGTATGAAAGAGAAGAGCATTCAGAAAGGAAATACTACAGCTCTGTAACTGCTTATCCAAATGAGCCTGGCAGAAGTATAGCTGTTAATATGCTTAGCTGTCAAGTGTAAAGCACAGTTTTCTCCACAGTCTCAAAATGAAAGTTATGAAACCAGCAATAGGGCAGAGTACATGTGTTGTATTACTGTAACAAATATATTATCAAAGTGCCTGTCACATTCCCTAGAAAGATGGACACATCCCTGTGGCCCCTCCCTCTGGTTGAGAACCACTGCCTGCTACAGACCTTTTCAGCTCTATAACTTTCTCAATCTGGGCCTCTACGCTCACTTTACTGTATATAAAACCGTGGGAATGGTGTTTCACAACTCAGTGATCACAATGACAGGTCTAAGATAGCAGCATAATGATTTCTCTCATTCTTATTATTATCCTTCTGCCTGAATTTAGTTTCTGGGGAAAAAGGGGTCCCTGGTCTGTTTCATTATAGATCTATTAGAATCAGCAGTGGTTATATCTTTTCATAATATAGGTCACAAAATAGAAATAGTCATTCTAATTTAATGAAATCTACAGGGTAATGCAATTCACTGATCCCTTTATATGTTCTTAAAATAATGTTATTCCAATACTATATAAATATCTAGGCTGACAGTTCAAACAAGTATATATATATATATATATATATATATATATATATATATATATATATATATATATATATATATATATATATATATATATATATATATATATATATATATATATATATATATAAATATATATATAAGTATATATGTATATATGTACTGTGCAAAAGTTTTAGGCAGGTGTGAAAAAATGCTGTAATAGTAAGAATGCTTTCAAAAATAGACATGTTAATAAATTATATTTATCAATTAACTAAATGCAAAGTGAGTGAACAGAAGAAAAATCTAAATCAAATCCATATTTGGTGTGACAACCCTTTGCCTTCAAAACAGCATCAATTCTTCTAGGTACACTTGCACAAAGTCAGGGATTTTGTAGGCATATAGTCAGGTGTATGATTAAACAATTATACCAAACAGGTGCTAATGATCATCAATTCAATATGTAGGTTGAAACACAATCATTAACTGAAACAGAAACAGCTGTGTAGGAGGAATAAAACTGGGTGAGGAACAGCCAAACTCGGCTGACAAGGTGAGGTTGCTGAAGACAGTTTACTGTCAAAAGTCATACACCATGGCAAGACTGAGCACACCAACAAGACACAAGGTAGTTATACTGCATCAGCAAGGTCTCTCCCAGGCAGAAATTTCAAGGCAGACAGGGGTTTCCAGATGTGCTGTCCAAGCTCTTTTGAAGAAGCACAAAGAAACGGGCAACATTGAGGACCGTGAGCGCAGTGGTCGGCCAAGGAAACTTACTGCAGCAGATGAAAGACACATCATGCTTACTTCCCTTACAATCGGAAGATGTCCAGCAGTGCCATCAGCTCAGAACTGGCAGAAAACAGTGGGACCCTGGTACACCCATCTACTGTCCGGAGAAGTCTGGTCAGAAGTGGCCTTCATGGAAGACTTGCGCCAAAAGCCATACCTCCGACGTGGAAACAAGGCCAAGCGACTCAACTATGCACGAAAACACAGGAACTGGGGTGCAGAAAAATGGCAGCAGGTGCTCTGGACTGATGAGTCAAAATTTGAAATATTTGGCTGTAGCAGAAGGCAGTTTGTTCGCCGAAGGGCTGGAGAGCGTACGAATGAGTGTCTGCAGGCAACAGTGAAGCATGGTGGAGGTTCCTTGCAAGTTTGGGGCTTCATTTCTGCAAATGGAGTTGGGGATTTGGTCAGAATTTATGGTCTCCTCAATGCTGAGAAGTACAGGCAGATACTTATCCATCATGCAATACCATCAGGGAGGCATCTGATTGGCCCCAAATTTATTCTGCAGCATGACAACGACCCCAAACATACAGCGAAAGTCATTAAGAACTATCTTCAGCGTAAAGAAGAACAAGGAGTCCTGGAAGTGATGGTATGGCCCCACAGAGCCCTGATCTCAACATCATCGAGTCTGTCTGGGATTACATGAAGAGAGAGAAGCAACTGAGGCTGCCTAAATCCACAGAAGAACTGTGGTTAGTTCTCCAAGATGTTTGGGCCAACCTACCTGCCGAGTTCCTTCAAAACTGTGTGCAAGTGTACCTAGAAGAATTGATGCTTGATGCTGTTTTGAAGGCAAAGGGTGGTCACACCAAATATGGATTTGATTTAGATTTTTCTTCTGTTCACTCACTTTGCATTTAGTTAATTGATAAATATAATCTATTAACATGTCTATTTTTGAAAGCATTCTTACTTTACAGCATTTTTTCACACCTGCCTAAAACTTTTGCACAGTACTGTATATATATATATATATTTATACTTATATATATATATATATATATATATATATATATATATATATATATATATATATATATATATATATATATATATATATATATATATATATATATATATATATATATATATATATATATATATATATATATATAGACCCCATCTACAATATTGTGTTCAGTTCTGGTCACCTCGCTACAAAAAAGATATTGCTGCTCTAGAAAGAGTGCAAAGAAGAGCGACCAGGTTTAAAAGGCATGTCATATGCAGACAGGCTAAAATAATTGAATCTGTTCAGTCTTTTTTTCGACCTGAAAAAAGAAACAAGGACCAGGGGTCACAAATGGAGATTAGATAAAGGGGCATTGAGAAAAGAAAATAGGAGGCACTTTTTACACTTTTTTACACTTTTTTTAGACATTTGTCTTATTGCCCGCATAGGGCGCTGTTGTCCGTGACCACAGGAATACCAATACTGGTAAAACAGTTAAAAGCTGGCACACTCACAGGTGCTCAAAATAATAATGAAAATAAAAAGGCGAAATGAAAAAAGAGAAAATAAAACACAGTAATAAAACTACAAAATAAAGGTGCTGCTTACGCAGTGCCCCCACTGCCGCTAAGCCGGTCAGCTCTTGATCTCCGTCCTATGCTGTTATGCACTATACACTGGGGTGGCCAAGGTTCCCCTATAACTACACACGTCCCCTTGGGAACGTAACAAGAGATTTTAATAAAATTGTTTATTTATTGCTGGCTGTTTTCCTCAGCCGTGCTTGCCTGTTTTGGTCGCTCGCTCCAACCACTGGCCTTCTCAGCCAGTGTCTCTGTGTGTTTTCCAATTAGGGCCCCCGAATGCACAACCAAGCGCAGTTCTTATGGGCCGAGCAATACCCCAAGGCCTGCCTCTCGGCCACTCAGAGAGAGGGAAAGCCAACACACCCTCTTCCCTACCTCTCCGTGTCATCGCCATGACTGACAGGCGGATCCTGCGAGACTGCTGCCCTCTTCCTGCAGAACCACGGATACTCCAGCTAGTCAGCACAGATCTCCCCTGTTACAGTACCAGTTTCAACTTTAAATATATATATATACCAGGGGGATGCCATCTAGTGTTGACTTATCTTAGCCAAAATTATTGGCACCCTTGATAAAGATGAGCAGAAAAGGCTGTATAAAATAAACAACACAGGTAATGAACCATATTTTATGCTCAAATATATGGGAAAACCATATTCTTTTATTCTAATACAATTGCTCAGAGACAAAGTTTTTTATTAACAAGTAATGACATTTTTCTCAAAAAGATAGAGGTGTCAGAATTATTGGCACCCCTAAAGATTCTTAAAAATAAAATCAAACAAAATTAAATCTGCATTAACATTCTACTTCTTTAAGTTCATCTCAGTCTTAAGGAACTGTATTGTGGCCTTCCATGGCTTCCTGTTTCACTGGGACATAAAAATTAGGTAACACGCATATGAAATCCATTTGTCATCCATCACCATGGGGAAAGGCAAAGAACTCACAAATGAAAAGAGACAAATTGTTGTTGACCTTCATAAATCAGGCAATGGGTACAAAACAACAGCTAAAAAAACTAAATATACCACTTTTCACTATAATAATTAAGAAGTTCAAAACCACTGGAACAGTGGTAAACTTGCCTGGTAGAGGACGCAAGTGTATCTTGCCCCAACGCACAGTGAGGCAGATGGTTCAGGAGGCAAAGGGAAATCCAAGGGCCACAGTTGGAGAATTACAGAACTTGGTTGCATCTTGGGGTCACCAAGTCTCCAAATCTACAATTAGATGTCACCTCCATGCCAATAGACTATTTGGAAAGGTTGCCAGAAAATCCTTTATTGAGAGCAACCAACAAATGTAAGCACCTGGAGTTTGCTAAACGGCATTGGCACTTCGATTGGAACCAGGTGCTATGGTCAGATCAGATGAAAATAGAGCTCTTTGGCCACGCACACCAGCGGTGGGTTTGGCGTCGAAAGAAGGATGCGTGTGCAGAAAAGAACCTCATACCTACTGTAAAATATGGTGGTGGATCTTTGATGTTATGGGGCTGTTTTGCTTCCACTGGTCCTGGGGCCCTTGTTAAGGTCAACAGCATCATGAACTCTACCCAGTACCAGGACATTTTAGCCAAAAACCTGGTTGCCTCTGCCAGGAGGCTGAAACTTGGCCGCAAGTGGATCTTCCAGCAAGACAATGACCCCAAGCACACATCAAAATCCACAAAGAAATGGTTAATTGACCACAAAATCAACATTTTGCAATGGCCATCTCAGTCTCTGGACCTGAACCCCATTGAAAACCTATGGTTTCAATTGAAGAGGGCAGTCCATAAGCACAGACCAAAGGATATCAAGGATCTGGAAAGATTCTGTATGAAGGAATGGTCTAAGATCCCTCCCAATGAGTTCTCCAATCTCATTAAACATTATAGAAAAAGACTCAGTGCCGGTATCCTTGCAAGGGGAGGGTGCACAAAGTACTGAAAACAAGGGTGCCAATAATTGTGACACTTCATTTTTTGGAAATAAATTTATAATTTGAGAAATGTTTAATTTTGGTTGATTCCATTGAATCATTAATCAAGTCAAATGTATTCCACATGTTGGAAAATTACAATATAGCTCAGTACTGGTATTATTTATTTTATACAGTCTTTTTTGCTCATCTTTATCAAGGGTGCCAATAATTTTGGAGGTGACTGTATATACTGGAGAGAGAGAGAGAGAGAGAGAGAATCACTCACTGAGTAAATTTTCAGATTTTAGCCTGCAAGTTTGTTGATCGAATCTTGTCCCACTATTACAATACTGTAACAAACAGTAGGAATATGCAATATTTTAATGACAGCGTGCCCTTGTTATTTCACTGTCTGACCCATACATATTATATAACGAAATAACAAATTCTTTTAGTACAGTAAATGCACAATTTCATGTAAACTTGGCCTAACCATGAATTGCACAAATGAATGACTTATCGAACTGTGAAATACGGAGGAAGCACCTGTAGGTTTATTAATTGTGACTCTTTCTGTCGAATTTTGTTTTAAATATCAAATACTTTAGAATAGTATCTGTTACAGCAACAACATTAAAATGAAAGGCTTTTAGACAGTATATTCTTGATATTTATAAGGGTCACAAAGGAAGCTAGTAGGAAGCAGAGGGCCATCAAGATTATCTGAGAAAGGAGGATGGTTAAATTAATGTCATCTGCAGCACCACGTTCCTTTTGCAGGCTGCCCATTACTCTTCATTAAACTCTTGTTTGTTTGTCTGTGATACCTAATATATCATAGAATACTCCTTTGTTCATAGTCAGACATATTTATTTATGGTCATCTTCTGCTGTCCACTGAAGAGAATAATACTTAATGCACATTTTAATTGGCATTCTTTCATACATTTTGTTGTTTAATTAACCGAGGGTAGCATAAATGACCTCTGAAGCAAAGAAGTAATATGTTATAATAGTCTTTCTTTCTACACTAAATTAAGGATTTGCTAACTCATACTATTCCAATTTTATATTCTTTTCTTATAGCAAATTTTGAAGGCTAGGAGTATTTTGATCATGTATAATATTTCATTGAAACAACAAAATGAGTTTCCCCTTTTACTGTGATTATTAATAATACCAGTCCAATGTAGTTAACACATTGTAATTCCTGAATGTTCTTATACAAATAAATGATCATAATATCTATTTTACTGCAAAATTTGCATGATTATGATGACAATGCTTGAAGAGTAATGACTTTACTGTTTACCTCGATATGCCCACGTTTGAAGGCTCATTGGACCACAGAGTAAGAGTGAATAATTAGTTGACCAGGGGAGAAAAATAAAAGTGGAAGGCTTGCAACAAAGATAGTAAACTGTAGTTAGTTTTATAAACCACCATTAGATTTTGAAATAAAATAACTCAACTGTTTTAGGAACCACTAACAAACCATCAGTAGATTAACACGGGTAGATCTTTCCATTCAAGTGCTTTACTAATTCCATAGACTACAAGCAGTGGACTTAAAATTAAATTGTATTAACTTTCTTTTACTACCACAGCTTCTTTAAAGATAGTTTGACAACAACAAATTATTTGTTGAAAGTTTGGCTGGTAGATGTGACTAGAATGATTTCCAGTAGGTGTTAAGACGTCATGCTGATATTGGACTCAGCTCTCGCCAAGATAAGCACCAGCTAAGACATAGCTTCTTTGACTGTAAACTAATGTGATATATCTGCATTTCCTTCCATCTGATGTTGTAGATATCCTTCTGCCTGGTGTTGATGGCTGAAGTGTAATGCTGGCTCCAGGCATCAGTAAATAGTATGTACAACCTTGTCTCTGATGTTCTGTGCTCGACTAAAAGTGATCATAGGGGACGCTGAGGTAAAGGTATTATTACTTGTACTGTAACACTTGAAATGTATTTGCTTACGATTGTAAGTCGCCCTGGATAAGGGTGTCTAAGAAATAAATAATAATAATAATAATAATAAAGGTGTTAAGTTGTTTGTCACTTTCCAGTCTCCAGTGACCAAGGGAGAGCAGCACCAATCTCCAGTGACCGAGGGAGAGTAACACCAGTCTCCAGAGAATGAGGAAGACTACCTACCGCTCCCGTCTCCACCACTAGAGGGAGAGGTGGTAGAGCCATTGCCGTCTCCTGAGCCAGAGGAGGTGGAGCCGTGACCATCTCTTGAGCCAGAAGGGATGGAGCTTTTGCCATTTTCGGAGCCACGGGCTGCAAACAAGGGGAAGGACGGGAGATGTCCACCTCCACCACAGGGTAGGTGGTTATGTTTTAACACTAGCAGGACTGGAGATATACTCATACCTAGAAGCCCCACAGCAGTCTTTCTGACGGCTGTATTCAAAACACTGTAAATAGTGTAACGAACGGAGAAACAGTCGGATGTAATAGTTTTTTTAAATTTTTTACGTTACATAAACATCTGAAAAACCGAAGCATATTATATAATATATATATACACACACACACACACACACCCACCCACACACACACACACACACCCACCCACCCACACACACACACACACACACACACACCCAGGCACACACACACACACACACACAGACACAGACACAGACACACACACACAGACACACACACACACACACACACACACACTTTATTTTACAAATCTAAACAAGAAAAATGTAAGTAAATAAACATCTGAACAGACATTGGTTTACAACATACATATTTATAAAACAAACGATAGCAATACATTTTTAACTTTTCAACAGCAATCGGTTTATTATCAGATGCGCAAAAGCAACTGAACAACGTAGATAAATAGACAGAAGAAAACGTTTTACAGAAGCGCACAGCACAAGAAGTTATAAAAAAAAAGTCTAATTTATTTTTCTTTTTTATTGACAAAATGGTATTCCTTTACCTTGAGTAAGATAATGCGCTTCTCCACGCTGCCTTTCTGCACAGGGCACAGCTGTTCGAAGTTTTGTTTTTTATTACACTTGCCAACCTGCATTGGTGTCTCTTGTGGCTCTCAGCGGGGTTGCCAGCTTCAGCTGTGGGTACACGCTTGGCAGTTTCTCTCTGTTCCAAATGCTTGCGAAGTTCCTGTGCCAACTGTAAAATATATTCTCTCCTTGGTAAATTCTGCTCCGTGCATTCTTTGTAAAGTACCCAATACATTGTAAAACACCTGAACAGGCCACCATCGGGAGCCAGCTTTCATGGAATACCTCCGTGCCATCTGATCCAACCATCAATTTCATATTTTGTTGCGTTGTAAAACTCCACAGTCTCTGGTATTTATTTTCACTAGTCCCGATGCTAATTGACTGACCAAAGAAGCGCATCTGGCAAGCAGGCGCCAGCCTTTGAAAAGGCTGATTGAAAAACAATAGACTGACAGTCATTCACTCAGTCATTCACTCAGAGAGAATTACAGCTAAACACATTGCAGACTGGTAAATAAAAATAATAAAGTAGAATACTGTTCTGTATACTGAAAATACAATTTTTTCTGTGTGGCCGTCAATGTGATTGACGGCCACACAGAAAACAATTGTCCGTATACGTTGAATATACGGAAACCTGAGGCTGTTGTGTGGCACGAGACCAATTAATAATTAAACAATTCCTTATCAGTTGGTGAGATCATTCCTTTTTTGTTTAGATTTTTTTCTACTTTAATTCTTGTTTTTTTGTTCTTTGTTTGGTTTTCAATTACATTGCTCTGTTGGACTTTTTAGGCCTAACTTTCATGCACCATCCATTGCCATCCAGGCTGTTGTTGTTATTATTACCATCTGTGATCACTTAATTTACCTTCATCTTTGTCTGTCTGTCTCTCTGTGTGTGTTGTGTGTGTTTATTTGAGGCCCATTGGACACTCCACATCTTTTCTCCTTTGTGTTTTTGACCCTCTGTTTTCCACTTACAAACTTACCTGTACCATCTTTATGTTTACCTGTTTTGTCCACCTTTTCTACTTATCTGTACCAGTTTTATTTTTACCTGTTCCCTGCAATTATTTGTTTATCTTTATTATCATTATTGTTATTATTGTTTCCAGTCTTTGTTATTTTTGTTATTTCTTTCTGTTCTATCCCATCCGTATTTAGATTTTTGTTCATTTTTTCCATTTGTTGACATTATCATTCACAACAATAAACCATTTGTTCATGAAACTGACACTTCTGACGTCCCTGCATTTGCTGTCTGTCACTCTTGTTGACTTATTTAGTTATAGGAAACAGGGCCAGTAGTATCTCATTAGGGAGGACAGTACAACTGTTTCTCAGTTGTGTAGCGTCACGGTTACAGCGTATAGACCTGACCAGCCACTGGACAGACTGCTGTCGGATGTTCCCCCACTCTTCCTTTGCAGCTGTAGCCAGCTGGCAAAGATTGGCTGGTCGCGGTTGTCTCCTGTGGATGGGACTGGCGATTTGATCCCACAGATGTTCTGTTGGACTCAGGTCAAGAGACAAAGCTGGCCACGTCAAGACCTCAACATTGTTTTCTTGAAGTCGTGCAATTATAATCCTAGCACTGTGTGGTCTTGCGATCTCCTGCTGGAAAATGTCGACACTTCCGGATTGGCTTGCAGGAATGGAAAAACTGTTGCCTCAAGGACTTCATCAATGTATCGCTGAGCAGTAAGGATGCCCTCAATCTGCACCAAAGGAGTTCTTGTGTTAAATTCCTCCCCACATCATCACACTTCGACTGCCCCACTGGTTGGCTTGAACAACGCAACAGTCAGCATAACGCTCACCACGACGTCTCCACACACATTGTCTTCCGTCAGGTCTATCAAGGGCAAAACGGCATTCATTGTTGTATAAAACACTCCACCACTCTCTCTGCCGACACCTCAGATGTTCTCTGGCCCACAGAAGATGGCGATTTCGTCTCTCAGTTGTCAACATGTTACCCTGAACGGCCTCCAAGCATTCAAATAATTTTCATGCAGACGGCGAGCTACAGTCATTCTGCTGATGCGTGGGTTATTTCTTCCTGGAATTTCTTGTGCTGTAGCCACTGCAGTCTGAAAACGGTTACACAGATGAATCAGTCAGATGTGACAGTCCTGGGCAACTGGTAAACGGCTTAGCCAACTAAAAAACATAAAGTGCACCACAATGCTTGTTATTAGAGGTGCAAACCAATATAAGGCAATTTATATATTAAACAAAGTCTCAATAAAGATCCAAATGTTGCCAAAGGCTTGTAGCTTGGTGGTAGACCTTGTAGAGACATCTTGGTTGCACACTCATCATATAATTTATAAGAACATGATCACTACAAATTACTGTGTGGTGTACAGTCATCTGTTTATATGCTGCTTTTGTTTTTAACAATAAAATGAAATAAGTTTTAATAAGTAGTTTGTAGTAGTCATGTTCTTATAAATTATATGATGAGTATGTTTTGCAGTTTTTATTCACTATGTTTATATATTATATGAAGACATTTGAATGTCTTACCATTTTTAGTTAAAAAAATATTTTCAGTTGTATTTAAACTGGAATTTCATATTTTTTGTCTGATGAAAGTAAGCTTATTTCCCAGTTGTTGTTATTGACATGAAAGCATCAGTTTTCCTTTATCATCCTCTTTGCTATTTTAATAATGTATTGAATGTGTTAATATATATAGAAGGCTTCCTAACTTTGCAAAAGGATGCACTTGAGTGATTCTTAGTGAGCAATTGCAAAATGCCACCTGTCCCCTCGAGTTTTAACCTTTAAGTTCAGTAATCCGCTAGGTTAATAGACCCTGCAAAAGATCAATTTTGTGTGTCTGCCAACAGAACACTGATACTAAATCCATGGAGAAACCACAACATTTAAACATTTTGTATTTTTGTGTCCTCTGTCATATTGACTCTTGCCTCATTTATGAAGACCAATGTAGGCCTAACCTACATACATTGTATTTGTTTTAACCTTACGTTGTTGATGGTTGTTTTTGTAGTTTAGTGGTCCTTGTTTGCAACAGCTGTTAGTCAGAATCACGCGGCAAACCAAATCTTAATTTAGTAAAATCAGATCATATGGAATATTGTCAGGGTGTTTTAGAAAAAAAAAGAAGTGCTTAACTTGTACAGTAAGTATGGCCCTTACGGTTGTACACAACACTCCAGATAAGATTTTGTGTCATTGAGTAATTTTCTCTCCAATTTAGGCACTATGGCTCATCTTCATAAAATATGGTGGTAATTTGCGTGATTAAATTATAATCAGTGTGTAGTTTAATTGTGTTTCCAAAATAAACACCAAGACGTGTTTTATCTATTTCTTGTAGGTTTTCATGTTTAATTCTTAAACATTTGTTTTTACAGTGATACAGTACACCTTACCATACAAAAAGCTTCTTTTAAATTAAAATAAATACAGTTAGATTGAAAAATCTTGCCTGTCACACAATACTATCAAAGCGAAATCGGATTAGAAAACGCTACATATTTTTTTAACATGAATTAAAATACAACTTCTTGAACTAATCCTGTTTGACATGAATATGTATTTTTCAGCAGCTATGACCAAATGTTTTGCACAACCTAGAATTTTAGGATTGAGATATAACTAAAAATAAATAAGAAATATGGACATATTTAGATCTTTCATTTAACATTATGTAATCAAAGAAATTACAAAGTGATATAGCAAAAGTCTATTGGAAGCCATAGTACAGTATTTCATCATAGATTTCGAAATGTCACATTTTTCAATTGTTGTCAGTTTTTCTTTAAGTATCATTGGAAATACAAAGTGGTATGTAATACAATGTTAACGTAACATTATTCAGCAGGTTTCATTCGACTTTATGAAGCAAAATTAGTTAATTCTACAAAACTTGTGGCCATAGCTGCAAATAGTAAACACACGTACATGCTGGGGGACTGTGAGGGCACTGTATAACAGGAACAGTGTGCCCCGGACTGGATGGGTTGGCAATTCATTCCAGGGAAAGGTGGAAGTCGGCCATCCAGAAAGGGAGCGGAGTTACAATACAAGAAGTCATCGCCTTAATGCGGTAGGCGATGTGGCAATCGTGGATTGGGGGAAAAGCGATTGCACTCTCTACCGAAGGGGGCATGACTGAGGGTATATCAGGGGATGTGGCGAAGCAATCTGTTCCTTTGTTATGGTTGCGAAAGGACCTGAAAACTAACCGTGAGTGTTTTGTCTGTCTATTAACTATTGTGTTTGTCATTGTTAGATGGGTAAACTATCCGGGAGCTGTCGCAAGAAAGCCAGGACCAAACCCCGGACTACACTGCACTACTGTTGTCACCGTAATTGTGTTAATTCACCACTTGCACTCGGAGCACTCACTATTGGAATTGTGATAGTGTATATGTTTAAAGTGAGTGTTATTATTATAAGTATTATTTCACGACTAAACCCTGTGGGTTTTGACTAGGCTTTACACATTGCTGTGTATAGCCAGTCTTATTATTTAAGCAACAATAAAGCTTCTTTTCACTGTTAAACTGTGTTGGGTCGTTATTCCATCATCACTGCAAACCACTTTGCCACATATGTTAATGAGAAAATTGGTCTGTAAGGGCATGTTATTCTTTTTTTAATTTAGTAGTCGCCAATTAATTTTACCCTGTTTTTCTCCCAATTTGGAATGTCCAATTGTATTTAAGCTCACCTCACCGCTACCACCCCTGCGCTGACTCGGGAGCCGCGAACACACGCTGTCCTCCGAAACATGTGCCGTCAGCCGACTGCTTTTTTCGCTCTGCAGGCCCGCCATGCAGCCAACCCAGAGCTACAGCATCGGAGGACAACGCAGCTTACTGGCAAGCCCACAGGCGACCGGCCAGTTTTACAGGGGTCGCTGGTGCGCAGTGAGCCGAGGACACCCAGGCTGACCTAAGCCCTTCCAGGTGGCACTAGATTAAACTTCCAAATATGTGGTTGACAGATAGGTAAATTGGTAGGTTAGGTTCAGGGGGACTAAGACGGTGCCGAGACATCCAGAATCCAAAGACGAATCCAGTCGCTTATTCACCAGTCACAAACACACATTGCAAGTGAGTGGATTCAACAGAATTATTGGACACATGTTTCAGGAAATTACCAGGCCAGCTACAAGCTGTCCCGTAATTTCTCGAGATATCGCATGCAACATATTCACAATTGGCCATTGACAAGCGGGAACCAATGAAGTACAAGAAGCTTGATATCATGCAAACTCATGTCGTGCAGAAGAATTGCGATGCATATTCGTTACATATTAAGTAAGGGACAAACAAGAATAAGTGTTGAATTGATAAATAATTGGCTGTTTCGAGTGCCATTAGGGGGGTGGGGGGCCATCTCAAATAGTTGCTGCAGGCTGAGGACATCGATGTAAAAGAAAATTAAATCTTTTTCATAGCAGAGAAGGCATCATTTGAAACATCCCTCCTGAGAACATGGAATTGTCAGCTATACATTATGTGTGTGAAAGCAGCATTCTACTGCAAAATGCCCGGATATTCTCCAAACACAGGATAATTCACTGCCTGCCTGCTTGACATGTAATCAGATTTGTTTTGGAATCATAAAATAAAATAAGAATTTGTTTTTGACCCCCTGTTCCTTAAGGGATATTGTTTATTGAGACTTATGGCTTGCCTTGTTTATACATGTGGCTCCCATTGAAAGGTTTGAAACCAATTGGTATGAACAGGCTGTTATACATGCACAGGGTTGCACTGGGAAGAAAAGACAAAATGATTTATGTGGATTTCATAGGCTTAGTGTCCCTAAGTGCAAACCTGGGTACTTTAGCTCTGATACAACATTTATCATGTCAGAATTCATAGAAGATGTTCTGATGTCTTCATGGTGTTTAGAGTGCTTGCTGCTAAATAATGTAAGGTTTGAGTGTTTAACGTTAAGCTGTTTATATGTAACTGTTATGCAGCTGTTGTAGTTAACTCTGCAGAGGAAACAGAAATGTTATCGTGGAAATAGAAAACCATGTTTGAATACATTGTTATCTGAACCATGTTATTTGAATACATTACATAAAATAAACAGAAGATAATGATTATGCTTCATTATAATAAGTTCAATTTCTAGCTCTAGCGGGCTTCTGTCAGAAGGTAGATGCCCACTGAATCAAATTTAAAATGAATCTGCGCAAGTACCAACTTTTTTCATTTTGACTTGTCGTAATTAAAGCTCTGTTCAAATTTATTAGACTGTAAATACTAAACAAAGACACAGTTGGTCCAAATTTATTTTAATGTACTATAGTGTACCTTAAAAAATGTGATAATTGTCTGTATCAGTTATGGAAAGTTTTGGAATTAAATACATGTGCCATTTTGGTGCTTGGAAAAATAAGTCAGTTTTCATTTCATAAAAGCACAGGAACTCCTTGGCATTATCAACACATGTGGACTACACTTGGGAAAACAGCCTGGGAGGTACTGCTGCTTAAGCTGTCAGGATTTCTTTTTTTATTTTTATATCACAGTAAGCCACACATTTTGGTCCCTTTGTCTATCAGTGCACTATGTGCCAAAACTCTGTTTTTCATACACATGCAGTCTGAATCTGTAAACACCATAAACCTGGAACATAAAAAGTGGCAAATATATTTTTCACTAAAGGGATATATACAGTAAGTGCTTTGCCTTTAGGGTGAAAGAAACCAATGGGGTTTGGATCAACGTCTTTCATTCCAGGATAAGCCACATCTGGGTGTTTAGAGCATTGTAAGGCACTGCAGAATCAACCAGGATTGTATCAGCCACCTATCCTTGGATGCCCCGGGATTGCTCCTATAAATAAGTGGTTAATTCAATCCAAGGGAATTGCCTTTTAATATCAAATCCCTCTTTAGTGAGTAAGCATTCACTCATGAAGCAAAAAACCTGCATAATTTAGTTCCTGGTATTTCTGCACAGGAAAACTCAGCAATAGCCTGTAAGTTCACAGCATACACATATACACATGAATATATATATATATATATATAAACGAAGTCAAGTGTCTCCAACCCCCCAGAAGTCTGTATATTCGATGGATACGGACACCCAAAAGGGCCTTATTGCATTATCTCCATTCCTCTAGAATCTACCACACTCTCTCCCTCTTCCTCAGCTAAGAACCCTGGACCCCTGCCTGTCTTATTCCCAGCACATCTCCACTCTGGCACGCACTTGCCGATTCTTCCTGAGCAACAAGGGTCGAAGAATCCGACCCTTCCTCACCAACTACGCCACACAGCTCCTGGTCCAGGCCCTGGTACTCTCCCGCCTAGACTACTGCAACTCCCTCCTGGCTGGCCTCCCTGCGTCCGCCACCCGTCCGCTCCAGCTCATCCAGAACTCCGCTGCTCGCCTGGTGTTCTCTTTGCCTCGCTTCTCCCACACAACTCCACTGCCCCGCTCACTCCACTGGCTCCCGATCACCGCTCGCATCCAGTTCAAGACTCACCTACAGATGCCTTGACCAGAATTGCACCCAGCTACCTCTAGACCCTCATCTCTCCTTACACCCCCACTCAACCTCTCCGCTCCTCCTGCACTAGAAGACTGGCTCTGCCTCCTCTACGCTCCCCTGCCTCCAGAGCCCTCTCCTTCTCCACCCTCACCCCACATTGGTGGAATAACCTTCCCACAGATGTCAGGACTGCCCAGTCCCTGACCACCTTCCAGCGCCTGCTCAAGACTCACCTCTTCAGACAGCACCTGTAGAACTCCTTTTCCCTCTGGACACATCACTCTTCCTTAAATGCGCTTTTCTTGCTCTTATCTGCTCCCTATTTTACTGCATTTAATCCTGTACTTTAGAGTACTGTAATCTGTCACAAGTGTTATTTAATCTGTAGTATTTTGTATTTAATTATAACCTGATGTAACTATCAGTGACACTGTTATCTGCTCCGTTATTGAATCGTATGTTGTCATATACTTGTACTTGCTAGAACCGAAGTAATTGTATTTTATCTTGCTCTTAATTGTATTAGTACTTGTACTGTGATTCTTGAAATGTATTTTTGTTTATGACTGTAAGTCGCCCTGGATAAGGGCGTCTGCTAAGAAATTAATAATAATAATAATAATAATAATAATAATAATAATAATAATAATATTAAAACAGTGGATTTGAAGAAAAAAAGCATAAATCATGTTTAGAGTAAAAAATGATTTTTTTTATTAAATATCCTTTCACCAATAAAGTAGTGCCATTTATAACTAAGTTAAGCTGAGTAAATAAATTAAAACATGTAAAAGAAATTACATCTTTTTTTGTATATATTGTGCACTACCACCAGGTGGCGGAGTTGAGACAGCACTGAGGTGTTTTTTTTTTTTTTTTCTGTCACTCAGTGCAGAAACATTGAGCAGAACAAATGTGAAGAATAAAAATAAATTCAATGACGTCTCGGATTTCAGTAATTTGTTCAAGGTCAGTGTAAGAGAGGGGTGGATAGTGTGCAGAAGTGTCTTTTTATATTTTTCTTTAGCGTTTACAAACCGCTAAAAATACATAATTTGAAATGACAAAGTCAGGATGAGTGAGCATATAAAAAGCAATATTTTCTTTTTGTATTTTTTTCTGTTTTGCTATCTTCCAGTTCATTTAATTGTTCTTCATCCAAATCGTCATGTCTACTTACTACTTTTGCGATTTATTTGCTGGTAATTGGTCACTCGGTTTTATAGCTTTACTGTACATCTGTAACAAGATGTAAACAAGATGGCTACCGTTATTATAAATTCTGTGAGGCAGCGCAGTGATTTCTAATGATGTGATGAGGCTCCAACTGTCCATATCCATCGAATATACGGACAACTGGAACCTTTCTCAACCAATCACATTGCTTGTTTCTCATTCCATTGCCAGCCCTGGATTATATATATATACATTATATATATATATACAGTATATATATATATATATATATATATATATATATATATATATATATATATATATATATATATAATTTGAGTTAATAAACATGTGCAGCAGCACTTCACTGCAGCTTCTGTCTCTGCCAGTAACACCTTGGGCCTTGACACTATCCTGCCACACAGAAGTGGGAGAGCACCCCCTTGAGACTGAAGCTGCAGTGAAGCGCTGTGCACACATTTATTAACACAAATAAAACTAACAAATAAATAGGGCACAAGGGCCAAAATAAAGATTCACACAAAACAATAATTTGTAGGCTGGGCGTTACAAACAAACAACACAGGTGTACACACCTAACTCTCTCCACCACACAAAGTATTTTGTTTTTCTTAAATACAGGTGACCATTCCCCAGTTAGCACTCAATTACCTAAATGGGGAATGGCCACATCTGTGATTGTTGGCAGGGACAGAATGATCCCCATCCCTGCCAACCTTAGCCCTGTTTACTTCGGCAGGGCCTGAGCAAAACATTTTCAGGAAGGTCAACGCTTGAAAGGTCACCTAATAAGCATAGTGCAGGTGAGGCAGGGATGTCACAGCCAAGGATAGAAGATAGAGTGCTCAGTACCTTTATTCTTTGGGGACAACTTAATTATCCTGTAGCTGGAGAAAAGCATTGTGTGGAATGAAAAGGAAATAAAGAGCAATATTTATTTTGATTTAAATAAAACATTTAAATCAAGCAATATTTATTTTGATTTAAATAAAACATTACTAAAAAATTAGTTGGATCCAAATTTGCTATGTTTATTACATGGATTTGCCTTTTCATAAAACACCTTTTCCTATCTAAAAAGTGTTCATTGAACTGAAGAATTTTTTTCTTTGAATGTTTTAAGCTACAAGTTATTTTTAACCAAAGTTTCCTTTGCAGGCAGGGCGTGGTTTCCCAACACACACACCACGCAATTGGGTGGGGCCCCGCGGGGCTAGGGGGCCCCCTACTGCCTAGTAGCAGTGTTATATTACAGCCTGAATTGCAAGTTGCAACAAAATCCTTATTTTCTCAGATAAAGTAAAATAATATACACATTTGATTTCATAGACCACACACACCCTGTCTGCACGTCTATTTGCAAAAGGTAATTTCATTCAGCGCGCGTCATGGCACATTTGAGCTACCGTAACTAGGCCAGCTTCAGTCAGTGAAAGCTAGCAAAATGAAGCGCACGTATCCTAGCGGAGCTCAAAAACGAAAGAAGATAAAATAATCGAAACCTCGACAGGAAAGTTTGCAGAAGCTCACTAGTTTATTTAAGAGTAACACTGCAAAGGAATCATCTGATGAGGAGGAGGTGGAACATGTTGGTCCTCCTCATGATATTGCCACCACCTCAGCTTGTTGCAGCAGCACCGTTAGCACAGACCTACCGGATGAAGTTACAGCGACGAGCTCAGAAGAAGCAGCTCCACCTGCCGCGGAACTTGCCGACGTCTCGCCCGAATCCTCGCAAAAACAATCGAATGATGACCCGGTGGTGAGTGAAACTGTCATTCTCTCGGACGACAAAGCGCTTTGGCCAGACAAGCTTACTGACCCAGATAAATGTCAGCTGATCAAAAGGGGGCCAGTTCATATTAAGGATTTTGACTCCCCACAAAACGATGACAAAGTCCCACGTCGTTTTACTGAAGAGAATTACCAAAAGAAAATGAAAAACGGAGAGAAAATACATTGTAGGTGATTAGTTTACTCAGTGAGCAGTGATTCTGTATTTTGTTTCTGCTGAAAGCTGTTTGAAAGAGGGACCAGATATGCTCTTAGCAGCAGTGGATTTCGTTTGTGAATAAATCTTCATGGGCACTTGAAAGAGCATGAAAAGGGCAAATCGCACTGTGCCAATATGCAGAGCTGGCGTGAATTAGATGAAAGGCTGAAATCTGGCAAAACCATTGATAGTGCCAGTCAGGAATTACAGGCTCTGGAAGTACAGCACTGGAGGGCTGTGTTAAGCAGAATAATTGCCATTTTTTGCCATTTAGCAGAACACAACCAGGCGTTAAGAGGACACTCAGAGAAACTTTTTGAGCCCCATAATGGCAACTTTCTTGGACAGATAGAGCTGATGGCACAGTTTGATCCCATAATGAACGAACATCTTAGAAGGATAGACAAAAAGGAAATCAAGGATCATTACTTGAGTAACACCATCCAAAATGAGCTAATTGCTTTAGTTGGACAGAAAACATGTAATGCACTTGTGCCAAATATGAGGCCAAATACTTTTCAGTCATAGTGGACTGCACCCCAGACATCAGCCACACAGAACAGTTGTCCCTGGTGCTACTCATTGTGAACTGCGAGTCATCTGTGGGGGCCTCCATCTCAGAGCACTTTGTTGGGTTTATCAGTGTTAATGACACCACAGGAAAAGGCTTGTGCAATACCCTCCTTGAGAAGCTGAACCACTTGAAATTGAACATTGGAGACTGTCGTGGGCAATCCTACGATTATGGAAGTAATATGATGGGACAAAAGCAGGGTTCCAGAAAAGAGTGCTGGAACTGAACAATAAGGCAATGTGTGTTCCATGCATCAGTCACACACTAAACCTTGTTGTGGCTGATGCAGCCAAGTCATCTGTACTCTCTGTGAGTTTTTTCGGCATTCTTCAGCGCCTTTACAACCTCTTCAGCTCCTCAGTACAGCACTGGTCAATACTACAAAATCATGTGAAGCTCACAGTGAGAAGTCTGTCAACAACAAGATGCTAGTGCCGCATTGACAGCGTGAAAGCACTTTGCTACCAAATGCCTGAAGTGGTGGAGGCTTTAACTGCACTCAGTGAACACGCAACAGAGAAAAAGGATGGGGAGACATTGTCTTCATCACAGAGCCTGTGTAAGGAGCTGACAACATGGCGGTTCATTCTCTGTGTTGTGATCTGGTACAATGTGTTGTATCAGGTAAATCACGTCAGCAAACTCCTGCAAAGCCCCAGTGTGTCGATTGATACAGTGAAGAGGGAGACTGGTGGTATTAAACAGTTTCTCCAGGAATACAGGGATGGTGGACTTGCCTCAGCCCAGATAGATGCAAGAGAAATAGCTGAGAAAATGCAGATAGACATGACATTCCTAGTGGAGAGACAGAGAAGAACAACTCGCCAGTTCATCTATGAGGGCACAGAGGAAACTCAATTCACACCAGAACAGCGCTTTAAGCAAGATTTTTTCCTTCCCCTGGTTGATATAGCACTGAATAGTGTCAGTGAGAGGTTCACACAGTTGGACCAAATTTATTCTTTGTTTGGATTTTTATATTCAGCAGATAACATGAAGAAAGCCATTCAAGAAGACACACTAGAGGAGTCATGCAGGAACCTGGAGCAGACACTAGGGGACATTGACAGCCAGGACTTGGTCATTGAAGCGAGGGCAGCTGTCATTGTTTTTCCAGGTCACGTTTCTTCTCCAGCAGAAATGCTGGATTACATCTACAAGGAAAATCTGTTGGAGCTGTATGGCAATTTGAGCATTGCCCTGCGTTTACTTTTGACTTTGCCCGTCACTGTCACCTCAGGTGAGAGGAGTTTCTCCTCGTTGAAGCTGATTGAAACGTACTTGCTGTTAACCATGTCCCAGGAAAGACTGAATGGTTTAGCAATGATCTCTATTGAGCAGAGAGTCTGGAGATCCTTGAATATGGAGGACATAATCAAAGCTTTTGCTGAAGCCAAAGCCAGGATGGTTAGATTCTGATTGCAGCAAGAGCTACTAGAAGGTAAGAAAATGTCTTTCACTCTCCTATTTGAACTTACAAGAGAACACCTTAGTTCAAGTGCACTGTCGGTACTGTAGCCCACCCTTATAATGACATAGGACTGTGGCAGACACTGGTATGTGTGGTAACGCTAAAATGGTCATGACAGGTAGAGGAGGAGGGGCCCTCTAAACTGAGCTTTGATTGGGGCCACAAAATTGACAAACCCGCCCCTGCTTGCAGGGGTTTGGAAATGTATGTCTTGTGTTTTATTTAGGTTTTTTTAGCAGTTTTGTTTTAAACCTTTTAACTGATTCTAAATAAATCTCATACCATTTGTATTACATTGTTACAAATATGAATGGCAGTACACTAAATTTAGAAACTACAGTAGAAAATTGATGGGACAGATGCTACATAGAGTATTTAAAAAAAAAAACGATCAGACAGCAGAAAAGCACTTAACTCGTTTACTTAACTGGAACCAAAAAAATGCAGGAAAGAAAAAAAAAACAACAACAACAGAATGAGTCGTAGAGCAGAGTGGCAATGATAATAAACCATGCATCTCGCAGGGCAGTAATGACGCCTCTTGTGATGGACCCAGGTCAGCCTCGTCCTTGGGGGTTTATATTTTATTTTGGTCTGCCGCTACACAAAAACATGGCAATCTCACTGTTCTGCAGCTCGCCACCGTGTTCCCATTGTATGCATCTTGGATCACCAGACATTTAAACATTCATTGTGTTTGCAATGAGAGGCTTCTGTATTGCTGCCCTGACATGTTGAAATCTAAGATTACTGTTCTCTTCAAATTTTTTTGTGACAATTTTAACCACTTCTGTTCTTAGCTTTTGATTGTTTGCCACACTGTCCAAGGGTATCAGGGTTATCACTGACAATGCCTTTACCTAATTCATAAAGAAGGGTTATTGGCATTTTACTTTCAGTCTCTTGGCAGCAGCCCAAATATTCAATTGATGCATTGAACAATTTGATGACAGTAATGATCTTCTAAGGCTTCAGTTGATGGTAAGCTGACAGAGTTGATGGTACACAAACTCTCTGTGGGGCATTCTATTTTAGCTTGATTTATTTGATCATTTATATGGGTAGCATTCATTCTTAAATCTGTTGTTCTTAACTAGCTTCTGAGGCAGACAATCCATTTACTTAATAAACCTATACCCAACATGTAATATGCATGATAACAACAGTCACATTAACTATACTATCATATTAAATGATAAAACACGATAATCAATTCATGCATATATGCTTTTGCAGTATGCATGCATCAGCTTGTAAAGCACAGTCACAAATGCAATGCAACTCATTTAGATCATAAAACAATGGGTGCCCTTTCTGTTTATTATTACAGCTCTGTTGCTATTTTATTCTAAATGCAGTACATTGTAACCCATCCCCACAATTAGTTATTTAGAACAGTAACAGGAATTTTGCTCAACTTTTATTATAGTATTTCTTCAAATGGGGCATCGGTTTTGCATTATCAGTGACCTCTGCTGTAAGAACATTAATTTGTTAAGTCAAGGGTTTGGGCATTCAATTGATCTGTAAACTGCTTGGTATTTATAATCCATACTGGGTCTGAATATCTCTACGTCAGCTCTGCTAATATTTTAAAAAGGGTCAAGTTAATTTAATTACACAATTTCACTGCCCATTGTATGCATAATCTCCCCAGCTTTGCACAAGTTAAGGAAAACTATGTTTAAATAAAATACACATTTTATTTTTCAGGCTTGTGCTTGAGTATGTTACAGTTCAGTATGAATGCTAGTACTTCCACTTAAGGAGACTTGATACATTGAGAGTACCTGTATTCTCCAGGGACAGCTGCTTGGTAAAATAGACAGTATGAAGTCCTCCTCTGTGGAAAGTCAAGTAAGATTGATGGAGCACTTGGGGTTTGGTGCACTCAATCAAAATAAGATTTCAGGCTTAAGGAAACAAGTTCTGTAAGTATTGCATCTGTTTTATCATACTTGAACATTTAACAAAAATCATTATCGACATACCTTTAACAATTACTGTGTTCATCATAGTCCTTTACAATCTCTTAAAAGTCTTTCAGTTTCCCTTTTTGCAGCCATTTTAGTGTTGGAATGTACTGAAAGTGTTCACGTTCCTGACACCGGGCCGGTGCCCGTTTACGTCAGTTCACAATGCACAAGCTCAGTTAACACTAGAATGATCGCGGTTATAGGCATACCTAGAACAACCATGACCGGTCAATTTGACCAGCGTATTAAAAACAACATAAATATTCTAATGAAAG
Organism: Acipenser oxyrinchus oxyrinchus; assembly: GCA_030684275.1. Taxonomy (NCBI): domain Eukaryota; kingdom Metazoa; phylum Chordata; class Actinopteri; order Acipenseriformes; family Acipenseridae; genus Acipenser; species Acipenser oxyrinchus. The sequence continues at coordinate 76,990,293 of CM060251.1, read as the reverse complement.
GACAAACAATTGAATATAAGTCATAGTTTTATTCAGGTACTTCATATAAAGCATCTACAAATCCGAAACATTGTAAATAAACAGACATTTGAACAGAAATGTGTTTATATACAGACAAATTACATAATGCGCATCCTCAAAAAACAGTAAAAAAATGAAATAAACAAATATTGGAAAATAATTCTGTGTGGTCCAGTATTTAAAGAAAAGGGCTTGTAACCAGGAGGTCCCCGGTTCAAATCCCACCTCAGCCACTGACTCATTGTGTGACCCTGAGCAAGTCACTTCACCTCCTTGTGCTCCGTCTTTCGGGTGAGACATAGTTGTAAGTGACTCTGCAGCTGATGCATAGTTCACACGCCCTAGTCTCTGCAAGTCGCCTTGGATAAAGGTGTCTGCTAAATAAACAAATAATAATAATACATACAAAACTGAAACAATGTAAATAAGTATACTTTTTTAATAAATTGGTTTATATTGCATACATAACGCAAATATACGCAACTGAAGCTATGCGTTTATATACAGACATACTATAATTTAAATGACATGAATAAATAAACATTTGAACAGAATGGACTTCATTTACAATTGTTTACAAAGTCTAAGTGCTGGCACAAATCCCACAGATACTATTTTTCAAAATATGCAGTGCACTTACTGCAAATCTTGTTTGGTAAAAAGTCATGACTGATAAACACAAATAATACCACAACATTTAATTGTTATGTTTTATATGTATCGGTCAATTTGACCGCGTCTGGTCAGAATAGGTGTGATGGTATTTTATCTTGCTAATTTTTCCAGACCTCCCTCCCCTTCTTCATGGCTGGCAGCTCCCCTCCATGGGGCTCCGACCACCCATTCTCCTGCAACAAAATTGCTGCGGGGGGAGCTGGTCTCTTGACCTCCACCCCCTTCTTCATGGCCGGCAGCTCCACTCCGAGGGGCTCTGACCACAATTTCTCCTGCCGCGAAAGTGCGGCTGGGGGAGTTGGTCTCCTGACCCCCTTCGTGGCCAGCAGCTGCCTTTCATGGGGCTCCAGCCACAGTATTTCCTTCCGCATGGCAGGACTGGTAGCGACCCCAGGCAAAACAGGACCCTCGGGAAGCGACGGCAGCAGCTGCGGACCGTCGGCAGGCGACGGCAGCAACAACAGCGGACCCTCGGGAGGCGACGGCAGCAGCAGACCCTCGGGAGGTGACGGCAGCAGCAGCGAACCCTCCGGAGGCGAACTCGGGAGGGGAGCCCCTAGCCATGGAGGCGGCAGCGGGAGCTCCACTTCTCCCTCGTACCCTGAACTGGTGGCTCTCCAGGCGATGCGGAGCAACAGGCAGCCCCAGGCAATGCGGAGCAACAGGCAGCCCCAGGCAATGCGGTGCAACAGGCAGCCCCAGGCGATGCAGAGCAACAGGCAGCCCCAGGCGATGCAAAGCAACAGGCAGCCCCAGGCGATGCAAGGCAGGCATCCTTGTGCGTGGCGGGGCAGGCATCCTCGGGCGGTGCGAGGCAGGCATCCTTGGGCGGTGCGAGGCAGGCATCCTTGGGCGGTGCGAGGCAGGCATCCTTGGGCGGTGCGAGGCAGGGCAGGAGCAGTCCTTCCCATGACGGTGGAGGCGGAACCAGCAGGTATTCACTCTCTGCTGGTGGAGGTGGGTGGGGCAAACAGTCCTCCCACGGCGGCTGAGGCGGAACCAGCAGGCATTCACCCTCTGCTGGTGGAGCTGGGAGCGGCAAGCTGTTCTCCCACAGCGGTTGAGATGGAACCAGCAGGTATTCACCCTCTGCTGGTGGAGGCAGAGGCAGCTCCTGCTGCTCTACTCCTGGCGGTGGAGGTGGCGGAGGCAGAGGCAGCTCCCGCTGCTCGTCTCCTGGCGGTGGAGGTGGCGGAGGCAGAGGCAGCTCCCGCTGCTCTGCTCCTGGCGGTGGAGGTGGCGGAGGCAGAGGCAGCTCCCGCTACTCTGCTTCTGGCGGTGGAGGTGGCGGAGGCAGAGGCAGCTCCTGCTGCTCTGCCCCTAGCGGTGGTGGAGACAGAGGCAGCTCCTGCTGCTCTGCTCCTGGTGGTGGTGGAGACAGAGGCAGCTCCTGCTGCTCTGCTCCTAGCGGTGGTGGAGACAGAGGCAGCTCCTGCTGCTCTGCTCCTAGCTGTGGTGGAGACAGAGGCAGCTCCCGCTGCTCTGCTTCTGACGGTGGAGGTGGCGGAGACAAAGGCAGCTCCTGCTGCTCTGCCCCTATTATTATTATTATTATTATTATTTATTTCTTAGCAGACGCCCTTATCCAGGGCGACTTACAATCGTAAGCAAATACATTTCAAGTGTTACAGTACAGGTAATAATACAATAAGAGCAAGATAAATACAATGACTAGTTCAAGCAAGTACAAGTGTGACAAAATACAATTCAATAATACAGCAGATAAAAGTGACAGTGATAGTTACATCAAGATATGATTAAATACCAAATACTACAGTTTAAACACTTGGCAACCTCCCTAGCGGTGGTGGACAGAGGCAGCTCCTGCTGCTCTGCTCCTGGTGGAGACAGAGGCAGCTCCTGCTGCTCTGCTCCTAGTGGTGGTGGAGACAGAGGCAGCTCCTGCTGCTCTGCTCCTGGTGGTGGTGGAGACAGAAGCAGCTCCTGCTGCTCTGCTCCTGGTGGTGGTGGAGTCAGAGGCAAGGGCTCCTCACCCTCTGGTGTTGGAGATGTCAGCAATGGCTCCTCTCCCTCTGGCGCTGGAGACGGCAGCAATGGCTCCTCTCCTTCTGGCGCTCGAAACAGTGGTGAGGGCTCCTCTCCCTGTGGCGCGGCACACAGCAGCGGGGCCCCTCCCCTATCTGCAGCCAGGTAGTTGAGCACCATGGCTGCGATGTCTGGGAGGGATGCTGGGTGGTGTTTCTGTTCCCAGGCCTCCCAGTGCTTCCCATCTCTCACCCACAGGAGGTTGATCACAGCAGGGAGGGCCTCCACGATATCCCTCTCAGGCTCCACCAGCCAGTCCCAGATCCCTTCTGAGGAGAGTGGACCAGTCCGCCTCGGAGGATGCGGAGGCAGCTCCTGCTCCTTTCCTTCGGATGGTGGTGGTGGAGGTGAAACCAGCAGGTATTCTTCCCCTGCTAGTGGAGCCTTGGGCTGTGGATGCTCAGCCTCCGGTTCCCACCCTGGGCAATCCTCCTCTTCCCCTTGCCATGGTGGGGTTTGCACAAGGGGAAGGTTCCTGACCTCACCACAAAGGAAGCACCACCCTTCCTCGTCTAGCCCTTTCTTGCATGAATTATGGTAACCTTAAACAAGACTTTTTTCAAATGGTTTTTATTAGTCTTCAGGGCCTATAAAAACATAAAAAGAAGTTTTTTTTTTAGTACAAAATTTAAGAAGTTATACATATGTCCACTTGACTGGACAACATGCATGTGTAACATAACAAATTGCCCTATTATATTGGAACAGTATATTATGACTGAAAGTCTTTCTTTTATTTGGGAAAAAGTAGGCTAATACAAAATGCCAAACTAAATGGCTGGTACCATTCCTGATATGTATTTGAATGTTTTCTCATATTTTCTTTTTTTTGCCAGAAACAAAATGTCCTCAAATTTGATATATATATATATATATATATATATATATATATATATATATATATATATATATATATATATATATATATATTTTATGACCAAATATGGACATATTCACCCAGAAACAAAAATGTCCTCAATGTTTGTAACAAAAATGTCTTCATTGTCGAAACAATAATATATTTTTTTTACTTCAGTGTGTCATACACACCAAGTTACCATTCTTCCCTCTTTAGTAAACTGAATTTGGCTGATTTTAGCGCTGGGTGTGGAAGTTGGCAAAGCACCCAGGACACAATGGCTCAAGTCACTGCATGCAGACGTACTTAGTTTTCCATATACAAGCCGCATCATGGCACCTGTTAGCATTTTTTGCATCAGTTAGCTATGGCCAGTGATTCCCCACTCCCTCAACTACTTCAGCATCATCATCACTATCCTCATCTGTTTCACTGCTGCTACGTGGGATCCCTGCTTCCTCTCCCTGCGTGTCTGGCTGCCATTCACCATCATCACTGTCACTGTCACTTGATCTCCTCTACTACCCTGTAGCTAGATGCTCTTGATGTCTGGGTAAGAAAATAACAATACTACTAATAAAACTGTTACTACTACCACAAAGCTGCTGCTAATAATAATTATTCAGAAAATTCATTTTCAATTAAAAAACAGTTGAGAGAAGATAAAATGATCCAAATGAGCCTATTTATGGACCACACTGCAATATATAGCTCTTATAGGACAAAAAATATTTAGCATAGGCCTATAGAACAACATAGGCCTAATGTGCAATATGAATCTTAATATTGCATGACGTCCACTTAAGTGGACATATGGTTTAACATAAACTGTGAAAAAAATAAAGTGACTATTACAACAAAACATATACCATATTATTCCCTAAACATTACTTTCTTTGAATATATTTTTTTTAACTGCTCTGCTCTTTTTGTGTAAAAGGATTTTACAGAAATCCCTAAGGTGTTCAGTGCTGCTGAACTTTTCTCTGTTTTTTGTAGTACCTATCAAATGCCACTAGATGGCAGGCGTTTTAATTTCGGTAGACGTCCACTGAAGAGGATACCATGTATTAGTGATGTCAAAACAGAGTTTCTGTAGGAGATAATCACTTAAAAATAGCTGTCCACTGTAGTGACCTCTATGCGTGAAAGGGCTAGACAGGCGAGGCAGACGTCCGGTGTAGCAGAGAAGCAGCGGGACCTGCAACTGGCCCTGCGCTGTTTGTGCTGGACTTGCTGCTGCTGCTTCCTTCGGCCGCTTCTTCCCATTTTTTTTTTTTTTTTTCAAAACACAAAAACACTATTCTAAAAAAACAAAAAAAAAAACGTCCTTTCCTTTCCTGGTCCGGCTGTTGGGGGCGTTGTTTGTCCCACGCAGGACACCATATGTGACCGAGTGCTGTTGAGTGGCGTGTGTGGTGACGTCACGGACCAGGAAGTACCAGAAACAAAACAATGGAAGGGCTCGCTGAACCCCCAGTCTCTTATTAATGAATTGCGCTTTCCTTCTTATGGGTGATGTGTCAACAATGCCACTCATCCCATCTGTTTAATGGGCTGAAGCTGGGCTGTGCTCGCTCAGAAATGCGAGCGCCCATATCCGCCGTGCACAGTACCATCCAGCTGTCAGCCAGGACTGGCTATGATTGGCTTAAAAATGTCTAGATGGAGCACAGCCGGTTAGAGAACACAGTGATCAGGTAATCAGCGCGCATGTGCCAAGACAGCAGGGCTATAAATATGAGCAGCACGACTTTGGCTCTATTCAGTCTTGCATAGTGTGTTACTTTGCGGAAATACACAAAACCTAAGCTGTTTAAATAATTATCTTTGTCTAACTTTGTCTAACTTTAAATTAATGTTATTTGTGTTATTTGTTCAACTTCGTTCTTTTCACAGTTTTAATCTGCCTTTATTTTGCACCGTCTGTCCCTTTTTCTCCAAAGGCTGCTGCTCTTCAGCAGTGCTTTAACTTAAGCTCAGTAATATCTCACTGTGTTCGGCAATTTTTCTTTTTCTTTTCTTTTTTTTCTGTAAATTTACCGAACACTACTTCCTGTTTGGGGTAATCGGTTAATAAACATACCGTACAGTATATTTGTATTTTAATATTATTTACATAATATTTTATATTATTGTTTTTTTAATATTGTTGATATAGCCTTGTCAGACTGGACAGTGCTTCTACCACTGAGGTTAGCCCCCTGGACCCCACACCCTCACCTGCATTTTGGCCACCAGCCGCCACTGGGAAATACACAAGCATCATGTTTATGTGTAAAAGAGAAAAGATAAAAAATACATGATCTGAAATCAAATGAACTGAAGCACAATCTCGTAAATGCATCATTGTATTACAGACTTAATAAAAGTGCAAATGCAATGAAATTGAAACATAACGTTTCTGTTTTGCAAAACAAATAATAAAAATAATACTACATTTACTATTTAAGAACACCGTATATATACAGTTCTGGCTTATATACAGTATATATATATATATATATATGTATATGTGTATGTTACGGTGTTAAATCTGTAAATCTGTAGATTAACCAGTAAATGTGTAGATTTACCAGCTCAGCAGTCAATGCATAAAATAACTAGGTGAATTCGGAAATAAAGTAACATCAGGGAGCTTAATGGCAAAAGAAAAAGAAAGATTTCTGTAAGATCTCAAGTACTTATCATTTATTTTTCTTAAACTTCAGCCTAAGAATTCTTTTTATTTTAAATATTATGTGATTAATCTTTCTAGACTTCACATTTACAGATTAATGTATAGATTTACTGATTTTACACATGAACCTTTATATATATATATATATATATATATATATATATATATATATATATATATATATATATATATATATATATATTAGATTCAGTAGCGCCAGGTACCTGTGAAGGTCTTCCTAAAATGAGAAGACCTTCTAAACTCGTACACAAGCTTACATATATATCTTTAGAACTGAAGATCACCAGTAAACAGGAAAACTGTAGCAGTGTGTGCAGGAGAAGGTATGACTGGAATCATTATTTTTTTATTCTGAAAAAAAGGCTTTCATTTGGTTTACTTCAAAATAATAAAAGCATTTCAAAAAGTTTTTTTTTGACCGTTTCCAGGCAGTTTTATCTGGTAAATAATATCTGGATAGCTTTATAAGTAAGAAAAATAACATAAAATAACAAGTGTTTCCTTTCTGGATGCATGAATGGCAAGTAAAGTGATGAAAGTCTAGATAATAAAGGTGGATAATAGCTGAGGCAGTCATGCAGGTAGGATGAGAGCTAATTCAGTGTATGGATGGGGAAAATTAATTTTAGAACATGATTGCTTACATGGAAATGCTTTTTTGAAGATTAACATTACATACACAAATACAGTCAGCTAAATGGATTGAAAAGGAAGGAAATAAGGAAGAACAAACAATCTTTCACTGCTGCAGTGTTTGACTATCCACAGATAACAGTTCACAAATGTCTTCTTTTTCACATATAAATGCACACAATTAGTCTGAAATTAATATTAAGTTAAACATAGTCAAAAGAAAGGTAAAAACTGCAAATAGTTAGTGGAAGACTGTATTGAAGATGGAAGTGTTTTTCAAGCCTCTGAACACCTGGACTAAGTCAACAAGTAAGTTTGTTTTCTGGGGTTGGATAATGAAAGGAAAAACAAAATGGTACTGTAAAAGGGTACACCCTTCACACAGTCAGAACTCGGACCTGCGCTTCCCTGACTGTATGACTCACACCACGCAGCCCTGTCTGTACCAGGTTAACCACTCAGGGACCCAGGTTCAGGCTTAATTCACATTGCAATGCATTGTGGTATATGTAGGCCTGCCTCTCATGAAAAAGAGTGAGAGGCCTCAAAATGTAGGTAAAAGGTACCAGAATGCATTGCAATTTAAATTACAGTTTTTCTCAATTTGCTAAGGCAAAAGTCCTGAAACTATTTGCACAATTCTCAAAACAGTTAACACAAACACTGAACCTGACTGCTCATTTGCAAAACTACTAACACATTTCTCTGGTTAGCACACAAAATGCTAAATTCTAAACCATCAGTAGGGTTCACTATGAGAATGAGGGAAGCAGGGCTGGCAGTGCAACCAAATCTGCCTCAATTAACAGCTGCATCTATAATCCGTACATCTTCAACTGAGAATAGGTAGGTGTGGATACCAGTACTTTAAGTAACCTATTGTATCTATAGTTTGCAACTTGCATGCTGGCACAGCTCCCTACTTTGTTTTATACAGTAAATATGCGAATGTATTGTACATTAGCATATCAATATTCAAATCTATTTTACATTTTCGTCTTTTGACACCAGAACAAGAACTAGCCATTGTAGATCTGATCTGTGCCAACAATGACATCTGCCTTTGTGAGATACAAAGCTACATCGTTGCACATGAGCATGTTTTTCATGGTGTGAACAGCATAAGTGTGTCAAACATTGACCGCGTTCTCAAGAGGCATAATGTCAGCATGAAGGCAATCTACAGAGTTCCATTTAAAAGGAATAGTGAAAGGGTGAAGGGAGAACATCTGCTGCGACGGAGATGAAATTATGAGGTCAGACAGAGCTGGGTGACTTAGTGATGCAGAACAAAAATATAATTGTAATACCAGACATTGATCATGCAAGTTTATCATTTCTTAATTATAAATGAATAACTAAATATAGTCTCCATGAAATGACAAAAACATTAAAAGTTTTGTGTATACTGGTTTTCTGTATGATAATGTAAGCCTTTGAATTGCATGATCTATTTACAGTGGAAAGTTATACTTTATTTTGGTTTAAGAGTTATATGATATAAACCTAAATGTTTCAAGAATTAATGTAAATATTAGGTTTTGCAAGACGTATGAATACATTTGACATGTTTGTTTCATTTTGCAATTGTATTTTATGTTTTGCAAATCACACAACTGTTTTGGTGTCTGTGTTAACTGAGAAAAACTGTAAAAAACCTAAACTGTCCCAGTATACATGGAGGCATATGGTCACCCTGGGCTTTGGATATTCACAACACACAGGCAAGTAATACTTCTCTAAAAAGCTTATGGATCACTTATTCATATAGTTATTTAAAAAAAAATGCAATGTATTCTGCACTCTCTCCGAGTGGTAGTCTGGTAGTTCTGAATATATATTTTTTCTTTCTACTAAAAGCCAGTTTCCAATTATTATTTAAATATAAGTTTTTTTTATACAAATGAATAATAATAATTTTGGAGCTGATTATGCACATCAAAAAAAAGGACTCACCACCTGATAAACATCACAATTAAATTACTTATTTCCTTTGCCTCGGAGGGCTTCAAAATCTTTTTTTAAAATTTTTTTAATTATATTCATTTGTATAATTTTCTTACATTTATTTTTCTTGCCAAGTTACAAATCTTGTTTCCATGGTTTGACAACTTAATGAGAGCCTACTTTATTGAGATTGCTTAATTAACCCATTTCACTCGCTACATCAAGCTCTTGATATAGGAAAGACTACAGTATGTCAGGGAGTTTATTGAGTTTGAGCAGTTGTTTTAATACATGGCTATGTCAATGTTATTGTGGCGGAGTGTCCCGTGCAGACTGTGGCCGAGGGGTAATAAGATAATTAACAGCTAGTTAACCCCTTGGCCAGAATATAAAAGCCTCCAGCTGTCTGCGCAAAGGAGAGAGTCTCAGAGGCAAGACGTGCTTTGTGGAGAGAAAAACAATTGCTATATTTTAATATACTTGTTTCGTTATTGTTTGTTTGGCCAACGTGCTCTTTTGTTTGTAGTGTTTTGTTTGGTTTAAACCTTTTGTTGTTTTATTATTTAATAAAATAGCTGAGCGCCGTAGCACTCAGTTTCACACCCGCCCATTAATTGTTTATGTGTTACTCCTTCCTGGTCCGTGACGTCATCACTGCAACCACTGCCACAGTTATGTATTAACAGAGGGAAAATAAAAGAGAAAAAGGAGATGGTATCTTGCAAAAGAACGAACTGCTTTATTCCGAGGACTTCACATTGATACAAGCAGGAGCGTAGCGTGTCTTGTTCACAGCTTCCATTTTACTACACTGGCTTTCCAGAAAGTTCTATAGTTTTTTATAACATGAGGGTTCTAAGTTGCATCATCTGAGTACATCAGTAGCCAATAGAATTAAAGATAAGCATCACCCCATTAAGAAGAACACCGAATAGGAGACTCTCTTATAAAAGAACATAGCTTTTACTTTTAATCCTTTAAACACTACAGTCAATGGCTTTCTAAACACATGCTGTAACTCAGCAAACATTGGCAAGAAATGCACATTGTATTTTTACTGTGAGTATACTATGCCTGTTAACTTCTCTTGCTGCAGCTGCAATGGCAGTTTGCACAGCAATTGACCTTTATAGTGATTGTTCATGTAGTAACACCATGTTTTTTTTTAAAGGTTCTGGTATTAAGATTTAAACACTACCAAATTTATTTGTTTTCTTAATTTGTATGGTATCTTCATATAGCTATTGTAACACAAGTAAATACATTTTGTGAAGTTTGATTACACTAATGGACTCATGTATTTCCAACCTTATCTGATGGCTGACTGCTTATAATTTAAAGTATGATTCTCACAACCAAATCTTGCACAAGTGAAGTTCATTAAATCCATGCTCAGATTATAAATCGTCAATAGAAATGAGGCAACACAAAGCCAACACATCATGAACTATTTTGATAATAAGCTTTAGTGTTTTTCATTGGAGTGCCTCACAAAATGGTTATAATTGTTAACTGTCAAATTAGCAAACTCTATTGGTTCTTTGTCACTTATGAAGAGCTGGCTAATGAGTGATACACATATTCATGTAAGCTAGTAATTATTGATCCCGAATGGGACAAAATCTTACTGCCTTGGTGCAGATGTTAAATGTGGAGACTGCAGCATATTGATGGCTGTTTTTTGTGAGGCAACACATGCAACATACACTAAATTGACCTACAACAGTTACACTCTCTTAAAAAAAGGCTTCTTTGTATATTACTGGTACATATCAATAACCTCTAGTATATGATACTAAATGTATATCTGCAGTAAATAAGCAAAATAATGCAACATCTTAAACTAAAAAACAATTTTTGCATTCAGTACTGCGTTATTACTGGAGTAATCTAAACAAAAGAGTCACCAAAGGAGACTACTGGATGACTATTCTACTAAAGCAAAGATTAGAAACATGTGTTACTTTGATGGCAAAGAAAAATGTGAACTCACATTCATATAATAGGCATTGGCTATGATTCAGGGGAGGGGTCATGGGGGCTTGTCCCATCTATCCACCCCTCCTCCCTAACTTAGTTAAACCTCAAAGAAACTCACCTGGCTGTTTGCAACTTCATCCTACACCTTCCCAACCTGCACTTTGTTTGCAGGCTGCCTGCTCAATGGAGGGGATGTCTGTGGCTTTGTGACAGTCCACCCTGCTGACCTGGCAGATCAGTCCCATTTTTTAAAGGTGGTTACTTCCTCCTTCTCTTGAGGTCAAAACTATAAGCACTAACATCACCCAAAAAGTAACCAAGATCCAGACACTGAATTCAAGCTTGCGTTAAAGTTTAAAATGGCTAGAATTTTCACCAAGAAAGCTTTATTGCTCTAGTGGATTGATCTTCTGAACCAGCTGGCTCTATGTTCCAATCCAATTTTGTCAAACTAAAATATTTTTTTCACACATGGGAATCACAGCAGTTGCAAGTACTGTATATGTGATTGGGCTGCTTATTTATTAGAACATAAGAACATAAGAACATAAGAAAGTTTACAAACGAGAAGTCGTTATTCAGCCCATCTTGCTCGTTTGGTTGTTAGTAGCTTATTGATCCCAGAATCTCATCAAGCAGCTTCTTGAAGGATCCCAGGATGTCAGCTTCATCAACATTACTGGGGAGTTGGTTCCAGACCCTCACAATTCTCTGTGTAAAAAAGTGCCTCCTATTTTCTGTTCCGAAAGCCCCTTTATGTAATCTCCATTTGTGACCCCTGGTCCTTGTTTCTTTTTTCAGGTCGAAAAAGTCCCCTGGGTCGACATTGTCAATACCTTTTAGAATTTTAAATGCTTGAATCAAATCACTGCGTAGTCTTCTTTGTTCAATTCTTTTAGCCTGTCTGCATACGACATGCCTTTTAAACCCGGAATAACTCTGGTCGCTCTTTTTTGCACTCCCATCTCCCATATGATATTAATAATGCACATTTTTATTGCCTGCGTGCAGTATCTTACACTCTTCTCTGTTAAATGTCATTTTCCATGTGTCTGTCCAGTTCTGAATGCTGTCTAGATCATTTTGAATGACCTTTCCTGCTGCAACAGTGTTTGCCACTCCTCCTATTTTTGTGTCGTCTGCAAATTTAACAAGTTTGCTTACTATAAATCTAAATCATTAATGTAGATTAGTAATAGCAGAGGACCTAACACTGGTCCCTATGGTACACCACTGGTTACCTCGCTCCATTTTGAGGTTTCTCCTCAAAACAATGAAATAAAAAAATGACTCATTACCATCAGTGTAAAATAAGTGTGTTTAAACCTGCAAAATGTTGCAATGTCAGATAATTTATATTTGTATAAACAGCAAGAAACATATAAGAGTTTAAGACTATGGGCATGCAAAGTTTGACACACTGTGGCTGAATGTATACCTTAAATATATAATCCATGAATGTATACCTTAAATAATCCACTTAGACTTTCAAATGACTTGACTTTAGTGTAACAATGTGTACTGCTAGTGCATTGGTTGTATTTCCTAATATCATTTTTAAATAAAATACATTTGTTTTTATGCATCGCATTGCAGAGATGTTTTACTGTAAACACTCAGTGGCCATAAATTCTAATTGTAGTTTAACAAGAGGTGTTTTTTTTGTGTGAAGAGACACCAAACATCATTTTTGGTAGCATGGGGAAATCTATGCCTACAAATCCCTACAAAGTTACATTACAAAGGAGTAAAAAATGTGTTTTTTGTTTAGTGTTTAAAAAAGCTTGTATCCATATAAGTACTGATCCTCTGTGTAAAACTGAGTAAGGCTTATTTCTGTTACTTTTCCTTTTGCATCTCTCTAAAAGCTTTTGGGGCATAATTGGCTTAACAAGTCCCAAGCCCAGCTGTAGAAAACCAAGCACAAGAAGATCTTGACACGCAGTACTGTAGGTTTTACCAAATGTGACAAGTCATGCAAACCCAACGCACGCTTAGGGTTGATTTACAGCCAGTTCAAACAGCAGCAAAGGCAGCAGCAGCAAAATATCACTGGGGTATCGTTATTGTGCCAATGAGGTGTTTTTCTGCTGCAGTTTTTTTTTATCTTAAGAATGTTTTCACTCCTGTAGGAATACATGTTTTCCGCGATATGCAGGGAAAAATGTCATCTGGTACCAGACGGTACTATAGGGAAATGTTAACGATTAGAGTGAAATGGCAAAAATAGACTTCGGCAATGGCCTTAGGCTTAGTGATACGGCATGTGCAAGACTGAATGGGAAAGGAGACCTATGGTAAAGAATTAACCACAGCAAAATAGCTAGTTTGGGGTTTGCTGCACCTGAGTGGAGTAACAGCTGAATTACTCTACTGCTAATGACTATAACTAGTAAGATAACAGTCACATAGAGTATAAATACCAAGCATAGAGGCATACACAGACGAGAGAAGCTCCCAATACCTCCAGAACATCAAGAACATCGGTATAGCATCTGAGGCTCTCTCTAGAGATAGCATTTATCAGTTAAACCCCTGCATTATCTTAGCTCTGAGTCTGGTTGTTGGCTCCTGAAACCTCTGAGAACCACATAATCGCACCAGGATACGCATCAAACCAAGTGAACCGAGCTCACTTGAAGTGGTGGTCTCAGTTCTGCCACTTAGCTCTGTTTCAACTTTGTGCAATATGAAACAAAACGTTCACTTGGAAACGAACCGCTCCAAACAGCAAAGCAAATCATGGGAGTGGCGTACTTCAGCAAGCACCAAGGAAAGTGTCTCCCCTTGTCACACATACGCAATGCAGGGCTTGTCAAAAAATAAACACATGTACACAACAGCACATCACAAATCAAACTATGCAGCTGATTTATTTACTGGCGCAACCCGGTGCTATTCAATGAAATTACGCTGATACGAAATTTACTAATGCAGCATCCACGTTCTTTAAGCATAACACCAAAATTGTCAAAATGCAAAAGAAAAGTCACAGGAAAAATATGAAATGACAATTGAATAATGATTTAGCACATGTATTGCGTCTGGCTTTATTATAATTGCGCCATGTAGATCTATATCTCACCACACAGTGGTTTTTTAAATTTTTTTGTTGAGTATGTTACTTAAACATCTGAAAAACCAAAGCATATTATATATTTTTTTAGCAATCGTTACAAGATATCACATTATTTTTTTTACATACAATTACCCATTTATACAGTTGGGTTTTTACTGGAGCAATCTAGGTAACGTACCTTGCTCAAGGGTACAGCAGCAGTGTCCCCCACCTGGGATTGAACCCACAACCCTCCAGTCAAGAGTCCACAGCCCTAACCACTACTCCACACTGCTGCCCTATATATATATCTCCTACTGACATGCACCAGTATTTACACATGTCCTCTGCACATCCGATACACACTAAAAGGGCAATCCCAAAGGGTCTAAGAATAAGAATACGAAGAATATGCTCAAAAGAAAGTGACTATGTAAACCAAAGAAATATATTAAAAACAAATCTTAAAAAAAGAGGATACAAAGAAAGAATTATAGAGACAGAGTTAAGAAAAGTGGATAAACTAAAAAGAGATGATCTACTAGATTATAAAAATAGAGATAAAAAAGGTCAAAAGAGTCCCATTAGTAATGACTTACTCTAAACTTTTGCCCAATATTTCTAAGATAGTTTGGAAACACTTGCGGATTCTACATAATTCAGAAAAATTAAAAAAAGTATTTCTTAAGGCCCCAGTTGTAGCATTCAAAAGAGAAGCTAATTTAGGTGATATTTTAGTTCACAGTAAACATAAAAGAATAATTGACAAAATAGGTGCTATGAACATGTGCACCAGTAGATGTAAAGTGTGTAAACACATAGACAAAAGTAAAAATATAATTAAACATAAGAACACCACATATCCACTAAAAACTAATACCTACTGTAAAAATAGCAATGTTGTTTATGGAATAGCCTGTGAAAAATGTGATGAAATCAAATATGTTGGAGAGACTGGAACTACTTTATATAAAATAATTCAGAACCACCTTTCATTAATTAGAAATAAAAAAATGAATGAACCAATAGTACAGCACTTCACCAGTCAAGGACATGACATAAATGATGTAAAGTTTGTAGTATTAGAACAGCTAAAATTAGACAATGCGACATATAGAAGAATAAAAGAAAGTAAATGGATAAATAGACTGAACATGATTATGCCAGCGGGACTCAACAGAAAAGAATGAACTAATTAACTTCAATAAATATATAACATTTAAATAAATAAACAAAATTCGTTCAAAAGTTGTGCATGCTGATGCGCTGGGGAGGCCAAATCTAGACTGATCCTCAAAGCCAGCATTGCATGATATAATAAAAATATAAATTTATATAAAGTAATGTTAATTAGAATTAATACAGATTCAAAGATAGAAGTAAAAGTGATGTCACAATATATAGAACAGCATTACATCATGTAAGAATAAATCATAGATTTGAATGTAAACAATAACAAGTAGTTGTCAAGCCGTCAAAACCTATAAATACCTCCAATGTTTTGATTCAAACACAGGCTCCTTGAGAAAGATATGTACAACATATCGAACGTTGGGCAGCTGGCTCTTTGAGCTAATATATATATATATATATATATATATATATATATATATATATATATATATATATATATATATATATATATATATATATGAACATTTATTTTACAAATCAAAACAAGAAAATGTAAATAAATAAACATCTGAACAGACATATAGATAAATAAACTTAGAAGAAAGCGCACAGCACAAGAAGTTATAAAAAAAGTCTCATTTATTTATTTTTATTTGACAAAATGGTATTCCTTTACCTTGAGTCTAAGGCTCAATCACAATCAATACAGATAAAGCGCTTCTCCACTCTGCCTTTCTGCACAGGGCACAGCTGCACGAAATTTTATTTTTATTGCTCTTGCCAACCTGGCATTGGCGGCTCTCAGCGGGGTTGCCAGCTTCAGCTGTGGTTACACGATTGGCAGTCTCCCTCTGTTCCAAATGCTTCTTGTGAAGTTCCTGTGCTAACTGTAAAATATATTCTCTCCTTGGTAGTCTTATCCGTGCATTCTTTGTAAAGTACCCAGGAGTTGATGGCTGCTAGGTCCAATACAGCAGCTAGTGTGGTCCAGTGGTTAAAGAAACGGGCTTGTAACCAGTAAGTCCCTGGTTCAAATCCCACCTCAGCCACTGACTCATTGTGTGACCCTGAGCAAGTCACTTAACCTCCTTGTGCTCTGTCTTTTGGGTGAGAGGTATTTGTAAGTGACTCTGCAGCTGATGCATAGCTCACACACCCTAGTCTCTGTAAGCTGCCTTGGATAAAGGCGTCTGCTAAATAAACTAATAATAATAATAAAACACCTGAACAGGCCACCATCGAGAGCCAGCTTTCACAGAAT
This sequence comes from Acipenser oxyrinchus oxyrinchus, assembly GCA_030684275.1. Classification (NCBI taxonomy): domain Eukaryota; kingdom Metazoa; phylum Chordata; class Actinopteri; order Acipenseriformes; family Acipenseridae; genus Acipenser; species Acipenser oxyrinchus. Next base: position 76,973,978 of record CM060251.1, on the reverse strand, counting down.
ACTTCCGTGCCATCTGATCCAAAAAATCAACTCCATATTTTCTTGCGTTGTGAAACTCCACGGTCTCTGGTATTTAGTTTCACTAGTCCCGATGCTAATTGACTGACCAAAACAGCACAGCTGGCAAGCAGATGCCAGCCTTTGAAAAGGCTGATTTAAAAACAATAGACTGTCAGTCATTCACTCAGGCAGAGAGTAGAAATGAATCTAATTACAGCTAAACACATTGCATACTGGTAAATAAAAAATAATAAAGTACAATACCGTTCTGTATAATCACAATACAGTTGTTTTCCCGGGGCATTTGGGTATAATATATCTCCTTTATTTCTGCACTCCCGCATTTCATGCTTTGTGATAATATTTAATACGTACGGACAGAAAGGTACACGAACGTGCTGCCCCATATGTGTTACATGACTGGAGAAAATTACATTTTAAAACCAAAAACCGCCAAAATGACTGCCGCGGGGCTTCTAGTGTTAAATTGGCATTCTTTTAGATTCTTTGTTGTTTTTATTTTCTTGATTTTTAATGTTGTTTGTAGTTTGTATCCAATTCTGTATAGGTCATGAGTTTTGTTTTATTGCTATTTTACTTGTCTTCCCTTGCTTTGTTAAGTGCTTTGTGATAATCCTTTATGAAATGCACTATATAAAATAAAGATTATTATTATATTATTATTATATTTATTCAGGGGTATTTAGTAAGCAAGCAGTCTGACTTGGATCAAATGAGCTACACATTTCCTACCCTTCGTTATTCTGCAGTTGTTTATCTGTCTCAAAATGTGTGAAGGTTGCAGTATATATTCCCAAAATCAAATTTTAATAAATGGCAACTGAGAATTCATCCTTAAAGCCCAAACACTGAAGAACACTGTGCCACGTACATAGGCAAGACTGAAAGTAGAAAATTAGACTAATTAATCTTGTTTGTAATTATCCGGCACTCAAAAAGGTCAGCCATCATCTGTTAAAGCAGATAACATTTACCTTTTAGACTGTGTCTGTCATGACAATCTGCACATTCCTTTATCTCAGTGGTTATGCATATTGCAGTGACAGTGATTTATTAAACTGCAGCAGTAGCATGAGCTTGAATAATCCAGCTGCATGGAGAAACACTTTGCAACCTAACCTGGAACAAAGCTTGAATTTAAATGTGTGATTATATATATATATATATATATATATATATATATATATATATATAGTGGAACTCTGTTTATCCAAGGCTTGGGGGGACATGGGTCCAGATAAATGAGGTGTCATTGCGTGTGACTAGAATGCATGAATAAAATGCAGAAACTAGTACTGTTAACCAAATTAGCGTTAACTGAAGATGTGCAATACAATATATTACAACGACAGAAGAATGTTTTAAAATGTGCTTACTTTGACATTGATACTCCAAGCAAAATCTTTTCAAAATGTGATACAACTCCAACCCTGTTTCCCTAGCTTTTTCTGTTACCAGAAATAAAAAAATAGTAATAAAAAACTTCTACAAAAAAAATACTAGAAAGCTACACGATCATAAGACATTTTATGATGGGAATAAGCTATGCAGCCCATCAGAGCTCACAATTTTCCTGTAAACTAAGTGTGGCTAGCAGCTAGAAATATCACAAGGTATTATCGCTAATTTATTCCACAAATTTATTCCACAAATTAATATTAAGTAATGGGAGCTAAGTGTTGCTGGTTTTCTGGGACTACAAACAAAAAATACAATTTTATTATTCCCGATGCAACTGACGTATGAAGGGAACAGAATAATTACATTCTTTCTCGGCTTGCACTTGTAAACAGTTAGCGTAGCACAGTCATTGTGTTTCAAAATTGTACTGGAGTACAGCTGTGGTTGCAAGTTTTGCGCAGATGGTGGGAGCTCTCTTCTTGCTTTGTTGGCTGTTCCAACCAGACTTTTTTTTGTTAAACTCTTTTGCCAGTCATCACTTTGTATCCTATGTGCCTCTGCTACAGTACAGCATTGAATGTGGTGTAGGATTCGCATATCAATCAACAAATGAAAAGCACTGAGATATTGATCTTGCGTTTTGCGTACGCCAGGGAACCTGAGGTTTCAGTCAAAACATTTTGTGCAGCCGGTCAACACCGGGATTTATAATTTCCCAAATAGTGCCATCCTTCTCAATCTCCTGAATGCCTGTTCGTGCTGGCGATGCAGCTGGAGTCGCTGTCCTTGGTACTGCTGCGGGTGAAGCGGTTGGCATGGCTGGCACGCCTGCAGCTGCTGCAGGAGACGATACAGGCAAAGCGGCACTGCAGAGGTAAGCTCAGTGGGGGTAGAGATAACAACAGGCTTGTATATAAAAAAAATAGAATATTGTAGGTTATTCAAAATAAAAAAAACACTGAGAATTACTGTTCATGTCATTTCGTACTACACATCACAAACACAATTAAAAACAAAGCATTAATATCGTACTGTTATCACATACACACATCTTGCACAATAACACAAAGCAAGTTAAATATCTACTTGCTGAAGCGGTTTTTATTTTAGCCAACAAGGTGTTTATGTGTGGCAGCAATGCACTAGCAAAAGTTACAAGGCAGTGACGTCAGCTCCCTAGCAACAAGCCTCCTATGTTGAGAATGGATTCTTTCAATGCAGCGGGTTGTGCATTTGAGAAAGGAAAGGAAGACTCATGAAATTCATTGGAGACTGAAGTTGATGAGAAGCAATTACCCTCCGCAGTATGAATTAAAACGATGTGCTGCTTTTTATACGAAAAATGGGGAAAAGCGGGTTGCGTAGAGGATTTTTACTGGACCCTGATGCCTGCAATAAAACGAGGGAGTGGTTGTACTGTATTTGTTAGCCTATTTGTTTTTCTATGGATCTCTCATTATATTGCGGCCCTTGATATATAGGGGATTTATATTGGACCCCGACACCCGCGATATATCGAGGGGGTGGTGTAATTACAAGGTCATTTTGAACTTGGAAACTGATTGGGTCAGGCAGCATACATGCAGATATTAGTTTACTCTCTTGTTTCAAGATAAATTACAATTGATAATGTTAGTAAAATGTATGTATTATAATACAGTATATTTGCTGTATTATATTCTAATACTACTCAGTTTCATTGTAAATTCATATTAGAAAATGCAACATAATTTGTGCATTTTTTTGTAGTAATATAACATGTATTAACTAGCAGATCTGCCAACAGTCCCCCAAAAACATCTGCAAAATTATTGTTTACTATGCTGGTTTATTACATTATTATTATAGCCTGTTACTATAGTTTACATATGACTCTATTAATTATGCCCTTATATTTGAATTCAATCAATGTAGTGATAGAATTCAACAAAAGTAATCAGACCAACAGAACTAATGTCACCAATACATGCAGAGTAAATTAAACTACCTTGCATAATAAAACTGTCCTGCTCACAGAAGCATCTGATTTACTGTAAAGCAGTTTCTATACATTTGCACTAAGACTCCAAGCGGTGGGCTAAAACACCCCTTTGAATCCAGGTTTGCATTTATACAATTTTTCATTTAGACTTACGGTTCCCATATATCTGCTGGGGTTGACCTTTACCTAGGGGGCAGAAAAGAGAAATGTGAGTAAGACGTCAGCTGCACTATGACTTTTGCTCTGTACACTTTGTAATTTTGTCTGCTCTTTCAGTCAAGCCTTTGGAAGCCTGTGACAGGGAGAGAAGGGATCTGAGCTGCAAGTATACCTCCCGACCAGGGCGCTATGTAAGGTTGGTTGGTCAACTCGATGGTAGGTTGGAACTGGAAGTCGGCCATTTTGGAGAAAGCACGTAGTTGTGAGACTGCTAAAAAAAATCCATTGTGATCAGTTGTGGGGTATGCAATGATTGGATAGAGCGTGGCGCCGGGCTGATCACAGGGAGCAGTTTGGCAGTACAAAGGGGACGCAGCTACGGGAGTACGGCCCTTTACATTGACTGTATTAACGTGCTAGAGCACTGTGCTTGTTTTATTTTTGTTTGCTTGTATTGCAGAGGACTACAGGATAGGGAGCTGCAGCCACGGGCCTAGCACAGAAACCTGGAGCACTACAACCAATGCACAGCACATCACAGCACTGCACAGCACAAGCCAGCACCACCGTTCTTGGAGCACTTTTCCCATGCACAAAGGTGGACGATTGGGATGCAGTATTATTATTATTTGGGACTGAAACCTGCTGTGTGTATTTCCGCCATGTCATTGCTGGTATAGGGGTGGATTATTATTATTTAATATTCAATAAACACTGTCACTTTGAACTGCACTTGAACTGTTTGAACATTGCCTTATTCCCCACCCCACTCACATCCTGACATGTGGTGTCTTCGTGGGATCTACGTGGACTGGAGGATGGACCCCAGTAACGTGGCAGCTATGCTGGATGCCCAGGACCAATGGAGGAACAAGGAGGAAAAGAGAAGTGAAGGCATGGAGGCCCAACGACAGGACTTCACCAGCATGGTGGTGAGGATGCGTGCCATGTACATGTCCAGCCCCTGGAGGGACCAAACACTGGAACCAGCGGTGGTACTCCCGAAACCCAGACCCCCAAAAATGACGCTGGAGGATGATCCCAAGGCGTCTCTGATTGCCTTTAAGCACCAGGCAACAACAGCAAGATAGCCTCGGAAGTGGTGGTCCACTCAACTGGGGCCCTGCTTGATTAGAGAAGCCCAGGCGGTCTATAGAGTGATGACACACAAGGCCGCCATGGATTATGACCTGGTCAAGTAGGCCATTCTCCAGCAACATCACAGAGGAGACCTACCGTCACCGGTTCCAGGAATACCAGCGGCTCCTGGGAGTCAGGCACCGCAAGTGACGGACCAGCTGACCTGGTGGCTCTGCCCCGACACCCAGACGCTCGCACGGGTGGTTGGACTGATCGCAATAGATCAGTTCAGCCACGTGTTGGGGCCAGAAACACAAGTGTAGGTCAGCCGACACCAGCCCACCACGATGGAGAAAGCAGTCCGCCTGGCCGAAGCGTTTGAAGACCCTGCTGGCATACCATCTCATCACTCCTTGCACCCGACCCAGGGAGCGCCTCCAGTCCAACATTTATAGACTCTCATATTAAACCATATGTTGTTTCTCTACCTGCATATCTTAGAGACACAACTGATGTAGTAAAGAAATTAGAACTTCTTGAGAATATTCAACAGGATGATATATTGGTAACGTTAGATGTTACTAGTCTTTATATGAATATCCCACATGAAAAAGGATTACAAGCATTGGAATATTTGTTGAGTAAAAGAACTATTACTACACAACTGCCTACTGATTTTCTGTTGGAAATGGCTACTCTAGTTTTACAGAACAATTATTTTTTATTTGAGAATAAATACTACTTACAAATACAAGGTACTGATATGGGTTCCACTATGGCACCGAATTATGCAAATCTATTCATGTGTAAATTTAAACAAAATAAAATTAAATATAGCGGCAGATAATTTGATGATATTGGGGCAGATATATTGATGATAATGATTTGGATAGGTACAGAAGACGAACTTGGCTGTTTTTTTCAATTATATTAGACCAGATTGATTCTTTGAAATTCACAATAACTAAAAGTAAACAGAATGTTCATTTTTTGGATTTAACTATTTTCAAAAGGGGTACTAAGTTATCAACTACGGCATTTGTGAAAACAACAGATATGAATAATATACTAAGAGCAGACAGCTTTCATCCTGTACATTGTAAAAAGGGTCTTCCTGTGAGTCAATTATACAGAATGAAGAGAATATGTGAATCTGGTAATGACTATAAAAGCAATGCAGATGATATGGTAAACAAATTCAGGGTCTGAGGTTATCCAGAAAATTGGCTTTCAAAAGCTAGGGTCAGAGCGGATAATTTGGATAGAAAATTGTTATTAAAATGTAAACAAAAAGATAAAAAAAGATTTCTCTACAGTTTTTGTTTCCACTTATACAGTACATAGTGAAAATATTAAGACAATCATTATAAAACATTGGAATATTTTGTCGTTGGATTCCAGATTGGATCCATTATGTGACAGTCTGCTGTTATTTTCGTACAAAAGGTGCCAGAATTTAAAAGATAAATTAGTCAGATCAGAGTCATACATTCCCCCCGAAACCATTTTTTCAACCGAAACCAAGATTTTATAGACGTGGGCAATGAGCACAGTGTAGTAATATGATGCAGGCTAATACATTTTCACACCCTAGAACGGGTAATGTATTTTCGATAAAAAGTAGGATTACATGTACATCAACACATGTCATATATCTTTTAAAATGTCCTTGTAGTTGGGGCTATGCAGGTAAAACAAGTAAACAACTAAAAACTAGAATTAGTGAACACAAAAGTGCAATTAGGCACAAAGATGAAATATCTTCCGTTTCAAGACACCTTCACCCAATTTCGAGTTTGCGATGTATGGGGATTGAAAATGTGTCACCCGGACATAGAGAAGGTGACTTGGATAACAAACTTTTAAAAAGAAAAACGTTTTGGATAGATAAATTAGATACTTTATCCCCTTTGGGTCTCAATGATGAGATTGATTGGGTGATGTTTTTGAAATAATTAAATAATTATGTATCGTCAAAGGGGAAAGAGATAGACGATGCATTGTTGCATTCTTCTGTTGTTGTGTATTGAATATATCTGATGTAACATCTAACTTTTTATAGTTTATTAAATACATAATGTCAGTTTTATATATAATTATGAATTGTATAATCTGTTGTTTATATTGATTGTTGGTTTTAATTGGTAATTATGTAGTGATTTAAATCACCTATGTAGGTAGGGTTAAACACACTAAACACGCTGAGGACGGGCCTCAGGACCGAAACATGTTTGTGTTTTTTTAATATGTTTGTTTTAAATTAAATAAAAATAAAGACATTTTGAGTGCAGACTTTTCGCTGTTTTGTTTGAAGAGGTCAGACTCAGGATACGGGATCTTTGATTGAGGATTCTCTCTTGGTGGGGGTGTCTTGATGGCCACTGAGTTTAGTGGCCGTATCCATGGGGAAACCAGGCCATATCCCACCACTACAATATATGTGACTGTTGGGGGTCAGACATGCCGCATAGTCACGGCTGTAATAAGTTAACATATCCTGTAATGTTAGGTCGAGACTGGTGCGGTCAGTCTCCAGTAGGATCATTGGGGCAGTGGTAGAGTCGATTGGCCAAATTTCCCTGTTGCAAGTTGATCTGTTCCAATCTTGGTTCTGCCCAAAGAAAACAAAAAGAGAGCAAAGGGCAGAAAATTGGTTGACAAGGTTGAGGTTTGGTGGGAGAATCCTTGAGGTCTACTAAATGCCATGGGAGGGGAACTGGGATCCAGTGTGACCTGCGGGGGCAGGTTACTGAGACCCCAAGTGCAGAAGCTACTATAGCCCCGCTCGATATACCGAAGTTCTGGGACCAGGATGTTGACCTAGAGTGAGAACAAAAAAATTACCCCACTCTGGTTCAGTCTATCGAGGGAAAGGAGGTTGAAGGCAACCGACCACTCACATATCCTCACCACACCACATAGGGTATCCCAAACCTCAGGCACAGGACAGCTTGTAAAACAATTACTCGTTCCCAAGCCTTTTCGGAGTGAGATCATGCGGCTGGCTTCCTTGTTCGGGACATCTAGGTAGTGAAAACACTCAGGAATGAATATTGACTCGATTTTATTGGATGGGAGTTTATAGAGAAGTGACGAGATATGTGGCGGGTGTCTGAAAGCCAACAAGTAGCCTGGGTGTTCGCCTGGCCCTGCTGGTCCCATTGCCCCTGATTTGAACCCCTTTTGAGAGAAGGAATCTATGAAAAAGACCTAGGAGTTTATGTTGACTCAGAAATGTCTTCATCTAGACAATGTGGGGAAGCTATTAAAAAGGCCAAAAAAGGCCAACAAGATGCTTGGATATATTGTGAAAAGTGTTGAATTTAAATCAAGGGAAGTAATGTTAAAACTTTACAAAGCATTAGTAAGACCTCATCTAGAATATTGTGTTCAGTTCTGGTCACCTCATTACAAAAAGGATATTGCTGCTCTTGATAGATTGCAAAGAGCGACCAGAATTATCCTGGGTTTAAAAGGCATGTCGTATGCAGGCAGGCTAAAAGAATTGAATCTATTCAGTCTTGAACAAAGAAGACTACGCAGTGATCTGATTCAAGCATTCAAAATTCTAAAAGGTATTGACAATATCCACCTGAAAAAAGAAACAAGGACCAGGGGTCACAAATGGAGATTAGATAAAGGGGCATTCAGAACAGAAAATAGGAGGCACTTTTTTACATAGAGAATAGTGAGGGTCTGGAACCAAATCCATGGTAATGTTGTTGAAGCTGACACCCTGGGATCCTTCAAGAAGCTGCTTGATGAGATTCTGGGATCAATAAGCTCCTAACAACCAAACGAGCAAGATGGGCCGAATGGCCTCCTCTCGTTTGTAAACTTTCTTATGTTCTTATTTTCTAACTGTGATGGATATAGTGGGTCCATTGAGCTCTTCTGACTCTGGATATACGCATATTTTAGTAGTGGTGGACTACACGACCAGATATCCAGAGCCAGTACCATTGAGATCCACTAGTGCCGCAGCAATTGTTAAAGAGTTAGTTCACATAATATTGAGAGTAGGGTTCCTCAAAGAAATTCTGATTGATCAAGGAATGAACTTTAAGTCGAAATGTTTAAATGAAGTGTATGAATTGTTCAGTCCATTAGGACCTCCATTTATCATCCACAGATGGGCGCTGGTGGAATACTTAATCAGACCTTGAAATAGATGCTGAGGCGGTTTGTCAACCAAGAGCAGAAACATTGGGCCAAACTTCCCTACCTCATGTTTGCAGTGAGAGAAATGCCTCAGAGTTTGACCGGGTTTTCTGTCTTCGAGCTGCTGTATGGGAGACAACCCCCAAGGTATCACTGATCTTGTGAAAGAGCGGTGGGAAGACCAAACTAATAGTTCCAAAAACATAGTCAAATATGTAATACTTTTGAGAGACCGCCTAGAATTGGTTGGTTGTTTGGCACAAAAGAATCTAAAACTGACTCAGCATTGTCAAGAGCAGCAATACAAAAGAACAAGAATTCAGACCTTTGGACCAGGAGATAAGGTACTGTTGCTACTTGCTAAGTGATTTGGACCATATGAGGTGATACAGGGAATTGGTAAAGTAAATTATGAAATTAGACAATCCGATCACCGAAATGAACTGTGGGACACGGTATTATTATTATTTGGGACTGGAACCTGCTGTGTGTACTTCCCCCATGTCATTGTTCGTATAGGGGTGGATTATTATTATTTAATATTCGATAAACACTGAAGTTATGAACTGCACTTGAACTGTTTGGACATTGCCTTATTCCTCACCCCACTCACATCCTGACAAAGCAACATTGTTACATTTCATAATAATTGGTCAAAAAGCAACACCCCAAAGCAATTTTCAGCAATGTTATGTAAATAATAGTTAACATTACATTATTTTTTTTAAATATAGATTTTTACTGAATACATATGTGAGATGTAACTTAATGCTTATGGACAGCTGAATATGTTTTTATTACATATGCTATCACTGATTTATTTTCTTTCATTTCATTCAGAGTGTTTCAATTCTTCATCTTTATGTTTTTTTTTATTTATTTTTTATTTTAAATCCAGAACCCAGAGGGCAGGAATAGAAAGTGGCACTAGTTTCTCATACTTGGAAGAAAATTATATTATACTGATATCCACTCCAAGCTATACCTTACTTATTTGGTCAGATATGGCATTGGCAGTTCTGAGTGTGACAGATAGGTACTTCAGCCAACTGGGTCTGGAACCATCAATCACTGCTAAAAACAAACAGAATAGAGAATAACAAGAGCAAGATAGATGTGGTCCTAATAAATACCCCCTGAAGATTTGTATACAGTGGCAAGACTGGAGAAAGATGAAAACCCTATTCTAAGTAGCTAAATAAAGAGTCTGGACGTTGTGGCCAAACTTTCATTCCCCCAGGGAGAAATTCAATTGGTAAAAACAAGGCGGCCAAATTAAGATTAGGACATTGATCTCACTATGCAAAGACTTGTGAATGTTTTGTTGTAGTTGAAATACTTAAAACAGAGCCAGTTGACAATACAACAAACAGCTGTCAACGAAAACTGGCCTAAAGAAACCTGTCTATTTTTTATTTGCCGTCCAGTAGCATTCACAGAGCTTTAAAACAGAAAGATGGACTGACATGTGATCCGATTCATTTTTATAAACTATAACACATAATAAAGTTTATTGCTTAATCTCTAATTTTTCACATATAACACATTTAAACAAAATCTTTGGAAACTATCAGTAATCTCAACAGGAATAAAGGGAGCTCATCTTTAATTCTGAAAGTATAAAAGTAATCAAATTCTATGAAATTGTTTCTTTCATTTGCTGTACATTGTTTGGAGTTATGAGTGTTTGTATTAACTGTTACAGCTGACACAGCTTTCCCAGAATTATTTTGTCATTTTCATTTTTTTTTTTAAACTTTTTATTGTTCTTGTTTCATTTTTTCTAAAACTTATTTTTTTATTATGAGCTTCAGTGTTGTTGTTTACAATACATTACTTATAGTTTTTTTTTTTGTTAAAATGTCAGAAGAAATAGTTGCTTTAGTTCAGCAGTAAAAAAAAAAAAAACTTGGGACTTTCTTTAAAGTTACATCAATTTCTGACTCCCTCCTGCAACTTTTTTTTTCTTAATCACTATGGTAGACAGGTGCTTTATTATTCACGACTGCCTTACACCGTATCTATCTCATCACATGGGCGGCTTTGCCATTCACTTGCATCAAACACATTTTATTAGTTTTTGCTGGGAGGAGTAAGTCACCACTTAGTACATGTACTATACAAATGGCAACAAAAACATTCACACAGTGTCCAAGAGCTTCAGTTTTTCAGAAAGGAGACATCCACAAAAGATGTAAAATGAACAATTTTTTATTGCATTTGACAAACGACCATCCCCATAATGAAACGTAATATAATTTGCCCATGGCCTTGTCATTTGGAGCTTGCCCCTATATGCTGGCTGAACTATGATGTAATCTATATTGATTGATGATAACTAATGCCAGCGGGCAGGACAAGTGGCACTCTGGGCCACCTTCACCCTGGACAAGGTGCTCTGCAAGATGGAGGCTGGGGAGGAGGAGGACCAAACAAAGAAACGACAAGGAGGCGTAGACGAGAGGGCTATTTAAAGAACAGTTTGGTTACGTATGTGATTAGTGGGTGGATTCCCCTTTCAGAAACACAACATAGTTTCCAATTCAGCAAGGAGACAGCCACAAAAGATTTAAAGTGAACAATTCTTTATTGCATTTGACAAACTACCATGACCATAATGAAACATAATTTGGCCCTGGGCCTTGTCCGTTGGAGCTCGATAGCCACCCCTATATGGTGGCTGAACGATGATGTAATCTATATTGATTGAATACAAGCTAATGCAGAACAAGTGGCACTCTGGGCCACCGTCCCTCAAAAGGACAAGGCTGCCTCTTATGCTGGCTGAACTTCCTAATAGAGAAAAAAAACTTGCAAATAAAAATGAAAACATCTTACCAGCGGGCGGGACAAGTGGCACTATGGGACAAGTCCGCCTAGCCTAACTTGTAATACAAAATAAAAGCAACTCACTCATTCAGTACGCAACCAGATTAACAGGAATCAGATTCTACAGTCAGATCAGGCAATCAAAGTAAAGCCTGTATATGGCAAATTTATTGTGCTCTCTGTTTATGTGAAGGTTCCTGTAATTGGATTTTGGAGAGAGAAAAGAGGCTACATTGGTTTAACCCCTCGTCAAAGGCCATAACAGGGCTCACTCTGAAGGCAGGCAAATGCACCCCACATACATCAAATTGAAAGTAAAATAAACTATACAAAAGTTTATATCATTTAAACAATTCTTTATTAAATAAACATGTTCATGTTGTGAAGTGCTAAACATTTTTCTTAGTACAGCAAATGTCTTTAAAATGCCACAAACACAAACATAAACTCCACAAATAAATCTTATAATGAAGTTTTAAACTCAACACGTAGATCTACAATCTAGTAAAAATAAAAAAAAAGTCAACATATACCTGTGCTTCAGTATTCATTGCTCTAAAAAGGCAGATTTGAAGGTAGATGTACTAAAGTGTTGCGTCTGTCGCAATCGTTGCAAACCACATGCAAATTAGTTGGAAATGTAGCGTGAAATGTACTAAACAAAAGCAACGCTGTTAGCATCATTTTAACGAATGCTTTGCAGCTGCAGTTCTTATTTGCGCTTTAGCCTTAAATGAATATGTAATTCTGGGCATTCCTGCAGAAATTCGCAAAAACAGGGTGAAGATAGCGCAAATGAGGGATCAAAAATATTGTAATGAGATGAACTAAAGCTGTGGGCAATTTGTGGCACTTACGATTGCATCAATTTGTTAAGAACTTGAAAGCATGTTTTAAACAGTCGCAATTGTTGCTGGCATTTCCCAGTCCGCTTTTTCTCGTGTGTTGCCAGTTGTGCTCAATGTATTTTTGAGACGAACACCCAAGTACCTAATTTTCACTAAAGTCAGGGTGTACTTACAAGCCGTGAAAACATATTTCTATGACATTTCTGGTTTCCCCAACGAGAGCAATAGACTGAACACATGTGCCACTAACCCCTCCAGCTCATTCTGAGCATTTGTATAAGATTATTAAAAATAATACTAATTAAAATAAAATTTAAAAAAAAACCTAAAATCATTAAGTTTCAATTTAAAATAATCTTTTATTCGCATTGTACACCAATTTCAGCAGCATAATTTATTTTGTGTTACCAGTAGACTAAAGTACCAAAAAGTGAGTGCACTAGGTATTCATTTGATTTTACTACTGTACTGTACACTTAGTGTTCCGCATTTTCAGTTTTTATCTTTAAAAAGTTTGTTTTACATATATTAAAATAGAGATAAAATCGGTAATAAATAGTTTTTAATTGAAACATTGGTAAAAATCGGGGGAAAAAAATTCAGTATACACACTTGTGGAATATGATGTGTAGCAGTTCTGGTTTCTGATTAAGTTTAATGTCTCTGGCATGTATGTTGAAGCAGAATCTGTGCAAGTCAAAGCCACATCCCAAGTTAGCTGGTACTTTGCGAACATTTGAGCAATTGCTGTGCTGACGGAAATAGGATCTACAGAAGGTATGAACATGACATCAGCACAAAACAAGCCAGGTTTAATTGCCTTGCAAGCATAAAAAGAAAAAAAAATTGACAGAACTGGGTGGTGTAAACCATCGGGAGAAGCATCAAAAATCACACTAGACATTTCCATCAATGCGTTCCATAAGTTTACCAACTAAAGCATCATCATTTACTGTCAAATATTTACAATTCAGATTGTGCATCCTCTGCCTTATCTGGCCCACTTCTGCTATTTGGCTTTTTGTATACTTCGAAACATTTGTTTTCTTTTGAATATTTATAAACTGATTTACATTTCCTCCCCATTCCTCATCCACTCAAAATATTATATTTTCATGTAAGTATTTCAATTTAGTTTTTGATCAAGCTAATAGTTACTATGCCCAGTAATTGCCACAATAATCAAACTTTGATTGGCCAACATAATCAGGTGATAATGTGTTTATGAAGTGACAGAGAACCACGTTTGAATCTTATGATCTGTATGATTATGAAAAGCCTTTTCGTGGTGAAGGTTGGGGCCCCACTATAGAATCTGATGGGATTAAACTGCCTTTCATTTATATATATATATATATATATATATATATATAACATTATTAAAATAGGTAAAATGAAGACGGAACAGAATACATTGTACAGATGACGTTTTATTTAACAAAAACAATGTTATTTTCATTCTTGCACTCTTGCATGTATAGACGTTATCCTTCGGGCACCCTCTGCTGCAGCAAACCACAACTCAACTGCCTCTTTTTTATTTGAAAACATGTTGCACAACTCTCACTAAGAGGATGCAAATAATATTTAAATTAGTATATTGCGGCTCCTTCATTAACATATTTTTTCTTAGTACATATGACAAAATGTGCACTTTGTGAATTGTCGTAAGCAAAATGCAAATTGCGGTATGTTTGCGCTATGACTGGCCCATCTTAGTACATCTACCCCTTGGTAAAAGAAAACATATTGCACAAAGAGAACTTGCACACATACCAAAGAAAGAAGGACAGATACAAATAATAAAAAAGAATGCCAATCCTTGTAGAGATGTAGATTTACTCCAGATTACATGCCGATTCTCTCAGGCATCAATTCTACAAGTCAAAGAGGCTGCGCAATAATAGTAGCCTAGTACTTTTTTTTTTGGCAACTTGCAAAATAAAATACTATATATATATATATATATATATATATATACAGTACTGTGCAAAAGTTTTAGGCAGGTGTGAAAAAATGCTGTAAAGTAAGAATGCTTTCAAAAATAGACATGTTAATAGATTATATTTATCAATTAACTAAATGCAAAGTGAGTGAACAGAAGAAAAATCTAAATCAAATCCATATTTGGTGTGACCACCCTTTGCCTTCAAAACAGCATCAATTCTTCTTGGTACACTTGCACAAAGTCAGGGATTTTGTAGGCATATAGTCAGGTGTACGATTAAACAATTATACCAAACAGGTGCTAATGATCATCAATTCAATATGTAGGTTGAAACACAATCATTAACTGAAACAGAAACAGCTGTGTAGGAGGAATAAAACTGGGTGAGGAACAGCCAAACTCAGCTAACAAGGTGAGGTTGCTGAAGACAGTTTACTGTCAAAAGTCATACACCATGGCAAGACTGAGCACAGCAACAAGACACAAGGTAGTTATACTGCATCAGCAAGGTCTCTCCCAGGCAGAAATTTCAAGGCAGACAGGGGTTTCCAGATGTGCTGTCCAAGCTCTTTTGAAGAAGCACAAAGAAACAGGCAACGTTGAGGACCGAGACGCAGTGGTCGGCCAAGGAAACTTACTGCAGCAGATGAAAGACACATCATGCTTACTTCCCTTCGCAATCGGAAGATGTCCAGCAGTGCCATCAGCTCAGAACTGGCAGAAAACAGTGGGACCCTGGTACACCCATCTACTGTCCGGAGAAGTCTGGTCAGAAGTGGCCTTCATGGAAGACTTGCGGCCAAAAAGCCATACCTCCGACGTGGAAACAAGGCCAAGCGCCTCAACTATGCACGAAAATACAGGAACTGGGGTGCAGAAAAATGGCAGCAGGTGCTCTGGACTGATGAGTCAAAATTTGAAATATTTGGCTGCAGCAGAAGGCAGTTTGTTCGCCGAAGGGCTGGAGAGCATACACGAATGAGTGTCTGCAGGCAACAGTGAAGCCTGGTGGAGGTTCCTTGCAAGTTTGGGGCTGCATTTCTGCAAATGGAGTTGGGGATTTGGTCAGAATTAATGGTCTCCTAATGCTGAGAAGTACAGGCAGATACTTATCCATCATGCAATACCATCAGGGAGGCATCTGATTGGCCCCAAATTTATTCTGCAGCATGACAACGACCCCAAAAATACATTGAAAGTCACTAAGAACAATCTTCAGCGTAAAGAAGAACAAGGAGTCCTGGAAGTGATGGTATGGCCCCACAGAGCCCTGATCTCAACATCATCGAGTCTGTCTGGGATTACATGAAGAGAGAGAAGCAACTGAGGCTGCCTAAATCCACAGAAGAACTGTGGTTAGTTCTCCAAGATGTTTGGGCCAACCTACCTGCCGAGTTCCTTCAAAAACTGTGTGCAAGTGTACCTAGAAGGATTGATGCTTGATGCTATTTTGAAGGCAAAGGGTGGTCACACCAAATATGGATTTGATTTAGATTTTTCTTCTGTTCACTCACTTTGCATTTAGTTAATTGATAAATATAATCTATTAGCATGTCTATTTTTGAAAGCATTCTTACTTTACAGCATTTTTTCACACCTGCCTAAAACTTTTGCACAGTACTGTATATATATATATATATATATATATATATATATATATATATATATATATATATATATATATATACTGTATATATATTACAGTAGGTGCTAATAAGCACGGTACTGTAAACAGTGCAGTTATCAAATACAGTGCTCAAGATTCTCAAGATTGGAAATAATTGTAGATGTGATATGCCTTTTCTACATCTATCCCAGCTTCCCTGCAACTCCCATCTCTCTAATCTGCAAATAAACAACAATGTATGAAAGACATGCCTTTTTTTCAAATCAAATCATATTTTTTCAATACTGTATTGCAGGTAATAAGCAAGATACTGTAAACAGCACAGTTATCAAATATGATGCTGGAAACTAATCTATTATCCATAGACAGACACACAGATTAAAAAACATGACTATTGGCTAAAAATAAGAAGAAGAACATAAGAAAGTTTACAAACGAGAGGAGGCCATTCGGCCCATCTTGCTTGCTTGGTTAGTAGCTTATTGATCCCAGGATCTCATCAAGCAGCTTCTTGAAGGATCCCAGGGTGTCAGCTTCAACAACATTACTGAGGAGGTGGTTCCAGACCCTCACAATTCTCTGTGTAAAAAAAGCTTCCTATTTTCATTATGTAGTTGTGACAGAAATACAATAATTCTTGGTAGTAAATCTCCCTCCCGACCTGTGAGGGCGCTAAGCAGCCAGAACAGGGTTCCCTGGAAGGGCTGGCCTGACAGTTCTTTCCCAGGGTTCAAGGGAAGTCGGCCAGCTAGAAAGGGGGCGGAACTCCGTTGCATTAATGCATTGACCCGGAAGGGAAACAACGTGGTAGCCGCAGATTGGAGGGGCGGTTGCACTCGTTTACCAAGGGGTCATGTGTGATGGCATAAAAGGGGACGGAGAGACGCAATCTGTTCCTTCGCTTTGGTTTTTGTTATTGAACCTGAAAGGACCAGTGAGAGACCCAGCGATAAAAAGTACCATGGGTGTTTTGTTTGTTTGTCTATAATTGTTGGTTTGTTATTATTAAATGGCTAACATGTTCTGGAGCTGTTGCCAAGGGCCAGCACAAAACTCAGAACAGCACTTCACTTTTTTCACGAATATACTTGTATCACCCACCACGAGCACTATAGCACGCACCCAGGACTGGTGACCATGTTTATTGTGGCAAATATACGTGTGTTTATTATTTGGGACTGCAACCCGTTTATTTACTTCCAGTGCATTACACATTGTTGTGTATTGCCTGGAGTTATTGTTTTGTCACCAGACCAGGATTATAATTAATGAAACCCCTTTCCAACTGGATTACAACTCTCTGTCTGTTCACTGCACACTGCATCACTCCTGCACCTGTACACAATCAACCACTTTGCCACAGTACGATAAATCAATAATTTAAAAAATGATGTAGCCTTTCCATTGTCCACAGCTCTCCCACAACTCTCAACTATTCTTCCAGTAAGCTGTAATTGTGGCATGTGAACATTTATATTTTTTGCAACCCTCCTAAGATGGAAAGGGGTGCAAATGCACTTCAAAAATGTATCTTTGAAGTTGGATCACTCCTGTGTTCCCAGACATGAACAAGTACACACTTGATATCAAAATAAAGATAATCGATTTAACATTTACACATGTAAGGAACACGTTTTAGCTTCTGGTATTTTCAACATTTAAAACATTAAAACATTACAATGCTTCAGTCAATTTATTTTAACATACAGGAGACCAAAAGGCACTTTTTCCAGAAGCATTTTTCTTAAATTAAATATTTACAATTCTGACATTGTTTTCTGCATTTAATTAAATGTTTCGCTCTAGATAAATGTTGCTGTTTAGATTATTTACACGTTTTTTTTTTAATGTGTCCATGTTAGAGGTTTAAAAAACTCCTGACTATGCTGGACTGTTGTATTTGACTTCACTTCAAGATGAGATTCCCTGCTATAGAAAACTTTCAAATCAATTTCTTCCCCCCACAGAGGAGCAACTTTTTACTGGATATAACTTTAATTAAGAGTGCTGTTTTAAAAGACATTGAAATGTGTAATGATTAACAATAGCACTATTAATTTAAAAAATATTACAAGGAGCTCCAACAACTATCCTGTTCTTTAGCCTTTACATTTACAATATATATGGAACGTTACTGTCAATATAGACTGTTTCTTTATATTCTGTAATTTGAACACATGTAACTAATTTCTACAGACTATTATTCTATTATTCTTAAATGTCAATATCTTCAGGCAGTATGGCTTATGATTTGTGCAAGATTGGGTTCCTGTTATTGATTCCCAGCTGAGGTAACTCACAGGACAAATAGCTACAGCTCATTGGGCCTCATTTACGAACGGATGCTAAATGTTATGACGCGCGATAACTGCAATTAGTGTGGACGTTCATGATTGGTGATTTACTATTGGAATTGTATTCATTATCGCGTGAAATAGTGGGCATATTATGGTGCACACTAATATTACTGTGCCACACTATGGTAATCAGAATGAATATGTGATGTGCATGGTAATGTGTGATAATGTATTTAAATGAGGCACCCACTCTGAATAATGAGATGAGCTTCATTCACTCCATATTTACTAAAGGGCACATGAAAGTGAGCGATAATTAGTTTGTTTGGACACCAGGCTTTAATCCCTGATAGGCGCGCTATTTAAACCTCTTTCTTTGGGCTGAAAACTAGTGATGTGCAGATCAATTCTTTTTACTGAATCGATTCATTTGATTCATTCAGTTTAGTGACAGTGCTGACAAGAAAGAGAATTGAGGCTACATCTCATCAATCAATATTTCTCAAGTAAGCAGAAGAAAAAGAAAAATACACCATTGCACAACATGACTTTTATTGTACAGTATATACATTAAAGGGGAAAGGAAAAAGTCTTTTTTTCTTTTTACATCAGACAAGAAATACATGTTAAAATTAAAGGGTAAGCAGTGCAGTTTCACCTTACGATGCCTCTGCCTATCCCTGCTGAGTGCTGTGTCTGTTGATTGCTCATTTTCAGTCAATGTAAGCCACATCCACCTTTCACAATAAGCTACTGACCAAAAGATATGCCTGGACTGCTGGATTTTTTTTTTTAATATGAAGGTGGTCCCATATAGTCTCGGACATTATCGTGTGAAATGAGATGTGGCATTATCTGTCAGGTAAAATATGTCAAGTTGGTGGTCATACATTCTCAATTAGCACTGTTTGTAGAAAACAATAAAAAAGTTTAAATTTGCCATGATACAGTGTGTAATGTGATCCACACAGGTATAACGATAGCAACTGTATCGACAGGCTTGAACAAGGAGATACCTGCTTCTTGCTGGGTTCCTGAGCCAATCATTTGCGTATTTTTCATTTAGGTCCCAGAAATAAAATTTAGTGGAGGGCCAGAAAGAATGAAGATGCTAATTCTAGGACTAAAGACAAAAATGTAAACATAGCACCAAACTTTGGGATATATTGGAGTTGCCCAAAACAGTTCATACTGCCAAAAGTACTGAAAAGTTATTTCAAGTGATCTGGGAAGATAGGAAAAAGCACAGCATGGTCCAGTAGCTTTTAAAAGAATTGTTATAACTTTTATGGACGTGACACTGGCTCTTGAAAATGCTTTATTACATGTGTGATAAAAATGAATTCACAGAACTTCATTGAGTTGTGATTCTGTTACTTTTCAAGTTGTACTGTAATTGATACATATTTAACATATTCCGGTTTAATTGCACATTGTTATTATGTGGATACATGATACCCCTATGGTTTATTACTTTATTTAGCAGGCTATCAAAAACAGGCTAAAACAACATATTTGAGTCGATACAGGTGCTTCTTGTCCAGTGTTGAAGGTATTGCTTGTCACAATATGCTGTACACATCTGCAGGCTTGATTTGTCATGACCAGCTTGCTAGACGAGTTGTTCTCCCTGGTGGTGGTATTTGCCAAAAAGCTGCCATTCTAGGGACACTTGCTTGTTGTTACTTTATTTTTTTGTAAATGTAGTTTCTTGTTGTGCAATCTAAATGATAAGTACCAGTCTGTTCTCTTATTTTTTTTTTACAAGGATTGGATTTCTATACTTAGACTTGAGATTTACAGCCCAATGGCAACCATGAGCTGATTACAAAGAAAATAGTAATATATATATATATATATATATATATATATATATATATATATATATATATATATATATATATATGATTATGTAAGAGGCTTTTTACATAATCGTAACAGAGACTCTTATTATGCAAGCATTCGACACATCAGTAGTGAGTGTCACCCCTGGAGGTGGCAGTCATGTAGTCCCAAAATAAAATCTACCCGTGAGTATGTGTTAAAAGTTAGTCTAAGGGGACATTTGTATTCTGTATTGTTCTTTCTGGCGCTGCTTTTTGCATTTTCTTTTAAAGAAAATGCTCTTAGATTGAATGACATAAGCTGTTTTGAAGACAGCTGGACAAGTCGATAAAAATAGAATATACAAGTTTCTTTTTTGTTGTGCATGTTTACATACACACCACTATGTGAGAATTTCAAACTAGATAAGCAAAAGGATGCTTTTTCAATATCTTTAGCCCCAATGTCTTCCAGATTGTCCAAATGTTGCTTCTAACACCTAAAAAGGGAACATAACATCTCATAACATCTCAAACACAAGAAAGATGCAGGTTTAAATGCAAATGTGTACTTTTAGTTATAAATAATAAAACAAACAAACAAAACACTGGAACAACAGCGGCACGGTGGCCAAAACAAAGAGGTTAACAAAAAGAATATATATCATTTTGGCAGTTGTAGACAAAGCCATCACTTTCAATACACCACGGCTTCACAAACTCCCCTGCACCCCAATGATAACTATATACTGTATATATATATATATATATATATATATATATATATATATATATATATATATATATTTACTCACAACACAGCACAGCACAGCATGCAAAACCCTCACCTTCACCAACATAAATTCTTCAAACTAAATTAGCACCCGTGAACACTTAATTGCATACACCCTGCCATGCTGCCACATACCTGCACTAATAATACACACAATACACCAAAACAATAGCAATAATAACATCAACAATACAAAAAAAATACAAATATACATCACAACTGAAGGCACATTTGAGAGCATTTCTTAATTCAATCTATATCTATCTATCTATCTATCTATCTATCTATCTATCTATCTATCTATCTGTTGTGGCAGAGTAGGGGGAGGACAGAGGAAAAATGTAGGGATGGGGTTGATTCAGGACTACATCCCCCAGAATGCCACAGGAGTGAGCCAGGATGAATTACACCTGACTAATTTAATTAGAAACATTTAGAAACTGTTTGGTATGAGGGGAGACCTGTGTGGAACCTTAAGAAAGGTATGTGTTTAATATGTGTAAAGTATTGGTTAGGGTAACTGGTAAACAGCTTAGCCGTCCAGTCATAGTTAGAACTGGCAAAAGTCTGGTAAGCACTCCTTGATGGAATTAGGCTTTTGTTTTATTTTGTTTATTTTGTATCAAATAAATATATAGGCACCACCCTGTTTTTCAACATATTTGCTGTGGAAGTACTTTTATACCAGAAAGACAGTGTGAATGGTCCCGAACGTGGCAAAGCAACCCCCACTTTGCCATACTATCTATCTATCTATCTATCTATCTATATATATATATATATATATATATATATATATATATATATATATATATATATATATATATATATATATATATATATATTAATGTACTGGAAATGTTCGGTATTTTACATAGCTTACCCTAAGCTGTTTATTACACGTTGACTTTTGATATGTTGACTTTTTTAATGCCTGTATGACACTAAATGTGTGTTGTTCATGTTGTATTATCCGCAGGTCTTTGGGTGCCATCTTTTATTAACAGAGCACCGATTTCCCTGTATATTTTCAATATTTTTATAAGCCAATTAGACTAATGAGTTCTGAGTTGCAATAACCTGATCACAACTGATATGCACTGTACACATCTAAGGCAATGAAAACATCATTAGTTTAGAAGCTTAAAAGGTCACAAGAATTGCAACTCTGTTAGCATAGTGAATACATTTTAAAGGCAAGATGAAATCATATAATTAAACCCTGAGGAACATTCTAGCACATGCTGCCAAGTTTATGACCAGTAAGAGTCTGGTATTAAAACACATATTTACTGGTTTCTTACTTATCCTGAGCAGATGTATAAAACTCCAACAAGGGTTAGCAGCAAAGAGTGTAGATTTTTTTTTTTTTTAAGAATCACATAACAAGCTGGTGAGCCACTGGGGACCACAGGTAACTGGTTGTAAATAAGACAAATTCCAAACTCTATACAAACAATACAATACTAAACATGTATTTATACTGCAGTTGCCACATAACACACACAATTAATTACAGGTCTTAGGGCAAAGGAGTAAGATATGAGAAAAATAAAGAAGACAAGCCTCACACACTAATTTTAGGATTGAAAAGAAAAAGAAAGTAAACATTTTTTTTTAATGTAAATAAAGTACCTTTAACCAATAATACACACCTCCCGGAACTGAACTGTGCAAAAATGAATACCTTTTTCACAAAGCCTCTGCTTCTTGTAAAACTGCTGTGCTTTTATGTATTTATTTATTTTTTGTTCTAGGTTTTATCTAAATTGATTTTATTACACACAACCGTAGCAAACACAGGGGTGGAACACTGCAGCTTTCATGCACTTTTATTAAACAACAAAGGAAGCAAACAAATCCAAAACAGAACAGCACTCATGCAAAGCTATCCCGGGGCAAAGACAGGCAGCACAACCTGCTCCCAGTCCTTTCCCTCAACTAACCCAGGGCGCTGTCTCCCAGCTCCTTTTTTATACAGGTGGCCATATCCAAATTGGCAATCAGTTAATCAATTTGGCAATGGCCACATTCCACACTTATTTCTGCAGGGATGGGATTTTAGCCCCCTTCCTGGCAAAGTTAAATTCAAAATATATATTACATGGTTTGACATTAACCATGGCCTGGCGGCCTGGGGCCTGTAGAGATCGCAGTTTGGCCAGTAGTTTGGCAGTGTGGAGTAGTGGTTAGGGCCCTGGACTCTTGACCGGAGGGTCATGGGTTCAATCCCAGGTGGGGGACAATGCTGCTGTACCCTTGAGCAAGGTACTTTACCTAGATTGCTCCAGTAAACAGTAACAGCTGTAAGTCTCCCTGGATAAGGGTGTCTGCTAAGAAATAAATAATAACAATAATAATAATAATAGTTATGAAGCAGCACAGGCCCAGCTGGCCCGGTAACATTTTTTAACTGTATAATGTATTTAGTATAGTGCACATGGCGTCTATTTCATGAAGGCAGGAAAATGGGTCAGTGTGCCAAAAAGGTGAAAAAAACTAATTTACAAACCCAATTTTAAAAACATACCCCCCGGCATAATTGTACTCGTCCGAACTTTCCCGCCGGATATTATAGTATTTGCTGTACAGTCAGCATTCTGAGACTACGTACTGAAGTGCAGTTGGTAATGCTCGTTACCTCGATATGGCAATTTTTTACAATTCGTATATATATATATATATATATATATATATATATATATATATATACAGCTCTGGAAAAAATTAAGAGACCACTGCAAAATTATCAGTTTCTCTGGTTTTACTATTTATAGGAATGTGTTTGGGTAAAATGAACATTTTTGTTTTATTCTATAAACTACTGAAAACATTTCTCCCAAATTCCAAATAACAATATTGTCATTTAGAGCATTTATTTGCAGAAAATGACAACTGGTCAAAATAACAAAAAAGATGCAGTGTTGTCGGACCTCGAATAATGCAAAGAAAATAAGTTCATATTCATTTTTAAACAACACAATACTAATGTTTTAACTTAGGAAGAGTTCAGAAATTAATATTTGGTGGAATAACCCTGATTTTCAAGCACAGCTTTCATGCGTCTTGGCATGTTCTCCACCAGTCTTTCACATTGATGTTGGGTGACTTTATGCCACTCCTGGCGCAAAAATTCAAGCAGCTCGGCTTTGTTTGATGGCTTGTGACCATCCATCTTCCTCTTGATCACATTCCAGAGGTTTTCAATGGGGTTCAGGTCTGGAGATTGGGCTGGCCATGACAGGTCTTGATCTGGTGGTCCTCCATCCACACCTTGATTGACCTAGCTGTGTGGCATGGAGCATTGTCCTGCTGGAAAACCAATCCTCAGAGTTGGGGAACATTGTCAGAGCAGAAGGAAGCAAGTTTTCTTCCAGGACAACCTTGTACTTGGCTTGATTCATGCCAAAGCTGCCCGATTCCAGCCTTGCTGAAGCACCCCAGATCATCACCGATCCTCCACCACATTTCACAGTGGGTGCGAGACACTGTGGCTTGTAGGCCTCTCCAGGTCTCCGTCTAACCATTAGACGACCAGGTGTTGGGCAAAGCTGAAAATTGGACTCATCTGGGGTGCTTCAGCAAGGCTGGAATCGGGCAGATTTGTCTTTGTGAAGGACGCATGAATCAAGCCAAGCACAAGGTTGTCCTGGAAGAAAACTTGCTTCCTTCTGCTCTGACAATGTTCCCCAACTCTGAGGATTGGTTTTCCAGCAGGACAATGCTCCATACCACACAGCCAGGTCAATCAAGGTGTGGATGGAGGACCACCAGATCAAGACCCTGTCATGGCCAGCCCAATCTCCAGACCTGAACCCCATTGAAAACCTCTGGAATGTGATCAAGAGGAACATGGATGGTCACAAGCCATCAAACAAAGCCGAGCTGCTTGAATTTTTGTGCCAGGAGTGGCATAAAGTCACCCAACATCAATGTGAAAGACTGGTGGAGAGCATGCCAAGACGCATGAAAGCCGTGCTTGAAAATCAGGGTTATTCCACCAAATATTGATTTCTAAACTCTTCCTAAGTTAAAACATTAGTATTGTGTTGTTTAAAAATGAATATGAACTTATTTTCTTTGCATAGTTTAAAGAATAAAACAAAAATGTTCATTTTACCCAAACACATACCTATAAATAGTAAAACCAGAGAAACTGATAATTTTGCAGTGGTCTCTTAATTTTTTCCAGAGCTATATATATATATATATATATATATATATATATATATATATATATATATATATATATATATATATATATATAACAAATAAGCAACCAACTGCACCAGTAAGCCAAAAGTAAGCGTTTAAATCAATAATGATAAAGAAAGAAATTATCAAATAAATAAGACGAAAATATAGAGTGGAGTGGAAGAAAGATTTAATATGGCTTCATGATGACAGTAGGGCTGTGTCCGAAGGTTCGTTCGCTAGCTAGGGATTCGAAGATTGTTTTAAACCTTTGAAGGTTCGTCAGAAGGGTTCACGCACTGCACATATAAATGTTGTTATTAAAATCCGCTACCAAATCATTATACGTAGCAACTTTAGCGCCGCTGCCATGAATGGAGCAGGGTATAGTATCCAAAGCAGTGGGCTCGTACCTCTAGTGGTTGTATTGCTTCAGGTAAATATGTACTGAATGCCTACTGTATAGTAGAATATGTTTGAAACATACAAAATATACGCTAACACTAATAATTTTAATTTAAAAACCTGAGCACCGTCCGCCCCTCCCCGCTCCAGCTCGTGTTATCCAGAGGCAAACCTTTAATTTCTTGATTCGCCATCTCGACAGCAAAGCGTTGTAGAGCGGAAGGCGTAAACTGTATTGAAAGAAATGTCTCGAACCCCCTCTGCTGTTTGGTTTTTTTTTGTTAAATTCCCAGACGACCAAAAAAAAAAAAAAAAAAGTGGAATGCAAACTGTGCAAGCGACTTGTATCTTGGAGGCATAACCAATCTGTGGGGTCACTTGACAAGCGTAAGTTCATATTATTATGATTATGATTATTATTATTATTATTATTATTATTATTAGTAGTAGTAGTAGTAGTAGTAGTAGTAAAATGTGACTGATACCTTCTGGGACGGTGACTGTTAAATAAAGCTTTGTCTGCTGCAGTTGGTGCTGCTGCAATGCAAGCTTACTGTATAGATCGCAAGCAGCCTCAAATAAACAATGTGTATTTTTATTTAAATTATAAAAAATAAAAATAAAACATGATTACTGTTCTATATAACGTATTTTTAAACTACATGTAAATGTTTTATTCCATTTATATGGACCTGTAAAATAATAGGATTTTCAATCAAATATAAACAAGTAGCTATGGTGACATCACCAATAAATTATGCAAATGAGTACCATCGAAGGTTTGAACCTTCCTTCGGTAATGTGTTCCGAACCTTCGAAGGGCAAAATGTACCCTTCGTTGTAGCCCTAGATGACAGTGAAACAAATGTCAGTTCTCCAGACTTGCAGATAAAACTGCAGCGTTTTGGTTGGAATTCAACATTTAGTTGCTCTCATATCCAGTCTCACAGTAATAGTTTGCAAGATAGCTGGTGTTTGTCTGCTGCTGTGTTACTGCAGCGAAAAAGATGCACCGATGAATACCCAGATACGCCACGTGGAAGCGGGACAACAGGATCGAATTGTCTAACGTTTTGATTTGGGGTACAGTGTGTTCATTAAATGTTCTTTGGAGAAACTCAAACTTATTTCTGTCACCAGTAGTGCTGGTGGTAGGGTATGAATAGCTAACGTTTATAAAAGCATAAATGAGTCAATGCAGACAACAGTATTTCAAGTTCAATCAGGGTGGTGCCTGTATGTTTATTGACACCAGTGTCTTCTGACAAGAGGCTGTGTGAAACAATAAACAAAACAAACAATATCCTAACTCCCCTTTGGAGTCCTAACTAAACCTTTTTTTTTCATTCTAACTAACTATCGGATGGCTAAGCCGTTTACCGATACTTAAACCAGTAGTCACAAAATATAATACCTTCTTTTTACAGTTTCCAGCTCCACCTTTTCCCAGCCCACAAACAGAGCTGTTTAAATACCTTGCTTAATTAGCAGCAGGTGTGCCGCATTAATTAATTAGCAGCATTAATTAATTAACAGCAGATGTGCCATATTAACCAACCCTGGATTTACTTTTTATTGGCCATGTTCAAAACCCTCTGGGGTTTCTGGGCCATGTAGTCCTCCCCATGACCTTTTTTTAACTTCAAGGACTACATTTTTTCTTTGTTCTGTTATAGAGGATATAAACTGCACTATTTGAGGACTGACATATCGCCCCTCTATAACTTTCCCCCACACTCTACCACTATAAAGATTGAGGTACCTTTGGACAAAATGTGATGTTATCTTTTAACTGCTGGGGAAAGTTATTGCTACTTTGGGAAATATGTTGTGATTTAAAGATATTTACTTTTCCATAGCTCCATGTAGCATATTGCGTCAAGAAACGTTTACATCCACATCATTGTAAATATAATTGGATTTTATATCTCAAAGGAGACACTATATTAATTCCAGCAGAGTATTTCTCAAATTAAATATCCTGTCGAACTTTCACTGCAGTTTTATCTTTTCAAAGAGAGTGTCACATAATAAAGTAAAACATGAGTAACTGGTTTATATGCTCACATGGGCACACATCCTTGAAGATGGATTTTGATCCAGTCTACGCTCATCTTAACTTGCTGACTCCCATTTGGGAGCAAACCATGAGGTTCTTGACCATTTTACAATATGTATTTAGGTAGAACAGAGGGCTGATCAAGATTGATACTATCAAGGAAATTTTGTAGGTTGGTGAATATATTTAGAAATGTCAATTATACTAAAACACGTTACTTCTTTGTAACATCTGGTAGGGGTTGGATAGCAGACTGCAAATGGAACTGGTAGCAATCCCTAGTTTGATGTAGCTTACTCTATTTTTCTTTGTAAAAATAAAACCCCAGATACATCACACAGTATCTATTTTCAAGTTTCAATAATATTTTTATCTGAGTGAAATCAGAAGTGTTTGGCTATGCCATCTGCCTCTAATTAGACTACAGGATATGCATTAATTCACAGTGGAGAGTTAGTTGTGTGGTGGCTGTTAGGAGAGAGAGAGAGAAAAGCGTTGAATGAATAAAACAGCCTGTATGGATTTTTTTCTTTATCTTTTCAAACTTCTTCACTGTAAAAGCCAGATCCTGCAACCCTGAGTACAACCATTTACGTATGACATATTTTCTGTATATCCAAAGTAAAATACATGAGCCTGGTGCTGCATGTATGTCACATTTTGCAGTGGACAATACCCCAATCATAAAATACGGCATTTCGTGGAAGTCCTGTTTTCTTCAAACAAATTCAGAGATAACACAAATTCTTCTGGGCTGTCTTTCAGCTCATATTAATGGCTAACTATAACTCCCCTTCTTTTCCCAAATTCCTTAACTCCCAAAAACACCATTCCCAGCATTCCCTCCTACCACCGCATTCACATATTAGTTGACCACCATTCTCTCCAATTTTATATTGACTAGAATGGGCCAAACGACATTAATTGCATTTCAGGTTAGTCTTGGTACCCCTTACTTGCATACCATACTTTTCTGGATTTTGTTTTCATTCTTTAAAAAAACATCAAGGCAAAACTGTGCATGACAATTTTGAAGTAAGGATGTGTAATCAAAAGAGTCACAATAAAGATTCTAGACATCCTTTGTTATGAGTGAAATCTGTGCAGTGAATAAGAATCCACCTGAGCCTGTAATCCCATATTTATTTATATTTACTGAAGCATCTCCTCTGTAATGAGCTTACTAATATTCACTAATTATACCTATCCACCAGATGGCCTTTTCCATGCATAGTTGCATGCAAGAAGCAGGATGGAGGTTACAGGAACTAATAAATGTGCTTTTGTAAGTTACAGTGCTGCCAACAGCATACACCTGTGAGCAATGTGATGCAGCCTTGACGGGTTGGTAATTGTCATTTGATGTCAATCTATTTATTTTAAAGGTATGGTTCACTAAAAACAGTTTTTGCTTAATGCACATACTGCTTCCCTAATCTTGAGCCCTCATTACACTGTTTGAATTTAAACTTTGTTGCCTTGGAGTATAATTTCCATTCTGTACACAGCTGATAAAAGAATTATTGTCTCACCAGGTTAAAGTGGTGATTGCTATTGTTGTGGTCTTTAGCTTTAGCAGCAAGGTCAAAAGACACATGCGCTGTTTTGTTATTAATTAAATATACCAAAACTAATGCCAATTGAAATGACAGTTAAATGGATTTCAAATAGTATTTAATAACATGCATCAGAAGAAATATACTCAAGAGTTTACCAAAAGGTAATCTTTTGTGAATTGTCAACTGTGAGGGGGTTGGATTGTTGTGCACAAAATGACAAGTACTGACACATATACTGTTGAAGCTTTTATTTTAAAGCTGAAATAGCCCCACTGTGAAGTTAATTAGAAAGGGCCATATTCAATACATCTTATCTTTCTACAGTACTATTTATCTTTGCATTATTAATTCATGTTGTACAGTTATTATGGCATGTTGTTTTGTAAGGTATACCTGGCAAATGCCTTATCTTTTTGACATGGTGTTATTTTTGCCATATTTAAGGTGTGCTCTTTTATCTATTTATTTTATTTTGAAGCAGTGTATATGTTGGTAGATTCAGCTGTAGCTAGGGATAAATATATGGTTTCTCAATCCAAAGACTTGCATGGTAAGTACATTTTAGTCACAAGATCTTACTGCACCAGTTTTCATGATAATAGTGTTTAGCTCAGTATTATCAGACAATTTCCACATAATGCTAAATGTTAAAAGGGTAATAACCAAGGCTTCATTAGCATTAGCATTCTCCTGGGTCCCTAAGTAAATCAGAAAACTGCAAAGGAGGAAAGAAACATTTTATTTGTAGCCATCTGTGAAGCTACTATAGCACACAAAGTAAATATTTAATATGTAGAAAAAAAATGTAATTTTGTTTACTGATGCATAAGTTCTGCCTGTGGTGAAGAGGAATAACAGGTTGTTTTATGAAGATACAGATTTTTATGTTTTTTATTTATCCAACTAGTTAGAGTATGAGAAGGCACTGAAGGCCTGTTTGGCGTGAAGGTGAAGTTACTGACAGGGTTTCCACTATTATATACACTTCATTCCAGGGCAGTAAGTTTTTATAATTATCTTTAGAACCCTTTGTCCACAGGTTGTTTTGGATTTCAAATGGACCTCTCAGATGAGTGTAGAGGAACCACACAAGCAGGCAAGTAAAATAATGATTTATTTATTTATTACAGGAAATGCAGACAATCAAATACAACATTTTATCAGACAATCTGCAAACACCCCCATTTCAACCACCTTGCACATTATCTGCATATAAAACCTATTCTAAAAACACCTAGCTGTTCACCAGCGTAAAACCACTAAAACCTTGTTAGTAAGCTACTTGTGACTTCAGGGGGGCAATTTTTACAATTATTCAACCACACAATATTACTACAACAGTCCCAAACAATAAAAGCAGCAGTTTGGTGAAATGATAGTTCCTGTATATTCACCTGGGCCTCAAAAACTCAGTTTGTAGCTCCTGTACTTAATCCAAGTCTCTTAACAGTGTCCCGGTAGAAACACCAACAAGGAAAGGTAAAGTTGACGGTGACCGATCCAAGAACCTCCTAATCCATTGGTTTGTCCCAGTGTAAGGCTTGTATTTAGCTCTCTTTAGGCTCGGTCCCTCCCTCTCCAGCACCATGACACAGGATCCTGTAATGGCAAAAAAAACCCAGCACTTGATCTCCACAGTTCCTCTGTGTCCCTGGTCATTCACCACGTACACCCCGATCTCTGCCCCCCCTACTCTGGTTTGGTATTCCGACCCAGCCACTGGTACTTCACTTAGGTAGGGTAGGACCTCGTGTCTCGGGTGTGTACAGGAGCTGGCTGTCCGTCCCTTGGCTGGTGGCTGTTTGCCTTTCCGGGGCATCGGTCATGGAGGGGGGGTTACCTTGAAAAGAAGAGATACAGCACCTTATCATAAATCACAATTAACACTGATAATCTCAATATTTCTGCCTAGTGTCTTCTGAAGCATTTGTCAAACACCACACGTTCCTCGGCGTAATATTAACAGTCTGCTGTTAATCCAAAAAGCGCCGCTTCAACAGTCCTTCCTTCCATCGGGCTGCCATGTCTTTATTTTCCTGTGTTCCCTTTAATGTTCCAAACGATCCTTGCTGTTTACCATCCAGGTCTGTCTTGTCAAAATGACCAACTTCCTGTGTCCTCCTTTCAGTTCCCCCAGGAACCACATGCTCCTGTTCCTGTACTTTTGGTTCCTTTTTTATAATGGACTGTAAATGGTAGTTAATTGGTTCAAATGGAAAATACCTGGCTGCATTTGGAATTGGGGAATAGGACTAGTTTCTCCTTCTATCACCTATGCGATATTACAAATAATAACACACACATAACAAATAAACACATAACACAAAAATACAAAATAGCAACAAAAGTATCTCCTTTTGGGTAATGAACAAAATATAATGTGAAACATAACAAGTGCAAATGAAACCAAATTAATATAATAAGTACAAAAGCAAAACATAATGTCACAACCCCAACTAATTAGTCACTTGTGACATTACCACATCTCCTTCCATTTTCTTGTTCAAGCTGTGCAATAAATCTGTGTTTATAAAAAAAAAAAAAAAGGTCTTGTGATTTTTTCTTGGGTCCCTTGGTGAATGATTTCTCCACAAGAAACATGGGGTGGTCATTACTGTAAACAAGGACAAATACTAAAAGGGCTAGCAAACTTTTTTTTTTTTTTTGAATTACAGCTATAATAAAAACAAACATGATCAAGATTTAATGTAATTGTTGGTATCATTCACAAATCAAAGAAACTAATTAATTAATAACTGGAGAGAAGTTACCATACAGGGTGCAATATATTAAACATGGTGCTGCATCAACTAGTACTCCATGATACAGAAATACACCAGGTACGTCCAAATTAAATCACAAATTAATTTGCAAGCTGCGCTTGCTTTACACAGGGTGATAATATAAATTTCAGTGGTCTGAAAGCAGCAGTTGATCATCACAAGCCGCTGAATAAGCAAATGATTGCACATTGAGCACGTCTGTCATTGCGCAGATAGATAACGTTGTTTAGAGGGCACTGCAATTGTTATTGGCCATTGGGATCCATTATCAGCATCAGTGAAGTGGCAAATGCGAATCAGCCCCTGGGGGGTCAATAACAACCACAATGTCAGCGCCAAATGTTGCTGTAAGTATAATTGATTGTTGCAGTATTGCATCTTTTGAATGATACTTATTTATGTATCAGTATTTGCATCACCACGGGTAATTGGAAGTAAAAGCAACAGTAGCAGGGATATGCAAAACTGATTTGCATAACTGTGTGCTAATCAAGTTTCCAATTGTACATACCTTCATTTTGAAAGGGACAGAATAATTAATGGATTTGCTACAAATGGTGTATTGCAATGAGTTTGGCCATCGTCTTTGACCCAGAGAAGATATCGAAAATTGCATAAATTGTGGATTTGACAGAATCATTCCTTGAAGGTTGAATGAATTACTGTATCTATACTGAAGTCACATATTTCTTAATTAGAATGCTTAAGGAACATGTCTCTAAACCAGCCTCCCTGAAGTAGCTTAATGTAATATATTCTCTAACATAATTGTTTTACTTATTCTGAAGAATGGAAATTTGTGTTTTTTTGTTTTGTTTTGGGTGTTTTTTGGTACTACCCACGCTTTGCTCACATCCTAAACCACATGATGGGGACATCTGCATTAGCCTCTTTTATTGTGGAATATTGTAATGATATGTAGTGGACTAAGCTTAACATCTCATCCCATTGAGTTCAATGGGAAGCCAAGGACTGGACTGCAAACCTCACAGTTCAAAGAATATTGTTTTCATTTTAGTTATTCTTGGCTCTGTTGCATTTAATTGTATCTTATGTAGCTTATGTGTTAAACATTTTGCTAGAATTCTCTAGTAAATCAAAAAAATCTACTTTGCAAACTTTGAATCAGTAAAAGTTCACCAAAGTTCTCATAAATGCAAAGTAGTTCAACCCTACTACTGTTAATTCTGTGTAACGTGTACTGTGAATAGTTTAAAAACCCTTTACAAGTCATTAATATACATGTTGTTGGTAACCCTGTTAGCAATGACATGTGGAAAATGAAGGGTTAACATGTTATGGAAACAACATAGTGGTAGTCATATAAAAGTTCAAATGTATATGTAATTCTGTGTGACACAAACTAGGTCCCTGCTGAGCACTGAATCCAAAGAAATATTTGTAACGATGGCCATTTTTCTGAGTATGAGTCATTCTGTTATTGGGGGGAATCTTATCTTGGCTTCAATAGGGCTGTGATGACTGTCAATCTTGCACTATTACAAAAGAAAGAATTGCTTTATAACAGCACCACAAAGAAAAATTGATGAATGCGAACCAAAAGTTCACAGGGGCACAGACTCGAACACTGTTAGTTTGAGGGTGTTTACTGACTGCATCAAATCGAACTTGCAGTCCTACACACAACATGCACAGATAATATTATTATTATTATTATTATTATTATTATTATTATTATTATTATTATTATTATAATAATAATAATAAAACAAACAAAATAAACCTAGCTCTCAGCTTGTGCACTAACTAACAGTACTTCGTGTGGAACAAACACTAGCCCTTTGCGGTCCGATGTCGGGGTCCGACATCATCAAAATACGCCAAGCCCAGGTCTCTAGTCGTTTTTCTCCGGAAAAGCTAAGAAAACCTTTCAATGGCAGAGAGAGTCCGATAGAAGCTGGAAAAAGGGGGGGGGGGGGGGGGGGTCGGAGAGATCTGAGCAATACACATAGCCCCAGCACCACAGAGATAACATGGACATAAACAAACAAGGTAGCTGCTTCCACATCCAGCGCTCAAAGAATATCACAGACAGCAGAGTCTTTTGAGATGTTATAGTATTAAAATAATGACTTGGGTGGCATTATTGAGGAGTTTGGTGATAAAACGAGTGATCAGGAGATGATTTATCAGTGTGCACGACTATGAAGAGGTATGTGAAAAATTCGTTAAGGAAAGCAGCTGTGTATTTTTTGTGGGTGTGTATACATGCGGGAACTCATGACATCTAGTGGTCAACCCATTACAATGCAATAAGTTTGACTGCACCACAGCATCATATCAGTCCGCTTTTAAGAATCATCCACTTATAAGAATCAAAACACCCGGGACGGATGTGATTCTTATACATGGACTGCACAGACTTCACTTCCTTGATGCGTTTTGGTGTCACATGCTTTTCAATATTGTAGAGACCCACCTCCCACAGGTTGGCATTCACACATTTTTAATTAAAAAACAGGAAATAAAATTCACAAACTCAGAGTATCACTGAAAAGTAATGCTAACTTAGGTTAGCTACGTCCTGAATCAGCAGTGACAATCTAATGTCATTGAATCCCGTTTGAATCACGTTACTTTATAAACAGTACTTATTATCTATTCATTTTTATTAAATTATTTATTATCCAAGGTGTGTTTTCATTACCTGTGGTCAATTTCTAAATCTAGTACTAAATTCAGTGTTTGGGCATATAAAGTAAAAAAAATAAAAATAAATAAAAGTGCTTTTCGTAAATAAACTTAAATCCTCTTCGTTTGCGAGAATACGGCATCTGGAATCTAACACCAAACAGTATACATGCTAAATAAAATATAGCATAGCCAGTAATGCCATTTAGAATGGAGTTAACAACATAAGAAGTCATCTCACAGATCTTGATGTGATACTGGCTCTTTAATTTTTATCATCTGACTTACAGCAAGCTTATGTATAACAACTTTATAAAGGGCTGACAAAATGAGTCATCATATTTTATGTGAGAGTTTGTCAAGCTACTATTACTTTACTGAGCATGCTACAAAATGCATTTTCTGTATTCATCATAAGTCCTCCACATAAAAACAAACTTCTCTGCTCACAAATGTACTTTGGATTTTCAAGTTTATGAGTTTTATGAGTTTGTCACTAAGCTCACGACAATCCAATATAGTTGCTTTGCATGAGGCAGGTTTTTGTGGGCACTTTATTATGTTTGCTATTTTTTTCTGTTTTTATATGAGGCTCGTGTTTGTGTAATGCACCCTTAACTAGGAGGTTACAGAAAGTGGCAAAAAGTCTATGCCACTGAAGAAGTCTTCAGAATGAAAGTTAACAGAGCAGGTTCTTTTGTTTGGCAATGAAAAGTGGAGATAAAACAGCACAACATACACATACAGAGATGGTCATTTAGAAAGACGATGGGCCAGTCGCAGTGCAAACATACTGCAATTTGCATTTTCGTTGTAACAATTCGCAAAGTATACATTTTGTCGTATGTACAAAGAGAAAATATGTTCATAAAAAGAGCCACAATACAGCAATTTAGATGTTTGTTGCGTTTTCTTTGCGAGATCTCTAGCATTGTGAGAGTCGTGCGACATTGTTCAAATAAATAGCAGGAGCTGAGTTTGGTTTGCTGAAGCAGAGTGTGCCAGCAAGGGTGCAAGAATCAAAATAACATTGTTTTTGTTAAATGTAACCGTAATCTGTACAATGCATTCTGTTCCGTCTTTTTACCTATTTTAATACTGTTATATATACTAAAAAATGAAAGGCAGTTTAATCCCATCAGATTCAATAGTGGGGTTCCCCCTTCACCCCCAAAAAGCTTTTCATAATCATACAGTAGTCCGACATAGCCCGATCATACGTTTGTCCGACATAAGGAGGTGTCGGGTTTAAAAACAATACAATAAAATCATACACACAAATGCATTTATAGTGCTCAGTGCATTTTAAATGTAAATCCTTGCACTGAAATAACACTAATGTGTTTTGGGTAGGTTACATATATTATGTAAAAATATAAATCTATACAGTAATCATGCTCGAGACATTGAATAAGGATTGAATAATAAAGATGTATATATATATATATATATATATATATATATATATATATATATATATATATATATATATATATATATACTAGGCCATTCCAAAACTTTAAATTTCTTGTTCTTCAACCATTCTTATGTAGAGTTGCTTGTGTGTTTCGGATCACTGTCTTGCTACATGGCCCAGCTGCGCTTCAGCTTCAGCTCACGGACGGATGGCCTGACATTCTCCTGTAGAATTCTCTGATACAGAGCAGAATTCATGGTTCCTTCAATGATGGTAAGGCGTCCAGGTCATGATGCAGTAAAGCATCCCCAAACCATGACACTACCACCACCATGCTTGACCGTTGGTATGAGGTTCTTACTGTGGAATGCAGTATTTGGTTTTTGCCAGACATAACAGGGCCCATGTTGGCCAAAAAGTTCCACTTTTGACTCATCTGTCCATAGAACATTGTTCCAGAACTCCTGAGGATCATCCAGGTGCAAACTTGAGACGAGCATTCATGTTCTTAGTGAGCAATGGTTTCCGCCTTGCTACTCTGCCATGAATCCCATTTTTGCCCAGTGTCTTTCTGATGGTGGAGTCATGAACACTGACCTTAGCCGAGGCGAGAGAGGCCTGCAGATCCCTGAATGTTGTTCTAGGGTTCTTTGTGACTTCCTGGACGCCTTGCTCTTGGAGAGATTTTGGCAGGACGGCCACTCCTGGGAAGATTCACTACTGTCCCAAACTTTCTCCATTTGGACAATATGGCTCTGACTGTGATTCGGTATAGGATAGGCATCAACAACCTTTTTCCGGAGGTCTTCAGGAATTTCCTTTGTTCGTGGCATGATGTGCCTCTAAAACCTGTGTGCTGACAACTTCACTCTGATGGTAAGGGCCAAAGTTAGTCAGATTTATATTGGGCAGGGCTGGCCCAAATCAGGCCTGGTAGTTAACCAAAGTACTCAAACAGCTGACCCTAATTATCCCTTTAATTGGGTTGAGTTGGGTTGATATATATAGTACTGTGCAAAAGTTTTAGGCAGGTGTGAAAAAATGCTGTAAAGTAAGAATGCTTTCAAAAATAGACATATTAATAGATTATATTTATCAATTAACTAAATGCAAAGTGAGTGAACAGAAGAAAAATCTAAATCAAATCCATATTTGGTGTGACCACCCTTTGCCTTCAAAACAGCATCAAGCATCAATTCTTCTAGGTACACTTGCACACAGTTTTTGAAGGAACTCGGCAGGTAGGTTGGCCCAAACATCTTGGAGAACTAACCACAGTTCTTCTGTGGATTTAGGCAGCCTCAGTTGCTTCTCTCTCTTCATGTAATCCCAGACAGACTCGATGATGTTGAGATCAGGGCTCTGTGGGGCCATACCATCACTTCCAGGACTCCTTGTTCTTCTTTACGCTGAA
Organism: Acipenser oxyrinchus oxyrinchus; assembly: GCA_030684275.1. Classification (NCBI taxonomy): domain Eukaryota; kingdom Metazoa; phylum Chordata; class Actinopteri; order Acipenseriformes; family Acipenseridae; genus Acipenser; species Acipenser oxyrinchus. The sequence continues at coordinate 76,936,527 of CM060251.1, read as the reverse complement.
GATAGTTCTTAATGACTTTCGCTGTATGTTTGGGGTCGTTGTCATGCTGCAGAATAAATTTGGGGCCAATCAGATGCCTCCCTGATGGTATTGCATGATGGATAAGTATCTGCCTGTACTTCTCAGCATTGAGGAGACCATTAATTCTGACCAAATCCCCAACTCCATTTGCAGAAATGCAGCCCCAAACTTGCAAGGAACCTCCACTATGCTTCACTGTTGCCTGCAGACACTCATTTGTGTACGCTCTCCAGCCCTTCGGCTAACAAACTGCCTTCTGCTACAGCCAAATATTTCAAATTTTGACTCATCAGTCTAGAGCACCTGCTGCCATTTTTCTGCACCCCAGTTCCTGTGTTTTCGTGCATAGTTGAGTCGCTTGGCCTTGTTTCCACGTCGGAGGTATGGCTTTTTGGCGCTAAGTCTTCCATGATGGCCACTTCTGACCAGACTCCTCCGGACAGTAGATGGGTGTACCAGGGTCCCACTGTTTTCCACCAATTCTGAGCTGATGGCACTGCTGGACATCTTCCGATTGCGAAGGGAAGTAAGCATGATGTGTCTTTCATCTGCTGCAGTAAGTTTCCTTGGCCGACCACTGCGTCTCACGGTCCTCAACGTTGCCCGTTTCTTTGTGCTTCTTCAAAAGAGCTTGGACAGCACATCTGGAAACCCCTGTCTGCCTTGAAATTTCTGCCTGGGAGAGACCTTGCTGATGCAGTATAACTACCTTGTGTCTTGTTGCTGTGCTCAGTCTTGCCATAGTGTATGACTTTTGACAGTAAACTGTCTTCAGCAACCTCACCTTGTTAGCTGAGTTTGGCTGTTCCTCACCCGGTTTTATTCCTCCTACACAGCTGTTTCTGTTTCAGTTAATGATTGTGTTTCAACCTACATATTGAATTGATGATCATTAGCACCTGTTTGGTATAATTGTTTAATCATACACCTGACTATATGCCTTCAAAATCCCTGACTTTGTGCAAGTGTACCTAGAAGAATTGATGCTGTTTTGAAGGCAAAGGGTGGTCACACCAAATATGGATTTGATTTAGATTTTTCTTCTGTTCACTCACTTTGCATTTAGTTAATTGATAAATATAATCTATAACATGTCTATTTTTGAAAGCATTCTTACTTTACAGCATTTTTTCACACCTGCCTAAAACTTTTGCACAGTACTGTATATAAAATGGTGGTCTTGCTCTGCAGGTGTGCATGTAGCTTATAATCATGAATGTATGTTAGGTGTTTTGACAGTGAAAATGACGCAATTCACTCATCTAAGGCAGTGCATAAAACAGCAAAGCGCAGCCACTTCACACAACTCTTGCAGTTACCTGTTTGTATATTGGCTGTACCAGTTCTAGGGTGAAACCTTATTGCTTTCTGCAGTTTGCTACAGCTGCTGATGCTGACAAATCTCTGAAATATCCATTTGTGCTTCATTTGGGCCTTCATCCCAACTTATATAAAAATCTCTACTGACACCTTTTTTAATAGCAATTCTTTAGTTGCCAAAAAACAGCAAAGCTATCATCTCACAAATGTTACAACTGCAGCACTTGCAGGGCCTGTAATAAGGGAGCATCTGCAAATGTTTCAAGCATGACTAGCAGTCACAAGAATAAGATATTTACAAATCACCAAAAACAAAACAAAAAAATTCTGTTAATGTTAATAATGCTACTTGGTGTGTGTTGCTGATTCATATTAAATTAGCATCTGTTCTATATATCACAGGCACTAACCAAATACCTAGTGGGGAAGCCAAGCTTCAATGCCCAGATGTGTATGCCAGGTAACAGCTGCTTTATTGAAATACACTCAGCAGCAAATGAAACACAGTTTGTGCCAAAGGCTGTACACACATAGACTGTTGTTCTCTCTCTCTGTATCCCAAGCTCTCCTAAGCCAACCAGGATGAGGTGACTGAGGCTCATCTCCCGATTCACTGGTAGTAAACCCCCTGAGACAGGTGTCCTTCCTAAACAATTTAAATGAAGTAATGCAACTTTGCAAATGCAAATAGGTGATGTTGGCTTACTAAGATCTGCTCCCCAGCCTTCTGTTATCAGTCAGAATACATAATAAATTGTGCATTAAATCGTTAGACATAAATATTGTCAATTTTGAGTCAATTATATGAATGAAAAAGGGAATACCTAATTACATTAATGTGTACCTGGGTTCTGTTATGCATGTGACTATAGCTTACAGGGATTCAAGGAAATGCATGCACATGGATTAGGGAGTGGTTAACAGGTAGAAAACAGAAAGTACTGATTAGAGGAGAAACCTCAAAATGGAGCGAGGTAACCAGTGGTGTACCACAGGGATCAGTATTATGTCCTCTGCTATTCCTAATCTACATTAATGATTTAGATTCTGGTATAGTAAGCAAACTTGTTAAATTTGCAGATGACACAAAAATAGGAGGAGTGGCAAACACCATTGCAGCAGCAAAGATCATTCAAAATAATCTAGACAGCATTCAGAACTGGGCAGACACATGGTAAATTAAATTTAATACAGAAAAGTGTAAGGTACTGCACACAGGCAATAAAAATGTGCATTATAAATACCATATGGGAGATACTGAAATTGAAGAAGGGAACTATGAAAAAGACCTAGGAGTTTATGTTGACTCAGAAATGTCTTCATCTAGACAATGTGGGGAAGCTATAAAAAAGGCCAACAAGATGCTCGGATATATTGTGAGTAGTGTTGAATTTAAATCAAGGGAAGTAATGTTAAAACTTTACAATGCATTAGTAAGACCTCACCTAGAATATTGTGTTCAGTTCTGGTCACCTCGTTACAAAAAGGATATTGCTGCTCTAGAAAGAGTGCAAAGAAGAGCAACCAGAATTATCCTGGGTTTAAAAGGCATGTCGTTGCAGACAGGCTAAAAAACTGAATCTATTCAGTCTTGAACAAAAGAAGATTACGCGGCGATCTGATTCAAACATTCAAAATCCTAAAAGGTATAGACAATGTCGACACAGGGGACTTTTTGACCTGAAAAAGAAACAAGGACCAGGGGTCACAAATGGAGATTAGATAAAGGGGCATTCAGAACAGAAAATAGGAGGCACTTTTTTACACAGAGAATTGTGAGGGTCTGGAACCAACTTCCCAGTAATGTTGTTGAAGCTGACACCCTGGGATCCTTCAAGAAGCTGCTTGATGAGATTCTGGGATCAATAAGCTGCTAACAACCAAACGAGCAAGATGGGCTGAATGGCCTCCTCTCGTTTGTAAACTTTCTTATGTTCTTATGTTCTTATGTTCTTTGGAACCCAGTTCACCAGGTAATATGAGGCATAGCAACTTCTGCAACAGTTACATTTCTGCATCATGAAGGGGGCATTAGGATGACAGCCGCAAGCTGTGCACAGTTGGTGATGATCGCTGTTCGGTAAAGGAAGTAAAAGCTCAAACGTGTTGTGGTTTATTTTTCATATGCCGAAATCATAGTGAGAACGATGATGTTATATTTCATACAAGTGACGCCTAGACTACAGAATTCTGATAAGTGAACTGCTGTTTTAAAATATTTTGCAAATTGCTGTGGCTGAATCTAGTCCTTCATACTTTCATCAGTGACGCATCAATCACAGGGCGGAAAATCTCCAGAACAGTGCCACAACAAACACTTCACACTAAACCTGGTCCTTATGTTTCAACTATGGGACTATATACCACAAGGAACTTTGGATTAGGTATGTTAAACACTACAATATTGTATATCACAATCAACACGACACGTTTTTATCACGCAGTTTAATTACAAAAGTATGATTTATTTTAGGATAGTATTATGAAGTGTTAAGCTTGATATCTGCTTCATATATGGTAAACTGTGGTAATTAGAAACAAAATTGTTAAGTTTTAGAAAGTGTACTTGAGTTTTTAGTATACTTTCTAGAGGACTCAATGTTTTATGGAGAATAACCATTTTATTCACTGAAAACCACATGATCTAAATGTCTGATATTTTTTGCATTGAACACAGATATATCTTGAGGCACAGTCGTGACTCCAGCCAGTTTAGAATGAATGGAAATTTAAAAAATATGGTAAATATACTGTATATGCAGGAGAAACTTTAAGGGAAATGTAAGCAGAAGGACAGACCCGTACAGATCTAGACATTATAAAAAGGGCATTTTAATTAGCAGGATAAATATGCAGCCATAAAGTGGTAAAAAGTCTACCAATACCAGCACCAGCAATAATGATGCTCAACGATAGAAGTCATATTGGGCTAAGTTATGAAATGGGCCAAGTTACAAAAAGGCTCACTCCCATACAGATGCGATACAAATGGCTGACACACACCCTGGAAACTTGTTCCTTATGTAAATGTCATATGGCGAGGGGAGATTTGAAATAATTTATATACGAACTACGCCACTGAAGGTATTTCGCCTTCAGAATTTTTTTTTTTTACCAAAAGACACCCAGGTTCTTAGTCTCAAAGCTACTCAACCAACTGAACAAGCATTCAACAGCGTCAAGACACAGGAGTAAAATACAAGTCACTTTTATTGTAAGATAAAGTGCATAAGAGCAAATAAAAAAAGTTTAAAAAAAAAAAGTTTAAAATTAACAGCAAGCGAATATATATATATATATACATGTATATGTATATATAGTCAAAAAAAGAGTTAGTTCTTTAGTTGTCTTTAAAAGTTGTCTTTAAAAATAAAGTGCTCAAGAACCAAAGGCAGTACTAGAACACAAAATGAAAAAGGGCGAGGGGCAATGACTCTGCTTGACTGCAGCAAAACATCAAATCCCCCCAAAAATAAAAGCTAATAAAAAGAAGAGACAAAGAAAGAAAATTCTACTCAACTAACAAGGGGGAAATCGGAATGATCCCTCCTATCACCCATGAAAGGCATGCATCTCCTTTCACCACTGCAGTCTCGCCCCTCTGTTCTGCCTCCACAGTGGCACCAGCAATAGTACTCTGGCCGTGAAGTACAATCCTTCACACCGCCTGGCGCTCTTGCGCTGGGACTAATATTCTTTTAACCACGGCGGCCCCAATCGCTTAATACCGCAGCTGCTTTCTTCACCTTTTTAACCGAATCCCTCACTGTCTCATGCTCTTTCGCCGTGTGTCTCCCGGCTCTCTGAAAAGGCAGTGCTTTTTATATCCTGAAAACACAGGTAATTCATGGTGCTGCAGGTGTTGCAGCTCACCTTAATGAGGGGATTAATTATCTGCATGCAAGTGTTTCATAGTTCACATTTGCATGAGAAAAGTCTTGTTAGAGGTAGATAGGGCACAAAAAAGAAAAAAATGTGTCTTGTGCTTTATAAACATATTACTTGCAAAATGATGCAAAATTAAGATACACAGTGCATAAATGAAAAATTAAAGTGACAATACAACAATAATAACCATAATAATAAATAGAAAATGATACATACAAATTCACACATTACAACCCCTTTCTTCTACCATGTAACACTCTCCCCTGCTTTAAAGTCAACGTCCTTGCGACTATTCTATATCTCTGAATCTAATGGGGTCTCTTACTACGTGCAGATCGTCTAATGTTTAACCCTGCATCTCTAACAGGGGAAGCTTCTCGAAATAAATACCCCCAAGCAACCAGTACATCACCTAGCTCTGGCTCAGGTGTCAGTTCTGGCACAACAGGAGGCTCCGTGAGTGTTACCAAAGTAGGCCGGAGGAGGTTTCGACGCAAGACCCTTTCTGGTCCTTTTTTATTCTTGGGACGGACTCTATAAACTGTAAGAACTGGGTCAGCACAACTTATTACAACATAGGGGTTAGACTCCCACCTATCTGTCAGTTTCCCTCCCCCAGTACGTCTCTTTTTTACCAATGCTCGTTCTCCCTGTAGTAATGTAAGGTCTTTAGTATGCTTATCATAATGTTCTTTAGAACGTGCAGCTTCCTGAACTATACATTCCCCTGCTTTGCCATAAGCATAAGTTAATTTCTCATAGTGGCACCTCACCCATTCTTCAGTACTTCTCTGCCCTTCAGCTTCAGGTTGGCCCAACATCAAGTCTAATGGTACTTGTGCATGCCTACCAAACATCAAAAAGAACGGGGCATACCCAGTAGAGTTACGCGCCAAATTATTATAAGCATGGGTCGATTCAGGTAAATGCTGTGTCCAGCGGGACTGTTTTTCCTGCTCAAAAGTGCCTAGAAGGTTAACATTAGAACCGCCGAGATTTCAGACTACATACAACCACCGCACCAAGAAATGTGCGGCTCCATTTTAAAATGGCTTCAATATGAAAATGAAAAACAAACAATCGGATACAACTTTATATTTTTATTTATGAACATACATTTTCAGAGCAGAAACACTGTATTTACATTGAAAATTAAACTTATTTTTTTCAAAAAGAGCACATATACATAAACATGAAAAACTGTAATAAAATAAACTTTATGCAATAAACTTCTGTGTAAACAGGTGTAGAAAGCTGTATGCACATATACAATTATAAAACAAATAACTAGTTATAAAAACAGCATAAAAAATATAACATAACGTATGCAACGTGAAAGCGCTTTGAGTGAAACAGAGTTCAAAGGCTCTGTCTGTCAGTTCAGAGTTCTATTACAGCTATCTAAGTACAATCTATGCAGAAAACATACTTTTCAACTGTACTAGTGCATTTGCCACAGACTGTCTTTTCACAATGGGCGCAGACATCAAAAGTTCTGTTTTTATTGAATTTAGCAACCTGTCATTGTCTTTTATTCTGTGTGCCAGTGGGCGAACGCTGGCTGAAGGTTGAGGGGCATTTGCCAGCCGGCTTTCATGTCTCTTATCAAAATGTTTCTGCCATAGCTCTAGGGCTAGCTGCAAAATAAAGTCCCTCCAAGTGATTGTGTTGACAGTGCACTCCTTGAACAAAACCAAACTGTTGATGGCTGCCAGGTCCAAAACATTATAAAAACAGCCACTGGCCACCTGTGAGTACCACATTTGACAGAATACAGCCATGCCATTTGATCCAGTATATCCACATCATACTTAGTTGCGTTGTAAAATGCAACAGTCTCTGGCTTTCGTTTAGCATCAGTCCTGATGGTCACTGATCTGTGCAGAGAGCTTAGAATATGCAAATTTTTAAATTTTTGTGCACTGTCACACTCAAGGTGGCACAGTCGTTCTGCCTGAGAAATGTAGTGTAAATAATAATAATAATATATGATGTGTAGAATAATTTTCATCAATGTTTCAAGCACTCAATAGGATTATAATATGTTCACAATGACTTTGATTTTATTACAAAGTCCAGACTAAATTGTCAGCTATATTTTATTGATTTCAATATGCCGCATAAACTGTGGGTCTGGTGGTTGAAAAAGCAAGTGCTTATAACTTACTAATTTTTACGATTCTGCAGCTGAAACACCGTATGGGTATTTAATTCAAAATGTAGTAACACTTAAAAACGGACATGTACAAGATATTCACATACGCAGAGATATTTAAATTTGAGTTGCAAAAGTCATTCAAAAAGCGGCTATGGCGGTGCTAGTGTTAAGTAAGGTTTGGTTAAAACATTCACATGCCCCATTGCCTTGTGGGTGATAGGGGGTGGTCCTGCTTTTCCTAATCCCGTAACAGTGACATAACTCCGAGTGAAAATGCTCAGGACAGCCATACGGCTGTATTACATGTTTCCAAAAAGCCCTAGCAGTAGTTAATGCAGGCTGATGGGTAGGTACGGCCCAGGCAAACTTTGTAAACAAATCTATAATTTCCAAGATGTTCTGGTAAACATCATTTGGCTCAGAGTAAGGAAATCTATAGCAACAATTTCTAAAGGAGCGTTAGCTTTTATAGAAATTAATGGAGCTTTAGGGTCTACCTTAGTTTTCCGCAGGCTGCAATGAGTACAGGAGGCATGCCATTGTCTCACATCTGGTTCCATACAGGGCCAATAGAAGCAACATCTCAGAACTCCATTCTGTTTGTGGTATTGCTGCCAGATTTCCTTCCTCTTTACCTGGGGGAGAACAATCTGATGGTAAACTTCCTTACTGTTTGGGTCAGTTATTCGTCTACAAAGGACTCCATCTTGATCATGCAGTCTAACCACCTGCTGTAGGACTTGTCTGTCGCAGTTCGTCAGCAGTTATAGGGCGACCACGCTTCCGGTAATGCTGCACACACTGGAGAATGGGGTCCCCATACTGACTCTGTCTCCATAGGTTAGGCTTCCAAACTGGCAAGTCTGGAACAGCAACAGTTAGTCCTAAACAAGCTTGTACAATCTCAGTACTCACATTAGAAAAAGCAGGAACCTCCAAACCATCCAAGTCTTCAGCTGGCAGTGGGTCTCGAGGGTGTTCATTGGACAGGCGAGAAAGGACATCCGCATTGATGTTGTTTCGGCCCGTTCTACTGAATGTCAAATTCGAAGTTAGCCAGCTGGGCAACCCATCGTTCCACCGCTCCCAATTGAGCAGTCTGTAAATGAGCCAATGGGTTATTATCTGTGCATACCGTAAATTTGGCCCCCAACAGGTAATCCTTGAACTTGTCAGTGATAGCCCATTTCATTGCTAACAACTCCAATTTAAATGAGCTGTAGCTGGAATCATTTTTTTTCAGCTGGATGCAGACTACGGCTGGCATATGCTATTACTCGTTCCTTGCCTTGCTGTTTCTGAGCCAATACTGCTCCTGACCCTGTTTTATTTGCATCCGTATATAGAGTAAAAGGCTGTGTAAAATCTGCAAATGCTAATATTGGAGGTTCCAATCGGGCTTGTTTTAGTTTTCCAAAAGAAAGTGTACATTCTTTGATCCAACTGATAGGTAAGCGCCCATTTGTTTTAGCATTAGGGATGCCTACTATTAAATTTTGCAGGGGGCTGCAATATTAGCAAACTTTGGTATAAATCGATGATAGTATCCAGCAAAACCTAAGAAAGAGCGTACCTGTTTCACTATAGCAGGACGAGGCCAGTCTTTAATGACAGTGACCTTCAGAGATTCTGGGGTAATCCTAAGGCAATAAGGTTTCCCCCCAACCCCTACAGGTAAGCCTCCCCATAGAGTAACTTTACTTCGAGCTGGAATATCCATTGGGTGTCAATACGCTGGACGGACAAAGCCTACAGACCTGATCTTCCTGTTGGCAGATAGCAAAAGCTGGAGTCCAGACACATCTAGTATTTCGGTCTAATTGATGGGAGATAAACTTCTGCTGGAACAGATTTTTCCAACACGAAACAATAATGTTCATTCTTATTAACATATGTGTATGGTAGATAAAAAAAGGTACACTCTGAATATATTGAAAAAAAGCCAGATTTATTAAACATAATTAATACAGCTATTGTCCATATGTTTGGCAACAGGAGTATATTGCAGCTGTGCTGTATGTCAAACGTTAGATGCAAAAGTGAAAAAAGCAGCCTCGTTTCTGCTTCTGATGCTATTTGAGTATGAAATGACTCTGTCACTTTCTATTCTTATTGGATGGACGACAAGGTGGATACTCCATTCCCAGTAACCATTAATTCCAAACATGTGACAAGCAGTAGTGCAGGTGGAAGAAGGCGCTCAAGGAGTGCCAATCAGAAATGCACACAGTGTAAATTGGACTACTTTGATAATAGCAGTTGACTTCAATCATTTCAGTCAGTAAAACAAATTGCAATTGGGTTTTCTGCTATGTTACATACAGTAGCTTTTTTAAGGACAGGGAGCTTTTTAATACAGTAATCTCATATTTAATCTACCGAAATGCAGCTTACTGAATAAATGAAGTAAAATGTGAGTTAATGTTTAATGAATTGGGCCAGATTTGCAAATATAGTAGGCCTAATCTGAACCTTTTCCTAAAGGGATTTAGTTGAGCAGTGTTTTGTCCAGATTGTTTGATTAACTAAAATAAAATGGTAATGTTCCTGTTTTTACTGATTTGGGGAGGCACAATGCAGTTTAAAAAAAGAGATTTGTTCATCTTTTATTATGTTCCTAAAATTGAATATTGATCCTGTCTTTTTGTAATTACAAAATGATAACATCTTGCCAACCTTATATGCATATCTTCTTAACCAAATCCCCATTTCATTGGATCAATACTGCAGTACACAATGAAACCGAGATGATTTCTATGTTTTTCTTGACAGGCAATTTAAAATAAATTGCTTATTTTCTTATCAAACAACTGAAAATTGCAGCAACTTTAGCTTTATTGTGTCTGCCTCTTAGGACCTCCAAGGTACAATAATAATGCAGTAGAATGAGAACTCGGTTCTTTCAAAAAAATACCCTATCTGCCCCGTGTGCTGTCCTCTTGTTAGATGTTGAGAAGGCTTTAGAATGGGAATATCTCTGGTCAGTATTTGATCACATGGGACTGGGGGCAGAGTTTATCAAAATGATAAACATTGTAGATGCAAATCAGTCGGCGATGGTTCTTACTGGCACCAAATGCTCCTTGTAGTTTGATATTTCTAGAGGTACCCGTCAGGGTTGCCCTCTCTCCATCAATCTGTTACTTTTATCCCCATTGATAGCAAGAATACACAACACTCCATCTCACTGTATGCTGAACGTATGTTTATTAAAAATATTTCCCAATCGCTCCTTCATTTGCTTACCCTTTTTGATGAGTTTAGTGCACTATCAGGATATCAAATTAATTGGTCAAAATCTGCACTGCTGCCTTTGAATGCTGCAATCACAGATATAGCGCTGCCCACAGACATACAGGTTGTAAAACACCTCAAATATGTCAGAGTTGAAATTTATTCATCTTTATATATGACTGTAATCACTAACTTTTATAAGACATTTAGACAGGTGGAGGATAATCTAAATAGATGGACACAGCTCCCTAATTCATTTGAAGCCCGCATTTCCATAATAAAAATGAATATCCTTCCACGTATAAATTTCTTCAGTTCGATGCTTTCACTCACTCCCCCGGTGTGTTATTGGGACAAATTGCATTCAGTGATCGCCAAGTTTCTGTGGAAAGGGAAGCAGCCTTGCATTAAATTTCATACATTACATCGTGAAAAATCCTCAGGAGTACTGTCTTTGCCAAATTTCAAATTTTACTTCTGGTCTTTTATGTTGCGTCCGACTACAGTCTGGTTTGATGCTAATACTCTTGTATCGTGGTGACAATTAGAAGAAAACTTAGTGTATTCTATTACAGTGTTTTTCAAACTTTTTCAGGCAACCCACTTTAACCAAATGACTTTAAATCGCAAAGAAAGTGATTGTTCAAACAAAGTAAAATCTTAGTTCCCTCTCATGGGTTCCCTACATTAACACAATAAACTAAACAAAACACCCTGTCGGAAAACTAATAAACTACTGGCTTCTACCTTTTTCTCAGCTTGCTTTTCAGCTCGCTCACGCTCTGTCTCTTCTGTGTGGGGTTGAGCCCGAGTTTCCCTCCCCACATTTACTTAATGTGACTGGTGAGCCTGTTTGGTCCTCACAATCTCACTGCAATCAGGTTCACAGGATGAGAGTGCAACACACATATCAGGCACAGAGTTCAGATGGTTCCTTTGTGTTGCTTCACTTTTGTCAAAACGGAAAATCCCACCTCGCACATATAGGTCGTTGTGAAGGGCAATAGCAACAAAATGCTTTTTTTACTCAGCACTGGATACTCCTGGGAGATGGTAATCCAGAATGATGACAACTTTATGGACATGTGGCGTGTTTTTAATGTGCTGTCACAGGTCAGGTGCAGCAGCTCAGTCTCCTCAGTAGGAGTCAGCTTTAAGTCAATCACTGACTCTGGGCTTTCGAACTCAAAGGGATTTTTCACCCACCTATTGTCTTTCAAAATGTCAAACTTCTCCCCTGGAAAGTAGCGACAAAAATTGTCAATCAGTGCAGTCAGATTCGTCTTAATAAGGCTTGTCAGTTCATTGACAGTTTCCTTTCTAACATTGTTTTCTTCGATGTGTCGCAGCATTGTGGGGAACATGTAGTAGTTGGCGCTTTTCAGTCGCACTTGCCACAGTTTCACTGACTTTTGGAAAGCAGCTATTTGTTCCCAGTGCCAAAAAATATCACCATCCTTTCCTTGCAATTTTAGGTTCAGTTCGTTTAGAATCGAAAAGATATCTGCAAGGTAAGACAGAGTTAAAAGCCATTTTTCGTCACTAAACGAATTAGCCAGAGGGGACCGTTTCTCAATGAGGAAAGCATGTACTTCATTCCTCAGTTCGTACCCTCTGCCAAGCACCCGGCCCCTTGACAGCCACCGTACCTCTGTGTGGAAAAATAAATGTGTGTGCTCCGCCCCCATTTCAGAACACAGAGTCTCGAAAAGCCTGCTATTGAGTGAGCTACCTTTAATGAAGTTCGCGACTTTCACAACTCCTTTCAACACAACTTCAAGATCGGATGGAATTCCTTTCGATGCTAATGTCTCGCGGTGAATAAAACAATGATTCCAAACAATGTCCTGACCAGCTGCCTCCTGAATCCTTCTAATAACTCTGTTGTTTTTCCCAGTCATGTTGGCTGCTCCATCGCTTGTGATTCCTTTGCACTTACCCCAGTTGAGTTCACACTTTACGACCACGTAGCTATTTAACTCGTCAAAGACCTGTGCGCCAGTAGTGCTGGTTGGTAGTGTCAAGCAGCACAACAAATCCTCAACAAATTCACTGCTCCAAACATACCTAACGTAAACTAACAAGGTTGCGCAATTTGCAATGTCAGTGCTTTCATTCAGTTGTATGGAAAAATCCCCGGCTTTAACCGAGAAATCAGCTGTACTTCTAAATTCTCAGCGATATCACAAATTCGACGCACCATTGTGTTATCACTCAGCGGGATGCATTTTAGTTTTTCAGCTGACTTTTAGTCTAAGACTGTACGAACCATGTCTAATGCTGCAGGAAGAATACATTTCTCTGCAATAGTGTGGGGCATTTTTTGTTTAGCTACATGGTAAGCCACCATGTAAGAGGCTAATTGTGCTTTGTAATTCAATGTTACATTTCTGTTAAGAACTGGAGCTGATGATTTATGTTCTTGCCACTTCCTTTGAAAAAAGTCCAAAGGTTTATTCTCCAGATCGCCATGTTTAGTCTTTAAATGTCTTTGCAGTTTCGAAGGTTTTAAACTCTCATTCGCCAGTGTTTCCCTGCATATAACATATAACGTGGGTTTTGCATCCTGATTTGCGTTGGAACAATTGACAAAACCGTACCTCAAAAAATCGTCTTTGTACTGCTTTGTTCCTGATTTTACTTTTTTCTTTACAGGCTGTTCACTGGAGGTCCCGGGGCTCTGTTTATAGCTCGTGCTGCTCTGTCCTGTTGTGGATTTGGCGAAGATGCTAACGTTCAGGTGTGAGATCCTGGCCAGTAGGTTTATCGGCTATTGGTGTCTCTGGCCCTCTCTTTCGGATGATAAAACGATCCATGGTTACACGCAGCTTGTCATTACATGTGAAGCGTAGAGTGTGAAATAGCTTTCTAAAGGGAAAGAAAATTGGCGCCAACTGGATAAAATGTGTACATCCGAACAGCGCATGATCAACTTAGTACCATTGACCATGGTTAATTGCACACTAACGCTAATCTGTTTACTGACCTCATGTGGTCATGCTGTGTACTGCAGAGAGAATATTTCATTTACCCAGAGAAAAAAGGCCAGAGAATCTTTGCTAAATCAATTTTGACGACCCATTTTTTAACCTCCTGTGGTAAAACAAAAGGGCTGCTGTCTGCACTTTATACTCACTTATTAAGAGCCTCGTATAAACTATTGGTGATTAATACTATCTGAAATAGGGACATACCTTCTGCAAATGAAGACATTTGCTGGGATACTTTCTGGGATAATCTCTGCTGTGCTTCTAAAAACCCTAATCACCAGCTGATCCATTTTAATTTTATTCATAGAATATACCTAACTCCTCGGAGACGATTCCAAATGATACCCCATTGTGTGCACATTGTCCCCAGGGAGCCACGGGCACCTTTTTCACATGATTTGGGAATGTCCGGATGTGGCTAAATTTTGGGATCGGGTTTGCTCAACTTTATCCACAATGCTCAAGAAAGTCATTCCTTGCTCTCCTTTGGTCGTGCTGCTAAACAATGACTCTTCGCTTGATCTGTCACTACAACAAAGGGGATTTGGCTGGCTGGTCTTACTGCTGGAAAACAAATGTTAGCACTGCGATGGCAGCCTCTGCATTCCCTGCCCTGGCGCCAGTGGTCCCTTACATTCCTCGACATCATTCATATGGAGCTTTCTATTGCTCGAGTCCATGCCGAGCCAGGGAGGGGACTGTACAGGTTTGGGGAGCAGCAGCAGATGCCATTAAATCGTTGATCAATTAGCCCTCGGTTGTTAATATCTGATACAGACTCTCACAGTCCTATGTGGGGTGGGAGGGTTGGGGGGTTAATGTACATTTGTGATGTTTTGAAAAGAACTGAATGACAATTCCATTATTGTGTATTAAAAAAAAAAACACTGAACAATTAATGCAATGTGATCAGCTCCTTTGTCGTAGCACCTGAGCACACCACCAATTGATATTCAAACACATATTAACTAGGAGAATTAAACAACAGCACCAATATCACCCTCCATTGGTTAGATGTTCTCACAGCAAAGCTGATATTTCTTATGCAATTGAATTACTTCCGTATCAGTGATTGACACAAACTCAAAATTGGCAAAGGCGTTCACTACATCACAGATGTTTGTCAGCTTTGGCTTGTGTGAATCAGAATATTTTCAGTGTTTGTTTTTCCTCTAACTCCTGATTTATATTTATGGCTCTCATTTCATCAACTCTTCTGGAAGAAGATGTCTGAGACTGTGATTGAAGGCAATATAAACCTCACATTGCCTGAAGCAAAGAGCAGCTGTTGTTTTTAAAAGAGAACAAAATAAAGACATACTGGCCTTCAGACTATTTTTTGTGATCTTGACAGTCTAGTCATTGACAGGACAGGTCTGCAGAATGAAGTCCAGTACTTCAGTTTGACAAGAAGGACCATGGTAAGTTTCCAGTGAAATGGTGACATTGTGAGCTACAAAGGCCACGAGTGAGTATCATGAGTATTCACTGTATGTGAACCAAATTGAGGACAACAGGTCTGGTCCTCATTGCATGTATCAGCTAGGACATTGGGATTGCACCCATGGAATGGGCATAGGAAGCGAACATTAGACCAAATATGCATTGAGTGGCAGCTGACCTTATGCAAAATTGCATTTAATTTGGTCCCCTGTAAAATTGTTCATATTTTGTGTATTGGTATGAATTCAAGTTTTTGAAGGTTTTTTTTCAGTAAATCAGGATGAAATGCACAAGATTATTTCTTCATGACAGATTTTGAAAATACACTGAAAAAAAATATAGCAAAATGGAGGTCAATGCAAATCTTGCTCTGTGGGAAAATTATATCAAATTGTTTCGAGACTGGTTTCATATTCCCCATCACATTGATTGTTTTTGACGTATCCTGTCTATCAATTTAACCTTTTATGCAGTTTGTATCAGATCTAAATAGATGAAATTGGATATATAATGGTTTAAAATATAGTTTGTGCAAAATTCAGCAAAATCTAATTTCTCCTGCTTGACTATTCTCATTAGACCTCTGATTTGAGAGCATTTCAATTGGTGTGGGTTGTGGGATGGTAAAACATTGTGCAAATAAAAATGATTACATCATATTTTTGATCTGGTAACAAACATTAAACACTATTTTCTGTAGCATGTTCAATATACACTATCCTCTAACATGGGTGTTCTAGTCACGTCATCAACATGCTGGTATTAATTTTGATTAATACCAACAATTGATTCATAACATTTTATGTTCTAGTATTTAAGTAAATATTATCACAATATTATGCACAATCAAATAATATGTGAATCAAAATCCTGTACAGACAAAAGCCTCAGGTGAAGCTTATGTCAACATGATATGGTAAATTCTACTCCTTCCAGGTTTATACTGTAAATTGTACCCCCCCCCCCCCCCCGTTTATGACATATCTTTATTTCAAGGATTTAACATATTGATAGCTTTTTAACATTTAATGAGCTACACAGAAATGTGTTGATAGCAACTAAATGTATTCCTAAATGTCAGTCATGCACAGTCAGGCTGTGGTGAAAATGTTTATTGAGGAATTCATCTTTTATGAGTAAAACCATTGCAAGACAGATTTGTATGATACTAGCAAACAAAATAACATTCCCAGGTATTGATTGGTTTAAAGATGCTTTCCCTACAGTATTTTAAACAACTTTTTACAGTTCAATACTCTATCCAGCCTGTTTCATTGCTTCTCATGTATTCCAATTGCCCCATTTCATCTCCTTAATTTACAGTACATTTTGTCATCAAATTCAATCAAATTGGAGTAGAACAATGATTCTACTGTACACCAAAACAGAATGAACCCTGTTTTCCACTGGGCTGTAACGATAAGGCACAACTTATTTAATTTAGGTCCAACAGTTATTATATAATCACACTTGTAATTACATCTGTTTTGTAATCTCATTGTACTCCTATATTTCTATCCATAAACTTAAAACAAGGGAAATCTCAAAAACAGAAAGTCGAAAATCCAGCCCAATGAGATGAGGCTTCAGACAAAATGTGATTTGTAGAACCTTGGTGTATTTCAAGGGCTGGAGCTGGGGCTCGTCCCTTTGTGTCATCTCACTAAAATTACCTGTCAGTCACCGTATTTAAACTCTAGCCAACTCCCTAATTCTTGCACTGCTTTTCAGTTTGCGTTTACCACGCAGATTTGTAGACACAAACTTAAAACTAAAACTTTGTTTTCAATCTGTTTAAAATGTCTACTCAACAGAAGCATTTTCCGTTTTCATCGACTTCAGTGAAGATTTTTCTCTCCTGGCTGTCTTTTCTCAACAAACAATCCACCGAAAAAATTCACAAAGAAATCCACCCATCCTGCTTCTCCTCTATCCAACAATACTGCTGAAGATTTCCATCAAGCCTCCACCAATCCCGCTGCTTCCACTCATCCAGCTGTGCCCGGTCACGCTGTCTCTGCACCCCAAGCTCAGGAAGCTCCCAATTCCTCCTCGCCACTCTAAACGCATTAAAACTCAGGGTGATTCTCCAGTGCAACTTTTTTTTACAAGGATCGGCCCGTCGACAAACTCCTGAAAGCTCTTTTCAAAAAAGGATTGTGTTATGCCCCTGAAAAGGGAATGATTAGAAAAATCAACACACTGTGTTCTCTGCTTGCTGCCATAAGTGATTTATCAATAGTACAGCTGGCCAGTTTTGCAACACAAAACTTAATTACATGCTTTTTCTTTACATCAGTAAAATAGCATGTCCTTTTAAAGTTGTACAAACTGACAGTAGTATAATTATTACATTTTTCACTGTTAAATCTTTCAGTCAGAATCATCGTTTTGCACTAGCATAACAGCATTCTACAGCAGCACTTTTCTTTTGAAATGCATACACCATTTTTTTTTAGTAACAATCAACTCAGTGTAAACAGCACTAGTAACATAATACCAACAATAATAAAGCAGCATGGCACAACCCGTGTTCATATTATTCTACTTTTTTAACCTACGTTTCATACACATTTTGATAATGAATTTAGAGAGACTGGAAAACAGAAAATACATTCTATTCATTTAAATTATTACTAAACATACTTTCTTTTTTACCGTATGCTTTTCAACAATAATGATAGTAACAAGCTACCATGCGGCATAACTGTAGGCTTGCTTTAGAACAGTTTCACTAGGCCACACACATTTACTTTTAATAAACATTTAAACACTGTTTTACTCAGATTAAACAACTCTGATTAAGCTTGCAGAATTCAATATATAACATGTCATAGGTTATATCAATTCTAAACTTACGAAAAATAACCCTTTGGAAGGGCTACGTACCTGAAATGATTAAAAAATATCAACACACGGTATTCTGTGCTTGCTGCCATAAGTGATTTATCAATAATACAGCTAGCGCAGAGTTCTCCCTACTAGCCAAAGTTCAGACCGTAGCTATCATACCAAGATATACATTCTGTTATCAGATTTAATCATATGATTCCGCCAAATAGAGCAAGTATCCAAAACTCACAAATATTATTCAAGCGCTCTATAAAGAAGAATTTAAACATACAGATGTATTTCTATTCCTTAGAATTGCCCATTCCAGCAGGGTGCGATCGGGTGCTTTATTTGTTACATATTGCAATTCCATATCGGCCGAGCCTGTTTTTCAAATGTCTTCAGCGATGCCCACACCTGCTCTCGAACTGCCAATCTTCACTCTAGCGACATCTCTAGTTCTGGATCCTCTTCTGCTTCTGTAGTTCATAGTCACTCTCTCTCTCCTCAACTCAGACGCAATATTTTTGAAGATAAAGATGTCAATTTGGTCTCAATAGTTCTTGCAACCTCAGAATTTCTGGATCACAGAGTAGTTGACTGTGGAGATTTGTCTATTACTCTTAAATCTCGGGATCCTCGGCTGTGTAAAAATCTTACTCTTGGAGAATTAGTGCTTGGATTTTCTGTTTTTCATGATGTCCTTTGTTAAGTTTATGCTCACTGATGATAGAAACTGGACTCTTTATTTAACATTATTGATCTCTCGGACAGATATGATGGTGCCATTTTTCAAGAGTATCAAAGATTTTTCAATACACTTATTGGATGACTTTCTCCTCCTCCGTCAGTCCCTCCAGCTGAAGCACTGTTAGAACTCAGTCTCTCTTCTCAACAGTTGGCTTCCCCCTCTCAATGGAGAAAACCATCAGTCCAGTACACTCTCTTGAGTTCCTAGGAATAACATTGGATACTCTCCGATCTTCAATCCTTTGAGATCAACCATTCCATTTCTAAATTGAACCTTCTTTCACTCCTGGAGAAATCTGTCCATATTATCAATAAAGGTTGTTCCTCTTCCCCTCTAATTATGCACCTTCTTAGCTAGTCTGGATTTCAGTTTATCAACAACTTTGCACCAAGGTTGCTTTTCTCCTTTTGACGATCAAGTCATGGAATCCCTTTGTCTTTCTGCATTCTTTGGTTTTCTTCGCTGTTCTGAGTTTGCTGTCCCCTCCTCCCTTACGTTTTTCCTCTCAGGGCCTTCAGTCCTGTCTCTCACTATCTCCTTTTTCTTTGCAGTTCTAAAACAGATCAGGTATGATGGGAAATTTGTTCAGCTGTGCAAACTCAACTCACCTCTTTGCCCTTATTCCTCTTTATCCCACTATCTTTCCCGTCGCAACCCCTCTAATCACTCCGAGATTGTCTTTATCAACTCTCTTCATCAATTCTATTATAACAATAAACTGGTTTTCTACTCATCTTTCCTCACTCATTTTGAAAGCTGGTCTTCCTCCCCAATTGTATTCCCCCCAGTCTCTCAATGTAGACGTCTCACTAAGCCAGGGAGACTTTAGTTCGTCCTATATCCTTCCTTAGATTCCCCTCGGGGGCGTTACCTCGCTTCCCGGCCTTGGAGGTCGATCAGTTCGGCCTCACCTCAGCGAGTGTGGTTCTCCGAGTAGTCAAGGGGAAACCTCTATTCTGTTGCTAAAGTTACAAACACTTAGTCTCTTTATTCTAGTAGTCCCTTTATGCAGGCCCGGCTCCTGCCTCGTGAAATGTATACCTTGTCAATAAATGTTAATATTAACAATGTTCTTTTAAAAAAATTGTCTTTTAAAATGCAAGTGAAGATAACAGATTATATGGGAAACTGTTTTAGCCATATTTTACATATTTGAGTACTACTATTAATTGTATTGGTCCCCTGTTTCTGAACAATTCAGTACTTAATTTTAAAGTTCTGTGCTATCTCCTATAGAACTGGACAATAATATTTCCTTTTGTTGATTCTTTGTACCTAAGCTATATGACCTAAGGTCCTTTTTGTATAACAGAAACACAAAAGGTATTCTTTTCTCACTCCAAATAAAATAAGTAAACTTTAGGTCTGTCTGTAAGATGATGAAAAGTAAACAATGTAACCTTTTATTTATAAGTGGCATTGCTAAATACTTCCAATACATTACATTTTCGTGCAGGTCAATTTTAATACTGTCAAACCAACTGCCATTTTAGGAGAGGTCTTGTAACTTTCTAACTACGGTACATGTGCTGAGGCTTGTAAACATGCTTTATGCAGGGTTCATTTCAGGTAGCACTTGTCACTATTATAAGTATTCCAGCTGTCCAATTAAATTAGACCTAAAAAAATAACATACGAACATAAGAAAGTTTACAAACGAGAGGAGGCCATTCGGCCTATCTTGCTCCTTTGGTTGTTAACTTATTGATCCCAGAATCTCATCAAGCAGCTTCTTGAAGGATCCCAGGGTGTCAGCTTCAACAACATTATTGGGGAGTTGATTCCAGACTCCCACAATTCTCTGTGTAAAAAAGTGTCTCCTATTATCTGTTCTGAATGCCCCTTTAACTAATCTCCATTTGTGACCCCTGGTCCTTGTTTCTTTTTTCAGGTCAAAAAAGTCCCTGGGGTCGACATTGTCAATACCTTGAATCAGTTGAATCAGTTCGCCTCGTAGTCTTCTTTGTTCAAGACTGAATAGATTCAATTATTTTAGCCTGCCTGCATATGACATGCCTTTTAAACACAGAATAATTCTGGTCGCTCTTCTTTGCACTCTTTCTAGAGCAGCAATATCCTTTTTGTAGCGAGATGACCAGAACTGAACACAATATTCTAGATGAGGTCTTACTAATGCATTGTAAAGTTTTAACATTACTGCCCTTGATTTAAATTCAACACTTTTCATTAGATATCCGAGCATTTTGTTGGCCTGTTTTATAGCTTCCCCACATTGTCTAGATGAAGACATTTCTGAGTCAACATAAACTCCTAGGTCTTTTCCATAGCTTCCTCCTTCAATTTCAGCATCTCCCATATGGTAGTTATAATGCACATTTTTACTCCACTGGTTACCTTGCTCCATTTTGAGGTTTCTCCTCTAATCAGTACTTTTTGTTGTCTACATGTTAACCACTCCCTAATCCATGCGCAAGTGTTTCCTTAAATCCCTACTGCGTTCAGTCTGAGAATTAATCTTTTATGCAGGGCTTTGTCAAAAGCTTTCTGGAAATCTAAATAAACCATTTCATATGCTTTGCAATTATCCACACACACATAACAGTCAACAATAGGAGTCCACGTGTAACAGGAGGCTGTGTGGTCCAGTGGTTAAAGAAAAGGGCTTGTAACCAGGAGGTCCCCGGTTCAAATCCCACCTCAGCCACTGACTCATTGTGTGACCCTGAGCAAGTCACGTAACCTCCTTGTGCTCCGTCTTTCGGGTGAGACGTAATTGTAAGTGACTCTGCAGCTGATGCATAGTTCACACGCCCTAGACTCTGTAAGTCGCCTTGGATAAAGGCGTCTGCTAAATAAACAAATAATAATAACAGTGGTAATTGTATCATATAAAAAGACAACAGAATTGAATACATTTCATAATGCAATCAGTTCTGGTGATTATTACGACTTTACAAGCAAGGAGACAAGCAGACTGTACTCATTTACATGAGAAAGGATTTCTTTTTTGACATTAATTAGGCTGCTTTGCCATCTGAAGCCAAATTATTTGTAACCAAAAGCTAGCAATTAAAATGTGTTTCTGAATTAATAAAATATAATATCCATTGTGTCTCTGCATTCTCTAATTTTCCACAGAGTGTATATTAACTTATTTGTCAATAGCCTTCCTGCTCACAATATCTTTAGTCTTTGTTAATAAGTTAGATCACTGAATCATGCTCTCTCTCTCTCTTATATATTGCAGCGTAGTCTTTACTGATCAAGCTATGGAACACATTAATGTATTCATATTTGCAAAGATGATACATTTATTGAAGATCTTTCTTTTCCCTCAGTCCCATCTGATCACATTTACATATTAACACAATGTTTTGTTACTTGCATCAATAAATGTAGATGCTGACTTTGGATTTATTATTTAATTAAAACTATTTATTATATATTTATTTATTTATTTTTTACGTCAGGGAACACATTCCCATCCTCACGTGTTTCTTTTTGGTTAAGTAAAAAGCCATCATTAATACAATGTATAACAATGTATGGATTTTTTAACATGTTTTTCAAAGTCATTTATGTGTTAATGATAGCATACTTCTAAAATGTTTGATCAAAATATTGGCTTAAAAAATAAAAGTGCTGCTTAAGTTTAATGAGTAAACAGTAATTGAACCCTTCAATTTACAACATCAGCTTCACAACAACATTTCTAAATATATTAATATGGAAGATACTGTATCAATGGGGTGATTAATTACTGTATTAGTCAGCAGGAGAATGTTTGAACACGTAGCCTAGCGGTTGGCAGCAACATGACCAAGAGGTCAAGACATGGAAACCGTGATATTGTTAACCTTGGCATCTGCCAAATTCTTGACAAACGTAAAGTGCATATAGATACTAGGGGCATCAGGATCTAACAGAGCAGAAGCTATTTTTACTGTTTCACCCTCTGCTGTTAAATCAAATAGCACAACAACTACACAATGAACAGAACCTTGCTCAACATCAGAAAGATTCCCCTTGGTGTGTCCATGCCAGAATGCTATTAAGCAAACAATCCATTTTAAAGTGGCAACCAGAAGATCATGACCTTTACAGAAGGCCAATACATTGATGTTAGAGCTCAGCTACCAATATGCAGACCCTACAGTAGGGATTATTTGTTTTTTAGTGGGTGAGTTCTCAATCTGCCCAAAATGTGTTTTAATTGTATTGCTGAAAAAAGCAAAAATCAGCTTTGAGCAGACAGTAAGTCTCTTGAACCACAGTGGTTTCCAATAAAAATTCATTTGTGTAGTGCAACACAATAAGCCATTGGTACATAATGAGAACAGAGAACTAATTTGCCATTGTCAGAGTGTTTCACTTCAGATATGTTGACATGTTATAAAAACTGAGATAACAAGGCTGTTTGAGAGAAGAAATGAACAAGAAAACAGCATTGATATTTCATGTTTGATAATAATAATACTCACCTTATACCTCCAATGACAAAAAAAGTACTTTATAATTGCTCTGGGATTGGCTCCACAGAAAATATTATATGCATAATATACTGTATCTACTGTACCAACCACAGTCCTCAATCTCACCCACTAGCTGTAGAAGGTAATAAGGATTGTACACCTGGCGGGGGGGGGCTTTTTTTGACTGCAGGTGAAGCTGTCATCTGTATCGCTGGCTATGGCGCTTTTTCACAGCTTGCACATCTCCTAGCTGCCTAATAAGGTTTTCAAATACCGCTCAACTCTGCAGTACCAAGGATCACAGAAACAGCTTAAACAAACATTTTTTTCTCCCCCATTTTTCTCTCTGTCAGCACAGTTTAAATCAGCTTTCATTTAATACTGTTCAGTTACTAAGCCTTGGCAATGCAGTCTTGACCTTTTTAAAAATATTCCTACTTTTAACCACTTCCATGGAAAAAATAAATAAATACATGTACATAGTGTTGTACCGTAGAAAGTCTTGGGGTGGGGGGTGGCATACAAGAACTAAATACATGTGTATACTGTTGTACCATAGAAATTGTTTGGGGGCTAAATTATTATTTTTTTTAGACCTATTTCTTTTTTAGAACTAAACTGGCTACATTCAAAAGTTGTGCTGCCTTCACATTTTCAATGAATGTATAATTCTGATCACTTGTGCAACACTAATGTGTGCAGTAGAAGTTTTGATTATTAAAGTAAAGTCTTGCAAATCCAAAACAGACTAGTACAGACCCTGTTCAGGTAAGTAATTTGTTTGGAGACCTGACTGGAATCTGTATCAAATTAAAATGCCTTCCCTTGTCTTTGGTTTCTGTTTTTGACTTATATTTCATTCATCTTTGGAGAATACTGAGATAGGTGCAATTTATTTATTTATTTTTTAATAGCGATTCCTCTTAAAAGTGAATTTCAAATAATGACCTGCACTACACTATACAGTACATCTGAGCTGTAATATTTCAGTTCATCTTTGTAATTTTTTAAAAAATTATTATTATTCTTTTGCTGAGGTTTTAAAATCAAAATTACAAAATAATAACAAATAATGGCGGCGGCTTTACATCTGCGCCACAAACAATAATAAGACAAATAATAATAAAACATTGCACATTATATATATATATATATATATATATATATATATATATATATATATATAGTAACATGTTTGCACCACTCACGGGTTCGTTGCCCCTTTAAAAACACGACTCAACACACTAGAATGGATTTTTACAGCGCTGGTGCGCTATTTTTAATAATCAAACACAAAACAAAACAAACACAAAATAAACACCTTGCTCTGATGAGCACTAACTACACTTTTCCCAGGTCCCTGACTAACACGCAGGACGGCTAAGCCGTTTACCTGACAAACACCCACAAAATACACTCTTACTTTTAACATCTGCTTGGAAGCAGAGAACCCCTTCTGCCTCCTTCTCCTGAGCAGCCGTGAGCAAACTGACTGCTCTCCTTTAATACCCTGCACCTGGTTTTAATTTAACAATAGCTACCAGGTGCAGGGGATAATTAATAATAAAACAATTAACAAATTCAATTAAACAATAAAGAAAAACAAAATGTGCATTCCGCACATGTTTTCCACGCAGGGAGGCTTTAACCCCCTCCCTGCTGTGTTACACTTCCCCTTAAGTGCAGCACTGATCGGCCATTCAAGGCCACATCCCCCCTTTGAAGTCCGGTGCCCAGAGGAAGGGACCGCGATCCGGCGAGGAGGGACCCAAACGGCTTGCCAGGGGCGACCGACGCATAGGCCGGTAACCTGGACGGTGCAGCGACAGGCAGAGGTGTGAGCCACGGGACCGGCGCAGCGACATCTGAGACTCCAGGGGGAACACAGCGGGAGGAAGGGGGAACGCCAGTGACGTCACACGACCGCATCGTGACGTCTGAGGTTTCAGGGGGAGCGGAGCAAGGGACCAGGTGAGCAACTGTGCCTGGCGGTGCCCCGACCTGGGCACGAGGTCGAGCACAGGGAGGTCCATGCATTCCGGCAGGGTGTCCACGAGCACGGGGCAAGGGACCGTACCCATCAGCGCCGGACTGCTTTGCAGGGGTGGAGGTCGGGGCAGTGGTGGAGCTGGGCACTTTAGCTCCTCTTCCTCAGACAGCTGCTGCTCCTGCAGCGGCGGTTCCTCCCCTCTGGGCTCCGGCAGCGGCGGCTCCTCCCCTCTGGGCTCCGGAAGCGGCGGCTCCTGCCCTCTGGGCTCCGGAAGCGGCAGCTCCTCCCCTCTGGGCTCCGGAAGAGGCAGCTCCTCCCCTCTGGGCTCTGGCAGCTCCTCCCCTCTGGGCTCTGGGGCTGGAGTCAGCGGGGCTCCTCTCGCTTGCTCCCACCTTTGGAGCAACAGCTCCAGTTCAGTCGGCTCCCGCACCTGTCTCTTCAGTGGGGCCAACCCCAGTTCTTTCTCCCATCTCTCATTTTGCTCTTTTTGAGCGGCGGTATTTCTATTGATCATTGCGATCAACTGTTTAAAATCCATTTTCTGGGTCATATGGGAGGCGCCCACACTTTCTGACACCATATGTAACATGTTTGCACCACTCACGGGTTCGTTGCCCCTTTAAAAACACGACTCAACACACTAGAATGGATTTTTACAGCGCTGGTGCGCTATTTTTAATAATCAAACACAAAACAAAACAAACACAAAATAAACACCTTGCTCTGATGAGCACTAACTACACTTTTCCCAGGTCCCTGACTAACATGCAGGACGGCTAAGCCGTTTACCTGACAAACACCCACAAAATACACTCTTACTTTTAACGTCTGCTTGGAAGCAGAGAACCCCTTCTGCCTCCTTCTCCTGAGCAGCCGTGAGCAAACTGACTGCTCTCCTTTAATACCCTGCACCTGGTTTTAATTTAACAATAGCTACCAGGTGCAGGGGATAATTAATAATAAAACAATTAACAAATTCAATTAAACAATAAAGAAAAACAATTAAACTAAACAAATGTGCATTCCGCACATGTTTTCCATGCAGGAGGCTTTAACCCCTCCCTGCTGTGTTACAATATATATATATATATATATATATATATATATATATATATATATATATATATATATATATATATATATATATATATATATATAAAGGGCAGGACACTCCACCACAGTAGTCTTTATTTATTTATTAAATAAAATCCATGTTTGATATTCATTGGTATAAAAACTCTGCATTTGTAGACTGCATAACTGATGTGCCTGACTCCAGCTCCATGTTTGTTGGAACGTAATCAGGTACTGAAGTGTACATGACCACACAACTTACAGCATTTCTAGTCTAAATATCCAAAACAGAAAAGCAAAAAAACACTGAATATTGATTTGATTGATGTCTTTTAGGGGACTGATAGCGGATCTAAGAGAAGCAAAAGGGTTAAGACACCAAGAGCTTGGCTGACTTGGCATTCAACAATTCCCAGTTAAAAAATTGTGGGTTTTATGACACAGATGGCTAAATCTGAACAATAAAACAACAAAGGGAAGTAAATCCCTATGCTGTTTGAAATAAATGCATTGTTTGAAACACTGTGCCAATCCAGCTGCAGTACCATAAACATAAATGATTTATGTGACGGAATGATGAATGAGGAGCACAATTTATGTTTCTATGAGATGGCAAATTGGGAAGATTGTAAGCTGATTGCTTTTCAAAAGCAAATATCCAACAAGCTCTCTTTAGAAAATAAAACAGATTCTTGTCATTTTTTATTGACTGAAGGATACATGCATGATAAATTATTCCAATGCGAATGAAATTTGTTGCTTTTTTGCATTTTATTTTTTATTTTTATTTTTTTTACTGTGGTGCAATACATACTGTAATACTAAAGTGAAATACTGTATTAATTGGAGTTTACAGTGTGGTCATGATTATAATAGTTTGTACAGCTCTATGGATTTAGAAAAGGGTACAAACACCCAAGATGCAATAGGCATGAGAGTGAAATAGATACCAAAATTGTGAAACTTACCCAATGTTGGTCTATTCGAGATTTGCCAAAAACCTTATAAGGCTTGTTCAGTTTATTCGAAAGTGTGATTTTCCAATTACCAATATAGAAACCAATTTCTTAATTAACAGAAATGGCACATTTTTTTTTTTTTTTTTTAAAGTATTCATATTTTTAAGGCAGAACCTAAAACCCAGACTACTGTAAGTTGATTAGCGATTTCCCCAAAATGTCAAAACATCAATTTATATTCTGCAACATTGGTGTTCAACATATATTATACCCAGCTACGCTCCTGTATTAAAACCAGTAGATTAAAAATTGGTAAGTAAAAGCCTTATAAGAATTTGAGCCTGGTAGCACCTCCGAAAGTAGAAAAACCCTCCCCTTTTCAAAAGGAATTGTCAATAGAAGATATGATAAACATGTACAGTACAAATAATATAGTTATGTTACCTTTTCTGTTACTAACATAATTACCAAGTTATTGTTAATGAATCAGTCTTACTTTCACAATAGTGTCGTTTACATAAGCATTTCTAAAACCATGTTGCAATGCATTTAGACATTTCAGCTTTGGAGATGTTTATAGCAGCTGATTTGGGACGGTAAAAGGTGGATCTGAGGGTGAGATTTCTTATGGTAATATTTATCAGTACTCTAAGTCAATATATTTGCTACTGAGATGAATATGCAAAGTATAAGCTCCCCATTTCACAGCCTTGATGGTGTGTCTTATTATCTGCAGAAAACCTTTAAAAGTCATGCTTTTCTCAACAGCTTGCAAAATATACAGTGATAAGTGAAATGAAAATATGTTATGACTAATGGGATTTAAAAAAACCCCACAAAAAGGATAAAGAACTTAAAAAAAACAGGCCTAGTAGTTATATATTATGAAAGATCACTGAAGAAGTGAAAATCAAAATATTGCATTAGATTGAGACAGCCAAAGACAATTCATTATAGAAGCATAGAAACAATGAGGCAAACAGGTAAACAAGCAGTTTGGAAATCATCATAAAAGTGATTTTCTGCATTTTACTCATACGCAACCTCAACAGAAAATATTAAGCTATTTACTGTGAAAACTACATTGGTGTCCTCTTGGATTACTGCTCTTGTTATCGCGTGGGTGATACTTTCTAGGGGCAAACAAGACAATATATTTGAATTGATGTTATTCCGGCCTGGCCGATACTTCAACTCATATTGGTAATTAGCCAACTGGGCCACCCATCTTTGTTCTGTTGCCCCCAACTTGGCAGTCTGCAGATGAACAAGAAAGTTATTATCTGTATATGCAATAAAGGTGGCTCCCCACAAATAATCATTAAACTTGTCCGTGACAGCTCAATTGAGTGCCAATAAGAACTGTAGTTTTTATCATTCCATTCCGCTGGATGTAAACTTCCACTTGTATAGGCAATCACACGCTCCTGCCCATCCTGTTCCTGAGCTGGTACTGCCCCTAACCCACCTCAGCTTGCATCAGTATAGAGAAGAAAATGTTTATAAAAATCTGCAAAAGCTAATAGAGGTGTCTGTAACAGAGCTTGTTTCAATTGTTCAAAAGCAGCCTGGCATGCATCTGTCAACTCAACTGGTAGTGTCTTTCGGCCCTTCTGCCATGCGGAGCCTTCTAATAAGACATGTAAAGGACAAGCTTTCTTAGAAAACCCTTGGAAAAAGCGCCTCTAGTACTCTGCAAATTCCCCAAAAGACTCTACTTGCTGTACAGTAGTAAGAAAAGGCCAGTCCTTCACAGCAGCTATCTTTTCCAGATCTGGGGCAACTCGAGCTTTACTAACTTGGTGTCCAAGAACTGGACTTCTCTCTTGAACAGGTGGACGTTTTAAAGGTCTGGTCGAAGTTTTAAACCATGCTGCCACATTTTCTCAAACACTCCTTCCTGGTGATCCAAAATGAGCTGCAAAATCCACAGAATATACAATGACATTAACCAAGTATATCAAAAGGGACTCACCGACTTAGCTGCTCAAGCAGCGTTGCATCAACCTCTGGAATATTGCAGGGGCAATACAGAGCTCAAATGGCATTCATTCAAACTCATACATTCCCATGGGAGTGGAAAGAGCGTCTTCTCTCTGTACTGAGTCTACTTCCACTTGCCAGTATCGGCTAGCAAAGTCCAGGGTTGAGTACCTCTCAGCTTGGGTCAGGCTAGTGAGGGCTTCTTCAATTCGGTTTAGGGGGTAGGCGTCCTTATGGGTCACAGCATTAAGTTTCCGGCAATCCCATCTTTCTTTGGTACCAGAACAATGGGTGTTGCCCAGGGGCTGGAACTCTGAATAACTCCCTGATCCAGCATCCTTGTCAGGAGAGTCTTCATCTCTTTATAGAGCGTTGGAGGGATTGGTCTGTACTCTCGGATAGGGGCTGCATCACCTGTAGGGGTTTGGTGCTGTACTGCCCCAGTCCAGACATAATCATCTTCATGCTCAGCAAAAATATTTTGTCATTTCTGTAGCAGCCTATATTTCTGTAGCAGCCTATGCTCTGTTATCTCTTCACACTGGAAAGACACATGCAGAGGTAATTCTTGACCAGGGGTATCTTGTTGGCTCAAATACCTGATCCCTATTTCAACCATGTTCGGACTCAACTCAGTCAACAGCTCTCGTTCTCCCTTAACATCCAGCAGATCAATGGTGCAGATGGTAGCCAGCCATTGATACCTGTAGAGACTGATTGGAAAATGATTAAGGTTTTGCACCTGCACTGGGATTCGACCACCCTTTACTACCCCCAGCATCTGAGCCACTTGTACCCCTTGTAGGTCATTTACAGGCTCCACCAAACTGCAGCACTTCTGTCCTGCTGTCCCACTAAAAAACACTTCACTCTGAGCAGGTACTTGCAGTGGACGTCTGCAAGTAAGATGTATCATTTCTCTCTGCCCATTTTTCGATGATAAGTTCTGGATTCACTGGCAGTCGTGTGACCCTAAAACCCTTCCTCTTTTGTACAAGGTGTGAGCACCTTTTTGAGTGAAAGATGTATTCGGCAGAGATGCATGGCTCTTTGATAGAACCAGCTTAATTTCTTTGCAGTTTCCCCACTGATTATGAATATGAGAATGTAAAGATGGGAGCCCGGCTAATAAGGTTTACAGTTTTTGCAGCGATCAGGCTTTCAAAGACTGTCACCCACGCCTGTGATGTGCAGAAATGGATAAAGGATACTGTAGTGGATTTGGCAGACTCACTGAGAGCAAAACCTGTCCCAAGACCATCACTCCTGCTAGAAGCAGGATGATCTTTGGGATACAAACTGAACATTTGTGAAATTGCAACAATGTTAAAATATTGTAATAACTGTATTTTGTTTTAAAGAATATAAAGCCAGCAGAAATACTATTGCAGAAAATTATGAGCAGGATAACAGGATTCAAACTAAAAAAGGGAGAGCAGGCAGTTATCTAATATTAGAAAAAAGCTTGCCTGTGCTAACCTTGAGAGGAAATGCAGAAAATGAGCATCTAATTTAACACTAGAACCATCATGCGGGTCAATTTAACCCTATGACAGAAAGACAATGATTCTTGGTGGTAAATCTCCCTCTCGACCTGTGAGGGCGCTAAGTAACAGGAACAGAGTACCCTGGACTACTTGGCCTGACACTTCATTCCGAGGGTTAAAAGGAAGCCGGTCATGTAGAAAAGGGGCGGAGCTTCGGTACACAAACTCATTGACCCAGAAGGGAAATGATGTGGCAGTTGCAGATCATAAAAAGCAGCTGCAATCGTTTACCATGAGTGAAGGTATAAATAGGGGTCGAAGCAATGTTATCTGTTACTTTGTTTTTGGTTTATGAAAAGTGACCTGGAAGGACCTGTGTTTCGTGTATCTGTATCGTAAGTGTTTGTTTGTTCTGTCTATTTGTTGTTTGCTATCACTAGACAGCTAACACGTTCCGGATCTGTTGCCAGAGGCCAGCACAAACCCGGAACAGCACTGCAGTTGTATCACCAATAAGTATATTTGCACCACTAGCACTAATTCACGCACTAACTGACCTGTGTATGTGTTTTGTGTGGGTGTATAATTAAAACGGGACTATTATTTCGGGACAAACCTGGGGATTCCAAATTAAGTAATACATGCTGCTGTATACCTAAACATCATTTATTGTTTACTGTTTGTTTTGCCGTCAGGCACTGGACACAAAAATATCATTAAACAACCTTTGCACCTGGATTATAATTGTCTGTCTGTTCATTGATCACCTGCACCTGCACACCATTAACCACTTTGCCACAGACCCATTTTGGATTTAAAATGTTAATTACTCTTCTGTTGTAAATCATATGCGTATGTCCGTTTTTGACTTTTCCTAAATATATGAATTAAATATCCTGACTGTGTTTAATAGCCAGAATCGCAAAAATGATAAAGTCATAAACAGTTCTACCTAGAACTGCCACGTGGGTCAATTTGACCCATGCATTACAATACATCCATCTATTATCTGTAACTGCTTAATCCTATAGAGAGTCACGGTGAGCCAGCCTAATCTGGCAGACACAGGGCGCAAGGCAGGACTATATCCTGGATGGGATGCCAGTCCATCGCAGAGCAACTAAGGGGCAATTTAGATAGGCCAATCCACATAGCCAGCATGTCTTTGGACTGTGGGAGGAAACTGGAGTACCCGGAGAAAGCCCACACGAACATGGAGAGAACATGCAAACTCCACACAGACAGACCCCTGAGGCTGGAATTGAACCCAAGACCCTGGAGTTGTGAGGCAGCAGTGCTAACCACTGTGCCACCGTGCCGCCATTATTACAATACATGTCTTTTTTTAATATAACATAAGATTTTTTTTGTAAATGCAGCAAACAAGACACGCCTCCTCCCCCTAACACACGTGTTTTTTTTCAAGCCTTTCTTTTTTTTGTAGACTGACTACAAGACAGAGATTGCTATGACTGTGGATTTGTGGATTTGTACAATTGCACCAAGATGCCAACTCAGTGAAAGCCTAGTTACTTTATTTCTTTATGTACCTGGGAGACATCAATCCTTTGTTTTATTCCAGAAATGCAACTGGGAATATATCAGAAGGAAATATTTAATCTTGAAAGTAGTCATTTTGATTGGAATACAGCAAGCTGCACTCAGTTGCATACAGCAAACTGAAATGACAGGTAGGATAACAACCTATGTGCCTAATATGAAACGCATTAGGTACATAAGTTGTGGAGTGTGGAGTAGTGGTTAGGGCTCTGGACTGGAGCCAGAGGGTTGTGTGTTCAATCCCAGGTGGGGGACATTGCTGCTGTACCCTTGAGCAAGGTACTTTACCTAGATTGCTCCAGTAAAAAACCCAACTGTATAAATGGGTAATTGTATGTAAAACTAATGTGTAAAAAATAATGTAATTGTATGTTAAAACAATGTGATATCTTGTAACAATTGTAAGTCACCCTGGATAAGGGTGTCTGCTAAGAAATAAATAATAATATGTTATATATTCTTTTTTATATTACTTTTAGAAAAAAATATTTTGGTTTTACAGGTTTGTATGTACCAGGCAGATGCGTACGATCCACAGAGTACAATGCAGCTGTCATTCCGGAAGTAGTGTTATATTTTTATGTAGTATTAGAAACAATGATTTCGGTTTTACAGTTTTGTATGCATATATACCCATTTACACCTGTAAACGAGTTTATGTACATACCCGTTTCTTTTGAAATGTGTATTTTATTATATTTTTTCACTGTTTGTAGTCGTGCTGTATATGCGCTTATTTTAAAAATAAAGCCTTTATTTTGCCATTTAAATACCGTGTTTCTGCAATGCAAATGTTAGATATGATGTTCATGAATAAAACTTTTGAGATGTATCCGATAGTATGTCTTTCATTTTCATAATGAAGCAGTTTAAAAATGTATGGATCAAAATGACCCACATGGCGTTGTAGGTAGTTCGAAAATCCGGCCGTCCTAGTGTTAATTGGCTTGAGAAAAATGGTCACAGTGAAAGTTCTTATCAGAATAAGCAGTTGCTTTAATTACAAAGTAGTTTGTAAGCCAAAAACACAGAAGCCTGTTAGGTATTGCAATTTAGCAACAAAAAAAACAACCTCTGGTGTATATGTTTGGGTAAAAATTGAAATAGGACATTTGAACTAAAATAAGTATTTGCACCTACTCAAGTTTTACAGTAAGAGAAAACATAAGTATTTATTACAGATCACCCAGATTGCCTATTAGCTGGGATCCGACATGGTCTGTAACCACTCGATCCATTTTAAAGCATTTAATAAACACCACAAAAGCTTGCCGGCACACGTTCCACGTCATTTGATCCCTCTGGGAGGCCAAAAACAAAGAATCAGAATGCCTGTTTTGAAATACTTCTTCCCAGCAGGCTGCAACCAAAATAGCCTGATCTCCCCCTAAAAAGCCATCCCTCACAAAGCAACTGCTTTAGCTGGTAGCTTTACCCCACTAACTTCAAAATCCAGCAAGGTGTAACCTATGTATGGGATCTGCAATCCATTGGCAGTGCACAAATTCAACCACTGACTGTCTCCTGTGGTATAGCTTCCCTGGTCCTTAACATGCCTGTTGAAAAACCTTTCACAGAATAAGGTCACCTGGGAGCCCGTATCCAATAAACATTTAACTTTTGTCATCTTTGCCCAAACTTCAATTAAAGGGCAGGTCCTTACCATAGCTTGTTCAAGTAGTTCTCGGGGGGTTTTGTTTAGAAAGACCGGCCACTTGACTCACAGTAACCAGAGAATCTAGTATGAAGCCTGTCTACCCTGAGTCACTTGAGGGCAGTAGTGAGCAACATGTCCACTTACCCCACACCGGCGGCAAATAGGGGGGTGGATCATCGCATGTCTGCTGGGGTAAGTGTGAGGACGGGGAACAACTGCTGGGACCAAGGCCAATAGACCTCTGATTTCTGTACGGAACTCATTATGCAACGTTTTAGACATTTCTGCAACTTGCCCTTGAACTTCACGCAACAGCTCTTGCTTCAAATCTCATTTCCAGTCCTGCTATTCGCCCTCCCATTTATGCTGTGCCCCTCCCCTGGTTCCCTGACAAACTGAAACCTGCAGTCCTTCATTTAGAGTCTCCTCTTGTAGTAGAATCACTTCACGCTTAACATTGTCTTTCATTCTTTTTAGTTCCTGTCGCACTGCATCTCCTGGAGTCCCAAAATGAACTGATCCCTCAGCAACAGGTCTGCTTGACCCAGGCTCTGGGGGTCCTGCCACTGCAACCTGGAAAACAACTCTCGCAAATGGATCATGTTTACAACCAAAAAAAGCAGAATGTAATACAGCCGAAGGTGTTTTTATCCCCATACAGATGACCACTAGAATTTTCTCTGTAGTATCCCTTATATCTCTATCTAAAATAAGAATCTCCCTCTTAGCATCACCTCCTAAAGCCCCTAATAAAAATATATATTTTGTGTTCTTCCCCAAGAGTCTGCAATCTGAGCTTTCCATTTCCCCCATTTCACCTCCGGTCACGTACCTGTAAACCTCAGGACCCATGGTGCCCCCATAAAAAATGGTGTTCTAGAGTTCTGGCTCCCTCTTATGTTCAGTCCAGGTCCAGAGGTCGTACTAATATGCTGATGGCAGTACCCTCGCAGCTGGACCCTCAGACTCCACAACCAAGGTACTCTACAATATGAAAGAGGTAAAAAGGAATAAACACTATTAAAATATTAATAGTTAAAACCCCCAAAACATGTTAAAATCCTCCTTTATCATAAAAACACTAAAACCCTTGCATCATGTATGTAGAGAAACATCAGGGGAGAAAGCAGCCTTAAGAACAAAAAACTGTCTTGAGTTTTGCTTAACCTTCCATAATAATAAATACTTATCTTTTAACAGTGGGCACATTAAGCTCCTGCAGTATCCGTCTCGATTCAGCTTTGTCTGCTTTTCCAGCTGTTTGCTTGTCTGTTTGTTTGTTATTCCTGTCCCTCACTTGCTCAACGATGCTCCTGCGTCTGATGCTTATTTCTTTTTTTGGATCTTTCTCTCCTGGTGTTTCTCTCCCTAGGTTTTTCTTCTCTCATTTTGAGTCTTTTTAGCTGTGCATGCTGGGTTCCCACGGTGACCTGCAGCTGTGGTGAATTAAATCATTAGCAGTTCAAGAAATCCTTGTGCTCACAAAAACATAAAAGTATTACACAAAGCCAAAATAATTACGTGCTTAATCAAATCATTTATAAATACATTCTTAGAAAAGAAAAGTGTCTCATCTGTAGTTAGCGCACATGCGACTTACGAATCCCTAGTTTATTTTTTCCGCCATCTATGAATCGTTTGCCAAAAAGTGTCACATGTCAATGGTTTTGCTCAAACGTATACAGTACATCTTTAGGTCCATTATACAAAATCTTTTTATTTATTTTTTTAATATAATTTAGTAGTCGCCAACTGATTTTACCCCGTTTTTCTCCCAATTTGAAATATGCAATTGTATTTTTAGGCTGAGTTCACCGCTACCACACCTGCGCTGACTTGGGAGTGGCGAAGACGAGCACATGCTGTCTTCCGAAGCGTGTGCTGTCAGCTGACCGCTTCTTTTCACTCTGCAGGCCCGCCATGCAGCCAACCCAGAGCTACAGCGTCGGAGGACAATGCAGCTCTGGGCAGCTTACAGGCAAGCCCGCAGGCGCCCAGCCAGTCTACAGGGGTCACCGGTGGGCAGTGAGCCGAGGACACCCTCATCGACCTAAGCCCTCCCCCCTGGGCGGCGCCCGGCCAGTGTGCACCACCCCCTGGGAACTCCTGACCACGGCTAGCAGAGAAATAGCCTGGACTCGAACCGGCGACCTCCAGGCTATAAGGCGCATCCTGCACTCCACGCGGAGTGCCTTTACCAGTTGCGCCACTCGGGAGCCCCTACTCTTTATTTTTAATAAAAGTATATTTCAAAATAACTGTCAGTGAGATCTATATTTTCATCCTCAGCACATGCTTACACGCATTAAAAGGTGAATGGAGACAGTATTCTGCTAATGCTGTAATTAACAGTACAATGTTCTCTGATCCTAAATAACAAAGAATGTAAAACAATTAAAATATCAAATCAGTACGGCTATACAATATATTGCACATTATTACTTTATTATTACAATTGTGCTGGAGACAGGGTGCCAAACACTGCTTGGAGAAACTATTTGGCAGAGACACTTTGGCACAATACTGGTGTCTCAATGGTCAGTTGTGAATATACTGCATGTGGTAGACAGAGAATGGATCATAGGAATGCTGCGACAGCTAATTGTAGCCTGCCTGGGAATTGCATGAAACATATCCAGGTTTTAAAAAAAAACGTAAGGTTGAATCCACTCACTTGCAATGCATGTTTGTGGTTGGCAAATAAGCTACTGGATTTGTGTTTGGATTCTGGATTTCTCGGTACCTTCTTAGTGCCCTCGACGTAACCTAGCAAGTTACCTATCTGTCAGTCGAATTTTTGGAAGGTAATTCTATATAATAAATACAATATTCTGTGTTTGGAGAGAGTCAGAAAGCTTTGCATTGCTATAGCATGGTGATCAATAAGGAATACAATATTATAGTTTCTTTGTAAATACATAGTATGTGCATGTAGACCTTTTGTAAAGTATATTCCATCTGCAGCGTTGGAATAACGCTGTGCTTATTTGCTTCACAGCCATAAGTTTGTGTACAGTAGTTCAAAGTAATATTACAGTTAAAATGTAAGGGTGTAGTTAATGTATACCCCATAAGTTAGCATTAAAGTATGTACTGTATTTATTGAAAGTACTCATGACTTCAAGGTAATGTTGCATTTTACTCAACCAAAATACATTTTACTCACATAGTCTAAATTGGAGAGTTAATTACTCAATGACCCAAAACCTTATCTGGAGCACTGGGTATCAGTATAGGGACAGAAAGTGGTACATCAGCAGAAAATGGTACGCTGTCAATGCTGTAATTAAAGACTGCACAAATCACTACGAACAAGACAAACTGTATATGCTAACAATTTTGGATAACCCAATGTGTTGCATATCAGCGGCCCGCAACACATCTACCTGAGCCCCCCTCATCCATCCAAAACAAAAAAACCCTCTGCCCATGACGCATCTACCTGCGCCCCCCTCATCCATCCGAAAAAAACCCTCTGCCCATGACACATCTACCTGCCCCCTCATCCATCCAAAACAAAACCCTCTGCCCATGACGCATCTACCTGCACCCCCCTCATCCATCCAAAACAAAAAAACCCTCTGCCCATGATGCATCTACCTGCACCCCCCTCATCCATCCAAAACAGAAAAACCCTCAGCCCATGACGCATCTACCTGCGCCCCCTCATCCATCTAAAACAGAAAACCCTCGCCCATGACGCATCTACCTGAGCCCCCTCATCCATCCAAAACAAAAACCCTCGGCCCATGACGCATCTACCTGCGCCCCCCTCATCCATCCAAAACAGAAAAACCCTCTGCCCATGACGCATCTACCTGAGCCCCCCTCATCCATCCAAAACAAAAAAACCCTCTGCCCATGACGCATCTACCTGCACCCCCCTCATCCATCCAAAACAAAAACCCTCTGCCCATGACGCATCTACCTGCACCCCATCATCCATCCAAAACAGAAAACCCTCTGCCCATGACGCATCTACCTGAGCCCCCTCATCCATCCAAAACAGAAAACCCTCTGCCCATGACGCATCTACCTGCCCCCTCTTCCATCCAAAACAAAAACCCTCTGCCCATGACGCATCTACCTGCCCCCTCATCCATCCAAAACAGAAAACCCTCTGGCCCATGACGCATCTACCTGGCCCCCTCTTCCATCCAAAACAAAAACCCTCTGCCCATGACGCATCTACCTGCACCCCCTCATCCATCCAAAACAGAAAACCCTCGCCCATGACGCATCTACCTGAGCCCCCTCATCCATCCAAAACAGAAAACCCTCTGCCCATGACACATCTACATGCGCCCCTCATCCATCCGAAACAGAAAACCCTCGCCCATGACGCATCTACCTGCGCCTCCTCATCCATCCAAAAAACAACCCTCTGCCCATGACGCATCTACCTGCGCCCCTCATCCATCCAAAACAAAACCCTCGGCCCATGACGCATCTACCTGCACCCCCTCATCCATCCAAAACAAAAACCCTCGGCCCATGACGCATCTACCTGCACCCCCTCATCCATCCAAAACAAAAACCCTCTGCCCATGACGCATCTACCTGCCCCCCTCATCCATCCAAAACAGAAAACCCTCTGCCCATGACTCATCTACCTGCCCCCTCATCCATCCAAAACAAAAACCCTCTGCCCATGACACATCTACCTGCCCCCTCATCCATCCAAAACAGAAAACCCTCTGCCCATGACGCATCTACCTGAGCCCCTCATCCATCCAAACAGAAAACCCTCGGCCCATGACGCATCAACCTGCACCCCTCATCCATCCAAAAAACAACCCTCTGCCCATGACGCATCTACCTGAGCCCCCTCATCCATCTAAAACAGAAAACCCTCTGCCCATGACGCATCTACCTGAGCCCCCTCATCCATCCAAAACAAAACCTCTGCCCATGACGCATCTACCTGCCCCTCATCCATCCAAAACAAAAACCCTCTGCCCATGACTCATCTACCTGTGCCCCCTCATCCATCCAAAACAAAAACCCTCTGCCCATGACGCATCTACCTGCACCCCTCATCCATCCAAAACAGAAAACCCTCTGCCCATGACGCATCTACCTGAGCCCCTCATCCATCCAAAACAGAAAACCCTCTGCCCATGACGCATCTACCTGAGCCCCCTCATCCATCCAAAACAGAAAACCCTCTGCCCATGACACATCTACATGCGCCCCCTCATCCATCCAAAACAGAAAACCCTCTGCCCATGACACATCTACCTG
The DNA here is from genome assembly GCA_030684275.1 of Acipenser oxyrinchus oxyrinchus. NCBI lineage: Eukaryota > Metazoa > Chordata > Actinopteri > Acipenseriformes > Acipenseridae > Acipenser > Acipenser oxyrinchus. The sequence continues at coordinate 76,897,503 of CM060251.1, read as the reverse complement.
CGCCCCCTCATCCATCCGAAAAAAAACCCCTCTGCCCAGGACACATCTACCTGCACCCCTCATCCATCCAAAACAAAACCCTCGCCCATTACGCATCTACCTGAGCCCCCTCATCCATCCAAAACAAAACCCTCTGCCCATGACACATCTACCTGCCCCCTCATCCATCCAAACAGAAAACCTCGCCCATGACGCATCTACCTGAGCCCCCCTCATCCATCCAAAACAAAAAAACCCTCTGCCCATGACACATCTACCTGAGCCCCCCTCATCCATCCGAAACAGAAAACCCTCTGCCCATGACGCATCAACCTGCGCCCCTCATCCATCCAAAACAAAACCCTCGGCCCATGACGCATCTACCTGAGCACCCCCCTCATCCATCCAAAACAGAAAAACCCTCTGCCCATGACACATCTACATGCGCCCCCCTCATCCATCCAAAACAGAAAAACCCTCTGCCCATGACGCATCTACCTGCGCCCCCCTCATCCATCCGAAAAAAAACCCCTCTGCCCAGGACACATCTACCTGCACCCCCCTCATCCATCCAAAACAAAACCCTCTGCCCATTACGCATCTACCTGAGCCCCTCATCCATCCAAAACAAAAACCCTCTGCCCATGACACATCTACCTGAGCCCCTCATCCATCCAAAACAAAACCCTCTGCCCATGACGCATCTACCTGCACCCCTCATCCATCCAAAACAAAAACCTCGCCCATGACACATCTACCTGCGCCCCCTCATCCATCCAAAACAAAAAAACCCTACGCCCATGATGCATCTACCTGAGCCCCCCTCATCCATCCGAAACAGAAAACCCTCTGCCCATGACACATCTACCTGCCCCCTCATCCATCCAAAACAGAAAACCCTCAGCCCATGACGCATCTACCTGAGCCCCTCATCCATCCGAAACAGAAAACCCTCGCCCATGATGCATCTACCTGCGCCCCCCTCATCCATCCGAAACAGAAAAACCCTCGGCCCATGATGCATCTACCTGCGCCCCCCTCATCCATCCAAAACAGAAAAACCCTCGGCCCATGACGCATCTACCTGAGCCCCCCTCATCCATCCAAAACAGAAAAACCCTCAGCCCATGACGCATCTACCTGCGCCCCCCTCATCCATCCAAAACAAAAAAACCCTCTGCCCATGACGCATCTACCTCATCCATCCAAAAAATAACAAAAGAATCCCTAAGAACAAAAGTGAGTTCATGCTCTCTTCCATTGATGAATATAAAATCAAAACATAAACGTACACTGTTTCTTTAAAAAGTGTATGTTAACACTAGAACAGCCGCGGTTATACTCATACCTAGACGGTTACATTTTAAATAACCTCAATATTAAAATGAAAGACACACTATCAGATACAACTCCAAAGTTTTATTCAAGCACATCGTATCAAACATCTGCACAGCCGAAATGCCATATTTAAATGAACAATTAAACATAACTGACTATTTTCTAACTGACCACATATAAAGCACTACTTCAAAAAATGAAAAACTATAATAAAATAAACATTTCAAAAGAAACTAGTGTGTAAACAGGTTTATGCTTGCCTGCTGCTTTGGAGTTTTCTGATTGAAATGTTTCTGTCGAAGCTCTGTGGCTAGCTTCAAGATGAAATCTCTCCTACTCCTACTTCGTACAAAACGAAGGAATTGATGACTGCCAGGTCCAGTACATTGTAAAATAAAGCAACTGGCCACCGCCAAGAACGGCTTTCACTGAGTACTGACGTGCCATCTGGTCTGTACTCCATACTTGTAGAAATCATTGTAGAAATCCACAGTGTCTGTTTTTTTTTCTTGTCAACAGTCCCAGTGGCAACTGACGTATGAAGGGAGCTTAGAATAATTACATTCTTTCTCAGCTTGTAAACAGTTAGCGTAGCACAGTCATTGTGTTTCAAAATTGTACTGGAGTACAGCTGTGGTTGCAAGTTTTGAGCAGATGGTGGGAGCTCTCTTTTTGCTTTGTTCACTGTTCCAACCCGGCTGTTTTTTTTTTCAACTCTTTTGCCAATTGCAGTGAAGTACAAAAATCGTCAGTGGTGTGTTTGCTCCACAAACATACAGGATTGCAATAAACACTCCAACGACATTGCCCAGGAAACATCATTTTGTATCCTATGTGCCTCTGCTTCAGTACAGCGTTGAATGTGGTGTAGCATTTGCATATTAATTTTGTCCAGCCCGTTTTCCCACAGCGTCAACACTGGGATTTATAATTTCCCAAATAGTGCCATCCTTCCCATCTCCTGAAAGCCTGTTCGTGCTGGTGATGCAGCTGGAGTCGCTATCATTGGTACTGCTGCGGGTGAAGCGGTTGGCATGGCTGGCACGCCTGCAGCTGCTGCAGGAGACAATACAGGTAAAGCAGCACTGCAGAGGTAAGCTCAGTGGGGGTAGAGATAGCAACAGACTTGTATACAAAAAACTAGAATATTGTAGGTTATATATTCAAAATAAAAACATTGTAAAAGGCAGTGAAAATGACTGCTTTGGCGGTTCTAGGTGGGTGTGATTATAACTTCCTTATTTTCGTGATCCTGCCTTTCAAACGCCGTCAGGGTATTTAATACATGTATGTAGGAAAAATCATAAACAGACAAACGCATAACTTTCATTTAAATTTGAAACCCTCAAACCGTCAAAATGACTGCCGTGGCAGTTCTAGTGTTAACAGAATGCTGTTGCAAGGTATGACGTTTCAGTTAGTGCAAGAGTTTTGTTGCTGATGAAACCCGCCAGTTTAGTTAAATACTTCTCTGTTGTAATAATTATAGTTTTAAAGAAAGGAGAAAGAAGAAAGATTGTCAATGAAGGTAGGACTGTTCAAGAGAGCTGGGGGTTGGATTTCTTTGTTACTGACCACAAGGGGAAGCCGTTTGCCTTATTTGCAAGGAAGCACTGTCAATTACAAAATGGTTCAATATTCAGAGACACTACGAAACTCGCCATTGTGCCTTTGAAGCAAAGTTTCCCTCGGGATCTGCCCTACGCGCTCAGCAGGTTGCAGTGCTTAAAAGCAGCCTTGCTTCATAACAGCAAGTGCTTCAAAATGCTGTGTCACAAAGTGATGTGGTGACTTTGGCAAGATATTGCATTGCTTGGTTGTTTGCAAAAAATGCAAAGCCCTTCTCGGAGGGAGAATTAATAAAAGAGTGTTATTGAGTCTTCTGGGATTTTATTCGAGGAGTTCAAAAACTGAGAGGAGATTCTCAAGAAGTGTGCAACTCAGCAGATGCATGGTTTGTCGCCAAGTCAATGATATTTCAGACGAATTGGCCAGTCCACTTTTTTGCATACTTCATTCAAGTGAGGCATTTAGTGTAGCTTCAATGACAACAGCGATGTTGCTCAGCTTTGCATGTGGATTCGATGTGTGGACATTAATTTAAATAGGAATGTCTGGACCTTTTTGAAGCATTTTTGAATTTTTTTTAGAACACATGCTTCGCCACTAGAGAAACTAGTTTCTGTCACAACAGATGGTTGTCCTCCTATCGTCGGAGTAAATTGTGGATTTGTGACATTGTTGAGATCTCACATACCTAACTTGTTCGGGGTGCATTGCATAATCCACCAGGTGGCACTCTGTGCAAAGCTAGACAAGGGAGATAGACTGAAGGCTGTGAATCAACTGGATACTGAATATGGGGACCTCATCTTACATGCTGAAGTACATTGGCTAAGCAGGGGAAAGGTACTGGAACGTTTCACTGCACTACTCGTACCTATCCGCCAATTTCTTATTCAGTGTGCCCATGCACAGGCTGAACTTGACGATGAACAGTGGGTGCTGAATCACTGATATCACCAGTCATCACAGCACGCTAAACTTGGCTATGCAGGGGAAAAATCACCAGCGTCAGGAAATTCATGCTACAGTTACAGTTATTTACAGTCTCACGATTTTACGCATTTCCCCCATCTTAAAGAAGCACAGAACACCTGCTCTGATGCCAGCGAGACAGAGTATGATGCATCCTTTCACACAGGCATGCTTACTGGACTGGCAGAGCGTTTTGAGAAAACGTTTTTCATCACTGAATGAACTGAAGCCATTCATTTAATTACTTACAAGCCTGTTCAGATTTGACTTTGCTAACAGTGGAACCGTGTGCCAGAGGCTTGGGCTTGACAAGAACAACTCTGAGGAGGAACTCCTTCACATGGATGAAGATGTCATCAACCAGCTGAAGAAAGAGGGTATTCCCCAACTTTTCTGGCAAAGCTGTTCTAAATTTTTGGTTCAACCTATACATGTGTCATGGATAGGCTTGGTGGTGACATCACAGACCAGGAAATACAGGCACACACAAGGACTGTGCGGTGAGTCGCTAATGCGCTCATATTTATTTATTAAATAAAACGTTTAAGCAAAACTAAACAAAACACTTTTCAGAAACAAAAAGACACGGTGGCCAAAACAAAACAAGTAATAATTAGAACAAGTATTGTGTTGGTTTAAAGCCAGCACGAGTAGCAATTGTTATTTTAAAGCTCTTACTGTTATTCAGTCTCTTTTTTCAACTTTCATCATACTCCCAGAGTGTCTGCTTCACTTTTATAGCTATGTGACCATCTCCCAATTGGTAATTACTTAATTAATTGGGAGATGGCTACGTTGTGCACAAGTTTTAACTGAATGGGGATTTTAACCCCACCCATGCTGTAAAACAATAACAATACCAAAACATCATGTTTTAAAACACCAAACAATACCTTTAAATAATAATAACACAACACAAATACAATACAAAATAACCCATAATAAACAAAATATACACAGGGGCTGGGTGTGCCCCTTCGCATGTGAACATGCATTCTCTGTGATGGGAAACATCAAAAACAACAAGCGCAACAGATTGACAGACGGAAACCTCACTGCTGAGTTGTGATGTGCCTGCACCTGCCTTACTCCTAACTTCAAAAAGCTGGTGGAAAATATGGTCATCCAGAAGTCACATTAAGTAAATAGTATATTTATGACTTCAAATGCTTTTGTATTGATGTGTTCAATCCTTTATTACATTCGTAATGTTTATATAATGTAATATATAGCTCTTTTTAAAATAAAATGTAGCATTTTGGTTTGTAATTGCGGTAAAGGGCTGGACCTGCGGCCCTCTGATTAGCTTAGGTTGCCCATCACTGAGTAAAAGTCACATAACTTTGCTGAATTGTGAAAAACAGTTATACTAAAAATAACTTTAAGGGCCAAACTCAATACATCGTACCCCTTTCAGATCGGCATTTCCTTGTTTTCTGAGCTAAATCGTTTGCACATACAAGGGCAAGTGCAGTACCACATTTTAACGCGTGCACCAAAATAACACCACATCGGTACTGATGATAGTGTTTCCAAAATTGTTGTTTTCTATATATGTTTACTTTTTTTTTTTTTTTTTTTTTTTTTTTAAAAGAAAATTACAATGAAAATAATTCTTCTCCCCTGCCGAAAACGTTGGCAGACTAAATGCATGGTATAGTGTGCCATGGGCTTATGGTATGTAAGCCTAAAATACCAAATTTGATCTAGAATATATATATATATGGTGCATTTGAAGAATCCCATGAGGTGAATAAAACATGTTTAATACTGTACATTGAGATCACTGCTTATTTGACATGATATAAATTGACATATTAATGTACTTAAAGCCAATGACATTTCCTTAACACATAGCCCTAATGCCAGTTCCATCTTGATAAGGGAATGGGAGTTAGCCTCTTTAGCACCTCTGTCTGTCAGGAGGCAACACTTCACTCCTTCTATATCCCTTCACCCTGAAACAACGATAATTTAAAGTTGCAATTTAAACATACATTAGACTATCCAAAAATAAACAAGTGTTGATGAAGAAGTCTTCCAAATGGATATGCAGTGTGGTCTAGGATTTTTTACAAGTCCAGGCTCAACTATTGTCATGTCCACTGATCTCAGGCCATCACCATTTTGACACTGATGGGACACCTACAGCATAAATGAAGGTTCAATAACTTGGCTTGGTTGTTACTTTTAACAAGGAACTCCTTCAAATATGTTGTCATTTAAACAACACTGAGAGGAATCAGAATAGTAACTTCCTTTTCAATTACTTCCTCACGATTACCTTTATATGGCTCTTTTTCTGAACTTTAATTACATTTTGTGGGGGGAGCATAAATCAATCTACAGTGCAATACAATGTGATTTATATAAATAATCAGAAGAGTACATTTCACTGGCTGCACGTAGAAACATTGTACTACCAAATTGCAAAGAAATGAGATATAAGGGGTTTGAGCATGTGTCATGAATATTAAAGCTTTAAATTCTCATATCTCTGAACTATGATTTTGTAAAGTATGATGTTCTTGCTCTGAGCCAGCAATTTGATTTTATTATTAATCAGACAGAGCCTTTTCAAAATACTCTGATGAAAATGTCACGATTTTAACATCGATTCCACTGACACTGTCATTTTGATGTTACCCATAATATAAACATTTTAATATTTGTAATTTCCTGTTTTATTAAAATCTTTTTTTATTAATTCTGTTTTATTTCCATTTTTGTAAATTAGCATTCATAGGCAAAACTTGTGAGTTGCTGTATCCCACAGTCCAGGGGTTTCAATTCAGAAAAATTCTGTGAGGGGCAAAGTTGTGTTAACATTGAACACTCTGTCCCAAATAGCATCATGAATGAGATGGCATTAATCCGCATTGTGTGAAACCACATACTTGGGTCGTACCCGGGGTGACCTGGGTCCCAGTGACCACCTCAGGAAGTGGGTGGACACGCTTTGACCTAGGTTGACGTTTCTGTTTAGCCATATCTATGTTGCTTGAGACATACCATGAGCCAGATTGCAGCAGGGATGAAGAAACATTCGCTCTATCCAGAGAATCCAGAGAAGCTTGGATGGAAGCGTCCATAACAAGCTGCTTCCAGGACTGATAGGCGCATTGTGTACTTATTTATTTATTTAATATTTATATCGCGCCTTTCATCACAAGCACCTCAGGGCACTTTACAACATCTTACAATATAATACAAAATTTAAAAGGCAAAGATAATTCCAATAAAACAGTTAAAGTTAAAAAGTCTAACATGATATATAGTGATAAATTATGGTAAAAAAGCCTTTTATAAAAATGGTTTTTAATGCTGTTTTAAAAATAGAAAGATTCAGTGCTTTTTTGACTGAAGATGGTAGAGCATTCCATAACATTGGGGCTTTACAAGAGAATATAATTCTAAAATGCACAGGAAGCCAGTGCAAAGAGGCTAAGACGGGTAATATGCTTTATTTTTTTTAGTTAGAATTAAACAAAGCCAGGTGTAAAGTTGTACAAGCAGGAATGTGCAGTTGGGCAGAGGTAGTAGTGATATGGAGAAGATTACTAAAACAAACACCACTGAGGCCCAAATTAATAAAGGGGAAAAACCGACCGCAAAAAGCCACGTAATGAGTGTGTTCAGTACGGCTGCATTCAGCGTCAAAATAACGACCTATATTATAAGACTAATTAGGTAAAGCAGGCGATTCCACAATCAACCAATTTAAAACACCCCTCACCACAATTAGCAGTGGAGCATTACACATCTCTCACAATAAATAGCGGGTTTGGGTCAACCCTGCGTGTGTAGGCTACACATTCCAAAAGAAAATGAATGGCACACAAAGACCTCGGCTTACCCTAGCCAGAATCTTTCCGTCTCAACCACAGCCAGTTGCTGCTCCTCTCTGCTGCTTCAGATAAGTTCTTCACTGTGCGACGCAACTCTTGGCCACTGAATCCGACGTCTCTGAGAAACCAGGTTGTAGAGTGTGCCACGAATCCTCAACAACCCAGTCACTTGTCCCAGAGTCTGCTGTTTGAAACTGCACCAGAGCTACCAATTACACAGTGCACTACACTGAAATAGCCATTTCACACCGACACATGTGCCTCTACCTCTTGTAATTTTTCATAAAATATAAAGAGTCTGCATATGAGCTACAGATGTAATCTTTTCCATCCACTATGCTCTTACCTGACACCAGGAATTCATTTGCGGTTTTTATAGTTCCCTGTGTTTTGTTGCACACAAACAGGGAAGCAGTACATCACAGAGATACAGTAAAATAAGTTTCATTTTCAGTTATTCTGTTGCTAAGCAAGCAAAGAAATATAGATGTAGATCCCACCACAAACTAATTTCCAATTGATCCATAAAAACAGTTCAGTAGTTTCGGGACAAAACACCAATCACACAAATTTATTTGATTTAAACTATTTATTTAAAAGAAATGCAATGTATGCGATAGCTGTAAACAAAAAACATTTCCGTAGAAAACATTAATTTGGCATCAAACCTAACTTGGTTTGAGGACGAGGCAGAGACCCCAAAAGAACAAGCCGGTCTCAATGCCACAAGGAGTATTAGCTCACTAAAGGACAAGCCCTAAAACAGGGTTACCGGTACTAAGAGCATATCTTAGAAAAAACATTTTTAAGATCTACAATGTTTGTCTTAATGTAACCTTGATAAGCCCCAGAAGACCAGCGACCTAGCTGCTTAATAATGCAGTCTGGAACTCCGTGACGAGAAGCTGAAGAAGCTGCCCCGATCCTGAATGAATGACCAGAGAACTGTTTGGCTGAGAATCCGGCTCTGGAAAGGATCTGGTGAAGGTGGAAAATGAACCAATGCCGAGTAACAACAGCTCCGTTTTCATTAATGAACAAAGGGTCGGAAGCTGTGGCACCCTGAGAAAGGCGGAGTTGAAAAAAGAGAGAAGGGATTCATAGGGGCTTACATGGGATTTTAATTTAAACAGATAAATTAGGGATCCCTTTCCTTCCTGATCGGTTTTACTTCTTTTGAGCAAAAAAGTAAGTGCATCAGAGGAGAGTATGGACAAGTCAGAAATGCACGGGTGGATCTGAGGGTTAAATTTATAAGAGTTTGCTGTAAACTCTGAGCACCTCAGAAACCCAAAAAAAGCTAGGAGGAATAGAGCTTCAAGAGTTTTGTCTAAAAACTGAGATGAGTAACAGGAACGAATAAAGCGGATGCACTGGGAAAGTATGTCAAAAGTGATAGGTAGGCGGGTTTGGGGGGAAGGTGACTCTGACCTTTGAAGCCCTTTCAAAATTAATGAAATCTGAGAGTTACCAAGTGTCAAACTAGGGAAACCAAATATGAGTTTGTGAAAAAACTGAATACCAGCAATTGATACTTTGATAGAAGATACTCTTATAGCTCTGCTTTGAAGGGAAATAATGAAGGATGAAACTACCTGAATTGAAAAACAAGGAAAAGGAATATTAAATACAGAATGGAAATGTTTAAAACAATTCCAAGCTGACCAGTACGTCTGCAGGGTGCGGGGAGCAATACCGAGAAGAGCCGTCTCTTGAGCTTGAAGAACCAGAGGATACAGAGGATGGTTCACGGGAATATCAGGTCTGAATAGGGAGGAACTGGAGTTGGCAGCAGGTCGGCTTCTGGAGCAAGCGATCTGAATTTCTGAAATTGTAAACGAGAAAGAGAGTCAGCAATTAGGTTTAGGTGGCCCGGAACGTGTTGGGCTCTAAGAATGAACTGGTGGCAGACAGATAACCAGGTAATTCTTCTGAATATTTTCATTAAAGGGGAAGAAGATGAGCGACCTTTATTTATGATTTGAACTGTAGCTAAATTATCTGAGTGTATGAGGATAGACTTTTGGCCCAAGTGGACCCCCAAAGAAATACGGCTACGCCACCGGATACATTTCATACAATGACGAGGACTGTTCAGACAAGGGAATGATGCTGAATTCTTCGGGCCATGAAGCCAAAAACCATTTCCCCTTGTAGTATCCTCCAAAGCCGAGGGAAGGAGCTGCATCTGTAAAGAGTTGAATGTCTTTGGGGAGCAGGAGGCAGTCATCGTAGAAAAAAGTAATTCCATTCCATTCTTTCAGCAAGAGTTCCCAAAGGCGGAGATCCTCGCGACAGAAAGAGTCTAGACATATAACATCATGGAGAGAATCGACAGATGGGACTAATTGGAGAAGATAGGAGATGAAAGCTCTTCCTTGAGGAATTATCCGCATGGCATAATTCAGATGGCCTAGTAGGGACAGGAGATCACGTTTGGTAGGAGGAGGACCTACACGGAAAGCAGAAATGATAGATATGATGCGATCTATTTTTTCCTGAGGTAGTGAAGCTGAAAAAGATTGCGAGTCCAGAGTGATGCCTAGAAACTCGATGGAAGTGAGAGGACCCGAAGTTTTTCTGATGCTAGGGGACACCTAGATTAGAAAACACAGATCTGAGAATGGTGATGTTCTGGGCAGGAGGAGCGTGAGGAAAATCAATGAGGAGAAAGTCATCCAGGAGATGCAGCAGGAAGGGAATGTGGTAGTTGTTTAGAAGAATCCAGCACAGGGCTTCTGACAGAGTGTTAAAAATCTTGGGGCTGCTCCTACAGCCGAAAAGTCAGACGAACCGAAAAAAGAAATTGGAACGCCACTGTACTCCAAAGAGGTGCCATAGAGCAGGATCTATGGGCATGATTTTAAATGCATTTGAGATGTCGGCCTTGGACAACCATGCATTTCTCCCGCGACTTTAATTAATGAAATTGCATGGTCAATTGTTGCATATTGTAGTGAAAAATCTTCATGGGGAATTAAACTATTGATGCTTGGAGTAGAGGAGTTATGAGGAGCAGAAAGGTCAATTATCAGTCTCTTTTGCCAGAATATTTTCTTATTGCAATGCGAAATACGGGAAAAGGAGGAGATTCAAAGGGCCCTATCATGAATTGATTTTCCAACTCTTTCTTTAGTAGAATGTCGACAGTGTCAGCGTCAGAAATGGCAGATTGGAGATTATTGCAATAGATGGAAGAGGTGGGAAAGGAAAAGAGACCAGTGGAAAACCCTTTAGTGAGACCATTAATAAGATGAGACAAAAGATGGGTCAGGGTGCTTGATTAACTCTGTGGCCAGGGCTTGAGTGTTGACGGGTGTAGAAAGAAATTTTAGCAGTCATTTTGGAAAATTAGCAACAGACGGTTTGGTTTTTAAAGAGGGGGCCAAGTATTTGGGTTTGCGGGGACAGACAGATCGTGAGTGTGCTTCCCCACAGTGGCTGCAGATGTGGAGGAAGTTGCAGGAAGAAAAGGAGCAGGCTTCTTCATTGAAATTATTGCAAATCTGACGGCCGCCAGAAAAAGTAATACTATGGCCGCATCCGTCCCTAGACCTGGAAGGATTGAACGAAAAAGAGGGATTGCGAGACAGGGACAGAAGGGGGGGGAGGGGGCTGAGGGGCAGTAAGGGAGCAGGAAATGGTGGGGTGAGCGGTGGAGTTACATAAGGAGCATGCCAACAGCCGGAGACCAGTGAAAAAACGAGAATATAAATCTTGATCCAAGGCTCCCCAGTAAATCCTTTGGTTCCATTGCTGGAGACGAGCGGCGGCTTTTGCAGAAAAGGCTTTGTGGTATTCGAAGAAGTGTGATCCTCCAAATCTAACAGAAAGGTCTAGAATAATTGACATGTAATCATCCAGCTCACTGCGCCGGTCAGGATAGAATTCACAGATGATACCTCTAAAATGACTGAAAGCTAGGATAAATTCAGAAATGGTGAGAGTTTTGAATAAGCGGGGGTCAGAAGTTTTGAGGGTAACTGAAAGATCTGCGCACTGAACCACCCTGGTACTGGCTGAATCTAGGGTATTCGTAAGAAGGGAAACCAAGTTAATATCTGCTAAAATCTGATGGCGCAAGGAAAGCTAGACTGGCTTGTGGTTAAAGATCAGGGAGTTTTCAGGAGGAGGCAACGCAACGGCATTGTTTAAAGAAAAACCAGAACTTGCTGAGGGAGGAAGTAAAGGGTGGTTATTAAGAAACTGGACAGCTGGGGGAAACTGGGGAGCTCCACCTGCTGAGGGAGTGAAAGAGGAGGGTGCAGTTATGGGGGCCTGCTGGACGCCCATAGCTGAGGGGAAAGAAGAGGAAAAAGTGCTGGGCCCAGCTGAGATGGAAGTGAGGAGCCTGCTGTGTGGGTTTGCTGGGAACTGGGCATAGAAAGAAGAAAAGGAGGGGCCTGTTGCAAGCCTGTGGAGGAGGAAGGGCATGCTGGGATAGAGGAAAGATTGGACAGAAAGGCGGGGCCTGCTGGACGCCTGCAAAAGGTAAGGAAGGGGCTGTGGGGCCTGCTGGACACCCAAAGTTGGAAAGGCAGAAGACAAGTATGCAGGGGCTTGCTGAACGCCTGCATTGGACAGAGAAGGAACCACTGTGAGGGCCTGCTGGACGCTCACAGCGGCCAGAGTGGCTGCAGGGGCCTGCTGGACACCTGAATTAGACAAAAAGGGGCCACTGAGGGGCCTGCTGGACATCTGAATTGGTCCTAGAAGTGACTGTCGGGGCTTGCTGGACGTCTGGACTGAGGAGAATAACCTGGGAGGTTATAGTTGAAGGCAAGGCAGGGGCCTGTAGAACACCCGCAGCAGACACTGAAAACCCGGGACGGATCGCGGGAGCAGCTGCTTCCAACTGTAAAAAGGTCTCAGTACTCACTTGCCCAGGAGCTGCTGTGTGATACTTTGATGGATGGCTGCTGCGGTAGCTCCGCCCACTGGGTCTTTGGGAAGTGGAGGCGGGGCTTTGAGAGGCTGATTCAGAGGGAGCGGCGGAGGGAACTGGAAAGCGACGATCCGATGTTTCGTCATAACGACTGCGACGAGGGGGAACCTGAAGAGTAGATAAATACATACATAAATACAATATAAGTTAAATAATTGTTCCTTACGTGCTGTCGATTTGAAAAGAATATTTTTATTGTGGAGGAACTGTTGAAGCTTTGGGATTGTCCAGTTTTTGATGTCTGAAGGTGGAGCCGCTCTGGTATATAGGCGGGAGCTACGGCGAACAGTAGATTGACCAGAATGTTGTGCTGATCTAGCGCTGCGGCGGCGAACAGGTGAAGGATCCGATGAAAGAGATGCGGAAGCGGACATCTGGGCTGAAAATGCTGGTGTTGAAACAACTGCGGATCGCAGTTGCCTTTGAGTGGATACTCCTGACACGGGAGGAGCTGGTTGAACCGAAGGAAGGGATTTCTGCTCCGGGGAATGAGCAAACAGTTCGTCGTCTGACGAAACGCAGTAATCCAAAATGTTGTTCATGACTGAATGATTACAAATGAATCAAAACGCATACAAGGGGTAAGTGGAAAGGGTATTTATAATGCTAGCAGGAGTTAATTGCTGACGTGTAAATTGAATGATTCAATTTGGTGACATGGAGATTGGTGCATGCCCCTCCTCCCGAACTTTAATTATAAATTTCATAACGTAACAGGCCTTATGAATGATAACATTACCTTTTACATAAATCAGACACAATTGCCCTTCTGTATAGCGAGTCATTTTATTATTATTATTATTATTTATTTATTTCTTAGCAGACGCCCTTATCCAGGGCGACTTACAATCATAAGCAAATACATTTCAAGTGTTACAGTACAAGTAATAATACAATAAGAGCAAGATAAATACAATGACTAGTTAGCTTCAAAAATAGTATAATGCAGCAAGTATTGTAAGAAATAATGAAACTGATAAACAATATTAGTGGTGTCAAATATATATGTTTATTGGTATAGCTCAGAATAGAAAAACTGTATTGAACAGAGTTGTGTCACTCTGGGCTGCAGTGAGATTGATAGAACTGAGCACCAGACAATGCATTCACTTCAGTTTTGTAGATTCCAAAACTCACCCTTTTAATTATGTCATTTATGACCCCTCCATTCTATACCTGTGTACTCATAGCAAGTTTCCAAACATTCCTTTACTTCACTAACACCACACAGCCAGACAAGCAAGGCACCCCACTTTCCTTTGAATCTGTTATCTCTGAGATTTTCCCATCCCCCCATGCAAGCAAGCAGAGCAGAGCAGAGCAGAAGACCCTTCTCTCCTTACATTCCTGAGTTCAAAAAACCCAAAATACCACTCCCAGCTTCTTTGTTCAATTTGTAACAGAAAATAACATATTATACAAGAATAATCAAATACAAAAACTATTACAAAACTCTTTACAGTGTGAACACTATGTAGTCTGTACAGAAAGGAAATAGGGTTTGGTAACTGCAGAGGCATATGTGTTTAAAAAAAGTTTCCTCAACAATTTGCTACTACAGAAATTGTATTTCTGGAAACATTGTTTATTAATACTTTAATTTAAATTCCTTAAGAAGTTACTGTGCCATGAACAGAATAACTGCAACCGGTACACTGTATCTGAATTGCAATGCGTAAACCAGAGTCTGAATGTATCTTTTATAATGAAACAATATTTCATGACTGCATAATCTATGAACTACGTTTAACTACATTGAACAAACTATAAATATTGCAAACAGCTGCAAACAAAGTAACCAAACACATTGACTATAGTTTTTTGTCTGACTGGTTTATATATAAGGCACTGAAATTAATGGATTACTTGATAGAGTTTCCTAGTGCTTAAGAGTTAAGAATGTAAGTTTCCACAGATTACATATTATCAGGTTTGAGTGGATTACTTTATTACCCAGTATACTAAAAGGTCTTGTATATTATCTGTCTGGGGGTACATACTGATTGTACACTTCTGCATACCATTACAATGTTGTTCTGGGGGCTCCAAGTGCAGATGTTTGAGGTTGAGTACCAGGTGGTAGTGCCTGCAAGGGGCAGATGAATGCCGACCACGTATCTTGATGCTTTGTCTACTAAGTTAAGATATGAAAAATTCATTATAATAGGATATATTTAATTATGATCAACAGTTGAATTTAATTTTACTGTACAATGGAATGGGTTGTAATGGTATTTTGTATTCTTTTTATCTTGAACTAGAACAATCAGTTCATGAATCAGCAAGATAATCTCTTGGACTAGTAGATCTTGAGCACAACCAGCTCTGACCAGTTGGTAATAGCTGGATTTCTTTTTTAAACAGGGAAATCACAGAATCCTCTCTAACTCCCAGCATAAATAGGAGCTGTGTGGTCCAGTGGTTAAAGAAAAGGGCTTACAACCAGGAGGTCCCCGGTTCAAATCCCACCTCAGCCACTGACTCATTGTGTGACCCTGAGCAAGTCACTTAACCTCCTTGTGCTCCGTCTTTTGGGTGATAGACTAGTCTCTGTACGTCGCCTCGGATAAAGGTGTCTGCTAAATGAACTAATAATATTAATAAATGTCTGCAGAATTGAGCTAACACTGCTCAAGGTAGTACGGTAAATAGACATCCCTTAATTTCTCCAACATTGCTATTTATTTTTTATCATATGTAAACAACTTTTACAAGTGTCCCAGAGGCACACAATCTTGTTATGAGTATAGAAAAGAAATATGAAACAAAATAATTGAAAACAATTACTTACCCATTTCTAATCTGTGATGCATGGACAGCTGACCTTAATAGTAAAAAGGTCCTTTAATAGTTTATAGTTTACAGTGTTTTACTTATTATGGGTTGAAACAGGAAACATGTTAAACCAACTTACATTATCAACAGCATTAGAAAAGGAATGGTCTACAATAGCTAGTCGTAGTACAGTGATAAGCCATTTTATTCTAAAGCCTTGGCTATCACATACAGTGCGATCCAAATGGGCTTAAAGATTACTGTGAATCCAACATTAGATATGTAGAATCTATTCCACATTGACTAATGCTTGGACAATAAGAGGCAGTAAACCATGTCTGTGGTGTTTGGCTGCAATTGATATAGTAAAAGGTATATTTAGAAAGCTGAAGAGGTACTCTGTCATTTTGAACTATCTGCCAGGTGGTGCAAAAGTCCTTAAATGTTTATAGCACATGTGCAAACTTTAGATAAAAAGTATGAATACTTAATTTGCAGCAAACACTCATAATTTATGTGTTTTTTTGGCAATATACTAAAAATTGTTCAAGTAGCAACCCTAACAATGATAAATACAAACAGCATTTACGTATTGTGTTTGTGACAGAAATTATTGAGAAAGTGCTAATTGCACAGCTGCAGAAGCTTGATTAACTGGGCCGAAGGTTTTTTTTTGTATTTTTTTTCTAAAAATGCAAAATGCATAGTCTATGAATGGGAAATATGTTGTGAGAATACAGGACATCTAGAGTATGAGCTGAGGGACCTTCAACAAACTGAGCTGATAAATCACATCATCAGTACAGCCCAATACTGTATATACATAGAATAACACATGGGCTGCAGTGCATTACAAAAAATATTTAATCGAGGGGTTATGTGACATCATACACCACAAGAGCAAAAAATATCACAAAAGTTTTTTGTTTTTTGTGTAAATATAGTTACTATCCATGTAATATAAAAGTTTAATTGTTTTAATAACAGAAATACAAACCCCTTTCATTCTGGAATGTTCTACCCTTATTATGCAAGCTGTGCATATACACTATTTTTCTCACACAGTATTGTTATGCTGTCTTAACCAATCAGAGGTTGTTATTTTTTCAAACCGTTATATATATATATATATATATATATATATATATATATATATATATATATATATATAAATATATATATATATATACACACTACCGGTCAAAAGTTTTAGAACACCTCCATTTTTCCAGTTTTTATTGAAATTTACACAGTTTAATGTCTCAATGTACTCTGAAATTAAAGCATAGAACAAATAAACAATTGGAGATAAAAAAGAAATGTTTTGGGTCATTATCTTGCTGTAGGATGAACCCCTGACCAACTAGGCGTATACCAGAGGGTATTGCATGGCGCTGCAAAATGCTGTGGTAGCCGTTTTGGTTCAAGGTGCCACTCACTCTGTGCAAGTCGCCGACTCTGTATCCAGCAAAAGAGCCCCAGACCATCACGCTTCCTCCTCCATGTTTGACAGTTGGTGTCACACACCGAGGAACCATCCTTTCGCCTACTCGACGGCGTACAAAAACCCTGCGTGAAGAACCGAAGATTTCAAATTTTGATTCATCGGTCCATAAGTCCTTCTTCCAGTCTTCAGTAGTCCACTGGCGGTGCTTCATGGCCCAGGCAAGCCTCTTTTTCTCATTTTGCCATCTTAGCAATGGCTTTCTTACTGCCACTCGACCTGTCAAACGTGCAGCTCGAAGTCTTCTCTTCACAGTTGAAACTGAGACTTGCTTACTTTGACCAGTGTTAAGCTGTGCTTGAAGCTGTTGTCCTGTGAGCCGCCTATCACGCAAGCTGTTGACTCTCAGAAACTTGTCTTCTGATTCTGTTGTGGCTTTGGGTCTGCCAGACCTCTTCCTGTCAGAGTTTCCTCCAGTTTCCAAGTGCCTTTTGATGGTGTAGGAAACTGTACTCACTGACACCTTGGCTTTCTTTGCAATTTCTCTAAAGGAAAGACCTACAGTTGTAAGGGTTATAATGGTCTGTCTGTCTTCCTTTGTTAATTGCCTTTTCTCGCCATTATGATAGCAATATACTACTTTCTGCAGTACAATACTGTCCAAATAATGCTTAAGAGGTGTAGTAACACAGTCTGTTCCAACACTGCTTTTATACAGACAGAGGGTTTGTAAGTAATCAACAAAAGTTGGGACACCTGTAGGAATTGTTAGCATCAACTTTCAAGGCTTAATTTACTTCCATTGCTGCAGAACAGCTGTAAGTTGTTAACCCATTACTTGTTCCCTGAAAAAGGCCTTTTGTATAACTCTGAAATGTACATTATTTTTCAGTTTTGGTAACCTAAACTTTTTTTAACCTCTGGCAGTTTAGCGCTTACCTTTGTACCATTTCAGGTTATTCACTGGACTTAAACTGCTTAAATTTCAATAAAAACTGGAAAAATGGGGGTGTTCTAAAACTTTTGACCGGTAGTGTATATCTATATATATATATATATATATATATATATATATATATAGATATATATAGATATAGATATATATATACACAGATGCCTCGGGGCGTTGTGTGGCATGAGATGAAGTCGAGTGCCTCCAACCCCCGAGAAGTCTGTATATTCAACGTATACGGACACCCTAAAGGGCTTTATTGCATTTATAATCCTGGCGAAAGTGGATTTGTAAATATTTAATTTTGATGTGTTGAATTGCACATTGGCATTGAAAAGATTCACCAGGAGTTGAGATGGCACTGATTTTTTTTTTTTCTGTTGTTTCAGCAGAACGGGAGTAAAAAAATAATAAAATAATGACTTCTCGGATTTTAGTAGTTTTTCAAGGTCTGTGTCGGAGAGGTGTGCATAATGTACACAAGTGTCTTTTTGTGTTTTTCTGTAGCGCTTACAAACCGATAAAAATACATTATTTGAAGTGACAAAGTCAGTGTCAGTGAGTACAAAGACAGCATTTTTTTTATTTCATTTCTGTTTTGCTATCTTCTTTTGGATTTTTTTTGCTGGCAATTGGTCACTCAGTTTTAGAGTTACTGTATATCTGTAACTATAAAGAAGATGGCTACTGGTACTTTAAATTCTGTGAGGCAGCGCAGTGATTTCGAATATGTGACAAGGCTCCAACTGTCCGTATCCATTCAATATACGGACAGCTGGAACCTTGCTCGACCAATCACATTGCTTGTTTCACGTTCCATTGCCAGCCCTGGATTATACATACAGTTGTAGTCAAAAGTTTACATACCCCAATGGAAATGTATAATTTCTAGAAATTTCTCGAAAACAAAGAATTAAAAAAAAAAAATCTTTTGTAGCAAAGGTTTTGCTTTTGTGGTTGAGGAAAGAAAGTTACAAAAAAATAGATGTCTACAATTATATATTTCAGCAATTCAAAAGTATGCCTACCCTTTGATGCTATGATAGTATTCTCTACAAGGTGCTAGAAATTTCAATATGATAATGCAGAACCTAATTCTAGAAAAGTCTAGAAAGTGCTGTAGGCATAGGATGATTGCTGTCATTACCAATAAGTCAATATGGGAAAAAGTAAAGAGTTATCTGAAGACAGGCAGAAAATTATTTATTATCATAAAGCTGGAGAAGGATATAAGAAGATTTCCAAGCATTTGAGTATCCCAATTTAAACTATTGTTTCGATTATCAATAAGTACAAAAGCCATGGCCAGCATCGGAGCCATTGTGTGTGCTGATGCGTTAGGGAGGCAATAAGCTGATCCCTGGAGCCAGCATTACACTTCAGCCATCAACACCAGACAGAAGGATATCTACATCATCATATGGAAGGAAGCGCAAATGGATGAAGACGCATATGGATCACATTAGTTTACTGTGAAGCTACGTCTTAGTTGGTGCTTATCTTGGCGAGAGCCAAGTTCAAATCAGCATGAAGTTTTAACATCTACTTTCATGTAATGGAAATCACAACGCTCCCGCTGTCTGAAAGAAAGAAGGTTCTTTCACCAAGAACAAGTAGATGAATTGTGAGGAAGGTTAATAACAATCCGAGATTGACTGCCAAATATATTCATAGTGAATTGGCTGCAACCATAGGTCGAGTATTGCATGGTGAAGGTCTCAATGGTTGCAGGCCAAGGAAAAAGCCACTCTTAGGAAAATGTCACAAGGACAATCGGACAATCAAGCTATTTGGTCACACTGATAGTCATTACATTGGGAGAAAGTCTGGTGAAGCATACAAAGAAGAGCATACCTACTGTCAAGCATTGAGGTGGTAATATCCTTCCTGTGGCTCTAATGGCACAGGAAATTTAGTTCCAATACATGGTAAAATGGATTTCATAGCATTCCAAAATATATTGGCCAATCATCTGAAACAGTATGCTACAAAACTTGGTTTAAAGCGCAACTGGACATTCCAACACAACAACAATCCAAAGCACACATCAAAATCAACTTCAGAATGGTTAAAGAAGAATAAAATCAAGGATCTGGAATGGCCTAGTCAAAATCCCGATCTAAATCCGATTGAGAATCTTTGGTATGAGTTGAAGAAGACTGTGCACAAGAGGAGTCCTCAAAATTTGAATGAACTGGAACAATTCTGTGTTGAAGAATGGTCAAAAATCACTAAAGAATCTTGCCAAAAGCTTATTGACAAATAGCCTAATTGTTTAAAAGAGGTAATTATTGCTAACGGTGCCTCAACTAGCTATTAATTTAATTTTCCTTGTCATGGTAGCAATACTTTTAAAATTAGCATTTTTGGAGTTTTGCAAAAAAATTGCTGAAATAAATAATTGTAGACATCTATTTCTTGTAACTTTTTTTTCCTCATCCACAAAAGCAAAACTTTTGCTAAAAAAAGATTTTTCCAAAAATTATTTGTTTGAGAAATTTCTAGAAATTCTAAATTTCCATTGGGGTATGTAAACTTTTGACTACAGCTGTGTGTGTGTGTGTATGTGTGTGTATATATATATATATATATATATATATATATATATATATATATATATATATATATATATATATATATATATATATGTAACGTTCTTCGCGTCTGGAAATAAAGCAAGACTCAGGGAGACCAGATGGGATTCTAAACTGACCAGTTTATTTTCTAACAAACTAGTAGAACAGCAAATCCCTGTTTGGGGCTGGGGTTCACGCCAAAATAATAAAAGCACTAACTCCCTCACTACCACTGTCGTCGTGTCACTCGCCCTCACTTTCTTCTGCTCTCTCACTCAATCAATCAAAGTCTTTTCTCTCTTCTATCCACTCTCACACACTTTCTTCACTGCATGCCTCAGACTTTCTTCAGGGTTCTGCCACTGTTTCACAGCCAAGGCCCTGTCTTTCAAGCTCTCGTTCTGTCCCTCACAGTCACTCAGCAACCACTCGCTCTCAGGTCTTGCTGCCTTCTCCTCCTCGAGGCTCGTCCTCCCCCCCCTCTTTTTATAGCCTCTGACAGTAGTCTCTGGCTAAGAGAACACCCCTCGGGAAGCAAGCAAAGTGTTCTCTAAGTGTTCTTTAAAGAGTTGACCACCAGACACAATATAAATCAATAAATACATAAATATTTATTACTTGTCATGACGCATGTGCATCAACTGTCAAATTAACCTTAATAAACTAACTGTCAAATTAAATTAACACAGCACCCCTACACACGTAAAAAATGCAGCAGCGGCTCTAGATTAATTATGAGTACCTGTACAGGAACAATATTCAAGACATGCACAGCATTATGTAACAGAATGGTGAAGCAACTCACCAGGACAGAAAACACCAAATTGCTTAGTGACTTCTGTATGATTCAGGTTTTTTTCAGGAGCTTGAACGATTTCCAGCTTTTTGTAAGAGAAACAGCAATGCATTTTGACGTTTGTTTACATGCCATTTTATAGTGATGAGCTGCCCTCGTCAATATCAGAATACAAGCTAAAATATAATTCCTATACCTTCTAGCAATGCTTCAATATAAGTGAGATTTAAATTCAAGATTATGCTTACCTTCCGATATATGGAAGTGTAGTGTAGAATATATGCAAAGGCAAGAGCTGTCTTCAAAGGCAGAGGCTTCTGAATACGATCAAACAGCAACCAGCTTTTCCACAGATCTTCTACTCTCAGTGAGTGTTAAAACCACTACAGGATCCTTTATCCATTTCTGCACATCACAGGTGTGGGTGACAGTCTTTAAAAGCCTGATACCTGCAAAATACTTAAATCTTGTTACCAGGGCTCCCATCTTTACATTCTCATTTCCATCATCAGTGGGAAAACCTCAAAGAAACTAAGCTGGTTCTATCAAACAGTCGTCTCTGCCACATACACCTTTCACTGAAAAAAGGTGCTTGCACCTTGTACAAAGGAAGAAGGGTTTTCAGGGTCACACGTGACAGTGTTCTCTTAGGAGGTGTTCCTATACGCGGAGACACTATATATATAGCCCCTCCCAATCATTACCAATGAACTTACCTGTCGCCAAGTAGAAGTAATGTGAGGCCACGCCACACTCCATTGCTGCTGGGCAATTCCTTGCGAGGTGGTCTTATTCCTGCTAGTCGTTGGTATTCCCGGTACTGCCGGCGGTGCGTCTCCTCCATAATATCCAGCCGCTGGAGAATGGCCTTCTTCACCAGATCATAATCCATGGCATTCTCATGGTTTAAGGTATGAGAGGCTGCCTGGGCTTCCCTGATCAGAATGGGTCCCAACTGGGTAGCCCACCACTCACGAGGCCATTGGCCTGCTGTCACCTGCCATTCGAATGATGTTAAATAGGCCTCGGGATCATCCTCCAGCGACATTTTCACCACTTTAGGCTTGGGTAATGGCACTGCTGGTTTGGCCGCCATTTCCCTCCTCTGGTTGGCCGCCAAGAACATACCGTTCATCACTGCTGCCAAGGTCTCCTCATGCCTCCGCACCTGAGCCTCCAACATCGCCGTTAACACTGCTGGATCCATCCTGAAGTCCCAGTTCAGGTTAGGTCTGATTTTGTTCAAAATCACAACTTGGGAGATATGGCACAATGCACAATTTTCCCTTTTAGTGTTCATCAAAAATGCAGCCATAGAAAATACAACTTGGAAGTCTACAAAATTGAAACATGACGAGGAAGAAATCTTTTTAGTAATGCTACACAGACAATTAAAATAATCAATAATACTTTGTATTAAATTATCATCTTACTCTTAGCAGTACTGACAACAACAGTATTATCTGAATACAATATATACCTCTTGATTCACATTCACACAGCCACTTACCAGATAATAAGTATCAAGCAGGTTCTGCTGGGGGGCAGATGTTGTTTTCATACCAACCACCAACTAAATTCAGCCTAATTGAACTTATCAAGGTATGCGTTGTAGTTTATGAAATACATAGACTAGGCTAAATAAATAGACTTGGACAATGCATTTTTTGGTTTTAGTGTTAGTTTAAGAAGTTGCATTAAATTGTAATTATGGTAATTTGGGAAAAGCTGTGTAGCTCTAAAGCACTACTTTATTAGGTCTGCTGGAGAAGAATTATAAAGAACTCCCTCCTTGTGATGAGCTCCATATGAAGATCAGCACACCGCAATTTGCATTTTCGTTGCGACAATTCGCAAAGTATACATTTTGTCGTATGTGCTAAGAGAAAATATGTCAATGAAGAGAGCTGCAATATACTAATTAAAATATTTGTTGCGTCATCTTAGCGAGATCTCTAGCATTGCGAGAATAGTGCAACATTTTTTTCGAATAAATAATAAAAGTCTGTTCATTCCCATCAGATTATATGGTGGGGCCCCCACCTTCACCCCCAAATAAAAAATGTGTTGCTATCAAAAAGCTTTTCATCACACTGTAGCCCTTCACTAAACCGGACACGTTTGTATGACATAAGTCTGGTTTAAAAAAATACAATAAAATGGCACACATACATCTATAGTGCTGAATGTATTTTAAATGTATAAATCATTGGGCAGATATAACACAAATGTGTTGTAGGTAGGCTACACATTACAGTATGTAAAAATATAACTCTGTACAGTAGGTCTATACAGTATACAGTACAGTAGTAAAATCAAATTAATACCAAACACAATTTCTTTTTACTTTAGCCTGCTGTAGGCTACCGGTGACACAAAATAAACCATGCTGCTGCATTGTACACATTGGTGTACAATGAAAACAAAAGATTATTTTAAATTGAAACTAAATGATTTTCGCAGTTTTTTTGTTTTTTCAGTGTATTCACAATTAGAACGAAAGATCCCTCTTACATTAATCTATACATTATCTCTGCAGGTGCTGCAGCATGCTGTTTTTCTTCAATATTTATCTTCAGTCTAGGAAAAAGTATTGGCCTTTTTCACCTGTGTCACCAGATATTTTCTATGTGCTGCTCTAGTTCTGAATATTAAGTATTTTATAGAATTGTATTTAAGTTGGTTCCTGTTCCTTTTCCTGTTTTTGTTTTGTTCTTGTGTTAGTGGCTTTCTGTATCATTGCCTGTTTGAACCAACTCAATGTATTGTTCAATTTCACTCTAAAAGAGGTTTTAATTTTTAAAAGAAAAAATAAGCAAGTAAATACTTGCACATATCACATTTTCCCATTGTAGTTCTCTAATTCTGAGTGAAGTACACTGGCTCCAAATAAATTGTTGCAATGATTTCAAAATGTCCCACCTCACTCATATGGCTGTCGTGGTTTTAGTCCAGCCTGTTTCAGTGAGGTACATTAGTTGAATATCTGAGCTCTGTGTCATGCAAAGAACTGCTCTTACTGCAGAAGACAGTGCTATGATACATTCTTCCTGGCATTATAGGGTTAACATGCATATGGCCATATTTACACCAGGTCTTGAAATAGGATATTGCATCTTATACATCTTGGTTAACACAGTTATGCTAGCCATTGTTACTGGTTACATATTTAGATAATAATATATGCATGCACTCTGTTTATACATAAAGGTGGATTGCAGAAAAAGACCACAGCCAGTTTAAATGCAGAGATAGTCAAACATTTAGGATGAATAAAAAAATGAATTCATTGTTTTTTGCATTCATGGTTCTAAAGCTGTTTTAAATATCCTTTTCTTGAGTGAATTTAAAAGGTGCTTAAACACTGAACCAGAACAAAATGGGAAAGCATTTACTGCAGAGGTCAACAGGATTTCATCAGTGGAAAGCAATCACAGTTATAACTGACAATTTAACCGAAACCATAATTTAACAACAAGCTGCAGTGGTAAAATCTACAAACAGTAGCTGTAAGGGATGAACAACAACCGAACATTGGTCACAGTTAAGATACGGAACTAGTTATTTCTGGTTGGCTGTTGATTCCTAAAAGTGTCTTATCATGTTGACCCTTTTCCCCTGTGTGGTCCTTCTCATTGTAGCAACACAACTGATAAATGAGAAGGCAATGTTACTCTCTACTACTGCAGGACATAATATTGTTATTTATGAGTCCAGTTAATGTATCTAGTACCTTATCATGCCACCATCCATGTAAGCTGTAGCTCGAAGCAATACGATAGAAGTGGCAAGTTGGGCAGCAGTGTCTGTGCTTTCTATATCCGATACAATTTTTCTAATCTCCCTAATCCCTACCTACACTACAAGCACAGCGTTTCAGAGATACTGCGTTCTTTAAGATCTATTTATATATTGACAGAAAAGCCTCAGTCTGTATTCCAGTTGAAACTGCTCAAACTACATACCATAATTTTCGTCAATCGTGTAATGAGATTTTTGCAAAACGGGAATGCATTTCCTATCTGATGTACAGTACTGTGTGTAATTATTATACTATACAAGTCAGTGTAACAATAAGAAAAACTGGAGACGACTAGGGTCAAAGTCCAGTTACATCCAGCTACACACCAAAAAATAAAGAACTGCCATTAGTTTTCTAGGGTCCCACAGTCCACTGCATGAGAAAAGGTTAACTGAAAATATATTTGGAAGCAAGATGATCTGCTGTAAACATCCGCAGTAGGCTCAGCTATGTGATTAAATGCAGTAGGTGTTTTGTTTTGTTTTTTCTTCCTAGAAATGTTCAGTATGATTCATTACTAAATACCAATTCACTATTACATTGCAAGTATATTTTTATTATGTATAACATTTTACAAATCTACAAATGTTACATCATTTTGTTACATTATGCATTTTATTTACAGCTAACTTAGCACTGTATACAAATTATATATTGTGAAATATTTTTTAGTTGATTAATTTTAATTTAGCATATCTTAGTAAACCACATTGCCCTAGTGTTACTGCAATGATGAAAGGGACATCAATTGTACTATTAGCAAAATATCACAGAAAAATAAATGTGTTTATTCTCTGTCATTGGTTGCAATAGTTCTTATACAGTCTCATTGATTTACTGTGATCCACTAGCAGCAGCTCTCACATGCTTTTCAGGAAGCCTGATATTTCAGTATTATTACAGTTTTAGTGGCATGCTTTCATCTCATCTGTGCTCTAGCAACATACATGGGACAGAGAACTGTATGTGTGACAAGTTAGAGTCCTGCATCGAGTCGGGTACCCGTGGGTGACCCGTAAAAGCGGGTTGCGTTCGGATCGGAATGGTAACTTTTTCCGACCCGAACAGAGGGGGTTGGTCATGCCAGTGTGAAATCTGGTCGCCCCTGGGAACAGGCTGGTGGTTGTTGAGCCCGTTGCAAAGCAAAGGATGTATTGAAATTCCTTGCATATTCAAATGATCCGTGGCATTATTGGATTTCATTGAATTACCCTGACAATGCTTCTTATAAAAGGACGTTGCTAATACAGGATAATCAAAACGTTTTACCGATTTTATATCTCTGGAATTCTCAGATGACTGTCCTGGAAATCATAATTTGTAGCTAGTTGCTTTTGACAACAAATCTCGCCGAGTCAGCCCTTAAAGTCACTACTGTAGATTTGGCGAGAAATTCGCTAAATTGGCAACACTGCTTGAAGGCGCAGAAAAAAAGCCCCAAAAATTCCTCATGGCTTATTATTCCAAGACAGCACACGACGTTGGGCCAACGTTGGCATAAGGTTGGCTTGGTTGGCTAATCGTCACGGTAGGCGAAAGGTGTTTGACCAACGGTGAGCCAACCAACCTATCTTAGCTGCACGTCTTCAGTTGAGATGATACATTTGGTTTTTCAACCTTCACAATTGAATGTATGTGTACATGTGTATAAAGAAAACACATATTGGTGATACAATAAAACAAAATCATAAAGCATTGGAGGCAGTGTGGTCCAGTGGTTAAAGTCCAGGGCTTGTAACCAGAATGGGCCGGTTCAACGCCTACCGCTGCCACTGATTGACTCAGTGTGACCCTGAGCAAGTCACTGAACCTCTTTGTGCTCCATCCTGCGGATGAGATGTTAAATCAATGTCCTATTGTAAGTGACTCTGCATATAATGCACAGTTCACAGTCTGCCTCTGTAAAGTGCTTTGTGATGGTGGCCCACTATGGAAGGCGTTATATGAAAACAAACAAGGCTATTTAAAACTGCTGTTTGTGTTGGAGAAACCATAGACCAACCTTAAACCGACATTCAAACACCTCACGAGCCCTCTCCCTCAGGAGACCTTCTCAAGATTAAAGCCTTTCTCAGAGACTATCAAGACTGGCGGTTGAGGTAAATAGTTTTACTCCCAAAAAACATTTATAAAGGTTAACATTTTCTAAAACATATTTAAGTTGCAAGTTTAAATAATGTAGCACTTTTCTCGTGTATGATACACATTCTAGTATTGGCATTTGCGGCACATTTTTAAACTCTGTAAGTTATTTTCCTCACAATATTTGTAAATGATTTTATTTTAATGAAAATGTATTAAATTATGGTTTTAATAATCTGTCTAGTTTTCTACATACAGGAACCATCCATTTTTCATCTGTTGCGGTAAGTTGTTCACTATATGAAGTAGGCTACAATAAGAATAAAAAACGTAAATGCTGCTATCATGTAGCAGTGTTATTTGTTTATTCTAATATAAAAAATAATGTACACATTCCAATATACAACCTTTTTGTATTACTCTCAGTCATTTATTCACCGGTGCCAAATCGGAAGTAGTAATACTGTAATTAAAATAATGAATGCAATCTGATATAATAATAATAATAATAATAATAATAATAATAATAATAATAATAATAATAATAATAATATTTATTAATTTTATGTCAGATTGTGATTTTCAGTTTGTGATTCCAGCATTCCTCCTCCCCCCTCCCCCCAAAACACAAAACCGCAGAGCGCAGCTGCTGCACTTAAAAAAAACAGTTTATGCAAAAATACTTTAAATGCAGTTAAATTCAAATGGGCATGTTCCAAATGAGTATTCAAACTGCGCACAATACTAAGAAATAATACTAGACACCTGTTGCCTGAGGGTGACTCAGCCAGACAATTGCATTAGTATTGGCAACGATGTTTCATTAATACGAAACATCATTGTTTGAGATTCAGCGGAATTCATTATAATAGAGATGTTTCTGCACAGCACATCCCTGTTTGATTACATCAACATTCTCCAAGAAGGACAGATGATCTTTAAAACTTTGATGTATATTTACTGTAATTCCTACTATTTTGATTTAACCAATATAGTTTAATTTGCTATTTTGAAATCCCTTTTTTTTGGTTTTATAGTCTAATGATTAATCTATTGAGTCTAGAACTCTTATTCATTCTGTTGTAAATCCATATTTTCTGCTCTGTACGCTTATTGTAATACTGTACTTTTATTTATTTAGACCAAACAGCAAATATTGGACGAGTTCTGATTCGGAGGATGAATCTATTGCTGTACCACCAACTCCTCCAACTCCACCAACGCCACCTATGTCTCCACCTGTCATGCCTCCTGCTCTGGCTCCAGTGAGGAGGACTTTATCAATGACCCCTACCCAGGCCTGGACCACCACAGATATAAGGCCTCTGTCGTACACTCCCATGAGGAGCTCAACAACTGATCTGCCTGGAACATGTTAGTTGCAATTCATTTATTCATAACTTTGAACAGTCAAGGTTGTGGTTATGGGAGGGGTGAGGAAATCTAGGCTTAATTTTGGAAGGCAGTTTAATCGAGCAATGATCTTACTTAAACAAAATGTTTTTTACTTTTTTTGCAGCTGTAGAAAGGCATATCATTAAAATGCTGGTGGGCCTGGAGGAAAAAGTTAATCACAACAACAAATAATAAACTCAAATAATAAATAACCTTCAGATGCATAACAGAAGTGATGTAGATGAAATGCCTGAAGAGGTGACACTACCAACAGTGGAGATTCCATCTTTGGATGCCTTGGAGGAAAGGCTGAAAAACAACAACAGTTTCAAAAAACAACTTGTGAATACTACATTGAAGTATTTTGTCAAATAATTGGATTGTTACATAAATATAAGACACCCATTTTTGCATATATATTTATATATATATATATATGGCTCTCGTAAATGGGTAAAAAATTATATT
Organism: Acipenser oxyrinchus oxyrinchus; assembly: GCA_030684275.1. Taxonomy (NCBI): domain Eukaryota; kingdom Metazoa; phylum Chordata; class Actinopteri; order Acipenseriformes; family Acipenseridae; genus Acipenser; species Acipenser oxyrinchus. Next base: position 76,868,565 of record CM060251.1, on the reverse strand, counting down.
ACCCATAAATCTTTTGCTTTTGCTCACTTTATCTTGAAAGCTTCACTTTATCATCACACATCACACAGGTCCCGAGTACCTCCTCAACCTGCTGACCCACTATGTCCCTGCCCGCAAACTGAGGTCCTCTGACTCTGGTCTGCTTATTATTCCCAAGCAAAAGGGCACCACACTTGTTTAGCTTCATGGCTCAGACTCTCTGGAACTATCTCCGAGCTTTGGTGCAGCTAATGTAACTGATGCTGCAATTGAAGATAACATCAAGTCTTGGCTAACATATGCTGCTGATAGAGATGGAGGGAGAAAACAAAGGCAGAGGCAGTAAGGTCAAGACTTAAAACTCAAATGTCTTGTCTTTCACTCTGACTATTGTTATTTCAATACGTAGTAGTTTGTCCATTAAAAAAACAGAAGTATGCGCGGCTCCATAAACCTACACAGCTATAGCCTAAAAAATGTGGCTTTATATACTTACATTAAAACCAAACTAATCGTCTAAAACTTATAACTCTTGTCCGTATAACTGTATATACAATAACCTCCTCAGTTGAGCATTCTCCCATTCGATTTGTGGTATGAGGCAGTTGTATAAGTCAAAAGTCAGTTTCGATATTCTGAAGTTATCCATCCAGTCCTTCTCAGTAAAAACTTTTTGTGCAATATTCTCCCACCATTCTGATGAACGCTCAAAAACTAGGGAATTATGAGAACAACTTTCCAATATACTTTTTTTTTTTTTTTTAAATGTGAACAATAAAATTGAGAATGAATATATTCCAATACTTTTACTTATATATTTATTTTTTTATTTACAGATTGAAATTGCCAGATCTACTATGACGGGGAGCCACGCCCCTTTGTATTATTGTGTATTATGTGTATTGTTATATGGTGATGGGTGTGATTGTTATTTGTGTTGTATAGTGTATGTTCGTATTGTTTTTGTTTGTTTGGTCATAGGGCCGTTTTGTTTTCTGTTTTGTTTAACAGTGTATTATTCATTTTGTTTAATGAATAAACGTGAGCGCAACAGCTCATTACACCCCACAATTAGTTCTCCTGTGTTGTTACTTCCTGGTCTGACGTCACCCACATCAGCCATCCTTGACAGCTTTTTGTTCTTTTTTCCCTTCTATGTTAGCAGATTTTAAAACCAATAAATTGAATGTATTCATTAAAAATGTATCATGTTATTCATGTTGGCCCATGGTTGGTATATGGTTGGCCGCCAACGCTGGCCCCGGAACCTCTTCAGTTATGAAACTTAAAAATGTCATACACATTTTTGCTCTCAATTCATTTTCTTAAAATTCTCAACACAGTTCTTGCATCCGCTCTAAAGAGAGACAGTCCGCTGCGAAGTTCATACTTTTATACTTTACGATTTTACCTGAGTGAGTGTCTTTAATGACACTGGCAGCAAAATAAGGACTGCGACTCCGTTGTCGTTTTTTATTCACAAATAAGCTTACTTGATTTGAAAAACGTCTTATTACACTACTTGGTTTGATTAAATGAGTACACAACAAAATATGAAAGCTGAACATTAATTTCAACAAAGAACAACAACAAGTTTTAATGAAAAAAATTCTGTAGCCTACTTCGATATGAAGATTAAGATCATTGCTGCAGTATTGCCACTTGCCTGGATAAAGTGATAACAGATTAAAACTGCTGAAAATACAGTAGCTGTCTGTCTGTCCACCAACACAAGCACACCACGTGTGTGAGTCTGAAAATCACGCAAGAGTGAGAAGTACTGGGTTTGGAAGTGAAATTTGTCTGACTGGTCAAAAGAGAACTTTGCATTTGATGCAACCTCAGCTATTCCTGTGGGATTCTATGATGTCACTGTTAAAAATAATAAATAGTTGGAAGCAGCAAAATCAAACAGCAAGTACAAATTCAAAAAATAGACAAAGGATATTATGTAGACTACAACGTTCTGAAACATCGGTTCACATTCAAGTTCTCTGTGCTGTTGAAAACAAAATAAAAAAAATCTCTGACTAAATGTTGCTGAAAACACAACCAAGGTAGGAAAAAATGTCAAATCTTATCTACCTGTATCTATTTATCGTCTGTATCTATATATCACTACCTGTTTATCTATACATGTGTATGTGCTACTGTAAGTCGCTGTTATATATAATTGGCATAATAAGTAAATATTGTTCATTAACATACATATCAGACATGTAGTCCTGTAATTCACTGTGAGGGGCGGGGCAGTTGCGTTGTCAGCGGCAGTTTTTTTAATTTCAAAGGTGGCAACCCTACTATGTATGCAGGCTTTTATTTATTTTTTTAAATTAATTTTTCTGCATGTACTACTACTTTATATATGAATGATGCAGAATACGTGGTTGTAAACATCTAACACTAGTACATATTACAATACTCTTTCAAATATACGTGCATGATTTTGAATGTGCGCTTCTTAAGAACGGTATTATTGTCATTGCTTGCGCCCAGGCACCTCTTTATTTACAAATTAAGCATTGTGTGTCTGTCTGTCTATATCTATCTATCTATATATATATATATATATATAAATTGTGAAAGGGGAGGGCGGCAAAATTTTGTGCACCTCGGGTGGCAAAAATCCTGCTTTCAACTGGTGGCATGACAGGTATTTTATAGTTAAGTAAGTAGAGATAGTTAATATGTTACAATGTTCAAATATATCCAGACCACTAGAGAAAGCTACCACGCTGTATAGCCTATTGTATAAACTCAGTCTTTGGAGAATGGTAGCTATATCTGCGTCTGAATGTGAGAGCATGAGAGTCAGTCGGCGAGGCGTAAGTAAAGGAAAACACTTCAGTTCGGGTTGCAGGTCTTATTAAAGTGTGTCAGGTTGGGGCAAGAAGCCGGTGCTGCAGCGGGTTGTGGGTTCAGGTCGGTTCCTGTAGTAGCGGTTCGGATCGAAGCGGGTCGTAAAATCTGACCCACTCAGGACTCTGCGACACGTGCCTGCGCTCCCGTGTATGATGCACTGTGACCACGATGGCTGGTGGTGATGTCAGACCCGGAAGAGAATGGACACACAGTCAGTACTGCAGGGTATGAAAGCGCTGTTGTGCGTTTGATAATAAATATAATATTTAAACAAACCAAAACACTTATACAAAACAGAACAGCACAGTGGCCAAAATAAACAGACAAAACAGACACGGAGCAAACAAACAAGCATCGTGCTGGTTTATACCCACCACGCTTAGCAATTGTTTACTTTTAGGTTTCACTTTAGTTTTCACTCTACTCACGATTCTCGTTCCGCCTCTGAACACACCAACCTCGATCAGCCAAAGCTGCAGGTTTTTATACATGTGACCGTCTCCAAATTAGTAATAAATTAATCAGTCTGGAGACAGTCACATTCTACACGAGTTTAGCATGGATGGGGAAGTTTAACCCAATCCATGCTGCAAAACAATTAACAATACAATAACATGTTTTTACACATAAACAATACATTCAAATAATAATAATGCAAAACCATACAATACACACAGGGGCACGGTGTACCCTGTCACACTTCTCTCCCCTTGTGCATAGCTACCTCCCCCCTTAAAAGCCCAATAGTTTTGGTCATAGTCCTGGGCCAGGAATGGAGGCATCAATGGGCCCACGGCCGGCAATGTTGCCAGTGGCAATGCTGTCGGCAGCAACGCTGACCGAGGCAAGGTTGGCTTCTCCAGCTGGGGCAATCCTGTCAGCGGAATTGCTGCTCTTGGCAATGCTGGCAGCGGCAATGCTGTCAGCGGCAATGCTGGCAGTTTACAGGCTGACTCCTTCAGGCGGGGCAATCTGGCAGCGGAAATGCTGCCAGTGACAATGCTGGCAGCGGAAATGCTGACAGCGGGGCGAGGTCCTCCTCCAATGGTACCGCTGGCAGCGGAAGTGCTACCCGTGGCAATGTTGGCAGAGGCAATGCTGACAGCTTACTGGCTGGCTCATCCAGCTGGGACGATGGGGAAGTTTAACCCCATCCATGCTGCAAAACAATTAACAATAAAATAACATGTTTTTACACACAAACAATATATTCATATAATAATACTACAAAACCATACAATACACACAGGGGTAGGGTGTAACGCGTCACATGCACTTTCATGGGAAACGTGGCAAATCTGAAAAACAAATTATAGATAACACATAACGCATTTAAACCACATAACTGTCAAGTCTCCTGTTTCGACCAGGACCCTCCTATTTTCAAGACCAATCTCCTGGTCAGAAAAAAATCTCCTGCCTGGTACCCGTTTAATCTAGGAATCACCCTGTCTATATTTTCTTTATCTTTTCTTTATTTAGTTTTCCTACCTTAGATTGGTTCCCTCACATGTCATCTGGTGACCAGTCTATTCCCTACCAGCTTGACACCCATGATTTAACACTATCATCTCTAAGGCTACACTAAAGGACTCTTATACTATATTTTAGTTTAGTTTCTGACCACCTATCCCTTACACAAATCCTGGGACCTTGACAGTTATGAAACCACCCCTGTTCATCATCCTCAAAAACATGCAAATGTGTGCTCGTTATCGAAAACCACCAGCTGTAATGATGGCCAATGCATGGACTGGAATGCGGTCTGGACCATTGCTTGCACTGTTTTAACCGCATGGCTTTGGAATGTCAGCAGCCAGTCAGAATGCAGAACATTTCCAAGCCATTATATAAAGACTATTTACCATCTTAACCAGACCCCCTGAAAATCCAATAACCTAACCTGTTTATCAGGACAAAATGTACACACTTTTATTCATGCCAAATAAACCATGCAATCTGTTACATTTGATAATTGTAACATGTATTCACTCTATCTTAATATGTATTTATGTGCTATTTACTTTCATAAACCCAGCATAGCTTTAAAGGTATTGCCTTACATTATCTCTGAACAAGTCAATATTTGAGCACTGACAAATGCCACTAAAACAAAACAAAAAAAATGCTGTGGTTTGAGATTTAGCTCACATTGATCAAGAATTACAATTTTGCCCCTAGGTAAGGATATGCTACAAAGTATTTTGAAGCAAATTAAAATGACCAGATATGTACTTAGTAGAATTAATTCTAACTGCATTCAAACAAAACAAGAAAATGTTAATGGAAAAGACATGTCATTGGTTTAATGCCACGGGAACTCAAGAAGGAGTGAATATGGTAAGTATTGTGACATTTGATGTAACACCAAGCTCTCAGCTCTTACTGGGTTTAAGAATACATTTTTTTAGATACCACCTGATATTTTCTCACAGAGTTTGTGTAATAAAATAGATATCTCTGAGGAGAAGAAGCTCTTGTACCATAAAAGAGTGGGTCAATTACAGTGATGCTGGCAGGGAACATTGAGAATGATCTTATCAAATGTTGACTATATACATACAACTCTGGTCACCCTCCGGCTCCAAATGGAAACCCCATTTCCATTATTATTAGAAATTCTAGGCACTAATGCTGCAGGAATTATAGTCCTCCCCCCAGGCCTAATATGAACAATCTTATTAGGGTTCCCATATCCACAGCTGCTCCCCCTGCAGTTGAGTTTATAAACTTGTGCCTGGCACTGCTTAATGTTCGCTCTTTATTAAATAAATCCTTTTTAATTAATGATTTTATTATTCACTGTAAACTTGATTTTCTTTTTCTCACTGAGACTTGGCTTAGTGTTAATGATAACACATCTCTGATTGAAGCATCCCCCCGAGATTTTGCATTTGTCCAGAAAGCACGTTTAGCAGGACGTGGGGGTGGGTTAGCTTCTATATTTCAGAATGTTTGTCTGTAAACGGATATTTGTTGAGGAGTTTTCATCTTTTGAATGTCTGCCTCTAATGCTTAACAGCCAACTACCTATTCTTTTGGTAATTATTTATCGTCCTCCTAATTATGGTCAGACTTTCCTGTCAGAATTTGCTGAACATCTCTCTATTCTATCATCTAATTATGACATGATTATTTTAATTGGAGATTGTAATCTACATATTGACACAGAGATTGATTTAAGGGCTCTTGACTTTCTATGGCTATTGGAAACTTTAGACTTTGTACAACATGTAACTGGGCCTACTCACAATCATGGCCATACCTTAGATCTTGTAATCAGTCGTGGTGTAATTGTGCATATCTCCTCTATAATAATGTCTGATCATTACCTCATTATATTTGAAGCAATCCTTCCCTTATCTAAAAAGAGGGAGACTCTTACTTTTAAAAGCCATGCAGTTAATTATCTTACTGCTAGATAATTTGCGGAGAAAATAAGCTCTGCTTCACCTGTGCCTATACAGTCTTTGTCTATAGCTGGGTTGGTTGATAGATTTAATCATCTTTGTGCATCGACCTTTGATGCTGTGCCCCACTTAAGACCAGACTAGTCACACAAAATCAGAAAGCTCCATGGATTAATGATACTATCCGCCAGATGAAAAGGGAATATCGTAAAATGGAGCGTAAATGGAAAGCCACGAGACTACAAGTTCATTATGACATTATGAAAGAAAATTTAGTAAGCTACAATGAAGCAATAAAGTCAACTAGGTGTAGCTATTTCTTGAATGTTATTGAGGAAAACAAGAACAATTACCAGGTCCTTTTTTCTGTAATTGATAGATTGGTATATCCTTCCCTCAGCATTCACTGTGATTCATCTACTGATAGGTGTAATGAATTTCTTAATTTCTTTCAGTCTAAATTAGACACTATCAGACACTGTTTGTGGCTCTGACTTATAAATTCCAGATATGCCAAGTGCATCGGCAATGGGTTCTTTTTTGTTAATTACAATACAGGAACTAAATATGATTATGATGCAGATGAAATCTGCTACTAGTTCATTAGATCCCATTCCTACTAGGTTCCTTAAGGATGTTTTCAATTACTTGTGCAGTGATATTCTTGCAATAATAAATAGTTCTCTTGAAACAGGAATAGTGCCAGTTCAATTTAAAACTGCTGTAATAAAGCCTTTGCTTAAGAAACCTAACCTAGACAGCTCAGTGCTGAATAATTTTAGACCTATTTCCAATCTTCCTTTTCTTGTAAAGGTCCTTGAAAAAATAGTGCTAAAACAATTAAACAAACACCTGATTTCTAACAACATTTTTGAAAAGTTTCAGTCAGGTTTCTGTTCTTACCATAGCACAGAAACTGTCTTTTTAAAAGTAACAAATGACCTGTTGATGAATGCAGATTCAAACGCTATCTCCATCTTGGTTTTGTTAGATCTCAGTGCTGCATTTGACACTGTGGATCGTGACATTCTTTTAAATCATCTTCAAAGATTGTTGGAACTTGAAGGAAATGTTTTGATGTGGTTTCGATCCTATCTGTCAAATAGACAATACTTTGTTTCAATGGGAGAGTTTTCATCTCAATTGGCAAATATAACCTGTGGTGTTCCACAGGGCTCTATCCTTGGTCCTGTTTTGTTTTCTCTATATATGTTACCCCTGGGTAAGGTTATTCGTAAACATGTTGTTAGCTTCCACTGCTATGGTGTTGATACACAATTGTACATCTTTGTGAAACCTGGTGACACTTCCAATATACCTGTATTATTGGACTGCATTTCTGATATCAATATTTGGATGGCCCAAAATTTCTAAAGACTGAGGTCTTAGTAGTTGGTTCTCAGAAACAAACTGAGTTGCTAGGAGTCAAATTAGGTAATCTGACTCACCATCTAAAATCTGAAGTGAGAAATCTGGGTGTCATTTTGGATTCTGAACTAAGTTTTGAGTCACACATTAAAAAAAAATTACAAAGTTATCTTTTTACCATCTTAGAAATTAAAATCAGATATTTTATCTATTTTACTAATGCTGAAAAATGAGTCATGCTTTTATTTCTTCTAGATTAGATTATTGTAATTCCCTCTTTGCTGGACTCACTAGCCACGCTGTGTGCAGCTGCTAGAGTTTAACTAAAACAAAAAAAGACAGCCCACATTACTCCTGTGCTGGCATCTCTGCACTGGCTCCCAGTAAAATACAGGATGGCTTTTAAGATTTTAATGTTAACATATGAAGCTTTAAATGGGATGGCTCCAGATTATTTGACAGAGATGTTGACTCCCTATGAGCCTCAATGGGTATTGAGGTCTGCTAGTTGTGCCTCTCAGTGTTCCATTGGTGAGGCTAAAGAGGAAGGGAGAATGATCCTGTTGTGTTAATTTTTAAGTCCAGGCTCAAGACACATCTTTATAACTTAGCCTTTTAATTTCCACTTTTTAAACTTATTTGTATTTGTATTTTTATTCTAATTTTTATTGTATTTTTAAAATATACTGCTCTGTTTTTAACTGTCTGTAAAGTGCTTTGAACCATTGTGTATGAAATGCGCTCTATAAATAAAGGTTATTATTATTATTATTATTATTATTATTATTATTATTATTATTATTATTATGTTATATATATATCGTGCTGTTAAATAAATGGGTTCACATCGTGACATGTTGGGGAAAGGATTAATGACGGTATAGTTCTATTTAATATCCCCATTATATTATATTATATTCATATTATATTATATTACATTACGTCTAGCCTATATAATGAAAACATAAAACAACCACTACGCCATCGATAGTGTATGTGGTTTAAATTCTTGCAGATAAGCATTTTTGTTTTACAATACAATTTTAGATTTAACAGTGACTTAAACTTGGTCTATGCCAGAGGCTATTGGTTTTTTCTATTAATGCAACATTATGTTCAAATTTAGATTTTTCTTTTCTTACAGATATTTCAACCACAAGCTTCATATGTCTATACATCATCCTTGGATTGTTCGATGTTCTGTGTACATGCTGTTCTACCAAAATGAATGCATTGTTATTTGGCCTAAGGCAGTTTTCTAATAAGTAAGTGCTGAAATTACAATCTGAGGCTTTTCAGTTGAGCTTGCATTGTACATCCAGCATGCTAATCCTTCTGAGAACTGTACTTCATCAGAAACTAGATTTGGCTGGCTTTCCTGTTTGTTTACGTTCCCAAAAGGTCCCACCTTGAAGCATTATTGCCGCTCCATTACTCTGTGAACTAAACAGGCGTGAATTTAATTGGATGAATATGAATAACTTCAGACCTGCTAAGCCTCCTGATTTTGTTGAGAGACTCCTGATCTAAGAGCTTGATCTCCTGTCTCCCAGTGAGACAGGCTGCATTCACACTGGGTCAGTTTCAAACAGACACGGTCTGGTTTGTTTTGTTTGAAACAATGTATCAGTGTGCTTGCTGTTTACACTTATCTACGAGCAAAGGGACTGGGTTCGTTTGGATGCAAGCTACTTTTTTTTTTTTTTGTGCTACTTTTCCTTTTTTTTCAGGACCGAGTTTGTTTGTGTTCACAATGCAGTTTGCAATTGCACTCGATTCATTTTATATGGTCTGTGAACCCCGTGAATTAAATACCGGGTGTATTTATTGTAGATGATAACAACTCATTATTTTCTTTATATTGTCATTTCAAAACATGTTAAATGTACAAAAATCCAGATAAAAAATATTAAGGCTGTTTTTGCTCTACTTGTTTCCTCGGAATATGAACTAAACTATGTGCAAACTGTTTACTTCCGAGTCAGGTTACCTTGTATAGTTTGTTTCCTATGTGCAAAAGGACAGAGTCCAGCAACTACTCACATTGAGGTTTAGCAAGCGAACCAGACTCAGTGCGTTTGCCAAACGGACCGAGACCACCTTTTTAGGTGGACTCAGTACCAACAGTCCACATTACACATTAAAAAATCTGAAATATGCACTAAATTTGTATTTAATGTGTAAAATTACACATAACAATTTTGCTGCACAGCTTGTCCCACCTCCCCTAAAACGTCCACTAACAACGAAACTACACAAGAAAAACCAATCCAACAAACATTATCCAAACCATTGGTTAACCGCATGGCTTTGGAATGTCAGCAGCCACTAGCCCTGTTGTCTTTGCAGCCAGTTACAGTAAGAATAAGAAAAATTCGAAGCTGCACAGGTTGATGAAGTGTTGTGGTGGGGTGCCCCGCCCCTGTGCGTATTTTGTGCGTATTTTGCAGTTGAATGATTGATTAGTAATCCAATCTCAGTACAGTTGCATAAAAAGGTGTTCGAGAGTGGAGAAAGGGAGAGAGAGAGAAGGAGAAAGGAATTATAATAAAAAGAAAACAATTGCTATTCGTGCTGAAACAGTTCAGCACGATACTTGTTTGTTTAGTGTTAACCGACTATGTTTGTCTGTCTGTTTTGGCCACTGCGCTGTTTTATTTTACAAAGTGTCTGTTTAAACCTTTTATTTTTGTTCATTTATAATGAACTGGCTCAATAGCGCCATTCACCATTCACTTCCCACTCGGTGTGTTTCTGTTCCGGGTCTAATGTCACCACCACCAGTCATCCTGTTCACAAGCATAAACACCCCAGTCCAGCTACAAATCCAACTGGAACCATCGTCAGAGGCAACTACTGAAAAAAGGTGCCTATAATAATAAACAAACTCATAACTTATTAATGCATTTCCTTATTGTATTTGTCTCTATGGCTTTATATTGAAGTCTTAACGTGTTCACTGAGTTTAAGAATGTAATGTTAAAATATAAGTAACATAATTAATTTGCAGAGTCAGTGTGACCTCGAAAAAAATGCACTGAGCCGATACAGAACCTTGTATAACACACGCGTGGTTGTACAGTAGTTCAAAATAGCATTGCAATTAAAATGGAAGGCTCTTGTTTAATGCCTACCCCATTACCATTAAAGGGTGTGCAGTATTTAATCGAGATTACTCATGACTTCAAGATAATGTTGCATTTTACCCCCTGAAAATACATTTTACTCTCAAAGTGTTAAAATTAGAGGGTAAGTTATTCCCAGATCCAAAACCTTATCTGGAGCGCTGCTCGGTTCGGTTCGCTTCGACTTTGTTGTTCACACATCCCACCAAACGTACCAAACCGTATCGAGTGCGGACCCTCTAAACGGACCCAGTGTGAACACAGCCTTAAGAAACTCACAATAATTTTGATTGCCAATAATTTTAATACATTAGTACCTCAAGTTAATTTTCTAAAACAAGTGTCATATATATATATATATATATATATATATATATATATATATATATAAAATTCACTGACTTGCACTGAGAATCTGTCTTAGCCCTCCACGAATGTTGCTAGAGTTGTCTTGCGTTGCGTTGCATTGCTACCTCTTTACAGTGTGAATGAGAAGCAGACTTGTCCTGTAAAAACCTCTTAAGCTAAAACTAGCTACCATTTATTTTTGTTTACAGATTTATTTCATTTTAAATACACTTTTTGAAACCTTTGAAATCTAGACAAAGATAGCTTTTATATTTAAAAGGACCAAGCTGGAAAATAATTTTAAATCATGGTGGTTCAATCGAATCAGCTACTGGCTTAACCTATGCACTAGGCTGTCATTGCACGTTATGAGATGAAGAATTCAGGAAAAGCATTAATGATCAAAGACAAGTAACCGGTAATCCTTACTGGATAGAGGTGATTTAATCATTTTCCTTCTGTGGTCATGGAGCTTCTTGACCGTAATTATGCAGTATTTGGGTCAATACTAACAGTGAATGCAATGCAATTAAAATAGCCATGATAAGAAAGGTTCTCATCAGCTTTGAGTAATATCCATTAGCCCCTTGGCAAGAGCAGTGGAAGGCCAGTACTTGCCCCTTTGCTGACTCATGTAATAATGAAGAGACAAATTTAGAGAACTGGATTACTCTTAAATAAATAATTCGATTTTTAGGGAATGTAAAGCTACATTTAGAGATTCCATCTGTCCTAAGGGAACCCATTAATCCCTGACTTGAACAATGAACAGCAAACAGTGACTGAAGCATCAGTGCAGCAATGTTGTGATTTGTAGCCTGTTTGTATTGGGAAATAAGTTAAAGAGAATGTAGTGATTTTATTGAATGTAATCGATTCAACATCTGTCAAATACTGAAATTCTAATGGTTACTTCACTGAAGTGTTAAATTATACAAAGGAAAGCGAGACAAAAGTGATTGTTATGTTTTTCTGGTAAGCATATCCTTGTGCTGAAAACTTCTTAATGTGGAGAATTATCTTTGATGTTGTTTTATTTACACTGACTAATATGAGCAGTGCTTCAATGACAGGTTATGTGAACCAAGTATTAGCTCACACTACGTCAAAGCAACCCCATGCTCAGCCAAGCTTCAAGCTTGGAATGTTTTTAAAAAACCATGTTGCACCTCAGTAGCTTTCGAGTCTACCCTCTACTTCATTTATTTCTGAAATGAGATTCATTGCTGACCAGTGGCAACGCTACACTCAAGCCCTTATATCTTAGGTTTGTTCATGTGAAAGTGATGCGCAACTAAGCCCATCTTCTCTTCTGTTTCTGTCTATACAGTCTGCATCCAGTTGTTTGATTTCTACAACTTGTCATTAAAACAGGAGACTATTGTTGTATTGCTGTCATGGTAGCTTTACTGCTGCTGACTGCACACACTATTTTCTATTTTTTTTTAACTTTATTTGCTATACTAAATTTAAGTAGACAGATTCAACGGAGGCTGTGTGGTCCAGTGGTTAAAGAAAAGGGCTTGTAACCAGAAGGTCCCCGGTTCAAATCCCACCTCAGCCACTGACTCATTGTGTGACCCTGAGCAAGTCACTTAACCTCCTTGTGCTCCGTCTTTCGGGTGAGACGTAATTGTAAGTGACTCTGCAGCTGATGCATAGTTCACACACCCTAGTCTCTGTAAGTCACCTTGGATAAAGGCGTCTGCCAAATAAACAAATAATAATAATAACGTATATGACAGCGAGGAAGAAGACGTAGTCTGCATTGACAGACAACATTCATAGGCCGTGTACAAGAATGGAGATTTTCTTTCATCAAGCATGAGATTAAACATAGTTTGAATGGTAACATTCAAGGTCCTTTACCAGAGATTAGGGACCTCATATTGACCAATCATATTAAAGGAAATCTTTGATCCATTTTCTAATGTGTAGGTAATGTATTTTAAAATGTGTTGCATATTTTTGACAAAGATTACATGTCTAATTCTAGCACTTTAAATTTAACTAGCACTTTAAATTTCTGGCACTTTAAATTTAATTTAGCCTGTGTCATATTACTGTTTCAACAGCAAAAATACTTCTAAACTGAACATTTATGTGATCCCAATAGCTAATAACTTTTAAACTTTAGTTGGACATATGCATTAACATATCCTTGCTTAGTTCACAAAATACAATGTAGCTTCTTAATTATCCGAGTAATTTTTAGGAGTTAGGCACAAAATGCTGCATCTCCCTTTTAAAAGCAAGTGTCAATATTTACGAATGCAAATGCGACTGCCTTAAATCATACCTTCTAAAAGAGACTTATGTACAATACAACATGTTTAAATACACAAGTAATTAACAATACAATTACAAAAGGAGTGTAAAATAAAATGCTAATATCGGAGAAATTCAACTCCAACCATTTCTGGATTCAGTTTTGTTCTGTTTTTTGGAGGGAAATCATTTCAAGCAGCAGCTATTAGAATTGTTTTCGTCTTTGGTCCTTACTGCTCTAAAATACATTAAAGCCACTTGATGATACATACCCAGCAGCAAGAAATGGAAGACCATGGTATTGTGGAGCTGAATTAATCAAAGACATATCTAGTCTGCTCTTTTAATGCTATTCCTTGTCATATTTGTTTAGGTCACATACTTCATATTTTCCAATGTGCAAGTCTAAGCTGAATTTGCCTCTGGTTTATAAAGAATCTCAGTCATGATTAATCTGGTGCATAAAGCATTACATTGCCTTGTTTTACTGCTCCATATAATTTCTCTGCACTAAAATTATGAATACTAATCTCTAAGCCCCCACACTTCACTGCAGCCCCACAGACAAGTGCATTTTCTGAATTTCATTTCACAGTGTTTAACATTGTGCTGCCTTGATGTTATAAACCATAACATAAAGTAAAATGTATTTCCCTAGTTAATTATAGATCTAGACTTGTTTTTTTGTTGTTTTTTCTATCCCTTTCTGCTGTAGAAAAATGTCTTATTTTTGCAAGTAAAGTTAATGCAAGTATAATACCGGACATTGCTACCTCTTTATTTAATTTGATAATTCATGAATTCAGTCAGTTGGCCATGTTGACAGTAAATTGTACATGCACTACGCCTTATCGTATAAAGGCTTTTTGATAATTGTTTTCAGCATTTCACATTTTTGCATGTGTCAGTCCAATAACAGATTAATGAGGGAGTACTTTATCAACCTGAGGACGAGATCAGGAAATATCTAGCCAGAATAAGCATGAAGTGAATATTTTCAAAAGCTGTTGAAAGTAGAAAGGGGCTATTTATATCATGCAGTCATATGAGTTTTAGCAAAGTGCTTACATGTTGCAGCATCAGGTTGGGTCATAATATCATGCTGTTTATGAAATTAACAGTAATTGAATATACAGGGAAGGGGGGTCCTAAGCCATTCTCTGTGTCTGCTTGGTTTCTTGACACAAACTCCCCCACTGACAGAATGCTTTTAAAAAGAGTTGTAAACTAAATACTGGAGAAGTTGTTTATCTTCACCATCGCTGAATAAATTGGCACCAGGGGTGTCTTCCAAGAGGGTACAAGCCAGACAGTTTTGAATGTTTTGACACCTCAGACAGAAAACAGTCTACCTCATAAATATAGCTGACGGGCAACACAGTGGACCAATTGAGAATGTTGGGCCGTTTCGGAAGGAGAACAGCCAATGGGAAAACACTTGCCTGGACTTGGGCACCGCCCCAAATAAACAAACTATCCAATCACCAGAGTGAAGAGAGGGTGACTGGGAACTGTGTGTAAATTAAAAATATCCCCTGTTTAAAGTATATATTTTATAAATTGTGTCCATTTGAATTATTGTAAAAATTATGTCCATGCTGTGGGGCCTGGGTGGTCCAAGGGAATCCAAACTTACCTGTGCAAAGAGAGAGAGTAACAGTTAGGGTTACAGTGCCTGCTGTAAATTACTTGCCTGATTTGGGTTAAGGCCCTCTCTCTCCCTGTGACATAATTTCAGAACAATTATAACAAAAAAATAGGCAGTAATTGGGCCCATTTACAACGAGATAGTGTGCTGCGCTTTGTCAACATCCTTATTCTTAAAATATATAATATATAATTGGAGTATTTTTAAACCACGGCATTTTATGGTAATAAAGTGTGTAACGTTACGGTCGTCATTTTCACTAAAACTTTTGTGTTTTTAAAAGTGGGTAAAGGCTTTAACGCTAACCGAATTGCTCTGCTGCCAGCTTCCGATATCCCAGTTAAGTAAACATTTCACAGGTACATTCTGTAAAGCCCCCAAATGAATGGAGATGGTCACACCACAACGATAAGGATCATTGTAAACGATAACGATACCTATCGTTTCGATCACTTTCCGAGAGATTTTTTTCCTGCTACAATGATAACGATAAATGTTCCTGGCCAATCAGGACTGTATTAAATGTGACATCATCACCTACCTTTATATATTATTTTTAACACCTATTGGAGAAAAAAAGAGAAATGTCATGGCTTTATCAAAAGAGCCAGGGGTAAAAATTCAGTTTAACTCTTTATTTTAGAGCGTCTGTCCGAATACATCTCACCAGATTTGATACATACTTACAACCGAGTTAAGTTTGATACATTTCATCTGCTTTCCACAAAGAATGACACTTTGTATCAAATATAACCAATTAACATAAACTGTAGAAAGTAGAAATATGTAGCAAAGTTTAAATAACATGTTTACACAGATAATCACGAATAAACTAAAATAAAAGGGAGTAGTGTCTCACTTTCATCTTGGCAAATTTGTCAATTGCTTTGTCGGCTTGGCTCGCAGTGACCAAAAGATTGTGCAGTCTCTCATCCCGAATAGCTGTATGCAAGTATGTTTTGACCGTTTTCATGCATGAAAATAACCTTTTTATTTGGCTAACATTTGCATACGGCGAAAATGTGTTAGAAAATATATCCGTTGATTTTCATGTATAACAGTGCTTAATCATTTCTTTCCAAATAAATGCAATTGTGCCTCCACGCTTTTTTTGGTGTTTAAAATATATTCTGCAAGAACTGCAATATCATATAATACTATATATATTTTATAAAACCGGAATTTAAAGAAATTACAAGAATCGAAATAGGGGCAAATTGAAAAGCGAGAACGCATAACCCTACACATGAGCCTAAATCTCGTTTTCAAATTTATGGCACCTTTTCTTTTAGAACATACATGTATAAATAATGTTACCTGGACATAATAATAGTTTCTTCTGCAAGTCAATCCCTCCTTGCTGTCTTGGTGTTGTTTTTAATTTCTTTCGCTTTCCACCTGCTGCGGCAAACACGACATTTCCCTTTGACTCATCATGAAATCAATAATATTCTATTATTATTATTATTTGTTTATTTAGCAGACACCTGTATCCAAGGCGACTTACAAAGACTAAGGTGTGTTAACTATACATCACCTTACAGCAACGTCTCACCTGAAAGACAGAGCACAAGGAGATTAAGTGACTTGCTCAGGGTCACACAGTGAGTGAGCTGGGATTTGAACCAGGGACCTCCTGATTACAAGCCCTTTTCTTTTAAATATAGAAAAAAATAATAGAATGCAATGCAATACTGTGTTGTCGAAATAATCGCTGGATAACAATGAACTATCAATCAAAAATGAATGAATGCCGCCGACGCCTTAAGACTCTGAGAGGGAGCAATTACATCACATGGCAACCGTCGTCAACTTCATTCCGAATCTGGGTTAGATTAGAAAAGAATGATGTTTGAAAAACATATTTTATTTGTTTGTGAAGAAAACTTCGACCATCTGATATGTGATTATATTATGTGGAAGACACAATGGAGCATATAGATCATTGGGGTGGCAAACCAAGGTCCAGAGGTGGTAACTGCCCCATAGCAAATGATGCCCCTCAGTATATAACCTTACCAGCCATATAACAGGAGTTTGGATGATGGTGTTGGGGTCAACAAAGTTTAAACATATATTGAGCGGGTATTTGATCACTGTGGCTCAAGCACAGCTGTAAAGTAAACAGTATGGGGAGTATGTTTTCCAACTCCACCAGCCCAGGATAGAGTGGTGTAAATCTGACCTTGTGTAGAAGAAATTCCTTGTCAAGAAGAAAAGCACAAGCTAAAGGGTTCACACATACTGCTGAGTTTTATACAAACTCAGTTTAAACCAGATCAATAATTATCACTTTTACTCGGAGTGAGTCAGATTTCAACACTTAACAAATGCGGCCTTAGTTGCACTACTAATCGTATTTAAAAAAAAAAAAAAACAGTAGGGTGTGATAACTATGTTTTACAATATTAATCCCACTTTGTAAAATACTAATATTTTTTCCAAGATGACAAAATAAAACACAGATGCACAAGATAACTCGCCCCGCAGTGGTGGAATGACCTTCCTACAGACGTCAGGACTGCCCAGTCCCTGACCACATTCCGGCGCTTCCTCAAGACTCACCTCTTCAGAAAGCACCTGTAGAACTCCTCTGTTCTTCCCTTGGGACACTTATCACCCTTCCTTAAATGCGCTTTACTTGCTCTTATCTGCCCCCTATTTTACTGCATTTAATCCTGTACTTCAGAGTACTGTAATCTGCCAAGTGTTTAATCTGTAGTATTTTGTATTTAATCATAACAAGATGTAACTATCAAAGACACTGTCATCTGCTGTATTATTGAATCGTATTTTGTCACACTGGTACTAGCTTGAAACAAAGTCATTGTATTTATCTTGCTCTTAATTGTATTATTACTTGTACTATGATACTTGAATTGTATTTGCTTACGATTGTAAGTCGCCCTGGATAAGGGCGTCTGCTAAGAAATAAAAAATAATAATAATAATAATTCACTCTGTTTACAAACAATACAATGGCATTAACATGTACAAGTACTATATAATTACCCATTTAAATTCATATGTTTTACCCTCTGAATTAGCGTTACTGTATACATTATTTGCATGTTTTGGGTAAGACATTGAATAATGAAAAAGGCACAGCGATTCAAATTTTGATAAAAACACCCTCCCCCTTGAACTACATTTGTTGTTGTTGTAATTATAATGTATGTATTTATGTATTTGTATAATCTTCTCTTACAGCTAATAACTCAGAGGTTCAGCTGCTCTTTAGCCATACAGGCATCCAATGAGATCGGCATATGTCTTATAAATAAATATCACATGCTCTTTCTGTTATACTATTCCATTAAAAAAATTTTTTTAAAAAGTTGGTCATTTTAATAGTCAGTTTCTGTTTTTTCAATCAGGGTAGATACTGCCGATTACACTGAAAAATAACCTCACTTGTATGCATGCATGAAAACTATTAACTGAAAATGGGGTTTAGACTGAGGCTTTTTCATATTTATATTCTGTTTCATTTTCTATTAGCAATACAATTTGCCTGACAGACAGTTAGTTTGTCCACCTCCCAGATGTATTATGGAGGATCCAAAGAAAAACCTCATTCTTTTGTTCTGTGTTCACTAGCTATGTTTCCATTAAACTTTTTTTTTATGCGGTAAAGCTCATGCGTATAAAAAAAGCTTGACAACTGAATGGTGAGATTAGTCTTTAATTGCCTATCGAAATATATATTTACATACCCCAATGGAAATTGCATTTTTTTAGAAATGTCCCATAAACAAAGAGTTTTAGGAAAAATCTTTTGTAGGAAATGTTTTGCTTTTCTGGATGAGGAAAATTACAAGAAATAGATTTTTTAGCAAAACTCCAAAAATGCTAATTCTAAAGTATTCATATCCTGACAAGGAAAATGAAATGAATAGCTAGTTGAGGCACCTTTTAGCAATAATAACCTATTTTAAATGATTAGGCTGTTCGTCAGTGAGCTTTTTTAGTGCTTTTTGACCATTCTTCAACGCAAAATTGTTCCAGTTCATTCAAATTCCGAGGACTCAGTTCCTGGAGGGCCACAGTGTCTTCTGGCTTTCGTTCCACCCGAGCTCTCTGTTACTTACACTACCGTTCAAAAGTTTGGGGTCACTTAGAAATTTCCTTGTTTTCCATGAAAACATACATGAAATGAGTTTGAATAGGAAATATAGCAAAATGAATAGGAAATATAGTCATTGACAAGGTTAGAAATAATGATTTTTAATTGAAATAATAATTGTGTCCTTCAAACTTTGCTTTCGTCAAAGAATCCTCCATTTGCAGCAATTACAGCCTTGCAGACCTTTGGCATTCTAGTTGTCAATTTGTTGAGGTAATCTGAAAAGATTTCACCCCATGCTTCCTGAAGCACCTCCCACAAGTTGGATTGGCTTGATGGGCACTTCTTACGCATTATACGGTCAAGCTGCTCCCACAACAACTCAATAGGGTTGAGATCCGGTGACTGTGCTGGCCATTCCATTATAGACAGAATACCAGCTGACTGCTTCTTCCCTAAATAGTTCTTGCATAGTTTGAGCTGTGCTTTGGGTCATTGTCCTGTTGTAGGAGGAAATTGGCTCCACTCAAGCGCCGTCCACAGGGTATGGCATGGCGTTGCAAAATGGAGTGATAGCCTTCCTTCTTCAAGATCCCTTTACCCTGTACAAATCTCCCACTTTACCACCACCAAAGCACCCCAGACCATCACATTGCCTCCACCATGCTTGACAGATGGCGCCAAGCACTCCTCCAGCATCTTTTCATTTGGTCTGCATCTCACGAATGTTCTTCTTTGTGATCCGAACAGATTCGTCTGTCCATAACACTTTTTCCAATCTTCCTCTGTCCAATGTCTGTGTTCTTTTGCCCATCTTAATCTTTTCTTTTTATTGGCCAGTCTGAGATATGGCTTTTTCTTTGCAACTCTGCCTAGAAGGCCAGCATCCCGAGTCGCCTCTTCACTGTTGACGTTGAGACTGGTGTTTTATGGTACTATTTAATGAAGCTGCCAGTTGAGGACCTGTGAGGTGTCTGTTTCTCAAACTAGACACTCTAATGTATTTGTCCTCTTGCTCAGTTGTGCACCGGGCCTCCCACTCCTCTTTCTATTCTGGTTAGAGCCAGTTTGTGCTGTTCTGTGAAGGAATAGTACACAGCGTTGTATGAGATCTTCAGTTTCTTGGCAATTTCTCGCATGGAATAGCCTTCATTTCTCAGAACAAGAATAGACTGACGAGTTTCAGAAGAAAGTTCTTTGTTTCTGGCCATTTTGAGCCTGTAATCGAACCCACAATTGCTGATGCTCCAGATACTCAACTAGTCTAAAGAAGGCCAGTTTTATTGCTTCTTTAATCAGCACAACAGTTTTCAGCTGGCTAACATAATTGCAAAAGGGTTTTCTAATGATCACTTAGCCTTTTAAAATGATAAACTTGGATTAGCAAACACAACGTGACATTGGAACACAAGACTGATGGTTGCTGATAATGGGCCTCTGTACGCCTATGTAGATATTCCATTACAAATGAGCCGTTTCCAGCTACAATAGTCATTTACAACATTAACAATGTCTGCACTGTATTTCTGATCAATTTGATGTTATTTTAATGGACAAAAAATTTGCTTTTCTTTCGAAAACAAGGAAATTTCTAAGTGACCCCAAACTTTTGAACGGTAGTGTAATTGGTCTAATTATTTGATTAACTGGACACATTTAACACTTCTCTTCAGGCCTCAAAATGTTTCATAGGTAGTGTACCTTGAATCAAGTGCATTTTTAAAACCATCAACTGTAAAAGACCTTGAAAAATATAAAATATGTCAAATTGAACAAATAATTAGATCATTTATGTTAATTGAGAGCTTAAGTTGGAATGAAAACCAGAAGACCCTGCGGCCCTCAAAGACTGGAGTTTGACACCCCTTCTTTAAGCGATCGTCCTTGTCGCTTTTTCCTAAGACTGACATTTTCCTAAGACTGACTTTTTCCTTGGCCTGTGACCATTTAGACCTTCACCATGCAATACTCCACTTATGATTGAAATGGAAACCCCAGTCCCACTTGCAGCCAATTCACTTTGAATATCTTTGGCAGTCAATCATGGATTGTTATTAACCTTCCTCACAATTCTTCTACTTGTTCTTGGTGAAAGAACCTTCTTTCTTCCAGACCAAGGGAGCATTGTGACAGTACCATGAGTCTTGTACTTCTTGATAATAGAAACAAGAGTTGAAATTGGGATACTCAAATGCTTGGAAATCTTCTTGTATCCTTCTCCAGCTTTATGACAATAAATAATTTTCTGCCTAAGGTCTTCAGCTCTATAGCTCTTTACTTTTTTCTCATATTGACTTATTGGTAATGACAGGAATCATCCTATGCCTAACCCTTTATACTCTCTAAGAATGTTCACCTACAATCCAGCATTTTCTAGACTTTTCTAGAATTAGGTTCTGCATTATCATATTGAAATTTCTAGCACCTTGTAGACAATACAATCATAGCATCAAAAGGTATGAATACTTTTGAATTTGCATTTTTTGAGTTTTGTAAAAACTTTTTTTCCTCATCCACAAAAGCAAAACTTTTGCTACAAAAGATTTTTCCTAAAATTCTTTGTTTCCAAGAAATTTCTAGAAATTATAAATTTCCATTGGGATATGTAAACTTTTGACTACAACTGTATGAACATCTATCAGCCAAATCTATCTAATTGATGTAACAAGACTTCAAACACTTACCTCAGCTCCAATTAGCATACTTCTGTCAGTACTGTGGCAGCAATAGGACTTCAGCTATTACCATCAGATACAGTATAATACACAGCTGCCCATGGTACACACTCAAACTTCGATTGCTTAAGTCTGCCTGCTGCAAGCTTGAGCGCAACTGGAGGTCGTCTGGACTAACGGTTCACAGAGAACTAACGGTTCACAGAGAGATCTGGACCGACCATGTCGGTGGCTACAGGCGTGCACTCACTGCTGCCAGGGTGAAGGACTTCTCTGATATCATAACTATGGGACATGGTAAACCAAATGTTCTCTTTAAGACCATTGACCAAATCCTACATCCAGCCACCAATAGATCCATCTCCCGTTCATCCTCCTGTTGAAATCAGCTACTGCCACATGCCCCTTGGACCCCTGGCCGACTAATCTTGTCTGTCTCTGTGCTTCTGATCTTGCTCCTTCCATTATGCACACTCTCAACCTGTACCTGGATTCAGGCTCAGTTCCTGCTGCCATCAAGCTTGTCTGAGTTATCTCCTCAGTTACCTCCCTTGACCCGGCTGTCTTATCTAATCTCCGTCCCATCTCTAATCTCCCTTTTCTCTCCAAAAATCTCGAAAGGGCTGTAGCCAGTCAGCTGATGAAACATCTCATGGATAACAATCTGATTGAATCTCTGCAGTGGCTTCCGGCCGCATCACAATACTGAAACTGCTCTGCTCCGGATTGTGAAAGATCTCCTGCTTAATGGTGATGCTGCTGCTCCCTCTGTGCTTGTCCTCCTTGACCTAACAGCTGTTTTTAACACCATAGCTCATAGCATTCTTCTTGACGGCCTTCAGAAGTATGCTGGGATCTCGGGAACCTGTCTCTCCTTGATGTCCTCTCACCGATCTGGACGCATGCAGTCTGTTTTTCTGTCGCAAACCCAGTCACTTGTGGTGTCCCTCAAGGGTCTGTTCTTGGGCCTCTTCTTTTCAACATCTACTCTATGCTTCACTTGGGTCACCTCATCTGCCAACACAGCCTCATGTTTCACTCCTATGCTGATGACACCCAGCTTTACTTAAACCTCGACCCTGGAAGCCCCTTTGCCATGGTCCGACTGCCGGCTTGCAAGACATCGAGGCCTGGATGTCTGTTAATTTTCTTCAGCTGAACACAAGCAAATCTGAACTAGGATCTAAAAGTCAACTTAAGAATCTCAATATAGCTGCCCTGAACCTCAGAAACTGTTTGCTGCTGCCTTCCACCACTGTACAAAGCCTTAGTGTACTTCTGGACAGCAACCTCTCCTTTGATGCCCACATCTCCTCCATGGTCAAATCTTCCTTCTACCACCTTCGAAACATCTCCAAAGTCCATCCCTACCTTTCCCTCCTGGATGCGGAGATACTCTGTCATGCATCTGTCTCCTCTCGACTCAACTACTGCAACTCTCTCTATGGTGGTCTTCCGGCACACACCATCAACCAACTGCAGCTAGTTCAGAATGCCACAGCCAGAATCCTTACCAGATGTAAAAAAAATGGACACATCACCCCATCTTGCCCAGCTGCACTGACTACCTGGAAAGTTCAGGATTACTTTCAAAATTCTCCTGCTCACCTACAATGCCCTTCATCACACAGGTCCTGAGTACCTTTTCAACCTGTTGACCTGCTATGTCCCTGCCCGCAAGCTGAAGTCCTCCAACTCTGGCCTGCTTGTTATCCCCAAGCAAAAGTGCACCACACTTGGTGAATGCTCGTTTAGCTTCATGGCTTCGACTCTCTGGAACTCTGTCCCAGCCTTGGTGAGTGATGCTCCCATCGTCGCTCGCTTTAAATCAGCTCTCAAGACCCACATGTTCTCTTTCCATGCTCTTTAAGCCTGATATTTGTTATTGGCTGTTGTGTCTTTGCTACTTCTAACTTTTTTCTTTTACTGTACTTAATGTATTATGCATTGTTCTTTTACTGCATCTTGTAAAGCGCTTTGTGATGGTGGTCCACTAAGAAAGGCGCTATATAAAATAAAGATTGAATGATTTTAGTGTCAGCTAGTGTACTTTATTGTCAGATAGAGTGTGTACAGTTCTTGGTACTAAAGCAAAACATATTATTGCAAATAGGAAATGTGTTTGAGAGTGTACCATCTAGATAGTTTACTTCCTTAACTAAATGTAATTCTTTCATGGGACAATGACAGCGATATTCCTTTCCAGTTTCCCAGATTCACACGCTATTGATAGGTAAATTGGTGAGTTTGTGGTTCATTCCTTAGTTCATTTTACAGCTGGTTTCACAGACCCTGGTTAGCACTAATCTGGGACTATACAATGTTACTTTCGGTAATGTAGTCTGAGATTAGTGGTAATGGGAAACCAGCTGTAATTGTGTTGGGTAAACAGCTTTGTTACCTTCATTACACATTGCATCTTCGGATTTATGTATATATATACACTACCGTTCAAAAGTTTGGGGTCACTTAGAAATTTCCTTGTTTTCGAAAGAAAAGCAAATTTTTTGTCCATTAAAATAACATCAAATTGATCAGAAATACAGTGTAGACATTGTTAATGTTGTAAATGACTATTGTAGCTGGAAACGGCTGATTTGTAATGGAATATCTACATAGGCATACAGCGGCCCATTATCAGCAACCATCAGTCCTGTGTTCCAATGGCATGTTGTGTTTGCTAATCCAAGTTTATCATTTTAAAAGGCTAATTGATCATTAGAAAACCCTTTTGCAATTATTTTAGCACAGCTGAAAACTGTTGTGCTGATTAAAGAAGCAATAAAACTGGCCTTCTTTAGACTAGTTGAGTATCTGGAGCATCAGCAATTGTGGGTTCGATTACAGGCTCAAAATGGCCAGAAACAAAGAACTTTCTTCTGAAACTCGTCAGTCTATTCTTGTCTGAGAAATGAAGGCTATTCCATGCGAGAAATTGCCAAGAAACTGAAGATCTCGTACAACGCTGTGTACTATTCCCATCACAGAACAGCGCAAACTGGCTCTAACCAGAATAGAAAGAGGAGTGGGAGGCCCCGGTGCACAACTGAGCAAGAGGACAAATACATTAGAGTGTCTAGTTTGAGAAACAGACACCTCACAGGTCCTCAACTGGCAGCTTCATTAAATAGTACCCACAAAACACCAGTCTCAACGTCAACAGTGAAGAGGCGACTCCGGGATGCTGGCCTTCTAGGCAGAGTTGCAAAGAAAAAGCCATATCTCAGACTGGCCAATAAAAAGAAAAGATTAAGATGGGCAAAAGAACACAGACACTGGACAGAGGAAGATTGGAAAAAAGTGTTATGGACAGACGAATCTGTTCGGATCACAAAGAAGAACATTCGTGAGACGCAGACCAAATGAAAAGATGCTGGAGGAGTGCTTGACGCCATCTGTCAAGCATGGTGGAGGCAATGTGATGGTCTGGGGGTGCTTTGGTGGTGGTAAAGTGGGAGATTTGTACAGAGTAAAAGGGATCTTGAAGAAGGAAGGCTATCACTCCATTTTGCAACGCCATGCCATACCCTGTGGACGGCGCTTGATTGGAGCCAATTTCCTCCTACAACAGGACAATGACCCAAAGCACAGCTCCAAACTATGCAAGAACTAATTAGGGAAGAAGCAGTCAGCTGGTATTCTGTCTATAATGGAATGGCCAGCACAGTCACCGGATCTCAACCCTATTGAGTTGTTGTGGGAGCAGCTTGACCGTATGGTACGTAAGAAGTGCCCATCAAGCCAATCCAACTTGTGGGAGGTGCTTCAGGAAGCATGGGGTGAAATCTTTTCAGATTACCTCAACAAATTGACAACTAGAATGCCAAAGGTCTGCAAGGCTGTAATTGCTGCAAATGGAGGATTCTTTGACGAAAGCAAAGTTTGAAGGACACAATTATTATTTCAATTAAAAATCATTATTTCTAACCTTGTCAATGACTATATTTCCTATTCAAACTCATTTCATGTATGTTTTCATGGAAAACAAGGAAATTTCTAAGTGACCCCAAACTTTTGAACGGTAGTGTATATATATATATATATATATATATATATATATATATATATATATATATATATATATATATATATATATATATATATATATATATATATATATATATATATATATATATATATATATATATATTGCAAGATAGCAGGAAGGGGTTAATATCCTCCCTGCATGAAAACCATGTGCAAATGCACATTGATTGAGTTTAATTGTTTAATTAATTGTTTGATTAGTAATTATCCCCTGAACATGGCTATCATTGTAAATTAGAGCCAGGTGCAGGGTATTTAAACGAAGCAGCCGGTCTGTTCAGGGCTGCTAGTGTGCTCAAGTGTAAGAAAAAGATAGTGTAAAAACCTTTTGTTTGGTGTTAAACCTGTGTGGTGTGATTTTGTTTGGCAGGTAAACGGCTTAGCCGTCCTGCAAGATAGTTTAGGTTCCTGTGTTTCAGTTATTTCTCAAGAAAGAGCTAGGTGTTTGTTTTGTTTATTTTGTTTTTGAGTATTATTAAAAAAATAGCACAAGAGCACTTAAAAAAAACCCTTAATTTCTGTGTACTGGGTCTATTTTTAAAGGGGCAACAAACCCGAGTGGTGCAAGTTTATATTCTTAAAAAAAACTCATTTTTTTCTTTTATGTAATTTGGTTTTCTGTAATTATATAATAAGTACTACTGTATATGCACATCTTCGGCTAGTATTCCACAATTACCTTCCCTTGAAAGTCTAACAATTCACAGCAACAAAAGCTTGATGCCGAGACAAATAACTTATTTGAAGCAACACTTAAGTATTTTTTTCATACATACACAGAAAAATGAAAGACATAACTGTATACAGTGATGGGGAAATTACTTTGAAAAAGTAATCTGTTAGTACAAGTTACTTGAACACAATTTTAATTAGTTACAGTAACTTATTACTTTGGAAAAAAAATAACTAGTTACAGTTACAAATAGTTTCTTCTTGGGCACAGTTTGCATTTTGCACATATCAGGCAATAGTTCATTCTGTGAAGATCCAGCTACCAACCCCATTAGTTCCATCCTCTGACACTATTTAATAGTGAGATGATAGGAAATGTGCATTCATGTAACATGCAAAGCTTGACTTGCATAGTGAAGTGCTTTCTGATTTCCAAATCATGCATTTGTTACATTATGCAAATGTAACAAAAAGCAACTGTTACTTTTTCATGTAAAATGCAATCTGTTATCATGTTTCATTACTTGTATGACCATTATAGTTATAAGTCACTGAAAAATATAATCAGATTACAGCAGTGTGTTATGTGTATATATTTTCACTATATTTTGACAATACCTAAGGGATAAACAACACTAAGTGGTGAAACTATGGATTCTTTTGACATTGTTTTAACATAAGCACAAAAACACAGAAATAAAAACACAAACAGTGTCATAAGCCAAGAGCATTGTTTGTCATAATGTAAAAAGACAGTGAGATGAAGCTGCTGATTTCCCTGTTCAACGGGATGAAGAAGAGTTAGCAGAGTAACGCAGTTGAAAAATTGCATTCAGAAAACTCTGTAAATGTAATCTATTGAACAAATAGTCTATTAAAATGGGCTATAAATCCTATAACCTTAACATGTACTAAATCCTAGGCCTCTGCAAGACTGATAACAACTATTAAGTACAGAGCAATCTCAGCTGTATGCATAATAATTTGAGTGTCTGAAGGTTACATCTTTGATTTCGCAGCACATTTTTTTCTTGATATTTGCTGTATAAGCTAGGCAAACTTGTTCCATGTGTTTTTCTTTTCTTCTTCTTCTTGTTCTTCAATTAAAGGGAGTTTGTTCCAGAGCCAAATAATAGAAGAAAAGCATCTGGGACCAAAATGTTTGTTTCAAGGCTTGTTTTCCCTGGAGTTATGCTGAATTACAACTTTTAAAGACTGGTGTCTGTGGACTTTAGAACTCATTATCCAATTTACCAGGATATTTTTAGATATATTACTATTATTTTGTTTTTCTTTGTAAGTATTTCTTGTGTATATATTATCTTACAAAAGGTGAGGCACTGCAACAACTAGATACAGCACCAACACATGTCCCACTGCTACGCAGACGCGACTGAATTCAATGACCATTCAATACAATACTCTCAAAGTAGAAAATGTAAATGTTGGTTTTGTGACCTGGGTTAAGTTAAGACCACCATACTTATTTTACTTGTTTCGTGAATTGAGCCGGAACTGTTTCAGTAAGGGACTATACACAACTTTCATAGATTTCAATTTCATTCAATTACATATTCCTCTAGAGGTCACTGGCCACTGATGAAAGACTCAGCTGTTGTTTTTGTTTGAATTTGACATTTAAAATAAGCATTCTGCTATATAAGAACGGTTATTTTTAATAATAACTTTTTGAAAACAACAGACCCACAGATCGAAAGCTAAAAGCGACTTACAGTAATAGACGCTATACGCTTCCAAGAAACTCTAAGTAATCTCTTTACAATAAAATGTAATTGAATCCTAATGTTCAATATGTAGTCATTCCCAACTAAACATATTGTATCTGCACTAGCAGCACATACGAATTGATACAGGAGTTAATACTGACCTATGCGTTTTCTAGTAAATTAAATTAACCTAACAGAAATACCCACAGGAAAGCAGCAATGTGCTTTGTGCCACATTATTAGGTCAACGCTAAGCCCAGTCAATGGCATCGTAGCTTGTGCCCACACAAACGCCAGAACTGACTTAGTATCATGTTTCTGTAAATCTGCCTTTACTTGGCTTTTGAGCTGATTTGAGCTTGTCTGGAGAACCCTGTTAGGACTTACCTTGTCTTCCTCATTCCATTCAATGTAGCCTTTCAACTCGATAACCCCCCACCTACTCTCTGTCTACAGTATAGAAATGTAACAAAGCTGGGGCTGCCAGCGTTGTCAAGATGTTTTTGTTTTATCTTGAATGCTCATGTTTATCCTTCACCACCATTACACCAGCTCTGCTTGTGTTAATGAATTCTAAGGCAGCAACCCTTACAATAACAATTACAATACACTTACAATACTAATTGGGTTGCTGAGCTGCTTTACAAACTGCTTTAGCACCATTAAATCTAAAGCTGCTTATTACTGAACCCTGTCAGTTTGACTTAACAAATCTATTATTGATCTGATTTTATATGTGAACACTGAGTTGATATCTACATACGGTAAAGGTTGTTAGTGGAAAAAATACTGCTCATTATATATAGTTTTATTATTACAGTGCTACAATGGGAGATCTTCTACCTAGTACTTGTGCTAGATTGTCCAATACAGTAGTCTATGCATATAGGAACACTTCCTAAGAGAACACTGGTGTCTGTGGAAGGAAACCAGAAGACAATTACCAGGGAAACCACAAGGGGCATCTGAACAACAAGTGGAAACAAAATAGTTACCTTTGGTTGTTAACGGGAGCCTTCACTCCCACCTTGTGGCTCTCTGGAAAAGCCTCACCTGGACTTTCAGGAGGACCCCACTGTTCCACCGCTCACCTCTAGAGGTCGCTATAAAGAGGACTTTTAGCAACTAGTGAGATTGACACAAGAAAAACACCAGGTGGAGGGACTGTGTGTGTGTATGTGAATGTATTTGAACGTGATCACCTGTAAATATTAAAACACGGCTGGTTGCCAATGGTGCCGGAGCCTTTCTACAAGTGGGTGGGTCGCGGGGGTTTGCATGAAGTATTTCTATGGATAAATGGATCCAATTTAACAACTTTGTCAAATATTGAAGCAGGTTATAAATGTATAGTCTACTGGTTATTCAAAGTTTGCAACAACAATAGTACTACACTAGTACGACAACTACTAATAATAATGAGCTTGTTGTCTGAATGTTGTTTAGTGAGTGGTATCCCACAAACATTGTTTCAATGTAAGAACATAAGAAAGTTTACAAACGAGAGGAGGCCATTCAGCCCATCTTGCTCGTTTGGTTGTTAGCAGCTTATTGATCCCAGAATCTCATCAAGCAGCTTCTTGAAGGATCCCAGGGTGTCAGCTTCAACAACATTACTGAGGAGTTGGTTCCATACCCTCACAATTCTCTGTGTAAAAAAGTGCCTCCTATTTTCTGTTCTGAATGCCCCTTTATCTAATCTCCATTTGTGACCCCTGGTCCTTGTTTCTTTTTTCAGGTCAAAAAAGTCCCCTGTGTCGACATTGTCTATACCTTTTAGAATTTGGAATGTTTGAATCAGATCACCGCATAGTCTTCTTTGTTCAAGACTGAATAGATTCAATTCTTTTAGCCTGTCTGCATACGACATGCCTTTTAAACCCGGGATAATTCTGGTTGCTCTTTGCATGCTTTCTAGAGCAGCAATATCCTTTTTGTAACGAGGTGACCAAAACTGAACACAATATTCTAGGTGAGGTCTTACTAATGCATTGTAAAGTTTTAACATTACTTCCCTTGATTTAAATTCAACACTTCTCACAATATATCCGAACATCTTGTTGGCCTTTTTTATAGCTTCCCCACTTTGCCTAGATGAAGACATTTCTGAGTCAACATAAACTCCTAGGTCTTTTTCATAGTTCCCTTCTTCAATTTCAGTATCTCCCATATGATATTTATAATGCACATTTGTACTGCCTGTGTGCAGTACTTTACACTTTTCTCTATTAAATTTAATTTGCCATGTGTCTGCCCAGTTCTGAATGCTGTCTAGATCATTTTGAATGACCTCTGCTGCTGCAACAGTGTTTGCCACTCATCCTATTTCTGTGTCGTCTGCAAATTTAACAAGTTTGCTTACTATACCAGAATCTAAATCATTAATGTAGATTAGGAATAGCAGAGGACCTAATACTGATCCCTGTGGTACACCACTGGTTACCTCACTCCAGTTTGAGGTTTCTCCTCTAATCAGTACTTTCTGTTTTCTACATGTTAACCACTCCCTAATCCATGTGCATGCATTTCCTTGAATCCCTACTGCGTTCAGTTTGAGAATTAATCTTTTATGCGGGACTTTGTCAAAAGCTTTCTGGAAATCTAAATAAACCATGTTGTATGCTTTGCAATTATCCATTGTCGATGTTGCATCCTCAAAAAAATCAAGCAGGTTAGTTAGACACGATTTTTCCCTTTCCTAAAACCATGCTGACTGTCTCCCAGGGTATTGTTACCATAAAGGTAATTTTCCATTTTAGATCTTATTATAGTTTCCATAAGTTTACATATAATAGAAGTCAGGCTTATTGGTCTGTAGTTACCTGGTTTGGTTTTGTCTCCCTTTTTGTGGATCGGTATTACGTTTGCAATTTTCCAGCCTGTCGGTACAACCCCTGTGTGAAGAGACTGTTGCATGATCTTGGTTAGCAGTTTGTAAATAACTTCTTTAATTTCTTTGAGTACTATTGGGAGGATCTCATCCGGCCCAGGGGATTTGTTTATTTTAAGAGCTCCTAGTCCCTTTAACACTTCTGCCTCTGTTATGCTAGTTATTTAAAATTGGATAGGAACAGGTCGACATGTGGGGCATGTTGTCCGTGTCCTCCTTTATAAAAACCTGTGAAAAGTAATCATTTAATATATTTGCTATTTTTTTTTCTTTGTCTATGATTTTGTCTGTAGAAGATGGCAGCACAACTAGCGAAACGTTAGGATTATTGTCTATCAGCACAGTTCGGGTGTGGTCTTAATAGGGGTGCAAAAGTTAATCAATCCATCGATTACTGATCATCTGTCCTTAAATGTCCCAATCTTCGATTACATATTTGATCAACCCAGTTTGAAGTCTGTTGCAGTTTGCATTAAAACCGTGAGTGTGTGAGACTGCGCTTCTTTTAGTGCTAGAACGGTAGATTAGCACGTTGCTAGGATACACACCTTTGGCCACTACATTCGGGTTGGACAAGCTATATCAGAAGTAGGCCTATTGTATTCACATTTTCTTGATTTAAAAATGAAGGCAATACATTTTTGTTTTGTTTTGTTTTAAACCTATTAAATATTCCGAATTACCTTTTTTTTAAATTTCAAAGCATGTTGTGTTTGGATTATATGGCAATATTATATAAAAAGAAGCTGAATTTAGTACGATAGTTTAATTAGTCAGGATTTGTGAAATTAATTCAGATGTTTTGCTTTTGGACATAAAATGTTAACAAAAATGAACAACCATAGTTCAGATGGAAATTACTTCCGTTAATATATGGTACTTTTTATTATTATTACAGTGTTAAAGGGACATCTGAAGCAGACGCATGCATTTTCTTTTCAGTTAAAAACTCATGTCCTTTGTATTTCTTTTTTTATAATCGGAAGTGTTCTAATTTGTATGTAAGATGTGCCTTTTTTGTTTAACTATCCTTTTTGTTTTTAGTTATTGGGTCTTATGTTAAAAAACAACTAATGTTTGTTCTTTACTTTGAAAAATAAAACGTCAATGCATCGATTATCACTGATAAATGCCTATACAATAATCGAATAAGAAATTAGGGTACCAATTACACCACTTTGTCTTAATTTATTTGACTTATCTGTGTCACTGTGTTTTGGACGAACGATGAGATTCAAGGTATATATATATATATATATATATATATATATATATATATATATATATATATATATTTCTCGCCCGCTGTTAAAAGTGGGTGGGCAGGGCCCTCTGTTAATGTTGTTGAAGCTGACACCCTGGGATCCTTCAAAAAGCTGCTTGATGAGATTCTGGGATCAATAAGCTACTAACAACCAAACAAGCAAGATGGGCTGAATCGCCTCCTCTCGTTTGCAAACTTTCTTATGTTTTTATGTTTAAAAAGTGTGTGGGCAGTGGCCCACTGGCTCACCCGTCTCCGGTGCCTATGCTTGTGGTTAACAGTGAAACTGCATACAGTCTGGTTAATTACAGTTGACAAGCAAGCGCTTTGTCACACTGTGCATAATAACGTTGTAATTATGTGTAAGTACACATGTATTTTTAAGTAACTACTACGTAGATATACAGACACTTAATGTAAAGTGTTACCTACAGTTTTCTGGTTCGTCTTACGTATCACCCACAACCTTGCGTCAATAGTTGATACAGAGGAACATATTTTACTGCAGATCTGTATTTGTGAATAAAATAACCTCACAATAGGGGTCCCTGAGTGGCTCAGCTGGTAGAAGCACAGCGGCGTGGTGCGCAGGGTGAGTCATACAGCACAGGTTCGCGTCCTGGCTGTACGAAGTAGGCGGGTCTTCGCTGTGGACTCGGAATGGAGCGTCACATTGGCCTAGGTGCTCCCGTGGGATAGGGAGGTAAAACCAGCAGGGACTGTTTCTCCTCATTGCTCCTCAGAGCGGACACCTGCAGGGCTGGCCTTTGTCCTCCAGAGGTCGTTAGCTCACTGACATCCGCTGTCGAGTTCCTGGGTGAAAAAGGAAGCTGGCTGGGTCGTGGGATCAGAGGATGCCCACTGAACCTTCGGGTCTCCTGAGTCATGTGGTTAATTGCTGCGGTGAGGGGAAAAGCAATTGGGCATTCCAAACTGGGAGAAAATCTGGGGGAAATGATGAACACACTACATTTTTATAAAAAATAAAAAATAACCTCACAATAATGTGCAAAACAGCAGTAAAAATAGAGGGGCCACAAATCTACTGCGATTAGAAAAGAAACCATAGGGGCTCCCGAGTGGCGATCCAGTAAAAGGCCCAGCGGAGTGAAGAATGTGCTCTATAGCCTGGAGATTGCAGGTTTGATTCCAGGCTATGTCACAGCCAACCATGACCGGGAGTTTCTAGGGGGCGGTGCACAATTGGCCGAGCGCTGCCCGAGTAGGGAGGGCTTAGGTCGGGAGGGGAATCCACGGCTCACCACGCGCCACGCATCAGTGACCCCTGTGGCTGATAGGGCGCCTGTGGTTCTGCAGTGGAGCCACACAGATCTGGCGGCATCGATGTGGATCCGCAGTGCGAAAAATGACGGCTTGGCAGGGGAGTTGCGAGTGGTGAGCCAAGGATACAGATAATAATTGGGCATACTAAACTGGGGAGAAAACCAGGGTAAAAAATTGGCGACGACTAAATTAAAAAAAAAAAAAAAAAAGAAACCATAGCAAGGTAGTACTGGTGGACTGAAATTTAATAATCTTGTTACATAATTGATTTATTAAAATGTTTTGATATACTGTTACTTGATTGATTACTGTCTTATTCACAGTTATCTTAGTTATCTTAAAATAACATATAGAATATGTATGTTGGAAAATAAAAAATAATACGTTTTGACTGATTCAGATTTTGCTGCTGATATATTTATTTTCAAAAGGTTATCTTTGGTTGTGCTACACGCTTGTTTTTTTTTTGTGGGGGGCAGGGGGTTGGATTGGGTTGGGGGTCCACTTCACAGTATTGCACCAGGGCCTAGTAAATCCTAGCGCCAGTGAGAATTAGCCTAGGCTAAAACTCACCCCAGTGAGAATTAGCCTAGGCTAAAACTCACCCCCGTGAGAATTAGCCTAGGCTAAAACTTTCCCCCGTGAGAATTAGCCTAGGCTAATTCTTATCCCGGGTGAGTTCAGTCCTAGGCTAATTCTCACCCTGTCAGGCCAATTCTCACCCCCAGGGCTGTGAAGGTTTTTTTGAGATTTTAGCGATCAGAGACAAGAGACTATGTGTCCTTAGTGTGATTTAACCTTTTTGTTATGTTAATTAAATTAAGATTTATTATTTTAATTTAATTTACTTAGTATCCTTAATTTTAGTCACAGAGTAATTTTAGATTCACACTTGTATATGTGTGTGTCACTTGTTTTATTGATAGTTACGTTTTAAATATATGTCCTACTGCTGATTAGCTTTGATTAGTTATCGTACAATGAAAACAATTATGCTATGTACAGAGTACTGGGGTGAGAATTGGCCTGGCTTGACAGGGTGAATATTAGCTTAGGACAGAACTCACCCAGGGTGAGAATTAGCCTGTAACACCGACACTGCCAGGGACCATAGCAGATTTGACAGCAAATGCAGGAATGTTAACTGGACCTGACATGCAAAAACATTCCACTGCACGAAATTCATGAGTTGCTTTAGCGTAACTCCCTTTCTTCCCAGCCTCAGTAAATAGAATGTAATTGACCCAATTTTAAGTATAAACTATTCAAAAAGACTGGGCTTAACAGAATTCACCATCATCCACAAATGAGCTTAACCACAGGGGATGAATTGTACCATAACATATCCAATCCAATCAAAGATACCCAGCAGACAAAAAGAAAAAAAAAACACACACAGCTCTGGCAGCACTGCATAAATTCTTAGCAGAATAAGACTTATTTTCTATTACTCTATTATTATTTGTTTATTTAGCAGACGCCTTTATCCAAGGCGACTTACAGAGACTAGGGTGTGTGAACTATGCATCAGCTGCAGAGTCACTTACAATTACGTCTCACCCGAAAGACGGAGCACAAGGAGGTTAAGTGACTTGCTCAGAGTCACACAATGAGTCAGTGGCTGAGGTGGGATTTGAACCGGGGACCTCCTGGTTACAAGCCCTTTTCTTTAACCACTGGACCACACTGCCTACTCTAAAACTATATATACGGTATATTCTTCATTTAAACATCAAAAGCCTGAGAGAGATTTATGGCTGGTTTCACATACCTAGATTAGCACTAAACTCAGACTACCTAATGTTATTTTGGGTAAACTAATCCAAGATTAGTACTAATCAGGGCCTATGAAACTAGCCATTAATGTTTGTGTGAAAGTCTAATTTATTAATTATTTAAAAACAAAACTAATATTTATGCATTATCCAAGAAGCCGGCATTGTCGTTTTTAGAAGCAGAAGAAAATCAATGTTCTGCATATTACCTGGTGTGTGCTAAGCAGGGCATTATTACATATTATATATTGTATAGTTCTGTTTCTTCAACATTTAGTTATAATCATTTTCCATATAGTTTGATCCTATGGGCTTCTAGTTCAGTAAATCCCTACCTGCAAAGTAATTTTGGTAACAAGAAAAGCTTAAGTCTGGTTTCAATATTATATGTAGGTTTCAAGCTACAAGCTAAACTCCATTATGTTCAGTTTTACATAAGAGCTAATATGTTATCTCTTGATAGTCCTTGTTGTTAAATTGCTTAGTTAATGATCACACAGGAACACTGCTGCATAACTGGCACATAATTTTAACATGGTCAAAACCAATTGGTCTCTTTGGAATAGACTTAATTTCAATACAGTAAAAATAATGGCAATCAGATTGCTACAGTTTTATCAATGCCAAAGACAAAGATGCAATTCTCTTCCCCTGATGCAGGGAAAATTGGAAAGGTTATGGGTGTACATCTATCTTTTCTTTGTTAATAGAGTTTCGGATCTATTGGTTTTAAGACAAACAGAAAACTAGTGGCTTCATAATAGTACCAGATTAAATATTTAGTTTTTTGCATGAATTACTTGAGTTGTATTTTATTTAACCAGCTTGACTAATTGATATTCCACTTACTTAGACCATTATTTCTGTACTAATGTTATATGTTTACCCTAACTTCCAGCTTAAGTTAGGGTATGCAAATTAAAACCTATTTGATCATACAGCATGGCTGTCCACTATGCAATATACTAGCTTTTGCAGCTGACCTATTGGGAGTGAAAGGTTGCAGGATTAATACCTATCACCTTAGTTAAGAGAAATACATCCCAGTTCTGTTTCCTGTTGTGCCTAACATGTAAGCTTCTACTTTCTCACTCAGTAGTAGAAAAATATATGTAGGAAATTACTTGGTCCCTGTTTCTTGCTTTGGTAAGTTTGCTTGTGTCATTTTATTTACTTGCTGTGCATGAATGCGTCGCCACGTATGCTGCAGATCAGGGGCTGGGATGGAATGTGATGGACCTTTATTTAAGACAAAGGCAGTAGCTTGATCAATGGTTACGTTTCTTTAGGCATTGTTTAAGATCTTGTATTTGATTGACAAAGGTCACTGGTTCAATATTCATTAGTTTTGAGACTTGAGCCATACAGTACTTATTGATCTCTTAAAGGGTTATTAAATTATAATGTACTCAATGCTGAGAGCACCATTTTAATTCTGCAATGTTGAATTATTAGCTTTCCTTGTTGAGTCACTACTGTATCATACCTCTCAACAACAATAAGAATACATTAGTTAAGATAACAGAGATATTTCAGACCTATAGCACGTTGCTTTTCAGTATCTGTCACATTTAATACATGGCATTTAAACCAAATAACATACATATTTATTAAATACAATCACAAACCATTGTAAATGTGGCAGCCTTACTGATGCTAATTTAATCTGACAAGCTTGTCAGCCGAGGGAGTGTGGGAGCAGAAACAGGAATATTGGCAGACAGTTGTATAGTACAGGTAACAATGCTAAGGCACAATATTCATGACTACTGTATAAAGATTTTTTTTTTTTTTTCCGACTGTTGGTAGCTTAATTCTTGTCTCCTTCAGAGGAGGTTTAGAGTTAGGGTTAGGCTTAAATTTTATGTAAGTTTTTAAAAAAAATTTTTTTAAACATTTTTAACTTTCGATCATTTCTGGGTTTTTCATTTAAATTCTACACTGACAATTGTTGGCAACAGTCTGTTAATCCCATCTACGGAACTGGCATCCTCACACTGCTGTGTATTTTTCTGTCCCCTTTCCCACTGTACCTTGTATGCTTGGGGCATTCCACTTCTTCACCACCTAGCTCTTCTGTTCAGGTTCACTTCCTTTACTATTCTTCATTCAAATTTCTAACAGGCATGCCTGCTGATATTTTATTTTGCAGGCAGTGTCTGCTACTTTGGAAATACAGTTACCAGTGTCTCTGTGCCCAACTAGTGCCGACATACAGGTGTTTCTATGGCAACACACATTCTCTGCACTGATCCTATGTCTTGCCTTGCATATTTTAGTTTGAGAACTCCAGAAAGTGGGCAAACACTTGCCTCCAATGTAACAGGCATACAGAGTTGAAGGCAAAAAACGAAAAATAAGTTTAAAGAAGATGTTCAAACTGGGCCTCATTTACGAAAGGGCACTAAATTTGGAGTTGGCACGCATGTAAAGTAGTGAGCCTAACATGCACGATAAATCAAAATTTACTGCCCCATTTACTAACAGAGAACTCCTTCATTTACGTGTACTGTGTCTGGCTAATTTACATACCATACCATGCATGCTACATGATTGTGAGCGATAACTTAATGTGCACGATAATGTCAGAGACTTACCCATGACCACCATGATATCAGAAGCCCCAGCAGTCCAGGTGTATCTTTTGGTCAATAGCTTATTGTGAAGGTGGAGGATTTTTACATTTACCAAAATGACTAGTTTCAGTATCTATGAGGCCTACATAAACCATAACTTACTCGAATGTATATATTTTACGCTTTATTTTGTTGTAATTATAAAGAGAAATAGTCTCGAGTGTCTTACTTGAAAATTCAGCTGTGGGGAAGCATATTGTCTTGGACAAAATTGAATGAAGTCTTGGTTGCATCTGTGTGTGAGAGCTCGTATGAATGTGATGTTCCTAAGCTTTATGCTTTGAACCTATTATGTCAAGTATATTCTAAGACTTGGTTTGTTGTATAGATGTTAATTAACTAAAAAAATGTCCCAAGATCATAGACATGACAGATCTACGGACTATTCATATACAGCACTTTGAGAAATAAAATAATAATAACCGGAATAAAAATAAACTGACAGGGCTATATATTGAAGTTACTTACTTATGGATAGCCCAGGGCTAAAAAAAGTGACACTGACAGGTATTACTTAGAAACAGAAGCAAAAATAATCAAATGTGATTGCAAAATGAGATTTTGCTGCATTTTGGTTTATTTCTAATTGACAGGTTTTTGAAAATATATAAGATTAAATAGTAGAACTGTTGGTTTTAAGTTTAAAGAGTTTAAAAGTAAACAATCAATACCATTCGTGGACTTATCCAGATGCCACTGTATAAAATGAAACCTTTTTTCCCCCTCTAGAAACCAGTATAGGCAGCAACTGACTATGTATAATTCCATAAATGAGATGAGATTCCAATTACTTATAAAGTTTACTTTTAATTAAGTAAATGGCAGCATTTATTATTATCAAAATAAAACACATATTTAATCTTCCTGATAAGAATCACAACATTATCAGCAGAGAAGTAATCTATTCAGACTGAAGACGATTTCTCATTTTCACTGACATAACTGCCTGACTTGAAATTAAGCACAAAAAAAACAAACAAAAAAAACAACAGTACCTCTCATATTGCAATGAACACATTTGATTACACTGGTTTTCTTTTGTTACACCTGTCGTCGGAATCACATTCAGCTAAAGTTCATATATTACAAAACTATTCACGTTACACTCCAGGGTTCAAATCTATTTGAGACTAGCATTACTTACAGCAATATGCTACAGATTGTATGCACTTTTCTTTTATCATAATAATACAGTACTAACATTGCTTATCCTTGTGTGCTCCCTCTTTTCAAATGCAACTCTGCCCCTCTTTTATAATATGCCCACTATTCTGCGCGATAATGAATACAGTTGCAATAGTAAATACGGAAATTATCGCGCACCATGAAGTTCGTAAATGAGGCCCTATGTACTGCACCAGACTTCTTATCGTTTGGAACGTGTCTTTTTGTTCTTTAACGTAGCACCTCCTTGGTACAGGGGCCTACAATAACATGGCAGAAAATAGGGTTCGTACCACCATTCTGTTGTAATAGTATGATTTACACCATTGGGAAGTACAACCAAAAAATATTACAGCTGTCTTTCCACAGCAGTTTACGCTGTTTCTTTAAAATAGGGTAGATCGAGTCAGACAAATCTAAGTGGTCTGATTACATTCAAAGATTTATTTAGCCAACAAAACACATGTTTAAAATCTTTAGTAGAACATAGTACTAGTTAAATATCCCTTCACAAACTATACAGTGCTAGTCAAATATTTATTCACAAGCTATATAGTATGAGTCAGATATTTCATAAGAAGCTATACAGTGCTATATTATTATTATTATTATTATTATTATTATTATTATTATTATTATTATTATTATTATCAATTAGTTAATGATTTTATCCAAAGTGACTTACAAAGACTATGAACTATGCATCACAACTGCTTCCGCATGAGTCACTCACAATAAGACCTGGTTTTACGTCTTATCTGAATGACGGAGCACAAAGTGACTTGCTCAGTGTCACACACAGTGAGTCAGTGGCTGAATTGGGATTGGGCCATGGACCTCCTGTTAGCAAGCCCCTTTCTTTTTATCCACTGGACCACAAAGAACTCCTTATACTGTAGTTATGGTAACCCAAAAGCAATTTGATATTATAAAGTAAACAGAACAATGGCTAAAGGTTAAATAGAGTGCAAAACAAAATAACCTATATAAAAACAAAACATAAGTCCAAATCAATTTCCTAATGTTACAAAGATTAATCATAAACCTTTAGCCACAGCTCTGCTAGGAATGTGATACATATAAAACCACAGTTTAAAATACACAACACACACAGGCCCGCATTGGACAAGATCCCCTGTAAATACAATTAAAATATCACTGGTTCATTCTGCCTTGCCCAGTATCTATAGATAATGGTACTGCATATGCAAACAAATTTATGCCATTGAATTTGCAATCAACTGAAAATAAAGTGCAGTCTTTTGTTGCATTAGCAGACTTCATATTTGATTATCTTTCACCTATATGACAGAATCTGAAAATTAAATAACGTACAAATTAAAATCATGCAGTTTAATAATCAATACATTGTATTGATTTTGACTGGGATTTCGTTTTCATTAGAGCAGAGATGTTTTCACTTTTGGATGTCTTGTTTCTGGCTTCCATGACACAGCAGCTGAGTTACTACATAGCCAATTGCAAGCACTATCAAACATAAGGATATTATAAAGACTGTTACAATTAAAATTCAAGGGTCAGTAAACTTTTATGTAGTAATTGCTGAGTTTGGGTAATTGTATTCTGTAATTATTTTAGCATTATAATTTAGCAGTTACAGGAATTCATATTTTATTATGTCATTGTCCCCTTAAAATGCATAATGTTGTAATTATGGGATTATGGTACTACTGCTACTTGATAATATATGGGTGTGGGCTTATAACATAAAGTGCTGTCTTATCTTGTAAAATAAAAAAATATATATATCTTCGTCATTTGTATTCAGCTGTTAACCAAATGAGGGTAGGTAACACACAGAAAAACAAGTCTATGGTTATAAAAGAAGAAAAAACTCAGCTGATGCTCACAGTAGAAATGTTCTTCTTTTTTTGTGTTTTGTAGCATAAAGGACTTTTTTTCTCAAGGTTTTATGTAGATATCCTTACTCCAATTGATTTAATGTTCAGTCTAATTCAAGCTCTGTACTATTCAGAAGCCGAAAGCAAAAAGCTTAAGTTTACAATAGGAGATGTGTTGTCAAAGAACGGAGCATTCAGAACCTATATACTAGCGCCTTTTAACAGTTTGGCTTAATTCAAAAGAGATGTATTGGTTTTCTTAGACTCTAGCAAGACTAAAAAAAAAAAAACTCTGAAAGTACTTCACAATGCCTTTTTCCTTATTAATCTCCCAAGAGACTCTTTCGCTCATTACTGGTAGCAGTGTTCCCTTCTTTTCTTTTCACCTCCAACTCTAAATGTGTGTTTTGTGTAGACTAAGTGATTTATCTGAAAACTAACATACTATACATTCACAGAAAATAACTGTACAGCAGTACTCATTATACACAGCAGATGATTGCCTAAGGAACCATTTTGTGTGTTGGGGATTTCCCACTATGCTGCAGCCAATGGGGATTCCAAACTTTAGGGGGAATGGCACTTTTGCATATAAAAAATATATATACAGTATATATTTTACTGCATCATCATTCACACTGGTGTTGCTTTAAAATAAGCTGCTTTCAGGAGACCTAACAGCTGTTCATCACTGTGAGACAGAGCACTCTCCATTGCGT
This sequence comes from Acipenser oxyrinchus oxyrinchus, assembly GCA_030684275.1. Taxonomy (NCBI): domain Eukaryota; kingdom Metazoa; phylum Chordata; class Actinopteri; order Acipenseriformes; family Acipenseridae; genus Acipenser; species Acipenser oxyrinchus. The sequence goes on along the minus strand of CM060251.1, from coordinate 76,826,776 downwards.
TTGCCATTCCGTGACTTGAGGTTTTTGCATGCAGCAGAAGAAAAAGGTGCTTTTCTTTTTAACCACAGCTCCATTTCTTTTTTTAACTCTTTACACTCAGCCCTATTTCCGCCTGTTTTCACTGTTTTCATTTATGTATGTTTAACTACTGGATAGTTTGTACTGCATTCATGTAACATATCAAATGAAAGGTCACAAAATGTCCTTATTTCCTTTCACATTATGTAAGTTGCAACAGGTTCACGCATACTATATGTGGTAGAGATGAGAATATACCGGTATGTAAAAAAAAAAACACTGCACCATTGAACTGAACATGAGGGGAGGGAAGCTGAGCTACCGCCCCTTTCAGTCTAGCTGCTACAATGACGGAGCAATAGACTCAAAACAAAACCTAAGCTGTGAACTCTGTCACAAGATGAGAGGCTTAACTTCAGGCAGTCGTAGTTCCGGCTAGGAGTACCGCAACCACACACTAAATAGTCTTTGGAAAGCCCCGAGTCTGTACTTTTAAACAAGCAGGTAGGTGATTTTTATGGTGCCTGAGTAATATAAAGCGAACCTTCGTGTGCTGGCGACCCAAAATTAATGGGGCTGAGTTAAAGCGAAAGTCACCGCTTGCAAAACAACACCTAGATAGACTTAATATCGTATTTTTTTCAAAACTATTTACTTACTGCAGTGTACTGAGTTTCTATAATGCTTCAATATAACGGCCAAGAATCACGTACGAGTGAATAAAGTCTCGCGGCACTTAAAATATCCAGCACTACTTTTATTTATTCATTTATTTATTTCAACCAGAACTACTCAGAATGCGGCTCATAGTGCTTTCGTCACTGACACCCACTTCCTTATAGATTGTTGTAGCATTTCAAGCATTCTAAATTGGGTGAAAAATACAATTGCTTGGTGTCTTAAAATATCTCTGCAGGATTTTCCCGCACTGAAATTCAAGCCATGTCACAGTGTATTGTCAAAAGGCAGTGTGCTTTCTGCCAATCAAAGTTTAGAAGTCACAGGGTCTTCCACCCTGCTGCTTTGAATTAGATTCCTGCTGCTTCCATAAAGTCTCTACTGTCCTTATAATTTCCCCCCAGCATGAACTCTCCAGGGCATTTTGGAAAATGTAATCGTACTGAAAAACCAGTCTTTGACCTACACTATTATTCTGTTTTGTTATAACTTGCAACCGGAAAATTATATGATTCCGCTGATATACTTCTACAAAGTTGTTAAGTACCTCTTGAAGTTGCTGATCTGCTTTCTTATAGCCCTTCTCTGTCCCTTGAATGTATTAGCATATAGCATCAGTGCTAAAATCTTCTACAGATGTGGCTCCCTGTTAAGAGCTGTGAAAAGTATGCTGAAACCCAGGGATGTTTTTTTTAAGACTGGGTATGAAGCGAAAAGAATGATAACAAATTAGCTTGAGCAAAAACAGATTATATTCGTGATGACATATGCCATTCAATGTATCAATGTATCCCTGCATTTTAATATGTGTTAGTGCAACCCCAGCCTGGGTCCCAGCATCATAGCTAGCTGTTATAACACTAGTAAATCCAGTAAGTTATTACAATGTCTTATACAATATAATCAGGAAATTAATAGAAGAAACCCTGCAGACATACAATATATATATATATATATATATATATATATATATATATATATATATATATATATATATATATATATATATATATTTGTTGGATAGTTCTCAGTGGTAAGTACATGAAAATATATAACTTGCCATAATCCAAACCTGTGCCACACTTTACTTGCATGCTGTGACAGAACTTGTTCTAATTACTGTGGTACAGTAAAGGTTTCTGCAACAACAGGCTGGCCAATGGTGTAGATGGTGCTGGCATTCCAAATTCAGACGTGGGGGTCCTTTGGATGATCATGACACACTAAGTAGCTTTGTGGTGCCTCACTTTCACACTGCTGTAGTGCTTGTCAGCCATGCTCACCTGATTGTTTAAAATAAACTGAAATCTTAAATTTCTCAGTTTTATTAATGAAAAGCTGTGAACAAAGCAAACCAGAGCCTGCAGCAAGAGTCCTATTACACTTTCCCAATGGGCCATGCAAGCTCTAGTACAGTCACACAGAAGCTGCTCCTCTCAGCAGGCTATCTTCATACATCTATCCAGCCTTCTATCCAAACACAACTATATGACCCAGTTTTCTGAATATGATAACTAACACTACCAAATATCCTACTTTTTTAACCTCTGTGACAGAGATCGAATGATTCTTGATGATAAATCTCCCTCCCGACCTGCAAGTGTGCTGTGTTAAGGGAACAGAGTACTCTGGACTGGATGGCCCAACAGTTCATTCCCAGGGTTAGGCAGAAGTCGACGATCTAGAAAGGGGGCGGAGCTACGGTACACTAAATCATTGACCCGGAAGGGAAACGATGTGGCATCCGCAGATTGGTGGAGCGGTTGCACTCGTTAACCAAGGGGTCATGGTTGACGGTATTTAAGGGGACGTAGTGATGTGATCTGTTCCTTTGTGAATGGTTAAATTACATAACCAAAAGGAGAACCTGTGCTGTAAAATCGTGACTGTTTTGTTTGTTTATTGACGTGTCTAAAAATACTGTTTGTTTTTATTTAGATGGCTGAAACACGATCCAGGAGCTGTCACTTAAGGTCACTTATGAACCTGGACAACACTTCATTTTGTTTGCACTAAAGAACTGTATTTTCACCACGAGCACTAGAGCACACACTGTGTATGTGTTATGTGTGGGTGAATTAAAACGGGACTGTTTTTTCGGGGCCAACCGACGGATTATAGATAAGCAGTACACACCTCTGTATTGCTTCTCATTAACATTGTTATTGTTTACTGTTGCTCGCCATCAGGCATTTGGATTGTAAAAATAAATCATCATTGCACCTGGATATCTGGTTGTCTGTCTGTTTCTTGATCACTGCTACATTACCTTCACCTGCACACAGTTAACCACTTTGCCACAGCCCCCCGCAAACAGTGGAATACACCCAGGAATTAACAATAACTAACATGTTATCAGTTGAAGGTTATCCATTATTTTTTCAAAGGTTTCTTTTTGCTACTGTACTTTGCTTGGTGCAATTTGAATTTTAGGATGTGTGTTATTTTAGAAATTGACACTTGAAAAGGTGACCAGCAGAATAAGTATCTAAACCCAAGACTTCTGACACAGCGCATGTTTTCAAGATGAATGTGTAATTGGTAGGGGCCAAAGCCGAACACACATTATCAAAGGATATACAGCCAAAAACCATCTAGCTCTCTGCCAAGTCTAGTTAATTAAATGAAATAATAGGGTGTTCCACCCTGCTGCCTTGGACTGGTTCCTGCTGTTTCTATAAAGCCTCTACTGTACTCATAATGCCCCTAACATGAACCCTTGGTATCATTTTCCAAAGTATTCAATAGCATTTTTTGGCTTAGCTACTTGCTGCAGCATGGAAAACAGAGACCAACTGTTTTGTGCTTAAGCAATATGGCACGACAGGGTGTGTGTTGTGGGATATCGCCACGCCTCAGGGTGTGTTGTGAGCCATGAGTTTTAAAATATATATTTTTATGAAAATGTATGTTATAACATTCCGCCCAAGAAAGTAGTTTGCCAACAGTATTCAATATTAAATTAATAAAAATGTAGATAATATGTAGGTAATAAATTGATAATACTAATTCTAACTATTAAAACTGCCACAGATCATTTCAACATTTAGAGTGACATTTCCATTGCAAATACAACCTTGAAATAGCTTATTTGATCACTAGATGGCTCAACAGTAATTTTCAGAAGTAGTGGAGTAGTTTAACTGAACAGCGGAGAGCAGATTTCATGAAAAAGCAAGTGTCTTGCAGAGGGGACCAGGAAGCTATCCATTTTCTTTTCCAGTATGTTGCTCCAGTGTTTGTGGTTGGAGAACGTTAGTTGGAGTCCAGTAACTTTTTAGGAAGGATTCATTCTCATGTCCCGTTATTGATAATATTTTCCATGCTTGGAGTCCAGCATTGGAGAGCAAGTCAGTAGCGGTTTTAGCCACATGCAACCCATGCAATTGCATGTGGCCCCGAGGCAGCAAGCGAGGCAGCTGGCCATGTACTGTTCCACCATTTTATTATTATGATGCATATTAATAGTTTATTTTTATATCTGTTTTTTTTCAATGGCCTTTGTGCATGCAACGTGTTTTACTCGAATATGTGTTATGAAGGAAAACAAATAAGTTAAATCACTGCAGCTAAACAAACATTACTATCGTGAATATTGCATTTGAATTGGTGCATTGAGCAGGCTGACATGTTTTTTGTAAAATGCTAATTACTATTATTAACTGTTGTCTAAAAAGCTGCGTTCATTTATGAGGTGCTGTTAGTGGCATCATTTAAACTGACACCTCATATGCTACTGGAATATCATACACTATGTAACAGGGGAGATCTGTGCTGACTATCTGAAGTATCCGTGGTTCTGCAGGAAGAGGGCAGCAGTCTCATAAGATCCGCCTGTCAGTCATGGCGATGACATGGAGAGGTGGGGAAGAGGGTGTGTTGGCTTTCCCTCTCTCTGAGTGGCCTTGGGGATTGCTTGGCCCATAAGTACTGCGCTTGGTTATGCATTCGGGTGGCCATAAACAGGGGAGACCCAGTGACACTGACAGAGGACGCCAGTATAAACAAACACCAGGCAGGAACGGCAGTGGTTGGAGTGAGAGAACGAAACAGGCAAGCATGCCTGAGGAAGTCAGCCAGCCTTAAATAAAGAAAATTATAAATTAAAATAAATTGTTACATACCCGAGGGAGACGGGTGTAAATAGAGAGGAACATTGGCCACCCCCGTGTATAGTGTATAGCGAAGTGTAGGACGGAGACCCGAGCTGACCGATTTAGTGGCAGTGTGGGTGACTGCGTAAGCAGCACTTTTATTTTGTAGTTTTATTACTGTGTTTTATTTTCCCTTTTTCTTTCACCTTTTGTCATTCATTATTATTATTTGCAGAGCACCTGTTAGTTCACCCGCATTGAACTGTTTATCTGTGTTGGTATTCCTGTGGGCCTGATTACCGTTGCCGGTATTCAGGCCACGGACAACAGCGCCCTCTGCGGTCTACAATAAATTAGTGCGCCTGAGCGGTATTACCAATAAAGTTCTGTCTCCTGTGTATCAGTGAATGTGTCACCCTTCCACACACTATATAGTGAAACCCAGTGGCAGCGATTATCCCGCGGTGGCCCCTCGATTCCAGGGCCCCTATTTCCTGCTCCTCTCAGTTTGAGAGTATAATCTGAAGACATGTGTGGTGTGTGCTTCTACTGCTGGCTGGAACCCGTGTTGCTGTTAAGTAGGTAAGTGGATTTTGGTGAATTTGATAGTTAAAATCGTTGTCTGCTAAAGGTAACTAGCCTGCACTAGTTAAAAATTGTAATTAAGTTATCCAAACTGCTGGGGTGTGTTAAATTGTGAGGTTGATGAGAATATTGTGTAAAGCATACGGCTCCAGGCCTACAGGATAATATAAATTGGCAAGCAGTGTCTTAGAATGGCAGCCGTCGAAGGGCCACATGTTCAAGGTTTGAACTCTGGCAGTCAGAGCAAGGATAGGTGGAGTGAGGACCTTCTCCAAACCTCTCCCAATGGCTACTAGAGGCCTCATTCCTACTCTGACACCAAATGTCTGGATCCCCTGGACAAACCGTGCACACTCTTTCTCCTCTCCAAGAATGAACTCAAATCTCTGGTTCTCAACGAACTTATAACTGATACTAATCTTGATCTTCTCTGTCTAGCAGAAACCTGATACTAATCTTGATCTTCTCTCTGTCTAGCAGAAACCTGATACTAATCTTGATCTTCTCTCTGTCTAGCAGAAACCTGATACTAATCTTGATCTTCTCTCTGTCTAGCAGAAACCTGATACTAATCTTGATCTTCTCTCTGTCTAGCAGAAACCTGATACTAATCTTGATCTTCTCTCTGTCTAGCAGAAACCTGGCACTCTGTAAATGATAAGCACTCACTACATCTATCCATCCCAAATGGCTACTAGCTCTTTGACAAGCCACGCCTCACAGGTAGAGGTGGAGGCACTGCTGTTATTGCTAACTCTGTGCTTGCCGCCTCAACTCTCTCTTTCCCAGCCTTCTCTTCAGTGATATCCAAATGTACGAGTACTATGGAGCCCAGGAGGGGACACGAGAGAAAAAAAATATGTATCTTGTGCACACATCTTACTATCTCGTGGCCACAAGATACCTATGTCGTGTGGACAAGATATTATCTCGTGGCCACAAGATAGTAAGACGTGCCCATGAGATACCTCCTGGGCTCATTTTTGACAGTTTGTTCATGCTCACAAAAAAACCTTGTATGCGAAGCTTAGGCAGCCACAGCTGAATGCCGATGCTGTGGATGAGTATTTAAACGCATTCGCAGGTTGCTGCTTGCAGTCTAGTGTCAGTGCAGGGAGAGCTGTATTTCTGTTGCACTGCGCACATTCTTAGCTGGCCATGTACTGTTCCACCGTTTTATTATTATAATGTATATTAATACTTTATTTTTATATACTTTGCCTTTTTCCATACACTCCATGCGTAATAGTAATACGAGTACAGTATTACTAGTAAGCCGTAGTCTTTAGCAGTATATTGCACCATTCATTGATCACATCGGCATTTGGTTGTGGCTGCCTGAGCTTCGCATACACGTTTTTTTGTGAGCGTGAAATTGTTGTACTCCTGTTTTGGAGTTGTATTCGTACAGTTGGATACTTTTTTTTTTTTTTTTAACAAGCTTACACATTTATTTTACGACCACACGGAATGCTTTTTACAGGTGCAAATCTTTTTTATGAGTGTACTTTTTTTTTTTTTTTACACGAGTCTGCAAATCTATTTTACAGGTGATGCTACAGTAACAGGCACAGTCAAAAGCAGACGCAAGACAATGCTGATGTTTGGGCAGGCCAGAAAATGTCCTTGTGGATATAGTCGAGCATCGCAAGAGGCGAGGACGATACATTGGCTGGAAACGCATTTATTTGTGTGTAGTGTGTCGAAATTAGCACATTTTTAAATGTCTTACCGTTTTAGCTTAGGTTACATGATTATGAGGCACATGCTGACATAAACTTGCGCACAGCTTTAACCCATTACATGTGTTTTTCTGTTCATGGCTTGTGGTGTATCGATAAAAATAACAGTAAAATGGCTAATAAGATTCATTCTGGTGCAGACTTGAGGTGAATATAAGCTTTTTTTATAGTAACTGAACCACGACAACAGAGGGCCCCTTGCAGCCATGGGGCCCCATGCAATTGTATGGGTTGCATGTGTCTAAAACAGCTACTGGTGAAACCTCATACTCTAAATACTGAAACCTCATACACTACATAGTGGAATTGCATACAGTACATAATTAAAGATTACATTATTTATTTCTTCATTTTAATTATAATTATTATTTTTTTAACAGCAGAAACACAGATGCTTGGCGGCTAGATGCCATCAACATTGTGTATTCAAACAAAATATATTACATTTGTAACTAGTTAATTGGTGGTTATTACAATTAGTCAATGAATTCATTATTAAAGGGACATACTAAACATAACAATAAACCAGTATACAACATTTGTTTCTCAGCTGCTACAATTAATTACTTTGCAACAATACAATTACAGAAATTGAACCAATGACCATTCCTCATTTAAACCTCCTGGAGATTCATTTTGAAGCATATGTATCGATTTCGCTTCTTTTTGTCACAATAGTTTATCAAGATCACCACCCCTCCTTGGACACTTAACCAATTCAATACCCAATAATCTAAGGGAGCAGATGTCATGTCCCATTAGGTTCAAATGTCTCGCTACTGATGATTCACGATTCCTTATAGCACTTTTGTGCTTTACGTATCCGGTAATTCTGGTTCGAGACAGGCCATACTTGAAACAGGTCAAGATCGAGAGAGTAGTGCCAGTCTCACATAGCACAATTGGGGCAGTGGGGGATTCTAGTAGCTGAATTTGAGCCCCGCTCAATATACCGAAGTTCTGGGACTGGACTGTTGACCTGGAGTGGGAGCAGAATAATGATCCCACTCTGGTGAACATATGCTGGCTTGGTAGCTTCAGCTCCCGTGGTCTCTGTCTGCCAAATACAAACAAAACAAAGAAGCGCTCCGGCTGGGTCATGTTTCAGTGTAAGGGGCTGTGCTCACGTAGCTGCATCCCCTTTGTACGCTCTATGCAATTGCTGCACGCAACACCTCTGATCACGACACTCAGTCCTACCAGCATGAGGTGTAATTGTTTTGGGGACTTGATTTATATGGTGGGGCAAAGACCTCAGCACACTAACATCTATTTTCTATGGATAAAATGAACATATAGCGGAGGTACTTTATTGGGCATTTTCTATTTTCAGGAATTATTCCCTAGAACAAAACTACTGCAGTTTAATAGGGGACACTTAGTCCTATAAAAATGCAGTGTAATTGTTTGGACATTGATTACTCCTGCATCATACACTGGGGCAAGAAAGTAAGTACACAAGAAAGTACACAAAACTGTTCTTTTTTTCTTTAATGTAGTTATTATTTTGTATTACTGAATGTGTTTTGGAACATTACTTGCTAAACAGGAACTAATGTGTTCTACTTCATGTTTTTTTTTTTTATCTTAGCACTAAAGTCTTCCTATTATGAATTCATAACAATATGAAAAATTGTATTTGTTGTACTGTTCTTTACATTGTGGCTTTTAGATAAAATAAGGTAAGCTAAGCTATATAGCTGCCCTGCACTACAGTATCACGCAACTAACAGAAGTACAGGCTAAATATACAGACTTAGGTTTTACGTCTGTTGTGATGTAGAGTTGCAGAATAATTTCAAATTTATATAAAAAAGCCTTTTTCAATAAACTCCATCTGTGTGTGAGAGTTTATAAAGGAATTTATTTTTGCAACTCATTGCAACTTGTGACAGAAATATAATGAGTTTTGGTTGTAAATCTCCCTCCAGACCTGTGACGGCGATAAGCAGCGAAAGGGGAAGTCTTTGGAAGGGCTGGCCTGACAGTTCTTTCCCCGGGCCGGGAAGTCGGTCAGTCTGGAAGAAGACAAGACTCCATTGCAGGAACGTATTGACCTGGAAGGGAAACGACATAGCAGCTGCAGACAGTAGAGACAGCTGCACCTCGCTACCAAGGGGTCATGTGTGATAGCATAAAGGGTACGGAGAATCTTTTCCTTCGCTTGGTTCAGTGACACGGAACTGGAAGGACCGGGAGAGATCCCCATTGAATTGTATTGTTGAGAAAAGAGTTTGTGAGTGTTTTGTTTGTTTGTAGCACTATTAGTAATTGTCTTTTGTTTTGTAAATCCACTAGACGGCTAACACGTCTCCAGAGCTGTCACCTTGGGCCAGCACTACCTGGAACAAAAACACCACAGTCACTGTTCTATTATTATCACCCACCACGAGCACTACTGCACACACCCGGACTGGTGACCGTGTTTAGTATTATTGTGGGGCGGATAACTTGTTATTATTATTTGGTCTGCAAACCATTATTATCGTTTCCTTCTGGGCTTTACACACTGGTATGTATTGCCGGAGGATTACTGTTTGGTCACCAGACCGGGAGTTTACAAATAAAAGAAACCCCTTTTTCCAAACCGGATTACAGTTTTCGTTGTGTGATTATTTCTGCACTGCATCACCTCTGCACCTGTTTCTAATCAGCAGCCACTTTGCCACAATACTGTACTAAAGAACATTAATACAAACTGTTCAGATTATTATCAGAATAAAAGCACAATTCAAAACGAACCTAATTCTAACCATAACCTGAATATTAGAACTCCAAATATCTTCTTTGGATACAACATATACAATCACATTATGGCCATTAGTTAAAATAAACTAAACATTAAAAAAAAAACATACAGCTGGAGATCAATAACAGCTTTTACACTATCAGTATTAGTTTTATTAGCCTTTATGAAGTCTTGCAGCATTTTATTGAAGATTGGCTGGCCATTAAATTAGAGGCTGAGCTGGTGATTGTCCCACACACTATATAAACTATGCTCGTTTAGTTAGAAGCAGTTAGCTGTGAAGAAGAGGCAGCCCTGGAACACGTAGCCCTGTGTGAGAACGTACGCCTGCATTGACGTATTGGAAGGCCATCTGTGTCAAAAACAAGTTAAGTACACATTTCATATATTTACTACACATATTGATTTGGACCAATCAGAATACGTGTTCTAAATAAATGTAAATGAACTATGCAATTTCTACGTAGGGGCTGGTCATTTTAAAGTAGTTCCTACGTAGGGGCTGATCATTTTACAGTCATGCAGCATAATTACAAGAGTAGCCAATCACCTTCGGGATCAGTGGCGTAACCTTGGTATCAAAAGTTAGCGTGGTGGGGGGCAGTTTCTGTAGCTGATATGTTTTAATGTAATCTGCAGACATTTCTTCCTGTGTAAACTGAAGATATTACAGGTTTTATAAAGTATTGGAGTTTCCTTTTAAATGCATTTGTTGTTTAAATGTACAAAATAAAACTTCTGTCTTTTTGTATTCATTGGTCTGCAGTGTTTCTCTGTTGGGTTTCTGCCAGTGGTTCGAGTGCATCGGTATTTCCTTGGTCAGCGGCTCTCAAACTGTGGGTCGGGTCGCCAGTGCCTTTCAGTGGGATCACAAATACTTGTGCAATTAAGAAAAAAACTATTTTAGTTTAAGAAACAGGTACATTCATTTATTATTATTATTATTGGCACTTTTTACTCCAGATGAGTCCTCGTTTTCTTTTCCTGCCTTTGTCTGAACGCTCTGAACTGGTTACCAAGCAACCAACTAAGGGCCTCATTCACTAAAAAGCGGTACCGTGTTTTGCACGCAGTAAGCCCCTTTACTGCGTGCTTTGTACACCTGCTGTGTTTACTAACCAGTGGCAGGCAACCTAATGATTGGAAAAAAGTGAGCGAAAAAAGTACCGCGTCCGAGTCATTTAAATATAATGAATAATGTTAATGTGTGGAAATGTATGCAAATCACGTCACAAAATACCGCAAGGGAGGTATTTGATATGCAAACCATATTCACTTAGGCACTAACTTTACTAGGTGCCTCAGTATGTGTTAAAAGCACCGCTTTTTGAAACCAGGCAGTGTGACAGAACCAGAAGAGTCAGGGAGAGAGTATTTTTCAGACCAGGCAGACGTTACTAGGGCTGTGTGAGGAGGAAGTAATATAACTAGATACAGATTGAGCACAGATCATACGAGCCTTATATGTAGGGCCCCGGAAAATTCACGATATCACGAATTTCAAAGAAAAATATGCCTACCTACCGTGAAAAATATGCATTTTATTTTCCTTACAGTATTTTACATTTCTCTTCACCTCCACTGTTCATTTTATATTTTTATCAAGTAGAAACAGCGCTACAGTTGCTGTACACGGTCCGGTGTCAATGCCGTGCATTTGGTCACTACGGCAACGGGATCAAACAAATACCGGCTTCATGATTGGTGAATTCCTCATACGTTACAATGACATGCGAGTCAGATGCGGGAAGTTTAAATTGTCTGTTTAAATAGTGTTGATTCATTAGCTTGCAGTGTAAGATTAATATTAAAAATGCAGACAGCTGACAAATAAAAAAGCTAAATTCAACAGAAGACCGCGTTCTGAGCTAAGAAAAGGGGACGTTGCATGCAAGAAAATCAAATCTGAAGTTCAGGCTAAACAGTTACTGAACAAGCAGGTCACAATAACAGAATTGTTTAAAAAGAGCACATAAAGTGGAAAAACACGTAATGTCAACATGTCTGAATTATTGGAAGCCTTTGTGCAGCCTTTTTTAAGGAAAAAAAATCCCTAATTGTGGAGCTGTGTTAACATAGTCTATGGGAATTACACGGTCATTGTAATTAATGTGTCAACATACATTTTTAAGGTTTACAAAACTCGAAAATGTTGCAGAATATGTCATTCAAGGTTGTTTTTTTTAAAAAAATCTATTTTGTATGCTTGTTACTTTTTTTTTGCAGCCAACACAGACCATTTTAAATGACTCTTGTTTTATTTTTAAAGATTGTTTCAATAGCGACTTGAGTTCCAGTGTTACAATGTACTCGCACATCCTCAGACAGTCCGGGATATATGAAGATCACGAGGCAGGTGTATATGCAACACTTTCGGCTATGTTAATATATTTATATAGTCACCATGTGCTTGTGATATTTAAGTAGGCAATGCTTTAAAAAGCTTTAAAATATACAAAAGAAACTGTCCAATGTTAAAAAAGTGACTTTTCACCAAACACTTTTTGAAATTTAAATAGTGAGCTTTTAATTGACTGAGCGAGTGCTTTGCTGACTTTTGTCAGTATCTGTCCGTGTTCCTTCTTTGCCAGCAATAATATTTTGCTACAGTATTTTAAAATGGAGCGTTTTCTGAAGAAGAGTATTACAAATGGTATTAATGAAGGGGAGTTGAGTGGCACTGCAAGCAAAAGAATTGCTGACAACAAGGATCCGATCAGCAGCAAAAAACCAAGAACCCGAAAGTATGATAAAAAATATTTGGAATACGGTTTTACCTGGTTTGGCTCCAGCCACAGTCCCAGTCCCAACTACCGTACCCTCCCTCCCCTAGGGGAGATCAGGGTGAATGGGAAGAACCGTCCCAGCTGGCACAGGAGGACACGCTCTCTATAGCAGCCTCCTGGGACGCAGCCACCTACTCCTCTGGCATGGAGGTAAGAGGGGAGCCCAAACCCTCTGCCGAGGCGGAACCTAGCTTCAAGGTGGCCTCAGAAGCCAGCTCTCCACCGTTGTCGGATTCGACATTGGCACTTATGGGGCACGCTGCAGCATTTTTGCAGGTCCCCTGGATGCCATTGGCAGAGCCACTTCAGTCTGTATTCCGGATGCAGGGAATGGCTCCTCGCCCTCAAAAATTCCCGGCCTTCACGGACTTCATGGAGGAGGTACGCTCCTCCTGGGATTGTCCAGCCTCAGCTCCTACAGATCTCCGGTCTCCAAGGGCAAGCTCTTGACTGGAGCCAGGCTAGCTTAGTTGTGGCTCGCAGACAGCTGTGACTGTCACAAGCCAGAGTTCCTGACGTGGATAAAGCTGTGCTGCTAGACGCGCCGATATCCCTGGGGCATACATTTGGGCCAGCAGTGGAGGAGATCCTGTAGAGATCCCACCTGGAACATGAGTTGTCCCGGCAGGTGGCCGTGTTGCTCGTTCACCAAGGCTCCCGCGATGGGGCAGGTCGAACCGCTATGAGGTCCTCTGACATGGACTGTCACCAAGACACTTCCAGTTCCCACGGCTCCGCTGGGTGACCTAAGGTACACATGTGTTAATCCGGATGGACAACACAACAATGGTGGCATATGTCAACCACCAGGGTGGCCTACGGTCCCTGGGGTGCATCGCATTGCCTTCAGGCTTTTGATGTCCCTGCGGGTGACGTACATACCCAGATCGGTGAATTGGGCAGCAGACCTCCTCTCGAGTGGCGACTCCACCCTCAGGTTGTGCAGTGTATTTGGGACCGATTCAGGAAGGCGCAGGTCGATCTGTTCGCCTCTGTGGAGATGACACACTGCCCCCTGTGGTACTCCCTCCATCGCTTAGGCGGTCCACTCGGCATCGATGCCCTAGCGCACGAACAGCCCAAATCGTTTTTGTACGCTTTCCCGCCTATACCGCTGCTCCCGGCCTTTCTCGAAAAGGTCCAGTTAGAGAAGGTGCCGGTTCTCCTAGTGGCCCAAGAGAATCTGGTTCTTGACCCTGTGCCAGCTTTTACAAGGCCAGCCCTGGGAGATCCCACTTCGCCTGGATCTCCTCAGTGAGACGAGAGGCACTTTTTGGCACCCGGAACCAGGTAGGTTCCAGCTATGGGTCTGGCCCCTGAAAGGGACCACTGGTTAGCCCTAGGGCTATCAGATGCGGTTGTGGGTACTTTGCAGAACACTAGGGCAGATTCCACTAGGTCGTATGCCTACAAGTGGAATTATTTCCAGAATTGGTATCTGTCTAAGAGTCATGACCCAATGTCTTGCCCCATGACAGTTCTCTTACAGTTTCTGCAAGAACTGCTTGATGCTGCTAGGTCACCTTCCACTTTGAAGGTGTATTTAGCGGCTATTTCTGCATGCCATGCCCCTGTGGATTCGGTATCTTGACATTGTACTGGAGGCTCTCACGAAGGCCCTGTTTGAGCCCATATTCTCCATAGAGTTGAAGTACCTGTCTATGAAGACAGTCTTCCTCGTGGCTATCACCTCCACTAAGCTGGTCAGTGAGCTGCAGTTGCTGTCGGTGCTCAGCTCCTGCATGTGTATTTGGGACGATGGCAGCAGGCTGTCACTGCGTACAAACCCTGCTTTCCTCCCCAAGGTGATCACAGACTTCCACGTTAATCAATCTGTGGAACTGGAGTCCATCCACCACCGTTTTCTTCGGAGGAGGATGAGAGATTGAATTTCCTCTGCCCAGTGTGGGCATTGAGATGGTACATGGATAGGACAAGAGCTCTGCATCATTCTGACCAGCTCTTTGTCTGTCACAGGACACAGACCCTAGGACAGCCCCTCTCAAACCAGTGTCTGTCGCATTGGATTGCGTACACAGTCTCGACTGTGTATGATGGTGCTTGTTTGCCCCCACCTGGGAGGGTAGCCGCACACTCCACTAGAGGGTTAGCTACATCTTGGGCCCTCTTAAAAAAAAAAATGCCACCCGTTCTGAAACAAGTTCTCGACAAAGCTGTTTGCATTGTCAACTTTATCAAGTCTCATCCAACAAGGTGCTCAATCATTTGTTTGAGCTCAGAGAGGAAGTGAGAATATTTCATTCCGACAACAATTCTCCGCTGACTGAAAAGCTTGTAGATGCTAAATGACTTGCTTTGCTAGCTTACCTGGCAGATATTTTTGATATCTTGAATATCTCGAGTACTTTAGAGTACTGTAATCTGTCAAGTGTTATTTAATCTGTAGTATTTTGTATTTAATTATATCCTGATGTAACTATCACTGACCCTGTTATCTGCTCTGTTACTGAATCGTATTTTGTCATACTTGTACTTGCTAGAACCAAAGTCATTGTATTTATCTTGCTCTTAATTGTATTATTACTTGTACTGTGATTCTTGAAATGTATTTTTGTTTACGACTGTAAGTCGCCCTGGACAAGGGTGTCTGCTAAGAAATAAATAAATAAATAATAATAATAATAATAATAATAATAATAATAATAATAATAATAATAATAATAATAATAATAATATCCTAAACATGTCACATCAAGGACAAGATACATCTGTCCTTACTCTCTTTGACAAAATCAAAAGCTGGATCAAGAAGCTGGTTTTGTGGTATGATCGCGTAAATTGTGGCAGTCTGGCAGCATTTTATTTATTAGATAACTTTTTTGATGAGAACACCTTTTCAAAGGCTTGCAATCCATCATCACCAGCAACCTGGAAAGCCTTCATCTACAGTTTCGAGAGTACTTCCCTGAAAAAGATTGGAAAGCAGACTGCAAGTGCTAATTTGCCACTTACAGCAGAAGAAACATTGATGGACCTTTCTTGTTATGAGACACTGAAGCTCAGATTTTCTCAGCAACCTCTTGCTAACTTTAGGATTTCTGTGCAACAAGAATATCCAGAGCTATCATCTGCAGCTCTGAAAGCGTGCATGCCTTTCCTGTCTACCTACATTTATGAATTAGGTTTTTCTGCACTCACTTTACTAAAAAACAAGTACAAGACCTGCCTCACTGTTGCAGATGACCTTTGCCTTTACCTCAGCCACACGGAGCCCCGTTTTAAAGCATTTGTGTTCATCCATGCAAGCTCACCCCTCCAATTAAGTCAGCAATGTAATTTTTTTAAAATGTATTATTATAATTTTTTATACTTTTGGTTGTGAAAATAAGCAATAGCTATATTTTAGTTTTGTTGATATTGCCTTGAGGCTGTGTGGTCCAGTGGTTAAAGAAAAGGGCTTGTAACCAGGAGGTCCCCGGTTCAAATCCCTCCTCAGCCACTGACTCATTGTGTGACCCTGAGCAAGTCACTTAACCTCCTTGTGCTCTGTCTTTCAGGTGAGATGTTGTTGTAAGGTGATGTATAGTTAACACACCTTAGTCTTTGTAAGTCGCCTTGGATACAGGTGTCTGCTAAATAAACAAATAATAATAATAATAGAATATTATTGATTTCATGATGAGTCAAAGGGAAATGTCGTGTTTGCCGCAGCAGGTGGAAAGCGAAAGAAATTAAAACAACACCAAGACAGCAAGGAGGGATTGACTTGCAGAAGAAACTATTATTATGTCCAGGTAACATTATTTATACATGTATGTTCTAAAAGAAAAGGTACCATAAATTTGAAAACGAGATTTAGGCTCATGTGTAGGGTTATGCGTTCTCGCTTTTCAATTTGCCCCTATTTCGATTCTTGTAATTTCTTTAAATTCCAGTTTTATAAAATACCTGCAGTAATACAGGGCAGTGGGGCCATGAAGTAATTTCTATTGGTAGAAGGGGGTCGCAGTACCACAAAGTTTGAGAACCGCTGTCCTAGGTTAAACAATTTTATATTGGTATCACATAATTATAATATTTATTCTTTTAGCCCGTGACACAAGCACGAGTGAAAGAATTTTTTAAACGCGGACAGCCAGTTTCAAAGATGGCAAGGTCAGATCATTCAAATAGTAGTAATAGTAAGCTTCAAAAACAATAAGAGTAAGATTTGGGAATACTCCATTAAAATGCATTGTCATTTACTTTCTTTTGGGAGAGTTATTGTGCTGTGAAATATTGATCACCTGTGTCGACTTGGAACATTTGGACTACCCTGTAAAAGGAAAATAAAAAATATAAAGAAATTCAAGTCAAGCGGCAACAAGGAGCTCTGCTGCCGTATCTAGACAAACCACCAAATAAAAAGCAAATGAATCCGATTCAGACTCTTCACAATAATCATCTCCAAAATATTGATTTCTGCTTACCAATGCAACCTTACCACATTTGCATTTTGTGACGTCCTCATGTGAGTGTACTCCTTCATAATGTATTTTTAAAAATGCAGCATCTAAGGGTTAGCTGTCTGATAGGCTAATCAATAGCCTGTCCCTCTTTACATTCCACGGAAGAAAACCAAGACACGGCCCAGGACCTTGCAGCATTGTCTTTTAAAGTTTTACTGAAGACTTTTCTTAAAGTGAGTAGGCTACTATTAATTGATAATGAAATAGAGATTGTGTGTATTAGATGGACCACCACACCAACGGTCTGAATATATATCTGCGACAAATTAAATGTTTGGAAGTACACTTGTAAATGCAGCGTGGTAAAAAATAAAGCTGCTTCTTGGCTAGAATAGGGTAATTTGCATAGCAAAAATTAAAAAGCACTCAGAACTGCAGCTGAATGTGCAGTATCCAAATGTGAAATGTTACACGTGGATTTGAAAAGCAGATCTATAGATTTATATAAAAAGGATAACGTTTGCAAACAGTTTTTATTTCGCTTAAGTGACAGCACACATGCAGTATGCCTTGCCTACTTGATTACTGAAGGTGAGCAGTAGCCTACCGTTTTATTGACATAATGTGGGGGTGTTTTTTTTTATTAATTGGGATTTTTTTTTGGATCACCACGTAGTCTTCTTTGTTCAAGGCTGAATAGATTCAATTCTTTTAGCCTGTCTGCATAGGACATGCCTTTTAAACCCGGGATAATTCCTTGCCCTGATTGAACTGAGATATCAGTGTGTGTTACCGTTATTCTAGTACCAATTGGTACACAAGTTTGCTGTTGCGGGCCCTGCTTTGCTACAATGCATATGTCTGTATACAGTTATTCCTAATGATATCTGCCACTCAGACTCCTTTCCTTTCAGTGTCATCACAATAACAACACCTTTTCTATTTCAATCTCTATCTACTGTGCTTGCAACTCTCACTCAATTAACACTAGTATGTGTCCATGTTGCTTTGCAGCTAGAACCAGGACAAGGAATAAGTAACTTATTTCATAACTTTTTTGTAGACTTGTCACTGCGAGCTAGAGAAGCACACATTACTGAACGAACACTAGTTTTGTGTAGGAGGGTGAGTTAAATACGTCATTAAAAAACTGTTATAATTTCATCTGAAACAAATACCTCCAATGTTGGTTTTCAAATACATGCAATAGTATTTTACTGATTGGCTTTTAGGTGAACAAATCTATATATTTAAAAGATCTATATTTAAATTAGCTATATACATATCTACAGTTTATAGTATCAAGACTAAATGTATGATTTCAAACATATGCTTATCCTTTTTCCAACTGTAACACGTAAGTAATCTTTTACACAAGGTACAACACATCTTTAAATTATAGTGCTCAAACACAATAACACCCTCAAGTGCATTGCTTACTGCTTTCTTAAAAAAGTTTATTCAATTCCAAAAAAAAAAAAAAAAAATGGTAGAGAACAAATGGTTGAACCTTTATATTTTGAGGGTCATTAACCACATCACATAACTGGTGTGAGAACTAGATCATTATGTCCTGGATTCATTTTAATGGAAGTACAGGCAAATGCCCGAAGAACTGTAATAAGCATCTCAGGCTGTATCTGACATGCTAATCAGTGTAGGATTATTGTCTCCCACCCATCTTGAATCTTGGTCTCATCCCTCTTCACACAAATTCCCTCCAGCTGTACCCCTGCTATACTCGAAAAGTTTAATTATTATACATAGATTACATGACAGGCCATGCTAGCTTTATTTAAATGACCTAAAGTGACCTTTTCCTTTCTCTGTAACCCCATTAAGAAGATTCAAGCTGTTCTCTTGCCTCCTGTTTTTTGAATGCTAAAAACTTTTCTCATCTACAAACTACATACTGCCATATACCATATACTGTGTATTATGTGAACAAGCAACCCATTTTCATTTAAGCATTTGCCTTCCTCCAACATGTTTTGGTTCAGCATTGGGTGACCTATACAATAGTTATTAGTTAATGTTAACCACTTATTGTACTGTAATCAAACTAATCAACTACTAGTTGGGTCTTAGTCAGATAACCTAATCGATAACCTATGACTGCTGTTGTGTAATGAACCTTGAGGACCATAACTGCAACCTGAACTAGCACATCCACTAAGTGCTGTACCTTTTAGATGTATAAATGCAAAATGACTAACACTGTTCAGATGTGTGATTGATACCATCACAGAGCAAACAGCAGGTGTGCTTACTGTTAACAAAAAAGGCTGTTTAAAAAAGAATAGCAGAACCTTCTTAATGATATAAAACCCACTGTAAATAAACAGTAATGCCAGTATCTAGACCTTGTTCCTGTACTTTTACTTTTCTTTTTCACCTCTGTCCAGATGAAATGAATAACGTCTTTGATACATAAATATGTTGGGATCTATTTTAATCATATAAACTATTGTGGAACTTAATACAGTAGAAAGAGGTCTACGATAGAGCAGGGTTATAGTTGTACTTGTGATGTTAAGATCGGGCATGACTTACATCATTAAAATAGACCTATATATTATGTACATATTCATTCCAAAGTTAATATTTACTTAGATCGCACCTCCAGAGCAAGTGATAAATTGTCTTCACATTGCCTAAATAATCTGAACCCCTGAATAACAAGTCTTAAGTTATAACATCTATATTTTACACCGAACATGGGATTTGAAAGGTAAAATAGATCAACATGGCAAGAAGGTTTTTTTTTTTTGTTTGTTTGTTTTTCTTTTTATGGTGACAACCTTTAAAAAGGTTTTCCTATCCAAAAGTCATATTGAACTGGGGGCATTCAATTTATGGGCATAATGGCATTAAAAGAAAGGTTCAGCAGCTTCAGGGTTGTGTAAAGCAATTGTAATATATGAAATAAAAATGGAATGTTATGCACTTTCTTCACGATAACCTGTTTTTAGACATTTGTACTGGTGTGAAAGCCATATTAATGTACTGGAATATAAATACACTGATAACTAACCTCTCATGAAGGTTAGTTATCAGCAGCATCAGAAAAGCAGAATTGGTGAAAAAATCTGTTGTTTTTTTTCTTGATATAAATTAGAATGACTTTAAAAACACATACTAGTACTGTATAAGATATTTTGAGCATGCAGGCACACTTGCAAATTGGTTATTTTGCCTTCCATTTGTGGAATTCTGTGCTCATCTACAGGGAGTCCAATGCAATTGTCCAAGTAGAAGACAAGGCCTTTGTTTCCGTTTCAAACAGTACAGCACTTATCTTCACTATACCAGGATGTATCCTTAGCAGGGACTTTTGGGACCGACACTTTGAATAGAGGCCACTATGTGTTTTGTACTCTTACCCACTCCTCACTCAGCAATGCCATCATCAGTTTCAAATAGCTTCACTGTAATATGAATTTCAAGTTCAAACAAAATGTGTCTGGTAAAAGATTATTATCTCCAAATCAATTTAACAACATTATGCAGAATAAGAGAGGTATTAAAATACGTTTCAACTGCGGGAACTGTATTGATTGAGCTACATAGAGGGCTTGGTTCAGTGCTCAGATTTCATTGGTTTATCAGCGACAGTTGGGAGGTGTGTACAGTGTATCTCAACGATATACTGTATTTGTAATGAACAGTATAACCAGATTAACCTGTTTTGAGATTGGTATGGTTGGTATTCTGTTTTTTTATTTTTTTATTATACCAAGTTTCATTAGACCTCGCAATGGGATTAGAGAAGATAAAGAAGTCTATATCTGTCTCAGTAAAATGATGACTCTCCAATTTTGTCTCTGGAACGAGAGGTATTTTGACCCACGGAATGATGTCGATCGAACCAAACTGGCATTCACTACCTCTCCAGGCGTTTGACACTTGGAACGTGCATTTCCAAAATCTACAAAGGTATACTTTAACACAGAACTTTAAAAAATACCAATTGTGCTATGAGAGAATCTGACCAGAAACAGTAACAACAAATAATAAAAAACAAATCATTACATTTGATATCCTCAGAGATAAATAAATAAAGAAAGAAATAAAATAAAAAGCAGAGATGACAAGTAGACCGCTCCAATTACATCTTCTGTAAACCTGGGTGGCCACGATTAGGTAAGTAAAATTGGAACATTTCTATAATATCATTCTAAAATGTTACAAAGTCACTGTAAGCGTCATTTTTCCATAGACCCCTGTGACAAAGAGAGAAAGAATCTAAGCTGCAAATCTCCCTCCCGACCAGAAAAGGCGCTGTGTAAGGTGGATGGTATGCTTCCCCATAGACTAGTCGACTTAACGGTAGGCAGATACCGGAAGTCGGTCATCTTGGCAGAAGAACATAGTGGCACATACACAAAATGAATCCCTTGCGATTAGGTACAGGGCCGGCACCGATTGGAGAAAGGCTGGCGCCGGGCTGACTGCAGGGGGGAGTTGGGTAGTACAAAGGGGGCGCTGCTATGCTGGTATGTGGGCAACCTGTTTTGTTTTTGTGTACTTTCGTTTTTGGAGTTAATAAAACACAGACATTTTGGGGAGTAAAACCTGTTGTGTGACTCATTCACTACCCACCACTCACCACCCTGTCACAACCCCATTCAAATATTATGCATGCGTCACATTCCATTCCCCAAAGCGAGGCTAGAAGGGATATAGAGTAAACAAAGATGGCGTGCCCTAATGAAGAATTGCCGACAAGCAAAAAAAGTCTTGACTACACTGTTCATGCTGCGGGCCAGGCTGCACCAACAGTGATTACAAAAATCCTTGTATTATCTTTGTGTACCAGTTTAACAAGTGCTATTGTGAGTGACATATTTAAGATACTGCAAATGTAAAATGTAATGGGAATTCTTATAGTAGGAAGTAAGTGAAGGTGTTCACCTTGCAGGCACATTAAATTCACACAAAGGTTAATTGTTTGTTGATTTACCTTTTTTATTTTTAAACTTAAGAGAAATCAGTTAAATGCAGTCAAGCTAATTTGTTTTTACTTTGTAGCTGCAATGAGCATTTGATGATGATGCACATAAAAAATTCAAGCCTTTACATTTGGCTTGGGGTAAAAGCCGGAACAAGCCAGACCCGGAACGGCATTATGATTAATTATATTGCATTTAAAAACTGCGGAGAAAGTCACACACACTTGAGAAGACTATTTGGGGAATGAGAACCGATTAATTATTATTGTTTGTCATCCGTAAAATATTCATCTCAAGCGCGTGTCACTTTCTCCTTTTTAATACCATTAGTATTGTAGCGTTGCGTGGAAAATGAAGCCGGCTCACACAGGTTTTACAGGATCTCGAATTCATGGTTTATTAGGCCAGACTGTGACAAATAAGAAAAGAAAAGAAAAAGTCCACTAAGTGCAGTCTCTGGTTCTTTTTAGTCCCAATTTTCTTTGGTCTCCTTGCTGTTTGTTCCTTCTGCTCTCTTTCATCTCACTCCAGCAGCAGCTCGTTCATCTCAGCAGCAGCCCGTTACTTATCTCTACGTCCAGGCCATGGCCCCTGGGTGCACCAGCCACCAATCCCAAGCATCGGTCCCCTGATGGTTGCAACATCTTGTCCCCTGATCTGTGACAACAATGTTGCAACCGAGTACCATTCGTGCAGCAAGCCGAGCCCCTGACTGGTGGTGATTCTGCCGTCTCTGACATCACAGAACCTTCCCAAACGAGTTTACAGCAGACCCAGGGTCGTTGCATTATTTTATTAATAAAAATGTGGTTCCAGGTCGTTTCATTTCATTCCGGTTTTTACACAATCCGGTTTTTACACATTAAATCTTTTTATTGGGATCAGTAAATAAACCAGCCAGGTGGCAACCCTAGCAGTACAATGGATTCAAACTTACTATTCCCTGACAATATACAGATGTTAAAATACTGATTCAATCAAACTACCCTGTGTTAAAAGAAATATTTTTGAGTGATGACAGAAGGGGGAATGCAGGGGGAGGGGGTCACAAAATGTATTATATCTGTGCAGTTCCCCTTGCTACAAGTTTACAAATCGAGCACTCTTTATAGCATATGAATACTG
The DNA here is from genome assembly GCA_030684275.1 of Acipenser oxyrinchus oxyrinchus. Taxonomy (NCBI): domain Eukaryota; kingdom Metazoa; phylum Chordata; class Actinopteri; order Acipenseriformes; family Acipenseridae; genus Acipenser; species Acipenser oxyrinchus. Next base: position 76,803,638 of record CM060251.1, on the reverse strand, counting down.
TTTACAAAAAGAATGGCACTTAGAGTAGTGACTTTTTACATGATTATTTTCACACTGTAGTGCCTACACAAACTGCAACCAAGTGTGAGAAATGTATGCCACTCAGATGTGTTGTAAATCACAAATGAACTCACCACTGTAATACTCTCCCTGTAATACTGTACACTCTTGGAAGCATGCTTTTGTCCAGAGTTCTTATATTTAGTTTTAATGTAAGTGTCCACTGTTGAAAATGTTAATTCTGGCACAAAAGAGATCTCGATCACTGTAAGTAACGTTAGCCGCCATGATTGTTTTGATTTTAACCCTACTAGTCTCGTTCTGGATTTGTTCATGAATTTTCAAGAGACAAAATTAAGAGTGGGCTATGTAATATGCATTTAATTAATGGTATGGTTCTACTGATGCGTGATATCCAAAATATTAGCATAGCCCCCCTTTAATTACCATAAAGCGACACCCACTGGCAAAACAAAATTCAGGAATAAAAGCGCTACTATCATAGGGTGCTACCTCTATTTGTGTTGTAAACGTAGCCTATCTTTGCCTAAAATAACATGTTAAGCTGCAATCCAGATTAAAATGTTCCAACTGTGTTGATGTTAACACTAATTAACACTAATTAACTGCTTTGTTGTGCAATTGTACTATAAAGAACATACGTTACCAACAAATACTTTCCCCACCTTTTGTTGTTAAGATCACTGAAATAGACCTGGTTATCTTTTTATTTGGATAATGCCCCTTTTTTCTAATAACTCCTCTTATAATTTTATAGTAATAACTGGTCTTTTATAGTTTATCAGGCACGTCAGTGACATTCACCCCCACCTCTGCTGTAAATACAATAACATGAACAAGTAAATCGCCACATGTAAAAATGTATTCCAAACCAAACCATCACAACTGAATAAGTGCTTCTCTAGATACCCAGATTCTTTAGATAAAAAATGGTCAAACACAGGCATCCATAAGTAACAAGCACTCAAAAGTGCTACATTTAGATCAGTAGAGAACCCTAATAAATGAAATGATATATGTTTTGACTAGAAGTCTTTCTATTGAAGACACTGAGAAAGACTCCTTGTTGAAATGTTTGCCATTCAGGTCACAGTCTTATATCCATGGCTCGATGACATAGGCAAGTATAAACAAGTACAGTATCTGTGACACCAGCACAGAGCTTAGCGAGGGTGTTATATTAATGTTTTTTTTTTACTTAAAGTAAATCAGTGGTATTAATTTGTTATAAAACTGCAAAAAAATAATAATAAAAAAAAGTTTCTGTGCCCATATTTTGTGATAAAAGCGGATCCTAAGCCATGCCCACTGAAAACACTTCATTTGGTCTGTGATGGTAAAGCAGTGAGTTAGTGGGAGTTTAACAACTCAGACTTGTCTGGTCATCTTATCCACAGGTTTCCAAACAAGAAGAGTCCTGTGTTTTGCTCGTGGCTGTGGTTTGTTTAAGTAAAACGGCAGGATTTACCAGGGAAGGAACTTAGTGGCGTGCGATGCACACCTTGTGGAAAACGATGGAGAGTCCGATCGTCATGAGTGCCGCACGGGCTTCCGAAGTGTGAGTGAAGTGCGACTGAAGCCCAAGTGCAGTGCTGTCAGTGCACATTTCAAGACAGACTGAAGCCAAGTGCAGTGCTGTCAGTGCACATTTCAAAACAGACTGAAGCCAAGTGCAGTGCTGTCAGTGCACATTTCAAGACAGACTGAAGCCAAGTGCAGTGCTGTCAGTGCACATTTCAAGATGGACTGAAGCCAAGTGCAGTGCTGTCAGTGCACATTTCAAGATGGACTGAAGCCAAGTGCAGTGCTGTCAGTGCACATTTCAAGACAGACTGAAGCCAAGTGCAGTGCTGTCAGTGCACATTTCAAGATGGACTGAAGCCATGCAGTTCCGTCAGTGCACATTTCAAGACGGACTGAAGCCAAGTGCAGTGCTGTCAGTGCACATTTCAAGATGGACTGAAGCCAAGTGCAGTGCTGTCAGTGCACATTTCAAGATGGACTGAAGCCATGCAGTTCCATCAGTGCACATTTCAAGACGGACTGAAGCCAAGTGCAGTGCTGTCAGTGCACATTTCAAGATGGACTGAAGCCAAGTGCAGTGCTGTCAGTGCACATTTCAAGATGGACTGAAGCCAAGTGCAGTGCTGTCAGTGCACATTTCAAGATGGACTGAAGCCAAGTGCAGTGCTGTCAGTGCACATTTCAAGATGGACTGAAGCCATGCAGTTCCATCAGTGCACATTTCAAGATGGACTGAAGCCAAGTGCAGTGCTGTCAGTGCACATTTCAAGACGTGTATCTTTCCTTGGCTAGTAAGAGCTGAAACCTGCGTCTCTCTTTCCCTGCCTGCGCTCACACTCTGGCTATCCTATATCTGCGTTGTGTTGATGTTACTGGATGGTTTGTTAAAAAAGTATACCACTGGAGATCAAATTCTGGAAGACGGCAACGTTTATTTCTCTCTGCATAACAGAAAATGAAAGAAAATAAGCAAAAGATGGCTCTGTTCACCATTCGTCTTCTATGGGGGGAAAAAAAACTTCAGAAACATTTCGGAACTGCCATCTTTTTAAAGCAAATTAATATAATGAAAATACTTCATTTCACAAACTCAGTCACAATATTGTACCAATACACATTGTATTATATTCATGAGTATTATTTAACTACATTCCAGCAAAATAGTTCATATAAAATAACAAATAACAGAGAAAGAAAATAATGCAGCCTATCCCTCTAGAGTCCAGTAATGCATTAACTCAGGTTTGGCGCGCATTCTAATATAAGACTACATATTCGTACACTCTAAACAATAGTGGCTGCAGTGAAAACGCGGCACTGGATCAGGATCTTTGGTGTAGGATTAATAGTGCACTATAAACAGGTTACATTCACCCCTCCTGAATTACACCAAACATCTTGATCCAGCGAAACAGCAGATAAACACAGATACATGTCACAATAGAATTTCACAGGGCAAAAAGGAAATAAATTCCTATCGGCATTGCTGCCATCTACCTTGCAGATCAGGTGAGAGTAAGATGATCAGGCCTAAACTCTGCCCAGAAACTAACATGGTGCCTTGTACACCACACTGTCTTATTACCCACTACTACATCACATCCTGTTACTTATACGGCATCTTAACACATCATAAACAATAACACATTGAAATGTGTGTTGGGAGAAAAAAAAAAAAAAAAAAAATCCCCCCCAAAAACCAACCAAACAGTCTCTAAACACTGAAGAAACTTCATACAGGGAAAGTTCTAAGGGACGTATGTCTTGCTTTCTCCGTCATCTCTTGAATTAACCTATTCACCTTTCTTACCACACGGCCCGCCCTTGTCTTAACCAGGGTGCCCTTTGAGAACAGATAGGTCACTTATGTCTGGTGCTAAGGAGGCACCTGCTAGCACATTCCTATCTGATGTAGTAGACCCTACAGAAACTGAATCAGGACAGTTGTCAGGAATTGTGTGTTCAACTGAGGCTGATCCTGTATCGAGTTGGCAACTGGGAACCTCAGAAACATGGCTAAAGTCATCACTGCATTCCACTGAGGCCATGTCATTGTCCAGAAGACCAGAACTTACAGCACCTACAGAACTTGATCACAGTCCATACTGTCAGAACCTTGCTTCTCAGAAGACCTCATTGATTCTGACATAGTAACGGGCAGAAAGTTAACTTCCAAAGGGAGGTTACGGTGGACCACCTTGATATTCCCCATACGATCCTGGATCTTGTAAGTGTGTGTTTCTGGACGTTTATTCACAACTGTGAAGACTCCTGGTGCCCATCTGTCAGCCAACTTACTTCTTCAGGTTTGGCGCGCATTCTAATATAAGACTACATATTCGTACACTCTAAAGTGGCTGCAGTAAAAACGTGGCACTGTATCAGGATCTTTGGTGTAGGATTAATAGTGCACTATATACCGGTTACATTAGCATGTATGAAACAGTAAGTAATAAGAACGTTTTCTATCACCTACTTTATTTTATTTTGCGTACATCTTTACATCCAAATCTACGCTAATTTAATCATAAACCGGTTTAATCACTAACCCTACCAGGATTGCCCAATTCTGCGATCACAGAAATTATTACAGAATTCACAATTCTGCACAGACATTTGCAGAAATTGTCTCACGTTTAAAAAAAAAAAAAGTTCAATTATTATTATTATTATTATTATTATTATTATAAATCAGAAATACAGGCATGTTGATTTGCTGTAGTTTATTTTGGTGTCCGCAGCAGCACCCAACAGCTTCCGTCTAAACTACAGGATGAATCGTGCACGCAGAATATAACTGCAGATGTTTGTGCGGAATAGTACCCAAAACCTTCCATGAAGACGTGCCTCGTACCAGCCTCCGGGGTAAAAAAGTTAGGATAATTAAGACAATCGCGATACCTGTTGAAATGAGGGAGGATACAATCTGAATTACTGGCACCGCACACCGGCAGCTACAGTTATACATCTGCAAATATAAATGCGAAGGATGCTATCATTGTTAAAAATAAATAAATAAAAAACTTTCGAACCCCTCCGGCCCTCTGAGTGCGTGGGCCTGTGTGCAGTTGCACCTGCTGCACCTGCTATTGCGCAGCCACTGAAGCCATGCCGACGACATCGAGGACACACATGGCTGCTCAGCCTGCTGTTGTCAGTGTTGACAGCACACCGCATGACAGCAGCGGAAATCGCGTATCAACAGCGCAGGAAACTGGAAGCCAGCAGGGTTAGTTAACATTTTTCCAACTTTGTAAACTAGTAAAATTGTGCCTGTAAGTGAACTTTTTATTCTCGAACGTTAGGCAGCGTAGTGTAGTAGTTAACTTGTGATCAGTAAATATTAGGCAATATAAGGTGTCAATTGCAGCTGAAGCAGCTAGCAACTATTCCTGAAGATTCTGGTGAGGAGTTTGAGCTACAAATGCTTGAAGAGGAGGAGGGCACTCTAATGCCTATTCCACGTTGGCAAGACAAATCAACTCGGTGCACCTAGATGACCTCAGTATCGTTCAATAGGTATTTATGGCTTTTTGAGAACTGTATACTTAGGTTTGTGCCTCATGTGGATTTCAGCGGGTGTGGAGAAACCAGACTGTTCTCCACAGAAACATGCCAGTGTGCAACCTTTTGCTCTCAGGGGCTGGTTGCATACCATCGCAGACCCTCAGGATGCTGAGCTTGATGGGGGTACAGATCATCAGTACCCGTACCTTCTTCCGACACCAGCAATGTTACACCATCCCCACTGCCTTGAAGGAGGAGCAGCCACCCTGAGGGAACTGACTGGCGACTGTCGGTCAAACAGTCTTGGCCACTGTGTGAAATTTGGCTCATATACACTTGTAGAGGACAGGCTGAATAAGGTTCTTCTTGGACAGCTTGTGCAGGTATAAAATAAGTTTTTAAATGGGTAACTTGAATAATAAAAATTATGACTTGCAAAGTGAAAAATATTAGATCAACAATGATGATTAATTGTCTATTTTGTGCTTTAATTTTTAGAGCTCAGAGGTCCCTAATAGCCCCCAGTGTGAACTTGAGGGACTAAAAAGAAGTGTAAAGCTCCTGACTCATGACAACAATATGGCCATTGATGTGCTGGTCACTGACCGTAAATCGACAAGTGGAAAAATGGGTGTGGGACCATTTAGTGCCGCAAGGAACACGTCATTATTTTGATGTGTGGCACTGTGGAAAAGGTAGGCTGTGTACAACTAAATATTACGTTTACTATTATTGGGAAATGTGGGAAAGTGGACACATTTATACTACACACAAGAAAGTATAATACTTTACTATACTATGTTATGTTGGCTGTGTTGCAGGTTTGGGCAAGAATGTTGATCAGCTGGCATGGGAACGCAAGTGCGAGGACCTGAAGCTAAGGCAACACTCCATAGTTAACCCTCTATATTGGACTGCAGCATCCACAACAGCTGGCAGCCCTGACATGGTGGAGGCCAAGTGGAGAAGTCTGATAAACCATGTTCAGGACATCCATGGGCACAAGATGGCCAACTTCCCTTGGTGTCAACATGCAGCCAGGTAATTATGTGAAGTTTGAAAAAAGAAAGAAAAAAAAAGTTTCATGAAAATAAAAATAACCTCAAAGAGTTATTAATGTCTTAAAATTGGTAAAGTGTAATGTCTCGATTTTCAGGTTCCACTGCAGCTGTGACTCTGGAAAGCCAAATGACAAAGGCGTTGTTTATAAAGGATGTAAGACAGCTGTTGCCTCAGAACCAAACATACTCTTTGTAGGTATTCCATTCACTAATGATGAGGTTTGCCCCAACAGATACAGGGTTCTCCTACCTTGGCATGTACAGCAGGTATGTGTTGATATGGATTAACTCTGAAATACCTTTAAAATGTAACATTTACACAATAAATATCTACAATATTTTAAATTTTTCAAATAAAGAATATCTTAAAATGTTTCAGAGACTCCTGCTGGCATCGTTACACTACAATGACAACGGCAACCAGGAGATCGCTACTACTAAAGATGGCCAGTCTAAGTATGCGTTACCCACATTTCTTGAAGGGAGGGTGGACAGTGAGACCCATTAAAGAAAAACCACCATACAGTAAGCAGAGTTATATAATATTAGCAAATAAAATGTTAAAAGGACTAGCAATACATTTATTAGAAGGACTTTAGACTTAAGATCAACCATGCTGTTAACCATGAGTTAACCATGCTGTGTTACACATGCATATTCACTGCACCAATCATTAAACGTATGCAATATTTTGTCATACATAAATCGTTAATGTATTAATTAATGTATTAATTAATGTGTCTTTAAGGTATGCATCGCCTTGCTTGAATCTCTGTGCACCAAGTGCTCGAGAGATCCAGCTGCACTGCATGCAAGTATTAATGACCTCCATAACACAGAACCTGATCCCCCCTCTAAAACACATGAGCAAATAACAAAGGAAGATGCTGTCAAACAGTATCTTGCACGTCATTCTAGATTTAGCACAGTTTCTGCTGAGGTAATAGTGACAAAGTAGTGTCAGTCAGTTTAAAGTCTAAAAATATTTTTTAAAGTGTCTCATTATAAGTTCAATAAAATATGGCTCTAATGTAAAACTGAAATATTTTACAAAAACTCTATCTAAAATTATTATTATTTTTTTTTAATATTTCCAAATGATTCCTAATCATAGAACTCGCACTATATTTTATGTTACAATGTACTGCCAAATGGATACAATATTTATCAACACCGGTGATCTAACAGGCAATACGATTTAATCAAAATTACAACTTTTCACAGACAACACAAGTTACAACTCCGGCCACTTGAAGCCTTGATATAGCCCACCATATTCTGGGAAGGCCTTCCTAATGGCTGTCACGCCACACGACGGGAGAGGCTTCCGGATGTACTGGTCTAGGATGCCTTGGCCCTAGCGCACCATCTGCCTGTATGTGGTATATCTAAACTGTCTATAATCGATCCACACTGACACACACCTTTCTTGTTACATCATATATGTGTTAATTAATTAGCATTTAATTGCAATTGTGCTCCATAGCTGTTTGTGTATTATGTGTTTAAAATGATAACATTTACATGTTAAACTATCCATAAAATATTAAACCTATAAATCATTTCTGTTTATTATTATATGTATATTTGCTTGGTTGGTAAGATAAATCAATTTAGCATAATCATGCACCTTAGCAATGAAAAAGGTGCCACACTCGTTATTAAAAGTTAATATATATTTTATTATTTCACATGTTAAAAACAAAAGAAAAAGTGAAGGGTAGTGGCTCTAGGTGTGTGTATGTGTACAGTTGTCATCAAAAGTTTACATACCCGAATGTAGGGAAATTTCCATACACTGGGGAATGTAAGGTTTTGACAACTGTATTTGTATATGCATACCTACACTGCACACACACAAAGGCTGTACACACGTATTAAATGCCCCGACAGTACAGTATGAAATCACACTTCAGTTCCTGGTAAAGACGTTTCACAAGCTCAGCTTCCTCAAAGCTCTCAGGCCCTGTCCACACTATGCCTTTAAACCGTATTAGTTGCATTTAAGCTGGCTTAAAAGTGATAAATACGGTTTGCGTCCACACTACGCAGCATTTAATACCGTACTCGAGAACCGGACTCGAGACCACCTTAGGAGGTAGTCTCGAGTCCGGTTCTAATTAGATCGCATCAGATAGTGTGGTTTATCAGAAGTGTGGACGCTGTAATACCAAACTACATTTTTTGTGTATCCTCCAATATCCCAAAATGCTTTGTGGTATGCTTGGCGAAATACTGCAGGCGTCTGAAGGACTTGCTATCAGTGTACACTCCGCACTAGGTATTTATTTTTATGCTTCAAAAAAGCTGTCAGGACATCTCTGTTAAACTAGTGGAGAAAATAACAAAAACACAACGTTAAATTAGGCGACTGCAAAAATGAAATGCAAGTTAAAGTAGGATCGGGGATGAACAAATTACATAATTTGTCAGCTCTGTTTGAAATAAAATTAAGAGGACCAGAATTTGGCGTAGGCAAGATATAAAGGTAAAAACAAAGATTGTTTTGTAATTAACAGCTTTTTCTGAGTTTAATTATAAAACAGAATCAGCTCAATTTGTTTAAAGGGACTTTGCCTGATTAAAAATAAAACCTGAAAACTTCAAGCCCTACTTGTGTGTGTGTGTGTGTGTTCGGATTTACTTTTTCCACAATACTTGTTATATTTCTTTTTAGCAATATGCACCTTTGTTAATATGGGGCATAACACATTATATTAAAATAAAATACAGTGCATGGTGCGATACTATCGTATTAATTTCCACGGTTCGTTGCGCTGCTGGGAATTGTAACTGAACTATTCTAATGGTGTGTGGACGCATTAAGCCTGACTAAACATGAAACGGTACTTCAGTGTGGACGCTCTGAGCTGGATTAATTAGAGCGGTTTTGAGTACGGTTCTCGAGATCGGTTATGTAGTGTGGACAGGGCCTCAGTCTCAGCTGGTGTTGGAGTCCTCAGTATGGAGCACCATTTGAGTTTTTTTTCATGTTAAAAAAAATGCATCAAACTTTTGCAGTCTACACTGAGGGATAAAGAGAGCTTTAACCAAACAGAAGAGTAAAATAAATAACAAAAGACACGCTGCCCAGTATTTGTGTTATGTTTTACTTGGTCTGACTTCTGTTCATTGCTTATTAAATATTATCGAAGTCTTTCTGGGCAGCGATATCTCATTGATTAGTTTACATTTCAGATACAGAATTTCACATGTCAAAAACAATATATAGAATAGCTAAAAATAAATATATGTGATGCTTTCGTGCCTCAAACTAAGTAAAACAATAAGCCTGAGTACATCACGGTAACTAAGTCAAACAACAAGCCTGACTACATCACGGTTTTACTGGGAGAAGATAGTGTGTCGCGTAAACAGTTATATTTGACTTTCCAATTCAGCCGTCTTTCGAAAAAAACGCATCTGCGCGGGCGTGAAATTACAGGGGATACTGAATTCCATGGGGTACCAAAATCAGCGTCTCACCGGGATGTTGACAGTGTGTGTTTATATGATCATTTTTGTTTTTTTTATTTGGGATCCAGGGGCCAGGTTTGTTATAGCTGAAGATCTTGAAGGTCGTTATAGCGAGGTGTACTGCATTACATGAACGATGATTACGCTGGAAGATGTGCATCGCACTGCAGAAATGGAATCAAACATGCAGTGTGCCCGCACCTCCACGCGTTTTGCTGCGTCCAGAGCTCAATCTCCTGCCGATCGCTGTTTAGCCTAGCTCTTCTCTTGACCGCTACAAGATCCCTATTTCTGCAGGAGGATCCAGGCTGTACAGCTGGAATTGCCAAAAAGTGGCAACTCATCAGACTCTCTGTCAAAATTCGCGCTCTCTTGATTCCTCGCCATGACTGTGTACAGCAACGTTGGCCCACCACTACGTCACGTCCGGTCTAATCTCATTTTTTTCAGAAAGCTGAACATGCCTCACAAAATCCATATCAGTTGTTTTAAAATATTTTTTTACCATTTCAAAAACATTATGTTTCTCTTGTTATAAGTATTTATAAGTATTAATTATTTCATTTTTGATAGAAAACGTATCAGATGGACTTTAAGTAGCTATGCAATGTCTAATCAGATTCCAGTTTCTGAACCCTGTTCTCACATATACGTATATATATATATATATATATATATATATATATATATATATATATATATATATATATATATATATATATATATATATATATATATATATATATATATTGTATATTGTAGCGTGCACAGGGGTAGGCACACACAAAGACATAAGCCTGATATATGCTACTTGCAAAGGACCTGGCTCTTTTGTACAGTGGTATCGGCGCTATGCTTTAGTACAAGAGGTCCCGGGTTCACGCCCACCCATGTGTGTGGACCGAGATCGCTACAATATTTGTACAAATGGAAATACACGTGATTTAAATATTACAGTGTTTTAAAAAATGAACATGAGAAACACAAAATACCCAAACATAGAACTGTTTACTTCACGCGTGTGTAAAACCAAAAAAAGGGAGTAGGCTTAAATAGTATTACACAATGATGTAAGTAAAGCAAACACAAAAATATGTGTTGTACTTACAATCAATTCTAAACAACACACTTTTAAAATAAGAAATTGTCTAACGTTGTCTGCTTTTTACAATGTACCTCCTCCCGCTGTAAATCCATCTCAATTTTGCGTGCAGCTTCATAGCCAGTTTCAAAGCCACGATTGTGCCTCAGTCCACCAGAAATACGCGGTTGCAAAGTCAGTGTGTTATAAAGCAGCATGAAGGATGCACAAAAATTATGCAAGGCAACTAGCACTGGCAACTAGTAATAAAGTTGTCAGTACAGTTGCTAATATGAGAATTCCATTAACATTAAAGTCTATGGGACGGGATTGATTCCTGGGAAAATGTTGTTAATAACTGAAAGTTGTCTTTTATCAGGGTTGCTAATCTACTGTGTGTGTGTATATATATATATATATATATATATATATATATATATATATATATATATATATATATATATATATATATATATATATATATTACACCCACAACACGACCAAAAATGATTAAGCTGTCTTGTGGCTTGCAGGTATTATTGCAAAATTTTACATTGACATAAGTTTTAGAAACAACTATCATGGAAAAAGTTAATCACCATAAACCTTGTGCGCCAAAGCTTAGTGCTAACAACAGGCATTCTTGGCCATGCATAATGCAGGAAGCCTATGAAATATGTTAAGGCTTGACATGAATGTACTTGTAAAAAATGGCACATATGGAGATGCAAGACACAAAAATAAATTTTAATTTGTATCCTTTATTAAAACAGCAGGATTCATACGTTTTTGTTCCTTTGTACTGAACTTTGTAGCAGTTATTTTCTATTTTTCAAAAGCTTTGAATGCTCTCTATGTTTTACTGGGTCACATACATATTCTTTATAAAAGTACTTTATGGCAAGGTTTATTTAGAAATGTGTCTATGATGAGCAGCACTGTGCAGATACATGACATCAAATGAAAGGCAATAAAGGACCCAGTTGCTGACAGAGTGACACCTGTATGTTTTAAAGGCATGGTTTTTAAAATAGCATTTTTTTTTCAAAACAGTGGCTCGGCCTGTAGGGAGCACAAGCTGTGAGCGTTTTTTTACACAGAGGTCCAAAGTGAAAGAAGTGTCACACATTTCTTAGGAACAGAAAATCGGTTCTTATCATATCTCTGTGTTAAATGTTAATTACACTGATTCCCCAGCGAACATAACTCACAAATCGCAAAGACAAACAGTAAAAAGATCAGGTGTTTTCTTCTATCATGTAAGGCATGGGCTAAATGTGGATTACCTCTGAAAATTCAAAGAATGCGAAAGTGACAAGGGAGGTGGTGTGTCATTGGTGAGAGTGAGAATTTCTCATGCTACTGCCATCACATTTTGTATTTTTAAATTGTGATTTGTACACCTTTTTCCCAGGATGCAATGTAGCATGTAGATCCATGAGAGGTTCTGCATTTAGCACAACACATTGACAGCATCAGCATGTCGTATGTCTGTCAGTACAGCGTCTGACAATATTTGTATATCCTAATTCTTCAGATACAGATACAGAACTCTACAGTTTTATCAGAATGGGACAAGGGGACCATTGCAATCACACTATATCCACTATAATCCCAGAAGGGGGATAATACTGATGTGCTGTAGGTACTGTTTGCTACTTTTTAGTTTTTAGTGGTTTTGCAAGTGCTAGTGTATCTTTATTTTATAACTCACTGTTAAGTGTTGCTTTTAATGATATGTCATTGTATTGTGACTAACATCTTCTGGGATTTCTCTGGCATTATGGACTGTTTGAGTAATGGGTGCCAAGACGAAGTCGATGGTCACTATTTCAACCAAATGGTCCATAATACCGTTAATGCACGATGTGGAGGGTCTTATTGCTTACACATACTATGTATAGTGTATGTTTCATGGTTATTTTGTAAATAAATAAATAAATAACAAACAGAAAAAAAAACATAATAATTGCTTTTCTTATGACTCATCAGTTAGTTTGACATTTAATGTTTCATATTTGTATCCTTTGAACAACTCTTGGCAGGCTTTAAAGTCTTAAATCTGCCTGGTTTTGCCCTGTGCTATTTTGTAAGAAAGCCATGGGAACACTATGTAAACCACGTTTCATATCTCCATTATCTCTCCCTCTCAACAAAATCACCAGACAACAAAGAAGTTTGGAAAATCTACTGTCCGCTTGTTGATTGATATACACGTTGCCCCTTTAGCATTTTACAGACAATTTGACTTGAGATCTGTCGGCCAATGATTGCCCAGGAGGGCAGGTTTTACAACTTGGGGCGGGGTTTCGTGGTCCTACTTAAACTGAAGTGCTGAGTCGAAATCACAGGTCACAATACAGAACTGAGAAAGAGAGAGCGGTGATAAAGAGTAACCCTGAGATCGCTGATGGCACACAGGGACCTCTAAGCGTTCACCTGGCAAAAACACTCAGGTAATGTTTTTACTTCACGAGTTAGCCTATGCAACCTCGCAGCAGGCACCAAGCCTGGATAAAAAATATCAAAGTGAGCAAACATGCAGTGCATTAGAAAACTGTATTAGCAGTGATGTACTATTTATTTGTGTTATCAACGCTCTTGTGGGGTTAAGGTTTACAATATAATTGTCATTTTTAAATAAAACAGAAGACGTGTTATTGCTTTGTTTTAAACACTAATGTGTTATTGTGAGCCGTTGTGATTTCTTTTTTTCTTTGCTTGAACACCCGGCTTTATATAGTTGTAGTGTTAAATGTCTTGCAGATAACATACGCAGTTTCCACCTTTTCATCTCTAAACAGCACTTTAGTACTATATTGGGTATAGCAATGTGCTTTCCAAAGGAGTACAAAAAACAACCATTTAGTCGCATGAAAATATAGAAATAAATCATGAATTATAGATGCTACATATTTACTCAAGCTGTCACGTATATATTGTTATTTTATTGTAGATACAGTATTCCATGCCTTTTCCCAGCCCCGTCATTGATGGGAAATCAACTGGATCGTATCACCCACCTAAATTACAGCGAGCTGCCCACTGGGGACCCATCGGGGATAGAGAAGGACGAGTTGAGGGTCGGAGTGGCTTATTTTTTCTCGGATGAAGAGGAAGACTTGGATGACCGATCGCAGCCCGAGAATTACAAAGATCAGAGTCCAAACAAGGACGGGCACATAGTTCTCAACGAGATCGAATATTCTGCTTTCTGCTGCCAGGAATGTATTTTCTCCAAATTAAGAGAGAACGAAGATCTGAATATGTATTCCATGAAAACTCTGCTTACCATGTGCAAACCCGGGGACGTGCTGGAACTTGTCTATGTAGCCAACGATCAGCCCCCGCACTGGGCTATTTACGAGGGGAAGGGTCAGATCATTCATTTGTACAAAGGGGAAATTCGCAAGGATAGTCTGTATGAAATTAGTAATGGACGATTAGGCAGGATAGTGAATAACTGGTATAGATACAGACCGCTCCCAGCCGATCTGGTCATGCAGAATGCGTGCGGGCACCTGGGACTTCGGACTGATGAGATCTGTTGGACAAACTCTGAAAGTTTTGCTGCCTGGTGCAGATTTGGCAAACGGGAGTTCAAAGCCGGAGGGGAGGTACAGACTGCAGAACAGCGCTATTTTCTTAAGATCCACGTCTCTGAAAATAACGTGCATAGCTTGATGTTTCACAGTTTGGAGGATTTAATAAGAGAAAAACGCAAGGTGGACGCAAGCGGAAAGTTAAGAGTCCTACAGGAGTTTCCCATAATACCTTAATTCCTTTCAAAAACAGCGGACCTGTTGAGACTTGCAAGCTTCTTGCAAGGGCTGCACCTTTCTTTCGGAGCATTTGTGAGGATCACGGTACTTGTTCAGAAATTAGTATTAAGGGAACGTTCACTATTTGCATGGATACCAGCTTTCCAAACACAGAATTCGGAGCTGTCGAGATGTACCTTTTTAAATGTCTATATTATTTACATGGAGTAATTAGGGAGTCTGTTTTAGCCCTGCATTCCAGTCGGTAGGTAGTGCCTATGTTGTTTAGTTCTGACACGCCAGCTTGTAAATAGGCACTAAATTTGACCTTAACCAGCAACCCTTTATTTCTGATGGTACAGCCTGATTCAAGATGTGCGCGCTTTTCTGTATTGTCGCCACATATAGAGTGGAGATAGAAGTGGGCCATTCTTAAGCTGATTTAATACTAGCCATAATAATGTATTGCTCTGACACGAGAAAATAAATGATCATTTATTTTTTTTGATGTATTTTTTTTTTTTGAGAAATATGTCCCCTTCTTAAATAAATGAGTGCTAATCCTATCAACAATGTTAAGTTGTTTTTCAAAAGTACTACAGAAATTGGTTTATTGACGTGTACTAATGATTTCAACTGATCGAACCAACCATGCTAACTGAGTGAACAAACACATTTCAATAATAAAGTATTTTTTTGGCTTTAGGCAGCTGAGGGCAGCTCTGCACCATTAAACTTAGCATTTTTCTTCATTTTAACACATTATTTTGAGTAATTGTTTTAAAAATATTTTAGCTTGGAGCATTGCAAATGGTCAGGACCATAATTTAAATAAACCCAACAGAACTAGTGATTCACTGTATAAAGGTGGGAAATCATGAGCTAATTGGAATGTACTGATGAACATCAATTATGTGTTTGTGTCAAACAGTAGCAATGCGTATAAATCAATTACACACATTCACAATGCATTTCCCCCGGTTCATTTTGCAAAACCTCTGCAAACAAAACGTCAGTGTATTAATTCAAGCCCATATGTGGAACTTTTTTTTTTTTTAATGGTGCAAAAGGTACAGTGGAGTACTGACTAGTCTAATTGTAGATGACACAAAGATGAAAGAGCATTTTATACAAAATATAAAATGGATTGTCAAGAGCGATTGCCCTTTTGTTAACATAAGCCATGTAAACATCTGAAGAAGCATATGCATGTTTTTCTTTTGGTCTTTGACCTACACGTGCTATAAAATGGTGTCAGAATGTTAAGGAAAAACTTTTGCTAGAAGCATAATATATAAATATTCACATTGATCTATCTAAAATTACTTGTCTTGCTCTTATAAGGGCCCTTAAACAAAACAAATGAGTATGTATAGAATTCACACTTTTGTGTTTATTTTTGTATGTCTGAAAACAAAACTAATTCAAACAAACACTAAAATGTGTTTAGAGTGTTTTCCATAAGATTTGTTTAATTCTTAAATGTTTTTTCTTTTCTTTACAGTGTGTTTTGAAAGTGCCAAATGTATCAACAAGTGTTGGTATCCATGAAACATATTGTGCACATTGTAATTGCACTGTGTTGTAAAATTTAAAACAAATAAAAGTAAAAAAGCAAACCCTTATTCACATGTCAATTAACAATGCTATGTTTTTATACAAGTAGATTCTGTTGGGGATCTTAATTTCAAGATGGGTAATCCGTGTGATTCCACACAGTTCTGTATGCAACTCCAGTGTAGAAAGTGAGCACTCTTCATTTAAGATGCCTGTAAACTCTGCTACCTAACATGCACAAAAAAGCCAGTCCTTGCTGATAGACAGCTGTCACCTACGTGTAGTACAATACAACAACTCAGCTGCAACAAAAAATGACAAATAAAGAAACCTGTGACAAACCAACTGTATGCTAGGCTAAAGATACCAAACCAGCAGGGGCTGTACTCTGTGCTAGTTGTACAGGGTTAAACTATAAACTGTCAAAAAAAAAAAAGGATTGCAGAGAAAATAATACAGTATCTTTCCTTCATCCCTCTGCAGCACCTCTGGTGGTTTTGTTTCCTAGAATAGCCATAGAACTGTCTAGCAAAGAGCACTGCAATGTTACAAGCTGAAACAACTTCATGTAAACCTGACTTGAATGGGAACAGTGCCGATATGGTGGACATGCAACCTTTAATCTTTATCTTACTAAAAACTGTTTGGGGTTTTAATCTGCTTGTTGGTTTGAAAACAGATGTAAACTTTATATACAGTTGAAAATTATTTTTAAAAATGTAATTTGTTTGGTTATTTTAAGACTGTAGTTTCTAAATAATTTCCTATTTTTGGCCTGTAAAATACAAATAATGCGATACAAAGAATAATGCCCACTTTTGATAAACAAAGGCTTCCACTGACAGCATAGCTACCTGTTGTTGAATTAATAATAAAAAAACAGGACATTAAAAAGGGTAGACTAAAGGATGTGTCATAGAAAAACTTGTTCTTTACCAGTCATGCTGTCTACATTAAGACAGACATTGTCTATGCTTATTGACTAAGGCAGGGGTGTCAAACACAGGCACCCAGAGCAGGTTTACGGTTTTACAGTCCTGCAGAGCTACCACTTGGGGATCCAGCATTGATGGTATTTAAAATGTTGTAATTTGATTTACCATTACTAAAGCCGAGTATGGAGTCGTACTAATTGGTTTTGTTGAGTTACTTCTGTATGACTTAGAACACTGCTCATGTTATAACCTATACTTGCAGTCATACAATAACATTAAGTAATGAGCTAGACTCAAAATTAGCCACACACCAATGGTCTTTTCACATATGGTAAGAGCCTTATTTTATGGAAACCAGTCTGGAACTGTTTTCATGGAAGTGTACTGTGTGAAGAAGCAAGCGTTCAGAATGTACAATAGTTCCATTCTTAAAACGGGGGTGGTTTACACCACATAAACCCATGAATCAAATAACAAGTACAGTCCACTTTGACAACCCATGCTCTTGGGGATGTTGTAGTCTGCAATGTGTCTCTTGTGGACAGGTGGCCTTTATATGGAAGTTGTTTCAAACTAAACAATAGTAATTGAGGTTGGCAGTAGTGGGCAGCTAGACAGGTGATTTATATAAAGGAGAGGGAGTCAATTGCATGTATAAACCTTAAATAAACTTTGTATTTTTTTTTTTTACCTTTCTGCAGTTAAAGCTTCCAGTTCAAAAACACTGGAGAAAGAAACTGAGACGGTTGTGACCCGATATTTGTGATATTCTAAAAATTGACAGTAAAAGCTGCTGATGAGACACCTCACAAAAACATCCAGTAGATTTTATGGAAATGTCTGTTTTTAGATTTAATAGAATTTGATGATGTTAACAGTTCCAGTAGTAGACTTGTTTCATAAAGATATTGTAAGAATTAGGGGTGAGACTATACACCAAGGTCACGATATGATGCGATTCGTACACGATACTTATGAAAAACTCATCTCTGCTTGACGGACTTGAACATATTGCAGATCTATACACAGATTCAGTTGAAAATCTATGATATTTATTTACCACTAAGTAGTATAGCACTTGTTTGAGTTTAAAGACAAAGCAGTATGTCAGCTAGAGTTCCTGGGGTATCAGATTTACCTTCATTAACCAAATCTCCTTACCACATTTCTGAGAGAAAACAATAGCAATGTGTTTGATAACTATTAATGTATATGGGTTTCTTTAGAAAAATCTAAATATCAAGTCTTTCAGCATTAAGTTGTGATGTTATTTTTTTTTTAATGTAGATCAACATTTTTGATTGCATCATACTTAACTTTAACTCAATAGATTATTATTATTATTATTATTATTATTATTATTATTATTATTATTATTATTATTAAATAATCTGATATCTTGTAGCAATTGTAAGTCGCCCTGGATAAGGGCATCTGCTAAGAAATAAAAATAATAATAATAATATTATTATTATTATTATTATTATACCACACATTTTATCACTAAGTATTTGTATTTTTCAGGTTAAGTTTGAGTAATAATTTTGTTTTGCACACTATTCTATACTGTGCTGTTTTTAAATGTGGTTAGAAATAATTGAAATTATTAGATTTAAATTAATAATAAAATTAGTATTAAATGAGTAATTTTCATCAGGATTAACACATTTCTTTAAAGAAAGTAACATATTCAACCAAATCAAAGTTTAAGGATAATTCCAAATAAAAACACTATTAGGGTGCACTGAAAGGTGAACAAATGTAAAATAAAACTCGTAAGAAATGTAAAAATGCAATATGTTTTGTCATCTATAATAAATAGCTTTACACTTAGATTTTGAAGATACACTTCAAAATTCTTATAGCCTATCCTCCCTCACAAATACTTTCCTTGTGTGTGTGTGTGTGTATGTGTGTGTGTATATATATATATATATATATATATATATATATATATATATATATATATATATATATATATATATATATATATATTTAAAGAATCATTTACACCTGATTATGATAAGGAAACATCATAGCTGTCTCAACTCCCATTGGCTAGGCAGCGTTTCAGCAGTCTGTTCTGAAACCAGTGTCAGTATTCCCTGCTTGATAGCAATGGAATACAGAAGAAAAAAAACAACAAAAAAAGTTTCCTCTACTCCCCCTTAAATTCCGGAAGCGACTGGCCGGCTCATTGCACAATGGGATATGTCTAGGATTAAGTGGAGTTTACGTTCAACCAAGACCTTTTCTTTCATGATTTACAGTTTAATAAATGTGGCATATTAGCTACTCATTTCAAGCTTGTATCGCGATCAACGATACACAAAGGTGTATAGTATTGTGTTGTAAAGTATCACGATGCATCGATACACGATGAATCGTCTCACCCCTAGTAAGAATACATTTTTTGTGAATGTTTTGTGCAACAGATATAAAGTAGTTGAGTGTTCCCTGCAATTTGGAAAGAAAAACTAAATAGGTTGTTATCTAGAGCAGTCATCCTTTATTACCATTATAGTTGGGGAAAAGGGATACAAAAATTACATAAATTTAAGGCAAAGAGTTATTTTAATAGATCCATTTGGCTGTATTGAAGCATGCTGTGGAGGTCATAAATGACGTGGGTAAAATAGCCTAAATGCTAACAATAACCCTAAGGATTTTATATTCAAATAGTCTAAATGTATGCATGGAATTACACTATTTTTTACTTCTAAGCAGAATGCCCTGATTGTGTCTTGTGTTTGTAAGAATACTCTTGTCTTACAGGATGGCAAGACTTAGAATCAATTAGAATAGCTCCATTACAAGACTCAACCTGAAATCAGATCAATTGCATGGGCTAACATGCTCCCACTTTTTATTTATTCTTTGTTTTCTGAGTTTGGGATAGGATTGTAGAGACCTAAAATCTCATTTAGAAAATCCTCCTGGAGAACACTGGCGAAATACAAAAATAAATACAGTACATACATACAGTACACTCATTACGTTTCAATTAACATCATCACAGATCTAATAGTACTGTATATTACAAGTGAAAGATTGATCTGGCTGCCACTAGGGTATCAGCAATAGTGTCCCTAGTGCAGAAAGACATACACACAAGTACAAGCAAAATAATAAATTTAAAAAAAGCAAAACAAAGCAGAGTACAAACACGGCTGGCCTACAGGCGGTCAAGCACTACCTCCACTAAAAAGAGGGTCCACTGCAGGAACATTCACCTGGACCCAAACTCTGGTGTGGGATTAAAAATATCCTAAGTTAACTCTAGTCATTTACATTGCAACTATCCCAGTCCATACACAGTGATAACTAGTTGCTCACCCTGGTACAAACACAGTCATGAGGGTTCTTCACCGATCCATCTCCAAATGAGCTGCCTTTCCAGCTCGTTCTTAGAGCCATGTGGCCAGGGTTGATTGATAATCAATAAAGCAAGGGGCATCTAACCCCAGCCCTGTCATATCTAACACATACTTATATGTTCAATAAACTTTATTTACAAGATTTAAAAAAAACACTATTTACACATGCAGGGCATCAGACGAGCCACATGCTCATTTAGGGTAAAACAACGTAGACAATAGGTCTTAATCACACATATTGGAAGAGCATATGCAAATGTTGCAATTTAGTGCATTATTAAAATGCCAATTGTGATCATTTTATATTCTTGAGGTCAGCATGTTACAAAAGAAATGAAACACATTCAGAGCTTCCCTCTGAATAGTCTTCTTATTAATGTAGTTTTAAAAAACGGATTATTCTGCACATGTAGTATAATTACAATAGCACATCTGACACATTTTATACATGATGTCTTTGGTAATTTTGTGGTTGGTTTAATCTGAGATTTGCTATATTGTCCATGAAGAATTCAATCTCCTTTCTTTCAGAAGAAAGTTACCATGCTTAATGCTCATTAAATTGACAACAGTCTCCCAGGAGTATTGAGGATACATTGGTGTCAAGCTTTTATATATGATATTAGTGGATTCTCTGCCTGGCTGTACAGCCAGTGTATTTTGTGTCTCTGTGTGTCACTGTGATACGGATGGCTGGTGGTGACGTCAGACTCGGAAGAGAATGGACACAGACAGTCAGTACTGCAGTATTGCACATTTAATAATAAATAAACAAAAGGTTTAAACAAAACACAAACACTTAAAAAACAAAACGGCACATTGGCCAAAATAAATAGACAAACAAACAGTGGACGAACACTAAACAAACAAGTATTGTGCTGAGCCATGTCAGCACAAGTAGCAATTGTTATTTATTTCTATCTCCTCTCTCCCGTTCTCCACTCTGAACACCCAACCCCGAGTGAGTGATCCATGCATCTATATATACGGATGTGCTGGGATTCAATTATTAATTAATCATTCACTTGAATCCCAGCACGTGAACTAATTTGTGCACTCCTCGTGTTCACATCCTGATACACAGTTTATCTGCACGTGAAGTGATTGTGCAATCCCTATGCCTAAATACAAATATACAGTTTAATCACTCGTGCTACATAGCCCAATTTATACCCCGTACACCACTAGATCCACACCAACAATAACACACCACATACAACACAAAAATACGCACAGGGGTGGGGCACCCCACCACAGTCACCAATTGGTAAATCAATTTCATATTCCAGTCTTCTCATTGACCTATTTGAGTACCTGATGTCATATTTTGAGTGTGTTGATGCTAATGAGAATGCCTGCTACCAAATACAGCTGTAGTCCACTCAAAGTGAGGAGGAAATGACTAGAATAATTACAATTAAAGAGGACAGCAAAACAGACACTTGCAAGTTTAAACCTGCAGACATGGATTCAGTACACTGCATCTTCATTGCTCTGTGCTATAAATCTGCAATCATTTTCTCCTGCAAATGATCTTGAGAATCCTGAGGTAGTGGTGAGCTGAGCTAAACAAAGATAATTGGACACTATTAAATTGGGGACAAAACAACAAAAAAAACTAATTGGCGACTACTAAATTTTAAAATTAAAAAAAAAGTGTACATTTTAAAATGTACAAAATACTGTTAATGACTCATACAGTAGCAGCTGCTGTTGTGCTACCATTACCATTTTGTACAGAACCATTTTTGTTCTACTGCATTCCTAATGAAGATTACTTAAACAGAGACATCAAAATTAAAGCAAATGTACTCTTAGGGGGCAAAACAAAGCATATAAAAAACAGCTCAAACTGTTTACCAAGACATATTTTACACATCTGTTTACAAATGTGTTTGTTCCAGTTATTGCATTTTAAAAGCAGAATATGATTTTTATTAAACATAATTGCTATTGTGCTTAAAAAAGTACTGACCCAAAAGTAGACATGGAGATTCATTTTCACTACACCAACAAAGATGTTTCTTCCTCTTTTGTTAAATTTATACTTGATGAATAACAATTGTATGTGTTATATCAGATTCCAGTGATTGACACAAAAACCTCTACAAATCTTCGCTGACAGGCAAAGTGTGGCTAACAACCAGGGTCGCACCCTTTATAATGTAAACTCATCAATGCAGAAGAATCATTCAGATTACTACAACAGACATAAAAAGAAAGTGTAAACTTATTGTGCCTAAAGATACTACAATATTCCCAGTCACTTTACACAGGACATCTCCTCCGCAGTTACGTGATACTTAATTAAACCTATTTCCACCTGTTTTTCACTGTTTTCATTTATGTATGTGTAATTACTGGATAGTTTGTGCTTCATGCATGTAACTTATATCAATTGAAAGGCCAGACAATGTCCTTTCATATTATATATGCAGCAGGATCAGGCATACTATATGTGGTAGAGATGAGAATATATGTGGTAAAAAAAAATAAAAAAAGCTTTTCCAAAAAAATCATGTTTGGTCACTGCTATATATTTTGTAATCATAGATGGCTCAAAAAAAAACACTGCACCGATTGAACTTCAACATGAAATGAAACATGGGAGAAAAATGAAGCAAATTGTGTGAAAAACAACTGTTTTATTAGCACTTTTACCAACTGCAACTATCTCTCTCTCTGTGGTCTGTAGCTTCATTAGCAACCTAGCTAGGCAACCAAGACAAATGGCATTGGAAAAGCCTAAACCTGCCCTTTCAGAAGATATCTACTGATAGGCTGGGCTTTGAGTTATAGCACTGAAATACACCCAGTGATTTGACATGTCTCACAGGACTGTACTGTAACGTGCTATCACCCCCATTGGGGTAAAAGGGGAAACAAGATTAGGGACCCGGCTGTTCCCAGGGTGGTTCTGCATAGACACACACCAATGTGTGTGTCTGGGGTACTAACTGTGTTGTGGGGTTATGATAGGAGGTTGACTCTCGTGTGGGCGGGATAAGGGAATTATATAGGGGGACTTGAGGTTAGCCCGGGCAGAGCTGAACTAGTTGCAATCTTTCCGGTACGCTGTTAGAGTGGGCCGGTACAGTGTAAACAATTAGAGGAAATAAATATTTCTTTGTACCTGAGCAATGTGGTCTGGAGTGTCTGTGGGTGGTCAGCCGTTGGGGAATGCAACAGTACTATTGCATTCTGGAGGCTGTAGCTTTCTCTCTGAACTACGTATATTGAAACATTTGGCATTGCTCGAAAGCTGAGATTCTAAGCTTTCCAACAACATGAACCTCTTCCGTCTGAAGAGTAATCGACCCATAACGAAACCTAAGCAGGTGACCCCTGACACATGATGAGTGGCTTACCTTCAGGCGATCGTATCCCCGGCTAGGAATGCCAAATGTCTTCTATATATACAGGATAGTCAACTCCACCTTTTCTTTCGTCCCTGTCAAACCAGTGCATCATGGGAATCCAAAGAGTTCCGCTAATGACTTATCTTCTATCTGTATAATGTAAAATCTGCCTCATTTCCTATTCCTATTCATTTCCTAACACATACACGTTATTATTCCTACGATCGATGCTTTCACCTAGCCTGACAAGAGCTCTTTATCGCCGAAGTGCTGACAGAAATTGTCAGTCATGAAAATTCATGAGCAGTTAGGGTCATTGTTCCCTTGTTTTGTCAGCTGCCAGGTGCCCTGCAAAAGGGATATCATGCACCCGCCTCATGACCTCGAGCCGACAAGACTAATTGTGTTACAGGCTGTCCTGTGCCCGTGGCAAGGTTTACCCTATATAATAATTGCCCCTTGATAATGAAGTGTGGAAATACTAGCGCCCCAGAGTCTTCAACATCCTTACCTTCAATAGACCTGTTCCCGAGCATGAACCAGTGTGAGGTCGTTGCTTTGGCCCCACACTAGGTCCGCGCTTGAGGCCCACATATTCGGTATATTGAGAGGGGAAGGAGTAGCCTCTGCCCTGGATGGCCCAGTAACCTCGCCCTCTCGGTCACACTGCATACCAACTCCCTTTGATTGGCATTTGTTACCATCCGGGCATTCTCCCATCAGACCCCAGCCTAGTCTCGCTGATGCTCCCTCCCATTTTTCGATCTGTCTCTCTCTTTTTTAGTTTTTCTTGTATGAAAGCTTGTAAGGGAAAAATAACCCCATGACACACCGCCCAAGAGAGCTGTCCGAATTAAGGTCTGCTCACACCCTGTGTCCACTAATACGTGGGTTTTCACATTCCCTAAAATCACATCAACCATACAAGGCCCCTGCTGACCATTTTCCCCTTCTGATGCCGAATTGCAAGCCGCCACGTCACATCCACTGCAGATGGGCATGACCTGGCCTTGTGTCCTGGCTGGTGGCATCTAAAACAGGTAGGGGGGACAGAGGGAGCAGTGGTTAAATATCTGTCCCGTTGCTGTTGTGGCAACGGGGCAGAGGCAGCAAGTCTACCCCAGCTGGGGGCCAACCTTGGCCTCCATGAAGAGGAGGTAAGGTTGCCCATTGGGGTCGACGGTCTGGAAGGTCTCGGTACAGGTCCCGGGGCTGGTGGAGTGGAGACAAGAGGTGGTGCTCGGCTGCTCCGTTGGACTGGAGCGGTGAATAGACCGGTTTTGGTGGAGACCAGGGAGTCCTTGAAATCCTCAGCCAGTTTCACCGCCTCTTCCAGAGTGTCTGGGTTGTGGCGTCGTATCCATGCTTGTGTTTCGGCGCCGACCACATGGCAAAACTGCTCCACTACTATAGCCTCGCCCATCTGTAAGCTCAGCTTCTGGACGGGGTCTATCCATTGTACCATGTGGTCACACAACGTCTGTGCGACAACCCTTGGGCGTATATCCGGGGATCTCTGGTACTCCCGGAACCGTACCCGGTGTGTTTATACAATAGATGCTGCTTATTAGCAACTTTGATAAAGACAACTTTTGGTTATTAACATTTTTACAGGAACCATTCCTATCCTATGGTTTTTCACTTATTAACAACTTTCAGATAAAGATAACTTTTCGATGGCTACCAAGCAGCAAGGGCGGATATGTAAAAAGGCGAATAAATGAATTCTGTTTTAAATACCATTATACACAGCTGTAACAATTACTATATTCACACAATTATTGTTTTGAGATTCAGCTTTTATTAGGGAACTCCCCTAAATTTCTTGTTTAGAAAGATACAGGGTATTAATGCTTGACAGACTAGCCGTCTGCCGTGCAGGTGCATGCATTCGCTGCTGAGTGACAGGCAGGAGATCAAGATGGAGATTGAAGTTGATACGCCCCGCAGGCAAACAGGATTTATTTACATATTAACACACTGAACAGCTCACGTGACACTACCAGCAATGGTTGCGTACAGAGCACATACAACACAGTGTACGAAAACTTTGGTAGGATATACAATCTCTGAACTAATCTCAGTTCAACAATGTACAACAACAACGTATCGGAACAGATTGATCAAGGAGGATAAACGGTTAGGGCGGATATGTGGCGGGCAGATACACGATGGATTACTGTAATTAATTTTAGTCTTATAGTTAAGTATGAATTATTGTTGCATCATTTGAGTTTAACAGTAAATGCATCTAGTAAATACAGTAGTTTCATCTGAATTTGAGACACATTATATAGTGTATATATATAGTAAGAACATATTTCTGTGTGAAGTGCTACAACTGCAAATACGTTTCAGCCCCAGAGCCAGACAGACCCTCCACAGACACAGAGTAAGCCATGTACAGTGCCGTGAAAAAGTATTTGCCCCGTCTGATTTTCTGCATTTTTGCATATTTTTGACACTGAATGTTATCAGATCTTCAACCAAAACCTAATATTAGATAAAAGGGACCTTGAGTGAACAAATAACACAAAAATTTTATACATACTTCATGTATTTATTAAAGAAAGTTATGCAACACCCAGTGCCCCGTGTGAAAAAGTAATTGCCCCTTAGACTCAATAACTGGTTACGCCACCTTTAGTAGCAATAACTGCAACCAAACGCCTCCTATAGTGCCGTGGAGGAATTTTGGCCCACTACTCCATGCAGAACTGCTTCAACTCAGTGACATTTGTGGGTTTTCGAGCATGAACTGCTCATTTCAGGTCCTGCCACAACATCTCAATGGGGTTTAGGTCTGGACTTTGACTAGGCCATTCCAAAACTTTAAATTTCTTGTTCTTCAACCATTCTGATGTAGACTTGCTTGTGTTGGATCATTGTCTTGCTGCATGACCCAGCTGCGCTTCAGCTTCAGCACACGGACGGATGGCCTGACATTCTCCTGTAGAATTCTCTGATACAGAGCAGAATTCATGGTTCCTTCAATGATGTCAAGCATCCAGGTCCTGATGCAGCAAAGCATCCCCAAACCATGACACTACCACCACCATGCTTGACCGTTGGTATGAGGTTCATACTGTGGAATGCAGTGTTTGGTTTTCGCCAGACATAACGTGGCCCATGTCGGCCAAAAAGTTCCACTTTTGACTCATCTGTCCATAGAACATTGTTCCAGAACTCCTGAGGATCATTCAGGTGCTTTTTGGCAAACTTGAGATGAGCATTCATGTTCTTCTTAGTGAGCAATGGTTTCCGCCTTGCTACTCTGCCATGAATCCCATTTTTGCCCAGTGTCTTTCTGATGGTGGAGTCATGAACACTTACCTTAGCCGAGGCGAGAGAGGCCTGCAGATCCCTGGATGTTGCTCTAGGGTTCTTTGTGACTTCCTGGATGATTTTACGCCTTGCTCTTGAAGAGATTTTGGCAGGACGGCCACTCCTGGGAAGATTCACTACAGTCCCAAACTTTCTCAATTTGGACAATATGGCTCTGACTGTGGTTCGGTGGAGCCCCACAGCCTTAGAAATGGCTTTGTAACCCTTTCCAGACTGACAGGCATCAACAACTTTTTTCCCGGAGGTCTTTAGGAATTTCTTTTGTTCATGGCATGATGTGACCCTAGAACCTGTGTGCTGACAACTTCACTCTGATGGTAAGGGCCAAAGTTAGTCAGATTTATATTGGGCAGGGCTGGCCAAAATCAGGCCTGGTTGTTAACCAAAGTACTCAAACAGCTGACCCTAATTATCCCTTTAATTGGGTTGAGTTAACTGGGGGGGGGGGGGATAACTTTTTCACACCTGAAGATTGCATGTTTGATTACCTTGCACACCAAACAAATGAAAGAAGCACCAAACTTTGGTGTCATTTTATCTCTCAAACTCCCTCTATATACTACTACAACCCACAAAAAAAATCTGACCAAATACAATGTGAAAAATGCGCAAAAATGCAGAAAATCAGACAGGGGGCAAATACTTTTTCACAGCACTGTAAACAATGGTGACATTGAAAATTGTATGGCAGCCTTCCGAAATGTACACAGTACTCCAGACACACATTTTGTTTTTACATGAATGCAGACGTAATGAACAGAAGCTGCCACTTTTCTTTTTATACAGTTAACTGTAACACAGATATCTGGTTTTGTTTAATGACTTGTAACACGTGAGCCAGAGCGAAGGCCTGCAAGTGCTTGAGGCTGTTTACATTAGGTTTCAAATCCATCGTTGCATACGAGACAGTTAATTACAGAAGCTAATGATTTTGCCCCCCAACAGTTGTATTAAATGTTTTAATATGCTGTGATCATCACAAGGATGTTAATCCCAAGGTTATCTGGAAGGGCAGAAGTTAAGGATCTCCTGGGTTCCAGTCTACTATTAGGCTGCACAAAATTTATTACTACAGCCGCAATGACTTTTCTGTCCAAAATATAAATAATTTAGAATGAATAATGCAATTGTATTGCAGTATCAATTATTGAGACATTTACTTTATTTAAACAGTATTATCATCTATATATATATATATATATATATATATATATATATATATATATATATATATATATATATATATGTATGTATGTATTGCAAGGGCAATACAGCATGCACTTGATGTTGACTAATGGATGCGTTTGCACTCTTGTGAAATGCATTGGAGCGTAGATTCCCAGCCTCAGGTATAATGCACTTTTTGAGAGCCTGCCATAAAAGGAACTGTGGAAGCCCGAGTGTGAAGGACAATGGCCCTTGAAATGGTGTTCAGTATTTCACTCACAAGCTCTCAAGCATCAAAGTCAGGGATTAAAACCCAAAGATATTTAGAAAAGTCACTGCATCTATTACATTTTTCAGACTTAAAGAGTGACCTCTAATGAGAATTGGGTTATCATGGGATAAAAAAAAAAAATTCAGGTTAGCTCGCAGAGAAATACGTTTTATTGCTAATACAGCTAAAAATACAAACGCAGTATAATCAGTTTATTTTATATTAAGGTGCAACAAACCCTATACCAATATTAGTCTTGTAGGCAAACACCACACATAAAGTATTATTTAACCATTTTATTCCATTGATTGGCGTTTTTTCTTTTTCTAAGAACCCGATTAACAAATGTATTTCAAACATTCAATAGCTGTAAATCAAGGAAAACAACAAATCCACAACCTGTGTACCCCTTCTCGTATGCTCTACTCCCCTTTCTTCACCTGTTTCCTGTCACCAGCCAATCTCTTACCGGTAACTATGTCCTGTTTTCAAAAAAAGGGAGCTCATCAACTAATTAAGAAACAGTACTGTCTTTTTTTAAAGGGATACACACCTAAAAACAAACAACATAAAAAACATAATAAACAGGAAAATCGGCTTAAATAATGAAATATATGTATATATCTTTTTTTCCTTCCATTCAGAACGTGCTCGCAAGGTCCCAAATGCTATCTGCATGCTGCATTAAGAATATTAGGATTATTGTGAGATATGCGCATGTGTCAGTGTGATTCATTGCATTTTTTCCATGCAACTACTTACACTGTTATTAATGTATTTTTAAAATGTGAACTTTCGGTATTATAAATTAGATGTAATTTTAAAACATCAAAACACATCTCAAAATAATCCAACATTCAACATGACACCCAATACTTTCAGATGTGTCGTGCATTTACACGCAAAGAAGATTAAATTACTTCCGGATTGGCTAGCCTGCACAGTGAAGTATAGAAATATTTCAGTTTTGAGGTGGCTGATGATGGCATGGAATAGTAAAACAAGATAACAAGACCTTGTTTTTCTCCATGGATATTGTGAAGCAAAGCACCACTAAGTTAAAGTAAGTTATTGCTTTTCTTATGTAAATCTCTGTTAACTTTTTATGTATATATTGCAACGACCTTGAGAGGTGGCAGGAATCTCAGAGGACCTCCGTGATGGACAGGTGGCGAGGACACTGATTGGCGGAGGGGAAAGGCTGCCAAGATGTCTCCTCCAACCAGATCTGAGAAGCGAGAGGGGGCAGGCCAGCATATAAGAGCGGCGGGAATGACGCGAGGCAGGGGAGAGAGAGACGACAGCTGAACTGATAGGAGTGAGGAGATAGTAAGAGAGCAAGAGAACCACCCACTATTATTACCATCAGCCGTGAGACGGGCCCCGACTGCAGCTGTGCCATTAACCCCCCCCGGGAACCTTGCTGAAGGAACTGAGAGGAAAAGAGGGAGGGAACGGACAACCTGTCGGGACAAGGGAGCGACTGACAGAGGGACTGACGTGCGTGCCTGCGTGCACGCGTGTCTTGACCCTCCCCGTACTTCTGCCTACCTTGTGCTCTTTCACCCCTCTATCCTTTATTCTAAGTAAATACGGACTGACACAGGACTGTCATGCATTCAGTTTCACAGACCTTTTTTTTAAATAAAGAATGTTTTTCTTTAGAGACTAGACCTTTCTAATAGACACTATACAGGGCTTCCCATACCTTAAGTTAGGTGTTTTCAAATAGAGTAAATCTCTGATCCGTCTGTAGGCACCAATTTTGGGAGCATCCAATATAGTTTTATTTTCAGTTGGAATGCCTGGGTTGTGTCTAATTATGACTCAGGAGTATCCAGGAACATTGAATCTCTCTTTGTTATTACCAATGGGACGTGGAAGCCATTGGGTCATCAACTTGACACTGTGAATCTCTGATTTACTGCCTTCTTAATGCAATTATGATTTTCCTCTTACAGTTGGATTTAATCAATGTATGTACATGTATATCTCTTGGTTATATTGTGCTAATCAATTAAACTCTTAACACAAGAGAACACAGAAGCTGTATTTTTAATTGAATCCACCTAGCAATAGACAGAATGCTGTAGTTCCTACTACTAGCTCTCATGTGACTGCTATAATAATAAAGTTAGGTAAGTTGGAGAGAACTTCTGTTTTACATTACTGTGTATTAAAGCTTTGGTATTTGCGATGTTGAACTTTTATAAAGCAGATTCTAATCTGCTTATGGTAATATAATCATTTAGTTGCAGCGAAAGTATCACAATTGCTGAAATTGCTCTCGCACTCACTACACATCGTGAATGCAATCATGTGCTTGCTGTGTGGACAAAGCCATCACTCCACTTCTGACTTGAATTCAAAATGAAAAATATGGCTAATGATGACTAAAATACAGTCAATTCTTGTTAATAGGAATTTCAAGGGACCAGCAAAAAAATTTGTATAATCAGGAATTCTTATCAGGAGTCTAAGCCAAATGCATACTGTCAGTTTTTATTGAAGTTACAGTGACACTGAAATCAAATTTCAGTTACGGAACAATGAAGAGTCTAATATTCCGAACTTCAAAAGAAACTTATCACTATTGTAACACATTTATTTTAAAAAAAAATAAGGTATATAAATGATGGACATTGACGAAATGTTTTTGGTTTCTTTTTAATCACTCGATCATTCATCCTTGACCATGACACGCTTGAGTGACTGACTGAAGCATATGCACTTAATCACCTAATTAGTGAGACAGTTGATTGGACACTGGATATGGAGTGATTTCAGCTGTTGAATTTCAAGCTTGAATAAAAGCAATAAAGAAAATCACAGAAAAAAAACAATATGCCACGTCTGTCAAGAGAACAGCGCCTTCATGCACTCGGAATGTTGTAGGCTGGACTAGGGCAGCGTACTGTGGCTCGTCGTCTTGGGTGCTCACAGCCAGCAGTTTCAAACCTGATAAGACGGTATAACTAGACATACTCTGTCAATGACAGGCCACAAACTGGGAGACCAAGAGTCACAACACCTGCCCAAGATCGACAGATCACTTTGCAGCATCTTTGTGATGTCAGTTGTTAACCAGCTCAATAAAAAGTCACTGCACCTGCTCTAAAATAGAGTTTGTCATTTTTCAGTCACATCTAGTGAATTTTATCCAAATATAAGTGATACGTTTCTTTTGATGCTCAACTATAAGTGATACGTTTCTTCTTCAGCGTGTGGAAGCGACATCGTGGGAGAAGTACAGTTGTGGACAAGTACAGCGCAGTTAGAAGCAGTTTGAAAGCAGGTTGACAGCTGCAGAAGCTAAACTAAACTTCCAAAAAAAAAAAAACATGGTCTTCAAGCCAGTAATCTGTGACAACTGCATGATGTGGGAAATCCGAGAAAACCCAACAGAGCTCAACCAGGACTTGCTTCAACGATTAAGCCTGCTAGAAAAGGAGCTGGAGGAAATGAGACAGCAACAGGAGCTTGAGGAGCTGACACACCTACAATTCATGGAAGTCTGCACCTCTAGCAGACTGAAAGCCACCACAGAGATGGAAGAGAGTCGAAACAGCTGGGTTCAGATAGGCAGAAGCAGGGAAAAAAAGAAACTTCGTCAAACAGAACCACCAGAAATCCAGACATCCAACAAATTTGAGCCACTTCAACATTTAGATGACCAAAACCAACATCAAGAGAATGAAAGAAAACATCCAGGACCCTATAAACAGTGCTGACCAGGCAGCAAAAAGAAGGGAGGTCATGATTGTTGGGGACTCCATATTGAGAAACACAGCAAGTTCAGTTTGCAGTTTGGACCCCCTTACTACAACAGTGTGCTGCCTTCCAGGAGCCTCTGTCAAGCACATCACAGAGAATGTGGACAGGCTCCTAGAACGAACAGGAGACGACCCAGTAATAGTCGTCCACATCGGTACAAACAACATTGGAAGACACAGATCAAGATCCCTGCAAAACAAATTCAGAGAGCTTGCAAGGAAATGAAAAGACAAGACCAAAACTGTGGTATTTTCTGGGATACTGCCGGCACCTTGCAAAGGACCATATGGACAGCTGGAAATACAAAATCAAAATGTATGGCTGAAATCGTGGTGCACACAGGAAGGCTTCACCTTTCTTGAACATTGGAGCACATTCTACAACAAGGACTATCTATACAGGTGGGACGGACTGCACTTAAACAGAAAGGGAACCAATCTACTCGGAGAAAGGATCCTTGAGGAGGTCCAGAAGCTTTTAAACTAGAAAGGAATGGGGGAGAAAACAAAAAAACAGAAGGGAGACCATATCAAAACAAGGGCAACAACTCAGGTAAGACAACTATTAAATGTATTTATCTAAATGCTAGAAGTCTCAGAAACAAACTGTTAGAACTTGAAGCTACTGCACTAACAAGTAACTACGATGTGATAGGTGTTACAGAAACTTGGTTGTCTGAGAGTAATGGAGACAAATATAATATTAGTGGGTACACACTGTATAGGAAAGACAGGCAGGACAGAAGAGGCGGAGGGGTAGCTCTATACATAAGAAATAGTCTTGAAGCCCAGGTGTTAAATCAGGACAAAGAAAACAATGCAGAGTCAATATGGGTCAGAATAATGGACAAAAATTCAAAGGGCATAATAATAGGAGCATGCTATAGACCGCCAAATTCAGACGCTGAGCAAAATAATCTGTTATACAATGACATTCGAAATGCGTGTAGAAAAGGAGAAGCCATACTAATGGGGGATTTCAACTTCCCCCGCATAAAATGGGAGAACCCGGTGGGGAGCACGATGGACGAAATTGAAATGGTGGAAATGACAAATGACTGCTTCCTAACGCAATTTGTCAAGGCACCGACTAGAGGGGAGGCATGCCTTGATTTAGTCTTTTCAGATAATGAAGACAGAATAAATAAAACAGAGGTCAGAGAGCCATTGGCAAACTCAGACCACAGCATGGTCTCATTTGAAGTATTTTTTAAAACCCCAAAAGTAATGACTAAAGCTAAGGTTTACAAGTTTAGAAAAGGAAACTATGAAGGTATGAAACAGAGACTAACAGAAGTAGATTGGAGTAAAATAGAGAAAACATCCACAGAAAAAGGATGGCTGTTTTTTAAAAATGTAGTACTAGAGGCGCAAAACAATTACATCCCAAAAGTAGACAAATCTAAATCTAAAACAAAATGGCAAAAATGGTTTAATAGATCAATTAAAAAAAATATTCAGCAAAAAAGGCACTTTACAGAGCGTTTAAAAGGGACCAAAAACAAAGTACACAGAAAGAGTACTTGGAACTGCAAACAGAAGTCAAAAAGGTAGTTAGAAAGGCCAAGAGAGAGATAGAAATCAATATTGCTAAGGGGGCTAAAACCAATTCCAAAATGTTTTTCCAATATTATAACAGCAAGAGAACTTTCAAAGAGGAGGTTGAATGTCTAAGAGGCACAAATGGCAAAATCATAGATGAAGACAAAAAAATAGCAAATATATTAAATGATTACTTTTCACAGGTTTTTACAAAAGAGGACACAGACAACATGCCCCACATGTCGACCTGTTCCTATCCAATTTTAAATAACTTTAGCATAACAGAGGCAGAAGTGTTAAAGGGACTAGGAGCTCTTAAAATAAACAAATCCCCCGGGCCAGATGAGATCCTCCCAATAGTACTCAAAGAAATGAAAGAAGTTATTTACAAACCGCTAACCAAGATCATGCAACAGTCTCTTGACACAGGGGTTGTACCGACAGACTGGAAAATAGCAAACGTAATACCAATCCACAAAAAGGGAGACAAAACCGAACCAGGTAACTACAGACCAATAAGCCTGACTTCTATTATATGTAAACTTATGGAAACTATAATAAGATCCAAAATGGAAAATTACCTATATGGTAACAATATCCTGGGAGACAGTCAGCATGGTTTTAGGAAAGGGAGATCGTGTCTAGCTAACCTACTTGACTTTTTTGAGGATGCAACATTGAAAATGGATAATTGCAAAGCATACGACATGGTTTATTTAGATTTCCTTAAAGCTTTTGACAAAGTCCTGCATAAAAGATTAATACTCAAACTGAACGCAGTAGGGATTCAAGGAAATGCATGCACATGGATTAGGGAGTGGTTAACATGTAGAAAACAGAAAGTACTGATTAGAGGAGAAACCTCAAACTGGAGTGAGGTAACCAGTGGTGTACCACAGGGATCAGTATTAGGTCCTCTGCTATTCCTAATCTACATTAATGATTTAGATTCTGGTATAGTAAGCAAACTCGTTAAATTTGCAGACGACACAAAAATAGGAGGAGTGGCAAACACTGTTGCAGCAGCAAAGGTCATTCAAAATGATCTAGACAGCATTCAGAACTGGGCAGACACATGGCAAATTAAATTTAATAGAGAAAAGTGTAAAGTATTGCATGCAGGCAATAAAAATGTGCATTATAAATATATGGGAGATACTGAAATTGAAGAAGGGATCTATGAAAAAGACCTAGGAGTTTATGTTGACTCAGAAATGTCTTCATCTAGACAATGTGGGGAAGCTATAAAAAAGGCCAACAAGATGCTCGGATATATTGTGAGAAGTGTTGAACTTAAATCAAGGGCAGTAATGTTAAAACTTTACAATGTATTAGTAAGACCTCACCTAGAATATTGTGTTCAGTTCTGGTCACCTCGTTACAAAAAGGATATTGCTGCTCTAGAAAGAGTGCAAAGAAGAGCAACCAGAAATATCTCGGGTTTTAAAGGCATGTCGTATGCAGACAGGCTAAAAGAATTGAATCTATTCAGTCTTGAACAAAGAAGACTACGCGGCGATCTGATTCAAACATTCAAAATCCTAAAAGGTATAGACAGTGTCGACCCAGGGGACTTCTTTGACCTGAAAAAAGAAACAAGGACCAGGGGTCACAAATGGAGATTAGATAAAGGGGCATTCAGAACAGAAAATAGGAGGCACTTTTTTACACAGAGAATTGTGAGGGTCTGGAACCAACTCCCCAGTAATGTTGTTGAAGCTGACACCCTGGGATCCTTCAAGAAGATGCTTGATGAGATTCTGGGATCAATAAGCTACTAACAACCAAACGAGCAAGATGGGCTGAATGGCCTCCTCTCGTTTGCAAACTTTCTTATGTTCTTATGTTCTTTTGATGCTCAGTATACATTTAAAAATAATGTGTGTTTTATGGAAAATACGGTTGTAAATTAACTTTTAAAAAGTATACATTGCAACTTGAACTCTCCATGTCCCATTTTGATCTCAGGGAGTCACAAAATCAAGGCGTTTCAACACAAGGTTATTGAGCAAATTGGAAACGCTGACAACTTGCATAGGCCTGTGTTATTGTATTCCATTTTTTCAGAACAGTTGACAAAGTGTGTGGAAATGTTGGAATCTGCAGCAACATCTTTCTGTTTCTTCAAACCCTTTTAACACCTCCACTTTCGTGTGCAAGGACAGTGCACATTTTTTAGAGCACTATGTCAACTCTAAATGTATCATACAATCTGTAGTCCCTAACAGAACTAAAATACAATACAGAGGCGCTAATGTGGATGCAAGTTAATACATTTCCCCATAAGCTTTACACTCAGCTGTTCGAATTAGGGAGGTTTAATTTTATTCACACTTTTCTTCCCTGGGGGGGGCTAAAAAGGAATTTTGTGCGAAGTGAATTTGTATTATAAGAAATAATTTACACTAAGCGACTACTAAATTTGTACTATCAGGGAGTTTGTCTAGCCCATGTTCAGTTTAACGAGAATTGACTGTATACTAGATCAACTTCATTGCAGTTTTACATGGGAGGACATTGTGCGAAGCTTTCCCCTTTAATACAATATGGCCATTTAGAAGTGCACCATGTCAACAAATAAGATAACATTTTGATATAATATACTCGTCTACAATATTGACGGGGTTGTCTATTGGATCCCTGTGGAACCATGGGCAGGTCTTTGGATTTAATTAGGACCTTTTATTAATGATATCTGGAAGGAACACTAGACATGTAGCTTTCTTCTGGAAAATACTACAATGCTACACATTGTTATGCAGGTGATGTAAGCAAATCTGCTGCACTGCAGTAGTGTTTGTAGGTAATTGCCATTTTTCTTTTTTGTAGGTTCTTGTGTTTGCTGTGGATACCCTTGGTACCCTTGTCCTGCTAATAGCAATTGTTTGTGGTGGTTTTTCTTCTGATTTTCTTCAGACAGCATCATTTTTCTGTTGTCAGATTTGTTAGTTCTGGCAAGGTGCTCCAAACAAACATTTCTTTCAGTGCTGTCAGCAATGGAGCTAGAATGTAATTCGTTTGATCAGTTTCCTATAATGCAAGTGTGCAATAGCTCTTTAAGAAGTCTATCAAATGTCTCTCTTGTCAGATTTATTGATGTTAATATTAGCCCATTGCCTTTTTTGTGTGCATTTATATTGGTGTTACATTCCTCTTGAAGATCTTGCTGTGAGTGGCTTTGTTTACATAGAGGTATTCTTTGGTCTTTCAGAAATACATGAATAACAGTTTATATGACAATAGATTTGGAAAGGAAGTAGTTTACATTACTTTCTTGTTTTATTGCTGTATTAATCTCCTTTTTAATATTGCTGTTATAATATGTTACTTATCACTCTTTTTGCATCTTGTTCAGTACTGGTTGCAAAAAACATTCCATTATTATACAGATAAGAAAAACATCTCAAAATTTGGATAGTTATAACTGTCTGATTACAATAATTTTCAGAACGGGTTGCTCTGTGCATTGACATTGTGCACGTATAGTCCTTTTCTGTTTTTTAAGCAATATCTATATCTTCCCCATGATCTTAGATGTTATCATTACCTTCATTGCTTCACTGATGTTTCCTGGGAGCCCATCTGTTAGTAAACATTGTATAAGTGGTTAGTTTTTTGTTGTGATCAAGATGTGCTCACTGGTTTATATAGAGGATACCGAATGATAATTTGTGGTTTATGGTTTTTATTCACCGTGGGAGGATGTCCCAGTAAATCAGGGGCGAGTGGTTTATGTAAGGACATCCTCCTAAGGGGAATAAAAACCAGATCCCACGAATGATCATTCAGTATTCTGTTTATACCACAAGTGTATATTTAAAAAAAATAGCAATACAATGTTTATTTTTTATATTTAATCAATTCAGGGATTATTTTATCTGGTGAATCTTTACTTTCATTGTCAGCAGACTCTGTTTGACACTGATTCATTCTGAACCCTGTTTCTGGCCTCTTCGCAACCATCTTTAGATAGAACGTTGAGCTCAGTCTGTCAATTTACATCCCCTCTGTTGTTTCCTACCTTTACCGGTTTTAATAAACTAGGGGCTACAGGCTACTCAGATTAGTCAGATCAGATTGGTAACTGCCAGATTGGTAACTGCCATTTCTTGACTAAACTCTGTTGTTTCCTACCATTACCGGTATTAAAGGAAAGGCTACAGGCTGTTTGGATAAGTCAGATGCAGGCAGATAGGTAACTGTCATTTCTTGACTAAACTTGTTATCAAGGAAATCTGAGTCCAAATCAAAACAACAATAGAAATTTGACATTTTAGACATTTTAAAGTTGTTATAAAACACGTATAGGTGGCAGTATTGTTTGAAGCACCAAGAAGCAGCTCCGTCCTGAATTTCAGCAGCACACCACTGGATTGGAATATGTAAACAAAGACACATTCAAAACTATTCCCGGTAAGCATGTTATCCACTCAAGTGAGATTACAAAAATATATCCCACGCTAGATATACCCACTCTTGTGGTATAAACAATTGTATGCATGGTTTAGTCTTTAAAGAATCAATATGATTAAATACAATAAAAACAAATAAAGCCAGGTAGCATGAATTTATGAAACTGCACAGTACTGAATATGATTCTCTCGCTTTCATCTGTAAGAGATCTTTTTTTTTTTTTTTTGCCTTTCCGTAAAAAAAAGTTTAGGAGCAGTAAGCAATATGAAATCAATACAGAAATGTAAATAAGATCTAGGTGTAACAGAGTTAAAAACAACCTGCTTATAGACATGACTTTCACCAAAATGATTCCAGTTTAATTGTTCTTCCTTGATAATTGCTTTACTGTTAACTAATAACTCTCAGAGACCTCTGGTGGACCAAATAATCAACTTCCTGTCGTTGGTAAAAATGCTGCAGGAGGTGTGTTGTGTTAGTCTCTCATAAACAATATCATTCTGCTAACTGAAATATCGTTATTTACTCAAAAATTAATACGAAAACGAAACGTAGGATATTTATGCATGTAATCTGAGACTTTTTGCCAATTATAATTCAGTATTAATTATATTATTTGGTTTTAATGTCTCTACCACGTTGTGCTCAGCCACATTGCTGTATAATATCTTTCTATGCTACTTAATACTACTAGTAAAAACGGGAAGACAAGTATAAAATAATACAATCAATATTTATAGTTTCTCACGTTGGAGAGAATGTGCACAGACTGGAAGTTGATTTGTTATATTTAAATATCTTTTGTCAGACGCGCAAAATAAGACCCTGTTCACAGTACTATGTTGGCCCAGGGTCGCCTCAGATTTAGGTCGGCAACCCCGTTCACATTTGCAGTTTAAGGTGCCTTTTACGCGTTCACATATGTGACTGCAGGCCTAAAATGTGGCGAATTGCTTTTTTTTTTTTAACAGAACTATAACCTGCACTCAGAATGGAAGAGCTACCGGGATATACAGTAATCCTTGATTTGTAGCAGATGTTTCTTATTCATTTTACAAATGACTATCATTGACTGACATTCACAAGACAAGCTCACAACTGACCACCTAATACTAGTATGGCTGCTCCCTCCTAAGGAAAGACACGGCATTAAATACATGTCAAATACATTACACATGATTCTTCTCATTTATACGTATTTGTTTAACATGCATGACTACTGTCTTTGTTTACAAACAGAATCATTAAACTATTCTATTTGTAAAAGCAAGCATCTAAAGAAATGATCTGCATTTTAATGTAAAGACACACACTTCTGTAGCTATGTATATCGTTGCATGCAAAATAAACAATGGTAGCTGAATATGCCAAGTCACCAACATTAGTGATCATTATTGAAATCCACAGTACTGGGCATTTCCAGTGCCTTCACAGGTTTAACAGCATTCATACTTCAACACAGCAATACAAGTATGGTTATCATATGCTTAGCCCTTACGCTAGCCATGCAAAAAGCTAAAACGCCCACCGCTAAATCCTAAAACACATATCACTCTCTAAAGCTAAAATATACAGTAATTCCTAT
Source organism: Acipenser oxyrinchus oxyrinchus (assembly GCA_030684275.1). NCBI lineage: Eukaryota > Metazoa > Chordata > Actinopteri > Acipenseriformes > Acipenseridae > Acipenser > Acipenser oxyrinchus. The sequence goes on along the minus strand of CM060251.1, from coordinate 76,763,882 downwards.
ACCTTACAGCAATGCATCAATATAAATGAGATATACATTCAAAAGTGTTCTTACCTTCCACTATATAAGAACATAAGAAAAATGGAAGCGTAGTTGTAGGATATAATGTAAAAACAACAGCTGTCTTCAAAAGCAGAGACTTCTGAATACGACCAAACAGCAACCAGCTTTTTCAGAGATCTTCAGAGCATGGACCACCCAACTTGTAGTTAGCAAGTCGAGTGATGCTTGACTGAAGTCTTGCCTCAAGTTTTTTCTCCACTTTGTGCGTCAGAAGACCCAATTAAATCTAATTATTTGCTTTGTTTTACAACTCTTATCTTTTAAGTGAATAATGTATTTAAAAAGTGCTGGTAACTCCTTTAAATTGGATATGATCTCATGTTCGCCTCCTTTTCTAATCTCTAAAATATGTGCGGTAATATTGATAACATATTTCCCGGTACCACAAAGTCGTTATTACTTATTAAGTTATAAGTATATATAGAGAGATGCTTTTTAATATATAACACCAACTCTGTTTAATTATTCCAGCCTTGGTCTAAAATACATTTCCTTCTCAACAGTAGAATGTACCTTTAGTATACTCTCTTAATAAGCATATTTCTTTCTATGTATAAATGTGTCTAACAAACTTGGCTTCTCTCTAGCCAAAATCCCCTGCTTCAATAGACCAATTTATAGATTAAGACTCAAAGAACCCCACTTTCTAACTGGAGTTTACTTTTAATTAATATGGAACTATACTGTCCGAACTTTTCCAAATTCACGGCATAAAGTGATGTTTTGGCCAGATTCAAGAGATGGCTCAGACCGGTATCGCTACAGATAAGAAAAAAGCTTACATCCTAATTTTTTATAACTGAGCTCTCATTATTTTCTTATAATATAATGAAGTAATGGACAGTAACTTTGTTTTTCTTGTACTTCTCGTTAGTTAATTTTAAAAAATGACAATCCATGAATCTCACTTCAGTTCCTGTCTTAACCACACCTGGCACCGCTTTGCCATAAGCAGGCAAAAGCGAGGTTGACAATCAATTATATTCCTTCAGTAAATCTACTGAATATTGAAGTTATTAAATACAGTCTGCACTATTTTGTCTTATTTTCATAGAGTGTGTTATTCTTATAGAGGCTCTGTGTTTAGTTTGAAACCTGTTTCTAAACTAGAGTTATTTTTTCTGTTAGTCCAGTTGCCTTGCTCATGCAATTATTTTTGTTAGAATAACAGTTTATACATAAGCAAGGGTCTTGATAGGAGACGCAACTGACCAGCAAACCAACTTTAAATGCTCCAATATTGCTTCACTCAGACAAGCAGAGCGGAGTAAATCCTGCAGTAAATCTACGACAAAAAGCTTGTAGCTTTATGCATGTGCCCAAGTTAATAAACTAGGTTACAACTTTGTATTACATTGTTTCACTTTTAAACTTAACAGTTTCCCTGTAATAAATACTTCTGTTTTATATCACTGCAAAACTTAAATAAATGCAACACTGCAGCTTTTTTAGTTTCAAATATAATCCTGTCAAAAGGGTTGCTTTTTCTTTTGCAATACCTAAAAGGCTTTGTGTTTTTGGCTCACAAATATCATCCCAATTAAAGTCGATACCTTCCAGATAATAACTTATACTGCAGACAATTTTTCTAATTTAATTAATGAAATGCTCGCTTCTGCCTTTTCTTTCAAGGCTATAAGCCTTTTGGCACCGGTAGCTCTCAGTTAATGAGAGTTTAGCTCATTTCACAGGTATTTCTGGTCAGCGTGACCCAACCTAGCTCCTTCTTTACTCAGACTTACAATGATTTCTATAATAATAATTTCCAGTGTTATACTAGAATAAACAGGAATATAATCCTACAATATTCTCATAGACTAATGCAGAGTACATTATAACATTTGTTTTACCAGTGTGTTTTAACAATTTGTTTAGTATTTCTGCTGGCTTTATATTCTTTAAAACACAGTACAGTTATTACAATATTTTAACACTGTTGCAGTTTCACAAATGCTCAATTTGTATTGTATCCCAAAGATCAGCCTGCTTCCAGTAGCGGTGACAGTCTTGGGTCAGTTTCTGCTCTCAGTGAGTCTGTCAAAGCCACCCAGGTGTGGGTGACAGTCTTTAAAAGCCTGATATCTGCAAAAATCTTGTTAGCTGGGCTCCTATTTTTACATTTTCATTCTCATCATCAGTGGGAAGGCTTCAAATGAATTAAGCTGTTTCTATCAAAGAGCCATGTATCTCTGCTGCATACACCTTTCACTCAAAAAAGTTGCTTGCACCTTATACAAGGGAAGAAGGGTCACTCGTGTCAGTACCATCATATAAGAATGATTGAAATGTCCCGAATTTGAGCATTTGAGAGAGTTTCTTTCCTTTTTAATTAGTATTTATTTTCTTTTTAAAAAAATTGAGCGCCGAAAACACTGAAAGCGCCATGTTGTTTGGAACCAGGCAGCAACCATCTCTACGGAAGTGAGTGTCAATGACAGACGCATGTAAGAGCCATATTGCTCCAGTTTTTAATATAGCATGTTTTAGATTCTTACATATTGCTGTGGAAGAAAGCACTGGGGGAGCATATGGCTAATTTAATGAACACGTTTCTTGAATGACTACAGTAGGAGAATGCAGTTTACGTAATTCTGCACGGTTCTCCTAATGTCAGCATTAAACAAAGTATATTTTACTATTTTTGTGAGTTGTGTCCAATTCGGCAAGATTTTGGTGTCTGACCAAATTTTCAACAAGAGCTTCAGTTTCTCGCACTGTCTGTGTAGTTTAAGATTACCATATTTCCACAGTGAAAAACAGAGTTTTTTTTGTTTTTTTTTTGATTTACTGAAGCCGTAGCAACTCTGAGGCCAAAAATAACAGTATATAAAATAACCCAATAATAGTTTAAAAATTAAACATCAGGTGAATTTATTGCAGATAACAACTTATTGTTTTCTTTATATCCTCATCTAGTCAAAATATGTTAAATGTACAGAAAGCCAGATTTAAAAAAAAAAGATAAGCTATTACCATTTAAACATCTGTTATACACATAATCAGAATGGTTAAACAAATAATCCATAAGTTTATTTTATTTCTGAATGGCGCTAATACACAACCTAATACATTAATCTGCTGTTAACTTGCTGAGCATGCTGATACAGTTTTGTACTTAAATAATAAAATAGAAATACAATAGCAAAACCGTGACGATTAAAAATGTTACTGTGACAATCTCAATTTCCCGGGATGTCTGGTAAGGCCAAATAAAAAAAAATGTGTTATATTTTTTGCTGATAATGGGCTAAACTTTTCTCTTATCAATCTGAAAAAAAACATGCACAGCCATGTTTTTGCTCATGCGATTTTCTGGAAGCAGCGTAGCAAACAAGATCTTCAGTTCACATGAAATGTTGGGGTCTGACCAGCACGGCTTCAGCGTGTCACCAAGTAGTTGTTTTGCATATTGTTTGAAAAATGTGAACAACATACCAGAAAAAATAATTATAACCAGTGTTAGACTCTGGGTGAAACGCCCTTTCTCAAACTTCATCTACACTGTTGTTTATCTTGAATGGTAGCCTATTTTATTTCTCACCAATAGTTCATCGTTTAATGTTCCCAATGCATTTTTTCCTTGTACTTGTGTCTCTGGCTAAACAGTACCTACTGAAATTGACAAGCAGCATCGGGAACTGAAATTGACTTTGCAACTGGTTTTTAAAGGGCGATTGCATTTTAGTTTTTTTAAAATAATGTATCATATAACATGTGCTGATTCAGTTATAAAATCTCTAAAATAAACTATGTAAAAATTAGTACAATAGCTGACCTTGTTTGTTTTTTTTCCTTCCAAAACTGACAAACTAAACACTATCCGACAACTCGATGAAAAACAGCACACAACAGACACTGCCTCCCTCAATCGTGCGTTCTTAGCAAGATCTCTCGATTTGCTGAAAATAATTGTAAAAGCTTATAATACAAAGCGAAAGTTGTTTAATATCATATAAAATACACCACACAGCTGTTTTTACCAGGCTATAATATAAAGCCTTGCATTCTTTATTTTATTGCATACATTTTGTCATGTAAATTTTTTGTTTGTGATTTTGTCTGATTTTAATGTCTTTTTTCTTTCTTTTTTAATGCATGTCATTTATTGCTTGTTTCTTATTTCTGTGATATCTGTATGGTCTTTATATTTTTATATTGTAAAATAACTTTGGGATACTATATTGTCCGTTTTTTTATGCTTTCATTTTTATTTGCGCCCTGCAGTTTCATGGTCTTTGTTATGTTAGCTTGCGTAGTTCAGGGCGTGTGGAGCTGGTGGCTTCTAAATTCCTGTTAATTAGTATTTATTTTCTATTTAAGCCCTGATCACTTGCACCTTCGCTGTCTAGTGTTTCGTTTTCCTCCTCCTCCCCTCCTTCACCTTTCATACATGCCTTCGCATCTGTCGTCTCTGGGGTGCAAGTGAGTCTCACTTCCCCGACCTCAGGGCTAGGCATCCACCTCCCTTTCCTTCAGGGGGGTTCTCACCTTGTGAGTCAGAGCAGACGCCCGGCCATACCCTGTCCTGTCGCAGCTCCTGTGCTTATCTTATCTCATCCTTATTTCAGTTCCCAGGGAGCGTGAAGTCTTGGGCAATTGGGGGTTTAACGAGCGCCCCTTTACAGAAGTCTCAGATGCTGGGTACCCCTCACGCTCTCTCATCTCCTTTCGTGTCCCGGTCTACCGGGACTGACTTCCTCCCAAGGGGTGGCTCCCTGAGTCATAACCCTCGTATGTGTTTTCAGTTGCTGGGTCCTTTGCCCCTGAGATGTGTCAGCATCGTTGCCCTCAGTCAATGACCACTTTTCATCCTGTCTCCAGTTGCTGGGTCCTTCACCCCATTGATGTGTCAGCATCGTCGACCTCAGTCAGTGACCGCTTTTCTATCCTGTCTTCGGTTGCTGGGTCCTTCGCCCCTGAGATGTGTCAGCATCGTCGCCCTCAGTCAATGACCACTTTTCATCCTGTCTCCAGTTGCTGGGTCCTTCACCCAATTGATGTGTCAGCATCGTCGACCTCAGTCAGTGACCGCTTTTCTATCCTGTCTTCGGTTGTTGGGTCCTTCGCCCCTGAGATGTGTCGGCATCGTCGCCCCCAGTCAGTGATCATCTTTTCTATCCTGTTTTGGTTGCTGGGTCCTCTGCCCCTGGGATGTGTCGGCATCGTCGCCCTCAGTCAGTGACCACTTTCTATCCTACTAACTGCTCCTTTCTGCTTCGTCTGCCCTCTCCTTACACCCCCCAGCTCACGCCACGTGAATTATGACTTTGCATGCAGCAATCCTATTTATTCGATTGGAGTTAAGAACATAAGAAAGTTTACAAACGAGAGGAGGCCATTCGGCCCATCTTGCTCGTTTGGTTGTTAATAGCTTATTGATCCCAGAATCTCATCAAGCAGCTTCTTGAAGGATCCCAGGGTGTCAGCTTCAACAGCATTACTGGGGAGTTGGTTCCAGACCCTCACAATTCTCTGTGTAAAAAAGTGCCTCCTATTTTCTGTTCTAAATGCCCCTTTATCTAATCTCCATTTGTGACCCCTGGTCCTTGTTTCTTTTTTTCAGTTAAGCCTATATTGTGGTCATTCTGACGACTTGTCTTATTTGAAAGAACTGAAAGAGTTCCTTTGCTATATTGTATTGTGACTGACGGAGCTGTGTCAAAGGACAGTGTGTCATTTTGAGAGATGTCTTGCAGTGTTGATACTAGCTTTTTCTATTTTGTGGACAGAATATCCTCCAGTTTTAAATAATCATTGTCTAATCCTAAACATTTTTAAACATTATACCACACATTTAGTGAAAGAGAAATAGCTTTTTTTATTTGAAATACTCTGGGACTAGTTAGGAGTGAATAGTCAGATTGTTTTCCAAATGGTTTCATGTAGGTACATCCGGCATTCACATTTTGGAAAATCCTTTATTCTGGGCTGGGAACCTTCCATGGAAAATCTACCCAACAGAGAGATTGGCAGCATTTTCCAGTATTCTTCTACTATTAATTGTAATTATTATACTGATAATTGGTAACCTAAAACTTAGTACCAATATTCACATAATATAATGGTTTACATGCAAATTAACATTTTCCCATCCAACTAACAGTATGATTTTTCAAGCAGGTAGGTAAAATATTTGCAAGTTCCCTAACAATCCAATTATTATATCACAATTTTAACGTCCCTGTAACTGCTGTCAGCTACTTTTGTACACGTCCAACTACTGAAATGTACAGAAATACCATTACAATAGCACTTTCACCCTTTGCAGGAAATTAAATCACTGAGCACATTTTGAGAAACTTGCTCATATCACTAACACGCCTATATGTAGACATTATTCTTGAAAATGTTTCTTTGCTATGGCTTATCCCACAAGGTTGAGATTAAATGTTGGGTCTATTTACAAATATACATATTCAATATAGAACAGAGTAAAACACCGCAATCCAAACACCTAGGGGAGCAGCGTCTTCGAAAACTTTTAAAACAGGAACAATTTATTAAATACCAGCAAAAAAGTTAGTTCTGCCTGCAACGGACATGTTTTGTAGAATGCTTTAATTCAGCTCAGCAGGCAGTGTTCTGCAGCGCCCAGTACTCTGCTGGGAAATCACAAGGGCATCAACTTATTCACGTTAAGATTTGCAATGTTTTACTGTATATGAATACTAGTTCACTTTGACCCAGTCATTTCAACATTTTTCATTTGTCAGAATTGAAATATGACATAGATTTGAGATATTAATGTTACTTGCAAATACATCCTTGCAAAACATGTTTGTATAAGATAAACAAGGCTGCACTCTTTAAACAAAAGCTGATTAGTGTCTAAACACAAGTACCATAATAATATTAATAATCAGGGGTTAATAACAGAAAACTGATACTGATATTAACCATGACATGCAAAGTGAAATTCATGCAGTTTAATATGTTAATTTGAAAATGCACAAAATACCTCAACTTATGCAGGAGTTTTACAGCTAAAACTCTGACTTGTTTCACTTAACTCTTAATTCATTGTGACATCTGTTTCAAGTTATTTTCTGCATTCCAGCAAGATTAAAATTATTGCAGGTGTGTTATTTTTAATAGGAGACTGTCATCTCTGCTACAAAAAATACTTTATTTATAGCAGATGTTTTATGGCAGAAAATTCACAGTGCAGAAAACAATTTATTCACAGTCATTAAGTGCCGCAGTAGTGATGCTGCTATATTTTAGTTCCAGTGGTTTCACTCCTTAGAGCTACCTGCCTATAGCATAAAACAAGGCAGGCAGAAAGTTTATTAATGATGATGCACCCTCAAAATGAGACCGAGCCAACTGTGAGGTGGAGAAAGGGGAGATGGTGGGATAATGAAGCAAGATGACAGTGTAACTAATGAAAGTACAACAGGGGTACCTATTAACAATGTACTGTAAACTATTACTTGCCACTTTTATCATACTCACACTGCTTGTTTAGGAAATAAAAAAATATAAAATTAAATTTAAAAAAATGTACCTACCTACCTACCTACCCTATTTATTTTTCCTGCATAACCCAAACCAAACATTTTTTTAATTTGTCCTAACCCTAATGCAGTTGTCTACTTCTGAGTTAGGTTCCCATGTTTACCAACAACATTCTTCACTGAAGGATCACATATAAACAACAGGCAAGCACAAAATTTATCTTCTGTTGAATCATTCTATTTTACTAACTTTCCTTGATGTAGTGAATACTTAGCTTTATTCAGTTCTTTCCTTCAACAAGTGGTCCCGTCTATTTTCTTGGTCGAGGATAATGTACTGTCTTCTCCACAGACAAAATGGCCGCCTGATCCCTTCCAGTGCTACCCACAGCTCCTCTCTCTTCCGGAACTTTCAGTTGAAAGAAGGGGCACTCTAGCAGCTGCATAGGTTAGAGTACCGCCCATGCATTGTTTACTGGTACCACACCAAGCGCCACATTGGGCCGTGCACTGGTATCGAGATGTGCACCATACCGGTCTGTGCATCACCGGTGCATAGCACTTAGTCGCAGTAGACCCAAGTCCAGTGCATTGCATCTTGTCCTGTGACAGTATCCTGTCTGCCTGTCACTGCAGCTGTAGGTACCCTATATATACAGTATATATACAGTATATATATATATATATATATATATATATATATATATATATATATATATATATATAACCTGTTGGTCTGCCTGTCATTGCAGTTTTCTTAGGACAAAGCTTAAGAAAGTTCATAGTTAAGACCTCCCTAAGATTGTTCTTAAGTTAAATTCTTCAGTTTATCTTACGATCTTCCTAAATTTCTTCTTAAGAACTTCTTAAATATTGTCTTAAGAAAAAAAAAAAAAACCCTGAGTAATATAGTCCTATGGCAAACTGAATTTAAAATACATCTATTGTGATTTTGCTAAAAACACTTTACATTTTAATTAATGTATTTGTTTATTTATTTATACCTGTATATATATGTATTACAGCGCATTACTAAAATAAATAAACCATGCAAAATCGTTGTTTGCATGAATATTAACATGAACACAGGATTGTGTTAGTTTCATCTGAGCAATATATTTTGATCTTGTTATACATTTGGGCAAATCTAAACAGAAATAAAGCAACAATAACATTATAGCAATAATTGTCAGTGACGGGCTTTTTAACTAAATGCGGATGCTGTGATTCGTGTTCTTGTAACTCATCTTAAAAGAAATGCAGCTGTAAAAAAATGTATCAAGGCAGCAGCTTCCCGGATACATCCTCTGGGTCTCCTCCGAATCCGACCCCCCCAATCGCGAGGTTTTTCAGCCTGCAGTGAGCCCCAATCACTTACTTACAGCGACACGTCACTGCATGCCTGGGAGTGGCTCTGGGTACAGTTACCAGGAGGGGGGTCATCACCACTGACGCCTGTGGCACAGGCTGGGGTGCGTTGTGGAATGGGCGAGGAGTGCAGGGCGCGTGGCAACCCCTCTGAGTGGGCTACCACATCAATGTCCTCGAACTGGCCTGCAGGATTTTTCTTGGGAGGTTCAAGGCAGGCATGTGCTGATCCAGACAGACAACACTACAGTGGTGGCTTATGTAAATCACCAAGATGGCCTGCTGTCACCCCGCCTCCTTCGAGTAGCCAGCAAACTACTGTTTTGGGCAGCCGACAACATTCTATCTCTCAGAGCAGCTCATCTGCCAGGAGTTATGAATGGGGCAGTGGACCTCTTATCAAGGAAGGTTCCCTGTGGATCGGAATGGAGACTTCACCCCGATGTGGTGAACATGATTTGGGACAGATTCAGGAGAGCAGAAATAAATCTCTTTGCCTCCCTGGAGTCAGCCCATTGTCCCCTCTGATTCTCCATTCAGGAAAGCGAGGCTCTGCTAGGTGTAGAGGCCATGCCCCACAAGTGGCCAAGGGCTCTATATCCAATAACAATGCTACCAATATGCCTGGAGAAGATCAGGCAAGACCAGGCCAGGGTGCTCTTAGTAGCCCCATTCTGGCCCAGGAGGACTTGGTTTTTCGGCCCTGCCGCAATTGCTGTGCAACCACCCCTGGCAACTGCCTCTCTGCCGCGACCTGCTCAGTCAGACGTGAGGGACCCTGTGGCACCCCGACCCATCGAGCCTACAGCTCTGGGTCTGGCACCTGAACAGACTGCATTTTAGTCAGCTAGAGCTGCCTGAAAAAATGATTTCAACTCTTCAGAATGCCAGGTATGCTTCTACGCGAGCCCAGTATGGGTATAAGTGGGCTGTGTTCCAGACCTGGTGTCCTGTTCTGCAAGCAATGGATACATGTTGTACTTGAAAGGGAATGTGAGGTTATTATTATAACTCTGGTTCCCCGAAATAGAAATGTATCCATTACAATCTTCGTAATGCGTACATTACAAGCAGCAGACTGAAGAAGAAAAAAAAATTGACTGGCACTTTTCAACTGTCATCATGGAGTCTAGTGCCTTCCACGGGGGGTGGAGACTGGTGTGATGACGTTGCCGGTCACTGCGTGACAGCTTTGGTAAGTCTCAGAATTTTCAGGTAAACAAAGTTAACCCATTATGTAATGGATACATTTCTATTTCAGGGAACCAGGGTTATGATAATAACGTCACGTTTTCACTGATTTGCAAGACTCGGAGTTGGTAGTCTAAGTAGGGGGGCCATTTATCATTAAAAATATTAAAATAAAATAAACATTTCTGCTCTGCATCTGGCTTTCGCTAAACATCTCATCAAGCTTTGGGACCCTGGTACTGGGTCAGCACTCTTCACAATCAAAGAGTGTCTGAATTGCAGATTCTGCAGCAGGTAATGAGTGAAAAATTTTGAAGAAAGAAAATCGAGACATTTTATTACAATAAGCCTCCTGCTGTTAATTAAGCCTCAGCACACTTAATTAAGCCAATTAGGCACAAAACACTAAACAACTTGTTCTAGTAACTATTAAATACAAATCTCCTTTGGTGTAAGCCTAAGTAAATCCACATTTGTCAGAGAATGATTTAAGTAAACCTCCTTTGTTGTTTATCCTCTCAACAATGGTAGCCTTTCACAGTTTATGTAAATATATTTGTTGTATATATTCTAAGGGTATGGTGGCACTGCCATTCAGTCCTTCAATCGATATCAGATCAACCTGCAGGGATTTCTTTTTTTCTCTTTTTCTCTTCTGTCTACATGCAGGGCTGACAATTTTAAAAGGTCACTGCTCTAATGTAAGCCAAATTCATATTGCAATGGATGGGGCACAAAACAATTCATAATTAACCCAAAGCTCTTAAATAATTGTGTAACAGAGCCTGGTAAAGTAGTACCATAGTCTAATGCCATGTGACTAGCAGGGACATAACAGGACAAGGAGCAGTTTTGTCTTTCTTGTTAAATCCCTCTTTTATTCTGGTTCAGGCACATACTGTATCATGCAACTGGCAGCTCTGAAATTCAATTCCATAGTATTCAGAACAATAGGGTATTCAGAAGTACCTGGGGGCTGTAGCTGCTGCTGGCTTCTGATACTTGCTGAGTTGTAAATAGAAGGGAGAAAAGATTCATTAAGCAACTTTTTTTTATTTTACAGTGAGTCACAAAATATTGAGTATGTTGTTTGCCAATGCTGTAGTTGAAAGGTGTTGATTTTTTTTTTTTTAATGATAAAGGAGTCAGTAAGGCAATACAAAGTGTATTTTATGATGCTTGTCATTGCTATTCAATCAGTGAATTTATTAGTAATACTGACTTGCATACACTTGTTACAGGTGCTAAATAATCTGTCCCCATCTGATGCACCCAGTGTGAAAAAATGCTGGTTCATATACATTTTCATTATTTAATGTTGCCCACACAAAACGAAACAGATGTATCCCCGGTTTCTCTGAAAGAGAAGACGACCACCAACCAATACTTTTGAGATGTGCCTGTCACAGGTCAGGTATTCACTGAGCATTTTATATGCCCTGTATTTTTGATTGAGTGATTGATTGAAAGCTACCGATAGGCCTCTCCATGGAGTGACATCCTTGGTCCCGCCTCACTGAGGTAATAAATAGTCACTACATGGAGAACTTGTTCTCTTTTGCTTCGAACCAGAGAATGCGAGTGATCTCGCAAGGTTTGGTGGTCGTCTTCTCTTTCAATTAGAAGACGACCACCAACCAATACTTTTGGGAAAGTATACCAAAGCCATCGCAAGGGAGTATGAGCGGACAGCATATGAGGGACGTCTTGCTACCGTTAACTAGTGTTGGTGATGTGAGCGTGCAACCTCAAGGACCCTCGTGCCTAACTAGGTTCTACCACATTAAGTCAGTAGAACCTAGTGAATGTATGCGGAGTAGTCCAGCTAACTGCAGTACAAATATCAGTCAATGAGGCACCTCTAAAGAGGGGCCATAATGTAGCCACTCCTCTAGTCGAATGTGCTGCCACCCTCCCACAATATATGCAGTCGAAACTGTGTCCACAATACAGTGGGACAGCTGCTGTTTTGAGAGGACTTGACCCAGGGTGCTTTCACCATGACAGACAAAGAGCTGCTCAGACTGACATAGCTTCTCAATGCCCGTAACGATTTAGTTTAAGTAGAAAGCCGTAACCACCTTAGGGAGGAAAGCTGAGTTTGTGCCAATGATACCCTGTTTCCATCATCCCAAATACACATACAGGTACTGTGCACTGACAGAGCCAGCAAAAGTAAATCAGCCAAAAGCACCATTCCACATTTAATTTGTAGTTTCTAACACTCTTGAAATGTAGAAAAAAAAGTAAATACCTGTGTGGAAGGGTGGTGGGCAATTCACTGACACACACAAGTTTTATTTGCAACACCGCACTGGTGCCCAGTTTTATTAGTTTTTTTTTTGGTTTTATTTTCTTTAGCCCGACAACGGTAGTCAGGTCCACAGTAATACCAACACAGGTACTGGCTGGTGCACTCACAGGTGCTCAAAAATAATAATGAAAACCAAAGGCAAAGCGAAAAAAGGGTAAATAAAACACAGTAATAAAACTACAAAACAAAAAGTGCTCTCAGCCACTCAGAGAGAGAGAAAGCCAGCACACCCTCTTCCCAACCTCTTGGTGTCACTGTCATGACTGACAGGCGGATCTACGAGGCTGCTGCCCCCTTCCTGCAGTACCACGCATGCACCAGATAGTCAGCACAGATCTCCCCGTTACAACCTGTCATACAGTAAGAGAAATAAGTCGCCAAAGGAAGGTAAAAATGTCCATCTCCTCCTCCTTTTTCTCTCAATGTATTTTTTTGCAGATTTTTGCAGACCCCAGACACTTTTATCCATGCATATGTATATTACAGGAAATCCAAGTTTAATAACAAAGAGAGAGAGCCCCATGCCGCCAGAGAGGGTGCCCAGTGTCACCAGAGCCCCAGAGAGAGAGCCCCAGAGAGAGAGCCCTGCGCCGTCAGAGGCCCAGAGAGGGCACCCAGCATCGCCAGAGCCCCAAAGAGAGTTCCCAGCATCACCACCATAGCACCCAGCCCTTGCCAAGCCGAGTTCCAAGGTTGCTGTTGGGGCTGTGCTAGCTTGCCTCTGCCCCGCTGTGTGGAGGGGGGCAGCAGTCCAAGGAAGCCTGGACCCAGGAGGGACTGCAGTCCAGAACTGGGACGGGGTCTGGGATAGGTGGCTGCCCTGGAGCCCCGTGATGCGGCCCAGCCCCTGAAGTGGTCGTCACGTTGCGTTGCCCTCAAACGTGCCGCCAGGACCTGTCCATTGCTGTCCTCTGTCCTGGCAACCACACAGGCTGCCACACAGGGACCAGGTCAGTGCTTTCCGAAGTGTTTAAATGGGGCCAGTGTAGCGGTGGGTAAATTTGGGACTGCTTGGGACTGGATGCGGGGGGCGGTGGGATGTTAGTGTATATGTATTGCTGTGAGTAGAAGTGCGTTTTTCATGCATTTGATCTGCGTTTATTGTGCCTGAAAAACACAAGCCAAGTTAGTTGAAACAATTGGGGCAACCTTGACCCCCACCGTTTTGACAGTTGTGCCTATTTGCCTGGTGCTGGCCAAGGTTGCCCTAATTGTTTCTTCTAACTTAGCCTGTGTTTTTTATACAAGTTAGAAGAAACCATTGGGGCAACCTTGGCCCCATCGGTTTTACAGTTGTGCCTATTTGCTTTGTGCTGGGTAAGGTTACCTTAATGGTTTCTTGAAACTTCGCTTGTGTTTTTGATATCTCTACTTTAAATGGCCGAACACTTTTGATAACTTGGCGTTTTTTCACATTTCCAACGTGTTTTTGTTTCAGATTTAAAATGCTTAGTGAATACCTGACCTGTGGCAAGCATATCCCAAGTATTGGTTGGTGGTCGTCTTCAAATTGAAAGGGAACCACGGCGTAAAGGTTACTTTTTTATATAGAACTGAACATGAGAGCGAATGTATAAAACTAATAATATGCATTAATTTTGTTAATATACATTTTATTTACAGTCACCACTGCAGGACTGGTACCAGATTTTCTAACAGTACACTTTATGATTAAAGCCTTAGTCATAGCCATAATCTTTAAGCAATGTGACATCCTGCTCTATACCCTAATGCAGGGGTCTCCAACCCTGGTCCTGGAGAGCTACAGGGTCTTCTGGTTTTCATTTCAGCTGAGCTCTCACTTAATTGAACCAATTATTGCCTTAATTAGTCAAGATTAACATATGTTCCAGATCTTTTGCCCTGTCCTGATATTCATGTGCTTTACAGTTCAATTATTGTAGTTTCATTGACTTCATTTGGAATTGAAAATATATATCTATAATAGGTAATTAAATAGTTATCATTAATCTTGACAAGATGTGAAAAGCATGCTCTAAAAAGCCTTTAATCTTTAATTGTAATGTGAAAATCAAGCACCAGAATGTCTATTTCAATGCATTTCAGGCAGCGTTTTTTTACATTTCAGATTTTTTTAATATGAAAGTGTATCTAGCCACTGCATTCTTGAAATGCAAGAAGAGTGTGCTCAAAAGTCCACTATTCTTATGAATTTGCAACATTTAAAACGTTAGACATTAAGCTTATAACAGTGATGATTTTTTATAGGTTTTTGTGCTTCTTGCTTTCTAGTACTAAAGTTTTCTCAATGCAGATTTGTAGGGTCCTTCAGTTTCAGTGTTTTTTTGAAAATATGGTAAATTACTCATCAATTGACAGGTTTCTCCACTTAATGTGATAATTGTCAATCCAAGCTAAAACTATTCACTCAAAATTCCAAACATAAAATAAACTGCACAGAGCCAAATAAGACACATTGTATTAAATAAACTGCACAGAGCCAAATAAGACACATTGTATTTAATAAACTGCACAGAGCCAAATAAGACACATTGTATTAAATAAACTGCACAGAGCCAAATAAGACACATTGTATTTAATAAACTGCACAGAGCCAAATAAGACACATTGTATTAAATAAACTGCACAGAGCCAAATAAGACACATTGTATTAAATAAGCTGCACAGAGCCAAATAAGACACATTGTATTAAATAAACTGCACAGAGCCAAATAAGACACATTGTATTTAATAAACTGCACAGAGCCAAATAAGACACATTGTATTAAATAAACTGCACAGAGCCAAATAAGACACATTGTATTAAATAAGCTGCACAGAGCCAAATAAGACACATTGTATTAAATAAACTGCACAGAGCCAAATAAGACACATTGTATTAAATAAGATGCACAGAGCCAAATAAGACACATTGTATTAAATAAACTGCACAGAGCCAAATAAGACACATTGTATTAAATAAACTGCACAGAGCCAAATAAGACACATTGTATTAAATAAGCTGCACAGAGCCAAATAAGACACATTGTATTAAATAAACTGCACAGAGCCAAATAAGACACATTGTATTAAATAAACTGCACAGAGCCAAATAAGACACATTGTATTAAATAAACTGCACAGAGCCAAATAAGACACATTGTATTAAATAAACTGCACAGAGCCAAATAAGACACATTGTATTAAATAAACTGCACAGAGCCAAATAAGACACATTGTATTTAATAAACTGCACAGAGCCAAATAAGACACATTGTATTAAATAAACTGCACAGAGCCAAATAAGACACATTGTATTAAATAAACTGCACAGAGCCAAATAAGACACATTGTATTAAATAAGCTGCACAGAGCCAAATAAGACACATTGTATTAAATAAGCTGCACAGAGCCAAATAAGACACATTGTATTAAATAAACTGCACAGAGCCAAATAAGACACATTGTATTAAATAAGCTGCACAGAGCCAAATAAGACACATTGTATTAAATAAGCTGCACAGAGCCAAATAAGACACATTGTATTAAATAAGCTGCACAGAGCCAAATAAGACACATTGTATTAAATAAGCTGCACAGAGCCAAATAAGACACATTGTATTAAATAAACTGCACAGAGCCAAATAAGACACATTGTATTAAATAAACTGCACAGAGCCAAATAAGACACATTGTATTAAATAAGCTGCACAGAGCCAAATAAGACACATTGTATTAAATAAACTGCACAGAGCCAAATAAGACACATTGTATTAAATAAACTGCACAGAGCCAAATAAGACACATTGTATTAAATAAGCTGCACAGAGCCAAATAAGACACATTGTATTAAATAAACTGCACAGAGCCAAATAAGACACATTGTATTAAATAAACTGCACAGAGCCAAATAAGACACATTGTATTAAATAAACTGCACAGAGCCAAATAAGACACATTGTATTGCCCCCCTCCCTCTTTAGATCTATTGAGAAAGAAATCTAAAGCTAACGTCTGGATCAGTAGTTTGGATAAGCCTCTGTTAAAGTGCGTAGTTTGTTGTGTGAGTTCAAATAAAATAGTCATAGCGTAGCCAGCTAAAAGAAGTCTTACAGTAATTCAGCTGAGCAATGAGAATTCATAGACTAGAGCATTAAACCACATCATGTTCTGAAGCCAGGATAGCTGTTGAATATAAATGTTTTTTTCTTTCACATTTGTCCATGAACAGAATCTAATATTTGGGACTCATCAGAAGGGAGCACTGAAGTGGATGAATTTTGTGTATATTAACTAAATAAAAAGTCTCTAGAGGTTTAGGAGTTTTGATGGCTGGTGAAATGTTGAAACTAAAAAAACGATTTCATTAGCCAGTTGAAATATTGACTCAAAATGACACGTAATGATACAGATGCCTACAATTCAGTAAGAAAACTGTTTTAAAAGACAAAAGGGCCCAAAAGTACATTTTTACTAGAATATTTATTTATCAGTACATTCAGAATATCCAGTTAACATTTGGGCTAACCACTCTACTAACAGTAAGAACACTTCCTGCAGTTAAGTGGAATGAAAGTGCAGTTAAAGAGACATCGTCTGTCCAGCACCAATTAATGGTTTTCTGAAAAAAAGCAATGCACTAATTAATAAATTAATACATTACAGTTTATAGGCCAATTAAAATGCCACATTTCTCATGTGGGTTTAATATAATAAACACTGTATAAGCGGCCTAACTTTGCTGTGGTTCAAATCCTGCATCAAGCCCAAGGTTTTTGTTGTTTTTAGTAAGGTGCACTTTTGTTAAAAGAGGACACAAACCAAGTAAAACACTTCCATCTTCTATTCACTGTTTAGTTCGGGTTGGCAAAGTGCCTAGCAGAATCTGGATCCATCAAAATCAGAATTTTATGATTGAGACATAATTCAAACTATAACTACCGGAAGCCATGTGATCAAATTGTCACATTTTTCAATTTTTCGTTAAGTATATGGAAAACTACAAAGCTGTATGTAATTCAATATGCTAACATAGCATTATTCAGCAGGTTTTATTTGATTTATGCAAAATGTGTTAATTCTATAGTGTGATGCAACACTTTTGGCCATAGCTGTACACTCATAATTAAAATATATGACCCTCATACACCAATGCAAATATTCCCCCTAGCGATTTATAATAATAGTCTGTGTAAAAATAGGCAAAATAAATAAAATGAATGGTTTTCTTCTGCAGATCTACATCAGAAGCCTAATTGTCTCCTGTTACAACAGTTACTAGTTATTCTAACAAACAAACACACAAATCCTTCTGTCACTGAAAAGTTCTGCGTTGTTTATTTATCTTAGCATGTCCATTCACAGTGAGTTTGTTTTAACCATCAATGAATCTCTCACGACTAGAAATCACTCGAGAATATAAGTCAAGTTGAAGAACTTCACTGCAGCTGGATGATGTTTTTGTGAAGAATACGATGCTGTTATACTGTTAGGTTAAAGATTATTTCTGAAAAGGGCCCAACTAGGTGACACCGACAGACGAATGTGACACTTCTGTGAATATTCTAGCGTGGCATTAAAAGGCCACACATGTCAAACAACATGATGATATTTGATGATGGCCTGGGTCATTTGAGTAACACAAGTCACTCGTGACATTTAGAGATCTCTGTCCAGGCTGTTAAACCTGCTGTTATAGGTTGTGAAAGGACGTAATTTCTGGCTTGATTTGCAGAATTTTTAAAATACTTAAGCTGCTTGTTTCTCAGTTCTGATTCCTTGTTTTCTCTCTCCCTTTCTGATTTCTGAGAGTCTGATTTATGGTGATACATTTTTTAAAAGCTGTTAACCTCCAATAATACGTGACCTTTTGTGCACTGCATATGTGATGACCTGTACGTGAGGTCTGTCTCACGCACACTGTAGCAAACCTGTTCTGGGGAAATATATTATTACTCTAACATTTGCGGGGAAAATGAAGGAGCCTCACAAAGGATTTGCAGGTTCTCGAATTCACAGTTTATTAAGCCGGGACTCTACACTAAGCAGGTAAAAGCCTGCTGCTTTACCAGCCAGTAGAACAACTACAGCTGAGCAGTGTAGTGCTACTCAGACTGTGATAAATAATAAAAGAAAAGAAAGTAACAAAAAACACACTGTTTTGGCCATGTGCTACAGCCACTAAGTGCAGTCTCCGGTTTCTCTTTTCTGTAGTCCCGCTTCTCATCTGCTCTCCTTGACGGTTTCTTCAGCACTCTTTCTGTCACTCCAGCTGGTCTCCGTCTCAGCAGCAGCTACATATCCCTGTGTCCAGGGCATGCCCCCCGTGCACCAGCCACCTATCCCAAGCAGACACGGCTTCCCGCTCTCGACCCCCTGATGGTTGCAACATCTCATCCATGTTGCACTGGGTACCACTCGCGTGGCAAGCCGAGCCCCTGATTGGTGTTGATTCTCCCATCTCTGACGTCCCAGAAGCCCTGCTGCATTTGAACTGTTGACCCCAGAAGGGCTGCAATTCAGGATGGTAGTGTGATGTCTTTAACCTAGCTTTAAATATAAGAACATAAGAAAGTTTACAAACAAGAGGAGGCCATTCAGCCCATCTTGCTCATTTGGTTGTTAGTAGCTTATTGATCCCAGAATCTCATCAAGCAGCTTCTTGAAGGATCCCAGGGTGTCAGCTTCAACAACATTACTGGGGAGTTGGTTCCAGACCCTCACAATTCTCTGTGTAAAAAAGTGCCTCCTATTTTCTGTTCTGAATGCCCCTTTATCTAATCTCCATTTGTGACCCCTGGTCCTTGTTTCTTTTTCAGGTCAAAAAGTCCCCTGGGTCGACATTGTCTATACCTTTTAGGATTTTGAATGTTTGAATCAGATCGCCGCGTAGTCTTCTTTGTTCAAGACTGAATATATTCAATTCTTTTAGCCTGTCTGCATATGACATGCCTTTTAAACCTGGGATAATTCTGGTTGCTCTTCTTTGCACTCTTTCTAGAGCAGCAATATCCTTTTTGTAACGAGGTGACCAGAACTGAACACTATATTCTAGGTGAGGTCTTACTAATGCATTGTAAAGTTTTAACATTACTTCCCTTGATTTAAATTCAACACTCCTCACAATATATCCGAGCATCTTGTTGGCCTTTTTTATAGCTTCCCCACATTGTCTAGAGGAAGACATTTCTGAGTCAACATAAACTCCTAGGTCTTTTTCATAGTTCCCTTCTTCAATTTCAGTATCTCCCATATGATATTTATAATGCACATTTTTATTGCCTGCATGCAATACTTTACACTTTTCTCTATTAAATTTAATTTTCCATGTGTCTGCCCAGCTCTGAATGCTGTCTAGATCATTTTGAATGACCTCTGCTGCTGCAACGGTGTTTGCCACTCCTCCTATTTTTGTGTCGTCTGCAAATTTAACGAGTTTGCTTACTATACTAGAATCTAAATCATTAATGTAGATTAGGAATAGCAGAGGACCTAATACTGATCCCTGTGGTACACCACTGGTTACCTCGCTCCATTTTCAGGTTTCTCCTCTAATCAGTACTTTCTGTTTTCTACATGTTAACCACTCCCTAATCCATGTGCATGCATTTCCTTGAGTCCCTACTGCATTCAGTTTGAGAATTAATCTTTTATGCGGGACTTTGTCAAAAGCTGTCTGGAAATCTAAATAAACCATGTTATATGCTTTGTAATTATCCATTTTCAATGTTGCATCCTCAAAAAAGTCAAATAGGTTCGTTAGACACGATCTCCCTTTCCTAAAACCATGCTGACTGTCTCCCAAGATATTGTTACCATATAGGTAATTTTCCATTTTGGATCTTATTATAGTTTCCATAAGTTTACATATAATAGAAGTCAGGCTTATTGGTCTGTAGATACCTGGTTTGGTTTTGTCTCCCTTTTTGTGGATCGGTATTACGTTTGTTATTTTCCAGTCTGTCGGTACAACCCGTGTCAAGAGACTGTTGCATGATCTTGGTTAGCGGTTTGTAAATAACTTCTTTCATTTCTTTGAGTACTATTGGGAGGATCTCATCCGGCCCAGGGGATTTGTTTATTTTAAGAGCTCCTAGTCCCTTTAACACTTCTGCCTCTGTTATGTTAAAGTTATTTAAAATTGGATAGGAACAGGTCGACATGTGGGGCATGTTGTCTGTATCCTCCTTTGTAAAAACCTGTGAAAAGTAATCATTTAATATATTTGCTGTTTTTCTTTCTTCATCTATGATTTTGCCATTTGTGTCTCTTAGACATTTAACCTCCTCTTTGAATGTTCTCTTGCTGTTATAATATTGGAAAAACATTTTGGAATTTTTCTGTGGATGTTTTCTCTATTTTACTCCAATCTACTTCTGTTAGTCTCTGTTTCATACCTTCATAGTTTCCTTTTCTAAACTTGTAAACCTTAGCTTTAGTCATTACTTTTGGGGTTTTAAAAAATACTTCAAATGAGACCATGTTGTGGTCTGAGTTTGCCAATGGCTCTCTGACCTCTGTTTTAGTTATTCTGTCTTCATTATTTGAAAAGATTAAATCAAGGCATGCCTCCCCTCTAGTCGGTGCCTTGGCAAATTGCGTTAGGAAGCAGTCATTTGTCATTTCCTCCATTTCAATTTCGTCCGTCGTGCCCCCCATCGGGTTTTCCCATTTTATATCGGGGAAGTTGAAATCCCCCATTAGTATGGCTTCTCCTTTTCTACACGCATTTCGAATGTCATTGTATAACAGATTATTTTGCTCAGCGTCTGAATTTGGCGTTCTAT
Organism: Acipenser oxyrinchus oxyrinchus; assembly: GCA_030684275.1. NCBI lineage: Eukaryota > Metazoa > Chordata > Actinopteri > Acipenseriformes > Acipenseridae > Acipenser > Acipenser oxyrinchus. Next base: position 76,742,742 of record CM060251.1, on the reverse strand, counting down.
AGCATGTTCCTATTATTATGCCCTTTGAATTTTGATCCATATTGATTCTGCATTGTTTTCTTTGTCCTGATTTAACACCTGGGCTTCAAGACTATTTCTTATGTATAGCGCTACCCCTCTGCCTCTTCTGTCCTGCTTGTCTTTCCTATTTAGTGTGTACCCACTAATATTATATTCGTCTCCATCACTTTCAGACAACCAAGTTTCTGTAACATCTATCACATCGTAGTTACTTGTTAGTGCAGTAGCTTCAAGTTCTAACATTTTGTTTCTGAGACTTCTAGCATTAAGATAAATACATTTAATAGTTGTCTTACCTGAGTTGTTGCCCTTGTTTTGATGTGGTCTCCCTTCTGTTTTTGTTTTCTCCCCCCTTCCTTTCTAGTTTAAATGCTTCTGGACCTCTTGAAAGGAAGGGGAGAAACAAAAACAGAAGGGAGACCACATCAAAACAAGGGCAACAACTCAGGTAAGACAACTATTAAATGTATTTATCTTAATGCTAGAAGTCTCAGAAACAAAATGTTAGAACTTGAAGCTACTGCACTACATTTGAAAGACTACAGTAGTTTGTGTTATTTGTGGATTATCTCATGTATTTGCAAATTGATACTACAATCATCATGCTGATAATGATATAGCAATAAAGTATAAAATTCAGTTTTTTCCTACCACAAAGGAAGTTTGGAAAGATTTGAACATTGATCAACTGCATACCTGAATAGTTTATGGAGGTGGTTAGTAATTAAAGTCCAGAAACGTTGATCACAGTAAGTATCCCTTTAGGTATAAACAGGCATTCGGATAAGGGTGAGTTTCTGCCCGTCACAATTGATCATGTTTTCTTAAAAACTGTAAAAAATATATGGGGTTATTGTATTGTATTGCAACCTTTAGTATACAAATGTGATACATACAGAACCAGTGGGGTAGCTGAACCAATACATCTTGGTGTTAGCTTGAAACAATAAATTACACATTCACAGTATAGAGTTAAACTCTGCTTTAGAGAGTGCAATGTATTGTCATTAGTGCAGGGACGAACAGAGGATTTTCATGTTCAGCTATTCACTCATAATTTAAATATTTGTTCGATATTCGTTTGTTTTCAAAAAGTAATAAAAGCCATTCTATTGCTCTGAACGCAGGCAGAGACAGCATAGCAGCAGGGGCAGGGGGCATGGGGCATGGGGCAGGGGGCATGGGGCATGGGGCATGGGGCATGGGGCATGGCCCCTGTGTGTGTGTGTGTGTCTTTATTTTACAGCAAAACGTTAATTTTTTTACTTTTTTATTATTCCTTGCCATGCCATTTCTTCACAGTAAACAGCGGCCATAGACATGTTTTCATAAAGTAATAACATGAGATTTACTTGTGCCTTTTTGTAGCTGAAATTTAACTTTAAACACTTCAAATACAACAAACGTGGAAATGGCGTTGTAAAGTGAAGGGGAAAAAACTCACCGTTTTGGTTCTCGTTTATTACATTACACATAACAGAAAGTTGCAACAAAACATATATAATAATATATAAATCTATATAAAAAATCACTTCACAACATTTCCAGCAAGTTGGGCACTGTTTAAGCGAAGCATTTCAGAATGGCGTGCTTGTCTTCTTTTCTGTCCCATGAGATTCTGAATCGCTCTAATGCAGCACAATGCTTTTTTGATCCAGATGGCTTTCCATAGAGATCACTATGTGTGCACGCTCATAATCTGGTTTGTTTACTTTTTTGCTGTCTAAAACTGAAATAGAGGCTCAAGAGCTGCTGTGTTGATCCTGTGTTTTTTTTTTCTTTTTATATGTATTAAATCTCACATATCACACAGAGATCTTTTTCATTTGCCATTTTTTAAACTGTCGCGTAACTTCTGGTGAGGTGGTAAATAAGTGCAAGGTATTTTTGTCATTTCTAGCAAATATGAACATCTGATTTCTGCATCCGAATACATGTCAAAAAATATTTGTTCGAATATTCAGATATTTGTCCCAGCACTAATTGTCCTATTACTCTTATTGTGGACTCATTGGGACAAAACCTTGTGTCAACGTTAAGTGGTTGTCCACAATAAACAAAAGTGCAAGAAAACAATAAGTGATGCGTTACTTCCCATTTCAAATATGCCGGCACACTAAGGGTGTGCAGGATTTGAATTTGAAAGTGGGCTGGGCCAACCAGAAACAGACTAAAAACAGAAGTTGGGTTATTGTTCCCACTGCTGGAAATCTTCTCCATCAAGCATCTAAAGAATGATGTACAATGTACAACAGGTTTGTGTTGGCCTGAAAAAAAAAAAAAAAACTCTGGGAATGTGGGTCTGTCCACTCTCTTCAAAGCGAACAGCCTCTCAATCAAGCTGTGTAAGTAACCAGGTTCGCAAAGGGCTTGACTGTCTCTATACAACGTTTGGTGCAGATCAAGGACAGAACACCCTAGTTTACATAATTAAGACAAAGCTGATGGTGGCTACATTGACCACTAGGAGAATCGAACATAGCCGGTGGAGGCTGTAAAGGGTTAATAACTAAATGTCCATATTATCTGTGTCTGCATGAAGCTGAATGCACTGTGTTAGCATTGGGTAAAACAGTATTAGGCAAGATTAGAATACAAAGCAGTGCCAATGATAAAGTCTGTGATCCAGTAAGTCTGGAATGTAATGAGCAATGATGGATCAGCTGGGAACAATCATTGCACAGGAATTAAATAACACCTCGCATGTATGCAATGAAGCAGAACACTGTAAAAAAAAAAACATGATCTATAATAGGAAAGATAGCAGCAGTTACTAATCTGTTTCAAAAAGAAAAATCTTATTTTTGAGATTTGATTTTTAATATAGCTAAACAAGCTGAATATATGCAGTAATAAACGCCAGCTGAGGCAGCAATACCAATTAGCCTTTTTGAAAAATCTTTTCTTGTAGAAATACATTACTTAAAGTAAGTCCCTGCTCTGTTTGCATTGCACCTTATTAATTGCTATTTGAAGATAACCCTCAATCACCTTAACAGAATAGCCAGGTGTGTAAACAATAGCACCAGATTAGAGGTGAAAACGTAAATGTTCAAACACCAGGACAAAAACATTTTGTGGAAAGTGCTCTCTCTTTTCTACTGTATATTTACATGACTTTGAATCGTTCATTCTGATAAAGGTTGCTACTGTACACAAGATTCAGGAAATAAGGTACAGTTTTTTAGAAGCAACAGATTGCATTTGCTGAACTAGGTCCTGTGACATTCAGAATACATTTTCAAGAAAGTCTGTTTAAATAACAATAATTCAAAGACAAGTATTCCCTCTGGGAATTTTCTAAAAACCACCAGATTATTGAGTGGATATAAACACACTAAATGAGGAGGGTTGAGCCGTGAACAGAATAGAAAATAAAATACTTTTCAACCCGTTTTCAACCACTGAAGTAGAGCTAAGAGTTTGTTGTGTCATAACACTGCATCACCTCATGAATGAAGGAGTTTTCATTCTCTCCAGTATGCATGTTGTCCCTTTTATGTCTATATTGGGCAGAATTTCCAAATGTACACAGAGAGTGACCAATCAATTAAGCAAAGCGGTAGTTCTGGCAGGGAACCTTAGATCAAATCACATAAATATCAAGCATATTTTAGGTGCTTCCCATACCAGATCAAATAGTCACTTGAATAGCTAGTATCTTATTTATCCTTTGCTAAGCAAAACGTCAAATGACCGGCAGGGAAAGGATTTCTATCTTACCTCAATCTGTTACATCCCCGCTGTGTGCCAGAGTTCACCTACCCCCCTGCCCATGGCTTCCCTACGGCCAGCCTCTCCACTTATCTGCAAGCTAATTTTTGGGCAGGGGTACCTCGAAAGGTGAGGCCAACGGCCAAAGAATGTAGTGTAAAATATGTAGAATGTAGTAGTGTTGTCTAGTTTATGTTTTGATAAATTTTTTGATAAAGTGATAAGCTGTTCTTAAGGAATCAAATATATTTTAAAATAGATTATTACATGTAGTCCTCTACTAAATGTTTTGGTAAAGATTAAAAACAAACTGCTGCACTCTCATCTACAGGTCTTGACCTAGGAAGAATGTAACAGGAATGCTTGCATAAGAGAACATGCTTTGAACAGTCATGGGAACAATGTCATATTTAAAATACATGGACTGAACCATTGCAAATTATACATGTAGGTGGAGGGCACAAAAATATATACTCTCAGTGTGGCAGATATGAACAGCAGCATGCTACTGTACATACTGCAGAATAGTACAGATGTCTGTTTTGTTCAAGTAGCTTTGAGTAACCTTTGGAATAGCAGAGTTGGGTTAATCAAACAAAGTGATAAATGATACATGTCCTTGAGGTAACTAATTATTAACTTCAATGTTAAAACAGGATAAATGTAGCATTATGAAGACAACTCATTAGACAAATCTTTCTGAACTTCAGTTGAAAGCATCACTCTAATGAGGACTTTGGTTCATCAGATCACTGTGGCATCTGTACTTGTTTACTGATGAACACTTTTGAAATATCTAGAGTGTTATAAATTATTCCATGGCTATATTCACAAAACATTCACTTCTCTGCTAAATGTGCATAGCATAACTAACAGCACAACTGAAGTGCATGTAGGAGCTCTTTATTAGAGCTTTTTAAAATTATTTTGGGAGTCTTTTTTAAATGATTAAACCATTAAATGCATTTATGGTACATAAATTGACCAGGCAAAATGAATGTGCTACAGGTAACAAGTAAAAGGGTTTTATTTGTGTGTTATTAATGTGCCTTAGTTGTAATCCTTATAAATATACAAAAGACATTGTAGGGTTAGAAATGAACTAAGAAAGGGTTAATATTATTGATGGAAACTGAATATACCAGATGTCTTCCTAGGAAAAGAGATTTCGTCTGCATAACTAAAAAATAACTATATTAAGAATGCAGACTAGGGGGTTTACAAAAAAAAAAAACTTGTGGTTTGACATTTAAAGTGAATGGAAAGTGAGAGTATGTTTGTCAGAACTTTGGTTGAAGGTGCGGCCGACGCGCTGCCAGAGGGATAGGTAATTGAGCTCTACCTTTAGACGAAACACTGAGGATGGAAGGTGCCCACTTGAAGACCCCAGAGATGTACCCTACTTAGCTCAATCCAGACGGTTGTCATGCTGATGCGCTGGGGAGACCGCACTGTGGTTGATCCCCGGAGCCAGCATCGCAGCCGTTGTGTGTGCTGATGCTCTGTGGAGGCAAAAAAAGATGATCCCTGGAGCCAGCATTACACTTCAGCCATCAACACCTGACAGAAGGATATCTACATCATCACATGGAAGGAAGCGCAAATGGATGGAGACACCTATGGATCACATTTGATTACTGTAAAGCTACGTCTTAGTTGGTGCTTATCTTGGCGAGAGCCGAGTTCAAATCAGCATGAAGTTTTAACATCTACTCTCGTGTAATGGAAATCATTACTTCTGTAATAACTAGTGCTACATCATTTTGTATAAAGATAATGTTTAAAGAATATCTGTGTAACTCTTGAATATTGGAATCAAATGAAGAAACTATGGCAAATTCTTAATTACTGTTTGGGTATGAATCATTACAAATGAATATCCACAATATATATTTTGCTTCACAACATTTTTGTGATATTGGGATTTGACAAAGTTGTTTTGGAAATTGAAAATACAACACAGTTAACACATCTAATGTTGACTTATTGTACAGTGCCACAGCAAGAAATATATATATTATATTTAGCTTGGTAGACAAAGGGTTCAAAAGAGCAGCTTTGCTTTTGTTTCAGCTTTATTTTATTTTCGCAATGGTGCAAATTATACTTTGGTGTAATGACCTTGAAAATCAGGTAAACATATACAGCACATCAAACAGTGCATTTTCTGGTTGTGGATTCAACATTCACCACCACATTTCTGTGCATCTTCACCTCACAATAAGGAATTGGTCAGACAATCTAGACCTGCATTGCATACCAGAGTAGCTAACATTTAGACTTCAGTGCATTCCTACTCATCTTAATCAAAGTAACTCCTTTATCTGTATTCCACAAGGTTATATGTTTCTAGAGGCTGCCATTTTAGCCTTGGCATTTTCTTTACCTCACTCTGCACATTAGCTGAATAAATGATGGACAAGTGTACTTTTAGTCCCATTCAGCTACACCTCCTTCAATCAGGTGGCTCCAGTGGTGCAGTGGTAAATAAAAACGTGGGTAAGCTCCCCTGCTTGGTGCTCCAGGACAGGCAGTGGCATGGTAGGAACTTAGGCTGACCATTGTTTCTGTTTTTTTTAATTGAATTTAGAGTACATCAGGGGCAAAAATGAAGCCGTTAAAATGCATTTCTGACACTCAGTTCCACAGGGACAGTGACAACACTGTTTTAGGAATGATTATGGTTTTATAAATAGCACAAACTAAAGAAGAGTCTCCAAGGCAAACACAATGCACACATTATACATGGCAGAACTCTGGAAAACCTTGCTTGAAAAAATAGTTAATAAACCAATGTCCCCCCATCCAAATAGTTGTTATTCATCACAGGGTTTTGTTACCTGCTAAGTCAATTGTGTGTGTCTGCTGAATGACCAGAGGTGGAGGGATGCAATTGAAAACACCACTCAAACGCCCAGGTTTTGTCGTGGGGATGGACTTGTGACACTGACCCTGTTTCTGGAGGATTTATGATCAAGCTGGCATGGTTTATTCACAACACATGCTAAACTAGCAGCGACACATGTATCACCTAAATTAAGTCTTTTGTACTGTGAAAATGTGCATCATACTAGGCCATCTTTTAAAAATAATCACTAAAGTTATATATTCGTTTTCAGGCTATGATAATCCATAAAATCCATGTTGTAAAAGTATCCACTGCACAGTCCTTTCACGGGGGTTCAGTGTGCCTAACAACAAAACATAACCACAGAACACACACACACACACACAAAGACCACGCAGTCCAGTGGCCACGCCCCCCCTGCTAACGCCACAGTTCTGACTAGAGAGCTCTCAACTGTCATTCTCGTGCGCAACAACACAACAACATAGACGCTCACCATTAAAATATCTTGTCTTTAACCCAGGATTTGCATATCACAGAAGAGTAGAAATGAGTAGACTCTGTATATCCCTTACATGAGAAGTAGGTAAGCACTATATTGCCCAAATTAAAAGTGGGTAAACGCTGTTTACCTGTGTATACCCTCGACTACACCACTGGGTGGCTCATAATTGTTTAAAACTATAGGGAACATTGTTCTTTTAGAAAAACAAGCTACAGTGTTTTAATGACTCAGTTGCAGGAAAGCCAACAGGAATCCAAGTGTATTTTTGTCATTTTCTTGTTCTCCCTGAGGAATTCACGCTTCCAGAAGCATCTACGCATAAACTGACTTCACCTCAGATTATATAGTTGCACTTCCAGCCCCCAGCTGTAATATTCTCCATAAAACAAAGTGTGGATGCATCCAGAGCATCTAGCTATGGACGAACTGTAAACTTGCAACTGTTGTTGGAATATTTTAAAAACAAATAAGCTTTGTGAATAGGTCCCATTGTGTGAGAAGTAGTAAACAGTGACATAACTTGAATCAAAGCCTTGCTGCACAACATGGAAGTGACTTTCCCACAGGCTTCAGATGACACTGTTATACACTGCATGTATCTGCTTGTTTTTAAAACATTTCATACTGTACATTATGGTTTGGGGGTTTTAGCAACCTCAGTTGAAGGCAGGCTACATAACATTAAAACTGACAGCTGAATATAGCATTTTTATTTGATATATAAGCTGTATTAATCCAAGTATACAAACCTTTCTGTCTCTCAGTGTGACAAAGATTCTTGCTTGTAAAAATATTTCTAGTTCATTCTTTCTTTTACTCTGAGAAATATTGAGGGCAGAGTACACTGATGAAGGCAATAGCCAAAACAATTGTCTACTATTTATGGTATGGAATATATACATTTCTTGAATAGCACTTTGTTGTATCTGGATGGTACAGATCTTATACATTTTCAGGATAGAAAAGTTAAGATTCCATTCTTAAAGCCATATGTACGATGAAAGGATTTTGTATGACTCACAGTCTGTACAATTGCAGCAAGAAAACACAGCATGGTGTCATTAGAAACTTTTTTTTTATCACAAAGGACCCTGATGCTGCTGTAGAAAAAGCATCTAAATAGAAGTACAGATCTCAGACTGTGTTAAACATTTGAGATGTGTGGGTTGTGAAATGCTTGTCTAAAATAACTACCCAAAAATGAATCTGGATAGGATGCCATGGTTCTTGAGTATTTTTTATGTAGTACACTTTTGAAAGTGATTGTGCAGGTGATTTATATCTCTTACTAGTCAGTGGTTGGCTATACAGAAAGATCTGCCCCTTAATGTTTTGAGCAGTATAAGAAATGTGTCAGGTCATCAAGCATTTTTAAAATACAAGTATCTAGTACCAAAACCCTGGCCCAAAGAATAATATCCTCAAAAGACCTGACATAAACTGCACTGGCATTTCTTTGTAAATTTCAATGCAACATTTGTTACTGATTTCAAAATGTCCATACAGGACTGCTGAGGTGATATGCAACATTTCTCCCTTTCTGTTGGTGCAGCTGAACTTGTAGGATTGCAGGTAGGTTGAAATGTTAAAGTCAGTAAAGCAGGTAGATGTCATTGACTGAATGTCTCTTTTGAAGGACAGTCCAACAAAACAGCAATCTCTGTATGATTACATTCTTAATGTGTTCCAACACCAGGGGCATCTCCCATCTAAGTAATGTCCAGGTTAAACCCTGGTTAGCTTTTGAGATTTGTTAAAGTCAGAATCTAAGATGGTATTCTTCAGCTTCAGACATACAGTGGCTCTCAAAAGTATTCACCCCCTTTGGACTTTTCTACATTTTATTGTGTTACAACATGGAATCAAAATGGATTTAATAAGGAGTTTTTGCCACTGATCAACACAAAAAAAGTCCATAATGTCAAAGTGAAAAATAAAATCTACAAATTGTTCTAAATTAATTACAAATACAAAACAGAAAATAATTGATTGCATAAGTATTCACCCCCTTGAGTCAATATTTGGTAGAGGCATCTTTGGCAGCAATTACAACCATTAGTCTATTTGGATAAGTCTCTACCAGCTTTGCACATCTGGACACTGCAATTTTTGCCCATTCTTCTTTGCAAAATTGCTCAAGCTCCGTCAAGTTGGATGTTGACCTTTGGTGAACAGCAATTTTCAACTCTTTCCACATATTCTCAATTGGATTGAGATCTGGGCTTTGACTGGGCCACTCCAGGACATTGACCTTTTTGTTTTTAAGCCACTCCAGTGTGGCTTTGGCTGTATGTTTGGGGTCATTGTCCTGCTGGAAGATGAATCTTCTCCCAAGTCCCAGGTCTCTTGCAGACTTCAGCAGGTTTTCCTCCAGGATTTCTCTGTACTTTGCTGCATCCATTTTGCCCTCTATCTTCACGAGCTTTCCAGGCCCTGACGCAGAGAAGCATCCCCATAGCATGGTGCTGCCACCACCATGCTTCACAGTAGGGATGGTGTTCTCAGGATGATGTGCGGTGTTAGGCTTGCGCCAAACATAGCGCTTAGCGTTGAGGCCAAAAAGCTCTATTTTGGTCTCATCAGACCATAGAATCTTCTTCCACTTGGTCTCAGAGTCTCCCACATGCCTTCTGGCAAACTTTAGCCGAGATTTGAGTCTCCCAGCTCAGCCGTGGAAGACTGTAACTCCTTTATAGTTGTCATAGGCCTCTTGGTGGCCTCCCTGACTAGTGCCCTTCTCGCCCGGATACTCAGTTTTTGAGGACGGCCTGTTCTAGACAGATTCACAGTTGTGCCATATTCTCTCCATTTCTTAATAATTGACTTTACTGTGCTCCGGGGGATATTCAATGTTCTTATATCCTACCCCTGATTGGTGCTTTTGAAGAACCTTATTCCGGATTTGCTTTGAATGTTCCTTCATCTTCATGATGTAGTTTTTGTTAGGAAATGTACTAACCAACTGTGGGACCTCCCAGAGATGGGTGTATTTAACCTGAACTCATGTGAAACACCTTAATTGCACACAGGTGGATGCCATTCAACTAATTATGTGACTTCTAAAGACAATTGGTTGCACCAGAGCTTATTTAGGTGTGTCATAGCAAAGGGGTTGAATACTTATACAATCAATTATTTTCTGTTTTATATTTGTAATTGATTTAGAACAATTTGTAGATTTTATTTTTCACTTTGACATTATGGACTTTTTTGTGTTGATCAGTGGCAAAAACTCCTAATTAAATCCATTTTGATTCCATGTTGTAACACAATATAATGTGGAAAAGTCCTAGGGGGGTGAATACTTTTGAGAGACACTGTATAAGGTGTGGGTATGCACTGTCTTCTCGAATTATATTTGGTATACAGCACAACACAGACAAACCAAGATACTGCATATACCAATTTACTGTGCAGTATACACCCAATTGAATCTGCACGGGCTACACATTGATCTTAATAGAATGAACACAGAGTATCACCTGAGGGATAGGACTGCAAAACAGAAAGTTCTGCACTAAAACCATATACCTTCCAAACACTTCCACTGACATTTTTAAATAGGGTATTGCAGACCCTTTATTGATTACTGACAAGAGCAAAATCTATTAATTGAATCTATATTTAGAACAATCAAATTGATTTTGCATGCATGGGGATGTCTTCACTATACACAACAGGTATCATTTGTGTGTCCTAATTTAATCATCACTGCCAGATATAATTAATTAAACATGAATTGCAACGATTTGATGTGCAATCCACACAGAATATTCAACACAGAGGAATTGCTGCAAAGCAGTTTTCTGAATTCTAGCCAGCCAAATGTCATCTCTAAAATGGGAATTCATAATTATAGCATTTTCAATTTGCTATGGCATTACAAAACAGAAAATTACAAAAACAACATATTGGATTGTGCAATATAAAGCTTGGGCAAAGATAATGCATAAGCTAGTATCATATATTAAAAAATAAAATGAAAAATAACATGGTCACAGTTGCCATATTTGATTCTTTAAACACTGTGTGATTATTCGTGCATGGCGGCTGGTGCCCTAACATTATATATAAATGATGAATACCCTGATGCAGTTTTAATAATGTCAGGAAAAGGTCAGTAAATTGGATCCAGAGTTGTGAATATACAGTGTAACATACCTTTTCAAAGAACATTACAGCACATGACTGAATTCAGTGTTTACTGAATGTTTTACATCTGGAATGTCATGGTATGTTTCAAGAGATGTCACTCTGGTACTGTAAAACAAACGAAAACAAAAACACATCTGTGACAGAAATACAATGAGTTTTGGTTGTAAATATCCCTCCCGACCTCTGAGGGCGCTAAGCAGCGAAAGAAGAAGTCTTTGGACAGACTGGCCTGACAGTTCTTTCCCTGGGCCAGGAAGTCGGTCAGTCTGGATGAAGGCGAGACTCCGTTGCAGGAACGTATTGACCCGGAAGGGAAACGACGAAGCAGCTGCAGATAGTATAGACAGCTGCACTCGTTTACCAAGGGGTCATGCGTGATAGCATAAAGGAGACAGAGAATTGCAAATCTTTTCCTTCACTTGGTTTGAGAGACAAGGAACTGGAAGAACTGGGAGATAACGTGTATTATTATTTGGACTGTAATCCATTTATTATTGATTTCTTCCATGCTTTACACATTGGTGTGCATTGCCGGAGGTTTATTGTTTGGTCGCCAGACCAGGAGTTTATAAATAAAAGACCCCCTTTTCCAAATGGATTGCAGTTTCCGTCTGTGTGATTGTTTCTGCACTGCATCACCTCTGCACCTGTTTCTAATCGGCAGCCACTTTGCCACAACATCCTATACAAAATTCTGTATATATTGGCAGAATGGTGTCGGGGTTAATTAAGTAGCCATTTGTGTATTTCGCTTCAGCAGGCCTGAGCTTTAAGTATCATTTATCACAAATCCAATGCACAATTTGTTATAGTTCAACACAGATGAGACTCTGAGTGAGGCCCACTTTAGAATGACAATGGGTGATAACACCAGGGCTGAGGTATGCATGCAGAGCTATAAGGAAATCTTTTTTGGCGCCACTTTCTCATAGAAATTTCTAGTCATGCGGTTTTGATCATAGAACTTTTCCATCTGCCAAAATATTGCAAAGTCAACAGTGTACAGTCAGCCCCCTTATTCCCGCAGAGTACGATATTCACAATATTCTGTGCTAAAAAAGGTCCCTAGCAAGCTTAATTTCAACTGAACAAGTGGTTCTACAGATATGAGCTAAACTGTAAAATGGAAAGAGTCAGACAGACAAACAGACTTCATATTGATTATGATACATCATCTAACTTGTGCTAAAGAAGGGCCTTTAGCGTTGTTTGTGCAATTGGACAAGTGGTTCTCCAGATATACTGTATACAGTATACAAAAATCTAAAGTGTGACGTACCGTCCTGTAAGATTAATATAAAGTTGCAGTCACTGCGTTAAATAAATTGTGTTTTAACTGTAAGAAACATTTATTTTGTGTTGTCATCTTTTTTTAAATTTTATTCTTAGCAGACACCCTTATCCAGGGCAACTTACAATTGTTACAAGATATCACATTATTTTTACATACAATAACATTATTTTTTACACATTACTTTTGACATACAAATACCCATTTATACAGTTGGGTTTTTACTGGAGCAATCTAGGTAAAGTACCTTGCTCAAGGGTACAGCAACAGTGTCCCCCACCTGGGATTGAACTCACGACCCTCCAGTCAAGAGTCCAGAGCCCTAATCGCTACTCCACACTTTTTATTTTAAGCAAGTGTCTATTTCTCCACCAATTTTAACTATTTACATTTTTACACAAAAACGTGTATCAGAGGAGTTGAGTATGAATGTGTGTCTGCTTTCATAAGATTGTTCTTAAGCAATTTCACCTTGGGACATGTACATGCCATGTCTATGGTTAGATTATCCTCTCCTGCAGTTCCAGATGCTTCAAATACCTCTTTCTTAGGAAATTGAGCATCTATCAGCCATTCCACATCATGAAACTGAGTAACAAGCTTAGAGTTTTCAATTCATTTTTTTTTATTCCTGACTCAAAAATGTCTACCGACAAGTAGCAGTATCCATCAGTAAATAACTGTAATATGTTCTGTTTTCAGGTGTGTGTTGAACTGTAAAGTGGCAAAAGAAGGAAGACATTTTTATGAGGGTCTTAAAATCAGTAGCATTGATGGACAGTTGCATCACATGTATTCATATGTACAACTAAATGACCTTCATGTTACTCTTTCTGAAAATGTATTACTACTGTAAGTTAGAACACATATGAATGGTTTCAAACCAAATGTTATTTTTAAATAAATTACATCCATTTGAATATCTTTATTTCTAATATAGCGCATTTCGCGATGAATGCCACAAAGCGCCTTACAGATAAAAACAACTAAAAATGAATAGCATACAAAAGAGAAACAATAAACAATAAGATGACAAATACCCTTTAGATTACATACATTACATTTATATTATCTTACTTTAAAAAGCAGTGACAAAAGGTACATTGTTTATAAAAAAAAAGAAATAATAAAATAGGATGATCTGTTTTCCCTTTAAAATACAAATGCCAAATTCTAAAAATGTGTTTTTAATATTACTTTAAAAGCAACAAGAGATGGTGGCAAATCAAATTGTGGCAGATCATTCCACAACTTATGGGCTTTAAAACTGAACTCTCTGCCGCCTGTCTTCTGTCTCTGCGTCCATAGAATACTGAGCAAACCATCCTGTGTTCTAAGAGAGCAACTAGGGGCTTAAGGGGTCAGCAAATCTTTTAGATATAGACTGGTGAAAGACTGTTTAAAACTGTTAAAATCAGGACCTTAAAATCAACCCTGAACCATCCAGGAAGATTTCTAACACAGGGGTAATTTGTTCATGTTTCTTTGTTCTTGTTAAAACCCTGGCAGCAGCATCATTTTGCACACAACTTGAAATACCAGAGATAAGAGCAATACAGTAATCAATCCTAGATGTTATAAAAGCATCCATCAGTCTCTCAGCATCCGGCAGAGATGCACACCAGGAATTACTGGTACTTTGAACCTTTGATTGCTGCTGCCTGCTGTCCAGTAGCCTAACAAACCACTGTGTAGAACAACCAGTTCAGAAGCATCATGGGAGAAGAGCACCAGAGCAACAAAATCAATTTTGCAAGTTTGATGAGCAGATGTAACAGGAAATGTGCAATGCAAAACTATAGAAACTGACAATCATTTGCATTGCAATGACCTTTACCAGCACCACTATTACTGGAGGTAGTATATTATTAAACACGGCTCATCCAGGCAAACATGGATTGATTGATAGCTTACAATGTCATGGGATTTGGCACTGGCAGAAAACAATTTACCAGCTTATTCACTGGGCAGCTCTGTATGACATTTTGTCAAGCAATGCAACTTAAATATTTCTTTGCTTGCTGAAATTAGTCATTTCTAGAAAAGGTCCTCAGAGGAGATGCCGGCAAGAATGATAATTAATATTATTATTATTTTACATTAAGGAGACCAGGGCACTTTGAGATTAGTTGATGTTTAATTTTTGTACAGTATCATATAATGCCAAACAATATTGTCTAGTGTGCAGGGTCCTACTCTATATCTGTCAAGTATGCTAATTTTGTTTTGCTGTCCCTACATTTGAAAAGTGTATTTATTCAAACTCTATACTGCTGCCTAAAATGAACATGTCACGTCGGAAGTATGCTTGTTACTGGTTTCCATAATCGAAGCCACCAGGACACATACTGTACATGTCATTTTGTTAACAAGGTTTTGCAAGTAGCTTGAACGGCAGGGATCTAAAGTTTCATGTGTCAAGGCATCAAACCCCTTCAACTAGGACTTATGGTACCTAGTCCTATGCTGGAGCCAACAATACTAGTTTTTAAATGTTTGTATTTATTTCTCATTAATACTGATTAAGGCAACATAACATAATAATCATCTCAGTTGGAGGGACAGCCTCAAGATTCCAGTTTAAAATCGCTGTCCAGGTCATTGATGTATTGTACGACCTGGAGGTGAGTTATTTTCCTTTCATGGGTCTCAGTCTTGCCTTGGTAAACAATGTTAAAGAACATAGCTTCAGGTGATCACACACTGTTCAAAACAATCTCTCCTTTTTTATGTGTCATTTTAGATTGTTAGATTTATTAAAATTTGTAAGTAAATTAAAAAAGTGAGATTAGTGTAATACCTAACAAACTAACCAAAAGTCTGAAAGGAGTGCTCCAGGTCATACTGGATACTGCCCATAAACTAGAAGCACTGTTTTGCAAGAATCTCCAAGGAACCAGGTCTGTGGTGTGAAGCTTTTCTGCTGGAGCGGTAAGATATTTCTCACCATAGAAACTGAATGTGCTTATTCTTAACATAACTCTGCATGACAGTTCAATCAGGAAAAGTCATGCGGTAGAGAACAATATTTATTAAAGCTTAAACAACAAATACTATGTTACACATATTTTCCTTACATCTTTGGCCTTAAAGGTACCCCTTTGGGGGTCGCGTGGGAGTGGGAGGGATTGCATAGTAGCTGCTGAAGAAAACTGGGCTTCTGAGCTGCTGTATACCTAGTTTTACTTGTGCTTTCTTCTGGGGTGGGAGGCATTTCAACGGCGCAAGCTGGCTGAGCAAAAAACAACCTCATCTTCATCCCGCGAACTGGTGTTTTTATTTTGTAAATATGCCATCAGGTATTCCCCAACGGGATCATCATTATGTTTTCTTTGGCGCCGTTGTGTCGTGCAAGTCAATGGAGACGCCACAGTTTCAGTTTCTTCTTCTATCTCTTCAGCAGCTTGCTCCTCTCAAGTTGCTGAATGTTTTGTATTTCTTTTAAATAGCACTTTGTCATATATACAAACATACAATTAAACAACAACAAAAAGATCACACGTTAAAGGAAAATAAATGGTCCCAACCCCCCACTGCAAGATACAAACAAAACCACTTTAAAGAGACCCCCCCACACACACACATCCTAACATAAGCTAATGACAAAAAATAAAATTAAAGGAAGAAAAAAAATTGTGTTAATCATTTATTAAGAGAATCAAAGGAAGAAAAATATGTGTCAATAGTTTGTTAATAATCTTCGTTGTTTACTGCCTAAGCATTTATTAGTTGCTGTAATTGTTTTATTGTTGTTGGTGGGGGGTTGTTTTAGCCCCGCGAGGTGACCTGCTTCCTGCCACTGTCAGTGTTGGCCAGTCTCCACTATTCTAGTTACGCTGGCTGAGTATCGCAGCGGTGGAAGGCAAGACAGAAAATAAAAAGCACTACTGTTTTTCCAAGAATCGGTCTGGACAAATTTCTTTTGTTTGTTTTTGTAAAGCAACTGTTGTATTTGGAAAATCTATTGGATGGCAGTACAGATAGATCATCAACCCATGCAGAGACGGAAGCGATCACTTTTTTTAATAAGTGCTAATGGTTTATACGGTTGGTACATCATTTTACACGCATACAACCTGTCTATAATATATATATATACCAGCGAACTACGATTAGGAAAACCAAATCAGTTTTAGTGTTTTTTGATCCCCTGTGCATCCTTGGACTCCATTAACTGCACCCGCTAAGTAACGCCCATCATTGTGATACTAGACCGAAAGACACCCGCCAGCTAATAGTACATAGTGATTCAAGCTTTTGACCGTTTTGCTTTAGTTTTTAAAATTTAATTTATTTAATCAAATTATGATTAAAATCAGACATAGATAGATAATTTCAGAAACGTGGTGTTATTCAGAAGAAAACCCCGGTAAACATCGATCTTAAATAAATAAACAAATACCTGGCAGTCCCAGATTTTCAAATATCAAAATCCAGATGTTGTCTCGCCGTTCACTATCTTTATATTTCTCATGTTCAGGATCTGTGACAAAGACAGAATAATTCTTGGTGATAGATCTCCCTCCCAACCTGAGTTGGCATTGGTGTAAATGGAACAGAATGCCCTGGACTGCATGGCCAGACAATTCATTCCTAGGGTTAGGCGGAAGTCGGCCATCTAGAAAGGGGCGGAGCTACGGTATACTAAATCATCGACCAGCAGCAGCGGATTGGAGGAGCGGTTGCAATCGTTAACCAAAGAGGCGTGATTGAGAGTACAAAAGCGGACATAGCGAGGTGATCTGTTCCTTTGTTATGGTTAATGCTAACCCGGAAGGAGGACCGTATTGTGAATCGTGAGTGCTTTGTTTGTTTTGTTGTGTCTAATTATACTTGTTTGTTGTTATTAGACGGCTAACACGATCCAGAGCTGTCCCTAGAGGCCAGCACAAAACCTGGACAACACTGCACTCGTATTACGATTAATTGTATTTGCACCACGAGTACTACAGCACTCACTTTGTACTGGTGACCGTGTTTGTATATTGTGTGTGTATTAAAGACTGTGTTTATTGTTTTGGGACTGAACCCCGTGGTTTTTACTGAGCAATACGCATCATTGTGTATTGCCAGTCAACATTATTATTTACTGTTGTCAAGTGACTTTGGATAACAAAAATAAATCATAATTTCACCCTGCGTCCTGTCTGAACACTTAGGTTAACTATAATGGAAAACAGAAAGAAAAAAAAACGCCCATGCTGCGTCTGTGTGAACGACCCTTTAGATGAAGCCAAAAATCAGGTGGAGGAGGAGGAGGCGAACTCTGACGTATGGCAGAGACTACTGGATTGAGGTAATATATAAAGCCCTTTCCAGCTGATCATTGGACGTGTTGTTTATCAAATGACGAATGAAATACTAGCCATTTGACTGACAAATGTTCTGGAAATGAGGGAGCCTAATATGGTGATGTTTACGATTATAATCTAACTTAAAAGCGGGTTCCCTGAGAGAACCACACATTGCTGAATTTTAAAAAAAAATGAGAAAAAGAAATAAAACATAATGGTAGAAGTGGCATAGATGTTAGTTATTTTTAATTTGTTCTCTTTATTTTCATGTTACCAGAATTAGTATAATTTCTAATGTAAGTATTGCATTATCATTAATAAAGGTGGCATATCGCAGTCCAATATTTGTCTTAATAATAAACATATTGCATACTATTATAGTTTTATTATACACTATTGTGTTATTTATTTTGTTTGGACTAAAGTTGGATTTTTATAAGGGGTATTCACCCAAATATTTAAAATATGTTTTCTTCTCATGCAATTTCCTTCTCTACCTTATAAATTACGTATCCTTGCATTTATTGGACATTGGGTGATTCACCTTTATCCTTAATGCAACACAGTTAATTTTGTTTTGTATTTGCTGAAAGTGTTTTTGTCCTTTTAGATGCTGTCCATAAACAGAGGCAAAGCAAGTAAATCTGTTTTGGTATTTCCTGTTCCAGCAGCTGCTCATTCCCCTTCTCAAGGTCCGACAGCAATGTATTTAAGAGCATTAAGCGGCCATGAAAACCTGGCTGAAATGCACCTCCACTCTCCAAGGGATGAAAGTAATGGAAACCTTGCATACAATATTTCAGCAGTCATTCATATGCAGTCATGTGGGGGTGATCTTCAAAAGAAGATTAGGGTTTTGGGAATGCAAAACAAACTCAAAGCTTTACGACAAAAAAAAGATGATTACCTTAAAAAAACAATCTGCTTTGTTTTTTCCTCTCAAGAGAAAAACTAGTAAAAGTCTCATTTTATTGTTATGTTTCAGATAGATGATGGCAGGAGAAGCTAGCCAGCCGATTATTTGTCATTAAAAGCCAAATCAAGTGTTTAAATCTTCATCTTCATGAGGTCCGCATAATGCGCTCCACAGATACTGGTTTCTAGATTATATTTAGTGAGTGGCTGTCAGATACATTTCAGTAAAGGTGAACTGTTTGTAATAAGCTTTATTTCTGTGAATATTTAAAACACCACAAGGGATAATAGACTGACAAACAGCAAACCAGGTTGTTATTGATGCATGGGGGTGGGGGGGGAGCTGCTTTTGGAAATAGTCAGTTTTCGACTGGATTCGTGCTTGTCACGTTTTCATTTTTCTATTCTACATTAATTCTTTTCTAGATTTGAAAGTTATCATACCGTTTTGCTATTTAATATTTCACTTTTTGATTGGATTTATTTATATGTTATTATTATTCTTTTGTCATCCAGCATGTTAAAAACAAAAGTAACCCTAGTGTCTGAAGAAAATAAAGTCCATTTAATAATAATAATAATAATAATAATAATAATAATAATAATAATAATAATAATTGTTTTATTTTAACTAATTGTGAATAAAAGAAAAGTTAATTGTTGATATCTGGTCACTGCAGTTAATTTACTTTTTATTAATAAATGTTAAGGTGACCTGTGTTACAGAAATTTGGCGCAGTCGGCAGGATTACCTTACAGCATATACCTTATAGGAGGCTGTGTGGTCCAGTGGTTAAAGAAAAAGGGCTTGTAACCAGAAGGTCCCCGGTTCAAATCCCACCTCAGCCACTGACTCATTGTGTGACCCTGAGCAAGTCACTTCACCTCCTTGTGCTTCGTCTTTCGGGTGAGACGTAATTGTAAGTGGCTCTGCAGCTGATGCATAGTTCACACACCCTAGTCTCTGTAAGTCGCCTTGGATAAAGGTGTCTGCTAAATAAACAAATACAGCAGAGACTATAGCAATAGGTTGGATGCAGGTGGTTATTTTAGGGTGAAATAGGTTTCAAAGGACAGGAAAATAAAAATGTGACAAAAACTGAAGTAGACATGAAACTTGGACGTCAGGAGTGACGGACAAGCTTTTTGGACCATTGTGGGTCATCAGTAACCTGTTGGGTGGTCTTTTAACACAGACCTGGATTGGGACTTGTATTTTAAGTGATTTTCTTTTTTAACAATATTTATATGCCTGCGTTGGGGTTTTTAAATGTGTGTTTAGAATGTCTTCTGACGAGTTACAGACAGAACTGCAAGCCCTGCGAGAGCAGCTAATTGCTGAAAAAACTTCTACGTAAAAATGATAGATTGGTGGGGCTTACCCGTTCAGGACATGCAGAGGGTCTGAGAGAGCGACTAGTTTAAGTTCCCAGAGAGAGGAAATGTAGAAAGTTTTCTGGTCAATATTAAATTGGATCTCTGTCTGTATATGAATGGGTTGATGAAATTAAATGTATATTGAGTTCTTGGTGCCTGTCCATTACAGAGGAGACATGCTTTATTTATGAGCATTTGGACAGGGAAGCATGCGATGAGATCAAATATTGTACTTCAGAGGAACGAAAGATGTGTATCTCTACACGTGTATTAAAAATACTACAGGATGTTTATGGGTGTGCACAATCACTTGCTAAATGAGTTTCAGGTAAAGATGCTGTACTGAGGAACCAGTTTGGTGAAAATGTAAGGGACAGTATTTTGCACCGTGAATTAAAGCGAATCATAAGGCAGAACTCAACCATCAGTTTTCTAGAGCTGTGAGCAGAAGCTATTCAGTGGGCTGAGAGATGGAATCTTACTGAGAGGGCTATCTCTGAAGTTTAGGACTGAGTTATAGTATATAGATTGCAATGCAGTATCCGCAGAGAGTAGAAGTGATCAGCTTTAGCTGAGTTGTTGGAAACTGTAAAAGCCCAGCAAGAGCAATTCAAATGAATTGCAAAACAGGCTGCAGAGTTACAGCAGAGGCCAAGTGAGCAGCACACTTCAGAAGAACAGCTCAGCCTGCCTGTGGCAAGATTGTTGGGTGACATCAGACCAGGAAGTATGCGCTGTTACACCGGTTTATTATAAAATAAAAGATTGAACAAAACACTGAACAAAACGATGGCCAAACAAACAGACAGAACATGGAACCAAACAAGTATCGTGCTAGTCTAAACTTGCACTGTGGCAGGATGGCTTGCAGTGGTGAGGTGTGGTGACGTCACGGACCAGGAAGTAACTGAACCAAAACAACAATGGATGGGCGGGTGAAGCTGAACGCTACTGCGGTCAGCGTTTTTAATAAATAATAATACAAAACAAAAAGACTTAAACAAATAACAAACTAAACAAAAAGGCGCGTTGGCCAAACAAACCAGACAGACAAACAAACAAGTGTCGTGCTGGCTAATCCAGTACGTTTTAGCAATTGTTATTTTTAAATTCTGTCTCCGCTCTTTCTCCCCGTACCTCCTCTCTGTACACCCAACCCCGCAGCACAGACAGCTGCAGGTCCTTATCTCTGGCCGAGGGTTAACTAGCTGTTAATTATCTTATTACCCCTCGACCACAGTCTGCCCGAGTTTAGTAAGGATGCATGACTGTCAGCTAGTTAAATAATCAGTAGCTGATCAGCCACACATCCTCACAAAGTTTTATAAATACAAAAATAATAACAAAAGGCAGCGCTTTTATCCGCACATAAACAATAATACAAATAATAATAAATAAATACATAGGGCGGGACACTCCATACACATGCCCCTTGTGCGCAGCACACATGGCCTTTTCGGCCACCTCCCCCCTTAGTCCCCAAAGTCCCGGCTAGCAGTCCCAGCCCAGGAACAGGGGCAGCAACAGGCCAAAGGTGGCGGCCACGGTGGGATGTCCTTCTCCCACCCAAACAGCCGTAGCATTCCGATGGCCCGGGCACAGGCCGGCTCCTCTGGCCAAAAAAATTTTGGGGGTGGTCTCCAGACCTGCCCCCCCTTCTTCATGGCCGGCAGCTCCCCTCCGTGGGGCTCCAGCCACCCTTTCTCCTGCAGCGAAATTGCTGCGGGGGAGCTGGTCTCCTGACCTCCCCCCCCTTCTTCATGGCCGACAGCTCCCATCCGCCTCCCCCCCCTTCTTCATGGCTAGCAGCTCCCCTCCGTTGGGCTCTGGCCACCCTTTCTCCTGCAGCAAAATTGCTGGGGGGGGAGCTGGTCTCCTGACCCCCCCCACCTTCTTCATGGCTGGCAGCTGCCCTTCATGGGGCTCCAGCCACAGTATTTCCTGCCACGAAAGTGTGGCTGGGGGAGCTGGTCTCCTGACCTCCCCCCCCTTCTTCGTGGCCGGCAGCTCCCCTTCATGGGGTTCCAGCCACGGTATTTCCTGCCGCATGGCAGGACTGGTAGCGACCCCAGGCAAAACAGGACCCTCGGGAGGCGACGGCAGCATCAGCGGACCCTCGGGAGGCGAACTCGGGAGGGGAGCCCCTGGTCATTGAGGCGGCAGCGGGAGCTCCACTTCTCCCTCGTACCCTGTAACTGGTGGCTCTCCAGGCGATGCGGAGCAACAGGCAGCCCCAGGCGATGCGGAGCAACAGGCAGCCCCAGGCGATGCGAGGCAGGCATCCTTGGGCGGTGCGAGGCAGACATCCTTGAGCGGTGCGAGGCAGACATCCTTGGGCGGTGCGAGGCAGGCATCCTTGGGCGGTGCGAGGCAGGGCAGGAGCAATCCTTCCCATGACAGTGGATGTGGAACCAGCAGGTATTCACCCTCTGCTGGTGGAGGTGGAGATGGAACCAGCAGGTATTCACCCTCTGCTGGTGGAGGTGGGAGGGGCAAGTAGTCCTCACACAGCGGCTGAGGCGGAATCAGCAGGCATTCACCCTCTGCTGGTGGAGCTGGGAGCGGCAAGCAGTCCTCCCACGGCGGTTGAGGCGGAACCAGCAGGTATTCACCCTCTGCTGGTGGAGGTGGGAGGGGCAAGCAGTCCTCCCACGGCGGTTGAGGAGGAACCAGCAGGTATTCACCCTCTGCTGGTGGAGGTGGGAGAGGAAAGCAGTCCTCCCATGGCGGCTGAGGTGGAACCAGCAGGCATTCACCCTCTGCTGGTGGAGGTGGTGGAGGTAGAGGCAGCTCCTGCGGCTCTGCTCCTGGCGGTGGAGGTGGCGGAGGCAGCTCCTGCTGCTCTGCCCCTAGCGGTGGTGGAGACAGAGGCAGCTCCTGCTGCTCTGCTCCTGGTGGTGGAGGTGACAGAGGCAGAGGCAGCTCCTGCTGTTCTGCTCCTGGTGGTGGAGGTGACGGAGGCAGAGGCAGCTCCTGCTGCTCTGCTCCTGGTGGTGGAGGTGACGGAGGCAGAGGCAGCTCCTGCTGCTCTGCTCCTGGTGGTGGAGGTGACGGAGGCAGAGGCAGCTCCTGCTGCTCTGCTCCTGGTGGTGGAAGCGGTGGAGGTGGCGGAGACAGAGGCAGCTCCCGCTGCTCTGCTCCTGGTGGTGGAGGTGACGGAGGCAGAGGCAGCTCCTGCTGCTCTGCTCCTGGTGGTGGCGGAGGCAGAGGCAGCTCCTGCTGCTCTGCTCCTGGTGGTGGAAGCGGTGGAGGTGGCGGAGGCAGAGGCAGCTCCTGCTGCTCTGCTCCTGGTGGTGGAGGTGGCGGAGGCAGAGGCAGCTCCAGCGGCTCTGCTTCTGGTGGTGGAAGTGGTGGAGGTGGCAGAGACAGAGGCAGCTCCCGCTGCTCTGCTCCTGGAGGCCTAGGTTCTGGACCTATGGGTTCCCCCCTTCTGGGCGCGGGATGCATGGGCTCCCCCCTTCTGGGCGCTGGATCCACGGGCTCCCCCTTCTGGGCGCTGGATGCAGGGCTCCCCCTTCTGGGCGCTGGATGCTCAAAACAACAATGGATGGGTGGGTGAAGCTGAACGCTACTGCGGTCAGCGTTTTTAATAAATAATAATACAAAACAAAAAGACTTAAACAAATAACAAACTAAACAAAAAGGCGCGTTGGCCAAACAAACCAGACAGACAAACAAACAAGTGTCGTGCTGGCTAATCCAGTACGTTTTAGCAATTGTTATTTTTAAATTCTGTCTCCGCTCTTTCTCCCCGTACCTCCTCTCTGTACACCCAACCCCGCAGCACAGACAGCTGCAGGTCCTTATACTCTGGCCGAGGGGTTAACTAGCTGTTAATTATCTTATTACCCCTCGACCACAGTCTGCCCGAGTTTAGTAAGGATGCATGACTGTCAGCTAGTTAAATAATCAGTAGCTGATCAGCCACACATCCTCACAAAGTTTTTATAAATACAAAAATAATAACAAAAGACGCGGCGCTTTTATCCGCACCGCAAACAATAATACAAATAATAATAAATAAATACATAGGGGCGGGACACTTCGCCACAAGCACACATAGAAATTGTTATTTTTTTGTTTATTTATCTTTCTTCACCTCCCAACTCTGAACACACCACCCCCAAGTGAGACATTCATGGCTCTTATCTATAGCTGTGCCAGGACCCAATTGCTACTTAATCATTCACTTGAATCCCGGCACTATTTACAAGTGAACTAATTGTGTACTTCCCGTACCCCCATACAAATACCCACTTTAATCTGCACGTGAAGTGATTGTGCAATCCACGTGCCTAAATACAAATATACATTTTAAATAACCCACACTACATAACCCAAGCTATTCCCCGTGCACCAATACATACACCAACAATAACACACCCCATACCCCGCCACAGCCTATGATTCGAGTGGACAAACCATTTGTTTTAAATGTCAGGAAGCTGGACACATTGCTCAAAATTGTCAGAAGAAAGCAATTAATTCTGCCCAGTTCAGGGACACAGCCCACCCCAGGTAGTTATAATAGTGCTCTGACTGTGGAGGGGGGAGAAGGTGGGTGGGAAACTAGTTTCTTTAAACATAACTTTGAATCCAAGGGGGTGAAATTGCTTTGAGATTTGCAACAGACATTTTTACAGCAGCATGAAGTGGGGTGGAAATGGGCTTTAGAGATGTTTCAGCATGTTAGTAGAGGGAGTCAGGAGTCCATTTCATTTACTAAGGTGTTTTCTCCAGTTCCAGTAAAGGTTCAAGCAAGTACAGTACAAATAGTCCCAGCCACTAGCTACCAATTGAGGAAAGACATGGAATATTCTGCTTCAGTAGAACAATTGGGGCCTGGGGAACGGTACCTCCTTCAGGATATAGCAGTGGCTAGTGTTTACTCATTAGAGAGGGGCAGTTGTATATTCCTGTTTTAAATTTGGGCGAGAGTGATGTATTGCTTAAGCCTCATTTACGTTTGGCTAATGTCCACAGTGCTGAAGTTGTTTCAAGTGAGTGTTACTCAAAGGTTGAGTTTCAGCAGGTAGACGAAGGGGAGAGGTGTGTTGTCCATATAAATCAGGGAACAGCAGAAGTAGGTGAGAAACGCTTACAATAGATAAGTTAATTCGGTTTTCTTTTCCTGGACTTAAGGTTTATCCGGAAGTTTCG
Organism: Acipenser oxyrinchus oxyrinchus; assembly: GCA_030684275.1. Taxonomy (NCBI): domain Eukaryota; kingdom Metazoa; phylum Chordata; class Actinopteri; order Acipenseriformes; family Acipenseridae; genus Acipenser; species Acipenser oxyrinchus. The sequence continues at coordinate 76,717,462 of CM060251.1, read as the reverse complement.
GGTTAGGGAATTGCTTGAAAAACATGTATCTGTGTTTTCCACAGGCGATAGTGATCTGGGGTATACCAATGTAATTGAGAATGAGATTCCAGTGGTAGACGGTGTCCCTGTCCAACAGTGGTATCGTAGACTTCCCCCAAGCCAGTATGAAGAGGTAAAAGCACATATTTGACAGTTATTGGCTCACAAGATAATCAGAGAGAGCTGTAGTCCCTACTCTTCCCCAGTTGTTAGAGTCAGGAAGAAAGATGGCTCTCTCCAGATGTGCGTAGACTATAGACAGCTAAATGCTAAAATGAGAAAAGATGCCTACCCCTTGCCACGTATTGAAGAATCATAAGATGCTTTAAGTGGGGCCTGTTGGTTCTCTACATTGGATCTTGCCAATTGTTATAACCAGGTTGCCGTTACAGAGAAGAATCGATCCAAAACTGCTTTTTGTACTCCCTTCGGTTTATTTGAGTTGAATCGAATGTCTTTTGGACTTTGCAATGCCCCAGGCACATCTGAGTGACTCATGGAGAGGATACTTGGAGATGAGTGATTCCAGTCCTTGCTGCTGTATTTGGATGATTTGGTAGTGTTTTCGGCAACTATAGAAGAGCATATACAGCAATAGGACTGTGTACTTGGCCGCCTTAAGGACTTTGGTCATAAAGTAAAGCTCAGTAAATGTCAAGTACCTGGGGCATGCCCCCAGCAAAGCTCAGCCTGTTTTGCACAGCCTGGACATGAACCGGCACCGTCCAAGCTGTAGGACTCATTCTGCGCTTCCCATGGCAGCGCTTTAACTGGATGAACCACTCGGGGACCCCCAGATGCAAAAAAAAATGAAATCGGTGTATAGTCAATCAACACTGGAAACCACAGAAAAAAACAGTGGAAATGGTTAATGAATTCACTTTGACCACCCCTTTCCCATTAACACTAGAACTGCCATGCCGGTCAGTTAGACCAGTTTAGGGTTTAACATTTAAATAACTGCATTAGTGAATCCCATGTGCATGTCCATGTGCATGTCCAAAGCCTCTATCACTCCCCTCCTCAAAAAACCTACCCTCGACCCCACCTCCCTCCAGAGCTACCTCCTACCCTTCCTCTCCAAAACCCTCGAGCGGACTGTATACCGCCAGCTCTCTGCTTTCCTTTCCAACCACTCTCTGCTCGACCCTCTCCAGTCTGGCTTCCGCTCTGCTCACTCCACTGAAACCGCCCTCCTGTCTGTCACCAACTCACTAAAGTCTGCCCAAGCTGCCTCTTTCTCCTCTGTCCTAATTCTCCTCGACCTCTCTGCTGCCTTTGACACTGTCGATCACTCTATCCTACTATCCTCTCTCGCTGACCTGGAAATCTCTGGCACTGCTCTGGCCTGGTTCTCCTCCTACCTCTCCAACCGCACTTACCAGGTAACCTGGCGTGGAGCAACCTCCACACCTCGCCCTCTCTCAACAGGAGTCCCCAAGGGTCAGTCTTGGGTCCTCTCCTGTTCTCTCTCTACACCGCTCCCTGGGCCCCTCATCGCATCCTATGGTTTCTCATACCATTTCTATGCTGATGATGCTCAGATTTTCCTCTCCTTCCCCACCTCTGACTCCACCATCCCCTCCCGTATCTCTACCTGTCTGTCTGCTATCTCCTCCTGGATGCACTCGCATCACCTCAAACTCAACTTCTCTAAATCTGACCTCCTTTTCTTTCCCTCCTCCTCCTCCTCTGATCTCTCTATCTCTGTTCCTCTGGAATCTACCACACTCTCTCCCACTCTTGCTGTAGCAGTAGTTGTATGAATAAACCCATCTAATCATTGTATTAGTTGCCAATGCAGAAGTGGGATACAGAGGAGGTTTGACCAATCAAATTGTCTCTGCCCTGAGAAAGCCAACTAAAATAGTGGACAAATTATATATTATATTTATATATAACTAGACTGTGTTGTTTTTTTCAGTTAGATGGTTTTGAGGCAACACATTCAAAGCAATGCATTGCCATAAGGGAATAATATGCCCTTGACTACTATAAAAATGGTAAATTGACAAAAAGCTTTTGTATTACCAGTGTTTTCAAATGCGTCAGGTTTTTAAACCTTTACTTCAGTGTTATAGCCCATAAAGATGAGCAGAGCCTTAATATCCGCGCGCAACCCCTTGTGCAGTTTACCCATCAACTCGCTTGTGAACAGATTTGTGATTTAGTGATTTATGGACGGATGTGGAAGATGCACAGCGCTGCCAAGCACATAACCAATGAATAACATTGATACAATCCCCTTAAAAAGCAGACCCAATATCACTTATCTAATAATCCAACATTTTAAAAGAAACCACTCACCATAATATTGAAGCTTGTCCTTTACACTTTACCTCTACACCTGGAGGTTTACATACATGTCCTAAACACTAACAATTCACCTGCCATCTTATTATTGTAGCCACCAAAACACTCAAACAGAATTATAAGGGGCTCTCGAGTGGTGCATCCAGTAAAGGCGTTCCGCGCAGAGTGCAGGATGTGCCCTATAGCCTGGAGATCACAAGTTCGAATCCAGGCTATGTCACAGCCGACCGTGACCGGGAGTTCCTAGGGGCGGCGCAATTGGCTGGCGCTGCCCGGGTAGGGAGGGCTTAGGTCAGCAGGGGAATCCACGGCTCACCGCGCATCAGCGACCCCTGTGGCCGATAGGGCGCCTGTGGTTCTGCAGTGGAGCCGCCAGATCTGTGTTGTCCTCCGGCACTATAGGTCTGGTGGCATCGCTGTGGATCTGCAGTGCGGAAAATGACGGCTTGGCAGGAGCACGTTTTGGAGGATGCGTGTTCCAGCTGCCATTTCCCGAGTCAGGGGGTTGCGAGCAGTGAGATAATAATTGATAATAATTGGGCATACTAAATCGGGGAGAAAACTGGGGAAAAAATTGGCGACGACTAAATTTAAAAAAAAGAAAAACAAGAAAAAAAAAAGAAACAGAATTACACTGTAGCTTTTGGGTAACACTTTACAATGAAATGCATAGTTACAATGTACTTAATGTGTAAATCTTTTTGCACGTTATAACCCTAACCCCTTTTCTGATACAATTGTGTACTTACATATATCGTGTTAAAAAGATTTACACATTAAGTACATTGTAACGATGCATAATAAAATTATAATTAAAGGTATTCATTATACCTTCTATTCCAATGTAGCTTTTATTCAGGAAACAGCAAGCCAGATGCAGCTCTACACTAACTGTTACCTATATAGTGAATGGCAGGGGGGCTGAATTAAGGTACTGCCAATGTGAAAATGCTACATTGTATATCTATGTAAAACATCCTGATTATGTATATATAAGTGCAATAGACACATTTAATTGTTCATGGTACAGTAGATGTACAAATTAAATGCATGATATCACCACCTGCTGATCTGTTCCACTTCCCTCTTGAGAAACTCTAGCCTAAACCCCGCGTACAGCTAGTAAAATTAACTACTGGCCACACAAACAACTACTAAATACAGTTGGTAGCTGACTACATAATTGTTAACATGTTCAAGCAAATGTTGACATGGATATGATATTTTAATTTCATACTAGATTGTAATCAACACACTGCATTTATTGCCTTATGTCTACACCCACATGTTCTTTTCATGGGTACATCCTTGTGGGCTCAGTGCCTTGAGAGAAACTCCTTGTGTTGTGTGCACTTTCCTAACACAGCCTGGTAACTTCCATCACAGTGGTTTAGATTCTCAATAATGGAAAGACCTCTTCTTTACCTCCACTACAGGTGAAAAGGTTCTTAAAGGTGAAACAGTACTCTTGTCTGTGCAGTTTTATGCATGTTCAGCTTTCTCCTTAAACACGGTATACTTTTTTTCACAGCAATGTCGAATCTCAGCAGCAGCACTGATGTGGCTATTTTGGGTTTACAGTGAGCTCTTTCAATTGTACTTCTTCTCTTCTGCATTTAAATGGAAAGTCTCATTCAAATCAAAACATCTTGTTGCTGACGGTTTTAAAGTGCAATGTCATTCTGCCTGCAATAAGAGAGCACAGCATGCTGGGTACCTTCAGCACAGCAGTCATAACTTGCAGCTAGCTTGGCAAACATGCATTTCAGATATTTTACTTGCGAAAAAAACTCATAACAGGTATAGCCAGAGCAGACTTTTTAAAATTAAAATCCAGGACCTTAAAAAAGTCCAAACACTTGTCATATATTACCAATACTTGAGGATCCCATGCATTCTAGATCTCAAATATGAAGAAGGCAGGTTGCAGAACAATACAGTACCATACCGTATCTACAGTACTGTATAAATGAGAAATATCTTTGGTGTATGCAGTATGTGCTCTTTTCAGGGCCACTGATGGTTTCCTCTTTTATCTCTCTTTCCATGTTGCTATCACCTGCAGTTCTTTTGTTTCATTTAATGAAATTGCAGTCTAAACTGTCACACAGTTCAACAACTTTTGTCTTCCCTCTCCTCTCTTTTCTTCAGGCGCTAAACACTACTAAGCCACATGTCTTTAATTCATGACCAAACCAGCTTCATTCCCTGTTGGGTATATAGTTCCAATGGTGTTACAAGTCCCCCTTGATAGTTTCTACTATAGGCGTCCTTGTTTATTTTTTGTGCTGTGTAAGGAAAGCATATCAATTTAAATGTTTAATCCCATCCATAGTCTGTTCATCCACTGATCAATTTTCAAAACCCTGGTTTCCGGTGTTCCTCTTTCAGTATAGATGGCAGTAGTGCTAGTCATGTAAGTGTTGCTCATTTTAGAAGTGGCAGCTGTAACTTGAGAAACTTGGGATCAGATAATGCTATTTTTTGTTTATTCTGTTTAGGCAGAATATCCAAACTGAGAGTCACGGTAGTTACTACTGCCAAATTACAATAATCAGGTAATACCAAAACAATCCCAATTGTTTCAATTCTAATTATCTTTCTTTACAGATATATATACACATTAACACCAAAACGGATATATTTTTAGGGGAGATAAGCATTCAAAAAGGGGGATATATTTTCTTCCTTTTCTCTTAGTTGAATAAGCAAAGCCTTTTTTCCCATTTCTTTGGCCTAAATTGAATGTCTAGTTACCACCATAGCCACTAGGGTGTTATAGAGACACAGCATCCAAATTAGTCACAAAACAAATGTAATAAAGTCAGCGTTGCCTATTGTAGCCACCTAAAGTACGGAGTCCAGATATTAATCACTAGGAGCAGGAATGAAATCACCAGCAGCCATTTCCCCTTGTTCCAATCCTTTGAAAAAGTAGCTGTGTGCCAGGCAGTTGTTAATCGAGAATAATTGTTTAATATGATTTTGGTGTTATTTAAAAGTTTTAATTAAGATATGATAGGGATGGAAAGTGTAAAATGTAAATCTTGTCAGAGCTGAAAGGAAGAACTAAAAGCGCCAGACATTTTAATAAATACTAAAGGTTTAGTCGAAAGCGATTGCTTGTTTATTCAGAAGTACATACTTGCAGAATTGTATTTCTTTTTTATATAAAGATTAAACAATGCTTTTCCAGAGCACTTTAAATAGCATTACACAGAGTTATATGTTCTGCCCCTGCTAAATTGTCAAGTAATGAGGAATCTGTTTCAAATTACACCCCCATACATCCATGACCTCCAGATTAATGTAGATTAAATAAAGACACAGAAAATAAAAATGAGGCTCACAGTGGCAAGGAACATTGATCAAATATTTAAAGTGGTGTTGAAATATTTATATATGAAACAATTAGCTATGTAAAACTACCTCTAATATGATGTTACCACTGAACATATCTGATCGCTGTGCTAAAGCATTATTGGAATATTCATACCAATGCCCACTATGAGTTAAACTGATATAGTGGAATTAATGGTCCAGTTTTCAGAATTTTATTAAACTTTTTAATGGGTCTTTGCTTGTGCCAAAATAAATGATGTATCCAGGCTAAAATAAGAAGATTTATGTTGTAGTCAATTATATACAACACATGTGACGAATACTGAATCAGTAATAGAAATAGGAAGTATGTGATTTCAGGCATGAGGATTCTACATCTTGAATTATTTAAGAAGTGAATTATTAGCCCCCCTATTTTATAGCTAGACACATTTCTCGTCATTCAAAATAGTGCATAGATTAAAGCCTCAATATATTTGTTTACAATCATTACTTGTATTGCAGGATGAAGTTAATCTAAATATTTATCAAAAAGTGTATTCAGCCATATGTCAAACGACAGCCATTAGAAGTGAAAGATCTAATGAACTATAATGAATCCCTGAGGAGTAAATTGCTATTTTGATGATGTACCATTGGAAATCACTTACACTCCGTCTTTAAGTTTTTGCTGCACCACTGGCATCCCACATCATTTATAACATTGATTAGCAATGGTAATTACAATTAGATTTTTCAAAGGGGGGAATTAAAAGAATTACAACAGAGTTTGCATGCCAGCAATCAAGGGTCTCCATGCAATACATTACAGTTGACTACTAATATCTTCTGCAACTAGCTGAATTGGAAAACCAGTGTGTGCAAAACACATGTAATGTCAGTCCTAAAAGTTGTTTGCATTTAGCCAGAGTATGGATTTATTAATAACATACTAGTGTAATACATTTAATTGTATACATGATCATTGCATACAATTGTGAAGCATGTTTCTTTGGAAAATGTACATATATTGTATGTTCCTTATACCTGCATATTCTGCTTAAATGCATACAACAGTTAGGCGCATGGGAAATGCAATTAACAAGAATCTACTGCATGTGCATTTTCGTGAGAAATGTGCTCCACTTTTTTACAGTTAAAGTACTGCAACTATATCATTCTTAAACCTCTGAATGAATCTACTATAGTGGCACACCATGGCTAAATTACAAAAAAGATTGGCACAAAAACAAGCTAGAAAAAAATACTGACAAGTTACCTCTCATCAGCAAAATAACTCAAGTTGTTTTTCTTTTACTATTAATATCTTTTCTTCATTTTCCAGAATGTATATTCATTGACTTGCACAACACTCATGCTGCCATTACAACAAAATGAACTTTCTGTGTAGCTGAGAATTCTAATAGATTTATATATATAAAGAATTAAGCACAATTTCTGAATATCCTATATATTAGAATTCATCAGGGTTTTATTTGAAATATTTACTGGCTCATATCTACTCAAACCGTTATCCTGCTTGCATGTTCATAGTTATATCTGCTGACCTAAGAGTATTATTAGTTCTTATAGAAAAGACAAATTATAAACAATTAATAATACTAGCTTTTACATGCAATTGATATTTACACTGAAACTGAGATATCTGAATATTATTGCTTGCTGAGGTTACTATACTGACTTTTGCTATATTGATACTAATTTTCTTTTCCATTTTATTGTCAATTAGTATCTATGCGATCTGGAACTCATCTGGGAGAAAAAAAAGCAAAAGACATTACATATATTAATTAATTATCTTTATTGAGTATTTAATCATGTATTCTCCCTACACTACTAATAGGTTATTGTTCCAAAGACAGAGAGACTAATGTAGGCTGAAAAGCAGATTGACTCACTCTTGTAAAATTGTATGGTCTGATGTATTGAGAGGGAGTTGTATCTTATTTTTCCCCCAGACACTGTAATTAGAACAATTTTCAATTTTTACAGGCACCTTTACCACAGAACTTGAAAAGAACTCCCATTAAATACACAGCACTTTCTTTCTGTGTCAGTCATGGATTAGAAATGGTATTCATCAAGTACTTTGATAAAATCAATGTGGCTTATATGCATGTAAGAACTAGTACAGTAATTGCACAGTTGCTTGATTACTATGGACACTGTAAGGCAAAGTTCCATTCTTGTTTCTTACTGTACTTGTTATTAGCACAAACTTTTCTAAGGACTGATGGGATCTGCAAATGAAAGCTGTTATCTTCATTGGGAACCTGTTTTTGAACTTAGTCTATGAAATAAACCCTGCATTTATTTTTTACAAGCATCTTTATAGTTTTTTTTATAGAATGGTGTTTGACTGCAAAGCAATACACCATCACATACTTGTTTTATTAATGTATACATTTAAAAAAAATACAAGTACATCACATACAGAGAACTTATTATAACATCCCTATTATAATTTTTCTAATGGCAGAATTATGCATATTTCACCTAGCAAGCTTTCAACAGAGGACAAAATGTAATGCAGGTATAAACTTTATGATGAGTTTAACCATATTAATTGTATATTTAATATGCATGAATGTAATGGAAAAATAAATGCTAAAGGAGGGTTATATAAAAATAACAAAAATAGTACTAATACTGTGAAAATACAGTTCTACTGAATAAATCATTTGTGAAGTAGCAAAATTAATGCTATTCAAATAAATTACTGAAAAAAGATAAGAAAGTGGAACTTGAAATGTATATGAGTTTTAGTCAATCATTCATTTTCTTCAGTGTCCGTACAAACTATTCATTTAATGATAACATTTTAATTACATATCCATTAGGATGCAAATGACAAGGTAATTGTAATTTTGCTTAGATACTTTTATAGAAAAAGATTTTTCTTGTTTTTTGGATACTGGATTCTAGATTCCCTTCCCTTTATGTAAAAAAAAAAATACAATAATAAAAAAAAACTACAGAAAAAACGGAATAAAATAAGGCAGCACACACCGCTCCATTAAGCAAAGAGGTGGTTCTGGCAGGGAACTCATTTCAACCTTAGATCAAATCATGTAAATTTCAAGCATATTTTAGGCATGTCCAATACCACATCAAATCGTCAATCAAATAGCTAGTATCTTATTTGTCATTCGTTAAACAATTGGTCCAATGATCGGCATGTACAGGTGATTCTTACCCCAATCCATTATGTGATCCCCAGCCTCCACCTTGTTTTTTGGCTTTGTCTAACGGGGAGGCCAGCTATCCTGCCCCCTGCCCACGGCTTCTCTACGGCCAGCCACTCCACTTATCTGCAAGCTAATTTATGGGCAGAGGTACCTCGAAAGGTGAGGCCAAAGGTCAAAGGGCAAAGAATGTAGTGTAAAATATGTATAATGTAGTTGTGTTGTCGATGTTTTATAAATAATCTATCGCATGAGTTTCCTGACTAAACTTTTTTTTTATTATGGAGACAAGATACAAATCATACAACACTATAAATTGCTGCATACTGGGACCTTTAGTGTAGTTAACTGATTGCAGCTATTGTACTATATATACAGCATTGGCGTGAGTTTTAATTACACCAAGTAGCAGACTTTTTTTTATCTATAAATATGTCTTGAACATATCTGCATATTCCAATGCTAAACATAAAACACCTGCAACAAACCGAAAGATCTTTAACAGAAAGGACCAGTGATGTTGCAACTTCTAATTAGAGGTAAGAATTTTGATTTAAAATATTATTTGGAGCATACTTTATAGAAGTTTAGCATACTGTACAGTAAACATGTATTGCAGTGTATTGTGGAGTAGTGGTTAGGGCTCTGGACTCTTGACCGGACGGTCGTGTGTTCAATCCCACGTGGGGGACATTGCTGCTGTACCCTTGAGCAAGGTACTTTACCTAGATTGCTCCAGTAAAAACCCAACTGTATAAATGGGTAATTGTATGTAAAATAATGTGTAAAAAATAATGTAATTGTATGTGAAAATAATGTGATATCTTGTAACAATTGTAAGTCACCCTGAATAAGGACGTCTGCTAAGAAATAAATGATAATAATATATCGTATTGCATACCTCAAAATATGATTTTGAAATGTGTCATGACTGAAATTATGTTTAGTTCTTCCAAATTAGTCTCCTTTTTCATCTTTTAGTCATCACTTTGATTGGCAAAGCAAAGACTTTCAGCTCTTGATCTTACTCCTGTCTTTTGATCACCTACAAATGACAGGGTTTGTTCACAGTGTCCGCACAGTCCTCCTGTATGATGGCAGAGTATAACACCGTAACCACCACAACATCCTTTGATATGTTGCTTCAGGGGCATTTCACAGCTACATTTGTCTACTGACTCTTATTTCATGCTTTTATATCCATTTAAGTGAAAAGATATAGGCCCATATTCCTTGTCTTATTTTTAGAATGAAGGCTGTATTACAAAGGTTCTTTAAAACGTTCCAAGAGAACATTCAGAATTGATGTCTGCAGAAACATTTTAGATAAATGTAAACAGATGACCATTTAAATCATTTAAATTATTGACAGCTATGACTAACAGCATATTAGCTTATAAAATAATTTTTGTTTTGCATGTTCATGTGGTGATTGGCTCAGAAGTGTGTTTACATACAATATACTAGTACATTGGGTGTTGGAAGAGCCTCAAAACACTTCAGAAACCCTAATATTCTCCACATAACCCTCTTCTGTATTAGCTTAGAATACAAATGATAATAATTTAAAATAATTAGATTCCAAATGAACTAGGCACCAAACAAGAGAAAATAAATTAGAAAAGACCTTTAGCTAGACACCTGGAGGAAGGGTGGTCCGTTTAGCCATGGATTCCCAGAGGTTTCATTTCCCCTACTAACTTGGTTAGGGAGATTTTGTTTTTCCTCTCTTGGAGTGCTAACGGACCACGCTTGCATTAAAGTGACCGAGCATAGGGGACGGGGGTCGAATGGCCTTTTCTCATTCTAGAATTTCTCATGTTCTTATGTGAGAGACTGTGGCAAAGTGCCCCCCCTGTGTATTATATGTTGCGTGTTGTGTGTAAATGTTGGTGTATAGTCATGGTTTACGGGATATAAGCGGGTCTGTGTTTCACGTGTGATTTAAAAATGTAGATTTGTATTTAGGCACGAGGAGGGCACAAATCACTTCACGTGCTGGTTAAAATGTAATGTGTGGTCACGGGAGTGCACTTAATTAATTCACGTGCAGTTGTACCGAGATTCCAATTGAATGATTGACTAGCAATCGAGTCTCGGTACAACTGCATAAAAACAGCATGTTTTCACTCACTCGGGGTTGGGTGTTCGGTGAGTGGAGAACGGGTTTGGAGAACGAGGTGATCATTGGAAAAGTATTAATGAAAGTATCTGCTCACCGTGTTTGTCTGTATAGTTCGCTTTGTTTGTCTCTTCAAGTGCTGTGTCCTGTTTTGTGTTCTGTTACAACCATTTATTTTCTGTCTGTTTATTTATTAAATGCTGAGCGAAAGCATTCGCTCAGCTCCACCAAACTCCACCTCTCTCTGTTGTTTTTGTTCCCGCTTCTGCCACCACGTGTGACAGGATGACTGGGCGGTGACGTCACGGCAGAAGCGGAACAAAACAACAGAGAGGTGGAGTTTGGTGGAGCTGAGCGAATGCTTTCGCTCAGCATTTAATAAATAAACAGACAGAAAATAAACGGTTGTAACAGAACACAAAACAGGACACGGCACTTGAGACAAACAAAACGAACTATACAGACAAACACGGTGAGCAGATACTTTCATTAATACTTTTCCAATGATCACCTGCCTCCAAACCCGCTCTCCACTCACCAACACCCAACCCCGAAAGTGAGTGAAAACATGTTGTTTTTATGCAGTTGTACCGAGACTCGATTGCTAGTCAATCATTCAATTGGAATCTCGCACAACTGCACGTGAATTAATTAAGTGCACTCCCGTGACCACACATTACATTTTAACCAGCACGTGAAGTGATTTGTGCCCTCCTCGTGCCTAAATACAAATCTACATTTTTAAATCACACGTGAAACACAGACCCGTTTATATCCCGTGTACCGATGACTATACACCAACATTTACACACAACACGTAACATATAATACACAGGGGGGGCACTTTGCCACAGAGACAGACATTTTAATTGTTTGAACTTAGCGTAACAGAGCAAAAACCAAATCCAATTACCAAATTACCAATCATTTGAATCTTATTATCAAACGAGTATCAATTAGGAAGAAATGTTTTAAGTGGCATAAACAACTCAAAGTGTTGAATCGGTAAGAAAATAATCCAGTCTCTCGTGCCTAACCAATTCAACACTTACAGCTGCTTATCCCTTACATAAACTCCCAGATCACATTGCTTACAGACAAAAACAAAAAATATACATTATTAGTCTTATAACCTTATGGTTATCTCTTTCATGAGTTCCCCCAAATTCTGGATATTGATAGAAAACATGAACGTTCATATTGAAGCTGATGTTCACCACTCTTTATATACTGTGATTGTCAGAGTAGACAGATATCAAACATTCTGAAGTTCTGTCTTGTCCTAAGTCAATTATCAGCTACAGTAAATATATATATATACAGTGCCTTGCAAAAGTATTCAGACCCCTGAGCAATTCTCTAATATTACTGAATTACAAATGGTACATTGAAATTTCGTTCTGTTTGATATTTTATTTTAAAACACTGAAACGCAAAATCAATTATTGTAAGGTGACATTGGTTTTATGTTGGGAAATATTTTTAAGAAAAATAAAAAACTGAAATATCTTGCTTGCATAAGTATTCAACCCATGAGCTGTGGAAGCTCCCAGTTTACACTGATGAAAGAAATTGCCCTAACGAAGACACAATTACCTTACCATTGGCCTCCACCTGTGAACCATTAAAGTTGATGTCACATTTTCTGGATAAAAACCCCACTGTTGAAGGACCATTGGTCAGGCTATGAATCTGAAGGAAAATGAAGACCAAAGAGCATTCTACAGAAGTTAGAGATAAAGTAATACAAATGCATAGATTAGGGAAAGGGTACAAAATAATATCCAAGTGTTTGGATATCCCAGTGAGCACAGTTGGATCAATAACCAGGAAGTGGAAGCTGCATCACACCACCCAGGCACTGCCAAGAAAAGGCCGTCCCTCAAAACTCAGCGCTCAAACAAGAAGGAGACTTGTGAGAGAAGCCACAGAGGGGCCAACAATCACTTTGAAGGAGCTACAGAGTTCAGTGGCTGGGAGTGGAGTAATGGTGCACCAGTCAACCATATCAAGAGCTCTGCATAACACTGGCCTGTATGGGAGGGTGGCAAGAAAGAAGCCGTTACTCAAAAAGTACCATCTGAAAGCACGTCTGGAGTTTGCCAGAAAGCATGAGCGTGACCCAGCTGCAATGTGGGAAAAGGTTTTGTGGTCAGATGAGACCAAGATAGAGCTTTTTGGCCAAAACTCAAAGCGCTATGTGTGGCGCAAACCTAACACTGCCCACACCTCAAGACACACCATCCCTACAGTGAAGTATGGTGGTGGCAGCATCATGCTGTGGGGATGCTTCTCATCAGCAGGGACTGGGCATCTTGTTAAAATTGAAGGAAGAATGGATGGAGCAAAATACAGGGAAATACTGCAAGAGAACCTGCTTCAGTCCGCTAAAAAACTGAAGCTTGGGAGGAAATTCACCTTTCAGCAGGACAATGATCCCAAGCACAAGGCCAAAGCAACATTGGAGTGGCTCAAGAACAAAAAGGTGAATATCCTACAGTGGCCCATTCAAAGTCCTGATCTCAATCCCATTGAGAATCTGTGGCACTATTTGAAAATTGCGATCCACAAGCGCCGTCCAACCAACCTGAACAACCTGGAGCAAATCTGCCAAGAAGAATGGGCCAAAATCACTCCGACACTGTGTGCAAAGCTAATGATCAATTAACCTTTTAAAATGATAAACTTGGATTAGCAAACACAACGTGCCATTGGAACACAGGACTGATGGTTGCTGATAATGGGCCTCTGTTCGCCTATGTAAATATTCCATTACAAATCAGCCGTTTCCAGCTACAATAGTCATTTACAACATTAACAATGTCTACACTGTATTTGTGATCAATTAGATGTTATTTTAATGGACAAAAAATTTGCTTTTCTTTCGAAAGCAAGGAAATTTCTAAGTGACCCCAAACTTTTGAGCAGTGTATATATATATATATATATATATATATATATATATATATATATATATATATATATATATATATATTATTTCCTACCTTACATTGTAATACAGCATGCATTGCTTTGTCTCTGCAAACTGATGTTGCAAATAGCAAAGCACAACACCTGTGCAGCAATTAGCAAGGTAATTTAGTTCATTACTGTTGTAAAATATACAGTTGCCAATTACAGTAGGTTGCAGAGAGTTCAAATGCAGTTAAAAAAATATCTAATTGAAAGTTACAGAAAGATATTTGCCTTCAATTGGTAAAGATAAATCACAAACAATTAATAAAACATAGCTTTATCGCAGCAATAATAAATAGCTAATAAAGTTGTAATATGCTTTCCCACCTCACTTCCGCACAGAATAAACCTTGAGATCTTTCCACAAATTTTGCTCGCCGGAAAAGTTGATCTAAGCAGAGACAGCAATAGGTAATCACAAAACACGGATGACAGGTAAGATATTTAATATTAGGTTAATGTAAATGACATAACGTATATATAAAGTAGGCCTACATATTTAGGTAATGCTGTGGAAGCATCTTAAGGCCAGAATGAGCTTTATTCCCAGCTTTCAGAGCAAAATGGTAATAAATAACACAACAATGAGCACAGAAACCTTGAGCTGGGGTCTCTGCAGCATAAAACCATAATAAACTTTTACACAGGGGAGTTCAACTCAGTTAAGGCCACTGGCTAGATTTACTACAGAAACAGAGTGAGTGGCTCATATAAAAAGGTTATTACAGAACAAGGACACACATGGAAATGATTCATTAACTTGTTTATAATCAATCCAGTTAACAACCATTAACTGCTGTTCACCCATACACTTCTACTACGACTACTACTACTACAAATATGATATGATAATAATGATTATATATATATATATATATATATATATATATATATATATATATATATATATATATATATATATATATATATATATATATATCTCCACGTCCACATGCGTCCTTTAGCTCTTAATAGAAAAAAATGAACAGTTAGACAGTTAGCAGCAGAACATGTCCATTAGAGCACCAAAATAGCATCCAGCACTTCTGTATAAACTCACTGTGTATACATTTGATGACACCAAGAACGTAATTTGTAGCAGCTGGAGAAAACCCCATTAAACCAGGAAATCAAATTGAATTAAATTAAAAAGGTAGGGATCGAAAAAGTCCAAATTGAATGCAAATGCCGAAGTCATTAAATTATCTTCTCTGGCATGAATCATGGTACAACTTCTGAATATACTGCCCAAAGCATTTACAATTCCAGGATCTTAAATATAGATGGTGGGTAAAACAAAGCAATATTATAAGCCTTGAAGTTCACAAGGCTAATACATTATACCATATGTTGTACCTTCAGTGCACTGCCATTCCCAGTGTACTGCAAGTCTCACATTTCTATTTGAAATAACAGTCTTCATGGAAAACAAAACACTGGATTCTTTATTTTAGAACAGAATATGGAAGTAATTGAACTGCATCATTGTTGTGTTCTGGTTTAAAACACGAAAGGTCGCAATGGTAAAGTCTTCTGCAAAAATCTTTTCCCTGAATTTTTTTTTTGATTCCAACCCTGCCCTTGGACCCTTTGACATTTTCAAGAGAAAG
Source organism: Acipenser oxyrinchus oxyrinchus (assembly GCA_030684275.1). Classification (NCBI taxonomy): domain Eukaryota; kingdom Metazoa; phylum Chordata; class Actinopteri; order Acipenseriformes; family Acipenseridae; genus Acipenser; species Acipenser oxyrinchus. The sequence continues at coordinate 76,701,893 of CM060251.1, read as the reverse complement.
TTAAAAATATAAGAGAGGAAGTTAACACTAGATGAAAGTGCAAACATTTATGGCTAGTGTCGAACCACAGAATGAACTGACTGAGTATTTAAACAAGACATTTGCATTACAGCGCAAGACATTTCTCTCAAGTATATTTTAGCTAAAAAGATGCTGTCTCTTTCTAATTTTACTGCATTGATGATCTAAAGTTTGTATAAAAAAATCTATACTTTCTAATAAATGAAACTAAACACTGGCAGTACAATTGTGGTAATACTGTACAGTCAATGGTAGAATTATTTAAAAAATGAATATTCTTTTTAGGGCTGTCAATTAATCGCAGTTAACATCTGTGATTATCGTGTTAACTTTTTGGCAGATTAATTTTTTTAACACACATTAATCACACTCCTCTGTCTTGTCCCTCTTTGCATGCAGCAATTAATTTCCTGTGGCACCATTTTAATACACTCAAGTGCATGCCAGGATTGAATGAGTGAAGTCATCGTTTGAATGTAAAATTAGTCACGGAACCGCATTATGTAGCAAAGCACTCAAACTGAAGGACTTGTGAATGGGAAGTTAATTCTAAAAAACCTTCTGACGGTTCATTGGATAGAAAAAGGGTTACTTGTATCTACTGTCAAAGTGAGTTCCAGTATCACAGAAGTGCATCTAGTCTGCTGTACCACCTGTGTGCTGCTAAACATGCCTTCACTTTCTCAAAATACACTTTGTAGTAGTTATTCTGCTACAGACAACAACAATACAACAACAAATTAAACCTGTCAGTTTGTGACAGAGTACTCCTTTAGAAATTCAGGATCACTGCAAACCCATGAATCAAGCCAAGTATGACACTATAACCAGTGCTGTTGCAAAGTCGATAGCTACCGACTGCAAACCTGTTAAAATTGTAGCTTTATTTTATTTCAATAATCGCATTTATTTTAAACTATATTATTTACAATTATGGAGGATATAACCGTTAGTGAATGTTTTGTTTTATTTGGCAATTTCAAGTTATTAATAAAAGAGAATTTATTATTATTATTATTATTATTATTTAAACAGTAATGAAAAACATCAGCTTATGAGTGAAGGAAACTGATCATTTTAAATGCAATAAGGTGAGTAATAAACTGAATCCATTGTGATTTAGCAGTTGGTTCAAACAATTTAACAACAAATGCTGGATTGTAAATAAATATAAAACTATAAAAGGGACCAACAAACAGTATCCTGAATCCAGAAATCGGAAAACGTTAACCCTGGTTCCCTGAAATAAAAATGTAACCTTTACCTAATGGGTGTTTACCTCCTAAAGACCCATAACCTGAATATTCTATACCAAGGCTGCTCAGCCGAGGCTGTGACACAGTCATGGCCCACCCAGAGTGTATAAAATGACAGCGCTCACAGACCACAGCGTCATTTTTCCTTCAAGCCTGCTGCAATCACGGAAACAGCGACCTTGAAGGTTAATGGTTACATTTCTATTGGCGGGAATAAGGGTTATGATAATCTTTCCCTTTCAAGTACGAAATGTAACCATTACCTAATGGGTGAGCATACCAAAGCCTGTGGCACGGATAGGCTTGAGGGTGACATCAGACCAGGAAATGCAGTACACAGTATTGTGAGTGAAGGCAATGCTGCACAGATTTAATAAACAAAACAGTTAAACAAAACAAACCAAAACCGACAAACAAAACAGTGAACACAAACCCCAAAAGAAGTATCGTGCTGGTGCAGAACCAGCACTCGCAGCATTTGTTTTCTTTTAGAATTAATTTTATTTCTCCCGTCTATTTCTCCTGTACCTCCTCTCTATACACCCAACCCCGAGTGCAAGATCTGTAACTCTTTAAATACAGCTGTGCCGGGACTCAATTGCTAATCATTCAATCGGACCCTGGCACAGTCTGCACGTGAACTACTTTATACACCCATGCCCAAATACACACACTCTAATTACTAATAGTACCACACCCTGTGCACCAATAAATATATACATATAAACAATAACACACCACATAAAACATAAATTACGCACAGGGCGGGGTGTAACCCGCCACACGTTTGCAAGGGCAATGTTGCAGAATGACATGCTACAAGGCTATGCTGAGGCTGCCTTATGCGTTACCATTAGGAACCCTAGTAACAAGTAGATAGGACTAAAAAATTTCTGGAGAAACTCGCCTCTATGCCTGTGTTGTAAGGGTTGACTCAGAAGCCGCCCTTAACACTCTAGTTCCAAAACCAGGGTTTTGAGGATCCACGACCTAAGACTGTAGAGCCTAGTAAAGGTATGGGGAATAGCCCACAACGCTGCATTGCAAATGCCATTGACAGATGCACCCTGGAATAAAGCTCATGAAGTTGCCATGTCCCTGGAGTAATGGACAGTGAGCTTCCTGGAGGGGGCAAGTTGGCCAACTCATAGGCAGTCCTGACTGTGTCTGCTATCCATTTGGACAGCCTCTGCTTAGACAGGGCTTGACCATGGGACTTTGTCCCAGAGCAGACAAAAATATTGTTTGGACTGCCTCCAACTTTTGGTCCTGTCAACGTTTACGCCAGGGCCGCACTGGGCAGAGCGTATGGAGCTGTAGCTCCCTGTCAGACTGGAAAGGAGGTGGAAGGAAGCCTCCCATTCCACAAACTGGTTGACATGGAATGCCGAAATTGTCTTTGGCAAAAGGCAGGATTGGTATGGAGTTTAACTATTGTCCTAACCTCTGTAAAAATTAAGTAGGCTTTCACTATAGAAAATGCCTGCATTTCGCTTACCTGTTTTGCAAAGGTGACAGCAAGCAAACAGTGGCTTGAGCGATAAATATTTTAGCTCAGTTGAATGCATGGGCTCCAATGGAGGCTTCATGAGCGCATTGAGGACCCCGTTTAACCTCCAGCAAGGAACAATGTCCTTCATAGGCAGCCGAAGCCATCAAACCCTTCAAAATTTGTCCCACCAGGAAGCTGAGCTCCTGGGGAGACCAAGTCAATTTTGACATTGCAAGCCAAATTGCTGCCAGATGACCTTTAGAGGGGGATTTCCCCCTCATCAAACAGGTCCTGCACAAAATGCAGTCTTACTGCCATGGGACAAGCAGTGGCGTCGAACCTACAAGGCAGACAACACGTCTGAAAGGCATTCCATTTGTACCCGTACTGGGAACGTGTGGATGCTGCTCTGGCATTTTGTAACCCTATTGGATAGACCCAGATGGCTCAGTGAGCTGCATCAGGTTTTATAAGGGGCTACTGGGCCAAGAAGGGGCTACTAGGAGCACCTTGGCCAGGTCCTGCCTGATTTTCTCTAGACACAGCGGGAGCAAGGCAAGTGGTGGGAAGGCATGCAACAATTGCCTCGGCCACTGGTGTGCCAAGGAATCTACCGCCAGCGGATCCCTGCCTATTACAGAGAGACAGAGACTGGGTGACCTGAGGCCGCCCTGGTGGTTGATGTAAGCCACCACTGTTGTGTTGTCTGTTACGGACAAGCACATGTCTCCCTCGAACCTTCTGCAAAAATGCTGCAAGGCTAGGTAAACTGCCTGCAGCTCCAAAACATTTATGTGGAGACCCTGCTAAGGGGGGTTCCACACCCTCTGTGCTCCCCTGACATTCGACACAGCGCCCCAAGCCCAGGCTGGACGCGTCTGTGGTGACAACCTCCCTTCTGGTGACACTGCCTGCAGAGGCATAGTTGGGCAGGCTGTTTCCACCAAGAGCGTGCCTTTAGACAATGACGAGACACTGTCAATAGGCAGTCGAGGTTCAACGCGGGCTGGAAAACCCTGCAGTTGAATCAAACCTGCAGAGGGCACCTGTGCAGGAGACCCAAAGTGGGGTCTGAGAAGCTGCTGAGAAGCTGACTAGCACCTGTGGCAGGTATTATTATTATTATGAATACTGGCTATTATCTACAACGAACCCCCATGGGACCTGGACGAATGTTTGTTATATCATGGTGTTCACTATAATAGGATTTGGCAATTTGCTGCATAAGAATAATGAAGAACCGCCCACGGTTTAAAATAAATCAGTAAATAATTTAAAAAGGAAAGAATGCACACTTAACACATGCTGATTACAGTAATTATGTCCTTTCTCTTGAATACTTAGCGTAGATGGCTACATAATTTTCATAATTTTTTCAATGCAGTGTTTGCAGTTGCCTAGTATTACAATCTGAATAAACGGGGTACTAGTCTGTTTGTATTTACATGTGTATGTCACACTTACATGTAGGTAATAGGGATCTACTCCGATTTTGATGAATTAGGGATAAACCAACAAAAAATCCCACATGTATTTGTTTAATGTCAGTTTTTATTGCAATTCACACAAATCAGTGCTCAACTTTTGCTCTTAATAAATACATCCCAATAAACGCTTCACAAAAGAATGGGTCAGAATTGAGCTGCAACACACAGGTGACATGCATGACAATATTTTGAAACAAGATTGATAAATATGCTGCCTCTTTCTACGCTTATTGTTCAGCACGAGGGATTCTCTGGTATAGATAGAAACAAAAACCCCAGAATGTTATAAACACTAATTCAAGGATAGTTGATTAAAATTAAGTGTGGAACTACTTGTATCAAGTAGTAGATTTATATGTAATCAGAATAGTTAACATTACATTACAAATATGCATAGGCTTAAATGGCTTCCAACAGAATAGCATGCTAAACAATTCAAAGACAGTTTAATGCTATATTAATATTTTATTGTTAACAACTTTGATAGCTGTAAAATCACTTTGACCGTAAAACACATTTAATTCCTTCACAGTTCAATCAAAAGCTGCATTTTCCATGTAATGATTATACTTAATGCCACATGTTGTGTACTTCGGATTTGTCTATAATCATGATAGTGAGGCACTACTGAAATAAAAAATACCTCCATTAGGGTTAGTTAAAGCCATCTTTTAATAGCATTGAGAGCAGTGTTAAAGGTGGTAAGAGCTGGGTGTGTTCCTCTGTAGGATAACATGAGTGACCCTGCTTCAGTCATGTATCCCTCTTGCTGCAGCTGTTTGGCAATGTCTTCCACACTCCAGCCTTGCTCCTCGTGGCTGATGAGAAGGTGGTTGATGAGGTGGGGGTAGAAGGCAGTGCCCACGCATTTCACAACTAATTTGGCATCCAGAAGCAGAGAGATAAGTTCAGCGTCACAGTTCAATTCATCAACCTTAAATAGAAAAAAATAGCGTAATGTTAAATATGCAGCCCTTCTCTTTCTCGTTATCTGCAGATCACGGTGGTCTAACTGAAAGCTATAACAATTTCAAACCTCTTACTTCACCAGAAAATCAATTCTATTTTTCATTTAACTGTGTGTTGAATACAATGGCAGATGCACAACTTCAAATATAAGTCCTTAAAAAAATTTAGGCTTGTCCAAGTGTAAAAATTCAACACCTGCATCAGACCAAACATACGTTTTAGAAACGTAGGAAGTCAACTGTAAAATACAGTATATCCCAACACTGTTCTCATTTTTCCAGCTTTTCCAGTTTTGTGTTCATTCTGACCTACCTTTTAGAGACGAGACACGCCAGAGACCCTATTGACTGAATGTGCTTTTCGACTAATTAATGATCAAAACCATGATTTATCACCTAAGTGCAATCCGATTCCATTTAAAAAACTTTACTCCTTATGGTTTTTAAAATCTATATTTATATACACAGTATATATATTTTAAAAGAATAGCAGTAAAAGGTAAGGTAACACTGTAAACAGCAGACTGCAATTGTAGAACACTAAAGGAAAGAGATGAACAGTATTTTAGGGTTTCTTCTTTTGTACCAATGGCATGAGGACTTCAATTATCTGCGCTAATGGGAAGAGTGAAAGGGTGGGAGGGGGTGCGTATAATTGAATAACAATTACCCAATGTGATGAACCCTTTAATTAGAGTTTGTACCTTTGAAACGAAAACAAATTACCATATCTTTATATACTGTTGTGAAGATTTATGTAACTGAATTGCGAGTTCATTAAATAAACTGGAATTGTATTTAAGTTCCAATCTTATGGCTTCCGTTGTTCATTAGGTTTGAGAAGATATCCATTCAAACGTATATCAAAATGTCTTATATCTGCCGAAACAGATAAATACCACCAAATGTGACTTCTTTCTGGGCATGTGGGAGTTCAATTGAACAATTGGTTATACAGTTATTTGTAAGTGATTGGAATCTGGAAACCGAAAATAAGCCAGTCAAAAACTCTCCTTTCTCTATATTTCTGATAGCTCATCTGAAATCCATATATATTTCCACAGTGCAACTATGATTTCTCTTAGTTTGTCAATAATTGAATGTTGTAAAATGTGTCAACAATAATTTTAAAAAATGTACAGTTGCCAAATATTACTGTGGCACAGATGGAGGTGTGTTCTACTTAGTGTGACAGCAAAAGCTTAAGTTAACTACTGTACTGACTTCTGTCGCAGTTCTTGAAATATTGAACAAGATTATTTTGGAGAGATCTGGAGCCCATCTACACAACAATCAATGCATTGTTACAAATACACATCGTGAAAAAATAACCAAATGCTTCATCCATCACAAAATCTAGCATGGGCTGCTCTACTGTATGTCTGCGCTTTAATTTTGTCTTCATCTTCAGTGTACTGCATTTTTTTCAGTAAAGTATATGAATTAAAAAATTAAATCTGCACAATTCAATAGACATGGATTTTGCAGCAGTGGTAATACAACACATTCCAGCAGACGAAGGTTAAAGAAACTCATGGAATTCCCAAACAGCTCATAAACAAAACCTTCAAACAATTTAAGAATAAATCTTACAAGACTTGTAGTTAAATCTCTATGTCAAATGCTTCAACTGCCATCAAATGACCATAAACAAGAATTCAGTCCAAGGTCATTTTTACTTAAGATTGCTCTATGACACATAAGAAAGCCTGTATACCTTCATTTCCTCCGACACTTTCCAACATTAAACACTATAAGCCCTCTTTATTATTTTGCATATTAACAATTTTCCCCATGTATTGGCCAATTAAAATTGCTAAAATGAATGCCGTCTTAGTTTGTATTTCATGAAAAAAAAAAAAATATATATATATATATTATATATAGGTGTGGGGTAAAGTCTTGCAAGGGCAGTATGTCAGAGCACAAATTCTGCGAAGCCACTATCCTTTATGAAATATGTATGTGGTTATGGGTTACAAGGAAATGTAGTCTACATGGTTTTAATGGTGGACATCCATAAAACTACATTTCCCAAGATGCATTGGGCTGCAGGGCAGGTGCTGCTCAACAATCGGGGGGTGCAGCTTGTTATCTGTGTGAATATATAAGGCAGTCTTTAGCCTCATTCTGGTTGGAGGAGTGAGACCTGTGAGTACTGTGTTTTGGTGAATTGTGAGTGAAATAGTTTCTGGCTGAAGACGAAGAAAAGATTATTGACTTATGCTTGTATGAAAACCTCCTTTGTGTACCAACCTGTTTTGCGTGTGACCTCGACAACGAACTGTATCACCTTAAAAATTACACTGTTACAGGTATTTCCCTGTTGAACAAAACCTTCTGTTTTACGAGTATTTCTCCCCTGCAACATTGTGTGGAAGGCCCCGAAACTGGCAAAGCTACCCTACTTTGACACTAATATATATATATATATATATATATATATATATATATATATATATATATATATATATATATATAGAACATAAGAAAGTTTACAAATGAGAGGAGGCCATTCAGCCCATCTTGCTCGTTTGGTTTTTAGTGATCTAGGCAGGGTCTTACAGGTGCCATACAGCTTCCACTTCTTAATAATTGTCTTGACCGTTCTCCAAGGGATATTCAAGGCCTTTGATATTTTTTTTATACCCATCCCCTGATCTGTGCCTTTCATCAACTTTGTCCTGGAGTTCTTTTGAAAGCGCCTTGGTGCTCATGGTTGAGTCTTTGTTTTGAAATGCACTACCCAGCAGAGGGAACCTACAGGAACTGCTGAATTTATCCTGAAATCATGGGAATCACTACAATTTAACACAAGTGGAGGCCACTTAACTTGGTGTGTGATTTTGAAGGCGATTGGTTACACCTGAGCTAATTTAGGATTGCTATTACAAGCGGGGTGGACACTTATCCAACCAAGCTTTTTCAGTTTTTATTTTTAGTTAATTTTCTACAAATTTCTAGAATATTTTTTTTCACTTAGAAGTTGTGGGGTAGGATGTGTAGATAAATGGAAAAAACAAATAATGTATAATATATATATATATATATGAGAGAACTCTGCTTTGCAATTTAAAGCCAAAGGCTACATTATTTTATTTTCAGATGTTGTTTATAGCACAGCTTCAGCCTCACAAAGGCTGTCATCTGCTGTGCATAATTTCTACCGCATTGCTTGTTCTTAGTTCCACATGGCGACAGCAATGTAAATCACTGCTATGTAAGGATGTTTACTAATGCATATTATAAACAGATCTGCGGCTCACTGACTAATAATGTTCCAGAAAACTGTTAAGAACAACCTATGTCAAAACACAATATGTGAAGTTTGCAGTTTTAGGGGAAAAGAAGTATAAAGAGCAGTGTTTTTGTAATGGGAGAGGAACATTGCTTAGAAACAGCAGTTCAGAACAATATATTCAATGCTCACCATGCACAGAGCTGTCGGTGTCATAAAACAAATGCCTAAATAATGTGCTGGATCAGCAATTCAATGCAACAGATTTCTTATCGCCCCTTTGTGGTTTGTGTTTGCAGTATGTTAAGGAATCAATAGTTCAATTTTACTTGCTAATATATATTTTTGCAGTGTACAGTAAGTTTGTGTGGAGGGGAAATAAATACATTTCAAGCCATAACTGAAAAATAGAATATGAAAGCAACTTGGATTTAAAATGTTACAGTAAATACACAATTGATATATTTGCATTAATCTTCAAGATAGTCCAGAGTGCAATAATATTTGTATTGAATCAAAATATGATTGAAAGTAAAAAAACAAAACAAAAAAACCCACTTCACTCTACAAGTTATTACAGTAAAGAATAATGGCATATGTATAGTGAATGCCAAAAAATAACAAAATTCAGAACTAGAATCGAAAATAATAAAACCAAGAATCCAACATGATATTTACATAACAGACATATTCAGTATACTTCAGTACAGTATAGCTAATATAAGTATTCCAAATAAGAATTTAGGACAATCTATTTACATGTAAATGGAAATGAATATTTCACTATTATTCTACATTTACATGCAGATAGAAGTATCCAGAATGCACACCTTAGGCACGTGCAATCACAGAATTACAAGAGTTTTAACAAAGCAAGTTTAACAGGAGTAATTTGAGGTTGTGTCCTTAATGTATCAAATATAATAAGGAAACATTACACAGACAATCACAGCGTGGTTGCATCTTTATTCTGTCCAATAAACTGGAAACTGCGTTTTCATAACCACCTATTACTGAAGCATCTGTAGTAGATCAAAATACAAAGGAAAAAAAGATTCAATCCTATTGCATTATATAACAGTTAGACGGGTGTTTAAAATGCCTCTCCAGTAATCTTTGTATACAGTATGTGCTGTATAAAGGTTTCTTTTAAACTAAGCTAACAGCAAAATAAATAATACCCTATAACATGTTTCAATTCCTTAGATTAGATTTGTTCTGTCAGCAATATACTATTATTTGCAGTGCACTGGGTTCTCACCCTGACTACAAGGATGATGGTCTCATACAAGCACAAGGATAGAGAAAGGCAAGTCCTTCGGATGACATGTAAAACCAAGGTCCTATTGTAAGTGACTCTGCAGCAGCAATTGCAAGTCACTTTGGATAAATTACTAATTAATACAACTACTCCTACTATTATCGAACCAAAGAAGTGGGACCCCCTCAGCCACCCCTCGTGAATAACCTGAGCAGGATCTCCGATTTCTCCTCGACCCCCCTCCCCTCCGTGTTGAGGAGAACCCTGTACGCGATGGTGCTCCATACCTTCCATTTCCTTGCCCTCGTCTCCCGCCGACACACTGCTTGGCGGGAGCCCCTCCAACCTGCAGAGGGCGAGAGTCCCCAGTGGGAGGCCCTGTACTCCCCGCTGGTCCCTAGAGGAGCTGGGGACCTAGGATGGAGGGAGCTGCACGGAGCGCTTTGCTTCATGAGAGATCCTGCGCACTTCATTGAGTGGGACGCCACATGCCCTTTCTGCGGTCAGTCCGAGTCGGTGGTCCACATTTATTTTTTGTGCGCCAGGCTGCAGCCTTTTTTGCTTCTGTTGAGGAACCTTTTGCTGCAGTTCTGGCGGCATTTTCTCCCTATCCTCCTTATTTTTGGGCACCCTGCTCATGGCTCCAGCAAGAAGAGGGACCCTCCTGGTGAATCTGCTTCTGGCTCTTGCTAAACTGACCATTTACAAGACCAGGAAGCGCAAGATCACCGGGGAGGGTCTCTTTGACTGTGGAACCATGTTCAGGTCCCTGGTCAGTTCCCAAGTCTGCTGGCAACATGACAGCTTCTGTCGACCAGTGGGCTCTAAGTGCCGTGCTCTGTACCGCGCCCCCACCCCCTTGTTTTGACCATTTAATTTGCAGCCCTTTTAACTCTTTTTTTAGTTAAATTAGTTAATTGGTTGACCTTGTTAGCATCCTCTTGTTGAGGATGCTAAACTGAATCCTTTCTCCAGCCGTCTTTTGACGACTGGAATACTCTACAATCGGCCTATTAAATAGGACTCCTACTACAACTACTACTACTACTAATAATAAAGTAGTTGAAATACAGTGTGTACATTAATTAATATTCCACAAAATAGCTACATATTCAACATACCTTATATAGAATATTCTTATTCTGAGCACTACATACTTTATTCTGAATATGCCTGTTAACATGAATGGAATACTACAGGCTTATAGGACAGCAAACATCTGTGTAAGCGGAATAGTGAGGAGTTAATTCTGCTGATGCAGTCATTGTCTGACATTAACAGTGGTCTCAGTGAATTAGATACAGTTTCCTGTTTTTAGATGCATAAACAGCAACCCCCAGTATAAGGGTTCCTCTCCACTGATTTCAGAGCTTTCTAGGGTGTATTAGGGTATGCTTTAACATATTTTGTTTTTGTGAAAATGGGGCATTTTATTGGAACATTAGACTAATATTGGGGAAATACAGTAAGCGCAAAGGTCTTTTGTGTACATTTTTGCATGAATTTACTGTGCAAACCCACTTAGTGGTACAGTATGGTACAGCCACAAGCACGATATCCAGGTGGAAGGAAGACATTAGATGTGTGATTCTATTTACATGGTAAGATGGATATTTTGAACACATAATTAAAAGGTACAGCGAGACCATTATAAGATGATAGCCATAGTACAGCAGTGTTTCCAATGTGAAGGCATAATTGTTTGGTCTCTGATACGAAAACTGAAAAATCCCAAAACAACTGTCAAGCAGTAATTTTGTATTGAATGACACCCATTATGAACTTGAGCATAAACATCACATAAACAGCTTTTACCTAATGCACATACATGCTGCACATGAGGTCTTCTGTATCTGAATTCGGACATAAGCAGAATTACCGTAATGCTTTGTAACAAGGTGTAAGGAAATTTGATAGTCCATATTCATATTGTTAGAATATTGTATGTATGGTACTTTCAATGGAGAGACATTGAGCACAGAGTTTAGGGTGGGGTATTTTGGAATGCAGGGTCTGTCTCAATAAATTGCAGATTTGACTAGAGGGAGAGTAAATATGACCATTTAAGGGCATTTCTGAAGAAGGTCACCCCTGTTCTGCTCTGCTTGATTGCATGGGGGGATGGGAGAATCTCAGAGAATCTACAGATGCAAAGGAATGTGTGCGAGGCTTGGAGACTTGCCACGTACAGGTATAGAGAGGAGGGGTCATAAATGACATCTTTAAAAGGGTGTGTTTTGGAATCTACAAAACTGAAGTGAATGCATTGTGTGGTGCTCAGTTCTACCAATCTCACTGCAGCCCAGAGTGACGCGACTCTGTACAATAGTTCTATTCTTGTATTACAGCAATAAACATATTTTTGACTTTCACTAATATTGTTTTTCAGTTATCAGTATCAATTTTTCCTTACAAAGGTGTGTCGGCTTGTAAGTGCTAGAAAACACATTATACTGTTCTGTAGAATGTGTATATAAGGGCACTTGCACTCTAGTTTGTTTGACCCTTTGATGCGGATTGAAGTGCAGTTCGGTTCAATTGGGGTAATATGTGAAACCTCTCAGAGCCACGTAATCGCACCAGGATGTGCATCAAACCAAATAAACCGAGATCACTTCAAATGGTGGTCTCGGTTTACTTGGGACTTGGTACGTTTGTCACTTTGCTCCGTTTTCAACTTTTTGCAATATGAAATCGAACTTATTCCAGTTCACTTGGAAATGAACCGCTCCAAACAGCGAAGCAAATCGTGAAAGTGATGTATTTCAGCAAGCACCAAGGAAAGTGTCTCCCCTTGTCGCACATTCACAACGTAGGACTTGTCAAAAAACACACACATACACACCAGACAAGAACACCATTACATACACAACAGCATATCACTAAAAAAAAAAAAAAATACTATGGGATTGATTTACTAACTGGCGCGACCTAGTGCTATTCAATTAAATGATGCCAATAGTGATTTGAGATTTAATTACTATTGCAGCAAGTGTGTTCTTTAAGCATAATAGCAAAACTGTCACAAGCAAAGCAAAGTGTGAAATAACAATTGAATAATGACTTAGCACATGTATTATGTCTGGCTTTATTATAATTGTGTCATATACACTCGCAGGGAAAACATTGTGCCAAGACAAAGCGGTACTGTCTGTACAGACATTAGTTACTGTTGCATTAGTATCTTCTCCGAAACCGTTTACAGCAGAGATCTGAAACTTGGAGCACATACTACCCTTATTATTATTATTATTATTTATTTAGCAGACGCCATTATCCAAGGCGACTTACAGAGACTAGGGTGTGTGAACTATGCATCAGTTGCAGAGTCACTTACAATTACGTCTCACCCGAAAGACGGAGCACAAGGAGGTTAAGTGACTTGCTCAGGGTCACACAATGAGTCAGTGGCTGAGGTGGGATTTGAACCAGGGACCTCCTGGTTACAAGCCCTTTTCTTTAACCACTGGACCACACAGCCTTCTCCTCCTTATGGCCTCTATTTAGATTTGTCGCAAGAAAAAAATCTGTAGAGTAGTTTGGTGGCCATATCGAATTTGTCAAAAATATCCAAACGACTTTTTGTCTGGAACCGTTACGCCGATTGAATCTAAACTTTGCATACATAGCCTAGGCAAGGTTGTCTATGAAGTATGTTAAAAGTAAGTTGCTACACAAAAAAACATGGCATAGCGAGCCAATCAAATTGGCCTATGGGAATTAATGTCAGTGAATTAATGAAGTTGATTAGTCACATGGTTTGTTAGCCATATTGGAATTTTTAAGCCAAATTTTCAAATGTCCGTAAAATGCAAAACTGGCCTTATAACTCCTTACAGACTGCAGATAGAGTCATGGTTACTATGGAACACATATAGGAACACATATAGGGACCCACATATGCTCTATCAAAAAATGTCCATGCTCGTGACCTCTGACCTCTACTAACCCTTTGCGGTCCGATGTAGGACCTGGTCCGACATCATCAAAAAGACGTAAAACACAGGTCTCTAGTCGTTTTTTCTCCGGAAAAAGCCGAGAAAACCAAGATCCAAGATTTTTCTTTTTTCCCGACAAATACTTTCTTTGGCAATGATTTTCTTCGGCAATGATGAACCAAAATAACATGGACAACAGCACAACCACATCACGCAAAGTATTCTCCATGTTGGGCATGATGGAAAAAAGTTTTTTCATTGAGAACTTCCGCTCTAGTAATCAACAAGAGAGCAGAGTGTGTTTGGAAAAGTGTAATGCGAAACCAATAGAACTCTAATCTGGATGAACCTGCAAGTGAACCAAACAAACAAATGTGAATGGACTTTAAAAGAAACTGAAGTTCGACTGAATTTTTCTGGTGTGAAACGAACAGAAGCAAAGGTGAAAAAAAAATTGTTGTTCACTTGCAAGTGAACTAGGTGTGAAAGTGCCCTTAATATGAAATATGAAAGGAGCTATACAGTTTCCTAGATGTCCTGGAGGTTACACAAGAGTCAGATTTTCCTCAGGCTTCTCAAGCTAATATCACACTTTGATAAAGATGCAAAAAAACTCACCTCTAAACCCTTGTTTAGAGCAGGAAATTACACAGTTTGGTGTTATGTGTGGGGCGTTCACAAGATTAGCGCAGTAACCTAATTCTCCTGTTTCATCAGCCTGCCCTCTTTTCCATTTCATTATGAGAAACAGCATGCTAAAGGGGAACTTGTAAATGCTAAATTCGACCATTAATGGAAACCAGTGTTAACACACTAAATGGGAGGGTAAGCTGAAGTTTAGTACAACACAACTTAATGAGCATGCGTCTCAAATGTGGCACTGCCATCTAAACATGTAGAACAAGCCTTTAAAAAGTCAGAAGAATATCTTCTTTTATGAAGGTTTAATATTTATATGAAGAATAACTTAAAAAATCGAAATGAAAACTATTTTTCATTACCACATTGTTACCTTCATCAATGTGTGGGAGTAAAACACAAACTGTGAATTCACAGTCAAATCAATTAACACATTTGTTTATCTCATTACATGAAAACACTACTGTTTTCCTCCAGTGCTTATTATAAACATTAGGACAATTACAACCTGATTTCTTGAGTAATGAGAAGTGACTTTTCAATATCCCAATTAAAGTTTAAGGTCTATGGCATCAACATTTACATTTACTGTCATTTAGGATTTGCATAAGGAATAGTGTACAAACTGTACTCTTCTTATATAAGTCACTCTTAAAAGTCAATAAATAGGATCACACTAAGATTTCCCAGACCCATCAATGGTTAACTTCCTCCTTGATTTATCAGCAACATGTATTTATGTATTTCAAATTGTGCTCAGTATGATCATGTTTTTTTTGGTGTTGTGCGTGGGGCATTTGCAATTTATTTTTATTTTACATTTTATATTTCAGTTGCCTTGGTACAGGTGGAGCAAGAATGAGAAAATATTTAATTGCGGGTTTCTGTTACATTTAAGACACCGGGAACCAATGAAATTCAAGAAGCTTGGCACAGAACCGCAAGATGAAATATTTTCTCCTAATGCACGGCAGCCCATGTTATTTGTTATATTACAAGGATTTTAAAAATATGATTAAATATTTTGTTGTTCAAGATATCTGTCAATGCTACTCATAATAAAATGATTTTTTCGTAATGTATAAACACAATAACAAATGTTCAATTCAAAACAGTATTGCTGAAATCTTTAAAAAGACACCACCTATTAGGTAAAATAGGGTCTGTGAAACTTGATGCAAGTATCCAATCAAATAAAGTTGAGGTAAAATATATATTTAGTTTCAAGTGAAATCTATTTTTTCTTAACTGTGCACAAGGGCTGAAATAAATGTTGTACAGCAACATGATGTCAGGACTGACCAGTCCCTGGCCAACTTCCGGCGCCTCCTCAAGACTCACCTCTTCAGACAGCACCTGTAGAACTCCTCTTTTCCCTCTGGACACTTTATCACTCTTCCTTAATGCTCTTTTTACTTGCATTTATCTGCTCCCTATTTTACTGCATTTAATCCTGTACTTTACAGAGTACTGTACTGTAATCTGCCACTAGTGTTATTCAATCTGTAGTGTATGTTATTCAATCTGTAGTAGGGGGGAGAAAACAAAAAAACAGAAGGGAGACCACATCAAAACAAGGGCAACAACTCAGGTAAGACAACTATTAAATGTATTTATCTTAATGCTAGAAGTCTCAGAAACAAAATGTTAGAACTTGAAGCTACTGCACTAACAAGTAACTACGATGTGATAGGTGTTACAGAAACTTGGTTGTCTGAGAGTGATGGAGACGAATATAATATTAGTGGGTACACACTATATAGGAAAGACAGGCAGGACAGAAGAGGCAGAGGGGTAGCGCTATACATAAGAAATAGTTTTGAAGCCCAGGTGTTAAATCAGGACAAAGAAAACAATGCAGAATCAATATGGGTCAGAATAATGGACACAAATTCAAAGGGCATAATAATAGGAGCATGCTATAGACCGCCAAATTCAGATGCTGAGCAAAATAATCTGTTATACAATGACATTCGAAATGCGTGTAGAAAAGGAGAATGCATACTAATGAGGGATTTCAACTTCCCCCATATAAAATGGGAAAACCCAATGGGGGGCACGTCGGACGAAATTGAAATGGAGGAAATGACAAATGACTGCTTCCTAACGCAATTTGCCAAGGCACCGACTAGAGGGGAGGCATGCCTTGATTTAATCTTTTCAAATAATGAAGACAGAATAACTAAAACAGAGGTCAGAGAGCCATTGGCAAACTCAGACCACAACATGGTCTCATTTGAAGTATTTTTTAAAACCCCAAAAGTAATGACTAAAGCTAAGATTTACAAGTTTAGAAAAGCAAACTATGAAGGTATGAAACAGAGACTAACAGAAGTAGATTGGAGTAAAATAGAGAAAACATCCACAGAAAAATTCCAAAATGTTTTTCCAATATTATAACAGCGAGAGAACATTCAAAGAGGAGGTTAAATGTCTAAGAGACACAAATGGCAAAATCATAGATGAAGAAAAAAAAATAGCAAATATATTAAATGATTACTTTTCACAGGTTTTTACAAAGGAGGATACAGACAACATGCCCCACATGTCGACCTGTTCCTATCCAATTTTAAATAACTTTAGCATAACAGAGGCAGAAGTGTTAAAGGGACTAGGAGCTCTTAAAATAAACAAATCCCCTGGGCTGGATGAGATCCTCCCAATAGTACTCAAAGAAATGAAAGAAGTTATTTACAAACCGCTAACCAAGATCATGCAACAGTCTCTTGACACAGGGGTTGTACCGACAGACTGGAAAATAGCAAACGTAATACCGATCCACAATAAGGGAGACAAAACCGAACCAGGTAACTACAGACCAATAAGCCTGACTTCTATTATATGTAAACTTATGGAAACTATAATAAGATCCAAAATGGAAAATTACCTATATGGTAACAATATCCTGGGAGACAGTCAGCATGGTTTTAGGAAAGGGAGATCGTGTCTAACAAACCTACTTGACTTTTTTGAGGATGCAACATTGAAAATGGATAATTGCAAAGCATACAACATGGTTTATTTAGATTTCCAGACAGCTTTTGACAAAGTCCCGCATAAAAGATTAATTCTCAAACTGAACTCAGTAGGGACTCAAGGAAATGCATGCACATGGATTAGGGAGTGGTTAACATGTAGAAAACAGAAAGTACTGATTAGAGGAGAAACCTGAAAATGGAGCGAGGTAACCAGTGGTGTACCACAGTATTAGGTCCTCTGCTATTCCTAATCTACATTAATAATTTAGATTCTGGTATAGTAAGCAAACTCGTTAAATTTGCAGACGACACAAAAATAGGAGGAGTGGCAAACACTGTTGCAGCAGCAAAGGTCATTCAAAATGATCTAGACAGCATTCAGAACTGGGCAGACACATGGAAAATGAAATTTAAGAGAAAAGTGTAAAGTATTGCATGCAGGCAATAAAAATGTGCATTATAAATATCATATGGGAGATACTGAAATTGAAGAAGGGAACTATGAAAAAGACCTAGGAGTTTATGTTGACTCAGAAATGTCTTCCTCTAGACAATGTGGGGAAGCTATAAAAAAGGCCAACAAGATGCTCGGATATATTGTGAGGAGTGTTGAATTTAAATCAAGGGATGTAATGTTAAAACTTTACAATGCATTAGTAAGACCTCACCTAGAATATTGTGTTCAGTTCTGGTCACCTCGTTACAAAAGGATATTGCTGCTCTAGAAAGAGTGCAAAGAAGAGCAACCAGAATTATCCCGGGTTTAAAAGGCATGTCATATGCAGACAGGCTAAAAGAATTGAATCTATTCAGTCTTGAACAAAGAAGACTACTCGGCGATCTGATTCAAACATTCAAAATCCTAAAAGGTATAGACAATGTCGACCCAGGGGACTTCTTTGACCAGAAAAAAGAAACAAGGACCAGGGGTCACAAATGGAGATTAGATAAAGGGGCATTCAGAACAGAAAATAGAGGGCACTTTTTTTACATAGAGAATTGTGAGGGTCTGGAACCAACTCCCCAGTAATGTTGTTGAAGCTGACACCCTGGGATCCTTCAAGAAGCTGCTTGATGAGATTCTGGGATCAATAAGCTGCTAACAACCAAACGAGCAAGATGGGCTGAATGGCCTCCTCTCATTTGTAAACTTTCTTATGTTCTTATGTATTTTGCATTTAATTGTATCCTGATGTAACTATCACTGACACTGTTATTTGCTCCGATATTGATTCGTATTTTGTAATATACTTGTACTTACTAGAACTGAAGTCATTGTATTTTATCTTGCTGTTAATTGTATTAACTTTTATTAATATTAATACTGGATTCTTGAAATGTATTTGTTTACGACTGTAAGTCACCCTGGATAAGGGCGTCTGCTAAGAAATAAATAAATAAATAAATAAATAAATAAATAATAATACAACATGTCTTTTCTTTTAATGTTCTTTTAACTTCTTGTTTTTCAAAAGAAGCTTGTTTAAACATGGGGTGTCTTATAATTCGCTGGATCACCATGTTTGTCTCCCTCAACCTCAGGTCACAACGAAAATGCAGACGACAGACTGTAGTTACTGAAACAGGTATTTATGATGTCTACATGTTTTCTGCAGAGCATATGGCTTTCCAACGCCTTGTACTCTCTAGATCCATAATCACAGGTTCACATAACTGGTACACAGGTACTCTTAAGGCTACACAAGCGTACCGTCAGTATATTTTTAACAGGAGAGCATTTATAGTAAAGGTAGTGCTCACAGTTTGAAGGTGAGCGAAACATGCATAATTTACGGATTATTCCAGGAGAGTGGGGGTCTACAGGCTTTGCCAACAATGTCCGCTAGCTGCACTAGTGAAACACAAAATAAATAAATATATGCATCTTAATTTTTCGCCAGCACCTTCCTTTCGTTCCATTGTTTTTGCCATTTTCTGCAATGTGAACTATAGAACTGCACCATAAGTGTTTAATTCACAGTACTTGTGTGTGAACTAATGAAATAGCAACTTGCCAAGACAGTCATGTGCAAGCACCAAAGGGGTACGTAATGTAAAAACTGTTAATGAAAGGTGCCTTTTTTCTTTTTTTTGTTTTATGTAAAAAAAGAAATAATAAATAAATAAATAAAAATACAAACCTCACCAACTGTCACAAATGTGTTAATAGCTTAAAATAATTAATATTAAACAAAACAAAACAAAAAATACAACATCGGGAAAAAAATTGTCTCCCCGGATCTGCATTGATCAAATCAATAGCCCCGGGGGGCTGAGTAAAAGCGTTGATTTTTCATCTCTGATAAAGAAAAGTCAAGGCATGTTGCTCAAGGAAATGTACCTCTTATTCGGCACCAATCCCAATCACCACAGCTTTACAGTCTGATCAGAGCTTTTGTGTAAAGGCCCGACCCCTACAGCAATGTTGCTAGGAGACAGCAACACAAGTAGAGAGAGGAGCTTCCACAGCAGCAGGCTTTTAGGGAGCTCAGCCCACTAAACACAGGGCCAGTTTTATACTCATTGCTGTCTTTTTTTGTTACAGGAAACTGTCCTGAGTTATATACATAACATAATGTCAGCATTATGGGCAGCGGTGTGGAGTAGTAGTTAGGGCTCTGGACTCTTTTCCTGGAGGGTCGTGGGTTCAATCCATGAAGGGGGACACTGCTGCTGTACCCTTGAGCAAGGTACTTTACCTAGATTGCTCCAGTAAAAACCCAACTGTATAAATGGGTAATTGTATGTAAAAATAATGTGTAAAAAATAATGTAATTGTATGTAAAAATAATGTGAAATCTTGTAACAACTGTAAGTCGCCCTGGATAAGGGCGTCTGCTAATAAATAAATAATAATAATAATAATAATAACAACAACATTCTAGTCTATGGAAGCCTCCGTAGTTCAAACTATTACTTTAACATATCCTTACATTTCCTTTCCTTTAATTTTTTTTTAAACTGATGTGCATTTCCACAAAACCTATTAGAACTCAACATGCCGTTGAATAACACCAAATATTGATTCAGTATTCTTTATGTATAAACTACCTTTCATTTTTTTTTCTTTTTTTAAACTTGTTTCTCTTATTAAAGATTCAGACTATCTGGATGTCTGATTGAAAGTCCTGACTTCCTCTGAATCATGACATTTGGCACAGTATGATTGTCTTGCAGTGATTCCTCTGTAGCATCAGTTCTTTGAGCAGCACTCAACTTGTCTTCTGCCCCGGCACCTGACTGGTTCCGTTCCTCCTCAGTCTCCTGCAGTGCCTGTGTAGTTGCTTCAGTGTGCCGATCCAACTTCTCCTGGGTTTTAAGCAGATGTCTCCAGTTTTGCCTCACAATCTTTCCAGCTTCAGTTAAGACATTATAGGACCTTGGACTCACCTCCCTCAATACTGTAGCTCTGTGGTTCCACTGTTCATAAAATCTCACCATCTCTTGCGGCTTCAGCGGTAACAGGGGTTTTGCAGTGATCAAAGTAGTGTTTTTGGATGTTTTTAATTTGTTTCATTTTTTGAAAAAATGTTTTTTTGTTCTTCACTGCTGTAAACCTCGGTACTCAGGTGTGCAGTTTCTGACCCATGAGTAGCTCACCAGGCGACAGTTCACATGCCAAGGGTGCTGCTCTGTATGCCAACAGAGCAAGATAAGGATCCTCCCCTTTCTCTGAAGCCTTTTTTAGAAGGGTTTTCACAATCTGGACTCCCTTCTCTGGCATGTCGGAATTCATAATATCTGGGAAACTGCTTGAACTCCTGCCTTGCATATTGAGGTCCATTGTCAGACACTACAGCTTTTGGAATGCCATGCCTGGCAAAGAAGGACTTCATGTGCATGATAATCGCATTTGAAGTTGTGTTAGTGAGGACTGTCATTTCTGGAAAATTTGAATAATAGTCAGTGAGTAGTAGATCTTCCATCCCATTGAAATGAAACAGATCAGTTCCAACCTTCTCCCAGGGATGTTGTGGAATTTCATCTGTCAGTAAAGGTTTCTTCAGCTGTTATGCTGATACTTGATGCATGTTGCACAGTTGTTAATCATTTCAGCTATGTCTCTGTTTGGGCAATAGACTGTTTCCCTGACTAACCTCTTTGTTTTTTCAATGCCCACGTGCCCCTGGTGCAATCTCTTTAGGATTTCTGGACTCACAGAGTTGTGGGAATCACTATTTGATTGGGTTTAAGCAAGAGTCCACCCACAAATGTTAACTCTTCTTGAAATGAATAGTACTGCGGACATGCCTGCTTGGGCCAGCTATTCTGTGTGAGCCATATTACTGTTTTCAGCTGACGGTTGTTACTGTTACTACGGTTGTCTCTTCCACAATTCTTTGCTGCAGTGTTTGAGACCGTGGGAGCGCTTCCATGACAGCATGTACATGGGGGTCTACTGTTTTAGCTGAAAGGTTTGGCACAAACTTGCCCATATAGTTAACCATTCTTAAGGCTCTCTGTATGGCTTTCCTATCTGCTGGCTTAGGATTATCACTCACTGCTTTGATTTTGTTCGGATCTGGCCGTATTCCTGCTGATGTCAATCTGTCTTCCAGGCAAGTCACTTCCTGTCTATTGAACTGGCATTTTTCTTTGTTTAGTTTTAGTTCATACTGGTGCACTCTCTCCAGTGCTCTGTCAATTCTGGCATTGTGTTCTGCCTGTGTTTATCCCCATATAATGACATCATCAATGTACACTCTGACTCCTTCCAGCCCTTTGAGGATGTTCTCCATTGCACGGTGAAAGATTTCTGGTGCAGAGCTGATGCCAAAGGGAAGTCTTTGGTAACTGTAACATCCAAAGGGAGTGTTGAAAGTGCATATCTTAGCACTTTCGCTGTCTAGCTGCAGCTGCCAGAACCTGTGTGAGGCGTCGAGTTTTGTGAAATACTGAGCTCCAGCCATCTCACTTAATATTTCTTCCCTTTGTGGTATTTGATAATGTTCTCTCAGGATGCTCTCATTAAGACCTTTAGGGTCCATGTATATCCTGAGTGTTCCATTGCTTTTCTTCACAGACCATGGAGTTGACCCACTCAGTAGGTTCCTGAGTTGGTTTGATTACATTTAAAGCAACCATTCTATCCAACTCCTTCCTCAGCTCTTGCCTTAACGGAACTGGAACGCGACGTGGAGAATGCACCACTGGACGCACTGTGTCTTTCAGTTTAATGCTGTAAGTGAAGGGCAGTGCTCCAATTCCCTCAAAAATGCCAGGATACTTCTGCTCCCAGAAATCGGTCTGTGGTCCTTCTCCCGTAAACAACATTTGTTGTATTGCTTTTTGTAGATCTTCATTTACTGCTTGTTGAGTCACTGTAAAAACACATTCCACTAATCCCATTGTTTCACAAGCTTGATCTCCCAGCAATGATTCTTTCCCTTTAGGTACTATTACAAAGAGCAATGTTCGGGTTATGTTTTTATGTTGTACTTGCAGTCTGCATACACCTTGTGTTTCAATCATTTGCCCATTGTAAGCTTTCAAACCCACTTGTTTCTTTATTATCCGAGACTTATTGTCCAGTTCATTAAGTCTTTAAATGTAATTAAGTTAGCTTTAGCTCCTGTGTCCAGTTTCATATAAAGTACTGTCCCATTCACGTGAAAAGGAACTATCCATTTATCAGTAGCTGGGTTGTTTGACGTTTTTTGCATCGTTTCGTTATTTACTGTGTCTCTGTCAACTGCTCCTATGAACATCACGTCTGTGACACTCCGGCCCCTTCCATCATGTGTACGTCTGCATACTTTCTGAAATTGCCTCTCGAGAAACACACTTTCGCAAAGTGATTCTTTCCATTACACTTTGAGCAGATTTTCCCGTATGCAGGACACTGTTTAATGGGATGCTTCCTGCTGCAACGTCTGCAGCTGTTTTCATTCCCGCTCTTGTTCACTACAGTGTGTTCGCTTTTTGATTGCGTCTTCCTTTCCCTAAACACTTTGTCTGCCACTGCATCTTCAGTCAGCGCATTTGTATTAACAGGGCCTTCTTCAAAACGTTCTAACATGCTTTTCTGTTTGCTCGCTAGCCTTACAAATACGAATTGCATCATCAAGCCTTAACTCTGCCTCTCAGTAATCGCTCTCGCACTTTTTTTTGTTGTGCACCCGAACACAATTTGATCCCTTATCATGGAAGCTTGCATGTCACCGTAATTACAGGATTGAGCTTTTATTCTTAAATCTGTGTCATAAGAATCAAAGGATTCCGTTGGCTGCTGCATGCGGCAACGAAAAACATAGCGCTCATACAACTCATTCTTTTTCAGGGAACAGCATTCATCAAACCTGTTTATGACAACATCTCGATCGGCATCTTCTTCAAATTCTAAAGTACTGTATATTTCGATTGCCTGTGTACCTGCTATAGTTAGCAATAAAGCAACTTTCTGCTCACCGCTTTTGTTGTTTGCTCCGATTGCTTTCAGGCACAGCAAAAATGCTTGCTTGAATATCCTCCAGTTACTGTCCACGTTCCCTGTAATTTTTAGAGCCAGGGGTTTAATCACATCCATGCTGCTTTTTACCCCACTTCTGGTACCATGTAATGAGCGACACATACACCAGAGCTGTAGCGAATTCAAGAGCCTTTATTTAGAAACTGTCCTGAGTTATAAACATAGCATTCTAGTCTACGGAAGCCTCCATAGTTCAAACTATTACTTTAACATATCCTTACAGGTATGATTTAGATAAGATTTTTTACCAGAGCCAAGTAAATTTATTTTTTTTGTATTTTACAAGATCATTTCCCTTCAATCATCCCTGTATGAGTAACTACCACTTTCTAACAGATGTACTGGAAATGGAAGTGCTATGAACTGCTCTTTTTTTTTTCAACACCAACCTTTTTCACAGTTACATCCACATTTACATTGTATAATAAACTTTGCACTGAATGAATCTTTAACCACAGAAATAACTCGACAATTTGCATGACCCTTTATGACACTTCGTGATTTGTGTGCCCTGGTGGCTTTTTGAAAGTCTGGGCAGAACACAGAGCGCATTACAAATCACTGGTTTTAATTAAAACATGATTACAATAAGGACCATTAAGGGATATCTAGGACCCTATGGAAGGTCACTGTGAAATGTAAGCTTTACACTAAAATTCAAAACAGATGAATCAGTATATGCTGAAAGTACATGGACCAAATAAATATGGACTGGAAAAATGCAGTTTATGCAACTGCGTTATTTAAGGGAGCACCCTGATTGCCTAGCAACATTCTAGAAGGAGTAGATTCATCTTTGGTGGACTACTGGCTGCCGCCTCATCACACAAACATAACAACATATCACTCCGCAAAACAATTCTGTGAACATATTTAAAGAGTTATCACCTGGAAGGACATGTTGTCTGACTGCGAATCACAGCACCATTGACTGCTGTGTTACACTTATAATAGAAACATTTGTGTATCGTAGAGGACTCCTGTATAATTAAGTTTTGAATTTGGCAGCCAAGATATGAAAGGAGGACTTCATTCAAAATGATCAACCACTCAAGATCAAATCTGGTAGGCTGAATTGCTTTGCAATGCTAGAAGTACTAAACTCAATCAATCAATCTACAACTCCTACAGTGGGTCAGTAACTTGCAGTTATTTAGATCTAGAATGAAAAGCTAGTTACGCTAGATTTAAAAATCTCTCTGCATACAATATACTCTGATGTATTTGTATTGGTCCTGTATAACGTGAATGAAGCACAAAAAATATTTAAAGTAAAGGGTAAAGTTTCTGTTTGTCGGATTTAGAACGTTAAAACATTAAGACAACTCCAGGGGATGTATTTAACAGGAGATAATCACACCCCTGAAGCGTTATCGCCATACGTCATTAATTATAGCTTTTTACAAATTTATTGCAAAACAGGTCAACTTAAGTCCTACAGGAGACCTACCAATGGAAACGTGGCTCAGCATGTTGGACTGTGAAGGCAATGATAAAAAACTGAAAATGTTAGTGCAAAGGCCTGGACACACCAGCGCGTCACTTCACTGGCAGTAGACAATGCCACATCAGCGCATCTATACCCAAGCGCCAGTTCCCTTTCCTGGGCAAAGTAGTACTTGATAGCATTCCATTTAGTGTGAAAATCCCCTCCGTGCCCCCACTGTTGCTCTTACCTAATACAAAGAAAACATGGCTGTGTTCTGGGAAGACATGGAAAGTGTGATAACAACAGAAGAGGAGGAGGAGGAGGAGGAGGAGGAAGAAGAAGAAGAAGAAGGAGATTCGTACAGTACATAAGTTTGAAAATAACACACGTTTCAACTTATTTCATAGGATTGCAGTACAGCGTTTGACATTATTGACAGGCTTTAGTTTTAGCTGTGTTTATGGATTATAGTTTTATGAAAGTGGAAGAATGGAAAAGGATGGAACAAAACCCCATTCAAATTTCCTAAAGTAATTACAGACTTATAAATAATTCACCTGGAATGTCCATCTCCGACGCGATGAGTCTCTAAACATTTTCTCTGTTTTCTATATCATTGTAGCTGGCAGGATGGGTTGTATAATATGGGGCATTTTTGTACTTTAGTAATTAATATTTCCTCCATTCTTCAAAGTTTTTTTGGGCAGTTTTTCATTTCTGGTGACGTCACTCAGTAGTTGACTGCTATTGGTCGAGTGCAGACACGCAGGTTGAGCAGCGCGTCAAAAATTTCTCTGGGACAAATCTAGACGCGACGCTCCCAGTGTGTGAGGGTACATAGAAATCCATTATAAAAAAATATTGACGGTAGGTAAATCGACACGACGCGATGCGCTGGTGGGCCCAGGCCTTAAGGCAGTTAACTGAAAGACAGTTGGATGAATCAGAAGACATCAAAACAGAAAAAAGCACCAAAAAAACAACATTATGGATTATGAACGTTTTATTGGATTGGATAAAAGAAAAAATATAAGCCTGGATTTTAAAACTGCTGATAATAATACATTAAATGCTGTTCTGAGGCAATCTTATGGTACCATAAGCAATTTGAATGGTGAAGGATACAGCATCTCCAGTTTTCTGGAAGCAGGAATAAGCTGGCATGTCAAGAGTACTGTTGGCAGAAACGTAAATATACAGCAACTTTAAGAGCTAATAATGTCTTTGTCTCTGTAGCAAAAACATATAAAAAGTCAGGAAATGATACATCGCACCATCATCCTCCCACAACGGAAATTTATTTAAACATACTCCGACATTCCAAGGCTCTCTCCCCCGCAAATTTCTCTCGGCTTAGTAAACAAGGTCTGGTTTTACGTACAGCTTCATTTTACTCGACGTGGACGAGAAGGTTTAAACAACCTGACAAATAACTTGTTCAGTTTAAAAAGTATGAAAATGGGTATATAACCCTCAATTTCATTGAAGAAACCAAAAATCACAAAAATGACAGTGAACAAAACAAAGGAAGAACTTGTGGGCTCATGTTTTCTATCCTTGGAGATCTGCTGTGCCCCATGCCCAGTTTCAAGGAGTACATCTCAAAGACCTTTTCAGAAGCTTCTAACTTCACCCCAAAAAAGTCAGCCATGAACTATTAAATAAACAACCAATTTGGTAACTGAGACAGCCCATAGGAGTCAACTACTTCTGAAGCATGATTATCTGTCTCTCTGACAGTGCCGAACTGTTCAAACGATACACAAACCATCAATAAGGAGCTCTGTCCATATGTTGTCTGACTGCGGGCTTCAATCCTTATTCCCAAAAAATTTCCATTATATGTCACAGATGCGAAAGCAGTTTTCAAGAAATTATTTGTCCGCTTCCCATAATAAATGGAGCACAATCCTCTCCAGCAAGAAGATGGCAGTCAAAGAACTGAGAACCGGGAAAAATAACAACATGCTGCTGCCTCAGCGACAGACTACCACATCAGACATTAGGGGAAACACTGAGAACCGGAAAAAATAGCAACATGCTGCTGCCTCAGCGACAGACTACCACATCAAACATTATAGGAAACACTGAGAACCGGAAAAATAACAACATGCTGCTGCCTCAGAGACAGACTACCGCATCAGACATTGTAGGAAACACTGAGAACCGGGAAAAATAACAACATGCTGCTGCCTCAGCGACAGACTACCACATCAGTGACTGGTCGGAAACACTGAGAACCGGGAAGAAAAACAACACACCAGTGTCTCAGCCACGTACACAGCAAAGTAATGAAGAATTCTCATTTCGCAGGCACCCTGTCTTACCACACACCCTGTCGTACCCTGTTACATCTTAATGCTTAATTTACCCTTTGTGGAATATCACAGAATATGTCCTACAGTATGTCCTTCAAGTGTAAGGATGATAATTGTGTGGTTTACACAAAAGACATCTGGTGCATCTTGCTAATTTTATTCAAGGCAAGCACATTGTTAACTGTGGGGGTATTGTTGTGACTTCTTTGGGTGACAGTGATGAGGCACACGGATCCATGCAAAATTGTAGTAATTTTAAGTCTTTCAAGTAATATATATATATATATATATATATATATATATATATATATATATATATATATATACAGTATATAAAATAACGAATACCATATTTAATTCATTTGTAACATCCAAAGACGTGGACGTGGACATTACTATGAAGTAATTACTGCATTGCGGTAGTCAGGTGTCCTAAGGCACATTCACCCAACTGTATTTCTGTTGCATTTTAAAGGAAACATTCAATTAAAGACCTAGGAATCAATTTTTAGATATGTGTGATGTTTTTAACTATACATGCAACAACAAACTGTGAAGATCTTGTTTAATACCACTCAGTCTGTTGCTTTTACTAAATACCTTGGTATCTGAATAGATAATCATTCACTCTTCAAATAGATGCACATTTTTCACAAGTGCAGTGATACCCTAAAATGTATGCACTTTCAAGGAATGACAAACAGCTGGGGATGGGGTATTGCTTTCTCATTTAATCCCTATCAAACCCCTTAATCAATTAATCTTGGGCTCCCTTAATAGATAAATATGTGATCCATTTATTTACAAGCCATACAGAATGAGGGTTACATTTTTGTTCCTTACTTTATCTAAAAAAATGTGTTTCTGCAATGGTGGCTGCCAAGACTGGCTTTTTTAATCTTTACCCTACATCTTGTTTCTGGCAGGTGGTTAGACTCCAAGCTTCAATTTGAAGATTTCAAATCCTTCCTCGGCATGTCAACTGGTTTCAATTTGGCTGTCCTGGAGCCTAAGATTGGGTTGATTACTTTAACATGTCCCAAGCATGTTGTGGAAAATGGCCCATATAAATCAACCCTGGGCGCACAGAAAATATTCAATTTGTATCTGAGTTGGATATTTTATTTCTTTATAGAAATCTAAATTGTAAGTGCACTGTAATACCTAATCCACTATTAGTAACAGAAACGCATACACTGAAAATAGAAATTTGGGGGGGGTGGAGGGGTATCAAAGGTGTCATACTTCCAACCCCCTTCGCCAGTACTGTGCTATGATTTATATTAATATTTACAAACTGTAACCAATTTTTTTTTTAATCTTTACATGGCATGAATATGTACATCATTATTATAGGGTCTTGTTCAAATAACCATACAATGTTTTCATCAAATATCTTTTGAGATAAGACTGCAGAGGATTTTCCTCTTTGCTGAGTTCAAGATAAAAACATGTTAATTTCAATAGCAGATAAGAGGTGTTTAATTTAACAGAACCTACTGTATGGATGTTGCTTATCTGCTCCAGTGTCAGTGTCTGCAATTGCTCATCTTTACTTTCCACCAGGAGTTTCAATGCAGGAAGAAGCACACAGTACTGATCCAGCAGGAGAGCGGATATCTGCCTAATACACTGCAGGGAAAGAAAGATGTAGTTAAACAAAGGCTGCAAAAGATGAGATAAGGAAATTATATTCTGCACTCTTAGCGGTAAGACTTACTTCAGTTGTTCATGTTGGCATTAGCTGTAAAGTGTCTTGTACTTATTAAGGTTTACAAGGGATGCTTACATTTTTTTTTCAATTTGCAAGATCTTTTTTTACAATATTCATAAAAATAGCTCAGAAATTGATATTAACTCAATATGCTAAAAACCGTAAAAGAAAAACTGAAACATATTGTTGATCCTCTATTTCCACCTTTAAGAGAAGTTGTAAAAAAAAAAAAAAAAAAAAAAAAAATTCTAAGGTTGTGTTAAAACTACAGTATTAAATGATATATTGTACAGCTATGGCCAAAAGTTTAGCATCACCCAACATAATTAAGAAGTTTTGCTTCATAAAGTTGAATGAAACCTGCTGAATAATGTTACGTTAACTTATTAAACTATTTTATGTTTGGCATGCATTGCTGAATTTCATTTGTGAAAAAAATGAATTAGCTCTCTTCAAGCTGTCTCAAAGACTCTGCCCTAAAACAATGAATAACTTTCTCTCTTCGAGGAAGAGAGACTTCTGCAGCAGAGAATATGCGACTATCAGCAGATCAGTGCTTTGTTTTAAAACAGTGATTAAAACAAAGGTAAATATAGCACAGAGCTATATTTATTCCTGATAGCCGAGGTTCTTCTGTAAATAGGCCGCATGTTAAGTGAGAATAAAACAAGGCCAGCCTACCTCAACAGGCAGCTTGTGTTTTGTGCTATAGAGAGAACGGCACATGTTCAGCACTTCGTTTCCCACGTTGCCTTTCTGCTCCGTGGCACACTTGGACAACATGGCTGCTGCCAGTTTCACCCAGGGATTCCCCACTGTGTTCAAGCTGAAAAACACAGGCTGTAGATATTATAATCATTTCTGGAATGAAACTGTTCTGTTTTTCACAAAAGCTTGTAGTACTTTTGTTTTTAAGAAGTCATTCAATAATAATATTGGAGAGGTTTTATATCAGAAAAGTGATAATAATAATAATAATAATAATAATAATAATAATAATAATAATAATAATAATAATAATAAGCAATACACTATATAACAATACATTGTTAACATGCCATTTGTATAAATAGACATTTATATTTGATATATTGTAACAGTATTTTGAAATGTGATACGTAAAGTACAAATAATTTACCATGTGATTAATGGTTCTAGACCAGTCGCTGAAGAATAAATATTGTAACTACATCAAATACTTATGTAAAGGTAAAAAAATAAAATAAAGAATCTTCAGGCCAAACTTGCTTTACATGACTTATATTAAGGTGTCAAGAAATAAGGCATTCAATGATTATTAATATAAAACATAGAGCCTGAACTGAATCAGTAACTCAGCTTACAATAAAATGTACATAACAAGCTAGGTGTGTTACAAAGTAAACTAGAAATGGGAGTTTCTTTTATTATTATTATTATTATTATTATTATTATTATACATTTTCAGTATTTAGTGGCACCTCCCTTTGCTTTAATAACAGCCTGCAATCTCTTTGTCATTCTACACACCAAGTTCTTGCAAATGACTGGTTCAATGCTGTTCTGTTTCCTGCAGGTTTTTGCCATATTTCATCGTCAGATAAACAGTTCTTCCCTTCATCCTGAAACCTAGTACATCCCACAAATGTTCAATGGGATTCGGATCTAGTGACTGTGGGGGCCAGCATTTCATCCAGTCCACTTCCTTTTCCATCAGCCAGCCTTGTACAAGTTTAGATCTGTGTTTCAGACCCCAATCTTTATGGAACAGAAACGTTCTTCCATTTAAATTCCTAGCTGACTTCAGATTCCCCTGTAGAATATCCCTGTACATTTTACAATTCACGTTGCCTTCTATTAGTACAAGCTCACCAACATTTGAAGCTGCCATACAACCCCACAATTTAATGGTTTCATGGTGGGCTACAGACACTCTAAACCAAACAAATTAAACTGGGTCTCATCTGACCAAATGACTGAAAAAAGCGCCTGTTTTCTGGAGGCATTTTCTGGCAAAAGCTAATCTTTTCATCTAAGGGAGAACATGCTAACATAGACTGCGCCGATGACGGGCTTCTTTTTAGCAACCTGACCATTGAATCCCTTCTCTTTCATTCTATCTCTTATTGTTTGTTCTGATACCTTACACCATATTCTAACTCCTGTACAGTATCTGAAGCACTCACTTATCTGTTTCTGCTGACCTTGGCAACAATGGCATGGTCTTTTTGCTCTGTGGGGATTCTTTTCCTCCCTTTCAGTTGCTCACTTTCTTGGTTTTTTTGTATTTCTATATGTCTGGTGTGGTATTGTCAGATGTGTTCCTATTTCTCTTTGGCTGTAACCTTCATTGGATAAGGTTACTGCTTGCATGCAGACATCAGAAGAGTAAACTGCTCTTTTCACCATTTTGAGGCAAAATGACAAATTATTATTAAAATCTGGGACTTTTATACTAACTGGTGTGCTTTTTATTTGCATAATATCAATTAACACCTGGCTAATTGTTTTGACACTGCCTGAATAATTGTTTGAGCACATCTGGCATAACATCTTTGCTTAAATAAATTATTATAGGAAACATGTTTAAAAAAGTATTTACAAGTTGCCTTAATATATACAAAACACAAATAAATAGCTTTTTCTTTGCAATACTCAAATTCAATATAAAAGATTACAAAAAAAATAAAAAGAAATGTGGCAATAGCAGGTGTGGTGACGGCAGGTTGGCAAACTCATACAAGCGCTCCTTACTGGGATGCTTAACGTAGAGGCACTTGAGTTAAACAAGCAGATCTAATTAACAATTTACTAAATTACCAATTAAATTGGTTTTGAAGCCATTCATTTTACAGCATAACACTGTACAACTACTGTTACCATATTTAGTATAATTCTAATAATCAATACATCAGGAACACATGGATGATTCTTTTAACAATTGTTCACAGTTCTCCTTGTGAACCTAAAGGTATAGATGCAAATAGATGAAGTATGGAAGTTGATAACACTGATAAAATACAGTTCACATATGTTGTATGAAAATCACTTACAAATTTGCATTGTAAGAGACTTGAGTAATGTACAAACAAAGCACCTGCCATAACACTGACAGTTGACTGTCATCAGTAATTTGTGCTGTCTGTGACACCGAAGTACCTGCTAACAAAGATCCCACCAACAGCCCTCTAATATCTGTCAGATCGGCTGAAACTGACAGGAATGTGCAGCTTTTATTGCTGTACGTGATACAAGCCAGAGTGAACGAGAGAAAGAGGAACGTATCGAACTAAGCTAAACAATTGCTATCAGGCTGGCTGCAACCCGTACATTAAAACGATAACATGCCGGAGTGGTTGGCTTTTGTTTTGTTTGTGTTGCAGAAGAGTAGACTGGGAAGCTGCAGCCACGGAGCTAGCACACAAATCCTGGAGCACTACCACTGCTTAGCACTGCGAACCCGGATTTACACCTGGAGCACTTTTCTATGCACATGGGTTTGTATATGATACTGTGTTATTATTTGGTGGGTTGTAATTGCAGAATAGTGGAGACTTGGGAGCTGCCGCCACTTAGCCAGCACCCCCCCCCCCCACACACCCTCGGGTAAAAGAAAATGCGCTAAAATCGTTTAGTTTCAATTTAACATCTTTTTTTTTTTTTTTAGCATTGCACAGTATATGTAATGCAGCAGCATGATTTGTTTTGTGTTACCAGTAGCCTACAGGCCAAAGTAAAAAGAAAGTGTGCTGGTTATTCACTTGATTTTACTACTGTGCTGTACAGCTACGGCCAAATGTTTTGCATCACAGAGAGGGGGTTAACGGGTGTTAGTAAGGATTAGTAGAATTAATGTTGGTGTCAGAGGGTCCGTGTTGCGTGCTCCGTGCTGTGCTGTCTCGTCTTGTTTACATTAGTGTGTTTTTGTAAACCCTGTTGTTTTGGCCCTTGTGCCGTTTATCTGGTTAAGTGTGTTTTGTCAAGTGTTTTGTCCGTGTTATTTGTTAAATAAAGAGTGTACTGGTGCAATTACTTGCAGCTTTTTGAATCCGAGTATCACTTCCTGCAAATGCCATCTGGGCTGTGACGCTACCGCACCACAGTGTGTGCAATTTATTTGTACTTTTTTTAACCTGACGTCTTGATATTTCGGACAACCTGTCTCCAGACATGTCCTGTAGCCATAACATGACGGTGTAAACAGACGGTGTATGCCACCGACGTCTTAAGTAGGGAACACAGCTCACAATAGGTTAGATACAATCTCTCTGTAACAATCCGTGACGGAAAATCACATCTGAACCCATTACTGGCCGGAAAAAATAACCAGGCAGTAGTTTTATAAATTGTGTGTTAAATACTGCCCAGTAGTTTTTTTAATGGCTGGAAATTACCACCATCTTTTATGAATATGGCCAAAAATGTTTTGTTAGTTAGGTGCATGCTATCCCTTTAGATTGCTTCATATCAGAGGAAACCTGGTACATTTAGCTTCTTACTGAGCACCCTATCCAGGAAAAAACTAACCAAAAAAACAAGATTTTATTCAGTATTGGAAAGCTTGACCTCTTCTATCAATGGTTTGAGAAGCAGCTGTTTACATTATCGAAATGGCATTTGAAGTCTAAAGGTGTTTCTCTGCAAAGACAATGATATATTAATCACAAAGATTACCATCTTTTATACCCCGCAACTTGAAGGTTCTGCATTTCATTCCTAAGCTAAACAAATAGTGTGTCCCAAAGGCAGAGATGTTTTAGATTTATACCATATCTTCATTGAAGTTTATTGTTTATTTATTGTGCTGCAATTGAACAGAATCTAATTACCCTCACATTAATTTGGTCTGAGCTACAGAAGGTTCAGTCAGATAACCAATCTCTGTAATTAAAATGCAAGGCAGTAAGAAGTAGTCACGGTTACAGAACTAGCACAAAAATAAAATATCATTACATTTTTTTGTTTGTTTGTTAATTTAAGCACTACAAAATAGCCATATCCTTAATGTGCTTTAATAAAAGCATTCTGTATCTGAACAATAAATATAATGTTCACCTTTTTAATTACAAATGTGTATTATTAAGGACTATGAAATGGCCCAATTTAGCCATTTTTTCCCCTATTGTCTTTTTAGTAGTCCTTTTCTTTCCTTTATGTTTTTTCTGCCATTTTGTGGTCTAGGAGATGAAGCATACATTTCTGTTTGTGTCTTTTTGGATTTTAATGAAAACCACTTACATAGTTTCACTCTTTACAGGGGGCCAGGCCTGCAGAAGTAGCACTAAGTGCTGAAACTCCACTTCACTGCTACTTGAGTTCAACAGCTCAACAAACAGCTGGTACCGCTTCTCATCCTTCTCTACATCACTGATTTCCAACTAAGGGGAAGAAAAAAGAAGAAAACAATGTTAGGGTTATTGCCATTGTCATAGCTTTAAAATCACAGAACTGCAACTTAGCACAGACAGGACACAACCCCCCATACTGTGCACGCTGCACACCATGTGGTTGTGGCTTTACCAGGTGAGCCACGCGGCTCATTAGATTCTTATGTATTAACTTGAGGATGGGGGCGGCTATATATTTGGGAATACTTAGCTATCTAGTAAGCAAATGTCTTAAAGCAGGGGTCTCCAATCCTGGTCCTGGAGGGCTGGTGTCCCTCCTGGTTTTTGTTCCAACTGTACCCTAAATGAATAAAATCACTGCGTTTTAATATAGATTTTTTGTTATTTTTTTTTAAAATTTGGAATCGCCAGTTATTTCCCCCCCGATTTTTCTGCCAATTTGGAACGCCCAATTATTCAACCCGTCTCACTGCTGCTCCTCCCGCACTAACTAGGGAGAGACGAAGACGAGCACTCGTGTGAGCCATAACTCCCGTTCTTTGGCAGTTAAGATTTTTATTGTTGATATTTACCAGTATTTATGTACAGTCAACCCTCTTTATACCTCCAGGTAAGGGCCATGGGCAAAAACGGGCAATAAGCGAGGGTGGCGTTATAGTGAGTGTCAACAAACAAAAAACAAACAAAAAAAAATCACACACACACACACAACCTTCTATGTTTGCAATACATTCAAACGTTTTATTTTTTTAGTTATATAATTACAGTATCTGCAGGCCATTTTAATATTTTTTTTTTTTATTTATTTTTAAACTACAGTACTAGTTCTTAACACAACAGTAGGTCTGCTAGTGACGTTTTTATCATCTTGTCCCATCTGTATGAAACATACATGGTTACTTTTGAGGAGCAGTTTATACTTTAACCCATTTATTAATTGTGCGTCAGGCGCGTCAGGTCCAATTTATTTTCACACGCACAGTTAATTTTAGACGCGCTGTTTAAAAGTATTTTTTTTCCACAGTCAAACGGGTTTAAAAGGCCCTGCATATCAACAAAGCACTCACTAGGCATCTCCAGCCCCGCCCCACCCTTTCATTCGCTATCGCTTTCACATATGCTAAGAAATAAATAATAATAATAATAATAGTCGTACATACCGATCAATCATCTCCTGATCACTCGTTTTATCACCAAACTCCTCAATAATGCAACCCAAATCATTATTTTATTACTATAACATCTCAAAAAAGCTCTGCAAATGTCTGTGATAGTCTCTGTGCGCTGATACAGTAACAACCAGCTTGTTTCCTTATGACCGCCTGTGACAGGCTGACCAAGGCAAGGAGACTCAGAGTCAGGATGTGCAGGGAAAATAAAAGACTTTTAATTAAACAAAATACACAAAACAAAAGGCACAATGGCCAACCAAAAAGACAAACACAAAAACAGTCTTTCAACAAACTATACCAAAACGAACCTCTCACACAGGTCTTCTCCCTCTAACAAACACTCACCAAACTAACATACCCAACCACTCCCTTTTATACAGGTGCCTGGGCTAATTGTTCAATTCGCACCTCATTAGCCCAGGCACATTCCACACATTCCTGACACAAACTCACTAACTCACTGAACCACACCCCAAACTCACTCATATCCACTCTAAACAATACAAAAAACACAAAACCACCACAAAATAGGTTGCACCCCATCACACACCTCCCCTCCTTGTGCGCAGCACAACATGGCCTAAATGGCCACCTCCCCCTTTAAAGTCCCAAAATCGTCGCTTCTGGTGCTGGGGAGAGGGCAGAGGCTTCCCCTGGCCCACAAGCAGTCCAGTGGTCCCAAGCAAAGATAGTCCGGCAGCCCCAGGCCATAACACCTGGCCATGAAGGTGGCAGCGGGAGCTCCACTTCTCCCTCGTACTTTGTAACTGGTGACTCCCCAGGCAATGCGGAGCACCAGGCAACCCCAGGCGAAGCAGGACCCTCGGTGACCCCAGGAGAAGCAGGACCTTCGGCGACCCCAGGCGAAGCAGGACCCTCGGCGACCCTAGGAGAAACAAAAGCAGAGCAACAGGCAACCCCAGGCGATGCGGAGCAGCAGGCAACCCCAGGCGATGCGGAGCAGCAGGCAACCCCAGGCAATGCAGAGCAGCAGGCAACCCCAGGCGATCCAGACGTGGTATCCCTGAGCGGAGTGGCTGTGGCATCCCTGGGCGGTGCGAGGCAGGCATCCTTGGGCTGTGCGAGGCAGGCATCCTTGGGCGGTGCGAGGCAGGCATCCTTGGGCGGTGCGAGGCAGGCATCCTTGGGCGTGGCCAACAGTGCAGGAACCTCCGGCCAGGGTGGCAGCGGCCAGAGATCCTCTTCGCTGTTGGCAACAGGAGGTAGAGCCCGCTCCAGCTCCTCTAATGGCGGGAGCAGGAACAGCAGCTCGTCTCCCTCTGGTGGCGGAGGCGGGAACAGCAGTTCGTCTCCCTCTGGTGGCGGAGGCGGAACAGCAGCACGCCTCCCTCTGGTGGCGCTGCTGGCTCCTCCGACAGCGGGGTTAGAGCTGTTGGCACTGCCGGCTCCTCCGACAGCGGGGTAAGAGCTGCTGGCACTGCCGCTCCTCCGACAGCGGGGAAGGGCAGTGGCGCTGCCGCTCCTCCGACAGCGGGTAGGGCTGGTGGCGCTGCCGGCTCCTCCGACAGCGGGGTAGGGCTGGTGGCGCTGCCGCTCCTCCGACAGCGGGGTAGGGCTGGTGGCGCTGCCGCTCCTCCGACAGCGGGGTAGGGCTGGTGTGCGCCGTGCTCCCTTCAGCAGCATAAATAGAGGCTGCTGGGGACACCAGCATCCTGCCCTTCTCCCCCAGAAAAATTCAGGGGTTGAGCCTGTATCTCCTCCCCTTCTGGCCCTGGAGACGGCAGTAATGGCTCCTCCCCTTCTGGCTCTTGGGACGGCAGCGATGGCTCCTCCCCTCTAGCTCTCGGGACGGCAGCAGCAGGTGAACCAGCAGGCATGCTCCCTCTGCTGGTGGCGGCAATGGAGGAAGAGACAGCAGGTAATCTTCCCCTGCTGGTGGAGGTGGCACCAGCAGGTATTCTCCCTCTGCTGGTGGCGGTGGGAGCAATGGGCAGTCCTCCCACAACGGTGGAGGCGGAGCCACAGGCAGTCCTCCCACTCGGTGGAGGTGGGAACAGCAGGTAATCTTCCCCTGCTGGTGGAGGTGGCATCGACTCCTCCCTCTCGGGCCGTGGACGCACCGACTCCTCCCTCTCGGGCCGTGGACGCACCGATTCCTCCCTCTTGGGCCGTGGACGCACCGACTCCTCCCTCTCAGGCCGTGGACATTCGGGCTCCTCCCACTCGGGCTGTGGACGTTCGGGCTCCTCCCACTCGGGCTGTGGACGTTCGGGCTCCTCCTACTCGGGCTGTGGACGTTCGGGCTCCTCCCACTCGGGCTGTGGACGTTCGGGCTCCTCATAGTACCGGAAGGGACAGGCGGCAAACTGATGTTATTGGTTACAGAGGGGGCACAACAGTGGTGACCTACAGCTCCTCGGGTGCCTGGCACTGATGTACTCCTCCTCCTCCCTCCCACGTTTTTTGCGTTTTTTTGATGATGTCGGACAATGGACCTGATAGGAATAATTGCAATGTCGGACCAGGTCCGACAATGGACCGCAAAGGGTTAAAAAATAAATAAATAAAATAAATCACTCATTCAATGTCAAATCACCCAAACAATTCCATAAAAACAAAAAAGGGTACGATTTTTAGATTTTTTTTCTGTACTGGTCATTTGAACTTTAGTGTTTGTGGTACGACTGTAAGCCTGCTGAATACTATCCCCCATTGAACGATGTAGAGACTATGTCACATTGGTCCCTCCTCCTCCTCCCCTACTGGATTGGTTCTCTATCTCTAGACTTGAGATTCAGATTCAGAGTCACTGCCTTTAGAGCCAGAAGCTGATTTAATGCAAAATGTCCATATGCGTTACAAATACTCATTTGTACTTGTACTCTGACACACCTCTATTATTAATATAAGTCAATGTGTAGAATAATCCATTTTGCAAATGTAAGGATTTCTCAGATTTAAATTATTAAAAACAATACCATATACAAACTCCCAGATTATGCCTAGAAACCTTACAAATTAAATATTTCCTTTATGAACCCCTTATGTGGGTTAGTTGAAATGGGAATAAGAGATTAAAAACACTAAGCTTTTTAATCATGCATACATCCACCAACGCACATCCCTCTTGATGGTGTTGTATTAAGGGTGAACGCAGCGACTTAACTGGAAGAAATGTATAATTATCACTTTTTTTTGCCACTTGCTCATGTGTCCATTGACTTATGTGACCATGATTGAAAAGCTGGTCACTGAAGAAGTATGTCATTAAGCCATGCTCTTAAAATAATATACATTATTTCCACATGGCTAGATAATAGAAATCATTTGGATAACGGCAGACATCTCTAGATTTCTACATGAATTGTCAAGCAATCCCTGTAGCCATCCCTATTACTTCCATAAATTAACTAATTTCTCTGGCACTGCTCTGCAATTTATCAGTTCAGGAAACTTGATGCATATAGAGGAATCAAAAACTCAAGACAAAATATTTAAAGGTCCCCATGTGTAATTTACTCATTTAATCCAAGTCAGAGAGCTGTACTAGCATTTTGCACAATTAATGATACATCCCTTCGATATAAAGCTACTAAATAAAATGTTATTATTATTATTATTATTTGTTTATTTAGCAGACACCTTTATCCAAGGCGACTTACAGAGACTAGGGTGTGTGAACTGCGCATCAGCTGCAGAGTCACTTACAATTACATCTCACCCGAAAGACGGAGCACAAGGAGGTTAAGTGACTTGCTCAGGGTCACACAATGAGTCAGTGGCTGAGGTGGGATTTGAACCAGGGACTCCTGGTTACAAGCCCTTTTCTTTAACCACTGGACCACACTGCCTCCTCTATGTATGCAAGTATTTTTTTTTTTAATTATACAAGGTTGGTGGTTGGTGATAAATAGCTAATAAACCCTAACAAGGACCCTTTGTATGAAATAAAAAGTCAGTTGGTGGATTACAGTACGTGGATTAAGTAATCAGCATGCCCTCTTTCTTTATTAAAATACACAGTTGGACTGTTTCCAAGTTCACAGAATTACTAAGGTAATACCTCCTGCAAATTTCAAATGCATTTTGTAGAACAATGTACTGTAAGCTTTCCAAGGCCTACTGTGTGTGGCGTGATCTTACAGCAAGGCTACTGCAGCCAGATATCTAATGAATTACAGAGTTCTCACCAGGAATTTTTTACAGCGTGGTGGGAGGAGCGGGGGGCGGGGAGGGGGCAGTGAAAGAAACGGAGATCCTCACAACCCCCTGCAGGCGAGGCAGGATAAGTCCTGCACATGCTCATGCTTTGTGGAAGTAGTTGTCAGCATATATACTATTCTATATCTACGGCTGTCAGAAGGTAGAAGCAGAGTCTGCATCATAGGATGACGTACTCCCTAGCAACGCATGGACGCCATTCCATGGAGGGGAAAACTAGATTTTTGCCATAGTGTTATCGTTTCTGTCCAACTGAGAAACCTGTTTTTACCTTTCAAAACATTAAGAATGGCCTACGATTATGTGGATATAATTAGTGCTGTTTTTATTCTTCTTTCAAAAATAGCATAAATATTAGGTTTTCTAAACATATTTTTTTTTAATTCACAACTGTCGTTTTTTTTTTTCTTCCCCCAATCGT
The DNA here is from genome assembly GCA_030684275.1 of Acipenser oxyrinchus oxyrinchus. Taxonomy (NCBI): domain Eukaryota; kingdom Metazoa; phylum Chordata; class Actinopteri; order Acipenseriformes; family Acipenseridae; genus Acipenser; species Acipenser oxyrinchus. The sequence continues at coordinate 76,661,583 of CM060251.1, read as the reverse complement.
AGCCTACTGCATAGTAGTAGTTTCTGCATGTGAGTTGTATTGTATTATTTGTAGTTAAAATAATATAGGCTACTTATTGCTTACCAAAAAAAGCTATACTAATAACGTGCATCGTCTCACATTTTAAATATTCTAATATTACTCTCAGTAGTCACAGGTGAAAGAACATGGTAAAAAAAAATAAAAAAAATGTTTTTTTAAACACAGCAGTGGCTGTACAATCCTACTAATATTATTAATCACATTAGTACAATCTTGTGTAACTAGAGCTGTAGTTGGTCAGGGAGGCATTAATATTAACATACACTAATAGCACTGTCTACTGGCACAATTTTGCTTTACCGTTCTGCAGTGGAAAGAAAACCACGTAAGAGTCAAAATAATGTCAAGGATTATGCAATACATGAATATCTCTGCAAACCTATTCAGAATTTAGGAAATCTGTAATGATGTTTTTTCACGTGGGATTAAGTTTGGCATTTATTAAATGGGAATCAGAGTTATAGTGCAATTTAAATTTAATATTTATGTGTATTGCAAATGGTAGGGCCTGGCATTTAAACTACGTGTTTTCAAATAAAATACATGTCTTTTTGCCTTGCTGAAACAGTACGTTTATAACTTGTTTATAATATTGTTAAGTGGCTAAAGTTTTTCAAGTGTGGCAAAAAAATGTGGCTGACTAAATGAAAGTGTTAGAGGGAACGTAGCTATGGTATAATAATAAAGATTTGCAGTGGTGTTGGTTGTTACAGAGCTGTGTATCAGGGGCGCACCCAGGATCGAGTCTCATCTGTCAACAGGTGGGGAACATGCTAATAAAGTTCAGTGAAGTTCAATCTCGTCTCCGTGTCTCATACATTACACGCACCAAACTAAAGAACATGCTGTCACAACCAACCCATTGAAGAGTATTGAGAGCTGAAACAAGTATTTAATTTTTTTCTCACACAAAGGAATAATCAACAATGTTTCACAGGATTATTATTATTTTTTGGCCGTTACACAAATGTGAAAACACAGCATCATTTTTAATAGTGTATAAGATAATACTCAAAATACTCAATAATATCATAATGATGCCTTAATTCACACTCTCTTTGCCTATACCCAGCAAACCAGACAAAACTCAAAAAGAAAAAGAAAATATTTCAATTTTTAAAAGCAACATGTTTTTATTTTATTTTAAACAACACATTTGCCTGATATTTTGGGTAATTGTGGGAGAAAAATAAATAAATACAAAAAAAAAAATATATATATATATATATATATATATATATATATATATATATATATAAAATGTTTCGCTCCACATTACTTGAAATATATATTTTTTACTAAGCTTTGTGTCTTCTGTATAAAAAGAGTTTTCCCTTCCCGCTGGCATTTATGACAAACTCATTAACACAGTCATGCTGTGCTTTCTATTAAAGTGGTAAAAGCTGCATACATGGATTGCTTGTCTCTCAGTTCACTTTCTTGTTTTAGTTTAATGTGTCACTTATTTTTCAGTATGTTCTTTTATTGTCAGTGCGAACAGGTATCTCAATGCAGCAGTATTTGCAGCGCTATGCATCCTCTGCCTCATCTGACTCACTTCTGCTATTTTTGCTTTTTGTATACTTCGAAACATTCATTTTCTTTTGAATATTCATAAACTGATTTATTTTTTCTCCCCATTCCTCATCCACTAAAAATATTATATTTTGAGAAAGTATTTCAATTTAGTTTTTGATCAAGCTAGTGGTTACTATGCCCAGCAATTGCCACAATAATCAGACTTTGATTGGCCAACATAATCAGGTGATAATGTGTTTGTGAACAGACAACCACGTTTGAACGTTACTTGATCCTCTGACGTCTAAACGTCCGCTGTATCTTAGGATACAGTGTAGGTCTGCTTATTACAATGTCAGAGTCAAAATAAAACAGCATTTTAATCAAAATATTGTGTATTTTCTAGAAAATAGTACCTGGAAAATAATGAATAATAGACAAAAATCGTGTATAAATCAGTAAAAAAACGGTAAAAAAAGTCATTTTTTGGTAAAATTCGGAATAAACTGCAAATGCGAAACACTAAATATATAATGTGTTATTCCATCTTAACATGGTAGACAAACACCATTCACTCAAATATAGGAATTTATGTTCAGAATATATGTGACCATCTGTTACTGTGAAACAGTAACTGTACAGCAGCTCACATGGATATGGATTACAAAATGACAACCAACATGAACATAGATGCTTGGTGGTCCAGTGCTTAAAGAAAAGGGCTTGATACCAGGAGGTTCCCGGTTCAAATCCCCGCTCAGCCACTGACTCATTGTGTGTGACCCTGAGCAAGTCACTCAACCTCCTTGTGCTCTGTCCTTCGGATGAGACGTAAAACCAAGGTTCTATTGTAAGACTCCCTGGTCTCTGTAAGTCGCTTTGGATAAAAGCTTCTGTTAATTAATTAATAACTTGAATCTTAGGGGTGTGCGATAATTTAAATCGGCAGGTATTAAATAAATCAAATTATTAATGTGTTGATCTGAAAGAAAAGCTGTCCTTCCCTCACCTTTACTGATGTCAGCACCCCGATATGAGGAAGACTCACTTCCACTCTGCTTTTAAAACAGTCAATGAAGGCGAAGGAAGAACAACTTTTCTTGTTTTGAAATCAACACATTAATGGCTGGGTTTATTTAATACCGTCCGATAAATACTTGAGTACGAGTATCAGCGCACCCCTATTGAAAATGATCATCAGTGATGTATAAAGTAGTATGATGAGATGTAGAGAGACTCAGCTTTGTACTAAGTGCACAACTCCTTATTGGAGTCTTGGTTTCTGAAACATTATAAAGTATGACTTTGACACACAACAAAATTATTTTCTGTTGATTTCAACGAGGATAGAAATTTTCAAAAACGATAAAACAAGCTGTGTGAGGAAAATAGCTTCTTAATGTTGCTGTCTTGCCATGACATCCTGTCATGCCCTGTATGAAAACTGGTGCTAGATAAACAGGCCGCATTATACACATTGAGTCTGTGCGTGTCAAGGTACAGGGAGCTACAGAGCTTTCTTGCCTACCCCTTGCTGTGCAATTAAAAGAGAAACATTAATATTCATTGACCTCCCACACAGTATGTAGTTATCCAATACGAACCCCAAAATGGAGCAACATAGGTTTTTTCTTTCAGAGTCGTGCAGAAAATTGGATTTTGAAAGGCTTTGTGAAGGCCAAAACACAATAAAAAAGACCTTTGAATGTCCATGTTCTATACATCTGTAAGCTATAAAACATTTAACCCTTGCTAAGGAGAGACAACATGACCCCATATAGTACACAAGTTCACCATACCAAATATTTTTATTCAACATAAAATGGCTTTGATAATGTTTTGCAAATGAATGCATATTCGAATACTTGTCTGAATCTTGAATGGATATCTGAACATGAAAATACCATGCTCATCTCAGCACTACTAATACACTGATACTTAAAAGGAAGGTTAAGATTCACTTTAAGGTTCCCATGATATAGTACCACACTGGTTACTTTAGTCATGCATTATCTGTATACATGGCTGATATTTAACAAACATAGTTGATGTGCAGTGGCGTTAATTACTTTCAGGCAAAAGAGAAACATTCATTTAGTCTAACGTTTTACCTGTTTCAATTTGAACCAACATTTAATATAAATATAATACAACTATCTTAACGTAAATCAGCAAAAAGAAGCCAATAAAATGTGCCCTGTCCAGTATTTTATAACAGGTCCCTATGTAAAGAAATAAACAACAAAAAAGATAACTGTGAAGCTGATTAAATATGCATTGTCACTGTGGCTCCTCCTGTTCAGTTCCATATATTAATTTACTGTAACGTCATTTTTATACCCATTTTAAAGTTTATAAATAATTTATTTAGAATGTAGTTACTTTATAACAACTACATTGCCAGAATATTCCATTTCATAACTATTTAATATCTTACTGTGTGCGTTTGTAAAATGCTCTATTGTTGTTTATGATTAAATTGTATTTGACCAAGCTTGGTAAATAATGTCCTATTTAAACCATGGTGGCTGAACCTGAAAAGACTTTTAAAAGCTGCATTTCTAAAGCTCTGTGTATTAGAAGTGACCACTAAGGGTGTGCAACTGTAATTTCTGATATTCTGAAACTATGGCTACTGTGAGTTAGTAAAATGGAAAATATCTATACAAAATTAATTACAGAGGGGAGAAATTACAGATAGTCATTTTCTAAACCTTCTCAATTAAGGTATGCTGCTTTTGTGAGTCTTAGAATCAGACTCAGTGGTTGAAAGACAACATATTTTCTGTAATAAGTAATAAGCAGAAAAAGTAATAGAGAATGATAAAGAACACATATAATAGGAGATTAAACAGAAATTATTAAATATTATAAAAAATACTAACAATACAATGTATACATTTAAGTCTGTAGTCTTACACAAGCTTCCAGTATATATTCTGCAGGGTTGCAGATTAGTTTTTAATGGGAACTAAAGTTTAAAAAAACAATAAGGAAAGCTTGGCCACAACCTTCGACGGATGATGATGTAAAAGACGACATTATAATTACTTCATTACTTTCAACTCTTAAATAATGAATACATATTGAAGTTTAACATTTCATTTTTGATCTATGAATAAGTTACCACCTTCTGAAACACATTTCATTTGGCAGTTAAAGGCTACCCCAGGCCCCTTGTTCAGGGCTGACCTCATTCAGAGCCCATGGCTGTGCTGTGCCTTGAATTTGTAAATGAAATGTATTTTTAAATAAGAAGTTTGATTCCAATATACATTTAGTTCATTCCAAGGGGAAATCCATGAGTAGATCATTTTGCTTTACTTTAAAATAAAATTACAGTGCTTCTAAACCACCCTCATGTGGTATGTTAGTACACAGACTTTGAACAGCAAAAGAAACTAACAATGCTTCTAGGGGAACTGTATATTGGGAGAGCAACTTGATCACAAACATCAGATAAATAAGATGGCACATCTTTTGCAATATCTTTAATGGAAAAAAATCAATAAATTGATTTAACGGTTCAGAAATGGAACCATGTGGCTCCAAACTGTGCAAATTTATATACGGGACATATTGCCCATAAATATCGCAAATTTATATATGGAATATATCGTCCATAAATTACAGCATCACGCACCATCCCTTCTATTTGTGAATTCACCTCCTTGTCTTAACTTATTCCAGACTCCAATTACTACCTCGTTCTTGATCAGCTATTGTATTTCAAAAAAATGAAAGTGTGTAACACCAATGACAAAAATACCCAACACGTCCGGTATACATGCAGTCACGTGGGATGTTGACATTCAAGCCATGGCCACTATAGCGCTTCAGTGCCGGCATAGCATTTCACACAGGAGTTAAGACGGTTCAGAGACGGCATGAAATATGACGGCTCTGTGACGGTATAAGCAATTCACACAGACCAAAATATATACAGTCGACTCCTCATAATTGCATGGGCTCGGGACCATTGTGAGGTCATGCACATAACCAGAGTATGCAGATAACAGGAGTGAGGGAATACAATGTGATACAATGACAATAGGTCTATAGGTACGTGTACATGTATATGTGACTTTGTTTTGATCAGATGCATAACTTTATTTTTCCCTTATATTTTATTACAAGTAACTTAAAACACTGAACAAGTTCAGAAAAATAAACCAACAAAATAAATGATACGCTCAATGCAAACAACACTACTCTCTGGCAACGCACAATATGAAAAGTAAAATAATGTACTAACAGCCAGCATAAACTAACTTACTTTTATATATTTTAATACAAATAACCCAAAATACTGTAAAAGCTAAGAAAAATAAAACAACTTGAAATATGTTATGCACTCAATTCAGACATCACTACTCTCTGGCAATGCACAATATGAAAAGTAAAATAATGTACTAACAGCCAGCATAAACTAACTTACTTTTATATATTTTAATACAAATAACCCAAAATACTGTAAAAGTTAAGAAAAATAAAACAACTTGAAATATGTTATGCACTCAATTCAGACATCACTACTCTCTGGCAATGCACAATATGAACAGCTGGCATAAACTTATTGTAACACAGTACAGTTAAACATAAAAGTTAAACAGGTGTGTACAGTACCTTACAATAGATCTTGTGAGTACAAGGGAGCAAAAAAAATAATTGATGGAAGTATGCACAGTATTCGTCCGATTGAGCTGATAAACAACTGTAAAAAACGGTCACAAGACTGACAACCATTTGCCTCCATGAAGGCTCGTAGTGTGCTGGCTCAAGAGCTTTAAAGATGTGTTTTGCCATTTTCTGTGTCTTTCTTGCCGGCTTTTCTTTCTGTCATGCCGTTGCGTGTCATTCTGTCATCTACGTCACTGCTATTTCTGAAACACTCAAACATTCTTTTTTTTTTTTAAACACTCTGACGTTGTTTGCATTATGCAATTATCTAAATTAAAATGCAATGTACAATGGACTGGGACCGCGCAGCTTTATGCAATTAAGCAAATTATACATTTAGCCGATATGTATTTAACCGTATCATACAATCATAGAAAACGATGCACCAAAAAAACGGGACCAGCTGCATGCTATGTAGTTAAGCGATTTATGCAATTATTCAGTATGCAAATAAGTGGAATAAATTGTAAAGATAATTATTGTATGCATTTTCTCCTTTGCTACGTGATAGATTTGACCTCTCATATCTGCATCAATGATTTGCTGGGATCTAAGTACAACTGATAATATGGTTTCTAAGTTGAATCTGGACCGAATCTCTCCAGCCACAACCCTCTTGAATTTTTTAATTGCGGGAAAGTCGTCATTGGAAAAAAACAAGATGGTCGTCGAGTAATCCCTGCATGAGAGGATGTACAATGGACGCAAATGTATTTGCAGTGGTTTCAGCAGATAGAACAGCTACAGCAAAATACAATGGCTTTAATGCAGTCACGAGAGACTCGGCTATCTGCCAGCACTCATCTCTCATTTCAAGAGTATAAGCATCAGTGACTTTAGTGATTCGTCTGTCGCTTAAGAAAGCACAAATTGCCCATCTCCGTTCCAAGAGACGCTCAAGCATACAATAACCACTGTTCCAACACGTTTTTACAAGGTGGTGTTGTGGAAGGTTCATGACACACTGCTTCCAGCACATTCCAAGCACAAGTGCTATGCTTAAAGTGACTCACTAGGTGTCGTTCTGCCCCCAGCGTATGTGATATAGTGTCCGATTTCAGACTGGCATTAACTGAAAACTGTAATCAGTGTGCAGTACACAAGAGATCTTATGCATTGCAACTTTTTTGCCAAGATCACGCATGTTTGAAGCATTGTCATGGACAATTGCAACTGCCATGAAGATGCCATATTTCTATGACATTTTTAACAAATCTGGCAAGTACGCCTGACATGTGCCGCTCCTCTATAGCTTAACAGTAGCCTATTTGAATTCTGCATACGTACATTATATGACAGCTGACATCTACTGTAGATTTTATTTGAATTATACAACTGAAATCTTGGTATAGAAAATGGCATATTACATATTACAATAAAGTTTGGGTGATTGTGGATTTGCTTTTAACACCTGCGTCTTATCCACACAAGAACGAAGAACAGGTGTCAAGGACACACAGCGATGCACTAGGAATGTGATCGAGATCATTGACGTGGATTTGCCTAAACCAGAATTCATGGTTCCTTCAATGATGGCAAGGCATCCAGGTCCTGATGCAGCAAAGCATCCCCAAACCATGACATACTACCACCGTGCTTGACCGTTGGTATGAGGTTCTTACTGTGGAATGCAGGGTTTGGTTTTCGCCAGACATAACGGTGCCCATGTCGGCCAGAAAGTTCCACTTTTGACTCATCTGTCCATAAAACATGGTTCCAGAACTCTTGAGGATCATCCAGGTGCTTTTTGGCAAACTTGAGATGAGCATTCATGTTCTTCTTAGTGAGCAATGGTTTCCCGCTTGCTACTCTGCCATGAATCCCATTTTTGCCCAGTGTCTTTCTGATGGTGGAGTCATGAACACTGACCTTAGCCGAGGCGAGAGAGGCCTGCAGATCCCTGGATGTTATTCTAGGGTTCTTTGTGACTTCCTGGACAATTTTACGCCTTGCTCTTGGAGAGATTTTGGCAGGGCGGCCACTCCTGGAAAGATTCACTACTGTCCTAAAAACTTTCTCCATTTGGACAATATGGCTCTGCCTGTGGTTCGGAGGAGCCCCAGAGCCTTAGAAATGGCTTTGTATCCCTTTACAGACTGATAGGCATCAACAACTTTTTTCCGGAGGTCTTCAGGAATTTCTTTTGTTCGTGGCATGATGTGCCTCTAGAACCTGTGCGCTGACAACTTCACTCTGATGGTAAGGGCCAAAGTTAGTCCCATTTATATTGGGCACGGCTGGCCCAAATCAGGCCTGGTTGTTAATCAAAGTACTCAAACAGCTGACCCTAATTATCCCTTTAATTGGGTTGAGTTAACTGGGGGGGGATAACTTTTTCATACCTGAAGATTGCATGTTTGATTACCTTGCACACCAAACAAATGAAAGAAGCACCAAACTTTGGTGTCATTTTTTTCTCTCGGACTCCCTCTATATACTACTACAACCCACAAAAAAATCTGGTTTATGAAAATCCTGCCCGTAGTTTCTTGTAGTTCCCTGAACAAACTATAAAAAGTAATTGCGTGTGTCACCAAACAAAAATTACTTTATGATAAATCCAACAAAGATTACAAAGACTGTATGATATGTGTTATAAAACATGAAATTATGAACTGATAGCATACATAAACACATGGATTTTGTGCAGTATAGGTTATAACACGCATATACTTTTTATTTCAATTGTAGTCGAGGAAGTAAAGAAACAATGGCGTAACCTGCTAGACACATATCAGAGAAAGATGCGTGACTGGGCAACCAAGAGCAGTCAGGGCTTAATAACAGTCAGAAAAGAGGGGCAGTACATGAAAGTGATGGAATTTCTGGCTCCATACACAGTGTGTAGAAGGTAACTGTGGTAAAAGTATTTCGGTAGCTTATTACTAGCTTCCCAACTTTGCAATATATTTATTACCGGAGCAAGAGTTTGAAGTAAAATATTGGTCATATGATTTCTGACACTATGACAAGTGTATTCAGTTGTGTAATATCATATGTTTGTTTTTATTACACATTGCGCAACAACATTATTGTAGATCTAGTAGAAACATAATAATTAGGAAACATTTTAACTTCCACCTTTAGTGCACTAAATGAAAAACATGGATGAAAAACACAGCGATTATCACCCTGTCCTAGTTTTGGATAACATTTTGACACATCACTATGGATCGGGTACAAGCTGCTGCATGGCTACAGAAGAAAGAGGCAAGAGATTGTATTGGGTTCACTAACCCAATAAACAAGCAACATATTATTATTATTATTATTATTATTATTATTATTATTATTATTATTTATAAAATACATTCTGCAATATTAAAATATTGTAATATGTGTGGTTTACTTAATTTAGGATAGATACTGCTTATCATATAGTAGGATATTGCTGCACTGCTAATATGTGTGAACAGTCCTTTACACGGACAGTACAGTCTGTAATGCAATTGAATTTGATTAGCCGATTCACACTGGGGGGTGGGGAATGAATGCTTGGCATGAGATTTGCTTTTATCCAGGTGTGGCACTTGATGTAGAGTGATTTAGTGGGGGTGGGTTAAAAAGAGAGAAATAATCTGTGATAGCTTTTCTTGTTTCCCTTGTCATGCTGAAGTATGAGGATTATTTTGCATAACGAATAAACACAGATACGAAAGCATGTACTGCGAATACAAATATTTATTTAGAGTAAAAAACTGTATATATGAAAGAACATGCCGCGTAACAGGTGCACTACTTGTAGCCATAGTTTCTGTTTTCCTTGCCATCCTGAGCTGTTCATTTATTCTGTCCCTCATGGGTTTGTAGTGAAATTTTACAAACGTTTCTGAAAAAACGAGGACCTTTGAATTTTTAATTCTGCTAGATAATCATTAGAGAACTGAAAATTGACAAATATCTAGTGTTTAGGTAGGTGACTGCCTCTGTATAATGGCAATTTAATTTTGCAGGAGCTGGCCAGTTTCCCAGTGTCATATTGATTTGTAGGACTAGTACTTATAGCACCTAGAGAGTAATTAAATATTAAGGCCCCTTTGATGTATGCAAAGTCTGACTAAGGCGATTACCACAGACTTTGAGTATGGCTTTCAGACAAATCCAAGTAATGGAACTTCATAGTATTGTTAATGTTAATTTCAAAAAAGAGAAAAGCAAGACCTTGTGGGCAATAATTTATATAATAAGCAACGTAATTGCGACAGTACCCACTCTTCTAAGAAAATAAAATGATATTACAAAACAGATAAAACTTAAAGAATAAAAGAGAAAGCTGGTCACAACAAAGTTTAATCCCCCTCCACACATAATAACTTAAGAAATATATGATCTAACACGTGGGCCTTAACATTTTTAGTCTCACTGACTGAAAATAAATAAAGCCTCAAAATCAATGTAAATTACTAATTAGGCTATATATTACATTCTGCTTTAATTACCGCAGCACACATTCAACATCTGATTAAAAACAATTAAATATAAAATTGGTTACTGGTTAATATAACACATGTTTTACCCACGAGATCAGAAAACTCCTTGCTATAATGTTCATTCTACCTGTCTGATTGTGTTTTTTTAAATCTGTAGAGATCCTCTTAATGCCACTTAACCAAGCTTGATGGCTTTCAGAAAAATCATGCAGATGCATTGGGCTGGGTTTTGATTATTCGATGTTCACATTTTTATAGCCAGCAGGCTGATTTATAGCCTTTCACTGCACAACACTATATATTATAGGAAAAGTGGAATCCTGCCATTCACTTTCATTTGGATACTTAATTGTAAAAGCCCACGATAACACAGCACTTCAGTTTGGAACTGAACAAACATCAAAGAGTCCATACCAACAGCATTGATTTCAAAAATAAAACATTCAGGACTTTAAAAAAGAAAGACCGAAAACACTTGGCATGTAATAACTTTAACGACAGGGCACATCTCTATAAAGGGCTGTGTTATAGAACACACTATTATTTAAACCAACACGCTACTTTACATGTGCTGCATCCTGTTTTGTACACGCACATACATACCGCTCATATAACAAAAATGCACATATGTAAACTGATCGTATGACAAATTATTAGTGCTCTTGAATAGATGCAAATTAAAGTTGTGGTTTAACAATGCAGCAGTGTGGAGTAGTGGTTATGGCTCTGGACTCTTGACCAGAGGATCATGGGTTCAATCCCAGGTGGGGGACACTGCTGCTGTACCCTTGAGCAAGGTACTTTACCTAGATTGCTCCAGTAAAAACCCAACTGTATAAATGGGTAATTGTATGAAAAAAAAATAATGTATGTATGTAAAAATAATGTGATATCTTGTAACAGTTGTAAGTCACCCTGGATAAGGGCGTCTGCTAAGAAATAAATAATAATAATAATAATTCAGATTACCTGTCTGTGGGGCCAGACGGCTTTCAGTACTGCCTGGGTCCTGAAGAACACAAGTAGTTTACTGTCTTCGTCACTCAGATGAAAGGCCTGTTCCAGGATCTGTAGGACCTCAATCCGTGGTTTCACTGGCAGGGACACGTTTCCACAGAAGGGCCGTAACCAGTCAAGGAGGTCATCTGATGAAACTAAACTTCCACTACAAAAAACAAACAAACCAAAAAAAAACACCTTAGTAGCAGCACAAACTCAAAAGTTGAAAACAAATTTAAATCCAATACGAAAGAAATTCTAAAAATCAAAAACTTGGTAAACCGATTTATTAAAAATCAATAAAGAAAAGAAAAGAAAAAAAAGCAAACTTATTTCTGATAGTTTGTTGAAAGCAGAATATTATGAATTGGACATTCCTGAAAATGAAACCAATGTTTCATAAAATGCAAGTGTGAAATACTTACACACATACCCTGGTCAAAAACTTAAACAAGGCTTTTACCTTACCCTGCATCAGTTTGATTACACCACGAAATAACTATATTACATTTGACCTTGTGCAGACAGATGATATTTAAAATTTTAAAAAAATGCTTTCTTTATGGTAGTACTTACTTTGTAGGTTAGTCAATGAGCTTTCTTATTTGTTATGAAAATCATAGAAAACAGACTACCAAAAATAACGCAGCCATTTACATATTATTGAGGATGATGAAGATGGGTGGGCGGAATCCATCGCAGCGTGTAATGTACTATTTGTTTTTCAAATTTGGTGCGTTTCCCGTGAACGAGCAACATACACGAGAGTGAGGGCATATGCGAATATTGCCAGGGTTGGGGTCAATAATTGTTGTGATTGTTCAACGGCCTTCATTGAATGTAATTGACTAACATCGACTTCAATTGAAGTAATTTGTTGCCACTGTGAGAAGCTCATTTTAACAGAATACTGCTAATTACAATGTGTTGGAACTGATTAAAGGTTCATGGGAATCTGAATTGGACTTGGGAATTGGGAATTGATTTTAAAAAGGTTTTGAAAAACAGGAATTGACCCCAACCCTGCTGCAGAAATTAAAGCAGAAGTAGACGCCATTGAAGCTTTAATAGTACTGAAATATGCAGGCTTCCTGAAAAGCGTGTGACAGCTGCTGGTAGAGGACCAATGAGACTGTATAAGAACTACTGCAACCAATTACATAGAACAGACAAATGTGTAATTTTTTGCTAATTGTGCTATATTACAATTAATGCCCCGTGCATCATAGCAGTAAAGCTATAAATTAGTTAGCTGTAAATAAAATGCATAATGTAACAGAATGATGTAAGACTTGTAAAATGGTATACGCAATACAAAATATCCTTGCAATGCAATAGTAAATAGGTATTTAATAATGAATCATACTGTTGGAGAAACATGTACTTTAAGAAATGATAGTTTAGAAGATCAACTGTTTAGTTTCAGATTAAGTTTGTTAAAAGACAATTTGGGTTTAATATTAAGTGAAGCAGTCAGATGGCAGATGGCATGGAAGTTCTTAGGTGGACCCTAAATTTTATGACAACTTGAAAGGTGTTTTAAGGGAAATGGCACCTCTGTCTAAATATCCTTTCCTTTAAACTTGAAAGGAAATAGGCAAAAGGCTTACTCCTGCCTCTCTTTTCAACTATAGTTTTATTGCCTTGTGAGTGAGGCCCCATGTGATCAATAATATTATTGATTCATAGGAGGCTTATAAAACTTGCATCAGTATGTAACAGAGGCAGGACTAGTTAAAATAAGCTACAGACCTTTCTGAGAAGTGGAGTGATGAAGGGGCTGTATGAGGATAGCTAGTAGGACCTGATCTTCACAGGGGCATGTGTACTGATGACTGCTGCATTTTTGTCAGCTTCATTGATGTGTTGTTATTTGAAGTGTTTGCTCAAGAGCTATAGATCGGAATTGAAGTATGTGCATGGCCATCCACACCGAAGGAGCAAAGGAGCAGAAGGAGAGAGAGAGAGGGGAATTGTACATAAAGGTTGATTTTATTATATTTGTAGCTTGAAACACAAGAGACACATAACTACAATGCATGATAAACACTTACATATATTGTAATGACCATAGCATGATAGTTTAGACTTGGGCGTATACAGAGTTCATACTCAGCGAAGAGGACATCATGTGGCTCGCAGTACCTCGTGGGCGACCCTGTCACGGTAGGACCCCCACATCTTTATTTCTAAAAGTGGCGTATGTTGGATAACAGGGCAGCAGTGTAGAGTAGTGGTTAGGGCTCTGGACTCCTCACTGGAGGGTTGTGGATTCAGTCCCAGGTGGGGGACACTGCTGCTGTACCCTTCAGCAAGGTACTTTACCTAGATTGCTCCAGTAAAAACCCAACTGTATAAATGGGTAATATATATATATATATATATATATATATATATATATATATATATATATGTGTACAAAATAATGTAATTGTATGTAAAAAATAATGTGATATCTTGTAACAATTGTAAGTCTCCCTGGATAAGGGCATCTGCAAATAAATAAATAATAATAACAACATGGAAAGAAGTTTGTTAGATTTAAAAGGAGATTATCAGAGGAGGTATAGTAACTTTAATTTAATTGCACCGTCTGACTGCTGGAATAAACACAATCGCACATTGCTGGAGGAACTGGAGGCTGTGTGGTCCAGTGGTTAAAGAAATGGGCTTGTAACCAGGAGGTCCCCGGTTCAAATCCCACCTCAGCCACTGACTCTGAGCAAGTCACTTTACCTCCTTGTGCTCTGTCTTTCTGGTGAGACGTAATTGTAAGTGACTCTGCAGCTGATGCATAGTTCACACACCCTAGACTCTGTAAGTCGCCTTGGATAAAGGCGTCTGCTAAATAAACAAATAATAATAACCGGTGCATTCAAGAGATAACATAGGTTAAGCACAGAAGATCAAAGGGGCACACCAAGACAACATCATCTTAGGCAGTGTGAGCCAGAACCAGTTTTCTTTACGACAGATACACGAGACCCTCCACAGGATGCCCAAGGTGATTGAACCCGCAAAGGGGAGGGGGGAGGCTACTTAATCAAGATGTGCTCAGCTCAGCTCACTTCTCTCTTTCAATAAGTCTAGTATTGGAGACTTGTCGTCGAGAAGCCCTGGAGGATCAAACCTACAGTATTGCATTATATTATTTTGTTCTGTTATGTTTTGTTTTGAAGTTAAGTTTTGCACCAAGCAGTTTGCATATGAAAGTGTGATCTGCACCGTTTTGCTTTGAGCATTCTTTTTGTTTCTGGAATTAAAACTGTATATATTGAATAAACCAAACTAATATCTGAGGAAAAGGACTGTGCATTTCTTTCATCAAGAAACAACTACTCACTGCTTTTAAAAAACTCACAAAAAGTTCACATACTGAACATTTCTTTTTTACAAGCAGATGAGCCCTCCACACAAATCTCCTTTGGATCAGGTAACCCTTTCTTATGCAGTGGATTGTGGGACACTAGAAGAAGACTAATGCTGGTTCTTTATTTTTTGGTGTGTTCAGTTACAAACTTGCTGGGATTTTCTCCCAAAATAAATCTGAATGTAACTGAACTTGGAATCTAGTCATCTGCAGTTTTTCTTATTGTTACACTAACTTTGGTATATATATATATATATATATATATATATATATATATATATATATATATATATATATATATACATATATATATATATATATATATACAGTATATGTATATATATATATATATATATATATATATATATATATATATATATATATATATATATATATATATATATATATATGCTTAATTCATAGTATTGTAGCACCGAGCGTGCTGTGGGTTCCAAGCGGGAGGTTAGTTCAGCGGCAGCGACGGTGAAATAATGATACAGACAATGTTTGAGGTTGAAAGGCACTTAAAAGTACCGTTTATTGCTCTTTTATGAACCGCTAAAAACTCAAAAAACCAACCCGAACAGCAGCGCTGTTTGCCCTAATATAGCCCAACCAGACTCGGTCATTGGTCAACTAAGGTTTTCCCTTATTAGCATGCTAGCCCCCCAATCCCCAACTAACTATACTCCCACCCAATCCCAGCTGTACACAGTCGGCACCCACGCACCAATCATACCTTACTAATATACTACACAATACAAGGCACCTATGTGTTTATCCCTCCCCCACCCCCCCCCACCCCCTTTAGTCCGCATCAGTCTTGATAGCCGCCCCACCGCTACAATATAGTTGTGTGGATAATGAGTGCAAGTGTTTGACCACATGGCCACAATATGAAATTCATTGTTCAAGGGAAAAACAAATAAGCAAACAAACAAACAAATAAAAAAACAGGTCTTAATCTCAAAAGGTTTAAGGCAGATCTGCAAAAAATATTTCCTTTGTTACATTTATTACAGGCACTGCAGATGTCCTGTAAAAACTGTACTTCTTCCTGATCCCAGCATGCTACTTTTATTTTACTTTTCAAAAATAATGAAATGTAATTTAAGTGCTGTTTCTAAAATGGGTTGGATAAATTAAGTGCTGTGATTGGCTGAACAAGATCACATGACCATGCAATAATAATTGTCTTACCGTACGGTTATGACATCATAGACCAACTCACTTACCTGATCTATTAATATTACTATGCCTTAATAATAATAAAAAAAGATTGACTTTCCACAAGTTAATTTTGACTTTTTAGGAGGATTGTCATTTGAACAATTTCTTAACAAGGGTGAAGCAGAACAAAATGTCTCTCAACCACCTCAGAAAAAACTAAAAACTGAGTCTGTAAGTAGACAGCTTAATATTTCTAACAGACAACTCGATGAAATTGAGGAGAACAAAACTGAAAAGAACACTAGAAAAACAACTTCATGGGCAATGAATGTTTTTAATGACTGGTTGAAACAAACAAACAAAAAAATGGTGTCAAGTGTTCAATTGAACAATGTCCTGAGGCAATTTTATGCAACAGTTAGAAACGCTGAAGGAAATGAATACAGCATCTCAAGTTTTCTCGGTCTAAGAGCTGGCATAAATCGATATCTAAACAGTGTTTCTGTAGGTAGAAATGTCAACATAATAACTGAAATGGAGTTCAAATCATCCAACAATGTTTTCATCTCTGTTGCTAAGAATTGCAGAAAATCTGGCAAAGATACATCCCACCACCACCATCCAATTTCAGAAACAGATTTAAACACAATTCAAATCTCTCCTCTCTCTGCTGACACAGCTGTTGGGCTTTTAAACAAGGTCTGGTTCGACTTACAATTCTATTTTGCTTGTTGCAGATGGGAAGGACTGCGCAACCTGACACAGAAGTCGTTTTGTCATCAATACAGATGAAAATGTTCTGGAGTGACTGTCGTTTAATGAGCAAACAAAAATCCATAAAGATGTCAATGAGACCAACCGTGAAAGTACTCGTGGTTAAATGTTTGCCCAGTCTGGTGATTATATGTGCCCTGTCAACAGTTTTATAAAACATTTACAAAAGTGTCCTTCAGATGCCAAATCATTCTCACCCCCTTAAAAAAAATCATAATACAAATCAGTTTGGTATTCCCATTAACCTACTGGTGTTAATTAGCTCGGAAACATGATGTCTCGCATTTCAGAACCACTCAATCCGCAGCACTGCTGTCCGCATATTACCTAATGCTTGTTTACAGTCCAAGTAGGATATTTTCCTACAAAAAGACGTCTCCTCCATCCAGAGTGCCCCAGGTGCCAGTGCAGTGGCTGGCTGTTCCGTGACTGCTCCCTCAGATGTGGGAAATCAGTCTGCTTTCAGTTCCCAAATGCCAATTAATCTAAAAATGTTTACTCTAAATGGCAATGTTCAATTTAATTTATGGCAAATAAGTAAAAAATATATATGTCACAATTAAAGTCCTCAGCGACTATTTTTTTTCTCAGTGGAAAGATACATAATACATTTCTTCTTTTTTCCTTGACACTAGAACCGCCATGCGGGTCAATTTGACCCATTTTGGATTTAAAATGTTAATTACTCTTCAATTGTAAATCATATGTGTATGTCCATTTTTGACTTTTCCTAAATATATGAATTAAATATCATGATGGTGTTTGATAGCCAGAATCGCAAAAATGATAAAGTTATCCGTGTGTCAATTTGACCCATGCATTACAATACATGTTTTTTTTTTTTTAATATAACGCAAGATATTCTATTTTATTTTGTAAATGCAGCAAACAAGACACGCATCCTCCTCCTAGCACACATGTTTTTTTTAATTTTATTTCAAGCCTTTATTTGTTTGTACACTGACTATGAGACAGAGATTGCTATGATTGTGGATTTGTACAATTGCACCAAGATGCCAACTCAGTGAAAGCCAGGTTGCTTTATTTCTCAATGTACCTGGGAGACAGCAATCCTTTGTTTTGTTCCAGAAATGCAGCTGGGAATATATCAGAAAGAAATATTTAATCTTGTAAATAGTCAGTTTGATTGGAATACGGCAAGCTGTACTCAGTTGCATACAGCAAACTGAAATGACAGGTAGGATAACAACTTATGTGCCTAATATGAAACGTATGTTATAGGACCTAAAGAGATATGCAAGATTGAGGTTATAGCTTCCTGCCACCCCCACTTCCCAGTGATAGAGGTAGTCATAGAGGTGTGTGTTACAGTAATCTTACTCAAATTCCTATTATCCCTGCTCAATCACTTGCACTAGACAGGACTGTTCTACGTTTATGCTTATTTAATGTCAGATCTCTGTCTAATAAGACTCAGTTAATTAGTGATTTTATTCAGGATTACAGGATTGATATTTTATCATTAACTGAAACTTGGCTTGGACCTAATGACAATGTTTCCCTGATTGAGGCTTCCCCACCTCACTATTCTTTTTTTCAGAAAGCTCGCTCTACTGTCCCAGGTTACTGTCCCAGGTTATTCATCTTTTAAACTGTTAACATTAACACCAAATAGTGCACTACTTGTTCATATTGTAATTATCTATCGACCACCTAAGTCAAACCCATTATTTTTAGCTGAATTTAGTGACTTGCTATCTTCATTGACAGTCCATTATGATAGGATTCTTCTACTGGGTGATTTTAACCTACATGTTGATACAGAATCTGACTCCACTTCTGTGGATTTTACACCTCATTGACTGGTATCTTAGATGTAGCACCAGTCAAAACTCTGAGGGTTTAAAAAAAAAAAAAAAAAGCTCACCGTGGTTTAATGATGCTATTGTTGCACAGTATTACCTATTATTGCCTCTAATGCCACTATGGAGGTCTTTTCTTTGATTACCCTTCAAGAGCTGACATCTCTGATTCAGCACATGAGAACTACAGCATGTTCTCTTGACCCCATTCCTACAAAATTATTAAAAAAATGCTCTTGGAGTTATTATTACCCACATTTTAAAAATTATAAATAGTTTCCTGGTATTCTCTTTCTTCTGGTATTGTTCCCTCAGCACTTAAGGTAGCTATAGCAAATCCAATGCTCAAGAAACACAACTTGGATCCTAAACTCATTAATAACTACAGGCCCATCTCCAATCTTCCATTCTTAGACAAGGTTGTTTTTAACTCTTAATGGTGTATCTGAAAAATTTCAGTCCGGATTTCGTGCTGCACATAGTACAGAGTCAGCCCTTGTCAAAGTAAATGACCTACTGATAAGCTCTGACTTGGGCTTTCCATCAGTTCTAATTCTTCTTGATCTAAGTGCTGCTTTTGACACCGTAGACCACTCCATCTTATTAAAATCAGCTCAAATACTTAGTGGGACTGTCTGGCCTTGTCTTATCCTGGTTTCAATCTTACCTATCTGATAGATATCAATTTGTCTCTATTTAGTCCCCTGTGAAAAGCGCAGCAAATTTTTTCAAATTCTGCGGCAAAGGTCCATGATTTCTGCAACAGAAGTTCTTGAATTCTGCGGTAGCCTTTTAAAAGTTAAAACCAACCTGGTTTTTTGTTAATTTCTTTTTTGTTATAGTGCTTTTTTCCAAGTTTATTACAGTACATGCCAAAAATCAATAGCAAATGAATACACAAAACACATTTATTGAAACTTTAAGAACTTTTATTAATTCCAAAAACGAAATTGTGAGGCCACTGTCAGCAGGTAGAAAAGTAAAATAAATTATCAAATAAATACTGGCGTTTTCCAGTTTTAAACCTTTACTGCTGAGAGGAAAGAAAATACTTTTAAAGTGAGCAACTGCAACTAGAAACTATAATACTGACCAGAAATAAAAATAAATAAATAATAATAAAAAAAATGTTCTCCATTTTCTCAGGACTGTGATCAGGTATTTAAAGTCCTGCTTTCCCACTGAAGTCGAGGAAACAGGGCTCTGATAGTTTCTTCAGAAACGACATGCACGGTCTGCAAAACAGTTAACCCCCTTCCTCATACAAGTCTCGGATATTCCCCAGCATGACCAGCGGCTGTTTTATTTCCTAGTGGTTTTGCCTCCAGGCACATGTTTGCTCTTAACAAATATAACCATGTTAGCTGAGGATTTTAATAGCCAAAGCACATCAGTGTCTAAAACAAGTGGTTTGCTTTTCCTAAGAGCGGGTTGAGCAAGATAAACAAAGCAGAGGTATTCAAAAATCTCACTGCGCCACCTTGTGGAATGTTCAAAAAACTTGAATTTGTTCTTATGAATGCAAGTTAGGCTTGTTGCCGTGGAAAATCAATAATTCTGCAACCCAGAGTGCATACCGCGATCCGCGATCGCGTTTTTCACGGGGGACCATCTATTGGGGAGGAAAAATCAGCATTGACCAAAGTTGACTGCGGTGTTCCACAAGGTTCTATTCTGGGTCCATTGCTATTTTCATTATATATGTTACCACTGGGTGATATCGTCAGGAAACATGGTGTGAACTTCCACTGATATGCGGATGACACCCAGCTGTATTTGTCTTTAAAACCTGGTGATATTTCTGTCGGGGTGTTATTTGCTGCTTGCCTTGCTGACATCAAGTGCTGGATGTCTCAAAACTTCCTAATGTTGAAATCAGGTAAAACAGAGGTTATGTTTGTAGGCTCCCATAACCAACTAAAAAATGTAAGATTTCATGAGTTTGACCCTAGCAGTCTTTTATCAAATCCTAAAACTTAAATACAAAATGTCGGGGTTCTCTTTGATCTTGATTTATTATTTGAGTCTCATATTAGGGAAGTTTCTAAAGTATCCTTCTATCACTTGAGAAACATAGCCAAACGGAGACCTATTATCTCCTTATCTGACGCCGAGAGACTAATACATGCCTTTGTTTCTTCAAGAATTGATTACTGTAATGCACTCCTCTCTGGCATCCCAAAACATGCGGTGTCCCGCCTACAGCTTGTTCAGAATACCGCTACTAGAAATATGACTAAAACCATAAAATATGAGCATATCACACCGGTTTTAGCCTCCTTGCACTGGCTCCCTGTTCAATATAGAATTTATTTTAAAATCTTATTATTGACCTATAAAGCCTTGAATGGAACAGTACCTAGCGATTTGCAGGAGCTACTGACCACGTATCTCCCAAATCGCACTTAGATCACAGGAAGCGGGGCTGCTTGTTGTTCCCAGGGTCAATAAAAGGTAGGGCTTTTTCTTTTAGAGCCCCTAAACTATGGAATGCACTACCTCCATGTGTTAGGGAAGCTGGGTCTGTGCGTATTTTTAAGTCTAAACTTAAAACACATTTTTATAAAATGGCATTTTTATCTTAGTGGTTTTAATGCAACATAATTGCTAGCTTTTAATGATGATGATGATGATGATGATGATGATTATTATTATTATTATTATTATTTGTATATTTTGTATTTTATTGTATTTTTATGTATTTATGTACAGTGCCTTGTGATACTGAAAGGTATGAAAGGTGCTATATAAATGAAATAAATAAATATATATATATTTATTTATTTATTTCGGTTTTACAGGTTTGTATGTACCAGTTTACACAATAATGTTCAATGGAACTGCGTCTGTGTTTACAACACAGCTCCTGGATGCAGACACAGTCAGCTGGCAGACATGTACGCTCCTCCATAGAGTACAATGCAGCTGTCATACCGGAAGTAGTGTTATAGTTTCTTTTTATGTAGTATTAGAAACAATGATTTCGGTTTCACAGTTTTGTATGTACTGTTTCTTTTGAAATGTATATTTTTTCTCTATTTCTAGTCATGTTGTATATGCATTCATTTTGAAAATAAAGCCTTTTATGTTTAATTTTCCATTTAAATACGGTGTTTCTGCAATGCAAATGTTAGATATGACGTCCATGAATAAAACTTTTGAGTTGTATCCGATAGTATGTCTGTCTTTCATTTTCATAATGAAGCAGTTTAAAAATGTATGGGTCAAAATGATGACCGGTTCTAGGTAGTTCGAAAATCCAGCGGTTCTAGTGTTAAAAAAGCTAGTTTGTGTAATTATTTTTAAGAAAATAAATGTAGACATTTTATAAGCGAAATAACTCACTCCAGTACGGCCTCGTGCCTCACAATGCACCTAGGATGCGCGATAATAATTGTCTTACCACACACCCTGTCGTGGGTTATTTCTAACGTAAACCTGTGAACAACCGTTTCCTGGGATACTTAATTACTTAAAACATATTAGCAATTATAGTAAGTAGTGGCTTACCCGTTCTCAACATTTGCATGCACTGCTGTTACGATTCCTTCAAGAACATGCAAAGGGTCTCTCCTACAGGTCAGAACCGAATCATCACCACTGTCAGAGGGGGAAAAAAAAAGTTAAAAAATGTCATGTGCACAATAGGGGGAAAAATGCTATTACAGTAGGTTAGCTATTTTGTGTCAATTAATTTCACTTGTTGGTGCGTGATTTTACATTTCCCTTCTCTAACATTAAAATATGAAATACAATTATCTAATAAATTTAATACAAATACAAAAAAAAGATAACTGATAAACGGGGATATGTGTCAGCCACCAATAGGTATTTCACACCAGCTGAAATAATGCACTAGAACTGAGGACACCACTTTCTGAATGCAGGATAACTGAACTATAGCAGATATTCAATGCATTTTTTCCCCTTTGTAACTAACTACACTGAACATGAAATGTACAGCGGCTTGACACTGAGCTGTAGGTTAATGAAAGGGCCATAATTTCTGTTTAATTTAGACATTTGTCCTCTGCTCTTTTTCCTTTAACAACAGCAGCTACCATATTTGTTCTCATTGCTATGAATACAGTGAATCTGACTGTGACATGTATTCGGATACAAAAATGACATGTTCGTATTCGCTACAAATGACAAAAATACCTTGCACTTATTTACCGTCTCACCAGAATTTGCACGACAGTTTCAAAAAATGGCAAATGAAAAAGATCTATGTGTGATCTGTGAGATTAATATACATATTAAAAAACACAGAATCAACACAGCAGCTCTTGAGTCTCTATTTAAAAGCATTATTCTTTTTTTTTTTTAAATAACATTTTCTTGGGTGAAAGTTTAAGCATAAATTCCAATGTCAGCTTTGTTGTTGAAGTTTCATAAAGCAGACTAAATCTGTTTAATAGGATTAACCAAAGATAATTAAACCTCTACCAGAAACAGCTTTTTTCACAGACTTATGCAATTCTTATCATCTTAATAATCTGCTATCAGAGATGCAGGTTAACTAAGAGCTTTTAGTTTGGAGCTGTATCAGTGTAGTGTAATTAAACTGATAATGAATCTCTGGACTTCATTTCTCTGATATAGTAATCAAAGATTTCCTAGAGCAATACAGGATAAGACTATACTTGAATACAGATGAAGTTAACTGAAACTTAATATTTTTTACACTGTATTGAGAATTTCAATTCAGGTTATAAGATAATTGAAATCTGATTTGAAAAGTGCATCGCCATATAACTGACCACAGAACAAATGACTAGATAACTCAGACGCAGTGTTCAACACAGATACAAAGCAAAGGTGATATGTACCAACTGAGAACCTTTTTGCTATGGGTTTTGTACACAATTTTGTAGACTTAAAATGCATGCATCATAACCTTGGTTCACTGAGCGTCTGCCTGAGCTGGAGACTGGGCACAAATGAGCCAGTCGTCCAAATAATTGAGTACTGTGATACCTTTCAGTCTCAGTGGGGCCAGGATAGCTTCCATGCATTTCGTAAAGGCACGGGGAGCTAGACAGAAGTCAAACGGCAAGACCCGGAACTCGTACACTGTTCCCTGAAAGGCGAACAGCAGATACTTCATGTGAGCCGGTTTTATGGGGATGTGGAAATAGGCGTCTTCGAGGTCCACCGTGGTGAATCACTCACCCGGCCTGAATGACTGCAACAACCGTTGCATCGTCAATACTTTGAACCTCCTTCGGCTAACATACAGGTTGACCTGCCTGAAGTCGAGGATTGGTCTGAGTCCACCATCATTTTTGGAAGCAAGTGCACCAGCTCCTTTGTGGATTCCCACGCACGGTGAGAGTGCTGCAGCATCTCCCCCACGGGTACGCCCCGATGCTTTGTCCCCATCAGGCAGCTGTGTCTGGGAAAGCCAAAGCTGCCTGTGGGTGGCTACCAGCGCAGCCCGGTTCCTACCCATTCAGCTTAGACAAACGGAGCAGGTTTTTATTAACCAGGCGCAGCTCATCCAGCTGTAGTGGTGATGGCCTGTGGTAGTCATAGACGGGCAGCAGCTAATGTGACTGGCAGGCTACCAAAATGCTGTTAAAGTTGCCCAGCTATGCGGCGAACATACTGGCTGAATAGGCCCGATTAGGGATCACCTTTGGAGACCCGATACTGCTTGTTGGGGCACATAGCATCCTTGGACAGGAGCGCTAAACTAGGCGCTTGTACCAACACAGTAACAGAAGCCTCCACTGGCGGAAAGGGCCAGGCCCATCTTCTCCGCATCATGCACCCTATATAGGGTGTCCATAGACCGGGAAACAGCCTGAGCTGTAGCTGGGTGATACCAGGATGACTGGATCGCAAAAGAGAAAATCCGGGTGCACTGAGGGAGGGGGGATACGGGAGAGGTGGCAGGCTTGTCACCGAAGATTGACTGCCTTGCCTCACCTTGTAGACAAGGGCACCTCCAAGATTGCAGTAGTGCTCTTGATCAATGGCATAAGCGCCAGCTTCTGTTCGCCCACCTCCTCAGAGGCGGAAACGATAGAGAGTACGTCATCCTGATGCCAATCTGCACTCGTAGTCCCCTGGGACCCCAAAAGGGACAGGCGGGGCAGGCATGCCGAACGTTCATACAGCAACTCTGCGAGGGCAGTTCCTTGGTGGGAAACTGCTGCCCAGAGCTTCTCCATTTGCTCTTCCTCGGAGGAGGAGAAGGAGAGGCAGAGGAAGACGAGTAAGACCGTGAAAATGGCTTCCTGAGTGGGCTACTTTCCCAGGTGCGTCCGCCGCTCTCCCTTGGCACAGATCCATGGGGTGAGCCACCTCTGTATCAGAGGGTGATGGGTGAGAGTGCTGTGCAGAGAGGGATGCAGAGCGCTCTGTAGAGCTGCAGGAGAGACGTTTCTCCAGCGTACGCTTGGAGAAATGCGCAGAAAACTTGTAGAAACTGTGGTTTACCAGTGCCTCCTTTGTGTTCTCCTGTCCAGACAAGAAGAGCGTCTGCTGTGCTTGTCCTCCACAGGCAGGCTGGCGTTAAAACCCAGGCATTATGCAAACAGCAAGCAATGTACAGTAAGAATGTACAGTTGCTGCCTCAGCTGCTGAAGACAGCGACGGGGCTGTCAACAAGGCCTTCTTGCTACCAGCCAGTAGCAGTACGATTCACAGCAGCACCATACCGGTGCTGTAACCTCGGTTCCGGTTTGGTATGGTACAATACCGGGTTGGAAATGGAGCGGGTTGGTGACCTCGGTACCTGGGTATGAGTCTACTTGGTTCACGTTACCACAGGAAGCAGTATACAGGGATGCCCAATTTGGTCATGATACAAGTATAATTGTATGTTGATATGTGCTTTGTTTGTTACCTAGCTAATTTAATCAAATGTATGTAGGGGAAAACATCCTGAACTATTTGGGAAAAGAAAAAATATGATCAGGTTTTTTTCGAAAACATTCCAAACAGAGTCTGAAACCTACCCCAGTGTAGAAACAATTCTGTCAACAGCATCCTGCACCACAGACTTGGGGGAAATATGCAGAGGCCCTGAAGACACCTCTAGCAGCTGCTGGATATGGTCAAGAGGCTGCCCATCTATAGACATGGTTACTGCCAGCTCACGAACTCTCTTCTCTTCAGACCTGGACAAATCGTACAGATTGCTGTACTTCTGTAACAGCTCCTGCACACAAATGACAAATTAAATTATTGATTTCCTCTCTCATATTCTACCACATTGCATTTGCTTCCGCTTTGTTTTAAATAGTAACACTTATCCCAGAATTTGGGTGACATGCTTTGTACTTTGTCGCTTAAGGTCAGAATATTGGCTTTTATGACATTCCAGGAAATGTAAACATTTATCAGGAGCAAGACCTAAATCCTATATATTTCAGCAGATTTTCTCAAGCCATAATTGACCTAATCGAAGTGCCCTCAATGAATTTGGGGACAAAAAACAAAAGATTTGACAACACTCTTCTATAAAACTTGCATGGATGCCAGGCGCTCTAATATGACATTTTGGAAGATGCAAAAGTAATATTAGGTGACACAATGAGGCTGCTGATAAGACACAGATTTTCATTGATAAATTCTTACTGAATGGGGTCACAAGAAGAAACTAACAAAGATTGTTATAGTCCCCATCCCTACGCATTCTGTAATATATTAGATGCAAAGTAACAGAGATTTTGCAGCTACAGCCTGTCAATGCGTTCTATGCTACATCAAAAGAGTGCAATTTTTCAGTAGGTAGTTCACATTATAATGTCACATTCGAAACAGACCAGGAAGATTACCTGTGAGAATGTTGTTACTGGTCTGCCACATACCAAAAGTTAAAGTAGCCTATTACCCAAACCCTGACAGAATACACTGTGACTGATGAAAAATGAACATAGTCTGTCATTACCTGGTCACTGTTCTTCAGGGAGAGAATGAAGACATGATTGAGTGTTTCTAGATGAGCAAGTGACTGTTGGAGATGATTCAGAGCTTCTTCAAAGCTGGCAGGGGAATTCTCAGGAAGGTGGCTGTTGTCTTCTGAATTCTTCTTCCTCATCTTCTCACTTATCTGTTTGACTGATTTCAGGGCTCTCTTAGTAATCTCCAGCCTGACTTCAACAGTCAGCTACATAGAACGACATAATAGAGACACCAAACAAACAATGAAGCCGGTAGAATCATGTTATATCTTTTATCTAAAAACTTGTAATACTGTAAAACTTATTTTAAAACGCCCTGGCATTTATTTACAATATTTGCCAGTAGCCCCGGCGCCTATTGGAGAGCATGTGAAAAGGTCACTCAAGGTTTGTGGACACCACTGCTCTGGACGGAAGTGAAGACGACCACAGATTCATTGTTTTAAAGAAGGGGAACCATGCACATCTGGAAAGAGCTACTGTAGAGCGCAAGGCGACACAGGGAACTGTCACCAACATTGAAGTTGAGGAGGACCTTGACTGACATTGAAGTTGAGGAGGACCTTGACTGACATTGAAGTTGAGGAGGACCTTGAGCGCAATGAACTGTTAATAAGTGACAGCGATGAAAGCGACCCTCAGGATGAATAATAAGAAAACTATTTAAGGTACAGTACCTTGCAAAAGTTTTAGGCAGGTGTGAAAAAATGCTGTAAAGTAAGAATGCTTTCAAAAATAGACATGTTAATAGATTATATTTATCAATTAACTAAATGCAAAGTGAGTGAACAGAAGAAAAATCTAAATCAAATCCATATTTGGTGTGACCACCCTTTGCCTTCAAAACAGCATCAATTCTTCTAGGTACACTTGCACAAAGTCAGGGATTTTGTAGGCATATAGTCAGGTGTATGATTAAACAATTATACCAAACAGGTGCTAATGATCATCAATTCAATATGTAGGTTGAAACACAATCATTAACTGAAACAGAAACAGCTGTGTAGGAGGAATAAAACTGGGTGAGGAAAAGCCAAACTCAGCTAACAAGGTGAGGTTGCTGAAGACAGTTTACTGTCAAAAGTCATACACCATGGCAAGACTGAGCACAGCAACAAGACACAAGGTAGTTATACTGCATCAGCAAGGTCTCTCCCAGGCAGAAATTTCAAGGCAGACAGGGTTTCCAGATGTGCTGTCCAAGCTCTTTTGAAGAAGCACAAAGAAACGGGCAACGTTGAGGACCGTAGACGCAGTGGTCGGCCAAGGAAACTTACTGCAGCAGATGAAAGACACATCATGCTTACTTCCCTTCGCAATTGGAAGATGTCCAGCAGTGCCATCAGCTCAGAACTGGCAGAAAACAGTGGGACCCTGGTACACCCATCTACTGTCCGGAGAAATCTGGTCAGAAGTGGCCTTCATGGAAGACTTGCGCCAAAAGCCATACCTCCGACGTGGAAACAAGGCCAAGCGACTCAACTCTGCACGAAAACACAGGAACTGGGGTGCAGAAAAATGGCAGCAGGTGCTCTGGACTGATGAGTCAAAATTTGAAATATTTGGCTGTAGCAGAAGGCAGTTTGTTCGCCGAAGGGCTGGAGAGCGTACATGAATGAGTGTCTGCAGGCAGCAGTGAAGCATGGTGGAGGTTCCTTGCAAGTTTGGGGCTGCATTTCTGCAAATGGAGTTGGGGATTTGGTCAGAATTAATGGTCTCCTCAATCCTGAGAAGTACAGGCAGATACTTATCCATCATGCAATACCATCAGGGAGGCATCCGATTGGCCCCAAATTTATTCTGCAGCATGACAACGACCCCAAACATACAGCGAAAGTCATTAAGAACTATCTTCAGTGTAAAGAAGAACAAGGAGTCCTGGAAGTGATGGTATGGCCCCACAGAGCCCTGATCTCAACATCATCGAGTCTGTCTGGGATTACATGAAGAGAGAGAAGCAACTGAGGCTGCCTAAATCCACAGAAGAACTGTGGTTAGTTCTCCAAGATGTTTGGGCCAACCTACCTGCCGAGTTCCTTAAAAAACTGTGTGCAAGTGTACCTAGAAGAATTGATGCTTGATGCTGTTTTGAAGGCAAAGGGTGGTCACACCAAATATGGATTTGATTTAGATTTTTCTTCTGTTCACTCACTTTGCATTTAGTTAATTGATAAATATAATCTCTTAACATGTCTATTTTTGAAAGCATTCTTACTTTACAGCATTTTTTCACACCTGCCTAAAACTTTTGCACAGTACTGTACATGTAATGCATAAAGGTTTTTTTAATGTCATTAATACATTTTAAACCCAGTTTTGAAGCTTTTTTGAGCGTGCTGAAAGCAAGCCAAATGTAAACTTGTTTTCTGATATTAAAAGGGTTGCCTTTTTAGTGTATTTTAATATTAATATTAACAGTATTTCATGAATTGGTAAGGTCACTGTAAAGCCATTTGGGTGTATTGGCGGGAACATCCAGTATGACGTGCATTATATTATTATTCATAAACTGCCATTTAAGAGAGACCCGGCGTTTATTTACAATACGTCGCAGTAGCCCTGGCACCTATTGGAGATTATTTGAGACCCGGCAATTATTGGAAGTTTTACAGTATACCAAGCAATTGTTGAGATGTGCTCAATAACTCTCCATGAGGTGTTACCAAATGGTGACAATACCAAAGAATACATCCATTACCAACACAAAAAAAAAAGAATGTTTACAATGTGCACAGAGAGATTTGGGCTGTTTTGAACTCCCACGATTCATAAAACTGTAAACTGAAGACCAACCCCTTGACTATGAAGAGATCTAGGTGGACACAACTTAGAGAAAAGCACCCTCTTCATTGGATTGGATCTTAAACGTTGATGCTCTGTTAGGTCCATGTGCACTGAAATATGAAATTCAATTACATGCTCTGTTCAAGAAATAATTAAAAAAAAAAATTCTATAACCCGCAGTGTGTGTGTATTCCTATGGAATCTGACCTCTTATCTTAATTACCCTTTAAATATACTTGCATTCAGCCTGAACCAGACCAACATTGCCTTGTCATTAATTTGTCATAAAAGTCTCATGAAAACAGCCATTCACCAATCTTGGGTCTGCATAATGGGGTCTTCAGAATAGTACCTCTAACACACAGCATTTAAATTAAGGGTCCTTTGCTGCTGAATCAGACTTCATGCACTTAAAACAAATGTGTACTGTAATTAAATGCTAAAAAAAGAATACTGCACCCCTTCTACATGAAGAGTGCAGTATAGAGGTTATAGTATACTTGTATTAGTATAATATGTTGTTTGTGATAGGGACATATGCAAGAGGTGTATTTGTATTACATGCACAGAGTCCGTGACATATACTAAAGAGTAGAGCCATTCTTATAAAATATACAGAGCATAAAAAAAAAAAACTTCACTATTATAACACATTCATGTTTGAAAAAAAATAAGGTATATAAATGATGGAATTGACAAAATGTTTTTGGTTTCTTTTTAATCACTCGATCATTCATCCTTTACCATGACACGCTTGAGTGACTATGACTGAAGCATATGCACTTAATCACCTAATTAGTGAGACAGTTGATTGGACATTGGGTATGGAGTGATTTCAGCTGTTGAATTGCAAGCTTGAATAAAAGCAATAAAGAAAATCACGGAAAAAAAAAAAAAAAAATATGCCACGTCTGTCAAGAGAGCAGTGCCTTCATGCAATCGGCATGTTGGAGGCTGGACTAGGGCAGCGTACTGTGGCTCACTGTCTTGGGTGCTCACAGCCAGCAATTTCAAACCTGGCGAGACGGTATAACCAGACACACTCTGTCAATGACAGGCCACAAACTGGGAGACCAAGAGTCACAACACCTGCCCAAGATCGACAGATCATTTTGCAGCATCTTCGTGATGTCAATTGTTAAATCAGCACAATAAAAAGTCACTGCACCTGCTCTAAAACAGAGTTTGTCATATTTCGATCACATCTAGTGAATTTTATCAAAATATAAGTGATAAGTTTCTTTTGATGCTCAAATATAAGTGATAAGTTTCTTTTGATGCTCAACTATAAGTGATATGTTTTTTTTGATGCTCAGTATACTTTCATTCTGGTCAGTGGTTGGAAACAACAAGCGAAAAATGGTCTATATAAAAAAAACACTTTTCTGTTCAACATGATAAAATAACTCCATCTGCACTGATTTTCTGTACGTCACTTTAGAGTTTATAACCTGCCCCGACTGTGACTGACGTTGTATCCAAGTAATCAATTGCTTTTATAGACAGAGGTGTCTCTCATCCTCCATTAAGCCTGATTCTTAAAGTGCATTTACATTACAACCTGAGAAGCTGATCTGGGGTTGCATGCTGGAGGCATTGATTCCAGTAACAGTCAAATGGTTCTAAAGAAGTAGATTTTCCAGTTGGGATATGAAGGGAACGCTAGATCAAGTTGGTGACTTCTGCATTTTACATTGAGTATTGATCTTGGGTTTTAAATCTAAGGATGCCGTGTTCTTCAGTAAAAGGTTTCATATAAATCTCAGAAGAAAAAGGCTATCTGGACAAAATGAAATGTAAGACCTGTTTGCTGAGGGAACAGATAGATAGATTCCATACCTTAACTATCCACTATTACTGTGAAATTGCATGCATACCTGCCCATGCACTTATACCTAAGCTATAAACCAAAAACTAGAATCTTTGCTTGTTTTGAGGGTCTCATATTTGACTCATGTGGGCAACCTTTAAACAGAACCCAGTCAAAGTAGTCCAGGATGAGTGCCAGGCCTGAGTAATAGTACAGAACATTTAAATATAAATAGCATTTGTTAAAAGGAAATACAATGGAAAACAAAATGCAACAAGAAGTATACATACCAAACTGGCTGCTTCGGGGGAGAAGGTGATGTCATCTATAAAAAAGATGATGTCGGAAGGAAACAGCCTTTCAAAGTACTTGGCACAGGTATCATACGCATGTAGATATTCTGGAGCAGACTGGGGCTGCTTTTTAAGGACCTGAGGGTCTCCTTTCCAAAAGAGTTTGCGAAGCCAGGCAGCGTGCACACTGCTTGATGACAGCATGCATCCATCTTTCATGGGGATCTTGGAGGACAGCTTGGAAATGGATAAGACATTCTGGCTGGTCAGAACAGGTGCCAGAGCCTCCAGAGGATCAGAGTCTTCATCTGTTAGTCTCCTGTAGTTCAGCCCTGAAACACACAAACATAAATGTAATAATAAAACATGTCTGATTATGTTGGCTTTGTCTTTCAAGTAAATCGGTATAATCAGTAGTACACATGATAGTTCTGATTAAGAAGCTTAAAATATACAAGTGTTGAAAGATGTCTTATTACTTTTTACATCCAATGCTAAAAGTGTGAATACATTCCTTAAAATCCAATGACAGAATGACAGGACGTTGATAAGCAGATGCAGAGCTTGATATAAAAGAAAGACATTCCCTGAAGATGTTTAGTTTGGTTTATACATTTTGATTTGTCTACAACAATTATGTCATGAATATGTGTTGAAATTGATGTCAGTTTTAATGTTACATCAGGCAGAATAAATGGTGTTATTGCATAAACAGTTACCAGTGTAGACATTTCTTTATTGAAAGTAGCAATGATTTTCCCCTCCCCAGACATACAGTATATATATAATACATTGGAGACTTGCATATATATTGTAAAAAAAGAATCCTTCAAAACATTACTTAAGAACTGTCAATCGTTTATATTCCTGTGGGTTTTCGACATTTGTTTGTAAACCTTCTGGAGCAAAACCAAACCTTTGAATCAAATTAAGTTTAGTACACAAGGCATTGATGCTTGTTGAACAGAAATGCTAAACCCTGAAATAGCACCGACACTGTAACAGCTCACAGGGAAAACCTGATCTGAAGGAATGAGGCTGTTACACTTTCAATTTGTGAGCCTATTTCACACAATGTACACAAAGATATGCATTTTTATAGGTAATGTAACTTTACTGTGTTAATACTAAGGCAGTGGTATAAGGTTAAGTCTGCATCAGTTTTCCAACAGCAGTCAAGCAGATAAGCAGTTTCTGTTACCATGGAGATGTGTTGTAAGCATTTTTTTTGTTAATATTCACTTATTTGAAGTGTTTTGCATGTTCTCTGGGACCCCTTTGTCATTTTTTTTCCTCCCAAAGTGGTAGAACGATGGTTTCTTAATACAGCTGTGTAAATGTAGCTACTGGCATAACATAGTGAAACTTGTTGATATGGATGCATCACTATTGACCAATCAATACAGCATGTTTCTTTTTGCTTTTAGAAATAACTTCACATTTTTAACAAATATCTTTATACCCACAAATCACTGTATGCTTAGTTTTCTCAGTATATGGCACATAGTCTCGGGGATGGCGGATCTCCTGAGTTGGGTCGCGGGTTGGCAGTTTGGGAAACCTTCATACAGGCAATGTACTGCAGTTATTTTCCAAATTTGAACCTACCAGTTGCAACAGCCTTCAGTTTTTTGAGCAGCCTTATATGTGTATCTGGCTTAATGGGGCTAGTCACAAAATCCAAGCAGCCACAGTTTTCAAGCAGGGAGAAGTAGTAAAGTAAACGTGGGAGGTCAGTTCCTTCAATGCTGGAGTACACATACTTGGTCATATGCTCATGAAAAGCTTCTGGATTACTTTTCAATGTCTCAAAGAGACCAAGAGCCTGTGTTCTGTCTTCTATTTCCTTTGTGGAAAGCCTAAGAAAAACACAACAAAAAATATATATATACACTTTAAACCGACACATATTTACCCAAATCAAGATTCTATATTTTAACTGCATACAATGGCACTGCACAGCTATTAGATTAGAACATACAAACATAAGAAAGTGTTATATGCTTCAGCCCATCTATGCTCGTCCACTTCTTAGCAGTTGACTGATCTCAAAACCTTGTCAAGTTGGGTCTTAAAGGACACAAGTAATTCAACATGACTAGGCAACCCATTTCATAACCAGACCACTCTATGCGTAAAGAAGTGTCTGCTACCCTCTGTCCAGTCTATCCATTACAGCTAAACCATTTCCAGCTATGTCCTCTGGTCCGTCTTGGTTTCTGTGCTGCACTTAAAATACCGATTAGGGTTGGTGGTTGCTTTTCATTGGACATTCCCCATGTGCTTTTGGTAATGTTGTCACTAGAATTGAACACAGTACACAAGTGCAATCTCACCAGTGCATTGTACAGCCTAAAAATAACATCCATATGCCCAGGCATTCTGTTTTTTGCCTTTTTGATTGCTTCACCACACTGAGTGGTGACAGTGATGAGTCTATTACCACATCAAGGTCTTTCTTTTGGTGGGCCTGTTCTAGTTTTATCTATGGTTAAATGAAAGGGTTATTTTGCATGGTAGACTGGTATGCTGATCAAATGTAATACAAAAAAGGTTTTGAATAACAGTGACATGGCAGCCACCGTATAGAATACGAGTCTAATACTCTGCTTCAGCAAATCAGGTGTTGCATATAAGGATCTTATGGCACTGTTTTTTGCTTGGCTCTATTTACATAATTTATGTCACCTCTTACTTTATAACTTAAAATTTGACTACATCTGCACCTTTGCATAATTGAATGTCGTTTCAGCCAAGATAAACAGTTTTCTGTTATGTGATAAATATTCTAAGCTCTCAGTGTCCCTTGAATTTTGATCCCAGCAAATGTTTTACTGAGTCCTGTTATCAATAAATTAGAAATAGTACATTTTAATAACATTCTTCCTGGGATGTCTGTATTTCCTGTTGGCAGGGAAGCACACCTTTAGATGTAGTGCAATAATATTTTACAGTTTGAAGGTAATCCATTCAGTTGTTTTTGACATTTCAAATAGAAGGTCCTTGTGAAATTAACATTAGGCAATGCTTATACATCAGAAAGACCAGTAAAATGATTTACACAATTACATAAATATCTTCATATTTGGAGGAAAATATATTTTAAATTTATCTGTGCTTTATTTCATATTACAGTAGTCTCGGCATATAGGAACACCTCCTAACACTTCGCCTAAGGGAACACTCTTGTGGTGAAACTGATTTTTCCCAATATAAATGCTATGGCTTTTGCTTTAGTTTTATTAACATTAGTTTGTCTGTTACTTTATTATTATAGTTTATTAACATACACTTGCCTATTGTTTTATTTTTACTTATTCAGTTAATGTCATATGTTGATGCACATGCGTCATGACAAGTAATACATATGTATTTATTGATTCATATTTTGTCCAGGGTCGTCATTTTGTTGGGGGGGTTGCAAGGGGGCCCCGAATGGCAGTTTCTGTGAGAAGTTAAAAGACTTAAAAGGAAAGTGTTAACGCTTCGGGACATCGAAAGTGCAGCGACTCGCTTGACAATGTAACATTGTTGAATGAAACATTCTCTTTTTTTCTTGCCAAAAGCTGCAATTATACCAAGTACTATGTTTTAAAATTGTTCTGCCTACAAAAACATCACAGCAACAGCCTCTCTCTCCCAAGTTATCACGATAATTTGCATTTGTTGAAATTCAAAATTAATGATAATAGTTGTGTTACTAATAATTCTGTTCAAGTGTTTAAGATGTGTTCTGGAACTTGTCAGTAGAAGTTCTTAGCTTATAAACATCTATCACGTTATGGCAACTAAGCAAATAGCAAAATAATACCAAGGGCCGGGGTCAGCACCAGGGCAACTGTAAATGTACTATTTCTGTGTCAGCTATACTACTCCAGCAGCCTTTAGGACTAGAAATGTTTTGTTTTCACTATACTGAACTGTATGCGTGCAGTGCAGTGAAACTTTTCCCCTCTTTTCCTTTGACAAGCGTTTTCTCGAGCCTTACTATCATAACGTCTGTTATTATCATAACGCCTGAACACCTATTATAATTATACGATTTTAAACCATCAAAAATGAAACCTGCCGAACCTCTGGAAACTCCAAATAAAAAAAAACTGAAATCTGAACGTCAAAAATGGAAGGAAGACTATACAAAAAAGAAAAAGAAAAACTGCAATAAGAAAAAGACAGCATCCACATCAGATCCTATCAATGGAGATGATCAATAATAACTGCAGGTGTTAAAAAAACTTTCCACTATATGCTCATTCCTCCCTCCTCACTTTCCAAATGTACAATTGTTTAAGTGTGTGTCAGTCTGAAGGGGTCAGTCTCTCCTCATGTGGAATATGCATGTGCAGTAATCTGAATTACCTTGGACATACAGTATAGGGACGGACTGAACCTCTTGTAATCTGTGGTGTATAGAAGCAGTCATAATAAGCACTGAATACGAGTGCTACAATGTACAGTACAGTCCCCTGCAGAAGCGTAAGATATTGACTTTTTGTTAGTGTTTTGCTTAATGATTGTGTGATTCTTGTCCACCTGTTTGACAGTATAGGATGTCTCATTTTCAAATTTTTTTTTTTTAACAAGTTGAAAAGGTATATCAAGCGGTCCAGCATCTTCAAGCCTTGTGTAGACAGAACAAAGGAAGATGCTTCATTTTCATGAAAATAAATTATTGTGTAGTCAATATCCAAGTTCCAATTAATATATTTTGTGCATAACAAACACAAAATAAACAACAACAACAAACAAATAAATAATATAAACCTGTTTACCAGCATTATGCACATCTTACTAATTATTCAAACAAAATGAATGATTCTTTTCAATCTAACAATTTGTTCTTGGTTTATGTGGATTGTTGTAGGTTGGGGCACTATTACACTGTTTAGCATCCTTGGGATGAGACCGAGGTCCTGTTGCAAGTGACTCTACAGCAGCAGTTGTTGATGCATAGTTCACCCCCTAGTCTCTGTAAGTCGCTTTGGATAAAAGAGTCTGCAAAATGACTAAATAATAATAATAATAATAATAATAATAATAATAATAATAATAATAATAATAATAATAATAATAATAAAACAAAAGTGATTATTAAAATGATCTGTAGAGCTAAAGTGTTTACTGTTGCAATGATATAAAGCAATACTGGTACAGCTTGCATTTGTTTTATCACCTTTTAGATCTGTTTATTGTTTGACTAAATATCAATATAAGAAGGGGACACATCTCAAAGATATTGTATACTACCCACCTGTTTGAGCAGTGTTTTTGGTTAAGAATTGCACAGTTACTATTATGAATACTTATTTGTTTGGCATTTCCTTAGTTGTCAATCTATTTTTATATTACTTATATATTTAGGCGAGTCATATTTAGTATAATACGTCCGCCTGGCAGGAAGTACTACAGTTTATAGAACCTAAGCGAGGTTTTGGCTCACTCTTGTGGTCATATAGCTAATACAATAATTCTTTGTATTTTTAACTTTTTTGTTTTTAGAAAAAAACTATATCATTATCAAGAAAATAATATATTAAATATTAGCTGATACAAGCAAGTAGGCTACAATAAACCGGTTAATCGCAAACGTATTAAGTTCAGCTTAATAACTGGTTATTAGGTGACGAGTTTCATGTACTGTACAGATATGGGTTCCTAACTTAAACAGGGGGTGTATTTCTTCTGGTAGTGGTCACCTTGGACATCTATTTTAGAATGCATTAATGAGCATTTAAGCCTGCTCAGCTCATTTATCAATGCTAGAATGTTCATTAGCGTCTGTTTAAGATCAAGGGATTTGGTTTTGAATGTGATGTTAAAAAGCATTCTTTAAATAACTTATGAGCTTATAAACAAGGCTTTTTTTGTTTTGAATCAATTTTGTAAAGACCGCCTGCGCAGGGTGGTGGAACCTATTAAAAAGCCTCCGCGACGAACAGCAGGCGCAGCCGGCTGTGCCGGTCTTTGAGGCAGCTGGGTACTAGGGCGCCAGTTTGCCGCTGGTTTACGTACTGGAGGTGGTCGCTTGTGAAGTCGGCAAACCAGCTTCTTAGTGGATTCCCCCATGCAATGAGAGCGCTGCAGCACCTCATCCACCGTGAAACCAAACGTATGCACTGGAGTGATTGGGACATCCAAAAGCGGTGCTTTGTCCCCATCAGGCACAAGTGCCTGGGAAAGCCAAAGCTGCCTATGTGCAGCTACCAGCGCAGTCAGGTTTCTACCTACATCCTGTCTGTTGAGCTTGGACACATGGAGCAGTTTTTTGTTAACCAGGCGCAGTTCATCCAGCTGTTGTGGTTAGGGCCTGTGGTTCTCAGAAAGGGACCACAGCAAATGCGACTGGTAGGCTACGACTATGCTGTTGTAGTTCCCTATCCGTGCAGCGAATGTACTGGCTGAATAGGCTCTCTTGAAGATCACCTCAGAGACCCGACACTGCGTGTTAGGGCAGGCACCGTCCTTGGATAGGAGCGCTAAATTAGGCGCCTGGACCAAGGCTGCAATAAAAGCCTCAACTGGCGGAAAAATGGGTCAGAAACAGCAGGAGCTGTTGCCGGATGGTCCCAGAAAGACTGGATTTAAAAATGAAGATCGGGGTGAACTGGGGAGATACAGGAGTGGTGGTAGGCTCATCGTCTTGGTCCTGCGTAGTGCTGCTGAGACCAGCAGCTGCTCTTGCTACATGTGTGCTGAGCACCACGTTACAGAGATCCCTGCGCAAATATAAATGGTTACCCTATGGTGCAGCTGAATCACAAACCTTGCAACCACTCATAGACCAGTGACAAAAATGAATTATTAATTATGCAACTATCTATGGTGCATTTCTATTGCACAACATAAACCCACTACCTGTAAAATTGAAAAATAATTGCTGGAAAATGGCCAGCAAAGAAAAACAAATCTTAATTTATATTAGTGATATACTGCAGCCATAGCTGAATCATTTCACTTTAAATTTGACCCTGATTTCTACCCAATTTGGATGTAGCCTCACAGCTGCAACCCACTGAATATCAACAGGTATTCATTCCTGCAAGCTAGTCGCCTCATTCCGTCTGCCATATATCCTGTTAATCCACCATACAGAGTTAAATCGTGCCTAAGGCTATGGTTGTCCTAATCGACTCACCCATTAAGCCTTATTATACAACACCGGACACTGTTGTCCCATTGTTTTCTATTAAGATCAGCCTGTTCAGTTTTAACTCAATAACGGAAAAGATTACACTAATTATTGACACCTGTTCTAAAATGACTACGATGATTATTTTGAACAAACAGAGGTAAATAAATAAACTTAAAAATGTTGTAGTACAATAGTGATAATGCCATTTCTCTTAAGAAACAAATCTTCCCACACACCCCCTAGGGATTCATTGACACATCTGTTTTTTAATGCATTACTGTTTATTTTTTTAATTCTCAAAGGATGCTTACCCACTGTCGGTGAATAGGAATTCCAAATGTGTCATGTGTACTTCCCAAAGTGGAATATTGTACCGCTGAGCTAGAGATATTGAGATCTTGTACACATTCTCTTCTAAGGTCCTGGATATAAAATATTCACAGTTAAGAGTCATAAAACGCACCATAACACTGTTAAATCATGTAGCCTTCAGTAAAGAAACAGCTGCTTTAGAACAGAAGAACATTTCCCTTTGATATGCTACCACTGAGGCTAGGCTTTACAAAGAGTACCCCACCAGACGTGTGAATTACTGAATTTTTAAAGAAACCTCTCCATTTTCATTTCTTGGTTGTCTGAGAGAGAGAAATAAATCTCGACACAAAACAAGTTAAGGGCTATGTGTGATACAGTAATTCATTTTTAAGACCATTTTTGTTTATATTTCTTGCTGTTTTCTGTATATAGCCATAAATAATTAATTTAGCATATAAGAAATTGGCAGCAGATTTCTTCTGATTCCTCACAGAGCAGGTTCCGCACATCCAGTATGAAAGCACTGTTGCTCAATGTTAACACTATGTTTTTCTCTGATGCATTTGACAGATTTTTGTGACCAGCATTGAAGTAGAGGGCTTAGTGCTGAAAGAGTTCAGTTGTGCACATGCCCAATATACATTTACTTGATAAAGTTCATTTATTTGGATGAAAAATAAATACAGAGGTCCAGATTGACATGTTTTTCAAAGTTGACATTTGTAGTCCTCCGTAAGAGAGAAGAAAAAAAAAAACATTAAAATGCATGAACATAACAAAGGACAGGATATGTTACTGTTTTGTTTTTTTTTTCTTTTTACTAGAGGTCTCACAGAGGGGAAGTACTTACTCTGCCAAGCCCAGTATCGTCTCTCTCTTATACTGGCTGTCTGCTGAAAACCTCTGCACATCGACTCCTCTGCCCAGACCCTGCAGAACCTGCGCCTGGGTGAAGTCTGTGAGTCGCTCATTGTAAAGGTAAAGCTGTTGAATAAGTTTCTCAAGTTCTTCAGGCCAATCAGCACTTGCATTTTCAGTGACATATTTTGTGACCAGCTTTATAAGATCCTTTGGGTTAGCCTGCAGTAGAGAAGGGAAAAATGAATTTGAATTCTGACCAGGTTTAGATCATTTACTACAATCTAATCTGAAAAGGGTTTCCCAATCATTCGGAAAAATACTAGTATCTATATTATTCAGGTCACTAACTTCCCTTCCCTTATTAAAAAAAGTGGCAGTAATATGCATGTGCAGGCCTCTGTTGGTGTAATATTTAAATATATTTGACCTGAATGAAAATTCAGTGTCTACAGCTGATATGTGCATGCACTTCATTATGATTGCAAGGTTCAGATTATACTGTAGGTCAATTCAGACTACCAGAGTTGAGATTAGCAAGGGTCTACTGATTAAATATGGTCAGAGCGGCAGTCAGAGATAAGCAATTGTGTGAAATGCAATCATTAATTCATCAGCTTCTTTTTTAAAAACAAATGTAGCACTCCTACACTATTCCTGAACTTACTTTGCTGCCTACTGAAACACACTGTCGAGTGCTCTTTGTTTGAAAGCAAGGGAAAGCAATTTGTCTCAACACACACAGAGACAAAAAGGAATATGATGGTAGCTTCACATGCCCTTGATTACATATTTCTTTAAGTCTCTATGGTATGACCTTTAACAGTAAGGTACAATTCTACTTTTAGATGAAGTTCAATCAAAAATAAAAGTGATGAAAAAAGTGCTGGTTATTTCAATTTCCTTTTTAAAATACAATGTATCTCAGGTATCATCAATTACTTCTAGGACAGACTATTCACAAGCTCCAGACCCTTGGTCTAGCTTGTTATTGGTCTGACCTATTTTGCTTGGTTTAGTCTTTAATCTTCTTGAAACACCCACTTTTATTTTTAATTCTCCTTTGGAGTACTCCAGGTAATTTCTCTGCAGGATTCAATCGTGTCATCTTCTGGCCCAATGGCATGTGTTTGCTAAAAACCCAACCCCACCCTGTATTATATGGAGTTATATCCATGGCTCAAAGCACTCTAGTGATAACAAGGCTTCACGTTTCAAACTTACAGGACTGCCCAAGCTGTAAAACTGCATACCTGATTAAGGATTCAGCGAAGAGCAACTTTTAAAATGAGTTATTTACCAGATGGAATGGCTGGTAACACTAAACTGTTTTGGTTCCTTTAATTAAATATACTACACTTACATATGACTTCATTTCCTAAAGAATATCAGCTTATTAGTTAAATCCTAGTTTCAGTGTACCTAATTGTGTGAGTCTAGGCAGTTTCTGAGCACTGTGAAGTGGGTACAGACGTGAGTATATTATTTTAAGGGATAATGGATTTGCTGTGGCATTACACTGTAATAATAGAACCCCAGAGCCATTATTTGAACAAGGGAGTTCCATTATTATCACAGAACAGGTCACAGCAGGACCATTATCACAAATAGTATTACTTTTTTTGTGTTGTTTTTTTTTCTATAACTAGTACATGTTTACAGAAAATAACAACGCAGAGTGTACAATACATTTACAGTACATTAAATCAATATACAATCAGATGGAAAAATGGAAGAGTTCCAGTTAATTGTACAATATTGTGAACGAGAGAGAATGAATCTGCATTGTAAATCCACCTCCCGGCCTGGGAGGGCGCTAAGTAAGGTTGGTGGTACACCTTCACAGGGAAGGGGCCGACTCGATGATAGGATGGAAGTGGAAGTCGGCCATCTTGGTGAAAGGGCGTAGCTGTAAGACTGCTAAACTACTGTGATCAGCTGTGGTGCACGCAGCGACTGGATAATGTGTGACACCGTTCTGATCACGGGGAGGAGTTTGGGCAAGTACAAATGGGAACACAGCTACGCGAGTAAAGCCCCTTATGTAGAAAATATCCCTGAGCTGGAGACGTGTTTGGTTTTGCTTTGTTGCAGACGGAAACTGACTGGGAGCTGAAGCTGTAAACGTCAGCACTAACCCTGGATGTCACCGAGCACTGAACATTTCACGGAGCACTGCACTGGACACTCGCACTAGGAGCACTTGCCGTTTTCTGGGCACTGGATTATTGTGTGTGCGAGTTGTCACAGAGAAAATAAATATTGTATCATTGTAAATTGACCCTCTGTTTGGACTTCCACTCATTCTTGCACCACTCACATTCTGACAAATATAAATGCATATACAGATGAACCTGCTTTATATCATGACTGTCATGCAGGCACAATTTGTGGTATAAAGCGGGTCATGACATAAATTGAGTTTCACGTTTGCAGATGACAGCACATTATGAGTGCGAGAAAACGAAAGATATGGTGAATTAAATAGCAGTGTTTTAATACTGTACATTTAGTCATTCTTTACAGTTAAAGAAATGCATATAGTTTACTACAGGACAAATAAGTTCTGTATCATTAACTGGAACGAAACAGTTTGTGTCATTATCTAAAAAAGGCATGAATTGACAACTGATGAGAGCTATTAATTAGGCGTTGCACTTGGTGTTTTTTTGTGTGCATTTGTATAAGACTGACTATCTTAAAGAAGAAACATTTCGTGACGTTGGTGTTTTGTAGCTGAACTGTATCCCGTTAAGACCGCCCATGTAGCATTTGACAGGCTGCACAAAATGCCAGTTTATCAGCCGAGATGATTATTGGTTGTTAGTTGCGTTGGAAATTAATTATATCCCGTGGTTAATTAGTAAAGCCGGACAGGCAGCATTTGACAGGCTGCACAAAACATAACAATAAGTGGGTTTGTGAGATGATATTAAGAGGTAATTTCTCAAAGAACCTATCTATTTCTACCATGCTATCTGAAAAAGCAGAAACATTGTAGCTAATTATTAAAATAGAACGTTTTCAGTTAATCAACCCCTTTCTTCTCATTACACATACCGTTTTTTGACAACGTAATCAGATAGACAAGATTAATTGATCAATTATTTTTTAAATCTATCTAAGCCCACAGGTTTGATTAATAAATTCCTCATGAATCACTTACAAACCCTGGATAGCATGATTAAAGACCCTAAAATTGTGTTTATATAAATTAAAAATATATAAAAACACAATTTTAGTGTATTTGAATCATGCTGTCCAGTTACTACTTATCATTAAAAATAAACACTGCAGTAAAGGTTACCAAAAGGAAGTACAGTGTTATTGCCTCACTCATACCAATGTATTATACAATTAGACACAAACTCAGAAACTTCCAGCTTCAGTTTTTCACTTAATCTTAGGATGCAAAAGGTTTAAGCTAGGGTACGCAGGCTGAGTGTTTGCACATGCCTTTCATCATCAAACAGGTCTGAGGGCTGTCAGAATCAATCAGGTAGGTCTTGTCATAACTTTATGTTACAATTTTAAAATTATTAAGGGGTATTAACGTGAACTGTCTACCCGCACAATGTGCGATAAGCTCCCAAAAATGACCGCCGGCATAGTGCTGAAACTGCAAACGCTTTTCCATTGTACAAACAAAATTTGGTTTCTGTTACAGTCTGTTTTATCTTTTGTCGGTGTTGTTCAGTTTGGAATTGTATGCAGGTTTCAATTCGGTTTGGGAAAATCATAACCGTTGCATCCCTATATCACTTTGTTGTTGGCTTGTCAGTGTTGTCTGACATTAACAGGGCGAAGGCTATTGTGTCAGCACTTCAAAGCAGAACTTGCCTATCTTACGTCACTTATGACAAAATGTAAACACTTGTCTGGATGTATCAAGTAACATTGAAAGAACTAAGACAGGGCTCTCGCAGGATGCTGAATGGAAAGCAATCAGCCGCATACAGAGATAAGTACTTTGGACATGTTTTATTAAATCTGGTATTATCCAATGTACTGTCCTCTCAGACTAGTCTACACATGTTGCTCACTTGAACTGAAAAAAAAAACATAAGCATTCTTTTCTTGGGAACGTTTACCAAAAGCTCTGTTTAGCTCAGAGTAGTTGTACACAGTAAATATGTCTAAACACTGCATCAGAAGTCTATTTCGATACTTGCTTCATGATAACTTGTTTATCAATCATCAGAAATTGGTTTTAGTATATCACTGCAACTCAGTGGAGACGTGTAGGGGGGCACACCTGGTCACGTGCCCCCCCAGATTTCTGCCAGGCAGTGGCTTAGCCACTGCGTTAGGATCGTTCACTCTGAAACATGGGTAAAAAATAAAGAAATTACAAAATTGTTATATTTTTTCGCTTCCCATTATAGTCTACCTGTGTGTTCACACAGGACGCGGGGCGGATGTGGCACGAG
Organism: Acipenser oxyrinchus oxyrinchus; assembly: GCA_030684275.1. Classification (NCBI taxonomy): domain Eukaryota; kingdom Metazoa; phylum Chordata; class Actinopteri; order Acipenseriformes; family Acipenseridae; genus Acipenser; species Acipenser oxyrinchus. The sequence goes on along the minus strand of CM060251.1, from coordinate 76,617,239 downwards.
CGGCACAGATTTTTCTTTTCGCTCATGGAAGAAACTTTTTATTTGCTATCAACCAATGAGAATACATAAGCAAGCTGCACTAGCTGAACCCCACACACAGAATGAAATGAAATTATATATTTTATGCATATATATAGTTATTTGTATTTATTATCATAATGTGAAATTGAAATCTGATGCGCATGTTAAAAGTTCAAGTCCTTTGCTTTGTATTTCCTTTTTTGTTTTTAAACGGAAGTGTTCTAATCTGAATCTTTTTTATTTATTTATTTATTTATTTATTTTTTTTAAAACTATTTTGCACAACATTGTTCTTTCTTTTCCAAAAATAAAACAACAATGCGCGAATAAGAAATCAGGTTGCCAATTGCACTTAAAAAAAGTTACCATTTCCATCCCCGTCCGAAAAAAAATCCTGGCTATGCCACTGCTGCCAGGGTTTATTATTTAAAAATAAAAACATATATTTTTATGTTTTTCTTAAGTGGGTAGAAAATATGTAAATGCACAGTTTATTTTAAACTTTAAAACCTTAATAACATAAGCAGAGTGTCTAAGACCCTTCATCGTTATATTTGTTCTCGTGTGAGACTTTCACTTTTTCAGTCAGCGAAAATGTTCTAAAAACTGAGTGAATTTGATGTAGCCCTGTTAAAATGGCAAAAAGACAGCTATGTTTGGAGTTTTTCTACAGCAAAAATGCTAAACCACCAACGCCAGAGACATCAATCAACAGAAACCGAACCGGTCTCTTCTGTAGTTCAGAATGTTATTAACAGCACGAGAGTGTGACAATACTTCCATCTCAAACGCTCAGATTAGTGCAAGTGCAGTTGTCGATAAAAGAGACCCTTGCCTGTAAAGTGTTTTATGTTCCCCTTTAAATGGTAAAGAAGTGAGAAATCATTGAAAGTCTGTATCTGAACATTGTGTGATTTTGCTGTGTTTAATGTAAGGCTTTTCGAACTACTGCTAAACGTAGCCCAAACCTGTGAACCATGCAACTCTGCACGTACACACTTTACACCCACACTTGCCCAGATAAGCAAGCTGGTTTAACAAGACCAAGATTAACTGGTTTAACCTCGGGTCCCGTCTTTGTTTCCATGTTACTGCTTCAATGACGGTTTCCTCATTTCTACTGTAAAACCACAAGTGTATCTGTTGAAAACCGACATGTACATTTTTACTTCTGCTTTAAAAGACACAATGTAATTATAAGAACAACCTCCTACCGGAGGGGGGTCGGCTTTGCTGTTGGTAATAATTACTAGGTTACACCTCTTTTGGGCAGGAACCGCACGTCCTGTGAGATGTAACCTGCCCAGTATATCAATGTCTGTAACTATTGTTTCAGGGCTCAAATACCACCTGTTGAGACCTGTAGGTTTATCTGTAGCTTTGTTGCTCAAGATTCCATCTGCTGAGACCTGTAATTTAGCTTACAGTATTGAATAACGCTCTTTTGATCGAAATTACCTGAAGAAGACTGACTTATTATTTTAAAGAAGAAAACAAACCTTACAGGCCTTAACCATTCAAGCATTCATCTTTTACACAAAAACAAAAAAATTTACTGACTTTAGTTTTATTTGAAACTTTTGAAATTCAGTCACTGATGAAATGAACTCCCTTCTAGCAATAAAAATGACTATGCGACCCCACTACCCTGTGTTATTGCAGAATAGTTAGTATTGATAAGTAAAGCGGCATTGCAAGACAATATCAACAAAACTAATCGTGACAGGGAGCCTGTGAACAGGATGGCTTGCAGTGGTGACGTCAGACCAGAAACACAGACTGAAGAAGAAGCGGGTGAAACTGAAGCGCAACGGCGCTCAGTGTTTTATTAAATAATAAACAAACAAAAGATTTAAACAAACACAAAACAAAAAGGCGCGTTGGCCAAACAAACAAGTATCATGCTGTTTTTTAGCCAGGACGTCTAGCAATTGTTTTACTCTCGTTCTCCCACAGCCTTACGTCTCTCCTCTGACACTCTCCTGAGCGCAGCCCGCTGCAGGCTTTTATATTCTGGCTGAGGGGTTAACTAGCTAACTAGCTCAATTATTACCCCTCGGCCATAGTCTGTATGAGTTTAATAAGGATGCGTGACTGTCAGCTAGTTAAATAAATCAATAGCTGATCAGTCACGCATCCTCACGAGGTTTTTAAAATATATGTATATATAAAACAATAACAGATAATGGCGGCAGCTTTTATCCGCACCGCAAACAATAATAATACAAATAATAATAACACAGCGCACATATATATAGGGGCGGGACACTCACAGAGCCTTATCGCTGGTTCGTTGAGTGTGTGTGTGTGTGTGCCTTGTGGAAAGCAGCTGCAATGCGCAGCAGGAGACGTGTTCCTAAGCGACCAGCTGAGCGGTAGGCTCGCCCAGCACTGAGCGGATCAGGAGGTCCGGATTGACTGGGGGGTGTGCCGGGGATGCGTGCTCGGCAGGAAATACCATGGAACCCTTCAACTGCAAGACAGGGCCTGTGAAAGTGCTTCCCAGCCAGGACCGTCGGAACGGGAGTCGGGGACTTCGCGAGCAACAGAACAGAATTAGGTCAGTTTAGGAGATGTTGACCCCAACAAAAGTATAGAGAGGGTTACTGTAGGGTAGTAGGTTCCTGGAGCAGGATGTTTCTTTTAGTGAGACTGTGCTGAAATTAAATCTGCTTGCCTGTGCGGCGTATCAACACCAATGCTTTGTGTCTGTGTCAGTATTTTCCAGTGACTAACACATCACCCTGTTACACTAATATTCAGCCATTGGTTATTTTTAATTCACAATACAATCGCAAGACTTTTTAAAGCCAACAGTAAAAAAATAAATAATAAAAAAAAATGCTTCCTGGTTTACACGATCGGAACACAAGGACAGCTTCTTGATCCAGCTTTTGATTTAGTCAGTGAGAGAAAGGACAGATGAATCTCGTCCTTGGAGAGACGTGTTAAGAATATTTAAGCGATCAAAAATATTTGGCTAGCAGAGCAAGCCATTTAGCATCTACAAGCTTTTTTTTTTTTTTTAGATATTTATGCAAAACAACTTTTTTAACTCACTTCACAACAAAAATCACAGAGGCTGGACTAAACACTATAGAAGTGCATTCCGCTGATTGGCTGACATGGTTGCTAGGTAACCAGTTCAGAATGTTCAGACAGTTGGGTTTTTACTGGAGCAATCTAGGTAAAGTACCTTGCTCAAGGGTACAGCAGCAGTGTCTCCCACCTGGGATTGAACCCACGACCCTCCAGTCAAGAGTCCAGAGCCCTAACCACTACTCCACACTGCTGCTACAAACTGGTAATAATTGTACTAGAAGTACAGGCCTTTTATTAAAAAACAGGCTACAATTGCCATTAGCAATTTTTCGAACAGGCTTTTTCAACTTCCTTATCTCCACTTTACGGCTTTCCCTCACTACCCATTCTTTCTCAAAAAGCATTCACACTATCTGAGCCATTTATAACATACATTTATATGTTTTTCTCCTTGGTAACTCATTCCCTATGCTTATTAGCATTTGTCTTTGTGAGAAATAGTTTTGTTTACTGCTAACTGTAGATTATAACCTCTATTTTCAAACAGCTCTCCGGTGTGACATTTTTTTTTTTTTTAGGTCAACTTCATCATTCCTCTCCCTAATTAAAAAAATAAATAAATAAATACAAATTTAAATAGGCCATAGCACATTTCTTTAACCTTTCCTCACAAGTTTGACCCTTGAGGCCCAGTATACTTCTGGTTACCCTGTGCTGTAAACACGCAAGCAGTAAGAGATGAAAGGTGTTTGAACTTTATGAAACTACAGACTTTATATATAAAAAAGGGGCCTGCAGGAAATGTTTTACTGCAATTGGAAACGTTTTGCAACTGATAGCTGGGCTGCCTGATAAGGGCATCTTTTGTCTACTGACTAGAATTTTAGGACACCCAATGCATTGGTATTAATGGCAAATTAAACATGCCCGTTCAGCAACTGGCCTGACTTTCTTACTGTCTTAGTGTAGAAGTGGCTTACACTACACAAAGAAAAGCAGCTCTGGTGCAATAAGGCAAATACACTGATTGAGACAACCTGACAGGTGGAAAAAAACATGTATGTTTTTTTTAAATCCACTCTTGTTGCAAACAGAACAATAAGCATATCATGATTAAAAATGTATATCAAAATAAGCATATAAAAATGCACTCTTGTGGTACATTTTGTGCTTCAATCTTTGGGATGGCACCAAAGGGAGTTTAAGTGATAACTTCAACATCTGCCTGCAGAACCGGAGCTGAGAATTACATGTTTCATTTTACCAGATTAAGCTCCTGTTGCTTCTGTTAAAACTAATTAGTCCCTCCAGGATTCCGCGATCACGGAAAAAAAAAAAAAAAAAAAAATTACAGAATTTGCTCTCTCCCGGTTAATTTTCAGTTGTTTGCAAAAAAATGAAAACTCAGACATTTGCTCCCTACTATCACTGTATGTCACTGGAGCACATACACACTATTTGTGTAGTGAGAAGTGTGACAGGGTTTCAGTGCGAACTTTAGTTCAGCCATGGAGAGATTCCTAAGGCCACCGGTGAGCTTTGGAAACAAATCTAAATTAGCACCGAATATAATGGCAAAAGATAGGGCACAAATGCAAAATGCAAGTCCAGTATTTCCAATAACTCACTGTCATAGCTTCTGTTAAAACGACAGAAGACAATGACAACGACCATGGATAGACAAACAGTGGCTACTGAAGAACGAAATACGGTAAGATCATTATTATTATTATTATTATTATTATTATTATTATTATTATTATTATCATTTTACAAAAGGATTTCATAGTTTAGTCGCAAGTTCAAAGCAAAGCGTTCTTCTGTTACTCCTATGTGAAAGGTCAAAGAAAAACAATTAGGACCTTGCTTGTACTCCCTATGTTGCAGGTCCTGAAAGATGTCATTCTAATTGGAAATACACATGTTTTTTGTATTTGGTGTAGTAACATGAATGCTCAAAAAAGGAAGGGGGCAGTGAACTATATTAGATATTATCCAATTACTTGGGATGACCTTACTCCACCTTCTCTCCCCTCTCAGACTCTCCTCCCTGCTCCAGGGCCACAAACCCACCAAGTGTGTCCTGGACTCCCTCCCCACTCACCTCTTTCAAGCTGCTGCTCCTGCTCTACTTCCCTTCATTTCCTCCCTTCTCAACACCTCTCTCCTTTCTGGTCTCTTTCCCTCTGCCTTCAAACAAGCCTCTATCACTTCCCTCCTCAAAAAACCTACCCTTGACCCCACCTCCCTCCAGAGCTACCGTCCTGTCTCCCTCCTACCCTTCTTCTCCAAAACCATCGAGCGGTCAGTACACCACCAGCTCTCTGCTTTCCTGTCCAACCACTCTCTGCTCGACCCTCTCCAATCTGGCTTCCGCTCTGCTCACTCCACCGAAACCGCCCTCCTGTCTGTCACTAACTCACTAAACTCTGCTCAAGCTGCCTCTCTCTCCTCTGTCCTAATTTTCCTCGACCTCTCTGCTGCCTTTGACACTGTCGATCACTCTATTCTACTATCCTCTCTCGCTGACCTGAGAACCTCTGGCACTGCTCTGGCCTGCTTCTCCTCCTACCTCTCCAACCGCACTTACCAGTTAACCTGGCGTGGAGCAACCTCCACACCTCGCCCTCTCTCAACAGGAGTCCCCCAAGGGTCAGTCTTGGGTCCTTTCCTGTTCCTTCTCTACACCCGCTCCCTGGGCCCCCTCATCGCATCCTATGGTTTCTCATACCACTTCTATGCTGATGATGCTCAGATTTTCCTCTCCTCACCCCACCCCCCCTCTGACTCCACCATCCTCTCCCATATCTCTACCTGTCTGTCTGCTATCTCCTCCTGGATGCACTCGCATCACCTCAAACTCAACCTCTCTACACTACCGTTCAAAAGTTTGGGGTCACTTAGAAATTTCCTTGTTTTCGAAAGAAAAGCAAATTTTTTGTCCATTAAAATAACATCAAATTGATCAGAAATACAGTGTAGACAATGTTAATGTTGTAAATGACTATTGTAGCTGGAAACGGCTCATTTGTAATGGAATATCTACATAGGCGTACAGAGGCCCATTATCAGCAACCATCAGTCCTGTGTTCCAATGGCACGTTGTGTTTGCTAATCCAAGTTTATCATTTTAAAAGGCTAACTGATCATTAGAAAACCCTTTTGCAATTATGTTAGCACAGCTGAAAACTGTTGTGCTGATTAAAGAAGCAATAAAACTGCCCTTCTTTAGACTAGTTGAGTATCTGGAGCATCAGCAATTGTGGGTTCAATTACAGGCTCAAAATGGCCAGAAACAAAGAACTTCCTTCTGAAACTCGTCAGTCTATTCTTGTTCTGAGAAATGAAGGCTATTCCATGCGAGAAATTGCCAAGAAACTGAAGATCTCGTACAACGCTGTGTACTACTCCCTTCACAGAACAGCGCAAACTGGCTCTAACCAGAATAGAAAGAGGAGTGGGAGGCCCCAGTGCACAACTGAGCAAGAGGACAAATACATTAGAGTGTCTAGTCTGAGAAACAGACGCCTCACAGGTCCTCAACTGGCAGCTTCATTAAATAGTACCCGCAAAACAGCAGTCTCAACGTCAACAGTGAAGAGGCGACTCCGGGATGCTGGCCTTCTAGGCAGAGTTGCAAAGAAAAAGCCATATCTCAGAGTGGCCAATAGAAAGAAAAGATTAAGATGGGCAAAAGAACACAGACACTGGACAGAGGAAGATTGGAAAAAAGTGGACAGACGAATCTAAGTTTGAGGTGTTCGGATCACAAAGAAGAACATTCGTGAGACGCAGACCAAATGAAAAGATGCTGGAGGAGTGCTTGACGCCATCTGTCATACTTTGCAACGCCATGCCATACCCTGTGGACGGCGCTTGATTGGAACCAATTTCCTCCTACAACAGGAAAATGACCCAAAGCACAGCTCCAAACTATGCAAGAACTATTTAGGGAAGAAGCAGTCAGCTGGTATTCTGTCTATAATGGAGTGGCCAGCACAGTCACCGGATCTCAACCCTATTGAGCTGTTGTGGGAGCAGCTTGACCGTATGGTACATAAGAAGTGCCCATCAAGCCAATCCAACTTGTGGGAGGTGCTTCAGGAAGCATGGGATGAAATCTTTTCAGATTACCTCAACAAATAGACAACTAGAATGCCAAAGGTCTGCAAGGCTGTAATTGCTGCAAATGGAGGATTCTTTGACGAAAGCAAAGTTTGAAGGACACAATTATTATTTCAATTAAAAATCATTATTTCTAACCTTGTCAATGACTATTTCCTATTCATTTTGCTATATTTCCTATTCAAACTCATTTCATGTATGTTTTCATGGAAAACAAGGAAATTTCTAAGTGACCCCAAACTTTTGAACGGTAGTGTAAATCTGACCTCCTTTTCTTTCTTCCTCCTCCCCCTCCTCTGATCTCTCTATCTCCATTCCTCTGGACTCTACCACACTCTCTCCCTCCTCCTCAGCTAAGAACCTCGGAGTCACCCTGGACCCCTGCCTCTCGTATTCCCAGCACATCTCCACTCTGGCACACACTTGCCGATTCTTCCTGAGCAACATACGAAGAATCTGACCCTTCCTCAACAACTACGCCACCCAGATACTTGTCCAGGCCCTGGTACTTTCCCGCCTAGACTACTGCAACTCCCTCCTGGCTGGCCTCCCTGCGTCCGCCACCCGTCCGCTCCAGCTCATCCAGAACTCCGCTGCTCGCCTGGTGTTCTCTCTGCCTCACTTCTCCCACGCAACTTCACTGCTCTGCTCACACCACTGGCTCCTGATCACCGCTCACATCCAGTTCAAGACTCTTGTACTCGCCTACAGATGCCTTGACCAGACTGCACCCAGCTACCTCCAGGCCCTCATCTCTCCCTACACACCCACTCCTGCACTAGAAGACTGGCTGTACCTCCTCTACGCTCCCCTGCCTCCAGAGCCTGCTCCTTCTCCACACTCGCCTCGCAGTGGTGGAATAACCTTCCTACAGATGTCAGAACTGCCCAGTCCCAGACAACATTCCGGCGCCTCCTCAAGACTCAGCTCTTCAGACAGCACCTGTAGAACTCCTCTTTTCCCTCTGGACACTTTATCACTCTTCCTTAATGCGCTTTACTTGCACTTATCTGCTCCCTATTTTACTGCATTTAATCCTGTACTTTACAGAGTACTGTACTGTAATCTGCCACTTGTGTTATTCAATCTGTAGTATTCTTTATTTTCTGTATAGGCTTCTGTATTTTACTAGGGTAGAGTTGCACCCTATTAACTTTGCCTTCATGTAACCTGCTTTTCCAAAGTACTAAATACAATTCTGTAGCTCTCGCGCATAATAGTGTTTTGTATAAAAAGTTCACATAATACCTTTTATCGTTTTTTGAAAGAGCAGGCACATTAACACCTTAGTATTGTAATTGTAGGTCGTTTTCTTAAACGGTTTGCTTTTTTCATTTCAATTAGTGGCATTTGAAAAATTCCTTTTTAGAATGCCAAAGTGTTTTTGCAGACTCAGCAGAAGAATAGTAAAGATTTATATTTAATTTTGTTATTGATGTTTTTGATTTGAATTGCCGGTTTCTATACTTCACAATTCTTTACTGCGCAAGCGTCAAATTCACCAGGAATATAAATAACACATTACACATATCAGTATAATGTAAAAATAGGTCAACATAGCCTACATCATTTAGAATAGCATTTCATAACAATTCTTCCTGCATATAGTAGTTTCATGTAGAACAGATTAAGTCATTCCCAAGATAATAGCTCCAAAAATGAATACATTCTATGTTATCAACCACCAAAAAATACAACATTTTTGAGAAGAATCTTTGAAATGTCTGAAGCAAAAGGGAATCTACTATTACTGCTGCTCCAGCTGAATGACAGCTATTGAATGTTCAACTGTATTCAGCAGGGGAGGAAGAGACCAAGAAGAGCAGCTGAGTGTCACTCATTTCTTTTCTGCACAAGTTGGCATGCATTTTCCATTAGATCTGGCAGCAGAATCAGCTAGAAGTGGATGCAGACAAGTTAACACCAGGGGCATCACTGCGCAAGTATAAATCAAGAAAGGAGACATGTCAATCACAGATCAGTTCTAGGGGCAGAAGCAAGTGGACAATCCCTGCTGTGAGTCAGTAATCCAATACTGAGCTGAAGAACATATATAAATACTTTAATCAATAAACTAAGTTGACCTGGACAACATCCATTAAACTAAGTTGACCTGGACAACATCCATGACAAAGAAACAACCAATTACAGTAGCTGAGAGCATCACATCGATAAACATATTCAGCAGAATGTATGTTATATATGTATATGCATGCATATATATTCATATAAAGAAACAACTGATAGGGAAGCTGGAACATGATAAAACATTTCAAGCTCTTACTTTTCTCAAGAGGGAAACTCAGCTGTCTGCCGTTGGATTAAAATACGCTTTTTACCATTTGCATGGTCTCAAACTGTGGTACAATGGAATATCAAGCACTTACCTTGTAAAGTGTGTGACATTTGTCGTTGAAACATGGAGTCAAACGGGCATAGATCTGAAGGGCATAATAATATGCTGCCAACTGGAGCGATAACGCTGAATGTGACTGCTTCTCAAAGCACCTGTTGGCATCCATTACCTGAAAGAAAATACTAATGAGTGTTCTTAAGGGAACTATGGGTGGTAATGTCATGCTAAGTTATTTAACAGCATTACTTTCTACACTGATGAAAAGAAGGACAAAACAAGTACAAGAAAAGTTTTGGAAAACAAGAGAGTTAAAAGTAATCACGTGTATATATTTATTTTCAGTAGCTACACTAGCATGGTTATACATGCAGAAAGAGGCTCAAGCAGTCAAATTGAGAGACCAAGGGAGGTTTAGTTCTGTGACATCACTAAAATGTGATGTTCAATACGAAAAGGTGATCTGAATTTAGAATAAGAACGATGATGTTAATTAGCGTTTGAAATATCATGGAATATTACTGCACATACCTGTGGCAATGCTAGTAAATATGATAAGGCCAGGGTCATATCCTTATTCATGGCATCACTAGCCAACTGCAACAGGACTGAAAAACAATGAATGAAAAAATAATTTGAATCATACTGGTTTGGTTACTCATACATTTATACTGTTTGAACATCGAAGGGGTTGATGACACAAAGGGATAGATGATCTAAAGTTATTTTCTCCAAATCGTCCATAGCAAAAAACAAAACCAAAAAAAAAACATCACTAATTAGTAGAAAAGGATTAAGGAACAGTTTAAGACAATTCATAATGCACAAAATTAAATGTTTGGGAAAATGTCATTCTGAAAAAAAGAGCTAATGATGATTTGAATTAAATAGATTTTAGAACCAAGTCAATTATGTCTCAAGCATACAGGAACAGTGGAAGGTGCTATCAAAATCAATTTCTTTATACGTTTTAGAATGCATCACTAACATGCTTTCAAAATGTAAATTTGCATTTTCACATTTTGGTTTTTCAATTTCAGATGGAATCTAAATACCATTTAAATTGTAATAAAACCTTCAGGCAATAATTTTTCCAGCAGACATTCAATGCAGTAGCCACATCTTTTAGCTTACAAAAGCTATTCTAGAGTGTTTATTGCTTTTTTTAACAATAGTCTTTAACAAATTTATAAACATCAAAATGTATGAGTATGAAGACTGGTGAATACAGGAAGCAACATTATAGTTTGTTAAACAAAAACTGAACAACGAGATACACAGAACTTTTGGTCAGCCCAACTGAGGTTGGGGCTTGACTGGCAATCTCAAAAATAAGAACATCTATTGTCTCTTGTAATATGTAATTTGCTTTGTATCTAATCATGTTCTACCCTGCTCTGATTGCTTTGAATTTCACGTGAAGCTCAGGCTAACTACAACATTTCACCCCTGGGCCAATTTGCAGCTTATATCTCATATGGCAGCTCTAATGGTTCAGCGTTCGGGGTCCCAAACATATTTCGCCTCCAGCGTTTCTACAACCTTGCTAAATAAGAAGCTGTTGCTAGCTTCCATGTTATCCATGTGAAAGTAGGCAGGCTGCAGCAGAAAGCCATTACTAAATAAAAGGGTCAATTTTAAAAAAAAATTACCAAGTGCTACAGTGGGAAAAAAATCCACCCATATTAGATTTAGTTTTTATTGTTTAATCGGTATTGCATGGTAGCTTGGTGTGTTTAGAGAGTAAAAACAGCGATGTGATACTTAGTATAAAAATAACGTGCATCCTGTGTATAATGACATCCCTTGTACAACACGCACCACTTTTATAAAATTTAAAATTCCTTTAAATGTTATTCAGTTTTTTTTTTTTTAATGAGGCTATTTTCAGCTGCTATACAAAAATATGTTTATTTAATGTTACTTATGATCCATATATTCAATGGTCTCCCAGTCTTTTCTAATAAAGGATGTCATTAACTTAGAGAAACCCTAATAATTTGCTTTCCTATATAATACACATGTTTTCTGTTGTTTTTTTATTTAATCTTTTTTTCTTAATTTTGAACACTTAAGATTAATTGATTACGAGGTGGTGCAAGGGATGCAACTGTAGCCGGGCCCATCCTTTAGGGCTCCCTGCCCCGAGTCCATTTACAGTATTGCACCAGGACCCAGTACATCTTAGCACTGGTTTTATGTAATGTTAGAATTACCCTATTCATCTAGAGATCACTCAAATCAGACCAGGTGGCTGGACTGTAAGTTGGACCTTTTTTAGTTAAACATATTCAATTGACTGCACTATATCCAGTTGCATGTAATCAAGAACATTTCTGAAACCCTCACATAGACTCCCTGAAAGACCGCAATAATCAACTGGTACCAGTGTCATTCTACATTAGTTTCTCAGGAAACAACTCCATTAGTAATTCTACTTCTGCACTGAAAACTGCACTCATAAGGGGCCAATGTCATTGATTTTGACAACAGCACGATTTCTGTTCTTAACATATAAATTGTTCTCCAAAATTCTATCAGCAACCCATAATCTGGTTTTCCACAGTATGGGTATCTCAGAGGTGTATATATTTCTTTTTCATTACAGAAAGGTGAACAAACTATTTTATCTAGAAATGTGAATATTACTAAGAACAATGTTTTGTGATTGCAATAGCATACATTTGTAACAATAGGTTCATCATATCTCCTCTTTGAAATAAGATTGAAAAATAATGGGACTTTTTCTTCATTTTTGTCAGCTTAGTTTCATCTCAGTCTTACACTTTTTTGGCATCTACCCACATATAAAGCCACCAGATGCCAAAAAAAAAGTCTAAGACTGACAGAATTTAAAATTGTGCCTTTACTTGTGGGTAGAGGCTTTGATGCATGAACACTAGAAGCCCCGCGGCGGTCATTTTTGTGGTTTTTGGTTTTAAAATGTAATTTTCTCCAGTCGTGTAACACATATGGGCACAGTGTTACATGTATTAAATATTCTCACAAAGCATGAAACACAGGAGTGCAGAAATAAAGGAGATATATTACATTATACCTAAAAGCCCCGGGAGCAGTCACATTGACGTCCACACATAAAACAATTGTATTTTCATTATACAGACCGGTATTCTACTTTATTATTTTTATTTACCAGTCCGCAATGTGTTTAGCTGTAATTCTCTCTGAGTGAATGACAGACAGTCTATTGTTTTTCAATCAGCCTTTTGAAAGGCTGGCGCCTACTTGCCAGCTACGTTGCTTTGGTCAGTCAATTAGCATCGGGACTAGTGAAAATAAATACCAGAGACCGTGGAGTTTTACAACGCAACAAAATATGAAATTGATGTTTGGATCAGATGGCACGGAGGTATTCCATGAAAGCTGGCTCCCGATGGTGGCCTGTTCAGGTGTTTTACAATGTATTGGGTACTTTACAAAGAATGCACGGAGCAGAATTTACCAAGGAGGGAATATATTTTACAGTTAGCACAGGAACTTTGCAAGCATTTGGAACAGAGAGAAACTGCCAAGCGTGTACCCACAGCTGAAGCTGGCAACCCCGCTAAGAGCCGCAAGAGACACCAATGCAGGTTGGCAAGTGTAATAATAAACAAAACTTCAAACAGCTGTGCCCTGTGCAGAAAGGCAGCGTCGAGAAGCGCATTATCTTACTCAAGGTAAAGGAATACCATTTTGCCGAAAAACAAAAAAGCTTCTGTAAAACGTTTTCTTCTAAGTTTATTTATCTATGTTGTTCAGTTGCTTTTGCGCATCTGATAATAAACCAATTGCTGTTGAAAAGTTAAAAATGTATTGCTATCGTTTCAGTTTTATAAATATGTATGTTGTAAACTGATGTCTGTTCAGATGTTTATTTACTTACATTTTATATATATATATATATAATATGCTTCGGTTTTTCAGATGTTTATGTAACATACTCAATAAAAAAAACTAAAAAAAAACTAATTTCTCTGTTTCTATTTCTCTGTTTTTCTATTTCTGTTTGTTATACTATTTACAGTGTTTTGAATACACCCGTCAGAAAGACTGCTGCAGGGCTTCTAGGTATGAGTATATCTCAGGTCTTTCTAGTGTTAGTCTAAACACCCATTGGCTTTCACAGCCTAGGGAAAGGTTCAGAGATTTTCCACAGACTCTTACTGCTACTCAGTCCAGAATCTCACTTGTAGAATATTTTATTACATAGGCCTATATGTTTAACACTGAGGGCTATTTTTAATGTAAGCATTTGTTCTAGCATTCTAAAATAAAGTTTTGCTGAACCACCGTCATTTGGAACTTAACTGCCTTTGAAAATAGTCTCACTTTTACCGTTGATCAATCATATAGGATATGTGTATATACATATATAAAAACAGTAACAGTAAGTAGTGGGTTTGTAACACTATAGCAACTATAAAAACTTTGCCTGGTTAAAATAACCATATTAGATACATACCATCACAAAAAACATAAAGTGTCTAAAACAGTCATAATACACATAGTCAAAATCAGAACAGAATCAAACTTTGTTTATGGTATCATTAACAGTTTTTTTTTCCCCTAGACCCTTTCTAGTATTAATATCTTTCTGACAGTAAGTTGACCTAAATTGAATACAGTTAATAATATGATCATGCTTATTTGAATTGTAACCCTCCATTTTACATGTGTATGTATGCTTATAAATATCCATTGTATTCTTGCATTTAGTTTATCCGCATCCCCTATACACAAGCCTATATTAAAGGGTACATCAGCATTACATGAAAGATAAGACATAAACTATCCCACCTTGTTGTTCTGAATGTATTTGGTCATTGTATAATAAATCAGTATGCGTCCAAACATCTCCATAATGCCACACTGCTATGTCCAAAATCACTTTTCTCAAACATCTCTTCTGAGCCAAAAACATGACTTCCACATGTACTCTGAAACGCATGCAAGCATGCCCAATGAAGCGTGTGGAAACACACTCGTCTGTGTGACAAACATGGTCTGTCTAATTTTCCATAAGGAAGGAACTTGTACCTGCTTTCTTTTTGTTTAGTAGACACTGTACATGTTTCCTTCACATGTTGGATTTTGATGTATTATTATGATTAATGTTGCATGCAATAAAAAAAACCCAACACCACCACGTCTGTGCTGTGTAAGTGGATTGCGGGGAAAAGAAAACCCAAGATGGAGTTGTTCTCATTTCCAGCTAATGAAGGGACCTACCCACAATTATAGCAACACTGTGTAATTTCAGTATACGTCCCCAAAGTCTTAGACATAGCTCCAGCTTTCTGAATATTTGCAGAATTGACACGTATCAAATAAACTAGCAAATGAGATTCGGAAATTATCTATTTCCTTTTGGAATTTGGTCTTTGAGGATGATCCGACCTAAAAAAAAAAATCTATTGCATTTTTTCATCCTTCGTATTTGGTTTTCATTTGCATTTCCTGACACAACACATGCACAATCAGCTACACACCATTCAGTGGGAAAGTCGAATTCAGCCACAAATTCCATCTCCCTATCAGTTTCTGAACAATCTGATGTTGAAATATTGTCTGGCATTATTTCAGACGTTCCCTGTGTACAGTCACACTGTGTTGCTGAGGAAAATTTGAATTTAAACTGCAGAAAACTTGTCAAATATCAAGAACTAAACCCGCTTCTTCCAGTAATTGCTTAAGTGTTTGGTACTGGGGCTTGGGAGCCGTAAAACTGCCTGGCAGTTCTAGTTAAATATCTTTGTTATTGAGAAATGTATATAGATATAAGTATTACTGTATGGTATTCAATGAATGCTGTATGATATCTTTTATTACATTCATCATATCTTTATATTTAATTCATGAGATCTGGTGTAAAACATAATAATTAAAAGAAATCAGATAACGTTGAGAGCAAGTTCTCACATGGAGCGTCACATAATAATCTACAAGTAAAAAGTATAACCTGTGATATGACGTTTTATCTTTCCTGAAATGCAACGACTGGTGAGTGGGGACTTTTAGTGTAGAAGTGAGGCTCAGAGATTTGCACAGGGTAATACATTAAATTGGAGAGCTATCTGAATTATTAGTACAGTATTTGGTGCTGTGCGAGTACATCCACCATGTCAACTAGGATTACAGATGTTCATATATATAATTTAACTGCACTTTAGGACGGTATGTATAGGAAGCCAATCATTTTGTGTGTTTCTCAAATTATATATACACCTTAAAACACTATCTTCCACTAAAACGTTATGCGTTTTCTATATTAAAACAGGTTTAAATAACCCATGTAGACTTGATTAAAACGTCAAAAACAGTATGCTCTATATGAAGAAAAGTGTTTGTACCCACTTTCCCACTCCATTTATTGAAAAGGTTCAAAGTCACCGAGCAATTTACAGTGAAAATAAAATATAACTTTGTTAAAGCCTACATAAACACTTATTAAACACGTATTTGCTTACGCCACAGTATATGACATGTCCACGAACAACATTTTTTTAAAGAAAATACACATTTGGCAAGTAGTGATTTTTAACTATGCATAGACATAAATTATACCGACAAAATAATGGTTTTTAAAATATTTATTTATGTTAAAAAAAAAAAAACAACTAAAATACAGCGAGCAATTTCCTGAAGATAAAATGTATTATAATAAAGAATAAATGTAAATATACATTACGATAAATGCCACCTTTTAAACAAAAATTACTGTCTGCAATGCAATACCTGTTTTGATTTCTCAAAAAAATTCAAATGGCGTCCTGTAATTTTGGATGAATCTCCACAGAGGACCTTGCCTTTAAGTTCTAAGATGTGCGCATGCGTAGAAAGGTTCAAAGGCAAATGCTAACTTATTTCACTGCTAACTTAATTCCTGTGACACCGGTACGTTTCAGAGCACATGTGAGGGTATATGTGGAAGTCATGTTTTTTGGCTCAGAAGAGATGCTTGTGAACAGGAATTTTGGACATAGCAGTGTGGTGTTATGCAGATGTTTGGGTGCATACAGATTATTATACAATGAACAAATACATTCAGAAGAGCAAGGTGGGATAGTTTATGTCTTATTTTTCATGTAGTGCTGACGTACCCTTTAACCTATAATGAATACCACCGTCTCATTTATTCAAAGAGCTGTGTTTCTACATTTTAATGAATACGTATGCAATCATGTCAAATATAGATTGTGTTGTGTCTGCTACTCTGTGCCTATGAGACCCCACTTGACACAAGACAGTGAAGCCATGTCAATTTTAAATAAGACAAACATATCTTTTCTTTGTGTTGGTGATGAACTGCAATGCTCCAAGGTTAGATCTTTTGGGGAATCTGACTACCTCACGTTTGATAAATGGAAACCTTTTCATACTGTACATATTTCAGCAGCTTTATAGCACCTCGAAAAATAATCTTCCAATTATCATTATCTTTGTGGGGGAGGGTTATATAGAATCTGAAAAAGAACTTCAGTTATTTTCCCGAGTGAGATGCTTTGGGTTACATCAATTGCGTGCCTCTTTGTAAACTACCGTATCAAAATCACCACAGTTTACTAAACAGAGTATACCGGACAGCTTGTACAGTATGTAACACGCGATATAGGGTTATAGGGTAGAGAACGTCTGTTTATGAGGGAATATAGATACGAGTAGAAGTGAAAGTCTATTTATGTGCTATGAGAGCTGATAAAACCCATAAACAGACGCTCAGGTTTTTTTTTTTATTTTATTTTTTTTTAAATTATTTTTTATATTTCATTTTTTGGAGCAGGTGACATCTATCATTCTCAATACAGTTGATGTCATGCATTGGGTTTCTCTATGATCTCCCGTTGGTTGAAAGGCCATTAGCAGTCTATAATTGTTATACTCATCATTAAATGTACAATAAGTTACAATAAAGATAATCTTAAAAACACTACTCAATTGAGATATATTTTTAAAGAATGGTTCATGTTGGATCCCGAACTCATCATAAGGCACCCATAACCCCCAAGTTACCTTAAACACTTTTAAAACTATTTATTACTTATATACAGTTCCAGTTTATTGCATTACCACCCAAGTCTGACTTTTAATACTTTTGTTTTTCTTCTGTTTTATATACTGCAACAATCTTGAAAAAATTAAGATTGATATACAAGTAGGGCTTCGGTTTTGGGTTTTATTAATTTCATTTTTCGGGTCCTTATTTTTAGCTATTTTTTGTTTAGCGAGTTTTATGTAAATCACTTTTTTTCTCAGGGTTTCCGCTTTTTCTAAACTGTATGAAATTGTTGTTTTCGTAGGCTTTTTTTTCTGTCACTATATTAACTTGATAATACTTGCACACTTCAATTGTACCTTCTTTCCTTTGCTGACTTCCACAACAAAATCCTTATGGTCACGGGCACATTTTTTTACACTTCGCCACAATTTGCAATTCTGTTTCAAATTCCACCAGCGTGTAAATACTATCGAACTGTAATATTGCCTTAAATCTCGAGAGCATGAACAACCCTCCACTTCAATTAATTGTAATCTCATTTTAAATCTTGCAAGCGTGTTACAATCCTCCAACAGAAATGTAGCAATGTGCTGCCACTCAGTAGTTGGGGTGGGTTTAAAGTATTCAGAACGAATCAATGCAAAAGAATTTCTAATGTTTTAAATATTGTCAGCAATATATTTTCACTACAATATTCATATTCAGTTCCAAATCCAAGATAGCAAAATGTCATGCTTTCTTATGTACTAACTTTCTAACCTGCTTATGTATGTATTTATATATGTATGTACTGTGTGCATGTTTTCATTAATTATTGTACAAACAAGAATGAATAACATTTCTACGTAACATAGAAATATCCTTCAGCAAAATCTTGTAGTATTCATATCAATGATATACAGCTCTACAATGATTAATGGTGCTTTATTATTCAACACCACAGAACAGATACAGTATGTCTTGTGGGAGAAGTGGCCCCGTGCTCACTTTGCTATCCATATTGCTTCGAACAGCTTCTTCGAACCCAGATCATTTCTTTACAGACTCGGTTCAAGTTAATATACATAAGAGTAAAGTTCTCACATACTTGGCCCCTTCTATTACTGCTTTATGTAGCCCGAGTTATGCTTTTAAATAATATAATATTCAAAATTATATATATATATATATATATATATATATATATATATATATATATATATATATATATATATATATATATATATATATATATATATATATATATATATATATATATATATAATAAAAAATTCAGATCCTCTTTTTACCCAGATTCTTACTTGTTCTGTGTCTTGAAATTAAAATCATCATGCTATATATATATACATTGTTACCATTTATTTCCTTTACAAGTACTCAAACTCCCAAAAGTCTAATGCTTTGTCTTCTTTAAGCAACAAATTGTTGCTTTTGCTAAGATTAATTTTTTTCAATTTCTACTGCGTTACTTCATGTGGTCCCTTTGAAGTAGAATGTGGAGAGAGAACTGTATCACTGCACGGTATATTTTCTTCAGACAGCATTGAAAAAATAAACAAATATTAACATCCAGGACTTTGCCACAATGTATGTAACCTACAAATCATTACAAAAAAAAAAGATTTATTTTACTTGTAGACTACAACTACGGAGTGTATGCTATTGATTATATCTCCCTAACTTGATTATTGCAACTCCCTTTGCCTTCAACAAAATACAGCTTTGAGACTATTATCTTGTTCTAAATTCTAGGATCATATCGCACCCATTTTTTACAGGAATTAATCTATCAATCTCCCTGTTGATTACTGTATAGATTTGTCTTGTTTTGACCTATAGTTAAATCCCAGATGATACACTTCTTGATTGTTCTTTAAGATATTTCATGAATTGTGCTATATAAAATAAAATGATAACGGCCGTCTCTCAGACAGTCCAGCCAATACTCATCACAATATTCTTTACACAGTCTTGGATAACTCCCTCGATATCAGAACATTGGTGGAAAATAATTTGCTGAAGCAAACAGTGTTATACCTTCTGTTGCTGGAAACAGGTTTTGGCCTTCACTTTTTGTTTCTGCCAGCTTTCCTGTTCTTAGCAATACCTCAGCAAACTTTTCCAGTGGGCTGTGATGGTAGGAGGTGTAGGTTACTTTGCTCTGAAAAAATACAGAACAAACAGACATTTCTTTAATTTAGGTAGAGTGCAGACATACTATTTTAAAAAGTAGGCAGGTTTGTTTCAACAGCATCACTATTATAAAACTAGCCATGCTGCTGGTCCATATATACATTTTTCTATGGTGACACCTTTTAACAGGATATGTTAAATATGTATACAAAATACATTAGCTTTTGAAACCACAAAGGTCCCCTATAACAGAAGACTAGTTTCCAGATACATTATGTAATCTTCTGAGGCTCAACTGTAAGAGGCACTTTACCCCATTTTCCACTTTTCACTCTAAAAAAGTGACTGTTGTGGCCTTGAAAGCTTGTATATTTGATATTAACATTCAGGTGATCCTGTTAAAAAGTATCACCAACAAAAAACAACCTGTGTTATAAAACTAACAAGAAAGCTTAGGCTGTGTTCACACTGGGTCCGTTTAGAGGGTCCACACTCGGAACGGTTCGGTACATTTGAAGTGTAAACAACAAAGTCCGCTTGGGAAGCGAACCGTACCGAGTCTACCTAAAGAGGTGCTCTGGTTCGCTTGCTAAACCTCAAATGTGAGCAGCTGCTGGACTCGGTCCTTTTGCACATAGGAAACAAACTATACAAGGTAAGTAAACAATTTGCACGTAGTTTAGTTAATATTTTGAGGAAACAAGTAGAGCAAAAACAGCCTTAATTTTTTGTCCTGGTTGAAAAAAGTTAAATTGTTAAATCATCACTGTTTTGTAATTGTATCACTTTTCTTTTTTTAAAACTGCATCGATGTGCTCAGCAAGATAATAGCAGAGTAATTTAATAGGTTGTGTTAGCGCCATTAAAATTACAATCTGATAGATTATTTGTTTAATTATTCTTATTATGTGTTCATCACGTTTAAATGGTAATACTAATAGATGACCTATTTTTTAAATCTGTATTTTTGTACATTTAACACGTTTTGAAATGACAATATAAATCAAATAATGGTTTGTTATCATATGCAATAAATACACCGAATGTTTAATTTTTAAACTATTACTGTGTTATTATATACTGTTATTTTAATGGCTTCAGAGTTGGTACGCCATCAGTGAATTAAAGAAGAAAAAAAAAAGGCCGAGTTTTTCACTCTGCAAACCTGGTAACCCTAATTACATGGACAGTGTGAGAAACTAAAGCTCTGATATAAATCTGGTCAGACACCAAAATCAAAGCTGAACAACTGGACAAAACTCACAAAAATAGTAAAATATATCCGAATATTCGAATGAATATTTTTTGACATGTATACAGATACAAAAATCAGACGTTTGTATTCGTTAGAAATGACAAAAATACCTTACACTTATTTACCACCTCACCAGAAGTTACGCGACAGTTTCAAAAATGGCAAATGAAAAAGAGCTCCGTGTGATGTGAAATTAGTATATATAAAAATAAATAATTTAAAAAAAAAATCACATAATCAACACAGCAGCCTCTGTTTAAAAGTTTTAGACAGCAAAAAGTAAACAAACCAGATTATGCGCACGCACGCATAGTGATCTCTATGGAAAGCCATCTGGATCAAAAAAGCATTGTGCTGTTTTAGAGCGAGTCAGAATCTCATGGGACTGAAAAAAAAAACAAGCATGTCATTCTGAAATGCCTCACTTAAACAGTGCCCAACTTGCTGGAAATGTTGTGAAGTTATTTTTTATATAAATTATTATGTGGAACGTAATAAACGAGAACCAATACGGTGAGTTTTTTCCCCCTTCACTTTACAACGCCATTTCCATGTCTGTTTTATTTGAAGTGTTTGAAGTTAAATTTCAGTTTTCGTTTGCATGTTCAGCTACAAAAAGCCACAAGAAAACCTCATGTTATTACTTTATGAAAACGTGTCTATGGCCACTGTTTACTGTGAATAAACGGCAATGGCAAGGAATTTTAAAAAAAGTAAAAAAATAAATAAAATGCGATTTCAACTTTATGCACAATTTATTTCAGGAATAAACAAAACAACGTTTAACTTGAACTGTTATTTGGCATCCTTTGTTTTGTAGTTAATTCACTGGGGTAAAGTAAGGCCTACACAACGTATTCTTTATTCCTGGGATATTTTTCTACTTTAACATGTTATATATTGTAAAGTCTTTCTGTAAAATAAAGGCACACACACAGGGCCACGTCCCCCCTGCCCCTGCTGCTATTCTGCTTGCACTCTCAGCAACATACTGACTTTTATTAGTTTTTGAAAACAAACGGATATCCGAACAAATATTTAAATTATGAGCAAATATCCGAACATGAAAATCCCATGTTCGTCCCAGCACTAAAATATATTAAATCTTTTCTCAAATTAATGCCAGTAGGAGAACAGTGCACTGTTGCGTAACTGAATAGGGACCTACTGCACTATGCTCTTACTGCATGTCATTCAACAAATGTATTAATTAAAATTAGCGAAGTGCTCCCTCCACTCTCTGCTTTATTTCACAGCAACATGTAAGAATCTAAAACATGTTACTAAGAACTATAGCAATACTTCAATAGCTGCCATCTGTCAAGATACCTTGCAGGATATTGTAAACGTCAGGTTCACAGACCATATACATGAAACGAGCGCACTTGCAAACTGCATTGTGAACACAAACTAACACGGTCCTGAAAAAAAAAGGACAAAAAAAACCCTTTAGCTTGCATCCAAACAAACTCGTTCCCCTTTGCTCGCAGATAAGTGTGACCATCAAGCACGCACATTCATGCAGCCTTAATCGCAGTTAATCTCTTGATGTGTGTCTTTCAGCACAATTGTCAGATCAGGTATGATATACCCTTGCAGAACTATGAGGGGAATGACTGTAGCTAGTGCCATGGTCCCTCATCATTGTCCCTTCATTACTGGATTCACAAATTAAAAGAACAGAAGGGGTTTTATTTGCAAGTGAGTGCAGATCGTGACAGGGATGTACAATATTCCAAGTAAGTACCTGCCCATTCGAACGAAGACCTCTAATTTAAAAGGCCATGTGAAGCCCAGGAAAAAACAAATTGGAAAACAACTCAGTTATCACAATGATACACACCCCTGCTGATATGCCTATTTAGAGTCACTTCTCCTACTTACTTTATCCACATAGGGATCAGCTAGGACAGATTCATAGAAAGGATTGCAGCCTTGCTTTTCCATATCTACATTTTCTCCAGCAATGCCCTTTAATGCAGAATCCAGTCCTTGACCCTAAGAAAAAGATAGTGCCATGAAATATTAATATACTTCTAACAGTAACCTTTATTGTCTAATTTCTTAAGGATATTTCTTTGCTACAATGGACACAGCAAGGCCAAGCAACATTCAATTTTCAAAAACAATGCCATTTAATCATGCCATACAAGCGGTTGATTAAAAATGCAAAACATGTTAATAGTTAATGTTCTGTTATGTAAGCTTTGGCGTTTGCAGTTCCCAGTTCTGAACTGATTAAATATACCTAATGCTAAAATTAAAATTGAGCTTCTATGAAACGTGAACTCAAAACTGCTGTGCTGGCAAGAATTTAATCATATCAAAAGACAAATCTGTAGTATAATATTACTAAATTAGTAACTATAGTCTCAGAACATGACAGAGGCCTTCATAAGAAGATAACATGAACTTGCCCTTTTAAAACTCACTAGATAAAGGCATGGTACAGCATAATTAGACTTGATAAGTGTACAACGTTAATTATATTCTTGGTTTTTGTGTGGTACACAATATAAATACACAAAAACCCAATAATAATAATAATAATAATAATAATAATAATAATAATAATAATAATAATAATAATAAATATATTACATGCACCAAGAGATAATTATTATCAGGGGTAAGGCTGTGTTGATATGCATAACCTTGGGTGTGTGTCACATTTATAACAAAGTATAGTGTAAATCTTACATGTACAGGTCGAAGGTAACTGATTGACTTCTTCCACCACTGTGAATCACTCACAGCATGCAGCACTGCTTTGGTTGTCATGGTGGTGTTAGACAGAACCTCTATGGTTTTAGCTGTGGTTCGGTGCAGCAGATCTGCAGACTGGCTAGCAATAGGAGCTTTTGCATCAACCTAGAAAAAAAAGAAAATCAAACATTCATCAAAACAACTGGATATGATACTTTGTTTATCCAGATACATATGTGTCATTTCAGGATATAGCCATGCTAGAAGACAGCTAACAAATATCATTTTGTCAACTGAACATACTGTCCCTGGTTACACAGACTGAATAACTGTTAAGCATACAAAACAGTAAGCAGCACTTTCAATGCATTTATCCATCATCTATAAATAATAAAAAGGGTGTTTGTTCTGCCCATCTGCACATCCCCCATTAATAATGAATAGTAATTAATTATTAATGGGGGATATAATGTATGCCTTCTTTATCTTTTTAAATGCCAAGTAAACAGTTTCTATTTTAAATTCTAGGCACTTTTGTTCACAAACTACATCTTACATCTCACAAACTACATCAGGAGGCTGTGTGGTCCAGTGGTTAAAGAAAAGGGCTTGTAACCAGGAGGTCCCCGGTTCAAATCCCACCTCAGCCACTGACTCACTGTGTGACCCTGAGCAAGTCACTTAACCTCCTTGTGCTCCGTCTTTCGGGTGAGACGTAATTGTAAGTGACTCTGCAGCTGATGCATAGTTCACACATCCTAGTCTCTGTAAGTCGCCTTGGATAAAGGCGTCTGCTAAATAAACAAATAATAATAATAATAATAATAATCTTAAAAAAATTAAATTTAAAATATCAAATAAATACAATAACGAGCATAATTCAGTTACACATCTCTTTAAAATACTGTTAAAGTTCAACTCTTATTTATCTTTCTATTCCTGTTGATATTTCTTCCTTCCCAATTTAGAATATCCAATTATGTTATGTCACTGCAGCAATTCACCACAATAGCTCAGAAGAACTAAAGGTCAGTAGGCTTCCTCCAATCCCTAGACCAGGCTAATTGCCTCTTTACACCCCAGGGCTTGAGAGTTGACTTTGGCAAGCTAGTGGCCCCTGGAAGACAAAGGCATGCAGGTGTATGCTTGAGCTCACCAGGCGCCTGGCCAGCAGGGTGTAGCCTGGTGTAGCATGACGAGTCAAACAGTCCATACAACTCTCTGTGAAATATCCAATGACTATGAACTTTGCACAGCCAGGACGCAGCCCTGTGCTCCCGATTGTATGACTCCCCTTGCACATCACACAGATGAGCCAGATGTATACCTTTTACATTTCTGTTTTGCTTCCTGAACTGTAATATAGCTTGATGATATGTATACTCTCCTACCACTGAAAGTATCAGCAGCATACCTTGATTGCTCACAGAAAGCGGTAAGCAAGTTTAAATGATCAAGACAGAGGATGTCAACAAAGCCTGCTTTCTGTTCAATTGTCGTGCACAAAAGGAATCATGTACTAAATAGGCCCTAGAATATATATATATATATATATATATATATATATATATATATATATATATATATATATATATATATATATATATATATATATATATATACAGTACTGTGCAAAAGTTTTAGGCAGGTGTGAAAAATGCTGTAAAGTAAGAATGCTTTCAAAAATAGACATGTTAATAGATTATATTTATCAATTAACTAAATGCAAAGTGAGTGAACAGAAGAAAATCTAAATCAAATCCATATTTGGTGTGACCACCCTTTGCCTTCAAAACAGCATCAATTCTTCTAGGTACACTTGCACAAAGTCAGGGATTTTGTAGGCATATAGTCAGGTGTATGATTAAACAATTATACCAAACAGGTGCTAATGATCATCAATTCAATATGTAGGTTGAAACACAATCATTAACTGAAACAGAAACAGCTGTGCAGGAGGAATAAAACTGGGTGAGGAACAGCCAAACTCAGCTAACAAGGTGAGGTTGCTGAAGACAGTTTACTGTCAAAAGTCATACACCATGGCAAGACTGAGCACAGCAACAAGACACAAGGTAGTTATACTGCATCAGCAAGGTCTCTCCCAGGCAGAAATTTCAAGGCAGACAGGGGTTTCCAGATGTGCTGTCCAAGCTCTTTTGAAGAAGCACAAAGAAACGGGCAACGTTGAGGACCGTGAGACGCAGTGGTCTGCCAAGGAAACTTACTGCAGCAGATGAAAGACACATCATGCTTACTTCCCTTCGCAATCGGAAGATGTCCAGCAGTGCCATCAGCTCAGAATTGGCAGAAAACAGTGGGACCCTGGTACACCCATCTACTGTCCGGAGAAGTCTGGTCAGAAGTGGCCTTCATGGAAGACTTGCGGCCAAAAGCCATACCTCCGACGTGGAAACAAGGCCAAGCGACTCAACTATGCACGAAAACACAGGAACTGGGGTGCAGAAAAATGGCAGCAGGTGCTCTGGACTGATGAGTCAAAATCTGAAATATTTGGCTGTAGCAGAAGGCAGTTTGTTCGCCGAAGGGCTGGAGAGCGTACACGAATGAGTGTCTGCAGGAAACAGTGAAGCATGGTGGAGGTTCCTTGCAAGTTTGGGGCTGCATTTCTGCAAATGGAGTTGGGGATTTGGTCAGAATTAATGGTCTCCTCAATGCTGAGAAGTACTGGCAGATACTTATCCATCATGCAATACCATCAGGGAGGCATCTGATTGGCCCTAAATTTATTCTGTAGCATGACAACGACCCCAAACATACAGCGAAAGTCATTAAGAACTATCTTCAGCGTAAAGAAGAACAAGGAGTCCTGGAAGTGATGGTATGGCCCCCACAGAGCCCTGATCTCAACATCATCGAGTCTGTCTGGGATTACATGAAGAGAGAGAAGCAACTGAGGCTGCCTAAATCCACAGAAGAACTGTGGTTAGTTCTCCAAGATGTTTGGGCCAACCTACCGGCCAAGTTCCTTCAAAAAGTGTGTGCAAGTGTACCTAGAAGAATTGATGCTTGATGCTGTTTTGAAGGCAAAGGGTGGTCACACCAAATATGGATTTGATTTAGATTTTTCTTCTGTTCACTCACTTTGCATTTAGTTAATTAATAAATATAATCTATTAACATGTCTATTTTTGAAAGCATTCTTACTTTACAGCATTTTTTCACACCTGCCTAAAACTTTTGCACAGTACTGTATATATATATTTTATTCACCAGCTATGATTCAACACTTCAGAACACTTTAGCCATTTAGATTAGTGCTGTCTCCTGTATAAAATTAAAATAAATAAACGAAAGCGCACAATATAAATCACCAGCAGCAAGTCTTTGTTTGTAACCTGAGAGTCGATCGATCACCAGACACTATAAATAAATGGTTTACTGTAAAACATTTAAAATATCTGATATTATAGTCCATAATTATTAAAGCAACAACAGTTGTTTCGAAGTGCAATCAATGTTGAAAACCATACTCACATTCTACTAAATATGTAGAAAATTTGGTTTCAGGAAGTGAATCTAATTTTGCAGGAAAAGCTATGAGTCATAACCTGACAGGTAAAAAAGTTTTACCAAGGTCTCATATCCTTAAACCCAGAAAACAGGACCCGTTACTTATAGTATTCTTCTTTACTTCCCAATTTGCAGTATCTCAGGATGAAAAATGACTAAGAAATGAAATCTTTTGCTTTGAAAGCTACATCTAATTGGTTTACTTCATTTCCTGATACACACCTGTCCTCTTCTTTAGGCCAGTTTATATGGAGTGTGTTGAACAGTTGACAAGGTAAAGAGTAAAAATAAATCTGTAATTGCAACAACTATGGTACATTTGTATTGGTTCACCAACCCCAGAAAATACTGAGGACAGTTGGGGCTTCTCTATCAACTGTTGTAGCAACCAACACGGAACCAGTAAATATGAGTTACAATTCCCTGCTATACTTAGTGACCATCAAAGCTGAAATTGCTAGAATTCTACAACTGTTTTCTAAACCAATTAGGTTTGACATTTAACATGCTGAATTTCTCCCCATCATTATATACATTCAGCTAGATTATAAAAAGCAAGTGAAATTATATACAGTACTGTGCAAAAGTTTTAGGCAGGTGTGAAAAAATGCTGTAAAGTAAGAATGCTTTCAAAAATAGACATGTTAATAGATTATATTTATCAATTAACTAAATGCAAAGTGAGTGAACAGAAGAAAAATCTAAATCAAATCCATATTTGGTGTGACAACCCTTTGCCTTAAAAACAGCATCAATTCTTCTAGGTACACTTGCACAAAGTCAGGGATTTTGTAGGCATATAGTCAGGTGTATGATTAAACAATTATACCAAACAGGTGCTAATGATCATCAATTCAATATGTAGGTTGAAACACAATCATTAACTGAAACAGAAACAGCTGTGTAGGAGGAATAAAATTGGGTGAGGAACAGCCAAACTCAGCTAACAAGGTGAGGTTGCTGAAGACAGTTTACTGTCAAAAGTCATACACCATGGCAAGACTGAGCACAGCAACAAGACACAAGGTAGTTATACTGCATCAGCAAGGTCTCTCCCAGGCAGAAATTTAAAGGCAGACAGGGGTTTCCAGATGTGCTGTCCAAGCTCTTTTGAAGAAGCACAAAGAAACGGGCAACGTTGAGGACCGTAGACACAGTGGTCGGCCAAGGAAACTTACTGCAACAGATGAAAGACACATTATGCTTACTTCCCTTCGCAATCGGAAGATGTCCAGCAGTGCCATCAGCTCAGAACTGGCAGAAACCAGTGGGACCCTGGTACACCCATCTACTGTCTGGAGAAGTCTGGTCAGAAGTGGCCTTCATGGAAGACTTATGGCCAAAAGCCATACCTCCGACGTGGAAACAAGGCCAAGCGACTCAACTATGCACGAAAACACAGGAACTGGGGTGCAGAAAATGGCAGCAGGTGCTCTGGACTGATGAGTCAAAATTTGAAATATTTGGCTGTAGCAGAAGGCAGTTTGTTCGCCGAAGGGCTGGAGAGCATACACGAATGAGTGTCTGCAGGCAACAGTGAAGCATGGTGGAGGTTCCTTGCAAGTTTGGGGCTGCATTTCTGCAAATGGAGTTGGGGATTTGGTCAGAATTAATGGTCTCCTCAATGCTGAGAAGTACAGGCAGATACTTATCCATCATGCAATACCATCAGGGAGGCATCTGATTGGCCCCAAATTTATTCTGCAGCATGACAACGACCCCAAACATACAGTGAAAGTCATTAAGAACTATCTTTAGCGTAAAGAAGAACAAGGAGTCCTGGAAGTGATGGTATGGCCCCCACAGAGCCATGATCTCAACATCATCGAAGTCTGTCTGGGATTACATGAAGAGAGAGAAGCAACTGAGGCTGCCTAAATCCACAGAAGAACTGTGGTTAGTTCTCCAAGATGTTTGGGCCAACCTACCTGCCGAAGTTCCTTCAAAACTGTGTGCAAGTGTACCTAGAAGAATTGATGCTTGATGCTGTTTTGAAGGCAAAGGGTGGTCACACCAAATATGGATTTGATTTAGATTTTTCTTCTGTTCACTCACTTTGCATTTAGTTAATTGATAAATATAATCTATTAATATGTCTATTTTTGGAAGCATTCTTACTTTACAGCATTTTTTCACACCTGCCTAAAACTTTTGCACAGTACTGTACATCTAAAAAAAGTTATTACAAAATGTATGTTTATACTTATAAGACCACCATGTTCTTGTCTATAAGAGAACTAAAAGGTATTTTGTTTGCTAATATGCTTGTCAAACTAGGTACTACTAAATGCAGAGGCTACAGGAGAAGAAAAAAAAAATCAATGTGTAATTCAACGCATAGGTCAATGCTCAAAGGGCAAATAAATTACAATTAAAATGACCTGGGAATACAAGTTCAATTTGTGTTTCCAATAAATGGTTTGCTTTTGCTTGGAATTGGTAGAACATTCTAAACAAATCTTGGATAATGTCATATTGAACCAGATCTTAAAATTTGAGAGCCTCCATTAGCAATGATCTTTCTGTAACCTCTACCCCGGCAGCAACACTACACTGTATACAAATGATATGGTGTGCTTATATACTGCATTTCTACAAAAAGCTGGTGTCTTGTTTCCATGATTGTCAGTAGCTGTCTAGGTTATTTTTTGATTTTATAATACTATTATGGGCAGCCATAATATAGCCAAAAATGAAATGGATTAGCCAAAAAGAGAACTTCAGTTCTATAGATTTACTGGATGAAAACCATGTGGTCTGACCTGTGGGGAATCTTGTCCAGCATTATTAGGAGTATCCTCAGTCTGTGAAGGATCGATTTGGTAGTTCACTGCTTGGTACAGGATCTATTAACAAAAACACAAAAATCACAAAACAAATCTTAATAACTACATACAGGTCAAATTATTGGTCCACATGTAGCAACAGTATACTGTATACATTTATTTTCATATTAATCTAATATCGACAGGTGTTGGACAAAAAAAAAAGAACTCAAGCATAACACTGCCAAGTTTTAGGGTCACCACTGGTGACACCGTTTTGATGCTTAGAATTCATTTCACATAACAAATAAGTTAATTAAGCAAAGGACATCCTATTTACACAAATGTGTGCGCTACATATCGGTGTAGGAACCCCTGTATATGCACTATAGCAGAATACAAAGAAATACAAATGCTAAACCTACTCATGTCTCATTGAAGAGGACTTGTAGCAAGACATGCATACAAAGCTGTGCTCCTTTGAGTTTATCATTTTTGAGACCCACCTGAGTCTGAAGAGAGCTGCTGGCTGCCAACAGAGACTGGATGACATTTGGAGGGCAGTGTGTGAGGGCAAAGGCCATGAGCTCCTGCCGAGTGCTTAAGTCCTGGTAACTGTCACACTGACCTAGCTGGCTGCATACCTGCCACCCATCGCTATAACCTGGAAATAAAATATAGAATTACCAGCCCATTTGGAATTCTTGTCTGTTACTGGTAAAGTCACTGTTGTGTCATTGATAAATGTTTCAATGCAGAAAAAAATGGCACCAGAACAAAATTATTTCTCCTGTGACCAAGCATATGGCCTCACGGTGGTTTGGGAATCTGAACAACATTTCGCTTCCATCTTCAATTATTACACTCATGGGCATTGCAGATACTTTGCATACAAAAGCCTGCTCTCAGTAGCTGTCTTTTTTCGTTTCGCATATTTATTACATTTTTCTTGTTTCAGTGCCTGCAAGGCACATTCAACAATCTGTTTAAATGCCACTGTAAATGTACAATGATTACAAAACAAACCGTGAAAAACATTTCAAAGCATTTGTTGTAACTGATTGTGATTATGATCAGAGGTTTACTGTCAAGGCTTTCGTGCATTCCATTAAATAACAAAGTCCATCCTTTGAGACTCTCCAACACACTAACTAACCCACTTCTGCAGACACCTGTTTTTTATGTTGCCTAATAAATCCACAAGCTTTTAGGATTCAGAGAAGCTGTCATTAGGAACAATCTCTCGGTCTCTTGTGCTGGCTCCTTACACATCTTAAAGAAAATGTGCTATTCTCTTAGGCCCTTGTGTCAGTGGAGAAAAAATTGAAATGTCACGTGGTAAGTCAAGAGGTAATTACCTGCGCTACAACAAGTAAAAGGGCAAGCAGGCAAACTAATCATGTTATGTTATTATTTATTTATGTGTTTTAAAATACTTTTCTTAGTTGCCATTTATGAATTGTAATGGCAAATGAACAGTAGTGCCAAGGTATAATCTGTTTATAATTTGGCATAATTAGTCTTCTTTGGTTTAGGCTGATTCTGAGGTGTTTGGCTTAGCTTTGTGGGGAAGCTTGCAAAGGGCCATGGTTGTAACAAGTGTTATTATTCCTACATTCAGAAACACTGTGTTAAATGCTAATGTCTATGCTGGCATCACCTATAGCCATGAGCTCCTGGCAGTGGAAAGTGGCTGCTTTATAATCTTGGTACTGAAGAGCCTGCTCAGCCAACAGATCCAGAACCCGACCCTTCCTCTTCAATGAATCACCCCCTGTGAACAAATAACAAATGAATACATCAAAACCAACTGTTCCTAATTACTGTAAAAACCTTTGCATAAGTCTATTTTCTATGTATTTTTAGGGGGTCCTAAAAAGGGGTGAGCGACTTATACACCAGTGTGACCTATAGGCTTTTTCCAGAAATTGTTCTCAAAAAGGTGGGGGGGGGGGGCACTTATACACTGGTGCGACTTATACATCAGTTTTTACGGTAGTTTATTGGAAGGGATGCATGGTTGTCAGTCAGAGCTCTGGGGGAGGGTTTGTCAAAGAGCATGAAAAAGAACACCAGTCCATTTTCTTTTAACCATTATTGTTTGTTACCCCCCATCACATGATACATTCAAAACACCCCAAAAAAACAAACAAAAAAACACTTTTTTGCACTCAGACAGTACAATATTATATTCTTCAAATACACAGCAATCATGTGGTTGTGCTGTTTTATGCAGGCTTCTGTTTAATTATGTATTACAAAACATAGGTCTGTAGGTCTGAAAAAGTTAATTATTTCAGGAGGTCATAAAAATTACATGGCTTATCAAATCCATCTGTCTGTTGCATCATTTTTGAGCCTGAGAAGGTGAAATTTGCAGTATTATGTGGATAGTTACTATGTGTGTGTACTGTTTAAATGTGGGGGACACCTTAAGTGCTCAGACAGTATTAGCTAGAGTTATATATGCACCAGGAGTATGATGAACTATTACATCTTTAATGCTACTCCAATGAAGATCAGGAGCGACTGACGTGCGCAGTGAAGGGAAACTTATTAGGATGTCCCAGAGCTCACTCTGTGTCTCTTTAAAGCTCAAAGTTACAGACTCTAACTCTGCCACCACCTCGAGTGCACTGTTACGCATGAAAATTTGAACACGACTAAAGGGCTACACCGAGTTCAAAATAAATGCCTCGACTCCCAGACACAAGCCTCAATCAGCATTATCCCACTGCAGGATATCCTACAGTTAACCGGAAGACATGATGTGTTTTTCATGATCTAAGGATTCACTTAATGTATAAACTAATCAAACCTTGCTGCTGGGTTAAAGTAGGTCACTGTATTTAGGCAACAATGCACTCTCCAAACTCCTAGCCCCCCCACCCCCAACCCCTTTAGTGATATCAATGGCATGGTTTCCATGGAAAAAATTAAAACAAGTTTCACCATAGTAGCTTTTGGGTTTTTTGGGTTTCCATGTAGTTTTCTTTTAGGCAGTGAAATTCTCCTTCCAAATGCAAACGGACTAATTAATACTAAAATAGCAGAGGTTATATTTAAATGTTTATGTCTGCATTATAATTTGGCCTGAGATTGTGCAGCTTTCTTAAACTGGGTTCAGGGTGTGCTGAAGAACCTTCAGTGCAGCCTGCCTCGTTTGGCCACCAAGAAAATATAATTAAAAAAGCAATGAAATTAAACAAAAACCCAGACATTCCATAAGAAAGTGCTGTGTACCATCCATGGATTATTTGCTAAACATTTTTTGACTTTATATATATTTATTATAAAAGATAATATAAATGTAGATATATAATATACACATTTTCCTACAGAACCGTAGCTAAAATCCAGCACTTTAGGTTAATGATATAAAAATTACCCATTCAAAATGTTTAGTACAGTACATTTTAAAAATACTGGTAGTAAATATACTATAGGCTACCCTACTCAACCACTTTCCTGCTGCTTAATAATCTTCGAATAATAATAATAATAATAATAATAATAATAATACAAAATCTGAATTTCACAGAGATAGTGCAAGGCTCCCGCAAGTAAAAAGTTGCACATAATAACCAATAAACATTTATATATATATATATATATATATATATATATATATATATATATATATATATATATATATATATATATTATACAGTACTGTGCAAAAGTTTTAGGCAGGTGTGAAAAATGCTGTAAAGTAAGAATGCTTTCAAAAATAGACATGTTAATAGATTATATTTATCAATTAACTAAATGCAAAGTGAGTGAACAGAAGAAAAATCTAAATCAAATCCATATTTGGTGTGACAACCCTTTGCCTTCAAAACAGCATCAATTCTTCTAGGTACACTTGCACAAAGTCAGGGATTTTGTAGGCATATAGTCAGGTGTATGATTACAAACAGGTGCTAATGATCATCAATTCAATATGTAGGTTGAAACACAATCATTAACTGAAACAGAAACAGCTGTGTAGGAGGAATAAAACTGGGTGAGGAACAGCCAAACTCAGCTAACAAGGTGAGGTTGCTGAAGACAGTTTACTGTCAAAAGTCATACACCATGGCAAGACTGAGCACAGCAACAAGACACAAGGTAGTTATACTGCATCAGCAAGGTCTCTCCCAGGCAGAAATTTCAAGGCAGACAGGGGTTTCCAGATGTGCTGTCCAAGCTCTTTTGAAGAAGCACAAAGAAACGGGCAACGTTGAGGACCGAGACGAGTGGTCGGCCAAGGAAACTTACTGCAGCAGATGAAAGACACATCATGCTTACTTCCCTTCGCAATCGGAAGATGTCCAGTAGTGCCATCAGCTCAGAACTGGCAGAAAACAGTGGGACCCTGGTACACCCATCTACTGTCCGGAGAAGTCTGGTCAGAAGTGGCCTTCATGGAAGACTTGCGCCAAAAGCCATACCTCCGACGTGGAAACAAGGCCAAGCGACTCAACTATGCACGAAAACACAGGAACTGGGGTGCAGAAAAATGGCAGCAGGTGCTCTGGACTGATGAATCAAAATTTGAAATATTTGGCTGTAGCAGAAGGCAGTTTGTTCGCCGAAGGGCTGGAGAGCGTGCACTAATGACTGTCTGCAGGCAACAGTGAAGCATGGTGGAGGTTCCTTGCAAGTTTGGGGCTGCATTTCTGCAAATGGAGTTGGGGATTTGGTCAGAATTAATGGTCTCCTCAATGCTGAGAAGTACAGGCAGATACTTATCCATCATGCAATACCATCAGGGAGGCATCTGATTGGCCCCAAATTTATTCTGCAGCATGACAACGACCCCAAACATACAGCGAAAGTCATTAAGAACTATCTTCAGCGTAAAGAAGAACAAGGAGTCCTGAAGTGATGGTATGGCCCCCACAGAGCCCTAATCTCAACATCATCGAAGTCTGTCTGGGATTACATGAAGAGAGAGAAGCAACTGAGGCTGCCTAAATCCACAGAAGAACTGTGGTTAGTTCTCCAAGATGTTTGGGCCAACCTACCTGCCGAAGTTCCTTCAAAAACTGTGTGCAAGTGTACCTAGAAGAATTGATGCTGTTTTGAAGGCAAAGGGTGGTCACACCAAATATTGATTTGATGTAGATTTTTCTTCTGTTCACTCACTTTGCATTTTGTTAATTGATAAATATAAACTATTAACATGTCTATTTTTGAAAGCATTCTTACTTTACAGCATTTTTTCACACCTGTCTAAAACTTTTGCACAGTACTGTATATTTTTGTTGTTGTTATTGAGGATCCTGTACACAGGTAGTCGAGTTCAACAAATTTCTCAGTAGATGCTTATCTACCTGGGCACTTTTGTAACTTTCTCGAACTTTGTTCTGTAAGTCTTACCTGATGTCTTTTTGAAAAATTTGTGGAACTATTCTTTTTTTTCTTTTTCACATTTTCATTCTTCTAAAACACATCTTGCTTCAAAGAATTATGTTTACGAGATTTTACTTCAACTCTTTAGATGGTTGCTCAAGCCTGGTTCTGTCAGTAGCCCGCATCACTAATACAGAAGACTACTGGCACGAAAGTGACTCTTTTTGTACTTGGTACAGTAGGTACCCATGATAGATTCTACTTAAGGCTTGTGTCTTATTGCAAAGGGACAGAAAAGTCTGGGCTAAAGCAATCCGCTATCTGATGACCAAACACGAAGTCAACAAAAGTGTAAAGGATTAAAACAATACCTTTCTGTGCTTAGCAAAGGGCTCTGTTATTTATTTATGTATTTATTTATTTATAGCAATGGGATGCATTTTTTAAATTTGTAGTTGCTTCAGTATTGTTTATAACCTTGCATATAAAACAACGAAACTATAAAGCACTATCATTTTAGGAGTCAAATGGCAATCATTTTGAAACACTGAACAAATGGTGTCACATAAAACAAGATACTGAATGAAGAGGTCTCTAAACCCCTCGTACTTATTTTTTTCCTATTTGGTCAAAGAAGCTCACCAGGGCTACTTCTGACAGATCTCAGTTGTTAATAAAGAATTGCTTGGTACGGCCTTTAGTTATAGTAGAAAGTTGCATGAGGTTGCGTCACAAACAGGATTTTCCCTGCTGAAGTCTTGTGAACTTAAGGTAAAGCTTTCAGACATTTGTCAAGCTTTTTAGTATGAGAAGGCAATTTAACCACCATTTTAAATCGCACCATGCTTTGGAGGAATGTGTGTGATATGTGTGTGTGCTACATCACATTCTCATGACAATAGAGAGAGAATCTTGAGTTTCTAAACTGCATGGAAACCCGGTCAATGAATATGTATCCTGATGATTCAGTACATTTTACTCAAGCATTGCAAGTCTGTGTCCTGTGCAAGTTTAACATTTAGACTACATTACCTGCAACTCTGAGTAGATTCGCAAGTCCCAGGAGCTTTGTGGACTGTTTGTAGGCTGTCTGGCACTGACTAATGCACTCTTCAATAAGACTGAGGCGGTCTGACCGCAAACGCACTGTAGGTAGAAAAAAAGGACACTCAGTGTTTGCATATAAATTGTGCATAAGTACTTTCTCAATGTAAAAAAAAACAAAAAAAACAACTCAACGATGACTGTAGCTTTTATAGTAGTTTAGTGCAATATTGAATGTATGCACGTGCACCCTATAATCACAAAGCTTTATTTCTAAACATTTTCATTAAGAAATAAGGAAAGTTACACATAAAATAAAACCATTAAAATACAATGAATATGTAAAGCTGTATTACAGTTTTCTTTAGTTCACATTGAAATACGATTGGCTTTTGTTCACTTCAAACATTTTTACATACTTATCCTTTCATAATTCTTTTGTAAAGTCCAGTTTCATAAAAGCTGCTTACTACAATACTGCACTGTGAGACAAATAGATATGCTCAAAATAACTTTTTTGTTGGTTAAAAAAAAAATAGCATAGGTTTTTAACAGGCTTATTAAAAACATAAACAGCAACACAAATACATACAGGGGACTATACCTTTAACTATACCTTTACAGATTGTTTCTTTGTTGTATACAGTGAGGCCCGATGGCAATATGTGGCTGCACAAACCATTTATGTCCTTTAGTAAAATATGAGATTTACCCAATATTTGAGTGAAGACCTATGTGAAACGTGGGACATTCCGGGTCAGTTTCCAGGCAATTACTTTGTGATGACCACCAAAGAAAAAAAATCACAAAGCATGCCAGCTAATATATCAATTTCTGTGTTTTATAAAGCAATCTTAAAAAAAAAGGTGAGCAACCTTTTGAGGAGCAAGTGAAATGGGTAAAATGTACAAAGGGGGTGTGTGTTGTGAATGCACTGTAGTTCATTTCAAAACGAGGATTCAATATAATATAACCAACAGAATCAAACACTGCAAAAAACAATACAACAATGGTAGCAAAGTAACCTAAACAGAAGGTTTTGGTTTGCCCTGACAAGAAAGTTCAATCAGCTTATACATTAGACATTCATTTAGACATTTATCTAGACACTATGGTAAAACAGTTCAACTAACAGAGTATGATGCAATCAAAAAAAGAGAGTCAGAACAGTTACCCCTGCCATGTTAGAATGACTCTCCTTAAAGGACATACATGTTTTTAAGTTAGGTCTCATCATCCAGAAACCAAAAAGTCCCATGACCACATTATGTCAGCCCTTGAGGTCATTAGATTTTCCCATAGATGTTTCCATAGCACTGAAATATGTATCTGAAATGATTTTTTAGATATCAGCAGGTGAAGTAGCAGAGGCAGATGAATGCCAATTACAGGCTCCCCAAATGGAATGCTTAATCAAACAGAAAAATGGGCTTCCGAGTGGCGCATCCGGTAAAGGCGCTCCACGTGGAGTGCAGGATACGCTCTATAGCCTGGACGTCGCCGGTTCGAGTCCAGACTATTCCACAGCTGACCGTGGACGGGAGCTCAGAGGGGGCGGCGCACAATTGGCAGAGCATCGCCCGGGGGGAGGGAGGGTTAGGTCGGCCATTGTGTCCTCGGCTCACCACGCACCAGCGACTCCTGTAGTCTGGCCGGGCGCCTGCGGGCTTGCCTGGTTGGCTGACGGCACGCGCTTCGGAGGACAACGTGTGTTCGTCTTCACCCTCCCGAGTCAGCGCAGGGGTGGTAGCGGTGAGCTGAGCATAATAAAATAATTCGCCATTCCAAATTAGGAGAAAATAATAAAAATAATTGGCAACGACTAGATTTAAAAAAAAGAAAAGAAAATGAACATCACTGTATGATACGTGTTTAAGTGCGTAAAAAATCATACACTTTTGTGAACATTAAGATGTGCAGCAGATTAATGACTGTTTTATTTATTTTTAAATAAAGATGAATTTGACTATGTTTGATCAGTGTTTTTATAAACTTGAATGTGGGTTTTCTTATCATAGATAAGAATGTTTTATACAGTCTGGATATAACAGAACACAAATAACAAACCACAAAAGCCAGCCAGGCCAATGTGCTTCCTCATTACTTATGTGTAGAGTACTCTGAACATTATAGTGCCATGCAGTACGCTACGCATACTTTTAATGCTCTTAAGAGGCTTTCAGTTAACATTCTTGTAGGTGACCCTTCAAGAGCTCAAATGCATCGTGCTATTAACTATTGAGCTGCTCTCGTCACACTGAGAACTATTTAACGGCTGCCACCATTTATGCAATAGTGCATCCGTTAAAAATAGTTTCCTGTGAGAACGAAGACATTTTATATCTTAGAGAGTATTTCTGCAAGTAGGTTTTGATACACCCCCTACCCCTGGCTTAAACTTTCTCTCACACACACACATTACCCATGCTCTATTGCAGCTCGTACATGGCAGTGCACAGATACAGACCTCCCTCTGTGGCACTTTGTAGCAGGCTGGTCAGTTCTTTGCATACTACAGCTATAGTATAGTATACTATAGCTACTGACTCATTCCATAATTGCACGTTCTGTAAACTTGATATGTCAAGCACCAGGGGCATGATCCTGGAGTTTAAAAACCACCTCTCATCACAACCAGTAGATAGGCTCTTACAACATACATGCCATTTAGCAAACTAAATGACATTGTTTGACATGTGACAAATCAACCAGCAACTACAACACCTAATGACTCTCATACAAATAACATGCAGAAAGCCATTTTGAGACTTGAACAATTGTTTCTCAGTGACATCCTTTAGTTGTAAAATTACTCATCAAAAAGAGAAGATTCATAAACGTCCTTCTTAATTGAAAACAGATGTTTACAGCTCCTCTATTTTTAAATACCCCAATGGAATACGTAAATAATTGGGGTCATAAAGCAGTTTGGGATTTACATATTTGTTTATTTGAGTCAACCCTTTATGTTTACCAATCTGGATAACAGTAACCATGGAAGATGGTCCCATCTTTGGAAAGGATGTTTTGACAATGACATTAACCTGTCAAAGTGCAGCACATGGCCAGCAGTAAGATCCATGGTATCTAAGTATGGGTCACTGCAACTAGAACCAGAAGAGCTCACAAGTAGAACAACAGCAATGCAAGATACAGTACTGCTTTGTTCACAAGTCATTGTAATATGTTACATTCAGCTAGCCACGACAATGACTGGTCTCCACCACTTAATGTAATGGTACTCAAGCAAATTTCATTGGTATGCAAATATACATTTTACAGAAACATGAGGATACCAAAGAAATGCTGTATAAAATGGACAAAACATGAGAAAAGTGTTCCTTGTAAGTTTATACTTCAAGTTCCATGTTAATGACATGGAAAAACAAATCACCAAAAATTTGCCAACGACATGAAACTGAAAGGCATCTGAAATTAAAAATAATAGCTGGCAGAAAAAAAAAGACTCATTTTAAAATGTGGGCATATGTGACAGGGGAGATCTGTGCTGGCTATTGGGTGCGTGCGTGAACCAGCTGGGGGGTCAGAAGCCCTGTGGGACCCACCTGCCAATCATGGCAATGACAGAGAGGCTGGGTGTGTCGTGTGGATCTCTGGAAGTGGTCGGGAGGCGGGTCTTGGGAGACGGTCGATCCAACAAAAGTGATGCTCTATTATTCCTTCGGTCTTCCCATTCTAGGATATACAATCCATCAGGAGTTCTGCTCGGGGAACTGGAGAAAGACAGCCCCAGTATTGTGTTTTCACGTACCCACACTGGTGAAGTACAGTCTCTCGGACGTTACTTATTTAGTGCAGGGGGAGTTGGCAACCTGTGGCTGGGTGCCCCGCCCCTGTGTGTATTTCTGTGTTTTATGTTGTATGTGGCGTGTTAATGTTGGGTATTGGTGCACGGAGCGTGGGTTATGTAGCACAGGTGATGTAAAATGTATATTCATATTTAGGCACGGGGAAATGCACAATCTCTCCATGTGCAGATTAAA
Source organism: Acipenser oxyrinchus oxyrinchus (assembly GCA_030684275.1). Lineage (NCBI taxonomy): Eukaryota > Metazoa > Chordata > Actinopteri > Acipenseriformes > Acipenseridae > Acipenser > Acipenser oxyrinchus. The sequence goes on along the minus strand of CM060251.1, from coordinate 76,576,921 downwards.
GTGGGTATTAGTATGGAAGCACGGGGAGTACAATTAGTTCAGGTGCAGATGTACCGAGAGTCCAATTGAATGACTGATTAGCATTAGTCTCGGTACAGCTGCATAGAAGATAAACTGTTTCACTCACTCGGGGTTGGGTGTAAAGCGAGGAGGTACGAGAGAGAGAGAGAGAAACAGAACAAAATAATAATGATGATAATAATAATGATAATAATAATAATAATAATAATAATAATAATAATAATAATAATAATAATAATAATAATAATAATAATAATAGGTCAGTGTTTGTTTGTCTGTTTTTTTAGCCACTGTGCCTTTATTTTGAGTGTGTTGTTTTGTACATCTGTTTTATTTGTTCATTTATTAAACCGCGTAAGCAGCGCATTTATTCATACCTCGCAGTATTATTACAGGAGCACTTTTATTTGTAGTCTTATTTACAGTGTTTGGTTTCCTTTTTTATTTATATTTTCTCTTACGTGTGCAGAGACCACTGGGGGGAATACCACTGTTGGTAGCAACCCTCAGTGTCACCTGGGACAAAAGAAAGCTTGTGCAGCATTTCAAAGACACTATCTGACTCACGTGTGTTCAGTGAATCATTCACACCCCTCTCACAGCATCACATCTGAATTTAGCTAGAACTAATATCGGACACTTTTGTAATTAGTTTTGAGGTTTCAATTAAGAGTTCAATCTATAATTGTTATTCATTTTTATAAAGTATCTAATAAAAAATCTTTGCATTCACAACAGTGACCAGTCCATTTCTAACCAGTGTACCGAGATAGAATATAATTGAAGTTGTTTCAAAAACACAATGAAATTTGTCAGAACAGTCTTGCCCCTCTTCATGGTTAAATGTGTGGTTCAACATAGTGGCCATTGCGACTGCTTGTACTTTTTGCTTTTTTATAAATACAGGAAATGTAATAATTAATCCCTATGCTGTTATGTTCCAGGAACCATCAATATAATTAGGGATTGGTTTTACATGTTGTGTATCACACATAAGTTAATTAGCTGACCTAAGAGGAATATGTATTGTTCTAAATAATTATCATTCTTGCAATGTGGGATGTTGGGTACTTGCCTGTACTTGCCAGAGAAAAGTACAAACATCATTATTAATTTTTCTTTCAGAATCACCCCATGTCTAGAGTATGAAAGACTTTTTTTTAAAAAACAAGCAAGCTTTATCCTTTTCAGGTCTTCTTTATAGGATAGATTGATAGACAGATAAACAGACAGATAGATAGAGAGAGAATAGGTTATATTGTGGGTGGGGACATTTAAATCTGTACAATGGAAAACTATATGTTTGAGAAGCCATGGTAAATTACCTGAATTGAAAAAAAAATTCCATTTTTAACCTGTTCATATTTTGAGAGCACATTCTTATTCATTATTAACCTTGCCAAACACAGAATACCGGGTCATTCCTATAGCCTCGGGGCTTTGACTCCCATATCAGTTCTGTATAAAGGTTCATATAATAGATCAATCAATTTATCAAGCTATTAAAAAAAAGTCCAATAATTATAGCAGCTGTCTTGGTTGTACTGCTCGTACTGAAACATTTGGCACAGGGCTGTTCGAATGTCTTACCATAAAACATTTAAAACTGCAGTCTGGATTTATTGTCTAAAATGGGACAGCATAATGCAATGTAACAGCTGCTTAGCTGTGCTGACAATCTAAACGTACTGTACTGCTGTTTTATGGCACAGAGAAAAAGGCACTTCTAGGTTTCAGACCTAATTAGTCCCCTAACCAGATGTTGTTTGCTCCCCCATTTTTTCCTTCATCTAAGTACTTACATTGTTATAAAATAAATCACAAACTTTCTCAAGCTTATCTACTAAGATGTTTGTTAGTGTCAAAATCTTATCAATTAGCAGTGAAAGAACACTGGATGTGGGCACATTATGAACATAAATGTTTGCTGTCAATGGTAGAAAAAAAGAGCAATAAGACCTATTGTTTTGAACAACCAATAGGTCTTATTGTTCTTATGCATATCTATCTAAACACAACACAATTCTCAAACAATGCGGCACAATCTCAATCCTGTCCTGGGGGAGGGTGACCAAATAACTCCTCTAAACATTAAAAAAAACAGATACAAAACATTTACACTTATGAACATCAGCTAGAATATTTGTCTATTTTATTTTCTTATACTGTACCTTAACTGAGTGTTTAAAGTTATAAATGCCACCCAGTAATGCAGTGGTCTTCTTGGCACAAAGTGATATCAATCCTTAACGGCATCAAACTTAACGTCAAATGTGTGTCACGTAGATGTTAAACTTTATAAGAACAACAGGGTATATGAATCATAAAATAACTTATTGAATTAAGTTACAGTGTTTTATGTAGAAAAAAAATGAATAAACAAATATATCTTTATCTTAAGTCAAAGGTCAATATCAAAAGATTTGGCCAGATGAGTTACCATAACTCTGAAAATATAATGTTGTAAACTGCACTTGTTTATGGGATAATGGTTTCTAATTTTTTTTTTCTTAATCTTAAATTCAGAGAAACTGGTGCGTACTGCATATTGGGTTGAACACCTTGATAAATATGATCTCATGTGTCATACAGTATGGATTGGTTGGGTGTGTTATTGCAACCACTCTCCTTCAGCTACAGAAATTGAGACATCTGCTGGGTTTTACTGTTCTGCTGAGATTTCCACAACTGCATGAAGTGGTCAAATTAGTTTGTAGCCACCCTGTAAACCTTAAATGAAGTCATTTGCAAAGCCACATTATTTCAGACAAACAAGGGTAAATAAATACATTACTGTTAGTGGAAATGATGCGACATGTTCTTCAGTAATAATTAAATAGTAGTCTTAGTGTTGACTCAGGAATCCCATTTCTGCATTGTAACACACCACAGCAATTCCACGATTACTGTGAAGTAGGGTTTGTGAAATCAGACATTAATTTAACATTTGAAAAAAAATAATAAATAAAAAATAAAACCTGTGTAACCAGAAGACAATACATTTTTAAAAAAGTTTTATCTTTATTTTTTTAACAACAGCTGATACTGATGAACTGAAGAGGTTAGCCGTGGTATTTTATTTTCAGAGCCTCGGTTTCAAACTATTTCTTAAACCGTGCATATGAATAGTCTCCAGTAGACTTGCATCATGGCTTAATGAATTACTACATCTGTGCTGTTCTCTTCAATACTGGAGCCCCAGGAGCCCTCTATCACTACTGTGGACCACTTTGGACCAATAGGGATGATAAACAGCAGATGTTACTGACAGAAAAAGCAGATTAAAGGCTTCCAAGAAACAAGCTTAACTGTTCTTCTGATGTCAACTCAACTGCATAGCTGACAGTGTTTCATTAGCGTTTCTTTTTGAAATTGTGTGCATTCACAGCTGACCCTTTTAAAAATATGATCCAATGGCCAGTATCCTTCAAATTGTGTACCAGACAGGCTGTAGTCCAACACTGCCAGGGCAATATGGGTCATCCTTAAGAACTGTGCTGGATGTGTAATTGTACTGTGCTCACTGAGGGAGAAAAAGGTGGAAGATTGGAAATAACTAGATCTTTAGAGTTCATCTTAATCACTAGACCAGAAATTGAACAGGTAATTCAGTAAGAGACAATTCCCAGAGCAAAGATATACATAACACATTACAGGTGTCAGCACAAAGAAAGAAATAGGTTATCACTCCAATCTGAATCATTTACAATATATCATAACAAATGCTTGTGCTCTGAATACTTTAATCAAACCTGACAATAGCTTCTTATAATATACAATGAAGATAAAAAGCAGATCTTTATGGTATTAGAAACACTTTTTATCACAATATAAAGAGCAGTTTTCAATATATAGTCTGACGGACTTTAGCCAAAAATGAGTTTCAATACTCTTTTGTTGGACTTAATGCATTCCATCCTAATCAATGTGATATGGCTTTTTGTTTCAGAAATGGTCTTTACCAGTGTGTTAAAGAGTGGTAATGCAACATCCTGATTGGCTTTCCACCATTCCATCAGGCATATCATTTAAATTGTGTTATACTACAATCGTGGGTTTCACTGTCAATGTATTACTTACTCTTCTTAATTTGCAATCTTCAAGGTTAACATCAAAGGCGTTTCATTAAAAAAAAAACATGTTTTAAGACGCTCCATGCTCCCTCTTGTGGTGACAGTTAATTGTTTTGTTTCTATTTTCTTTTTTTTTTTGTTTACTATTGGAGGCAAGTAAAGTACCAAAGTAAATTAAATAACGGAAATACTCAATATACATTATGGAGTCACAATACTAAACTAAATGATATGACATGTTTTGAATTGAAGTTGAATGTCTTCAATTTTGAAATGTTTTGGTTCACATTTTTATATCCCAGAGTTTTGTCTGTATATTTTAAGATTAGTTTAGACAAGGAAAGAAAAAAACAAAACAAAAAAACTTTAGTATAATAGTGATAATGGAATTGCTGTGGCATGTTCCTCTGTAAAAATAAACCCCTTCAACTAAACAATTTACTGACTTGGATTTACATTATTATCCTGTAACACGCCACAGCAATGCCATTATCCCTGAATATATATATATATATATATATATATATATATATATATATATATATATATATATATATATATATATATTCATGTACTTTTTCATACCTTGTAAAGGGAGGATTCTTACTCCAAACTCCTCAAGCTGTGTCAGAGCACTGATCAGGTCAAGTTCTTCTTGTATGACTGCAGGACAGTCTGTGATAAGCTGTAAACAGCATCTGTAAAAGAATAATGAGTTGCAGTTCTTAAATTAGCCAGAACAGAAATCAGTATATCAATATTAAGAAAATATAATGGCACATATTGTCATAGTATATTTATTGTACATATCTATGTGTTTGGATCTGCACTGATTGGTTTCTTTGGCACTGTTCGAAACAGAGTGATGTCACAGTATTATACATGTGAAAAAAACGAACAGATTTGAATGAGCAATGTGTATTACAGGGCTGTTTAGTAGAGAACACAGTTAAAACCAGAGTTCAACAAGTCCTTAATTAAGTGGATCTGTTTAAAAATTAGCACAAACCCAGGAATATTGGTGATTTAAATACACAACCTTAGTGTCTTAATTTACCCCTAATAAACCAAGTAAGTAACCTGGATACAAATGATGGAAAAAAGATAAAAAGCCTTTATTCTGGTTTGGCTATATATATATATATATATATATATATATATATATATATATATATATATATATATATATATACACACAGTACTGTGCAAAAGTTTTAGGCAGGTGTGAAAAAATGCTGTAAAGTAAGAATGCTTTCAAAATAGACATGTTAATAGATTATATTTATCAATTAACTAAATGCAAAGTGAGTGAACAGAAGAAAATCTAAATCAAATCCATATTTGGTGTGACCACCCTTTGCCTTCAAAACAGCATCAATTCTTCTAGGTACACTTGCACAAAGTCAGGGATTTTGTAGGCATATAGTCAGGTGTATGATTAAACAATTATACCAAACAGGTGCTAATGATCATCAATTCAATATGTAGGTTGAAACACAATCATTAACTGAAACAGAAACAGCTGTGTAGGAGGAATAAAACTGGGTGAGGAACAGCCAAACTCAGCTAACAAGGTGAGGTTGCTGAAGACAGTTTATTGTCAAAAGTCATACACCATGGCAAGACTGAGCACAGCAACAAGACACAAGGTAGTTATACTGCATCAGCAAGGTCTCTCCCAGGCAGAAATTTCAAGGCAGACAGGGGTTTCCAGATGTGCTGTCCAAGCTCTTTTGAAGAAGCACAAAGAAATGGGCAACGTTGAGGACTGTAGACGCAGTGGTCGGCCAAGGAAACTTACTGCAGCAGATGAAAGACACATCATGCTTACTTCCCTTCGCAATCAGAAGATGTCCAGCAGTGCCATCAGCTCAGAACTGGCAGAATACAGTGGAGCTCTGGTACACCCATCTACTGTCCGGAGAAGTTTGGTCAGATGTGGCCTTCATGGAAGACTTGCGGCCAAAAAGCCATACCTCCGACGTGGAAACAAGGCCAAGCGACTCAACTATGCATGAAAACACAGGAACTGGGGTGCAGAAAAATGGCAGCAGGTGCTCTGGACTGATGAGTCAAAATCTGAAATATTTGGCTGTAGCAGAAAGCAGTTTGTTCGCCGAAGGGCTGGAGAGCGATACCGAATGAGTGTCTGCAGGCAACAGTGAAGCATGGTGGAGGTTCCTTGCAAGTTTGGGGCTGCATTTCTGCAAATGGAGTTGGGGATTTGGTCAGAATTAATGGTCTCCTCAATGCTGAGAAGTACAGGCAGATACTTATCCATCATGCAATACCATCAGGGAAGCATCTGATTGGCCCCAAATTTATTCTGCAGCATGACAACGACCCCAAACATACAGCTTAAAGTCATTAAGAACTATCTTCAGCGTAAAGAAGAACAAGGAGTCCTGGAAGTGATGGTATGGCCCCCACAGAGCCCTGATCTCAACATCATCGAGTCTGTCTGGGATTACATGAAGAAAGAGAAGCAACTGAGGCTGCCTAAATCCACAGAAGAACTGTGGTTAGTTCTCCAAGATGTTTGGGCCAACCTACCTGCCGAGTTCCTTCAAAACTGTGTGCAAGTGTACCTAGAAGAATTGATGCTTGATGCTGTTTTGAAGGCAAAGGGTGGTCACACAAATATGGTTTTGATTTAGATTTTTCTTCTGTTCACTCACTTTGCATTTTGTTAATTGATAAATATAATCTATTAACATGTCTATTTTTGAAAGCATTCTTACTTTACAGCATTTTTTCACACCTGCCTAAAACTTTTGCACAGTACTGTATATACATATATATATATATATATATATATATATATATATATATATATATATATATAATGTTTATTGGTTATTATGTGCAATACATATTCCCAAGTTAGGGAGGAACACTTTTGACTTTCACTTGCAAATCATGCTTTCATTAAGGCAAGAACAATATTAAATGCATAGCTCGTCAAGATGTTTTGGCAGCAATTGAAATTCTTGGATCCAGAATCGATATTTCCGACAGCATTACAAGGCCAATTGTTTAAGTAAATAATATTAGGTAATTTACTATACTTCTATCATGTTTACACAATGTATATCATGCTTAACAACGGTTAGGCATGCTTTTTACTATACTTACAGTATCTCTAATTTACCAGCACCATATGTCATGACTTCACTTGGCTTTTACCTTGCTTTAGTACATTTTGCTTTTACCATGGTATACCGCAGTAGACTTACAAGGGACAATTCCAGTTACATTTGGGAAAATAAAGTAGCGTATTCGTGAAAATATGCAATGAGGTCACGCAGTTATAATTCTGTGATCTCATAGAAAAGTAAAGCATGCAAAATACTATATTAATAATATAATATATATTAGTTTCATTTTTTGCTGCTGCTAAATTAAAAAAAAAAAAAAAAAAAACACTGTCTTGATGCTCTATATATTTGATTTGAAACGTCAGGTGAAAGAATGCTTCCCTTCTGTGCTTGCATTGACTTGAGAAAAAAAAAAAAGGTTCTGTATTTGACCTCTTTCAATCCCTATGGTACAATTATGGGGGTGCACTGGCTGTAAAAGCACTGATGGATAAATCTTTTACATAAACATTTACAACTGTAAAATATGTATTTACTGTACTGCAGACTGCATCTCTGTTGCACAGGAAAACGTGTCAAACAAAAATCTAATATTGTATATATTTTTTTTGATACCGGTGTGGATGTAGGGTGTATATGCGGGTTTGTTTACTAAACCCCAGGGCCATGTATCAGAAAAAGCTTTATGAAAACATGTTTAAGGTAACTTTAGTTTTGTCCTCCCACTCGTTAATTTTAAACAACATAACAATGTGTTAATCATGTGCATGATTTCTGCACAGATTTCTATTAACATCAAAATGACCTTATAATGACCCATAGAGTTTGGTTGGTGTAATACGTCAGGGGTAATTTGTGTTGGCTCCGCCACGTCTTCCAATGCTGTGAGGCTGAGAATTGCTTACATTGCAAGAGCAGGATGATGCATTGTCATTCCAGTCTCTCGCACTCCAGTCTTGTCCCTCTTAGCATACCGTAATGAATTTCCTGCGAATTTCCTTCCTAATACACTCGAGTGCAGTGCCAGGACTGAATGAGTGTAGTCATCGTTTGAATGTAAAATTAGTCACAGAAGCGCATTATGTAGCAAAGCACTCAAACTGAAGGACTTTTGAATGGGAAGCTTATTTTTTAAAAACTTCCTGACGGTTCATTGGATAGAAAGAGGGTTACTTGTATCTGCTGTCAAAGTGAGTTCCAGTATCACAGAAGTGCATCTAGTCTGCTGTACCACCTGTATGCTAAACATGCTTTCACTTCTCAAAATACACTGTCTAGTAGTCCTTCTGCTACAGACAACAACAATACAACAACAAATTAAACCTGCCAGTTTGTGACAGAGTACTCATTTAGAAATTCAGGATCGCTGCAAACCCATGAATCAAGCTAAGTACGATACTATCACCAGTGCTGTTGGATAGCTTCCGACTGCAGACCCTTTAACATTGTAGCTTTGTTTTATTTCAAAAACCACATTTATTTTTAAACAATATAATTACAATTATGGAGGATATAACAGTTACTCAGTGAATGTTTTTGTTTTATTTAGGATTATTATTATTAGTAATTAAAAACTTCAGAGTAAAGCAAAGGTAATTGCAAAATGCAGTAAGGTGAGTAATAAACTGACTCCATTGTGATTTAGCAGTTGGTTCAAACAATTTAACAACACATGCTGGATTGTAAATAAATATAAAACTATAAAGAGAATCCAGAAATTGGAAAGCTGGGTTTTTATGCTGGGTTGTTTTTTGGATAATAATAATAATAATAATAATAATAATAATAATAATAATAATAATAATACTACAACCTTCGATCAATGCAGTAATTGTATCAATTAAGTATGCGATTAAAACTAAGATTAACTGAGATTATTATTTTTTTAAATCTCAAGATGAATCGCGATTCATTTTTTGAATCAATTGACAGCCCTTACAGGAGCAGAGGATTTTTTTAATTCCAGAATTTAACCTTGAGAGCAACTTCATTTCAATTCTACAATATTCTACCATTTGTTTTCAGGAAAGCAGTACCTTTCATTTTTGGAAAAAAAAAAAAAGATCTGTCAGCCGATATATCTTTAATTATCCGTTGCCTGCAATTCCAATTGCAAATAGGTCTGGCTAAAATGCAAACCAAGCTAATTGTTTGTCACATTTGTTGTTATTGCAAGCTATAACTGCTGGAGCAAAACAGAACAAAGACTTTGACTTAATTCTTTCCAGCAAAGTACTAGAGATTTCTTTTTTATAAGAAAAAGATTTGAAAGAAAAATCGTTAACAATCCCCAAGGGGGAAAAGTTCAATGTATTCTCTTTCTTTTTTACATGAAAATAATTACCTGGCCAGGTCCATGCAGTTATCCATCAGGTTTGTTGATGAGTTGAAGTACTCCCTAGCTGCTGCCAAGACTAATTCAATGCTCCTCTCGCAGCTGACCTTGGGCTGCACTTTACCTCGGAAGGCCATAGTAACGGGTGGGTCGATCGCCACAGAGCTGCAGTGCATCATCTGCCCAGCCAAGCGGATATTCTCCAGGAGGCTTGAGCACAGCAAGCTTTCAGTAAATATCTGAAAGGTGAAAAGAGCCATTCTGTCAGGTTTAGAGCAGGAAGAATCCAGCGTTCGTTAGTGCCAGCCATGACAGCTAAGCTATCCAAGCTCAGCTTCTCTCTAGCACAATATAACCGGTAAGGTATTACATAGCCTTCATCTCTGGACGCATAACTCCACTCATGGTCAACTACCACACGGTATAACCTTCATCAACAAGCACTAGCTCTTATTGTTCATTGGTGTTTAAGTTTAACAAAGTGCTAATAGTGTGTAATATTCACACAGCCATTGGTGATTACACAGATGCATTGCTTTAAATCGTGTAGATGAGTTTTCAGAATTACAATGATAACAAGCAATGCCTCATGATTTCTCTGGTATAATATTTTGGCACCAGATATGCAGAGCCAAAGTAACGATGTGGGACTTTAACCAGAGATATACGTGGCTCGCTAAATAAACGTCATGTCAGAGACAGTGTGAGGCCCTTCTGCATTGCCTGTGCTTATGAAATACTTCAAAAATAATAAAACTCTGTATTCTGTAAATATGTTTTTACTTTGCGTTTAAGATGTGCACTTCTAGCGGGAAACGTTCAAGGAAGGAAGAAGCTTGTGTGCCTGCATCTTTATGAAAGGTAAGCAAAGTCTGGTTTCTAATGAAGTAAATTGTATTGATGTCAAACTATGGAACAATACATTAACCATGAAGTATATGCTTGTAGTTTTATCTTTATTCCAGTATGCTATACATGCATCTAAACCCAAAATACACTGACAAATGAATAGCCCCGACCTTATTTTGGAAACCACACTGTTACTACAGTACTCCTTTGAGGAACCTTAGTTTGTCATATGATTTCATAATTCTTTAATTATTCCGGATTTCTATATAACTTTCATCTAATCTCTACCACTGCACTCAGGGGCCATGTAGCAGTTATGCTATCCAAGATGGGAGTAAATGGACTAATAAAGCAGCAGATGTTCCTAACAAGAAAAAAAAACACTTCAAAAAAGGTGAAATACCAAGACAAGAGAGATAAAGATGATCCATCTCCATTGCCAAAAGTGCTGATCAGTAGTTGCTGTTCAAACCAGTGCATTTAAACAATATATTTTGTGCGCTGTGATGTTTCATTGTTATAAGCCTGGGGGCTCACTTATGTAATAATGTACAGAATATAAGATGGTTGTACAGTAGTCTCGGCATATAGGAACACCTCCTAACACTTCGCCTAAGGGAACACTCTTGTGGTGAAACTGATTTTTCCCAATATAAATGCTATGGCTAAACGAACAGGAATTTCGCTTAAAAGAGCACCTTCTAGGCACCGATAGCGATTCGTTCACAACAGAGGGACACTGATCGGTTTATGAAAACTTTCCAGAACCGCCGTCATATCACTGAATTGTTTTGTATTCTGATTTCCACGAGGGCACCTCATCGCTACAGATGCGCCACTGTTTCTCTTGCTACACAAACTTTGAAATTGTTCGAGCTCTTGAAAAAAACCTGAATCAGACAGAAGTCGCAGAGCAATTTGGTGTTTCCCGTTCTGGTGAGTTGCTTCACCATTCTATTAAATAATATGCATGTCTTGTATAGTGCTGCTGCATTTTGTAACACGTGTAGGGGTGCTGTGTCAATTTAGCTTGACAGTTAGTTTATTAATGTTAAGTTAATCCTAAGTAACGCCGACTATTTTTGATTCTGCTATTGTGATAGACCGAAACACACCTGCCAGCTAATTTCATTGTACATAGCGATTTCAGCTTTTTGACAGTGTTGGTTTGCTTTAGTTTTATTAACGTTAGTTTGTCTGTTACTTCATTATTATAGTTTATTAACATACACATGCCCATTGTTTTGCTTTTACTTATTCAGTTCATTTCATATGTTGATGCACGTGCGTCATGAAGTAATACATATGTATTTATTTATTCATTCATACATATTGTGTCTGGTGGCTAGCACCGTCTTAGAGAACACTTTGCCTATAAGAACACTTTGCTTGCTTCCCGAGGGGTGTTTTCTTAGCTGAAGACTACTGTATTACAGTGTACATTGTTGTGCGCCATCTCTTTCGGTCACAGTCTTTACTGCTAATTAGTTTTTTTGAAAGCCTTTAAAGCCAGATATGCTTAACTCCAATTTGCCCCTTGTTTTTAATCAGGTACCGTTTACTAAATCACATTTTCACAGCATGACAGTATCTCTTTTTTTTTTTCCCAGTGTTAAAAACGTTATATTTTGGAATATAACTTAAATATTGAGACTTAGCATTATACACTGCGGCTTGTCTTTTCTTTATTCTTGTCTCATGTAACCAGGGGGATTATGGCAATGTATTACAGCAAAGCACTATGGGATATCGGAGGATACTGTGTAACCAGACTCTAACACGGTTCACATCCAGATTACAGTTAAACCAGTTTATCTAACCCAGTTATGCAGACAACCGAGTTCGAGACTACCTCCTGTGTGGGTTTCAAACTCTGTTGTTGAACTCAGTTATGAACCGTGTTTAATGTGGATGCAAATCGATTTAAGCACTTTTAAAACAGGTTTTGAACCCTTAACCCAGTTCTAAAACGCTTATGTGGCCAGGGCCTAAAAGACTTCTTAAAACAGCATACAGTCAATGAGTACTGTACCTAAACTGACAGTTTGTATGGTAATGTTTATTGACTTGTATATTATTTTTTATTATTATTATCAGTTTTATTATTTCTATAATTTATTAGTACTGTATTTTTTATTAATTTGTTTATTTTACTAATTACAGTACAGTATTATTCTTTTTTTGTTAATTTTTATAATTCATTTAGCTGACCATCTTTATCCAAGGCAATATAGAATTACTGTATTAAATAATTAAAATACAGAATGTTACATACTGTATAGTAATGTACAGTACTAGCTACATGTTACATTGTTTTATATTGTTTCTTTGGTAATAAACCTTTATACAACATACATTGTATATGTACATTAATCAATTAGTATTGTACTAGGTTTTGATTTTTGTGCTGATTTGGCAGGTATGTGCATGTATCTGGTTATTACATACCTTGGTTATAACATACTGTTTTTACAGTCCCAAGGCAGTTGGTTATATCAGAGTTTCACTGTGTGTGTGTGTTATATGTTCTAAATAGAACATTACCAGAAGTGCGCTATTCTTTTTTAACTCAGTTGTGCAGGGACTTTTGTTAACATCCAATTCAAAAGTCTACAAGGAAATTGACTGCGGTGACAGTTAAGAGTCCTGAGCAAAAGGTGAGGGCACATAACGAAAGGTCAGTTATCTAATCAGACAATGCCCACTGCAGGGGAATTCTTTTTTTTTTTTGTACTGAATGACATGAGACTGCTCGAAATACAATCACCATTACAGTTTCAATAGTCTAATAAAGCATGGTTAGTTTCTATCATTGATAACCTCAGCTCTACTATAAATGTGACAACAGACCACACATCTCAAACAGTCTTACTCAAGCCAGTATATATGCTTAGTAGAAAAGAATGCTCCAGTCGGAATATATAAAAAAATAATTTTGAAAAGGTATAATTCTGGCATATATGTTACAACATACCAGGAAAATTAAGCATGTCTTATAATTTGCATCAGATGGTGTGCAAATACAATACTCATCCATTTTTAAAGCCTGAGCACTGGGAGTGTTTGCACACTGTGGTGTTTTTATCAGCTTTAAAAATAAATAAATAAGACTTATCTGAATATACTGGAGTCCTATTTTATTCAGGCCTTATTGGAAAACCCTATTTGCTGATAAGAATTGAGTAGACTTTTATCATACCGCGAACAATAAAGCTTCAACAAATTTCCTGTGTTCTCTTGCTTATACCTTACAATGCAATTTGATCACAAGATAAGATCTCACAATCTGTTTTTATTGTATTTTCAGAAGTATGGGATTGTGAGGTAGTACACACAGGCAGGTGACTCACTGTTTTCTAATAAGAATAGCTCTTTAGAAGTCAGCATGTGAACCACACGTTAAAGGGTTACAGAACATTGTGAAATTTGTGGACAGTGTAATTTTACCTTTGAGTTTAGTTTTAAAATAAAATTGTTTGTTGTTCATGTACTATGTATGTAAAGTTATGTAGCAAAAAGCCAAGCCATTTGGAGCCCCAATGTCACATTTTACAAGTCAACAGGTTCAAGTTAAAGTACTGGTTTGGCTTCTCTAAAAAGCAACCTCCCTCTGTACCTCTGTACCTCTGTGTGCTTACTATAAAAACATGAACATCCTTGCAATAAAAACGTGAATGTGCTTGCTATAAAAACGTGAACCTGCTTGCTATAAAAACGTGAACGTGCTTGCTATGAAAACGTGAACGTGCTTGCTATGAAAACGTGATCGTCCTTGCAATAAAAACGTGATCGTCCTTGCAATAAAAACGTGATCGTCCTTGCAATAAAAACGTGATCGTCCTTGCAATAAAAACGTGAACATGCTTGCTACAAAAACGTGATCGTCCTTGCAATAAAAACGTGAACATGCTTGCTATAAAAACGTGAACATGCTTGCAATAAAAAACATGAACAAGCTTGCTACAAAAACATGAACATGTTTGCAATAAAAATGTGAACGTGCTTGCTATGAAAGCATGATTGTGCTTGCTATGAAAGCGTGATCGTGCTTGCTATGAAAACGTGAACGTGCTTGCAATAAAAAACATGAACAAGCTTGCTACAAAAACATGAACATGTTTGCAATAAAAATGTGAACGTGCTTGCTATGAAAGCGTGATCGTGCTTGCTATGAAAGCGTGATCGTGCTTGCTATGAAAGCGTGATCGTGCTTGCTATGAAAGCGTGATCGTGCTTGCTATGAAAACGTGATCGTGCTTGCTATAAAAACGTGATTGTGCTTGCTATAAAAACGTGATTGTGCTTGCTATAAAAACGTGATTGTGCTCACATCCAAGTGTTCTACAGCTATGGGCAAAAGTGTTGCATCTCATAGAATTTTAGGATTGAGACATCATTAAAAAAAAAATCATGTAATCAAAGAAACTACAAAATGATATTGCAAAAGTCTACTGAAAGGCTTAATAGTAGTACAGTATTTCATGTTACATTTAGAAATGTAAATTGTCAGTTTTTCATTAAGTATATGAAAAACTAAAAAGCAGTATGCAACTCAATATGTTAACATAACTTTATTCAGCAGGTTGCATTCAACTTTATGAAGCAAAATTAGTTAATTCTATAGGGTGATGCAAACCTTTTGGCCATAGTTGGTCGTCTCTCAGCAGCATGAATATCCTCAGCAACATAACATTCCATGGCCTTTGTTACTAAATTATAATATATAAATAAACACTAAACACAGTTCTACTTATTTTTAATGTATTTCTTAAAATTAATGTTACTCATGTTTTTTCCAGCTAGTTTGAAACATCCAATTGGAATGTTGCTGCAACAGTGCATATCACAGTTGCAACCAGGGACCTCCACTTTTGCTGTGAAGCCAATGGCCTCTTTTACCTGTCTAACCAAAGAAATAGATGTTATCGGACGACTGAAGCTTGGAAGCAGAGGTAAGTCTCTACCTAGAATTGTCAAGTGCTCAAACATTTAGACCAGTAAACTGTCCATGTCTATCTGTGTTTCTACAGTATTTCTGTCTACTGTATCTGTCTAAATTACTTAGGGTTGAAAGAGCTTGATGCTATCCACTGTTTTTAAAATATTAGAGAATAAGAAATAAAAAATGCAAAAAGGAAAGTTTTTTCTATGCCTTATGTTTAGAAAACCTTAAGGGTTTACTTGACTATATGCTAATTAATAACTGTGCAGTACCTCATAACAAGTGTCTTGGTCCAAGCACTTGTATACATTCTGCTGCATGTCTTGCAAATCCTGCAGCAATCCTTTCCAATGGTTCTCACTTACAGGTGGATTCCTGCCAACAAATCAATATATACCAGTATTTTATTAGGGCATCTTCCTGCCCTCTGTGAAATTCCTTACTGTGCACCATCTGGGAAAAGTGTGACAAACCAGACTTTTTTTCTCATTTATCTCTCATTAATTTAAGCAAGTATTGGTGTGAAAAAAAAACAAAACAAAACAAACAAACAAAAAAAACCCCAGTAAAATAATATATGCCCTTGCTTATACACAACAGCAAGCTCCTCTGAGACCAGCCAGACCTTTTTAGATATCTGAAGACCTCTTTCTATTGTGTTTGTATACGGGTCCTGATCATTGTAACTCACCTGCGCCCAGTGTGTCTGGTGAGCTTTACCATCAGTTGGTGGGCTTCCTCTCGACTGGATTGGCTGTTCTGCACAAACGAAGGGGGTTTTGGCAGTCCATGCTTCTCCAAAATCTCTGCCACACTGCAAGTGAAAATATTTCATATTGACCTTTGAAGCCACCAAAACAAACAAATAATAACAAAAAAGAAAAACATTTACATCTGAAGCAAACTTTAATACAAATTTCTCTGAATGTTCTGTCATTTGCCATGGCAACATAATATTTCTTACTGAAGTGCCTCTTGTAAACAGTATAACTCTAACATTTCTACCTAATGCAGGTAGCATATATTGTCCTTGCCAGTGGTTTACAATGTATAGTATGTTATTTTAAAGATCCAGTATCACATCCATCTAAGTTATAAAAAACCCTGTAAGATGTATTTGATCTTGGTGTGCTGTTCCCTATCTTCCCAGATCACATGAAATAACTTCAGTACTTTTTTTTTCAGAAATATAAACTGCTTCGGGCAACTCTGATCAATCCTGAGGCTTGGTGGCACTGTTTACATCTTTGGGTGCAGTCCAGGAATTAGCATCTTCATTCTTCCCAGTCAGTAGCAGCACAGTATACCCTCCTAAGTCAGTGGATGCACCTATTCATTATTATCACTCAAGAGTTCCCCCGAGCTAACTCTTACAGACAGTAGTGTCACGACCTGGTGTCATGTGCAGCAGTGTGTGCTATGTATTTGTTTCCCGATTCCACCAATTGCATTGCTGGAAATAGCTGTCATCTGGTATCCAACTGATGACTGAACTCAATTGACCTATCAGGTTTAGAGATGTTTTATTTTTAGACACCATCAAAACATCTTTTATATTTTATTTTGCCTATATTTACCGTTTTATTCTCAACTGAATCCCCCCTCTCCCTCCCCCAGAAAATTCCACACAATTCCAACAAAACACAGTTACAAAGTACAGACAGAATTACAGTATTAATTCCTATATCCATCTTACACTATGCTTTCAAATGTAACACTATTTGTATTATCATATATAGCTTGCTGGGAAATGTATTCAAATTTCTTAAAACTAAGGCCATTGCAATTACAATCACAATCATACGGCTGGTTTCAGTTCAATCAAATACATACAGCCACCTACATACTGCACCTGGCAGCAGAATTAAGACAGATATGCTGTACAAAGAAAGGTACAAATTGGATAAATGACAATCAGCTGGATCTAATTCATTACTAAAATATCCCTACAAGCAAACTGAAACTACATGTGTCCCTGTTCTGCATTTTATAATAATGTGTAAAATCGACAAACCTCAGATGTTTCTCCAACCGATCCACCTTATCATGAAGGATTTTAGTCAGGTCGGTTTCATGGCTATGGGAAAATAAATTAAAATATTAACCCACATTGAATGCTTTGTTCATCAGCATACAGTTATTGACTACTGGAGAAATGTGTCTTGTCCCCTTTAGACCTGATGCATTACAACAACTGAACAATCCAAAACACTAGATATGGGAGACTGCTTCATCTTAATGTACTGTTTTTCATTTGTGTTAGCCTTGTGTGTTTTTGGCACATGACGCAATTGTTCGCCATGCTGATGGGGTGCATTTGGCAAAATGCATTGTGGGTGGCTGCCTTGAGCTCCGCCACTATGGCACACTGGTCCTCATGTACTGCTTCTTTAATGAACCACTAGACTGTTGTTGCAGGTAGTAACGTCTGGTGTCCATGAACATGGGCCTTCCTGACAATATCAAGGCCTAGAAAGATGGCATCCAACCACTTTCTGTTCTGTGACTTAGAAAACCCTTTTATTTAAATGTTAAATATGTTATTACTATAAAATACACAAAACTACATTAATATATACACTACTGAATTTGATAGTCTTCCTGCTGTATATATTAAGCTTGTATAAATACTGACTGATGTTATTCCATTGGTACAATTACAATTTTCTGTAAAAAAAATAAACTAAAAAAAATATGTTATGCAATACTTTGCTAGTATTGTTTGTTCACTAACCAGTAGAAAACATAGAAAATATTTCTTAACTTAATTTGTAATATGTAATAGTTTTCATGTGGTCAACTGTTATTTTTGTTAGGGAGTATTTAAAATGAAGTCAGAATGAAGACAGTTTTACTAAAGGTTGTACAGCTTTTGCGGTCAATTAATCTCTGTGGCAAAACGAAATGCATATTAACATCACTGAAATTTGCTTTGGTCCTATACAGCCTTTAAAACTGAAAAAACTGACAACGTTAATTGGGTATCAGGGGGTTTCTTTACTGTGACTTTCAGATCTGTTAACCAGACCTTCCTTATTCTCAAACTCCATTCTGGGTCTAGTAAAAGTCTATGTTTAGTCCATTTTGATGAAACCAGAAAGTACCTTTGGGCATTAGTTATCTTATATAAGTGGTTTGTTAATTAATCCTCCATTGCATTTTATATTACACTGTCATGCATTTAATGTGAAGCTATGAATCACTGACGCCATTTGAATTGTCTGAAGAAAATATTGTGACTAAATCAGCCCTATTTTGTTCAAAGGCAAATTTGCAGAGATGAGCTAGAAATGGCATATTATAGAATATATGAAACATCAGTAAGATAATCATAGACTAGAGCTGTGTACCAACTTTAAAGACATTATTTCAAGGTGTGTACCATTGATTTGGTGAGAGGTTAAAAAAATGTGGCACTGAAACATGGTTGCCAACTGTAATAGAGCATATTGAGAGAATCATATAATTCAGATGTTCACCAATAGCATAACACTATCTTGCTAACACAATGTGTCCTCTATTTCTAAAATACATTTACACATGACAGCAATGTTAGGTCAAAGGTAAATTTCAAGGTAACCAGCACATTTAACATATTGGGTTCATATAACTGCAAATATGTAATCACCACCTTAAATGGTGTCTGAAATAGTTGTGGTGTTGACTGTAGAATCACAGAATACAAGTATGAATCCAATATCTCAAGCATTAGGTCCTCATCATTCGGAAACCAAAAAAGTCACATGACCCCTATATGGCGACCATCTTGGGTCACGTGTTAATGAATATATTCTAACTCATATTGTCAGCTCCTTCCAGCAGCTAAGTTGTTTTCCGGTAGTTTTACACCATTACAATTGCTTTATTAACTTTGCTTCAAACTAGGACTCAAAAAGTTCTGAGATTTGTAGTTCTTTTTCTTCACAAAATATTTGATTAAGATTCACAACAGTATTTGATCCACTCACCCGTAGCCTCTCTGTGGAAGACATTCAAGGATATCATAACAATGGGACAGCTGATTATCTCTCTCACAGCTATAAATACACTCAAGGGCTATAGACATTAAATGGTCATGGTCTCCAATAATTTTCTGTTGACACTGTGAAAAAAATATGTAAGTAGATATAATAGAAAAAAAACAAGAAAAAAAAAAAACATGCCATCAATTTAATCTTGTTTTTCCATTTACACATCAATTTGTTTTTTAAACTGTGAAATATGTAGTATTAAGACCCAATACAAAACTGAATAAATATGCAAACCACAACAGATAATTAAATTCCACAAGATGTAAAATACAATAGAACACGTCATATCCAATTTAATTGGTTCTAGTGGTCCACCGGATATTTAAAAATATTGTATCTCAGAGTCGGCATACTACATTGTGGTTGTTTTATTAATGTCAGGGCTTTATAAATTAACAATGCCAGGTACATCAGTGTGTCTAAAACACCAAAGTATGGTTGTGCACTTGTACTATACAAAGAACATTTGTGAAAATGATTGCAGTTACAGTATTTGGCAATTTACAAAACAGCATTCCAAAAATAAATAAATTATATATATATATTTCTTTTTTTGCACCATGTGTGTTAACTAAAGACAGATACACCAACAAGAAAGTGTGCACATATACACAAACCAGCTTCGGAGGTTGGTGAAAAAATCTTATTCCAGCTTTTTTCTTTTAGTTAACATACTTAAACTGGGCAGTTACGTGAAGTGACAGCATGTAAAAATGAATCTGAATTCCCGTCTTTTTTTTTTTTTAATCTGCAACTGAACTCATTCTGTCCTGCTAAGAGCTGAATTTACTGTTTTAGACACATAATAAAATGTGCATTGATCAGTTTCCACCAGTACTGTTCAGTTAGTAGCAGCATGTGTAAATTATACATTTCAGAGGTCCATCGGTTAATAAGAGGTAATTTTATTTTACAGAATCGGATACGACAGGTTTACTGTACAGGCAAATAAGTCAATCTGCCTAAGCTGGGTATGTTTCCCCCACTCAAAACACTGATATCCTGTATAGTACTGGAATACTTAATTAGCATTTTGAATTGCATTGTAAAAACTTCAACTGACTCTGCAGCCTGTTGTGATAACATTGATCATCATAACCCACAATTCATCACACATCTCAAATACACTGGGCTCTGTCTAAATGTATGTATGTGTGTTAGTTCCAAAAAAAAATAAAATAAAGTTGTTTAATTTTTTATACTGCGGAAAAGGTTATAAGGCGATATGGTCATGGCTCCCATTTGCCCCATAAAGCCATTACACTAACACTAGTAGTCTCGTTATAAGATGGAACACAAGTAGCAAGGTGTCTTAACTATGGCTCCTGACTACAGCATTATAAAGGGGGGGCACTGAATATTGTTTTCCAGTGCACTGTGCTGTAATCAATCTGTGCACAATGGGGGCTACTATTTGATATGCAACAATACATGGTAAAACTATTCAGACCCATGCCTGTGCTTTAAAATGTGGCAATATAGCATCAAGTTTTATTTTCTCTATCAGAGAAAATGTGTACACTGACATCAAAGATGAAAAAAAATACTAAAACTTACATCAGGTTTGGAGTGCTGAAAGATCTTCAAGGGATATTTGAGGTCTTCCTTGGCTAGTGTAACCAAGTATTCCTTTAGAAGAATATTTGCAGATCCTGGTTTCTGACTCTCGCATCGATGGAGAAAAGGGACCATCCACTGGTAAGCATTTTTCACATACATTTCTTCAGATGACTAAAGATAATCAAACACAAAGACTTTGTTGAAATGGGGTTGTGATTTAGTGGTGTAGTTAAATTGCAGAGTAGTTCTGAAGTACGGCGGAATTAGGTGGAAACAGTTTCAGTGTTGGATCACTTCAAAATTGACATAAGTTCCTGTAATGAGGACGGCAAGGTCTGACTATTTTTCTAACATTAAACCAATGTTATTCAATGCAAATCAGTTAATACACAGGGTTTCTTTTTTTAACTGACTACTTATAATGTATTTTAACCCAAGACACTACTGTATATAATAAAGTGGTCTTCCAGTTAAATATACCGAATGAACAGGTTTCTTTCTACACCATACTGACATGGTAGAAACTAGTGTCGGTAGTGTGAGGCCACATAAGTGTTAACTAGAGGCTGCAGCAAGTGTACTAAGGATAATCGTCATCTAATTCGGTATGCACAAAAATGCTTTCATTCTAAATCCCCAGCCATTCCATGTATTTTGCTTTAATTTTCAAAGACAAGATAAAATAAAACAAACAAAAAAAAACTTGAGGGTTATTTTGAAAGCTTTTTACTTCAAAGTTATCAAACTAATTATAAACACATTAGGTATTTAGTTTAGGGCCTTGATGTTATCATGTTTATTTTTAATTTTATAACTTGAAAGTTTTTTTGTTTTTTTTTTAATGGTGAATTAAAACTTGATGAAAGACACTCCTTGTGATAGACTGGTAACGTTTACACTTTCCTTACTCACATGCAGTGTACTGTATACAGTATGAATTCAAGTTTTCTGTTGCAGGAATTTAAAAGCAGTAATACATGGAGTTTTACATTTTTGATTAGCCACCTCTAATGTCATAACTGTGACCAGGAAGAAACATTGGTTAATCTGAAGCTGTTATGAACATGTAATGTACAGAGTACAGTAGGACAGTAACAGAGCCAATAAGAAAGCAGGTTGTCTAATTGTGATAATACCCTGGGGGATCAACTGCCACCCAACAGCTTGTTGTATCTAGTCTAGCAGGTGGTAATGTCAGGAGGACATCAGGAAATGACAGGTACTGCAGATTTTCACAATGCCTCTGAATGTATTTAGCTTCCTACTTAGCTTTATTTGATATGAATTGTCTCAAAACACCCAATTAACATCTTTTCCCACTAATTGAGCAAGGGAATTTGGTTGATGTTTTATTAGAAAGCAAAACCACAGCTAAATGGGGGATTGTTTTTTAAACTAACAGTGAGAAGAAAAAAATAGCAATCAAGATAGTATGAGATGCAACGGAGTCCCACGTCTCTGTTGTTCCTTTTACATCATGAGAACATTCCTGACAGCTCACACATAACCAGTAAAAGCAAAAATAGCTTTGTGTGCAGATGGATTCAGACAGCTAAAACAAACATAATACAATAGGAAAAAGCACTGCAAAGAGCAGAATAAATGTTACAAAGATACACAGGTTTAGCTGCATAACTTGTATAGAGGCTGTTATCAGGGGAAGGCTGTTCTGTAACCTCCCGACTGAAGCATAGCGCCAAAAACGCTGTACAAAAGAGCCGGCTCCCTTGCAGGAGCTGGTATCGGGCTTATGTCTTCATATTTGATTGTGTCACCTACCAGCCCGGACCTCTACCTCCGTGCTCGCTACACTATATACACGAGAAAAGTCTGTCATTTGTGAGGGAGGATAGGCTATAAGAATTTTGAAGTGTATCTGACTCCTGTAAAGCTATGTATTATAGATAACAAAACATATTGCATTCTTACATTTCTTAAGAGTTTTATTTTATATTTGCTCACCTTTCAGTGTGCCCTAATAATGTTTTTATTTGGTTGCATAATCCTTAAACTTTGATTTGGTTGACTATGTTACTTTAAAGAAATGTGTTAATCCTGCTGAAAATGACTTACTTAATACTAATTGTATTATTAAGTTTAATCGAATAATAGTAGTACAAAAATAAAATAATATACTCAACCTTAACTTCAAAAAATAGAAATACTTAGTGATAAAATGTATAATAATAATAATAATAATAATAATAATAATAATAATAATAATAATAATAATAATATATCTATTGAGTTAAAGTTAACTTGATATTTAGATTTTTCTAAAGAAACACATGAACAAAGTTTGTACTTTAATAGTTATCAAACACATTGCTATTGTTTTCCTCTCTCAGAAATGTGGTAAGGAGATTTGGTTAATGAAGTTAAATCTGATACCCCAGGAACTCTAGCTGACATACTGATTTGTCTTTAAACTCAAACAAGTGCTATACTACTTAGTGGTAAATAAATATCATTGATTTTCAACTGAATCTGTGTATAGATATGAAATATTTTCAAGTCCGTCAAGCAGAGATGAGTTTTTCATAAGTATCGTGACGAATCGTATCATGGCTTGTGTATTGTAATACATATTGTGTATCCATAAGTCTGCACTATTGGCAGTCTCTGCTTGAAAGGTGCTACTGCCACTTTAACAGGAAATAATAAATCTGTTCTAGCTTTTTTTATGGATTCTTATAATACACGTGTTTCACTACACAATAGATGCAGAGTAAGAGTGCAACATACACTATTCATTAATAGCCTCAGTTTATCAATGCCTTTCATCTGCTGTAGATCCTTCAGAGTAACGGTCAGGTCGCATTCCGTCTCATATACCAGTGTCTCTAAGGTAACCAAATCATCACAGAGCAGCTCAAGGTTAGGGATGTTTCTCTCTTTCCCCAAGCTAACCAAGGACAAGGCGCAGTCCACCTACAAAGAAAGAGAGAGAGGGCATACACAACAAATCAATAGCAGCAGCTGCAGGATGTCTGTGTAATCATTACCTTTTATAGCGCAAGCACCTTTACACTAAACTTCACAAGCTTCAACATTTTATAATAGGCATGTTTTTCAGGATCCTACTCAGTCAGCTGCAAGATTCGACATGGATGCCCATTAAAATAACTCTAAAATTACCCCAGGCTAGTGCATGAGCTATGAGCTATTAAGTATTCAAAACCAATATTGATTTTAAAGCATAGCATATGTTCATGAGACAGTCAAGGTTTCTGAAAAACAATTAAGGAGCACATTTAAATATATATTGATCTACAGATAGACAGATATAGATCGATAGATCGATACAGTGGCTCTCAAAAGTATTCACCCCCCTTGGATTTTTCCACATTTTATTGTGTTACAACATGAAATCAAAATGGATTTAATTAGTAGTTTTTGCCACTGATCAACACAAAAAAGTCCATAATGTCAAAGTGAAAAATAAAAATCTACAAATTGTTCTAAATTAATTACAAATACAAAACAGAAAATAATTGATTGCATAAGTATTCACCCCCTTTGCTATGACACACCTAAATAAGCTCTGGTGCAACCAATTGTCTTTAGAAGTCACATAATTAGTTGAATGGAGTCCACCTGTGTGCAATTAAGGTGTTTCACATGATTTCAGGTTAAATACACCTGTCTCTGGGAGGTCCCACAGTTGGTTAGTACATTTCCTAACAAAAACTACATCATGAAGACGAAGGAACATTCAAAGCAAATCTGGAATAAGGTTCTTCAAAAGCAGCAAATCAGGGGTAGGATATAAGAACATATCCAAGGTATTGAATATCCCCCGGAGCACAGTAAAATCCATTATTAAGAAATGGAGAGAATATGGCACAACTGTGAATCTGTCTAGAACGGGCCGTCCTCAAAAACTGAGCATCCGGGTGAGAAGGGCACTAATCAGGGAGGCCACCAAGAGGCCTATGGCAACTCTAAAGGAGTTACAGTCTTCAACGGCTGAGCTGGGAGACGCTGTGCATACGGCAACAATAGCCTGGGTGCTTCACAAAACTGGCCTTTATGGGAGAGTGGCAAAAAGAAAGCCATTGTTGAAAAAAACTCACATCAAATCTTGGCTAGAGTTTGCCAGAAGGCATGTGGGAGACTCTGAGATCAAGTGGAAGAAGATTCTATGGTCTGATGAGACCAAAATAGAGCTTTTTGGCCTCAACGCTAAGCGCTATGTTTGGCGCAAGCCTAACACCGCACATCATCCTGAGAACACTATCCCAACCGTGAAGCATGGTGGTGGCAGCATCATGCTATGGGGATGCTTCTCTGCGTCAGGGCCTGGAAAGCTCGTGAAGATAGAGGGCAAAATGGATGCAGCAAAGTACAGAGAAATCCTGGAGGAAAACCTGCAGAAGTGTGCAAGAGACGTGGGACTTGGGAGAAGATTCATCTTCCAGCAGGACAATGACCCCAAACATGCAGTCAAAGCCTGGACCTCAATCCAATTGAGAATATGTGGAAAGAGTTGAAAATTGCTGTTCAACAAAGGTCCCCATCCAACTTGACGGAGCTTGAGCAATTTTGCAAAGAAGAATGGGCAAAAACTGCAGTCTCCAGATGTGCAAAGCTGGTAGAGACTTATCCAAATAGACTCATGGCTGTAATTGCTGCCAAAGGTGCCTCTACCAAATATTGACTGTAGGGGGTGAATACTTCTGCAATCAATTATTTTCTGTTTTGTGTCTGTAATTAATTTAGAACAATTTGTAGATTTTATTTTTCACTTGACATTATGGACTTTTTGAGTTGATCAGTGGCAAAAACTAATTCAATCCATTCTGATTCCATGTTGTAACACAATAAAATGTGGAAAAGTCCAAGGGGTGAATTTCTTTCTTTCTTTCTTTCTTTCGGTCGGTCGGTCGGGTGGGTAGGTAGGTACAAACATTTTAAACACATTTTAAAGTCATCACCAGTTTGTTTATTTGTTTTTGTAAAGCTGAACAAAGAGAATGAACTGTTCTTCTCTCCTTACCTGTCTAGAAAAGCTGTCAATCTCTTCAGCCTGCCTTAGATACCAGTCAGTGAGTAGCTGTATAGATGGTTCAGTCGTCCGGAACTTGAGCAGTTCAGGCTGTTCCTCATAAAGAAACTCTGCCTCATCTTGAGGATTGGGCTCCAGAATTATTCTTAAAAAAAGAAAAAAAAAAAGTGATGAATATATATTAAAGAAACAGAAGAGTCCATGTATAGTCTTGTTAAAGGACTGCTTGTTATCAGTCCAAATTAGTAAGAAGTTACTTTATAATGCAGTATTCGGACAAGGTAACACTGTAATGCAGAACAATGGAATGCAGTATACATTTAAAATACTACAGTTTATATCACAAGCATGGGTACATCTAGGCTGGGGTACTTTTTTTTGTTATTCCACTTCAGTGGGATAACATGAGTGGACTAGCATGGTTATTGGGACTAGATTCAAATGTGTCTTTGCACATTCCAGTACAGAGGTGTCCTGCTGAAATTCAGGATGGAGCTGTGCTTTGGTAGTTCAATATTATTATTATTTATTATTATTTTTTATTATTATTTATTTCTTAGCAGATGCCCTTACCCAGGGCGACTTACAGTTGTATACAAAAAAAATACATATCAAGAATTACAGTACAATTAAGAGCAATATACAAAATATATTGCCACCTATACGTATTTTACAACAACTTCAAAATGTCTGAAATAATGTCAAATTTCTATTGTTGCTTTGATTTGGACTCAGATTTCCTTCAGAACGAGTTTAGTCAAGAAATGGCAGCTACCAATCTGCCTGCATCTGACTTATCTGAGCAGCCTGTAGCCCCTTCATTAACACCGGTGATGGCAGGAAACAAGAGAGGATGAAATTGACAGACTTGAGCTCAAGGTTCTATCTAAAAAGGACTGTTGCGAAGAGGCCATAAACAGATTTTGAAATTAATCAGCATCGAAGCATAGTCTGTTGACAATGAAAAGTAAAAGATCCGGCAGGTAAAATAATCTCTGAATTAATTGATTTAATATAAAAAAATTACACATTTCATTGTCATTTATTTAAAATATATACTTGTGGTATAATGCTGAAAGGTTTAGGAGGATGTCCTTACATAAACCACCCGCCTGTTGTGGATGGTGATTTACTGAGATATCTACTCATGGTGAATAAAAACCGTAAACCAGGAATGATCATTCAGTATCCTCTATATAGTAATACTGAAGTATTTTTTGTGCTTACCAAGTGAAGAAGACCAAGTGCCACCAAAGTTCTTGGAGTCCCAAATGTACATCTAAAATAAATATACCTGCACACTGGTTCTTCATGAACTTCTAAAATAAATATACCTGCACACTGGTTCTTCATGAACTTCTAAAATAAATATACCTGTACTCTGGTTCTTCATGAACTTCTAAAGTAAATATACCTGCATGCTGGTTCTTCACACCAGTCCCTGTCTCGGTGACTCTGTTCGTTCCATGGTATGATTGCTAAATTATCTTCATCATCAAAGCTAAGGGAAGAAGAGTCATATTTTATGTAATTAACACATCTCTTAATTGTTAACATTCAGATTCCTGTTGAACAAGATACATGATTTTACAGACAGCCTGCAAATGAGTCCAGCAGTAGATCTAGTACAGTACATGTTGTGAATATTTAACAAGAAAATCAAAGGGTATGTAAAATGAATGAGCATAATGTACAGTAAAGCCCACAGTTCAAAACAAGAGACATTATCTTGTACAACTTAATGTGTCTGGATTTTAGAATGCAAAAGTCATTCAAAAATAAATAAATAAATAAAAAGAAGATGCTGTTAATTTTGGGTGCAAAAATCTAAACTCCAAACTAAGAAGCTTAAAATTAAAAATGATATCTGACGTAAGGCACATACTTTTCAGTACAAGGACTTATATGGCCTTCATATATTTATTTAAGCCATTAATATTGTATAAGTTAGCTTTTATTGAAACAGACTTCATAGTTTATAGTTAAATTGTGTTATTCTTCCTGTTATTCCTAATGAAGACAAACTTTTAAAAAGTTTTCATGCAGCACAGTAGCACTTTAACTGTAGTCTCGGCTGTGTTTCAACAGTGTCAGCTTATAGTATAATCAGAGCCTGCCAGACAGATGGTAGGGGACCTGCTATTTCCAGGAAAACATTTATACCAAAGTTTGCATTATGCAATTAGAGAAGGATCACAGCTCGTATATACAGTTTATTATTTTACTGTTCCAGCCTTAATCAGGTTTGAAGCATCATGCATATGTATTTAAAAGAAAAAATAAATCTGTCCATGCTTGTCAAGATCCTTCTCCAATGTTTAAAATGTGTTGAAGTTGGCACTTGGCAATGCTGCTGTGAAAACAACATTCAACACAACTGGCAACGGTCCTCGGAACACCACTGTGGACCACAAAGGGTTCTAGGCTCATGCCAAAGAGTTTTTTTGTGTTTTGTTTTGTTTTTTTCGGGGGGTCTTGTCAAAATAAAAGTAAAAAAAAAATAAATAAATAAATAAAAAAGCTAAATGCTGCATTTTTACAGGGGCACAGATGGCATCTTGGGCAACACATACTGTGCGCATAACAGTGCAGCCATCACTACTTTGTACAATGCACTCCTCTTGTATACTACACTAGCAAGCACACATTAGAACACTAGAATACTATAAGAGCAATAACTAAGGATACGATTTTGTCACGGAGGTCACAGAAATCGTGAAGATCGTGAATTTGAACAAAAGTCTCGGAAATCTTGGAAATGGATGTAAAAGCATTTGGTTAGGCACTTCCTTTATTTCCTTTAAAAATGCAGTATGTCATGCACTGAAAATACAAATCTACAAGAATCTGTAAATTGCTTGGTTGTGTATGAACACAGCATTTACGTGTCGCTATGTAGGTCCGTGAATGGGATTTGTATTTTGTAACTGAGCGAGCATATAAATGAACACAGATCGTATGTTACTGTAAACTCTGGGTTGTGATCTTCACATACATACAGCGCTTAATTTATTTTTGAAACAAAGTGCGCTTGCATCTTCAAAAAATATTAATACTTGCATTTTATTTATTGAAACTTTTTTTTCATACAATGTAGTGTACCCAAGTAGTCTATTGAAAATAAATACTCACTTGCTCTAAAACTAAACATTGCTTAATAAACTGCCATTGAACATCTTCTTTTATTTCCTGCAAACTGTAGCAAAAACTACAGGTTTATCTATTTTATAGTCTTTTTTTTCTTATCTTTGTGATGCCCCGCTTGGACACGCTGCCTACCTGTGTGATTTGACCTTTCAACTCTGTTTATTTTTTTTAGTCGGGGGGTGCTCTGTAGGCTACTCAAAAACAACCAATTTAAACATCTCATTCCTATTATTGAAGAATATTTATATACCGTTTCATTTTGAACACGGGAATAAAAACAATTATTTGACATGCTGATTTTGTATATATATGTACATTTACACCGGACCCGCACAGAGAAATAGGAACACCGTTTATTTCAGACCCCTTCTGTTTCGCTACACAGCTGGTGTGAAAGCTTGCAATCGTACTCTAAAAAAATTAATAAAAAAGAATTTTGCGTTGGTGTGATAGGACCTTTAACTAAGTTTTGTACTCTAAAGTAACATTTAAACTTGCCAGCAGTCAAAAGCAATAGAATATATATATATATATATATTCTCACCCAGTTAGGTTTACATCACAACCAACTCAAGCAACAACCACACCATCTTCCACAGAAACATGGGATCACCTAAAGAAAGTCAAGAATAAGGGCTGTGTCTGAAGAAATCAAAGAGACCAACTGCTAGCAATATTCCGGCACATGTGACATATATTTATCTTTTACGGCTTGTAAGAAGTATAACCTGCCATTACAGATAATGACTGTAAATTGAGAATATTTTGTTGAAACCATATGCTTGAACTGAAACCCTACGTTTGTGTTTAGACAAAAAATTTGAGAACATAAATATAAAGAACCTGATGCACTTATATAATGACAATGTGATAGCTGTATACGAGAGGTCACATGAAAGGGGCATAAGCTGAGAACTTTGATCCTTAGAGACTTCATACCTAATTTTAAATGTATGAAAGTTCCTCAAAAACAGTTTGTTCAAAGACATTTTCCTGTTTTGATGTTGACACGTTGTTAATGTTTCTCTCTCCTGTTTGCCATAGTGTTAGTTATTAAGGAATTCATTCTTTGCCTCATAGAGATATTTTAAAACGCATTTTATATCTGTTAGCACTAACCATGGTACTGACACTGCTTGTTCCCACTAGTCACAATTGTGCACCAATTTCCCATCATTTTTTTTTTGAGGAACTCGTTTACATTGTTTGTAAGGTTAACAAATGGAAAATTATTTTCTTACGTACAAAATTTGGGATCAAATTTGGGAACAATGTTTTGGGGAAAAATGTGGTTAAATTTGTTGCTGTTTTAGTTACAAATACTTCCTCTCAGCCCGTCTCTTGCAATCACAAAAAGGATTTTGCCTCAGACTGCCACAGACTGGTGATTGTGGACGTGGGCTTTTGGCTTGGACAACTTTGAAAATGTTGTGAATTTTTAAAAGAAATGAAATGATTTTTAAGCAAACTCTGAGAACTGTTACTAGGATGTACAGAAATATGAAATCACTGATGCTTCCGTTTTTAAACACATTAAGAACATTTGCAATTTGATGCATAATTCAAATCACATGAAACTGCCTACAAGGTTCCCAAGCCTAATTAATTTCCAAAAGACAACAATGTCAGTGATTGCTTTGGCAATCCTCCTTTAGCCTTTACTATTGCCTGGCACTGCTACTTTGGCTCAGTCATTATCCTCCTCTTCTTACAATTATTTGATAATACATATGTGATGGTTGTACAGCATCCTCACAGACTTGCAAGCTCTTTAACCCTTTGCAGTCCTATGTCATTACCATTTTTCCTTTCCAGTCTGATGTCAGACCCTGTCGTCAAGCACAGGTCCCTAGTCATTTTTTCTCCGAAAAAAGCAGAGAAAACCTTTCAAATGGCAGAGTGAGACCGATAGAAGCCACAAAAAGGGGGTGGGGGGTGGATCTGAGCAATACGCATAGCTTCCGCATCTAGCACTCAAAGAAAATTGCAGACATTTGCCAAGCTTTTTGAGATGTTATAGTAATAAAATAATGACCAGGATAGTATTATTGAGGATCTTGGTGATAAAATGAGTGATCAGGAGATGATTTACCAGTATGCACTACTGTGAAGAGATATGTGATAAATACAGCGAACAAGGAGTATATTTATAAAATTACTTTTAAACAGCGCATGTAAAATAAACAGCACGTGTGAAAATAAACTGGACCGACGCGCCTGACAGGCACTGAATAAATTGACCGCAAAGGGTTAAAACTATATATAAATATATATATCCTAAAAACTTTGCCTCCCACAGGCGAACTGCATGGAACGTCCTCCTTGCATCGGACTTAATTATTGCTTAAAATCCCTCACAGCCACTCTGACCCAGTACACAAAACCACGAGTGCTTCCACTTACTTTGCTTAAAATGTGCACATTTCTCCTCCAGACCCCCTCAGTTTGTTTTTCAATAAGTCCACGAGTTAATATTCTTTTAAATTAGAAACAACAGGCTTTATCTATTTGAGAACCAACAACACCATTGGAAGCATGACTAATTTTGCTTTGTATACAATGATTAATTTTCAGATGTCAATCTTGATAAACATTCAATTTTTATGATTTGGCAGGGCAATTTTCAAAATGTTTTGTCTTACTGTTATAGACATTTTAATTAGGCGTGTGGTGTATCCATGACTACTTATGTTGTCTAAGTGCAACATTTATGAGAGCAAGATTCGCAAGTTCTGTAATATGCTGCATAATAAAAGCTCAGTATGGCATGACAAACCAAATACAAAAACATGATTATTCATGACTGGCATGGTAAAGGCGTAGTATAACCAAGGGGAAAGCCTGGTAAACTGCACAATTACAGTGCAATTTTCCAATAGCAAACTTTTATTAGTTTAGTTTATTCACTTTGTGCCCAGCACAGGCATCTCAATAGTGCAGCACTGATAGAACAAGGAGATCATACTCAATAATAAACAATACAACAATTATTATACATCCAAGTAATCTCAATAAAAACACACACTTCACACGTATACATACAATACACAAATATATTAAAAGATAAAGATATTTATATATCAATACAACTAATACAAGTTCACCTCAAGCACAGATTACACTGAACAGCAGTTTTAAACCCAGAGAGGCTTGACAATGACACAATGGAATCCAGAAGGGCATTCCATAACACCAAGGCTGTGCCAAAGAAAGAATAACGACACAACTGAAGGCAAAAAGGCCTGATGGTCAGAGTAGCTCTGTGGAGACCTCTCAGCCCAGATCTATTACGAGCACAGACTGACATAGAGGGAGAACACAGTGAGTGCAGAACCTTATAGAAATGAACAAGAATAAAATTGGACCTTCTGCCACTTAATGGTTTAAGCGAAGAGCGACTAAGAAGGTTGCCATAAGTAGAATCCCAATTTCAGTCATTCAATACAATCCTACAAGTAAATCTTTACACAGACTCAAGCTTCTTAGTATAGTATTTTTGAAATGGATCACAGGTCTTGCCAAACTCTTTTAAAGATGTAAAACAACATTTGGAGGGGCCTCCCTAAATAATTTTCCAATAGCAAACTTTTATTAGTATTATTATGTCATAGCCCATCCACCTCACCTATTTGGATCTAAAGTCAGACACATGTAGTACAATAGGTAATATCATCCAACCCAATACTGACTAAAATGTAAGACCCCAGGGATGTTGACAAGAGGGGATCTGGTACATTCATTAAACTGACAATCTTAACAAATTCAAGATAGCAATAAAAGCCTGCTTCAGAGAACCAATTCTTTATGTTACATAGTGTCACTTGTATTTATTCAGCCACATTTCAAGCGGGGTAGGTCTTTAACTCCATGTGGCTATTACTTGCCAGCTATGGTTTAGTAATATGCTTTGCAACAGCTATCCATGATTGGCTTTAAAAAATACACATTGCATTGTATTTCATGCTGCTTTACAATAGATACAGGTACAGTAACTAAGACTTTTCTTTCTGTGCTGTCTCCTGTTAGTAACTTGACTACAGAAACAAGGTATTTAATTACCAACTCAAATTGACTGCAAAAATGCAGGGAGTTAATTTTGCCGGTCTCCACAAGGACCGAATTTAGTTTCTATTGCATTAGAAAGCTATTTAAAACAGGTGCTTTTTTTCATTGATTTTGCAGTAAAGCAGAACTTGATGAATCTGGTGTTATTTGCCTTAGAGCAGCCTGCAAGCTAACCACATACACAAATTGCATGAGACCTGTACTACTTGATCTACTATTCATTATCTGGGGCATAGCTCTAATCTGCTTGTCCTCTCTCCAGAGAATCACTGTGTCTGATAAAGCACTATAAACTTGTTTTTCTCTCCATTACAATAGAAAGGTTAGAGCATATAAGGTAATATACCATTCTGAAAATGAAATTACACCAGAAAGAAAAGGTCTCTCAAACTACTTCCAACAGTCTTCCAAAATAAGAAGGTGGTAAAAAGGTAATAGTTTGCATAGCAGGAAATCAGAATTTCCCTTCAATGACAAGAATGTAAGAACATAAGAAAGGTTACAAATGAGAGGAGGCCATTCAGCCCATCTTGCTTGTTTGATTGTTAGTAGATTATTGATCCCAGAATCTCATCAAGCAGCTTCTTGAAGGATCCCAGGGTGTCAGACAACTTCTGCAATATCCCTGCTTTTTATTATTATTTTATGTATAGGGCATCAACTCCATCTATACAGAAGCACATACCAGATACACATATGGTTACAGCCAAAAGTATTGGCACCCTATGCTTACTATACCATAATTCAAGATAACAGATTAAGGACAAGCATTTAGTAAACATTAATCACTTTTTTAATAAAACATAAAGCAAAATACACCATTTCTAGTAATTTAACCAATTATGTTTATAAATAAAACAAACAAACTTATTTCATCTCAAGTGTGAATTTAGATTTAAAATCCATGGCTGCATTAAATACCAGAGACTTCAGTATTAATTTCAATAACATTTTTAATAAAAGCTGTTTTATGGAGTATATTTTTTCAGTATTACCTGTAGAAACAGCTACAGTACTTTTATATTATAAAACAGAGTATGATCAATTCCCAAGTGGTCCTGACACATTCAGGATACCTTCATGTATTTGGACTTACTAATAAGAATGCAATACTATGGTTCCTTTTTCATTAGTCAAAATACCATATATATTTAGGTTTGCAAAATATGATTTGGAAATACTGAAACAAAATAATTTTGAAAGAAAAAGAAAATAAAAAACTGGGAACTTATTGTTTTCAAATTCTACTGTGAAATAAGAAATCACACTGCATGCGTCTCAGGTATACAAAAAGTGGCACATATTCCATGACAGAAGGTAACAAACACACAATGGCCATGCAGATATATCACCTCTATAACATAAATTATCACAAACCATCTTACTGGATGCTTAGACTCCTCTTTAAAATCCATTTGTGTCTAAACATTAGGCAAAATGGTTCCACGGTATAGAAAATATTTATGATCAGATGTATCTCATTTAGTGTACACACTATACTGTGAAAGGAGGCTGCTGTTCAATGATGGCCTGGGGCTGTTTTACATGGGAAGGATGGTCCACTGACTCCAGCTAAAGGTCAAGTTACAGTGAGGATCTACAAATCCAAGCACAATGATCTCACAATGCAGCATCACGTCTCTGGCAGTGATAGAGTGCTCCACCACGATAATGCCTTGCACCACAGGGCCGTGGCCATCGACAATGAGAATGCACACAATATAGTGCTTGTTCAGAAGCCTGTCAAATCCCCACAGATTAACCCAAACAAACACCTGTAGGATAAATGAGGGAGAGCATTCCATGCCACACATCCACAAAAAGGCGTATTAACTGCAAACAGCTAAACATGAATAGTGGTCTGAAATGCCACTTAGGACTGTCACAAGATCTAATGATTTTATATCAAGCATTTCCATTCAACCTGTAGCCCTGGTCTTTTCTTCTGTCTTTCTTCATTTTTTGACATCATAACAAAAGTTTTTACATCACCATCTGCCTATGCATGGCTTCGTGTCATGCCTTGTAACGCCTTAAGTGTGCGGTGAGATCATATCAACCCATCCCGTCATGCCTTAATGCTTCTATACAAAACAGCAAAACTCAGATTATCATCACTGGTTTGCAAGAGGTAATGTAACAGGAAATTGAATGTCTCTTCCATGAGGCTTTGTGAAATGGACTTTGAGTGAACAATTTAACACCATATTACAGTCCATCAGACTGGTGTATTTGGCAAATAAAATGGAGTGAAGTGAAGAAAAGATTTGAACAACACAAGAAACAATTTCCCCCAGAATTGCAAAGGCAAGTAGCGGTATATAAAACAAAACAGCCTGATAGATTCATAGACTTTCTACAAAAAAAATATATATATATACAGTACTGTGCAAAAGTTTTAGGCAGGTGTGAAAAAATGCTGTAAAGTAAGAATGCTTTCAAAAATAGACATGTTAATAGATTATATTTATCAATTAACTAAATGCAAAGTGAGTGAACAGAAGAAAAATCTAAATCAAATCCATATTTGGTGTGACAACCCTTTGCCTTCAAAACAGCATCAATTCTTCTAGGTACACTTGCACAAAGTCAGGGATTTTGTAGGCATATAGTCAGGTGTATGATTAAACAATTATACCAAACAGGTGCTAATGATCATCGATTCAATATGTAGGTTGAAACACAATCATTAACTGAAACAGAAACAGCTGTGTAGGAGGAATAAAACTGGTTGAGGAACAGCCAAACTCAGCTAACAAGGTGAGGTTGCTGAAGACAGTTTACTGTCAAAAGTCATACGCCATGGCAAGACTGAGCACAGCAACAAGACACAAGGTAGTTATACTGCATCAGCAAGGTCTCTCCCAGG
The DNA here is from genome assembly GCA_030684275.1 of Acipenser oxyrinchus oxyrinchus. NCBI lineage: Eukaryota > Metazoa > Chordata > Actinopteri > Acipenseriformes > Acipenseridae > Acipenser > Acipenser oxyrinchus. Next base: position 76,540,923 of record CM060251.1, on the reverse strand, counting down.
CAGAAATTTCAAGGCAGACAGGGGTTTCCAGATGTGCTGTCCAAGCTCTTTTGAAGAAGCACAAAGAAACGGGCAACGTTGAGGACCGTGACGCAGTGGTCGGCCAAGGAAACTTACTGCAGCAGATGAAAGACACATCATGCTTACTTCCCTTCAAGTCGGAAGATGTCCAGCAGTGCCATCAGCTCAGAACTGGCAGAAAACAGTGGGACCCTGGTACACCCATCTACTGTCCGGAGAAGTCTGGTCAGAAGTGGCCTTCATGGAAGACTTGCGGCCAAAAGCCATACCTCCGGCGTGGAAACAAGGCCAAGCGACTCAACTATGCACGAAAACACAGGAACTGGGGTGCAGAAAAATGGCAGCAGGTGCTCTGGACTGATGAGTCAAAATTTGAAATATTTGGCTGTAGCAGAAGGCAGTTTGTTCGCCGAAGGGCTGGAGAGCGTACACAAATGAGTGTCTGCAGGCAACAGTGAAGCATGGTGGAGGTTCCTTGCAAGTTTGGGGCTGCATTTCTGCAAATGGAGTTGGGGTCAGAATTAATGGTCTCCTCAATGCTGAGAAGTACAGGCAGATACTTATCCATCATGCAATACCATCAGGGAGGCATCTGATTGGCCCCAAATTTATTCTGCAGCATGACAACGACCCCAAACATACAGCGAAAGTCATTAAGAACTATCTTCAGCGTAAAGAAGAACAAGGAGTCCTGGAAGTGATGGTATGGCCCCCACAGAGCCCTGATCTCAACATCATCGAGTCTGTCTGGGATTACATGAAGAGAGAAAAGCAACTGAGGTTGCCTAAATCCACAGAAGAACTGTGGTTAGTTCTCCAAGATGTTTGGGCCAACCTACCTGCCGAGTTCCTTCAAAAACTGTGTGCAAGTGTACCTAGAAGAATTGATGCTTGATGCTGTTTTGAAGGCAAAGGGTGGTCACACCAAATATGGATTTGATTTAGAGTTTTCTTCTGTTCACTCACTTTGCATTTAGTTAATTGATAAATATAATCTATTAACATGTCTATTTTTGAAAGCATTCTTACTTTACTGCATTTTTTCACACCTGCCTAAAACTTTTGCACAGTACTGTATATATATATATATATATATATATATATATATATATATATATATATATATATATATATATATATAATATTGAATGAATTTGATCACAACCCATTTTCCCTAAACTATTAGAGAAAATAAACTAGTGATATGACAGGTTCTTATGTTTCACTTACCATGCTTCTGGCAACAGAATGGCATATTCATGTGGAGAGGTGGTCTCTGGGAAGTTGAAGAGGATGGCAAGTCGGTGCTGCAGAAGCTCTGACCCATGATAAGTAAAAAGGATGTCCAGTGCTTGAACGTTACTTTGCTGTAATGATAAGAGCAACTTGTGAACGTTAAGGGCCAACTTCAATTAACAAGCATTTTTTGGTTAGATTTGATTTGTTCTGTTATATTTATGATGTGCTCTGTTTATTGTATGATTTCATATTTTCCTAAATCATTTTTTACAGCTATTTGATCTCTTGCCTCTAAATATCCACAGAAAAACAAGGAAATTATCTTGGGACATTCTATACCATAACATCTGGTTTCACAGACCTCTATTAGAAATAAATCTAGATTACTGAATGTCACCTTGAGTAAGGTAGCTAGAGGTTAGTGCTACTTAGGGTCTTTGAAACCAGACAATACAATAACTGTTGGTCTACACCTTTGATTGTAATGGTGGAAGCTCTATATACTGTCATTGTTTAAATGATTAAAATTGTAATCCCTGGTATTTGGATAGTTGGTTACCAGGGATCGTGGTAACATAAATGTCCCCTGCCCTAATGATCTATGGATGTGAGATTTTGACAAGTTGTTGTTTAGATCAATAAAACAGATACATTTTAAATTGTAGATATATTGTAACTGAGCTTGATTCTGCCCATTGCATATGTCCTTGACAGATGCATTCTGGAATAAAGCCCACGAAGTTGCAAAGTCCCTGGTGAAATGGGCAGTGAGCTTTTTTGGAAGGGGCAAGTTGGCCAACTCATAAGCAGCCCTGATCGTGTCTTCTATCCACTTGGAGAGACGCTGTAGTGATGGCTTTCTGCATGAGGTATTAATTATGTTATTCATTATAAGTTTTACATTATGTGTGTGTTTTTCTTTTATAGTTAAATTGCATATTTCTATCACAGACAAGTTATGACGGATCCGAACCAGCACCAATGCAGCATTTTGGTCTGTGTGAATTGCCTATACCATCACAGAGCCGTCATATTTTATGCAGTCTCTGAACCACCTCCTGTGTGAAATGCTATGCCGGCACTGAAGCGCTATAGAGGGCATGGACTGAAAGTTAACATTCCACATGACTGTATACCGGACGTGTTGGGTATTTTTGTCATTGGTGTTACGCGCTTTCATTTTTTCCCCCCAAATACAATGGCTGATCAACAACAAGGTAGTCATCTGGAATAAGTTAAGAAATTGTTAACTTTACGGGCTGACGAGGAGGTGAATTCACAAATAGACGGGACGGTGTGTGATGCTGTCATTTATGGCTGAATCGCCGTTGCCATGAAAACTATCTGTCGACTGAGAGGTTTGAAAGTTGTACTCACATGATCACTTTGGCTGTGTGAAAGGGTTATGACAATATTATACCGGCATAGATTGTGCAATTTCGTGATGTGTGAATGGGTATTTTAAATCATTTTTTAAACGTCTCTGAGACGGCTCAGTAGCGGCATTTGTGTGTGAGGGACTTAAGACAAGATTGTCTCTCAGAAGGTAGAAGCACAAATGAAGTTTGCAAACAGACACGTTTATTTAAGGTAACCAGCCCTTTGAATATAAGGAAGGTTACTTGATTTAAGAGACCAAAATCTAATTTGTTGATGTGGTTGGCAGAAATAATGTCATGCTCCGTCAGACATTATGGGCCTGAAGAAAAGCCCTTACCCTGGCGTAGGTTCTTGCCGACAACACAATGTTCTGATTTCTGAACTTCTTGAAGAACTCTGCATCATATCTCTGCTCAGCAGCATGCGGCCCTCCAAGGATTTCCTGTAAGCAAAATCATGTGTGATCACATTATGTACATCACATTACGCCTCACCTCTCCAAAGGTATAATCCCCTGAGTGCTAAAGGAGAATACAGGGTCCAACTGAACAAAAAACAATAGCCCTGCTTATATTTGGTTTTAGGCTTTTAATCCACAAGATCCCATGAAGATTAATGACCTCTTTGACTAAACTGAACTTTTCATCCCCTAAAAATACTGATGTAGCTTGTGATAGAATTTGAAGCATATAGCATGTTGACTAAAATTGCTTTTGAGTCAGCATGCTCAGGGAACACAGAGGTTCTGTTACTTTTTTCACGAGTCTGCTGTCACATGCATTCGCTGAGAGCTTTCTGAAACTGGCAACCAGATTATATATTTTTAAAATGAAAATATATAATTGCTATAAAGTGTGCTTCTTCAATACTGCACATGTGAGAGCTATATAGTTAATGGAAGTGCACATCAGGTATGGTTTGTGTATATAGAAATTAGATTGATTCAGATTGGGTTTATATTGCTACATTGGGGACTATTCACTTGATCAAATAGTGAACCAATTCCTTAGCTATTGCATGATGGTAATTACAGCGCCTCTTATGAATTGTGTACACAATTAAGAAGGTTGTTACTGCACAAGGTAACGCATAAAATACTCAAAATTTAAACAAAGGGGGAAGAATTAACTGCCCTTTTTCTTTTGTTTACATTTCTGTTTTTTTCTTTCCTGAGCTAAAACAGAAGTTAAACATACTATGAGGCATCTCTAAAAGATACAGTACATGTCGGTCCGTCGATATTAGTCTTCCTAAATGCTCCCTGTGCTAGTCCTTTTGAGAGGAAATATGTAACTACCGGTATGTGTTATTCACTTGTTTGCACAGTTTGAGAAAGCAAAAAGTGTTTGGTGTAGCTTTAGCTCTGTCAAGGTTTGTTCATGGCTCAACACAACCCAGATTTATTCTCATTATATCCAGTTTTCTTTCTGTCCAATGCATTACCTAAAGCCTATCAGCAACAGAGCTTTTTTCATATCATGCTCTAAAAAACAGTAGAGCTACAGTGTCGTATTTTAATTTCTTACCTCATATGTTGCCAAGCGATCTAAGTAACTCAGTAGTTTTAGTCTGCATCGGCAAAGCTCTTTCTGTTCCAATGTGAGCCTAGTAAATACATAAAAATACTAGTTAAGATCTTTTTTGCATACATACACTACTGCACACATTTTTCATGGTCAAAATGTGCTTTAAATGACAGAGTCAGTGGCTGTTTTCTTAATTTAAAAAAACAAAAAAAAGTGTTTAGAACCTGCTCAACTATGGAAACTCCAATCTTCCCCCACAGGAGACTGTTTGTTTAAAATGCACCATACTTTGATAAATTAGGCCTATATTAAATACAGTTCAAACAAAATATTATTTATATATATATATATATATATATACGAAATATAATACACATATAATAATCTACTCTATTAATTAGTGGATTAGTGGATTTTGTTTTGTTCACCTCATAAATGACCTCTCACAATAAAGAAAAAAACCCAACAACAATCTTGCTTCACATTTTATCGACACATCAAAATCTAAGGCAGTGAGTAGAAAGCATGTTCATCAAATTTAGCACTGAAAGTATCATTTGTTTATGGGTGATACTATTAAACTGAGAAACACATCGCTGCCTTGCTATTTCGGATCCAGCTAAAATCAGTGCATATTCTTTGACAAAACAGCTGCAAACGGATATAAGAAAAGATACTCTAGGACAGGAGGAGAAAACAGACATGCATGCCAAATTCCATTCCTGATAAACTGCCAAAAGTATTGGCAAAAGCAAGACCTCCTAAATACTGAATGCATATGGGTCAACAGGGTAAATGGAATACTAACTGCACTGCATTTTTAGGCACAGCTGAATCTCTCACAGGTGCACTTGTTTCCAATACCATTCAACTATTTGACTATTTATTTCAGACAACCTTGGAACACATTAAAGTAACACTTGGCACATAAGTCACTAAGACAGCTATTTAAAACTCTTTAGAGCTGAAAGCTTTTTAGATAATTGAGCTGTGATAAAGCACTTTATTCTTTAAAAATGGGATCAGTTAAACATTTTTTGTTGTGCATTACAATTAATGTCTCTGTGAACTTAACATATTGCCCAGCTACAGAGACAATATACTGCTATTTCAACAGAATATCAGCCTGAGAGAGAACATATGAATAACAGAAATGAATAAAACATATCTCTGAACATTTTAAAAGACAGCTATCTCTTAAATGTCATACAACACCTGCTGTAATTTCAGAATGCATCTATGTCAGCTTCATACAATATTCTTCTAGCTGTATTGTATTGGTTGAATTTAACTTTAGATTAAAAAAGAAAACTACCTTCTACCATAACTCAGCTCGTCTTAGGTTACAGCAGTGGAACTCACTTGGGGCTATTTCAGTCCATTCAAATTAAGGGCCTGGTTCTAACCAGCTCATTAATTATTTAATTACTGGTCCTAGACTAGAATGGACTGGAGTAACCACAAGTTCACAAGGTAATGCGACATCCCTTGTCTTTTTTTCAGAAGCGACGTCTACTTAAAACTGTTTTTGTGTTAGAAAACTCCATGGTAACCTGACAACACACGGCTCCATGGTACTGTAGTCACCATTTAGCCAGAGGAACTGAATCTTTAAATCACTACAAAAAGAGAATGCAACCCCCCACACATTGGTGTTTGTAAAACAGACCACCCTAGCAAATCTAGCCTTGAGTGAGAGTGGACGTAACCTGCCATGACTTGAGTCTGATTGCTTAGCCTACATCCCTAAGGCTGGAAGATGCAAATGAGTATTCAGCGTAGATCTGCTCTGCATTCCACCTCTGAGCAGATTCAGAATTTTCGCTTGAGAAGAAAGCCATTACAGCTCAGGAAACTGTAATTTTAATGAAAATCTGCTCAGCCTTTATCAGGGAAATTATCCTTTTTAAATAAGATTTGATAAGCGAGGCTTAACTCTGCCTCATTTGACTTCCATTCAGCTTGTTATGAACTGCCACAATGTGGCAAGCGCATTTCAATTAGAATCATGCTTTAGAAACAACTCGTGCCCTTTGCTAAATAGTACTTTAGGTGAAGTGTTAAACAGGTACTGAACACATTTATAGCACATCAACATTTTCATATAAGTCCAACTGGCAAGTGATATGAAATATGTGAATGAATGGAACCAAGATTACAGAGCTTCCCAGTGTCTTCTGGTTTTCATTCCAACTGAACATTTTAAAAGTAACTTGAAATCTGAAACTTTTTAAGAGCTGAGATAAAGGTAATATTAAGCAAATTACTACTTAAATTAAGGGTTTAGTTGAGTAATTGAGAGCTCAGTTTGAATGAAATCCAGAAGACACTGGGGTCCCGAGGACTGGGTTTGGGAAGCATTGGTTTTGTATAGTGATATCAGTTAACATATTCACATCACCCTCACACTGAGGTGGGCAGTCTAAGCAAGTAACCTGGGAATTCACTTGCTTTAATTTCATTTCTGTTTGCTCGCCCCTGCTGCTGTGAAATCAGAAGCGCCTGTCCAGACTCATTTGTTGTAGTTATATGCTATAATAAAATGTGTCTCCACTGGAACTGGCAAAACATGATTTGTTTTGACAGGTGTTTGCCACCTAATGAATGGCCCCAAACAAGAGACCTAAGAGGCACTGTGGCTATGCTGTAACTGTTGGTAAAAGTTTGGAAGTGCTAGTTATATTCATATACATTATCAGTAGTGATATTGTGAAATGAAGAGCTGTGTGGGATACATATATCTCTAGTTATTACATTAATTACCACTCTGATATGGTGATTCATTATTATAAAACTTGTTTATGTCAATCCAAAGGATGTTCAAAATTGATCGATCGGTCAGTCGTTGTGTTAGCCTGCTAACGCGATAAAGTTGTCGATTCTGAACTTGCTTTGGATTGATATGGAATTACTGTTGATAAATCAGAATGAATTTTAGAAGAGAAGGGTTAACTACCTATTTTTTTTTTTTTTAAACTTAGTTGAAATGCCAAAAATATGATGTAGCCCTCTAGCCTATAACCTAACATTTAAGCTACAATTTAATGGAAGTGCTTTCCTTAGTGGACAATTAGACAAAGCTCTCCACAAATGTAAGTCAAAATGTATTTGAAATATAAAATAATAATGTTAGTATCAAATTGGTCAAATAGAGTAATCAACCAATCAATAAATGTTCTTCTAATAGCCTGTGACAGAGCAAAGGAATTCGAATCTCCCTCCCAACCAGAAAGGGCGCTGTGCAAGATTGGTGGTATGTTTGCTCCTAGATGGTCAGACCTGGTGGCAGGCGGAAATCTGAAGTCGGTCATGTTAGGGGGAGTGCGTAGCTGCACATACACTGGACGACTCCATTGCAATCAGCTACAGGGCAGACAGTGATTGGAGAAACCATGGAAAGGTTGATTGCAGGGAGGAGCTTTGTAGTACAAAGGGGACGCAGCTACGTGAGTTGCGCTGAAACGTAATTCCCAGTGGGAACGTGTTTGTTTTTGTCATTGTTTTTGTCATTGTTTGTGTTTCTTGCAGAGTACTGAGGAGGAGATCAGGCTCTGCCGCCACTGAGCCAGCACGGACCCAAGCACCACTTTCACCCCAAATTTAGAGAGCAGAGTTTCGTGCACGGAGGATCGATGTTTAAGGAGTGTCTTTTGTTTGGGACTGCAACCCATCGTATTGGATTCCCCTATACCGTTGCTGGTATAGGGGAGACTGGATTTGTTTTGTTTGTAAATATCTTTAATTAAATACGGATGTTTTTGAAGTATAAGTGTCACATAGCCACATCAGCCTTGGAACTTGTCATTTTTACTCTCAATTTCCTAAAGAACATGCTGTCAGTTCAATGGCACTTCTGCTTAAATAAATAATTCTAAACATACTGAAGGCACCAAATAGACATCTATTCACAAGATGCCATTGCCCATAATAAAGTGTAGATAATAGCTGTAATAGGTCTGTAGAGGGAATGGGAATGGCAAACATAAAATGAACTTTCTCTCACTAAAGTTATTACTTCATCCAGACCCGATAGTTGAGTTTTACTTTAGTACGTTAAATGTAAATATTTAAATTTACTTCTTGAAGTCCACAAGTTTAAGGAGTTCCTGTCTCTTCTTGGCTTCTCCCTCCTTCTTTCTCTGCAGCTCTTCAATAGGCGACAACAAATCTTCATAAGGAATCTCTTCAATGTCTATATCACCCGGCATTATGAATCTGTGTCGGGGGAAAAAAAAGTTCATAAACCCACTAAATAACCTTGGCATCCTTAGTCAATCAGATTAACAAAATTCATCTTTGAGGTGTCAGAATGTGTACATTCTGCAGCAATCTTTGAGTACTGTTTCCTGCTGCTGTGCCTTTCTAGGCGTATTGCACTTATCCGTGAAGTGTGAAATAGGATTGCTTTTTATCATCATAAGGAAAGTGACAAGGTTTCAAAAAATAATCAAACAATGGTATCTCACATTTTAGTATGCTATCTCTTAGTGTTGCAAAAATTGAAAAATTGTTTAAAAAGGATTAATGTTTTTGTTTGACAGTAGTATCAAGTAGCATGTCATTCAATTACATGAGTAAAGGAAAGGCGTATCATTACACAAAACAAAAAACTTTGCTAATTTACTCATGGATGAAATAAATCAAGCACATTCATTGCAGTGTTTCTGTGGTGGGGCAGAGGGATACATTTTACTTGTGAGATGTATCTTGCACGTATTGTATCATTAACAACGATATTTTCACATGTGTTTGAATATCAGCAATATTTAAAATTACTATTTTGTTCTGACAGCCTGCTCACTACTGTATTCTGACAACTGAAATAAAGTAATCATCGCATTACCAGTTATTCTCACTGTAGCACAGGCAAACTTCAATTACCCTACATATTATGCTGCCACCTTTCTGTTTTCACTTCTGTTTGGATTTAGTTAAGTAAGTAAAAGAGTTTGGAATTACTGGGTTCAAATACATATAAATACATTTACATTGCAAAAAGGGGCACACTTGGTCCAAAGTGAACATTTCTAATTATATTATTTCAACCATCTAATTATTTGGTTATGTGGTACTTCAGAGAACTTTCCATACTATACAAATGTGGCTACATAACCCAGAAGGCCAAATTTTGATCACAGGTCAAGGCACTAATGCACAGCTGCTAGCACCTGATTCTAGGTTCTAGGCAGCTGCAAACAGGCACAATCAAACTTTGTCCTGTGAAGTGACTTTGGTCCCATCTTTTGCTCCTAATGTTTATGCCTGTACTACCACCAGGAGTCGCCCCAAAACTTGTGGAGTGACCCCATTATGTTTACCTGAGCGATTTTAAAAACAGGACACAGGTATGCCTTTGCATTCCAAACTAACCTCCTCCAAGCTGATCTTATCAAAGAGCAAACGCTCACAGGGTAGCTACCGAACACACAAAAACAGCAACTTGTAAGTGACAAAACTAAGGACAGAATGTACAGAAAGCGAACAAGTAACTTACGTTAAAACTATTTATTATTTCTTTATTAGGTCTGTCTTTGTAAGACGATAGTATAACAAATGTTATACTCTGCTAAATAGTTGAATGCAGAGATTATGTGGAAAAATGTTTAATAATAATAATAATAATAATAATAATAATAATAATAATAATGTGCTTCACAGATTTATAGTACAGCATCCATTTTCTACCCTTCGGATTTACAGATTTCAGTTTGTAGATATTTCTATTGTGAATATTGTGTAAAAGCATAAATATGTCAAACATACAGATACACAGATACATTTAGATACACTGTCACACAGATAAATTCAAATATATTGCATATTGACTTTGAGAGGTTATACCTTCCTGGCAATATGCACAATAAACCATGAAAGTGAATGCGTCTTTTCTTCTTGAAGCAATAAAATGATGACTGATGTGTGCCCCTTAGTGGTTTTACTGAAATGTTGCTTCAAGGTACACAGCTAATTGAATAGACGACTCTATTAAACAGAAATACAAAATACCCTTTCTTTTTTCTCTCTGTTTATATTATGTTTGTAGTTTTTACAGATTCAGATTGCAGTAGGCTAAATCGTATAGCATCTATTTATCATATTTGATGTGCTGTCAGCCAGTCCCGGAGCCGAATTCTCTGGACTGTATTTCTTATGATAAACAGTGTAAAAAATGTGTCATCTTAAGTTCAGAAAGGCAAATCAGTAGTTATTAAATTTAAAAGAAAACATTATATGTAAGAAACTAGTTAGTCAAATCTTAAAAGAAAAAAATATATATTGTATGGACATTCATTTTATACAAATGGAAGGAATTACCACGCTTGGGAGTAAACACATGTTTGGAAGAGACTTGATCCTATACTACTATGTGATAAACTCTGTGTTCCCTACCTACCCACATTTCTTGTTCAGTATTATTATATGCTATAGCCCAAAATATACCAGCTTGTACCCTTGTGCAGTACAAGGCTTGATAAATCTTGTTTTAAAAAACAAATGATATACAGCTTGTACTTCATACGGGTGATTCATTTCATTTTAAGCACATATTAGATTTTTGAAAATGATTCATTTTATTTTAAGCACGTCAGGTTTAATATGTGGGGCCAACAAACGGCACATTTAAATGTTAACTGCCTTAACATAATTCAAATGCTTAGCATAAAATGACTTCTAGAACTTACAATGTATGATGTGTATTTCTTTCTCTTTGTTTTATACAAATGTATATTTTTCACAGCAGGTTTATTAAGTCATGTTTCATATTATAATAATAAAGTTTCTGTACTTCCGATTATAAGCCCCTGTTGTAGGGCAGTTACTGCAATGGAAATAATGGATGCTTGCTTTATTACTGTAAAAACAGTTGTACAAGTCGATTTTCTAGGCATTTTGGGGGGAGCAACTAATACACCGGTGCGACATATGCGCTGGTGTGTCTAATATTAAAATACTGTACCAGCGCCACAATGGGATTACTACAGCCACGGTTATGGCTCACACAAACTTAACTGTCAACAACCAGATTTATTTTTTCAGGATCTAGCTAGGTAGAAACATAAAACCACTGTTCTAAATAAAAGTTTTAATTTGTTACTCTCAATACCCTTAGTCATTTGAATGTTAAACGCAAGCTTTCAGACTCTCAAACGTCACAGCTATACTGCTTCACTGTTAACACAATAGCTGTCAGTCTCTATGAATGTCCTTATTCCCACCCTCCCGAGCCATTGATTTGTCAACATTCAGATTGAACCCATCCCTGGGATCCACAGCAAACAGCTATTGGTTAGAAAGCAGAGGAAACTTATGAAGTCTTCCGTTCGTTGTAACTGCACTGCTATAATAATGCAGGTGACTTTGAGACTAAAATAGGACAGTGAGACAAAAAAATGAAAATGCTACTCAACAGGTTTGAATTCACGCGTTGTTGAATTTGCCAAAATATATGTTAAATCACAATTTAACAGCACGTGACTGAAGACAAAACAAAGACAAACTTAAAATGGAAAAAAAAACACAAGCTAATAGAGGAGGAAAGTGTTTGTGGCCCGACGTAGAAAACATTTTAAATGGAGTACTTTGAATGACTAACACATGCTGTAACTTGTTCTACATGTCAGTGCAACACAGTGGTACACTTGTAAAGTATGTGCCTGGTTATGGTTCTGATTAACAAAACAAAATGAATGTATTTGTACAGCTGGATATTGCACTGTATGCAACTAAAATGTTTTTTGTTTACTGGTTATTAGATGGTGCACTGTTTAGTTTATTGGTTTAGTTTAGTTTTTTGCTTTTTTAAACACTGGAACAACCAAGGCGGTCATTTTGACCGTTTTTGGAATTTAAATTGTGGTGCGTGTGTTTACGATATGGAGCTGTGCTTTCCTGACTTTTCCTAAATATATGTACTAATTACCCTGACAAAGAAAGAATTGCGTAGCTGCAAAAATTAGGGAGAGAAAATACTGTCATACCTATTCCGACCAGGAGCGGTCAAATTGACCAATACATATAAAACATATTATAACAATTAAATGTTGTGGTATTATTTGTGTTTATCAGTCAGGACTTGCCGTCATGTATTGATGTTTGATTATATCAGTCTGCATTCCTCAAGTGAGCGGTTTTCTGGCATTTCTATTATTTCAATGAGTCTCCTGATAGCCCATTAATCAGCCTTGACAGCTCACGGCACCAGGCTGTCTGTCTGCACTCTGGTTACTATAAGTAACTCGTTTTTCTAAGAAATTCATTGTTACCCTAATACACATTGAAAATGGATCGCTGAAGACACAGGACAGCAAAGCAATGTTTGAAATTACAGCAAATTTTATCAAACAACGATTCTGATGCAGCACAGACGGACAATGACAAATCTGGCTCTGAAGGGGACTGCGTTTGCGAAGATTAATCTTCCAGAAGCAGTGACACCGAGGGTGCAGGAGATCACGTGGGAGAAGCAATCCTGAAGCCCACCGACAACTCAAGATGATCCTTGGTCAATGCCCTTGGAGGAATTACAAGTATATACGGTACACAAATATATTTTCAAATATTTGTTTATTTCATTTTTTACCGTTTTTTGAGGTTGCGCTTTGTGTAATATGTCTGTATATAAACACATTTCTGTTCAAATGTATGTTTATTTACAATGTTTTGATTGTGTAGATGCTTTATAACATTCCTGAATAAAACTACGACTTATATTCAATTGTTTGTCCTTTCATTATAATATTTATGTTGTTTTTAATACGCCGGTTAAATTGACCGATCGTGGTTGTTCTAGGCATGTAATGTTAAATACTTTTATTTTAAATTTGCCTTAATACAACAAATTTGTAAAAACCAATGCAGCTGAAACTACTGTCTAAGTATGGTTTTGGAAAGAAATGTTCAGTAAAGCAAAGAAGATATGTTCTTGAACTTGTTTGGGTACTTGATAAGCTAAAATAAAATACAGTAGGTTAATACAGACGTGATGTTGGATGTATAATTTGATTTTACGCTCTGTTAATTATTACTTTTGAAATTTTAGAAATTTTGAAAAACTGTTTTTAGCAGTTTAACTAAAAATGAAAAACAACATTGTAAAATGATTAATGGAATAAAACTAAACCAGTGTATCTCTCTTTATTTATCAGTGTTGAGCATGTAGGAAAAAAGTCAATTATTTTAAAAAGGTGTTTTCCTAAAATTGAAGTCTCAAAAAGGGGGTAGTGACTTTTATGCCAGTGCGACTTATAAAACCATTTTTACGGTACTTTTGCAAAACCACAGGAAACGCATGTATAGTAATAAGTATGTCACATTTTAAACTCAGTCCCATTCATTAACTTAAGTGCATATTACTCAGGCAACGTAAAAGCCACCTATGTGGTTCAGGGCTTGTTTAAAAGTACAGACCACGCACATTCCAATGACATATTCACTGTTGGTAAGCGGTATTCCTAGCCGGGGCTATGGTCTCCTGAAGGTAAGCCACTCACCATTGACGGGTCACTTGCATAGGTTTCGTTATGAGTCGATCCTAGAATCTCCCGTATACGTAGTTCAGAGAAAACTACAGCGTCCAGAATGCAATAGCACAGTCCTGTGAGATGCGTCAGATCAGTGGGTGACCAAACATGATTTTTTTGGAAAAGCTTTTTTTTTTTTTTTTTTTTAAATCCTGTCGCAACTTATATAATATGAAAGGGCATTGTGAAAAAGTCGGAAAACAGTGAAAAACAGTCAGAAATAGGGCTGAGTTTGAAGAGTTAAAAGGTGAAGTTAAAAAAAAACACAACATGGAAGATATTCCATTTAATTTATTAAATGTTTAAACTTTTAAAAAATATATAGTTTAAACGTTAAAATAAAAAATAAAAAAACATTTTGAGATAGTGCTATTGCATCTTTTTAAATAAATAGCTTTCTATAAATTCCCGCATTTATGTCTATAAATAGGTCTTTTGATTTTCGGTGTTTTATCTCAGCTTTCTCCTTAAAAAATGCACTTGATACCTGTTAAGCTATCTGTGTATCTCAATCACAACTGAGTAATGCATTAATATAGAAAAATTGATTTAATTTACAGTTGTTTTTTTCTGTGAAACTAAATGGGCTTTTAAATTGTAATTATTTTCATTTAAAAGCAGAAGCAACTCATCTTTATTAATGTAAATACAGTAACAATTGCAATAGTGTGTCCAGCAAAACAATTGCAATAGTGTGTCCAGCATAACAATTGCAATAGTGTGTCCAGTATAACAATTGCAATAGTGTGTCCAGCAAAACAATTGCAATAGTGTGTCCAGCATAACAATTGCAATAGTGTGTCCAGCATAACAATTGCAATAGTGTGTCCAGCATAACAATTGCAATAGTGTGTCCAGCAAAACGCTTTATTTTGTCATTATAGCTTTAATAAAGATTAGCCACTTATTAACATGTTGCGATCTTGTTTGTATGTTCTGCTTGTAAATAAAAAAAAAAAGGTTTTGGCCTATTTAATAGCCCATTAAGTTGTTTGACAGAAAAAAAAAACTAAATTAAATTACTAAATTAAGCCCTATATATAAATAAATGTATAAAAACAGTGAAGCAATATGGATAAATAATAGCATCTGGGGTATGACAATGATCTGTTTTAATTAGAGGGCGAGCATTAATTGCATTATAATGTTATGCAGTCTAATTATTTAAACAGTGCTAAAATCCAAATCGCTAATCTATCCCACTTACTGTAAAATAGGCAGTGTAACTAGTTATGTTCACATTGAACTGACTATTAAAAGTACACTATCATGTTAATTCAAAGAAAGACTTGTGACACTGAAAATAAAAGAAAGTCATTTACTAAGAGCAATAGTTTGTACTTGTCTGACTGTTAGCAGTAGGGAAAAAAAGAAAAACAAAAAATAAACAAAATGTTAGCAATCTTCTCTTTAAAAAAATTAAACATCGCTCGAGTCTCACAGAATAGCAGTTGCAAACTAAACCAGCTTCTCCCTCTGTATTGGGTGCAAACTAAAAAAAAAAAAAAACTAAAAAAAAAAATCAGCACTGCACTCTGTAATCTGGCTCAACAAAATTCATGAACTTGTTGAATCCGCTATACTCCACAATTGAAATTGGTTGCATTTCAGCTGCGATCATCTCAATAATCAACTGCATTATGTTTTCAGCCCAAGTCCCTTATAGAACAAAAATATATTTAAATATATTGGCATATATTGTATAATACATTTTGTAATATACTACATTATATTTCTCAATATATTTAAATATAGTTTTGTTCTAAACGTATGCTGTATGCTAGGATACAGTGTAGGACTGCTTATTACAATGTCGGAGTCAAAATAAAACAGTACTGCAATAAAAATATTGTACATTTCCTAGAAAATAGTACCTGGGAAATATTGAATAACAGACAACAAATCGGGTATAAATCAGTAAAAATCGACGTCCAGTTAAAAAAATCCTGTAATTTTTTGGTAAAATTCGAATAAACTGGAAACACGGAACACTAAGGATACTTTATTTTCATATGCTTTAACATTGTTCCCGTACTGCTGCTGTATCTAAGCTCTGGAGAGCACAGTCTACATTATAATTTTTGATTTCCCTTTTTATCGCAATATTCCCAGACAGGGCTTTGCATATTTCGTGCTCCCGAAGATGACATTGCTAGTCACGTCAGCAAAAGCATGCTGGACATTGGGAGGCGAATACCCAGTGACAATGATGCCACGTGATAAAGATAGGATGTAGACCGGGACATTTTCTGCTAACATTTAAACGGTTAAGCAAACTTTAAAAAGTTTGTCACTTTGCTAACGTCTAAAGGTTTCTACTCTAAACGATAAACACTCCTAATGTTAACTTAGTGCACATTGTGTTCCATTCTGCAGCTTTATCAAGCTGTACATTTATTGTGACCTCAGGTCAGCATATGAGTAATGAGCCACAAAGAAAAGGTTTATTAAAATGCTGACCATAGCTCAAATAAACGGAACAGTGCCTTAGATCACTTATAATTACTAAGCAATTCCAGGATATTGTATTTCCCCTTGCCATTACAAATGCTCCACAGCTTACAGAGTATTTTATGCATTAGCACAGTTGAATATTGGTGAAAATATAAACTGCATATGCTTGGTAGTTTTCCTAATAAATCCACATGAACAGTAAAACTTGTGAAGGAATCCAATGTAATTTAAAAAACCTATTAACAGAAAAATAAAATGGTCATTGACCAGTCTCAACGACCAGTACCGTCTACCATTGTGAAAAGTCAGCAGCTTTTTTGCTTTAGTAGTCAAGTGCTTTGGTTGTGTAGTTTCTGTAATTACAAAAATAAAATATTTGGCATGAATTCATCTTTGTCGTTTATTTAGCCTAGTTCTTCTTATTATTATTATATATATATATATATATATATATATATATATATATATATATATATATATATATATATATATATATATATATATATATATATATACACAGATCTAGGTTTCACATTGCAGGATTGAGAGGGTTTTTTTTTTTTTTTTTTAGAATATCATTAGTGTGCTTAAGGGAATGAGGACTATGAAAACTCCATTCCAGACAGCTAATCAGTAGGATTAATTGCAATTCTCTAGATAGACTCTACAGTATATGCTGCAGATTCACTCAATAACTTAAGAATGTCCTTAGGAGTTTTCATCACTATTTGACAAATAATTATCTTGATTCATGTTAAAATGCATGTGTGACACACTGTTGGATGGAAAGACAGACAGACAGCCTCTATATGACCCAAGATGATACGATCAATAATTGAAAGTTATGCATGCTGTTTGTTATTTAGATATATATGTACAACAGTAAAGCGTCCTACAGAAAGACAGGCGGACAAACAGACAAGCAGCCTCCTAAAAAAAGGTTGTTAGCAAGTTTTGTCACAATTGTTGCAGTCTGTAAAAGTGTGAGTCTGTCCCCCGGATTCTTTTTAGCATGAGATCTACATAGGGAATTATCAAGTGCATAACAGATAAGATGTATGGTATTATTTCATTGACTCCAACAACTTAAAAACCTCAGCACATGAAATAGGATGCTCTGTTATATACCCTATACAGTCCTTGGTTTTAATGTCATTGATCCACTAAAGAAGCATATTTTTGCTCAAGACTGAGGAGGATGAGAAAGCCTGTGTTCTGACCTTGCTGCGGGGTGCATGTCAGCAAATAATAAATAGTATTTCTCTGTGCACCCTACCATGACGTGTTTATGAGACACCCTCCAAAGCAAGTCTCATTTGAACAACCCCATCTCTCAGAATACTCTCAAAAATATCAGCCATTGTGACATCACACCATCCTGTCAGACCATAATGATTTACTAACCAATTATTGAAATGTCAATAACAATTGTGCTGTAAATCCTAAGAGAAATACTTTTATTTATTTATTTTTTATGAATGTAATGTTCAAAGCTACAGAAACAGGCTATACTAACTGCTAGTGGAAATTGCAATCACACAAACGAATGACTTAAATACCGTACAAATGACAAACCTTCCGCCATCTTCTCTAATTCCAATTGCTATCAAAGCTTCCAAGTCTGTGCCTTTCAATCCATACTGAAGCAATTCCTTGGCTGCGTCCACATTTTCAGGTACTCTTTCCACACATTCATGTAGCACCCAGGAACGTTTTTTTATTTTACTCTGAAACAGGAAATTGATAAATATTACACTTACTGGATTCATTTATTATTGCCAGTTATATGTCTCAATGTATTATCCTTTGTCTAATCTGAAGTACATACCATGATACAAATTAAAGAATGTACAAAAAGGCAATAAATTATGTCCTTGTTCTGGTCCTTATTTGCCATACATTTTAAAGTTAATTCTGCAATTGGTCTGAACAGACGGGTTAGGCCCCAAACTGTCAGGACTGATTTATGTCGACTGTGGACAGGTATCCAGTGAGGGGCTCAGCAATCAAGGCTTGTAACAACAATGTAGTCCTGCCTTTACATATTCCCATCTTTTGCTTTTGGATTATATACTTCCTATTATGCTGGGAAGCAGAAAAGCAGTGCAGACACTAACATTTTGAATATGATACAAATTTCTCTCTGGAAGATGCCAGAATTATATTTTATCGCTTCTTAATATACTAATATATTAATATATTTTTAATCGCTTCTTAAATAAACAATTGTCTATTTTACCAGCATGATAGTTGGTACTAACTTGGTACCAGCTACTCGTTATTGTATAATACTGTAATATGATATTACATTGCTAATCACCCCTCAAAATGAGATATTTAAAATGATTCTCTCATACGTACCAGATAATCCTGAATAGATGCAATGCTGACAGTCGACTTTCTCCATTGCCTCTGATACACAAGGTCTGAGTCCAGCCCATAAGCTTGTGCCAGGGAAAGAGCTTCTCCATATTCTTCATTGTCAATCTAAACAATTGGAAACATCAGATTAGCGTTTGACCGCGGGTATTCACAGTGGTGTTCCAAAACCTTGAAACACTAACAGCGACTGTAGCTGTCTGAAAATGCGTTATTTATTTCAACAGCTATATTTCTGTTTGTCTGGATCACTTAAATATATAATGTAATTGGCATCCGGATGTTGGCAAGCACTGCACTGACAAAGTTTCCTCTATACAAAAGTAACTATGCATCTATTCGGATCTGCTAAATGAATTTAGAAAGTCAAGTACTAACAATGTAACGTGATTAAAAGGCACAAAAACAATGTAAATAAAATAGACCACGACTACCCATATTTGTATACCAGAACCATACCAAATATATTTGATTTATCTCAGAGTAGAATAATTGATCTCAAAGGTCAGATCTGTAAAGCTTGTAATTGTCCCTTATACTTTGTTGACAGCTAGCAGACAGCAGTCTTGACAAACCTTTCTTTGGTAAAGCTCCTCTGGAGTGGTGGATCTGAGGCTCACCAGACGATAGTTTTTGATAATGGTGCGCGGGCGCTTCCGAGGCGGCGCAAAACGCTCCATCTCCGTCACGTAATACAGGCCCTGCTTCACATACCCAAAGTACCGGGCCTTGGCAGAAGATTCATCATCAGAGTCTGAGTCTTCATCACCATCCTCATCCTCACACTGGCTGCTTTCCAGACGGGGTCTTTTTTTAGCCAGTTTTATCTCACACTAAAACAGAATACAGGATGAAGTAAGCTGAAAGGCAGTTCTCAATAAGTCAAAACAAAACACACATCAAGGTATGCAGTACACAGCATGCAGTTATATTACCAAAAATATGTCTACACAATTCTATGTCACCAAAAGAAATAGTTTGTTTGCTAGGTATGATCATTATTCTTTTATTGAAATGACCTACTGTGAAAGAAACTGTGTCCATACACTGAGGGGTGCAAATATTTTCTTCATTAGTCTTTAGGGATTTGTTCAATAATTCTATGTTTGTCAATAATTCTATGGTAACAAAATGCATCCTTTTCTGCTGAATGATAATTCCCCAACTGAAGCCTCGAACATGACTAATCAAGCAACGCTCGAAGATAAACGTGTTCCCTCAGGCTTACATAATTTCACTGTATCATGGAGTAGACATTTATCAGATAAAAATCAATTCCCCATTATTAAACTAAACAAAAACAAATCAGTTTAACTCAGAAGCTGATCAACTATGGAGTGCCCCAAGGGTCTATACAAAAAACTAGAAAATAACTTTGAATATATCTGCAGATACAGAAAAGGGCAGACTGAAGACTAAATCTGAGCTTTTTTTCATTTATACTCATGTTTTATTTATGTTTGGCAGAGATAAGCAATCCACACATTGCAATTTGAGAGCATTCGACAAATAGCAGATGATGTAAAACCAAGAATATATTCAGTTGCCATAGATACAGACAACTTTAATTGATTTCATACAGAAGCCAGTTTCATCAAATTAATGTATCTATCAAGCACTGAAAGCATCAGTGCTATCAAAACAGAATTCTAAATTTAAACCTCCAATAAAAAAGTCTGCATGCAAAAATGTCTAAGAACATTTGTCTCAAGAGTCCTAGATTTTGTATGCGATGGGCCTCAAACATCAAACAACAAGCTAGTTAGAGAATTGTTTAACTCCCAAGTTAAAGAATAAGTAGCTTCATACAGTCTGCACCGCTTTATCGAGAAGGAAAAATATCCTGCATAAGCGGCTGTCCCAATTAAAAGAGAGATAGTTGAGACGACCTCAGTCCAACTTTTTTGTTTCTTAATGAAAAGAAAGAATTAAATCACATCACATTATGATTAAATGTTAAATACAGTATTTAAAATATTCAATTAGGTCAATTGTTTATTTATTCCTAAACAAAATTAAATCGTTATTTTTTTTATTTCTACATGAAATTAAAAATAATGACATCACATCTTATCACAAGGCGAGGCACCTGTGATGTTAACACGCCAACTTTCTTTGCAACAGCAGCCTGTGAAACCACAGGAGACTCCAGCTCCTTCAAGTTCCACGTGGTTTACACAATTCACGCAAGTCACAGCAGAATTACACACTCACTGCATTGTGCTACGTAAAAGCGTTCTCTGTTCATCATTTGAAAATACTGTACCCCAATTAAATGAAGTGACATCCCAATTAAGCAACATAAATAGCATTGGAAAGAACCATCTCCCAGAGTTGTATCTCATTTAATCAGAAATCCTGATTAGCAGTATCCAGATTAGGCGGTGCCAACTGTATTACATTTTCTTTTACTGCCCCCCTTATCTTCTTAGTGTTTCTTATTGTGATTACTCAAATATAGATTTGTTTCATAAAGGTTTTGACAAGTCTGTGTTTAGGTGATTTTATGTGAAGTTCAGCCAAAATAGCTTTATATTAGCAAGCACCATGTAGTATAAACTGTCTCCAAAGTGAACCATTAGAATCACTCAGAATAATTGCAAACATCATAAAAAGGTAAGGGACACAAAGAATAAAATCTGAAGCTATTTAATCTTTAATAAAACAAAGAGAGTTAAAAAAATGTTTTAAAAGAAGACATTTACTATAAATCTTAATATGTAGTGATAACAGAGCCTGAAAACGTATGCAGAGCTTTATTTAGCAGATCCATGCATTAATAAACAAACTAGTTCTGTGTCTTGTAGACCATTTTGTTTTATATACAGCGTAATCACACTGGTATTATCAAAACCATTCAGGCAGTCAATTCAATTTAGTCTTGCTTTAAAAACTAGAAAGTCAGTGCTTTTAACAGTTTTGTAGCATGTGTTTTAAAAGAAATCAGTGTGACAAATTTGACTGCAGTTGTTTTGTATCATCTATTAAATGTTGAAAGAGGTGAATGTCTAAGTAATTAACTGTGGGGTTGTGAAGAAAGTAAAATATGTAATGCTTTGATACTTTTGATAGGCATCTGTCAAAACTTGAAGAAAACTGATAAGAACTGAAGAATTGTAATTTAACTAGGACAACATATATACACACACACACATACACACAAAACTAGGATGACAGATATAATGCAGTTAAGCACACTGAATATCAACATGAAAACATGGTTGGGGAAAGGAAAAATAAATGGGGGCACAAAGGCCATAACCTTCTGTAAAACTGCACATTACTTATTGGTTTATATGCTGCAACTGGGGTTCATGTGTTTTATCTACAAATGAATATGACACTGCTTTATTCTCAGCGTTCACAATTAGTTGCAAGAGATGGCTGCTACTGTTAAATTACTCTTGTTTTTCTATGATAGGAGAAATGGTAGCCGTATCTGTCCAGAGATAATAGACAAAGAGAAGGAGAGGCAATACCTTTTATTGGACTAACTATAAAAATAAAAAAAAAGAAATCGCAAGCTTTCAAGACCTCAGTCTCCTCTTAAGGCGAAGAAGAGAATTCTGAGGTCTTGAAAGCTTGTGATTTTTTTTGTTATAGTTAGTCCAATAAAAGGTATCACCTCTCCTTCTTTTTGTCTGTCTTGTCTCTCTAAATCACCTGCTGCAAGCCCGATTAGAATGCACTAGCTAACTTTACCAACAAGCTCATATACTTTATTCTTTACATTTATTTAGGTTATTAGGTTTGTTTGCATCCTGTACTGGTCATTTTCTGCTCCCCTCCAGATACAAAGTACCAAGATATAAAAAGAAAAATAATGAATAAAACTAAAAGAAAAAGAAAAATAATTTAGCAAAATAAAAAGATTTTGCCTGAGGAGTTTTCATTACAGATAGTATCTAAAACAGTTTAACAGATATTGGTAATTTAAATAATGATGACAGCTCATTGACTAGAACATATCATGTAAGCTTAAAAATGCAAGCACTAATCTTATTGAGAGAGATGTAGCAAAGAAGGTAACTGCATTGTTGAATGAGAACATTATAATATACTTTGAATATGGCAGAGCTCCATTAAGGCCACATTAAGGGTTGAAACTTATTTTCAAAAAGTCAAAGTGAATCTACACAAAAGAAGAATACATTCATTAAGACAACTCTGATATTTCATACCCTCACCAGTTTGCCTTAGGGTCCACCCCATGTTAGAAATCCTGCCATGGACCTAGCCCTTTAACTCTTTTTACTCAGGCACTGTAAGAGCAGAGTCAGAGCTTTACAACAAGTTCCTATCCATGTATTTCCAGCATAGGATCCTGTCAGCAGACAGCCGTGAATGCGAGTGTTTTGCAATGTTACTGCTGAGCTGATGAACCTACCTCAGCGCAGTAAACAAATATCAGCTGTAGGGTTAGGCTGCCAGGGTCGTCACATTGGGTCACCCCTGGCATGAATAATTTAAATGCGTTTTCTTTTCTTTTTGTTTTTATTTTGCACATTTTTCAATTTTTCATTTTTTTTTTGGTTGCTTTTAGTACCTTTTGTATATATGGCCATAATTCCTTCATTATTCAATTTGTTCAAAACAAATGCCTATGTTCCCTACACGCTGAAGTTTAATTGTAGATTGTCAGATTTGAACTGGCCATGCTGAAAGACATTTTATAAACAATAATGTTTTTTTTCTAAAAAGTGTCTCTTTTTCTGTGGTTTTTGGTATTTGTTCTAAACAGGGTGCGTCCCAGAATATTTAACTTTTTTTTATGGAAGTCTAGTGTGTGCACATTAATTTCATGTATGACATGTGCCTGTAACCTTTATAGTTAACGAGTTATAGGCACAAATCTATACAATCTTTCTTTACCTCTAAGCTGAGGAAGCCTCCATCGTGGGCTGC
Source organism: Acipenser oxyrinchus oxyrinchus (assembly GCA_030684275.1). NCBI lineage: Eukaryota > Metazoa > Chordata > Actinopteri > Acipenseriformes > Acipenseridae > Acipenser > Acipenser oxyrinchus. Next base: position 76,517,498 of record CM060251.1, on the reverse strand, counting down.
AGTGACTTGTGGGGAAGTCTCAAACCACTCGCATGACTTTCCAAGGAGGTTCTTCAAGGTTTTAACAGAGGACACAGTCACAGAACCAGAGCACCGTGCCAAGATTACTGCATTATTGGCCCACCAATTCACATCCATCAGGGGGTAATAGGCTTCCCTATCTAATGAAAAACACAAAATAAACCTTCAGCAGAGACAAAAGAAACATACATTTGACATACATTTATCAGTGCAATTACAAAGTAGGCCACCATGGTCTACCAGCACAGCAGAGAAGTTTCATAAAAACTGGTCATGTTCAATGCAATGCACTTAAAGTGGTTTAGAAATGGGAAGATGTGCGCCTGCCATTTTGGCTCCCTCTTCAAATTCTGTACAATATATTCTGGATATCCGCAAGTAATCCTGGTAAGCAACGATGACAACAGCGAATGATGGAGCATACGCAATAGAATAATAAACAGGTAGAAAAACAAATAGTAAGAACATGTAGATGGCATAAAGAGTGAATACAATGTTTAAAGCAGTCAAAGAAATCCACAGAATATCATAACTGAAGAAAATAACAAAACTGCAGTGTTTTAATAATTCAGTGTCAGATGAATTATGCACTAGCAGGAACCTCTTGTGGCGGTATATTCAAATAGTATTATATTCTCATGGTTAGAAAAACTCTTATTCCAACTGCAAAAAACAGGCATAAAAGTCTGTATTTAACTTTGCAATCATTATTTTCATTAACAGAGAGTACCTTTTATCTTTTTCCTTTTCTCAAGCGAATTTCTCCACTCTGGGTTGATCTCATCAAATCCTGGCTGTAATAAAACATGTGGAGCCTTTATTTGTTTAGAATGACAAATCATGCTCGATATCAAAGATCAATCGCATCCCTCAAGCCAGGCCACTCCAAACATAGATTTTCAAATGTAATCTCTGTAGGCAAATGTACTTTACATCTCTGTAGGCAACTATCTAAATAAAATGCTTTTGTGGGGAAAATATTAAATGTCACCAAATTAAAAAAAAAAAAAAAAAAAAAAAAAAACAGCAATTGTACTGCGATTACCTGAGCACCTTGGCTCCACTCCCCACTTTGTTTCAAGGAAGGGATTTCCCAGAAGGTAAGCTGTCCTGAGAAATGAATAGCTGCTAAAAGAGTTCCATCAGGTGATAGACTCATCTTAAACACACCGTCCTGTAAGACAATATAAACCAAAGTGAGTCAATGGCCTTTCAGCTATTTTATAGTTACAGTACTATCTTTTTGTACACAAATGCAATTAAGTACAATAGCTCACAATTACCTGTTCGTGTCCTTGTCTGGCAAAAAGTCTAAATGTGGGCATTCTTAACAGTCCTCTTCTTTGTGTCTGCAAATAAAAGAAGGCAACTGGTGGATCATTTGAATTCCTTAACTATTATCACAGAAAGGGCTTTGTTTAAGAAATCACTAATATGTTATAACATGTCGCTGCAGTACACCATGGTAAAGCAAATGTAGTGAAGCAAGGTTAATGTTTAGCTAAAGAAAGCACAGTAAAAGCAAGGGAAATAGTCAAATTACTGTGCACATATACAGTCAAATAATCAATTCTTTTGACTCATCTGCACATACAATAGCCACAGATACAAGCCCCAAACTACAGGACTGCATCTGCTTTGTGTTAGTTTGTCAATTACAAGCAATTAACTACTATCATAATCTAATAATACAGAGTGTGAGTAGAGGCTTGTGATTAGTTCTACATATAGAGCAGGGTAGCATTTACACCCAACAACAAGGTGCTGAAGGACCTGCTGCTGTGTGTTTTCATAAATTCAAAAGATACAAAGAACATGAATTATTCAAGGGTACTTACAGAGCCCACATCGTCTTCATAGCTTGTGACTTGTTTATAATAAGGGAAGCCTGACAGCACTCTCCAGGCTGTGAGTCCGCAGCGAGTCGCCTTGGATACTTCATTATCACTGGATTCACAGCTTCCAACCAGCATTAACCTGTGCACACAACATTGTTATTTTACTACAACTTGAAGAAAAACAATATTAGACATTCTTATTTAATAATCTAATCAGCAGGCCCACTTCAAAAGGTTGCCTGGGCCCTTAAAAATGACTCCAGTGACAAGTTTCTAAATGAGACCATCTGGAAAAGGTTCCTGGAGTTACCCTAGAGGCAGTGCAAGCCTGGCGGTTACAGATAAAAACCGAGATGAGAGATATTTCGTTTTTTCAAATTCAACCTCAGCTACTGACTAACTTGTGACCCTGAGGCAACTCCCATTGCCTCCTTTTGTCTATTACTTTAAATAAGTGTATGTCTGAAAAGTAGAAAATGTGGGCTAGTTATTTATTTATTTATTTTTAACAAATGCACAGTTCTCTATCTTATTTGCATTATTTCAGTACCACTGACTATAATGTTTGATTAATATTATTTTATATGTTAGAAATGTTCACAGAGAAACAGCTGAGACCATGACAAAAATACTTATGCAATTAGCATGCAATTATGGAGACTGCTGTGTATTAGCTGAGGAGCTAGCCCAGTTTGAGTTCCTTTTGAAAAACAAGAGGTGTCAAGAATCGACAGGCTACATTCTGCTTGCAAGCATGGTGTTTCAGAAATCACATATGGATAATAAGCAAAGTGCTTTAGTAACCACTGGGCAAGGTTTGGATGACTTTGTTTTTCTCATGTAAAATTCAGTGATAAACTAGTAGTATCACAATCCAACGAATTCCTGATGATTATTGTAGTTATGCAACTTAAATAGTCTCAAAATAAAATGCATATTTGTAAAATTTCAATAAACGAGGAAAAAGGCTATTTTGTAATATATTTTAATTGATGCCAAAGTGGAAGAATACAGGACTTTACAATTTACAAAAACATGAACCGTGACATTATACAGCACAGATTGCATGAGCACATATAAAACAGGCACATTTGTGAAATGTGGCTTTTGTTATGATTTTATACCACATTAATTTAATCAGGAAAGATGTTAGTAAAGTAGCTTGCGGGATAGAATGGCTTCTTACAGTGAAGGGGCAATAGTGTCTCAAGGTAGTGGTATGTACCAGTGCCAAGTCATTATTGGTTAAAATTAACAATAAGGTGCAGTCCTTGGTGTTTTATAACTATTTATACAAACCATACAGTGAATACAAAAAACTTTATTGAAGAAAAGAAACATTATTTCCAAATTGATTGTATTTTATATTCAGGGATCTAGAAATCGGTTTGCTGTGTATTTTCCATGCTGTCGGAATTTTTGTTGTTTTACATTTGAGGGTGGGGCAAAAAACCATGCAAGGCTTTTTTTGTTTGTTTGAAAATCAATACATACATAATCATCAACACAGGCAATTTTGCTTTCAATTTACGTAAACATACTTGTTCAATAAAACTGCTTCCGGTGTACAGAGGTCAAGGTTAAACGAGGCGCACTGTCACATTCATGCTGAAACATAGCTGCAGTTTACTTCAGTATCCAGTGCATTGTTACTACTGAACAAGCTGTTTAAGATGCCAAAAACGATAAAAATCACCCCTAAAGATTGGGTGAATGAGATTGGCAAGAGCCATCCGGATGACAAAAACGAACTCAGGAGATAAACTAATATGAATACTATTTTTTGTTTTTTATTATTACTACAGAGAAGTATTTGTAATGTTTCAAGTAAAATAGTAAGTTTGCTGATATTATTGATTGGAACTAGAGAGCTTGTAACCTCCTTAGAATTTAAAAGTGTACCAATAAATACTTCCTGTGTTAACTGTTATTCAGCAATAGTACTGTTTGCGTATCTTATAATGTTACACGGGGGACTAAATTTTAGCCTTGTATTTTAATTGCAGATTACAGATTTGTATTCCTTTTTTTATCTCAGAATTTTGATTTTTGTATTGCAGAATATATATATATATATATATATATATATATATATATATATATATATATATATATATATATATATATATATATATATATATATATATATATATATATATATAGTGCCGTGAAAAAGTATTTGCCCCGTCTGATTTTCGCCATTTTCGCATATTTTTGACACTGGATATTATCAGATCTTCAATCAAAGCCTAATATTAGATAAAAGGGACCCTGAGTGAACAAATAACACAAAAAGTTGATATATATTTCATTTATTTATTAAAGAAAGTTATGCAACACCCAATGCCCCCGTGTGAAAAAATAATCGCCCCCTTACTCAATAACTGGTTACGCCACCTTTAGCAGCAATAACTGCAACCAAATGCTTCCTGTAGTTATTAATTAGTCTCTCACAGCGCCGTGGAGGAATTTTGGCCCACTCCTCCATGCAGAACTGCTTCAACTCAGTGGCATTTGTGGGTTTTCGAGCATGAACTGCTCGTTTGAGGTCCTGCCACAACATCTCAATGGGGTTTAGGTCTGGACTTTGGCTAGGTCATTCCAAAACTTTAAATTTCTTGTTCTTCAACCATTCTGATGTAGACTTGCTTGTGTGTTTCGGATCATTGTCTTGCTGCATGTACAGCTGCGCTTCAGCTTCAGCTCACGGACGGATGGCCTGACATTCTCCTGTAGAATTCTCTGATACAGAGCAGAATTCATGGTTCCTTCAATGATCGCAAGGCGTCCAGGTCCTGATGCAGCAAAGCATCCCCAAACCATGACACTACCACCACCATGGTTGACCGTTGGTATGAGGTTCTTACTGTCGAATGCAGTGTTTTGTTTTCGCCAGACATAACGGGGCCCATGTCGGCCAAAAAGTTCCAATTTTGACTCATCTGTCCATAGAACATTGTTCCAGAACTCTTGAGGATCATCCATGTGCTTTTTGGCAAACTTGAGATGAGCATTCATGTTCTTCTTAGTGAGCAATGGTTTCCGCCTTGCTACTCTGCCATGAATCCCATTTTTGCACAGTGTCTTTCTGATGGTGGAGTCATGAACACTGACCTTAGCCGAGGAGAGAGAGGCCTGCAGATCCCTGGATGTTGTTCTTGGGTTCTTTGTGACTTCCTGGACGATTTTACGCCTTGCTCTTGGAGAGATTTTGGCAGGACGGCCACTCCTGGGAAGATTCACTACTATCCTAAACTTTCTCCATTTGGACAATACGGCTCTGACTGTGGTTCGGTGGAGCCCCAGAGCCTTAGAAATGGCTTTGTAACCCTTTACAGACTAATAGGCATCAACAACTTTTTTCCGGAGGTCTTCAGGAAATTCTTTTGTTCGTGGCATGTGCCTCTAGAACCTGTGTGCTGACAACTTCACTCTGATGGTAAGGGCCAAAGTTAGTCAGATTTATATTGGGCAGGGCTGGCCCAAATCAGGCCTGGTTGTTAACCAAAGTACTCAAACAGCTGACCATAATTATCCCTTTAATTAGGTTGAGTTAACTTTTTTTAGTATTGAAATAACTTTTTCACACCTGAAGATTGCATGTTTGATTACCTTCCAGACCAAACAGATGAAAGAAGTACCAAACTTTGGTGTCATTTTTTCTCTCAGACTCCGTCTATATACTACTACTACTACTACAACCCACAAAAAATCTGACCAAATACAAATGTAAAAATGTGCAAAAATGCAGAAAATCAGACAGGGGGAAAATACCTTTCACGGCACTGTATATATACACACACACTATTTGAATGTACCTGATAAGTTTAAGTTCAAGTTTGTGGACGGTGTTTTTCACTTTGATAGAAGCTGTGATCTGGACGGTGTAGTGTTAAAAAGTGGTACACCGTGGTACGCATACCAAAATGTGACCCGTGTAATGTCACAAAGAGGTACGCTGTCAGATTTTGGTACATGTGGAATCAATTGCAATCTGATGGGTGTTTTCCTTTTGTCAAAATTATTTTTTTGCAAACTTAAACTGGAAACAGACAATCAATTTCTCTAAAAAGAAAAAAACAATTCACAAGAAGTCCACAGCAAAGTTGCACAAGTAAAAAAAAATGTACAAGACCTGTTTTTATAATGGTGTAAAAATATGATAAATTGCATTAAAAACAACGTAAAAAGACTGGAAAATATAATAAACTCAATTACAAAAAGATGTAAAAGACCAAAACCAGCACAATGTACCAGATTTGAATGTGCGTTTCCCTACTTTTAGCTGAAGTTGTTTAGGCATGGGCACTGATTACCACTTTTTAACGCGTACCTGAAAATAACACTACACCGGTAAAAAAATGAATGTTACTTTTACCTCTGACTATAGCATTTACTTTGACTTCAATTCGGATCAAATCTGCCAATCTGACTTAGACAAGCCTCGCAAATGGATGGAGATGCAGATGGATCACATTAGTTTACTGTAAAGCCACGTCTTAGTTGGTGCTTATCTTAGCGAGAGCCGAGTTCAAATCAGCATGAAGTTTTAACATCTACTCTCATGTGAAGATCTGGATATGTCTAGTGACTGCTGTGAATAGTGCAGCTGGCAACAAGGGAAAGACCTTGTGACAGCCTGGAGAGACAGCTGACAGGAGGAAAGAGACCCCATTGGGGCTGGCAAGGGTTAGCTACCCATGTCGGCAGTATCCAGCTCTAAGGCTTCTAAGAAATTAAAGAGAAAAATACCCCTAGAGTCTGCGAGAGCAGGGGTGGAAGATGACTGAACGTTGGACAATACGGTTAACGACTTAGGAATGGAAACAGATATGAGAATGGAGAGTACTTCACAAAAGACTAGTTCAAGATCTGCAGTTAGCAAAGACATGGAACTCCAGGTTTGTGTCTGCGGCTGAAGTGGGCGGCAAAGAAAGCCATGGAAGATGCAAAGGCTGCCTTTCGAATCGGTGATATCATGGGGCAAGTTCAGCATGGAAGAGGGGGTCTTGGGTCTCAGTTCAGCTCCTCCTACGTGGCACAAGGCAGCCCCAGGTGGGTTGTCGAGGATTTATGGCACAGTCTACAACCCAGTTTCTCAGAGGTGTCGGATTCAGTGGCCAAGAGTTGCGTCACACAGTGAAGAACTTATCTGAAGCAGCAGAGAGAAGCAGCAACTGGATGTGGTTAAGACGGAAAGATTCTGGTTGGGGATCTCAAGCACAATAGAAAGAAAGAAATGCTGATGTATGGGTAAGTAAGCTGGGTTGAGTTGAGTGGGGGACAGAGGGGGGTGATGTTGGGGCACCAGAATCACCGTCGAGCCCTCTTGAGGTGTCATGGGCTAGTTGATCAAACACCGAGGATGGAAGGTGTCCACTTGAAGACCCCAGAGATGTACCCTACTTAGCTCAATCCAGACTGTTGTCATGATGATGCACTGGGGAGACCACACTGTGGTTGATCCCTGGAGCCAGCATCGCAGCCGTTGTGTGTGCTGAAAAGGCAAAATAAGCTGATCCCTGGAGCCAGCATTACACTTCAGCCATCAACACCAGGCAGAAGGATATCTACATCATCAGATGGATTTCAGATAATGTATTTTTTATCTTTTCTCTATTACACAAAAACGTATTATATTTATGTATTTCCCCTTTGTGTAGGTTCATAACGGAATAAAAAACTGCAGTTCACACAGACAGATTTCTAGGTTGACACTGCACAGCATATTGTTAATGTGCTTTTCCCGCATCCATAATAAATCGTTTTCATTTTGGTAAATGAAGTGGTATTAAGTTATTCTGCCGTTCTTTTTTTGCTATCAATCAGTCCTTCTGTCATATCAGTGTGATATAGCTGCCTGTTTGATGGTAGGCAATTTTCGATTTGAGCATAGTTTTACACTGAATTTGCCAGGTGAATTAATTGACGTTGCTTGCAAACAGTGATGGCATGTGATGGGAACAAGTGGAAATTAGAAGCAAAGCACAGAATATAATCACACATGAATGTCCATGGGCAAAAACCAAGATGCAAACCTTTGTTAAAAACACTACACAAAAGAAAGCGATTGGAGTTTTCCATTGAATACTTGAAGAAGCTTGATGACTTCTTCAACCAAATTTTATGGTCTGACGAATCCAAAATATAACTTTTTTTCACCAAGAAAGCAACAATATGCTTTCTAGGAAGAGATGAATTTAAAGAAAAGTTCATCATGCACAGCGTTAGACATGGTGGAGGTTGTGTGATGGTGTGGACTTATTTTTCTTCCTCAGGCACTGGTGACCTTGTATTGTAGAAGGATCAATGAATGCTGCAAAATATCAAGACATTTTGCACTCTTGTTTGTTACCCAGTGCTAGAAAGCTTATTGGAGGGAGGTTTGTATTCCAGCAGAATAATGACTAAGCATTTTGTGAAGTCTGCAAAACAAATTCTGAAAAAAAGGAAGATGACAGGTATGGATTGGCCATATCAGTCCCCAGACTTGAATCACATTGAGATGCTGTGGATTGACTTGAAGGCTGCTGTTGCAAAAAGAAAACCAAAGTCGATTGCAGAATTCAAAGCTGTATGTGTTGAAGAATGGGCAAAAATATCGCCGGGAAGATGTCAGGAACTGGTTTCAAAATACAAAAAAAACTGCAAGCTGCAAAGGAAGCAAAGGGCGGGCAAACAAAATACTAATGTAAGGGTGCCCAAATACTTTTGTCAAAGTATGAAATTAGTTTTTGCATGTTATTTTTCATTTAATGCACGAATACTTTTGTCTGTGACTGTGTGTGTGTATAGATATAAATCACCATTTGTCCAATTTCAGTTAATTCTTGAAAATATGTTGTTCCTTCTTGGTTCATTTTCAGTACAGCTACACATTACATAACCAGAATACTCAGCGAGGTTGGTTACTCGCTGGAGTGTATGCACTAGTTAGACAGCGAATAGAAACCAAATTATGAAAATGCATCAAACATAAAAGTGTATGAGATAACCATTTTTTTTAAACTAACAAAGTCATTAAGTACAGCTGTTTGTTCACTAGAATCTAGTTTGATGGAAACCTGTTTTTGTACGATAAGACTTGCGTGTTATGTGCAAAATGTTGCAAGTTCGCTAGAAATTTTTTTCTTCTTGTTGATGGAAATATAGCTATTTACAGCGATTGCATATCAGCGACTTTATTCATGTCCTGTCTCAAGCACACTGCACAACAGGAAACACAAACGCTTCAATTAGTATTGTTTGTACCCAAAATGTAGAATCACAAAAATGTGATTAGATTTTTAACTACTGTAAATGTGAATGTTGTACTATAACAGCATTGTATGTGCGTCTTCCTGTAAATTGGCCTAAATGTGACACTGATTTTCTATTTCCAGAATAGTGTGCAACATATACTGTGCATATTGATATTCATTGTCAAAAACGAATAAATAATTTTTTTTTTTTTAAAACTGAAATCAACTGGAAACTGCAAGTTTCTTTTTATGGAAAAGATGCAGAAAAAAATGTGCCTAAAATATATTTTCCTCAAACAAAAGTCTTTACTAACACACAACATCATCTGAAACAGATTTAACTAGCATTGAGTGGTTCACATTACATTTTAAAACTAAATACTAACTCTAAATGTAACATATTACATTAACTTGTATTTATTCATTGTTAAAAATGATTTACCTATGAGCTTGCCAGAAATGCCACAGCCTGTTAACAGCATTCAACAAGATTCAATAAAGTAGATCAGTGTGAGTCTAATAATAGTGTAAACCTAACAACTGTGTTTCTTGCAAAAGGGAATTCTATGGCAGAGAAGCCATTTACCTGTGACTGCTGTGGTAAATCACTGTTGTAATTCCATGAGAATAATGGCTGTTGAAGTTGAAACTGTGGTTTTCTTGGTAACTCTGATTGGCACCCACACTGAAAAAATATATTTTAGAAGAGGATTGATTGACAATGACAACAAACAATACTAGCAATATTTTCAGTATTAATTATGTTGACTATTTGTTTTAATAATATTGCACTCCAGAGCCAGACTGGCTCATTTGTATGTGCATCTCTGTGTGTAGAGGTTCTATTGCAAAGAACAATATATATCATCCATAACTTTGATTCTTAAAAGTCTAATTAAAACTAAAAACTTCCAACTCCAGCAGAAAATAACATTTCATAATGTATATGTATTTGCCAGAGACCATGTGGGCCTTCAGTTGTTACACATGTTATATATGGCAAGTCTAAATTCATATGCATCGGCATAACTAATACAGGAGAGTAAAATGCCTGACTCTCTATTCATACTTTCTAAAGCAGTGTCTCCCTCTTTCAGAGTGGGAGGTCATTCCAACACACATTTACTTCAAATTAGAACATGGTTAGAACACAAAGCTAGACTGGAAGAACCAACCTTAGGTTCAATTATACCTCCACCCAGGTCCTAAATTGTTTCATTGCAGAAATTATTCAAGATTTATGGACCTATGACTCACCTACGACAGGGCAGGTCAGCCTCTGCAGTTGCCAGTTATCTGCTTACAGTTTCAGTAGAATATTTGTCAATGATGTTCCCAGACACTTGCGTGTTTCACCTGGCTTCACTGGTGAGCTATATTGACACAGCCATACAGTAGCTATCTTTCTGTGCACGTCACTTTATCAGACAGCATTGACAGTGCAGTTTGTTCACATTTTTTTTCAACTGTAAAGATGATTTGTGAAATATTTTGGAATATTGTATTTATATTTTTAAGGAAACTGCATGCCTTGAAGTTAGAAGTTTAGGACACTTTTTTTTTTTTTTTTTTACCTGATAAGGTAGCTTTTGAGTTGCCCTCGATAATTAATTACAAGCAGTTCTGCTGACCACTGGGCACTGGCTGTGTACTCCAGAAGTAACAGTCCTGCGACAGAATAGCTCAGATCCCCTGGAAAACTGGCAGCCTGTGAGAGACAAAAAAAATCTCAAAGGTAAGTAAACTGAAATTATACAATGCTGTGTCGAGTGCAAGGCAGGTTTTATAAGCCAGATTTATACTCAGTAGGAGTGAAGAGGGGACGACTCCCTGTGAAATCTGAAAGCTGCCTCTAAATATACTCTATGCATGGGTAGCAGCGCACAACAAAATTTCTCTCATGAGAACGGGAACTCAATAACTCATGAGGCCACAGGCGTGAATAAGTTATGATGAGCTTCCACACAAGAGAAATGCCATTCTGCTAGAGAAATGCCATTCTGCATTTTCAATATAAAAGGTATTGTATGCATAAATTAATCCTATATATATATATATATATATATATATATATATATATATATATATATATATATATATATATATATATATATACAGTACCAGTCAAAGTTTGAGTACACCTGCTTGAAACCAGGTTTTCATGATTATCTATGCTTTTAACTGTATAAACTTGTCTATAAACACTTAATATTTCATTATATGATACTTGTACTTATATAAGCTGATAATCAAAAGTGAATTGCATTCAAAAATTTTATTTTTAAATGAAAATGTAAATCTTGTCAATTTCAATGAAATGGTCACCCAAAGCAAGGGATTTCAGTCTGAAGCCCAAGTCAGTTAAAAGTCTGAAATGTGTATAACACGGTGTTAGAACACTGGCCTAAGTATAAAAGTGTCTTTGTTAGATGTTCTCCGAGTTAACTAGCATGTTACCTAATTAACCTTTTGTCACCAATTATTGTTAACAGGTGAGGGTCCATGATTACTATAAATATAGGTAGCAAAGGCACAAGTTTGTCATTCCTGAATGTAAGGGAGCAGAAAATGGCAAAATACGCTCAGTTAAGCAAAGAAAAAAGACAGTCTGTAATTACTTTAAGAAATGAAGGTCAATCTTTAAGACAAATCGCAAGAACTTTGCAAGTGTCTGTAACTGCTGTGGCCAAGACCATCAAACGATTTGAAGAAACTGGCACTCATGAGGACCGAACAAGGTCAGGCAGGCCAAGGGTGACCTCAGAATCAGAGAACAAGTTCATTCGAGTCACAAGTCTGCGAAACCGGCGATTAACTGCCCCTGAAATACAAGCTCAGCTAAATGTTACTAGAAGTACAGATGTTTCAACATCAACTGTTCAGAGGAGATTGCGTGAAGCTGGCCTAACTGGAAGAATTGCTGCAAAGAAACCATTGTTAAGAGTGCAGAATAAGAGGAAGAGACTTGCCTGGGCCAAAAAACACAGAAACTGGACGTTTGAGGAGTGGAAGCCGGTCTTATGGACCGATGAGTCAAAATTTGAAATATTTGGGTCCAACCGCCGAGCATTTGTAAAACGCAGAGACGGTGAGCGCATGAGTTCTGCATGTGTGGTTCCCACTGTCAAGCATGGAGGAGGCAGTGTCGTGGTCTGGTGTTGCTTTGCTGGTGACAGAGTTTGTGATCTTTACCAACTCCATGGCAAGCTTAACCAGCATGGCCATCATAGCATACTTCAGAGGCATGCCATTCCATCAGGATTACGGCTAGTTGGGCAGTCCTTCATTCTTCAGCAAGATAATGACCCGAAACACACCTCAAAGTTGTGCAAGAACTACCTGGCGAAGAAGGAAAGTGAAGGACAACTCAATCTAATAACCTGGCCTGCCCAGTCTCCAGACCTCGATCCCATAGAACTTGTATGGGACGAACTGGACAGAAGAGTCAAAGCAAAGCTACCCACAAGTGCCCTACATCTCTGGGAATTGCTGCAGAAGAGCTGGGAAGACATGTCGGGTGATTTCCTGCTGAAACTTGTTAACCGAATGCCTCGTGTTTGTGAGGCTGTTATTAAGGAAAAGGGTGGCTATTTTGAGGAATCCAAGATTTAGAGACAATTTTCAATTTTCTTGAACATTGCTTTGATACTCCTTATGTTTTGTTTTGTATATTGTAACATGTGTTTTCATTTTCAAGTATTTACAGAAACGTATATACAATGTAAAACATTGTCAATTATGAAAAAAACCTAGTTACCAGTAAGTGTACTCAAACTTTTGACAGGTACTGTATATATATGATTATTTTATTATTATTTTTTTTAAGTAGAATCATATATATATATATATATATATATATATATATATATATATATATATACATACAGTACTGTGCAAAAGTTTTAGGCAGGTGTGAAAAAATGCTGTAAAGTAAGAATGCTTTCAAAAATAGACATGTTAATAGATTATATTTATCAATTAAAAAGTGAGTGAACAGAAGAAAAATCTAAATCAAATCCATATTTGGTGTGACAACCCTTTGCCTTCAAAACAGCATCAAGCATCAATTCTTCTAGGTACACTTGCACACAGTTTTTGAAGGAACTCGGCAGGTAGGCTGGCCCAAACATCTTGGAGAACTAACCACAGTTCTTCTGTGGATTTAGGCAGCCTCAGTTGCTTCTCTCTTCATGTAATCCCAGACAGACTCGATGATGTTGAGATCAGGGCTCTGTGGGGCCATACCATCACTTCCAGGACTCCTTGTTCTTCTTTACGCTGAAGATAGTTCTTAATGACTTTCGCTGTATGTTTGGGGTCGTTGTCATGCTGCAGAATAAATTTGGGGCCAATCAGATGCCTCCCTGATGGTATTGCATGATGGATAAGTATCTGCCTGTACTTCTCAGCATTGAGGAGACCATTCATTCTGACCAAATCCCCAACTCCATTTGCAGAAATGCAGCCCCAAACTTGCAAGGAACCTCCACCATGCTTCATTGTTGCCTGCAGACACTCATTTGTGTACAGTCTCCAGCCCTTCGGCGAACAAACTGCCTTCTGCTACAGCCAAATATTTCAAATTTTGACTCATCAGTCCAGAGCACCTGCTGCCATTTTTCTGCACCCCAGTTCCTGTGTTTTCGTGCAGAGTTGAGTCGCTTGGCCTTGTTTCCACGTCGGAGGTATGGCTTTTTGGCCGCAAGTCTTCCATGAAGACCACTTCTGACCAGACTTCTCCGGACAGTAGATGGGTGTACCAGGGTCCCACTGTTTTCTGCCAGTTCTGAGCTGATGGCACTGCTGGACATCTTCCGATTGCGAAGGGAAGTAAGCATGATGTGTCTTTCATCTGCTGCAGTAAGTTTCTTGGCAGACCACTGCGTCTCACGGTCCTCAACGTTGCCCGTTTCTTTGTGCTTCTTCAAAAGAGCTTGGACAGCACATCTGGAAACCCCTGTCTGCCTTGAAATTTCTGCCTGGGAGAGACCTTGCTGATGCAGTATAACTACCTTGTGTCTTGTTGCTGTGCTCAGTCTTGCCACGGTATATGACTTTTGACAGTAAACTGTCTTCAGCAACCTCACCTTGTTAGCTGAGTTTGGCTGTTCCTCACCCAGTTTTATTCCTCCTATACAGCTGTTTCTGTTTCAGTTAATGATTGTGTTTCAACCTACATATTGAATTGATGATCATTAGCACCTGTTTGGTATAATTGTTTAATCATACACCTGACTATATGCCTACAAAATCCCTGACTTTGTGCAAGTGTACCTAGAAGAATTGATGCTGTTTTGAAGGCAAAGGGTTGTCACACCAAATATGGATTTGATTTAGATTTTTCTTCTGTTCACTCACTTTGCATTTAGTTAATTGATAAATATAATCTATTAACATGTCTATTTTTGAAAGCATTCTTTTTCACACCTGCCTAAAACTTTTGCACAGTACTGTATATTTTTTTTTAATACTTTCCTCTCACTGCTGTTTGCTGACAGTGGTACCTTATAATGGAACATGCTGGCAGAAATCGGAACTGTGCATAAAAGAAGTGTCATGTTTTTTAATGGGAGCTGATAGAAGCTTACAGTATCACTTACTGTGATATTTTGTAACAATTGTAAGCCGCCCTGGATAAGGACGTCTGCTAAGAAATGAATAATAATAATAATAATAATAATAATAATAATAATAATAATAATAATAATAATATTTTATTATTATTACAAAAATATATACTGTAAATACTGTACAATCTTGGCTCCCAGTCCACAACACCATTTAAATGAATATTAATGTTTTATGGTACTTTTTTAAGCACATAGCGAGTGAGAGTGGAGCACATAATTTTTCACAAAGTGCAAATCAATTGGGAAAACTGGTCATCTTTCTGTAGGAAAAGGCAGAAGTAGCTGCAACATACCACTTCATTGAGAATGCAGGACAGATAACATTCCCAGTAGATACCAGTCTACTGTATTGTTAGTGTTACGCTTATTTCCACAAATTTTATGTGCTTTTGAATTTCACTTTTGACAACAATTAGTATCCATGACCATGTGGAGTTATAGAAAACCTTCACTTGATAAGAAGCAATGGTCTGCATTATGATGGTAATTTGGTGTTGTGCTACACAACAGTTGACCACATTAATTCCACATTATTTGTATAAAGCATTACCATAGGAATGATGAAAAGCTCGCTACCCATCAGGTCAAACACTCTCACAGTTCCTGTGCTTTCAGCATAGGCAAGAAGAGTGCAGTCATGGCTCCACACCACCTTCCTCCACTGAGAATTAGGATCTTTAGGTACTGTGGAAACACAAAGTGTAATGTCATTTTACAATGTGATACAATTGAAATCAATCACATACTTAAAATGAAGCAAAAAATTAAGTAAATATATCCTGTGTATGTTAGCATTAAACAAGAACAACTATTAATTAATAGGTACTCTGAAGTACCAGGTAAACATACCAGAGAGGCTTGCGTTATAGCGCCAATACATGCTACTGCAAACATTTTTTCATTAAAAATTTAAATATGGGGTATCAACCTCCAATGTATTAAATATCACACAGAAATTCAGCGTCTAAGGATTTTCCCTAATGAAAGCTAGCAGACATTAACAACTGTTGACAATGTCAGGCAACATCTATGCACTAAAAACATCTTAGTGGAAAAAAAATAATAATATTATAATAATATAATAATATATTTATTTTTATATAGCACCTTTTATAGTGGACTACCAACACAAAGCAGAAATCTATGAAAACTGTTTATGTTTAAAATACAAATCTCCATAAATAAGACACGTTTGTAAGCAGACTGGTTTATAAAAAAAAAAAAAATCTTAATTTTTCATTCACTCATAAGTGAAATGGAGGTTCTTTCTGGTTGTCTAAAAATCATGCACACATCATGCAAGAGCGCTTCAGTAAAGCCAATGAACATGGCAATAATCTAATGTGTCAGGCTGTAACAGGGCGATTATTTGTTTATTTTTAGAACAGGGTACCCCTCCGCCCCTGTGCGATTTATTATGTTGTATTTGTTTTGTTGTATTATTATTATTATGATGTATTTATGTATTTTTAAATGACAGCATAGCCGTGCGTTTGTTTTATTTTTATTTTGTGTTCTGGCAGAGGCGAGGTCGGCAGCTCGTCCTCTGCCAATAGTAATTAAAAACTTTGTGTAGAAGGTGGCCATCTCCCGAATTAATGAAATGATTAATTGTTGCCAATCGGGAGAAGGTCACCTGCATAAAAACCTGCAGCTCTCTGCAATCGGGGTGTGTGTTCAGAAGTGGAGAACGAGAGCAGAGTGAGCAAGTGGATTATAAACGAATCTAAAATATAAATAGGAACAGTGACAGCAACTGCCCAGCCTGACCTATTGTTTGTGTTTAGTGTTCTTGATTATTTTGTTTAAACTTTTATTTTGCTCTGTGAGCGTTGTTTTGTTAAAGCCTTTTTGTTGTTTTGTTATTTAAATAAAAACGGTGCACGCCACGTCTTTTGCCCTGCAGTACTGCATTTGTTTTTGTTCCTGCATCTGGCCAGACATCACCATACGGCTACACTGTCACTCAGGCATTGAGTTTCTTTGGATGTGTGCTGCTTTGAGAATCAATAATGATGTCTCTTGACTAAAGATTACTCATGACACATAGTCAAAAGGTATTTCTTTAGTTCAGTTGTTTTAATGATTGGTTTCCCTTAAAATCTCCTTAAAAAAAGTCACCATTATGAATATTATCTGACCTGGTGCAAACATAGTTTGCAGGGACAGGCGATCATGGTGCATAGGTAATTGGCAAGCAAGATGTTATGGTCCGTTTAATTTAATGCTGAAAGTATCAAAGCAGAACAGTTACATTTAGTGCTGTCGCAGAAAATAAAGGTGCTGGAAGTAGATATTGTCAAAGTAACAAGTCAGAATAAAACTAAGCTGTTTACAACCACAAGCTTTTTTATATATATATATATATATATATATATATATATATATATATATATATATATATATATATATATATATATATATACACACACACACACACTAATCCGTTGCGTATCCAGCAGCAGCTGGGACCAGAGTAAAGGCCTTTGCACATTGGATCTGATAACGCATCCAAATTTAACATGCTTCTAAACAGAAAAAACAATCACGTGCATTCCCTATTCCACCTTGCACACGGAGTCCACAATTGTCGTACGACGGTGATGCGTCAATTTTTTTTTAGGGATGCACCGAATCCAAGTTTTTGGGATTCAGCCGAATACCGAATCCATCTCAAAAGATTCGTCCGAATACCGAACCGAATACCGAATCTACAAAAACTAACAAGAAAACTGAAGGAAACTGTTGAAAGAAAAACAGACTGGCAGCTACTAACAAGGGACACGCACAATCTATAGTTTTGAGCCTTTTAGTTAATAGTATTTTTATTACTGAATGGAAATATATCCCTGAATAAGATTTCAGTTTGAAACCTACACAATTTACCGCTAACCCCCTCCTCCCACAACAGAAACATCAAAATACAGAACTGTTTACAAGAAAGGAGAGCTGCATCTTTGTCTAACACTCTATTTTCTTTAAAGATGTTTCAACCTGTGTGACCTGATCTGAAAGGCAGGAGGAAAAAATTACCATGATGAGTGACCTGAATCTCCCTGCGAAATAAAACCCACGTTGATTTAAATGCACCGTGTGTGTAACACATATCAAATAGGTTATGAAATAGTTTTAAAAATATTTTAATAAAACACAGCAGTTCCCAAATGGTTCAACTTCAATAACGTAATTTAATTTATGAAAGCATATTGTTCAAAGTCTTGCACATCTGACAGTTGCAAAGTTATTAAAAATATATATTTCTGTGCACCGATTTTTTTCTTTTTTTTTTAAATCTCAGTATTATCTCTAGAACACGTTTGACAGACAAAGCACAAAAGTCTACACCAGTTTGCTATTACTATATATTACAGGTTTACTGCATAACTTTACTCCATGAAAAGTGTGATGTGAATGTACCGTTAGTATACGGGAGTAGGTTTGCATTCAGCATCTGACGTGTTTAGTACCTGTGCCACCAGTAATTTAGGGAGTTGAGAGCTGCGACAGAGTTCATCAAATGTGTTCTTGTTATTAAATACAAGTTATGTTCAATACTGGATTTGTGTCTTATTTAAAGAATGGAGGGATGTGTTAAAATAGATGTGTGTCTGGGCGGATATAGGGTTCAGATTCGGTTCACCGAATCATAAGTATTCGTCCGAATCCAAACCCTGCTCAGAAAGTAGGTATTCGGGCCGAATCCAAAACCGAATTCTGGATTCGGTGCATCCCTTATATATATTAGGGCTGTCAATTAATCACAGTTAACTTCTGTGACGTTAATCGCACTCCACTATCTTGTCCCTCTTACCATATCGGAATTAATTTCCTGCGGCACCATTTTAATACACTTGAGTACAATGCCAGGATTGAATGAGTGTGGTCATCGTTTGAATGTAAAATTAGTCACGGAACCGCATTATGTAGCAAAGCACTCAAACTGAAGGACTTGTGAATGGGAAGTTTATTTAAAAAAAAACTTTGACAGTTAATTGGAGAGAAATAGGGTTACTTGTATCTACTGTCAAAGTGAGTTCCAGTATCACAGAAGTGCATCTAGTCTGCTGTACCACCTGTGTGCTGCTAAACATGCTTCTACTTCTCAAAATACACTTTCTAGCCCCTTGTCAGTACTATAGCCCTCCCTCCAGTCCATATTTACTATATATAGTTATGTCGTTTATTTAAATTAGCGATGCATACAATAATGAATGCAAAGTAAATTCACTTTTAAAACTCATGGTACTGGAAATGAATAACAGTCCAGAATAAAACAAGATTAAATGCTACTGTCTTTACAGCGGCTGAAATACAATTAAGTATCTTGTATACCGTAAGCCTGCCCTCTCAAGTGAAGCTTAATCAACTGTAATGATAGTACCATATAATGCAATCTGTATGCTTGAATGAAGGGAATACAGAAGCATTTATTTATAACATCCATTTCTGCTTTATCTTCTTTCATCCTTTATGATGAGGCTAACGTCCATGAAAGATGATGAACCTCAGACAGTTGAAAGGACCAACATTTCTCATTGAGCTTGAGCATTATTTAAAAAGCAAAAAAAAACTGCCAACTGTAATAAACTGTGCCTAGGTTCCTTGGGTTAAATTAAGCTCAGGACTCAAACAGAAGTGTGTAAGTGGTCATATATTTTCTTATGTTAGTCAGTTTGTTTTGCATTCTCTGTGTGCTCTGATTAATTTGCGGTCATTCCAGTGTTGGATTTCTCATTTATTAGCTCTCTCTCTCTCTAAACACTATTAGTACATTTCACAAGTATAGGGCAGCTATCATTTGCAACCCTGCCATTAAAATAACCTTGCATATTTTGTACACAATAGGAACAAATTTAATTGTGGACCCAAGAACTACAGACTGATGATCCAGTGAGCTGCCCTGTACCGTAACTTCATGGCAATTAGAAAAAAAAGAGATAATTTAATGAAATTAAATTAAAGTAGCAAGAAAACATGACTAAATATTTCTTAACCAGAATCTGAAATTGTCGGGTAAAGATGTACCAAATGGTTGCTAAGTAACCACAACTTGGTCACATCACTCCCTCTCTAACAGCGTATGCTGATGGAATGGAAATAACCTAGTACAGATTCCGTGGTAATGACTGTAGATTGGTGATGTTACACATTCTGCTACTTCTAGCTTGAAGGTTTTAACTAAGTGGAAGGGTATTAGAGTGGCAGGCAAATAGGTCAATCGCCAAGTTAAAATAAAATTAAAGTGATTTTAAAAAAGAAAATTTACCTATATAGTAATATCTGAGAGCAAATAGAAAACAGAAGAGTTTGAATGAAGGACCTGCCATATAAATATGTGAGATCTATAAAAGCGGTCAAGTTTTGAAAAAATTAAGGCTAACTTGGGACCCCATGTTTTTTTTTTTTTATTGCCAGTAGTTCCTGTTTGCAAAAAAAACACAAAAAAAACAATGGGTTGGTATATCACAGCTTTGCTTCACTGATCCCCTAAATGAACTTGGCTGTTCTTGCACATGTGAAATGTTTTGGTCACATGTAGTATTCAATACAATTTGTTCCTCTTAGAAGATTCATCAGGTCAAAAACAAAGTGTTGTCGATGTTGGTGTCATTGGAATGTTGTAAAACAGAAGCCTACATATTTCCACTTCACTACCTCTCTTGTGATTATTACTGCACTCATAATGATGTTTGGTTATCTGCTCAGAGGAGCCGACTCTGGGCTCTTCACCTCCGTTACAAGGCTCGGTTTAGTGAAGCTGGAGGAAAATACTCAAATTGTGAAATAATAATAGCTAGGAGATTTTACCTTGACACTTTCCAATGATTGAACCAAAATCATCTCTTGCTGATCTGTAAAATGAGTAACATATATGAGATTAACAAAAATAAAAAAACAGACATCCATCTTTCATGTAGCTAAAAACAGGGGTGTTGACTTTGAAATTAGTGTAAAGGAATTCATAAGGATTTAACAAATACAAATATTAAATTGACAATATACAATATCAATACACAATAGGCTTGTGGCAGCTTTACTTGGATTAAAACAAATCCCCCCAAAAAATTATAGTAAAAACAGATGATAAAAAGCCACAGGATGTGGCATAAAAAAGTAATATGTAACAAATGTATTCTCTAGAAAATTATTGGATAACAAATAGCTTAAGTAAGCCCAAATAAGGTATACAGAAAAAAGACACCTATTGCAGAGGAGTGTCACCCATTCCAGATTTTAAAAAAGTTTGTGTATTGCTAATTGACATTTTTGTAATCAATATGAATAAACAGATTCAGAAAGTTAACACTTGAGGACATCAAAACCTTTCTTTTCCAATTAGTTAAGAAATTACCTTTATATTGTAATATAAAACCCAGAAAATGTGCTATAAGGACACAAGGGCATGGTTACAAATCTAAATAATGAGACTGTTGAAGGACAAATATAATATCGCTTCTTGGATAACTACTTGCTAGACACTCAGGGAAATAAGCTGCAACTGGGAAGTCGCACCTACATCAAAGTTTCCAGTTAATGACAAACAGACAAGGGTAATGCAGGTGCTAGATCACACTGGCGTTATGATGATTGTTTCTCGCAGAATGTTTCCATAATGGTGTATTTCTTTCCTTGGTTTTATTACACAACAGGATTGAAAACAGAAACCTGAAAAGGTCATTCTACATGGCACAAATTATTACTTATAGAATTTACAATGTGGAAAATGAAGAAGTCGGCTAGATACTATTCAGCAATTCAGATAATGATTAGGCTGTTATGCCTAATGTAGAATAAGCAATACAGTCCATATTGAAAGGATTTGATGGCATATTAAAGCTTCACTGATAACAAAAACTGAAAATGAGGCACTTCTCTCAAAAACATCTTTGTTGAACTTAAGCATTTCAATTACCTGATCTCAACACACTGATCCTGCACAACAGCCAGCAGCTTCCCATTACTATAAATGAAAAAAGAAAAGGTATAGGCAGATACAATAGCAGAAAAATGTGCGAGTAAATTTTATGTTTTTGTTTTCCCTTACCTTTTTATGACACGTGCAATCATTCTAAATGCTGAATAGTGGTTTAATATTAAGTTTTAAAGATATTTTGGTATAATCTGGGACTGTGCTTTAAATTGTTTTGAAAAGCCCAGTTCTTTATCAAAGTTGCCTGAACTTCTAACTTAGGCCTATATTGCACTCTCTCATTCCGGTAAGTGATTTCCATGGCTATCAGCAGTGACCCTTTCGTTTTGTTTTCGGTTTGTTCCAGTAATACTTGTAATGTAAATTAATCATCATAACTTTATACAATCTTTATATACTGTTCAGTCTGCTTTGTGCTAGTTTGATACAGGGATAACTGAGAGAACTGGATTGTTTTGAATTTTTAGAGCAAACTTACTGAAGGGACGTTACCTGTATTCACTAAAAAGAATGGGAAAGTGCGACTGAAATTAGGATTAAACCATTCAAAGCACTTTCCCATAAAAACTCAATATTTGAACAATTGCAAATATCATAATAATGCAATTGAGGCTACTGGCTACAAAGTATTTTATAAACTTAAGTGTTTTAATCATATTTATATGGTGAACAGCTCTTATTATAGTATCTTCGACCAACCTGAGGTCCACTGGCCTCTTTTGAGTAAATAGAAAAAGGTTTGTACTGTATATGAAGAATTTAGCTACTGCATCTACCAATTGTATGTGGCACTACAAATAATGCAAAAGCATATCAACAAATATACTCTGTGCAACAACATCTTAAATCCTATTTATCTATCTGCTCAGTATCCAAAATACTTGTTAAGTCTGTAGTGTAAAACATATGCTTTTAGACCTATGCTGATCATGGTCTGTGAAAAGTTTCCCAAATACCAAGGTGGTCCACATCTATCTTAGGAAAACCTTAGGGAACTACTGCTTCAGACAGTTTGAAGGGGCTTTTGAACAGAGCACCAATCGCTCTTTGACACCTAAAATGTAATATAAAATGTAAACCATTTAGATTGATGGGTTAGCCACATCTAGGGATGCTACACATAGTAAGAAATCTTTGAGATGTTGAGATGTTGCAGACTACATGCCATAGAAGGAACCTAAAAGAATGGATGTATCCTCTTTTTCTTTGTCTTTCTTGTTGCCTTACACAAGTTAACAATATGATACCAAAGGTAAAAGTTCCATTACCTTGCGAGGACCAACTGCCAGTTAATTTGTTTACTGACTAGTTGGACAAGTCCAGGAGGTAGGGAGGAACTTGCAGGGCTTTATATAAAAAAGAAATTTAAAAAATGTAAAAGCAGTGAAAATATTAAAATAAATCTTCTGTTAAAACACAAAACATAAGTTCTATACATATACTGAAGGCTCAAATAAAACCCAGATACATGTGTATCCTAATCTAAAATCCAACTTGATGTTCTACCTCTGTTGCCTAATACAAACACTACTGTAGTTCCTTTGATGGATGTTTGGCATTGAACACATGCCATCTGGTGGCCAAATATGGTAATTTTTATTACAGTATTCTTAAAAGATTAACATGAATTAACTGCACAACGGGATCTTCTGCTCCCAAAAAATAAAATAAAAATAAAAAATAAAAATTTCCAGAAACCTTGTAAATATGTTTACATAGGACAGCTTATAAAAATACAATTGCTGGCCACCACCACTCACCCTAAACAAACTAAACAAACTACAGTCAAACCAAATTACTGAAACATTAAAAGACTACGGAGGTCTAAACATTTGTCAAATATTTTTCTTGTATTAATGCTACATATTGTAACACGGAGTTATTTTATAGTTATGGGTAGGGGTCTACCTAAATCGTGTCTCACAAAAATCGGGAAATTGTGGGGTAATCGCGAAATTCACCTCTTTTAGGGGCCAATGCATACCAGACAAGGAGAGAGAAAAAAAAGGAACCTTGTTTAAATGAACTACTGCACAACGCAAGTGATGCAAACTACGTATCTTCCTTCTGTAGATTAGGCTTTTTTTTTATTCTTTCGCCATCCTGTGTGCATTCTCAATGTATGGGCAAGTCCACACCAGACAGAGAATGCTTGCCTTTAACAAATGACAGCACTCTGTTTTAGTAAGGAAGCAAGTACCACTATTTTTAGGCTTTTACAGTGCTCTGAAATATTGTCTACTTAGGTTTATTTAATGTTTAATCAGGTCCGCGAAATCCTACTTTTACTACATAACCAATAACATTAAATCACAAGGTATCTAACTGCAGTATCTCAAATGATCAAGGATTCCCCGCAACTGGGAAAGGGGAGATTGTGTTTTGATTACGGATATGGATGTAGCAGTGAGTAACTCTAACTGAAAATACAACATGGTACTCAAAATCTCTCAATACTAATATGTAACAACATTAACTCACCTGTACCAAAGATAGTGGAGTATAAACTTAAATGGTCCTGAAGCAAAGAAAACAAACAACTTAAACATCCAGTATCATGGTTTAGCCTACATTCTTTTTCAATTATAAACAATTTTACCTTACCTGAGAGTTTTCATGCAGTGTTTTGCCATGTTCTCTTTTTCCCATTTCGAGACCCTTAGCTAATCACTTGTGCATTTTCAATTTAGGAACCGTAAATAAAATTCCAAATGCAACTTCAAATAACAGAAGTAACATGTCATTATAACCTTATCAGTGTTAGATTTTTCCTAAAATGACTAGTAACAATATAAGTTCCTAGAATCATGTTTGTTATAATCACTTACAAACTAATAGCTTACAAAATATACTATGATGACAGTTTGGCCAGCCTTCTGTCAAGAACTGGGCACACGATGACAACAGAACACTGTGGTTCTGACCATAGCTCACAACCAGAGCAGTCATGGTATTTATTTTACTATGTACAATTATCGGAAATTTAAAAAAGACATTTTAATGGTGCCTAAAAATACAAAAATGTCTAAAACCTTTTAAGTAAAAGGTTGGCTAACGTTAAGGGGGTTATCCATCAACCACGTTTTGACCTTGCTATAAATTTTGACCACTTTACCTGATCAGTCTAAAAATGTAATTTGTGCTTGTTTGCCTGAAACAACCCCAAGAAAAAAGTTTGGTGTAAATCGGAGTTGATAGATTTGTCACAGAATGACCCTATTGGCACACCAACCAATCGCACAGAATTTCTGATATTTCTCTATTTTACGACCATTATATACAAAGAAAAATTTTCAAAGTAACTAAGCTTCAGAATATTAATTCCAGTAATTACAGAACAGAAATCCTACCTGTGATAGCCTTTGTGAGGGCAGATGTTGACCCTTGTTCTCTGCTTCCTCTCAGCTGCAGTTACAAAAAAATGAATCAATCACACACACACACGCGCACAATTGACATTCCAAAATAACTACAGTAGCAATAGTATAACGTGTATCTCATGCCAGGTACACGCGGTAAAATGATTTATGACCTTTACATATAGTGCAATGTTTCAAAAAATAAAAAAACACCCATGCACACCCAACAAGACAACAAACCTGGCTAGCAATTATTTCAGAGACAAACCACCTGCCTAAGAATTCCTTATAAAAATCATTTTGCTTACCTTACCTTGTACTACAGTTAGTTTTATAAAGTAGTGGGTACGTTACTCATATAGGCAGATATCTAACACTTATGCTTATGGCATGTAAGTTCTTCTTACTAAACAGACTCCCTCTTGAGTGTCGATTTATAATGTACACAGAGTACCAAAAACGTGTAAGTAAGGATTCGGTAACCATGTGTGTTCACGGTGTAACTATCAGTTTCTTACAAATTGACACGACAGTCACTATGGTTTACCACGTTTAATATTAAAACACATTATACTATGCCTCTCGGCGCTTTACGATGTTTCACTATGCTTTCACTTTGCTGTGTTTTTACTATGGTAAGTTATGATGAAAGAACACTACGTTTATAAGTGACTTAAGCAGGTAACTTAAGTTTCAGTATCACCACATTATTCATTTGAGGTTGTATTCACTTTAACATCACAATTGCTGAACACAATGGCATTATACCATTTTCTAGTATGTATTTATTGATTGTATTGCATTTGGTTGCTATCGCTGTACTGCTGTCACGGTGCATCGGGTGCTACGTGGCTCTGTGCCCTCACTGCTCCGCTCAGGTTTGACTTTTCCAGTTTCTTATGCTTTGAATTCAGACAAGTTAGGCTTCCACTTGCGTTTTTAGAACTGACCTGGGTATCGGTCTCCTGTGGCCATTCGGTATTTATAAGTAAATCATAGAGAATGTTCTCCTCTTCATGCACTACACTGCTATCATCAGCCATGTTTACGCAGGACAACGACAAGATCTCAGAAAGCCCAATCCTACGGAAGCCGAAAGAGCACAGTACACTTTTTAATAGAACGGAAATTAAATTATTGCGTTCCCTTAATGGAACTTTTGTATACATGCAATACTTTATCACGTACAATATGATGTATGTTATATACGTTATATTAAGTATTTGTCTGTTGGAACAGTGACAGAAAATGAATGTGTAGTTGTATTTCCTCTTGCGGAACTACTTGTCTCTACGTCTTGAGAACCAGACTGACAAAATAAAGCTGTTGCGCAGTGTCAGGTGTTTCCGGTACAGCGAGACGTGAGGTGTCCAATATGGCTGCGTTTTCTGGTAACATATATTTTTTGCGATATATTAAATTAAGCAATGATTTTTTTTTTTTTATTTTTACCACATGAAGGATTGTTATGTTTTTTTGTGTTTGTTTGTTTGTTTTAACTCAGAACAGTTTAACTTGAGTATTATAAGGTGTGGGAAACTGTTTCAAGAGCTGCAGAGTCATGTCCCACAATCATCGTGGAAATCGTGAATTTGAACAAAAGTCCGTGAAATTTTGGAAATGGATGTAAAACACTTTTGATTAGCCACTGCCTTTATTTCCTTTAAAATACAGTATTTCATGCAGTGACCATACAAATATGCGAGTGTCGATATTGTTTGGTTGTGTATGCACACAGCATTTTCGTGTAGCTATTGTAGGTCAGTGAATGAGATTAGTATTTTGTAGCTGAGCGAGCATGTAAATGAACATGTCGTGTGTTACTGTAAACTCTCCATTGTGAGCTTCACATACAGCGCTTCTTAATTTATATTTTGAAACAAAAAACTGGGCTTGCATCTTCAAAAATATTAATGGCGTTTCTTGAAACTGTTTTCTCATACAATGTAGCTAGTGTACCCAGCTCGTGTGTTGAAAATAAATACTCATTTTCTAAAAACTAAACATTGATAAACAAAATACTTTAGATTGCCGTTTAACTAATGACCAGCGAGGGTTTTGATTTTTGAAGTGTTACTAGTCCCAGTAGAAAATCTACTGACAGCGACATCTTTGGGGTTTCCTATTACCAGTACAAATTCTACTGCCAGTAAGAAGCTCCAAAAAGATTACTGCCAGCAGTTTAAAGTCAAGGTTGAAGAAAGAGAAATACTTATATTTTATTGACTTTAAAGTTTAGAGAAAGTAAAATGGATGGTTATATTTATTGTTTTGTGCAGCTACTGGCAGCAGCAGAATCAGCTGTTTTAGTCTCAGTAAAAATCCTACTTTAACATCTGCCTTTGTTTTTAATACAAAGTGTTCTCCTGCAGTGGGTTGCACCAGCTTAAAGCTAAAACGATGACATGTAGCCGACCTCTATTATGTTAATGGGTTAAGGTAAAGTTGATGAAGACTCCTACGACGCTAAGCTCGGTCCTACGCCTAAGCTGGAAAACCGATTCCACATGCGGATAAAGCAAATTAGCACATTTTCTCAGGTTTAATGTTTTTTCTAGCACACAGCTGGGTGCATTGTATTGTCGTGTAAATTGTGAATTAAGCTTTTTTCACATTTACTTATAGAAATGGGAGTGATGCCTGAGATTGCCCAGGCTGTGGAGGAGTTGGATTGGCTGTAAGTAACTTATCAACACACAGTTTGCACAATACTGGGGTTCTAGCACTTGTTGGATTACTGCTCATCTGCCCTGAGTCCAAAGCTGGTCAAGTCACTGGTCTTCGAGTCCGAGTCCCAAGCTTCAAAGACCCGAGTTGGAGTGTCGAGTGGAGACCAAGTCAACCCAAGGTCCAAAGTCAGAATAGAGACTTTGTCGTAATATTCAAATGAACACATTCTTATATAAGTTACTGCTTTTTTCTTAGTTACAATAATATGTAGTATGTGGTTCCTAAGCACCCAGGTATATTAGCAATATGTTTTATTAATACATTTTAAAAAAGCTAATATTACTAATGTCTTCATAAAACAGTATAGCTTAAGGGATAATAAGTTGGCGCTATAATCTTCATGTACATCTCTTTTCAGTCTCCCCACAGATATCCAGGCAGAATCCATACCATTGATTCTAGGAGGTGGTGATGTGCTAATGGTGAGAGATTAAACTATTCAGTATGAAACCTGTTTTTTTTCTTTGTTTTCTTTGGGGTTTTTTTCAGTTCTTTCTAAATGTCCTTGGTTAATATACTGTACATTTGTTTCCTCAGGCTGCAGAAACTGGTAGTGGTAAAACTGGTGTAAGTATTTTGATAAACTGGTTCTCTGAATGCAAGTATGGCTCACTTATTACCTGCTGTCAAACTGTGGATATACTGTATACAGCCAGTAAGTTTTACAATGGAATTAAAACATTGAAGTAAGTTTCTAGCTTAATCATAGCTTTCTAGTTAATATTACCCTTGTTTGAAAACATAACAGTATGGTTAATATACAGTTTTAAAGGCAATAAGTCCCAGTGTGGGGTTTACCCCAAACGCGGTACAATCAAATAAGTAGCTTCTTCAGCAGCACTGCATATGCTATTTTTTCTAGGCTTTCAGCATCCCAGTGATTCAGATTGTGTATGAAACACTTAAGGATCAGCAGGAGGGCAAGAAAAGCAAAGCAGCAGTCAAAGCCGGAGGGGCAGGTAAACTATCTGTCTTAACCTCAAAGGAGAGCTAATCAATCGTTAAATACATTTTTTTTTGGTTTTATTGATTGATTTATTTATTTTTTCACAATTCTTTTTTTTAATCTGATCTTGTTCTCTAGTTTTCAGCAAATGGCAGATGAACCCTTATGACAGAGGTTCAGCTTTTGGTAAGTTACCCTGATGAAGCTACTCTGTACTTAATTTAGACAAATAAGTAAAATACCTTTTAAAGAGAGTTTTCACTTGTACTGGTTTATTTTCCTCAGCTATTGGGCCTGATGGACTATGCTGTCAGAGCAGGGAGATTAAGGAGTGGCATGGATGCAGATCAACCATGGGAGTGACAAAGGGTAGGTTGCCTATTAGAAACAGAGTCTTTGTACATTTAACACAGTTTAAATAATGCAGTTCTGGGAATATAGTTTGACCACAGTCTTTTCAGTGAAAAGCCCAATTGTTCATACATATTGCTTTGTTTGTTAACAGAAATCCAAAATGAAAAACAGCTCTTCTTCCCACAGGAAAATACTACTATGAAGTATCTTGCCATGATCAAGGCTTGTGCAGAATAGGGTGGTCCACATCTCAGGCTGCCTTAGATTTGGGTAGGTTATCAAAAAGATATATATTTTGTAAAGATTATCCATACACGTCTGTAAGAGATTGTCTTGTTTAGCTCTCATACAAATACATTCTTATCTGGGTAGAATGTCTTTCTTTTTATTATCATAAGAAGATACCTGAATAATATTTTAAAGCCAGACAATAGGTTCACTCCTATTTTAAAACACATTTGTTCTTGTTTTATTTAAACATATGATGCTTATATAAAAAATTTAAAATAGAAGATATGCTGCTTTTAAAAAAACATGGTTTGAGTCATCCCTTTAAATGAAAGTGGACCTTTTCCTTTGCTACATTTTGCAGTATTTACTATGTTTAAAAAAACCTGTTGGAGTTTCTGCATTGTACAATTTATTAGAATCAGCTTATAAATGTAGAACATTTAAGGGTAGTCTAAAAATAACTAGACCTAGACTTTCAAGCTTTGAGATATATCAGATTCTGCCGAGTCAACACCCCAGTTTCAGCAACCGCCCTACCCTGCCTAGAAGTAGTTCCTCTGCATAAATAATTCAGTTCAGACATTTCTTGCTTCATCAATGACTCCACAAGTCTACGCTTTCCTTTCTTTTTCTTTTAAATAAATTTAGTCGTTGCCAATTATTTTTTTTATTATTATTTTCTTCCAATTTGGAATGGGCAATTATTTTTAGACTCAGCTCACCGCTACCACCCCTGCGCTGACTCTGACGCGTGTGCCATCAGCCGACCGCTGTTTTTCACACTGCGGACTCACCATGCAGCCCCCCAAGAGCTACACTGTCGGAGGACAAAGCAGGTCTCAGGCAGCTTACAGCCAAGCCCGCAGGCGCCCGGCCAGACTACAGGGGTCGCTGGTGCGCGGTGAGCCGAGGACACCCTGGCCGACCTAACCCTCCTCCCCAGGCAGCTCGCCAATTGAGCCGCCTCTGGAAGATCCCGTCCTCGGTCGGCAAAGGAATAGCCTGGATTCAAACTCGCGACGTCCAGACTATAGGGCACATCCTGCACTCCACACGGAGCGCCTTTACTGGATGTGCCACTCGGGAGCCCAGTGGACTATGCTTTCCTGTTACACTGCAATCCATATTTTGAACTTTTGTATTATTTTTAGACACTGCAAGAGCTTGTAACTCAGGCATTTTTTTTTTGGTATTGAACATTTTAATGCTGTAGTGCTACTTTGGGTGCTACGTTAATTTATTATTTTGTGTTGTGTTTTCACACTGGACACTCCAGTTTCTTACTACAGAGATTATGTTAAACCATTTATTTTAGTTCACCAAAATTCACGTTTTATGTATTTAAGTTTAGCTACTTTTATTCTAGGCCAAATAAAAACAATGTGTGGTTCCTGTTACCCGACCTATGCTATTTTATTTATTTATTTATTTTTATAAGTTATGAAAAAGAATTTGGTGCATTTTGTTTTCTGTTGAAATTATTAGGCACAGACAAGTTCGGCTTTGGGTTTGGTGGAACAGGAAAGAAGTCCCATAACAAACAGTTTGACAGCTACGGGGAGGTAAGTTGGAAAGAAATGGAACATTAGCAATGATCCTCTTTGATATTTGAATCTGTCTGTATGTACAAATAACAACTGATTGCATTTTTCTAAGGAATTTACTATGCATGACACCATCGGATGCTACCTGGATATAGACAAAGGACATTTGAAATTTTCCAAAAGTGGTATGTTTGCCGTTAAACTTACTATTGTGTAAATTGCTGCAATTTATTTAGAATATCCACTAATAGGGTATTTAATAATTGTAGTAATAACATGTCTCTTACCCTGTAATGTGAAAAAAGACAGTCCTGTGGTTGTACAGCTCTTTAACCCATGTTACATTTCTTGTTCTCAGCATCACATTAATATGCAGCACATTGTGTTAAGTTTTTATGAGGACTTAACGTGTATGTGTTTTGTTGTTTTGAAGGAAATGATCTCGGACTTGCATTTGAAATCCCTCAACATTTAAAGAATCAAGCATTTTTTGCTGCTTGTGTTTTGAAGGTAAAGTCTGATGTCAAATGAAACTTTGTACAGGTTTGCAGTTTTAAGTTAATGTCACAACAGGGGTGGCCAATTCGTATCGACCGACGCCTGGGGTAACAAGAATTGTAGGACGAACAAGGACAAGTAGTATTTATTTATTTTCCCTATGTTCGCTCTGTTGTTAGAAAGGCATACCAGGTATATTTGTAGAGAGACACGCAAGTTTCTGAAAACTGAATTGCGGAAGTCTAGCACATATACAAACATTTCAAAAAGTGTTTACGTCCCACCCCTATTCCTTCTGATTGGCTAGCTGTGGAATAAGCTGATCATCTGTTGGTTACAAAGAAACCCAGAAATGGCTGCTTGAGAGACAGCCTCTGTCAAGACACACACTAATCTTTTAAACTTAATATAGCGTTTAAATATAAAAAATATGTAAATATGGTAAATAGCAAACTAGGTTAGCAACACTAAAATCGAAAGAAATAAAAAAATTATTACATTTTTTGCCAGGGAAAGTTTGTTTTGAAATGCTTTTAAAACAGTAAACTTTATGGGGTTTTTTTTGTTTTTTTTAAACATATTCCCAACAAGTACACACTTGACCACAAAGTGTTATAAACACTAGTTAATTTTAGACATGCTGTTTAAAAGTATTTTTTTCCACAGTCAAACGGGTTTAAAAGGCCCTGCATATAATCAAAGCACTCACTAGGCATCTCCAGCCCCGCCCCACCCTTTCGTTCGCTATCGCTTTCACATATGCTAAGAAATAAATAATAATAAAAATAATAATAGTCGTACATACTGATCAATCATCTCCTGATCACTCGTTTTATCACCAAACTCCTCAATAATGCAATCCAAGTCATTATTTTATTACTATAACATCTCAAAAAAGCTCTGCAAATGTCCGTGATAGTCTCTGTGCGCTGATACAGTAACAGCCAGCTTGTTTCCTTATGACAGCCCCTATGTGATGCCAGGGGCAAGTATGACTATTCATGAGATAAGCTTTTCTTTTCTTTTTTCGGCTTGTCTCAGCTCCTTTCGCTCCCACTCGCCATTGAATGGTTTTCTCGCTTTTTCCGGAGAAAAACGACTTTTTTTTGCGTTTTTTTGATGATGTCGGACAGGGTCCGACAATGGACCTGATAGGAATAATTGCAATGTCGGACCCAGTCTGACAATGGACCGCAAAGGGTTAAAAAAATAAAAAAGGTTATACAGAGAGATAGATAGATATAGATATATACAGTGCCTATAGAAAGTCTACACCACCTTGAACTTTTTTCACATTTTGTTGTGTCGTGCTTCAGAGTTTCATCCATTTAAATGAGGATTTTTTTTTTCCATTTATCTGCACGCCATACTCCACACTGTTAAGGGGAAAAACGTTTTTATTGAGAGAAATTGTATATTAAAAACACAAAACTGAAAGATCATAATTGGATAAGTCTCCACCCCCCTGAGTTAATACTTGGTGGAAGCACCTTTGGCAGCAATTACAGCTGTGAGTCTGTTGGGATAGGTCTCTACCAACTTTGCACACCTAGATTTGGGAATATTTGACCATTCTTCTTTACAAAACTGTTCAAGCTCTGTCAAGTTCCTTGGGGAGCGTTGATGGACAGCAATCTTCAAGTCGTGCCACAAATTTTCGATTGGATTTAGGTCGGGTTCTGACTGGGCCACTCAAGGACATTTACCTTTTTTGTTCCTTAGCCACTCCAGTGTAGCTTTGGCTGTGTGCTTTGGGTCGTTGTCATGCTGAAAGGTGAACTTCCATCACCTTTCCGAACTTCTTGCAGAGGGCAGCAGGTTTTCCTCAAGGACTTCTCTGTACTTTGCTCCATTCATTTTCCCTTCTATCCTGACAAGTGCCCCAGTCCCTACCGATGAGAAACATCCCCATAACATGATGCTGCCACCACCATGCTTCACAGTAGGAATGGTGTTCTTTGGGTTATGCGCTGTGTTGGGTTTGCACCAAACATAATGCTTTGCATTTAGGCCAAAAAGTTCCATTTTAGTTTTGTCAGACCACACAACTTTTTGCCACATGGCTACAGAATCTCCTGAGTATTTTTTTTTTGCATACTTCGAATGGGATTCAAGGTGGACTCTCTTGAGTTATGGCTTCCTTCTTGCTACCCTACCATACAGGCCAGATTTGTGGAGTGCTTGGGATATTGTTGTCACATGCACACTTTGACCAGACTTGGTCATAAAAGCCCGTAGCTCTTGCAAAGTTGCCATTGGCCTCTTGGTAGCGCCTCTGATCTGTCTCCTTCTTGCTCAGTCATCCAGTTTGGAGGACGGCCTGATCTAGGCAGGGTCTTGGAGGTGCCATACACCTTCCACTTCTCCAAGGGATATTCAGGGCCTTTGATATTTTTTTATACCCATCCCGTGATCTGTGCCTTTCAACAACTTTGTCCCGGAGTTCTTTTGAAAGCGCCTTGGTACTCATGGTTGAGTCTTTGCTTTGAAATGCACTACCCAGCAGAGGGAACCTACAGGAACTGTTGAATTTATCCTGAAATCATGTGAATCACTACAATTTAACACAGGTGGAGGCTACTTAACTTGGTGTCTGATTTTGACGGCGATTGGTTACACCTGAGCTAATTTAGGATTGCTATTACAAGGGAGGTGGACACCTATCCAACCAAGCTATTTCAGTTTTTATTTTTAATTAATTTTCTTCAAATTTCTAGAATATTTTTTTCACTTGGAAGTTGTGGGGTAGGTTGTTGAGATAAAAGAAGGAAAAAACTATTTTAATGCATTTTAATTCCAGGCTATAAGACAACACAAGGTGAAAAAGAATATTATATATATATATATATATATATATATATACACACACACACACAGTACTGTGCAAAAGTTTTAGGCAGGTGTGAAAAAATGCTGTAAAGTAAGAATGCTTTCAAAAATAGACATGTTAATAGATTATATTTATCAATTAACTAATTGCAAAGTGAGTGAACAGAAGAAAATCTAAATCAAATCCATATTTGGTGTGACCACCCTTTGCCTTCAAAACAGCATCAAGCATCAATTCTTCTAGGTACACTTGCACACAGTTTTTGAAGGAACTCGGCAGGTAGGTTGGCCCAAACATCTTGGAGAACTAACCACAGTTCTTCTGTGGATTTAGGCAGCCTCAGTTGCTTCTCTCTCTTCATGTAATCCCAGACAGACTGAATGATGTTGAGATCAGGGCTCTGTGGGGGCCATACCATCACTTCCAGGACTCCTTGTTCTTCTTTACACTGAAGATAGTTCTTAATGACTTTCGCTGTATGTTTGGGGTCGTTGTCATGCTGCAGAATAAATTTGGGGCCAATCAGATGCCTCCCTGATGGTATTGCATGATGGATAAGTATCTGCCTGTACTTCTCAGCATTGAGGAGACCATTAATTCTGACCAAATCCCCAACTCCATTTGCAGAAATGCAGCCCCAAACTTGCAAGGAACCTCTACCATGCTTCACTGTTGCCTGCAGACACTCATTCGTTACGCCTCCAGCCCTTCGCTGAACAAACTGCCTTCTGCTACAGCCAAATATTTCAAATTTTGACTAATCAGTCCAGAGCACCTGCTGCCATTTTTCTGCACCCCAGTTCCTGTGTTTTCATGCATAGTTGAGTCGCTTGGCCTTGTTTCCACGCCAGAGGTATGGCTTTTGGCCGCAAGTCTTCCATGAAGGCCACTTCTGACCAGACTTCTCCGGACAGTAGATGGGTGTACCAGGGTCCCACTGTTTTCTGCCAGTTCTGAGCTGATGGCACTGCTGGACATCTTCCGATTGGCGGGAAGTAAGCATGATGTGTCTTTCATCTGCTGCAGTAAGTTTCCTGGCCGACCACTGCGCTCACGGTCCTCAACGTTGCTTGTCTCTTTGTGCTTCTTCAAAGAGCTTGACAGCACATCTGGAAACCCCTGTCTGCCTTGAAATTTCTGCCTGGGAGAGACCTTGCTGATGCAGTATAACTACCTTGTGTCTTGTTGCTGTGCTCAGTCTTGCCATGGTGTATGACTTTGACAGTAAACTGTCTTCAGCAACCTCACCTTGTTAGCTGAGTTTGGCTGTTCCTCACCCAGGTTTATTCCTCCTACACAGCTGTTTCTGTTTCAGTTAATGATTGTGTTTCAACCTACATATTGAATTGATGATCATTAGCACCTGTTTGGTATAATTGTTTAATCATACACCTGACTATATGCCTACAAAATCCCTGACTTTGTGCAAGTGTACCTAGAAGAATTGATGCTGTTTTGAAGGCAAAGGGTTGTCACACCAAATATGGATTTGATTTAGATTTTTCTTCTGTTCACTCACTTTGCATTTAGTTAATTGATAAATATAATCTATTAACATGTCTATTTTTGAAAGCATTCTTACTTTACAGCATTTTTTCACACCTGCCTAAAACTTTTGCACAGTACTGTATATATGTGTATATATATATATATATATATATATATATATATATATATATATAGTGAAAATTAAAATATTAAGATTGACACATGTTTATAATAATTGAAATGCTTAAGTATAGTACTATTAAGTAAAATAAATATATCATAGAAATAAACAAAAGAAAAAACATTTTGTCTTAGCAGAATTTGATGGAGCCTATTGTAAATATTGCGTGCATTTTGGTAGAAAAACAGTAAAAAAAGAAATCTGAGAAACTTGACAGATTAAACACACATCCTTTATAAATCTGTGGTTCAGCAGTTACAAAACTGAAAGAACATCAAGAAAAATCTGAATTCCACAAAGCAGCAGTAATAGTTGGCAATGAATTTGTGTCTGTGATGCAACAAACTAAACACCTGTACATCAGGAGCTGAATTCAGCTTATAGAAAAAGAGTGGAAAAAACAGGCAGAAGCTATTTTTATATTTGAATAAGCTTGTTATAGTTGTACTCTTAGTATTTTACTTAAATGTACTAGCAGATATGTTCCCAACTGCACTGAAAGAAACATTTCCTTAAAGTATGTTATAAATTTGTTGAGGTGAGGTCGGGTCACAGGGAACCTTTTGTGTATCTTGAAGAATTTAGTGAACCTGTCAAGCTACAAGGTAGATACGCCCCTGCTAATCACTAATTGATTGATTGTGTTCACAAAATCCTACAAGTTATATTCTACTTTGTGTGTGTTTTGTGTGACGGGGAGGGGGCAAGTATTTATGAAGGACAAGTAGATTTGTCAAGCATTTTGTTCCTTGGAGAAAAAAAAAAATTCAGAAATTGGACACCCCTGCACAAAACAGCTGAGGCTGGCAAAGTGCAGTTGCTCTGAGTAGCTGCCACAGAACACATCATATGTACACTGGTTGTATCGATGTGTTGGTTAGCTATGCCCCAAACGTCTGTTTTGATCTGTTTCTTTCTTTCTTTCTTTCTTCTCAACAAATATTACATGAAATGTTAGTTTTAATGTTTAAAGTATTGCTTCACTTGATGTCCTTCATGCCACCGATTAATTTTTCATTTACAGAATGCTGAATTGAAGTTTAACTTTGGTGGGGAAGAATTTAAATACCCTCCAAAGGATGGGTTTATTGCACTAGATCGAGCACCTGATGGCCACATTGTCAAATCCAAACAAACAGGTATGTTTTTGCCAGATGATAAAGTATCAGTTGCAAAATGACCAAGGACATGACCAATGGACAGCATAATTCTTCAAAAAGGTTTCATATCTGTAAAATATGTCAAGGGTCAAGATCGTAACATTTGTTTGAAAAGGGGAGCTATAAAAAATAACCCTGTGGAATAATGGAGGCTCCATTTCTAGTTTTTAATAAAGTATAGAGAAATGTATATTTTACATTTTGGAAACAATTACTAGGTTAAAGAGCACAGTGCTCAACAGCTATGCATCTCAGCAGACCACAAGTGAGTACTGCTGATATACAGCAATGCTTTTGCAACCAAAATATATTGGTTCTCTTGCATCAGGTTAAATCTCCCTTTGTAAATTTAAACTATACAGAAAAATTGATATGCTGTTGCAAATATACTCTCCTGTGAGTGGTTGGTATGTAGGGTTAATGTATGTGATCCATTTCATTTATTTATTTACAGGGAGCGCACAAGTGACTCAGACAAAGATTATGCCAAACGCCCCAAAAGCGCTTATTATTGAACCATCCAGAGAACTGGCAGAACAAACACTGAACAATGTCACACAGTTTAAAAAATATGTGGATAATCCCAAAGTTAGGTAAATTTGTTTTTTGAGCTACTCCATTTTGCAATACAGAACTTGACTATTATTTTAGATGAAGAATGATATTCCCAGTATGTATTTGTTTTATTTTAAGAGTGTCCTATTAATGTTTTACTTATTTAGTCTACCTCAGAATGTAACGATTTGTGTGACCTTAGTATGATATGAGTCTCTTTTTTTTTTTTGTTTGTTTGTTTTGTTTAACTTTTCTTTAGGGAACTTTTGATCATCGGTGGTGTAGCTGCCAAGGATCAGTTGGCAGTTCTGGAACACGGGGTATGTCTTGTACTGTTGTGTATTAAGTATTTATTTATTCTGTTGTTTAGATTGTAAGATCATGGTAAAGACAAATTAAACTGCTTTGGCATTCTGAACATGGCTTTTATATATTTTTTTTTATTTAAAATTATTTTTTAACAGGTTGATATAGTTGTGGGAACGCCAGGTCGAGTTGATGATCTGATATCAACAGGAAAGATCAACATTTCTCAAGTTCGATTCCTGGTGCTGGATGAAGCTGTATGTATTGACCCTAACTCAATTGTATTGTTTGTTTATTTATTTATTTGACAGGGACAATGTACAATTAACATTTATGAAATGTCGTAAGATGTATTGCACCCAAATTTAGCTGTGAGCTCATTTTCATCGGCAGCCACTGGACAAGCACAAAAACGGAAAAAGAAAATAATACAAATAAAGTAACATTTACAGAAGAGAATATGATTGAGCCTCAGATAATTAACCCAAGGCAGCAGCGACCTCACATCCCCAAAAATAACATCACTCCAAAAAGACAATCTCATCACACCCCCAATCCGCGATCAGAAACACCCACTCCTCCACAATTCTATAATGACTATATACGATACAAAAAATATATAGATACAATTAAATACATGTTCTTTCTCCCAGTTTCATTTAAAAACATAAAAAATAAACATACATTAACTTAAATGAAACTAACATTCACATGCATACATTGCTGCTATGACAGCCATCTTGATTGTATAAGAAGGAAAAATAAAATAGAAAAATAAGAATAAGGAGAGAAATGAAAGATGAAAAGACACAGCAGACATATAAAAGCAAATGAAAAATTATACATTTAAAATACACAACTAAGTAATAAAATAATACAACACAGAACAGCCAGTGTCCTTTCCCGATGTCCTTACACGATTGCCGCACACGCAGCCGCTCTCATCGGCAGGGAAGATGAATCTGTAGCAATCCTTAATCGGAGGCAGTAGAAACAGGTGTGTGAGGAGAGAGAATGTTAATGTTTATTTTGAATGTGTTTTTTTTTTTTTTTTTTTTTACTTTAGAAGCGTTGTTCATTTAGATCTATAACAGGTGGCTTGCCTCTTATTTTTAATCTGTTATTTGTTTCTCGCAGGACGGACTCTTATCTGCAGGATATTTAGATTTCATTATGAGGGTCTATAACAAGATCCCTCAGATCACTTCCGATGGAAAGAGGCTCCAGGTAAAATTGCAGCTGTTGCCAGAGTGATCCTTCTCTGCTTTGCAGCGGATTAGGTCCTGTTCACAAAGGTTTTACTCATGAGTTATTTAATGAGAGATTATTTCATTTAGTCTGTTTGTTTATGATTAAAAAAGATGTGGTATTTGAGAAAATGTTCTGTTATTAAAGAAGCAAGCACCACTTCAGTACAGACTAACCGTTCCGCTATGTTAAATTCTACCTGCTTGAGGTCTGGCTGAGATAACTTGACTCTTGACTGCTTGCATCAGGATATCCACCGAGTATACCTTTCTAAACCTTCATATATCGTTTTATTATATATATATATATATATATATATATATATATATATAATATAATATATATATATATATTTTTGCTGAGAATATGAAGATTAGTAAGAGAATGACATGTTCACTCTATGATGAAATATACCCTTAGATCTCCTAGTTTGAATGAAAAAAAAAAGGTTTTAAAATGTAAATTAATTTCTTTAGAAATGTCCTCATAAGTGTAATCTAGTGATCTCTTACCTGAAAACTGTAAAATGATCAGTGATAGCCACAACCCTCAGGAACTAGGATCAGAAAGAATTTTATAAATGCCGTGTCTGGTTTTGATTTTACACCAAATTATTTGACAGGTGTGCAATGTGAAGAACATCCTCTGTTTAAAAATAAATAAATAAATAAATAAATAAATAAAATAAATAAGTAAAAAAATAAAAAAAACATTCTTGGTTATGTAAAACAGTTTAGTATCCTTCCGGTAGTGCTGCGCTTTAAAATCATGGTATATGGTAATCGAAACCGAAACCTAAGATACTAAAATGCTGCACCTTGTAATAAAAGGTATCTCTATTGGCTTGGGGCTTTAGTGAAATGCATTTTGATTGGAGTCATCCCTGAAGTTTATCCTATGAATATTTCACTACAGTTAATATTTTGTTCGTTTCTTTTTGGGTTTGTGAACATTTTGGACGATTTAGTATGATTTCTGGTAAGCTTGTGCTTGTGATCACCTAATCTCCTGACCAGAAAACAAAAAACTAAAACTCACTCATCTAGTTTTCAGTATCTAACGTTAGTGTATATGAAACCATCCCTGATTGGTTGTGAAAGCCTTTGGAGGTGTCAGTCATTTGGTAAGCAACCAATAGTTGTTTATAAAGGCTTAAAATGGGCGTCTAACGTCACCATTACATCATCGTTCATATATGAACGGTATCTAGCGCCGCCGTAGCGGAAGGCTTAATGAATATCAAACTGTACTTTTTTAATTATATGAAAAGTATTTCACTGAGGTTTATGAATAGAAACCATTAACTTGTTTTCAGATAAGATTTTCTATTTAGGAACAACAGAGAAGTGCTTGATTTTAAAAAAATATATATAAATATGTATGATGTTTATAATTGTGTATATGTATAATCATCTCCTCTGCTAGTCTTGTAACCCTTATGAAAACAGAAATGGTGCATGCGGGTATTGTGTTACAGTATCTACCACTTAAACCGTCCAGGATTATTGCGGTCAGCCGTTTATATCTGCAAATAACATTTGCATTTTTATTGATTTCAATAACAAAGGCATCGTTTATACTGTGTTAAGCACACCGTATATTTCGGGCAAACTCAGCTGTGTGGGTCTTGTTATGTGCCATTCACACAGATTTAAATAACAAACACACTGCTTATTGTAGTAATCACTCTTACTAATCCACCAATCAGCTGTTTGGATCTCGTTACCTTTCCATTCACGTAGATTTCAATACAAGTTAGCACTTTTCTATAGTAAAAACTTGACAGATCGATCAGTCAGCTGTTTGCACTTTGTTACTGAGCGATTACCCCTGTGTACTGTACCATGGCTATTTAATCCCTGTACGCAGTGTCGGGTTTGCAGTTTGAAAAAACAGCACTGACTGCAACAGCAAGCATGGCTGGAAAGAGAAAAGCGAAGAGCGTCAGCACGTAAATTCAGTGTAAATAAAATGTCTGTTAGATGCTGTGCATTTGCTAAAGCATGCTTGGAACTCATTGTCGGCAAACAATGCAACGTTGCTTCAAAGAAGCTGGGTTTTCTGTAGTTGAGGAGGAGAGTGCTGATGAAAGTACAACTGAAACTCTGACAACACCAGAGGAGATGTCGGTGGGAGAATTCTCAGCTGTATCACCTTAGTGACCAGGACGCTTTCCTTAAAACAGACACCGATGAGTAAGTGTGCGTGCTGTGCTTGTAACACTGTGGCGTGCTATGGAGCAGCATCCGGATAGAGAGCCGAATTGGGATTTTTTAGATCATCCAGATGCGTATCACAGAGTTCTTCGCTGAAAACAATTTGCAGTAATGTAGCCTACCTGTACTGTACATTTCTGCATTACCTTTTTGCACTTTTTATTACATTCATAGGTTTTAATACATTTTTTTTAATAAGCGTCTTAATAAAGATTTTAACCGCATACACGCTTGTGTGTTTAGATTACTGTACTGGTGATTGGAGGACATTTTGAACGTCATTGTTATTGTGTGGGAGTTTATACTGTCCATCGCTTACTGCAAGTGAATCGCGTTAACACAAA
The DNA here is from genome assembly GCA_030684275.1 of Acipenser oxyrinchus oxyrinchus. NCBI lineage: Eukaryota > Metazoa > Chordata > Actinopteri > Acipenseriformes > Acipenseridae > Acipenser > Acipenser oxyrinchus. Next base: position 76,475,847 of record CM060251.1, on the reverse strand, counting down.
CGCACCCGTTCTAAGCAGTGGCGACTGTACTTTGTTTTTATTTAATTTGGGTTTTCTTTGTACACCTGCAGGTGATTGTGTGCTCAGCAACCTTGCATTCCTTTGATGTGAAGAAGCTCTCTGAAAAAATCATGCATTTCCCCACCTGGGTGGATCTGAAGGGTGAGGACTCTATCCCAGAGACTGTCCATCATGTTGTCGTGCCCGTCAATCCCAAGACTGATCGACTCTGGGAGAGGCTGGTCAAAAACCATATCCGGGTACGGTTGCACTGTATACAAGTATTAACAAGGGAGAAACCATTTACCAATGAGATCAAATAGACAATACCATTTTCACTTTCTTTCTAGGATGGGTATTTTGGGCAAAAGCTTAGTGGTGTTTTGTTAGGTCAAAACATCTGTCTTCTTTATTTGTGTATAAACTGGTGGTGGTGTTCTTTAGAAGATTCAGACCATTTCAAATAACTATATAGTTGTCTATAAAATGTTATCATTGCTGGTGCAAGTAAAAGCACCATTGTGTCCATTTGGCTCCCAGATTTATAGTTTTTCAGTGTGTCTCTACGGCTAGAAATACCTGAAATAATGTAGTAAACTGACACGTCACGTTTTCACCTGGCACTGGGACGGGGAACATGTAGGCAGAACGGATATCTGTCTGGGAAATACGGACGGTATGTGCATAAATTCTGGTTGCAGACTTGGATTGTAGACCAAGCGGCAGCATCCACAGTGACACTGTAGCTTTAACAATAAGACATGATAATACTGTCCACGTGTTTTCCAGACTGATGAAGTACATGCTAATGACGACACACGACCGGGTGCCAATAGTCCAGGTTAGTAGAAATAGCTATAGTCCATGTATTTATTTTAAATATTAAACAATAAGAAATGAAAAAGCAGATCCTTTTTGAGAGGCTGGTACATTTACTGTATACCGGTCTATCTCGCTCAAATTTACTCAGTATTATGTAATGTACAGTGCTTGTAACATGTTCTTCTCCAGGATTAAGATTGTTGTAAAAAGTTAAATGTTATGTTACATGTAAAAGATCACATAATAAAGCAATTTTTTCTTGTTTAGAAATGTGGTCTGAAGCAATTAAAATGCTGAAGGGAGAATATACCATCAGGGCAATCAAGGAGCACAAGATGGATCAGGCAATTGTTTTCTGCAGAACTAAAATCGATTGTGACAACATGGAGCAATACTTCGTACAGCAAGGAGGGGGTATTTATTTTTTATTTATTTTTGAAAATGCCTTGCTTTGCTTTTTTTTTTATCTATCTTTTTGTATTTGATATCGGGGGTTAATTGCATTACATTTATATATTACATTTGCAGGGCCTGGCAGAAAAGGACACCAGTTTTCATGCGTTTGTCTGCATGGTGATAGAAACCCACATGAAAGGAAGCAAAACTTGGAGCGATTTAAGGTACAGCATTGTGAAATGACCAAACATTCTCCTGTATTTTATTAGGTCATTTAATTTAGGAAGAAACAAAACACATGTTTTTTAAATTTAATTCAGTGGTTACATTATCAATTTACTGTTCTCTTTTCAGAAGCGGGAGGTCAGGTTTTTGATTTGCACTGATGTTGCTGCAAGAGGTATTGATATCCACGGCGTTCCCTTTGGTAAGCAACATAAAATGAGGACTGTTGTCCCCAACTGAGAATGCTTTCAATTGGCGTAGAATTGTCAATACATTGACTGACAGACAGACAGACAGACAGACAGACAGACAGACACTTCAGTGGAAAGATTCAATGCATTCTAAATATGGTTGAATTAGAGGGGTATAATCCCTGATATATGCCCTTAGAATCTTTTGTAACCGCATCACAAAAACAAATCAAACAAGATCACTCCATCAGCTATTAACAAAATGTTGTTTTAAAGTAAATTGCAACCTTTTTAATAAGATGATAAAATATGAGTACCTCTGAGATGTCTACAGTCGCTGTCGGATAAACTGAACTTGGTTTCTTCATCAAGCTCTTCCGAAGGTTATGCTGCTTCTGCTGTCAATGTACTATATATATATATATATATATATATATATATATATATATATATATATATATATATATATATATATATATATATATATATATATATATATACACACTATGGCAAAACTCCCTCTTGTAAAGGTTAACAGACCTAATTGTTACTAATCTGGATAAAACTTCCTTCAGCAAAACTAAACGGTCACTAGTATTATTGAATAAGAATAATATAGTAGTCGTAGTAAATGTACTGCACCAGGGAGTTGCAGATGGCTGATGTGGATTGAAAGACAGCCTTGTCCTTCAATAACCTGTTTGCCAGTGGAGTGCCAATTGCTTAAAAAAGCCACTCGCTGGGATTTCTCTCAAGTGTATGTTTTCTCTTATACCTTGACCCCTGACCATGCTTTCTACAGATCTCTAGAATATTGGGGGGAAAATTTACAAACTTATTCGGTGAAAACCACAGAGGTACAATAATAATAAAAAATCCTACATTTTATTTGATTGAATCCCAATGCATTTATATTGTTTTTCTTTTCTGTGTTAGTTATCAACGTCACACTCCCTGATGAGAAGCAGAACTATGTGCATCGTATTGGAAGAGTAGGAAGAGCTGAGAGGTAACTGTGCTTCTGGTGCTTACAAAAAACCCTCCTCACAGAAATCTGTATGTCATTTATTTACTCGAGTGTAGAAAGAACACATTTAATATTTTAGTGATCGTTTTTCTTTTGTTGTGCATTTTGGGTTTTTTGTAATGCAAAGGAAAATCATTATTTGTGTGGTCATTTTATGTTCTTATTTATCCATACTATGTATTTTTCTTATTTCAGGATGGGTTTAGCCATTTCCTTAGTGGCCACCGAGAAAGAAAAGGTAATATGTGTTTTGCTTTTAATTTAAGCAATATTGGTTATTTTTTATATATAGTTGCACTGTAGATAACATTGAGTCTACAAGAGGTTGTATATTTGTTCATGTCTGTCTTGTTAGGTTTGGTACCATGTGTGTCCTAATCGTGGGAGAGGCTGCAATAACACTAGACTGAAGGAGGATGGAGGGTGTACCATATGGTATCATGAGAAACAGGTAAGTGCATTCTTCGACGTTGAGTGTTGAGAAATTGGCTTTGTTTTCAGTATACAACTGTATTGTACGATCCTCTGATTATAACCTCTGGCGGTTGGTACAGTTGGTGTTTTTCTAAGATTTATGCAGGTAAGTCCCATTGTAAGTGTAACTGCCACACTGTTTTAACCACTAGCTATATCAATCAGTTGTACAGATCTCTTTCACGACAATATTACATGTTTACAAACTATTTCCCTTACGCCAGAGCCTGCACATTCTTTGTTTTTCTTCGCCAAAAATAAACTTTTTAGTTAAATAGCTGAATGAATAATTGCATGTGTTCCTTTGAGATCTTCACTGTTATTTGGGGGGTTTAATAGATTTGTATTTTTTGTTTAAATATGAAATGTAATTTCTTCCACAGCTCCTTGGAGACATTGAAGACCATTTGAAGTGCACCATCTCTCAGACTGACCCTGATATCAAAGTACCTGTGGATGAATTTGATGGCAAAGTCACCTATGGCCAGAGAAGAGCAGCTGGAGGTTTGTTTTCTGATTTAGGCAAGATGGTATTGTGTAAAATTATATGGTATCTTTAAAAACTGATCAAAACATAGAACAGTTTGTTTTATTGTTTATTGACTTTTAAAAAAATTAATCTACACTTGTGGAACCTACATTTTATATTGTATGCAATGACAATTGCATTAACAAGCTTTCTGCCATAAGTTAAAATAATGTGTCTTTAGAATACTGCAGGCAACCCATACATCTGTAACTTCTTTGTATATGTATTATTGTGCAGTTCAAGTTAATTGCTGTTGACAACATCTCTCAGGCAAGTTGTTCAGTATGTTTTTCTTCTTGGCAGGTGGGTTATACAAAGGCCATGTGGATGTTTTGGCACCTACAGTACAAGAGTTGGCTGCCCTTGAAAAGGAGGCACAAACATCATTCCTGCATCTTGGCTACCTGCCCGACCAACTGTTCAAAACCTTCTAATAGCAGCACAGCTAGCTTAGAGAGAAGGCATCACAAAAAGTGACTCGCAGAATACAATTGGAAGTTTAAAACTATGATGCTTTATTTCAAATGATAGCAGTTTAACTGAAAAAATAAGCAAAAGAAGCATTTGTGTTTAAAAGCTAATGTATGTAAAAGAATGACATTTTGATTTAAAAACGTATTTGTTTTGTTGTCTATACAACCCCAGCCTGGCACTACATTTGAAGAAAAACATTGTGAAATAAAAAGGCATAAATATAGATCTGTGATCTTTTGGGGGGGGTTTTATACTTCAAAAGTAAGGCCCATCAACATATTAAGGTTTTAACAGCCACATGCTACTTATTGTTCAGTCAAAAGCAAACCAATTTTAATGTGATTCCTAACCTTTATCTTTTTTTTGTGGTCTATTAATACTGCATTTTATCAGGAGCATGCGATCTAGTATGATGTGGTGGTAAGTGGCAGTTCTGAAAGGGTAGAACGATCCCCTACCTCTAAAATCTGGGTAATGTAAACTTATTTAATGCTTTCTGATAGACTGCACAGAAAGGGGTTGGAATAATGTAGGGTTATAAGATTCTGTTTAAACTTTAACAGATTTTAAAAGTTGTTAACCACTGATAATCCACAAGCACTCCAAAAAGTTTAAAATAAATAACTGCAATAGTAAAGACTTTATTGGCTGGTTTCACAGACCTGGATTAGCGCTGATCTTGGACAACCTCAATCTTATTTTAGGTAAGGTAGTCCAAGATTACTGCTAATCGAGGTCTGTGAAACCATCTGTACAGTATGTGTACAAGACTAACATGAAATGGTCTATGAATAAATACTGAATTATAAATAAACGTATGGTGCATAGTCACTATAGCACCAACACATCTATATTTCACATACAATTCTCTGACAAAATTCTTATATGATTGTCGAGTACTGGACCCTGATAATGTAGATTCTGTAAGTCAAATACTGTGTAAATGAAATGAGCAGGGGTGACAAATGTCTATCTATAAAATCTGGTGAAATAGTCTCTTTGTATTTTGTTGGGAGCAGTGCAATTGTGTCAAATTTCTTGAGTTTAAACTTTATCCTCAGTGCCAGGACAAAGGTGTTTTTTTAAAGAAAAATACACATTGATCACAGAGTAAGTTACATACTACAATCGTTGTCTTCTTTCTGACACAATTCACAAATTACATTGTTGCATAGGTGTTGTCTTTTGTATGTGTCTGGAAACCTAGTGTATTCTGGGAGGTCGCTGGGACACAAACATTAGTTTTCTGAACTTGCTACTGGGATCCAAGGAGTAGAAGATGTTCATAATATGTTGAGTAGAATATGCAACAATTAGAAAGGCTTTAGTTTTATAGCACTGTACTGAATTATATAGATTTTCTACTGTAGTTATCAATTATTTTAGGTTTGTTTCCATGTATACACAGAGGACTTGAATGCTTGATGATTTATTAAGTTCCTACTAATTACTTTTTAAAATTTAAAAAAAACCTATGGAATCTATGTAAAACAAATGCAAATAAAACAAGTCTTCCAATTTGTGAGTATTGAAAGGCCATCAGTAACTAGGCTGTTCACTAACAAGACTAAAAACATCCTATCACATGGAGGAAATACGAATAAACATAAAGCATGGTGGTCCTTACCAAATTGATAGTAATATCAGAGAACCAATATCTATCATTAATCAATACACTGGTGATACAATTAGTTGTTTGTAATTCTATTTAACCTATTCTCTCAAATGAAGTCTAGTTGTTTTACAGTACAAACTGGTTTAAGTCAAGAATGCTAAATCATTTTGGTTCTAATAATAAAATAAAAGGCAGAACTGCATCAACCACTAGAGGTCACTTTTGTACTGTGAACTTTCAAAGCAGCACAGGATGATGTAACGTGTATGACATCTTGCAATCTGTACACATGAAAAACCACCTACTAAATCCATTAAAGAGAAGGCATAGAGATTAACCCTATGGGTAAACTAATGACAATACTCCTGATTAAATGGCATGCTTCTGTTATTTGTATGTGTGTTTCTTTTTATTTAAAAAAAACAATTGTAAGACGTAAACAAGCTCAAATGCTGAAAAAGAAATTCCTACAGCGACTTAGTTTTTAAGGTGATTAAAGTTGGACATGTGTATTTGTTTTAATAAGTGAACCTGTTGCGGATAATAGATATTTCATGGGATGAAAGATCAGCCTCCTCATTCTTCGTAGAAAGTTAAGGTGATTAAAGTTGAACATGTGTATTTGTTTTAATAAGTGAACCTGTTGCGGATAATAGATATTTCATGGGATGAAAGATCAGCCTCCTCATTCTTCGTAGAAAGTTAAGGTGATTAAAGTTGAACATGTGTATTTGTTTTAATAAGTGAACCTGTTGCGGATAATAGATATTTCATGGGATGAAAGATCAGCCTCCTCATTCTTCGTAGAAAGTTGTCTAATTACATGTGGAAAATACTACATGTATTTGACTAAAAAATAAATGACAATTAAATTAGGTAAAATATGTAATACCTTTAGGTAAATATTCAGTGCCTCCCTCATAGTATTACATCACTAAGACTTTATTTTATTTTATATTTGATTCCAATAAAAATATTTAGATTTCTTTTTGTCGGTACTAAAAAGCAAAAAAAACATTACCCAAAGATCTACTCTTGTGATTTGCAAATGTCAGTTGCATTCTGTTAGTTGTTTTTATTTCCTGCCTATTCGTATGAAGGCTATTTCCATCAACAATGTGGCTGCCTCAAACAGTAATAGAGGCAGAAAGTGCTATTTCCTAGAAGCTTCATTCTACAATTCCGGGAAATTGCCGCTTTTAACATCTGTGGCTTTGGGTTTTAAACTGATCACTTCTCCCTGTAATTTTTCTTGAAACTAATTGAAGGGTTTCTGTTTAGTATTTTCTGTTCTGGTAGAAACCTACCGTATTATTTATTTGGGGGGGAAAGCGGAGAGGTTGAAGGCATTTCTATCCGCACAACCACAACACTTATCAGAACAGAACATTCCTCTTAGACCTTCATTACAGGAAATATCTGAAAGTACATAAATAATGTTTATATGTCAGACCTGCTTCTTTTCCCTCATTACCCTATAGTCGTTTGCACAACATCAATGGGATCAAGTAAAGCTACCTGCTTACTGTTTTACGATGTACTTTCTTGTTTCCGATTGTGCTATGCTGAGCACTCGGGAGGGGGCATGGGGGTTGTCATAGGGCATGTCCACTGACACACATTTTAATGAACTCTATATAAGGTTATTGAGTTGTAAGAAAAAGGGAAAGGTGCAGAGACACCTAAGTTCTGGTGGTTCTTTGACACGGGTGGTTATATAAACAATCTTGAACTGAGAGATCCCTGATAACCACCTTTAGTTCTTTAGGAGAACAGTTGTAGCAGTGGGGTGGGCAGCATTGAGTGCATTTTTAAATTAAACACACAAGCTTCTGTTACTTAATAATCTCCAATGACTCTTGGTTTGAGACAGTTGCTGGGGATGATGCAAGGTCATTAGGCCAATCTACAGCTGTGGGCAAACATTTTGTTATCACCCTATAGAATTGCCACATTTTGCTTCATAAAGTCGCAAGAAACCTGCTGAATAATGTTACATTAACATGTTCAATTACATACCGCTTTGTAGTTTTCCATATACTTAACGAAAAACTGAAAAATTTTAAAATGGGACATTTCAAAATCTAATATGAAATACTGTACTACTGTTATGGCTTCCGATAGACTTCTGCGATATAACTTTGTAGTTTCTTTGGTTAAATTATGTTCATATAGCTGTAGGCTAGTCCTCTGTTATAATACCATTTGCCCCATGGCACTATTGAATTGTTTTTTTGAATGATCCCAGTATTTTTGCTTTTACAACTTCACAATCCCAAGCATTTATTACTCTTTATTTGAATATGTGCTTCTTACATTTCATTCTAAACAGTGTATGTTGATTGGTCTGCAAATTTAGCATTCTTTACATGGCATCACAATATTTGCTTTAGAATTGCTCCCTTTTGTTTAAAAATAGGTCTGTGTGTTACATTGCTATCTCTAAGTCATTACATTTGACACATTAGCCAATGCATATATTATTATAATCTGCAGGCATTTGCTGGTTGCTTATAATCAATTTATTGCCTAAACTGCAACCAAGATATAAAAGCGATGCATCTGTGTCAAAAGGGAAACAAAATCAAGAAAAGCAATGTCATGTGAAACGAGTGGAACTATCAGTAAACACTTATATAGACTGCAAGAGAAAGCCTCAAGTTAGTGCTCTGAAGACCGCAGCTATTTAAGAGCATTGAGCTGTCTGCAGCGCAGATCCCATTAAATCACGCATCTGCTGTGACAGCAGATGACCTTTTAATGTCCAAAATGAATTCTGTGTGCCTGGCACTGTAATTACATGTATCAGAGGAAGTGTAGAAAACAAATCTTTTTTTTTTAATTTAGACCTGTCAGTGCAGTTTACTGGAAGCATTCTGGACCACACAGCTGTCTGCTCTAAACTCTGAAAAGTGTGCTGCAGGCTAAATAGGGTCCTGTGTTTATATACATCGAAATGCAATCAAAATAAGAGTCCTTTTCCTTTCAGCATCTTACATAGACACTGTCATTGTCCTTTAATACAGAACCATTGTCCTGGCATTGAGTATCATTTGGTAAGTATACAAACACTTCTGCAACCAGAAGTAAAAGCTGGCACTTTGATGTGGTTATATACATACATATGAGAACACAACTGACAAATGAGCAACATGCAGGAACATGGGAGTTCAAAACTTTGTAAGTTGATTTTAGATCAGTTTCATCATTTCCAATGTATAAATCTGCTTGGATTTTGTATTTCAACGTATGTTCTATTTTGCTCAGATATGTCTTTTGCTCAGATATCTGTATCTCTAAAATATTATCAAATAAGTAAGCTTCCTAACTTAATAGGCACGTTTGCGTTTTATCAAAAGACGTTATCATATCTGCTGTTTAAAAAGACCTGAATAACCACTGATAATGTGGACAAAAAGGTATTGTAGCACTTTTTCCTTTATTTCTTGCATGTGTGTATACAGGTACTTGGCTACTTTTATAACAGTTTGTAAACAAGATATGTATGGTGTCTAAACTAAGTTCTATAGCTTTATTTTAATTTGTTTATTATACCTTACAAAGTGTAAATAATCAATGATGTATTTGATGGATCAATCAATAGATCATTATTGTCTGAGCAATGCAATGAGAGAGAAACAGTTTGTGATATTGGTCAATTTTATGTGCTATATGGTAAGAAATGTAATCCGAATGGAGTTTGAGGTGCTGGAATCATTTATATTCTGACCCCCACATACTGTAGTTTAAAATGCTACAGTAGAAAATAGGGCTTCAGGTGTTCTTTGTATTTAACAAGTTTGAATCTATAGACTGTCATTGTGCTCGAAAGGGGACTGTTTGTGAACAATGTCTAGCTTTTTAAGACTCCGGCCTGTTTGTGGGTTGTGCACTAAAAAGCTTGTGCAGCTCTATTGAATAGGGCCATATAAACATTCTCTGAGGTAAAAAACAAAAACAAAAAATGGAAATAAACCCTCAAAACCATTCAGAAAGGTTCCATGAACTGCAAACTTAAATTCATTAATAAAAATGGGCTTTAATGAAAAAGTCTTCAGAAAAATATTCCTCAAAATACGGTAGTCTTTAATGTTTTGTGAATAAAGCCTACTGTCAGTCTTGAACTTTCCGTAAACTCTACAGCTCTGCCCAACTTTGAAATATCTTAAAACCATAAAGTTGAGGGTTAATACTTTGTTCCACCGACCCCTTTAATTATCAAGCATATTCAAGCAAAGCTATCCGGTGCCTCAGCTTGTCTAAGTTTATTCCTGTTTGGGATGAATAAAGCCAACTTTGCTGATGCAGGAAGCATTTTGCTTTTTTTTTGGACGTAACCATTATCCTGCTCACTCATAAATTTCCTGTGCCTTTAAACTTTAACCCATCCTGCATGCATAACATCTGAAATATTACATTTGTGCACAGACTTGTAGTGATGATCAGTCCTCAATGGCCAAGTTGTGATGCAAGGCAATAATGATTCTCATATGCCAACACATATACATACAGTAACAACAGCCTTTGTTGCAATCCAACAGTAACTGAGCAACCACTACCAATGTGTCTTTTATTTACTTTTTGAGTACCCCACGTGCATGTGGGTGCTTGTTTAATTTGTTCAGTGTGATACAAATATGATGAGTTTAGTAGATTAAAGGGCATATGGTTTAGGTTCAGCTTCTAAGTAAAGTGATTGCTTCGAGGGTTACTTTTGTTTATTGTTTTCGAAATAGATTATTTAAGTAAGGCAAGTTGACAGGGTATTTTCCTTACTTTCTTAATGTCTCTTGTTGGAGTGTTTCTCATTCTGTGCATAATAGAGCATATGTGCCTGCTATTGTTCTGAATTTAAGACTAGAATTTTAAACAACTCAAATGACAAGTTTGACCTAAAAAGATAAATGCTGATAAAAGGAAGAATAGATTGTAGTGCTAACCCCTGTAGTTCATCAATATCAATGACGCTTCCCTTAGTCAGCTCTTAGTAATGAGCAAATACTAGAAACAAGTCTTCAGGCTACTAAAAACAAAGTTGCATTACAAAACATACAGTATTTATTTGACAAAATATGATTAAAGAAAAAAAGAACCTGTCATATTGCCTGATTACTGGATAAACATTATAAAATGTTTTGTAAAACACAATCCATCCTGCCCTTGAACTACAGTTCACAAGGCTGAGCTAAAATCGAATAGCCCCTCTCCAGTTTCACTAGCAAAGTGATTAGATCTGAGGAATGGGGATTGAGTCGTGATCCTTGGTTTCTACTTCAGCTGAGTCACTGATCTCATTCAAATGATTCCATTCACTTTACCACCGTGTGCTTCAGTCCTGCCCAGCTTGAAAAGTGAAAGCTGGGCTTCAAGCACGAACTGGCTGAACTCAAGATATCAAATCTCAGTCGGGCAATCCTTGCTAAATATTGTGTTAATACAATCAATAAAACATGGATTGATTGACGTATTTTTTCTGCATGGAGATGTCAGATCAAGACGGTGATTGGGCTGTAAATAATTTCTATAAAAATTCTACAAACACCTCATGCACGGTTTTCAAGAATAAACAGGTTCCTTTCCAAAATGCTGACACAGAACTCTAGATATGAGATACAGTTCATTACTAAGTTAAAGTCGGTTCAGATTTCTCCATTTTGATGTATGGACATTGTTACTGACAAGAACAATACTTCAAGTCTCATCTATTGTATAACAGCAGCCATTTACACTTCATCCACAAGGGTCTCACTATAAATACACTTCATTAACATAATAGTACATAACCAAGTATACAATTTTGTACACTTGCCGCTACAATAATTAGCATGGTATAACCCAACATATTTACATAACTCAGCATTGTAGAGCTGATGTCTGGGGAGTGATAAAGGTGTTGCTGCTATTGTATTAAATCTCAGCTGCTTCCCACTGAAGACTGCATTATGAGAGAGTATTACAGTCCTATTGTAATGTCCTATTGTAACTGACTCTGCATATAATGTATAGTTCACAGCCTACCTCTGTAAAGCACATTGTGATGGTGGTCCACTATATAAAAATAGATAAATATATTATTATTATTATAATTATATTACAGTAGAGTGTCCCCGATACATTTCCATTTTCCTTTTTTGGGAAATACGTCAAATATGTTTAGGCAGGCAGGCTATGAACCTCAATTTAAATGCTTCTTAAAGTATAACCTTGAACTTGACAGCTATCTGCCTTTGAAGTAAGTGAGAGTACTGTATTAAAACAAAGATAACTGTGTGTTGTAGAATACAGCATTTTCCAGCTGAAATGTATCCTACAGTATTCAAGATGATGCAGGCATTGTTTGGTTTTCTGGTAAACACATCATGTAGTTTTTGTCAACATTTTACTTTAATTCCATAATGAAACTTAAAAACAAAATACAACGGGTCCCAGGGTGGCTCATCTAGTAAAAGCACAGTCGCGTGGTGTGTAGGGTGAGTCATACAGCGCAGGTTCTCGTCCGGGCTGTGCGAAGTCACCAGTCTTCCCTGGGGATTCCGAAGGGAGCGTCGCATTGACTCTAGCGCTGCTGTGGGTTAACTACAGCGAGCTCTGCTGGCCAGACACTCAGTGAGCTCAGAACAGACATCTGCAGGGCTGGCCTTTGTCCTCCAGAGGCCGGTAACTCGCTGACATCCGCTTTTGAGTTCCTGGGTGTAAAAGAGGAAGCTGGCTTGGCCGTGGGATCGGAGGACGTCCACTGAACCTTTGGTTCTCCTGAGCTGTGTTGGGAATTGGGGAGAAAATTGGGTGCAAAATAATTGGGCACATTAAATGTATTATTTTTTTTAACACCAACAATAGCACTGTATAACACAACCATACAATCACACCATAAAATAAGATCCAGATATACTGTATATATTTCCTCAGTGCAAATAAACTATAATATGTGTGTTGGATCTGTTATTCCCACTTATGCCCAAGGGGATAAGAGAGTGAATGATAATGCACTTACCTGTAGCTGTGAGTTCTTTTCTCAACCACTACACAGACATTGAGTTCAACTGCTGTGAAAATAATGTGGGTAAAAAATGAATAACTACCTAACAAAGTACATGCATTTCTTAAAAAGCTAGGTGTCGGTTGGACCTGCCTGACAAGACATGTTAAAAACTGCACCAACACCAGTTAGCAGATCAGTTGAATATTTCCGAATCATAAAGTTTTAACTGGGGTTACTTGGCACTCTTATGAAGATATCCTTTTTTAATGGCAGTCTCCAGCTGTAGATATTCACTATAACTGTTTCATACTTAAACTCATTGCTTGGAGGTTTTTAAAAAATCTATATATAAATGAAGATTTATGTAGACATAAAAGACATGGGGGCCTAATGTTTTAGACACAATCATGAACATTTTGTTTCCAATCTTGTAGCCAGTTTAGAGGTTAGGATCCTTCACCTTTCATTCTGTGCAAATATGTAAGACTGTGGGCAAAACATTCCCATTCACTTGGTAGAATACGTACAGTTAATATTGAGCCATGACCTGAACTGAGAATTTTCTTTACTAAGCATGCACAGCTTAATGTTATCTAAACGATGTTTATTTTAATCACTGTATTCAAATAAATTATATCCTAGTTTGTTTGTTTATTAATGGCCTTGATGCACCTTTTTATTTTAAAGTTCCAAGTTGTTCAAAGCTTTACAAAACAGATTGCAGCTCCCCTTGATGGGTGACTAGGGAAGGCAACCTAAGAGAAGATCACAGATCAGAGGTCACACGATGTCAATCCCATCTTATGTGAGTGCTTTGTGGCTGTCTTTGTGATCAGGACATGCTGTAGAAAATCTGTAGAAAATCTTTTTTTTTTTTTTATGGATGGACTTCATCATGAAGAGCCCTGTTAATTTAAGTCAAATACGCCTAATGGAATATAAGTATTGTCATTATTTTCACTGTTTAAACCCCTAGCTTACACTCCAATGTATGAATGTTGTGTCCATATGCCATGTGATTGTGATGGCAATATAACGGCACTGTTTAATGTGGAAACTGTCTTCTGTGTTGTAAAGTGGAAACAAGACTTAATAGGATCAACTTATTTTTTTATTTTACTGATGCAAGATTGAAGTGCTACACATTCCAACTAAAGGGCAAAAATGCTAGCCAAAGAGCTGACAACAGGCTGCTAGATCAATAAAGGCATTTGTTTCCCAAATTGCAGTTTTGAAACCTGAGGAGACCCGTTGATGGTCATGGTGGCATTAGCACTGCTGGTAATCCTAATCTTTTTTTACAAGCATTTTACACTGGTTGTCTGTCAAGAACTCCAAGGGAACCTGGGAAAATGGAATTTTCTGAAGATTCTTTTTTTTTTTTTTGCAATGCAGATCTTGCAGAGGTCAAGACTGAGCTGGACTGAACTAGAGCCATTCTTCACGGCAAATCAAACCCGTTATTAGCCTGACGGTGCACACTGCAGCTCTATTTTATCAACTGTGTGCCAATAAATCCTAATAGGCCAGTATGAAACCATGAGCCTTCTTCATGGCCACTGAGAGCCCCAGGTAAATTACACACTTGACTGTCACCATATGTTCCAATGGAATGACACTCGCAATTCTCTGTACTTTATCTCTTCAGTATAGCTGGGCTCGGATGGTCTTTGCCTGTGAACAGTAATTTAAGCTATCTTTCCAGAATGTAATGATAACAGAAAACTGGCTTAGTCCATTCCTAAATATCTTTAAAATATCTGCAAACCGTGATTTTTTTTTTTTTTTTTTTTTAATGTATTAGTCGTCCGAGTATACTGGCGAGGTAACAGAGTAAGCATTACACTCTGGTTGTGTTTCAAGAGCTCCAGTGAAACCTGGGAATAGGTTTAGCTTGGTCAAGTAAATTGAGTCATGATGAAAAGACAAATCTTGCCATGTGAACTCTTGAAGGACGTGCCTCGCAAGAGAAACTGTAAGACATTTCTCACAGGACAAATCTTGCCATGTCAACCAGGCTTTATATCCCAAGATCTTGTGTAGAGGCTTATATTAAGAAAGCTTAGCCATCAGCAGTTTTAATCAAAGGAAATGAAAAAGTATTGTTTCAATCAATCAATCAATCAATCAATCTTTATTTTATATAGCACCTTTCATAGTGGACCACCATCACAAAGCGCTTTACAAGATGCAGTAACAACAAGAAAATCCATAATACTTTAAATACAGAGAAATGCATAATACAGGATATACAGAAAAAAAACATAATACATTAAATGTTTGTACTCTACTATAGACTGTAAAGAATACACTTGTTAAATAATGACAGGAGACCTTTAAGTTATATATAATTGAATTAGTGAAATCGATTTTTTCAAGTAAGGGTCATGTAAAATACCACTGTAATTCTAGGCCCGCCAAGCCTAAACATTTATTTATTTACAGTATGTATTTCAATTTTACTTAATTAAAACTATTAAGATAGACCAAGTTTATTATTAGATTTAGCAATAGCAGCATGCAGGGAAACTGAAAAAAATGCAGTAAGCCTGTGGTTTCACATCCATGAAACCACAGTGGCACAAGGAGAATTTGCCGAAGGCCATGCACTAAACTACCATGACTGGGGCATTATGAAATAAATCTTCTGAAGACTATTTAAAAGACTCACTGCAGGCTCCTTATTTTACAACAGGGTTTTTCTTTAACCACTGGCACTGTCTTAAAGAGAGCAATCAAAAAGCAAGAGCAATCTTGAAAGCGTTTAGTCTGTTGCTGGAGGCCAAGTGTGTTTCTGATTAAACTGCTGACCTTCACCCTGAGACCCCTTTGTAGAAGACCTTTCCTATTGGCATCCTACTGACTAGCACGTGATCCTACAGATTTCACAGCACATCATTTTAGGTCCTGTGAATTACTCTAATTGGCAATGTGTAATTATATACCTTGTTAAATATTTAATACATGATTATGCAGTTGAAATGAAAATTAATTGTCCAGTTACTAGGTTAAGCAAGTGTAATTATACTGTATATAGTCATGAGTGAGATCAGCAAGGGTTTACAGTGTATGCCAGTCCACTACACCTTGTGTAACACAAATTCAGTTGGTGAGCCATGCTGTATACAACTCATGCAGTTCTCTACATTACAGAAGATCTGTGGATCAGCATTCCCAATGTATTTCCTCAAAACTTCAAACAACTACCATACCTCATGTTGTGTATGTCCTTTTACTTCTTTGAAAAAGGAGTAGCCATGCAGCCTCACTTAGAAAGCTATTACATTTACAATTATTAAGCTAACCAATCACCTCTACCCAACCATAGTTTCCATAATGTTTGAATGAGATATTGTGTGTCATTTTTTAGGATATTTCTACATTCCTGAGAAATGATTACTATGTACATGTAATTGATTTTACAATGCCCTGCAGTCAGCTTTTTTTTTAAAATAATTGAAATGCTGAGGTAGAACCAATAATATTGTTTATGTTGGACACCATACTCTCATACCTCAGAATGTCTTAAAACCCACCTTGACTTGTTTAACCAGGAAGAAAGTGAAGTCTCAGCTTGGTGTAATAATAGTATAGGATCCAACATACCAAGATATCAGAACACCACAAAACTGGTCACTCTTTCTCCCATTCAAATTAGCTTTAAATACAATATTGGGTAATAAAATGGCATTAGAATAAATGGCAAATAACTTTCTCTTTCTTTTTTGAGTACACTTTAAAATAGTCCATAGAGCATATTCCCATGTACATGTTTCAATATGAAAAGATGATTCTGGACTCAATCAGTACCAGTTGCTATCTTGGTCTAGTATTATTTGGTACCATGTGGCTTTCTTTCTCTCTGGTCTAATTGGGGTGGTTGTGCCTACATCTCCTTCCATAATCTTCTATTGTGTGATGAGTCAGGTTTTCAATCTCCTCACAGGCATTACTGCTGCAACAAAATGATGCTGACCTTGTTTGCTCCTGATTGATCTTGGCTAAACTCTTTCACAAATGCATGGTGAATAGGGTTGCCACCTGTCCGGGTTTGACCCGGACAGTCAGGAAATTGGCATCTGTGTCCGGGTGACAAACCTGGATGCCTGTGACAGTCTGGCTCGCAGTGGTGAGTGTGATGATGTCACGGACCAGGAAGAAACTGAAACCACAACAATGGATGGGCGGGCGAAACTGAACGCAACGGCGTTCAGTTGATTTTATTAATAAACAAACAAAACAAAAGATTTAAACAAAACAACAAACCAAAGGGCACGAGGGCCAAACGAATAAACAGACAAACAAGTAAGTGGCGTGCTGGCTAAACCAGCACGCTTTAGCAATTGTTTTATGTCGTCTCTCCGCTCTCTCCGCTCTCTCTCCGCTCTCTACTCCAAAACTCCACCAACGCAGAACAGACAGCTGCAGGTTCTTATACTCTGGCCGAGGGGTTAACTAGCTGTTAATTATCTTATTACCCTCGCCACAGTCTGCATCGCTTTGGTAAGGATGCATGACTGTCAGCTAGTTAAATAATCAGTAGCTGATCAGTCATGCATCCTCACGAGGTTTTTAAATATAAATAATAATAAATACGGGCGCTGTTATCCGCCGCAAAACAATAATACAAATAATAATAATGGGGCGGACACTCCCACACATGCCCCCTATGCGCAGCACACATGGCCTTTTCGCCACCTCCCCTTATTCCCTAAAGTCCCGCTAGCAGTCCTGGCCCAGGAACAGGGGAAGCAAGGTGTCTCCGGGCGCCACGGCGGGATGTCCTCCTCCCACCCCAACAACTGTAGCGCCCTAGTGGACCACGCACAGGCCGGCCCCTCTGGCCAGAAAAATTTTGGGGTGGTCTCCAGACCTGCCCCCTTCTTCATGGCCGCAGCTCCTCCGTGGGGCTCCGCCACAGTATTTCCTGCAGCGAAATTGCTGCGGGGGAGCTGGTCTCCTGACCTCCCCCTTCTTCATGGCTGGCAGCTGCCCTTCATGGGGCTCCAGCCACAGTATTTCCTGCCGCGAAAGTGCGGCTGGGGAGCTGGTCTTCTGACCTTCCCCACTTCTTCGTGGTCGGCAGCTGCCCTTCATGGGGTTCCAGCCATAGTATTTCCTGCCGCCAAAGTGCGGCTGGGGAAGCTGGTCTCCTGACCTCCCCCTTTTCCGTGGGCGGCAGCTCCCCTTCATGGGGCTCCAGCCACAGTATTTCCTGCCGCATGGCAGGACTGGTAGCGACCCCAGGCAAAACAGGACCCTCGGGAGGAGACGGCAGCAGCAGCGGACCCTCGGGAGGCGACGGCAGCAGCAGCGACCCTCGGGAGGCGACGGCAGCAGCAGCAGACCCTCGGGAGGCGACGGCAGCAGCAGCAGACCCTCGGGAGGCGACGGCAGCAGCAGCAGTAGCGACCCTCGGGAGGCGACGGCAGCAGCAGCAGTAGCGACCCTCCGGAGGCGAACTCGGGAGGGGAGCCCCTGGCCATGGAGGCGGCAGCGGAGCTCCACTTCTCCCTCGCACTCTATAACTGGTGGCTCTCCAGGCGATGCGGAGCAACAGGCAGCCCCAGGCGATGCGGAGCAACAGGCAGCCTTGGGCGATGCGAGGCAGGCATCCTTGGGCGGTGCGAGGTAGGCATCCTTGGGCGGTGCGAGGCAGGCATCCTTGGGCGGTGCGAGGTAGGGCAGGAGCAGTCCTTCCCATGACAGTGGAGGTGGAACCAGCAGGCATTCACCCTCTGCTGGTGGAGCTGGGAGCGGCAAGCAGTCCTCCCACGGCGGTTGAGGCGGAACCAGCAGGCATTCACCCTCTGCTGGTGGAGCTGGGAGCGGCAAGCTGTTCTCCCACGGCGGTTGAGGCGGAACCAGCAGGTATTCACCCTCTGCTGGTGGAGGTGGGAGGGTCAAGCAATCCTCCCACAGCGGTTGAGGCGGAACCAGCAGGAATTCACCCTCTGCTGGTGGAGCTGGGAGCGATAAGCAGTCCTCCCACGGCGCTTGAGACGGAACCAGCAGGCATTCACCCTCTGCTGGTGGAGGTGGGAGGGGCAAGCAGTCCTCCCACGGCGGTTGAGGCGGAACCAGCAGGCATTCACCCTCTGCTGGTGGAAGTGGCGGAGGCAGAGGCAGCTCTTGCTGCTCTGCTCCTGGTGGAGACAGAGGCAGCTCCTGCTGCTCTGCTCCTGGTGGTGGTGGAATCAGAGACAGCTCCTGCTGCTCTGCTCCTGGTGGAGACAGAGGCAGCTCCTGCTGCTCTGCTCCTGGTGGTGGTGGAGACAGAGGCAGCTCTTGCTGCTCTGCTTCTGGTGATGGTGGAGACAGAGGCAGCTCCTGCTGTTCTGCTCCTGGTGATGGTGGAAACAGAGGCAGCTCCTGCTGTTCTGCTCCTGGTGATGGTGGAAACAGAGGCAGCTCCTGCTGCTCTGCTCCTGGTGCTGGAGACAGCGGCGAGGGCTCCTCACCCTCTAACGCTGGAGAAGGCAGCGACGACTCCTCTCCCTCTGGCGCTGGAGAAGGCAGCGACGACTCCTCTCCCTCTGGCGCTGGAGAAGGCAGCGACGACTCCTCTCCCTCTGGCGCTGGAGAAGGCAGCGACGACTCCTCTCCTCTGGGCTGGAGAAGGCAGCGACGGCTCCTCTCCTCTGGCGCTGGAGAAGGCAGCGACGGCTCCTCTCCTCTGGCGCTGGAGAAGGCAGCGACGGCTCCTCTCCCTCTGGCGCTGGAGAAGGCAGCGACGGCTCCTCTCCTCTGGCGCTGGAGAAGGCAGCGATGACTCCTCTCCTCTGGCGCTGGAGAAGGCAGCAATGGCTGGAAACAGCAGCGGGCCCCTCCCATATCTGCAGCCAGGTAGTTGAGCACCATGGCTGCGATGTCTGGGAGGGATGCTGGTTGGTGTTTCTGTTCCCAGGCCTCCCAGCTCCCCATCTCTGCCCACAGGAGGTTGATCACAGCAGGGAGGGCTACCATTATATCCCTCTCAGGCTCCGCCAGCCAGTCCCAGATCCCCTCAGAGGAGACGGGATTCTTCCGCCTCGGAGGATGCGGGTCCTCTCTCACCCTTTCTGGATGCTCAGGCTCCTTCCTCTCCTGCCATGGAGGGGTTGGTCCGTGCCACGTGCCCAACCTCACCAATCGCTGGCACCACTCCTCACCCTTCAGGCAGGTGAGGCAGACGCCCAGCGTGGTAAGGACCCGCTGCTGCTGCTGCGCCTCCTGCTGCTGTTGTTGTTGCTGCTGCTTTCTCCTCCGGCTACTCTTCCCCATTTTTTTATTTTTATTATTTTTTTCCAAAAAACACACAAAAAAATACTTTTTGAAAAACAAACAAAAACGCCCTTTTCCTTTCCTGGTCCGCTCTTGAGGCGTTGTTTGTCCCACGCAGGACACCATATGTGACAGTCTGGCTCGCAGTGGTGAGTGTGATGACATCACGGACCAGGAAGAAACTGAAACCACAACAATGGATGGGCGGGCGAAACTGAACGCAACGGCGTTCAGTTGATTTTATTAATAAACAAACAAAACAAAAGATTTAAACAAAACAACAAACCAAAGGGCACGAGGGCCAAACGAATAAACAGACAAACAAGTAAGTGGCGTGCTGGCTAAACCAGCACGTTTTAGCAATTGTTTTATGTCGTCTCTCCGCTCTCTCTCCGCTCTCTCTCCGCTCTCTACTCCAAAACTCCACTAACGCAGAACAGACAGCTGCAGGTTCTTATACTCTGGCCGAGGGGTTAACTAGCTGTTAATTATCTTATTACCCCTCGGCCACAGTCTGCATCGTTGGTAAGGATGCATGACTGTCAGCTAGTTAAATAATCAGTAGCTGATCAGTCATGCATCCTCACGCAGGTTTTTAAATATAAATAATAATAAATGCTGGGCGCTGTTATCCGCACCGCAAACAATAATACAAATAATAATAATGGGGCGGGACACTCCGCCACAATGCCCTAATGTCCAGTTTAAGTGAAACGCACAAGAAACACCAACCTTCCTTTAATATTTTCTTTGACATATTTTAGTTGCTTAAAGGATTTCCACTATCTTATTAGAAATGTACCATTTAGTACCGATCTGTACATTTTACTTTGTGTTAATTTTTAAAAAAATATTATCTTATCCACGTGATGTAAATAATCCAATAGTACTGAGCTGATGTGTGAGTCAAGACTCACAGGATTTTAGGTCTGAAGGGATCCTTCACCCTGAACTTGAAGTGAACATGGTGGCACCAGACGAAACCACTTTGAAGAAAGTTCAAAGGTGTTGTTCTTTGTTCCGTCATAGTTCCTTGCACCTGGCTAGGGCCAAAAAGTAACCATCATGCACTATTACAAGCAAGATCTCTTGCTCATCTTGCATTGCTGTCGTGCTGGACGATTAGTCAAGTGCGTAGTTCATTTACAATGTACTATTGAGGGACTTTCCCCACCGCGTCACCCTAATCGTGGGCCGGGTGGTTATCTATGAAATCAAATGGTGGCAGCCTATCTTTTGGGGGAAGGTGGCCCAAGTGCCACTTGTCCTGCCCACTGGCCGAGTCATTCTTAAATACTGTATTGCATTCATCATAGTTCGCCAGCATAGGGGCGGCTATCGAGTTCCAATGGTAAGGCCATTGTTATTTCCCTCTCGTCAACCGTCATGTTCATGTCGGGCATAACCA
The DNA here is from genome assembly GCA_030684275.1 of Acipenser oxyrinchus oxyrinchus. NCBI lineage: Eukaryota > Metazoa > Chordata > Actinopteri > Acipenseriformes > Acipenseridae > Acipenser > Acipenser oxyrinchus. Next base: position 76,454,441 of record CM060251.1, on the reverse strand, counting down.
CCAGACATATCTCTTGCCAAATCAATAAATGATCATTTTTCTCACAATTAAGTGGATGTCTCCTTTCTGAAAGGTATGATCGATTTTTACGAAGACTCAAATGAAACTTCAGACGCTATTTCTTATCACTATGGTAATGTGGCGTGAATCTCAAGAATGTAGTTTCATATGATGCAGGCAATGCAGCCGTGAATTACGGTGAGCATCATTTCGTATATACAAACTTGAAGAAGAACATGACAATCTTCTAGCTGCTGGTTGCAATTTTCACCTGCTACACAATGCTGCAAAACACCACTGTAAAAAGTTGCCACATGATGTGAAATCATTTGCTATTAAAGTTTACAACTAATTTTCCTGCAGTGCAAATCATGTCAGTGAGCTGAAATCCTGCTTTGAATTCCTGGATATGGGATATTATAAACTTCTACGCCACATACCTACCAGATGGTTGTCCACTGTTCACTGCTGTGGATAGGCTTCTAAAGAATTGGCCTGCAGTGAAGTTGTACTTCATTCAACGGGGTGAAGAAAGATATCCGGCACTTATCAGGAATTTTGTGAAATCACAAAAAGATGAGTTAAATACTGGCACAGATCTCTCGGTCCATGAATGCTATCTTTTTTTCTGTACACAGCTACATGAATATATTTCAACTTGCAATCCTGAAACTGGAAGTGACTACACACAGTCCCCAAAGATCTTCAGTGAGCTAAATGAGCACATCACTTAACCTAAAGTCTCGTATTTCCGAATATTCTTTTGGCTTCAAAGTTAACCAAGGGCTAAAGAATCTGCCACCAAGCAAACAGGAAGCAAACAAATGCTTTAAATGTCTACCAAAGAAGCATAGAGTATTTGGAGAACAGTTTTAATTTCGGACCCGATCTCCGTGAGATTCCAAGGACCTTGAAATAAGCGCTACCAAAACTGGACCCCGATAATGAACTGGCAGTGGACCAGAAGTGGGTGACATTTTTTGACAGCTGTGTTGCACCCAACCTCTTGAAAATTGTGGAATGTGCTTTTGCTATTCCAGTCAGCAATGTGGAACGAGTGTTCAGCGTTTTGCAGAATCTTTGGAGCGATGAAAGAAATCAGATGTCTTCAAACCTGGTAAAGTCGGAAATTAAATATTTGAGCAAGATAACCCAGATCCCATCAGAATGACTGAAAACACAATATTAAGGGTAAAAAACTATTCAAGTGACATGTGAAGATACTTACTCTTTAATAAATGACTACCACAAAAAGTAATATTTGGGGTTGGTGGAAAAGAAAACAAACAGCACATGTTGGGATAAAAAGTGTCAACTCAAAAACTGAAGGTTGACAAGTGATGTCTTCCTCTGTTTTTTTTCTTTCATTTCAATAGCTGTGGTACACATTCTGGAGGAAATCCATGAGCATTCACCCAACCAAAAAGGCAGTAGGTCTGCCGAGAAAAGGAAAGCATGCTATAGTTTATTAATATCTTTTTCTACAGTGATTGAAAAAATGCATTTGTACCACATTAAAAAGAGCCATAAGAGACTCGCTAGCCACTAATGAGGATTGCTCTTAACTGCAACATATGCAATGCCTTGCAGTGCTGCTTTCAACTCCACCTTGATCTCCTGCCAAGAATGTGTGCAGAATCCATTGAGGGAAGAATGGAGATTTAGCTTTCTCATTTACCTGTTCTCTTAAAGAAAGGGTTCAAAATAGGTGGGATTATTTTTCAGCAGAAGGTAAACATCTCATATTTCCAGTTGTATTACACATTACAGTGCAGTACACTGTGGAAAGTATCATAGTGCTCCCTGTATTATGATAATTAAAACATAACAATGTCAAGGATTTCAGAGTTATCCTCAGGCAATCCTTTGCATTTCTTTTCAACAATATGGGTCAGAGAGTGCATTTCGACTGTCCAACATTTCATTAGATGTCAGACAGCATTTGCTGATAGTTTGTGAATTTTATTTTGTACAGAGATTTTTTTTTTTTTTTTTAAATAGCCAAAAGCTTTTTTTTTTTTTATACAGCTGGCAAACACAAGTGACTTTGTCTACAGAGCCTTCCTTGGCAAGCATCTCAGCGAATTTTACACAAGCTAAAATATGAAGGATAAACACAGAAAGGCCTCAGTGTTGTTTAGAATTTCCATTAGGATGACAATTAATAAAATACATTTATATTTAGTGCTACTGTATGTCTAACATTTCCGTTTTTAAAATGCTGATTGATTTTAATTCAGATTTTGCCCTTAGCATGTAAAATCCACTCATAGGGTACTTGAACACACAGCCAACATGGATGTCAAGTCTCAAGGTTTACATGTTTACCCGTTTTTCACAATTCTGAGCTTCTCACGGCCGTACAATGGATTCTCACGTTTGTGCATAAGTTTGTTATTGTTTGCGAGGCTGTGAAACCTTTTATACACGATACAGGAGTAAATCCAATGCATCTGTCCAAGCGTATTATTTCATTTTTTGGGTGGGGGTCACCATGAAGAGGTGTACATTACCATTCTGTATTTCTGTAGCTGCTACTGCTAGAATTGCCTTGTTGTTGTCTCAAACTGACGGTTTGTCTGCGCGAGCCTACCATGTTTCTGTACATACAACACGTCATTACTCAGGCAGAGTCGAAGGAGAGGTTGTCAGACTGAAACTGTCTCGTTCACACAGAAATCACCACAGCAATAAAAGAGAAATGGACATCAATGAGAATTTCATTATTAAAGGCGAAAAATATAATGTTCTTTATGATGCCAGTGTCAGTGGTTATAAAGACAATACAAAGAAATAAGCCATATGGTAAGAAATAAAAGAACAATTGGAAATTGATGGTATGTCTATCTCTCATTATTTCACCTTAATTTTAGTCAAAGTGACGGGGAGCGCCACGCATTGGTTTCGTATTTCTGTAAAATGACGCTTCTTTGTTTTAATAATGTTGACCAATAATAAAAATCACATTCACACACTAACTGAAGATTTTATTAAAACTGAAAATCAATAACAAAAAGTAGATTAAACTAATTTTGTGTAGATGTGTAGATGTATTCTTTTTGAATGTTAGCCTTTCGGCGGAATTCGGGGTTTAAATACCAATCTCCTATTTAAACCCTAATAACACACACCTTCCCTGTCTAGCGTTTTTTGTTTTAGCAAACGCTCAGACCCCGTCATTCATGCTTCAGCTTAACATTTTCGCTAATGTCTAAACTCTCTCTCCTTTCTCTGCAGGTCACTTCTTTGCACAGCACTGCCAAGATTATCAACTATTTTCCTACCTACTCAGGTGACGCTTATCATTCAGTTTCTCTATTTGGCTGCAGGAGCTCCAACGTTAGTATTTCCTGCACTGTCCAGTATCCAGTCCAGTTAAAAACCTCTGTTAAAACTTTTAAAGCTCCGTCGACAAGATATTGACATCCCCGCCGTCAGCGATTGTCTGGCCTTCGAGTTATTCATATCTACCACGAAGCTTTGTCCAGTGCTCTGCAGCAGTACGGCTGATAGGAACGGGTTGTTAAAAAAAGACTGCCCGCTGAATTCGTCTTCACTCCTCGTCTGCAATCAGGCGTCCCTCCCCCGCTCAGCACGGCTCCCACAGAGCCAGCTCAATTTACCGTTCCACCAGAAGATTCTGTCATGGACCTCCATCAGGTATGTCCAACGTTTTAAAGACCTGTCCAGCCCATTATAAACTATTTCGACAAGCAGCAACTCGTGATTGCAACGGACACTGCCGTACTGCAACTCTCTTCCACCGGCACCTCACCATTGTTACCACGGCAACGCCACATCGAGTGACTATTGGGAGTGGTAAGTTGCCATGGCGACCAGGCAGCTTCAACAGGCACTGCGAGCCTGAGCCTCAGTACTGCAATCTTCTGGCTTCTTGCTGCTGCGCTTTCACAACCGGCGAGAGCGAGTCCAACTCACCGAATTGGGACATCTAAATACTGCTAGCTCGTCTTGTAGACCTACGTTAACTCCTTTTATATACATGACTAACTGTTCCAAAATGCATCTAATGTATTTATTATTCACATCTAAAAAGAATACGCAAATGTTTTATACGTAAACAAGGATTTTAATCACAATACCCAAATATATTCTACCCTGCTTCACTGAAGCCAATGGTTTTAATTTCAATTGCAACCTCTAGACGGCAGTATAACACCACAAGTTATACATATTCGACGCTGGCGGTTCTCTACAGCAGGCCACTGCACACTCTGACAGCACTCCATCACTTACTTACTCAGATCTCTGCACCGTTCTGCAGATCCTGTCCTCTACCGTTAATTGCTACAGCAGATCTTGGCTCCCTCGGCTCATCATTGTAGATAGGAGCAGCAACCTCAGCAGCCTGTGCTAACATCAATGTCCACCTAATCAAGAGTATGGGGCGCTGTACTTAATCAGCAGCGGATACATACATTTGCCATCTCCCACCGGCATTGCCATGGCTCATCAGAAAATTGTTAGCATGCCCGGAGTAGGGGCCACCTGACTGCCGGGGCTACAAGAGGTTTTTCCCCTTTTAGAAGGGGTTGTTTTCCTCTCCACTGAGCAGCAGGTGAACACATAAATCATTACACACTAACCCTTCTAACCCCTCTCTGTTTGTTTCGTATGTCTTTTTCATCCACAAATTTATGTTATGCATTGGCACGTCCTCTGTTGTATCTCACGGTGAGGTTCTGCGGGGAGCCGGGGTCCCATTCTTTGGGGGGGGTAAGTGATCATCACTTCCCCGACCTTAGGCAAGCTGCGCTTCCTCAACCTTATTTAAGGGAGGTTCTCACCACGTGAGTCAAAGGGGACCCCCAGCCACACTATCCTTTCGCAGCTCATGCGCTTTTCTTACCTCATCGCAGTGAGGCTCCTTCCTATATTTTACATTTCGGGACGTGGCCCGCTTTAATCTCTCAGTGCTCGAGTCCCAACTAACCCACCTATTCTTGTTCTTTACAGGTGCCCTGCGGGACTCTCCTCTGCTACTGGCTTTGGAGGCTGCAGTCTCCCCTCGTCTGAGGGCAGCACCACATCGATCAGGGAACCCCTTTTACTGTTACTTCCTTTCAGGTCTCCGCGAGACCTATTCTGCGCCCTGCTAGTGGCTCTGTCGCAGCAGAGGTTTTCTCATGTTTTCAGATCCCCGGGGCCGCAGCCTTCAAGACCAAGCCCTCTCCTCCGCAGAGGACGGTTCTCTGGTGGGGAATCTCTTTTCTATCTAGACCGCAGTCTGTTCAGAAGTTCGGGCCGCAGTCCACTTCTCTAAAGTCGGGTTCCTTCGCCCGTTACTGTCGCACTAACACCTCCTTTCTGCCTTCTCCATACTACACTAGTCCCGGCAGCCGCCCCATGAAACAATTTACGTGTTAAACCAGATCACATATAAACATCCACTGTTGTCATTTTTTTTTTTAGTGTGTGGTGTACCCAGACTATTTCTTTGCTTTATTTATTTTGTTTAATCTCCACAGATTAATCTCAAAAGCAGTATTTTCTTTTTTCAGGACTAGCTACAGTTGTGTTTTTTATTTTTTATGTGCTCGTGCTGTATTCGTGTCGTTTGCTTCGCTCCCGGTGTGCATAGCCCTTAACTTAAGTCTAGGTTAGTGGCATAGCTGTCAGCCATGTGCAAATATCTTGATTCATCACCAGCAACCCCCCCCCCCCAAAAAAAAAAGGTTTAGGTCAAGGTTTTTCATCAATCCCAAGGTTTTTCAGCAGGGGTCTCACTGGTGTGAACACTTAGGGGTTGACATGTATGAGCCAAGACAGTATACTTCACTAAATACAGCACTACCATCAAACTCAATGGACTATAGCTCCGATGTGGATTGGCCAATCCAGATCAATGTATGAAAATTAAGTATAAATGCATTATGGTAATGTACAAAGTGTGTAATAAGCTTATTAAAGTGTACATGTACAGTTCGGGCCTTGCTAGCAGGATTGCATGTCAACTAACCCTGGACTAGATGGAGGTCTTGGGGAGGATATGGTTTTGAGTAGAATAATGCTCAGATTTGTTCACTGTATGTAGTACCTTCATTTAACAGTAGTAGGGGGCTCCACTCTGTGGGGTCTATTCAAAAAGGGCTAACGGCTTTTGTAAGGGGAGAACAAGAGAACATGATCGGATTTCGACCATATCCGCTTATTTAATGGCCATTGCAGATGTGAGCAGACAAGGTAGCACAGAAAGAAATGCTTTACATAGTTAAAAAAGAAAATAACCAAATAATGTATCTGTTTATTAATTTAAATATTCGGGATAACAGAACATTGTTTCTTTATTTTTTGGGGGAGGAGGGGGAGTTAACATTTATAATTTAGGCAAAAATGTGTTTTACTTTATTAAACTCATAACATTTCTAATCATAAAGACCCTTACAATTGCACACATGCAACATATATTGGACCATATAGTTTATGTTCATTTTTCTAAACTTCTTCAATCAGTAACAAATTATTTCATGTGCCTGAAAACACCCCTTCCTTTGCTTTTTCAGCGTACTTGCATGTACTTCTGTATTGCTGACGGTAGATTCCTTTATGTTATAAACAGCTACCGAAGGCCCTTAGGAAACATATAGAGCTAATGATGTCATCAAATCATCAAAGATATGGTGGATTTCATTCTTGAATGACTACATGCCCATTCATAAATTGCATAGCGCCCGTCTGCACAGATAATTTTATGAATATCAATATGGGCGGCTTTAGTTAGTTTTAAACGAAATGTGATTAACTAGGACAATCGGCAAGTACTTTTATGAATAGACCCCACAGTCTCTTAAGACAATTAGAACCAATTTATTCTTAGTTGCCTATTATTTTCAGCTCCATTGGTAAAGTACTTAAGGTTAGATGTAATGAATAGCACATTTTACATTCTGTGCCAGTGATACACTTGTGTGTCCCTATTTCTCTTTCTAGCATGGAAGTGTGCAGCAAGATAAGAATAGCTGCCTTGATCCTAAAGAGCAACTGGAATATATGGAGTATCACAATTATCTCAACTAATGCATTCTTCTTATTTTTTGGAGCCACTTTGTATATCATGTTCTGTTTCAAAAACAATGCTATTACAGTGCTCCCTATGACTCAAGGTGAAACTCATGCAAGTCTTTTCCCTATGCTCAACTATTTGTAGCATGAACCACAAAATACATGAGCTCTGATTACATTTCTGCTTTACAAATCATTGCAAGCTCATCAGCCATTTTTGGAGATTGGGGAATTAGCACCTAACAAAGAGCAGATGTTGATCTTAGAGAACAGGGTGTTCATTAACATCAATGGGTTTCAAAATGCAACAGCTACCATATTTCATTTACCACAAGGTAAGGCCCCACGGACCCTGGTATGCTAACTGATACTTTCACTCTGAGCCACTTATATAGGGGGTAGAACTGGCGAGAAGGATACAACAGATTTCTAAAAGGAAATTAATTCATTCAAAACATTTAAGGAATGCCTGCTATGAACAAGGTCACTTAAAATAGATGAAAGGGAGATTGTAGTACTGAATGAAAAGCCAAACGTGAAAGTACTGAATTAATAAGGTTTTAAGATTAATACCATCTATATTTCAGCTGTACATGATAGGAAAATAATCTGCAGTTCAGCTGGTATGTCCCGCAAGTAACTCAGCAATCTAAGTATAGCATTATTTTCTATGGATATGGCTTAGAGTCCAAATCCAGTGCGTGGATAGAAAATATTAATTGCGGTGCTTGATGTACAAAGGCTTTATTTTTAACTGCTCAACAGGTATCAGGAATTTTGAAGTCTGGAGCTTTGAACTACTAGGGATACAAAAAATGCACAGATGTTTATAATGCTTCCTTTGAGAAATAGCTACATTGAATAGATATGCCACTTATACATCACAGCAGTTAACAGTTGCATAACACAAAAAGCCATCATTGAAGGCTATTATTATTATTAATAGTAGTAGGAGTAGTAGTAGTCGTAGTAGTAGTAGTAGTGGTGTACATGGTGAATGATAATTGTCCTATAAACTTCAATGTTTTATATCCAAAAAAGCCAAGTGAATTTTCTTCTCTGATTCTTTGTAATAATACAAATGTTAATCAAATAAAAATACTGATGTTTAAAATGATTTGATAAAAAAACTGTTTTACAATGTTATTCTCAACAATTCTTCAATTGTTAAAAATAAACACTACTAGTTCTACAATTTCAAATGATATACACCAAAACTGTACATATAAGAATGTAATTCTATCGTTGGGCTTCACATGACATTGATAAATCACTCGACCCAGCACTAACTTATACAAGTACATGGTATAAGTTATTAAACAGACGGACTGTGTATGTAGCATAAAGCTACTAACACCATGAATTATCACCCATGGCTTAGACCTTGCTGTGGTTGTGTAGAATGACAGCGAGTCATCCGGTGCTGTTGTGGACCTGTGTTTAAGAGTGAACTAAAGTGTCTTGTGCTGTGAATCACACAAGCAATAAAACAGGAGAGAATCCCCAGACAGGCAAAAAATGGAAAGGAAATGAAATGGCTATTCCTCCCGATAGCTTACAGCAACTTGCTTTCATTGTCCTGTGGTGATTTCTCTCTCTCTCTCTCTCTCTCTCTCTCTCTCTCTCTCTCTCTCTCTCTCTCTCTCTCTCTCTCTCTCTCTCTCTCTCTCTCTCTCTCTCTCTCTCTTAAAAGCTTCATATCCAGATTTTCTTCTTGCAGGAGCCAAGCCAGACTGAATGGAATGCAAAGGAAACTAAATAACACGTGTCATTAACTAACAGGAGGTTTTGAAAACGGATGCCAGCTATTATGAAAAATGTGAGGAAAATGTCTTTAAATTTAACTGGTTTTGCCTTAAAGGAAGCGTTAATTTCTTAACCACTGCAGTACATTTACAGAAGACCTCTTTCATAGAAAAAAATGGTTATTTTATAAATTGTAAAAGGTACTTTACTGTAATATATATACTTTTTACAAGGCAGTACAGAGTAGGCAGTACAGAGCTCTTCACTTCTGACAGGGTGTAGAGATGTGCATTTTTCAGGCCCATTTTGTCTTTTTGAAATCCCTCTCAGAACATTTGTCAGGGTCTAATACTGTTAATTCCAGGTAAGCATAAGTTTTTATAATTATCTTTATAACCCTTTGCCTACAGGTTGTTTTGGATTTCGAACTTAGCACCTGGACCTTCCCAGTGAGTGTACAGGAGCAGATAAGTAAAAATAATGATTTCTTTATTACAGGAAATTATACACTTTAGACAATTATACATTTTAGAAGACAATTTGCAAACTCCCCCGTTTCAAACCAACTTGCACGCTATTTCCATACAAAACCTATTCTAAAAACACCTAAAACTGTGCACCAAGTAAAACCACTAAAATCTTCCATAAAACATTGTTAGCGGACTACTTGTGACTTCAGGGGGCTATTATTATAATTATTCAACACCACACAAAATATTACCAAAACACAGTCCCGAACAATAAAAGCAGCAGTTTGGTGAAATGATAGTTCCAGTATATTCACCTGGGTCTCAAAAGGCCTAGAAAACTTTTCTAGGCCTTTTGAGGCCCAGTACTTAATCCAAGTCGCCAAATACTGTCCCGGTAGAAACACCAACAAGGAAAGGTAAAGTTGACGGTGACCGATCCAAGAACCTCCTAATCCATTGGTTTGTCCCAGTGTAAGGCTTGTATTTAGCTCTCTTCAGGCTCGGTCCCTCCCTCTCCAGCACCACAATGCAGGATCCTGTAATGGACAGAACATAGAAGTAAATAAAATAAAAAAGATTAAATAATTTCATCATCTTCAACGCAACTCCAATGTTAACGTTAGCTAAATACTGTAATATTTGTATATATAGGCCCCTGTCCTACAGATGAACAACAACAAACTTTTGGTCTTTGTACGTTTAACTAGTTGACTGAGTTAAATGATATGTAATTTATATGTTCTTTTTTAATCTTTCCGTCACTTAAGGGAGATAGTTGTTACAGGGGGCATGTTAATACAGCGCTTTTAAAATGCACATAACCTTGCACTGAGATGACCTAATTATGTATTAATCCACCAGCAGTATTTAGCTAACGTTAAATTTATTTAGTTAACGTTAACATTGGAGTTACGTTGAAGATGATAAAATTATTTAGTCTGCTTTTTATTTACTTCTATGTTTATGGTCATGTGGTAGAGGTGTTGAGGGTGAATGAAGCACACACTCTTGCACAGTTTAGCTGCAGGAAGATGATGTAAATTATGAGTTGCGCACGCAGCACTGCCCTCCTCCATGCTAACAATGCTTACGTAAACTCAAATGGGTGTAACTCATTTGCATGCCAACTCCAGATTTAGCAAAAGTTATATATTTAGCTAAATGTGCTCGCCGAGTGTAAAACAGATTTAAAAAAACGACATTTAGCTAAATGTGCTTGCCATGTGTAACACAGATTTAAAAACGAACCACATATTAATTTATACTGTAATCAGGGGTGAAATTCTCAACAAAAAAATACAGCTACTCATATGCGCAGCTGGTACACAATATATTTATGAATACAAAATAAGCCTTAAAAAATAACTGATAAAATATAACTAATTCATCATAAAAAAGAAGCTGAAAATCCTGAAAGCTTTGTACCCTCTGCATGTATCACTCAGTCATGTACTGTAATATAACACAAGTTAAACCTTAAATGATAAGTATTAAGAAATATTAAACTATACAGTAACTATTGTAGGGAGGGAGTTTTGTTTCAAGATATCCTAAAAAAATGGGGGATGTTATACAAAACGTGTATTAAGAAAATTGTGCTATGAACAAATGATACAAAAGGTCTAAATCAAACAATGCACAATATGGGCTCAAATACCCCTCTATTTTTTAATGTACCAGGCACTAATCTTAAAAAAAATGTTTTGGCCATTTCAATCTCCATAGTATTCTCTGAAATCCTACCCATACTTTCCAGACCCTGGGTACTCATCTACAACAGGACCTGGCCATGCTACATTGATAACCTTGGATTAGAACATATATCCCTGTTATTTTTTCTTTAAATGTTCTTTACTGATTACTTATCCTACAGTATATTCTGTGTGCTTATCTGTTGTGTTTCTGTGTAGATGAATTATACCATGATCTATTCCAAGAAAAAAGATTATTATAATGCTGCATGATGATTGGCCAATCAGTGGTTCTAAGCATAGAAATAGAATCTGCATCGGCTCATATTTGCAAGTCTCCTGAAAGCGAAGAAATGAAAAAGTTAAACGCTGAGGTACAGAACTCAAACATTGATGTGCTAGAAAAACACTAGAAATGAAATGAATACCACCCAACAAACCAGTTGGGCTGTTAAATGCTGTATGAAAAAAAAATTGCATATTGAATTCACACAACTAACAAAAGAAGAACTAAATAATATCCTTAGAGGTTTTATTAAGTTTATCCTGGTGTCTAATGAGCGATACAGAATTCACAAGTTCAAACAACGTGTTTGTGAGTACAATTAAAAAACTTAGACGAGAAGGCCGGGAGGCTGTGTGGTCCAGTGGTTAAAGAAAAGGGCTTGTAACCAGGAGGTCCCCGGTTCAAATCCCACCTCAGCCACTGACTCATTGTGTGACCCTGAGCAAGTCACTTAACCTCCTTGTGCTCCGTCTTTTGGGTGAGATGTAATTGTAAGTGACTCTGCAGCTGATGCATAGTTCACGCACCCTAGTCTCTGTAAGTCGACTTGGATAAAGGCGTCTGCTAAATAAACAAATAAATAAACAAATAAAACACAACATCATCATGCAATAAGTGAAGGATTTTCAAATAATCAAACATTCTGAAGCCCTGAACCCTGACACAGCTGTTGGTCTTGTGAGTAAAGTTTGGTTTGATGTCCATGACCTTTAATGAAAGTACAAAAAAAATCACAAAAATCCCTACGAACGGAACAAAGAATGTCACCGCAGATTCATGTTTGAGGAGCCCGGAAATCGCTTGTGTCCAGTAGTGAGCAGCAGTGTGGAGTAGTGGTTAGGGCTCTGGACTCTTGACCGGAGGGTCGTGGGTTCAATCCCAGCTGGGGTACACTGCTGCTGTACCCTTGAAAGCTCGGCCAATCAACATGCAGTGATTATACTAACTTTAATGGTGGCCAATAGCGGCTAAGAGACAGAGAAGCAGTATTAGGAAACAGAATGCAAGCAGCATGACCTGTGCTGAATGAAAGCACATTTGAGAAATGTTGCACTAGTGTGAGTGAATGGAATGCAAGCACGCTGGATGAAAAGCAGATGATATAAGTCCCGGTACCCAGTACCGGCATTAAAATAAGACCCGGTACAGAGTACCGATGAGTAACAGCAGAATTTCACCACTGACTGTAAATAAAACTAGAGACATTTTCTATAAGCCATTTTCTATACATTTTAAAAGGCAATATTTTTCATCTTACATTCATTGTGAAGGCCTGTGCAGCATTGACCAGTCAGGGGTTTTCTTCAGGCTATCTATTGAAATGGTATGCAAGTCAATTGGAATGTATATGTATGTTTATATAGGGACTAAGCTGTGAGCAAATATTAATGTCAATAACATTTTATCGTTCTGTATCTGAGGGCGTTTAAACATGGGTGCTATTTGATTTCAGAGCACAGGTGGTTTAAACTTGTACTGTATGCTTTGTTCTCTTAAAACCTATAAATGTTTAATGCTGTGCAGCTTTGATGAATGATTGAAGAGCACAATGTTTTATATACAGTAATGTCTCATCTAGATATGAATTCTAATGGGCAAGATCACTCGACAATATATACAGAGCTTTGTGATGGTGGTCCACTATGAAAGGCGCTATATAAAATAAAGATTGATTGATTGATTGATTGATATGTTAGTAAAATAAAAACAGGGTTTTCAATGGTAACCTGAATCCACACATTAAGATTACTGGTAAAGCATATGCAAGTGAAAATGAAGCAGCTACATTTTGCATGTCTTTAGACAGTTTAAGAGATGAGGAGACTGATTTTACATTTGAATCCTATTGGTTTTGTGCATGCATTACACAATGTATAATAAAACCAAAAAGCAATCAAATCCTTGCACTGTGTTTCTGTTTAAATGATCCAATGCATTTAAGTGGTAATGCATTTTAAAAAAATATAATGTGTTGGTGTTGTGACATTTGAGTTGTAATCCAATGTTAGGTGGATAGTATTTTATCTTAAAATCATATTCTTTCATATTGTGACCTTTCAGGGGTTTTACTTTAGGTAGTGATGCTAAGTGATGTTATTAAAGTGATTCTGCAGCAGATTAGGCCATTCAGGTTATAGATTATAAAGGTTACTAGTAAGGCGTTTACACTGTAATCTACCTTTTACTCTAAACAACTCGAACATGTTTGAAATAACAACAAAGGCATTGTTTACAGGTTTCGAATCACAATAAAACCCTGATTACTGAGTTTAACTGTTCCTATACTCATGACTGGAACCATCCCAACAATTTTTTTTTTTTTTAAAGATTCAATCATCTTCAAAGGGGCCATGTAGTACCAGTAGCAGTACAGAGATACAAGTCAAAATATTTATCATGGAAGAAAGTATAGAGTCCCACAATCAGTGCTATGCTGATGCTACAATACGAGAACCAGCAGAAATATCCTAAACTCACAATAGAGTATTAAATGTCTTGGGTTAGGGTTAGGGTTAGAGTTAGGGATAGAAAGGTAACGGTTCTTGTGAACTTGGCAAGGTGAAGGACATGAAAAAAGAATTGCACACAGAAGAGTTGACAGGTATACCTGGATGAGAACAAGTACATATTATATTTACCTGTGGGTTTTCTTGTCACAGACATCAAATCATCAAAAAGTACATCTAATAAAGGTATACATTTAAAACCACAATGAAGGAGTGTTTACATATTGAACTTAAATAGTTCTTAATTTAGCACCACTGTAGCTACGTGATAACATCATAAACATATTTTGCAACATGGGAACATGCTGATTATAATAAAGTATTGAGTGTGTAGCGGCAGCATACATTTGTGTATAGTGGGGCCAGGATTGGTAATAATAAAAACATATTTATGAAACATTGATTATAAAGATGTAAAGATTTACTTCACTTGCATAACAACATTATTTCAAGTCCCTTATTGTTTTGCTTGATCTGTTTCTATTAGCCCATTATCCGACCACAATAGTTTGCTTGTAGTCCTGTCTGTATCCACATTGAAGAAGGGATCTTTTATCAGACATACTAGAGATTGAATGAATTTTAAACTGATAGTGAAATGAAATAGAATTATTCACTGCTCAGGGCAAGGGCCACACAGGAGGCGTGCAGATGCACAACCCTGGGCATCCCTGCTGGACAGATAGTAGACATGCATTCAGGCACATTACAATGTCATTACAGAATTACAAATATACAGCATCAGCAGATTTCACCTCAGTGATCAGTTACTACTCGCTCAAATGAGCAAACTGCATCTTGCAGAGTCATCAGGTTTCAGCCACCGAGGGACTGTACCATATGGCTGGCATTGCATTTTAAATCATTATCTACTTTAAAAAACAGTGCAGCGTGATATTGTAGCCTGATACAGACAGAACAAATTAGACCACTGAGAAAGGAAGGCTAATACAACAGAGAACCATCAAATACAGTTTGAATTATTTATATGTTGCTTTGGCAAACATTTCATAAATATGCCACTGTGCCATTTTTCAAACCTTAATTTTGTCATTTATAATAATAATAATAATAATAATAATAATAATAATAATAATAATAATACATTAGATTTTCTTTCTGCACCTTTCATGCAAACAGCTCAAGATGCTTTCAAATGATGCAAACCTAGAATCAGAACTTCTGTTTTATCAGCATTTAACTGTAAAAAATTACAATTCAGGCATGTTTTTATATCTGATACACAAGATGAAAACACAGACATGGCAGAATGTGTGTCAGGGTGTATTGATAAATAAATGTGAGTATCATCTGCATAGAAATGGAAACCAACCCCAAGTTGGCAAATAACAAGACCCAAAGAAAGGATGTTGGTGTTAAATAATAAAGGACCCAGTACAGATCCCTGGGGGACCACACATGCATAAGTAGATGTAAAATCCCCCATTGCTACAGTGTTGTTTATTGACAAATAGTACATAACCCAATCTAGTGCAGTTGTTGAAACTCCTGCATAGCTTTACAGACGTTCCAGAAGTATCATGTGGTCAACGGTATTGAAAGCCGCATTAAGGTCAAGGAGGACTAAAATGGCTAAAGCACCAGTATCAGAGCCAATCATCACTAAAGCATTCGCTACCCTGGCCAATGCTGTTTCAGAGCTATGAAAAGAATGAACACCTGACTAAAATCTTTCAAAGAGATACATTTTTGCCAGATGGCTGTAGAGTTGAGAAGCAACAACACATTCCAAGATTCTAGCCAAAAATGGGAGCTGAGAAATGTGTTGATAGTTATTTAGAATGTCTGGATCTAGAGAAAGTTTTGTCCATGTGAAGAAACGCTTCTTTTAGCATCCACAGAATTGGAAACAGCTGACAAATATATTTTAGCTTTTCATGCTAAATTGGGAAATAGTTCTTCTGTATTTCTCCAAATTTCAGTCAAAGAATCTCCACTACTGATTTCTCATTTCTGGTTTACAGTCAGCATCAAACCCTGGAATACAATTTAATGGGAGGGGTTCTTTATCCAAACTACAAACATGTGGGTTTAAATCCTGACTGCCAAGAGAAACTTGTGAGCTGGTTAAATAAAACGTGGCTTTATTATGCATTGATCAGGATTGTAGTAACTCATCAATTTTTCAAAAACTTTGTGGAAAGTTTAATAATATGATCTCTATTTAGCACATTTCACAGTGGACCACCATCACAATGCTCTTTACTGAGTTAGGATGTGAACTGTACATTATGTGCAGAGTTACTTACAAAAAGACATTGCTTTAACATCTCATCCACAGGATGGAGCACAAGGAGGTTAAGTGACTTGCTCAGGGTCACACAGTGAGTCAATCAGTCAATGGCAGAGGTGGGATTTGTACCAATGACCTTGTGGTTACAAGCGCTGGACTTTAACCACTGGACCACACTGCCTCCTATGAACAACACATTGTTTGTTTATTCTGCCATCTGTGCTGTGCAATTCGTATGTCTCTGTTCGGTATGTATTAATTCTGCAACTTTATTATATTGTAATGTACACGGAGGCTCATACACCAAAATACGAGCGGAGAGTCATAACCTCGCCCATTGTATGGAAGTGCACACCCTTGTTATCCCTGCTCTGAGGGGCAATCACCAGTCTGGATGCCGACTGATGGGTCCCCATAGGGCTCTATGAGAAGTGATGAGCGGAGACACAGGACTGCTGCTGTTGGTTGGTCAGAGAGACTCAGGGAGAAAGGGGAGGGAGGGAGGGAGGGCTGGATTTAGTGGGTGTGGTAGGACTGGGGTTGGCAATGTTAGGTGTGGCGAGTAGAGTGTTGAGTAGGGGCGGACTGCAAAGGAGACCCATGTGTATTAGAGATCAAAAGATTTGTTACAGCGTGGTTGTGGCCAACAGCAACCCTGCAATTGTTGTTACAGCACATAGCTGTTTGTTAATGTTTGGTACATTTCGTGCCTTTGTCAGTGCCAATAAAGTTGGTGTTCAACCCTGTTTAGCCTCCTAGTTAATGTGATTTTCGAGTATGTTACAATATGTTTGATGAATTGTAATGTTACGGCTTTCAAAATAAGTTATACCCATCAGTGTGCAGCACACCAGGTGGATATTGCTGCATGTGATCTCTCAAAGAAATGCTTTTTGAGTCTGTTGGTTCTATCTATTTGTTCTAAAACAGCAAGTCTAGAGGTAAGCTTTTTCTTTAAACGTATCAATTTCTAGCATGGCAATAATTGTCCCTTGTAATTAGTGGGTGTTTTCTAATTAGCCAGAATTTAATGGGTTGATTACTTAATTCGTCTTTTGATCAGTTTAGCTGCAGTGGCTACACAGATATCTTGAGGTTTAGGACTGAATTGCAGGTTAGTCATGTCATTCTAATTCTCCCGTGAATTTCACAGGGTCCAGTTGTGAGTAATATTTCTAAATTTCTGAATTGAATTGTTCAATTTGATTCATTTTGTACTTTGGATACATTTAAATTGAAAACTACACTGACATGATCGGAAATTGAAATGTCTGTGATTGCCATATTAGAAATAGACAAGTCACAGGCGATAACTAAGTCCAAAGTATGTCCACGATTGTGTGTATGCCTAACACTGAGTTAGAGCAAGAGATTTCAATAGTAGCAGGGCTGGGGCCATGCACATAAGGAGGGGGCTTCTGTGATAAAATATTGTAAATAAGAGTGCAGTGATTGTATAAATAAGAATGAGATTAGTTTTAATGGGGAACCTGACGCTCTGTGTGTAGCAGCCTGCCTGTTGTGTTTAGTTGCGGGAACAAGGAGCGTGTGTGTTTTACCAGCTGTGAGCGGCTAAGCAGTAGGTAGGCGTTGTGCAGAGTGCCAGGAATAAAAGGGTCCAGATTATACAGATCAAGGCTGCTGAAAAGCCATCGGGGTCAGACCGCTGCTGCTGCCGAAGCATCGGCCTGTGCTGCTGAACGACTGGGTTCAGGAAACGAAGCGACCACCTCTAACGGTGATCGTGTGTATATTTCGAGGTCGGGGGGTTTGTCCCGGGAGAAGGAAGCTGCAACGTGCCAACGATCGTGTGTATATCCAAGGTTGGAGTTGGGTGAACTGCCCGAGGGACAGGGAGTTTCTTTAGGATAGTAGATCCCACCCAGTATAGCAGACAGGCGTGTAAGCGGGACCTCCATGTTAGCGGCACCTTTTGTTTGTAGTTTTTGTACAGTGTTTATTTTGCCTTTTGTACGCCGGGCTGTATGTCCCACGTGAGCTACTATTGTTGGTCGTGTCACGTGGGGTTCCTGTATGTACGTCTATGTAAATGTACGTCTATGTAATAGTCTATGTCTATGTCAATCCCAACCTTCCAGTGTCTGCCTCCTGTCAATCACACAGTAATCATGCATCTACATCGTCATCTAATGGGTCATCCTTCAATCAGCCCTGTTACACTGCCAAATTGTGGCAGTGGTTTTGTAATGTGGGTGAATGTTATCTGGTGTATGAGTTGTGACCTCAGCCTAGATGAAAAAGACTTGGGTTAGCCTGCTGTGCCACCTGGGGGGGGGGTATTTTATCAACCTATACCCGACTAACATAAGCCACAGCTAGGTTTTGTACAGCTTTTTACAGTACCAGGGATACACCTAGATCGCATCAACCACTTATTTTAGTAAGCTTCAAATGCCATTTTTAGTTAGCATATTCCCTTACTGTTCTATGTCATTTGCAATCATTTGGAGTGGTTCTGTTGCTCTCATATTGTGTTATGAACCTTTTTGCCTTTACTCTGTTTGTTTTGTGCTTGTCTGAAGAATCATTAAGTGCCGGCACTGAACAGCCTTCCTCAAATCATGTACATGTAACAGTGCAACTTTTCAACCCTGCTACGCATTGTCACATGATTTGAATGGAATGAGGAAGGATGTTCAGTCTCAGACAAGCTCGAAGCTGAAAGCCAGAACGTTTTACATGCCAGATTAGGGAGTGTAATGAATCACTTATGCCATAACGTTTAATTTTAGATCACACTGGTTGCTACATGCTTAGATTTAAATTTTAAATTTAAAAAGCCAATAATACGCTACGTTGATAGAAAATGGTATTCAAAACAAACGTCCGTTTTAACATACACTTTATTCATCCAAGACTGAGGATGCAAATTAATCTTTGAAAAATGTTAAGACCAATTTGCTTTGTGACAGTGTACAGTGCTGGAGTCACACTGCTTCAGTTCTGAAGAGGAATTCACATTCACAGACTGGTGCTAGTGATCAGCTGAAGGAGAAGCTTGGCCGCCCTCCCAGGTGTCAGACAGGAATGGTTACCATTAATGCAAATTGTGTTTGATTGAAGATCTGAGGACAGAACAAAAAAGGAGGTGTGAGGTGGAAGTGCTTATGATCTGAAGGAAATCAGACATTTTATAGAATAAAAAGTAATTTGAATAAACCCTGGTTACTGTTCACCAATGGAATCAGGACACACTGGGTGCATGTTTTTTTTTTTTTTTCTCTCAAGTGACGAGGTGCTTGCCAGTGCCTGAGGGGATAATCAGCTGAAGAAGAGGGATTAATTGGTGTCAAGTAGGAACTAGTAAAGCATCAGCTGACGCTGAAAGAATTAGGCTGCAGGAAACGTTTTATTGCTGCCATTCTTCTTCACTGTGCAGCACTGTTTTTCTAGTGTCTACTGTCTTTCCTCGAGTCAAGTTATCTGAAGCATGCAACCGTGTTAAAATAGTGAATAAGCATTCTTTTTGACAGCTTGCAGACTCACAATCTAGAATATTGAGCAGCTGTTTTGAGTGGGACTTGTTTGAAGTGTCATTTTTATTTGTTATTAGTCTGTTTGAGTGTCGCTGCAAAATTCGAACAACTGCATAACAAAACCACCTTAGATTTTATAGGATTAACTTGTCCTTTCATCAGCCATCATGAATTTAATTATGACTATGAAAAATTGATGTTCTATGAAGAGTCTGACAGACATGGTGTGTCAGTAGTGTTTCTGCACAACCTGTGTTTATTATGCTGATAGGAATTTCAAGTTTAAAAGCTTGTCTCTGAGTCACAATTAACCAATAATAATTTTAAATTTGATGATAAAATGTTTCTTCTAAGTTGTTTTTAGCTATCTTGCACCTCAATCCTAAGTCCCTTTCACACTGGCATGCTCTACCCACATCCTAGTGTGGGTCGCTGGAACCCGGGTTAACCCGGGTACGACCCAGGTACGTGGTTTCACACTACGCTGGATTGTGACCAGGGTAGCCAAAACCCAGGTCTGGACCAGGGTAGGAGTGGCAGTGTGAAAGGGGCTCTAGTTGCACAAACAGGTACTGTAAAGTAAAAGTACTTTTTGTCTGCATTATGGTAAAGGTATAGTACTGTACAAGCAGTGTGGGCAGCAGTGTGGAGTAGTGGTTAGGGCTCTGGACTCTTGACCAGAGTGTAGTGGGTTCAATCACAGGTGGGGGACACTGCTGCTGTACCCTTGAGCAAGGTACTTTACCTAGATTGCTCCAGTAAAAACCCAACTGTAGAAAGGGTTAATTGTATGTAAAAATATATATATGTGATATCTTGTAACAATTGTAAATTGCCCTGGATAAGGGTGTCTACTAAGAAATAAATAATAATACAAGCAGACTCTGCAAGACCAGTATCTACTCTTCTTTATTACTTTATGTTTAATTCAAATAAAATCAATATGAATGAAAGAATATTGCAGATGTTTGCAAATTTCATTTGATTAAATTCAAACTAATAATTGTCACAACTTTATCTGATTTTCCAATAATTCTGTATTAATATAAAATGTAATAAGATGATAACAAATATTAATTCCATAAATGCAGACGTGTCCTCAAAAGAATCAATTGTGTTCCTTGAACATAAGAAGAAATATATTTGACCACCTTTCATTACACGTTGAATCTTTTTACCAATCAAAACACGTTAGTCTGATACCATTGAGAAATATACTTGCTTCTACAGTATGAATCCATGTTCAATTGTGTCTCTTCATGGTATTCTGTCAAACTGCTTAAACATCACCCATTGCTAAATTTGAAAATTGCTTCTAATAAAAATCTAATGTAATTTAGAATGTAAAGAATAAGAGGTGGGGGTTGGGGGTGGTAATAGATGTCTTCCAATGATTAAATTCTAATCATGGCATTGCTATCCATATAGAACAGCTGTCAAAAAGACAATTGAAGGAGTTTGGCATTTTATGCAGTGCTATCAATATCTATCTGCATAATGTTATTACAGTCTGTGTTAAAATAGTGGAAAGCAACTTTAACATTTAATGTTTGTACGATGTATAGCAGCAGTGTTCATGTTTAATAGATGAACCACAATTCATGTTTTGCTATTTGTATATTTTATACATACTGTTTTTATTTTAATAATACACTTCAAGACCCGTATCACGGGTATATAGGGGGAATACACTCAGAGTAGAGCTGTTAGCAATAATTGTAAATATAAATGGATAAAAGTATTTATTTAAAATAAAAAAATAACACAGGTATGTTATAAACTTTTATTTTATTTGGTTTTCTTGTTTGTTCTTTTTTTCAATAAACATTTCTCACAATTTGCAGTACAAGCACTGCTGTTTCTCATCTGATGAGATCCAATGCGTTAGGCCCTGGGGGAAAAAAATGATCCATAAAGTAGTTTCACTGGGCGCTTATGAGGGCTTGAGAATAAAGAAAGGTGTGAGGGGCAGCGAGCTTGGAGCATGTGAGTGCTTGAGTGACGATGGTGTTAGAACATAGAACAGACTGGACAGATCCCTGTGCTCAAAGGTCCGGGTCAGGCAGCACCCTCTGTCTGCTGAGAGGCTTGAGACGAGTAAGGGCCAGGACAAGACATACAAACAAGACACTCTGAACCTCACCGAGGAGGATGAGAGGCAGAACATACGAAAGATGAAGCTCTTAAGTCCAGACCGGGTCAGGCAGCATCCTCTGGCTGCTGGGCGACAAGGAGAATGAGACATAGAGGACAAAAGGACAGATCCCGTCATTACTCAGGCAGCATCCTCAGGCAGCATCGGCTGGCAGCTGGGTGGCGTGGAGAGTTAGGGAAAAGTGTCTTGGGTCCGTATAGGAGAGACGAAGGAAGGAAGGAACCCCTCCCCGCGCGCGCGATGTGGCCAGGGGTCCCCTCTGACTGGCGAGGAACAAGAACTTGAGCAGGGGGCTCACATCCCCCCCAAAAGAAGAACCCCCGGCTCCCCGCAGAACCACACCGTGTATACAGGCTATGGATTGGAGGCCATCCGCGCTGTGGAGAGAAATCCCATCCATTGGGAGGAAATCTCTGGTGGACCTGGCGGAGAGGACTGGTGAGCTGCTGCAATGTCCGTGGGAGATGACCTTATATACGCCCCCACTGCTGAAGAGGACCAGCGCCCCATGGTTTTAATCAGGTGCTGGTTGACTCCGGCACATGCTGCAGAAGTGGCTGCTCCGATCCGGAAGGAGTGGGGAGAATAAAACTGAGGGGAGAGCCCGGACCCGGACAGAAGGGTGTTAAGATGGGAAACAAACCAATGTCTTGTAATGACGGTTCTTGAAGAGTCGATGAAGAGGATCTGAAGGGTGACAAGAGTTCCTTGATGAGAGAAGATGAGGTGAAGGAGGATATCCAATGAGATTGGTTGTCTTGATGGAGAGGTGGAAGGGAGGCTCTTCTCCATGCCCCGAGGTAATTCCTGATGGAGGAAGGGGCCAGGTTAAAGGATAGCCTGAGGTGTGTGATTAAGGCGAGCAGGTGCTGAAGGTTATAGGTGGTGAGAGAGATCCGATTCTGGGCACAGAATGTGGTGAAGCAAGTGTGAGTGTTTGTGTGAACTGTCATTGTATTGGCTGCTGAGCTCCAGAAAAATAGACAGGGGGAAGGCATTGTGCCACAGGCGCCAGGTTATATGGGCCCATGGAGACCCGATCTCCACCAATATTCTGGAATACAGGCACAGCCCCACCAATGTTTGAGTTTATATATAATAATTTGACTTACCTTTTGATGGGAACGATATCTTTATACACAATATGTTTTTAAAATTCCACCTCATAATGGTAAAATACGCATAGAAACAGTGTACCTATCCAATAACATTTCACATCAGATTAGTTTATTTCTCCTGCATAGAAGTCCTAAGCCCGAGTCATTCACACAAAGTGATGAAATCAGAAAGGGTCAGGTTGTGCCAGGGTCCGCTTTCTTTTGTTATTTTTGTTCAATAAATGTTTGTATATTTTATTTTTGTTTATTACTGTTTTTGTATTCAATATTATGGTAGTGTGTTAGTCTGCCTACTAAATCACTTGGCAGTTCTACACGTTCAAAAGCCAAATTCTCCTTTGAGTTCATTTTGCAAGCTGAATCGCGGCCACATATTTTTGCTCTTAACTAAGTGGTAAGTCGTCTATGCACTATTCAATAATTACTTCTATTTTTGTATAAACATGGATGTATAGTTAAGTTGACTAGTATAAACGCTTGATTATGCACCTAGTTTTCATTTTCTCCTGGTTTGCTGGGTTGATTATTTTGGTGTAGAAGTTCAGCTGTATGCACCATATCCTATCCATATGACATACACAGTAACAATAGGATATGAAAAGGTAGTGTTTATAAAATGTTTTGTTTTAAATATCCTTTATAGTTTGGGAAGCGATTTCATTTATAATCCAAGTTAAAAAACTGTAAAGTCTGAAAGTCTTAGTTCAGCTGTGCATATGCAGTCAATCATAATAATGTAATGTATTCATATTTGTGTTATTTATTGAGTGTATTCTTATGTTTTATTTACGGAAATTGAGATTCATTACTGTGAACCTTATTATTGTATTTTAAGTTATTCTGTCTATGCTGCTACCTTAAAAACGACTCTATCCAAGTTATTGTTTATACTCGATCAGACTGTGAGTGACTTGAATCTCCCTGCTCTTTCAGAAATTAAAGCCGGTTTAATTAATGTGCCGTGTTTGTGTGTTCACAGCCAACAACCAGAGCAGCAACACAAAGAACTTTCAGTTTACCTGGAAACCAGGGACTCACACAACAAAGTGCAGAAGGGTCAAATATAAATTGTTTGTCCTAACTGGGGGGGCTTCATCCCCCAGACCCCCAAGTATAGGAGAATCTGACCCCTGGGCACCACCAAACATTTTACAAACCCAGTGCCTATGCATGTGGTGAGTAGTCCTGCGCCGTTTTGTTCTTCAGGGGAGAGAATTAAGATGGTGATGTACCTGTAAAGCTGGACTGCTGCAAGACACAGTGACTGTACCATAAAAAAGCCAACCTCTGGTTAAAAAAAAAACACCTTTGCATCGATAAGCAACCTGCATTGGAGTCCTTATTAATTCCCCACGCTTACAATATGTTATAACAATAACACTGCTGCAATTCAAATACAATTATATGGTTTGTATTACAGTAAATCATAGCCATTTCACAAAACAGGTAGCAGGCTGCTGTTTTAACCAAACAGGTTTAGGGTTTCCTTCAAAGATCAATTCATTTTTCTAACTTGCACAATTTCCTGTCTCTCCGCCAGTGAGGTACAGCAGTTCTCATCACTATCACGACAGCGATCTGTACTGTTCCCTTATTCTGTTATTTGTGATATTGTCACATTCACTGCACGTTCTCATTGTTACCTTTCTTATTATTACTGGTATTATTTATATCCTTTGTGGCCATGTTAAATTATTGCATTCTGAAGTTTTTTTTGGAGACCAATTGAATGTTACTTGAAAAATTAGACACAATCCCATGGGATAGTTGAATTTAGTATGTTTATAGGTATTGTAACGACCTTGAGAGGTGGCGGGAATCTCGGAGGACCCCCGTTATGGACAGGTGGCGAGGACGCTGATTGGGCGGAGGGGAAAGGCTGCCAAGAGGTCTCCTCCAGCCGGATCTGAGAAGCGAGAGGGGGCGGGCCAGCATATAAGAGCGGTGGGAATGACGCGAGGAGGGGGAGAGAGAGACGACAAGCGAACCTACGAGTAAGAATAGAGAGGAAGAGAGAGAACCACCACTAACCACCATTAATACGGCCAGCCGAGAGACGGGCCCTGACCACTGTTGTGCCATTACCCCCCTTGGGAACCTCGTGGAAGGAAGGAAGAGGGCGAGCCATAGGAGCGACTGTGAGAAGGAGAATGGAAGCCAGACAGGAGTCCAAGTGACGAGCCAGAGGAGCTGCATCAGGAGAGCTATGTGTGTGTGTGTGTGTTTGTGTGTGTGTGTTCAACCCCTCCCCCCATACTTCTGCCTATCCTGTGCTCTTTCACCCCTCTATCCTTTATGCTAAATAAATACGGGCTGACCTCACCCGTTCACCATGATCACCGTCTTTGTCTGAGTCCATAAGGCCAGAACCTGAAAACGCTACAGTATGTATACATATTATGATTTACCAGCATTGTTTTGTTTGCTCTGTGTATATTAAGCATAATTATCAACAATGAATGAGGATCTATTTTAAACAGGAAGGTCTCTAAACCTTATATTATACATGTATATTGATACCAAGCATTGTTTTGTTTCTCCAATAAAGTGCTAAGGCAATCCCTATACAAATACCTACCTGTGATACAGGCAGTTTTTTGTACAATATATTGTTTCTTACTTGAAATAAAATAAATGTGCACTTCTTTACACGTGGATCCAGATGTCACCCTGTCAACTGAGGGCACTCTCGAAAAGATAATTGTGTCTCAATTTCCTTTTTAAGCAGGAAATGTTAATGTTCAGAGCTGACCTACATTTCCTGTTGTTTTTGCATAGCTTACCATTTAGGTTACAAAACTGACAATAATATACATTTCAGTAAAATAACAATATAATGTAATGTGTTGTCATGGGTTAGAGCTTTTTTTGGTGAAGGCATACAATTGAATAAATACAAAGTCATCTGTGAAAATTGCTTAGACAGTAGATATAAGAAATGTTATGTATATCTTCAGACAGCCTATTAACTATTTTTACAACACTGCTTGTCAAAAGCTTAAAATATGTTTCTCAACTTATCAAGTAGGCATACAAATGCAATTGCTGCAACAGTGATGCAGGCGTGAATGTATCACTTTTTATTGCATTCTATGTGATACATGCATTCCCTTGATACCCACAGTTAGTATTAAAAATATATACATACATATAATATTACTGTATACTTTAGCATTTGGTGAATAGGACTCATTTCTTCTTATGCATCAGTTGTTATGTAGATCTGGTCGACATAAAACCAGATTTTTTCTCAGGCAACATTTAGTTTGTTATGTATCTGGATTTCTCCAGTGAAACCTTTAGTGGCAGGTCGGTAGACTGTTAGCACTTGAGGAAAAGCAGCCCTTTGTTTGGAAAAGGGCAAAGGTGGACAGTTGTATGCAAGGTTTCAGCACAGATCTGGAGGGACCACCCTCTGTTGGAATGAAAGGGTAATCAGTCTCCATTTTTATTCATTTCATGGCCTATTTTGAGAAATATCTGCAAATTGTGCTAAATTAGTGACATTTAACACATGCCAGTGACCAATGACCTCCCGTGTGTACATGCAACTGGAATAAGACCACCTAACGCCCTCTACATCCATCCAATCAAACTGATTGATCATTGCCATCTTGGAAGAGCTCCTGTGGGACATGCAATTGCAGCTCTGTTTCAATACTAATCTGAGACCGAAGCAGTATATAACTTTATATTAACTGAATTGAAATGTTTTTTTTTTTTCCTTTTGTTTTCTGTGATTAGTGACCTTGAATTGAATTGTTTTATTTTGTTGCCTGGTTCAAAAACACCTTCGGATTTATGATCGAGTAAATACATTTATGACTGAAATGTACAAGAATGAAAGTAGGCCAACACTTATTCTTTATTATGATGGTCTTAAATACGCTTTGCATGGTTTTGCTGTTACAGTGAAAGAGGTAGAAAAAATCAATCCACTTACTCCCAACCTATTTTGTTAAAACATTTTTTCTTCCTGACATTTTTGCACAGCTGTGTAGTAATAAACTTCTGTACAGTATCAGAATATATGATGATCTATTTACTGCTTCTATTGTTTTCAAGTAAACTTTTTTCCACAGTTTCCTCTCTAATTCTTTGGATGTAGCAGTAATGCTTTTGGCACTAGGGAACTCAGATTGGAGGCTGTTGTACAATGCTCAAAGTGCAGTAATCCATCATGTCACTTGTCACTGTTCATGGATATAATACAAGTAAATAGAACTCTGCACTCTTTAATAATAGTCTATATAAATATTTAGTTGCTTAAAAAAACATTACAAATCGTATCTCTGTGGAACACAAACATGCCAGCTAGGGCCTTCATAAGTGTTATGAGTATATGGGCCCTATTTACACAACTTAAAGGAACATTTTAAGGAAAATACACATAGCTAACAAAATAATTCCAATATATCTTACCTAATATATATTACTTTGTAGATTGGACATTTTCCTATATAAAAGTTGCACACATTATGTTAAAAGTATATTTGATTTCCAGTGGTATTTCTTTATGCATACCTGTATTTCTGAAATAAAAAGCTGTAGTGGAACACAATTGACATTGAAAATATGCAAGTTGCTTTCTGGGTGCTTGAGTAAT
Organism: Acipenser oxyrinchus oxyrinchus; assembly: GCA_030684275.1. Classification (NCBI taxonomy): domain Eukaryota; kingdom Metazoa; phylum Chordata; class Actinopteri; order Acipenseriformes; family Acipenseridae; genus Acipenser; species Acipenser oxyrinchus. Next base: position 76,427,088 of record CM060251.1, on the reverse strand, counting down.
TTGAAAAACAATTTGTTTTTTATACAATGGCTTTTCTTGAGCCAGTGTATATATATATATATATATATATATATATATATATATATATATATATATATATATATATATATATATATTTGTTTATTTAGCAGACGCCTTTATCCAAGGTGACTTACAGAGATTAGGGTGTGTGAACTATGCATCAGCGGCAGAGTCACTTACAACTACGTCTCACCCGACGCACAAAGAGGTTAAGTGACTTGCTCAGGGTCACTTGGCTGAGGTGGGATTTATACACTCCTATTTCTGGTTTTATTATGACTGATGACTGCATTATTTTATGTAATCTCTTCAAGTCAAGCAGAATACAGTGAGCGGGAAGTGCAGCATTAAAGTAACTGCACAAAGCGATCGATCATTTTTTCTACACAAAAAACATAGAAAAAATATCATTAAAAAAACAAAATAAACTTAACGTAATGTATGCATCTTCCATAGAGGGAAATGTGAGATCTAAGAAATAAAATAATTTAGTTAGCTATATAGTTATAATGTTTATTAAGCATTATCTTAGATTAAATAATGCTTTTAAAAAACGGAATACTAACAAACCCTCTCTAAAATAGAGAAAGTTTTAATGACCTGCAATCATGATTCAATTGATAAAAATATGCTTTGAAAAAAAACAATCCTTAAGAAAACATTTCTAAAACAGTCCTGAAAGTTTTGTGTAGAGCCCCATATATTTGTGGATTTGCAGGGTACCTTGCTGTTGGTATTTTTAATGTAATGTACACTACACTGTGTGTGTGCCTTTATATTCAAGTAAAATGTGTGCTATTTTTATGATGCCAATCACTTGAGAGACATACGTGAATTCTGCAGACCTGGCCTGTGCAGAGAAGGCAAAAGTGAGGTAGGAATGAGCTTCTCATTTGTGTTTTGGTTGATCAGCTAAGGACATTTGGTGAAGATATTCTAAAATGAAACCTCACAACAAGAACTGTGTGAGAACTGACATGTCAAGGCGCGTTACTTCAATTTGAGTCCTACTCTGTGGCCCTCCTGGTGCATTGAGAGTGTCCTATTTTTAGACCCCTATGTCAAAACAAATTATTTGTCAAGAGTATTTTCTAATTCAGTGGGAAAATTAACTCTGAGTCGATGTCATAAGTCACATGAACCAAATGAACAGATTAATTGAATGCTCATGGTTCTTGAACTAACATTTTGTACCTTTTTTATTTTCTAAAGATCGGCACTGCACTTAACTCTCTCAGACTGGATCTTTGAACAAATTACATGGATGTACAGTGCCGTGAAAAAGTATTTGCCCCCTGTCTGATTTTCTGCATTTTTGCACATTTTTCACATGGTATTTGGTCAGATTTTTTGTGGGTTGTAGTAGTATATAGAGGGAGTCTGAGAGAAAAAATGACACCAACGTTTGGTGCTTCTTTCATTTGTTTGGTGTGCAAGGTAATCAGACATGTAAACTTCAGGTGTGAAAAAGCTATTGCCCCCCCAGTTAAAGGGATAATTAGGGTCAGCTGTTTGAGTACTTTGGTTAATAACCAGGCCTGATTTGGGCCAGCCCTGCCCAATATAAATCTGACTAACTTTGGCCCTTTCCACCAGAGTGAAGTTGTCAGCACACAGGTTCTAGAGGCACATCATGCCACAAACAAAAGAAATTCCTGAAGACCTCCGGAAAAAAGTTGTTGATGCCTATCAGTCTGGAAAGGGTTACAAAGCCATTTCTAAGGCTCTGGGGCTCCACCGAACCACAGTCAGACCCATATTGTCCAAATGGAGAAAGTTTGGGACAGTAGTGAATCTTCCCAGGAGTGGCTGTCCTGCCAAAATCTCTCCAAGAGCAAGGCATAAAATCATCCAGGAAGTCACAAAGAACCCTAGAACAACATCCAGGGATCTGCAGGCCTCTCTCGCCTTGGCTATGGTCAGTGTTCATGACTCCACCCTCAGTAAGACACTGGGCAAAAATGGGATTCATGGCAGAGTAGCAAGGCGGAAACCATTGCTCACTAAGAAGAACATGAATGCTCGTCTCAAGTTTGCCAAAAAGCACCTGGATGATCCTCAAGAGTTCTGGAACAATGTTCTATGGACAGATGAGTCAAAAGTGGAACTTTTTGGCCGACATGGGCCCCGTTATGTCTGGGTGAAAACCAAACACTGCATTCCAAAGTAAGAACCTCATACCAACGGTCAAGCATGGTGGTGGTAGTGTCATGGTTTGGAGATGCTTTGCTGCATCAGGGCCTGGACGCCTTGCCATCATTGAAGGAACCATGAACTCTGCTCTGCATCAGAGAATTCTACAGGAGAATGTCAGGCCATCCATCCATGAGCTGAAGCTGAAGCGCAGCTGCGTCATGCAGCAAGACAATGATCTGAAAAACACAAGCAAGTCTACATCAGAATGGTTGAAGAACAAGAAATTTAAAGTTTTGGAATGGCCTAGTCAAAGTCCAGACCTAAACCCCACTGAGATGTTGTACAGGACCTGAAACGAGCAGTTGATGCTCGAAAACCCAGAAGCAGTTCTGCATGGAGGAGTGGGCCAAAATTCCTCCACGGCGCTGTGAGAGACTAATAAATAACTACAGGAAGCGTTTGGTTGCAGTTATTGCTGCTAAAGGTGGCGTAACTAGTTATTGAGTCTAAGGGGGAGATTACTTTTCACACTGGGGCATTGGGTGTTGCATAACTTTCTTTAATAAATAAATGAAATATGTATCAAATTTTTGTGTTATTTGTTCACTCAGGGTTCCTTTTATCTAATATTATGTTTTGGTTGAAGATCTGATAATATTCAGTGTAAAAAATATGCAGAAATGCAGAAAATCAGACAGGGGGCAAATACTTTTTCACAGCACTGTATGTCTACTGAACTATTTTATTGCATACAACTAGCAAAGGACAAGACATGCACACACATTAAAATATGTCATGGTCTTTTAGTCCGTTCCTGTTACCCTTAGCTACTGTTAGAATGTTAACACAGACAAACAGATGTGCAAAAAATCTCAAAACCACCTAAGAAGATCTTTTGGCAAATATTATATAGCTGGGAGAGGTTCTGTAGTTAAAAGTGTCTCTGTACTGAAAGCCAAATAAATAGGAGATCTGAGCCAAAATGTTGAGAGACTTCAGAAGCAAGCCCTCAGCAGTTTCCTCTTCTTTTTTCCTGCCAACGTGCAAAAAAACCATCCTTCTAATTTCTGTGAAGATTCATATTATTAGGGTGTCCTGTTATTCTTTTGAAGCTGCCAATTTATTTTCACTTTCATGTTAACACTTCTTTATCATGGTTAACACTTTCCCAAGACTTTTGAAGTGGGCAGTAAGAGTTCAGCTCATTGAAAATAATATTTGTGTGAAGTAAGCCCAGTTTGGAGAGATATATTGAAGAGACAAACAGTGCTCCAAGAAGAGGGGAACCTGTCAATTGACTCTGATATTCCACCTATTAATCCACCAGAATATCAAATTAAAGTGGGGCAAGATGTGCCCTATAGTCTGGACGTTGCGAGTTCGAGTCCAGCCTATTCCTTTACCAACCGAGGAAAGGAGCTTCCAGGAGGCGGTGCACAATTGGCCGAGCGCCGCCCGGGGGGAGGGAGGGTTAGGTCGGCACCGCCCACCAGCGACCCCTGTAGTCTGGCCGAGCTTGCCTGTAAGCTGCCCGAGGAGGAGAGGAGAGAGAGCGGAGGTTATGGTGGGAGGTGTCAGTGTGGGTAGGTGGAGTAGAGAGAGAGGGGAAACAGAGAAAAAGAGATGAAATCGTGATCAGAGGGGTGACAGAGAGGGTGGTGGGGCAGTAGGCCCTGGAGAAGGTGAGGTCCAGTTGACGGCCAGCTTTGTGGGTAGGAGGGGATGGAGAGAGAGAGAAGTTGAAGGAGTGAAGGAGAGGAAGGAATCCAGCAGAGTGGGTGGGCTTGGAGAGATGGATATTGAAATCACCTAACAGGACAGTTGGGGTAGGTTACAGACCTGTCTAGTATTTGGCGTCTTCCAGAGCGCTGCTTGGTTCAGATTTTCTCCATAAGCCTCTCCTCGCAGCTCTCTCCTCACTGGACTCCCACAGTTAGACACATGGCTCTTTGGTAGAGATGCTATTTTGTTGGCTGCCGCTTTGTGCTGGCACACAAATAGGCTAGCTGTTTATTATACTAAACTGCGCTAAAGACAATACTTAAGCAATACAATAGTTTCAATGCACTTCAATTGGATCACACAACTACAAAATGCTGTGTGGAAACCAATCAAATTGCAAATCATCCTCTATTCAATTGAACCACACTCACCTGGTACTAATCACAAACATTAGATCACCTCATTAAAACAACACCACCTTTATAATGTTACTTAATACAGCTAATGTTAAGAGTTGGAATAAGGCCTCTAGTAGCTACTGGGAGAGTTTTGGAAAGGGTCCTCGCTCTACCTGTCCTCAGACTGCACTTGGACATGTGGCCCTTAGACTGCCACAGCTCAGACTGCCCTTGGATGTGTGACCCTTCGAGGGCTGGCGCTTAGAACGACTGGCGTTCTGAGACACTGTTTGCCAATTTATACTCTCCTGCAGGTAAAGAGCTGGTCCAGTTTACAGGCTATCTAAATTTACTTCAATCAACCACAGCTCTGAACACTTTAGAAAATTAATTCCTTCAACCAGCTAATGAAGTTACATCAGCAACAAGCATTCAATTGTATACTGAGCATCAAAAGATCATTTATATTTCAGCATCAAAAGAAATGTATCACTTATATTTGGATAAAATTCACTAGATGTGATTGAAAAATGACAAACTCTGTTTTAGAGCAGGTGCAATGACTTTTTATTGTGCTGATTAACAATTGACATCATGAAGATGCTGCAAAATGATCTGTCAATCTTAGGCAGGTTGTGACTCTTGGTCTTCCAGTTCGTGGCCTGTCAGTGACAGAGTGTGTCTGGTTATACCGTCTCACCAGATTTAAAATTGCTGGCTGAGAGCACCCAAGACGGTGAGCCACAGTATGCTGCCCTAGTCCAGCCTGCAACATGCCGATTGCACAAAGGCACTGTTCTTTTGATAGACGTGGCATATTGCTTTTTTTCTGTGATTTTCTTTATTGCTTTTATTAAAGCTTGCAATTCAACAGCTGAAATCACTCCCTATCCAGTGTCCAATCAACTGTCTCACTAATTAGCTGATTAAGTGCATATGCTTCAGTCATAGTCACTCAAGCGTGTCATAGTCAAGGATGAATGATCGAGTGATTAAAAAGAAACCAAAAACATTTTGTCAATGTCCATCATTTATATACCTTATTTTTTTTTCGAAAGTAAATGTGTTATAATAGTGATAAGTTTCTTTTGATGCTCGGTATACTCACCAAAATCGCTAGAGTCTTCCTTCTGAGTGCACACAGCAAAACACAATCCAAGCAGGTCAGTTGCTAGAGCAACTGATTAGCCAAGGGAAAAACAACGTTAATTTGAAAACTACAGCCAGCTAAGAGACACGCCCAAACAGCTGACTTGAAAATTGCTGACCAGTTTACACGCTATCTAAATTCACTTCAATCAACCACAGCTACAAAAGACTACAAAACACAGAATTATATTTTTAATATGTAGTCCGACTACACCAGTCCAGTGTGATAAAGCACAGAACATTAGATACATCAGGTTGTTTTTATTTGGATACAGTTTAAAATATGGTGAACAATGTCACCAAGAAAAAGAGGCAAAAGATACATATAAAAGCAATGAGAACGTTTTTATTTTACAGCACGGTTAAAAGGAACAACAACACATTGTTAAAATATACGTAGTATAAGTGGTCAATTACAGCCTTTCCATCATAATTAAGATTTATCAAAACTTAGTGCATTAAGGAAAGGCATGGTTTGTTAACCAGGTGTAAAATACAGGATTAAAAAACACAAAACATTTGACACGTTGTCTGTACAGGGGAGGGAACATAAGAGCGAGGGAAAATATCTGTATAACATAGGCTCCAATCAGCTACCGACAAGCTAAAACTCTTAATTTACTCACACTCATTGTTTAAACCGGCATACTGTACATCAGCCGAATACTTATCATCAGGAAAGTCCATGTACAGGCTTGTTTCACTTCTCTCTGTTACTCTCCATTCCAAACACTACATGTGTTCCCACTCCTGCACAAACAAAACCACCACAAAAGATGGACACACAGACACAAACCCCCAGGATGGCCATCCAGTTTGCAAGAGACATCTGCTATTTATATTCAGGTGCATAAAACTGTCAATTATTCAATCAGTCAATACCCAATATGGCATAAAAGGCAAACGGGGTGGAGAAGCTACTAAAAAGTGATAAATCAATTACAATTGCTTATCAATAATATATATAAAATGTGCACTTGTCAAATCAAAGTGTAAAATTATAAAAAATAAAGCATGCAACTGACAAATAAATACGTGAAAGACAACAGGCATTATTGGCCCTGTTACAGCAGGTTACACCATCTCTCCACTGGACTTCACCATGGCAATGGAAGTCATGATTGGGGCCTCGAAACAGGTAATCGGAGGAGAACGCCTGGCTTCTGGCATGCGTCTGCCACCAATTAGAGCATACATGGACAACATGACCACCATGACAACAACGGTAGCCTGCACCAAACATTTACTTGGCAAACTACGGGCCTGTATGCAGTTCAAGCTCGCCAAGTCAAGGAGCATCTCCATCATGGGCAAAGTAGTGGATAAGGTGTTCTATATTGATGGCGAGGTGATCCCAACAGTGTCAGAAAAGCCACTATGTCCATGATGCAACAATAAAGATAAAGATTGCAGCATGGGCTTTTTTAATACAACTGTCTGCATATGAGGGGTAAGTTATATCGATTTATATACCTTGTATTAGTCTTTAAAACTGATAGCAACACAATTTTGACATGGACACATCCATCTCTGCATGTTTTGTTTGGAAGGTGACGTGGTAGCACAAACACTAACATAATTGGCTTGGGTGCACTATTACACTATTCTGATTGAGTGCACCTTTCACAGGCTTGGTGAAAGTACTATTACAGTTCAAAATGCAGTGTGTGGGTATAGATTGAGTGAGCTGTCAAGAACCTCCAGCCCGTAGAGAACCTGAAGGTGTGTCCTTATTAATATAAGTATCTCAGAGTGTCCTGCAAAGAAACTAGGTGTACCTGCAAGATCAAATCAAGCTACAAAATAAAATACATTCTCACATCTGCCTCACCTACTTTAAGAAATACAGGATGTGGTAAAAAAAAAAAAAAACACATACTTGCAACTGCATGTATCTGCAAGATTTAACAACTATGAATCCTTATTTGGAGAGATTTCATCTATCTCTAACAACACACTTCATCATGCTTCACCAAGCCTTGAAAGTTATTACAACTTACTGTCACTGAGAAAATGCAAGCAAAACAGTAATATATCACACCATGGCTATGAAAATAAAATTATAACTATCAGTACCATGAACATGTACAGCTATGGCCAAAGGTTTTGCATTACCTATAATTGTAGGATTGAGACATACAGTAATTTAAAAATAAAAGTATATAAACATAATGTAGTCAAAGAAACTACAAAATGATATTGCAAAAGTCTACCGGTGGTCATAATAGCAGTGCAATGTTTCATGTCAATTTTTGTCGGTTTTTCGTTAAGTATATGGAAAACTACAAACCGGTATGTAATTCAATATATTAACGTAACATTATTCAGCAGGTTTCATTCGACTTTATGAAGCAAAATTAGTTAAATCTGTTGGCCAAAGCTGAAGAACACCTCGATCTACTGTACCTCCACTATATAAAAATTTACAAAATTACAGACTGACGTGTCCATTTCACCATATATCCCTAGATTCTGATACCTTTAATACTGGTAGAGAATGATAATCAAGTTTGGTATTCTAAAATTTCCCCCCAGTAACATCACAAAACCAGCACACAATTTAGCACCACTGGAAGCTTCTGCTTGAAGAAGACAAAGACTAATTGTCATATATTCAGCTTACTCTCCAAAACATGTACAGACTCATCCCCACTAAATATGTTTGCCAATTGCACGTATGTGACAGGAAAGATTATGCCTTTCTACAATGGTAAGTTATTAATAATGGTATATATTTCTTTATAAAAGTTTTTGATTATTTAACTTTCATATTCAATGCTGAAGAGTGAATATTGTTTTTTTTATGGATTTCGGAATCTGCCTTGAATGGTGAATCACACTGTTCTGTGTTGTGCCACATTGCTAAGCAGACACAAAGCTTGATCTAAGGAAAGTATTTATCTGAAATTAAAGTTTAAACATACTGGTGCATACTGGGTTCTTCAACCATTTTCATTAGAGGAATAATTTCAGTACTCCTTGAACGTTAATGTGGTATCCTCTATATGATAATGATAACCTGAAGTTTACAATAACAATATGGTATGCAGTACCCTTTCTTGTTTTTCTTAAATTCTGCTGTTCTGTTTTGTGGCAGGCTTAGTCTCCCCAGAGGCTAGATCAGAAGCAGGCGCTCTGTGTGGCTGGTTAATTTGAACTTTTAGATAAGAATCTGGAAGTAAATTAGGAGACTGATGACAACAAGCAGGGCTAATTACTGAAGACAAATTAACCATCACCATGCCTTTATTGTTCTTAGAGGTGATCTGGAAAGAAGAATGAATGATAACCCTCCTCCTGTTTGCTTAAGTGTTTCCTAAGATGCTATCTTTTAACACAAAGATCAAGTGACCCTGTACACTTTAATTACAGAAGAAAAGTGTGGCTTTTAAAGTCTGCTTCATATACATATACTACTCTGTTAAAAGTATTGGGACAGCAGCTCTGAAACAAAACTAGTGGTGGGGCTTTTTTTGTTACCTCACCCAGACCCCTTACTTAATAAATAGTGCATTTTGTTATCACTGAATAGAAAATTGTCTCCTCTTTGAAAATAAGCCAAAGATTTAAATAAAAAGGGAATCTCTCAAGGCAGAATTTAGGGGGAAAAAACCCTGCACCGGCCTTTGCGAATCTCACATCTCTTTTGAATATCCGGCCAACTGTTCTGACAGGGTTACAGAAAACACTGTAGTATTTACAGGAAACAGATTGCTTTACCTTTGCTGTATTCAATGTAGTTCAATATATTGTTGAACATAACCCCCTTTTATTATAAATGTGTATTAAATCAGGTGGGGAATGAACCTGAAAGAATATCACCATGAGAAAGAGTCTTCTGAACATCAATATCATATCCAGATCAATGCTCCCTCTTGCAACAACACTGCTGCTTGTCTGTTTCTACAATAGCCATTCATTTCCATGCATCAGAACATCAGAGTTGTTGAATTTGGAAATGCTAATCATGTTTGGAAGAAAAACCCATAGAAACATTTTCGTTTTCCCCAGCTGACTCATGCCAATACCTACATAAAAATATCCAACAATAAATAAATTATTTTGAAAAAATCGTACAACACAGGATGCAGAAAGGTAAAGTAATGTATTTCTTGTAATCACTTCAGGGTGCTCTGTAAGCCTTTACCTGGCAGTGGCGCTGGAATCATTTTTAAAGTGGGGGTGCTGAAAGCCATTGAACAAAACTGTAACCGCTGTATATGATGGAAGCCATGCATTAGGTTGCTGTTATGTTAATAAAACAAAGTCAGAATCACCTGTTTATATATTTAAGATAAAAAAAAAAACTTAACCACAGTCCTTACTACAATGTTTACAACATGCATACCATAAAACATTTAGACAGCATTTGTGACGAGCTGATTTTTAGCATGTGGTGCTGCTGAGAATTTACAAAAAAAATCTGATATTTTTTGGGGCATTTTCAATAACTGTTCAACTTTATACAAGCTTCTAATACTTTCCAACTACTAACCAACTCTCGTAAGATTGCACAGTGTGATTTATAAAATATCCCACTACTGTTGTGACAGTCAGCTCTGATTGGTCTATTATCGTTCGTGTTAAAAGGCACACTGCACTGCATACACAGCTCAGAAGATTCACAAAACTACATTATGTATCATTGCACCAGCAGGTGCACAGCACCCCCAAGCTCCCCCTACTTCCCACGCCCCATTTGTTTACTGGTAAGCAAATTCCTATAATAAGTTGAACAACAAATATTATGACTATATGTATGGTTTCATAGTGAACAAAACACAGTTTACCAAAATATTTGCTGTTCTCTTTAGCACATAAGAGGGAAATTCCTAAGCAGCCAGAAACCTCATCACTCCAGTTTAGAAAGGGTTGCAGTACTAACCCCAAATTTACAAACAAACTTTGAAGGCATGAATAAGGCCATCCTTTAGGATCCTTTTAAGATCAGTTAATGCTGGACGTTTGTGTTCCCAAAGGTAAAATTGAAAAGGAGAGGAGAAAGTGCATTTAGTTATACTACTATTATACTACTTCTTACATTGTTTTCTTCTTCTTCTTCTTCTTCTTCTTCTTCTTCTTCTTCTTCTTCTTCTTCTTCTTCTTCTTCTTCTTCTTCTTTATTGTTACTTTGTAATTTTTATTACTTCTTGATATTGTATAGGCCTACTTCTTTCTGTTTTAACCAACGGGTAAAAGCGCTTTGAGATTCTGTGATATGAAAAGTGACAAATAAATAAAATACATTAAAATTGAAAATACTACATTTAGGATTGACAGGCTGCAATGTTTGACTAGAGCTGGACTAATTTAAGGTTGTCATAGTTCAGCATTTGAACCTCAGTTTGCCAGGAGGTTCTGTAGCCAGTGGTTAAATTGGATTTTGAAGAGGACCTCCTCCTCAGGTGGGATGTGGAACATGTTGTCATTGTATGATGTTAATGGTTCAATTTGGTGCATTTCTGGCTCCTGGCTCTAATGGGTCAGTGGGTCAGCAGTGTTTACAGTGTAAACTTTTTACTGCAGGAACTCCCAACAGAAGGACAAGCATCCACCAATCCCACCACCAAGCCTCTTTACACCTAGGACTGGAGGATGAAGGCCAGCCCTGCAGGTGTTTGCTTGAGCTAACCAGTCTATCCTGTAGGGATCGCTGTAGCAAGGTGAGGTGCCTCCCTAGCTAGAGCCAATGTGATGCTCCCTGTGGAATCCCTAGCGAAGAACGGCAGCTTCACACAGCCAGGACACCAACCTGGTTATATTTACACAAATGACAAGTGGCCATTTCATTAATATGTAAATTGGTTGTGGACTAATAGTATTTCTATAGTTATAGATGGACTAATAAATGTGTTATACTAAGCAGCCTTCAGTTGTAAAAATAAACAATCATGACTTAATTTACTAGTTTCACAAACCTTTTCTTTTTTGGCTTTATCTCTGCTCTCAGAAGCTACATAGGTCATGAATGCAGTATGCCTATCTATGCAACCAAGAGACTTAACTGAATTCAATAAACCATTGATTTTATAGAAAAAAATGACTACTCTACTAACCACTGGCTACAAGCCCAAGCTATTTATACTAAAGATGAAAGAAGTCTGCTGAAGACTAGATCATGGATACGCGGTCCTGCAAAAAAAAAAAAAGTTGAGAGTGTGCAATGAGTAAGGCCTTTTTGTGGCCCAGACCAGGCCACGTATCCTGCTTTCCTGGAGCTGTTCCAAACTCAGCATATTTCCAGGATTATGCGACAGCCCTGGCCTTTTACAGCGTGAGTTAGTAACCTGTGACTACTCACTGGCAGACACCAGGGTCTAAAAATGTCTCCATTAGAAGCCTGTTATCCCACCCTTCCAGGAATCTTCCTGAACTAGTACAGTAAATTATCCACAGGAGACAAAGAACTCTATTTTACATGTAACCCTATAGTATCTTTGTGGAGGCTCTCTTTTGATTTTCTTTTCTCTCAGTGACAATCTTAATTGTGTACTTATTTAAAAAGATAATCTAAAATGACTGAAAATCATGACAAAAGAGTATACACATTCTTTACACTGGTCGTTTTGTGTACAAGGATTACCAGAATGAAGTCTACTGATTGTGGGGCAATACCACAATACTTGATTGTCATTGTCGTCGTTCATAGTTCATCAACACATATCTGTACTGTTTGTTCTTAGGCATTTTGACTGAATCTAGTATTTTGCCCATAGAGGGAACCTGGTCTCCCTGCATGGATAGGGAAGTAACATTTAATTGGGAAATTTGATATGGAAACCTTGGTCCCAGCTTCAGATTTTCTTTCATCTAGTTAGGGCTCCTTAACCATGACCTTCATTGTACATCTCATTACAACTCAAACATAAAAGGCTACACTGTGACAAGATATTTATCACTCAACACCCTACGATAGTGTCGTAAAAACTCTTTACACAAAGATTTCAACAGTGAAAATGATAGTAGCGTTTTGCCAGAGGCAGGAATGAAGAAGCTGAATGGTTTATTTTTCTCTAGACACTATCTCAGCATCTAAACCAGAGACCACTGCTCTGTCCACTTCACTACATTCCTGGATCAACAACAAAGGACGGCGTCACAACGCCTTCTTGTAGACTTAGTCCGCCCCCTTAATGAAAATAGGGCACCAGGCTTCAGACACATCCCATTGGCCCTCAGCCACACACCAGGATCAAACAACAACCAATCAGGATGCACAGATAACAACCAATGGAGACAGACCAGGGAAGACGAACAAACAGTGGGTTTACATGGTATGGAAATACACACCCAAAAGGTAAACAAGCAATGGCGGAATACAGCGGGGAGGGAGTAGACACAGCACGCAAACACAAACAGATAGCAGGGAATACAGCACATAAACACACATGTATGGATCGCTACATTATTTTTAAGTAAAGTCCAAAATGTAAAAACAATCTGCCCTTTAGAACTCCAAACATAAAAAGCCTTAAAAGGCCTTTTAAGCATTTCATCAGGGCTGGTTTCTGCTTATAAGACAGATTAAAAATAAAAAAAGACTTAGAGAACAATATTAATAGAGACTCGTTTATTAATAATGAATTTGATTTTGTGAGAGCTTGGCATTTTTTAGGCTTCTAATGAGGTTAATTTTAATATGACTTACTGTAATGGAGTGTGGAGGACAATATATCAAAGGCAGTGGCAATACCAAGAGGCTTGTAATGAAGTTCAGTGTGCTCCAAAAAGGGAAAAAAGGGTTCAAAGCAACTGAGGCAAAATCTTGCAAATTAGTCTTAGCAAGTTTTTTTTTTTTTTTTATCTGGTCATTAAAATCAGAACTTAAAAGCCAAGGGCATAATATCATAATATCTCATTCATGAAATCGTACTTATCACTGCAGTAAGAGTTGGCTGCATTTGAATACCAACACTTTTAAGCCGCTTCATATGCAGTAAGTTTTTAAAGATTCATTGTATGTAATGTACAAGCTCATCTCATGATTATGAAATTTTGCTGAACTCTTTCATCAGACCAGTATAGAAGTCTACTGATCTTGTGCATGCCCATATATAATATTTATATGTATTTATACTATCCTGAAACAATAGTATAGCTAGTTAACTTAGTTGTATATTTCTGTAAGGTGTAATGTTAAATAGATTTCTTCTCCCAAAATGCCACTAAACACTAAAGCCTCATCGCTCCCATGCAATTGGGACATAGTGCTAGACTTTAAAACAAACAAAAACTCTAGCAACTGTTGGAATTCTCAAGAGGATACATGTTTACAATGTATAGGGTGAAATGATTGGGTCATTGCGCAGCAGCGTGTTTTAACAGAACTTTTATTTTTTATTTTTATCAATACCAGCTCACAGGAAGCCTGTGTCAGCACCTATAGAAACAAATATCTAATTAGCTGTTACTGCCATCTCCAATAACAGTATCATGTGTTGCGATCAGTAAATATTTTAATTTAACATTTTTATTGGAGAAAGGCCATATGAGCTATAATTAGGTCGTTTACAACGGCGTCCAAAACAAGCATATATCCCTGTTTGTTAGATTTTAGACATTTTGTAATAGAATAAGTATCATACCAATAACAGATGTCAGCGAGCTACCAGCCCCTGGAGAACAATGGCCAGCCCTTCAGTTTTTATCATTGTAATAGAAAGCTTTATTGCACAAATGTATCCTAATACTTCCATGCTCATACGAATGTACTTGGAAATACTTTCCTGTAAAACGCCTTCATAATGCTTTCCAATCTGAAGATCTTATAAACAGACTTCTGCCATTTTTTTGCTCGCTTTGTAAGCACACTCAAAATAAAGAATAAAAAAACCAAGGAATGATGGAAACTCTGAAACAACGAAAAGAGACAAATTCAGAGAAACTTTTTTAAGAGTGAAGAAAATGAAAATACAAGAAAAAAACACTAGCTGACAAACCTCACAAGGTGTGTTGTGTACAGTGGAAGAAACAAGATATTGCACATATTCCATATATATATATATATATACTGTATATATAAAATAACATTATTGTCACAATAGTATACGTCTGTAGTTGGTTTTGCACTGATAGCTTCGTCCCTTGCCGATATTAAGATTTCACATTGTCACTTTCATAAATAAGATGCAAATGTTCAGTTGCCGTTAGCTTTCATTATGAATGATACACAACAAAGCAACATTGCCAGGAAAGAAGCTGAGGTACCGAACAATGGGCAACATTAATTTAGTAAAAAAAGGATCCCAGAAAACTTGAAATTGCGTGAAAGTTCATATATATTCTTATATTTTTGGTTATTTGAGAATGCACATGCAAGGATTATAATTGGGCAGGTATTCAAATATTTTTGTAGACACTGTCCTCTACCCAGGGCTTCCCTATATCACTTGGTCGCCTTCACTTTAGTTTATCAGAAACTTGTTCTCTTGTACTCATTGAGTGACACTCCCACTCACTTCACTAGCACACTCTACAGTGTATGATAAGAAACTTCAAAATAAACACATACTTGTAAGCATTATGTCTAATACCATTAAATCCATACGCCTGTATGGATTTTGTTCATCTGTCTAACTGGTATTCAATTCTAAGTCACAGTAATAAAAACAAGCAAATCAGTAACCCATATGAGTGTGTACTGCCAGGTGTCATGCCGTGCCTGGGAGAGAGAGTACTAAGGTGGCCCCTTGTTCATGTCTCTGAGCTAGCGAGACGGACTGGTTCCAACTGAGCTGTGACAACATTTTTTACATTCCGAGGAAGTAAATGTGAAGGAGGAAATCTAATAGGGTTTGGAATAGACAGCTGGTACAACAAGGTAAAGTGGTGAGAAACCTGAGCGACAGTATGATTTATTTACCCTGTCAGGATAAAGCATGCAGTCTTATCTGCCATCTCCTTTATCCTTGATACATTGACTCCTTGAATACTAAGATGTTTATGCCATGTTAACTAAAATACATGAGACTAAAACTAATGTTCTTTTTTGTTGCAGGTCTGATTGGAAGCACTTAAAGTTAATCCTTATAAAGAATAAAACAACTGCAACTACTATTTATACAATGCTCAAGATCATCTTTATAATCAGATCACAGGAAGTTTTTAGAATATTAAACAAACTTTCAACCATCTAACTTCACATTCACCAGGGTTTGATTAGACAGTTCCCATACACAATCAAACACCCAAATGGAAGCAAGTAAAAGACAGAACAGATTTTCATGGAATCTGGAGAAAAAAAAACATCAAGCCAGACATGAATAGTAAATTAACTACAATTTAAAGTGGGAACATTTTTATATGTAAAACTTTCACTAACCAAAAGCTACAGATTGGCATAATTAAAATAAATAAATAAAGAAATAAACTAGGCTTGCCGTAGTTCTAGGAGCACGGCTCAGCTCGCTACGCTAATCCTATTGGTTCCTCAACCTGTATAGTTCAGGCTCACTTTCCACTACTTATTCTGCAGCCTTTCTCCTCCATCTCCCCACCGCCTCCTTTGCAACTGTGTCTCCCTTCTGGGGCTTGGTGGTCCTCCATCATCCGGGCTTGGTGACCTCTGACCGACGTCGGAGGTCGCACCTCAAACGAGGGGGGCTCCTATCAGCCCAGAAGACGAGATCCTGGGCTAAACAGTCAATCATTCCACACTACACTTTACATCTTACAATGCTGAGCTTCGATCTTTGAATAAATAAAATACAAGTGAAAAGATGAGAGGTAGGAGGGGATTGCAGATTGTGTAAGGTCTTAAGTGGGAAATATTTTCTGATACAGTGGTGCTATTTTATTAATTCTGAATCGGCTATCAGTTACTAGTTGTGCTATTGCTTCTTGCTCTCTGTTCTCTCTTTCATTGAGCATTTTGGTTGCATATAAAGCTGTGCATGCATGCAGTTTGAAATGGTGGTCGAGTTGATTGAAATGCAGTGAGACTGGAGTAGGTTAAGACTCACAATCATATTTATGTTTTAAAAATCTGATGGGCACTGATCTGCTAGTTTCTCCAACATACTGAGCAGAACATTGTAATGTAAACACAGTAGGTGGTTTGGCAGTCAAACTTACCTTTTAGTCTGTAGCTAAATCCTGTGGTTGTGGTTTTGAAGGCAATATTGTGGTAATGTTGATATGTGGGCAGGTCAGGTCATGCAATGTAGTCTGTGGTTGATGCTCATCTCAGTTTTCTCAGTTTGTTTTGGTCACTTGACCTGCAGTCACATATTGCTGTTTGTTTCCTGCTGTCTCTTGTGTTTTCTGGGAGTGGCTGGTTTCTTGAAATTTGTACCTATGATTGCTTTCTTTGGTGGGTTTGAATTCTTGCTGTTAATGGAAAACATGTCAATTGTAGTCTGTTTTGAGTGACCTTGGTTTGAGGTCAGATTGGACTGTTACTCTTTCTCCTCTTCTTTGTGCATTTCTGTTGGTTATTCAGTTGATTTTATTGTACCGAGTTACGCTCTGACCAGATGATTTGTATTCCTATTCCTTCAAGAATGGGTCCTAGATATTGAATGACCCAGGTCTTGGATGATCTTACATCTGGTTCCATTCTTCATGGTATTCCAACCAAAATGGTATTGTGTTTGGATTCTGATGTTTTTTGTGTATTGCCTACATGTGCTGGATTGACAGTGCATTGCAGTGATTTCTCAAGATAACCGCTTCTAATTGCATCTTTCAGGACCTTCAAAATGTTCTCTTTTTATACTCTTCTGGGCAGAGTCTTTAGATGTGTAGTCCTTGGCTAAAAGGGATTGCATTAAGTTGTGACTTTGCATGAGGTGACTTGTATTGTAAGCATTGCCGGTTATCAGCTGGTTTGACATAGAGAGGGGTTTAAATAGATCTCGCTATTAATTTGACTGTGGTGTCCAGGAAGTTTACTTGCTCTGTAGAGCTGTGAAATTCAAATGAATTGTTTTCTTTAAATAGTAGTGCGCCTTCCGGTATATTGTTCAGATTTTGAATTATGTCAATGAAGTTCTACATTTTAAAAATGAAAGATGGTACAGTAGTTCTCTGATGATTGGTTTGAGTATTGTGTCTATGTATTTGGAAATTTTACAAGTCGGTGCATTGTAACAAGGAGCAAGAAGCAAAATAACAACTATTAACTGATAACCCATTCAAAATTAACAAAATCACAACACTGTACCTGAAAATATTTCCCACTTAGGCAATCTATCTATTATGTTTAATCACTTAAAGGTGTAGTGTCCCAAATGATTGAAAGAAAAAAATAAGTTTAAGTATATAAAAAGTTATTACGTTCTATCAGGTATTGATCCCATTCATTCATAAGATAGTACTAAACCAGCTTTAAACATCTGTGTATTGCATTGAAAAATAGTAGTCTATCCCAGTCCTCCCAACCTAAAGGACATTGTGTTAATAAAACAATCCTTTCAGTTTGACCTAATATATTGTACCATCAGTTTGAAGGTATTGAGTCCTTGTCATGGAAAGGGGTCAGATGATGATCAGATTAGGTGGCCCATTTTGTTCACTTTCCTACCTAAGATGTTTGATTTCATACAGAATACATTTTAAATTAGACACAACATTATTACAGTTTTGAGTCCTTCAATGGTCTGTGTCTAAATTAAACAGAAGCCCAGACCAAGCTCTACAGAGGATACAACTATAGTATGTGGTCTTTGGATCTAATGGTTTTTAAAAGTAAATTAAAGTACTTGTACACCTAAATAGTGGAGGCTGTGGAATGGTATAACAGTTTTTTTTTCTGGTTCTGTTCATTTGAAATGCAGTTGATTTAGTTCTCTGTAATTGTCTCCTTGCTACTTGTTGTCCCAGGGAAACCAGCTTTAAAGAAAAAACAAATGGAGGAAAGACTGGTAGCACTCAGGAACACTTAAATAAACAGTCGCTGCCAAATGATTTTCAGGTGCCAAGTCAGAGGGCCGAATCCTGTCTCCCCTTTCCTTTTGTGTGCTCTATTACATAACAAGGTAAATATTATGCAAGCAGCTCAGCTGTTAATATGGCTCAGCTGGTAACATGACTGTTCGAGCAGCCTGTAGTTTTAGGCGGTTCTTTCTGTCAAGACAAAGGTTATTCACACACGCAATGAATACAGAGAACAAATACTGGAGATTTAATAATAACAGCTTGCTGCCTTTTCAAAATGATGTAGTTAAAATGTATTAACTGCTATTTTGAAGCAAGTGCTATAGGCCATTTCTGTGGAGAATAAAACAATTGTAACATAAAACAAGAAATAAGCAACTTTAGTTGTTGGAAATATGTATTATTTATGGTTTGTTGCTAGTTTTATTCCTTAATTATTTCAAAACAAAATACATTTTTTCACCTTTGCAATTGCTTCAAAATATGGCCTTTGAAGTAAATACATGAACAGTTTCTGGTTTGCCAGATGCCTAATTACTCAATACAATGTAATTGTTTATTTTAAAACAAAGCTATTTAGCAAATTATTTTCTTCTTATTTATTTCTTAGCAGACACCCTTATCCAGGGCAACTTACAATTGTTACAAGATATCACATTATTTTTACATACAATTACCCATTTATACAGGTGGATTTTTACTAGAGCAATCTAGGTAAAGTACCTTGCTCAAGGGTACAGCAGCAGTGTCCTCCCACCTGGGATTGAACCCACAACTCTCCGGTCAAGAGACCAGAGCCCTAGCCACTTCTCCACACTGCTGCCCACACAATAAACACAAAGTAAAAACAAATAGAAATCATGGAATAGTATTTCCATTTCATTTAGAGACTGAAGTTTAAAATATAAAACAAAAACGCTTTAATGGTGTAAATTAAATCAAATTCAAAGTAAACAGGGATGAGAGGAAGAGTTTTAAAATGATACGCTAGAGGGAATTATGGTAATAAGTCTTTGTTCTGTCAAAATGTGATCAGCAGTAAGGTGATTGGTTGATTGGCCTGAGCCTTTTGATCTGGCAATATTTGTTCTAGGAATATTTCTTCTGTTATTAGATGGGCTGTTAATGCTTTGGATCCTTTTGATCTGTAGATGAGGGGATGACCTTGTGTTCCCAATGTCAGAAGGAATGCCGTTGTTTTCATTAAATTATTATTATTTGACTATATTTTTACAGTCTTGTTCTTTGAACACACATACAGAGAGGCTCTGTCATCATACTGAAGGAGGGTATATCCTGTGGGAGTTTAGCCAGGGCACCAATGTCAATGCCACTTCCCTAATAACTTACACCTTACTTATACCCTCAAGGAAACGCTACGCCTGTTTTGTAAAGAAGGTGTTGCATGTTCAAGTATGTGTTCTGGAACAAATAATGATGTGCTGACATTCAGACCCACTACTACAGGACCTCTATAGTCGTTATGGTTACTGACTGAGCACTTGAACATGCATTGTTGTTTTCATTGTAGAATATCAACTCATTGGCCCTGTGACAGGAAGAGAATGAATCTGAGCTGTAAATTTCCCTCCCGACCTGTGAGGATGCTGCGCTCGAGGGCAGGTAGGACCTGACACTGTTGTACTGTCAGGTGTACTCCTCATGGTCAATACTGCAGGGTACACTGATTGGCTAGATTTTGGTGCAGTGCTGATTATAAGGAGGAGCCTGGCAGTATAGAGGGGAGCAGTTTCGATAAGTGTTGCCGGGGACAGGTTAATAGTTACCCTCGGGTGTACCAGCTGTACTGTGAGAGAAGTGAGAAAATTATACACAACTGATTTCAAGTTGACCTTTAATCATGCACAGTACAAGAAAAAGTCAAAATGGTTAAAATAATAACCTGAATTCACTTGTGTCAGACATCAAACGCTCACCTATGTACGCTAAAAGCACAGCCAAGAAGCAAACTTGCTGTCCCAGCACTGAACACCACTCAGGGACCTCCTATCAATCATGATAACAAAGTAAGTTGTACTATTCATAACTTTAAGCACCTAATTAAAAGATATACAATATTACAAAAAATAAACTTAGTATTAACATTAGACACATGCTTTGATGAAACAAAAGCTTCTTTGATGTAATGACAAAAAGATTCAACGAGTCATATAATACAAAACAAATGTGTACCTAGCCTTCCCCTAACCTAGAATGAAGCCAATTGCCTTCTGTCGATTCTCACATTAAGCATTTAATCTTTTCAGCAAGAAGTGTGAAAAAATGTCTTTGGATTTTTTCTCAGTCAACGGCATACTGAAGTTTACATCCACAAATGAATGAAAACAAATATCCAAAGCATTTTTCACTTGCAGAAATATCTAGCATCAGTTAGCTACATCATAAATCTTCCCCACACACACTTTCTAAGAAAATACTGTTTGAATTCCACAATCCTGAGGTAAAGTCCCACTCTAGAAACAGAGATTGCTTTCTTCCAGCCAGAGTCTTTATGTCAGTGTTAGTTTTGACTTTTCTTCCTTAGGGCTGGCGCCCAACTGAGTCGGGCTGATGGAAGAGGGGATTGTACTTTGTGGAAGAATGTTCACTTGAAAATTATGCAGTGCCATAGGTGACTTCCTGAAATGCAATTGGCTGAACAACCAAACCTTGTATCCAAATTATGGTCAATGTACATTAATCACCAATGAACCATGCCACATGTGGGAAAAAGCTTCAGACTTACGCAAGATTTCACATAACATAAAACTGTTTCATCAGCACTTGGCAGCTTCATGACGGTGTCAATATGGCTTTTAAGAACTTTCTTTCAGTACTTTGCCACACAGATCAGAAATTGTAGCCATTATTTTGTGTCAAAACAGAGGCACAGCAGTAAAACGTCATGATCACTCGCATGTTGGCGATATGTCTCCTGTGCCCTTGTTTATGATATAGGATCAGATTTCCTAAGCATGAAAAATGATAGAAAAAAGACATGGGTGGTGATTACAAATTGTGTGTGTAAGTGTGCTATGTTTGTGACTGCATTAATGTACAGTACATGGCTGTTTATGAATCTGAAAGTTGTTTTGTAATAGGAGTCCTAATTAGAATGGAACCCTCAGCCATTTATTTACAATGATTTCATACTAATCTGAAAAAAACTACATTTGGACAGAAGTTCACAGATCAATGTAATCATTATTACAATTTTCAAGCTTGTACTAGTTACAGATTTTTTAAGGAAGACAGAGGTACTGTATTGGAGGTGAAGGGGTACATCTTTGATTGATTTGATAGATTGCTGCAGAAGCTATTGCATCTTGTAGCTATTTCAGTGAATGGGTTTAGCGTGTATGTGTAACAGAGAAAGGAAGTCACAGAAACCACCCCCATACTGGATTACATAAAGAAAAGAAGGAATCTTGAAGCTAGGGGTGCTAAGCAGGCATTGTGGCAAGTACATTTGAATTGCAGATACAAATGAGAGAATGAAAGAACCTTGCTCTTGTTCAATCAACTCATTGTCCTTGGTTGTGACGATCGCATGTGTAGGAGTACAATTTAGAGCGAGTTAATTCGAGTTAAAATTCTTCTTGTTCTTCTTCAAAGCTTTTTGTTTCTTATCTTGGAAATGTTTTAAATTAAAAAAATAGAGAAAGAAATGAACACTATAGATGGTTGTGGTATTTTATCATGTGAATCTGGCATTTCTAGATATATTTCAGATAAAAACAAAAATCACTGAAGGGGCTACAAGCACCTCATTGTATCCTAAAATGATACTTCGTCCCTCCATTTTCTTTCTTTTCGTGGGTAGGATGTTGCACAAGTGAGTTTCATTGTCAAGAATGTGTTCTTGGAAGGCGTCTAGTAATTCTCTTACAAAAGCACACGTCAGCATTGCTTAGTTCTGTAACTCAGAACAGCAGAACACTTACTTTGTGCCAGGGGTTACCTACAGTCACAGTATTAGCTTACACAGACAAGAAGAAAAGATGTCAGAATTGAAACTGTATACAAAGCAAGAAAAGGGAAGCTTGGTTTACTTACATGCTTCTATCCCTTGTAGTCTATAAGCACTTGATAATTTTCCTCCTTATACTCCTAGAAAGATTAATCATCCTTTTTTTATTACTTTTTTTACTCAATTTAGAATGTCCAATTATATTCCCTCACCGCAATGGACATACTGCAATACCACAACCAAGCCAATTGCTTCTTTACACCAGGAGTTCAAGAGCACCAGCCTCTAGAGGACGCTCGGTGCCTACCAGGTGCCTGGCCAGTAGGGTCCACTGGAGTGTGACGAAGAGAAACAGTCCCTGACGATTTTGGCTCCCTAACATGCTGATGCCAGAGCCAATATGAAGCTAATGTTAGAATCCCCACCAAAGACCAACAACAGCACAGCTAGGATGCAAACCTGCTCACTTCTGACTATGACCTACCCTGCACACCACAAGGTCATGCTATCTATCGGGGACGCCCCCTCTGCCACGCAAGCACAACAAATATTTAACACTAAACAAGTGCTCAGGTAGTATTACTATAAATGAAATAAGAAACATGTAACATCCTGGCCATAATTAACATTGCTGTATCTCAGAAACTTGGATTCCAGTTGACTATACAAGAGGATTCATTGACACTAAACCAAGGCTTTACCTTGACCTCTGTGTGTGTACTTGTGAGTGAGTTGAAATTACCCAGGAAGTGCAAGTGTAATAGATTTTCTGAGAATAAGGCATGGAAACCAAGAACTTTCTTTAACCTCATGTATTACCAGACACATGTTTTAAAATAAAAGTACATGTTTGCTTTAGCATGTGTTTTTTTCACACTTGAGAGAAATGTAGCTAATGGAAATGCAAAACAGGTCAGATTTAGGGAATTGTTTTGTTTGCTTTAATTTAAACTATCTATAGCAATAAAAATATGCCATCAGCTATTGGTATACATAACATTGCCTTTTACATGATTGTTTCTTTATTACATTCTCATGGTTTTCACCCAGGATTTTTCTAATGCTTCTACAGTAGTTCTCCTAGGAGTTGCTGTCAAACATCCAGCATGCAATCTGTAATTGTGAAATCTTGACCTTTGGCCCTACTCTTAAAAGTGCACACTACTCTAAATATGCTTAACTTCCAAATATGTCAATATGTGGAGGGCAACAAAGGTATTTTCTTAATGGTAACAGATGTTGAGTTGAGCTTTGACTACTAGCAGTGTCACCAGAACAGAAGTGACTCCTGATAATCCAGGCTTTATCAGAACAGCTTCAGAAAGCAGAACTCAGATACAATAATGGAGGTTTATTTAGACTTCTACAATAGGTCAATATTATATTTTTGCCATGTTGACAAACTAATGCTATCATATTTTTTCTGAGAAAGTAAATAGATGTTTACTTTAATACTTGGGCTAGTTTTCAAATTGGAATGTTGGAATCAATAATCGTCAGAGTTGAAGCGCCACCTCAGTAATATCATTGGAGTATTGCAGGAAATTAGCACCTGCTTTCTGAATATAGATGATAAGTATATTGTCATGTGATAGGGCGCAAGCCCCTGTATGACATGTATTATTTATTGTTGTTCCAGTTTGGCAGGGATAGGGTTAATACTATCCCTGCCAGATGCACGTGCAGACTGTTGCTGGGATTTCCTTGATCAATTAACAATCAATTAAGACCAGCCAGAGGTGTATAAAAGGAGCAGTCTCTCTGCTTGTGGGTTGGAAGAACCCAGGGCACAGAGCAGAGCAGAGCAGAGCAAAGCAAAGCAAAGCAAAGCAAAAACAAAAAGGACTACAATTCTCATTTATAATTTCCCGGACTGAAAGCAGGTAAATACCTCCACAACACTGTCACAAAGACGGTTGACAGTGGGTGACGTCAGACCAGAAACAGGAAGTAATACACAGAAACTTGGGGTTGTGATGAAGCTGAGCGCGTGATCGCGCTCAGCATTTAATAATTAAACAGAAAGTAAAAGGTTTGAACACAAAACAGAAACACAGGACACGGCACTTGAGCCAAAATAAAAGGGATAAACAAAACGGACTATACAATAAACAAACAGTGCACAAACAGACAAACACGGTGAGTGAAAACACTTATTCTTTCCGTTAATTTTACTTCTTAGTTTCTCCTTCTCCACACCCGTTCTCCACTCACCGAACACCCAACCCCGAGTGAATGAAACGTGCATCTATTTATACTGTTGTGCTGGGATTCAATTACTAATTAATTATTCACTTGAATCCCAGCACGTGAATTAATTACGTGCAACCTCGTGCTCACATATTAAATACTTTAAATGCACGTGCAGTGATGTGCAATCCGTGCCTAAATACAATTGCATCTTAAATAACTTCGTGCTGCACACACCCATTTATATCCCGTGCAGCCATCTCTATACACCAACATTAACACACGCAACATGCAACATATAACACACACATGCACACAGGGCGGGGCACATTGCCACATATACCCCCTTGTGGGCAGCACAAATGGCCTCAACGGCCACCTCCCCCCTTAAAAACCCAGCAGTCCAGGACAAAGTCTCGGGCTGGGAAGGGAGGCTTCAGTGGGCCCATGGCTGGCAATGCTGTCAGCACCCCTGCCGGTAGTGGATGCTGGTCTCCTGACCTCTCCCCCTTTCTTTGTAGCCGGTAGCTCCCTCCTGTGGGTCTCCGGCCACAAGAACTCCTGCAGTGAAACTGCTGCTGGGGAAAGTGGTCTCCTGACCTCTCCCCCTGTCTTTGTAGCCGGTAGCTCCCCTTTCTGGGGCTCCGGCCACCGTACTCCCTGTGGTGGAGGTGCGGGAAGCAGAGACAGCTCCTGCTGTTCTGCTCCTGGCAGTGGCGGAGGCAGAGGCAGCTCCTGCTCCTCTGCTCCTGGCGGAGGTAGAGGCAGCTCCTGCTCCTCTGCTCCGGGCAGTGGCGGAGGCAGAGGCAGCTCCTGCTGCTCTGCTCCTAGTGGTGTCGGAACCAGCAGGTATTCACCCTCTGCTGGTGGAGGTGGGAGGGGCAAGCAGTCTTCCCACGACAATGAAGGCGGAACCAGCAGGTATTCACCTTCTGTTGGTGGAGGTGGGAGGGGCAAGCAGTTCTCCCACGACAATGAAGGCGGAACCAGCAGGTACTCACCCTCTGCTGGTGGAGGAGGCAGAGGCAGCTCCTGCTGCTCTGCTCCTGGTGGAAGCGGTTGAGGTGGTGGAGGCAGAGGCAGCTCCTGCTGCTCTGCTCCTTGCGGTGGAGGCAGAGGCAGCTCCTGCTGCTCTGCTCTTGGAGGTGGCGGAGGCAGCTCCTGCTCCTCTGCTCCGGGCGGTAGCGGAGGCAGAGGCAGCTCCTGCTGCTCTACTCCTAGTGGAGGAAGAGGTGGAGGTGGGAGCAGCGTGTAGTCTCCTGGCGATGGAGGTGCGAGCAGCGTGTAGTCTCCTGGCGATGGAGGTGCGAGCAGCGTGTGGTCTCCTACTGTTGCAGGGGACTGGTGCAGCTCCACCTCTCTTGCAGGGGACTGGTGCGGCTCTCCCGCTCTTGCAGGGGACTGTGGTGGAGGCAGAGGCAGCTCCTGTTCCTCTCCTCCGGGTGGTGACGGTGGGGGAAGTGATACCAGCAGACGTTCACACTCTGCTGGTGGATGGGAACCCAGCAGGCATTCACCCTCTGCTGGTGGACACGGGGACAGCAGGAATTCTTCCTCTGCTGGTGGACACGGGGACAGCAGGCATTCTTCCTCTGCTGGTGGACACGGGGACAGCAGGCATTCTTCCTCTGCTAGTGGACATGGGGACAGCAGGCATTTTCCCTCTGGTGGTGGAGATGGGGACAGCAGGCATTCTCCCTCTGCTGGTGGACATGGGAACAGCAGGCATTCTTCCTCTGCTGGTGGAGGTGGAACCAGCAGGCATTCTCCCTCTGCTGGCAGCTTGGGTCCTAGGGCTGTAGGCCCCGACTTCCCTCTCTTTGGGCTGTGGGCGCATCGACTCCTCCCTTTTTGGGCTGTGGGCGCACCGACTCCTCCCTTTTGGGCTGTGGGCGCCCGACTCCCCCTCTTGGGCTGTGGGCGCTCGGGCTCCTCCCACTCAGGCGTGGGGCGTTCGGGCTCCTCCCACTCAGGTGTGGGACGTTCGGGCTCCTCCCACTCAGGCGTGGGATGTTCGGGCTCCTCCCACTCAGGCGTGGGACGTTCGGGCTCCTCCCACTCAGGCGTGGGACGTTCGGGCTCCTCCCACTCAGGCGTAGGACGTTCGGGCTCCTCCCACTCAGGCGTAGGACGTTCGGGCTCCTCCCACTCATGCGTAGGACGTTCGGGCTCCTCCCACTCAGGCGTAGGACGTTCGGGCTCCTCCCATTCAGGCGTAGGACGTTCGGGCTCCTCCCACTCAGGCGTAGGACGCTCGGGCTTCTCCCGCTTGGGCTGTGGACGCTCAGGCTCCTCCCGCTTGGGCTGTGGAAGCTCAGGCTCCTCCGGCTTGGGCTGTGGACGCTCAGGCTCCTCCCGCTTGGGTTGTGGATGCTCAGGCTCCTCCTCATAACTGCGGAAGGGACAGACGGCAAAGTAATGCTGCTGGTTACAGAGGGGGCACAACAGTGGTGACCTACAGCTCCTCGGGTGCCTGGCCCTGATGTTCTCCTCCTCCTCCCTGTCCCTCGCTTCCCGGTCCTTCTTCCACCTCATCCTCTCTTCCTTTTTTCCCTTTTTTTTTTTTTTTTTTTTTTAAACAACAAATTGCGGTTCCCGCTCTGGCCTGAGTCCTGGAGGCGCTGTAGATCCCACTTCTAACACCACGTGTCACAAAGACGGCTGACAGTGGGTGACGTCAGACCAGAAACAGGAAGTAATACACAGAAACTTGGGGTTGTGATGAAGCTGAGCGCGTGATCGCGCTCAGCATTTAATAATTAAACAGAAAGTAAAAGGTTTGAACACAAAACAGAAACACAGGACACGGCACTTGAGCCAAAATAAAAGGGATAAACAAAACGGACTATACAATAAACAAACAGTGCACAAACAGACAAACACGGTGAGTGAAAACACTTATTCTTTCCGTTAATTTTACTTCTTAGTTTCTCCTTCTCCACACCCGTTCTCCACTCACCGAACACCCAACCCCGAGTGAATGAAACGTGCATCTATTTATACTGTTGTGCTGGGATTCAATTACTAATTAATTATTCACTTGAATCCCAGCACGTGAATTAATTACGTGCAACCTCGTGCTCACATATTAAATACTTTAAATGCACGTGCAGTGATGTGCAATCCCGTGCCTAAATACAATTGCATCTTAAATAACTCGTGCTGCACACACCCATTTATATCCCGTGCAGCCATCTCTATACACCAACATTAACACACGCAACATGCAACATATAACACACACATGCACACAGGGGCGGGGCACATTGCCACAAACACCCAGGGACAATTACGTGCCAGCCCAGCATCTACAGCTGTGCTTGTTAACAAGCATACCACTTGTTTATGAACTTGCTCTGCCTGCGCGCTGTTGTAAATAGCTGTGAGATATTTAAAGACGCAGTACCCTTTATTTGATTAAGAGTTTTTGTTGTGTTTTATGTTTTTAAATAAACTTGTTTTTAAATAAACTGCCTCCTTTTGCCTCTGCCTGCTACATTCACAGCGTTTAAAGGCTACACCACAACCCTGTCCATCCACAGTCATTACCAGTAAATCTGAGAAACGTTTTGTTCAAACTGATTTTCCTTGATGTTCAACATGAGCCTGAAGTGTACAGAAGTTTCTGAAATTGCAGTATACTGCAACATATGCCATTGTCCCATATGGTAGTAATGTAATGACTGTACGATTTTACTTTTCACAGCCTTTTTAAACTCAACCTCTATGTGTGTGCTTGTGAGGATGAGTGTGTTACAATAAGCAATACAGTTTCTGTGTACCCGTTTGCAGGTATGTCAGAGCAAATGGGAACACAGGATATGTAGGCTGTAACAACATTTTGTTTTACATTGAAGTGCAATGTGGTTTAATTCTTAGAGAAAATTAAAGGCCAAGTGAAATATTACTGCAATCTTATTTTGAAACCCTTTATCAAACCTGTAATCAGGGAAGATTACATCTTGTAATTAAAGGAACCCCACCTATCATACATTTAATCCTTCATTTCTCTTACAATTTATAGGCTCCTCTTTATAAAATCAGGCTTCCCCAAGGTTACCCATAACTCCTACATTTGTTTACAATGAATTTTACAGTATAAACAAAAAAAAATAAAGGTGAATCTCCCACTGTTAACTGCTAATGTATTTTTTTTTTTTGGAAACGGACATTTCAGGGTCACATTTGTACAATAGATCTTTTAAACAAAATATTTGAAAACTATAAGAACTTTTACCAGGAATACAAATGTATTTTTTTTTTAATTTAAATTTATCAAAATAAGAAATTATTATAGTTATATTTCAAATCTATATTATATATTGCATTTTCAAAATTAAAACATTAATAATAATCTAATATTTTTAAAATGCATAACAGATTTCAACAAGAAAGACTTTTACCTACATAAATACAAACTTCAATTTTTCAGCCTGCATCTCTTTTGAGTGGTGTGCTGTTGAAATGCTGAACTTTTACCTCTGACCTTTTCACCAGTAAATGCTGCTGACAGCCTGCTGAACCCCAGAGGAGAGTGTGATTATAATCTACACAGGAAGCCTCTGCAGGAGCAGAGACAGCTCCATTAGAGGGAAATCTTCAGTGATAAATGTGACGATCAAAGAAGAAGATAAAAGGCTCTGGCTGCTAAGGTCACCTGTCAGAATAGGTGTAAAGTGTAAAGAACAAGGGAGCAGGAACTGGAACTGTAGCAGCACCCTAGGTTTATACCCAGAAAAATCCCTGAGTAAAAGTGCATCCACAGAATCTGCAAAGGGCTGCAGCACAGCAATACAGTTCAAGTCAACTGCACACTTTCTGTTAAAAAAAGGGGAACTTTTGCTGATAGAGCTTCCTTTCACAGCTCTCAAGCAAAGACTGCCAATTTGTGCTGAATTCCTGAGCTACAGTCAAACCCAGAATCGCCTTTTAAAAAGGCATTGCTCCTAAATCATGCAGTTACAATACACCTGTTCTGAATAAGAAATCTAAATCAAACAGCATCCATCTGAATTGCATGTGTGTCAACCAAGATATAAAATGAAAATAAATAAAATCCTATGGCTGTAAGTGGCCTTCCCAAAGTCAAGCTTGATGAATGAGACTTTGAACAACCGATCCTTTCCAGATTCCAGCTGGAGTTGCTTTTAGGTTGTCTTTTTAAATGTGCAAACCTTGTAGGTTGGTAACAGAAGCCAGCATTGCCACACTGTGTCATACCATACCAGCCTGTCATCACCACCCTCAATCAACCACAAATGGTGAACTCCAGATGCTACTTAGAATAATTAGAACTGACTGGAACTTAGAGGACATTTTATTGAAAAAGCAGTAGGCTACACCGAAAATTTGAAACCCTTTTTTCGTGGCAGAAAGGTGACGTTAGAATAAGAGAACTGTACTAAAATTAGGTACTTTTACAGTGTTACATTTCTATCTAACCAAGAGCACATTATAAACAAAAGTATATATGTACTTGTAACAGGGCGAGGAGCCCTGTACATTGATTTGTTTATTTAATTTTTAGAACGGGGTCTCCCCCTCCGCCCCTGTACAGGTTATTGTTTTGTATTTGTTTTGTTTTATGATTTATGTATTTATATGACAGCGAAGCGCCTTCAGTATTGTTTTTATATTTATTTATTGTATTGTTTAGTAGCGTGGATGGGTAGCCCCATCCACAGTAATTAAAAACTTCGTGCAGATTGTGGCGAGGGGTAATAGAATAATTGCCAGCTAGTTAAACCCCTCGCCACGATATAAAAAGCCTGCAGCTCTCCATGTTCCGGGTGGGTGTTCAGAGGTGGAACGAGAGCGAGAGCGAGAGCGAGAGCGAGAGCGTAATTTATTTATTTAAAAACGAAGAATAGGAACAGTGACAGCAATCTGCCCAGCCTGACCTATTCGGTTTTGTGTTCGAGATTTGTTTTGTTTACCTTTTTATTTTGGCTCTGTGAGCAAAGTCTTTTTGTTAAAACCTTTTATTTATTTATTTTTGTTATTTAAATAAACGGCGCACGCCGCGTCTCTTTTTCACTGCAGTACTGCCTTTGTGTTTTTAGTTCCTGTTTATGGCCTGACATCACCACTTAGCCACCCTGTCACAGTACTATAAGACTTAAATCATATTGGAGAGAAAAAACAAACAAACAGTATTTCAACTGTAAGACTTTGCAGAGGAACAGAAAAGGCAGATGCAGGAGCTCATGGACATGCACAAGGTTGCACTTGAGGTTGCAAAACAAAGACGCTACTAAAGTTGTTCACAGATGTATTCAAAAAATCGCTGATGAAATAATTTCTTTGGAAAGTTTTTTATTTGCGGTATAAAAATGTTACTGGGTTGAATAATTGCTGAAAAAATAAATTGTTCTATTTTTGGACAGATTTTTAATTTGATTTTGCTGTACAACAATACTTACATATAATAGAAACATCTTAATTGCAAGCGTAGACTGCACTGTAGCCACCTGTAAATAAAACATGCAATATGTAACAATCACAGTACTGAGGAACATTGCTCACAATGTTGTTTTCAATCCGTACAGGACTTGTGCATGTGTTTGAATTCACTGCCACTAAAGCCATGGTGTTGGCTCTCAATGCAAGTGCAACAGAGCAATTAAACAGCAGATTTTCTGCACAATCTTCCGCCATCTTGAAAGTACTCTCTTTGTAACGCACTGTTCAATAAGAGCTAACTGTTACGTAGCGCCGGGGCGGAGAACTGCCTATTGAACACAGCAAAAACTTACAAAACTAACAGCTGTTAATCACCTGCAGCTGTGCTGGTTTACCTTCATTAAACCCCTAAGCGCTCCTGGCACTTAACTACAGCCCCTGCATTGTTTCTTGGGAGATGCAGTCTTTTGATGTTCAGTCCAGCACTTTCCAGTGCCCCGGTCTTGTATACCGTAGTATGCTAGAACCCACATATTTACCATTCGTGACCAGGCTACGTCTTTGGTCACAATACATAAAATGTAAGAATACAAATGCTCCTATCCATAACTGTAATCCTTTAAAAACCAGGCCCAATGTATGTTTCAGAAATAAATGAGTAACACAAGCACCAAATAATATCACTGTCCACAGGTCCATATTTACAAATGATGAACTGCCTGAAGACCTTGTAAAATCTGAGAGTACTTAAAAGGAATTCCTTTACTTTACTGGAATACTCCAACTGCTAAAATGAGATGGGATATGCCCTTGTCTCCGGTTCATATCTGTTGAAGGTGAGTTAATTCCTGGCTTTGCTGCAAAGGTGCTGAACAGTCTTTGAAATTAACTCTTCAGAGAATCATGCTTTCAATACACTTGACTTGTATTAACCCACTGTGTGAATGTATCCTCTCTTTGAAGTCCGTTACTATGAAATACAGTAGTCTCCGCCTAAACACCCTCGGGAAGCAAGCAAAGTGTTCTATAAGACGGAGTTGACCACCAGACACAATATTAATCAATAAATAAATATGTGTCAGGGTCTAATACTGTTAATTCCAGGTAAGTATAAGTTTTAATAATTATCTTTATAACCCTTTAACCACAGGTTGTTTTGAATTTCGAACTGACCACCCAGACCTTCCCAATGTGTGTACAGGAACCACACGAACAGGTAAGTAAAAATAAATATTTCTTTATTAGAGGAAATTGTACAATTGAATACAACTTATTTTATAACACAATTTGCAAACACCCCCCTTTCAAACCACCTTACACAATATTTGAATACCAAACCTATTCTAAAAACACCTAAAACTGTACCAAGTAAAACCACTAAAATCTTCCATAAAACATTGTTAGCGGGCTACTTGTGACTTCAGGGGGCTATTATTACAATTATTCAACTCCACACAATATATTACCAAAACACAGTCCTGAACAATATAAGCACCAGTTTGGTGAAATGAGTATAGTCACCTAGCCCTCAAAAGGCCTAGAAAACAGTTTGTAGGTCCTGTACTTAAATCCAAGGCACCAAACACTGTCATGGTATAAACCTCAACAAGGAAAGGTAAAGTTGGTGACCGATCCAAGAACCTCCTAATCCATTTGTTCGTTCCGGTGTAAGGCTTGCATTTAACTCCCTTCAGACTCGGTCCCCCCTCTCCAGCAGAGAGGGGGGACTGAGTCTAAAGCGCCGCTCCAGCAGTATAATTCAAGGATAATCCTTGTTGTTACCATCCAGTTCTGTCTGTCAAGATGGCCAACTTCCTGTGTCCTCTGTTCGATTCCCCCTAGAACCTAGGGTTGCCAACTGTCCGGTTTTCGACCGGACATACGGTTTTAAGGGAATTTGTACAGTGTCCAGTCAGAAACACTGACCAGACAGCAAAAGTCTGGTTCTAGTGAATCTTGCTCACTCACTGAAAAGTCCGGTTCTAGTGAATCTTGCTTACTCGCTGAAAAGTCCAGTTCTGGTGAATCTTGCTTACTCACTGAAAAGTCTGGTTCTTGTGAATCTTGCTTACTCACTGAAAAGTCTGGTTCTGGTGAATCTTGCTTACTCACTGAAATGTCCGGTTCTGGTGAATCTTGCTTGCTCACTGAAAAGTCCGGTTCTGGTGAATCTTGCTTACTCACTGAAAAGTCCGGTTCTGGTGAATCTTGCTTACTCACTGAAAAGTCTGGTTCTGGTGAATCTTGTTTACTCACTGAAAAGTCTGGTTCTGGTGAATCTTGCTTGCTCACTGAAAAGTCCGGTTCTGGTGAATCTTGCTTACTCACTGAAAAGTCCGGTTCTGGTGAATCTTGCTTACTCGCTGTTCATTGACGTTTGGGTATTTCCATTCTCGCTGAGCCAGTCCTGTTTCAACGCTCCACTGTGCAAAAGTTTTTAAAAAAAATTTTTATCGTTCCATAAGTTTGAGAACTGCACTGAAATGTATTCTGCATTATTTTGCCATTCAGTGCTTAGTGGGATACGATTACTGAGCATCTACATTTAAAATAAGATTACACACAGCACCCCCCACAGATAGCTTTGCTTGCATTCTCAGGTTTTGTGCCGAGCACCCCACCACCCCCGTGGATCACTGCACCTGCATTAACAATAAATAAGTTAAACACAGCAATATAAAATAAGCAACAATGTGCCTCCCTTTGAGTAATAAACAAAATAAAATGCAAAACATAACAAGTGTAAAAAAAATACTAATATAATAAATACATAAGCAAGCAACACAAAACATAATGTGCACAACCCCAACTAATTGTGTCATGACGGCAGTTCACGACAGATTTAATAAATAAATCAGTGTGCCTCAAGACAGTCTCGCGATGACAAGTCACATTTGAAAAGATTGCATAATCCATTTGAATTTAAGTCTTATGATGATGAGTTATCAGGTTACAAAACAGTACTGTATCTGTTGTGAACGAATCGTTATCCGTGCCAAAAAGTTATTCTTTTAAGCAAAGTTCCTGTTCCTTTAGGCGGAGCATTTACAATGGGGAAAAATCAGTTTCACCACAAGGGTGTTCTCTGAGCTGAAGTGTTCTCTTAGGAGATGTTCCTATACGCGGAGAGCGTCGGAGACTACTGCAATCTGTATTATATTATTACCTCAAGTTAACACTTCATCTTATCCACAGGTCAAAATAATCTCCAGTGCTTGCCTACAATAAATGATTTGTGTCAGTGATAAATAACTTCAAATTATTATATAATATACAATTCATTATAATTATTTTTGCATAATTTCATTTTCCTAGTCGAAAACTATCCAGGTAGAAACCAAACTATTAAAAAAAGAAATAAATAGGATCCCCATTCCTTAGTTGTGTTCAAGAAAGCCAAGCTTCCATGTTTTAAAGTCTACTTTATAACTTTATACAAAAAAGTGAAATGATCCATGTTGGAATGAAACTGCACATGGTGCTGCAGTTAAACATTCAAAATGCTTATCTACCAGTGTTTTAATGTAGGTACAACAAGCAAACTAAAGGCATCCAGCCCTAGAAGATCTTGTGTGTCATCTGTGCCTGCCAAGGGCTGATAGAGATCTTTTATTGGCTAACGCCTCTCCTAACAGAATCTGTAGTTCAATAAACAAACACAGGCTGCGTTTGTTTCTTGAATAAATACTATCACGCTGAGGAGAACCATCTCTGGTCAGTTTATCATCTTATTAAGGAACAAGGATTTTTAACAGGTTCTCTTTTAGGGCTTCAAAGCAAAAGGAAGAGGGCAAGTGCTTGAAACATCCAAACACTGTGTCACATTGAGTGGGCTTCTGACACTAGCCAGGGGAACTGCATCTTTCCCTTTGTTTACAGATATAGCTGAGATAACGTGACAGCATATGAAAGGCATTGTCACTGCTGAGAACTAACAGCCATTCCGTTTCCATCATCTCCCAAGGTGGTGGGAATAGTGCCAGGCCACCCTCAGTATCCGGCCCTTTCAGTGCAGTCTCACCTGTGGCTTAACAGGCTAATACAAAAATAAAGGCTTTGCTGCTTGACAGATCCTGAATGTGGACCCTGAAAAGGAGGTTTATGGGAAAGTGGCATCTTTTTTAAGTGCTTATCTCTTTTGGATACTGTCTTAAAAAGAAAAGAAGTAAAGGAATTGTAATCTAGTCAAAGAGCGACACAATTTTAATTGGGGGTTGGGGGGGGGGGGTTGAATGAGAACAAGCTACTGATAAGATATTTACTAAACTGTTATACTTACAGCAGCTTTTCACAAAAGGGTTAGTCTTGCTATCTTAACCAAGACTCTACACTCTTTGAGAAGAATAATTTATTTTATCAGTTGAATAAAGAGATATCGTGTTTCACAACCAGCCAATATACAATAATAAGCTCAATACAACTGTGCTATAAAACACAATCTCCACATTCCATCTCGCAGCTGCTTCACCCTATGCAGTCTCCCCTCTTATATATACCCCTTCATGTATTTTTAATTGCTGCTTGTTAAACTGTTCACCTGAGCCCAACTAGTAACAATGAAATTACAAAAACTCACATCCAGTTTAGTGATATGCAAATATATGACAATAACCTAACTCAATTAAACTAATGCTAATGAAATGTATGAAAACAGCAGTTGTAAACTATATCCACTGCAGTTTGTTACACACATATATGAAAAGATGGGCTCTTCGTGGAAGAATAATAAGACAAGGACATGGAAAGTAGTAGAAGAAAGTGCAAATCTAAACCATGTGAAAGAAGTAGCGAAATGTAGAACATCTTAGAAAACCTGTTCTGCAGACTGTATCGGAGCTGAAAGGCAACAGCTTAAACAGTATTTGTGACACCCAACATCTGAGACTTGTGTTTCAGACTGAGGTCACAAAAAATATTTTGCCTGTGGGAGTTTAGCTACTTGTGCTGCTTTTGAATTTAAATCCCAGATGTGAGAGCGCAACAAATTTACCAGGCGCAAACCCACTGCAATACCCTATTAAATTAAATAGGGTGGCCAACCCTACCTTCACATGTGGCCCGATCAACTAGTACTGTTCTGAGTACATTTAAAGTTGAGCAGCCCTGTCAACAGTTTTGTATACTGGAGAATGTGATCCTGTGGCTTTTGACATCAGCATTAACCTATGAAGTAGGCATTATGGACTGACCTTTTTTTGTCCATTCAAACATTCTTTCCCATGAGAAAGCATTGATTATTTGAAATGCAGTGACTTAGCTGGCTAACAAAAAACAGCTGTTTGTTTCCTTCAGTTGAGGGCTAAATGCAACCAACTTCATCAAATTAAATGTCACAACAGAAATGTCTTTCATTGGTATCCGGGTCCATAACCTCTGCTAACCAAAGATCACCAGGTCCACTCTTTGTGGTACTAAAATAACTCTATATAAATGGAAGCAGCTTCTTAATCACACTGCAAGTCACATCACTCCTTAAATATCAATTATTACCCTTTTTCTATCTGCCAATGAAAGCCCTTTGTGATTTAAGTTAATTATGAAGTCTTTTTATATGGGGTACTATGGTATAATTGGATCAGAGAACTCATGATAAGTTCATTTAAAGCACCTTTTTTTCAGAAATTTGTTGTGTAAATAGACTGTTTTAGAACCACGTTGAGCAGTGCTCATATAACTTAACTGGGTGCTTTAAACTACAAAAAACTTTGGATTTAGTTAAAGGAACTGCCTTGGAGTCTGACCGTGATTTGAGTTAACACATAGTGGGGTCTATTTGATTTAAACAGTGGCAAATGTAAATACAGCCACTGTTTCAATTATTAAAATATACCCATTTGTGTACCGAGTTTATGGAATTCAAACATCTAACAGTGCACTCTCAGTTATTTAATTTACTATATACTTACGTTCACCATTTTTTCCATGCCCTACTAGAATTAGCTGTACTTTCATCATGGTATACAGCAGTAAACTTTTAGAAGGGAGCACATGGTGTGAATTGTATTGCATGACACCACCTGGAAAATACAATACATACAATACTTATTTGTTTCGCTTTTTTACATTTTAAAATAAAAAAGATCAAATAAATGCATTTTTTATTGTCTGTATACATTTCAATCCCACCCACTCCATGCAGCACACCAGTGCAGTCAGACAGCATATTGTTATGTGTGTGTTTTGGTTATTTGTGGTGTTTTGTAATTTTATAAAATGAAATGTCTAGCTAGAAGTGAATACATTTATACATTTTTTTTAAACCTCTGAAGAAATAATTAAGCAATACAGCTTAGTTCTAAGAACATGGAAAATAAATAGAACCCCCAACAACATGAGAGGAAGTCCTCAATTTTAATTTTCTTTTCCTCTTAAAATAAAGCTTAAGGTACCGAAAGTATGAGTGGCTGTTCCAGGTTTATAGTAGCCAAAATAAAATTCATAGAGAGCTTCCCTTTATGTTATTAATGGTTTACCCACACTGTAATACTAGCCATTATATCAACCAATTTATTTGACATTTTCACATTTACAGTCTAATAACCTGAAGTGCTACTTATATCAAGAAAAAATAAATAAACCACTTGAAAGGAATACTATGTTCTCGTACAAAGATACCATTTAATACCTTTTAAAGTTAAGGTGTTTTTGACTTGTTAAATATGATAAAGAGAGAAAACATACACCCAGATAATACTTCAGAGGAAGTTACCATACTAAAGAACTGCTTAACAAACAAACATAGATGGCTTTCTATTCTACTGCATCTTAGGAACTCAGATGGTAAATATACTTCTCTAATTGAAGGATCAATTGCACATTGACAAGGAAACACAGCTAATATATTATTTTTAGAAGTGGGATAGGAAAACATTTCCTCTTTCTAATAGAACATGTCTTCCTGTGTAACAAGGATGCCCAATGACCTCATTCCTGGCTAGAAGGTGCCCGTGATCCTTGACAGAACTATAAACACTTTGAACTCGGAAAGGAACCATAAATGTCACACTCTGTTGCTGATTATTTCATTGGAAATAAACTTCAGCACCAGCTTCACAGACAGGAATGAGAATTGTCTGAAACAAACAGGCACTTCCTGTATTCCAGAAAAAAGGAACCAATCAAAATTACCACTAATTGTCATTTGCTAAAAAGTGTTTCTATTTTTAGAAAGCAAAGTTGGTTGCCACTGCTTTGTGTTTCGCAGTATTTAAATAGGTGTGTACAGACCTCTCTACAAATACTGCATGCTAATTGAAATACATTGTCTTTATTTGCTTTTGTCTTCCATTCACTCATCATTTTGACAGACAGAACTCCATTAACCTTGTATATGTTGGTTTCAGCAGCACTCTTCTCCGAGGGCTTGAAAAAAGCTCTGGAGACATTCCACGATTTTACCATTAGCTGTATTTATATATAAGGGCTAATACTGTGCATATCTAACAAATACTTGATCACCAACAAATAACAGATTCTTATAACTTCAAAGCTATTTGCAATTTTTTAGAAGTTGTGAATTAAATTAACACAACATAATACACAAAATTAAGCTAAACGTGTTAGTGTGTTAATTATTAGAGAATGTGATGAGATTGATTTCATACAGAACATCTCTATACCCACCACAGAGCTAATTCCCCATCAGTCTTGCCTTTTTATACTGTTATAAGGAGTTCATTAATCACTGGCTTTTTAAAAAGAGAATAGAGAATGTAGCACTTCCAGTCTCAATTTGATGATGCGTCTACTACCACTATGACTACAAATAATAACACTATTAATATTACAACTACTATTACTGCTACTAAATATAATACTAATCTATACACAAAGGGCCATATTCATAAAAAATGGTGGTATTTACCGGCCATTCAAAAAATTACTGGACAGTATTTAACGTGATTTCTAAAACTGCTGTCTTGTTATTTTACTGGCCAATAATGGTTTTAGACGTGATTTACTGTCACAGATTGTTACCGAAAGATAGTATCTAACAAGTTGTCAGAGGTATGTAAATGAGCTGTGCCCCCTACATAAGACGTCAATGGCATACAGTGTCTGTTTGCACTCAGGTCAGGTCAGGTTAAAAAAAGTTTAAATAAATTGCACACACACACACACACATATTTATAGTGCTTGGTTAATTTTAAATGTATAAATCATTGCACTAACACAGAATCCTGACCAACAGCTTTTCCCATCAAGCAAGTTTGATATTGGCTGGACTGTAACTGGAGAAGTAAACAGCATGGCTAATTAAAATCATGGTTGAAATTAGCTGGAATTATTAGCTCTGAATTGCTCCGTAACTTTCTCCTGAATTGTTTATGTCAAAGGCTGTCAAATATTAATCAATGACCTGAGGTTATCAAGATTGCTGGTTCATAAAATGTAAGAGTACATTCCTTGTACCAATGGCGTACTTGATTGAAAATGAGTTTCTATTTTTTCCAATTTCAAAAGCCCATTTAAAAAAAAATGTGTATGACAATGGCTTCATTTAGTATGCCCTGTACCATACTGATATATAAGCCATATATGTTGCTGTCTTTCTATAACTCTTCTTCATAGGCAAATAATTAAACTGTAGTGTCCTTGGGAAAGAGAAACACCCCTGAGCAGGGCCTCTAGTCCTAGATACAGATCTGTTTTGAGTAGTGGCAAGGTTCATTGAAAGGGTAAGTAGGATGAGCAACATGTTTTTGATAAGGAGTCATTTGTTACCTGTACAGGTAACAAAGCAGCCTAAGTATCACTTCGCCATCTCCAGCTTCCCTTCCAAGTCTGCCTCATGTGTATATACCTAAGGGAGAGGAAAGAGAGGGAGCCTTTAAATCATCATAATTTCTGAATGTGTATCCCACAATGCATAAACAGTGTAATGCTTTATTGTTACTATAATGTATCTGTATTCAATCAATCAATCAATCAATTTTTGTTTTATATAGTGCCTTTCATAGTGGACCACCATCACAAAGAGCTTTACAGATGCAGTAACAACAAGAAAATCCATAATACTTTAAATACAGAGGACTGCATAATACATGCTATATAGTAAAAAAAAAAACCAAAAAACAAAAAAAACAGTGCATAATACATGAAATAGTAGCAGCAACTCAGCAGCTAATAGCAGATATCAGGGTTAAAGAGCACGGAAAGCAAGAGAGAACAGGTGGGTCTTAAGAGTTGATTTAAAGCGTGCATCAAAGCTGGGAGAGAGTACCAAAGAGTCGGAGCCATGAAGCAAAACAAGTGTGCTGCACTTTTGCTTGGGGATAACAATCAGGCCAGAGTCGGAGGAGGGACATAGCTTGTGGGCAGGGACATAGCGGGTCAGCAAGTTGAGGAGGTACTCAGGACCTGTGTGATGTAGGTGAGCAGGAGAGTTTTGAAAGTAATCCTGAACTTTACAGGTAGTCAGTGCAGCTGGGCAAGACAGGGGGTGATGTGATCACATTTTTTACATCAGGTAAGGATCCTGGCAGCGGCATTCTGAACTAGCTGCAGTTGGTTTATGGTGCGTGCCGGGAGACCATCATATAGAGAGTTGCAGTAGTCGAGTTGAGAGGAGACAAATGCATGACAAAGTATCTCTGCATCGTGGAGGGAAAGGTAGGGACGGACTTTGAAGATATTTCATCTAGGCCTCAATGTCTTGAATGCAAGCCGAGAGCTGGACCATGGCAGAAGGGCTTCCAGGGTCGAGTTTTAAGTAGAGCTGGGTCCTGTCAGCATAGGAGTGAAACATGTGGCTGTGTTGGCAGATGAGGTGATCCAAGGGAAGCATGTAGATATTGAAGAGAAGGGGCCCAAGAACAGATCCTTGGGGGACACCACAAGTGACTGGGTTTACAACACAGCTACATCCAGTATAGACAACAGACTGCATGTGTCCGGATAGGTAAGAGGACATCCAGGAGAGACAGGTTCCAGAGATCCCAGCATACTTCTGAAGCGATCAAGAAGAATGCCACAATCTATGGTGTCAAAAGCAGCTGTTAGGTCAAGGAAGACAAGCACAGAGGGAGCACCAGCATCAGCATTAAGCAGGAGATCATTCACAATCCAGAGCAGAGCAGTTTCAGTACTGTGATATGGCCGGAAGCCAGACTGTAGAGATTCAAGCAGATTGTTATCCGTGAGATGTTTCATCAGCTGACTGGCTACAGCCCTTTCAAGAGTTTTGGAGAGAAAAAAGCTTTTCACAATGTTTTTCCCCTCTGCAAACACACACAACTAATATAAATATATATTCTTCATATTAGCACAAAGAAGGCTGTGTTAAATAAAACAAATATTGGTGGCTTTGTTAATGGCTTCTCTTAACATTTTCAGTTGAATTTTTTGTTTGTTTTTGTAGAATTCTTTCATATTATCATAGGAAGCATGATGTATTTCAAGACTTGTGGACAGTTATCAAGGGCTAGTTGGTACTGAGCATCTGATTTATCAGTTCAACTTCTTCTAGCACAAAATACTATGGATTGACATCTAACATGCAATTACAACTGAAACCCCCATTACCTTCTACACAATGACTGCATCATCATCTTGTATGGGCCTAGGAAAGCCGGGTCAGTCATGCAGTCCAGTATACATAATACGTAAGAACATAAGAAAGTTTACAAAAGAGAGGAGGCCATTCGGCCCATCTTGCTCATTTGGTTGTTAGTAGCTTATTGATTTCAGAATCTCATCAAGCGTTTCTTGAAGGATCCCAGGGTGTCAGATTCAACAACATTACTGGGGAGTTGGTTCCAGACAATTTTCTGTTCTGAATGCCCCTTTATCTAATCTCCATTTGTGACCCCTGGTCCTTGTTTCTTTTTTCAGGTCGACATTGTCAATACCTTTTAGAATTTTGAATGTTTGAATCAGATCACTACGAAGTCTTCTTTGTTCAAGGCTGAATAGATTCAATTATTTTAGCCTGTCTGCATATGACATGCCTTTTAAACCCTGAATAATTCTGGTCACTCTTGTTTGCACTCTTTCTAAAGCAGCAAAATCCTTTTTGTAGCAAGGTGACCAGAACTGAACATAATATTTGAATGAATTGTAAAGTTTTAACATTACTTCCCTTGATTTAAATTCAACACTTTTCACTATATATCCGCGCATCTTGTTGGCCTTTTTTTTTATAGCTTCCCCACATTATCTAGATGAAGACATATAAACTCCTAGGTCTTTTTTCATAGATTCCTTATTCAATTTCAGTGACTCCCATATGATATTTATAATGCACATTTTTTTTGCCTGTGTGCAGTACCTTACACTTTTCTCTATTAAATGTCATTTGCCATGTGTCTGCCCAGTTCTGAATTCTGTCTAGATCATTTTGAATGACCTTTGCTGCTGCAATGGTGTATTTTTGTGTCGTCTGCAAATTTTACAAGTTTGCTTACTATACCAGAATCTAGAGGACTTAATACTGATCCCTGTGGTACTCCACTGGTTACCTCGCTCCATTCTGAGGTTTTCTACATGTTAACCACTCCCTAATCCATGTGCATGCATTTTCTTTAATGTAATCTTTTTGGATATTGCTGCCACTGTTTCCTAAAGCTAATAATTATACCTGTATGTATACATTATTTGTGATTACTTAGCGATTCTTTAAAACTACTGTTTCAACTACTGATTCAATTTCAATATTTGCTAAAAGAACCTTATCTCCACTTTGAGATCTTATTACGATTATTTAATTATGAAGCATCAGGCATCTATTTTTGTTCTGATATTAAGTCAAAAGCCTCATTTAACTGCTAAAATTTTCAATGCACTGTATTATTTTTAAGTTTTGTTTTTTTAACCATGAATTTGGCGTTTAGGTATTTTTACATTTTGAATCATTATGAAGATGCTGCAGAACATCCAAAACAACCACTTACGGCTGTTTTAATTTGTTATGGATAATTGCGTATCATTATTTATAATCCCCCATTAGCTAACTTTTATCTTTTCATTCTTTTTTTTTTGTTTGCTTTGCTACACTTGCTCTATTCTGAGCCAGCATGAGGAAATTACTTCCTTTGGCTGAAGTAATTCTGCTCATATTATTAAAGTCAAATATCCCAAATAGAATTTAAAACAAACATCTCCT
Organism: Acipenser oxyrinchus oxyrinchus; assembly: GCA_030684275.1. Classification (NCBI taxonomy): domain Eukaryota; kingdom Metazoa; phylum Chordata; class Actinopteri; order Acipenseriformes; family Acipenseridae; genus Acipenser; species Acipenser oxyrinchus. Next base: position 76,384,121 of record CM060251.1, on the reverse strand, counting down.
CCCCACTTTTCTTAGAACTTGGCTGATGTGCAGATAAATCATTCCTTGTTTATTTCTGATAGGCAGCTTGGGTGGCTTACTAATCATCTTGATTATATGATTACCGGTACAGGCCATTTCCCTTTGAGGAGCAATTGTATTTAAACCTGGATTTGAAAGAAAACTCTACTGGCCACAGGCAATTCGCCTTCCTGTTTTAAGTATGCCTTTATACAATTTAACCAAAGTAATGCAGTTTTCATGTCAGTTTTTTCTTATTTACACTGAAAACAAGTCATAATGTATATTCCTAACTGTCTGGTAAGTTACCGCAAGCTACCTGGCAAAATGCTACATGCACATTCTGTAACCTACTGGGCAAAAATCTTTTTTTTCCTAATTAACAGTTATAAAGTGAGAAAATGTTCCCTGCTGCTGAATGGCTCAAAGGCTTGCACATGTTGGAGTTAACCATCAAACACTATGTTTATTTGCTTGGCATACTCTTCTAGTTGCACTGCAATAAATCCAGGGATTCAGTCATTCTTTAGATTTGTTTAACCCCTGCTGATCCCTCTGCAAGGGTTACTGTACCAGATTTTGCTTTATAGACGCCCATGATGAACCGACCCCAACTTTAAAGTGAAAGTCAAGTGCTCACATTTTTAATTTTAATAATTGTGTGTTATACATTTGGGTGTGCACATGTAGATACAGCTGGAGTTTACTCCCTGCATTGAATATCAGCAACACTCAGCAGTGCTTCTCTCTCTCTCTACTCAAAAAATAAGTAGAAATGAAACACTCACGGCCTCCTGACCCAGACATGAAAATACCTGGTGTCAGGTATAATTATTACATGCAGCTATATATATATATATTATCATCATCATTAATTCATCTTTACTTCCTGCAGCTAAAAGTACTCTTTAATAATGTATTATTATTACGTATCTGTACCATGGCTATTATATAATATGGAACGATTATCAGTAAAACAATATTTTGAAGAACCCGAGAACTTACTACAGTCAACTGAAGCAGTAACCATTGCAGAACTTTATTTATTTATTTATTTATTTATTGATTGATTGATTGATTGATTATTTAATTATTTGTATTATTTTTGCCACAGTCTGATTCAACTTTTGTCTTGATTGCAGTTCTATGGTCAGGGGCGTCGGCTAAGTAAAATTAGGTAATAGTACAGTGGACACAGTGGGTTGAGCAATTGTTACTGTACATTTCACTTTTCTGAATAAAATAATTTGAATGGTTTAACACTTAGAAGAAACTACTCAGAACAATCACCTAACTGCAACTATGTTGTTTTTACGCTAGTCTAATACAGTTTATTTAGTTTCCGATCATTTGCTTACAAAATAGGGTCTTTCAAACTCTTTCACACAATCATCATGAACTACAGCAGACAGACTGCAAATGTATTATATATAATACAGAAGTGCAATGTCTATAGTTTGTATAATGGGTTTGTATTACTTTCATATTGAACCACAGGCTGTTCTTAACTTGCATCATCCTTTACACTATCCTTTTCCTCTCCTGGGAGTCACTGCCTAATGGCACCATTCTAATGCCAAATACTGTATAGAGCATACTGCTTTAGTACCTTACAGGCTGTGATAATTGGTTTGCATGATGTGCTGACTAGCAACCATCCTCTGTGTCTTTGATCAGCTTCCCAGCAAATGGCTGAAATCCCTAGAGTACTGTCAGCATTTCATTTCCCACCCGCAAGCATCACAAAACCCTACAGAGCCCTCCCTGCTGATAATGAACACTAACCCTGGAAACAAAGCTTTTAGAGGCAGTATTAGTGCATTTGATATTGACCTACTGAAACACTGACCCCTATTCCTTTGGGATGCTGAAGAACTGTAGTCTCCATGCCACTCACGATGATGATCTAAACATCCAAGTGGAAAAGCATTAGCTGTTCTGCGACCGTGCACTTGCTGAAAGCAGCCTCCTTCATTATTTATCTGTATAAAATGTACAATACCCATGTGGAAACACAATGAAAACAAAGTCAAGCTCAGGCTTTGTAGTGCCAGGTCCTATTCCCAGTAAGATGTTTGCTCTTTGTAGAGGTACATTAATTCAGTAGTGGGATGATTATATATTTGTCTATCCTAAAAAATAGTCTCTGAACTGCACATCTTAAATGGACCACAAAAAAACCGCCCGCCTCCTTTTTTTCCCCTAGATAATGTCCAGTAATGTCCATCTGTTGTAACATCTTTTTTTAAAGCTGAAATTAATTTCTAATACCTTTTCTTTATTGTACACCCCAAGCTGCGACAGTGCAGCCCTGGAAGAGTCCAGAAACGAATGACATTTGAACACAACAGCTAACACGATACATTCTTCATATGAAGTGGCTATGTTATTTATTTATATAAATTAGTTTAATAGCAGAGTAAGGATCTGTGATGTGACATCATTTTTTAAAAACTATTTTAACAATGACAACCTTTATAGATGCCTTTTCAAGATTACTCTGCTTTTGCTGTGTAGGAAAGATGACTCCACATAAAACAGTAGACTGGTAAACTAATCTCATTTACACTAATACTGTTTTTTATAAATCAATTCTGTCACTGAAGCGATCTCCCACTCACTATGAAGAATGTTTTAAAAGCTACTGCTTTTACCATTACTATCCTACACATTCTATAACCTCTGTAAATCTCTCTCCTTTTTATATATACATATAATTTCGGGACATGACATTTTTAACGTGGTATGTCAATTGAGAACTAATTCACATTTTAAATGATTATGATATATCATTTTCAAGCTTGCACTGCCTGTGTTAAAATTAGATATATTGAAAAAATATACTGCACAGCATAATGAAAAAGAAAAGAGAGAGGTCAAAACTGAACCCCAAAGTATGGGTTCATAAAGCAGCTATTTTGCCACTGTACATCCTGTTGGGACATATTGTAATTCTCCTTTTCTAAGAATATTACGGTGTATGTAAGCTTATAGTTAGAGCCCCGTGAAATTATTTTTATTCTTTATAATTTTTCATTTTATTTTTCACAAATGTTGTTTTATCCGCTACAAAATGTGTTTTACTGTGTTTTATTACAGATACACATTAATAAAATAACAAATAGATGTATATAATTAAAAACAAAGTATACATCAGGCTTTAACTATATACATATTTGTATTTCAATCCCATTGCACTGAAGCAGGGCTCCAGAATACAAGCTTGGAAAACAGCATGTGCTTAATGACGAAATCTTTCGACTCCCATTCCAGCCTACAGTTTAAAAATCTGCACTTTATTATTTTGCCATCGTCAGCTGCATACATCTCCTCGTGCTTAAATTCTTTGCAGCATTTTTTTAATGGTTATGCGCGGTTTGGGCATTTTAGAAACAAACGTCTCTTCTCTTCCATCACAATTTTAATTATACAGTTGCGCAAGTGCTAGACAGAGGTTCCATTTCCCTTCAGACACCCGTCTCTTTTAACGGCTGAGCCTTGACAACTACGGTTACAAGTATTTGAAGTATTTTTTGTATAAACCTCCCAATTTAAAAAATGTAATTCTATGTTTGCTTTATAATTACTTATGGTTTTATTTCGTTTTATATGTTGCACTTTGTTTTTCGTATTTGCGAAAAACACGGGGCTCTGCTTATAGTTAACCACTCCACGAAATAGGCGTGCCTTGCATTTAGTCTCTAACCTTGCAGAACGAAAATATATTTTAATATATTGAGAAATATAATGTAATATATTGATTAATATATTTCAATATATTGAAGATTACAAAATGTATTATAGAATATATGCCAATATATTTTCATTATATTGTACACTATATAAATCATACTCTAATATATATATATATATATATATATATATATATATATATATATATATATATATATATATATATATATATTTACATGTGAATACTTTTAAAGTAGTTAGTAGTTATACAGATGCAAACAAAACAAAACAACAAATAAACATTGAAGAATATTAAAAACCTTAAGACTAAAATGACAATGTAAAAACCACCACACACTAATTTATCCATTTATCAGTATGCAGGGCATCTAACGTGCCACATATCCTTCCCCTTGTGCCCAGCACACACAGCCATTCCACAGCCACCTCCCCCCCTCCCATTGAAACAACCAAGTCCCAAGTTGTCCATTCCTAGACATTCTTGCGGATGGGTTGGAGGGAGGGTCGGTCCACCTTCCGGCACCTCTGGGAAGGGACCGAGAACCAGTGACGGAACCAGTGCAACGTGGATGGGGCGTCGGGAGCCCAGGTAGGTGAGTGGCCGGCTACAGCAGCAGGCAGAGGTGAGAGCTTCCAGAACTGTGTAGTGACGTATGGTTTTATTTGTTTATTTGTTTATTTAGCAGACGCCTTTATCCAAGGCGACTTACAGAGACTAGGGTGTGTGAACTATGCATCAGCATCAGAGTCACTTACAATTACGTCTCACCCGAAAGACGGAGCACAAGGAGGTTAAGTGACTTGCTCAGGGTCACACAATGAGTCAGTGGCTGAGGGGGGATTTGAACCGGGGACCTCCTGGTTACAAGCCCTTTTTAACCACTGGACCACACAGTGGTTAAAGAAACCAGACGAACGACTGTGGCTGGTGGTGCAGCAAGCTGGGAAGTAGTCCCAGTGGCCAGACACAAAGGTCGGGTGTCTGGGAGCATGGGCCCAGGGACCAGACCTACCAACACCGGACTGGTGCACAGGGGTGGTGGTCGGGGCTGCACTAGAGGTGGTCTCTTTACCTCCTGTCCCTTCTCTAGCCGACAGCTCCTTTTTTCTCTGCTCTGGGGATGGCGGAGCTTTCCCTCGGGCTCTGGAGACAGTGGTGCTTCTCATTCCAGTTCTGGAGACACCGGTGCTTCTCCTTCTGGCTCTGAAGACAGTGGTGCTTCCGTCTGCTGGTGCTTCTCTTTAGCAGAGGCAACTCCGGTTCTGGCGCATGCAACTCTGGTTCCAGTGCAGACAACTCCGGTTCCAGCGCAGGCAACAGACCAAACATTTTGACCTGCTTTATATACACCTGCCTACTAATTACTGGCAGGTGTACCTAATTAAATTCGTGAAACAATTACCTTTTAACTAATTAAGCCCTTGGCTGTGTAAGCACAGCCACAAACCACCCATTTATCAGTGCGCAGGGCCTCTGTCCTGCCACAACTTAAACTTAATTTACTGGAGAATTTGCAGACTGGTGTTGTGTTGCAATGTACATTACTCCCTTTTCTACAAATACCAGTACCATGAATGTTAGTGAATGCATTCTAACCGCAAAACAAACCACTTACCGTGCCTTACTTTTGAAGGAAGCATAAGATTTGCACCATTCCTTCTTGTAAAAACTGCATCAGTATTACAAAACTAAATCAGTCACACGGAGTTAGTAAACCATTCATTTTTTATATAGCAGGTCTTTCTGCTGAAAAAAATGGTAAAATGATGTATGAACAGCTGCTGTTCACTGAATTTGCAACTAACAAATGATTTCAAATTAGCTGTTAAAAACACTGCCTTTTAGGTCAGAATAGTTCTCCAGGGCAATATTGTGCTAGGTTTTAATGATGATAACTAAGTTGGAATGTACAGAAAAGCTAATGGCTTTTTGATGTCGATATGCATTCCATGCCCTCCTTGTGACTCTTGGAATCAAAGCAAGTGTTTGTTGAAGCAAAGCATTCCTAGTAGGCTCACTAAACATTAACGCTTCAGATTCTTCACATGATGAAGCAGATTGTGCAAAGAATCTTTTTAATTCGGAAATGATTTCAGGCTAAAGGAATGCTTGGATGGCTGACTGATTTGATTTGGAGTTCACATGATGGCTATTTCTTTCATACTGACCCTGTCAAATGCACACAGGTCAAGTGCCACAGGCTAGTGGACGTTGCATCCTAAAGAAAGACTACAAAGCACAAAACAGCCCCAGTTCCTCAATTAGATTTAAAACCCTAATTAAATCATTCTTGTAAAAAAAAATTAAAAATAAATGTATTTAGTTTAGCTTTTGTAGAACAAAGGTGAGTTCTTAAAGATATGCTGGAAAATTGATGGTAAATGTTTAACTTAAAAACAAAAGAACATTCTGCAATAGAACAGTATACAATAGATGACATGGATGTGCTTCTTTAATAAATAATAACAGATAGAAATTATACTGTACACTGATGAAGGCACTAGCCAAAGCATTTGTCTACTTGTCTTATAAATTTACCAAATCCAGTTCTGCCAATCAACCTTCCAAGACCCACAGAACACAATGTATCCATAATACTGGATATCTAATGATATGGTGGATATACAGTACGTGTACCAGAGTAAGTCATTTAGGGTATTAAAACATGTTTAAAAAGACATGATTTAGCAGTATTCATGATTTAACAGCATTCATACAGATAAGACATGATTTAGCAGTATTCATGATTTAACAGCATTCATACAGGTAAGACATGAATTAGCAGTATTCATGATTTAACATCATTCATACAGATAAGACATGATTTAGCAGTATTCATGATTTAACAGCATTCATACAGGTAAGACATGAATTAGCAGCATTCATGATTTAGCAGCATTGTGGCAATGTGCCCCACCTCTGTGTGTATTTTTGTGTTTTATGTTGTATGTAGTGTGTTAATGTTGGTGTATTGTAATTGGTACACGGGATATAATGTGGGTAATGAGCACAAGTGTTTAAAAAGTATAATTGTATTTAGGCACGGGGATTGCACTTCACTTCACGTGCATTTAAAGTATTTAATATGTGAGCACGGGGTTGCACAGAATTAGTTCACGTGCTGGGATTCAAGTGAATAATTAATTGGTAATTGAATCCCGGCACAACAATATATATAGATGCACGTTTCATTCACTCGGGGTTGTGTGTTCGGTGAGTGGAGAACGGGTGTGGAGAAGGAGAAAATAAAAAATAAAATAAAGTAAATATAAGTTGTTTAGACTCACCGTGTTTGTTTGTCTGTTCATCCACTGTTTGTTTAGTGTTAATCCGTTTTGTTTGTCTATTTATTTTGGCCTCAAGTGCCGTGTCCTGTTTTCTGTTTAAACCTTTTATTTTTCAATAAACCTACTGAGCGCAGCCATTGCATTTCAGTTTCAAACCGAGTACTGCCTGTCTGTGTGTTTCTTTCTGGACTGACGTCACCCCTGCAGCTAGCCTGTCACAAGCATTCATACAGGTAAGACGTGATTTAGCAGCATTCATACAGGTAAGACATGATTTAGCAGCATTCATAAAGGTAAGACATGATTTAGCACCATTCATACAGGTTCTTATTGTTTTGCTGTTGACCCCTGTCCAAATACTGCCACTATTTATAGAATTAGTAGAGGGCACAAGGTTATGAAAACCATACACCCAACAGTGCATGTTAGTCTCTTTAGTTTATTTCTGTCTGTAAAAATAAGAGATCCCGCATACTGTGTAAAAGTGGCTTTAGGTTGAAGGTGGACAGACACCCATATATTATAAAAACAAATTGTTGGGATATCCAACAGTAAAAGCACATATCTATGTAGCAGTCTTTGAATAATGGCTATGAGGATAAAGTTCTTAAAAATATTTTTGACACATATATTTTAACTTTGAGAAAACTTCAGAACAGCAGCATATTTATATTGTATTTTATTACAAAGCATAATTTGAAAGAAATCACATTTTATGACACTGCTATAGCTATACCTAATAATAGACATGGCAGTGCCATAGATGGAATTACATCGAGGCATCGAGTTTCAAGATGAACGTGAAGATTGCTCACATGACTCGCCAGTTTATTCCAGGGTCAGTCGGAAGCCAGCCATTCAGCAAGGGGGCGGTGTGACGGTATTATTATTATTATTGTTATTATTTATTTCTTAGCAGATGCCCTTATCCAGGGCGACTTACAATTGTTACAAGATATCACATTACTTTTTTTACATACAATTACCCATTTATACAGTTGGGTTTTTACTGGAGCAATCTAGGTAAAGTACCTTGCTCAAGGGCACAGCAGCAGTGTCCCCAACCAGGGATTGAACCCACGACCCTCCGATCAAGAGTCCAGAGCCCTCACTACTACTCCACACTGCTGGCCCATGACACCAGGAGTCATCACCCTAGTACGGTGAGTGAAGTTTCATTCATGAATTGGAGGAAATGTGATTGAACTAGCTATCGGAGGGGGCGGAGCTGAGGGTACTTTAGGGGGACGTGATGATGTAATCGGTTCCTTTGCTGTGGTTAAAGAGAGGAAATGAGGACTGTGAAATCGTGAGTGAAGTGTTTTTGTTTGTTTTGTAACTGTGTATATTTGTCTTTGCCAGACGGCTAATACGAATCCGGGAGCTGCCGCTTCAAGCCAGCTTCAAGCCCAGACTGCACTGCACCTGTATATAAATGAGAACCACTGTTTAAATCACCGCACCTGCACCTAGAGCACACACTGCCCGGAGACGTGTCTGTATCTGTGTTGTGTGTCTGCATTTTGTATTATTATTTCAGGACTGCAACCCCTTGGTTTATACGCTGGCAATACCCATAGTTGGGTACAGCCAGCATTATTATTTCATACGGTCAAGGCGACCATTAAAAAGAAAATAAAAGAACTTGAACTGTGAACTTTGTGTTTGTCGTTGTCTGGAGCACCTGCATCACCCCTACACCTACGCACTGCCACCCACACGTTCACAGGATCATAGGGCATTGAGAAGAAATATGAAAAGATAAAGACATGGCTGCACGATGGAAGGAAGGTCCGGTCAGAAACTTATATCAAAGCAAATTATTTATTCCTGAATTACATTGACGAGTCGGCGTTTTGATTAAGGAAAGACTATTTAGTATTCTTATGCCAAGGTCTGTTTTGTGTTTGGTATCTGGTCTAGAAGCGAAGATACTTGGCAGAAATATTTATATCCACCAACAACCTGATTGGTTTTAATGATATAAGTTTTACTGCTTCCCTTCAAGGCACCCCCCTCCATGAGCAAACAGGCACTGTCTGTGGGACGGACGACCATCTCCCTGTACACACCTGAGATGCGAGGTCCTGCCCTACTAAAGCTAAGTTCCACTGGCCGGGTCGGAAGACCAAATAAGGTTAGGGAGGGCCAAGATGGGGGTGTAACTAGTGGATACAGGGACACTGATGGAGTGTGGATGTTAAGTGCTGTTCGTTCTTCCATTATAGGATTCTGCGTCGCAGCACTGGATAGGGGGGGATCGAGCCTGAAGAAAGCCAAATAAGAGTCTTTCTTTTAACTCGGTACTAATAAAATTAATTCCTGGATGGAAGAGTCAGTGGTTTCCATTGCATGTTTATGAGCTTTAACAGATGCTTGAGGTTAATTTATATATTGAACATTAATTATGGGTTTCAATTTGGTGTCACTGAAGGAAAAAAGGTTAAATTTATGTTCAGCTCTTAAGACTAATGCAATCTGTTTTAATTTGTGATTTACGACGTCAATTCAATGTAAACGGTAGAACCCATTTATAATGATTCTATAAACAGAGGGATTATATAAGAACAGAGATTTATTGTTTTGTAACCAGCTTTCAAAGGCTTAACCATGTTTAAAACGTGCCGTCCGAATAATTGGTAGATATGAAAGCAGAATATAAATTATTCTCTGACAGATAATCGGCAAAGAAGATTTGTTCCGATATTGTGAATGTAAATATTTTTATAAGGTCCTGTTAGCAATGAAAGTGTGTGGTCTTCAGTAGATACATTTCATACTGCATGTATGCTTTTTCTCTGTCTGATGTGCTTGACCCTTTCTCAAAAAGGTAAATGGACTTTCAGGGAACGTTTCTATTGTACTAATCACATTTAATCTGGAAGATAATACACATGCTTTAATATTTCGTATCCCTTGTAAATGTTCAGGGACTTTTGGTACAACCTATAAATACTGTATTCTTTGAACAAACACAGATTCACTGTCATGAGCCTTCATTTATTATGATGATGTACAGTAAGGACATTCCAGGCGTTTTGCCAGATCATTAAAGCAGCAAGTCTCAACTTTTTTATTTAAAAAATGTATTGAATGCAATTCCTTCCATTCCCATTGAGAATGTAAATCTAAAGTGAAATATATGTTGTGATGCCTTACTAACCTTTAAGCCCTGAGCATTGATTTAATCAGTGAACCAATTAAAATACTTGACATCAGCAGGTAATGTATTAACATTTGCATTATAAGTCATTTCAATTAATTCTGAGACAAGTTCCTTGTCACAAAATTGGGAATTGCTGAATTCCATACACATGGTAATGTTGTGTCAGGCCATTCATTATGTAGGTAGTAAAAGTTATGATAGACTGCTAAGGAGATTTCAAACAATAAGAGAACACCCTTTGTGTGCTGAATTACACAACTGATCACAAACACCTGCAGCACCATATTGATTTTATACTGCACTTAATTCTTCATCTTGGTAACTGTAGACACAAAATCAACTGTTACAGTTATATTCAATAACATCACAAGTAATTTGCAATAAAATTACTTTGGCATCTACTGCAGTATATAGTATAGGCAGACTTTTCTTAAAAGATTATGAAAATCTCTGTTGCCAAGCCAGATTTTTGGCCTGAAGCTCAGAATTCAAGATGGCTACCAAGATTGCCACCAAGATGGACACTCAAATGGTACGGCATGCAGTCAGCATCAGCTTCGATACAGTAGTGGTTTTGGCTTGGGACACTGATGCATTCCTGCTTTTGACGCTTTGAGAACATGCAGTGCACAAAACTGTGGATGATGGCTGGAACATCAAAAAGGAGGAAGTTTGTCCCAATTCACAATGTTGAAGTCCAATTTGTTTGTATTTCATGCACTCACAGGATGAGATGTGATGTCTTACCTTGCAAACAACAGCAAGCGTGCAGGGTGGAAGGTATTCACAAGCCATGCTGAGCTGCTTTCCAAATTAGGGAAGGTTTCTCTAGCTGAAAACACAGTGCATAGTGCTGAAGAGTTTGTTGTGAAGCTTTACAGGGTCAGATCACAGGTTACAAGTGTGGACTCTGCCCGTCACGCTCTGTTTGCCAAGACAAAAAAAAACAGAATCTCTGCCCCCAACGAGTGATGCACTGCAACAGTACATCATGTGGTCAACACTACCAAGCAGCCATATAGGAGAATGCCCACAATGCTGAAATGGAACTTCCTGCACCTTGACCCGGGGTGGAAACTTGATGCTGGAGGAAAACTGTCCCCCATTCTGACAACTTTGAATGCTGTTCCGGATGCCTGTATTAATATGATTTCATGTTCTTGCAAGACAAGCCAGTGCAGGAACTGTATGTGCAAATGCAGAAAAGCACAATTGCCATGCACAACCATGTGCTCTTGCAGTGCTAGGTGTTTAAACTTCTAATGTTTTGATAGCAGCCACTTTAATAGAACTTGCCTGGAAAACAGTTTGTTGAAGTAAAATAAATGTTTTTTTTTTTTTTTTTTTTAATTTGGAATCGCCAATTATTTTACCCCCGTTTTTCTCCCAATTTGGAAATGCCCAATTGTATTTTAAGACCCTATCTCACCACTACAACCCCCGTATTTACTTGGGAGAGGCGAAGATAAGTACCCGCATCCCCCGAAACTAACACAGGAGTCTCGGTGCGCGGAGAGACAGGGATTACCCAGCCGACTCAAACCCTCCCCACCCAGGCATTGCATGGCCAATTGCGCGCTACCCCCTGGGAGCTCCTGAGCCGGCAATGGCATAGCCCAGATTCGAACCAGCAATCTCGAGACTATCGGACGCAACCTGCTCTCCGGCGGAGCGCCTTTACTGGTTGCGCCACTCAGGTGCCCCTGTGTTTAGAAAAATACATTTTTAGATAAATAAATGTTAAAATGTGTTTCTGTTTCCTTATTTCTGTTTCCTTCCCAATATTTTGTTACTATTTTGTAAATTTAAATTTTGGACATTCCTACACTTACAAAACATATTTCAATCAATGTATAGACCTCACAAAACCCATAAGAAAGTTTGGAAATTTCAACTCTAGCTGATCTAGAACCAGAGAAATCAAAGTTTATTTATTTGGCGGTCATCTTGAATTTTGAGCTTTAGGCCAAAAATCCAGCTTGGCAACAGAGATTTTCATAATCAGCAGGGTCAAATTGCCCTAAAAACACCTGTTGCCAGCTTGTTACTTGATTTGCCTCTTGCATCACATTTTTTGAGAATGCTGCCTAGACTAATATGCATCAAGAAAGAACTGAATTGAGCTGTAATCATGATGTGCTGTGACCTTTACTTACAGTAGGTTATGATTTGAAAGTGATCCAGTTTTCATGTTTTCCATGTCACATGTGCATCTTGGTTATATTGGGGGCTAGCAAGCATTTCCAGCTCAGAGCTAAACGGCATGCTGAGTTTCAATTGACTTATACTGATGACAACCCCGATCTCCTTGATGTTTTGGGACAGACTGGACTAAACTGCTTCCTATGCCAATTATTTTCAATGAAGTGGGGTTTACAACCAGCCAGCCAAATCCTAGTGGATGCATTTTAAACAAAATCAAGACCAATCTAGTCAACCAAACTCAATTCAACAAGACTTTACCACTAAGCTATTTACTTTTATCTCCCTTTTCTAATCTTTTCATAATTATGCAGTCGGTTTAAGTCTTTGTTATGACTATTTTTATGAATTTGAAATAATGATGAAGGTGCCCCTAAGACATACAGTGCCAACCCTGCCGTCATCTTCCAGAGAGTCTTTTGGTGATTTATCTTTATAATAAACTATGTATTATCACTTTAAAGATGTATCTGGCAATGTGCCATTGATCCCTGGGAGAAAAGATAGCAGGTAGCAATTTGTCACCCAGCCTCTAATGTAATACTAGGGATTATTTTCTGATGAGTGTCCCAACAAGTAGACTTAATAGGTCAAGGTCAATATTGCTGCCTTGATGGGAATAATAAACAGCATCTTAAATAGCACAAACTGGAGCAACCAGCACTAAACAGATAAGTCTCTCAGGACCTAAAGTCACTTAAGCATCCCTCAAAAGTAACTGCAATATGATGATGAGAATTATAAGCATTGTCTCTCTCTGTAAAATGATTGACATTAAAGCAATCTTAACTTACATTGGTAATGAATGTTGTAATTGTGTGTGGGTTTTGTTTTGTTATCAGTAAAAGAAAGCCTCAATTATTTCCCATTTTAAACCATTTGTTGTAAAGTCTGTTATAAAGCCACTGACACATTCATGGAAAGCGTCTTTAGAAAAAAAAGTTAGCTCTTATAAATTAGGATAATGTTATTATACAACTTCAAGAGGTTAGTCAAAAAGGCCTATTTAAGTATTTTCCTTTGCTGGGTGTACATTTCCTGATGACTGCTAAGAGCCCCTTCTTGTGGTAAAAAGCTATTGCAAGGTACTTAAGTGGTAAAAGTTATTTTCCGAATTTATTAGCGGAACACAAACTGAAGAATTCCACACGTCCACACCGACTGAAAGGAAGATATCACTCAGCGTGTAGCCACACCGAGCTTTAAATGTTGATAAGTCATGCCACACACACAGCCATTTGGCATCTTCCTGTTTACACACAGAAGAGCTGCTTCTGAGTTCTAACCATTGTGGGCTAGGAGATGCACTGTATACATTGAGCAGAGGGGTCAGAGGTATCGTCAGCTTTAGTAGTAGAATGTTTAAGAAACAGCTTGTCAGCTATAGATATATTGTTCTTTGTTATGTGGACAATGTTTCTCGTTCCTCAAATGTTAGTTAAACAATGTTAGGTTTCATTCATGGCAGAAAAAAAGAGCATTGGTAAACTGCACTGTTTAAAATATTCAGTATAGTTTATTCAATATCCATTAATATCCAATTTTGTATAAAGGTATTTGGACATATTTTTGTGTTCAATAATTATTATCAATCAATAACATTTGTGCAACAATGCTGTAATAAATTGCAACATTTTACTGCCATAAATAACAAAATAATCACCTCTTACATTACTTCAGAAGAACAACATCTTACTAGCTTATTCATTCTATGAGAATGTTCTGATTATGCTAAATGAGGAATTTATATGGATTTTCATTCATTTTTCATCTAAATGTTTTAGTTGTACAGATTCAGGACAAAACCTGTGCAGATTGGAAGGCTTTATTTTAATTAAAACCTGAAAATTGATTTTTCCAGTGAGAAGATAAAAGAGAGGACAGCATGTCAAATCAGCCTAACCCTTCTGCTCACCTACAGTATTACATGGCTGGATTTAATGGTCTGGCTCCAACACACATTGCAGAATTACTGACTCTTTAGCTCTCACACTCACAGAAACCAGACTTGTTAAAGAAAGTCAAAGGGTTAAAGTCTCTGCACTACATTAACTTAATGTTTTACAGACTCTTGTCACAACAAGAGATAAATATGTAAATGTACCAGCTACCATCACATTCCTTTGCATTTCAGAGAGGAGTGACACTAATGAGCGCAGGGCATCCCTTCTCTAACAATGGAACAGATGGCTTTTGTTATACACCTTTCATCCTTGCCTCCTGAGGGCTGCTGTTAAGAACTGACCCACTTGAGACCTGTAATGACCAGTGTTGCTTCGATATCCTTGGCATATTCTCTGCAAATACACCAGCATCCCTCAGGAACATGGTACATTAACAGCTTGTGTCAATTCACCACAACATAGCATTTGTGCTTATGTCAACATGCAGACCTGAAACGATAAATATGAATTTCCAAAGAACTGTTCTAGCTGAGATTACATTTCAGACTGCATTTAGCATGTGTGTTAATGGCACAATGCTGTAGATGTCAATGCAAATTTCTATGGAAGTATAGAAGCTGTAAAATGTGGGGGCAGGAGTTAAGGGACATCTGCATAGCAACATCAAACCTTTTAAAATGGCCTGTATCCTGGTTGGCTGCTTATATTCCATTTGTATACCATATTGCTGAGTGTTTAAGACCAAACAAAGTACGATTAGCATATCTAATCACAGTAAATAATCCCAAACTGGCATGTTGCAGTGGGATCTATCCAATGGATCTAAACAAGACCAGATCTAAATACTGTTGTCATGATCAATAAAGTTTGGCCCTGTGTACAGGGAGCACCACAAACAAATACAGAACGAAAACAAATAAGATTAGGGAATACCCTTGTGAAACAATGGTACTTTGATGGCAGTGGCACTGCAATGGGTCTATATCAAGGGGAAATGGTAGCACCAGGAGATATATGGTGTTATTCATGATCGAATGGTACCACAGTTTTGGTATCTGAAAAGTACATAGTATATTAGAATGATACAACACTTTGGGAATCCCATGGGTTCATATCAATACCACTGGGATCAATGTAATCCCTTTATATCTGCAGCTTTTTTTTTTTTTTTTTTTAAAGATTTTTCACAGTTAGTGCTACAATATTATTCTCCAGGTGAAATGTAAAATAAGAAGCTTGGAATTTTTTTTTTTTTGTGTTAGCTACAAGCACTTGTAGAAGATAATGTCTTTATTATTCTTGACCTAAACTTGTTTACCTAATATAAATACCTCACACTAATCTGATTTTAGCACTTTTATTACACATTTTACCCTTTTAACTTTCAACACCCACGGTTTTTTTTATGTAAACTGTTACACGGTGCTCTTAACACCACCTGTGAAGTTGGAATGTATGTCTTGTTGCAAAGACAGCCTGTGGCAGCCCATTAGCTGAAATTCCTTCCAGGAACACTGAATGATATGTGACAGTCTTGACTGATACACTGTCTTGCAGTCGTCCTAATTAGGAAAGATAAGAAAGCTGAAAGGTACTTACATCACAGTTTAAGCATTTTATTTATATTCCAAGTGCTTAAACATGGGGATTAAGGCTGGTTTTGTGTGGCATTTACTTTAAGATGTATCTGAAGTAAAAATTCTGTAATGCACAAGAAAAAACTACAGCATCTGAATTTCACTTTCAGTTCACCAGATATCACCTATTGAGTGAGGTACTTAATTACATTTTATTGAAATAATCTATAATAGTTCCTCACATGCAGATGTGCACACGCTTTTAAGTCTTGCAAAATATTTAGTGGTTTTGGTTATGGGCCATTATTTATGACAAAATGTCAATGTTTTAGAGAAATGCAGCACTGTTCATATATACAGGGTAACTTCACTATAACGAACCCCCATGGGATCTGGAGAAATGTTTGTTATATCAGAGTGTTTATGGAGGGAGATCACTGTCAAAAATATCTGTATGCGTAAAAATAATTTGTACTTGTATTTATTTGTACAAATCACAAATACAAGTACAAATCAAAAATACGATTACAACTCAAAAAATATTACGTGTACAAATAAAAAATATGAGTACGACTCAAGAAAAGCTACGGGTACAAATCACAATGTTATGACTACGACTCAAAGTTAAGAGTACAAATCACAAAATTACGAGATGGATAGAGCGTGAAATCACTGACAAAAATACATCGCAGAGGTCACAGGACAGGCTATTGATTGGGGAAACAATCTATGAGTATTTAACTGTGCATGTGTCCACCACCTGTCATTGCTGATAGAAGGGAAGGCGTGGCTGCATGTTGGTGAAATTTGTAAGTGGGGATATGGCACAAAGTCGCCCAATTTATGGACAGTCTCAGCAAAGATCTTCTATACACAAGATAGTCAACTCCCCCTTTTTTTCCGTCCCCGCCGATGCTGTGCATCATGGGAATCCAAAGAGTTCTGGTGGTGACTTTTATCCTATCTATAATGTAAAGTCTGCTTCATCTCCTATTCAAAGCATTCTCTTTTGAAGACGATTGCATTTTTTAGCAAGATTCACCTGGATTTGTTTGGAGACACCTCTCCTTAACACATACGTGTTATTATTTCTACGATCGATGTATTCACCTGGCCTGACAAGAGCTCTTTATCGCCAAAGTGCTGTCCGAAATTGCCTGCTCTTATGAATATTCTCGAACAGACAAGATGGGGGCATGGTTTGACTGTCAAGGGGTTGGGATAGCCAGCGATCGAGATTCTATATCCTTGATATTGGGTAGATTGCAGTAATGTTTGATGATTTGAATGGGAAGAAATATTATTTTTAAAAAATTGATTTAATTCTACATTGATATCATTAGATAAAATATAAAGTTTAAGAGAATAATAAGTAAATGTTGTGATGTTGTGTGTGACTTTAACAAAGGGGATTTTCAGCAAGATCAAGAAGAGAGAGATCCACAATTTCTACATTATATGTAATAGCAGAAATGTAAAAATGAACAACGTATAGCAGCAGTGTGATTATGATAATAGGTGAACTGTATTTATTTTGTTTTATTCGTATATTTTATATATTGTATAAGAGAATCAGCAATTTAAAACCCATGCTTTACAATAGTGACTGTAGTTTTGTTGAAATATTTGTTGAATTTAATCTAAACCGACCGTAATGTACATGGCCTTGGATCATCCATGGATGCAGATAATGCCTTGTGTCTGTCTGTACCTTTTTGGCGATGCAGTAACGAGCTGGCGATCCATCAGGCTCCATCCCAGGCTCCGACTGTCCTGCCCCGGTTCATCACAATCCGGTTCATCACATTAATAACCACTATTGCTCTATAATTAAGTAAAATAATATTTTGTTCTAAAAGCTAATTTTTCTTCATGTAGTGTGTCTGTAGGGCGTGACAATAAACTGCACATACCAGGATAACATTCCATGTTCTACACGTGGATGGTTGATACCAAAACCCCTTGGAGTCTGTTGCCATAGAAATGGTTAATCCCTATGGCAGTGGCATAAAACATTATTATCTTTATCATCAGAGTACCTCATGAGACATCCTCTAATTTTCATGACAACTGTAAAAGTATGCCACCCTCATTACCTGCAGCTTTTTTAATCAAATGCTGGCCAGCAGTTTTGAAAAATATTTTAGACAGAGTAAAGTAAATCAAGATTTACCACAGTTTATGTAAATAAAGTGACACTTTAACAAAATGGAAACTGTTGGGCAGTAAATACTGAAGCCCCCCCCCCCACAAGCTGATGAATCATGGCCTTTAAAAGCTGTATCCCAAAGGGTGTAACAGAAAGGGCCTATAAAGTTTGGACTGAAAAAAATAAAAGGAACCCAGACGCAGCTTACCTCTTGTTGCTGCTTAATGTCACATTCACTTACGTGAGCAAAGGGTCTTGTCACGGAGTGTCCCGAAAACCCGTTTTCCCTTGTACAAGTGAGTGAAAGGTATATGCGGCAGAGACTCTTTGATAGAAACAGCTTCATTTATTTGAGGTTTGCCCACTGATGATGGGAATGAGAATGTAGAGATGGGAGCCCAGCTAAGAAGATTTAAGTTTTTGCAGGTATCAAGTAAAGACCCTGGTTGCCCACACCTGTGATGTAAAACACTCGATGCACAGGCCTGTTGTGTTTGCAGAGCCACTTCGAGGTGAGCCAGGAGCAGAATTCGAATCTTGCTGTGAACAAGCTTACTTATTAAATATGGATCGGATGCTACAGGACGAAATACATTGCTAATAGTAATAGTAATTACATTCTAACATGTTAACAATAGATGAAAATAACTGGACCTTCCACTGAAAGCTTAAATGACTTCATAACAGGTCAATGGAGTAAAATACAATTATTGAAGTATCTGAATTGGAAATACATGTTATAAAGTCATTTAAAGTTAAACTGTTGAAAGAACATATTAAAAGTTTATTATTATTAATTTCTTAGCAGATGCCCTTATCCATGGCGACTTACAATTGTTACAAGATATCACATTATTTTTACATACAATTACATTATTTTTTACACATTATTTTTACATACAATTACCCATTTATACAGTTGGGTTTTTACTGGAGCAATCTAAGTAAAATACGTTGCTCAAGGGTAGAGCAGCAGTGTCCCCCACCTGGGATTGAACCCACGACCATCCGGTCAAGAGTCCAGAGCCCTAACCACTACTCCACACTGCTGCCCTATATTATAACAGAAGCGTGACATTGACAATGTTGTAGACAAATTGTTAAGGCACATCTGAGATAGATTTCTTTTAATTTAATCTATAAATCTTTAGTTTATATGAACATTTTACTGCAATAAAAACAGGAACTGTTAGGTTTGAATATTGGACAATAAAGTGTAAACTGTATTTAATAACTGTAGTACACAACAGACTTACTGGAAGAAAAACAGCCTCGCCTTTACCTGCCTGCAGCAGAATGGTGCTAGACCTGGAAGGATCTTTTTGGCAGTCAAAGCGAGATTTACTGGTCGTCAGCAGTTTTGAATCCAAGGTCTTTCTATAATGAACAAACTTAACTCTCTTCATTGTATCATAGAAATTAATGAAAACTTGGCAGCTGAAGCGAGCATTTCATTTAAATTAGAAAAGTCATCTACAGTATCAGTCCTTATCAGATAGGTAACAATTTTAATTGGGATGTTTCTGAGCCAAAAATGATTTAATGCGGTGAATTTGGAAAAGTGCTTACAGTGGAGTTTCATATTAATTAAAACACTAGCCTTGGCAAGTAAACAGGGTGTCTGAAACCTGCTTGTGCAGGTGAATTTTTAGGAACAGAGAGGTCAGGTTTAGTCCAAGCATGGCACAGTTAAATAAGGCAATTTTATTTAACATGTTCATTATAGCCTAAATTTAAATGAAAATAACTGAACTGACCACTGTATGCTCAGTACTTTCAAACAAGGGCTTATGACAAACCCCTACAGTCTTTGTTCAATAAATTGTTAAAAACACATACCTGTATATGAAAGTAAACTAATCTGAAAAGGTGAAATGGTGTACAGCTCAGAGGAATTGTAGACCCAGGTTAATATAATTACATAAAAAGTTGATGTTATACTGTATATAAACTCTTTTGATACACATATAAACTTGTATTGTATTGTATTGTAGCAAGGATCCTGTGAACTTTGGATCCTGACTTTTTAGAGAAAGGAGGGGTTGAAAATGAGAACTATGAGATCATGTTCCAATATTTTTGGACAGAAGTTATATCCAATTCATATTGAATGATGTTTATAAACTCCAATTAGTTTTAGAAAGAGCTGACCGGATCCTTCTAGAATATATCATTAACTAAAAGATGTATTTAATGAAGGGAAAATCCTATATAAGCCCAGAGCAAGACCCCATTCAATACCATTGATCTTGATCTTGCAAGCTGACATAGTCCATGCTCTGAGGGTGTCTGAAAAACTGATTGCTCTTTGATCGAATTCAGAAGTCTCTGCTTTATGAAGACAGTTCTTATTTTTCATATATCCTACTCTACACTTCCATATACTGGAAGGTAATAATATATTTGAATCTTTTTTATATTGGATGCATTGCTATGAGGTATAGAAATGATGTGTTAGTTTTAAGAGAGTGATATATTGAACGCTTTAGAACATAGCTGTGGGTGTTTTATCCTTTTGCATGGCTGGCCTAAGGGCTAAGCATATAATTAACCATATCTGTATTACTGTATTAAACCTGTAAAAGCACTGGATCACCCAGACTGCTTATTACTTGGGATTTACGGTGGTCTGCGCAACCAACCAATCCAAATTTTAAAGCATTTAATAAACCGAAAGGGCACTGCTAATGCTCTGATTCGTTAAAACTTCAAATTAAATGAGTCTGTGTGATTTTCTTGATTATTAAAAAAGTATATTTCTGGACATATAGCATGCCCAGTGCATGAACAAAACCATTTACAGGAGTTTAGAACATCTCTGTCCTCCCGTCTCCCCTGAGTTTAAGAGTGTGCTCAAAGCATATATATATACATAAATAAAAAAGAGTTGCGATTTCTGACAGTCTGAAACTTATAGGTGTCACTGTGGGAATGCATTATAGTAACTATATATAGAGATGATGGTCAAGTTAAATATGTCAGTTTTGCATTAATAAATCATAATGAACAGCTCCATTTGTTACAAGTTTATGATAATGCATATATTGTATAGATAAAACTGAAAATAAACTGTAGTATATAACACTAATGAAGGCATACAAGTTCAAATGTTTGTGTACTTAATTTTGTTTCTTATAGTTCTGCACAATAAAAAAAGAGAATATACTGTTTCGAAGTAGCTGTGTTCAAATTTGTTATTACGCTTGTGACAGATGGTGGGCTTCTTACCTTTTTATAGTTTAAAGTTAAATAACACTTAGATCCATACAATGCCTTCTTCAGACATAGAAATTCTTCCTTACTCTTTTTGAGCTACCTCCCCCTTCTTAACTGCCAACAATAACAGACTGGGATTCATTTTTTTCAATAGCTTCTATGATATTTATAAACAAGACAATATTTTCATGCATTTTCTAACTCACTTTTGTTGTTACTTATCCTGGTCAAAATCAAAATCCATCACTGTACAGTATATCATATAATATTATTTTACCTTTATTTATCCAAGAAGTCCTGTTCAGATTAAAATTTTAAAAGAAAAAAAAAAAATTCACGAGAAGTCCACCGCAAAGTTGCACAAGACCCAATGTATTGCATGTGATAAATATCACACTATTTTCATAATGGTGGAAAAAATATGATAAATGGCATTAAAAATGACATAAAATACTGGAAAATATATTAAATTCAATAAAAAAGATGTAAAAGACTGAAAACAGCATAACATACCAGATTTAAATGGGCACTTCCCTGCTTTCTTAGCGGAAGTTGTTTAGGCATGTGTGAGCAAGCGCAGTGCGCTAAGTACCACTTTTAATGCATACCTGAAAATAACAATACACCAGTAAGAAATATAACCTATAGGTGGGGTTCAGGGGGAGGAGCTAGGCACCAACAACTTATCATCTGCTGTCATCAATTAAATCTACCTTATTTAAACATTAGTCACCTCTACCTAGCTGTCTTGTGTTTTTTTGTTTTGGCATAAACCTAAGCGATTTCAAGACCCATCAACTTTTGTATACCTCAATAATGGAGTACTTACAGCAGTTGTCATCAGATTCAGAGGATTCCCAGGATTTTCTGTCATTACCAGATCATTCTCCTCCAGCTTCAATCCAGGGCCCATCCAGTCTCCGTTTTTTCTCCCCTTCTGGCATTTCAGTTACATCTGATCAGGCTCCCGATCAGGTTCCAGTTCAAATATTGCCTACCGCTCCTGCCACCCAAACATCGAATCTGCGCCGATCCAAGCGACTTCGCCTCAGGACGCCCTCCGGATCGATTGTTTTGGAAGGACTGGCCCATGAATAAATTGATAAAACCCTCCTTAAAACGGTAATGCGATTCCGCAGGGAGTGATAGAGAGTCTCTTTTCATTCTCTATTGCAATTCAGTATCAGCAGAACCAGTTTTTCCTCCGAAAAACATAATCAGCCGCGCCAGCCATTCAGCATCCTAAAACAGACAGCAGGCAGTCTATTCCGGATCTAACCACCCCCACAACTAGCACCGCTAATCAGCAGCCAGCCATTGAAATCCAACATTCGCAAATATTTAAAGAGATAAAATCATTTATGCAGCCATTTTCCGATACTCTATCTTCGGTCAGTTCTCAACTGTCGGATCTAAATAAAAGGGTGTCTATTATGGAACAGGGAAAACAATCTTCAGCGCTGTCATTAATTCCAGCATCAAACACTGCAGCCGCCTACAGCTTCTTCTGGTCCAGCCCCAATTTCAGCCAGCGAAGCAGATCCTCCACAATTCAACCTCGCTACTGCATCTACATACGGATCCTCCTCTCCAACTGCAGCTAGACGTCACACTATATCTCCACGAATCAGACGTAACATTCTCGAAGGTAAGGACATTAATCTTGTTTCTCTATTGATGACGACTTCGGAATTCTTGGATCATAGAGTAGTGGATTGTGGAGATTTGGCAGTAACTCTAAAATCCAGAGATCCCAGACTGATTAAAAATCTTACATTAGGGGAATTTGTCCTTGCGTTCTCCATATTCAGAGATGTGCTATGCTCGGTATATCCTAACCGCAGAGCTGAATTGGACTCCTACTAATACTATATCGTGGAGCTGTCTGTCAGATACGGGGACTATGTTTTTGAGTATCATAAATCATTCTCTGCAAAAGCAGCAGCGATATTGGCAGCAGATAATCACATCATCAATTGGGCTAAACCGACACAGATCTATTTAATAGAATTTTTGGTGGTCTAAGAGCTAACGATGTGGGATCTGCGCTTCAACAGCTCACACAACATCCCTCTGCCCTAAAGCCGCAATTGCATCAACTTCTAAAGCACCCGGTTTCGCCGCTAATTCATACAGATCTTCAGTACCTAATCCTATACATTCTTCAGCTCCCTCGATCAGTCTACAAGGAAAGACAAATACGGGCTTAGTATTAGATTTTCAGGAGGAAGACAAATCTGCAACAATTTCAATACTGGCTTCTGTTCGAATAGGCAATGCAATTTTATCCACATGTGCAGCAATTGCGGAGACGCCACTCTAATTCAATCTGCCCTTTAAAACGCAAGTGACTTTCCCCGCTGCTCACAGTCTTTACTCCTATAAACATCCCGGCGCTATCAAGTAAATTACAGAATCATCCCGACAGTAACTTAATTAATTACCTGATAGACGGATTAAAAATGGTTTTTCAACCGGTCTTACTCAAATTCCTTCTTCCTCGCTCAAAAGCAAAAATCTTTATTCAGCGACTCAAGATCCACAATCAGTGCAGTCTCTCATCGAGAAAGAAATTAAAAAGGATTTATAGTCGGTCCATTTCTAGCTCCTCCTTTTCCAATATATAGAATTAATCCTATCGGCATTGCCACGAGGAAAATGTCAGGAAAAAGCGCCTCATTATTGATTTATCAGCACCACGGGGTCAAGCACCAGCAGCATTAACTCATTAATTCCCCAAGATCAATTTTCCCTGC